>CM028132.1:855112500-857612500 GCA_016271365.2 Neoceratodus forsteri | reverse complement strand
TGTCAAAACAGGCGTATCAAGTCCCAAATCAATTAGTAATGGGAGATTTCAATACAAACTGAACATCGGGTGCAAATGGGGTCATAAAGGACACATTAGCATCCCTGCACCTAACGCACCTTGTAAACTCACTGACCAGAATAAATTATAAAACCGGGACCAGTACCACCATCGATTGTATTGTCTCAAACCACCCAGATCGTATTGCAAATCTAATGGTTCACCCAGACTCTATCAGTGACCACTCCCCTATCACCTGCAGCTGGTCTAATAAATTCAATACTTCACCACCTCGGACGATCTACAACCATGTACTAAAGAGTTGGCACCTTGAACTCCTAAAAAAACAGCTCTGCTCCCAGGACTGGTCCTTCCTGGACATGGCAGATGATATTAACATCGCATTTGAACACTTCGTCAGTGCCTTCATTGCAGCCTATGATATCAACACCCCAACTAGGAAATTGAAGGTTTGTGGAATGGCAAATTTCTGGATCACTTCTGAACTAGTAAATAGAATGAAATTACGGGACCATCTATGGCAACTGGCCAAATCATCAATGAAGCAGCGGGATCTGCAGGCATATAAAACTGCCAGAAATGCCTATACTAGGGAAATTCGATAAACAAAAAGTAGGCATCACAGAGAGCTACTTACTAACTCATGGGGTGACAGTAGGAAGTTTTGGTCTAATATACAAGACATCACAGGCAAAGAACACAAGTCCTCACCAACAGTACTCATGGAAGATGGCTATCACATTACTGACCCACTCCAAATCGCAAACACCTTTAAAAAAGCCTTCACCAATCTGTTGGGTGTCCTCCCAAAAGACTTCTTTGATGATGCTGCTGCTTCATCAGCTGGGTACATGGAATCTGATAAATCTGAACACCCACCTTTCTATTTCAAATAGGTTTCCCTTACCCTACTTAATCCAAAAGCTTCTAACAAAAGTCCTGGACAAATCCAGACATAGTGGAGACTAGCTTGACCTCAAACTCTATGCACTTACCCTTGATGAAATTCTCCTGCCAGTAACCAAGATCCTAAATCTATCCCTTTCTCTATCACAATTCCCCGAAGTATGGAAATCTACGCTGGTCACCCCTGTTCATAAATCCAGTGATCCATCACAGCCCACTAACTACAGGCTGATGTCAATACTCCCCCTCCTTTTGAAAGTCCTAGAACATATAGCTTCCAACCAGTTGGTAGACTACCTCGAAAAGTACGCCCTACAATGTCCTCAGCAACATGGCTTCAGGAAAAAGCACAGCACTACCATTGCCCTATTAGAATTTACCAGCTTCATCCATCAGTCTTTCGACAATAACAAGCTTGTTGGCACTGCTTTTATCGACCTTATGAAAGTCTTCAACACCATGAATCACAAACTACTCCTCAATCAACTTACCACAGTCGATGTCTCACCAAACATGATGAAATTGTTTGGAAGCTACCTTGCGGATAGGTCACAGCGAGTGAAGATATCCAGCGTCATCTCTGAACCACAAAGCATCTGATCTGGTGTCCCACAAGGGTCCATCCTTGGTCCTCTCCTGTTTAGTATCCTCCTAAACAACCTGCCTTATGCCTGTCAACTAAGAATGCTCCTATATACTGATGATACCATCATCTAAACAAACAACTCTGATCCCACCACGCTTGGAAACAAACTCCAACTTGGTTTCCTGGAAGTTGAAAAATGGTTCCAAAAGCACAAACTTGTCCTGAACTACAGAAAAACTGAGCTCCTGTTGTTCTCTTCCCCCTGACACAAGCATAAGTCGCATGTTTTGACTGTAAAAAACATCCTTGGAGTCCCCTCGAACAAATTCAACAATTCAGATATCTTGGGGTAACCTTGGACAAATGTCTCACCAATGTACCTCACATTGATAACATTGCCAAGACTGTGAATGTTAAATTAGGCCTGCTATTTAGGCATAGAAGGAATCTGACCTCAGAAGAACTCAAACTTGCTGTCTCCAGTTTGGTGCTATCCACTATTGACTATGGACTGGTGATCTATGGAGCGGCCTCCACTACGTCCCTAAAAAGGCTAAATATAACTCTAGATAAAGCTGGTAGGCTCATCACGGGCTCTGACTGCCTCACCCATATATGTGATCTTTACACACTAACTGGCTGGCTAAATCTTCAAGGGTGGATCAAGTATCAATCTTGTGTACTAGGGAAAAAAGCACTCTGTGGAGCACTACCTACTGGAATCACCTGTCTTTTGCCCAGATCCCTCAAGGTATTCCATACTCTGACAATGAGCCCCAACTCGTACCCAGGCTCTGGACTACACAATGCCAGTGGTCTTTCCTCTTCAGAGCCCCTACCTGGTTAAATGGCCCTGGCTTTGATCTAACTAGCCTAACTCACATGTCCAAGTTTAAACACCTCCTGCACCAGCAAATCTTGAATGAGAGCACTTGTGATTGCCTTTAACTAATTTATAGTTTTTCCCCCTTGTGATTCCAGCCTTATCACTCTGCAGTCCTATCAATGCCCCTCTTTTCACTCCTCTACTCCCTGTGCTCATCTTCTCCCACCCCACTCCTCCACTTCCTCTGCCTCATCCACCTCCATCTACTGCACCTATCTCAAGACAAGGCCTCCTGGCTGCTACCCTTCCCACTTAATCGCTGACCTCTACCCCCCTTTTTCTTCGACTGAGTTTATTACCACCTGTGTTGTATCATATAATGTAGCTCAGAATGTTTCTAACAATGTTTGTGTTATTTTCAAGTTCACTGATATCTGTAAATTTATTTGTTATCCTCTGTCAGTCTGTTCTTACCCTTCTCACTACCTGACGTGGAACCTTTGTAAATGAGCTGTCCTGTGCTCATAGGTACTTGTAATTCGAGATTGAATATATAAAAAATGTTTTTGCTGCACCTCCCAGGCGCAGCAGTACTTTTCATATAGGGCACCCTGTTGGCTAAATAACCTACCCTCGGTTATCCAGGATGAGACTAGGATAGGCCCTTTTAAGTGTAAACTTAGACAGCATCTCTCTGCACTTAGTAGCTGCAATTGCCGCCTATAAGTTGCCTCCTCTCCCTACATAACGCCATCCTTTTTCACTCCACTTTCCCCTTCCCCCCTTGACACCAAATACAGCCTCGCCAATCTCTCACTTGCAACCTCCTCCCCTCTCCTTCCAGTTCCATGTCATAATAGTGATCACTACTATGGTGAGTGTAATCACCAAAAAGCAAATTGGTGATATACACTTTAAACCCAATTTCGGATATAAAAAAAGTGTTTTGTGGGGTCTGTGCATCCCGTGCCTCCCCCCTCACAGGGGCTTTCTCCCACACCCCGATTAGGATTCTCAACTCCAGGGGAGTGCGTGTTGGGAACAGGGCAAAATTCAGATCTTGCAAAAAATGAAGTGCCGCATGTAACCTGCTCCCGGTCTCAAACCCAGTATCTACTCTGCCAGAGCTACCCTCCCACTCCACCATGCCATGTGGCTAGCTCGGTGGCAGCAGGTACACCAGTGTCTGAAAACCCCTTCCCTGTCTCTCCCCTTCCCCTTGCTATTCCTACCTTCCATTCGCCATTTCCCCTGGTCACTATCCCATACCCTCGCTATTCTGCAGGGTAGCCCACAATAAAAGCACACAAAATTAGTTGCTATATTTCTAGTCACTCATTTTGGGTCACTCTTGTGACGTGATACCCTCCTCCCCATCCCTCCTCTCACCCCCTCCTCTCACTCCCTCCTCCTACCCCCTAACCTCAGCCCCCCCGCCTCTCATCTCCTTCCTTCCCTCCACCCTCGTACTCCTGCTACTTCTTCTCCCACCTAACCTTGCCCCTACCAGTCCCTTCTACCCCTCTTTGTTGTTTGTTATTGTTCCCCTCTACTTACCCCACCCCTCTCCCATCCTACTCACACCCCATCCACCTACAATGCCTACCTCTAGCTGCTTTTGTTTTCCTCCTGTCTTGTTAATGCCCCCTGGTCAACTTTATTTTGCCTCGATTTGCATACACTACTATTATTCTCAGAATGTATTTACATGACTGTTTCTAATCTGCCTTAAGTGTACATATTGTTGATATTGAATGTTTGTTCAGTTTGTTTTATATGCCCTTGTTTTCAATCCTCCTGACATGGAATCTTTGCAAAAGAGCCTCTGGTTCAAAGGTACAGTATTGTAATCTGAGAAAGAAAGAAAGAAAGAAACACATTGGCAGATTGGGAACTGGCCAACTGCAGTGGCAGTCTCTGTTTTGTAGAATGTGCTGAACACTATTTAAAGGAGACCCCTTCAGTTAAGGGAGTTTCAAAAGGGGGCTAAAATACACTCCAGCCTATCCTGACTAGTTCCATCAGTCCCAAGCTACCAGGCTGACCCATGGGTTAGTTTTGGGGGTCTGTTTATTTACTAACATTTATGGAACTTATTTTATAATATAGGCCTGAGTTAATGATAGTTTATGTAAGAAGCTGTTTACATGCTGTGGTATTATTGAGTTTTTTAAGGTGCACAGTGCTGAGCCTGAGGAATAGGTGTTGATAAGTAAGATGATTACTGTTCATATACAGCAGGACAATGGATGTTCAAACATGACTGGGAATACTGATGAAATCCTGGTGATATGGGCATCTATGAGCTAGGTTTAGGGTTCCGTTTGAATTGACATCTATTTAATTCAAGGGTGAGGTGGTTAGAATGAGCACTACTTTTATTGAAAAGACAAAGAACCTCTGTGCATAAACACTGAGGCAAGAGTTACCCCAAAGGGCATTTGGCTGGGAAGCCAAGTTTCAAGAAAATACAAAATCACACATGCCCCCACAATGCAAAGCATCATGGGCTGCATATGCAAATCACCACAGAATGTTATGCTGGTCCAACTTTAAGCAGAATTGCATGGTGCCGAAAGGCCTCTCACACAGTTTGCAAAGGGTGCTAACAGAAGACATAGACACGTGTTTCGTCCTACCAGGACTCATCAGCATGCCTCGTCTGTTTGACACCCCACTTATATTATTTCAAATGTAACAAAAAAGTACTAAAGCAGACTCTAAATGGGAAAAAGGACATTGTATAAGTCAAGACAGGAGGACAAGGGCACTCTAAAACAGAACTAAAATGTATAGGTCAACATTTTCACTGTAGCATGCACTGCTGCATCATCAGCTTCCTTCTATCAGGGTTCTGAGCTTTGAATGTTTTCCAGGACGGCTTCTGCCTTTGAAACAGGAGCCTCCTTGAATCCACACCACAGCTAGGCCTGAAATAATGGCTGGTACAGGAAACATTCTGGCCTTTCACTGTACTCCTCGGGTTGCATTTCTAAAGATGTACTTTGAAGGTAAACCTAATGTGAGCTGTAAACACTACCAAAGCATGCAGAGACCTGTCGGAGACACATGAATCTGTACGTGAGGGAATGTTATCACATCCCACATAAGTGGTGTGACAAGCAGCATTTCCTGATTTAGGTACTTCCCCTAGAGCTCTCTGTGCTAAATCTGTGCATTTCCATGTATTCCTTGGGCTACATAGTTTTCTTTCCTTGTTTTTGTAGGATGAAGGTAAAAACCAGGTAACATGTCTTGTCATGAAAACTAGGCCACTGTGCTTGACATGCAGTTAGCAATTAGTAGGGTAGAAAGGGTGGTTTAGCAGTTAAAGTACTGACCTGTGAAACAGCTGCTCTCAGATTTGAATGGCTTCTATTTATTAACTAGATTATTTTATTTGAAAATTCGTAACTGGGAGAAGTACACTGAGCTGAAGCTCGTTTTTGGGTGAGGCTCGGAAGGGAAGGGGTTACAGAGGGGAGCTGCAAGTACAATCAGTACAGGTAAACAATAATAACAATAGAAACACACAATAAATAATGTGACAGTGCAACAAAATACACGGAACAGAGAATGTGGAGTAAAACAAATGTGCAAACAAATACTTACACATTCAAAAGGCAAGAGTGTTTAAAAGCAGCAGTAGCAGCAATTAATAGAACTGCTGTATCTCATCAATTAGAAGCCACTCTCATTTTTAAGCTGCCCTCAAATAAAAGCTAAATAGAAATAAAAATGTTTGGAATAAAAGCTGCCTCCTTGCTCCTTTAGAGAACACAGCTAGTATTCAGTAAACTCCACTCCTAGCCCCCCAACTCAGTGTCTCAGTGTGTTGTTTTCCTTTCTCCTACCATATCCCAGTAACACCAGTGATGCCCTGTATTATTGTTTGCCCTGATTTGTTCTCAGACTGGATTGGTTTGCTGGTTCTGGTTCTGGAAGGAAATATGCAACAGCATGTTGAGATTTGTAGCACAGTGAGTTCACAACTCATAGGGTAAAACATTACTTGGTACCACTATGTGTAACCATTAATCAATAGAGATGGGAATGTGTTTGAGATAACAGGTAGTGAGAGATACAGAACCGGTGAGTTGGAACTTGGGATCAGGATTCAGAAAGTAGTATGGCCATGGTGCTTGAAGTATAGCCTAGAGGTTAGATTAGAGTAATGAGCTATGAATGAGTTTGATACATCCAGCAGACCTAGGTTTGATGCCCACTACCTCCACTTGTATACTGTGTGACTCTGACCAAGTCACTTAATCTCCCTTGAAAGCAGCTACTTGTGCTTAGTGGGACTTACCTGGTTATGAAAAAAATAAAGAAATATGCCAGTATCTCCCAAGAGAGGCAGCATAAACAGCAGAAAATAAGGGGAAAAAAAATTGGCTGAGTGTTTTTTGATTTTGGAAAATGT
Organism: Neoceratodus forsteri; assembly: GCA_016271365.2. Taxonomy (NCBI): domain Eukaryota; kingdom Metazoa; phylum Chordata; order Ceratodontiformes; family Ceratodontidae; genus Neoceratodus; species Neoceratodus forsteri. Next base: position 857,605,738 of record CM028132.1, on the reverse strand, counting down.
CAGGAATCTTCAGCTCTGGCACAGCATTATTTTTAAAAAGCACTCGTTTACTAAGCACGCTTGTTTAGTACTGTAGCTGCGGTTCAAATTCCTAAGTGTAGTTAGAATTCGTAGCTACTAATTGATGACATGCAGTGAAAGGAGCATGGTACTTGAATTATACGAGACCTACATTTGTAAAGGAATGTTAAGGTACAAAGCTGTGTTAGGCTCAGAGACAAATAGTAGTAAAAAGACTTAAAGGACATGCTTATTGTGTTACTTGACCTCCTTGTTCATGTCTTCCATCTGTAAAATTTGTCAGAAGCAGGAACATTTTGCTTGGACTATCGTGAGTACATATGTTATAAAATTAAAACAAAATACTAAAGATAAGTAATGTGAACACGTCATTCTAAAATGAGTAGCACTCAGCTGTAGTCTGACAACTGGGAATGCAGGGCACCACTTGAAACAACACCAGAGTGACCCAAAGATAATAAGTAAACAGGTGTCCAAACTGTAGACAAAAGAACTGGGATCTGATTTTTAAAAGATGTAGGGTGTAGCGCTCATGCAAAGCAACCTTGTAGGAGCAGACAGTATTCATTACGGGTTGCTGGGGCTTCCCCAGAATGAGCAACATGGGTTGCTTATGCCAATAAAAAGGGACACAGGGCCGTTGCCAGGATTTTTGTGGGGGGGGGATTCTTTTTGTGATGTGTGGTGGTATTCTCGCATACACTGCGCACAAAAATGTTCTTTAAAAGCTGGGGGTCTGGGGCTGCCAAGCCCCAGAATCCCTGGGGTACTAGATGCTCCGTGCTGCATTTTCTTGCTTAGTCTGAAGTTAAGTAACTCACATCTGAACTCTCCTCCACCCTTTGCTCCAAGGAAAAACAATGTTATCTTGCTGGCTGCAGGGTGAATACATATACTGTATGTATTCTGTACCTGAGGCTAGAAATAGGTTAATATACTGCACCTCAGGGCCCTGGGGGCAAGCCAGGGAGTATTGCCATTGGAGGTAGGTTCCAGGGTGGGAGGGGGAATCAGGTGAGTGGGGGCTAAGCTACTGGGGCTTAGGCACCCAAAAAGAAAAAAAATACCGCCCCCCAGGACAGGAGTTGGAAGTTAAAAGCTTTTCACTTCTGGAAAACCCTTTCTCTCCAAGATTGGAAATTTCTCCAGAGCTTTCACGCTATAAATAATCTGTTTTGCAGTTGAGGGGTGGATAAGCCCCAGGAGGGCTCAGTCCCCCAGAATAATTACCTCCCACTCCCTAGAGATACTTTCTCTCACTACCTCTTCACACACAAGTACCCTTGAGCAGGACCACAAAATGTAGAGCAAGTGCCCTCCTGCTTCCCCCACACTGACATTTGCCATCCAGTATTAAGTCTATCCTGAAAAACTTCACTAATGTTCTGTACCAAAAGCATGGGATTTTACATTGTAGGAATTACCATTGGCATCCATGTAACCCCTATAAGCATTGGGCCAGCAGTTCTTCCTGGCTTTCTCTTGAAGCTGCTTAGACAACAGTACCCCCATATATCCTCATTCTCCTGAGCCAGAGTACATTCCCCCAACAAATACTTAAACATCTTTAAAATCTTAGTGATCCTTCATCTGGTCCTCTCCTACCTGGCCCATCTGATCTTCCCAGATGTTACTAGCAGTTGCAGATGTGAAGCTATGCTCTATAATGGGTAGCCAGTGAATCAACTGTAGGTACCTTAAAGGAAAACTCCATGTTAAAATCAGAAATAGATATGTAGTAGTCTTTTTTTCTGTGTTCTAACCAGTTCCCAGTGTTTTGTTTTCCTCTGGCTGTGAGAGATGTTTTTTCTAACTTTCCCTAACTGTTTTATTGTCCTTGGAGGTTGCCATTCTGGTTTCTTTTATGGCCTCTAGTATTCCCAGAGTGCCCTTTGGTGTGATGTCTAATTGCCCCTGCAGGAAGCCAGTGTCTTGTTACAGGGTCTGTCACAGCTCAGCCACAGAGCAAACACTTCTTCCAGAGAAGACACACTACTAGATTTTGGGTGAGCGTAATCATTATTATTTTTTGATATCAGTACCTTGTCCTGATATGTTCTGCTGTGTGTGTGTGTGTTTGAATCATGTCACTGTTTACTCTATTCTTCTCAGTCACTTTCAGGTTTTGCACCAGTACTAAGTAGTAAAAATTGAACATCACCTTATAGGTTGTAACATAGCAGGACAAGGTAATAATGTCAAAAAATAATGATTACACTCACCCAGAATCTAGCAGTGTGACATCTCTGAAAGAAGTATTATCTTTGTGGCTGATCTGTGACAGACCCTGCTAAATCTAAGGGCATAGCTACATCACTGTCACATGAACCAAGGTGCATTGTAGGAGAAAGAAAGCCAATAAACCTATTTGTGATGGAGATCCCCAGGGGTCGTAAAACTACCATACAGCTAGCAGGCTAATTTAGGAAAAACTCCTAATAGCAGAAAGAGGGAAGAACACACTAGGATTTAACATACATATCAAAACACTCTACATAACATATGTTTTTGCACATTCTGGGTGGACTTCTCCTTTAACTGTGTCTGGAGGTTTATATTAGCAGTCACAGCCTGTGACTTCAGCACTGCCGGCCATTTATTTATCACAATCAGTGCCCTCAGTTCTATAAGGATTCATGTACTTTGTAGGGAGTTTGTGCCATTTACAGGGAAATTGTTTCCCTATACTTGTACTGGGTTACACAGGAAATTAGCGCAATTAAACTTCCATAGGAAGCAATGTAATCTACAAGAAAATACAGGAATATTTCCCTGGAGCTACAGGGAAAATGTCAAATCTGGGAGCACTGCACAATGCAGCCAGTTTACTTAGCGCTCGCCCCCCCCAACGTCTCCACCATCTCATCGGTTGTTGCAACTGGGCAAGAACTTAAAATTCAGTCCTCACAGCACTGTCAGGCAGAGTTTTAGCACTTTAAATAAACCACAATTTACAGTACTCCTGTTTTTGTTTTTCACTCACCCAGCGCCCCCAAAATCTTCACCATCTCTTCAGCTGTTGTGACTGGGCCAGAACTTAAAATTCAGTCCTCTCACAGTGCTGCCAGGCAGTTTTAACACTAATTAACAGTACTCTTGTTTGTTTTTTCACTCATCCAGACCCCCTCCCAGCAGCTGAAACTGAGCCCCTGATGAATTGAAGCCAATATAATTCTAAGTCCCGTCCTCACAAATGTTGTGGCCACCCAGAGAAATTACCACTTTTTAAACTCGTTTTAGCACTCAGTCCTTCTGCCCTCTTTCTCCCTTTGTAGCCCCAGGAAATGTTTCCACCAGAGCGGCTGTTACATGCTGCTTTAACCGAGGACTCTGACAAAAATGAGGGGGCACAAAATAGACTCAGGCAGACACTTACCAGGCTGGTAAAAAAAGTTTGTGATATGCCCAACCCATGTCTTGTTCACGGTTTTCCTCGATTTTTGTTGACCGCCACGCTCTATCCTCGTTCTCCTGTTTCAAGCTGTGTCGCAGTGTGAATTCTGGACAGGCCGACGTGCACACGTTTGGCAGGGAGACACAGTGATTCACTTCCTCAGCGTGGCAACTGACTGAACAAAAGAGGATGGGGGGGTCTTGGCACGAGATTCAGACCCAGCAGCTGGAACCCTGATTGGGCAGATTGGGAACAGGTGGGGGCATGTGTCGAAGGGCATCACTGGTACTACAGGTAAGGGAGCAGCTGAGGGGGGATCACACGTCAGAGAGCAGAGAAAGAGACAAATGGCAGTGGGCGCTTCTTACTACAGCCCGAGGACTGGACAAAATTTAAAGGGACAGTTACATTATTAACGGATGGCAAAGAAAAAATCAAAATGAGGTTTCAAACAAGGTGATTCGTTCAAACCTGACAAACCCCACCTGGCAACGGGCCTGGGACAGGGTCACATGATGATGAATACAGACAATAGGCTTGTTGGTGCGTGCAGTAGTGAAGGGGCATTGTGTCCATGTGCACAGAGATCTTGTGCAGCCTGTCCCCTCACCCCTGACCACTGTACCAACAGGGAAGGAAAAAGACTCACAAGAAACCTCAGAGTAGCTAAAACACATTGTGAGGTATATTTGAGGGACAGAGGAACATATAAAGGGATTACTGGGCACAGAAAATGTGGTCTGTAGGATAAATTGGTTAGATTTGTAAAGTCCATTTTCAGGGTTCTGCAAGTCTGTGCAGGACTTGTACTAACTCCAGTCTCCAGTATCACAATGACCAGGGCTAATAAACAACCTGTATGGGGTTGCACACCTCCCAAAAATGGACTTCAAAAATGCTTTCATTATAACTCATTAGCCCATGCAGGGATTACAGTTATTTAGTTTTTTGTCAGCTACTCAGTTGGATGGGATCATATGTTTGCTCATAATGAAGATGAGGGATGCCTGCTACCATCCATAATACAATCAGGGTAACATATGACTGTGGTGGTCAGCAGTACATTGGGGTCACTCATACAGCATTGCTATTAGTGCTGTAGGTGATCCATGCAGTACTAGGCCCATGACGTTTCTGATTCACCCACCCAAGACCACTACTCACCACTGTGTGTCATTGGCTTCTATACATCTGTTCATCCAGTTGTGACAACTGTGACTATTCTGCATTTTGTATTAGACCTTTGCACATATGCTATTTTTAAATTCATCTATTCACAATGTTTAGTGCAGACTCTGTAAATGTGCCCCATCACTGATGACAACTGTACTTACTCTGTATTTTGCAATTGTTTTACCTTTTCCACAACTGCTATTTGTCATTTAATTTACTGCACCTTAGTGTATTGTACTGTACTGTACTGTACAGTATTGCACTGTACTGTACTGCCTCCCTTCCCCCTCTCCCCTGGATGCATCTGGAAATGAGCTACTATCAGCCCTTTACATCTCTCCTGATAAAATGTTTGAAATAAAAAAAAAATACATTACTCAAATGAGATTCAAAATAAAATCTAATTGCCCCAGAAGAATACACAAAAAATGGCATCTTGGGGCAGTTAAACAGGCAAGGCAATGCAAAGCTGTTTTGACACCATAATTAGGATTGGAGGTAGGTCAGGAGGGCATTGAAGGGTTATTTTTTTTTTACTGCATTCTGTTTTATCCCCCCATGGTTCCATCACACCTACCCAGTGCTACTTTACAGCAATGACACTCCTGTGGCTTCCTCTCCCCAGCTCTCCCCTTGCTTCAGTTCCAGTAGCACTGGTTTGCAAAGGTATGCCATTCCGGCAGCTCTCTCCATCTCACTCATTTGCTTGTGTAACCCCCTTGTTCCAAGGGATTATTAGAATCCCACTTAGAATCAGTGGCAGGCAGGGAGAGGCAGCTTATGAGATGCCGGTTAAATGGATTTCACACTGTTACACTCTGTTTTCAGTCTCAGCTGAGCTGGAGTGATGATGTCACCTTAGAATTTTTGCAGCAGCATAAACCATAATGGAATGCTTGCTGCAGGGGTTAGTAGTAGAATGCTGAGTTAGAGTAGAGTAGTCAGTTGAGTGGAGAGAGAGAAGGAGGCTGCTGCCTGGCAGCTCCTCAGAAGTTCAGCTCTGACAGAGAGCTACCTTCGTAGATTGGGTAGTTTGTTCTTACCCTAGAAGAAGAACACAGAAGACCAGTGAGTGAAGTGGTAGAGACCATTCCTAGAGGGTTTTCCAGTGCCCCATTCCTGGTGGGATGGGGGGAATTTCAGGATTCAGGGGCAATCCCCTGGTCCATCCTGGACTGTGTTGAAGCAGCCTGAGATTTGTTTGCTCCGTGAGTACCCGAGACTTTTCTGTGGAAAAAGCCCTGGGACACCTGCATTCCTGTGGTGAGTTTTTCTCTGACAAAGGGACTCTGTCACCAAGAATGTTTATGTTAAAGTGTTTGCCTACTATGGGGTCTGGAGAGAGATTTGCCAAGTACAGAGCTTTTAGTCTGTTTCTATTTAAAAGTGTCTGCCTACTATGGGGTCCAGAGAGAGACTTGCCAATTACAGAACTTTTAGTTCGTGTCTGATTTAAAAGTGTCTGCTGAAGTGGGGGTCCAGTGAATAGACATTGCCAATTACAGAACGTTTAATTTCATGACACCTCAGAGGTGTGAGAAAGTAGTATGTTAAGTGTGAAAGACATTTCAAGATAACATCTACAAGAGTTTCTGAGAAGGGTGTTATTAACCAGATGAATGGCCAAGTATAAACTTGGAAGCAAAAGGTGTGAGACCACCCCCATCTGGAGTAACCATGTTTACCTCTCTGGGTTCAGTTTGGGCACCTTTGTTTTCTCTCAGTGCACTTGGCCAGTGCCTGAAGAAAATACCCAGACGTGGGATTTTGGATTTTCAGTAAGCCTAAGTGTGCTCAGAGGTGGTTGAGGGTGCCACTAGTAATTGCTCATGAAATATGGGAAAGTCTCCTAGTACTGGCCGAGGGTGCCTAGTCAAGGGAAGTGTACCAGTTCTGGCCGTGTGTGCCAATCTCCATTCAGAAGCAGAGTGTGTTCGCTGTTTCTATTTCATTCAGAACCTGAGGGTTTGCTGTGTGTGTGCTCTGTACCTCAGTAATCTGCATTACCAGTGGGAGTAGCCCTATGGGGGTCCATCTTGGCTTTGTATTATTCTCTGTGTATGTGAATAAAAGCCACACTCTAGAATCTCACCCTGGTTTGGACAGTACTGTTATTGCTTCCACTGTGTCTGGATTTACTTGGGTACCCCTGGCCAGAAGTACAAACCTAGCATAATTCTGAGCAAACGTTTTCTTCCAGGGACCCAGGTTGATGGCTATGATAAATGGTCCCCCCAGGTGTGAGCCAGGTAGTTGCCACACTTGGTTTGCCTGTCTGAGGATGGCAGGCTCCGAAGTAGAAGTATTGGTAAACAGAGCTGTTAATAGTGACTACCTCCATCCCTCTCATTGGTGCCATATGTGTAGAGGAGCAGCCCTGCTAGCTGAACAAGGGGGGCTGGTGGGGGAGGGTTACAAAATGGAGGAACCACTGGGATTTGTTTGGATTTGGGGAGAAAACAAGTGATGTTTGCTCAGGTTGTGGCTAATGTTTTGTCTGTCTGGCAGTTAGTAGCCCCAAAAAATTGGAAGCTTTGTGCATAAGGGATTTGCCCAGAGTAGTGCCATCCATATGTGCTGCTGTGTGCCTGCTGTTCATGTGCTGCTGTGATTGTGCCAATGTTTACCAAGGAGCTGTAAAGCCAGATTGTGTGTGTCCCTTGTTCTGCATGAAAAATAATATTTGGCAGTTTTCATTTTCAAGTTGTGACAGGAAAAAGTATTGAGAACTGTGGGAAACAAAGACATTTGTGCCCTGAAAGTTTCAAATGCTTGCTGTGTGAACTGGGGGAGTCACTAGAGAAATAGCCATAAGAAATGGTTCAAAATGGTGCTCCTGCCTTGAAGTTACAGTTGAAAAGGAAAAAAGTTGTTTTGCAGTTTAAATTTTGCCTGCTCGATGATTGCCATGGAGGAGAAGCACACGAGAAGAGAGACAGGCTCATTTGCATGGCGTCGAGTGATTGGTGAGACTGCAATTAGTCCCGCCCCAAGCCAGCTTCAGAGGGCTGCCCAGTGTTCAAGAGGGAGAGAGCAAGTGGTGTGTGAGCTGGCTATCCAGGAGGAGCGTCGCAGTGACTGCAAATGTTCTAAAAGTTAAAACAACAGACTTTTCTGTACTAAATCGGGCTCAACCCGTATTCCGATCGCCTGGGGAGAAAGCGTGGTGTTCGTAGGGACAATTGGTGGGGTCGCCAGCCTGTTTCAACCTGGAGGCCTTCCAGGATCGGCTGTAGGCCAAGAATTTCCATAGAAAACCAGCTAATGATTCAGTGAGTACCATTCGGCAAAACTGAGCTCAAACTGTGTGTGATTTTTCTAAAGCCAGCTGGATCTGTGTGTAAACAGTTTGATTGTTTTGCAAAGAAGGGCTGTGTAAAGTAATCAAACCCAAGCAAGAATTCTGAACATTAGACTGTGAGCATGTATTATGGATTCAGCAACAGTGTAATTTTCTGGGCAAACAGAGAGACTGTGAGTTGTATGAGAGGTTGCAACAAACAGGCAATCCTATTCAAGCAATACTGTGGCTTTAGTGACTTTAAGCAAGTAAAAGTGATTGAAAGCTAATGTAAAGTCCTAGAAAATCATATAGATGTGCTGATGAAGAAAAATAGTGCAGTCTGTGCAGTTTGAGTAAAATTTATCAGTATGCAGTAAATCGGATGCGCAGTGGCTTGAGTCAGATACAGAATGTTGATGCATCAGGAGTGCTGCTGCCGCCATTACATGGTGGGGTAGTAATGTAAACACAGCATCAGGGAGTCATTTTGTGAGACTGTTCAAAGTAAAGGGAATTCAGTGATAACAGTGAACTTTTGGGTGTTTTTCTACAGTCATGGCTTCGGGACCATCCTGCTACCCAGATCATGCCCGGGCTATGATAGTTGAAGAGGTTATCAAGCTGCAAGAAATAGAGAAATGTTTCTACGGTTTGTCTCTTCATGTTGCGATTCCTGGATACACTGTGAGAGTATGCATAATGTGCCTTAAGGTTGGAAGGGACGTTTTCATGATTCCTCACTGTTCAGGGTGCTTAGAGAAGCAAGGTCTAGCTAGTGCACCCAAGATTCATTTGGCTCCCACGTGGACAAAGCTTCAAGATCCTGCAAGTATCAGCACACAGCACCAGGTGGAACCTGTTGGGGGAGGCCCAGCAGAGTGTGGCACAAAGGAAGAGGGTATAGATGTACTGGCAGAGCTAAGTCCTTGTGATGTCTCTACGCCTGTGTTGCAGATGGACAGTGCGGAGGGAGAATCAGTGGATCCATGAAGAGAGGGTCCTAGTCCTAGCCTTGTGGGAGAGGACGAGACCCGAGAAACCCTAGATTGGGAGGTGTCTACCTTTGCACCCAGTGAAGAGTGGACTGTTTCGGGAGTGAGGATGACAGCACACTCCTGGGCCCAGGTCTGAAGTGAGGAAGAGGAGGAGGAGGGAGCTATGTATCTTTACGACAAAGATTTTAGTCCATAGCCTCAGACTCTTGTCTCAGAGGAACCAGAAGAAGAAGTTGGTGACTCCACAGCCCTGCCCCCAGAAGGAGGGGTCATGACTAGTTCTACGTAGTTTTGAGTATGCGACACTGGCAGAACCAGGACTGGCCACCCCCAAGCCAAGCCGGGGATCATGAACTGACCAAGAGTAGTAAGGAGGAAAGACTGGTTCATAGGAAGGCAGATAAGATCTTTGAAATGTTCTTTCCTACCTTTCCTCGGAGAGTCTGGGAGGAGATTGAGAAAAACAGGAGAGCCTGGCTAGTGGAACCAAAAACCTGCATCCAGGTGCAACTCGATATGTCAGAGACAAAGTTGTCAGAGACAGACTCAAGTTTTGGAAGTTGGGCAGGACACTGTTCATAGACACCGTATGTTTTGTGGACAGAAAGGGAAACGAGACTTTCCATAATGTGAATTATGAGCTCTCAGACATAGAAACATAGAAGTTGATGGCAGATAAGGACCGCAAGGCCCATCCAGTCTGCCCATTTCTTTTTCTACCTTATAAATGTGCCATTGGCCTTTGCAGATGGGGTCATAATTCTTGCACCTGACCCATTGTGGTACTACCCTCAATGTAACCAGCTTCCTGTGAATGTGTCCATGCCTAACAAGTGGAAAGCAGAGCAGTGGTAGCCAGTGCTGCCATCCAGCCGTTGCTGTACCCATGTTGTTCCACCAGTCTTGTGTTCCAGGATCCAAAGGTGCATCCAGATTTGTTAGCCTTGCAGTGTGCCTTCCAGTTCCATCACCTGGCCTTCCTAGATGACATCAGCCAGAGATTACATCAATCCAGCTGTTTCCTGATTCATCGCTTGGGATTTTGGATGACATCAATCTAGCTGTTCCTTTTCTGTTCCAAGGTTCCATCTCCTAGATGACATCAACTCAGCAGTTTCCAGACATCCATCCTGTCATTTCCGGAAGATTTCTGCCCAGCTGTATCCAAGAATTGCTGCAAGGGAGAGTCTTTGGCTGGAGATCCAGGTGCTGTTCCATTTTTTGTTCTTCAAGGGACTGGTAAGTCTAGACTTTTCTTACCTTATTGACATTACAATACACATCCTACACTTGGCAGTCTACAGACTGTTGAACTATCCACAAAGACTCTCCCTTTTGGGACTACAGTACGATAAGAACTGTGCTTCACTGGGCTCTGGCCCAGGAGAGACTCTTTCATGGACCTTGTCTTCGGGCATTGTTTGGCACTAGTTGGGACATTTAGAGCATTCCATCCCCAAAAGGTGTATTGTACATAATGTTGATGTTTTCTACTGTTTTCTACTTTTCTACTTTTTCTAAAAAAAAATATTTTTGGGATCCTCCGGTGTTTGACGGTAAGGGTTACAGTCGTGTACTGTGTTTGCAGATTTGGGGTGTGTGTTTTGTCTTTTCTCTTTCAGGTGATCCTGGTGAAGACAGAAGAGAAGACAAGAAGAGGATTGGAGGGACTCATCAGAGTTCCTCAGTTCTTTAAAGTGTTGTTTTTTAAAGTACTGTGTAGTTGTTAACATGTGTTAACCTTTTTCCTTCTTGTGGGGGAGTGTGGGAGTGTAATGCTTGTGTATAGTGTTAGCCCTGGGTTTGGTTTGCAGGTGTCCAGGGATGGGGGAGGTTCCCCTGTTTTGGGGAGGTTTGTTTTTGATCAGATAGGTTTTCCCTAGAGGGCTAGGGGGATAGACAGGCTGTGGTCCTGACCTGCAGTAGGGGCTACACTGCTGGTGTATTAGGGCTGTGCTCTGGACAGTTCTTCCAGAGTCACTGGTTTCCATAGTAAGATCATAGTGTAGGGGCTGATGCATCAGCCAATGACCTCTGGGCCCTTAGTGTTACCTGCCTGTGCCTGGCACATGGTAGGAGGGGGCCTGATCACCCCTCTCAGTAGGTAGCACATAGGGTAGGATGGTCTGGTGCCAGGTAGGATTAGGGAGAGTCATTTTCCTGGCCGAGGGTGGGTGTAACCCCCTTGCTCCCAGGGGTTACTAGAATCCCACTTAGAATCAGTGGCAGGCAGGGAGAGGCATCTTGTGAGATACCAGTTAAATGAATTTCACACTGTCACACTCTTTTTTCAGTCTCAGCTGAGCTGGAGTGATGATGTCACCTTAGAATTTTTGCAGCAGCATAAGCCACAATGGAATGCTAGCTGCAGGGGTTAGCAGTAGAATGTTGAGTTAGAGTGGAGTAGTCAGTAGAGTGGATAGAGAGAAGGAGGCTGCTGCCTGGCAGCCCCTCAGAAGTTCAGCTTTAACAGAGAGCTACCTTCATAGATTGGGTAGTTTGTTCTCACCCTAGAAGAAGAACATAGAAGACCAGTGAGTGAAGTGGTAGAGACCATTCCTAGAGGGTTTTCCAATGCCCCATCCCTGGAGGGATGGGGGGAATTCCAGGATTCAGGGACAATGCCCTGGTCCATCCTGGACTGTGTTGAAGCTGCCTGAGATTCGTTTGCGCTGTGAGTACTCAAGACTTTTGTGTGGAAAAAGCCCTGGGGCACCTGCATTCTTGCAGTGAGTTTTTCTCTGATAAAGGGGCTCTGTCACTAAGACTGTTTCTGTTAAAAGTGTCTGCCTGCTATGGGGTCAGGAGAAAGACTTGCCAAGTACAGAACTTTTAGTTTGTGTCAGATTTAAAAGTGTCTGCTAAAGTGGGGGTCCAGTGAAGAGACATTGCCAATTAGAGAACTTTTAACTTCATGACACCTCAGAGGTGTGAGAAAGTAGTATGTTATATGTGAAAGATATTTCAAGGTAGCATCTACAAGAGTTTCTGAGAAGGGTGTTATTAACCAGAGGAATGGCCGAGTATAAATTTGGAAGCAAAAGGAGGGAGACCCCCCCATCTGGAGTAACCATGTTTACCTCTCCGGGTTCAGTTTGTGCACCTTTGTTTTCTTTCAGTGCACTTGGCCAGTGCCTGAAGAAAATACAGAGATGTGGGATTTTGGATAGTCAATGAGCCTGAGTGCATTCAGAGGTGGTCGAGGGTGCCACCAGTAATTCCTCATGAAATATGGGAAAGTCTCCTAGTACTGGCTGAGGGTGCCTAATCAAGGGAAGTGTACCATTTCTGGCCATGTGTGCTAACCTTCATTCAGAAGCAGAGGGTGTTTGCTGTTTACATTTCATTTAGAACCTGAAGGTTCGCTGTCTGTGTGCTGTGTACCTCAGTAATCTGCATTACCAGTGATAGTATCCCTGTGGGGGTCCATCTTCACTTTGTATTATTCTCTGTATATGTGAATAAAAGCCACACTCTAGAATCCTAACCTGGTTTGGACAGTACTGTTATTGCTTCCACTGTGTCTGGATTTACTTGAGTGCCACTGACCAGAAGTACACACCTAGCACAATTCTGAGCAAACGTTTTTTCCCAGGGACCCAGGTTGATGACCATGATAAATGGTCCCCCCAAGTGTGAGCCAGTTAGTTACCACACTTGGTTTGCCTGTCTGAGGATGGCAGGCTCCGAAGTAGAAGTATTGGTAAACAGAACTGTTCGTAGTGACTACCCCCATCCCTCGCATTGATGCCATGTGTGTAGAGAAGCCCTGTTAGTTGAACAAGGGGGGCCGGTGGGAGGAGGTTACACTTGAAGCCTTATATATCCAATTTGTGCTTCAGCAGTGTTTCAGTGACTCCCTTCTGCCTACCTACTTCAACACCAGTGGTGCTGTTTGCATCAGTGCAGTTTCCACTGTTCCTTCTCTCCTACAATGTAGGGATCTACTGTGAGGCTATAGAGCAACTGGACTATTTTACAATACATTAGCCAACGTGCCACAAAGCCTCCAAGTTAGTGTTTTTGCAATGATTACCTAATACCTTTTTGTTCCAAAATTGAGCAATTGACAAATAGAGACACATTTATTTTTTTCATGGAAAAGACTTCCCGATGTTTCCTCACATTTAATAGAAGATTGTAATGGCAATCAGCTTTAGAGCTGAGTGCCAGGCTTTGGAAAGGGGCTGCTTCCCTGATGACTGCAATACAACTAAACCTCACTAGGGTATGGATGTGTAATGGAGCTCCCATCACACTCACACAAATGACATTTTAGGCTTGATAATGATCACTTTAGTGGTACTGTATAATGGAATGTTTTCAGTAGTTGCAGCCATCTTTACTGCATCAAACATGCTGTTGCTGTGACAGAGGCTAGTTTTTGTGGCAGGACCATGTTTCCTCGGTGGAGGCCATGGATGCAAAATCGCAGTATGAATTGTGCCCTGACAATAGTTTAGGAATTGTTTTCTTCCTGTTGAGATATGTAAGATATGTTTGGGAAAATGTGTAATTCCATTCCATGGAAACACAAAGTACCTTTCTTATGAACATCTTTATAATGACCTCCCTGTCAGTTTAGTTAATTTTTTCATTGTTTGGCCATGGACCATTACATGAATAAATAAGCATTTACAAAACATGTACATGCATATAAATACAAACATCTTTAAACTATAATCACTACATAGGAGCAGCCATACATTAGATTCAAATCCTACAGGAAACATACAGAATTTTATTCTAATACAACAGCAATACTCCCCACAGCAAAGTCAACATATTTCCTTCTTTCACTATCCAAATCTGAGACTTTGATTTAAAGATTCCAGTACATTAGCTTGGACTCTATTTAGTCTCTATGTTTCTGACAAATTAAGGAAATGCTTTCAAGTATTCAGCAACTCTGGTTATTATCTGTTCGTCTTCTACTGTAAACTTAATATTCAACAAGAACTCTTCATCTGCAGTTTGTGTTGATTCCCATATTGGATACAGCCAGTGTATCCTAGGCTTATCGTTCCAAGAGCAGGTGAAAATTACATGGCATAAATCCTCAGGTGCAAGCACAGAATTTCTCCAGTTGTTCAGCTGATTTTTAAATATCTGGCTTTTAATACATTGCTTCGAAAGAGTTCAGAATGATATTTAGTATACAATTTTCTATAGCAATGATCTGTTAAGACATCTAAATAATACCTACATACATATATAAATATGTATATATATATATATATATATATATATATATACACACACACACATATATATATATATATATATATATATATATATATATATATATATATGGGATATGCATTGGTCTAATGGAAATATCACAGATATTTTCCCAGAGTATAATTGACCTTATGACCTCACAGTGGCGGAGCCAAGAGTGAGGTCACAAGGTCAAATTGTACAAGGGGAAATATCTGTGATATTTCCATTAGAGCTATTGCATATCTCATTTATGTAATGTAAAATGCTGTTTTTGTTCATTTTTATTAGTCTTTGTTTTTTTTATGTACATTTTTATTGTTTTCTCCCGCAGTATTGTGTCTGTATTTTTAGTAGGTAGCGACAAGAGCGTGGTTGCTAGGGTCCGTACATGCTCATTTTGGTAGCGTGGCATTTCATTGGATGTGGTTTTGTGTGGGTGGCTTGAGCAGGTTTGACAAATATGGAGGTGGCGCTCCCGCTTAACGAGGGAGTGAGTTTCTGATGCAGTAGTTTTTTTTTCTGTTTATTTGTGTTGCTACTGCAGTTCTCTGGTTAATCCTGCCTTTTTGTCGGAACTTCTTCAGGCTGCAGAAGATGTCCTTGCCGGGTTCAGAGGCAGCGTGAGGTACGGAGTGGAATTTGGGGTTGGGAAGTGAGGGAGTGTGCTGCGCGGTTTCATATGCGCTGTTCATGGCTTTGTTGGGTGGTTGTTTTCTTTTGAGAGCTGTCAAAAAAAGAACCTTTCAGTGTGAATGCTGGTTTCACACTGAGCAGGTTCTGTGTTAGAGCTGTGTTGTGATTGAGGAGTGTTTACAGAGGGTGACTTGTATAAGGGCTGTATGTATTGCTGGAGAAAGTGAAAGTATTCTGTGTGTTGCCAGAGTGAAAGGAAACTGACAGTGGGAGCAGGCTTTTAAGTGAGCAGGTGGATTCTGATTGTACTGCTCGTGCTGCCAGTTCCCACCAGTCAAAATGTTTTTGAGTAGTTATGGTGAAGTGCAGATAGTGGCTGGTTATTACCTACAGTGAGAATAAATGACCTACAGAGAGAATAAACGCAATATTCTCACGGTAGGTCTGCCCAGGCAAAAATACTGCTGTTATTTGCCACTTTTTATCCTCACCTCCATTACATAAATATAAATATTAATATTGATAACCTTCTTTGTTATATAGGCTTTATATTTTGGACTAATTGATATTCCTTTTACATAGTCTTTCAGAAAATCCAAACCATATTCACTCAAATGCAGACAAATCTGTTTCATCCATTTTGATTGTCTACAGTGCAATGACTGCCAGCTTGCTTTTTCCACTAGGCATTTATGAGGCAGCCTATGGGTATCCAGCCTAGCTGTTCTAATCCAATAGTTTATTTTTCTTGCCTCTGCAGGGCTTTTGGCCTTGTCATTCCTGTTTCTGCTCTTACTAAGGGCACCATGACAGAATTACTAACACCCAAAGCTGTCTTATAATTGAAGGGCTAAGCCCGTGGTTTAAGGGGGCGGTGCAAGTGGCCACCCAACCTAGTGAGAACAGCACTACAATAATAGCACTGCTCAGAAGAGCGCAGTCTACACAGTGCTTCCATGGACAGTGATGGGGAAATAACAGCACTATGTAGTAAGCACTCCCCAGGTCACTGTCCGTGATGCCACAAGAGGGCACAAGAGGATGGGAAATCAGGAGGCTGGCCAAGCTGCTCCCATGGTGTGGAGTGCTAAACCACGAGCAGCTCTGCCAGAATGGTGGTGGAGACCAGGGCTCTAATCCTGATCTCCGAAATTTTATTTTTCCCCAAAATCCAACTCCGGCTTGGAGTTGGTTATTTTAAGGAAGGGGGGTACAGGGGACAGTTTTTGCTGGTAGCGATCAGAAACCAAACTTGCGATCGCTACCAGTGGTGCTGTGTTTGTTTGCAGCATTTCTTCCTACCGCTTCTGTGATCATCGCTGTTCCTGGCCACACACCCTATTTAGCCCATTTAAGGGCTGGTCCTCCACTTGCTGCACATGAGCATTTTTTTCTTGTGTCCGAAGGCACTGCCCCTTCCCCTGTCCATTTCTCTTCCCTTCAGTGCTGGTCCCTGTCTCTCTGTGCCTCTGGCTGCCTGCTCATCTCACTCCCCCTGTTCACCCCCCCTTCCCCCGCTGCCTGCCTGGCAATGGGTGCTCCCTCATTTTGCCCTGCACTGGCTTCCAGTGCTGCTTCATTTCTGGTGTTTCCTGCCCTGGCTGCATCCCCACCTCCTTCTGTTGTCTCCCCGCTCATTCCCTCCTGCCTCCTCGCTCCCAGCCACTCCTCTCTGCTTTTGGAATCTCTGTTCCTGTTCACAATGTTGGGGAGCTCAAGGTGTTATTGCTCGCTCAGAGCGAGTTGTGGGTCTGCACCGAGCCACAAGGGGGTGGAAGTGGAGCACTGGCGGGGACAGAGGAAGACCGCACAGTTGGCAATGCACCCGAGCCACCTGTCCAACTACTGGTAACCCTTTCATCCTTGCTTCCACCGGAGGGCACCTTACTCCTGGCGCAATTACCTCACTCCAGTTTCCATACTACAGCATGCTGTCCATCAGCTCTCTACCGCTTCCTATGCAGCTCACCCAGCACTCTAGCTCCCTGCTCCCCCCGGACAGTTTCCACAATCCTCCTATTTATTTCAGTACAGGTACACATTGCCATCATTACTTATCTCCTGTGTACTTCCTCTGTGGCATGTTAGCCCAGCCTTTCTCTTCCCTGTTACTTAGCCTGGATTGCCTGCCATGTACTTTGCTCTACGGCATCTCGGCTTAGCCGCAGCTGTTGGCACTTATTTATTTAACCCTATTAATTAGCTGCTACGTACTGTACTCCTGGGCCTGTCTGCTTAGCTGCACAGCTATCATCCAGCATCTTATCCCAGCCCCAGCTACTGGTAATTACTCCATTATGTTATCCTCCTGGTTTACTTAACTGTTCGATGTCAGAGTGTCCCGTTTGTTTCTTCTTTGTTTTTCCTGTGGTGGGGGACTGAGGAGTAGCGGCGGGCATCTCAGACCCCAGGCAGTGGGAGCAGCTTCATATCTGCCATACTGTTGCAGCCCATAGCTTGCCCAGCCTTCTGTTGCTGCTCCACACATCCTTTATGGCATTCTACAACCAGCTATTCCAGGCAACTCTCTACCTTAGGGCAGCTGGCTCCACTCAGTCTTCTACCAACCTTTCCCTGCTATTCTGCACCTGATTTACGCAGTCATCTGAGCCTTCCTGTTCCATAAAGTCCTCCCAACCTTCCTGTCCCTTGCACTACCAGTATCACTCATATACCAGCCATCATGGCACTAACGCAATCAGCTTGCAAGTCTGTTCATTCCAGGACCTCTCCCCTTTCAATACCGGCATCCCTTTCCAAGTCTGAGAGCATATCATGTTTACTTGCTTCGAACCGCACCTCCTACCATACTGGCTTTGCAGCCTCCTCCTACCTAACTGGCTTCACAGCCTCCTCTCCAACCATCGGCACTGGGCTTCGCCTGGCCTCACCATTCTCTTACTCCTAATATACAATCCAATACACTCCCAATTTGGCTTTCTAAAGGACTTGGTCAGCATGCATTCCTGTGGTTGACAACTACTATTTAACTTACCTAGACCCACTAGAGGATCCATATTACGCAGCCTGACCTATGCACAGGTCTCTCCCTTTCAGCTCTCATCCAGTCAAGACCCACAAGAGGGTTCGCAGTGCTCAGTTTGACCTATGCACAGGTCTCCCCATGTCTGCCATCATCCATCATGACCCATGTACGGGTCCCAAGCTCCTTATCATGTGCAGGTCTCATGCTCATTACAACTCACTTTTCCACATTTTGGAGGCATGCCAACCATATCCATTACTCCAGGACTCAGGGCTAGCCCTGTGGCCGACAATCTCTCTCTTCAGCCTGAAGTCCGCATCTTGAGCATGCAAAGCTTGGGGCAAGGTCCTTCTCACTTGGCCCATAGTTGGGGATGTCCTTCAGTCATCAACCGTACTGACAGCACCTCTCAATGTAGCATTTAAGATTACAGTGGTGAAGAGGTGGGGCTCTCATGGGAAGGACCCCTTTAGCTGCCCAAGCAGGTTCAGAAGCACCCTTTCAAGCTATTCTCCCTACAACTGCCTCTGATTCACCTGGTTTGTTCTTAGATTGGTAGGCCAGCTGAGTACCTTGGCAGTTGTTACTCTCCTCCTACTGCCTTGGTTGCCTGTTGTTGTAGAGTTAGCTCACAACCTTCTATAGCATTCTCATTAGAGGAATAGAGCGAGAGTTTTCCCTGAAATTGCAGTTCCCCTGTATTGGTCTACTAAATTGCAGTAGTAGAGCTGTCACTAAATAAAACTGTCCCGAATCCTGGAGGGAAGGTGACCTAGGCCTTGATTCCCCAGAGATTTCCTCCTCAAAGTGGGTTTTTCCTCTCCTCTGTGCCAACAGTCATAATAATAGTTAGCCATAGTTGTAGTCCCTAGGTCACTTAGTTAAGTTCCACTGTTGGATGGAGTTGGGTGGCTGCCCTGTATATATCCCTTCTCCCTCTTTGGCTGTTCCATCTCTCCTTAGGAAGCCAGGCCTCCATGTCTCACAGTCAGACCTCCGAAGCGGGTCACTATTCACTTGTCATTTCATGACTACTTTACTCAAGCGATATGACTGATTGACCCATGCCACCAACTGAACCCATGTTACCAACCGACCTACGTACAGGTCTCCATTCACCCATGCTACTGACTGAATCTAGGTTACTACCTGACCTACGTGCAGGTCTTTGATCCAATACGCATTCACCACCTTGTCTGCTTGCTTGGCTCTCTTTTTAGGCTTCTTCCTAAGGTACTTTTAGCCAAGGGAATCACTCTCACTGCACTTATAGGGGTGGAACCCTCTTCTAGGGTTCCTTACCTTCATACTCCTATAAGGCGGTATATCTCATGGATAGAGAGACGAACAACCAAAGATTACATATGTTACAAAAGCACAAAACTAGTTGCATGGGCACATTAAATTGGAGGGCTAAGCCTGTGGTTCAAAGGGGCTTCGCAACTGGCCACCTTCCCCATTCAGCCCATTTAAGGGCCACTTCTCCACCCACTGCACATGAGCATTTTTTCCTTGCCCCTCCATCCACCCTTTCTCCTCCAGCGGCATGCCTCTCTCTCTCCCATGGGCTTCTTCCTAAGGTACTTTTAGCCAAGGGAATCATTCCCATAGTACTTCCAGAATGGAACCCTCTTCTAGGGTTCTTTGCCTTCGTACCCCTACAGGGTGGTGTATCCCATGGATAGAGAGGCGAACAGCCAAAGATTATATATGTTACACAAGCATGAAGCCAGTTGCGTGGGCACATTGAAAGTGTATTTAAAGATGTTTCTAGGGATTGTATCCTATCTATATCCCATATTTCTACTTGAAAAAGAGCTTGTGAGTAGTGTTTAGCCTTAATGGCTTCCAACAAGGGCGTGATTGAGTTACCACCATATTTTCTGTTAAATTTTGTTAGTGCACCAGCAGTTTGTTTAAGCTTTAGATTTAGTCCATTTATATGTTTTGTCCATGCACCAATATAAGAAAGGGTTAGGCCTAGATAAACATAAGAGCTTACTGTGCAGAGATTTTTGTCGCCAATTTTCCAGTTTTGTTATAGATTTTTAGAGCCAAAGACAATCACGTGACTTTTTGTTTCACTTATCTTCAAATTATATTTTTCTGCATATGCCATTAGTGTATTTAATTTATGCTGCAAACTGGAATAGGAGAGGGCTAACAGGGCCAAATTGTCATTGTACGCCAATGCTGGATAACACATATTCCCAATTTGGTGGGAATCTAGTATTTTTTGTAAGTTGTGTTAAAAGATTATCAATATAAGGGGTGCATGCGTGACTGGGATCCTGAATGGCTGCCTGATCTTCCGTGGTTAACTCCATCACTTTTTACCCCTCTTTTCATGCCTCTGTGGGAATACACAAGAACTTTGGTGTTTTATAATACCTGCTCTCTCTGTTGATTGAGGTTGCAGCTTTCAGAATTCTCCTTTTGCACCGAATTAGACCTGCTGCACCATCCCATTGTTATAGCTTCTCCTTCTGTGGGTAATGGTGACCTCCAAGACGCATGTGGCAGTTGGCCTTGTAGCCCTTTCTAATGAACAGGCAATGCTGCAGGTGCTGACACAAGACATTCCTCAAATTAAAAACACAATGTAAAAAGCTGGAGGAATAGGTAGAAGTGGCAGAACAGAGGATTGCAGATGTGGAGCTCTTTACTTTAAATGTGGAGCCAGACACTGCCCAGCAAGCTGACAACTTAGGCGCTTACAGCAGCAAGTGCAGTCCCTCTGGGAGAAGCTTAAAGACTTGGAAAACAGAGGGAGATGCAATAATCTCTGCATCATAGGGGTCCCAGAGGGAGCAGAGGGCCCTAATATATGTGATTTTTTACAATGCATGATTCTGCAGACTTGGACTTTTACTGGGATACCCCATTGGAGGTCAAGACAGCACACAGATCTCTTGGAAAGAAGCCAGAGAGGGGTATGCCCCCAGACCCATAATTGCTCATTTTTTTACAGTTCTCAGTGAAAGAACAGATTTTGTGACTGGCTTGTGAAAAGGGGCTTCTAAGGTGGAATGGGCACACAATACATATTTTTCAAGATTCCTCTAAGAACGTAGCCACCTGGTGGAAAGCTTTTGCCCCGTCTGAAGAGAACTAGCCCAAAGATGCATGCAATACACCATGCAATACCCTGTCATATCGTCGGTACTCTGGGTGGGTAGGTGCCAAAATTATGACACACCACAGGAGGCACAACAGTTCTTGACAACTCTTCGCCAGGGATCCCCAGCACCCACTTGGAGCCCTACAGCTCATGCGAATGCCCTGCAGGATAACAGCTGTTCAGTTAACTTGGGTCAGAGGGGTACAAGGCAGCCTCTTCTAAAACAGTATCCTGGCAAGTCGCCACTTCTGATGACCATGGGGCTACCCTCCTCACAATCTACAGTTGATCCTGGATCAGTATCTAAACCTTGACGGCAGAGAGACTTACTTCAGACTTCTACCCCTGCTCAGCTGACGCAAGTTCACCCATTGTAGTGTGTGGACAGTCCTGTGAATTTGAACACTATACATGCAGCTCCAGCCCTCTAGTCCTACGGCATGATCCCAAGACCCAGAGCCTAAACACCCTAGGATGTCTCCGACCATGACTGATGATATTGTCTATATCTCTGGAATGGACTGGGCTGATTATGTAGAGGAGAAACTGGTTGCATCTTTGCCACCAGAAGCAGACCCACAGGACTTGCAACCCCCCTGTTTCAGCGGATGGCAGCTCCACGGTACCCATTTCTCCACTAGCTGTGCCAGACATGCAATGTGTTCTGAGAACTCCAGTGAATACAGCAGGTTGACATGCTGATACAGGACTTGTTATTTATATGCAGTTTGGTTTTTCATTATAGTAGCCTGTTGCTGATGTTTGTGATTTAGTGCAAGTTTGTATTCCACTTCTTGGGATCTTTACTAATCACTTTAGTGAAAGGTATTGGGGCTTGATTTTGGGGGGTAGGGGTACAGGAGCAGGAAGGGTACTTGGGTTTTCAGACTGACATTCCCTCAGCCTGTGTTTGACCCTAATTGTCAATACTCCTGGTATTACACAAATCCGCCTGTATTGAGTGGCTGTTACCCTTCCCCTTTCCTGCTGCACTACGGGGTCCACGTCTTTGACCTTTTTTTCATATAAATGCATTGATATACATTTATTCATGCCTACTCTATGGAAGGTTTGGATGTTGGACCTTGATGGTTACTTCCCATATCTGCCTCAGGCTCCCTGCCACTAGATCATTTTTCAGTCAGGTGTTGCTCAATACATTATATGCCCCGTGAGTATTATCAGAGGTTTTATATTTTTTCTGCATTGGTGGTTAGAGCTCTAGTCAGGCAGTATATTATGCCCAAGTGTTTCGAGCAGACATATTCATGTCTACGCCCGCAGCAGAATGGGAGGGCCTGGGCGATTTTCTTCCTGCTGGCCCGTCAGTTCCCATTTCTGCTGCTATTTTGGTTTCTTATTTGCTATGATGTATTGAATGGATCAGTTATTTTGTTCAATTTAGTTATGTTAAGAGTGTTAATGTTTCTTTGTATATTGTTTTCTCAATAGTTTTCTTACACAGACTTGTTTTAGGTACAGGTTATAGAACTGTAATTGTTCAATACTCCATAGGCAAAACTATAGTTGTGTTTATACCCTTGGGGGTTATCTTTTTGCATTGCACAGTGTAGTATAGGGGTGTATGCTTGAAAAGTTCCTTTCTGTGTGGGGGTAGTTTTCTATGTTGGGGGATACAATTTACTTGGTCAATCAAAGTATGCTATGGCAGCGTTTTCTAAACCTTGTCCAAAGGGCTCTGCCTTTTTGTTCTAGATTTTCTTCTAGTCTTTGAGCAGGCCTTAAAGATATTACATTATAGCCACTCTTAGGTTTTTAACATAGTGGTCCGGATATTCAAAATGCACCAGGCTGTGGCGCAAGCCTGGGCGCAGCTCAACTTTGTTGCACAGGGGTGTGGCCTGGGTGATATTCAACAGAGCTGTGCTATGGTGCAGCAGCTTTGAATATTGCACCCTGGCCACCCCCACTGTGCATGGCGCAGTGGTACTGCACCAGCGCAAGTGGCCAGAGTGGAGCATGGGATGCGCTAAGCGCAGTGCCATTCATGCACAACATCCACGATATTCAAAAGGGACATGCAAATGGGGCCATAATTTATGCAAGGTGCACACGGGGCCATTTGCATGTCATTATGGCCCCATCTGCATGCCATTAGCATGCAGGTGTGCCGATCCCCGATGACTAGCGCCTGGCGCCCTGCCAGGCAGCAGCTGTCGGGGACCGACGCCCCCTGCAGCCCGATCGTGGGCTGTTGTCTAAAAGAATAATCCCCCGTCCTATATCCGTGGTGGTCCAGTGGACCGCTATGTGCCCGATTGCGGGCATCAGTATTATAACCCCCCCACATCCAATATCCCTGGTGGTCCAGTGGACCGCACTCTGTCTAATCGCAGGCATCTGTCAAACATATAAAATGGCCTATTACCCTGGTGGTCTAGTGTACCCCTCTCCCCACCTGCCCACTGAGCCCCACTGCCCTCTCCTCGCGGTCAGCCGGGCGGCAGCACCCCATCCGCTGCTGCCCGCCACCGCCACGACAGCTCGGGAGGCTGCATGCCCACTGAGTTCGCAGCATGAGCCAATGGACGTGTAGCTCATACTCGCATTAGGTACAGTCCAGATATGTGAATGAATCATTCACATATCTGAATGTGTAGTAGAGAGGCTGCACGCCCCTTTGGCTCATGCTGAGAACCACCGGGCGGCAGCCCTACTGAGCTGTCAGTCGGCGGGAGGGCGGGCGCAGGCGGGTGGTGCTGCCACCCACCGCTGACCGGGGAGCGGGTGGTAGGGCTCAGTGGGGTGGGTGAGGGGTACACTAGACCACCAGGGTAATAGGCCATTTTATATGTCTGACAGATGCCTGCGACAGCAGATTGTGGTCCACTGGACCACCAGGGATATTGGACAGGGTTTATGTACACAGATGCCCACTATGGGGCATGGGGGCCGCCGAGGTGCGTGCTGAATTGGGGTACACCACAGGTGGCAGCTGCCGTGTTGCACCCTGCAATGCTGCAGCTCACCTGTGGGTGGCCATCATTGTTCCTTTTTGGGGGCTTCATCTTTGTGCAGGCGCAGGTAGGGTTGTGCATGCATGACTCTGCACATCCTGGGCTGAATATCGGGCTGTGCAGGTTATGCATGGCACGCCCCCAACTGTGCCTGCATATATTACTGATGCGCTCGGCTATCGGGTTGTACTGACACACTTTTCCTTTTTGAATATCACACGGCTATCAGTGGTTGTGCATGGTGTAACACTGTTGCTTTACAAGAACCTTTTGAACATTCTGAATGGAATGTTCAGGGAATTAACCACCCCATTAAAATGAAGAAAATGTTTTCATATTTAAGTTCCCAACAGTGTCACATTGCTCTTCTACAAGAAACCCATCTTCTTAAAGAAGAGATGGGTAAGCTGTGAGAGGCTGGGTGGGGCAGGCATTTTCCAGTACAGGTACTTGCCTATCAAAAAAAAAAAATGAAGCGTATCTATTTTACTGAAAAAAAAAAAGACTCCGCTCTGCAAATAGATACGGCTTTACTGGATAGAAAGGGTCGGTGGATTCTCCTTGTGGGTGAACTCTATGAAGCTCCAGTTTTCTTGGCTAACATTTATGCTCCTAATATAGATAGAAACATAGAAAGTGATGGCAGAAGGGGACCATACGGCCCACCTAGTCTGCCCATAAACCTACTCCTTCCCTTAACTGCTATTCAGTGTTATGGTGCCCTTGTACCTATCCCAAGCATTTTTGAAAGTTCCCACCATTTTTGCCTCCACCATCACCTGTGGAAGGCAGTTCCTGCATCCGCCACCCTCTCGGGTAAAGAACCTGCATGCATTGCTTCAGAATCTGCCCCTCCCCCAGCTTCATGATGTGCCCCCTGGTTCTTGTGTGATTTTTGATCTGGAACAAGTCCTGAACCTGCAACTTGTTTATTCCTTTTAGGAACTTGAAGGTCTCGATCATGTCTCCCCTCTCCCTCCATTGCTCCAGGGAATACATGTTCAGGTTACACAGACACTCATCATGTGTTGTGCAGTCTGTGTATCATATTTGTAGTTCTCCTTTGTACTGTTTCCAGTCTGTTAATATCCTTTTTAAGGTGCGGTCTCCAAAACTGTATGCTGTACTCCAGGTGTGGCCTCACACTCTATAGAGTGACAATATGACTTCTCTTTTTCTGCTGGTAATCCCCCTGCCTATGCAGCCCAACATTCCATTTGCCCATAGCACCACTTTCTCACATTGCTTGGACATTTTCTGGTCATCTGTTATAATTATTCCCAGATCCCTTTCCTGTTTAGAGGATTCCAGCTTTACTCCTCCTAGGTAGTAATCCTCTCCTGGGTTAGCCCTCCCAAGGTGCATGATTTTGCATTTCTTTGCATTAAAATTTAGTTACCATGTTTTTGACCACATTTCTAGAGTCCTAAGGTCAGCCTTCATCTTGTCTACTCCACCTGGAGTGTCTACCCTATTGTTTATTTTTACGTCATCTGCAAACAAATTTATTGTACCCTCCAGTCCTTCAGATAAGTCGCCTATAAATATATTGAATAGGATCAGACCGAGCACTGATCCCTGTGGCATTCCACTAGCTACTCCTCTTTCTTCCAAAAGAGATTCATTTGCTAGTAACCTCTGGGTCCTTCCAGTAAGCCAGCTCTGTACCCAGTTCACCACTTGCTGCCCTACTCCCATACTGTCTAACTTGTTTAGTAGCCTTCTATGTGGGACCAAGTCCAAAGCTTTTCTGAAATCCAGGTATACTACATCTACAGCACCATCCTGGTCCACTGTTTTTGTCACCCAGTTGAAAAAGTCAACTAGATTGGTTTGGCATGATCTTCCCATGGTAAAGCTATACTGTTTTGCATCTAATTTGCTGTTGTTCTCAAGAAAGGATATAATCCTCTCTTTGAGAAGGGTTTCCATTGTTTTGCCCACATTTAAGATGAGGCTTACCGGTCTGTAGTTGCTCGCACTCTCCTTGCTCACACTCTTGTGTAGAGGAATAACTGTGGCCTTTTTCTAGTCCTGTGGGACCTTGACCAGTTCAAGTGATAAATTAAAAAGCTCAGCCAGGGGAGCCGCGGTTCCTCTCTTAGTTCATTCAGTAATCTAGGGTGCATTTGGTCCGGTCCCATGGCCTTGTTTTTTTGAGTTACTCCAGTTGCTTTAGGACTTCTTCCTTTGTAAAGGTACCTGAATATACTCCAGTACCTACTTTGTTGCCCCCTGTAATGGTGGGTCTACAACCTTCCTCCTCCTTGGTAAATACGGAGTAGAAATTCTGTTTAGGATTTCCGCTTTGTCTTTGTCATTCTCGGTGTCCCACCCAACTTCCTTTGTGAGTCTGACAATACACCCCGTTGTCTTTCTTTTCTCACTGATGTATCTATAGAAGGTTTTGTCCCCCTTTTTGACCTCTATGGCTATCTTCTCCTCTGTTGTTGCCTTTGCTGCCCTGATTTCTTTGTTTGCTTTATTTTGTTTTTTCTTTGTATTCATCTCTGTCCTTGTCAAATCTATTTTTTTGTATTTCCAGAAAGCAGTCCATTTTTCCCTGATCTTGGTGGCTACTTCTTTAAAAAAAAAAAACATAGTGGTTTTCTTTTCTTTTTTGCTTTACTCGCCCTTTTTATGCAATGGTTTGCGGTTTGTAGTAGCTGTTCTGAGATGAGCCCAGTAGTCTTCAACATCCCTCCCCCGTGCAATATTTGCAAGTCTCTCTTTAAGACCCTCCTTCATTTTTGTGAAATCTGCTCATCTAAAGTCCATGACTTTAGTTTTCGAGTGCTTAGTTTCTGTTTTTGTTCTGATTTGAAACCACACCATACAGTGGTTGCTAGACCCCAGGTGGCTTCCAACTTCTTTCTCTGAGATATTGTCCCAGTTTGTCAGTAACAGGTCAAGGACAGCATCCCCGCTTGTTGGGTCCTTAACAAACTGTTTCAGGTCTGATATGCACAGAGCCTCCAGAAAGCCTTTGCTTCTGGTTGAACTTGCTGCATGGGTACCCCAATTTATGTTGGGTAAATTCAAGTCTCCCATCACTATCACATCCCCATTATCACTCATTTTGTGCATGGTTTCCAATATTTCCTTGTCCCTCTCTAACCATGTTGCTGGGGTCGTTAAAACACTCCTACCTGAGTTACTATTCCATTACCAGCCTCCAGACTGACTCGGTTTCCATATTGTCATTTTGAGTCATAGTAGCTTTTATTCCCTCCCTTATATACATAGCCACTCCCACCCTTTTCTACCAGTTCTGTCCTTCCGGAAAAGACAATATCCTGAGATAGTCGTTTCCCGGTCTTGGTTACTGTTGAACCAGGTTTCAGCGATGGCAACCCAGTCCAGATCAGCTTCGGTGATGGTAGCAGTGAGGTCAGCTATTTTATTTGTTAGACTCCTTGTGTCTGTGAACATAGATTTCCAAACTTGGCCCCCTCTTTTTTGGTGCCGTGTCCTATGTTCGAGTGATTTTTTTGTGTTGCTATCTGTTCCCTCACCTAATAGGTGAATTCTCTTTTTTGTATTTGTATCCCCAGTTTGGTGGAGTTTGGGGGGAGAGGTAGCAGATCTTTATCACTGCTTTCCCTTCCCCAGTGCCTAGTTCAATGGTCGACGGATATATCCAGTTTCTGTTCTAGTGCTCGCACGCCTTCCCTAGTCAGCTGCAGCCCATCATATTTGAAGAGACCTCTGTCTCAGAAGTCTGCCAGTTCCCAATGAAGAGGTGCCCCCTTTATTTATTTATTTATTTGCTTTTGGTGACTGGGTGGGTGCACTAGGCATAGAGATGCCTATTTTCAGGCACGACCAGAGAGAATACAAGAGAAAACAATACATGAGCAGTACAATGTGATGCAGCACAAGGAAGTAAATAAAGGGATGGTAGAACTACAACAACTTAGCAACTGGGTGATATACAGAGTTAACACTGACAAAATTTATACACAGAACAGTTAGAAAAAAGTCAAAAAATATAAACAAGTGCCAATAAGTCAGTATAGGTGGCACCAGTTCTGGAGCCAACTGTTTAGTTCCTCTATTTGATTCTTACGTATCCTTTGTGCAACGCCTCCTTTCCCCCATACTAGAAGGATCTTGGAGAAGACAATGACTGAGGAGTAAGAGGTTAATGTCTCAACTAAGTGAGACAGGTGCTGTTTGGTCTCCTCCACAATCTGGTCTGCCAGATTGTTAGTTCCTATATGGACAAAAACACCAGCACATTTACCTTCCATTTTTATTAGCCTGTTTATGCAGTTTTGCAGAGGCCCCAGGTAGGCATTTGACTACCACCTCTGTCTCAGGACCCTGATTTATGTGTGATTCCACTCCTCAGATCATGGAATCACCCACAATCAGAATTTTCCAGTGTTCTCTTCTGTTTGATTCCTTTGTAGTGCCTTCATAGCATGTTCTTGTTGTGTGACCTAGCTGGTGGTGTTTGGCATTGTACCCATGTTCTCCCTCCTTGACTTGAAGGATGTATCTATTTGCCATTTTGATTGGTGCCTCCTGATATGGCAACTGCTGTTGGAACCTGTGCAACTTTAGTTTGCCCCCATTTACTACCTGCTATTCTCCTGCACCACTGGTGGTCAGATGGTGCAGTATGCTCTCCTGGCAGAGATGGTGTGGTGTAAAGGGATGAGCAGGTTTGTGGTTGCCAGTCAAGTTGTGAAGTCTATTTATTTGATCCCAGGCCTCTCTGAGTTGGGCTTTCAGATCCTATTGTCCTGCATGTGGGGCAGCGCCCTAGTGCCTGAATGCATGCCCCTTGAAAGATGAGATACAACAAAAAACTCCAGCACCTTTTACTGCACAAAGAAACAGTCAAACCCAAAGTAAAATGCAAAATTGCACATTCTTTTATTCCAATAGTGTGCAAGTATAAACCTCTCACCAGGAGCCATGAGAACAGTCCACACCTCCTACTGGTTTCGCAGTAAAAGCATCTTCAGAGAGTGGTAACCATGTAAGTATGATGCAATTTAAATCTGATGTTTAAAGGGACATACACATCTCTAAAAGTGCTTGTAAAAAACTCTTATGTGAACATAGACTTGATATGTAAACACATACCATGAAAATAGATAGCTCTATACTAATATATATAGAAATTCAAACACTTAGAAATTTAATCACATAATAAATACTATACATAATTTAATATATACTGCAAAATATTGCCCCCTCATCAGGAGGCAAAAACACCACATAGATAGAAGCAGCAAAACTGAACCCAAACATAAAGATAAAAATAATATTACACCAAAAGTACAAAAAATGATTTACAAGAAAAGCTGCTGATGCAAAAAAGCTGAAAATAAGTTGATGCAAAATCAACATGTTTTTCATAACATTATTGATGAAATACAATTATAAACATGAATATAAACAATCCATACAAAATGTGTTGTCAGTACAGCTTCATAGGACAAGGGGCAGAGGGCAACACATTTTAAGTTCCATTGCATTGAAAAAGTTACTTTTGACCGGCCCGCTGGCGCAGCGGTTGGATTTCCGCTTTCGACGCCAGCGACCCGGGTTCGGGAACAAGCCCGGATCACTGGAGGGCCGGCCGGGGAGAAGGATCGAGCATCCCACGACAGCACTCCTTCTCTGGGGGGAGGGCAGGGGATAGGTCCGGTGCTTGCTGGCTCCTAGCGGAGGCTGGGAGCATCGCAGGGTGTATGGCCCAAGTTAACTAGGGGAGGAGCGGATGTCGGCGTATGCCTTGACATCATCACACTGCTCCCTTGCAGAAAACCAGAAAAACTGTTCGCTGGCCACCTAGATGATGGCTCCCCTTTCCCTGAGCACCTCCAGTACCTGTCCAGGGCCTCCTGTTCCTCAGCAGCATCCCCGGGCCCTAATGAAGTGTGTGCTGGGGTCTTTCCCTTCCACCCCGGTGCCCTTCCCCCTCAGAGGAGGGGGACCCGCCTGGTGATAGGGATACGCCGGGATATCCCGGGGATTGGCTGCAATTTGAGGACCTAAGGAGGGCTGGCCAAAGGTCAGTGGGGTCGGGGAGGAACTTGTGGAGTCCGAAGGAGTGGGGACCAGTGAAGCATGGGGAGGAGGTATAAAACATATCATGCAAAAAAAAAGGAAAAAGTTACTTTGATGTGGATGCCAAAATACGAGAGAGAGAGAGAGAGAGAGGCTTTTTGGATATACACTTTGGGTGGTATTAGGACTCCAGTCCTGGTCGTAATGATGGGATTGATTTGTCTGTCTTTCTCAGAAAAAACAAATAATTAGTGACCTATGAGGGGGGTATATAATTTTTTCACATTATTTTTGGTGAAATTCAATTTAAATATTCTAGCTCTTTTGTCCTCCTCTTTTAAAAGTTCAGGAGACATAGAATATTTATTTTACCATCATATGCCCATCTCTTTTTAGGACCCACTAGGTGGGCCAAGCGGTCCTTATCTGCCATCAGATTCTATGTTTCTATGTAATATTTGTATGAATATTTATATTTATACATATATCTATGTTTCATAAACAATGGAACAAAGATTTAGTTGGTCCTATACCAAGTAATGTTTGGAGAAAACATGTAAGTTCTTAGTTTTTCTAGAAAAATGAACTATAAGTAAATGTGTATATTTAAGTTAATATTTGGCATGTGTGCAATTTGAATATGATATATAGTATTTAATATTCTTATCTCCCTCATCACCTATAAGGCCCAGCAGATACAGAAACCTAGTGTCATCATTATTTTAGCACAGACTCTCCACTTCTATAGAACCAGACTTTTGTATGGATTGTTTATATTCATGTTTATAATTGTAGTTCATCAATAATGATATGAAATACTTAATGCTTTTGCATCAAATAATTTTTAGCTATTTTGCATGAACAGATGGGCCAAATTGCATCTAAATCTCCCTGGCTAAAAATAGCTATTATTAAAATGTTGGTATTTCCCAATTTTTTTTGTTTCAAGTAATTTGGCTACGGCGGTTGCAGTGGGGGTATGGCAAAAAATCGATTGGATGCTGTCCAACTTTATTTGGGAAGGCAAAAGCCCCCGGTTCAGTTGAAGTGTAGTTCGTATGCCTGTGACAAAAGGGGGGGGGGTGGAATCTGCCATGACCTTGGACTTATCATATGAGTCATGGCCTTAAGCAAGCCCTACACTGGCTGAACCCTAAATCTTCCAAACACTCGTATTTGGGTGGATGTTGAGCAATCTCTGCTGGGCTCCATGCCTTTGGCAGTCACTCAATGACAATCGCCTTTGAATATACAGCGCATTATGTCACCAATGATATTTACAAGACAAGTCTGGTATAAACTGACATGGGTGTTCAAGTGGGATTCAAATTATTTGAGACACTTTGAACCCTTATGGCTCAATCCTAAAGTACAGATAGGAGGATCCACAATATGGTGGTCGACTTGGGCTTCTAAAGGACTACAGTTGGTGGGCCAGTTAATTGACCCAGCCACTGGAGTGCTTCAGTCCTTTCATCAGCTTCAGGCTAGTTATTTGTTACCTACTCATGATCACTGGCATTATCTCCAGATACGCCATGCTTTGTCACTATGTTTTTTGAGGGGACATACGTTAGTATACACAGAATTAACTAAACACCTACAAAATCTGCTCCAGTTGCCCTCAGAACACACCAGTGCTATCTACAAGACCCCTTAAGATACTGTAGGCATCTTCCCTGCTGGAACTCCCACAGGGTGAAGTGGGAGAATGAGCTACAGGAACCATTGGAAGCTAAGGTGTGGTTTAACTGTTGGGTTGAGGCACACCGGGCCTCACCGGACCAGAAACTACAACCCCTCCAGAAAAAACATCTGAGCAGATGGTATTGGTCACCAGTTAAAGTGGCTCGGATGGGTTTATCCAATTCAGAGGTTTGCTGGAGGTGTGAGAGGGAGTTGGGGACCCTCTCTCACATTCTCTGGGGCTGCCCTAGCATTAAAGATTGGTGGAACATCATCAGTAGCATGTTAGAACAGGATTTAAATGCCCCTCTAACCTGCTTTCTCTGTTTCTGGCTGTTGGGAGAGACTACTATGTTAACGTTAAATAACCGGCGATATAAAACCCTTTTAATATATGGATCATCAATTTAATAGTATACTAAAGCATACAATTTTTTTTCGGTAATACTGTCACTCCCGAAGTGATAATACCACACTTTGAGAGTGATAATACTATCATTCAGGTCCCATAATAGTATCGTTTGGGACCCGAAATATAGTATTATCAGGGAAGGTCGACAGTGCAAGCACGCAACTCCCAAAACTATTAATCCTGCAAAACGTCAATCAAGCATTCACCATCAAAACGTGGCTATTCCTTGGCTGTTTTCTGTCAGTGGTCGGTCAAAACACCTTCGGAAACATTGCAGCAGTCTCTCACTTAGTGAGAGTGTAAAATGTTTGTGTTACTTCCTGTTTTTATTTCTTTTTTAAAAAAATATCGCAAAAGGATTTATGTGGCAGATCTTCAGCTTATCCAAGAAGGCACAAGGCACAATTTAAAGAAAACTGTCCATTTGTGCCTGTGCATGGCAGGGACGGGAGGGAGAAAGAGGCACAGACTAACAAAAACTGCGGTGGTCGGCTAGGACTCAGACAGTCCTTCACTGAACAGCCGACCGCCCGCAACAAAAATACACACAGAAAAAAATCTTGCATCCATATATTTAAAAAAAAAAATAAAGGATAGTTCACTGGGTATTACTGGTGAGATACCATCTCGAGGTTCTGGACACTGTAAGCTCTTGAGCTTCGCTCTTGAGGTTTCTACGTGTCCAGAACCTCTCGATGGTATTACTCACTGGTAATACCCAGTGAGCTATCCATTAGTCTATTTTTATATACTGCTGCATTGGAAGCCAAAAGACTTCTCCTACTTAGGTGGAGGATTTCTTCCCCACCTATGGAAATACACTGGGTTCGTGCTATGCCTAGAGTGTCTTCTTTTCATCAAGTTCTGCATTGGCAGAAAGAAGCTCTTCACAAGTTTCATGCTACAGTACATGGTCCTACTGGTTAACTAGAATAGGAGTGAGGAGTCCTGTTTTGGAGAAATTTTTAATTTTAGTAGTATGTTTTCAATATCCTTTTGTGGGGGGTTTGTAGTTCATTATCTGGGGATGGTTTATAGTTTTCACATTTCAGACTTTTACCTGATTTTCTGGGCATATTATAGGTGTGACCGTTTGTTGCCATATCATGTATTACATGTATTAAATGTTAGTAAATTCTTATTATTATTCACTTAAGAGTGGTAGTGTGTTACCATAGTATGTATCGAATGTCACTAAATTTTTATTTTCTGCTATGGATGTCTACATAACAGATTTATTCTTGTTCCGAACACTATGCTGGGACCATGTGAATTATACGTATATTATTCTTGTTACATTGTACTTGGCTTTTTTATGAGTTGCTGTTCTTTGTTCTTTTCTCCACACAGTGTATGTGCTGAAATATCAATAAACTGTTCTTATACAAAAAAAGATTATCAGTATAAATATAGAAGAGCAATGGTTGCAAGTACGCAACCCTGCCTAACTCCCTTCTTAGTTGGCATACTTTTTGAATAGTGACCTTTTTTTCCTATCCTAACCTGGGCCCATGCGTTTGAGTAAAGCTCTTTTATAGTACTAATTACCTCAAGTCTGATATCTCTCTGAGACATTATTTGCCACAAGGCAGTTCTGGAAATAGTATCAAAAACAGAACTAGAATCAATGAAGGAGACATATAACTTTAGTTTTTTTTTAATTATGTACTTCTCATATAAATACATAAGTATAAAACTATTATCTGTAGTACAGTAACCAGTATGGATCCAGCTTGAAACTCAGAAAGACCTCCCACTTCCTTCAATTGCCCAAGTAATCTTGATAAAATTATTTTAGAAAAGATTTTCCTACTAATGCCCAACAATGAAATCAGCCTATACATTTTGGGGGCATTTTTATCCCCTTCCTTACAAATTGAAATTATAACAGCCCCTTTCCATGCTGTGAGGAGTGCCCTATTTAATATACATAAGTTATAAAAAGGCAAAGGGATTTTGGTCCATAGAAATGGAGCTGTTAGAAAGATCTCGGGAGGAATCAGATCAGAACCTGGTGCCTTCCCTCTTTTTAGTGAGGCAATCACCACATAGACTTTGCTTGAGGTTAATAGTTTAAACTGAGATCTATTTAGTGTGATAGCCCAATAGGGTGTCAGCTGAGGGATCTCAGCATCATAGAATATATTTGTGTAATATTTAACCCATTGATCAATTGGAATATAAGTATTGAGTTCAAATTTACTATTGTTGGTACCTTTAGCTACCAGAAGACATAAGACTGATAATGTTTCTTATTTATTTTGTGTACCATCTGATGCCATTGTTTTAACTGGAACTCCCTTTGTTTAGCCTTTAGAAATGTTTTATATTCTTCTCTGGCTTTATTCAAATTTTTATATTTATTCTTATCCCTAGAAGATTTAGTCAGTCTTATTAGCCGAGTAAGAGTATTTTTTTCTACAACATTCCTGATCAAACCATGTGGTAGATGTCTTTGCTTGGGCTTACTTCCCATTGGTTTGTAAAGGAGTTCTGTTATTTTATTGAAGCAGAGCATAAGTACCTTTTGCAATTCCATAAAACATCCCATAGCCAGTGGATTTAACAATACACAGGATAACATTTCTTGCAGAAAATCTCATATTTCCTTTTCACACCCTGAGTCCCATTTAATTTTTATCAAATTCCTTATTTCAAAACTCTGTGGTAAAGCAATTATTGAGTTTTTACTAGCCTCATTTATAACACCAACCCAAGAAAGAATAAGGGGAAAATGATCACTGTCTCCTCTATTCAGAACCTTGAATGAATCCCACCAAGTCATTGATTCATTCCAGAATAAAAAGTCAAGAACAGAAGGACCTCTTGAACTACAGTAAGTATAGTTACCTAGGACATCACCATTTAGTCTACCATCGATAGGCACTAAATTACGTATTGTCAATAATTCTATTAACTTTCCATCTGAATAGTTTATTTTGGAATCAAGAGAGGCCCTAGGAAATGTTGCAGCTTCAAAATTAAGCTAATTATGAATTTTGCCATCTGCATAGCCATCAAAAAGACCACTTTTTGAGTTAAAGTCACCACAGAGGAGAATATTATCATATACTGATAGTTCTTGAATTTTGTACAATAATTTATCCATTTCCTCCCAAATTGATGCATGGTAGCATTTTGAGATTGAGGGAGGGATAGAAACATTTATCAAACAAAAATTAAATGATTAAACCTGGACCTCAAATGCCTATGCAAAGGAAGTACTAAGAAGGAATTTAGCTGTTATGTCTTTGTCAATTTTAAACCAGGTAGTAAGGTCTCCAGAGGGTCTTCTTAATTTCAGGTTTTTCCTAACTGATACATGATACTGTAGCTCAAAAACCCATTAAAGGAAACATCCATATCTTGAGTGTTCCATGTTTCCTGCAAGCATATAATATGATGGGTTTTTTTAATTTTTTTATTTTAGTTTTTGTTGACCGGGTAAGTGCACTAGACAAATCCTGCCTATTTTCAGACACGACCCAGGGGAGGGGGAAACAGATGAATGCCAACTGACCTTGAACCAGATTAAGCTGTTGGTGGTATTTTTTAGTGAATGAGGGAAATTTGGCCAGGACACCAGGGAAATTCCCCTACTGCTCGGCCAGTAGGGGGACAGGTTGTTGCTGGATAGCAGGTCAGTCGGTGACCTGCATGCAAGGAGGATGGAAGTGGAGGAGCAAGCGGAGCAGCTGAGGGCTGCAAATGAACCAATGCTTCTACTAGGAACAACAGAGAATACAGAGGAATACGAGGAAGGAGCAGAAAAAGACCAATTTGTTTCAACGGAGGATTTAACAACGTTTATAACGACTATGCCAATATTAGAGTCAACGGAGCTTACACCTAAGGTGAGACAACTAAAAATTAAACTGGAAACATTACAGCATGAGCAGAGGAAAGTAGCAGAAGAATTAAAAACACTGGCATGCAACAAAACGGAGCGACTTACAAAACCAAACAACGAAGTAGATTGGGTACAAGTCCTGGGTAACACGAGTCCCAAACAATTCTTGAGTGGTGTTTGTAGTGAGAAGATGAAGGATGAAGTTCAGACAGATAAGGTGACCGAAATGAGCGATATTTTGAATGATATGCCTTCACGGAGAGTCGAACTGGAGACCGAGAGGGGAAACAGGTACGACGTACAACAAGTATTGCGCAGGTGCACAAGGACGTGGTAATGAGAAAGGATGAGAGATAGGGACAGCTGGATGGACAGGGAAGTCCTGTATTGAATTCAAGGGTTTTGTATTTCAGCCTGAGACAATATGGAGAAACAGACTACAGAACAGGAGAAACACTGCATCTATCAAACGGTGCCAGGAATACAGACTGGGGTAACGGACTTTTCATTCACCAAACGACTGGTGGATAAGGTAGGAGAAGAAGGAAAGGAAAAAGAATGGCATTGACTTTTGCAAAACGTAACTTGATACTGCCTATAGTGGGAACAGATGGACAATTACTGATCAGCAAGGGAAAAAGAAACAGTGGTAGGCAATATCTGTACTGCACCTATTTCTACAGATAACTGGTCCCACAGAAAGCATTAAGTGAAGCAGGTTGGACATTGATAATGGATCGTGGAACCCACGCCTGACTGGGACCCAAAATTAAATTTCTCCCAAAATGAACCTACTTGGAAACCAAAGATACAAGAAGCTGGTAATTCACAAGAGTGTGAAAAGAGGATAAATGGGAATGAGGGAGGTGCCCTATGGAGAGTTCAACTGGGAAAAGGAACCTTCAATGCCTAGGGTACAAGCACAAGGGAGGCACAGGACCGTAGTGAACTCAGTGGGATAAACCATTGATGTCAGAGTTATTTTCTAAAATTAAACAGGATGCTGCACTGTGAGAAATGCGGCACGATTAGGTATAAAGGAGGTTTAGAGGTTCGCCTGACAGGCAGTATGTGGGAAAAGTTTATTAAAGGAGTCTTTGCATTTTCACCTAGAGAGGTTTTTGCACTTATTAATATTTCTGAGAGGATAATTTCGATGTGAGTTTTTGTTCTACCTATGCTCTTGATATGTTTTGGGAAAGATATACAAGTTAAATTTTCCGCCTTTGTGGACTCCATTTATAGTAATACCTTTAACAAAGCCTTTAATTAAATATGTCACTGTTATGTTTAGAAACGAGGGGTGCATATTGATGATATTTAATATTAGGCTAAAAATGTGGAAATTCAAAGTGACCCTGAAGCAATACTAGATTCCTGAGCAATTCTGGACAGGGGTTGGCGTTTTAAAGTAAAATTAAGGCAGACAGAGGCAGGTATTGAACACATTCGAATTCCTTTTTATTAGGGAGGGATAGAGGGTGTGTTTCTATCGAGACAACCACGTGCATGCTATAAAGTGGGGCTAGGATGCATTTATCAAGTTCATGTGACAAACCTAGATGTGAAAACTGTGGAGAAGTGGGCCATAGTACATTACAGTGTGTTAGTTCCACAAAAGTGTGATTTGTGTGAAGAGGCAGGACATGTATTTGCTGATTGTACATGGGCGGCAAAAATAAAGGTTGTTAAAGAGTCCAGATCTATTAATTCAGAAAGAGATCTGGAGCATAGGAAAAACCTTGGTTGGTTCCACACAGCCTACGGTAGACATAATCACAGGGATACATCAAATGGACAAGGGACAGATGTACCGAAGTAGCCAGTCAAATGGCACTTCAAACCTAGATACAGGGGACACTTCGGTAAGAGAAAGGCATCAACAAAAGGAGACCTTTCGACTCCAGTGGTTGCTGTTAGACGATCCTCACTGAAATGTTAAAAATCTTTCTCAACAGCCGATTTTGGAAGTGGAAACCAGTAATTCTTTGCCTTACTGACCAGTCAATGGGGAGAATCAGATATGGATGGACCTGAGGATGATTCCCAGTTGATAACAGACAGTCCACCTTCCTCAATAGGCTTACAAGAGGATTATAAAGGAAAGAAAAAGAAAAGGAGGAAAAAAGATAGGTGAAGGTAGACTTTGAATAGGAATGCTGCACTTTAGGTTAGGTTCAGTGAATGTACACAGTATATTGAATTATAAGAGACGGCAGATAATTTATGATTCAATTCATGCTGCGCAGTTAGATGTCTGTTTAATACAAGAAACTTGGATATATAATATGTCACAAGTTAGGTGTTTTCAACAAGAATGGTGCTGGGGCCCATCCTATTGGTCCTTTGGCCGGAAGTCGGCAGATGGCATCGGTTTTTTATTTCATTCCTATGAGTTTTCTTTAATTAGGTTGATAGATTTGATACCAGGACGGTTGATGATCTTAGATGGGATGTGGGAAGGCAGGTCTTGTAGGTTTATTAATGTATATGGTTCACAGCTTAAAGCAGAAAGGGTTGCACTTTGTAATATGTTACAACCTTATTTATTGACTTCACTGGAGGTGTTTTTGTGTGGGGATTTTAATTGTACTTTATTATATGTTGAGAATCCAATTAAAAAATAAAAAAATAAAAAGATTTATTGTGATACTAGGGCACTTTATAAAATGATCCATTCTGCAGGTTTAATTAATGGTAGTAGTAAACAGAGTTCAGGACCCACGTTCACATTCAAAAGGAATCAATTTACTTCTACTATAGATTATATTTTTTTTCCAGACAAATTTCCTTTACATATCAAACATGCCCAGTGTCCTTTTCTGATCATTTGCTGTTACTTTGTAATGTTTCTCCTTCCAGTAATCTGAGAAAGAAGAAAGCAAGATGGAAATTGAATCCTTTCTTATTGACCTCAAAAGAAGTATTGGAAAAAATTCAGTTGTTGTTAACAGCACGATTATCAGTAGAATTTTTATACAGCTCAAAGAGTAAATGGTGGAAGGATTCTAAGGATGACATTTGTCATCTATTACAACAGCAAGGAAAAGCAAAGGC
This sequence comes from Neoceratodus forsteri, assembly GCA_016271365.2. NCBI lineage: Eukaryota > Metazoa > Chordata > Ceratodontiformes > Ceratodontidae > Neoceratodus > Neoceratodus forsteri. The sequence continues at coordinate 857,566,899 of CM028132.1, read as the reverse complement.
AAATAATGATTTTTTACACTATTTAAAATTAAGACAGCAATTATATAATTTATTTTCAATAGCCAATATTTCCTCAATGGAATATGATTCACAGATTAGGTTAGTAAAAGCTCAGCTTTTGAAAGTTCAGTATAATAGGGCCAGAACTCTAAATGCGCATTTACATTATGGGATCAAGAAGCAGCCGAGGGGGATCCATATGCTGCTTTTTAAACTTTATACACAAGCCACACATTTGACTACACTGAATAAGGTGGTCTGCTAGTGCAAGATCAGCAGTCGCTTTCAATTATTAAACAATTATTTTGGAATATAAGCCAGCTAGGCCACCAACTGTTCAGAACATTAAGGACTTTCTAGACCAGATTCAGGTACCAGACCATGGGAGTCCTCAGAGGTGCTCAGGCCAGTTACGACACAGGAAATAATTGAAGCCATTCAAATACAAAATACAGGAACTTCCCCGGGGATTGATGGATTAACAGCAGAACTATATAAAGCTTTTCCAATGGAATTTGCTAAATGTTTGGTTATTGTATTTAATGCATTTCTGGATAGCCCTGACTTTCCAAGCTGGTTTGCAGAGGGGTTGCTGATTTTTTTATATAAGTCAGGTGATAAATTTGACTTAAAAAATTGGAGACCAATTACGCTTCTGAATGTAGATTATAAATTATTTATGAGAATTTTGAATGAGAGATTAAAACAATTAGCAGTAAGGGTACTTTCACCATATCAGTTTTGTGGAGTGCCTGGGAAAAACATACACCAAGCCCATATGGTCTTAAGAGATATAGTGAAGTTAGCAAAAAGGCAAAAGATATCAGGATGTATTGTCTCTGTTGTCCAAATGAAGGCCTTTGATAGAGTATACCAACCTTTTATTTGAATCCTCTACGGAAGTATGGAGTTCGAAAGGTTTTATACACATTATAAAAGAACTTTATGATTCAGCAATATACATCCAGTAATACAACTTGAGATACGGGAAGGATTTCATATTCCACTGGAGTGCGATAAGGTTGTCCATTAAGCCCCTTGTTATATGCATTTCACGATTGATTCACTGATTAGATCATTAATACAAACACCGGTGGACAGGAATTGGTTGGACTGTTGATGTGGATAAGTGGTATATACAAGCTTATGCTGATGATTTGTGTGTTTTTTCTGATAGTTCACAAGTAAAGTTATTTTTAGATTACATGGAAGAATATGCAGTATTGGCAAATTCAGCTATTAACAAAACAAAAAGTAAAGGAGTATTTATTGGAATCAATGACATAGCTGAGGTAATAGTACAAGGTCTTGTATTTCCTGTGATCCAATTAAAATATTGGGTTTATTTTATGGACCAAATAATATACCAGAATTTAATTGGATGACAGTATTAAAGTCTATTGATCTTAAAATTAGTATTTGGAAACATTGGAAACTGGATAAAATTAAAAGGGTATGTATTATTAAAAGATTTATTGTTCCAAAGTTACTATACACAGCATTAATTTTCCCTTTGCCTCATTCTTGGAAACCAGATTATATAGTTTATTTTTTCAGATGTTGTGGGGTAGTACTAACCTTGATTAGAGACAATTTACATACTTGGAAAAACAGAAAAGCGGACTAGAATGATAGATCCGTTGTTTTTTTGCCACTCTATTTATTTCAACCAATAGCAAATTAGGATGGGAGGCGACCATGGGAAACATTGATTGTTACATAGACAAGTCATGGGAGATATTATACTCTTTGGAACAATAGACCACCAAAACCGATACTCACACTGTTGCTTCCAGTATATTACATTCCAATTGCAAAAATTGTTTAAATGGAGGTTAGAAGCACAGGTGGTCAAAGTTAGTTCAGGTTCGTAGCTGTATAAATCTGTCTTACTTCAATTATATCCAAGGAACCAGAGTTTAAGAACTGTCATAAGGACTATAGGAAGGAGGTTTTAAGTAAATTAAATAACACAAGACTACCTACTTATATGTGGGACACCTTATGGCTTACGGTATATGGTTGCATTGGAGTTAGAGGGAATGCCAAGCATAAACCTTTACAGGAACGAAACTGTCCATTTTTAGAGTGTATAGCACAAGAAGAAACAGTTCAACATTTTCTTTTTGAATGTTCCTATGCTAATAACCTATGGAAGTTTTTAGCAGCCCGATGGGATATGAAATGGCTAGTATTTATGGATTATGAGATATTAGTATTGGGTCATGTTCCTCAATTTCGGTTATTATACCATAAAGATACTTTACAAATTTTTGCAGCACATTGGTATACTATTTGTGGCAAACTAGATGCCAATGGGTACTCTATCAAAGATTAATGCCTTATGACACGGTTCAGAGACTAATACAAGGAGCTATGTACAGGATTTATAGTTATGATATTACATTTTTTTCTTCCAAAAAAGTGAGAGAATGGTGGAAAGGTTTTTCAAAATTCATTAAATACAAATGAGAATTTTGGAAACATTATGGGATATAGAAATGTTCGTTTGAGAGTTTAGTAATTTTTACAGATGCTTTATATTGAGTTTATAATTTCGGGATTTAACCTTTTGTTAAAGTATATTATGTCTCTATTAAAAAAAAAAAGAGAGAGAAACTGGGAAGGGACTATTACTAATATTATTGTAAGGGATATAGATTAATATTAATTGCAGATCCAATTTGTAGTAATATGAGGTAATACTATGGATATTGTGGTGTTTTTCCTTTATCTGTATGTATATATATGATTTGTGTCGTAAATTTCTCATATTATGTAACTGTGACTTTGATATTGTTTGATGTTACTTTAATAAAATATTCCCCTACTCTTTTCGATAAGGGCCATGGGATCTTTAACATCCACCTGAACTACCATGAATCCAGGCAGATGGGACCTCGGTTTAATGTCTCATCTGAAAGACAGCACCTCAGAAGTGCAGCACCCGTCTCATGCTGCACTACAGTGTCAGTACTGGGATATTAACCCAAGTGCCAGATGTGGGAACTGAACCCACAGCCCTCCGATCTCCCGGCCTCAGAAGCGAGTGTGCTACCTACTGAGCCACTGACACTGTTTATTAGTGAATTCACACCATTCCTTATCCGCATATTTTGCTGCCAAGCCTGCTATATTCCATGAAAGCAATAGAATTTGTAATTATAATCCCTATTATCCCTATCCAAAGGATGGCAGACAAGGGTGAGGTAGTACTGGTTGGAGACTTCAATATACCAGACGTGGACTGGAGCATCCCAGCAGCAGCATCAACTAGGAGCAGATTTATCCTGGACTCCCTTCAGGGTGCCTTCCTCAAGCAACTGGTCATGGAACCAACTCGGCAGAAGGCAATACTGGACCTTGTGCTCACAAACAGGGACAGTGTGATGGGGGTAACAGTGGGGAGCACCTGGGTAACAGTGACCACCAGTCATTGTGGTTTGAAATCACAGAAAGAGCAGAACCAACCACACAAAAACACGATCCTGGATTTTAGGGGGCAGACTTTGGGAAAATGGGGAGATGCTTGAAAGAGGCATTAAGGGAATGGGACAGGAATCAGGGATTGAGGAACAGTGGGCAGTATTTAAAATGGGGATTACAAGAACAACAGAATTATGCATTAAGCAGGTTAGCAAGAGGAAAAGAAAGAGGAGACCATTATGGTTTTCCAAAGAGGTAGCAAAGAAAGTGAAAGCCAAAAGATTACATTCAGGCAATACAAAAAGACACAGGCAGAAGGGATAGGGAGAAGTACCAGGAGAAACAAAGGAGGCAGGGAAGTCAGTAAGGAAGCCAAAGCTCAGACAGAAGAACACATTGCAAAATCAGTGGTTAAAGGGACAAAACCTTTTACAGGTACATAAGTGAAAAAGAAGGACAAAGGGAGGATAGTGAGACTGAAGGGGAGGATGGGAGCCGCGTGGAGGATGACAACAGTAAAGCTGACATATTGAACAGGTATTTCTGCTCAGTCTTTACTAAGGAAGAGGGGATAATGGGTCTGAAGGGAGTACAAGGGTGAAAATGGTGCAGAAATGGACACAAGTCCCTTTACACGAGAAAGGGTCCTGAAGGAACTGGAAGTAATAAGAGCTGATAAAGCAATGGGGCCAGATGGGGTGCACCCCAGGGTCCTTAAAGAACTAAGAGAGGTGGTGGCTGAACCTCTGGCTATCCTGTTCAGCCAGTCACTGGAAACAGGGGAGGTACCCAAAGACTGGAGGACAGCAGATGTAGTCCCCTTATACAAAAGTGGGAACAAAGAGGAAGCAGGGAACTACAGACCAGTCAGCCTCACCTCGGTAGTGGGAAAGATCATGGAAGCACTACTGAAGGAGAGATTGGTGGAACATCTGGTTGTCAATGGACTACAGGACCCAAGGCAGCATGGTTTCACCAGGGGAGGTCAGCGTCAGACCAACCTCATTGGAATTTTTGACTGGGTGACTAGGGAGGTGGATCAGGGAGGGCAGTGGACATGGCTTATCTGGACTTCAGCAAGGCCTTTGACACTGTGCCACATAGAAGACTATTACACAAACTGGGGAATATGGGTGTGGCCAGGACAGTAGTGTGGTGGGTAGGTAACTGGCTGGGTGGCAGGACACAGAGGGTGGTGGTAAATGGCTGTCACTCCACAGAGGGAAGAGTGACCAGGGGTACCACAGGGATCAGTGCTGGGACCGGTCCTATTCAACATCTTCATCAGTGACATTGCACAGGATCTAGAAGGCAGAATTTCACTGTTCGCTGATGACACAAAGCTCTGTAACAGAGTAGACACACCAGAGGGTGTAGACAGAATGAGAAGGGACCTGCAGAAACTTGAAGAATGGTCAAGGGTTTGGCAGTTGAAATTCAATGCAAAGAAGTGCAAGATAATGCATATGGGGCACAAAAACCCTGGCACAATATATCAGTTGGGGGTGAGGATATAGCATGCACCAAGCAGGAAAGGATCTTGGGGTTGTCATCTCTGATGACCTCAAGGTAGGGAAACAGTGTGACAAGGCATCAGGTAAAGCAAATAGGATGCTGGGATGTATAGGCAGGGGCATCACCAGCAGGAAAAGGAGGTCATAATTCCGCTATACAAGACACTAGTGAGGCCCCACCTGGAGTACAGTGTACAGTTCTGAGACCATACCCACGTAAGGACATAGACAGGGTAGAGAAGGTTCAGAGGAGGGCAACAAAGATTGTACATGGGTTGCATCACAAGTCTTATGAAGACAGGTTGAAGGAACTGAACATGTACTCCCTGGAGGAGAGGAGGAGAGAGGGATATGATAGAGACATACAAGTATCTTACAGGAGGAACAGGGTGCAGGAAAACACTATTTTTAAGCGAAAAAGATGTTTCAGGACTAGAGGGCATGGGATGAAGTTGGAGGAGGACGATTCAGAGGAAACATGAGAAAGAATTTCTTCACAGAACGGGTGGTGGACAAGTGGAACACCCTGCCAGAGGAAGTGGTGGGAGCTGAAACAATCATGGGATTTAAGAATGCATGGGATAGACATAAAGGAATTCTAGAGGTCAGGGGTAAGGGGAAATAGACTTCTAGGAAAACAAACTGAACTTACAAGCTCAAATGGGCAGACTAGGTGGGCCATAGGCCCTTATCTGCCGACACTGTCTATGTATCTATGTATCTATGTATCTATGTACTATTAATAGACCCACCAGTCTGTAGTCAATCCTCCTGACCAGTTAGATTTTTTTCTGTAGTAAGTTTTAGTAGTTGTTCCAACAGATCTTTTATAATGTACTTTAATTTTGTATTTTTCTCCTTAGGAAACCTTTTCAGACCCAAGTGTGAGGCTGATCCCAATTAGCCTTTTGTGTGCAAACACACTTTTTTCACCTAATGATTACTGCAGTGTAGTAGATTGTACCAGGCTAATTTCATTGATTTGTAAGCTGACATTTCCTGTAACCAGAAATGCCAGACTCCTCTGCAGCTGACGTCAGAGGAGGACTGCAGCAGTGTGATATTCAATAGCCTACAGTGAATGTCAGATTTTTTTATAAACTGTAATCTTCTGTTTGCTGGTTTGCTGTCCTCCTGGGGCTATATATAGTCAAAGAGGACTGTACTAAGCCATGAGAGCACAGCAGGAACAGCAAACATCTGATTTTAGCTTATAAAATCTTTAACATTTATACTGCAGGCTATTGAATCTCCCAGCTCTGCAGTCCTCCTCTGATGTCAGTTACAGGAAATGGAATCTTAGAAGTCAGCAAAATTAGCATAATACATTCTACTATACTGCAGTGAACAGTAAGCAAAAAAATGTTTTTTTTTTTACACAAAGTGGAAATTGGAACCAGCCTCGTACTTGGGTATAAGGCTTTTATTGCTAACAGTTTCCCTTTAATATTTTTAAATCTGCTGAAAGCCCCTGTAAAATATACACAAATAACTTGTATAATGTATTCTCGAGTTTCCCTGGATTTTCATTAAGCAGTCCCTTAAATCCAAAAATACTAACTTGAAAGACCTTGTCATTGTTCAGATTGTTTTTTTGTATTCATCATGTCTCGGTTAACATATTTCACAAAAGTGGAGACCACACTATACACACAAACTATAGACCTATCTCTATACTTCCACCTCTGCCTAAGGCACTTGAGCGCATAGTTGCGGATCAGCTGGTGGAGTATATGGAAAAATACTCGATCCAGTGACCCCAACAGCATGGATTCAGAAAGCGACATAGCAATAGCACAGCACTGCTAGAATTCACTGGTTTCATTCACCAATCTCTGGATCAAGGTAGATTGGTGGGTGCGGCCTTCATAGACTTCACAAAGGCCTTTGATACAGTGAACCACGCTCTACTTCTCAAGCAACTGTCCTCAATTGGCCTCTCAGCAGATACTGTGTCAAGGTTCAAAAGCTATCTTGTAGGCCGCTCCCAATAGGTGAAGATAGCTAATGTCACCTCTGACCATCAGCATGTCTGCTATGGAGTACCACAGGGCTCCATACTTGGTCCACTTCTCTTTAGAATCTTTCTTAACAATCTCCCTCACTCCTGTCACCAGCAGATCCTCCTCTATGTGGATGACGTGGTCATATACACTAGCAACACTGACCCTGAACCACTGGAACACCAACTTCAACTCAGCTTTGAAGAAATGGAGGACTGGTTCAGGAAACACAAGCTGATTCTGAACTACAAAAAAAAAAAGTCATGTTGTTCAGCGGTGTTCGCAGCAAACACAGATCCAGTGCTCTAACCATTAGGAACTCCTCTGGCATCCCGCTTGAACAAATTCAACATTTCAAGTATCTAGGGGAAACCATGGATAGCTCACTATCATATGCCCAGCATGTTAAGAATGTTACCAGGTCTGCCAGTATCACGATAAGGTTACTTCATAGACGTAAACACAATCTAACACCTGAAGCCCTTAGACTAGCTATCTATAGCTCCATAGTATCCATTGTTGACTATGGTCTGGTTATCTATGGCTCAGCTACCACCACTATCCTCCGCAGAATATCAGTGGCACTCAATAAAGCATGCTGACGTCTTACTGGCACAGCATACCTTACCCACACATGTGAACTGCATGTGCAAACAGGTTGGCTTCAACTAAATGGGAGAATTCACTATCAAACCTGCTTGCTAACTAAAAAGGCACTTCTCAACCCCTCTTGCAGCTCCCAGCCCATGCGTAACTCAGTCAACCAACTCTTCTCTGTCCCAAGATGCCAGACTACACAAGGGCAATGATCATTTGCATATAGAGCACCACTATGGTTTAATGTGCTGCCCAGTGATATACAGTATCTTCCTTACCAAAATTGGAACCATTTAAAGACACTCTTTGTCAGCATCTTACAGCTAACAGTTCCTGTGACTGTTCCAACTGACATGGCACTACCTCAGCAGTATTGACACATCCTTATGTACCTACTTCTTCCCCTTTCTCTGTGAATGACCACTTTCACCCTAACCGCTCTGCCCTATTTCCTGCCTCCTTCCCTGATCCTTCTTTCATCTCACCCTCTCACCCTCCACCTTCTTTCCACCATTTATCTTCACTTACCTGAACTTTTGTTCACCCAAATCTACTTATACCTATTTGACAAAGCACTTTGGGCTGCCTCCTTTTATTAGGTTATTTTTGATTTCCTACTGATTCATAGTTTTAATTTTAGTTGCAATGTTAATGTCATATTGTCATTTTAAATACTTTCTTGTCAAAATTTTATGGCATAACATCCATTGTATGCCAGTCACCCTTCCCACTGACGTGGAACCTTTGTAAAAGAGCTGTTATGTGCTCAAAGATATTGTATTCTGAGGATGAATAAATAAACAAAATAAATACATTTGAGACGTAGTCCCAGTTTCCTAACTGCTTTGTTATTCAGCCATATTTGATTTGCAATTCTAGGAGTTGTACAGAAAATATACACACAATCCACATCTACTTCAACCTTGTCACTCATAATTCAGATAAAATCTGTTTCCTGTAACTTGGCTCCAGTTTCTGTCCTTTAAAGGTGCACAATCTTATTTTTATTTTTTCTCCATGGAAATTGAGGGATCTAATTTTAGACCATATAGGCAAAGTATTGCACATTTGTCAATATCAATCAATTTTACATCCACGCTTTGAGTGCTCAGTGCAAGGTTATTGGCATCCTGTTTTGGATCCTGTCCAGTATTTACTATTTGCTCTTTCTGACAGTTAGTGGTTCCTATTTCTCCACACCAGTTGTTTATGTCTTGTCTTAAAATTTTTAAATCCATGTCTAGTGTACCAAAAAAGTTGAATAATCTATTTGCAGTTGACTCCTCTAATAATTCAGGGCTGTCACCACTCTCCTCAGGCAAATTTTTGGTTGGAGTCTGGAGACACCCCCAGGCACAAACTTATGCACTCAGGAGAAAATTTTCTTCTGGTTTGTTTATCTGTGGGCTTGTTTCTGTTAACCACCCTTTCTTGGTTTTTCACACCTAAGTTATTAGGAGAGTTATTAATGGTGGTTATGGTGGTTAGCTCTTTAGTTTTTGTTTGTTCTTTAACAGCAGATGGATTTTTCTTTTAATTTTTCCTTCCCTTTTCCTTCAGCTTAGTTTTAACAGGAGAGGCAGGCACAGCAACAGATTATTTATTTATTTATTGAACATTTCGGAATTTCAACCTTTGAGTCAGGGACTCATTTACAAAGGCTCCACGTCAGAGGACAAGAGACATAACATAGATTATAACACAATCACATAACTGAATAACAAAAGATATGCAGTCAGGTATCAGGATAAAATATAAGTAGGTTACCAAGTAAATTCAAGGATACATAGTGTCAAAGCTGTAGCTGGCAGTAGGGTAGATAGGGCTTGGGCTTAGAGCCAGCAGCGCTGGTAGAAGGGAGGTTAATGGGGGGCAGGGGTTAGAAGGTGCAGGAGGAAACCTTTGTTGGGAAAAGAAAAAAGGGGGGGGCAGGTATGCCTAATAACAATCACAGGTGTTGTCAGTCTGAAGGTGGCCCTTGAGGAGGGTTTAAAGCAGCCAAGCCTATGTTCAGTGGTTCTGGAGGTAGGGATTGAGTTCAACCAGAGTGGGACTTGGTAGGAAAAGGATCTTTGGCCAAGAGAGGTCCTGAATTGGGGAATAATGAAAGGGGATTTGGTGAAGGTCCAGGTGGAAATTGAAAAGGGAGCCAGTTGTAGGAGGGAGGAGAGCCCAGGGGAGGATAGCCCAGTGGAGATCTTTTTAGCCTGGAGGCAGGTTTGCTTTTTGAGCCTACTGTCAAAGTTAAGCCAGTTGGTTGAATGGTATAGAGTGCAAGTGTGCGTGGATCAGTCACAGCCAAGGACAAGGTGACAGGCCTTGTTGAGTGTTATCCTAACTCTTTGGAGGGATGTGGTATCAGCGGCTCCATATATTAGGATTCTGTAGTTGATAAGGGCAAAGATGGAGGAGGAGACGGTGAGGCAGAGGGCATCGGGGGTGAGACAGTGCTTGATCCAGTAAAGCAGTCCTATTCTGGTGTTGACAGCAGTGCATAGGTGGTGTATATGTCCATGGAAGGTGAGTGCCAGATCAAGGGTGATACCGAGGTACTTGAAGGAGGTAACCTGGTCAAGGGCCTGTGACAGGAGTTGAGAATTTGGAGGGCAAAGCTCTTGTGCCTATTGTGGTGGTTGGCAAACAACATAACCTTGTTTTTTTATAATTTAGGACTAAGCAGTATTCAGCAAACCAGGTCTCAGTGTCTGAGAAGGATTTTTGTAGGGAGAGCTGGAGCATTTGAGGGTCAGAGTGGGTGGAGAACAAGACCACATCATCAGCGTATAGTAGCATCTGACCAGGGCAGGCTTTAGAGAGAGAGTGTTAAGGAATAGACTAAATAGCAAGGGTCTGAGGATGGAACCCTGCCGGACCCCTGACTTGATGGGGAGGTATGAGGAGTAGGCATTGCCAATCTTAACTTGTTGAGATCTGTTGGCAAGATAATCAGGAATCCAGCTTGTGGCTTCAGGTGAGAGACCTGAGTGGATGAGGGTGGAGAGGAGAAGGGGGTGGTTGACAGTGTTGATGGCTTTTGACAGGTCTATGAAGGTAGCCCCAACTAGTTGGCCTTTATCTAGGGCAGAGTGTAGGGAGGATGTGAATTCTAGCATGGCTGATGTGGTGCTGTGACCCTGCCGGAAGCCATGTTGTTCCTGGCACAGGAGGTTATACTTAGTGAGGTGATCAGTGAGTTGGTCAGATACAATTCTTTCCAGGGCTTTGAAAGGGGGGGGGATAGAGATGGGATGGTAGTTCCATGTAGAGGTATGGTCATCACCTTTGTAGATAGAGGTGTCGACAGTTGTTTTCCATTTGGAGGGGAACTCACCAAGATAGAGGGAACAGTTGAAGATAGAGGTGGGGGGGAGAGAGGACTTCATCGAGGGTAAGGCGCAGATGTTTAAGGTACAGGGAGTCCCCACTAACTTGCGAGTGCCCTAAGGCCTTTATGAGGTAGGGCTTGGCTTCAGCTGGGGTGACAATCTGGCGGTGGAAAGGGGGCGAGGAGGTGGGGGAGGGGGAGCCTGGGAGGTCAAGGAGTCAAAGAAGGGAGGGAGTATGTTGCTGAGGTCGAGAAAGATGAGTTCAGGATGTCCACAATGAGTTTGGGGTCAGTGGTGGTAGCATTGTTGTTGAAGACCGGGGGGGGGGGCACTGGGATTTCCCATTTAGCTCCTTAAGGTTATCCCAGAATTTTCTGCCAAAAATGATGAAAAGCCTGATGAAAAGTCAAGTCTATCATTTCTGTTGTTTTCAGAATCTTTTATTAAAATTGATGGTGATCCTTGCTGAGGTGTTAGCTTGTCAAGCTTATTTTAAATATCTTCCAATCTAAAACTATTTAGCACAATATTTTCTTTAGTTGTTTCGATTTCATTTTTAAGTACTATTAACTGATTCATTAGCATCAGATGGGCAGCATAAGGGTTACTCATGAATTTTCTAAGGTCTTCACTAAAATTAAAACTACAAAACTCTCACCACTTTGTCCTCCCTGCCTTTCTACCCTCTATTTTCCTCCACTACTCTGCTGTCTCCCACTGCCTGTACCCTCCTCTTGTGGCACTTTGGTCTTGCCTCCTTCTTGTTACCTTGACAACAGAGCCATTTCATTAAACAGTTCTGGCTGCCTATTACTTCTATTTGCATCAGTGTTAAACTCTGGTTGCTGACCTTGCACGGTCACTTACTTACCTACTGCTATACTCCTTCGCTTTATTTATTTATTTAGATTTTGGTAACTGGGTAAGCCCATTGAGACCAGCGGTCCCTTTTTCAGGAGCGACCCAGAATTAGTTACAGAAAGAGACATTTAGAAACAGTTTTTTACAGTAGTTACATAAGTTACACAAATATACATTAGCGACAGTATACAGGGGTAAAAGTAAGGTTCACATACAGGCTCAAGCATTATTTGCTTTACTGTACATACCTCCAGTGTGTTTTCATGTTAGCTGCCTTGTTAGTTTTAGTGCTAAGGTTAAATTATGATTGCTGACCTTGCATGGTCACCTACTTATCCAATGTATTACACCTGCAGATTTTTTGTACATATTCACTGTTGAGTTCATGTTAATTGTGTCATTAGTTTCAGTACTCTGTCTATTCGACGTGGACCCTTTGCAAACAAGTCCCTTGTTACTCAAAGGTACTTCCGGGATTGTAATAAATAAAAAAAAAAAAATAAAAGGATAGATATTTCCCAATTCAGTATCAATGGCAGTATTTTTATTCTCCCCATAAGATTTATCCAATGACCAATTTTTGTCTATTTTATTCATCGAGTCCAATTTTTTTAAACCACTAATAGTGTTCTGGAGCTCCTCAACTATCTCGCTTAGGTCTACCTTTGTTTTTCCATTTCCAAGTGAGATACTTGCTCCCCTTTGTGATTGGTTCAATAAAGTTTCCTCAGGTGAGAAGTCTAATTAAAAAGATAAACTATCCTGATTAAAGTCCAGATCACCATCCTGTTTGTGATTTGCTCTGATTTTTAATGTTACCTTCAGCTATAATATCAGTATTATTTGACAATTGAATCATCTATGTACTGTTAGACATCCTAAGAACTACCAGAGACCCCTCCTGTGGTGTTTGGGTGTCTGCTGAGAAAAATATTTTTGGGTTTGACGTCAACTAGGAGAGCTCTATTTCTTGTTCCTTCCTATCTCCACATTCATCTATTCACCTATTATATAATCATTATCCAGCAGTGGAACTTTCATCTGCTTTAACTTCCCAACTTTTCCAAAATGTTCAATTATCTTTGTTTGTTTCATCCCTTGTTTTTTGTCTGTTTAATTTTTTTGTCTCACATTGCTTTGCTTTTTTGGTTTACAGAGCTCCAAGGATCTGAACTGGTTGTTAATTGGACTGGTATGATCTGATTCTTTCAGTCAGTTAAGTTATTATTGACTACACCCAAACAAGCGAAATCAATTTCAGCATCCATTGCAAATTCATCTGTTTGTTTCCTAGTTAGCACCATTATAGTTTATACATCAATTCTAAAACACTCCTATGTAGATAAAACAATTTGGCTACAAGGACCTGTACTGGCTAGCTGGTCCGGGCTCTGCAGTTCTTTGTTTGCTTTGATAAATTATAGCATTCTGATAAAGTCCATTTAGGCCCTGGGCACATTGGGGAACTTAAAATGGTTTAAGTGCCTTAAAACATTTTAAATCCCCCTAGCACTATTTGCAGACAGACTACACGCCCCTTAAAATGTTTTAACACAAGTGTTTTTAAACCCTGTTAGATACCTAGTCTTAAAAAACATTTTTTTAAACGTTTTGGAGCTAGCATGATTTTACTCACAGGTCTGGCCAGGAGTAAAAATGTTTTAAGCTGTAATGGTTTAACTAAAACAGTTCTAGCTGAAGTGTATCCAGGGAAGCACAGTTCTTGTGTGTTGGACTTAACACAAAATAGTTACAAGGAGAATAGATTTAACACTAGCAGTGTGGCCACACTAAACCATTATCAAAAATGGTTACTGAGTAGTATGGCTGCACTGAAATGGTTTAACTAAACTGGTTTTAAAAATGGTTTTCAAAAACAGTTCTGTAGTGTGTCCAGGGCCTTACTGTCTCAATACCGAGATACAGACTGGGAGAGAGAAAGTTGTGTGAGCAGCTGCACGCTGTACTATTTGGAAATGGTAATAGCAGGGGTTTGAGGAAAACGCTTTTACCTCCATGAGCAGGTAAGCTACCATTGCCTGTGTGGTCCTAAAAAGGCTAACAAGGAGGCTTTCCAAGCTCTTACTGGGTGTCTTGTGCTGCTCAGTTTTGTAGCAGTATGGTGTCTGCTCCCCCCTAGCGTGTAGTGCTAGCTTGGAGTTCCATCAGTGGTGATAGCTGCCATCACTGTGGGCTGAAGGAGCTGCCCTGTGGAAGGCAATAAAACTAATATTACCAATGCTGCTTGAGTTCTTTTTTGTTTTCTTTTAAACATCTCTTTCTTTTTTTATCTGGAAAATTTATTGAATTTAAAGTTTAGACCTGGGATTTGACTGCCAATTGTCAGTGTATTTCATGTGTTTATTCTGTTTAATGACTTGTTCCTGACAGATGTAGCTAAGGTTTTTAATGTGACTATTTAATATAGATACAGAGTTGAGTCCAGAAAGTTAGTTAAAATTTATTTTTTATCTGGAATTGATTTTATTATTTTAAAATTTGCGCTTCAAGTCACGTGACTCCCGACTGGCTGGGTATATTTGCAGTGTCAGTGGCTCAGTAGGTAGCACACTCGCCTCTGAGGCCGGGAGATCGGAGGGCTGTGGGTTCAGTTCCCACATCTGGCACTTGGGTTAATATCCCAGTACTGACACTGTAGTGCAGCATGAGAGGGGTGCTGCACTTCTGAGGTGCCGTCTTTCGGATGAGATGTTAAACCGAGGTCCCATCTGCCTGGATTGGTGGTAGTTCAGGTGGATGTTAAAGATCCCATGGCACTTATCGAAAAGAGTAGGGGAATTTCCCCGGTGTCCTGGCCAAATTTCCCTCATTCACTATAAATACCACCAACAGCTTAATCTGGTTCAAAGTCAGTTGGCATTCATCTGTATCCCCCTCCCCCGGGTCGTGCCTGAAAATAGGCAGGATTTGTCTAGTGCACTTACCCGGTCAACAAAAGCTAAATAAATAAATAAAATAAATAAATACTTTGCGCATACTCCAGGTATGTCACAGGATCCCAGTTACAGGTGCTGGTGCAGTGATGAGTGAAGTGTGGCTCAAGGCATTTGTGTGCCTTGTGCTTTGTTGTTTTTACTGACGCCTCTTAAAAAGCTAATTTTAGTGCACTAGAAGTACACCACGAACTGCACCTCAGAAAATAAAAAGGAGTCCTTTTTACAGCTCCACTTGATAAATAGCTGTTTAAGTCAACTAGCTGATAAGTTAAGCTTTTGCTGTCTGTGTTTTAGTTTGGTATGGGCCTGGAAAATAGGTTGAGGGCGTTTCCTATGTGAGAATTTGTAGTGACCCAGAAAATACTAGAATACGTCGTACTATCAAGGCAGAAGGTAAATATTTATACTTGCTAATAATACATTTTAGGATATCAGTATAGAAGGTGTTTTTTTTAGCTCTACCATAGTAAATAAACCAGATCAGTAAAGACAATTTGTGGAGGTACTGTACTATAACTGTTTGTTGTTTGTGAGTTGGAAAGATTTGGTGGTGGTGGTGGGGTATTCACAGTGTTTTACTTCCTAATCCTTTTAAATTTGTTTGCCACAGTGTTCTAGGATATTCATCCAGAGATTCATCTAGAGATTCATCTGTTGGTCACAACTATAGGGGAAGATTAAAGGGAGGAAGAGGCTTCTCCTGTGTGGCCCTCCAAGGACTGCTGTTCTGTCATCCTGTAAAGCTATAATTTTCAAGGAATGGGCATTGGAAAGAATGCTGCATAAAGCTACAGTCTTCTGTGTAGACCTCCCTGCCAATAGCAAATACTAAAGTGATAATGTTAATATTTCTATCACTCCCTTTTTTCCCCTGTGTTTGCTGTTGAGGCTGATTTTGGTTTTAAAAGAGAGGTTATAGGTACACCAATTAGAGATTTGGAAGCCTGCAGCATAGAGGTGCAGCGGGTATACTCGCCACATTCCTTTAAGTGGTACATAAACTGCATGTGCCCAAGTGCCCCTCACACTTAGATTTTTGTTGTGTTGGCTGCATGGCTGCTTTACTCCCACCCTCCCCTCTCCCACCTACCCGCTCCCACCTCCCTCCCTCCCCCTCTCTCTGTACTCCTGCAGCTGCTCAGCCATTTCTGTGCATCCTGGTGCCTTATTTCCCCTTCTTCTCATTTGTCTGGGTTTCTGCTCCTTGCTTATCAGGTATTATCTTTATTCTGCCAGGTTGTGCTGACCCTGCTTGAGTCTCTTGTCTGCCATGTTGCTGCCATTCCACTTGCTGCCATCTGTTCCCTTGGTCTTTTGTGCTTTGTTGTGCTGCATGTTGGCCCACTCTGTCCCTATGGCTATAGTTGAGCTTGTTCTTCCTTCTTTTCCATTGCAGTAGTGCTACTTGCTGAACACTCCTACTTCTCCTGACTTGGTCACATGCTGGCCTTCCAGTTACCTTCCCTGCATTTCCTACTGACACATGTGAGTGCTTACATGTGTTTCTGCTTCCTGAGTTCTGCTTATCTCCTCAGCTTCCTCCTATTTATAACTTTTGCCTCAGTCCTCCTAAGAACGTATTTAATTAGGTTTGTTTGCAGTTGTTAATTTGAGTATCTGCCCTTCAGCCTTCAAGACTTGCTGCAGTGCTATTTTTTTGTATTTCTTTGAGGTTAGTGTTCTCACAATGGGGGGCTCTATTAGCTATGCAGATTGACTCAGTGGCACCGTCATTGTGTGCATTTATGACTTCTGCTTCCCAAAGTGAGACCCTCTTCTTGGGGTCTATTTGGTCTTGCATATTGACTCTGTGGCACATCTTAAAGCAATTCTCCTGCATTTGCCTACAAGTCACCTGGGTTTGCTCTGTTCCCCGACCATTTACTTTTCATTCAAGGATAAGCTCTAGCAGTGTTCAGACCTAATGATCTCTGGTTAACATATGCTACACTCCACAAAGTACACCTTGTGGGTGGTGTTCCCCTTTGATAGGAGAGAAGGTCCCTTAAGCTTCATCTGAACACTCAGCAGCAGCTCAAGCTGTTATCCCATGAGAGTGATGGAGTGAGATTCCTTCCTCTAAAATTATCCTCTATACTGGGTGTCTCAATTGCAGCAACTGATCTATCACTAATGCTGCCCCTAGCCTGGAGAAATGGCAACCTAGGCCTTGGTTCCCAAGAGGTTTCTTCCTCAGGGAGGTTCTTCCTCTCCTTCATACTGAAGGACATAATAGTTTTCATTGAGAGCTGGAGCTAGATGGTGGTTGTCCTCCTTTGTTTTGCACTGTCTCAGGCTGGGTACTTCTCGCCTTGCCTCACCTTGGGAAGAAAGTGTTTTTCTGTCATGATTGTTCTTTTGGACCATCTTCTCTAAGGTGTTTTGGGTCTTGTGGACCTTGTCCATGTGACACCTCAAGGGGTTCAAACCCCTTTATGAGGGACCCTGTGCCTTTATGGCACCCCATCACGGTGACAGTCTTGTAGCAGGGACAGAGTGAGCACAAGCAAAGCAAAGCAGAAGTTGCACAAACATCACACAGTCCTCCTGCTCATCCTAAACCAATGGTTCTCAAATGGTGAGGCCAGCCTCCCAAGGGAGGCCCCAAACTATTCCAGCGGAGTCCCAGTCCAGTCTGAGAATGTACAGTATTTACATTTAAGTTTTGGATGTTCTGTGTGAAGGGATGAAGCAAACTAAATATGGATGATGGCAGGGGAATTTCTTTACTTATGCACACATTTGTGACCAGGAAAGGCCCATTGAGCCAAAGCTTGTTTGTAGGTGTGTATTTACATATAAATTGGTGACTAGAAGACACACTGAGTCAAAGCTTGTTTTTACAGTAGGTTTTTATATGCAAATTAGTGACTGGGAAAGGTGCCCTAAGTCAAGGCTTGTTTCTATAGTAGGTGTCTATATGCAGATTAGTAACTGGGAAATGCACACTGAGTCAGGGCTTGACAGTAGGTGATTATTTATATCTAAATTGGTTGCTTTCTCATTTAAAATTATCCTTTTATTTCTCATCTATATTGGCATGAAATTACAAGTTGCATCATAATTATATGACTATATTAACCAAGAGTCTTTGATGAACGACTAGTACTCTGATATGCTTAATACTGACTGTTTTCTTAGTGCCATACCTGTTGGATTAAAATTCTTCCTATGGCCTTAGTCTTAAGAATGTATTTTTTTATTTATGAACATTTTTAGATGGATCAGCTACTAGGGCACCATGCATATGTCGATAATAACTGTGGTACCGATAATTATTGTAAGTTACTGATATGATTTTTCTAATTGTACTGTTTTAAAAAGATTTTTATTTTATACTAAGATTTTCTGATTGTTCTGATATTTATTGAATGTTGAAATGTTATGTTGCCTTCTGTAAAGACTATTATAGTCGAACAAATAAAAAATATTGTTACTATATATAAACTGGTGACTGGAAAGAGCACACTGAGCCAGTGCTTGTTTCAGGTGTGACCTGGGGTAAGGGTACAGGAAGTGCCTTAACAACAGGGTAAAGGGAAGGGGGGAGAGATGACGTGGCCAGATTAGTTGTTCCAGATAGAGAGGAAACAGAGTAACAAGGGCCCAAGAGTCAGAAAAGTGAAGTGAGAAGGATAATCTTGGGCGTGGGGTTGAGGGTGGAGAACAGTAAGTTGAATAAAAAGGGAATATACTCAGTCAGCTTTATTAGTCTCACTTTATTCCTGTTGTACTACACAAAGTATGATATTTTTTTCTTTGGGGAGGCCCAAGATTTTTTCCAAATTTGAGGGAGGCTCAAAACCTTTTCCATGGCTTGGGGGAGGCTTACTATTACAAATTGAGAGAAATAATGTCCTAAACCATACCTGTATAGGAGCCTGATGACCATTTGAACTCAACTATTTTTTGTAGGAATTCTATTTGCCTTGCTGACATAGGGTACATTTCCAATTTTCAGCAACAATGATTACACATGCATTCTTTCAGCAACTCACATAGAGATTCACAATTACAGACCAACTGATTTGGAGCCACAATATGCAAGCATTTCTGTGCATTTTCTAAGGATTCAGTCTTTCTTTGGAATGCAATTATATCTGTGATATTGTTGTTTGCTTTACATTAGTTGTGTGTGTAGTGTTTTTAAACATTTTTTTGCCTAGTCAATTGCAAACTTGTTCTCCCTGCAGTCCAACTACAAACTCCAAAGTTTTGTTGTAAGCATTTCTATTTTTTTTAGTCTTTCCATACAGGCTAGAAAAGCTGGTCTGTCTAGTAGGTGATAGACACTTTCAGGAACAGTTTCAAAAGTAACATCTTTTATTAATTCTTTTGCTGAGTCTAAGATAACAAAGTCAGATTCAGGCGAAGTCTCAACCGAGGCCATCCCATGCTGCTACCTTTGCTGTAGAGATCTTTTTAATACCTTTGCCTTCAGAGATGTGCACCAAACTAGCAACTCCAGTTAGAGATCCCTGTCTAGCTATCTATTAGCCTGATGCCCTATGTACGATGTACGAGTAAGCTCTTCCCTGTGGACGAGCACCAAGCTGGCACTAAAACAAGACTGACTACCAGGTGACTGCCTCTAAGACAACTTCATGATCTCAATAGTACACAGACTGCAGTTTACCTATTCACCCGGCTCACTGGTTTGTCTGGTCTGCACAATTTGAATCAGTCAAATTATAAGTTAATGTTTTGGCCCAAATGTTTGCAAGAGTCTGCAAGAGTCTGATACACAAAGTTCAACCTGTTCATTTCTCGAGTAGAATGGAACTGACAGCTGTAATCATAAGGAACAGGTGGGGGCTTTCACTAGATGTTGATTTTAACCTAGAAGAAATACTTGCTTTGTTGGAACTATGCGTAAGTTCAGTTGTCTTAGATATTCAACAAACCGTGGGACTCCCCCGAGTCCAGTGTAAAGCTTCACAGTTAGGACTACATACTCTATATTGTTCCTGGCTTCCACCTACATAAAAATGGCCACATATCGTCATAGATACAGACACTGAAGAATGTGAAAGCCAAAATGGAGCACTATGGCATTTCACAGGAAAAAGCAGCGAGTTTAGAGGAAAAGTCTATCCAGGGGACAGGTAGGGAAAGTTAAAGAGTACTGTTAATGAGAAAAAGTATTTTTGCAATGGCAATGAAAAAAGGTATAAAGATCAAGTCATTTTTGCTTGTCATGGACCTACAGAAGATCAAGGTTATTTTTGCTTGTCATGGATCTACATTGAAAATATTGTGATACGCTCACTCTACTGTAGATGGATGACAAAGCAAATATATTCACTGTAGGCCCTTCAGAACAGAAGCTTCACATCATTCACTGTGGGACTTGGTTGTATTCAGAAACATAACTTCCTTGAGATGGCAACTCATCTACCCATCTGTATACCATTGAAACAACAAAAAAGTACAGTGAAGACCATCACAGCAACAAATTCGATATTGTCGCTGTAATGGTCCTGCTGTACACTGGTGTAGTTTTTGCCAGTGTTTCACCCCTGGTCCAATGAACTCCACCTCGGAGTTGATTATAAAAATATCGGGGGTGTGGGGGGGTTCAGCCCCCTGCAAAAAAACAGTGTTTTTCTGATGGGCGAAACTCCAACAGCTGATTTTGACAACTTTGTTGTTGAAGCACTGACATGGAACCCTACCCATTATACCACACAAATCCATGCCAATACATAAATTAAATATGGCATGGACCTATTAAAACTGTGCATGATGCCTTGTCCAGGTGGCAAAGTTTACCAATCTCATGGCTGCAGAGATCCAACCAAATTAAAATGAATGCATTTCCTATGGTATTATAGCCCATCCAAATGCTCCCCATGGGCTAAGGAAGGAAGACTTATGAAAGATAGAGAAATAGTGTTCAGAGTTTATGTGGACAAGGAAGGGGCCAAGAGTTTAGTTTGAATAGGCTGAAGTGCGCTGTGGATAGGGGAAGACTGAAGTTCACTGACTTTGGTATATATTATCTAGCAACACAAGTTGGTTTGTTTACAGAATCTAGCAACACAAGCTTGCATACTTATGGAATGGGTCAGAGGGCAGAAGGAAGCAATCTGAATATCCTTAGAGTTGGGGGAGTTGCACTATTCTGTGACTGCATACTTAAATCAGGAGCCCTGTGAGCCTTCAGGAACCTAGGGGTAAATAACTCCCTCAGTGTACATGCTACAGGCTTGGGAGAAGGTAAGGAAAGAGATGTCATCTGGGAAGTCCAGCACCAGCCTGATCTCAGCAGCACATAACACAGAGTTTTTGCCAGGCCTGGAGGACCATGGACTTAGTTAGGGAGTTATGGGCAGACTAGGTGGGCCAAGTGGTCCTTATCTGCCATTAAAGTCTATGTTTCTCCACGAATGGGAGGAAGGAGGAATTTAATGTTTGGGGGATCTATGTGATTCAGATGGCTTCAAGACATTTGCTAAGCTGGGTGAGGAACTGGACCAACCCTTGACCAATAAATTGTGTTACTTTCAAGTCAGAGACTAGGCACAGAATGTAGGGAGACTGAACCCTAAGAAATCACCCTTGTATAGTGTGGAACTATTTACACTGCAAACCAGCATGAATCCCAAGGGCTCATTGCCAAGTGCATATGATGCACTGAGAGAGGGATCCTCAGATCTGTCCCAGAAAGTACATGCACTGTGGGAATGAGATTTGCAGAGCCAGATCCCAGTAGAAGCCTGGGCCACACTCTGTGACTCTCACATGGGACTCTTAGTCTGTCATAAATATAAAGAAGGCCAATATAAATTCCTCCATCACCTGTATATGCCCCCAGATACACAGAGTAAGTTCAATGCGGGTGTATCACCCATTTGTGGAAGATACAATGGGGTGAGAGGGATGTAAATACAATACCTTTGAGACTACCCACAATTAATACCCTTCTGGTCAGAGGCTGCCCTCAAGATTACCATGATAAGAATGTTTCTCTGGCTAAAGATGAACCTCTGTCCCTGCTGTTCAAAGTGGAGGCCCAGGAGGGGAGGGAATGGGACCTATATCCGCTGGTAACCAGGATGATGCTACTGATAGCAGGAAAATGCATACAAAACATATAGGTGTCTCATGCCCCCCGCACTGGCAATGTGGCAAGAGCTCCTGCTGAGCATATGACATATCAGCTAAAGGGCTGGGTGGACAAATTTAAGAGACAATGGGGACCATAGTGCTGAGAACTCATATGTTGTGTAACATTGATCAATTTTATGTTGGTGAATGTACAGGTATTTTGTAAATCTCTTATAGCTAAGTTGTATTTTCTAAAAACACCCAGGTCGTGCCTGTAAACAGACCTCTGGTCTACTGTACTTAACTGATTAACACATAAAACTGAATTGAATTGAATATTGAGTCTCTATCCCAGTGGAGGCTGTAGTGATTTAAATGGAAGGTTGAAGGCTTGTGACGTGGTAAGGTGAGGCACAGCAGGAAAATAAACAGGTGTAAATATGTCAAATTATTAAAAGGTAAAATGAGTTGGGAAGAGTACAATTAATTACTCAATCAGTTGATATGTGTGTCATGTTACTTGTGATGTTTGTTAAATGTGTTTTTTTGTGATTATGTATGTTGCACATGGATTAAATTTTCTTTTTTAAAAAAAGGAAAAAAGAGAATCATTACAGCTAAGCTATACCAAGGCATTTGACCAAGGCATTTGACACTGTCAGTCATGTGCTACTGCTCCTTGCCCTTCCACAACTCAACCTTGTACCTGAAGTCACCGTCTGGTTCAAAGACTACCTCTCAGGGCAGACACAACAAGTCAAGAGCAACACAACCCTCTCCTCATGCAAACTAGTATGGTCTGGTGTCCCGCAGGGGTCCATACTTGGCCCCCTACTTTTCACACTCTTTTTAAACTCTCTCCCCAAGTCTTGTAGTGGTCGTCTGCTACTCTACGCTGATGATGCTGTACTGTTCTGGAAACACCCTCAGCCTAGCTCTCTCCAACTAGCCCTGCAGGACATCTGTAGGGAGCTAGAATCATGGTTCTCTGAACACTGCCTTATTATCAATTACAAAAAAACGAAGTCCATGCTCTTTGCACACCGACAAAGCCCCCATTGTCATACGCCCCTACTAGTAAAAAAACTCTCATGGCTCTCCTCTAGAACAGGTTTCATGTTTTAAATATCTCGGAATCACATTAGACACCTCCCTCTCCTACCATAATCACATACAGCTTCTCTCCTCCTCTGTCAACTCCAGATTGGGGATCCTTTACAGGCTTAAACACTGCTTACCTCCCCAGGCCATGCATCTTGCAGTCTCTTCCTCTATCCTTTCCTTGGTGGACTACAGGATAGTCATTTATGGATCTGCTGATCCAACCGCCCTACGCTGCATCAACACTGCCCTTAACAAAGCCTGCCGCCTAGTCACAGGCTGTGACAGATTAACACATACCTGCGAGCTTTATACACTGACTGGTTGGCTTAACTTCCAAGGAAGGCTAAAGTACCACACCTGTGTCCTTGCCAAAAAAAATACAACTCCAGCTAGCACCCATTGACCTACACCCGATTATCAGTGCAGCCCCCTACAGGCAGACTAAAAGGCTCGCAGCCATCACTTCCCTTCTTGTCCCCCACTGTAGAACATCTCTTGGGCAAAGATCATTCTGCTAACGCGCCCCACTATAGGTTAATAGCCTACCACCCCAATTCCATGACCCATAGTCTCCAGATGAAACAAGTCTAAACACTGCTCTTGACTCGACATTATGTGACTGTAGATAACCCTCTTTCTTTTGGGGCCTGCCCTCCCTCTTGTCCCTTCACCCTTCTCCCTGCCCAGATATTTGACTCGGGTCACTTAGATCCTACTTAAACTGCATCCTGCACTTCTCTGATAAGGGACATCTTGCATGCCCCCAGTTACTATCACCATCTAAATAAGATTAAGCTATGACTGCATAACCCTGTACTGTTACTTTAATACTGTATGTGTATGTTTTTTCATTGCTGTAAATGTATTTCTTTCTTTTTTTCTAACTGAGGTGGAGCCTTTGCAAAAGAGTCTATGACTCAAAGGATTGTAATTCCGATTCTATACAATAAACAAAAGACTGTATGATGTACTAAAGAAATTATTTGAAGCCAGACATATGAGTGTACTGTTTGTCTTGTAAACTATATGAAAATCTACAAAAAAAAAAGTTAAAAAAAGTATGCATGATATTTTACTTGTTACCTGTGACCCTTGTGACATCATGAAATCATGGGGTCACAGACCACTCAGAAAATATCAGGCATGTTTTTTTATTAAGTTCATGCCACATCACATATTGTTATGCAGTTTATTAAGAAGCACAATTAGGCCGCCCTGTAGACACAGGGGCAGGGCTGCCACTTGTAACACTTGCAACCAAGGTTTAAGACTGAGACTAGGATATTGGGGTCTGGCTTTGGGAAGATGATAGAGCATCCCAAAGACTGCTCTCCACTGGAGTAGGAGAGTGTCTGTATGGCATAGTATAGTATAGTATAACAGTATAGTACAAAGTGCAGCAGCGTGACACTATCACTCCTGGGCCCCACAAAGGCAACTGTCTTCCTTACCACCCAGAAATCAGCTGCCTTGCAGGAGAAGGTCAGGCTCCCATGGCCCCACCACAGAATGGTAAGTCTATGATAAGAGGTGCTGGGGGCAAGTGACAGAGAAGGTGGGATGGAGCTGGGAGGATGCCTGGCTGAGATGGACTGCCCCAGAGAAAAGAGCATAATGAGAAAATATTAAAAAAAGTCCCAGTGTTGTTTACATGGCTGCCATAGTGAAGCCAAGAATAGACAGCAGTATGAAGACAATATGAAACCTGAAGGACACATTTTTTAAATCAACAAAAATGAAAACAAAACATGGGCGGTTACCCAATCATTGAGCGTTTCCATGGAGATTGTTTAAAACCTGCCAGCAGTTCCACCTATAACCTAGAGGCAGAAGGAAACAGTGAGCCTTCACTTTTGTAAAATCATGCTCTTTTTATGTGACTCATGCAGATACTGAGGTTTTGGCAATTTAATTACTAAATGCTTCAAAATGAAATGCACTTAACATATTTTTGGTTAAGCTTTTAAACAAACAGTGCAGAGAATTGCTTATCAAAAGTATGACTCGTGTAGCACCCCCTAGAAATGTCAATGGCTGAAAGAGACCAAGACAGGCCACCACTCTGGGGCTGTGGATAGGGTTTAGAATCTGGAAGTCACTGTGGACTCCAGGCTGTCACTAGAAAACTCACATGGTGGCCATAGCCTGCAGTGGATGTTTTGAGCTGAGAAATATTGTCCCAATCAGACTCTATCTGGTGCAAGAGGACCTGATGACCCTGGTGCATGCATTCCTGGCCTTGAGGCTTGATTGCTGTAATGCTCTTTATCTAGGGCAGTCAGGAAGGTTGGTGCGCTACCTACAGCTGGTGCAGAATGTCGCATTCAGGTTGATCTCCAGATCTTCCTTTTCAGAACATATCACACAGGTGCTGTGGCAGCTGCACTGGCTTCCAGTTAGGTGGTACACCACCTTTAAGACTGCATTGTTAGTTTACAAGGCCCTACATGGTTCGAGGCTAGCCTACTTAAAAGGCCTCCTAGTATGGTATGTACCCAGACTCTCACTCCACTTCACTGAGGAGTCTGTCTTCTGGCTATCACAAGGGTGCACTTTAAACTTATGGGTAATAGGGCATTCTTGGTGGTGAACCCGTTTATATGAAAATCTCTGCCTCAACATCTTTGGAGTTCCGTCTTGGTGGAGGCCTTTAAAAAGGGGTCAAAATGTCATATTTTTATATCAGCTTATAATTTAGTTTGGTGTTTGCTCCTAGGGGGTTCTTCCCTGATACCTTGAAGGAGGCGTTGGTGATGCCATTGAAACCATATCTCGACCCGGATGTCTTGGCAAATTATTGACCAGTCTCCAACCTCACATTCTTGGGGAAGGTTGTCGAGAAAGTGGTGGCTCTGCAGCTTGAGACCCACCTCACGGCCTTTGACATCTACAAGCCATTCCTGTCTGGATTTAGGGCAAGGCATAGCACTGAAACGGCATTGGTCAGGATGCAAAATTACCTCCTCAAGGCGAGAGATAGAGAAGACCGGTCAATTCTCATTCTTCTAGATCTCTCCTCAGCATTTGACACCATGGACTGCATTGTGCTTCTCGATCGCCTTAGGGAGTATTGTGGACTCGGAGCCAGGTCCAGTTCACAAAAAGGTGGGCTGCAACTTCAAGATTACCTCAGTGACCTCCGAACCCCCAACTGGCTGGGCCAAATAGAGAACACCCTGTCCGAAAAAAAATTAGCAAACTTGTCACACAAAGCAAGTGATAATGCTCTTTTTAGCTGCAGATAGGCATGATGAAGTAACCTGTCCACAGTCTGAAAGAGATGAGTTGGTCAGTTTGTCCCTGCAGCAATCTCCCGTGACAGGAACTCTGTCTTCTTATGATTGATTGCCCTTTAGTGAACCCTCAAAGCCAGTTTATCCTCCCCGGACTGGGTCCTCCACCAGCAATGCTCCAACTTGGACCTCCCCTCACTTCTGGATCAGTGTCAGTCCAACTGTGCTAGGCTCATGGCCAGCTTCTGGACTCAGAACCTGCCCTCCTACCTCACTTCTACCCTAACTTCCCAATCCCCCCTGCATACTCACTCAGGAACTTTGACTCCCAGCTCCTGCATGTCCCATACATGGCCACCTCTGCAGGCCAGTCAGCCTTTAGAGCTAGCATTCCAAAACTATGGAACTCCTTGCCTGAGGCTATTCAGATCACTCCCCCCCTCATAGCAACTCAGCTCCCTCCTCAAAGGGCACTTCTCCTCCACCTGCACATGCAGCTTAAGTTCACACTAGTTCAGAGACTTAGCCCTCCATCTGTGGTTCTCTTAGTGATGTATCAATGTTCATGAGTGGTTGTTTCTTGCACTTTCTACCAAGTTGTAACAGTATTATCTGAATTTGCTCTGTAAGCTTGCTACTTGTAAATATTCTTTATATGTATTCCCCTTCCCCCAACCACCCCCAGGATGCATCTGGAATTGAGCGGTAGTCCTCTCAGCATGCCTTCCTGGTAAAACTTTTAAATAAATAAATAAATAAACTTCTGACCGATGATCTTCATCACCTTGAAAGCCCCATCATACCACAGGGGTCTCAAGCGGGAAGACCTGGGTCATATACGGATCAGAGCGATGGCATCAAGCGATTGGAGACAGCACTATTATAGGCCATCAGCACCTCACTAGTGACAACCACACAAGCAGTACTCACACCAGAAAAGTCCACTACTGCCAATAGTCCCTCAAGTTTCAACCTCTTCTATGGGTAGTAGTGGACCATCTCAATAGGGGAGGGACAATCGGGGGGGGGAAGCCCCAAATAAGAACTCCACCATGCAGGGATCCCACCAAATTACCAGATCAGTCCTGAGGTCAGTGACCTCAAGCCCTAGTGAGAATACCTAGTCCAAGGCATGGCTGTGGTGGAGGGCCGCAGAAGTAACAACTTGTGCGAGGCCCATAGATGTCACTGACTGGAGGAAGTCTTGACCAAAATATGAGTGTTCACTGTCGATACAGGCATTGAAGTCACCCAGAATCAACCATCTGGGCGACTCCAACACCCTGTTGGTGATGAAGTCTGTGATTTCCTGCAGGAATTCTCCCTCGCACCCAGGAGGCTGGTACATGAGAAGAATCTTGCAACCTTCACCTGGACCCCAACGCATAGCCACACATTCAAATGACAAGGTAGATCCCACTGGGTGAATGGAGATGTTCAAGCTGGATCTAAAACAGATGACCACACCCCCCATCCCTATGTTCCCTCCTTGGGCAGTGCACTACAGAGTACCCAGCCAGGACCAATGCATCCAAAACTGGTCCTGCATCATCTCTCAGCCAGGTCTCTATAATGCAAGCCAGATCGACAGAGAAAATTAAGTCTGCCATAATTGCAGTCTTGTTCCTTATCGAACTAACATTGCACAGCACCACCCAAAGGGCCAATCAGCTACCTGCCCATTCGGTCTGGTGAGAACCCTGGGAATGGGAAACAAGCATGTCTGGCCTCTCTCCAGGCCCTAACTCAACCCAGGGTGCCTCCTGCCCCTCATCACCCCAATGCTGCTCATCTCTGTTGTACCCTCAGTGCTCTCCCACCATCCCACCCGCCCCCTGACAATACCAACCTCCTGACAGCATCTTATCGCTGTAGCTGGAAGAGGGAGGTCAGCAAAGGGATGGAGGTCATGCAGCAGAGATGCTGTATAGGTGATACACAGGGGTCTAGAACACAGACACATCCTATTTACTACTACCACAATATAACATAACCTATATAAAATTACCCCAACCTTTAAAAAAATAACAAAAACAACTACTACAAGTAACAATAAATTCAATAAAATTACCGTCATTCACCCTAATCCCTACACTTACAAATGTTCAGTAACCAGTCTTAATAAATAACTAACATGCACAACCCCATTCAAACACTACCCTAGTCAGACACAACCAACCCCTATCACAATCCTCCCTCCAGGAAAATGCAACAATGCAATAATAAATGAAACTATAGGAGAATCCTGAAGCAGATTGTGGAGGAGAAGTCTTGAATAATGTTAGGCAGTTTGAATCACAAAGAGTTTTAAACAAACTCCTTGCATCTAAGTTTAAACCAGTTTTAAGAAGAGGCAAACAGGTAGCAGTGCTTCCACCACTGCACAAAGATGACAGCCACAGACCAGTATATAAAACTCGGAGTGAAATGCTCTTACCACTTTGTATCAAGGTAAAACAGAACAAGAGAGTTCCTCTACTGGCCACCAAAAAGAGCAGGCAACAATCCAACAGGTAGTGCTCCACACACTTATACACAGAGAGAGGCTCTCACCACTCTCTCACAGTAACAGCAGATCTTCCAGTGCTATTGAAAAAAGTCTTATACTCACAGGCAGATGTTTCAATCAAGACAGGCAGTTAAGTAAACAAAGCCAGCTCACAACACCAAAGTTTCCCAGGGCATACCACCCTTCTGAAGTTTGTGGGCCTACTCCGACCCCAGTCCCAACTGTCTTGGCTCTGGTTTCCAGCCATCACTTCCAGGCTCCTGACTTCTGGCTCCTTAGTCAGAACACTTTCAATAATATGGCAGCTTCGCTTCTTCAATCCAGATGCCTGCAAAATCACAACTTGCTCATACAGCTCTACAGGCTGCTCAGGTAGTTCCTGCTCTGTTCCAGTCTCGGAACAGATGCCTCTTAAGTCCAGATGTCACTACCAGTGGCCACTAGAAAGAAAAAAGAAGCTCCTCCATGGAACATCCAAGGTATTCTAAAAAATAAAAAAGCTACCTCCTGCAATGAAACACTGCCCGACCCTTACTAACACTAAAGTCCTTCTCTCACCACTAACCTTGCAACAAGCTTACTATAGTTACTATTATAAAGTTTAAAAACAAAACCAGCAGCACTCACTGAATGTTTACCAGTGAGTGCAACTAACTAAATTCCAGATTCTCCTTTCTTCTCCTTTCTTAATATAAGAAATTTTAACAAAAATAGAGCGGAGTTTGTGTGCTCACTTAGAGCACAACCAGATGGCAACCCAGCTTGGTGACCATCTTACCTCTAAAACTAGAGCAGGCAGTGGCATGTGAGGGGAGGGGAGGAGGTAGCAAAGCAACAGAATGAATTAAGGAGAGTGTCAAGTCTAAAGAGGGACGTTATATGGGCAGAGCTATACAGACAACGTCGCTGTAATCAATAACAGGTAAAATGATTTTTGTGACTAGATCATGATGGGTAGGGAAAAGGAAGGCAGTCTTTGTGGCATTAACATGAGGGTAGCTTTCAGTGCAACTCCCAGTTCTAATCAGCAAAAGAAGAGTTCTGCCGTAGACAGTGTGGGAGGAAGTAAGGGATATTTAATTCTGGTGACTGTTCATGCAAGTTACCCTGTGCCCATTGATTTAATTCAATGGGCTTACACAACTTAATGTGGAGTTATGTTTGTGCAACTGTTGATACATTTTGGCCATTCACATTTTCTGTTCCACGGGGAACTATCACCCTGTCAGGGTACAGAAAGACAAGGAATCCACGAGGATGGTTCCACCCTTAGAGGTGCCACAGGAAGGATTCTCTTAGGCTAAAGGTACCTTAGGAAGGAGCCCTGGGGAGAGAGGGTGTGCCACTGGAGGAGATGGGGAGGATGGCGGGGTGAAGAAAAAGTGCTTCTGAGTGAGGCTGGAAGGAACTGACTTATATAGCTCAGGCTGGGGAAGTGGCTGGTTGCTGCAGATCATTGAACTGCAGGCATAGCCTTTGAAATTCAATAGGCTTATGCAACTTAGTGTTGAGTTATGCTTGTGTAACTGTTGATAAACTTTGACCATTTGCACTCTTTGTTCCACAGGGAACTACCACCTTGTTGGAGTATCGAAAGGCAAGGAGCCCTCAAGGAGGGCTCCACCCCTAGAGATGCCATGGGAAGGATTTCTGTAGGCTAAAGGTACCCAAGGAAGGAGCCCCATAAGAAAGTACTGAGCAGCAAACATTGAACAGTAAGGCTGAGGAGCACAGATTGATGGTAACCAGTGACTATTGGAAACAGACACAGACTGAGATGGGCAAGCTGATAGATATCGAAACTGAAACAGGGAGGCATGTTTTTCAAAGTAGAGAGGGAATTGCATAGAAAGAGCCGCCATTCCACTCCATCCAACAGTGGAAACCTAGCAGGATAAACTTATAGAAATATACTACAATATGGACTACCTAGCTTTTATGACATTTAGCACAGAGGAGAGGAAAAAAATGCTATGAGGAGGAAACCTCCAGGGATCCAAGGCCTAGGTTGCCTTTCCTCCAGGCTTGGGATACAGATAGTGATAGCTCAGCTACTGCAATTTAGAGACCCAATTCAGGGGAAAATGTTTAGAGGAAGAGCTTTCAATCTATCCGTCTAACAGGAATGCCATGAGGGGCCTGCAAGTGAACTCTGCAGTGAAGTGAGACTCTGAAGTGAGGAGACCTGCCCCTCAAGGTGGGAGGAGGAAAGCAACAACCACTAAAATTCACTCACCTGGCCTCCATGAGGGAGGCCCAAAGAGAAGCCAAGCATTTTAAGGGGCAGGCAAGGGGAGACCATGGAGGCCAGGTGACTACTAGGTGGTTGTTGGGAGAATAGCTTTTCAAAGGTGCTGCTGACTTGGTCTGCACAGCTAAAGGAGCCCCCTTTGACTTAAAGGCCCCACCCTTCGGCAGCTGAAGTCTTAATTCTACATTGAGAGGTGCCACAGAATATGTCTGTATGGCTAAAGCTCTGCCTGGAATGAGGACATTCCCTCTAGATGTGCAGAAAGAGAAGGACCTCACCCCAAAGTTCACATCTTCAAGATGCAGACTTCATGGGTGCAGAGCGAAACCATCAGATGCAAAGCAAGCCTTGAGCCATACTATGGTTGTGGTTGGCATGTATCTGAATGCAGGAAAAGAGGGAGGCTGTGGCGAGTGTGACAGCCATGAGCACAGGGAAGGAACAAAATGCAGGTAAGGCTGAGCAGCTGCCTTTTATTTGAATGCAGGAGTTGTTGGAGGCCATGGCAAAGACTGATGGCCATGAGCATATGAAAAAATGAAACATAGGTAAGGCTGAATGACCACTTGTTAAGCTGAATGCTAGGATGTCAGAGGCCGAGGTGAAGCCTGACAGTCTAGGCACTGGTTGAGACATCAGATGATGCTTAGGACAGTAAATGAGCCTGAATGATACAAGCATGGACTGAATGAGGAATTCATGCCAATCAGTTCCATAAGGGAGGTTAGTGTTAGTTGCTGATGCATTGCAAGGCAGGTAGACTGAGGCAGTATAAACAAATTAAACTGCTAGGGAAAACAGGAGTATATGGGAACCAGAAACAAGGAGCTGCTGCTGGTGATGAACAACAGAACACAGAAGGGGGTGAATACCTAGCTAGGAGCCAGGTGTAAACAATCAGGGACTGTAGTTGGAACTGAGGTTGCTAAAGGTATGGAAAAACAGTAAAATGGGAGCTTGAATGGCACAAGGCAAAAACAAATGATGAAGGCAAGACAGTGGGAAAACTAGAAAGCCCAAAAAGAACCCAAACTGAAAGAAGCACAAGGAACATAAGAACATGAGAGCAACAGGAACAGGAGACAGAGGGAAGCACAAACTGCAGCCAGAAAGGTAGAAAGCAAAATACTAACCCAGAAAACTGGAGCGGCATAAACAAGCTGAAAGTCCAGCATAAACCAAACAGAAAGTCCAGCACAAACTAAGCAACAAGTCCAAAATCACAAAAGAAAAGTGGGACACAGACACTAGAGAAAAAGTATGGGAGGGGGGAAGAGACCTGGCAGATCCTCCAGCTGCAGCAAAGAAAAAGTGCTTCTGAGTGAGGTAGGAAGGAGCTCACTTATAAAACTCAGGCAGGGGGTGTGGCTGGTTGCTCCAGTCCAGTGAACTGCAGGCATAGCCTTTCAAACTGTATCTGGATCTCTCATCTCAGACCTGAAATGGACTAAAGCAATCTGATACAGTTCAGTAAAAACTGAGGGACTTAGGGTTTGTGAATTACCTGTGGTTCCCAGTCTGCTTCCGCATGATGTATAGTGGAAAGATATATCAGTACAGCAGTCTGAAAGATAGTAGGAAGTAGGTCCAAAATACCTGAAAAGAATTTCAGCAGAAAGAAGATCCAGCATAGGGATCAGAGGAGGACTGATGGAACAAGAGAGGTTTGGGTAACATTTTATGAAATCCCAACATGTGAGACAGAAGAGCTACTTGTTTACTGTACTTTACATTACTGTCTAAAATCAGTTACTTTGACTGAAACTGTGGTTTGAGGTTTGGGACCTTTTTATCTATTACCACCTTGGGCCTAAAGATATTCGTTTAAAACTTTGTTCTAGGTATGGGACTATGATGGCGCCTGCTTTGTGCTGCAGGGTAAAGACTACTTGTTTTGAGCTTTTGTATTCCTATGTCTTCCTGTGGGTATTTTTTTTACCTTAACCACATAGTGACATTATTATTTTATTATCTTTCTGTTCTGCACTTTCTCATATAGATATTTTTCAGATTTTTTTCATATAGCTTTTTGCTCCCCCATTGCCCCTTTGCCTTGCTTGGCAATGGGGTAGACATGTATTTTTGTGGTTTTTCTCATTGTTACCCCGGGGCCCCAGATTGCAGTCGCGCATGCACTTGGAGGCCCGCATGCACTTGGAGGCGCACATGCACTCTGCAGCTCTGGTGGTGACCCCTTCCACCCACCTAGCCTAATGCCAGGTTTCACTTGTGGCTTGCTGCTGCCACCTAGCCTCCTCTAGGAGGCAGCC
Source organism: Neoceratodus forsteri (assembly GCA_016271365.2). Classification (NCBI taxonomy): domain Eukaryota; kingdom Metazoa; phylum Chordata; order Ceratodontiformes; family Ceratodontidae; genus Neoceratodus; species Neoceratodus forsteri. The sequence goes on along the minus strand of CM028132.1, from coordinate 857,533,798 downwards.
AAGAGCAGGGGAAACCCCACATCTCTCTCCAGAGAGGAGAGCTGCCTTGCGGCCACTCGATCTAGCTCCTCGCCCTCCTCCTTGACCTACCCCTGGTGACCCAAGCTCGCTGGTTTGAGGTGTAGCGTTCAATGCCTCAAACCTCAGCACCACTTTTCAGGCTTTCAATATTTTATTCAAGTAACAGTTAAGTTCAAGTCATTGGGTACAAATACTATTGTTTAAACTGCTTCATAATAAAATGTTTGGTACCATATTGGGGATAATATGTACTGAGGTACCCTCTTAGGAAGCACCATTCTTCCTTTGTACTATTTGCATGTATGGTTAAATAGCAGTTATATATGCTGTGGTTAAAACAGTCTAACCCTTAACCCTCATTGGTGTGGCTTTGCAGTTTCATGTATCAGTGCTGGATTAAACAATGTTCTTTACTTGCAACTCCTAGGTATAAAGTTGGAGGAGTAACATTAACTGATAACCTGTTCCTGTATGGCTTCACTGTCAAATAATGTATTTCTATACCTCCTCTGAGAATATACTGTAGCTGAACCATTTTATTTTAAATGCAGTAGAATACAAGCTTTAAAAAAGGAACAACATTCACTGTAAAAAATTTAGTTTAAGAAATATTTGAGGATTGAAGCACAAAGGCTCAAAGGTCGACAAATGTGATGTTAGGGTAAAAAAGCCCACTGACCCTTGAGGAATGTGAGCAGTAGTGTTTCTTGCAGTATGAATGACTGATGCAGTAGCATTGTCATTTCCATGACTTTGGCACCCTGTCTCAAAGAATTGTTGTATAAATAAATATCCATGCATTAAAAGTCAGTGATGAAGTTAGGGTAATGTAAATGCTGCATTGAGCAATTGTTAAATCCTCAGGGAAAACCAAATGACATATTCACCAAGAGGTCAGGGACTTTTTCTACCTTAACACTACATTTTCCAATTTTTCAGGCTTTATGCTTCAACCCTAACAGATGCCTAAAAATAGTTATTCCAATGGCTATTCATTTTTGTAATTAAATGGTAGGTGACAAATAAAACATTATAAAAGCAATCTATAAAATAGCTGCTGTCGAGGCTTTATTACATTACTATGCATGCATAATCAATGTCCAAGTTTGATGAGATACATTTTGATTATTGTCAGAATAAGTCATAGCACTGTGTAAAGTGAAAAGTATTATTAAAGCATAAAATCATTTACATTATCATATTTCCAATTTTAATATGGCATGGCCAAATTTTACTTTATGGACTGTAGTAAAACAGAATATTATAAAGTTCTTACTTTATATGCAGTAATGATTAACTGAAGAACATTCTGAGAGTTCTGCTCAAGAAGCCCAACGGTGGCTCCAGGTATCAGTTTTGCATAATCCTATAAAGAAGCAAAATTCATTAAAACTCTATCATGTTCAATCTGATGATAGCCATGAGTGAGGAGAAAAAAATTAAGTCATTGACCAAATAGCAATGTTAATAAAGCAAATGGTGAACAGAAGGCAGCAACATGAGCAAGTACATAATCAGCTTCTCTGACAATAAATAGATATACTAAATGACTATGATATACTCTACAAAATATGCTGTAAGCACCTTCTGCTCAGGGATAATACCCTAAACGCACAATATTTACTCTACTACTTTCTTAGGATTGCTGAACATTATATTTTAACTCTCTAGTTGTTTAGGCATCTTATCGCTTAAATAATATGATGCTACCCCACACCTCATTATTTTGCATAGCTGCTGCTGTAAATCAGCATGCTCAAACAGGTTTTCTGCATGCATAATCAGTATTTTGCCTAAGCAAGAATTATCCTTGTGTTATAATTCAGGTGCTCTGTAGGACAGTAAGACAACGAGCAGTTGCCTTCAAGACCACAGTTGCCAATATGTTCTTTTGGGATCAGAATATGGAACATATGACCTAATATATAGAATTTGTCAGCATGCCTCTGCATCTGTGTGCACTTTTGTATGATTAACCATAGTGCTTTAATTGCAGGGTAAGGCAGGAAACAGTTCTTTTTCCTTCTCCATTGTTTGAGGGAGCAGTAGGTAGATCCAGATGTAGTTAAAATAGCACTTGACTGGAAAGGCTACATTCTAACTTTTTTCAAACATCAAACTGTGATTGGTTAAAAAGGCAACATTTACATAAACAAGTCATACTTAACTAATTTATTAACCTTTCATACCCCATCATTATTTAAAAAAAACTCAAACAAGCTTTGATCAGATACAATAAAAAGATAATGGTTTAAAAAATCACGATCAGTTTTCTTCACATATTTACTTTTTCATTCAATGTTTTGCTTCCTTTTTGAGAAATTTCACTTTTAAAAGATGTTTTATTTCAAGAAAATGCTGGAAATGCTGTCCAAGTGAAACATCCAATGCACAGCAAAAACTAATAAGAAATAGCTTTCCAGTAAGAGAGCATGCTCACAGACCTTTAACACCTCGGAATATGGGTTTCATTTTAATTTATATTTCTATCCTATTCAGTTTGAAGATAGCGACAAGCAAGTAGAAAAAAAATAAAAGAATGTCAATGACAAAAATATTTGAGTGTGAACATTTGCAAATCAGCCAGTGTTTTCCAAAACTAAGCAGAAGAAAGCTCAGTAGAAGATATGCTGTACTACAGCTTGCTATTCAAACATATTGGAAATGAATATTCTTCATTTGCAAACATTAAAATTTCCATATACTTGGCAATTAAACAAATACTGAAGAACTTGCAGTCTATACAAAAAATGCTGAATACTAACATTACTTTAAGGTGTTTTTTTTTCCTTTGGCTATTTTGCCTGCCCTTACTGTATGTCAAACAAATGATGTGCTGCATGCATCATTTACTGCGCACAAATTGTGAATTGTACCAAGAAGGTAGACCACTGTTAGATGGTCTATCGTTCTTGCACAGTTTGCAGGATTTTGCCTTGAAAGTGACACAAATCCTAGAAAATCTTTTAAAAATCTAGCCAATTATTGTTCTGCATACAAATATATTTTTGTGGTCAATGCAAAATAGAATAATTTAATGTGAGCTCATGACTTTGGGAAAACTTTCAAAACATTATAGTTTAACATGCTTCTGCTTATATTGTGTTGGTTTTCTGTATTATTTCTTGTATTCTCTTTATTTCCAGATTAATTCACATGTAAAAATGATTCCTGTCCCCAAGAGCTGATCTGCTCCTGTTGTTTAAACATTTGCTGGAGTCATACTGTTTGAGATATCATAATAATTTTTAAAGCAATGAACTGTGATGACACAAAGCAGAGGACTTCAATATTCATAAACAATTTAACAGCAGACATCTGAACTATCCTGTTTCCATGCAACTTAACTTCTGCTACAAGTTCAGTAGTACTAGAGAACTGAAAAGGTTGAACTTTGTGAATTTGATTCTTGCAGACTCTTGTGAACATTAGGGCCAAAATGTCAACTCTTTAGTCTGACTGATTCGAAAGGTGCGAATGGGCAAACAAACTAACAACAGTTTGTGAACAACTGAGATCAAGAGTATGCCGGAGAGATAGTTTCATTGTGCATTACCTCATTTTGGTGTCAGTTCAATGTTCAGCTGTTGTGAGAGTGCTCACTAGCTTGAGGGCATTGTGCTGGCAGCTAGACAGGGATTTCTGTCTGTAGTAATTGGTTCAGATTTTTGGGGGGCTCAACAAATTTAACTTTATGAAAATCTTGTCTTCCATAAAAGAAAACAGACAGAACTATTTTTCAGGAAAATCCAACTTGAAAACATTGAAATGTAGCATTTAAGTGTGTGTGTGCGCATGTGTGTGTGCGCGTGTGTGTGTGTGTGTGTGTGTGTGTGTGTATACCTAAGCTGTGCATCATGCCCCTGGGGTCAATTAGTAGAGTAGGGATGGAAGACAGAGAGTGTGCTGGGCAGTGGACTGCGCTTAGGTGGGCAGGTTGCCTTGCAATGCCCAGTGCCTGTAAACATTTTTTTTGCAATTAAAAAAAAATGAAACAAACAACCTTTCTGTTACAGAGCAATTTGCTGGTTGCACTGTGCTTCAGGTTGAGTAGTTCAGATACCTGAGGTCTAGGGGTAAAATGAAAGTAGGGACTGCGATCCTGGGCCCTGGGCAGGAAGCAAGTAAGTGCTGGCTGTCAGACCAGCAGTGCCCTCTACCAGCTGTAAAAAGTACAGCTGCAACAACAAATGCAAAGCCTTATAAACCTATGTCTACATGTAAATCTACTTTATTAATAACTAAGCAAAAACCCACTATTATCTCCTTTGATTCCCCGACTGTGATTAGCTCTCTGACTCACCTATTTCCAGTTTTTCAACAAAGTGAGAGAGTTTTGGGTTGCCACACTGAAATGCCAACACCTGAATTGGGTGCACTTGGACCTTCTACTTCTTTGAGGCAGGCTGACAGAGCTGCCGCAGAAAACCGGGGTGAGACAGTTTCAGCATCCATGGCTGCTTTGAACTTAACTTCTTCCCAGCTTGAAGGGCATCCTGAAAAAAATCCCTATTGTCGAAGCTCAACAAATGGGAAGCAGTGCAGCTTTGTCAGATTCTTTGCAAGTTCTGGTGACCACAGATGGTATTCAGACCGGGAGTGCAGCACCTATGTAAGAGGCTACAATGGATGCCCCCACAGACCATACTATTATCAACTCCAAGACGAATGATACAGCCACAGAACTGGGAGCCATTAAGAACATGTGGGAGACTTGCAACCCCAGAGAATAACTGAAAGGGACAAGACCGGAGAAACAGGATGACTTCTCGACAATTCTGCAGGCATTCTGGAGGAGCTTCCACCCACCTTGAATGGGGTAAGCAAAAACCTTTTTCAACTTAATCTAGATCATTTAACTAATAACAGCAACCAAGATACAATACTGAAAGAAACAAATAGTCGGAAACCGAACATAAACTTGCAGCCCACTAAGGAGATGTTTGTTCCTACCAATAACGGGGGTCATCTTGAACATATCACAGCCTTCTCAAACTCAAGAGACTGAATCAGATAAACCCAGTTAAGCTGTTTCGCTATCAAATACAACTCTGAATTCAAATCCAACACCTCAAAACTTTGCTAATAACTAAGGAGACATGGAAGACACCCCAGGATGGGCAAATAACCTTTTCCAACAAATTAATAGCATTTCACAGAAAATGGGACTGCTTATTGACCAGCTAGAGAATCCTGAAACTTATTTTTCTCCAACTCAAAATTTAATCAAAGAAAATTCAGAAATGAAATTGGAAATCTCCCAGCTGCAACAGGTGGTGAGTAACCTAATGGAAGCAAGTATACCAACTCAGAGGCACCTCAATACATTAGAAACAACTAATATACAACTAGCAGCACCTCTGGCCACCCTTTTCACAGAGTCACTCAACACAGGCATAGTTCCAGAGGACTGTAGGGGGGTGCATGTAGTCCCACTGCACAAAAGTGGCAGTAGAAAGTAAGTGGGGAACTACAGGCCAGTCAGCCTCACCTCAGTGGTGGGGAAGACCATGGAGACACTACTGAAAGAAAGGATAGTCGCACACCTGGAATCCAATGGTGCTCAGGATCTGAGGCAACATGTATTCACAGCAGGAAGGTCTTGTCAATCAAATCTGATAGATTTTTTTGATTGGGTGACTAGGAAAGTGAATCAGAGAGGGGCGGTAGATATTGCCTACATAGATTTCAGCAAAGTCTTTGATACCATCCCACACAGATGGCTGGTTAACAAGATGAGTAGTCTGGGCATGGGGCATAAGGTGATACATTGGGTTAGAAACTGGCTGATGGACAGAAGGCAGATTACCACAGGGATCAGTACTGGGACCAGTCCTGTTCAATGTCTTCATCAGTGACATTGCAGAGGGGCTGGAAGGAAAGGTCTGCCTACTTGCAGATGACACCAAGATCTGCAACAGGGTGGATACTCCAGAAGGGGTGCAGAAATGAAGAGAGACCTGAAGAAGCTTGAAAGATGGTCCAAGATGTGGCAGCTGAGGTTCAATGCAAAAAAGTGCAAGATAATGCACCTGGGAAGGGGAAACCTGTGGAGAGCTACAGCATGGGGGGAGGTGCTGACTGTTACCAAAGAGGAAAGGGACCTAGGTGTTATCATATCTGATGACCTTAAGGTGTCAAAGCAGTGCACAAAGGCTGCAGGGAGGGCCAGTGGCATGCTGAGGTGCATAGACAGAGGCATTACAAGCAGGAAATGGGAGGCAGTGATGCCATTGTATAAAACACTGGTTAGGCCTCACCTGGAGTACTGCATGCAATACTGGAGACCACACATGCATAAGGACATAGACAAGGTGGAGGTTATCTAGAGAAGGGCGACAAAGATGGTGCATGGCTTGCATCACAAAACATATGAGGAGCGACTAAGAGACCTATATGTACTCACTGGAGGAGAGAGAGGAGAGGAGAGGAGAGGAGAGGAGGAGGAGAGGGAGAGAGGAGGGAGAGGAGAGGAAAGAGAGGGGAGATATCAGAAACTTTCAAGTACTTCAAGGGCATAAACAAGGTGCAGGTGGGGGATGTTTTCTAATGTAGAAAAGATATCAGAATGAGGGGACACGATATGAAATTGGAGTGGGGTAGATTAAGAGGTAATGTGAGGCAGTTTTTCTACACAGAGAGATGACACCAAGATCTGCAACAGAGTAGATGATCTAGATGGGGTGGGCAGAATGAGAAGAGATCTGGATAAACTAGCAAAATGGTCAGAAGAGTGGCAACTGGGATTTAATGCAAAGAAGTGCAAGATCATGCACATAGGGAAGAGAAACCCTGAAGCCACCTATAGGCTGGGAGAGGAGTTGCTGGCAGTCACAAAGGAAGAAAGAGACTTGGGCATCATCATCACTGATGACCTAAAATCATCCAAGCAGATCTCTAAAGCAGTAGGTAAGGCTAGGGGGATGTTAGAGTGTATTAGTGGGGTATCCTCAATGTAGAGAGGGAGGTAATAATCCTCTTTACAAGACACTGGTTAGGCCCCATCTGGAGTACTGCATGCAGTACTGGAGGCCACACCTTCACATGGACATTAACCAAACTGAGGCAGTCCAGAGAAGGGCAACCAAAATGGTGCAGGGACTGCATCAGAAGACATATGAGGACAAATTAACGGAGCTCAATATGTATACCCTTGAGCAAAGGAGGGAGAGAGAGGTGATATGACTGAGGCATTCAAACACCTTAAGGGCATTAACAAGGTGAAAGAGTCTAACATGTTTAAATACAAGAAAAATAGCAGGACAAGAGGACACAGCATGAGATTAGAGGAGGCCGATTAAGGGGAATGTGAGGAAATTCTTTTCACAGAAAGAAGGTGGTGGATGCATGGAATGGCCTACCTCAGGATGTGGTGGCTATGAATACAGTGCAGGGCTTCAAACATGCATGGGATAGACATAAGGGAGCAATACAGATGAGTATGAATAGATAGGCCACTGACAGAGCAAAGGCCGATGACACATTTATAAGGTAGAAAAAGAAATGGGCAGACTGGATGGGCCTTGCGGTCCTTATCTGCCATCAACTTCTATGTTTATATGTTTCTATGAAAGGGTGAAGGACACTTGGAACAGTCTGCCACAACAGGTGGTGGAGGCAAGCACAGTGGAGGGGTTTAAACATGCCTGGGACAGGCACAAGGGAACACTGGGTGGGGAGAGAGTGATGAAAAGCCATTGATCCGTTAGCGTCAGTGACTGCATACAAGTATAAGGCTTATGGACAGACTAGATGGGCCTAGCGGTCCTTATCTGCTGACAGTTTCTCTGTATTCTATGTAAACGAACTGATTTTGAGACACGTCGACAGGAATAGTGGTTCTATCATTACAATGAGCAAACAACTATTGCACAACTATGGGATCCTGTTAAAGCAACTTTAAGAGGGGCCATTATATCTTATCAGATTAAATTAAACTAAGGAAGCAAGAATCTACGCTCATTGGGCAGGATTCACAAAGAGGATGTGCCCAGCGCATCCGAGATGTGCCAGCACATCCCCGACTTGCCCATTGGCACGATTCTGTCAGGGTGCCGATGCGTCAGTGCATCCCCAGTGCACCAACACATTGCAGTTGCTCCGCATACCTCCCATAATGATATGCGGTGCATCAGGAGGGGCTGTGAAGGGGCATGCCCCTGCATATAGTGCACAGCCCCATTCACAGCCCGATCAGGAGGCGCATCTCCAGGGCAAGTCTGGAGATGCACCTCCTAGGGATAAGTATACAACAAGTAGACTTAAGTTGCATGCAACCCACAGGCAGGCTGCCATACTGCAGGCAGCAGTGTGGCAGCCTGCCCACTCTGGCAGTCCCATGAACACCCCCCCTGGCTTCCTAGGAGATGCCCTCTCCCTGCCTGACACTCCTGATGTAAGCCGCACACTGCTGCAGTGTGGTTAAATCAACAGCTCCCCTCTCCCTGCCTGATCTCCCTCGATGGAAGAAGCACACAGTGATGGTACCGAGATGTGAGATGAACCCCCCCCACCCTGCTCAACACCCTGTGGGCATGCCACTCACAGCAGTGGTCCAGTTGAATGAGCTGTCATTCATTGAGCATGTACTGTATGCAGTAGTATGCACTCAGGGGAGCTCAGTCGGTGGCTGGCCATGGAGGTGAGAGGTGGGTTGTGCCAGTTGCCGATAGGGCATGTGTGGGGGTGGGGGTGGACTGACACTGCCGGGGGGGGACACTAGACTACCAGGGATTACAGGCACTGCTGGTGTCTCTTTCTTGTATATTATTACATTCTTGGTTGACCTGCAGGATGTGACATCAGATTAATAGTGAGCTGGCCAACGTGGGAAGGAGGGGCTTGTGCCATGTCAGTGGGCATTCCCTGCAACTTGCAGCACCCTGTTCAGGTTCACCCTTCCTTTGGCACAGTGCTTGGGGTACTGCAAGTCACAGAAGTAGCCACTGGGGACCCTGCCTGTTCTGGAGTCAGGCACAGGGTTCCCAGTGCATTGGCAATTGGCATAAGTCACAATCATCAGTGACTTGCACTATACCTTCTGGAATTGGGCCCATGATGTTAGTTTTAAGATGACTTTGTCTCTTAATGGGTTTTGGACAAAGTACCTAGTGGTTTGTGACACACCTTTTTGCACTCCCTCTATTGTGATTCCAGTAACTAAACTAGCAATTAAAACCATGACAATCCTTTTTAAAAATGTAGGGATTAATGCCACCTGACTCATTATTTACTCTGAGTAAATCTGGACTGGGGGATGGAAACAATATTTAATCTGTATTTGGTAATAAAGGTACAAAACCAGGGGCCATACAAATGCCAAAGGTGTGTATAGAGAAAGGAAAAGAAACTTGCTCTGGTCCCCACAGCCATGGCAATTAGCATTGCTGCCACTAAAGGGATCGTTGTCCTGTAACAAAGTCCACTCGGAGAATTAACTATTTAGCTGGTCTCTGAAACATCTGAAGATGCTGCTTTAGGGTAAGCAGGCTTGGCTGCAGTAGCAAATATGAATCAGATAAAGATGAAGTTTTAGGGACTATGAAGGGAGGGGTGTGGAGGGTTGGAAGGGGCCATGGGTCAAGGACCTTTTGAAATGCCCTCTCTGGAAGTAGATGTAAAAGTTGTCTCATGGAAACTGAAGCCTTATGAGTAAAGTTTCATCTGTAAAGTTTTCAAAAAGCCAGAGTATGGATTAGTGTGTTACTCCATTAGGACATAAGTTTGAACCACTATAGAGTGACATGGGTGGGGAAAAACAAAGGAGGAGTCAAGGAATATTCTGAGTCTTGCACTGCCTCCTCTCAAATGATATTACAATCCTTAGATAATGAGGAGAGTATAGGGAAACCCAAGCTTCCAATGAAAACACAAGGCTGGGCCAAGTCTAAAAGAATGACAATGAAATGGTGAAAAGGGATCTTAAGAATGCCTTTTGGGGGTGGGGTGGGGGACTACTCTGCAGGATTTCCTTATTCTCTAATATTTTTTTACTGTGAACAACTATGCAGATTTTTAAGGAAATCTTAGTATTACTACTGTTCTGTTGGCCAAGGGTTTTAAAATGGTATGGGAATCTTGTAAGAATTCGCCTTTCAGATTCACTGATTAGTGAACATTTGCCCAGGATGAGCTACTGTATGTTACTTGTTAGGTGTTGGATATGTTTTGCTAAGGCACAGTTCAGACTAAACAGTGCCTAAGCCCCCTAATCAAAAGCTAATGGACAGACCTTTTGTAAAGAATCCGACAGTTTCTTTGTCCTACCAAAATTGTAGTACTGGGTGGAGATCTTAATGGCACAATTGCTAAGGGAGACAGAGGTTTAATTGTTTTGTAATGCAGATTTCCTTAACAAAACTACCTGTATTGCTGGGTGACAAAATATGTACAAACTATACTATAAAAGTGGGTGATGAGGGGATCAACTATTTTTGAAGTCAGATAAAAGCACGAATAAGTTTTTCACATCCTGGACCGCAACTATTGCAAAAACATCTATAAGGCAATTACTGAATGTATAAAGATTTAGACTATGATTAAATTACATGGAAGATGAATCATTACATTTTAGTGAATAGCAGCCCCTCAGTTGTTATGCCTAATAGCACTACACACTTCCTGCCTTGTTCCCATCTCCCTGTCTTCTGTTGGCAATACCATTTTTTTATAGAATGCTATTTATTTGTATATGTGACATGTAACTGTGGGGCTCTGTTAACAATGTATAAATTAAACCTTCATGTTAGTGGAACGCTATCGTACCTGTGTAACCAATATACAGGCTTAGTAATATATATAAAGGTCACACTGTATGTGTTAGTCTCGTTGTAACTGTAGGGTAGGTAATCATTAATTACCTGCAACAAGGGTACTCACACTGTGGTTACACATGTGTTGCATGTAACTGCATTGCAATTGCAAATGTAGTTGCAGTGTATTTACACTGTAACTACAGTATAGTTAAGGAAACTTAAAGTGTTACCTATGTAAAATTGACTTTTGCTAATGGTGTTTTCAATGCTGCCCTAGGACCCTGTTGAAAATTAGGTGGTGCCCCTAAATGAAGCTGTACTGGTGCTGAGAATTTCAAATAAATAAAAACAAAAATGCATAACTGCATGTGAATCATACCCCACCCCCTTAAAAAAAATTTGTTTTTCCAGGACCATGCTAAGAAATATGTATGGAAAATGTTTGGTAGCAAAAACCCTGCTGAGCCTGTAACATAACATAGACAGCATGGATGCAGACAGCATGGAATCCTTCACAGAAAACTGGACAGGCACATAAAGGAAACTGCAATACATCAGTGGTATAGCAGCTGAGCAAAATATGATCACAAAGCAATAGCATAACCATGACTAGGGAGGGAGCAAACAAGATTGCCTAACATCTCTATTTACACCTACATTCTGTGTAATCTGACATAAAAAAAATTCTGCACCTGTACTGCAGTGTCAGTCCTTCACCCATTATAAGAATTATATTAAAAAAAATGAAAAAGGAAGTTAAAAAAATGCATACACAGTATGCAAATACATCAACATAGTTCTTATTGAAACTGCTTGTTTTAGCTTACCTTATATAACTGTAGTTGCTTCTTTACAGCAAAAATCAGTAAAATATTATTTTGCACAAGTTTATCTATTAGTTGTCCAAGTGAGGGATACTCCTGCAAATAGATTTTAAAGTAAAAGTATTTGTAAAGCTTTCCATTTTGTTATGTTTGAAGATTATATCCTATAGTTCCACTACTGAAGGCCTTCATAGGCAGTGAATCATCGGATTCGTTTTCCCTAAAATGTATAAACCACTACGTGTTGCCATTACCAGAACACACTGAAGACATTATTTAAAATTTTTTTTTAAATGTTGTACAAATAAAAAGCTTTTTATGTGTGAATGCCAAAATACCACTTTTTACTCTCCTCTGCTGTGCTGAATGTTGTTTAAAATGTCTATTCTAATATAAAACTGGATATACTCATTGCACTTAGTGCCTTATATAGAATTATTGAGCTCATGCAGGCTGTGCAGTGTAGCTCTAACTGTGTCGATCCTTTGGTCTTGTGTGCCTACTCATGTACTCACACACATACACATAATAAATTCATTCAAATTTTATTTAATATAGTGCAGAAACATAGAAACATAGAATTTGACAGCAGATAAGGACTGCTTGGCCCACCCAGTCTGCCCATTTCGCTACCTAATGGATAAGCTGCAGATCCTAGTTAACCAGCAGCCTACTTCTTCCTACCCCTGCCCCCTAGAATTGCCTTATGACTGTCCCATGCATGCTTGAATTCAACCACTGTTTTTGACTCCACAACCTCCTCTGGAAGGCCATTCCATGCATCCATAACCCTCTCTGTGAAAAAATATTTCCTTACATTGCCTCTGAGCCCCCCCATCTTCAAATTGTGCCCCCTTGTTCTTGCACACCTCTTTTTTTGAAAGATGCTACCCTCTTGAACTTTGTTGATTCCCTTGAGGTACTTGAACATTTCTATCATGTCCCCCCTCTCCCTCCTTTCCTCGAGGCTATACATATTAAGCTCCTTAAGTCTCTCTTCATATGTCTTCCGGTGCAGACCCTGCACCATTTTAGTTGCTCCTCTGGACAGCTTCCGTCTTGTCTATGTCCTTGTGGAGATAGGGTCTCCAGAACTGCATGAAGTACTCCAGATGGGGTCTGACCAACTGTCTGTACAGAGGGATAACAACTTCCTGTTTTCTACTGGTGATGCCTCTCCCTATGCATCTCAGTATCCCCCCAGCCCTCCTTACTGCCCTCTCACATTGCTTGCCCACCTTTAAGTCATCTGATATGACTACCCCCAGGTCCCTTTCCATTTTTGTTGTTGTTAATATCTCACCCCCCATTGTGTACTCTTCCCCTGGGTTTTTGTTTCCCAGGTGCATTACCTTGCACTTCAATCAATCAATCAATCAAAATCTTTATTTATTCAGGCGGACATCATTGAGCAAAGCTCATTTACAAGATGGACCTGATAAGGTCAAGGATCAAATTGATGGTACAGTAGCAGATATATACAAAACACTTGTATTTAAACAGATAAAGTAATATAAACATACATATAATCCAAGGATACAGATTGATAACACCTAACAGGACAAGGTAGGATACAATAAAAATACCCTAGAAGAATCCAGTATGTACAAGTCCCAATAGAGGAGCCAAAGCAAGCACGCAACATAGAGTACCCGGTATTACAGGCTCCAGGGCAAACTAAAGCAGACAAACAGATATAATGATTGAATGACTGCAAAAAGTGGTGATAAACAGCCTCTGACGGATGTCATGGAGGGGCTGGTGGGAGTTTCAGATAGGGGCTATGGCTACTAGTAGTAGGAGGTATGGAGGAGTAATTGGGGTTGAGGTAAGTGCCAGGAGTTGATGTGGAGATCTTAGTCAAGGGAAGCAAAACTGTGAAAAAAGGTATGATAGGGAGCTGAGATACCAAATAAGGGGGCTGCATGGGAGGGAAAAACTAAGGGGATAATTTATGGGAGAGCTGCCAATAATAATTGCTGATTGAAAGGGGAAGGGTTGTGAATGTGACTGGACTAGGCCTTGTGGTAGCAGTTGCATTTCTCTGGGAAGAGACTTATGCAGAGCTTTTTAAAGGATGCTAGAGGTATAAAGTTGGTCAACTTTAGGGTCTTCTGAAGAGAATTCCATGCCATTGCTAGAGAGTAGCTGATTGCAGACCTTCCATACCGGGTGTAGGCTTTGGGTAACTTAAGCGTGATTAATTTGTTGCTTCTTAGGGCATAGAACCTAGCTGTGGCCAGTGTAAAGCAGTCTAAAATATAGGTTGGAAGTTTATTAGACAAAACTTTGAATATCCATAGTGCAGCATTTCTGTTCCTTCTGAGGTGTAGGGATGCCCAACCAACTGCAGCATAGAGAGAGCAATGATGAGTGTTGAATGGAAGATCTGTAATAAACCTTAGTGCTCTGTGATACAAGGTATCCAATTTGCTTAAATAGGAAATAGGACAGTGATCATAAAGGAAGTCTGCATAGTTGATAAGTGAAAGAAATGAGGCCTGGATTAGTCTCAGCCTTGAGTCTCTGGTTAGAAAATGTTTAATTCTGAAGAATAGGCCGAGCCTCTGGCGAAGTTTTTCAGAAGTTCTTCAATATGATATGTGTAGTCAAGCCTGCTGTCAATCCATACCCCTAAGTATTTGAATTTATCTACATAGTCCAGGCTTTCTCCAAGGATGGTGGATAACTGGGGAAGATTGCTTAGTGAGGAGGTGTTAGTATAGGTATTAGTGGAGAAGAACATAGCTTTTGTTTTCTTTGCATTTAAGAGGAGCTTTTTCTCAAGTAGTTGGTGTTGCAAAAGGGAGAATTCTGCTTGTAACATTTCATAGGCCATTGCAGGTGATGGATTACTGACATACAAAACAGTGTCATCTGCAAAGAGGTGAACATTGGCTTTGGTGAGATTTGAGTCAATGTTGTTAATGTAAATAGCAAAAGGATAGGGCCAGGATAGATCCTTGTGGAACTCCTCTTAGAAGTGGTTTTAGTGAGGATAGGTCACCTTCAGCTTTCACCTGCTGGACCTATCAGTAAGGTAACACCTGAACCACTTAAGAGAGAGTGGGTCTAAGCCTATGGAGTGCAATGAAGAGAGTAGCAGCTCATGGTCCACGGTGTCGAATGCTTTGCTTAGATCAAGGAATACAGCACAGACACTGTTCTTTTTGTCTAGTTCAGTTTGCCAGTCATTTGTGACTTTGGCCAGTGCAGAGATAGTGCTGTGCCTGGCCCTAAATCCAGATTGAGCTGGATTTAAGAGATTATTAACTTCAAGGTAATCTCTTAATTGGATGCTCACTAATTTCTCTAGCATCTTGGATAGCACTGGAAGAATGGATATGGGCCTGTAATTGTTGAGGTCCATGGGGTCCCCTGATTTTAGGAGGGGGGAAACACTTGGGCTGTTTTCCACATCGAAGGAATAGAGCCAGAGGTTAATGATAGATTAAAAAGATGTGTTAAGGGAACTGCAAGCACATGAGTTGCAATTTTTAGAAAATAGGGGCCAAGAGAGTCTGCACCTGCACTTTTTTTAGTGTCCAATTGCAGCATTAGGTCCTCTACTTGCTTCAGTGATACTGGTTTGAAGGAGAAGGAAGAATCAGCCCTCTGAGCCTCAGTATACTGGGAGTTTAGTTGTGCCCACAGTAGATTAGTTGGAGAGGTGTCAAAAGCAAGGCCAGCCATTGTGAAATGATTATTGAAAGCATCCAGTACTTCCCGTTTATCAGAGATAGCACCCTTATTATGGTGCACTTGGGATGGCAGAGAGGTGCTAGAGTCCTGCCCTAGAATCCCCTTGATGGTGCCCCAGAATCTAGCAGGATTGTGGTAAGAAGCATCAAGTTCAGCCATATAAAAAGCAGCCTTAGCATCCCTTACTTTTTTTGGTGCAGCTATTTCTGGCCTTCCTGAACAGCATCCAATCATTTGGGTTCTTGGTCTTCCTTGCCAGTTTCCATAGTTTATCTCTTTCCAACAGTGCAGATTTAAGGTCGGCTGAAAACCAGCGGCAAGATTTGCTTTTTGTTCTAACACTAGTGATTGGTGCATGAGTGTTAAGGGCACCTATGATTATGCTGTTTAACATCTGGTGTGCTTTTTCCACAGAACGCATAAGATAGAACTCCTGCCAGCATGTAGAGTGACTTAGGTCGTGGAGATATCCCTCAATATTAAGGTTTTTCTTGGATCTTCTCAGAAGGAATTTTGCTGGGGTAGCTGGTTTGCCGGATGATCTTATTCCTGCAATGAGGCAGTGGTCACTTATGTCACTGAAAAGCACTCCAGTGTGTGAGAATAGGTGGGGTTTGTTTACCAGAATGATGTCAAGTAGTGTGCTATTACTTCTATTCTTTAAATTGATTCTTGTTGGTTCATTTATCAGTTGTGTAAGCCCATATGTATTACAGAATGATACTAGAGGTGCAGCTGTCTTGGAGAGCCAGTTTAGGTTTAGATCACCTAGGATAATGATTTCTTCAGGGCCCGGTTTGATTAGATTCCCCAGGTGGGATAAAAGCTTGTGGTCAGCAGAGGGGGGCCTGTAGCAGCCAATAGCTGAAAAGCTGCCGTATTGGAGAGAGTTATTTTGAGGGATATGCATTCGAATTCTTTGGGCAATGATGTTGCACTAAGGCAAGATGCAGATATGTTTGACTTTACATAAATAGCTACTCCACCACCCCTTGTCTGCTCTGAGTATTTGGTAGTTGGGTAGATTTACCTCCCAGTCTGTTGTGGCAGGTTTGAGCCATGTCTCGGAAACTACAAGAAAGTCTGGCAAAGTATGGGCAACCCAGGCTTGTATTAATGAAAGCTTTTTCAGGAGGCTGCATGCATTGATATGTAGGAAACTTAGTCCTTTGATGGAGGCTAGGTCTGCTGGGGAGGTGATGCCCTCCGGAGGGCCTGGATTGATTTCCACATTACCAATACAGATCAGCAAAAAGAATAAGAGTTTTATAAGGGCTTCGAGAGAGAAGAAGAGGGGACTGTCTTTGGGCCTTCTCTTCTTACTCGGTGGCCACTGCTTTGAGGTGATCCACCTGGGGCTGTGACTATGTATCGTGTCACAGAGTACTAATTTGGTGGGCAGGTGTAAGGGGGAATTGTATACCCAATAATGGAGCATCGAGCGAAATAAGTATATGACAAGTTACGTCCCTTTTTGGGGGTTACCCCACTGATTATGATGGCATCGGTAGGGCATATATGAGGATCCGGTCATCATCCACTGGAGGTGTAACAGATAGGCTAGGCTGGTGGGTTGCATTATTTAGTGTGGTATGGATCAGGATGACTTCTTCCTCATTGAACACCACAATTGAGAGAGAGAGAAACAATAAGAGGAGTCTCCCCATTTTGAATGCGGTATTCGTGGATATCTACAATGAGAACAGGGGAGGACTGCTGACTAGGTGGCACCGCAGGGGCCAATGACAGATTATTGGTTAGAATATCGCTGGTGGCGGGAGGTAAGAAATTCGACGGGAAGATGCTTATAAAGGTAACACACGGGGGAGGGTGGGTGGGCAAAATTCAGCGGCTTTCCCGTACCTTCCTGGCTGTCTCTCCCGGCCTCCTGGTCCCCTTGGTCGGCCTTGCGGTCGCCAACCACCCGCTGGCGGAGCGTAGCCCCGGCACTCACTGGGTGCTGAGGGCAGGGAAGGCTTGACTGGAGGGAGACACAGGAAAGCACAGTAGTTAAAGAAATAGCAGAAATCAAGTGATTCTGCAAAGCAGTGAGAATTAATTTACACAACAAAAGCTGGGGGGGGAGTTCGGCGCCTTAGCGTCTGGCCCACTAGAAATCGCACCAAAAGGCTGTAAATCACATTTCAGTTTAAATGTTAACAGAATCCTTAAATACTTTAACTAAACAGGAGAACAGCTCTTTTTGGACAGTTTAGTCAAGAAAAAAACACAAATCCCCGACCAGCTTCAGCAGTGTAAAATCAATACAGAGGACTATGGAGCAGGAGGACCAATCGGCTGCAAGACTTGGTCAGCGCTCACCTCCCGATTGGCTGCGGCTTTCCCGTACCTTCCTGGCTGTCTCTCCTGGCCTCCTGGTCCCCTTGGTCGGCCTTGCGGTCGCCGACCGCCCGCTGGCGGAGCGTAGCCCCGGCGCTCACTGGGTGCTGAGGGCAGGGAAGGCTTGACTTCCTGGCTGTCTCTCCTGGCCTCCTGGTCCCCTTGGTCAGCCTTGCGGTCACCGACCGCCCACTGGCAGAGCGTAGCCCTGGCGCTCACTGGGTGCTGAGGGCAGGGAAGGCTTGACTTCCTGGCTGTCTCTCCCGGCCTCCTGGTCCCCTTGGTCGCCTTTGCGGTCGCCGACCGCCAGCTGGCGGAGCATAGCCCCGGCGCTCACTAGGTGCTGAGGGCAGAGAAGGCTTGACTTCCTGGCTGTCTCTCCCGGCCTCCTGGTCCCCTTGGTCGGCCTTGTGGTCAGTCTAGGTAGGCCATGTCCACTTCTTAGCATTGAATCTAAGCTGCCATACATTTGACCATTCCTCTAACCTTGCCAAGTCCCTTCTCATCCTTTCCACCCCACCTTGTGCATCAACTCTGTTGCAGATCTTTGTGTCATCTGCAAAGAGACATACTTTTCCTTCCAGTCCCTCTGCAATGTCGCCTATAAAGATATTGAAGAGGACCGTTCCTAATACTGAACTCTGCGTTACCCCACTAGTAACCCCCTTTCTTCAGAGTGGACTCCATTTACTATTACCCTCTGTGTCCTATTCTCCAGCCAATTCTTTACTTAGGCTATCATCTTGGGACCCACTCCCAGGCTGGCTAACTTGTATATTAATCTTTTGTGTGGGACTGAGTCAAACGCCTTGCTAAAGTCTAGGTAGGCCATGTCCACAGCCCCTCCCTGATCTACTACTTTGGTCACCCAGTCAAAGAAGTCTATCAGATTTGTCTGGCATGACCTTCCTGCTGTGAATCCATGCTGCCTTGGGTCCTGTGCCCCTCTGGCCTCTAGGTACTCGGTCTAGGTCTAGGTGCAATTCTCATTTTGAATCAAACCACTTTACATAAAATTTCTAAAACATTTAAATACAGTACGAATACATACAGACAATAACTAAAACATGGTAGCACACTTGCATGCATGAGACAGAAGATAGAAATTAGGAAAACTATTTTTAAATGTCATTTACATTTTATGCTGTATAATCATGCTCCAACAGAAGAGTAAAACAATTCTTTCACAGTTTTAACTTAAGCTTTTTGCTATGCACTCTGAAAGGTTTTAACAAAAAATAATGGACACATTACCAAAACAGTGGACTTCGAGTATTCATTATTGTCATCCAGATGGCACTCTCCATCATTTGGAATGACAATTCCTGCCAGTTTACTGTCCATTCCAAAATGGGAATCAGCATCACTCACAAACACCAACAAGTGCATCGAATCATTTCTCCAGCCAATCTTTTCCTAAAATAAGAATAGTAATCATAACAGTATTAATTACTGGTTTTATTTATATAGAACCATTCTTTAGTATTTATACAGAACCCTTTATAGTCATTCAGAGTCACTAACAATATAAAACATCAAAAAAAAATATACATACAATTATAGACCTAGTATTGTTGTAGGAATAAAACAGTCAATTCAATCTAGAACAATATTGAAATGATAAGGTTGAAACTGAGTCATGAAGGCAGGGTAGGGACAATGAACAGGCATTAGTAGGGAGTTCCACAGACTCAGATCCAGCACAAAGAATGCCCAGTAACCTGCTGATCTCCAGTTAGCAGGGGACTGGTAATAATCCCATATTGCTAGCTCTGAGGGGGCAGTCAGGGATGCTTAGTAATATTTAACATCTATATATAGACTACATTATGGACTCTATGCACTGTTCAGCCAGTATACACCAGAAAGGGCATATACCAACCCGCATATATCTGTGCTGTTGAGCCAGCCCCCAAAATACACATGGGGCCAGCATTCACTAACCCATGGCAGGCCTTCCTCTGAAGCACATAGCAGTGTGGAGAGGGAAATGGGCTGCCTGGGGGTGAAGTCAGCTAGGACACTAGGATTCCAGATGGAAGTCTGGTCCAACACCAAAGTGGATCCTCTGCTCCTAAGGAGCAGCGGATTATTGGATGTAGCAGTCTGTGGCTAGAACTTCTGTATCCTCTTCAGGTGTTCTTTTTGTTTAAAAAAAAAGCTGGTCAATGGCACCCATTCCTCCATGATGAGAAAGAGTGCTGTGGTTATTGGCAGGGAGATATGATCAGGGCATCAAGACTCCTGTTGTGGGTATGCAATGGTTAAAGCAGCTCTCTGGCTGGCTTAACCTAAGCCCCCTGTTCACTGGACTGGCAAAGCATAATTAGTTTCATGCATGCTGCTCTCTACTGACCCGACCCCTGACACACATTCTTCACCCCCATCCTGACTGGCAGTGCAGCTGAGCATAGTCAAGCATGGTTGAGAGTTGGAATAGGAACACATCCAAAAGGGATGAGTAAATCTGGGCTCTGTGAACCTCATATCACAGTGCATAGGGCCATTTATGCATAATGTGTGGTATCCAAAATGTTCACCTTTGATGTTTCAAAAATAAAATACAAAAGAGTACAATAACTCTAGTGATGCTTGTTTGTAGTCAAGGTGCCTTGGTGTGAAAACACTACACAAACAGTAAAAAGGAAAAGGAAAAAAGATTTATGTACAGTTACATTTCAGACTGATAAACAGTCCTTTAAGTAAACAGATATCTAAATTGAGGCATATATATGCAGTGGCAGGGCCACTGAAGATGACAACAAAGAGGAAAGAAAACAAAGTGGTGGTTGTGGGTATATTCTAGGTCAGAGGAAATTGAATGCATATTGAACTTCTATGATGCCTAGTGATGCTTGTTATCATTTATTATATATCACATATAGACCCCCTCGGTCAATCAAAAGGCATTATCATTGTTAGATTATTCCTTGTAAGCCATATGGTTTTAGATACATATCCCATCGATGGATATGGACACATGAAGACACAAGTTCATCAAGCATGTCATGCTAGTTCTACCTATGCTTATTCGATCACTTCAGAGTTCCAAGAGCTTATTTTGACCCCTGACTTGTTTTTTACTACCACCTATAGTTATCTCATTAGGTTTTGAACCTTGAGCTGATCACTTTTCTGGCTAGCCTGTTCAATTTATTAACAGTCTTTATATGCATAGGTATGTTTTTATTCAGGTTTCCTTCTACTAGTTTGAGGTTGCATCCCCTCATGGTCAAATGACTTTTGTATGTTTATATGTATTGCTCTTGTGTATCTTATGGTTATATGAGTGCATTCTTAGTTCTTTCGGTGAGAGAACTGTGAAGTAAAACTGAGCAGGTCTGGCACACAAAGAACTTCAGAAGAAACTTTTTAAAAAAAGATATACAGTAGGCCAGCCTGGTGGCACTGAGATGCTGGACACCACATCTCGTGTCATGCCAGTGACTCATGTTCAGGATTGAGCACGGGTCGACAGGGGTGGGAGAGGATCGAGTGTCCGATGACAGCTCTCCTATCCCAGGGAAGGGTGGGCATGTCATCCCGCTCCCTGGCTGCCCCTGGTGGAGGATGGGAGGTATCGCCAGAGCTAGGGAGACAGATTGCATGGCATCATGATAAATGCACACCTCCATGTGCACACGTTCACGGCTGTGAGTGGGAGAGACCGCAGAAAACAGGAAATCATATGGTGGCTTCATGGAAGCCCCTCAGGCACTCCGGCACCATGGCCTCATGGAGCTCTCAGGCCTGCTCCAGATATATGCTCAGGAGGGGGGTGGACAGCCTTCCCCCCTTCTGCCCCACCTCAGGAGTAATAACATAGAAACATAGACTTTGACGGCAGATAAGGACCGCTTGGCCCACCTAGTCTGCCCATTTCCCTACCTACAGGATAGGCTGCAGATCCTAGTTAACCAACAGCCTGGAGAGTTTGGGGGGGGGGGCAAAGGCAGTGGCCAGAGACTGGTGGGGAGAGAAAGCCAGCTGTCAGGCCAGGGAGCATGAACATCTGAATAAAAAAAAGATACACAGTAACGCTGAATATAAGCGCATAATATACCATGTTAAAGATTTCTGTTTTTCAAAACTAAACTTAAATTTATAATGACAAGGTTTTACTTTATAGACACTTAGAGAAAACACTGTGTGGGAAATGGACTGTAGTTTATAGTAAAACATTGGTCTATATAGAATTCAATCTCTTTCAAAATGCTGTTGTGCCACAGTTCAAAGATCATGGAATGTGATTGTACCCTTCTGTGGTACAACAGTATTCAGAGAACTCTAGAGACTGCACAAGTCAGTTTTGTTCTGAAAGCGAAAGAACCACTGTGTGCACATTTCACATAACAACTATACACTATAAAAATACAGGATGAGAACATAATAACTACACACCATAAAATACAGGATGAAAAATTTTATGCACAACCAGTGTGTTCTGCCACAGAGGGGTTCTGATTCCCTCTGACCTCGGGAATGAGTACACATGTAGGATCTCCAGTCTTTCCTGATAGGGGTTCCCCTATTGTCCATAAATCATTACTGTTGCCCTCCATTAGATATTTCTCAATTGCTTTGTCATTTGTATAATGGTTCCAAAACTGTAGACAGTTTTCCAAATTTGATCTAACTAGTGACATTTACAGTGGCACAATCACCTCTTTGATTTGGCTAATGAAGCCCTACCTAATACACTCCAAGTCTCCTATTTGCTTTTATATATGCTTTCTCACATGGAGAAGAACAACGCCTTGTATAGCTATTTATTATTACACCTAAATACCTTTCTTTTTTAAGGGTTCAATATTGACTCCATTAATGCTATATTCTATCGACAGACTCTTCTTGCCTACAATATACAGTATGTAGCACCTTGCATTTTTTGGCATTTGAATTTGAACAGCTATGATCCAGACCACTGTTCAGCTCTCTCAATATCTCTCATCATGTTGTTAATCTCATCTGTGTCTACCCTTCTGCAGAGGTTTACACCATCTGCAAATAGACACAACTTACCATGTGATTCCACTCCTATGTCACAAATAAACATATTGATCAGCACCCATCCCAGTACCCATTCCTGGAGTAACCCACTTGTAACCTTCCTGATATCTGAGGATCTGATATTTTGGATAACTCTTTGAGTTCTGTCTGACAGCCAGTTGCCAATCTAGCAAGTTAATTTCCTAGTCCTATTTCCCCTACCTTTTGGATGAGTTGTCTGTAAGGCTCTGAGTCCAAAGGCTTGATAAACTTAAGGTACATGATGTTGCCTGCCTGGTTCCCATCAGTCATCAACATCACTGTATTGAAGAAATCAATCAGGTTAATCTGACATAACCATCCCTTTACAAACTAACGTTGATTACTGTCCATGAGTCCATTTTCTTTCTGGAAGTCCAGTACCTACTCTGAGACAATTGATCCCAATAGCGTTCCCATTTTAGATGTCAAACTCAGTGGTCTGTAGTTACCCAGGTTGTCAATATCCCTACTCTTACAGTGTAGGGGGACCACATTTGCCACTCTTCAGTCCTCAGGCACCTAGCCAGAAGCTAGCAAATTGCTAAATTGGTTTGCTACAGTGGCTATCAGTGACCAGTTCATTCCCTTTCAGCACTGCAAGGTGTAGTCCTTGCTCAGGGGATTTGGTCACATTCTGTTCTTGTAGACCTTTCACAACTTTTACCGTGGTAATTATTCTTATCCCTAACCTACTGTTCTTACCCCCTTAGAACTTATTTGTGCTTTTGGGTAGTGGCCCTTTATTTTCTATTCTGAATACTGACATGAAATATGTTCACCTTTACAGATCCCCTGCAATGCTTATTCCATCTATTCTTATCCTTTGAATGTTCACCTTTAGCTACTTTCCCCCCCTTATATACACTGCATATGTCAAAAGTCTTCTCATTGCATTGGACTCACTTCTCTATCCTCAGTTCTGTGCTGGATTTCAGCCTCCTTATGGAGCCTTTCTTAACAGATATTTTTTTCTTTGTTGAATATCTGGCCTGTTGATGTTGCAAAGTTGCCTCTTATTTACCCTAAAGGCATTTCTTTTGCCCTTTACTGCTTCACTAATTTGTTTATTTAACCTGCTCATTTTCAGATACATAGGCAAGAAGAGAAAACAAGATGAGGTATAATAAAAACTGTAAGGGCAGAAGGAGACAGTGCAGAAAGGGACCAAAAAAAGCAGGCATTATAAATATGTACGTCCGCTCAGTCATCATAGTAGAGGGAGAAGTGGGTGGACCATCAGGGGGAAGCAAGTTTAAGGGGGAAGTGGAGATGGGCACGAGTTCATTTTTGGAGTAAAGAGTCCCAAAAGGACTCACAATCCTGAAGGTGGATAAGACTATGGAACTAGACAGGATATACAGCAGGGTACTGAAATAACTAAAGGAAGTGCTAGCAGCCCCGCTGGCAGCCTTGTTCAACAGCTTACTGGAAACAGCTATGATTTCAGAGGACTGGAGAAGGTCTGATGTAAAAGTTGCAGCAGGGTAGACACTAGCAATTATAGAACTTTCAGCTTAACGTCAATGGTGGGTAAATTAATGGAAGCCCTGCTGAATGAACGGTTGGTTGAGCATCTAGCATGCAAGGGGCTGCAGGCCCTCAGGCAGCATGGATTCAAGGGGGGAGGTCATGGCAAATAAATCTTATAGACTTTTTGACTGGACAACCAGGGAATTAGAGCAGGGGAGGGCTGTGGACATAGCCTACCTGGACTTCAGCAAGGCCTTCGACACTGTGCTGGAGGTTGGTTATGAAGCTGACCAGCTTGGTTGTGGGATCCAATGGTTAACAGATAGGATACAGATGGTGATGGCTAACAGGACTCACTCTAAGGATGGCAGAGTGACAAACAGTATACCTCAGGGTTTTGTACTAGGACTAGTGCTTTTCAATGTCTTCATAAGGGACATTGCAGAACAGCTGGAGGGGAAAACATATCTATTTGCAGATGACACCAAAATCTGCAATAGGGTAATGACACAGAGGGGGTGTAGAGATTATGGTGGGATCTAGAGAAACTTCAGGAGTGGTCAAGAACGTGGGAGTTGGGGTTTAATATCAAAAAGCGCAAAATCGTGCACCTAGGGCATAGGAATCCTGGTGCTAATTATTGGATGGGGGGAGGTACTGACAGTCACCAGACAGGAAAGGAACCTTGGGGTTATTATATCAGAGGACCTCAAGGTGGCTTCACAGTGTGAAAAGGCCATAGATAAGGCAAATGGGATGCTGTGGTGCATAGGGAGGGGTATCTCCAGCAGGAGGAGGGAGGAAGGGGGTGATGCCACTGTATAACTCCCTTGTATGCTTCCATTTGGATTACTGTGTCTAGTTTTGGAGACCACACCTCAGAAAGGACATAGACAAGGTGGAGGCGGTAAAGATGAGGGCAACTAAAATGGTGCAGGATCTGCAAGGGAAGCCCTACAAGAAAAGACTGAGGGATCTCAACATGTACATCCTGGAAGAGTGGAAAGTGAAAAGTGACATGATCAAGACATCAGGTACTCACAAATGTGAAAAGGGTGCAGGAGAGAAGCCTTTTCATATGAGGATGAGCACCAGGACCAAGGGGCATGTGATGAAACTGGAAGTAGAAAGTTCAGGAGAGATGGAGGAAATATTTTTTTACTGAAAGGGTGCATTGTGAGACACAATGTTCTAGGCCGAGTGTGTTCAACCACCCGGGAAAGGAAAATATCCCATGATATTGCACATCATCGAGTGTATTATTGCAACTATGAAATGGGGCCTGTTTTTTTTTTATAAATAAAAAATTTAAAAAGTGCTTTTTAAAATATTTTTAAAATGATTTTCTAAATGTAAGTGTATGTTGTGAAAAAATAATACTCGTTTTGCGGTATATTTTATGTTAAAGGCAGAAGATGGCACCGTTGTCATAGCTGTGCACATAGAAACATAGAATTTGCCAGCAGATAAAGACTGCTTGGCCCACCTAGTCTTCCCATTGTTCCCTACCTACAGTATCACCGCAGACCCTACTTGGCCTCCGTCTCTCTCCTCACTTCCCTTTCCCTAACATTCCCTTATGCCTGTCTCATGCATTCTTGAACCCCACCACTGTTTTTGCCCTCACCACCTCCATCGGATGACTGTTCCAGGAATCCACCACTCTCTCTGTGAAGAAGTACTTCCTCACTTCTCTTCTGACTCTACCGCCCCCCAGCTCCTTATCATGTCCCCTTGTTCCTGAGGACCTTTTTTTCTGAAAAAAAGACTTACCTCCTGTACCTTATTTACCCACATGAGGTATTTAAAGGTCTTAATCATATCGCCTCTCTCCCTCCTTTCTTCCAGAGTGTACATATTTAGGTCCTTAAATCTCTCCTCATAGGGCTTCTGATGCAGACCCTGCAGCATTTAAGTTGCCCTCCTCTGGACTGCCTCCATGCTATCTATGTCCCTCTGGAGATGTGGTCTCAGAACTGGACACAGTACTCTTGTGGGATCTTACTAGCGATCTATATAGAGGCAATACCACTGCTCTCTTTCTGCTGGTGATACCCCTTCCTATGCACCCCGGTATTCCACTAGCCCTCCCATTAGCCCTCCCAACTGCCTTGTTGCACTGCCTGGCCACCTTTAGGTCATCCAATGTGATTATCCCCAGGTCTCTTTTCTGCTTGGTGGTCATCACTACCACTCCTCCCATTTTGTCACAGCAAAGAAACACAACACACATGTCATGATAATGAGCATAACAGACAGTAACAGAGGCAGAGAAAACCTAGTAGGCATCTAAGTGAATGGAATGATTTGGGAAGTGGGTCTGGTCAGTGGTTGCATAGGCACTGAGCAACTTTAAGCAGATGGGTCTTAAGGTTTGTTTTAAACATAGTCAGGGAAGAGCAGGTTTTGACCTCAAGTGGAAGTTTGTTCCAGATGGACTTGGCTGAGACCACAAATGACCTTGCACCAGAGCAGCTCCCTAGTCCTAGTAGTTCAAGCAAGGGACGGCTCAAGGGCACCAGACACAAACTGTGACACACTGTTGCACGGGATACTCAATCTACTGAGCTCCAGTTTCACACAGGGGTGGAGTAGGGAGCATGTAAGCAATAAGACACACTGGAGTGTGCACTATGCTGTGATAACCGCATGCCCAGGGGCATAATGGGGCCTGGGGTGCTTGCACTGAGTGCCTTCAGCCCCAGGAAGTGTGGTTATTACAGCAAAATGGACACCCATGGAGTGTCTTATTGCACTTATAAATGGGTCCCATTAGTAAAAATAGATGAAGATTCAAATAAAAGGTAGAAAACAGAAAAACAAACAAAAAAAACAATTATTGAGCTCAGTTTCACACAGGGAGTGGAGTAGGGGCATGTAAGCAATAAGACACACTGGGTGTGCACTATGCTGTAATAACTGCATGCCCAGGGGCATAATGAGGCACGGGGTGCTTGCACTGAGTCCCTTCAGCCCCTGGAAGTGTGGTTATCACAGCAAAATGCACACCCTGGAGGTGTCTTATTGCAATTATAAAATGGGTCCCATTATAAAAAATAGGTGAAGATTCAAATAAAAAGTAGAAAATAAAAAGAAAAACAAACAAACAAAAAAAAAAACCAATTAAAACCGGATTTAAAATGAAAAAATAGTCCCTTTTGCAGCTTGTCCAGTTGTCCCTGTTGCAGCTTGTACCCACTATGTGGTGCTGTTGTGAGCAATGTATCCCATCTCACTTGATCATCATTTGATCATTTGATCTGTGGCTTCTTTTGTTTCTGTCCTCTTCTTGAATCCCATGTGGGGGGGAGAGAGAGAGCTAAACTGTATGATATGGCTCAAGGGAGAGAAAGAAGGAGTACCTCTTGGTAAGGACAGCTAGTGTGTTGTTTAGCCAGCCGATATGACCATGATCAGAGCACTATGTGCCAGGTCATCAAGAGAGTGAGGAAGCACTGTTGGGTGTTAGGAGAGATAGAGACTGGAAAGCGAGTGCTGTACGGATGTTTTTATGGATGACAGAAAAAGGGAACTAAATGCTTAAGAGGTGGTTTGGTTTGAAAACCAGGAAGCAAGAAACTGTACTGTATGGTGGCTGATGAGGAACCCACTCACTCCGAGTCAAGTGGGCTGCTGGCAAATGGGATGGAGAAATAAAACTTTATTTTTTCATGCTGACTTGGTATGTTGGGTGGGGGGGGTTACAGTTACAGACAATGGGAAGGGTACAGAACTGCTGCCCACCTGCTTGCCGAATAAATAAACAAAAGTGATGCAGTTTACGCATTAGTGGGCTAAAAAGAATGGCGATAGGCAGGTTTTAAAGCATTCTAAATAGAATGCCTACAAGAAATTATTGAGCCATCAGGTTCTGTGATCCGGTTGTTTTACTGGCACGAGTTATTTATAGTGCAACATTGTCCCATATTGCACTATAAATAGCCAATCAAATTGCTCCATTGCTCCTCCCACTTTATAATATTTGTTAGGACAAGGAACAGAGTATTGGGGCAATGGCCAGTCATGCCTCCTTGGTGAGTTAGTCATTAAGTCTGTAGCGCAACAAACTTTATGGTGACTAGACTTAGAAGATAGATTAATAAAAGATACTAACTTTATTTTTACACAGGAAATTGTGTCGTTAGGATTTTACAACCCTGTTCACAAGACAGTCCTGTTTGTTACTTTATGAGTTACTCTAAGATACATACACCAATACCATATATAGACATAGTACAGGAACACTGTACATACAAAACACTTAGATCTCAAAATACATCTAAGACAAAATAATATCAAGCATTAACACTATTTACAGTTACATATAAGAGGATAGTAACTGCATCAGCATGAGGTCTAAAGGTGAGGTCCTGTCTAGGTGAACTCCTAGGTATTTCAACAAGTTAACCACTTCAACCTTTGTCCCAAAGAAGATGAATTGTTTGAGTATGTCCTGCCAAAGCCTCGGTGTTTGGGGCTGAATAGTAGGGCTTTGGTTTTTTCAGCATTAAGTACAAGTTTATTATTTAATAAACAGGTTTCAAGGAGCTTGAAATCATCATTTAGGTCACAATTGATGTGAAGGAGGTTGGATGAGCTTCTCTAAAGAACAGCATCATCCACATAAAGCTGTAGGTTGGACCCTCCACAACTAACAGGCAGATCATCAATGTATAGAGAGGAAGAAGAGCAGCAGACCAAGACTGGAATCTTGGTGCACAGCAACACTTATGTCTTTGAGACCAGACATACTATCCTCTCACTTAACCAGTTGTTTCCTGTTAGACAGATAGAACTTGAACCAGCTGCAGGCAAGACGTGTCAATATCTATCCCTCTTAGCTTGACCAGCAGAAGGTCCTAGTTAGCAGATCAAACACCTTGGCAGGGGTCCACGAAAAGGGCACCAGTAGATAGCCCTTGTCCTTTGCCCCAAGGATGTTGGAGGTCAGTCGAAACAGAGCAGTATTCATTCCATCATTCTTTATGTAGCCATGTTGCACATCAGATAGGGTTTGTTTGCATTTTTAAGAAGTCTTGGATGTAGCCAACCATAGAAAATTTTTTTATAATATTTTATTTGTCGTAAAGGTGTTTTTCATTCCTGAGCCAGACCATGTAGCTATTCAGCCCTTTTACCTCAGGATGCCTCTGACCATCCCATTCTTCCCTCCATGCTGAAGAGCTACTTCCCCTGTGGATTCCCCCCATGGTGGGGTAAGGGAGGGGAGGACCGTTCTCCCCTCCAGAGCATAAACATGTGATGAGGCTCTCCCTCACCCCTCTGTTGGCACCAACCATGTTAAAAATAAGCAAGCTCATAGCACGAGCCACTTTGGAATTCCAGAATATGAGCTATGGATCAGTAATTGTGTGCATGTACATGCCACTATGCAGAAGTTACTTAACTTGTGGATATGTATATTATTTATCAGAAAAGTGCATTTGAGAAATCATCCGTTCATAGCAATACTGCTTGTCAGTGTTATGTGCAGCATTCTCACCCCCCCCCCATTTCTTTTCACCTTCTCTTTTTTATTATTCATCATTGGCTATATGGTTGGAACCCTGTTTGCTATGGGTCAGTAGTGCAGGACAGAGTGTCTTTTTTTATCAACTTTCTTCCCTCGTTACAACTGTTAGTGCAGGGCAGAATGCTTTTGTTTTGTTTTTATCTACTTTTTCTTACTGCAATCTCTGTTGGAGCTGTAGGTGCATGTACTGAATTTTGTTTAGCCTTTGCCTGGGCTAAACAGACATATCAGAATACTGTAGCATAGCCAGTATTCTTTCTGATTGCTCTAAAGAGTGTGGTTCAATATATGAACAGGGGCTGAGTTGAACCACATGAAGGCAAGGGTCCAGGACTTCAGGAGGGCTGACATTACAAAGATGGGAATGCCTCAGGGATGCCTCTGGTGGAGTGGGTGTGGGGTTTGGGTGGAGTAGAGGAACAGTGGGTAAAACTAAAAGGAAATATAGTAAAGGCAACAAACCTCTGCATTAGGCAAGTAAACAAAAGCAACAGGCAAAAAACCACTATGGTTCTCAAAAGAAAAGTGATGGGGAAGGTAAAGGCAAAATAATTTGCATTTAGGAGGTATAAGGAGACTCAGAGAGAGGACATGGAAGTGTATCAGGTGAATCAGAGGGAAGCAGAGAAATCTGTGAGATGTGCAGAGGCCCAAATAGAGGACAGTATAGCACAGACAGTAAAAAAAAAGGGGACAAGGCATTTTTCAGGTACAACAATGAAAGGAGAAAGACCAAGGGAGGGAGGGATTGTAAGACTAAGAAGGGAAGGAGGAGAGTGTGGGGAGGGAGACCAGGACAAAACAGAAATCCTAAACAAATATTTTTGCTCTGTATTCACAGAAGAAGGGGAAGGAAAGGGACCACAGATAAGTGACAGGAGCATCAATGAAAGGGAGATGGACACCAGTCCATTAAGAACATAATAATTTGCCTGCAGAAGGAGACTGTATGGTCCAACTAGTCTGCCGGGTTTTCTACCCACCACTATCAATTTGTCTTGCTAAGGTGACTATACTGTCTATCACATGCTGTTAGAATTCACTGACCATCTTGGCTGCCACTACCTCCAGTGGCAGGCTGTTCTAAGGTCCACCACCCTCTCCATGAAAAATTACTTCCTAACATTTGTTTGAATTTACCTCCCAAAAGGCACATGTTGTGTCCTCTGGTACGTGCAGCCCTGTTTTCTTGGAAGAGGTTCTTGGTTTGCACTGTGTTTCTCCTTTAACAAATTTAAATATCTCAATCATGTCTCTTTCATTTCTCCTCTGCTTGAGAGAGAATAAATTTAGCTGGCTGAGCCTAGCTTTGTACATTTTGTGGTGCAGACCCTTCACCATTTTGGTGGCACTTCTCTACATGGTTTCCAGAAGGTCTATGTCCTTTTTCAGGTGAGATCTCTAGAACTGCACACAGTACTCCAAGTGAGGTCTCACCAGGAACCTGTACAGCGGGAGGATAACATCACGCTTACTACTGGTAATACCCCTACCAATACATCCGAGGATGCTGCTTGCCTTAAGTACCACTTTTTTGCATCGCTTCCCTAGCTTTAAATCATTTGAGATCATGACACCAAGATCCCATTCCAGCTTTGTTTCTTCTAGTAGCTGCCCCTCCAGGACATACTTCATTCATGGGTTCCTTCTACCCAAGTGCATGGCTTAACATTTTTTGGCGTTGAATCTCAACTGCCAGTTCCTGGACCATTCCTCTAGCATCCTGAGATCTGTCTCCATTTTGCAATCCCTTCCTGTGTGTCCACCCTGTTGCAGAGCTTTGTATCATCTGCAAAGGCAGACTTTCCCTTTCAGTTCTACAGTGATGTCACTGATGAGTATGTTGTAAAGGATGGGACCTAGTACTGACCCTTGCAGCATGCCACTTGACACCTTCCCCTCTAGGGACAAGGTGCCATTTACCATAACCCTCTGTGTCCTGCCTTGCAGCCAGCTTGTGATCCATTTAACTACTTTGTGACTGATGCCAGCTTGCTCCAGTTTGTTGGCTAGCCTTCTGTGTGGGACTGTATCAAAGACTTTACTAAAGTCCAGATACACCACATCCTCTGCTTCCCTCTAGTCTACTTCTCTTGTAACCCTGTTGAAGAATTCTTTCAAATTTGTTTGCCATAAGTGTCCTGATGTGAAGTTTTGCTGCTTTGGGTCAAGTTGCTCACTTGCTTTCAGGTAGTTAATTGCCCTTTCCTTAAGTAATGTCTCCATCATTTTACCCACCACTGGGGTTAGGCTTACTGGTGGTAATTTCCTGCTACCACCCTGCTACCACTCCTGTGCAATGGAACAACCGTGGCCCTTTTCCAGTCCTGTAGTACTATCCCCCATTCCTGCAAACTGTTAAACAGTTCAGTAAGTGGTGCAGCAAGTTTATCCCAAAGTTCTTTTAGAACTCCTGGGTGTATTCTGTCAGGGCCCATTGCCTTGTTCACCATTATTTAAGACAACTCCTCAAGGATCCTTTCTTTAGTAAAGGGGATATGCCAGCTTCCTAGTATGGGAAGTGTCCTGTGGTGCTGGACCATTACCAATGTCTTCCTGTGTGAAGACCTAACAGAAGAATTCGCTTGAGAACTTCTCAATCAATCAATCAATCAGTCAATCAATATTTTATTTATATAGCACAATAAGAACAATTCAACACATTAAAATACAGCAAACAAATTTAAAATAACAATAAAATAACTAATAAGAGCTTGCAACTCTTTTCTACTTAAAATGCTGACCACTATGACATAAAATTCAGTTAAAAGCCTGAACAAATAAATATGACTTGAGGCCCTTCTTACAGACTTCTACCAAGGGGCCTCCTCAGATAACAGGCAAGGAGTTCCACAGGGTAAGTGGCCACGCAAATGCTCTGTCTCCAGAGTGCCACAGCCTAACCCTGGGAACCCCAAGAAGACCACCCCTGGCAGAACGGAGGCCCGGCCAGATGGTAAGGCACAAGGAGCTCTTGCAGATAGGCCTTGTCTTTGTCATTTTCCATCAGGTGTCCTTCCTTGTTTGCCAGCCATGTTTAGTCCTCTTTTGCTCTTTCATTTTTCTTGAATGTATCAATAAAATGTTTTGCTCCCCTTTCACTTCTTGAGCCAGTTTTTCTTGACCTGGGCCTTTGTCACCCTAAATAGCTTTCCTGGCTTCCTTGAGTTTCTCTCTGTAGGCTTCTCTATCCTTTTCAAACTTGGTCTCCTTACACTTTTATTTACGGAGGAGAGAGTCCTGAAGGAACTTGCAAAAACTGAAAGTGGACAAGGCAATGGGGCCAGATGGGATACATACAAGAATATTAAAGGAGCTTAGAGAGGTGATGGCAGCACAACTGACAGCACTTTTCAACCACTTGCTAGACATGGAAGTGGTTACAGAGGACTGGAGGAATGGAGGATTGGAGGATGGCAGCTGTAGTCCCACTTCACAAAAGTTGGAGCAGGGAGGAGGCTTGCAACTACAAGCCAGTCAGCCTGACTGGAGTTAGAGAAATTAATGCAATCACTGCTGAAGGAAAGAACTGTGGAATAACTTGAATTCGGTGGCGTGACAGGATCTGAGGCAGCATATATTCACGGGGGGAGGTCATGTCAAACAAATCTGATATATTTCTTTGACTGGGTGACCTGGGAGTTAGATCAGAGTGGAGCAGTGGATGTGGCCTATCTAGATTTCAGTAAGCCTTTTGACACCATTCCACACAGCAGACTTGTACACAAGCTGGGAGGCCTGGGAGTGGGTTCTAAGGTGATAAAATGGTGGCAGAGGGTGGTGGTAAACAGAGTTCACTCTGAGGAGGGGAGGGTGACCAATGAGGTGCCACTGGGATCAGTATTTAGGCAGGTCCTCTTTAATGTCTTTATTAATGACATTGCAGAAGGGTGAGAATGGAAGGTATGCCTTTTGCAGATGACACAAAGATCTGCAACAGGGTTGACACTCTGGTGGGGATGAGAAGGAATCTAAGTAAGCTTGAGGAGTGGTCAAGATTGTGGCAACTAATATTAAATGCAAAGAAGTGCAAAATCATATACTTGGGGTACAGAAAAACCCAGGGTGGAGTACATGATGGGGGTGCTACTGATAATCACCAAAGTGGAAAGGGACATGGGGGTAATCATATCTGATAACCTAAAAGGCCAAGCAGTGTGACAAGGCTGTGGGGAGAGTCAGTGGGATGCTGGGGTGCATAGGGATGGGTATCACCAGCAGAAAGAAGCAGGTGGTGATAACGCTGTACAAATCATTGGTGAGACCTCATCTAGAGTACTGTGTCCAGTTTTTGAGGTCACATCTCTGGAAGGACATAGTCAGAATAGAGACTGTCCAGAGGAGGGCAACTAAAATGGTGCTGGGTCTGCACCAAAAGGCCTAAGAAGAGAGTCTGAAGGACCTCAATATGTACACCCTGAAGGAAAGGAGGGAGAGGGGGATATGATAGAGACTTTCAAATACCTCAAGGGTGTTAATAAGGTACTGCAGGGAAGCATGTTTCAAATTAAAAGATGTTCAAGAGCAAAGGGTCATGATATGAAGATGGAGGGGGGTAGACTGTGGGGAAACATGAGAAAGTACTACTTCACTGAAAGGGTGGTGGATGCATGGAACAGCATCCCAGCAGAGGTGGTGGGGGCACAAATGGTAACAGAATTCAAAAATGCATAGAATAGGCATATGGGGTATACCATTATATGGGCGACTGACATTGAGCGACTCGCATATGAGCGACTCAGTCTCAGCAGCTGTAATGTGAGCTACCCTGAAAGGGAAGCAATGGGCGAAGAACCAGGTGACCAGAAGGACAGGAGGGGGGATGGAACAGGATAGCAGGTATGTGGGAGGTAGTGTGGCTAGAGGCTGCCGAGCTGGCCGTGTGGTATGATAATGAGGGTGTCTGGCTACGGTGGGGAGGGTGCAGGGATTGAGGCTAGGGAGGCACACAGTATTTTTGCATTTTGTGGGTGGGAGTTTTTTTTTTACAAGTTTCACTCCCTCCCTGACATGCATCCCCCTGGACTAGAGAATCTTTAGTAAGGAGGGTGTGTGTGTGGGGGGGATGCCCCTACCAGGGGGGCAGGAACACAGCACCCCGCATAAAAATACATTTGTTTTCACCCGCATGTCTTTGCTGGGAGTGTGCATCGCTGTTCTGTTTTTTCAGCAATGTACACTCACTATAATGGCGCTCACTGTTTGGCGATCACCATCATGACGTGGGACCGGCATAAGGGAACCTTAGTGGTTAGGAAAGGTGGGATAACGCTGGAGATCAAGTAGGGTCTGTTGTATTACAGTAGGTAGGGAAAATAGGCAGACCAGGTGGGCCAAGAAGTCCTTATTTGCCATCAATTTCCATGTTTCTATGTTTCTATGATGCAAGGTGGAGCAACTGTAAAGTCATACTGAAGTGTACAGTATGTGTGAAACTGCAGATTAAAACTGTCAAGTTAAATGACTGCCTGCTTAAGTGCTTTTCTTTTCTTTCCCCATCTCTGCAGACTTGCCTGCTGGGCTGCCTCTCAGGAGACAGAGAGAAAGGGAGAGAGGAAACTAAAGCAACAGGGGTCGATATTAACATTCATTTCTAGCCTGGGTACTAGTGCAGATTGTCACGGGCATGCAGGATCTCTGTCACTTGCCGGTTGGGCTAGTGCTATTCCTCCGGTGAAAGCTGCATTTCCATTCTCTACCTGTTTGCTATTGGCACTCATGCGGTCACAAAGAAAAAAAACACCAGCATGAAGCATAGTCGGAGCAGTGAGACTGCAAAGAAGTAAAGCAAAATGGGATCGGACAACTGACTGAGACCACAAAGGAGACCCCCCCAGTCAAACTGAACAACACCCCAGCAGCAGTATTCAGGACAAAGCACGGTCAGAACAGTGAGACTGCAAACTGTACATAATTAAAAATAAACAACTCAGTATTTAAGTCAAGACTAGTGGTAGGGCAGCACGTGCGCCATAACGCTGGGTAGGAAGTAAATCAAGACAGACTGCTGAGGCTGAAATAAAGTTACCTTAGCTAGTAATGCACTCTGACCTGATCTCCACTGTTCCATTTGTTTTAGCCTTGTCCCTGTCACCCTGTGCTGTGGTCACTGTCTGAAAAGCTGTGAAGCAGCTGTGGCAGCAGATTTCTGTGTAATTCATTTATTTAAAAGTTTTACCAGGAAGGCATTCACGCATAATATGCACAAGTGAGAAAATGGGCTTCTCCAAAGGAAAAATGCGACAGAAGACCCCCCAAACTGAATAGTTAACACTCCCAACATTCAGGAGTGAGGATATGGTGAGGGCAGAACAGTAAGACACCTTGTTCTGACCCTGTCACCCTGTTGTCACCACCATTCTGAGATGCTGCTTCCAAAACAGTGTCAGTGGCTCAGTAGGTAGCACACTCGCCTCTGAGGCTGGGAGATCAGAGGCTGTGGGTTCAGTTCCCACATCTGGCACTTGGGTTAATATCCCAGTTCTGACACTGTAGTGCAGCATGAGAGGGTGCTGCACTTCTGAGTGCCGTCTTTTGGATAAGGCGTTAAACCGAGGTCCCATCTGCCTGGTTGGTGGTAGTTCAAGTGGATGTTAAAGATCCCATGGCACTTATTGAAAGAGTAGGGGAATTTCCCGGTGTCCTGTAAATTTCCTCATTCACTAAAAATACCACCAACAGCATAATCTGGTTCAAGGTCAGTTGGCATTCATCTGTATCCCCCTCCCTGGGTGCGTGCCAGAAAATAGGCAGGATTTGCCTAGTGCACTTACCGGTCAACAAAAACTAAATTAATAAAATAAAACTCTAAAGCAGCAGCTGCAGCAAATATGTGCCAGTGAGAAACAGGCTCCTCTGTCCTAACTGTAACAGCTGGTCTCTTTCTCCACAGGCAGTAATGGTACAAAGACAGTCCCCCAAGTACACCCCCCAAAGTAAAACAACATCACTAGATTCACCAGCATGCACACCAGGGTGCGGTCGGAACAGTGAGAGACGGCGGCGCTAATCAAACAAGAGACTAACAGGCTACAGCCCAGGAACACAGGGAGGTTAAACCAGCAATCCGACCTCCGCTGTTCTTTTCAGCCTTGTCCCTGTAGTCTGTCTGAGCAGAGAGTGACTGTGACAGTGATAAAAGTGTGCTTGAGAGTGAGCCACACTCCCCTGACACTGCACAACCCCGCAACATTTAAGGACCATTCGACTTTTATATTAAAAACTTTAAGACAATGACATTAAGACACTGACTTCACTGAGTGTTTTATATATATATGAAGTATTTTATTTCACAAACAAAGTTCATTTGCAATTCAGGTTTCAACCAAATTCAGACGTGCTTGATACATTTCGATTTTATTTGTGTTTTGTTTAACAAATCACTGTGACCCATACTGACTGCAGGCTAGTGTAAACTTCTGTGGGCTAGTGCAATCTCTTGTTTACTAGCCTGGCTGGCTAGTGCAAAAAAAGGTTAAGGTAGACCCCTGCTAAAGCATGTTGTGCAGCCCGTTGTTTTCATGTAAAAAAATGCCTTGCTAAAATTTGCAGCAGCATATCCTACCCTGTTTATATTCTTTTATCTTTATCATTTCCTGGCTCTGCTGAACCACTGTAAGAAGGAATGGTTCTGGATTAGTTGACAGCTAGACTTCCCCTCAGCTCACTCTGTTGAGAGAGAGAGAGAGAGAGAGGGAGGGAATAAAGTGTGAACCATTTTGTACCTCTATGCTTTTCTGTGCTCCACTACATTTCCTTTTTCTCTGCTGCCTAGTTTCAAACACCAGGTTACTGAAGTACACTGTACATATGTAAATATTTTAGTAGTTGTAAATAACTACCCAAAACACCAGGATGCTGGTATACTGTATATGTTTGAATACACCTATCTTCTCTCTGATGCCTGTTCCTTTCTACCCATTCTCCTTATTACCTTTAAGGAAAGGGCAGTCAAGTCGCCTCTTCATTTGAATAGTTAGGGCAGTTCTCAGGACTAGCTTTAGGTGCAATCTCAATTTAGCCAATATTTTGTTTATTTTTTCATTATGTTTATTGTGTGAATAAAAGATTCTGTGACTCCATAGAAAATGAAATAAGCACTGTATTTCATTTAAAATGTTTGTAAATTTGTTGATGTCATATGAAAGATAGTGATGTAAACCAATCAAGGAAACTCTTGGGCTGGGGAAGGACCATAAAACCCCTCAGATTTTGAACCTGAGTTTGTCTAGTTCAGGGCCCCAGAGAGTGCAGAGCTGCCTGTTCCTACTCAGTTTACGGTTGGCTGCACCAGCTCAGGTTAAGGGGGACCATATGTCTACTGCATAGGTACACCTTGCAAATACTGTGTAAATTGTCCTAATGGTGATATATTGTATAAATAAATTGTATTACTACTTACATACTGATTTGCTGCTAGACTCAAAATTAAGAGTGCATATATTCAATTCAATTCAATTCATCTTTATTTTTAAAAGGCGCTTTTCTTAAAATCAAAGCGCCTGTACAAATACACATAGCAATAAATACAATAAAATCAAAACTAATATAAATCCTTAAAAGCTATATTAAAAAGGTGGGTTTTCAAGGCTCCCTTAAAGCTAAGGACGGTTGGGCAATCTCGTACCTGACGAGGTAAAGAATTCCACAGGGTAGGTGCCATAAAACTAAACGATCTAGCACCAGATGTTTTCAAGCGTACCTGGGAATCTCTAGCAATCCCTCGTCAGTGGATCAGAGGGGCCGGGAGGGACTATAGGGGCAAAGGAGCTCTTTCAGATAGGTAGGTCCCAGATCATGTAGGGCTTTATAGGTCAGCAAACTGACCTTGAAGGTAATTCGCCAAAACACTGGCAGCCAGTGCAGTCCGCGGAGCACAGGCATTATGTGACTGGATCTAAAAGCTCCAGTCAACAACCTGGCTGCCGCATTCTGCACTAGCTGCAGACGGCGAAGTTCAACCCCCGATAGCCCTAGGTATAAGGAGTTACAATAGTCAAGCCGGGAGGTAACAAAGGCGTGGATCAATGTTGGAAGGTCCTCTGGAGGAACCAGGTGCTTCACCCTGGCAATATTCCTCAGATGAAAAAATAAAGTTTTAATGACCGCTGACACCTGAAATTTAAGTGTCAGACGGTCATCAATATACGCCTAGATTCCGCACCTGATCTGAGGTCGTCCAGCTGAACACCTCAAGCCATAGGCCTGAGGTGATCCCTCCGCAGACTCGCCTCACAGTGGCTTTATCCACAACCAACACCTCAGTTTTCTTGGGTTTAACCTCAGCCAACTCCCATTCATCCAGTCCTGGATTTCTTTAAGGCAGTTATTAAATACCGACAAGGCAGCGTCCTGACGGGCACAAAGACATATACAGCTGGGTATCATCTGCATAGCAGTGAAAACCCAAACCGTACCATCTAATAATCGCCCCAATGGTAGCATATACACCAAAAACAACATAGGTGCTAAAATGGAGCCCTGCGGTACCCCACAGGGCAGGGAGAATGATGCTGAGGAAAAATTCTGACACCCTCTCTGAGTCCTACCCTCGGTAAGATTGAAACCATCTGAGGACCGTACCAGACGGTCCACAGACTGACGCGAATGCTCCAACAGTACACCATGGTCAGCGGTGTCAAGCGCTGCAGAGAGATCAAGTAGTACCAAGATGGATCGGGTCCTACGATCTCTCGCCATTAGAGGTCATTTAGTACCCGTGCTGGCTGTCTCAGTACTATGCCTTTCCTAAATCCGGACTGAGCCGAATCATAGATATTGTTGTTGGTCAGATGATCCTCTAACTGCACTGCGACCACTCTTCTCTCAATAACTTTACCCACAAAGGGTAAGTTAGAGACTGGCCTGTAATTTGCTAGACAGTCTGGGTCTAAAGAGGATTTCTTTAATAGAGGCTTAACTATAGCCTCTTTAAGGATCTGGAAAAATCCCCCTCTCCAAAGACTTCCAAACGATCAAAGCTAGGACTAGGCCGATCTTATCCACGCAACCCACTAAGAGGCGCGTGGGGCCAGGGTCCAAATCACAGCAGGTCGGTTGCAGTGCTCAAATGATCATCACAACATCCTCGATTATGGGAAGGCTGAAGTCAGACCATTCAAACTGGGTGTTTGACATCTCCTGATGACCACCGCTGCTCCCATTAGGAGGGAAGCGAATATCCGATCTGATTTTGACAACCTTATCTGCAAAGAAGAGAGCAAGCTCTCCACCATTCTTGAGATAAAGCTCTTCTGGGCTGAAGACAG
Organism: Neoceratodus forsteri; assembly: GCA_016271365.2. NCBI lineage: Eukaryota > Metazoa > Chordata > Ceratodontiformes > Ceratodontidae > Neoceratodus > Neoceratodus forsteri. The sequence goes on along the minus strand of CM028132.1, from coordinate 857,493,855 downwards.
ACTGGATTGCACAGTTCTGTCCACAGTCCGAAAGAGCTGAGCCGGTCTATTCTGTGCAGCCGCTATCTCTGGACAGGAATTCTGCCTTCATTTAGAGATCATGGATTGATAGACCAAATAATGGTCCATCAAACTAAGCCTGTCATCATCACGACCGGACCTTCGCCAACGCCTCTCCAGCCTTCGTCCAACCCTCCTCAATTCCCTCATGGTCTCATCAAACCAAGGAGACCTGGGGCGAGGAGTAAGAGGACGAACACGAACTGGTGCAATAGAATCCAGGGCCCCTGTTACTGCCTCATTATAAGCATGTACCAGGTCACCTGGATCTAAGCAATCTATCGGTAGGCTTGATAGGTCCAACACCGCCATCAGGTCTTCTGGGGATACACCCTCGAAGGCGGTATCGGACCATCTCCATCGGGCAGACCTAACAGGGTGGCCTCAAACTGAACCTAATGGAGTGATGATCTGACCATCCGACCGGTTCCACCACCAAGTCAGATGTCCCCATCCCCAGAAGGAACACCAGATCCAATGAGTGTCCACCAACATGAGTCGAGGAGGAAACCACCTGTGTGAAGCCCAGTGATATCATTAACTGGAGGAAGCCTTGACCAAATCGAGAGAATTCATCGTCGACCCAAGCATTGAAATCTCCATTGGCTCCATCCAGCTCTAGAAGTTGTGTTTGAAGTATTTTGGTGAAGTATTTTCTGGCGAAGAAAGGTAAACTTGAATCTTTATTTGCAAGTTATTTCAAGAGTGGAAATTCCCTCTTTTAAACCTAATAAGCATCTCAACACATCCATAAGTGCTCACCAGCCTGAGTGGAGGGGTGGGTCACGGTGTCCCGGGAGGGCTTCACAAAGCTCTGGCTTGCTCATTTTTCTCTGTTTTCTCCCTCCTAGGTCCCAGAGCCACAGTGGCAAGGAAAACACATGTGCAGGTAGGTGCACATCCATTCCAGAACCACTGCTACTTCCACTCCCCCTCAGACCTATATCATGCCTCCCATATGTCAGTGCTACCACCAGGCCTCCACCTGGTGGCAGCCAAGAACCAGAAGACCCGCCACCTCAATCCACTAAATAGCTCTGATTCAATATTTTTGTTTTGTGTGTGTGTGTCAGGTCTAGCCAGTGGGAGCAAATGTTTTGCTTTTAAAACTTTTCATTTAAAGAGCAGGTTTCTGGTATGCAAAGTTCTCCCCCCCAAACATACAGAGTCGCTCACCCTCGGGTTAACACATTAGTCCCAAAACAAAAAAAAAAAATTCCTGCTGTATTTTTCAGAAATTCACTCGTAAAACAACTCTGTAGAGCTGGTACCCCAAATGCTCCCATTTCATTATGTGGAGCATTCACATTTTGTGATGTCATTACAAGAACGGCACAGGGGCTCTCTTTATAGACTACAATAGAGACAATTTTTGCACGTTGTATTTTTATATTTTTAAGTGCCAAATTTGAGAAAGGAAGGCCACCGCTCAACTAACAAGGACTTTGTTCCTTCCTTTCTCAAATTCGACACTTAAAAGTATAGAAAACAGCATGTAATAATTGGCCCCATTGTAGCCTATGGAGGGCCCCCCTATGCGATTCTTGTATGTACATCACGAAACATGACAGCGTGTCTGTGGGGGGAAGGGGGTGGCTCCAAGTAAGTAAATGGGAATGTTATGGATACCAGCTCCACAGAGCTGTTTTAAGAGTGAATTTCTTTCTTTTTTTTTTCAAAATAGAATGCTTTATTGGATTTGCAACAAAAAAACATGAAAACATGAAAACATATAACAAGAAATAATGCATCAACATCGAGTACAGATGAATAACATCAGATTATGGCTGTGATAACTTCCCCCATTAACAATCAGGGGGTCCATCAAATGAGGCCAACATTTTCATTACCAATATCCAAAATAAATTCCCCTTTGACTCCAGCTATGGGCGGGGGGGTGGATCAGTGGGTATGGGATAAAGTTAGATTCACTGAGGCCTGTTGTTCTTAAGGTGGTTGATTCAAGGGGTGTAACACTAATGCATCCAACATACCTCAGCAAGTCTGGTATAGGTTCTGTTTATTCGGAGAAAATATATAATTTTCTCCATTCTGAAAACTTCAGTATCACATTATGCCACTCCTGGAAGGTAGGCACTGTTTATCCATCCAGTGTTTTAAAATAAGTTTCTTGATCATGGCTGTTACTAGGGAAATATGGAATTTTCTCTGACAGAAACAGGCTCCATGTTTAGGCCTATTAAAGAGACTGTCATCAGTGTCAGTGGCTCAGTAGGTAGCACACTCGCCTCTGAGGCCGGGAGATCAGAGGGCTGTGGGTTCAGTTCTCACATCTGGCACTTGGGTTACTATCCTGATACTGACACTGTAGTGCAGCATGAGAGGGGTATTGCACTTCTGAGGTGCCGTCTTTCAGATGAGGCCTGGATTTGTGGTAGTTCAGGTGGATGTTAAAGATCCCATGGCACTTATTAAAAAAAAGAGTAGGGGAATTTCCCTGGTGTCCTGGCTAAATTTCCCTCATTCACTAAAAATACCACCAACAGCTTAATCTGGTTCAATTTCAGTTGCTTACCATCTGTATCCCCCCCCCCTCCAGTATCTGCTGAAAAAGGGACTTCTAGGCCTAGTAGGCTTACCAGGTCAACAAAATTAAATTAAACAAACAAACTTACCAGCCTCGGCCCCTGCACCTGATATATGGGTGCATTACCTGACAGGAAACCCCCTCCTGGAATGTTGCCCCTAATAATCCAGTAATAAAAAAGTTTAAACATTTGTAAAATCCAGAAAACCAGGTCCCAAGTACTTCCCAGTTTCTGGTGCCACCCCCGCTCTGCCTCCGCGCTCTCCAAAGTTATGATGTGATGCGCGGGGACGCACTCATTATACTCTATGGGCGGCACCTTTCCGATCAATTTTGTACATTATAATGGCAATTTGGTGAGGAAACGTGGGCACTGGTTGACTAACAATACCCTTGTTAGTCAGCAAGGGTGCCCACGTTTCTCCTGAAAATGCGTATATACAAAATTTGGAAAAGGTGCCGCCCAAATAATAATGCGTCACCACATCGCATCATAACTTTGAGCGCAAATGGCGGTGGGGTGGCACAGCTGAAATGGGCTGGTTTATGAATTTATGGCGTTAAATTTTATTATTACTGGATTATGGAGCAACTGTCCAGGAGGAGGTTTCTGTCAGGTAATGCACCCATACACTGCAGGGGCTATTGAATTACCTTGGTGGTCTCTTTAAGAACATCTGTGGTATAAATGCCAATTCAAGCCCCAACATAGGGTCTATTCTGCTCTTGATGTCTGACCACAGAGGTTGTGCCTTGGGCAATCCCAAAGTATGTGCCTCCTGTGGGATTTGCATCTAGTATAAAGTGTCTTGTACAGCTCTCCCATTTTCTGTAATTTCACTGGGTCTAGTAGAAGTTGTTGTTAATTTTGTACTGCATTAATTTAAGGCCATCAAACATAAGAAGTCTGTGGTTGTTTGAGCCCCATACAGCCAAGCACTTTATTGTCCATTAGTCTCGGAACTCCGCTTGCCAAGACCACAGGCCGCACTGTCCTCAGGGTCGTGAGCACCAACAATTTTTATATAATTTGAACGTTTTGGAGTCTTGCCATTCCAGAGGAAGAAGGAGAGGTTGGTTTTCAAATGAGTAAACCAGGTCTGGGGTAGGTCATAGGACAGCATAGAGATTGGATACAGTAGTCTAGGAGGATATTCGTTTTACTATATTGATTCTGGCCCATAGAGTAAGTGGGAGGGTTTGCCAATGCAGCAGATCTTGTTTAATTTTAAGTATAAAGGTGTCTAAATTCTGCTTTTGCATCCAGCTGGAGCTTTGTGCTATGGATATTTGCCTCGCACATGGATGTCCTTTTTACTATGTTCCATATTCCTTGACCATGTTTGAATGTATGTATGGTATTGTATTTTATTGTACCTCTTTATTGCTGCATTACTGCATTTAATCACACCTCTGTATTGCTGCACGATTTGCCAATGCTACTAAGGTACATCCCTCTTCCCCCAGGACGTACCATGAGGCAAGCATTAAGTTGCTCAGTATATCTTTCTTGGTGAAACAATTCAATAAATAAACAAATGAATATTCCCAAATATTTAATCAAAGTGGGATTCCAAGACCCTCCCTACTGGAGTATCTGGTCTTTTCTTGTGTGACCACTGAGAGGCATTATACATGTTTTAGAGAGGCTGAGCTTGTATCTTGACAGGCAGCCAAATTGCTGAATCATTTGGAAGGCTGCTTTAACAGATTGCTGTGGGTTTAACAAATGGAGAACATCAACTGCATAGGTGGGTATTTCATGTTTCCCCCATCTATACCCACAGTACTCTGGTTAGCAATTACACTCCTAGTCTGGGGTTCAAGGTATGAGTTAAAGAGGAAGGGGGACAAAGGGTAGCCCTGTCTTGTACCTGATTCTGACTTAAATGGGGGTTGAAAGGATGCCATTACACCACACCTTTTGCTGTTGGATGACAGTAAAGTAATCTAACCCAGGTTATGAAGGAGGCCGGGAAGCCGGAACTAGCCAGCCTCTCAGACAAAAAGACCCAGGAGACTCTGTCAAAAGCCTTCTCTGCGTCCAGGCATAGAAGGACCACTGGCACTTGTGTGTCCCTGGATGTAGAGATAAGGTGTGCTAGTTTTCTGAGGTGATCTGTTGCCACCCTGCCTGCATAAATGCACACCTTTGTGGGCCTATAAGTTTTTGCCAAACTTCGTTGACTCTTGCAGCTAGGATTTTTGTCAGGATTTTGGTGTCAACATTAAGCAGAGATATCAGCCTGTAGCTCCCAAGGAGTGTGGAATCTTTGTCTGGCTTTGGTATTAATGTAATCAGGACCTCCTGCAGGTCAGGGTGCAAAGAATTTGTTTGTTTTACTTCCTGGAACAGTTTTGCAAGGGGTTCAGAGAGGTCTGCACAAAACACCTTGTAAAAGTTGGGGGAAAAGCCATCTAGCCCTGGGGCTTTATCTAGAGTTAAGGATGTGATGGCCTCCCTGACCTCTGTTGTAGTGATCTCTGCATCTAGCATCTTCCTTTCCTCAGATGAGAGCTGGGGAAGGGCAGCACCCCTTAGGAACTGTTGGATCTCAAACCGGTGAGCAGGTGGTTCTGCTGTATAAATGTCAGAGAGAAAATTTTGGATAGCCTTGGATATTATGAAATCATAGAATCATAGAATCATGCCAGCAGAAAAGGACCATTCGGCCTGTCAAGTCTGCCTGAGATACCCTCCCCACCACCCTTTTTACCTCCCACCCCGCTGCCCTCACTCACCTCCCTGTCCTAGTCCCATGTAGTTATTCCATGCTCTTTTGAATTTCTCCACCATTTCCACCTCCACCACCCACTCCGGCAACCTGTTCCATGATGTACAACCCTCTCTGAGAAGTAAGACCTACTCACAGCCCCCCTTAAAATATCTACCTATGCAGAAGATGTTCTCCATTTGTTAAACCCACAGCAATCTGTTAAAGCAGCCTTCCAAATGATTCAGCAATTTGGTTGCCTGGCGGATCAAGCTCAACCTCTCTAAAACATGTATAATGCCTCTCAGTGGTCACAGAAGAAAATACCATTAACAAAATATTTAATTTATCATTAATTACAGGTCAATTTCCTAATGCTTGGCAGGAAACAGTAATTACACTTACCTGTATACATAAAGAGAGGCAAACCTAACGAGATGGATAATTATAGGACAATTTCTTTGCTGCCTTCTTTAGGTAAGCTGCTGGAGGAAATTGTTAACCAGCAGCTGACAGAGTATCTACAGTTGGGTGGTCTCTGGTCTCCTGAGCAGCACAGATTTTGTAAATATCATGGCACAGGCACTGCCTTGGCCAGGTTCATGGACCAAATCAGTGGAGCAATGGACAGGGGTGAGCTCACTGGTACTGTGTTCGTAGACCTGTCCAAGGCATTTGACCTGGTAAGCCATTCCCTGCTGCTCGGGAGGTTGGAGAATCTGGGGGTAGCTAAATAGCCCAGAGATTGGTTCAGAAGTTATCTAACTGAAATATCATTATGTTTAAAATATGGGGGAGTGATAACTAGTAGTAAAAAAATGGAGCTAGGTGTGCCCCAGGGATCTATCCTGGGGCCATTTTTGTTCCCTTTGTTTGTGGATGGAATACCCCTGGGTATGCAAAATACAAGTGCATTGATGTATGCAGGTGATATTATTTTATATAGAAGTTCTGCTTCTGTTGAGATCTTAAATCAACAGTTGAAAAAATATTTTCTTGAATTGGATTTGTGGTTAAAGAATCAACATCTATTATTAAATAGTAAGAAAACCAAGATTATGCTTTTTGACTGGAAGCCAAAATTAGTAAATAATCCATCTTTAATTATATCTGACTCAAAATGTGTAATATTAGAACAGGTGACACAATTCAAGTATTCGGGTATAATACTGTATTAGATTCCAACTTAACCTTTTCTGGACATATTAAACAATCTTGCAAACAGATTAACCAGAAACTGGGTGTACTCTTTAGACTTCAAAATTGTCCGACCTTGCAGGCCAGGACAGCCATTGCTAGAAGTATTTTACTAGCAACTAGGAATTATAATTCTTTTCTTTTTTCAAAGCTTATGAAAGCTGACTTATCATTATTGGCTACCACATTTCATAGTACATGTCGGTTTGTACTTAAAGCATCTTATCAAACCCATCATTGTCTACTGTACCAACAAACAGACTGGCTTCCCCCTGCATTAAGCACTATATATAATTTAAATTGCTTAACAGATAATGTCATGAGACAAAAGACTGATTCCTCTTTATATTCTTACTATCAGCTTAGAGAAACTGAAAGGTCCTTGAGATCATCTATAGTTATTAAGTTAGTGGCTACAAAAATGAAACCCTAAATGGGAGAGTGTGCCTTTTCTGCTACTGCAGCTGAGTACTGGAATTGTTTGCCAACAACTTTTTCTGAAACCAATAGTCATATTGATTTTAAACAAAGATTGAAACAATATTATATGGGTAAAGTGCAATGTAAGTGTTTCTGATGAAAGTGTTGTGATGTTGCTGTATCGTAGTGATGTTAAAGTGATGTATTGTCGTTATTGTTTGTTTACATTTTTTGTATTGTAACATCTTAACCGTTTGGTCTCGGGTCATGCCTGAAAAAGGGCCTTGGCTCATGGCACTTACCCGGGCAACAAAAGTTAAAATAAATAAAAATTAAAAAATCTGCCCCTTCTAGCTTTAACGCATGACCTCTGGTGGTTTTGTTTTAGCTTGGTCTGAAGATGCTATCTCCTTTAACCTTATTCCCTTCATATACTTGAAGGTTTCCACCATGTCCCCCATCTCATCTCATCTCCAGTGTATGAAGACCAAGCTCCTCCAGCATCTCCCCATATGGTCTCCCTGCATCCCTGGATGATCTTGGTCATCCTTCTCTCTTCCCTTTCCAGCCTATCCTTGTCACCCTGCAAATGGGGCCTCCAGAACTGAACTCCATACTTCAGCTGTGGTCTGATCAATGTTTTGTATAATATCATGATCACCTCCCTCCTCCTGTTTGTGAAGCCCCTCCCAATGCATGCCAATACTCTTGCTGCTTTTCCAGCTGCTCGTTCACACTGACTCCTAACCTTTAAAGTGTCCATGATCCAAATCCCCAGTTCAGTTTCTTGTTCTGTGACCTGCAGTGTCTTTCCTCCGAGGCAGCAAGTGGCCCTTGGATTATTCCGCCCTATGTGTATTATTTTGCACTTTCTTGCATTGAATTGCAATTGCCACTTTTCTGCCCACTCCTCCAGCCTGGCTAGATCCTGCCTCATCCTTTGATATGTCTTTAGAATTTGAGTAGTTTCCCAGATTTGTCACTAGCAGATTTGATGAGCCACTTTACGAACATACGAACATATGAAATTTGCCAGCAGATAAAGGCCTAGAGGTCTATCAAGTCTGCTCGAATGTGCAGCTAGCACCCCTTATTCTGCAGCTGCTCCTCCCTTCCACCCTTCCCCTTCATTAACCTTCCCCCTTGTCCTGTCCCATCCCCTTTTGAAGCAGTCCACTGTTCTACTGGATACCACTTCTGCAGGTAACGCATTCCACCCAGCCACCACCCTCTCTGTAAAAAAGTGTCTCCTCATCTCCCTCCTGAACCTTCCTCCCCCCAGTCTCATATCATGGCCCCTGGTGTCCCTCCCCTCCCTTACTTTGAACAGTCCCTCTGTGCCTGTCTTGTTTATTCCTTTCATGTACTTAAAGGTTTCAATCATGTCCCCCCGTCCCTTCTCTCCTCCAGTGAGTACATGTTCAACTCCCTCAGCCTCCTCGCGTATAAGTCCCCCATCTCCTTGATCATCTTTGTCACCCTGTGCTGCCCCCTCCAGTAACCAATGTCCCCCTTCAGATACGAGGCGCCAGTGACTGCATGCAGTACAGGTCTGATCTAACTAATGTCCTATAGTGGTAGAATCACCTCCTCCCTCCTCGAGGATATACCCTTGCAATACAACCCAGCACTTTGTTGGCCTTTGCAGCTGCCTTCCTACATTGTGCGAGTTGTTCATTGACCCTGTAATGAGCACACCAGATCCTTCTTCTCCTCTGTCTGGGCTAGCTGCACTCCCCCAGCTGGTAACTCCCTTGGGTTCTTCATCCCAAAATGCAGCACCTTGCACTTTTTGGCATTAAACCCTAGTTGCCAGGTATCTGACCAGGTTTCAAGCTTTGCCAGATCATCCTGCAACCCCTGGCATCCCCCTAGGTCATCCACCACTGCTCCTACCTTGGTATCATCAGCAAACAGACTGATCTTGCTCTTGATGTCCAATGATATGTCTGCAATGAATATCCCAAACAATACTGGTCCCAACACCGAGCCCTGTGGAACACTGCTCGTTACTACCCTTGGGTGTGAGAGCTCCCCACCCACCACCACTCTCTGTTGCCTTCCCTGAAGCCAGTTTCCTACCCATCTAACCAGCTTTGCACCCTCCTCTGTGCCTACTAACTTACTTCCCAGCCTTCCATGTGGCACCGAGTCAAATGCCTTACTGAAGTCCAGATACAGGACATCCACTGCATGGGCCCTGTCCAGTTGCCTAGTTACCCTGTCATATAACTTCACCAGGTTGGTTTGGCAGGATCTGCCCCATATGAAGCCACGCTGTCTGCTATCCTGTAGTTCTTTGGCCTCTAGGAGGGCCATCAGCCTTTCCTTCAGGATAGTCTCCATTAGCTTACCCACGGTGGATATGAGGCTCAATGGTCTGTAGTTTCCTGGTTCATCCTTGGGGCCACTTTTCTGGAGGGGCACCACATGAGCCATCCTCCAGTCCTGAGGTACACACCCTGAATGTAGTGAGGCATTAAATAGGTCTGCCAAAGGTCCTGCAAGGACCTCTGCCAGCTCCTTCAGTACCCTGGGGTGGATGCCATCTGGGCCTGGCACCTTGTCCACCCTCAGTGCCTTCAAACCCTCCCGAACTCTGCCCTCCATGATTTCCCCATCTGTCACCCCTTCCCCCGTTTCTGCCATTTCTCCCCCTTGGGTGTCACCCCCCTCTTCTCTTTAGTAAATACTGAGCAGAAGTACTCATTTAGTGCTTCTGCCTTATCGCACCCTGCCTCCACCCAACCCCCCTCCTTCCTAATCCTTACTATGTGGTCTTTACAGCTCCTTTTCTCCCTGATGTACCTAAAGAAGTCCTTCTCCCCCTTCTTAATGCCTTGTGCCAGCCTGAGTTCCGTAGATACCTCCTTGATTCTGTCAAGTACTCCTCCCTGTCCTCCCCCTCCCTGTTTTCTTGTACTTCCTAAAGGCAGCTCTTTTCCTCCTTACCTTTCCATGACATCCTTGCTCAACCAGCTGGTTTCTTAGCCCTAGCCTTCTTGCTCTGGGCCTTGCAGCAGGTTTTGGTTGCCTCCACTATCCCCAGCTTTATGAGCTCCCACCTCTGGTTAGTGTTCATACTAGATTGAATTCTGGCCAGGTACCCTTTTACCACTTCCCCCATCCTCCCAAAGTTGGCCATCCGGAAGTCCAGCACTTCTTGTGCCAGATCCCACTCCTTCCTTGCCCATATCCAATGTGAGCCATACTGAGTGGTGGTCACTCCCTGACAGCGGTTCCTCCACTGTAAGTTCTCTCACAAAGTCCCCATTTGCCAGCACAAGGTCAAAGGTATTCCCTAATCTGGTTAGTTCACTGACCATTTGCAGCAGGAAGCTGTCCTGGAAGGCATCCAGCAGTACCTGCTCCTTCTGTTCCTGGTTGTTGGGTGCTCCAGTCCACTCCTGGCATGTTGAAGTCCCCACAATCACCATACTACCTTTCTTGCAGGTCCTCCTGATCTGTCCCGCTAGTTCCTGTCTAACTTCTCCGTCTGAGGGAGGCGGCCTGTACACCACCCCATTCTAAGAATCCTATTCTTGGAATCCTGGATTGCATCCAAAGTGACTCCGTACTATCCTCCTCCCCTTCCTCCCTTACACACTTCAGTCCTTCCTTCACATATAGTGCCACACCTCGTCCTTTCCCAATCACCCTGTCCCTATGAAATAACCTGTGCCCTGATTCCTCCTGCCTCAGCCTGAGAGCCAGCAACCTACCAGTCCTCTCTCCCTGGTCCACATAATGTGTTATTGCTTTAAATAATACATATTGTGCCTTTTCTCATATTAACTCAGTATACCTGGCTCTTGCTGTGTTCAGCAGAATATGTATGTTGCTAGATTGGGCCGAGACACCCTTTTCTCCAAGTCCTGTATGTCTTAGAGTAGTTTTTTCCTCTCACCTTCCTTTTTCTCTTTCTGGTTGAAGCCAGCCTGATTAACTCCCTCTCACTGTGCATTTAAAGGCACTCCATAATGAAGTCTGATTAGAAGCTGTTGGGGTGTTTATTTCAAAATATTGTAACACACAGCTTTTCACCTTCTCCAAGCTGTTGGGATCCTTCAATAAGCAATTATTAACCCTCCAAATAGGATTCCTTTCAGCTGTTGCAGTGGGTAAGAAGGATAATAAGTCCAGGGCGTGATCAGACATCACCTTGACCCCCACCTCACAGTGAGAGGTCACCTTTAGTATCTCAGGACCAGTGAGGTAAAAGTCTATTCTGGAGTAAGAGTCATGGGCCGCTGACCAAAAAGTGAACTCTCTATCTGTGGGGTGTAAAACTCTCCAGACATCAACAAGGCCCAAGGAATCCTGTAACTCCCTTAAAGCTCTTTGGGTCAGTGTTAGGCTCATGGTTCTGATCTTGGGCCTGTCTTTCTGGTTATCCAGCACCAGGTTCCAGTCACCACCCATGAGAATAGGGACACCTGGGTCATTGAGAGATGTGCAAGAGGCTAGATAAAATGGGGATCTCCCATTTGGGTCATATATGGATGCCATAACAATGTGCTTGTTACCCAGGTATCCTTTAACAATTATCTATCTACCACTGGATTAGTTATTTGCTCAGTATTCTGGAAAGGAATACTGTAGTCCTGTGAATTAGGATGGCCACTCCTGCCCTCTTCTTACTGTTACCAGCTGCAAAGACCTGGCCAACCCATTTCCTCCTCCAAAGCATAGCATTTTGTACAGGAATATAGGTCTCTTGTAAAAAGGAAATTTGTCACCCAAAGGATTTAATATGCTTTATGACCTGGTGCCTTTTTTCTTTTATTTGGGCTCCTTTTATATTCCAGTTGACACATTCATTTGAGATATTAGCCATTGTAAAAATAAACCTTGTGCTTTCCTAAGTTCAGTAGAAGTAGGTTAAGTACTTGAGAGTAGGAAAAACTGGGGTTCCCTTGACAGTAATCCACCTGATCAAAACCTGGCAACACAATCTTTTATATTCTGTTATTACTACACACATTTGTAAATCTTTACCATATGATCAAAGTTGTCACAACAGGAACCAAAAACATAAATTCAACATCAGAAACAACCATAATTGCACCGTGTGGACAACCGAGAGTGCCACATGTGCAGTAGGTACTATGGAACTGATAACTAGAACTGAACTGTTAGTAAGGAAGGGGTTCTTGACCAACTCACCTCCTCTGAGGTGTCACGCTGGTGACGTTACCCCACCAATTCTGAAGTGGGCCCAGTAGAGTAGTGTTTAATCCTTGCTCCAGAACAGTGAGGATTTTTAGAATAATAAAACGGAACAGATATTGGACACACTGAACTCTATGGAATGCCCCCATGTTATCAGCTATAAGAGATTCATAACCTCCCCAGTAGAGGAGGAATCCTCCATCCCCTTTTTGTTTTTCCTCTGGCCCATCCCCCCCTTTTTATTTCTGAATATAGTATTTTTTTTTTGTTACAGCCAGCATTCACTATGCACCCTGGTGAAACCAGTGGTTTGGAGAACTACTGGTGGGCTAAGAAAAAACAAAGACGGAGTCACCTGTTTGAGTTTAAAGAGAAGGGAACAGACTGAAAGGGTGGATCTATCCACAGTGTCTAAAGAACGGCAAAATCATCCACCATTTTTTGTAGGCAAGTATTCTTCCTTCCTTCCTTCCCTGCTCAGCCATGTACCCTGAATCAAACGATAAGGTAAATAGGCATGATCTCCGGGAAGGGGGGTGTGAAAGTCCCGTAGTTTGGAGCATACCTCTCAAGTGTCCCTCATTATGAGGGACATCACTCATTTTGCGCTTTAAAATCGCTCTGTCCCTCATCCATTCCTCATGGAAAAGGTGCTGCCCACACAGAGAATGTGCTGTAAATTCAGACTTTAAAGCAGAAACTCTCAATATTCTAAAATAATAAATCCAAACCAAATGTTGTGCAGGTAAATACTATGGTTTTCATAGTGTTTTGAGCTTGTATCCCCATGTCTGAGGATGTGTCCTCATTCTGAGGGTTTGTATCCCTCATTGCCCCTCATTTTGAGTGTCCAAAAATGTCCATGTCCCCCATTTCAGTGACAAAAGGTTGAGAGGTATGGTTTGGAGATCCCTGTGGCCAAATACAAAGTGGGTACTGGACAATCTCACAGTTGAGCAATTCATGGCTATGGGAGGTCGGGAGGTCAATATCGAATTTAGGTTGTGCCCCAAAGGAAATGCAGATATGGAAAATGACAGTGCATGTTTGTGATGTTCCCATTAGCCTCGGCACATGATCCCACTGTGTATTCTTTCCATTCTCTAGGATACTGCATAGTTTTTATTTGGGCGGTGCAGAAGATTTAACAGAATGGTGGTATCATGAGAATGGGAGCACCAGCACAACAGAAGATGGAGGGAGCCTGTGCAATCATTTTGAGATGGGCGGTGATCTTCTGAGCCACCCACACAACATCTGCTTGGTTAATTCCCAGTCCACTGAAACAGACAAGAAGTAGGCATAGCTGCCCTGAAATTGACATGTTGACAAGTTTGACAGGAGCCGTCAAATCTAGGGCTGCGGCTGCTCTCTTGACATTCGGGCTTACCACGGCGGTAAAAAGAGCATGGAGAAGCTGGTACCCTGTGAATGGAAATCAACCATGACACTTTGTTTGAGCTGACAACCGCCATTTTAAATTGCACCAAAGTCCATTTATCCCGGCAGATTCCTTTCCCATTGAATGAACAGCCTGCATTTAAACTGGTCTCTTTTTTCTTCCCCTCTTTAGTATTGTAACATTTAAAATTGTTAGGCTTAGTCCAAGGTGTACAAACAAGGGTAGGGGGCATCCATCTATTAAGCCAATAACATTTTGAACAGGTGAGGCATTCAAAGCTCAGTACAAAGTCTTGAGACACCGATTTCTGGGCAATATCAGTACAGAAGCACAATGAATATCAGTAAATATGTTTGCCATTCATGTCTCACCTCATTTGGTACCCTGTCGGAAGAGGTCAGGCAGAACGCGGTCAATTCTTTTTTCACCTCTTCAGTGCTTGGGAATTCGAGCCGATCCTTTTTGGTGTGGACCATGAGTCTCACCAGGAAAAGCATTCTGAACTTCATCTTTGCCTCATGAAGCGACTTCTTATTCTCTTTGTAGGCGATCTATTTTTCTCTGACCAAAGGGGTTATATCACTGAAAATGTAGAACTGGGTACTCTTCTAGTGTAAGGTGCCTTTTGTCCTAGCTTGATGTTGAATATAGACTTTATTTTCAAAGTTTAGACATTTTAGAATGATGGCCCTGGGTCTCCTCCAGGAGGTGGCTGAGGCTTCAGCGACCTGTGTGCCTGCTTTCGATGAGGTATACCACACCATTCTCCAGGGGCCAGCTACCTCCTGAAGCAGCTTTTGAATGAAAGTCAGCACATTGCCACCTTCTGCATTCCAGTATCTCCACTAAAATCAGATTATTTCTCTGGCTTCTTCCTTGCTGGTCCTCAATGCGATCCTCTAATCTGGCAACCTTCTTTTTCAGTGCCTGAATCTCCATGCTATCTTTAGCTTGTCAGTCCTCGAGGGAGCTTATTCTAGCTTTGGCATCTTCTACCCATTTTGTAAGTGATTCGACCATGGGTTTAAGGGTTTGGAGATCGCCAGCCATTTCCAGCATTGGCATTTTTACTGAGGCAAGTTCCCCAAAGAAGAGATCCATCTTTTCCAACAGGTCTTCCCTGGCATCGGGATCCGTAGATGAGTCGGAGTTGGATTCAGGCTTCTGCCACTTGGTGGGCATCGAATGCAGTGGGACAAGTGGAGCTGCAGAGGTCTCCATCAACTGGTGAGCAGAAGCAGCCATCCCATACAAAAAAGGTATCGTTCAGTTGTACAAATGTTCCGCTGCATGATGGTTAACACTTTTAAAGAAAGTTAGTGTTTTGTCCAGTTTTTGTCCTGTTTTTAAGCTGCGATTCTAGAGTGATAGTAGGATCAACTGATTACTCAGAGCACATCACGTGACTCCCTCTACGAGTGAATTTCTGAAAAATACAGCTGGAAAAAAATGTCATTTTGAGATTAATGTCTCAACTGGAGGGTAAGATACCCTATATGTTGGGGGGGGGTACTTTGCATACACAAAACCTGCTCTTTAATCAAACTACGCACAGCTATAAAAAGCACACAAATCATTCCAGATCATCAATGCTATAATTAATAAAGACTAGCTGTTTTCTTATAGAATAACCCACTCAGTTAGCCCTCAAGTATTTGCTAAACTGTAAATGTAGCCATTAGTGCTCACTAGATAAGGAAAGTTATTTAATATCACAGCTCTGCTGTTGTAAAACTGATTCTAAACTAGGCATGAGCAACTCAATGGGTAGCTGGATTGGATAGGTCAGGTGTCAGCAATTTTTGGTCAGGTAGGGTAATTTGGGTAATGTACTACTCTACCCAACATAACAGTGTACCTCTTGAGTTGGGTAGTTTTGACACAGGTAATGGGTAATTTGGAAACAGACATTACAGGCAGCCTATGGGGTCCTGGGACTCCTGCCAGAACTTCCAGGCTGGAAACAGGCATGAAAGGGCAGCCTGTGGGTCCTTCATGAGCTTACAGCAGAATTAGGAGCACATGACACTGGGCTGACAATCTGATTGGTCAGTGGTGTCAGTGCTCCATCTGCTTGAGCCCATGTTACACAGATAGTAGCTGACAGCAGTCTGGAGTGGAAGGAATCAGGAGCTCACTCTGCAGTCTGGTAAATCATGGCAAAAAGTTGAATAAAAAAAATTAAAACAGAAAATCTCCACAAAGGAGCAAAAGGAGTTGGGGGTCAGGGTTGGGGACTGAAACAATCTCAGGGAGGTGTGAATCAGTGGATCAGCCTCAGTCAAGGAGGTAGATGGTGCAGTGTTGGGAGAGAAGGAGCAAGGAGGGGGACAAAAAAACATGGAAGGCAAGGTACTGGCAACTGGTTTGAAAAGTGGTGCCCCAGTCCTGCCATTTACTGTATTTGTCAGCTACACTGTGTGTGTCTGCAGCATATTGACAGCCATTTAGGCTGTATTACTGTTTAAGTGCCCCGAGCCCTGTCATATATTACTGTAACATAGCTGTACTGTATGTCTCTAGAGCACAGTGAAAGCCATTTAGGCAGTATTACGCTGTTTGTTAGGTGCCCCAAGCCAGGTCATTTATTACTGTGACATAACTACAATGTGTGTCTCTCTGCAGCATAGTGAAAGCCATTTAAGCAATAATGCATGACAGGGTGTGTGTTGTGCTGGGATAATATCATACCTCGGGTGGTTGAAGCATGAGGCCACAGGCAGAATGTGTTCAACACCCGAGAAGTGACATTATCCCAGCACAACACACACTCTGCAGTGCATTATTGTTATTAAACAATGGCTCATTTGCTTGTGAAAAAGTTAAAACTAAGTTTAAAATATATTTTTATTGCATTTTTTCTAAAGTAAGCATAGTAATTGGAAAAGTAGTCCACAATTACCAGTTTGCACTGTAGATGATGCTGTTGGTGGAGTCTGTGTTTGAGTCTGTTCTTGCTGGGTTTTCTGCCTACCCCATCACTCCACCTTGCTGTCTCTCTGTGACATGTATTGTTTGCTGCTTCACTTTTCTCATCACTTTTGTCTCTTTGCTTATTGTGGCCTAGACAGCATGGTCATCAAGTCACTGAGGCACTGTTATAATATGTGTGTTGGATCAGGTTACTGACAAGCGGGGCTTGAGAAGCTTCCTGGAGTACATGGCTACTTTCTACTGTAGGAACCAAGTCTGAAAGTTAGAGGAAAGGATGATGATATGTTGTTGCAGTGAAGATCTCTGGTCATGGGATAGGTGTTTTCATTTTTGGCACTCATGTAAAACTGCTCCTTGAGGACAAATAAAAGTAGGCTAGGGAAGCTGTAGCACAGTTTCATGATTACTGCATATAGAAAAAAAGGCATGGGATGGAACGTGTATGTGTGTGTCTCTGTCAGGGGTTGGGGAACTGGTCACAGTTTGTACTTGAAGCATTTATAGAGTGGCTGGTTTTTGTGGTGGTTTATTGTGGAGTGAAGTGGGTCAACAAGCAACGAGAAAGCCAGTTTCAGCTACGGCTTTATTTTAAACTTAATTTAAATTTGTATCTGTTAAGGATTATGTTGGGAGCAGCCAGGACACTGCAGAGTGGTATGTGTGGCTGCAACTAGTGAAGGTACCACACTGAAGCTTGAAGTGTGAGCAACAGCTTGTGGGACAGACTGGGTGGACAGAGCTGTGTGGAATGATTTCTAACAGGCTGTCTTCATGTGAGACAGTCATGTATGTGTCTGGACTTTATACAGTGATGTTATACTGAAATAACATCACTGCCCCAGGCAGACGCTGACCAATCAGATCCCAGGAAATGTTCTTGCCATTGTGTAATTAGGATGTATTACACTGTTAGATGCCACAAGTCCTGTCATTTGTTACTGTGACAAAGCTACACTGTGTGTCTCTATGGCATAGTGAAAGCCATTTAGGCTGTATTACACTGTTTGTTAGGTGCCCTGAGCTCTATCATTTATTACTGTGATATATCTACACTTTGTGTCTTTGCAGTATAAAGAAAGCCATTTAGGTGGCATTACACTGTTTGTTAGTTGCCTTGAGCCCTGTCATTTATTACTGTGACATAGTGAGCTACACTGTCTGTCTGCAACATTTACTGCACATGTAACTGTTAATGATATGGACAATATGAATCATACCACTAATGAAGAACATAGCAACAATAATAATAACAACAGCACCAGGACTGATACTAAATGTCCTCTTGAACCAAAAAAACATGTTAGTGATGAAATAACAGTAGAGTTTTGGAAATAACTGACTGGAGTTACTCATAGAGTACTGAACATTTTGTCACATGTGCCAGGATACTTCCAGCTGCTGAAGCAGCATGCAAGGAGGCATCCTCCTCAAATTTAAGCTCAGATGCTGAGGCAGCAAATGCTGATAGACATGGTGGTCATAATGGGGACTGGGAATGGGATATCCCAGGCTATGTCCCACAAGATGATGATGGCACTTCATGTTCTGCTGAATCTTGTGGCGATGAGGTCTGTAGTTTCAATAAGGGGGGTAGGACAGGATGCCTCTGTAAGATATGAGAGGCAAGTACAGAAAAAAATCATATGCTAAATGTAAGAATAAGAAGATGAGCATGAATGAAAACAATTCATCTCAACAAGGAACTGGCAGTGTAGGGTTTCCTCCAAGTCCCTTGACTGTACAAGGAATAGTGCCAGGCAACGTGGCACAAAGCAAAAAAGGTAAATTTTTAGTGTAGAATTTATTTTATATTGACCTTGTTGACAACTCTCAAGCTGTATGCAGTTTGTGCAAAAAGAGTGTCAGTCATTGTGGCAAAGCAGGAAATTTTGGAACATCAGTAATGATATGAAATGCAAAGGTAAAACACCCAATTGAGCGGGGTAGACAGGAGTGTGGTTGGTATGGATGGTGTTGGAGGTGGTGGTGGCAGTGACCATAGTGATAATGAACTGGAAGCAGGAACTGACATTGAATCATTTGATGTGTCCTTGCAGTCTTCCCAGACAAACATGATTGTTTTCTTCTGACACCATCAAGTACTGCAAAATCTCAGATTAGTACTCAATGTGAAAAAGGTATGAAAATACATTCCCCAAAATAAAAAATATCTCATGGTTGTCAACAACTAATATTGGGTGCTATGCACTAACCGGCCAGGTTATTCATGCCTAAGTGCATACTTACCCATTACCTATACTGACCCCTGGACAGGTGCAGGGTGCAGCATGCCATGACCACATGCACCTGTGGGTTTCTGTCCATGACCACACCCCTTCATTGTGCAGGGTCATGTGGGCAGCCAGGGATGGAGTCATGGACCTGGGCAGGCACCCAGCTGGATGCCTGTACCAGGTTCTGCAATGGATCCCTTGTGCCAATGTGGTGGGTGCATAGTGTAGGGTCATGCCACATGGAAGCAGCAACACGAGTACTCATTCTGAGCATTTGCCCAAGCAGCAGCTCCAGCCCTCCTCTGCAGTCTAGTGGGCTGGGGCAGCATGGATGTCTATTGACCAGTGCCGCAGCACCCGGTGGATGCAGAACATGAGGGCATGTACCAGGCTACACCTGGTCTCAGCTGGTGTACTGCAGCTCTCTGTGCCTGGCACTACATAGCATAGTGAATGCTGCATAGTGCAGACACACCCCGACATGCCCCTGATGTGGTGTTCCTTGTGTGACTTGGGCAGCTGGTGTGTATGTGCCTTGCTCACCCTTGATGAATGCCTCCGGGGGTCTGCAGGACCTCTGCTGTGTGGTATTCACGCTTAAGGTTGCCTACGCACCTCAGACATGTGGTGCGTAGGCAACTTTTCCCTCAGTGCATAGGGCCCATTAAAAGAAAGTGTTGCAAGGACATCAAAATTTACCTGCAAGCATCCAACATGCCACCTGTTAAATAGAGCCATTGCAGAGCTGTTGGCCGATTGTCAACTCCTCCTTCTTTTGTTGTCCAAAAAGTTTTCTCAAGTTCATGAACCAAACTGAACCATGATACACCATTTCCTGTCAAACAAATTTCTAAACTGTTTCACAGTTGTATGATTTGGTGTTTACTGCAGTTGTTGAGCAGTTGAAACTCTCTGAAGTGAAGCAGGTTCACATAACCACAGATATATGGACCAGCAACCAAACAATTGTCTACATGACTGTTATAGCTCATTGGGCAAGTTTCCAGTAATAATCCCCACTGTACCATACATGGTAGGAAGCAGGTTGTATTATGTGTCACCACTTTTGAGGAAAACCACACTGCTATGAATATTTTTCAGGAGCTGGAAGAAAAATTCCAGAAATGATTTACTCCATATTCTTTATCTCCAGGGTTCATAATGTCAGATAATGGTGCCAACATAGTCAAATCTTTTCAACCATAGTTATTGACCAGATGCAATAGACCATTTGGCCTGTGTCTGCTGGCAGTTTTGTATGTTCGTATAGTCAGTGGGAAGTTGAGGGGGGAAGGGTGGGGGAGCAGCAGGAGTCAAACCTCTGTGCTGCACAATCGAGCAGACGTGATAAACCATTTGGCCTGTATCTGCTGCCAGTTTCATATAGTTTCTTAAATGGAAACAGAAATGCTGAAAACCTGTTAGGTCTTGCTAAGAAAATATGTGGACATTTCAGCCACTCTGAGAAAGTACAAAAAACTCTGAAGGGGCTGCATAGGTCAAAGAACTTACCACTGCAGACATTGAAGCATTAAGTTCCAACCTGCTAGAATTCAATATTTCACATGTTGGAATGGCTTCTTGAACAGAAAAAAAGCTGTACGTGACTACACCATGCAGAATCAAATAGGTAAAGTAGACATCATTCTGAGTTCCAGCAGCTGGACTCTACTTGAATCTTTGTTCAACTTACTGAAGTCATCTGAGGCTGCCACACATGCTGTCAGTGCAGACAGTGCAATTTGAGTCAAATTCTTCCTCAAATAAGATTTCTTCAGTTTTCTTGATTACATAAAGAAAGACTTTCAGTCAAAGACACTACCGCTGTTTTGCTGGCAGATGACTTGAGCCTCAGACTGTTGACTAATAAGAGAATAAATGCCATGTTTAAGACCAATACCTATGTTAGGCAACTTTGCTAGACCCCACTTTAAGTGGAACATTGAAGCCATCCTTCTGTTAACCAAATGTGACATTGCCCCACCAACACCATTAACTGATGTACAGCAGTCAAACCCTGCTGAACCATCAGAGTGTGTCTCTGGCACACACAATAGCACATCTATCAATTCTTCACAATCACCAGTGGCATCAGAGAGGGAAAGAACATCTACAGCTACTTCTTGGGCATCCTGTATTCAGGGTCAGAAAGGTAAATCACTTCTAAGTCACCTGCAACAACATGGACCAGTATCCTGTAAAGAAAGTGCAGCTGGTTCATCTGCCAGACTGGCAACTGTCACATGCAGCACATCACAATGATCCTGGAGTATTTTACAGACCATACTGTGACTGGTCTTGAGGAACATCCAGTACTCTATTGGAAACTAAAGAGAACAATGTGGCCAGATCTAGCAAATCTTGCAATAACGTACCTCAGATGTCCACCTTCAAGTCCATATTTAGAATGCATATTTAGTGCAGCTTGAGGAATAGTCACTGACCAGAGAACACTGTTATGTCCTGTAAATGTGAAACAGCTTACATTTCTCAACATGAGTGCTGACAATTTCCCAGTTGTCCCAAACACTGAATTATACAATTCTGATCCAGAGCATGAACAACAGCCTGTATAACAGTGATACTGAAAATGATGACTAGGTTGTGTACGAAATGAATAGAACCATCACCACTGCCACCATGCCAGCCACATGTGCCATGCTACTCTTAGTTTTCTTTGTCGATCATCAGTTTTATACTATGTAACTTTGATTCCCACCATGGGTATAATTTTTGGAAATAGCAGCAGGCTCACTCACAGCAGCTGTGCCTTCTGTACCTACCTCAGCAGTGCTCACCACGGGTATAATCTTTGGAAATAGCAGCAGGCTCACTAAGAGCAGCTGCTCTACACCTTCTTCAGCAATGCCCACCATGGGTATAATTTTGGAAACAGCAGCAGGTTTGCTAAGAGCAGATGTCTCCCATACTTGCCTCAACAATGCTCGCCATGGGTATAACAACTTGGAGTACCTAACAAACAGTGTAATAGTCAAAAACAGCCTTTCACATGATTTGTATTATAGTCAGGGTCAGGTAATCGAGTAGTAGAATGGGTCAGGTAGTAACTACCTGACCCAAACCAACTACTCATTTTTCATCTGGGTATTTGTAGGGCACTTTAGAGGTACCTGTGAGTAGTCTTGAGGGTTGTGTATTTAGGTACCCGCCCATGTCTACTTTAAACCAGTGCCTGCTGAATCCATGGTTCTGTATACATCACTGTTACATGGGACAGTCACAAGAGGCATTGTAGGAACAAGAGTAGCAATAAACCATGGAGATTCTCCAAGGGCCATAAAAGTACTATAAAACTAGCAGGCCAATTTAGAAAAAATTCCTCATAGCAGACAAAGAAAAGGACTCACTAGGACTACACACACATCAAAACACTCTGCACAACATATGTTTTTGTGACTTCTGACTGTAGTACTCCTTTAAGTACTACTGGCATCACTTTTCCCTAAAATTTCATGTGTTAGATTCAAAGCTCCTGTAATGTTTATAAAGTAATATTTTTTAATTTTTTTGGTATTCAGATTTGCCATCAATAGTCTACGGCCAACATTTCATGTCTGAGGGGACACTTCCTCAGGGCCCTCGATGATCTAGAAGTATGCATGTTTTGGTGCTGACACATAGTAGATGAGGCTGTAAGCTTGTTATCCCCAATACATGTGGTAGATTTGCCAAGCCACATCAGATTCAGTGGTCATATTTGATTGGATGTATTTTCCTCTTAAGTAATGTAATGTAATGCTTCTAACGACCTGCTCACTACTCCATCTGTTTTGAATATTGAGTCTTTTTTACCTTTTGTTTTACCAGGCAGAGACACACTAAGCTAAAGCTTGTTTATAAGTGTAACCTGGGAGCACAAGGAAGTTAAGTGACTTGCTCAGGGTCACACAGTATGCAAGTGGGGACTGTGGGATTCAAACCAGTCTACCCCATGGCAATTTCCTTGATTTCTTAGCCCAGTATAGGCAAGACTCCTCGGAACAACTTTGAGCACACAAATATAAGAAGAAGCCAGCAGAATAAGGCCATTTGGTCTATATAATCTGCTTGTATTCCAGTGTCCACAGCTTGAGCTACTGACCATGCCCCTCCCCTTCCTTTCTGTCCACCCCTCCTATTACCCTTACTTTCTTTTTAAATCTGTCTCAGCCTCTCTTGTAGCTACCGACCATCTTCAACAAGCCCACCTCATCCAGTAATGCATTCCAAGTGGTCACCACCCTCTCTGTGAAGAAATACTTCCTAACCTCCCTCCTAAACCTCCCTCCCTCCAATTTAAGACTGTCCCCTCACATTTCTTTTGCCATTTGGCTTAATGAGATCATCCTTATCCACCCTGTTGATTCCTTCAAGTACTTGAAGGTCTCCATCATGTTCCTCTCTCTCTCTCTCTCTCCTTTTCTCCAGAGAATACGTGTTCAGGGCTCCAATCTCTCTCTTTATATGTTTTACTCTGGTGACCCATGATTATCTTGGTAGCCTTCTTTGGACAGTCTCAGCATGTTCATATCATTTTTATGTTGTCTTGTGCACATGCAAGTAACATCTTGTGGTAGTAGCAGAAATGCAGAGATGTGTCAGTGTTGACGAATGCAGGGCACGCTTTAGTAGGTGCATCCCTCATTCCTCAATGAGCCAGCATGCTAGCACTGACACAAGAAGTATGTAAAGTGCCACCAACTTGAAAGAAATGTGCTGCTTCAATCGGAGACAACTTCGTCATGCAGCGGCACAGATGGCATGCCTCCCGTATGTGCCTATGTTGGTGAAACATTTCAATAAACATGGTAGTGGCAGGAGAGCAAACAGCTGTTTGCGTTGTGACGTCTCTGCCTTGCCACCGCACTGGTCCCTGCCTGAAAGGTGGGAGGAGGCACTTTCCTTGCCTGCCTCCTCCATGTCCCACTGTCTCTGGCTCAAAAGTTTCTCCCACCCGTGCAGAGCAGGCCATAGACTAAGCTCTGTATGGGCTGGGAGTATTCAGTACCTGAAGGCACTTTTACTGAAAGCATGATCGATCATGCTGGCAGACCACCTTACCCCTGCCTGCCAACATCAGAGTGCTTAATCCCCATGTCAGCCTGTATTCCTCCTCATCTTTTAATATGGTACACTGGGAGCCCACCCCAGTGTGCCAAAACCTGCTGTGGTGTTTCCAACAATGAGCCACTCCCGGTGTTGGATGCTCCCCCCAACATATCCCCCAACCTCGGGTTCCCAATCCCAAGGGTCAGCATTGATCCCCCCCTTGATCCCCTTTGTACTCTGCCACACTGGGGGCCCACTCCAGTGTGCTGAAATCCATAGATTCCCGTAAAAAAGAAAACAGACCCATGACTTTTTGTTAAACCTGAAAAAAAAAACATCCTCATCACTGCCACTGGCCTCCCTCCCCAATCTGCACCTCCTCAGTGCCCCCGCCCACACCCCCCCACCCATACTTACCACTGGCGGTCGGGAGCAGTGATCTTCAGTGGACCGGAACACATCTGCACTCTTCAAAAGCTGACCGCAAACTGAAGAAATGATAAGTCCTATAATGGCACTGAATGGGGTCTTTCAATTTATGTTGATATCTCAGACATTTTGGGGAGTTTTGGTCCCAAATTTTCAACATGGTTCTTGGGACCCCACCTCATGAACACAATCATTGTCATTTCATTATTCAGTCCTGAAAGGTCATCTCACAGTCACTGCACAGAATCACCTTTTGGGACTGAGTAACGAAATGATAGTGCCACTGTTCATGAAATGGGCTCCCAAAAAGCCTATGTTGCAAATTTGGTGAAAAAATTCAAAAAAATGACTGTGTTATGAGCGTGCATTGTGCAGTTTCCATGCATGCTCATAACAATTTTAATATTTTCACTCCAGATTTTCATACCTCCTTATGAACAGCACAGCTGTCATTTTTCACATCCTGCCTGAAATGTGTTTTTGCACATCTGGCACACAATGGCGTGGTCGCTGTGGGAAATCAATGTTCTGGACAGATTAACAAAATCACAGTGCCACTGTTCATGAGCAGAGGTCCCAAAATGCCAATGTTGAAAATCTGGTTAAAAATATCCCCACAATAATTGTGTTACGGGCATGCATTGCACAGTTTCTATGCATGCTCATGACTTCACCAGTTTTTCGTATTTTCACTCCAGATTTTCAACATTACCATTTCTTTATACTTCCTCATGAACAGTGCAGCTGTCATTTTTCACATCCTGCCCAAAATGTGTTTTTGCACCTGTGGCACCAAATGGCACAGTTGCTGTGTACAATCACCTTCCGGCTAATGAACTGATAGTGCTACTGTTCATGAGGTAGGGTCACAAAAGACCATGTTGAACATTTGGGTGAAAATACCAACAAATCCCTGGGGCGTTGGGTTTCTAACCATAATGCCCACTCTGTAAGACTGACAGGCATCAGGGGTGTGACTTGGGATTGCTGGCTGTAATGGTCATGCCATTCCACCCCCACCCCACCCGAGCCAGTGACAGGCATCAAGGTGTGCCTTAGACTCTTTGACCCCAAGGTTCACCCCATTCTCTATACTGCACCATCTCAGTGTATTTCCTAATGAAATCGGGTGAGTGTAAGGCCTGAAGACTCCAAGGCACACCGTGACACTTGTCAGTGTTTGCAGAGTAGGAGGAGGTGAAATGGCAGATGATCCAAAGGCACACCCCGATGCCTGTAAGTCTCTGAAGGGTGGGGGTGGGGTTGGCATCAGTTCAATACTTCACTGCCATTCCTATTATGCATCTCTCTAACTCCTGCACTACCAATGCCAATGCCAACAAGACAACATTTGGCATTGACAAATGCTTATTAATGTGTGGTCTCCAGTACTGTACCTCATACTCCAGATGTGCTCTCACCAGTCACCTGTTCTCAAGTAGTATAACCTCCTCACGCTTACCGCTAATTCACCTGGCTATGCAGCCCAGAATTATGTTTGCCTTAGCAACTGCTTTTCTGCACTACATGGTGTGCTTAAGAATGCTAGTGATCATCACTCTCAGATCTTTTTCCTCTGTTTCAGATACCCAGACCCCTCCTAAGGTAGTACTCCATCCTGGGATTTATTGCTCCAATGTGCATAACTTTGCATTTCTTTGCATTGAAACCAAGTTGCCAAACCCTGGACCACCTCTCAATTTTTTTCAAGCCCTCCTTAAGATCCTGCATCCCTTCTGCTGTATTCCACCCTCCCGCAGAGCTTGGTGTCATCCATGAATATGCACATTTTTCCGCTAATGCCATCACCAATATCATTAATGAAGATACTGAACACCACCAGTCCAGGCACTGAGCCCTGTGGGACCCCACTGGTTACCTCCCTAGTGCTAGATAACTTTCCACATACCACCACCATCCTCTGTGTTCTTCAGACAGTTTTCAACCCACCTGATCATCTTTTCCCTGACTCCTAGATCTGCCAAGTTCCTGATCAACCTTTTGTGGGATATATAGTCAAGGTCTTGCTGAAGTCCAGGTAAAGGATATCTACAACCTGCCCCTGTCTACTGTTTTAGGGATGCACTCAAAGAAGTTAACTTGGCAATTTTGGCATTAAATAGGCTAGGAGAGCATCCAGGACCCACCCATTTGAAAGCATATTACTTTTCCTACCCAACCCAGCACATACTGTAAGTTGTGCTCACCATTAAAGAATACAAGATTGGATAAATGCATAGCCCCTCAAACACATACTTTTGGAAGTTACAATGGTATGGATTTAAAGGGGCTGCACTATAGGCATTTAAGTAACTTAAGCCAATATTGTGTTATCCTCAATGCAGCAATAATGTGGAGTTTGATCCTGTTCAGTTCAGCTCCTACTTGTACACAAATAATAGAGGTTCATCGACTATAAATCTCATTTGGGCCAATTTAGTAGCATTCCTTAGTTAATGATATGGAGATTTTAGACAACTCAGACTCCGTCATTCTCCACTCATACTTCATTTGATGGTAGCATTTCAAAAACTGGATCATAATGTCCATGATTCTCTCAGTAATACTGGAATCCTTGAGATCCTGAATAATAAAAGGATCAGGTGGAATGCTTATCCTGCATTTCTTATGGAGAACCTTTTTCAGGATTATGAAGTGCTTCATTTAAAAATGAGTTAGAAAATCCACAAGACTTTACTGAAATTGTGGATTTGTGGGATTTATTAATTTCTCACATAAGACCCTTGATGACTTCCAAAGCTATGGTAAGAAATCTCCACCACTTGGTTTAATCACATATGAAGAGATGCCAAGAAGAGACTCCATAGGTTGGCAAAATATCACAAAAATACAAAAATGAAAAGTTAATTTTAATAGGCTCAATAAAGCTCATACAGAATATAAGAAAATCCTAGAAAAGAATGTAGGAAATATTTTGAGAGGATGTGGAACAAGCTGAGATCTGCGGTGTTCAAAAAGACTCCTAAAAATTTTGGAATCTAATCAGCTCTGGCTACAACTCATACTCCCAAGATCTAGAGACTTATATTCCTCCCAGTGTTTGAGAGGAATATTATAATCTCTTATATTTTTAAAGTCTGTGATGGAACTTAAAACTTTCTCACAGCTAGAAATAATGTTTTGTCCATAAACCTAATCCCATGTTAATCACGGTTAATGACATCACTAATGCCATTGACTCAATTAAAATAAACAAGGCTCCTGGGCCTGATAAGATTATCCTGAAACTTGCAAGTTTATGAAGAGAAATGGTTGCGCATTTTGGCAATACTATTTAATTCCAACATTCAAGATGGACCTGTACCGTCAAGTTGAAAAGGTAGTCATAGTTATCCACTTTATAAAAAGCGATGCTCGAGACCCAAAGATGTATTGACCTATAAGTTTAATAGACATATCTCAAAAGCCTTTCACAAGAATTATTCTGGACAAATTACAAAACTGGTTAGATGTAGAAGAAATTCTCTTGGAATAGCAAAATGGTTTTTGACCCAATAGATTAACAATTCCACACTGTTTTGTACTTGCTCATCTGATCTGGAAGTACATCGAGATAAAAATGTCAAAATTGTTTTGTTGTTTTGTGGACTTCAGTTCTGTTTTTGATGTTGTTACTAGATCTATTTTCTGGAATACTTTGTCAGAGCTTGAACCTGAGCTTACCTATTAAATACACTCATAAGACTTCATAATGACAATTGGATAGAGGTGCATTATAATAAAAAGGTGGTTTAAATAAACTGATAAATGTTAATATGGGCATCAGGCAGGGCTGCCTTCCAGCTCCTTCTCTCTTTAATGTATATATTAATACTATCTTACAAAATTTAGAGGATTCTAACTTTCATTCACCTTCTCTTCTAAATAGAAAAGTTTCTTGTCTGGCATATGCTAATGATAGTGCACTCCTGTCAGCATCTTATCTCAAATTACAATGAAAAATGAATAAATGTGTTAGTCTTTGAAAAAATGTCAAACTTCAAATAAATAGGGAAATTACCAAAATTGTGGTATTTGGTAATAACAATAATATCACCAGGTGTAAGAAACTTTACCTTGACAAAGAGCCTCTTGAAACCACTGATTTTTATGATTATCTGGGGGTCTGTTTCTCTGCTAATTGTACTTGGAAACAACATAGGAATTTACTCATAACTAAGATAAAAACTGCCTTTAATGCATTCAAGATCTTTAATTCATAATTAGGAAAGTCTTTCATTCCAGGTGTTCTTAGGGTATTAAATGCAAAGGTTGGCTCAAGTGTGTTATATGGGGCCAAAATTTGGGTTCAGACTTCTTTAGATACACACTGAAGATCCCTGGAGCAACAGATGAATACATTTTACCAATATGTCCTTATGACATTGCAATCTGTACCTGCTTCAGTATTGCGACTAGAACAGGGTCAGATGTCCCTTCAGTCATTAATTTTGGAAGAGCAATTAAATTGTTTTTATCACTTTTCTTCTTAAAGAGCTTTGCTTGCCACGATTATGCCTGGAGGAACAAATAAATTATTCACTAAGAAGCTCTTGCTTTCCATATATAAAATCATTAAAAATTATTCATACCCACTGAATCTAAAATATATCTTACATGAAATTTATCTAAGACCTAGAAAAGAAATTAAGGAAATAATTCACAGCAGATTACGGAATTGTTCAGGTAGGTCAGATTTAGAGAGAATTTCTTCATTAAAATACTATAAATGGTACAACATTTTGAAAAAAGACCACCAGTTAGAACCCTACTTACAGGCTATATCTGATCCTGACTAGAGGAGACTGCTGACTTGGTTCTGTAGGGAGCTGTACAAAGTGAATTACATATTATTTAACCAGGGTAGGCCTGGTTATACCTCCCAATATTGCAGTTGCAATAATAACACTATTGATGACCTGAAGCATATAATATTGCTGTGCTCCTTGTATGACTCAAGATGAAGCAAATGATTCTGCTCTAACCTGAGGAATATAGGCTTCCTCCCGACTGCATTCTCAAATTGCTTTCCACATCAGAAAACCCTATGGTACTGCGTAAATTAAGTGGTTTCTTGGCAACTATACATCTCTGACTGTGGCACTTTAAAGGAATTTTATACTGTCATTCTTTATGTTATCGTATATTACTTTGTCTTGCTGTGCTGGAAACAATTGAATGCATAATTGTATTTCTGATTTTAATTTTAGTCTATTTTATTTTTTTCTTTTTCCTATTGTAAAGACATGTAGTCAATCATGTAATAAACCTTGTACTTGTACTTGTAGCTCCTACTTGTGGAGCAGGGGTAGATGAAGGAAATCTTAATAAAGATCTATAGTAGGAATCAAGGATTTTATCAGATAAAATTATTTATACATTTTCAATATAGTTCCACTCCATACAACACAATCACATTTAATATCATTTCTGCAACTATAAATGCAGGCTCCAGTATTTATTCCCCATATTTCTTAATAAATCACAAAAGAACCAACTTATGTTGGATCAGTTTTCTTTATAATTGTTTTCAGTGTATTCCCCATTTCTGTTACTTTAAATCAGATATAAGTATTAATTTAGTATTTCTACATTATTTTTGCCAAGGAACCAAGCATAGTCTTGTGTCAAATATTATAATTTAATTTTATTCAAATTTATTGTAAGTTTCAAACTGTCACAACAGTGTTTTAATAGATTCAATTTCCACTGTAATTCTATTGGAGAGAAAACTAGAAGGGCAGTGTGATCAGCATATGATAATATCGGGCATAGAGTGCTCAGTATAGTTGGCAAATGAGTTTGCAGTTCATACAACAAGAAGGTGATCTCAGTTACATGTAGTACATATTAAATAATAAGGGTGCTGTAAACAGCCTTGTTTTATCCCTTTATTTGTTCTGTACAATTTGGCATTATGGCATTATGGCATTATGGCCGTTTCAATCAAAACGAACACTAAATGAGGCTTATGAGTAAAGTTGTATTATTGGAAGCAATAATCTTAAATCAGTAGCCATATCAATTAGATTTTTTAGGTATATTCTTTTGCAAAGAGCCAGAGGCTGACTGGAAATTGGTAAATATGATGTACAGTTTTTTTAAAACAACATATTTTTCCATCAACTGTACCAATGTGAATGTATGATTAATTGTTGAATAACCAACCCTGAACCTTACTTGATATGGAGATCTCATTTTCATTTTACCAATACTCCAAGCTTTCTAGCAAGATCTTGGCGAATATTTTAGCAACATACAGTCTAATAGACTTATTGATGATATTAGGTAGGATTGTCAGTCCTTCCCTTTTTATGTATGGGAATTCTCCAATTTGTCTTGTATGAGGGAGGGATATATCTTTAGTACAAACATTTGTTTAAAAAGCTTCTCATAACTGGAAATTATGGACCAGATATTCAAAACTTTGTGCTTGGCGCAAACCGTTTATGCAGGATTAGTGCAGGTCTGGTATATTCAAAAGGACAAATAGCACACGCAAACAGCATTAGTGCTGGGCAAAATTATAATGTATGCAAGGGACAAACAGAGGTGGCATGTACATGAGTACAGGTGCAATGCTATATTCAGCAAATAGCACCATGCAAAGTGTTTTTACGTGACTTAGCGCAACACTTTGTGCAGTGCAAATTACTGCCTAGGAAAAGGTAGTCTTAACTCTGGGCAGAAAAGCGTGTACAGCCTTGTGGCTTTGCATGACTTTTGCAAAGCTTTGCATGACCCTAACCAGTATGTATGGCTACAGAAATAAGCTAGACATAGAAGAAACATGCTACTCAGGGATGGCATCCCTATGGTGCCATCATCTGCCACCAGTCCCAGCCATGCCAGGCAGTATATGGTGACCCAGCTCCCAGAGGTCACCATGGCAGTGTGGCCACAGGACAGACCTGCAGACCACCCTTCGGTGGACACCAACAGATTGCAGCACACACATGCAGCGCCAGGCATGGAGGGTGTTATGGGGAAGAAGGCATATGGGCCAGACTGCACCACAGACTGGGTGCAGCCACAGGGCTGGGACAAGCCATGCAGTGCAACTGGGCCAGTGTTGATAATACCCCAACACCAGTGTGCCTGTCTGATGGTATGTGCCCCTAGCTACATACTGCACATCTGTACAGACTACATGTATGTGTCACTGTGAGTATCCCATGGCAGTGGTGCAGCATCTTGGTCACACAACAGCATAACAGTATAACAGTACTGTCCACTGTCAGTAAACACCTGCAAGTTGGGCCTGTGGGTTGTGTACAGTACAGTGGTCAGTACTGCCCTACACCATAGGCATTGCTGTGTCCCTCACACTACTGGCCCCTTGCTACTGTAGTGTCTGCTGTGCACTGTAGCATGAACTACAGTTTGAAAATTGCTGCCTGCATGCAGCACCACCACCCGTGCCTGTGCTGTGTGAGTCCCCTGGGGCACAATATTCTATGCTGTACTATACAAATGTAGGCCCTTAAGAAAAAAACTAGCTACTAATAATCTTATGGGTTGGTTTAATAATAAGTGTAGACATAATCAAAAGTCTTACAGCAGCCAAAGAGAGGGACTGCAGCCAAGAGTTAACAGTGCCTGGTCAGGTATTGATCAGAAAGACAAACAGAAGAAGACTGGCACCTGTTGTAGTAGCGTTTGCATATGCAAACAGTTCTTTTCCCCAAAGCACTTGCACTGTAGTCCATGTCCTTTCTTTCCAAAACAATTGTATTTTATTGGATATAAAGGTAAAAGCAGCAAGTAGAGCAACGCAGAGCAGTTCAGTGCAAATGCAAATTTCCATGCAAAAATGCTCAAAGTGCTAATCCATGCAGTGCAATAGTGCATTAGTCCATAAGACCAAACAGTACTTGCTCCTAAAAAATTGTTTTTAAAAAAAAGGACTTGGAATACAGTGTGTGTGTGCTTTGGGAGAAAAGAACCGTTTGCATATGCAAATGACATTACAACAGGTGTCAGTCTTCTTTTGATAGTCTTTCTGTTCAATACCTGACCAGGCACTGTTAACACTTGGCTGTGGCCCCTTCTCTTTGGCTGCTGTAAGACTTTTGATTATGTCTACACTTATTATTAAACCAACCCATAAGATTATTAGTAGCTAGTTTTTTCTTATACAAAAATGTTATCATCTCAACCTTTCTTATTGAAGCTTGTTCTACAAAGCTTTGTATTCATCTAACCTTCTGTTTATGAGTAAAGGTTGTTTTCAGGTCTCATCTCCATGTGAAGGTTCTTATGTAAGCAATAAAACATGAAGGACTGGTGGTTGCTGGGTTAATACACGCCCAGGTGCTTAGTGAGGAATGAGTAGTTGCACTGAGTGCCTTCAGCACCTGGAAGTGCATCAACCCATGACAACCACCACCCCGGAGAGTCTTATTGCACTCATAAAATGTCCCTCCTATAAAAAAATTTAAACATAGAACAAATACAAAAATATCGGAAAAAAGAATTAAGGTAATTTTACAATATAAGGCAAAAAATAGTTCCTGTTTCAGCACATTTTGTGGTATTATTCTGTGTGCACTTTGTGGCGCTGTTGTGTCTGGAATGATATTTATAGTATTTTCAGTCATTATTGATAACTGTGTTTTAATTTTAGAGTTTGTGGTTGACATTTAGATGGTTTTGAACTTATATATACAGACCGTGGCTCATAATTAACATTTGTGAGTTGAGATCTAATAGTTGAATTTTGAGAGAGAGAGAGAGAGAGAGAGAGAGTGAGAGAAATGCACAGCCATTTGATGAATTAATCTGATGCAGCTATGAAGAGAGATGTGAGAATGTAAGCGTGATTCAAACTGTTGTGTGCTTGCATTTTTGGTGCTGTCACCAGGAAATAAAGTAATTTGGTAACACTTTACCACAAGTTCCCTTAAGTACACTGTGCTAGCCCAGTGATAAACTGGGTAAGGAACTGGCTAACGGACAGGAGGCAGAGGTTGGTGGTAAATGGGATCCAATCCGGGGAGAGGAGGGTGACCAGTGGGGTACCTCAGGGGTTGGTTCTTGGACCAGTCCAGTTTAATATCTTCATTAGTGACATTGCAGAAGGGCTGGAGGGCTGGAGGGAAAGGTCTACCTGTTTGCAGATGACACCAAGATCTGCAACGGGGTGAATACTTCGTACAGGGTGGAGAAGATGAGGAGGGACTTAGGGAAGCTTGATGAATGGTCTGAGCTGTGGCAACTGAGGTTCAACTCAAAGAAGTACAAAATAATGCACTTGGAATGAGGGAACCCTGGGGAGAGCTACAGGATGGGGGGAGCTGCTGACAATCACCAGCGAAGAAAGAGACCTGGGGGTTACCATTTCAGATGACCTAAAGGTGTCTAAGCTGAGTACAAAGGCTGCAGGGAGGACCAGTGGCATGCTGGGGGTGCACAGGCAGAGGTGTCACTAGCAGAAGGTGGGAGGTAGTGATGCCATTCTATAAAACACTAGTGAGGCCTCACCTGGAGTATTGTGTGCAAGTCTGGAGGCCACACCTTTGCAAAGACATTGACAGGGTGGAGGCAGTCCAGAGAAAGGTGAGAAAGATGGTACAGGGCTTGCACCAGAAAACATATGAAGAGAGATTAAAGAATACTTGCTGGAGGAGAGGAGGGATCAGGGTGACATGATTAAACAAGGTGCAGGGGGTGGCATCTTCTAATATAGAAGGAGTACATGAACAAGGGGGGCATGACATGAAATTGGAAGGTGGCAGGTTAAGGAGAAATGTAAGGAAGTTTTTCTTCACAGAGAGGGTGGTGAACACATGGAACAGTCTGCCACAGAAGGTGGTGGGAGAGAGCACAGTGGAAGGATTTAAGCATGCCTGGGACAGGCATAAGGGAAACTTAGTGGGAAGGAGGGGTGGAAAGCCATTGACCAGATAGAGTCAGAGGCCGTGAACAAGTGTAGGGCTAATGGCAGACTGGATGGGACTGGCGGTCCTTATCTGCAAACAGTTTATGTGTATTTACTGTGTAATTACACTGTAACTGCACTGAAACTGTGATGTAGTTACATGCAAAAAATATGTAATTACAGTCCTGTTTCATGTAATTAATGATTACCTAAGTATACTGTATTTACTGTGTAACTGCATTGAAACTGTGATGTAGTTACTTGCAACAAATATGTAGTTACAGTGTAATTACTCATGTTTCATGTAAGTAATGATTACCTACCCTAAAGTTACTTTAAAACTGACACTTAAAATAAAGTGTGACCTTTTAAAGCACAGCAAGTCAGTGTCTTGGTAAGGTGTTGAGCAATTGGGTCAGCAAGCTGGAGTCAATGACTCAATAAGTTTGGGAGCAGGCAGGCCAGCATGCAGGAGTCAGTGTCTCAGTAACCTTTGGAGCTGTTGAGCCGGCATGCAGAAGCTGGAGTGTAAGTGAGTTGTGGAGCAAGCATACTGGCATGCAGGAGGATGGGCAGTTGATGGATAAATAGATGAGTGGGGGGCACTCTGAGGTATGCCTGCAGAAAGATAAGGGTTTTATTTTATAAAGGAATAGCAGCTGGGGATCATTGTTCGCTCTAAGTACTGCATGTCCTTTTTAAAGTGCAGTACCCAGTCAAGGATGTGAAAATATCAAGTAACAGAGTGTTCTTCTCTAAACATGATAAGGGAATAATTGAAAATGAGGATCCAAGGCCTGTGGGAGAAAAGGTAAGTAGATCAAGTCAAATGTTACAATATTACATGAATGGTGTCTGTCCAGTTGTGGTAGGATTGGGAGTTTTAAAATATGGTAATACATAATGCTGCACATTTAATAGTTCATTTGCTTTTTGTAAGGGTGGTAAGGGATCAAATAGTTTCTCATTGGATAGGTGTAATACAGGGATCCTCATTAGATCAGAAGTGGGTGTGGCTGATTATTTGCTTTTGGGGGACATACAATATCAACACAGGGTGCACTCACTGTCTGAGATACACTGTATCCTACCATTTAAAAATCTTTGCTTTTGACCAACCTGTAAGGCAAAAAGCAACAGCAGTGGCGAAAATAGAACAACTTACTGGAATTCCCCCATATGTAGCTAGCTTAAATTTAGGGCCAATCAAAAAATATAGCAAAGTAAAGAAATTTCTCTGATTTTATTATCACTAGAAATGTTTTGGCAAATGGGTCTGGCTAGCCCAGCAGGCTTATAGCATGCCACTAGCTAAGGGGCTTCTGCTTTGCAAGGTGACTGACAAAGAAAATTTGTTTAAACACTAACTGGGTTCCACATCAACATCACGAAAACAAAAGACAGCGCAGGCAGTAACAGTTCTGTCAATAACCTGAAAGGAAAACCATGTCTGTGCAAAATAGAGAAGAGCAAAGTCAAAGAAACAACAAGCAGAATTTACAAGTAACTAAAAAAGCTGCTACTCGTGTTATGTTTGCCACTTTTATGTTGTCTTGCGTGCAAGACAACATATTGGTTGTTTGAAGTGGAGGAGCTATCATTCTTGTTAGCTAGCTGTGTTGTGGCCAGTGGCTGCCCACTCGTGTTTTCTCCAGCTTGGGTCTGTGGCACGAATTACATTGCACACTGTCTATGACAGCAGTTGCAAAGCATGCCACCAACTTGAAACGATTTAGCCGCTGCAATGAGGGAGCTCCCCCTCAGTGCAGGGTGTGCCTTCCCTGGTGTAACATTTCAATAAGACATGGTGGTGGCTGTGCCGTCCACCTCTCACAGTCACCAGAATAGCCGACATCGGGGTGCCCAATCCCCATGTCAGCATGCCCCCTTCCCAGTCCAATTTGCTGATGGGGAGCCCAATCCCTATCGGCATAATGGCCCCCAATAAACTAGTTGTGTGCCAAGAGGGTGCCCAATCCCCCAACATCATGCACCCCCATGTTTCTGTGCCGACAGGGGCCCAATTCCCCATCAGCTTCATTCCACCCTTGCCAATTAGCAAACAGGGTGCCCCAATCCCTATCAGCATATGGCCCCCTTATATCATATTATTTGTGTGCCGAGGGTGGCTCAATCCCCCTCAGCATCATCCCCAACAGGCTCTTCTTTACTGATGGGGGGTCCAATCCCCATCAGCTTCAGTCCCCCCTCTCCAAAATCACAGGTGGCACACTGAGAGCCCACCCCAGTGTGCCCAAAGCAAACCTGCAAAAAAAAAACCTTCCCCCAATGTCTTTTTTTTAGTTTTTTTTACCTGAAAGACAGAAAATGGTCCCTCGTCATTGGGTTCTCTCCCCCAACCTGCACCCACTCTCTGTGCACCTCACCTCCCCACACCCTCCCTCACCCCCATACTTACCTCTGGAGCCCGGTGAGATGATCTTCGGTGGACCAGGAACACGTCTGCACTCTTCGAAGCTGACCACAAACTGAAGAAGTGCTGGTAAGCTGTATAATGGTATAAATAGGGTTTTTTCCAAATTTGGTGCATATGTCGGCCATTTGTTGGACTTTTGGCACCAAATTTTCAATATGGGGTTCTTGGGACCCCTCCTCATGAATTCAGTCACTGTCATCTTGTTATTCAGTCCCAAAAGGTGACTTCATGGCCACTGCATGGAATCACCTTTTGGGACCGAGTAACGAAACAACAGTGTCACTATTCATAAGGTGGGCTTCCAAAAAGCCTGTGTTGCAAATTTGGTGAAAAAATTCCAAAAAATGACTGTGTTATGAGTGTGCGTCGTGCAGTTTCCACACACGCTCGTAACTTTGATAATTTTTAATATTTTTTACTTGAGATTTTCACCATTGCCATTTTTTCATACCTTCTTATGAACCATATAGCTGCCATTTTCCATATCCTGCCTGAAATGTGTTTTCACACAACTGGCGCGCAGTGGCACAGTTGCTGTAGGAAAACAATTTTTAGAACAGAGTAAGAAAATCACAGTAACACTGTTCATGAGCAGATGTCCCAAAATGCCCATGTTG
Organism: Neoceratodus forsteri; assembly: GCA_016271365.2. Lineage (NCBI taxonomy): Eukaryota > Metazoa > Chordata > Ceratodontiformes > Ceratodontidae > Neoceratodus > Neoceratodus forsteri. Next base: position 857,456,762 of record CM028132.1, on the reverse strand, counting down.
AAATTTTGGTGAAAACATTCCATAAAATAACTATGTTACAAGCATGCATAACTTCGAGAATTTTTAATATTTTCACTCCAGATTTTCAACATTGTCATTTTGGCACACCTTCTTATGAACAGTACAGTTGTCATTAGCCACATCCTGCCCAAAATGTGGTTTCACACATCTGACGCACAATTGCATGGTCGCTGTGGGAAATCAATGTTTGGGGCAGATTAGGATAATCATAGTGCCACTGTTCATGAGCAGAGATCCCAAAATGCCTATGTTAAAAATTTGATGACATAATTCCACTAAATGACTGTATTATGAGCATGATATGCAGTTTTCATATACACTTGTAACTTCAAGAATGTTTAATATTTTCACTCCAGATTTTCAACATTGCCATCTTTTCACAGCTTGTTATCAATGGTGCAGCTGACATTTTAATGTGGTGAAGAATGGTGTGGTCACTGTGGGAAATCAACGTTCAAGACAGATTAATAAAATCATAGAGACACTGTTCATGAGCAGAAATCCCAAATGCTTTCATGAGGTGGGATCACAAAAAGGCCATGTTTTAAAATTTGGAGTGCAAATACCAACAAACGCCCAGGGTGTTAGGGTTTCTAACCATAATGTCCCACCCTGTATAGACTAACAGGCATCAGGGGTGTGTCTTTGGATTGTCTGCTGTAGTGCTCACGCCATTGCACCCCCACCCCCACCCTGCAGCCACTGACAGGCATTAAGGTGTGCCTTGGACTCTTCAGCCCCAAAGTTCAACCCATTCTCCTATGTTGCATCCATCTCAACATACTTCCTTATGAAATGGGGTGAGCATAAGGGCTGATGACCCCAAGGCACAACACAACATTTGTCAGACTCCGCAGGGTAGGGTGAGATGAAATGGCATGTGCATTATGGCCAGTGACCCAAAGGCACACCTCAATGCCTGTCACTCTCTGCAGGATGAGGTGGGGTTGATGTTGGTACTATACTTCACTGCCATTCCAATTATGTGTCTCTCTAACTGCTGCACTACCAATGCCAACAGCAGCAAGACAACATTCAGCATTGACAAATTCTTGTTTACTTTTTCCCTTTGCTATTTTTCTCTTACGTGATTCTGACAGTGCACGGCTAAAAGAACTCCCTATTTCACGATCACATGCACTTGCTATTTTGTAGCCTTCACTGTTTCTTTTTCCACAATTCAGAAAACATGGTTTTCACCATGCTTCTTTTCAGGATGCGTTTTGACGGGATACCCACTAACTTCAGGAAGCACACAATACTGGTATGTTTGAAAACACAAAAAATCTCAGCAGAGTTCAAACTGAATTCTTTTCAACTAATGGAGCTGGCTAGCCAAATATTCTTAAGGAACAGGTTGTGCCCTCTCTCTGTAGCTAACTGGGTGGGGTGGGGTTCTTGCTGCTTTGTTCAGCAAACTAGACACTGCCTGTCCTATAAGGACAAATGCAACATACTGGGAAGGATTAAGGGATCCTATAAGGACAGGTGCAACATACTGGGGAGGATTAGGGATGCAGTCCTCCTCAACATATTAGGTTCTGCAATATGTCCAATGCTGTATGAAAAGCTCAGTAGATCCATATCCCCCCAACTTTTTAGCTGTGGTTGCACCCATGCCCAACACACACATGCACATACTCAGGCAGCCTTTATTTGTTTTTTTTTCTTCTATGTTTCTTTCACTTTGCTCATATTTTGTCTTTTAAAATCTGATAAGGTATTTACATTTTAAAGAAGCAATTTAAACAAATAAACCTAACACTAGTGTTTCTCATGCACACGCCAGCCTCTGACAACACTAGCACATGTATATGTTATTGTGTAGTAACCACATGATTTTCAAGCATCAGTTGCTTTATAATTAATAATAAAAAACACACCAAGCATATTTTTATTATTTTATCTTCTAGTTTAGCCATTACCTAAGGAGACCTACTATTTGTATTTAACAAATCATGTAATTGTGTAAATTACCTCTATAGTACGGCAATTAAATTGCATAAAATGGGAGTTTGACTTGGATAAGTGTCCAAAATGTTAGAAGCCTCAAGCAAATCTTGTACACATGATGTGGAAATGTAATTATAACAATGAACTCTGGAATGGTATAGTCTTCCTGGTGTCCCCTTAACCAACATACTTTAGCAAACAACATTAGTTTGGAGTCTTGCATTGTTGGCTATTTTCCACTAGGTAAAATATTGACCTATGCAGAAACCAACTCTATTAGCATAATAGCGATGGTAGCAAAAATGTTTATGCTGAAATACTGGGCAAAGAACACTTCTCCCTTCCTTACATAGTGGAGATTTAACCTTATGGAAACCTGTAGGCTTGAAAAGAATGCTCATTGCCTTTATTTTAAGGCAAATGACTTTGAAAAAAAAATGGGGTATCTTATTGGAATATGTTATCTCACAGAACACACAGAGTGAGCTTGGTGACTCATGAGCAAAAAGTTTGGCTCGTGAATATGGACATCTCCTTTCATGACAGGTACAGAACTTCTCCGAAATCTATACTCCCCTTTCTGACCTTTTTCCTATTCTTTTTGTCCAAAGCCAAGATATAGTTTCAATTTATAATGTGATGTAGTTATAGTTGTTATACTTCCAGATTTAGAAAGTTTTATATATAACTTTATTTTTTTATATCTCTAGTAGAGGATCTCTAATAATGTTATGCCCTTTAGTTGAATATTTATTGATAGTTGTGATGGAAGTTAACATCATACTGTTTGTGTTCTATATTTGGATCCATGCCTAGTTATAATATTTCTTTATGCTATGTATAAATTCAATATGTTATGTTATCCCATGTACTTTTCATCTGAAATTAATGTTTTGTTATGATTTTTTAAAAATGCAATAAAAAAATAATTGAAAAATGGAGACTTAATATTAAAATGGTTCAAGGAAATGTACTGAAAATCATGATCTTAAAGAGTTCATGAAAGGTCAAACTTTAAAAGTTTTCCAGTTTCCTATTAAAAAGTTACTATGAACACTGGCATTACCCAAATCACATACATTTGAAAATTGTCAATTTCTGGACATGCCATGCTTTGTGAAATACATTTGCACAAAAGCAGGTTATTTGCCCCTCAGATACCATGGGTTGGATTTCCAAACACTTGCAGTACCATTTTGCTGCATTTGCAGCACTTGCAACATGACTGTTAAGCAACAAAAGGTGGTCAAATGTTTTGTTGTAGCGCCAGTACAATGTGGAATTCATATGCTGCACGTGCTAGATTATTTGCCATTGAGTTGGTGAAGTGTTGTAAATGCACCAGAATGTCTGAAAATCACCCACAAACATTCTAGCATATTTACATGGAAGGAGCCGCAGCAGCAAACTGCCACAAGTGCTCTAAACCTCTGAAAATCCAGACCCATGTGTTGCCACTGCTTTCTCTGTCCTAACCTCATAATTCTCTGCTTGTGACATTGAAATAATTTTTGTGGTAACACATTTTGGTGTCATAAGCAGGGGATTATGACTTTGCAACAGATATAAGAAACTCGAACAGAGAGTCGAAGGGACAATGATCCTGTTGGAATGAAAATGTATTTGGTAATGAAAATTGAAAGGCCTTGGAAGTCAAATGTTGGGGGCAGTTTGTGAAACTGAGTTCTGTAAATACAGTATATTGCAATTACGATAAAATGACACCTTATTTACTTAGAGTCTTCCATACACCAATTTCCATAGATTTGCAAATGAACATGAGAACCAGTAATGCATAATATGCAGTTGAGGATTTAAAGAGTTTATTAAAGCTTTACATAAACAAAGCGGGCTATTATTTCTCTAAAAAGTGACCTTCAGTGTTGGCATGGGTAGCTGGGGCCCTGAAATTCTGGTATCTTTAGACTCCACTTAAACCCAAAGGAACTAATCAAAAATGCCTCCTCCCCACATTCACTTCTAATATGGCTGCTCATTATCTGTCCTTCTCCCTTTACAGAGAAAGCAAAATATCATTTACATTTTAACTTTCCCTATAAATAAGTTTGATGTTTTCACACATGTAATCATCCTTTTTTCTTTCTCTTAGCTGCCCTCTCCTAGAAAGGGCCTACTGCAGTTAAAGGGACCCCACTTCGCCAGCGGCACAACAGGGTTTTCCACTTTTCCTCTGAAGGTCAGTCCATGTTTGGTGGACTTCAATAAATACAAAAGCAGCATGGTAAGTGAAGTCAATGCATGTGTTCTTTTTCATGCAATAATAACACTACCTCAGAGGAAAATAGCAAGCAAAAATGTTAATACTTGCAAAAGTACAACTGTATTACCCACATTTGAATAAAGAAAAAGGCATTTCAAAATTTAAAAATGCTCATCAGGATTGCTAATTCTTTCACTTATTAGAAGAAAAAATAAGTCCAACTGTGTGACTGTTTCACTGTATTTACTTACTTTACAAACAGCTGCTTGCATGATTGCATCAAAGCCTCCTTCTGGAGTGTCTAAATTAGCAGAAACACGCTGGTCTTTTATAATTTCATTGAATCTTTCAGTATTGTCAGTCAGTGGTAGGACATGTTTGTATCCAAAGACAGGCAAGCAGTCTATGTTTACGCCCTACAAAACAATAAAACAATATATTATATGTATAAAACAGAATAATAAACATGAAATTGAAATACACCATTTAGCTAGTAGTTTACAAGTGGTTGTTTCTGCTGATAATGAGACAACAATCCTTGGCTTGAATATAATAGTGATACTGATGATCATTTTATATACTATTGTTACTTGTTATAGCTTATTAGACACCAGATGCAGTGGGCATAACATCAGAACAGAAGGAGTTGTGACAGGCAGTGTTGGATTCTAATTTAGTATAATAATTCTTTGCAAAAACTGCATTAATGCAACGTTTAGGTTGAGGCTAAACCAACAAAAGTAGGGAAATCTGACTTTAGGGTTTCTAATCCTAAAACCTCAAAAATGCCACCCTAGTACCAATAAGTGAGTCTTCCTAGGGTTGTCAACCTAAAAGCTCCCCATTAGATGTGTATGTTTCTGGAGTGTATCAGATGGGGTGAGCTTTAGGGTTGACAACCCCAGGAAGTCTCTGCCCTGATTTGCTTTTAGGAGTGGTGTTGAGGTTTTGGGGACAGCAAGAGCCTGTTAGTGGTAAACCTTCAAGGAGGGCTGCCTGTTGGTGGGGGGGCAACAAGAAGTTGAGGGGTAAATTCAGGAGGGATGTGAGATAGTACTTTTCACAGAAAGGGTAATGGATACCTGGAATTGCTTTCTAGAGGAGATAGTGGGGCAAAATAATAAATGGATCCAAAAATGCCTGGGATAGGCTACAAGGGAATAATGAGGGTAGGGTAGAAGGTATTATAATAATAACAAAAAAAACACAATTGGCAGACTGGGTGGCCCAGGGCCCTTATCTGTCATCATACATTCTATGTATCTATGTTGCTCTAGTTCTGAGACACCACACTGGTCTGGTGCCCCTTCTGGGATGCTAGAAACTTAGGGTTGCTCTCTTCCTGAGAAGCCACACTGGTCTGGTGTTACCCTTCTGGGATGCTGCAACATTCAGTTTGCTCTTTCTGAGATGCCAGACTGATCTGGCGCCCCTCCTGGGATGCTAGAAACTTAAGGTTGCTCTTTTCTTGAGAAGCCACACTGGTCTGGTGCTCCTTCTGGGATGCTGCAGCATTCAGGTTGCTCCTTCTGAGATGCTGCACTGGTCTGGTGCTCCCCTTCTGGGATGCTGCAACATTCAGGTTGCTCCTTCTGAGATGCTGCACTGGTATGGTGCTCCCCTCCTGGGATGCTAGAAACTTAGGGTTGCTCTCTTCCTCAGAAGCCACACTGGTCTGGTGCTTCTCTTCTGGGATGCAGATCTATCCTCATACCATCAGCAATTACTGCTAGGTGGAGGGTGAGTGAGCACAGGGAAGCTGCCAGAGGCCATGCCACTCCAGCCATGGAAAAGTTTGTTCCTCAATCTCTTCAATAACCACTTTGATTTCTGCTGCAGGTACATGAGTAATTATCTGGGCATCATTTGGAAGGAATGTTGCAAACTGTCCAAGGGTGCGGTCCAATGGCCCCCTACAGGCTGTTGGGGCACCAGTCTAGCTTTCCACCAAGATTGCTTAGAATTTGTGCTTTGAAACACTATTTCAGGTGCCCAAATATAAATCTGTAATCAATTTAGGTATCTCGATACCACAGGTTCACCTGACAGAGCAGAGCAGAAACAGCCAAGACAAACTAGCACCAACAGGGTAACTGGCACAGGTTCAGAGAGGTATTGGAACAGATCCTTAGGCCAAAGGTTACAGCAAAGAAGTGACAGCAGGAATGCCTAAAGGATAAACAGGTCATTGACCTTATAGGTTCATTTTAGGTTCTTAATTTCAGTTAGGGCGCGCATAAAATCAGCAGAGTCTATTGCCCCTGCACATGTTGGTCACAGGAGGGCCAAAAGGATGAACAAAGTTGCCACAAACTAGTATATCCTTTGGATCAAAACCTGATGGGATGAAAGCATATTTCATTACTTCAACAGAAGTCCTTATCCAAAGATCTGGAGGCCCCACTGCAGGAGGGCTTGAGCTCATGGGATCAACATGTGCCTCAAATGTCCCCAAAGTCCTTCAAGGTCACAGAAACTCTGGCACCAGTGTCTTGGAGAGCAGCACTCCCTTGCACCTGCAGATCACATGCATGCCACATGATCACAGTGCTGTAGATTTGTCATCAACCAGTCAGAAGGCCAAGTCCCAGATGGGCCTCTGCATTGTGATAACCTCCCCTCACCACTCCAATAGAACTGCTTGGTCCATGCTGCACTGTGCCCATCACATGAGTCCATCTTCTGTTCTTCTATTTTCTGCTCAGTCTCCACCATGTTGCCTCCTTTTACCTGTAAGGAGTGCATCTCAGCCACACTCTCCATCCCTTCAGCACCAGGGCTGACTGGTGCAATAGCTCATTGGAGCCTGTCTTTGTTGGTCAAATAACAGACTGAACTCACACAACTTAGATACAGATCCCAGCAAGGCAATTAGGGAATATAACAATTTACTTAATGGGCTTTTTGATATGCCTTGGGTTGGTTCAAACTCTGTTCCCTTTTACCGTATTTACAGCATCAACATAGAACACTGGGCACCACACTTGAGGCATAACTGGCTTGCAAATAACCAACAATTTATTTCCAAGGTGCAGTGCACAACACCAGAAATATGACAGGTAATTATACAGCCAGAGCCCCAACTGCAACCTCATCTAGAGCCCATTAAAAATTAATGTGTACAGAATCCCATGACCAGGAGCAGTGAGAACTACATTATGCAACACTTTAACTTTTTTACAGTTTGTAAATGTCACAACAGCAGCCTCAGGGGAGCCAGGGTACCATGGAATTTACTCATGCCCCATACAGCAGAGTTATATACCACCCCTCTCTAGTAGCAGGGTGGGGACATACCCTCTTAACCAGCAGAGCATGCAGTATGCGGGCATGGGCACCAAAATATAAGGTAGTAACAGGGTCACTGCATCTTGTCTGTTGGGCCTCAATGTCATGACCCCAAGTGGTCATAGCTATGAGGTTTAACAGAGTTCACCACATCTTACCCCATTCTTTGGTCTTGGTATCTCAGCACCACCTCTTCTGTTCTTCACTGGAGTCTCAGGTTGGTTTGGTTCAGACTGTGCTCTTCCACATGGGAGTTAGGAAGCTAGCAATTGTAGGTTACATTTTTGGTCAGACACAAGAATAGTTGCAATCGCCATCAGGCAGCCCTCCTTGAGGGCAGATTACCACTAAACCCACACAGTCCCCAAACATAGAGCCCAGACAAGATACAAGTCTCCAGAGATTCAGCCTGAGGGAGACAGTGCACTCTGGACCCAGGAACCTACCACTATCTGGGGTCCTCGATCTCCCTCTGGCCAGCTGTAGCCAGAATATACCTCACAGGTGCATGAGCCCTCAGGCTCTGAATTCTCAGGCCTTGAATTAGAGCCCCAAAATAACAACTCATCTTTTTGCAGGATGGGTGCCCTGTTTAAAAGCTCCTACGAGATGGGCAACAACCCATGGAAGTGATAAACCAGTGAGTACAGGTACAGGGTATACTAGCACAGCGATGGCACTCTGTTGCTAGGAGAGTAAGTCTGCAACAACATGAAACAAAAACTTGCATTTGAGAAACAGGTTAAATGGTTATGACTCTAGTGCATGTGTACAAAATAAAGAGACTTAGTAACCTCTGTTATCTGGGAGGGATTTACACTTGGCATGACACTTCTCAGTTTTGTACATAGAAGTGGGGATGCCTGACCCTAGTCCTACTGTAGTTGTTTTCACTTTGGTGTCTATCCTAGTAGTGTAGCTACAGCTCAACCCAGGGGAGCATATTAGCTCACCCTCACATATCATAGATGGGCATAAAGAGCTCCTCCTTTAATACACAGCAGATGGCTTTTTAACATAGCCATACATAAATAATAAGGTTCCTATGGTGAACATTCTCCAGTGTATATAGGAGAATAAATGGGTTGAATTTCAAAACATTCCTCCATGCTATCCTACTGCACAGAAAAAAATCCCATGTCTACTCTATAAAAGAATGTACATGTTTCAAATTTTATCAGTTTAAGTGGGAGATTTTCAAAGGCAAGCATTATGATTTTCATGCACTTTTGCACTACTGCAACAGAAATTTAGATGAAAGGTTGTCTAACTTCTTCCAAACACTGAGTGTGAATGCACAAAATTGCAGAAAAATGGCAGTACTTACATCAGATTATGAAAACTGTGATTAAAATTGCAACACCATTGAAATAATGGGCTCTTGGGTTTTGACACAAAAGGGCTGTCGCTGACAGATGCAAAGATCCAATTAGCATCGGGGTCCAGCACCTTTCAGACTCTGACCTAAAGTTTTTAAAGTGCTATGCCATTGTTCTACAACAGGCAATTGTGTTACGATGGTGATCATTATTATATTCCGGTGTTATCACAGGTAGAGAAAGATTAGGGGTTACTCAAATAAAAGTAAGATGTTATGTAACGTGACTTTGCGACAATGTTATCATGGTCAAATTGGTGCCATGATTACTAATTTTCCACTTACTGTGTATGAAACAAGAAACAGAAAATTATAAAACAAATTTTTAAATTGTCGCATTGATGCATTCCATTGGTACACTGATGTATTAGTGGAGGCCAAGTTCTCTGCAACGGTACATGTTATAAGACTTTATAAAATGGGCTTCAGAATCCTAGCAATTTCATTGATCTAAAAACCTAACTGTTCATTAATCTCTGCTACAGGATCAATTCACAACTAACTTGTCCTACTCTTCCTAGCAACTGATATACTGTTGTATCCCTAAATTCAGTATGCCGACACTCAGCATACAGAGTTAATTGACCTGAAATCCACAGCCCTGAATGGATCATATGCTTGACACAACAATTTGGGGCATTACAACAAAAACGAAGTGCCCCCCACACCGCCCATAACTAAAATAACTAACTCCAAGAGGAGCGAACCCTGAGTATAAAAATATTAGTTTGGGGGTTCTAAAGGATGTGACCTGGACCAGAACCAGGGTCTAAGGGAGTGCTGGCAGAGCTGCTGGTGGTTTAGTCCCATACACCATCTGAGCAGCTTGGCTAACTCCCAAAAACTATCCCTTGATGTGCACCAGCAGGGTTAAGGTAGCAACCCATGACATCTGTTACCTTACCCTGTCAAAATTTGTCAGATATTTCATCATCGGCATGCTCACTATCGGGACACTGTACCTATCAGGCAATAGTGCCCGGCAGGTAAGTGTCGGACAGTGAGCCATGGGACTTCATAAGGGTACCTAGCAACAACCTTACTAAATGAAAAGAAATCCTTTTCTATTAAAATGAAAAAATCTACTTTTCAAACACCAAACCCCACAACAGGAGATAGGTTTCTTCAAAATAAATGCACCTCCGTCCTGAGTTCATTTAAAGCACTTAACCTTTGTCTCCAAATGCAGATATTCTATCTAGCAATAACTAAAGGAAAATCAAACCTTTTCCATTAAAAAAAATGAAAATAAATACATTTTATAAGTGCAACTTTACTTCAGGACATGAGTTTCTTAAGAATTAGTGCACATTCCAGGTGTAGTTAAAATCACTCAACTGTTGGTCTCATGCCTTCCAATTTACCCAGCAAATGTGTTAATTCCTTAGAAACACATGCCCTGTTGTGGCTTATTGCTTACATACATTATTGGACTGGTGAACACAGCCCTTTCCAGTGGTGTATAGCACAGGGCTCTAACATGTAGGTTTTGAAAGATATTCACTTCTAAATATGCATTGCTATTATCAGCATAAAGACAATACATTGATGTAAATATTAATGTACTGGTATATAAACACTGCATTGATATGACACAGCTATGTTGACCTGACACCAAGCTTTCATAAAAAAAAGAAAAGAAATTAAGTTCCTAGCAATAATGGCTCAAAAGTTAGATCATTTTAAATATAAGTTCTTTGAAAATGACTAACTTCAGAACAATTTAGGCTGTAATTTAATTCTTAATAAATTTGGAGTGAATTCATCATGGCTGTGTTACGTTGCTACAATTTTCATGCATCAGTGCCTATTAAATCAAAATGAGCGCAGACCTTTCCAGTGGTTCATCATAGCATAGGCCTCTTGCATGTAAGTTTTGAAAGATATTTGCTTCTAAATCTGCACTGTCATTATTAGCATAAAGACAATACACTGATGTAAATGTTAGTGTATTGATACATAAACACTGCATTAATATGACACAGCCATGTTGACCTGACACCAAGCTTTCATTTAAAAAAAAAAGTTTCTCACTCTAACGGCTCAAAAGTTAGTTCATTTTAAATATAATTTCTTTGAAAATGACTAACTTTGGAACTGTTTGGACAAATAATTTATTTCTTATTAAACTGAACATTACGAGTGTATTCGACATTGCTATGTTATGCTGCTCATGCATCAAAACTATCAAATCAGGTATCAACCTGTTAAATGGAGGTGTACAGCACTTGATATAATTTTGTTTGCTGCATCAGAAGATAACAGTGGTATCCCATCAAGGAGAATCATAAACTTTTTGTTGTTATTTTGAGGAACAACAAAAGAAAATCAGGAGAATCTGCTAATATGTCTACTCTAAAAGTAGATTTATGGATTACCAACAACAGAAATTCTCCAGTACCACAGAAGATAATTCTAATAGTAATTATGTACTTACAAGTGACACTGTTAAAGCATGCACACCTCTGCTGGAGTGCACCTGAACTGCTTTACACAGGAGAGTGATAGTCATTTGTATCACATCTCTTACAGCATTCCTTTTCCTTATGACCCGAGTAATGCCCACCTGATAGGCTGAAGAGGCACATATGTCTTGGAGTTCATCATAACATGTTAGCTCTTTCTCTCCTTGCATTCCCTTTGCTCCACAGCTTTTTCATGTGCATTGTCAGGCTACAAGCACTTCATCACTCCCCCAAAGGCTAGTGAATATAAGGTACAAAATTGGCATTCTATATATCAGCATATTCTCAGAACAATAGCTATAAGTAATTTAGAGGTATAAGCATGGCAGGCAAGCACTAGAGGCTTTCTTTAAATTGTTTGTGAATGCTCTTTTGCCCTTCTAACTCCTTAAGCAGTATGCATGTTCTCCTCAATCACATACTCTCCCAGTGAAACTGGGATAACTTTCTACAGGCTCCCATTCTCCCCACCAGTCTACAGGCACTCTTATGTATGTGGGCTGACCAAAAGACAGATTGGTGAGTTGCCCTTAAACAACTACACTGGCAGACATCTTGTTAATGCCAGGGATGCTGTTTTGCCCAATCAAATACTGAGGTAGCCATCTTGGAGATGGCAGATCTTCCCAAGCATGCACAAGACACTGCAAGCCACCTGACAATTCAAGCCTACAAAACTGCTCCCCTCAAATATCGGATTCTGCCACATCAAGAAGGAGTTCCATTAGTCTACTGAATGGCACTACATGTTAACGACAGACAGCAGTATCTGTCCTTGGGCAGGCTATAACAAAGATCTCGCAAACAACCATCTTAGAAGGGACACTGGAGGTGACCACCTTAAAAAGGCACCTACCCCAATTAAACCAATATGATCTGTGGCCATCTTAGGAGGGGCTACTAGGCAGCCATTTTGAATGAGGCACTGGCAGCCAAATTATTCATAGGGAGGAATACAGGTACCATCTTGAGTGAGTCTAACCTCCCATATATACTAAAAAAAGGGGGCAACACAAAGGGGAAATCTGCTTCATCACCTCCTATTGCTTATCCTGCAGACCACACGGTGAGTTTCTTTAAAGGCCATTCCTGACATTATTTGGCCTGAACAGGTTCACAAACATAGTCAGGTCAAGGAAGTGCAAGAGCTGCTGCATCTCCCTACTATCTGCACAGATAAACCCCATGTGCATCCTGTGTTCCACAAAGGAGCACGCAGGATTGCTCCTGCAGGAAGATGCAGACAACCAGTATCCTTAGGGAAGGAACATCAGCATTAGCATGGCAAATGGAGACCTGATCCTTATGCAATTTCAGCAGATTGCACTCTTCAGAATGCTCAAATTCACTTGAGGGAATAGCAGCAAGTTAGATCCTGAAGCCCATAAAATCAGCAGATAAGGGAGCCCAGCCACTACTCGAGAGACCAAACCCAAATGACATGCTGTATAGAGCCCAGGGTCAGACCATAAATGGGAGCTGAAACATTAAAAAGACAAAGAGAAAGAACAAGAACAAGTTCTCATGGCCTATGTCCCTCTGATGCTACTGTTGAATTGGTATGAACCATTAGAGGAACCATAGAGTTTAAGAACCCAGCCACAGAACCATTATTGAAACTGGACCTACTGATTCTGCAAAACCAAAAGCAGCTATGTTTCTTCCCTTTGTTTTTATTCATGGATTAACTTATTGCTGAGGCATGGGAAGCACCAGACCCAACCAGAGCTCCATAGAAAAGAAACTTTGATCATTTCTACTCCCTCCAAATGGAAAAAGCAACGCTATGATGTCCAGCTGCAGTTGTGGACCTCAGGTAGTGGTACTTTAATGAAAAAACTGTCCTACCAGTAGAAGGATCCACCGCACTGAAGAATTCAGAAGAGAAGAAACTAGTCTATTGTCTCAAAAATAATTTTGAATGAGCAGGAATGTTGAACCAAATGGTTGCATCTACCATATACATCAGCCAAGCTCAAGTCAGGTGGTTGAGAAAAGCTTCTAAGACCCTTGAAGCCAAAAATGGATCAGACCACCTCCTGGAGTACACCATCCAGGTGGCAAAACACATGGTGGATGCAGTGGTAGACACATTTAAGATAAATGCAAGCGCAGCCTCAGTAGCCAACAGGGCCAGGCCATGAGAACCCTGTGGCTCAAGCCAGGGGAGGTAGATACAGAATCCAAAACCTTTCTGAATAAATTAACATTTTAAGGTTACAATCTGTTAGGGGGAAGGACTGGATAAGTTCATTAAAATGAAGGAAGATGGCAAGAGCCTTTTGAAGGATAGACAAGGAAGACTTCCAATTCCCCCTTCCTTTTGGAACAAGTTTCAAAATAACAGATTCCCCAGGGACAGGTGACTCAATCAGAGCACAGCATGCCACTGTAAATCAGTGTTCCTCAGCCAAATGAGCCAGAATAACTTTAGAGGCAAGTCCCCCAGAGGAATGGACAGGTTCAACATGAACTGAGGACTGCTGATAATCTGGGTACTGCCATGGGATCAAGACTACTGCAGTTCAAACACATGGGAATCAACAACAGAGAACAAGTGGGTCATTGAAATAGCATCAAAGGACTATGCAATAGAATTCTTGGAAAACTCAGACACAACAGGCTCATAATCTCATCAGTGTCACATTTCTAACCAAAAGTTCAGGGAATCAGGTTAACTCTGAACGAGCTCAAAATCAACAGATCAATAACACCAATCCTCAAACAACAGGAGGACCAAGGAGTGTACTCCATATTTGTCATGGGCCAAAAGAAAACAGGGTATCTCAGACCTATACTGGATCAAACCAGTTCATACAGTACTGGAACCCCCAAATAAACATTATACTCTATACAGAAAAGCGACATTCTTAATCTGTAGATATTAAAGATATTGGGCTCGATTCTCAAAGCCTGTGATTGACGCAAGGTGCCTGTACCAAACATAAATGCATCAAACACTGCCCCTGAGCTATTCACAAGAGCAGCCTGCATCAACCGTAGGTTGCTTGCCCCAAATGGGACTTGCACCACCCCTGCACCCAAATATGGGCTGTGACCTAGCGCTAGGGGGCATTTGGCAGATGCAAGTTGCCACATCCTCTAATGTTGAATTCACAGAACTCTCCCAGGAGGGAAAAATTTTAAGTACCCTTAGACCAGCCAGGGCTGGTCTAAGGGAACTTAGAAATTTCTCCACTGGGAGAGTAGCTTGTATGTGGCAATGTGCTGCAGTCCCCCCATCTGATCCCCAATGTCCTCGTCATTATTACAGTTCATAATTCCCCATTAATTGGTGGTCCAGTGCCCTCCTCACTGATCCCAAATGTCACCCCGTACAGTAATAATCATTAAATTACTTTATCCTGGTGATCTAGTGACCCCCCTCCCCGATTCCCGATGATGCCCTGTACAAAAATATTTAATAATTCACTTGTTTCTGGTGGTCTAGTGGCTCTCACCCTCCACCCCAGCAGGTAGTGCCCACCACTCTGTTCCCCCCAGTCCTGAAACACAGCTGGTGACTGGCAGAGTCCACCTCACACCTCCATGACTGGCCACCAACTGAACTGTCACTGAGCGCAGACTGTAATGTGTACATGCTGTGCGCATTACAGTCTGTGCTCAGTGACCGTTCAGTCAGCAGTGGGGCTAGGTGGTGTGAGGTGGGCTCTGCCAGTCACTGGCTATGTTTCTGGATTGGCGGGAGCAAGGTGGTGAGCACTACCTGCTGGGTTGGGGGGAAGGGGGCCAGTAGACCACCAGGAACAAGTGAATTATTAAATATTAGTGTGCGGAGCATCATCAGGGTTCAGGGAGGGGGCCACTAAATCACCAGGTACAAGTGATTTATTACATATTATTGTACAGGGCATCATTGGGGATCAGGGATGGGGGCCCACTAGATTACCAGGCAAAGAGATTTAATATATATTACTGTAACGGGTGACATTGGGGATCAGGGGGAGACACTAGACCACCTGGGTCTTCAGCAGTGCATGGCCGTCCTGTGGCTTGTGGCAAGCCCTCGTGGTATGCCATCTGTTTGGCACAGTGCCAGGGTTGCTGCAAGCCACTGGACTTTGCCACCAGGACCCTGCCAGATAGAGAATCAGGCGCAGTGTTCCTCCTGGTACACGGGGCATCGGTGCAAGCTGCTGTTTGCTGCAGCTTGCACTGATCAAAGACAATTCTGAGAATCGAGCCCATATACTTTCAGATCCCGATGTGCACAAGTCACTACAAATACAGTGCTCCTCCTTTATCCACCTCCTTTTTATCTGCCACCCTCACTAACCACCAGCATGAGCTCCTGTCCTGTTTTCCAGAAATGTTTTCTCCCCCTTTAACCGCCACCCTCTCTTATCTGCCACCGTCTTTTATCCACTAGCAATTAGGGTGTGTGGAGATTGGCAGATAAAAGAGGGAGCATTATACTTTCAATTCTGCATCCTAGGCTGACATTACCAATAAAAAGCCCTCCCATTTGGACTGGCTTCAGTCTCACAGTCATTCCTCAAAATTTCAATTGTAGTTGCAGCAGTGCTGAGACAGCAAGGATCTCATGAATTCATATTTAGACTACTGGTTAATTAAGGCAAGGTCACAGCAACAATTGGGAATCAACACTGCAAAGGTGCGACAGATGCTGACCACATATGGATGAACAGTTAACAAACAAAAGAGCAGCCTGACCCTAAGCAGACAAAAAGAGCATCCGGAGGTACTGATCACCCCAGAGACAGGAGTAGCTCACCAAACAAACCTAAAAGACAACAAGGTAATCACACAGGCCAGACCACTGCCAGCACAATGCAGCATTCCAGTGTGGGATATACTTTAGTTACTGGGATCCACGGACTCATGCACAGACCTAGTATCATGAGCCAGATGTAACATGAGACAGCTAGCCTCTGGCAATTCACACCTGAATAACCATGACCAGAACCTTAACAAGAAGGGCAGTGTCAGTGGCTCAGCAGGTAACACACTCACCTCTGAGGCTGGGAGATCAGAAGGTTGTGGGTTCTATCCCCATACGAGGCACTTGGGTTAATACCCCAATACTGACACTGCAGAGCAGCATGGGGGGAGGGTGCTGCACTCCTGAGGTGCCGTGTTTTGGATGAGATGTTAAACCGAGGTCATATCTACCTGTTCTGGTGGTAGTTCAGGTGGATGTTAAAGATCCCATGGCCAGGATCCCTACTTTTCTGTGGCACATTGGGACCAAGTTCTGCGGCAAGATTACCATTTGCTGCAGAACTTCTGTGGCAGTGGTTTGTAATTTCTGTGGAAGTTCTGTGACACTAGCAAACTACCACATCACAGTGTCAACTTGTCATCCTGACTTCACGTCTATGGCAATGGTTATAGCAATCAGGATGGGGAAAGCACAGTAACACTAGTTCAAAAACTAACAGACTTACAGAAATAACTATATGCCTAAAAAGCAAAAAAAAATACTATCCCTTAAGGTCCTAGCCTATTGCATAAATGAAATACCCAGAGGAGACGTTATGTGATAAATAAGGTATTTCTATACTCATGCTGCCTATACCACTCATGAGGTCCCCACTGTGTATCACTTATATATTTATATGTGCTGTCTACATCACTGTGAGGTCAACACTGGGTATCACTTATATATTAATATGCAATTGTAACATACATACAAATGTGTGTGTGTGTGTGTGTGTGATGTATGTAGTGAGATAGATATTGTATGTATGTGTGTGTGTGTATATATTTTTTAATTTCCACTAAATTGTATCCTCATTCATACAGGTCCCTTTGGAAACAGAATAAACAGAATAGAGAAGATATTGCAAAACTCATTTTCATGCCAACCTGCTTCCCGACATACTATGTTAACTCCATCAGGCTATGACATGCATGTGAACCCATCATGAGGCAAACCTTTCTAGCCCATCACAATGTGTCCCCCATGTGACAAAACACTGTGCCATACCTTCCCAAGCTCAGAGCAGCGGTGTGTCCCTCCAATCCTTGTGCTGCTCAGCCAGCTCCCAGAGCTCATCTCTGACCCTGAGCTGCCAGCACGGGAACACAACATGCTACCCTCTGGCTCAACAGCAGGCCCTGCACACACTTCTCCATAACCTTTAGGTGATTCTATCAACCAATGACAAATATGTAATCAATAAACCTGGCAAAAATGTGTACAGTGCAATTATTTATTTAACAGGTCTATTCTTTCAACAAGTCTACACATTATTATATTCCCCTTTTCTGGCATAATTACCTTATTTTTCTTAAAAATAACAGGTTACTTCATTTTACCAGTTACTCATTTCAGATGGCATCTCTATACCTTAAAGGCAAAAATAAGTTTGTACAAAGTAAGGTATGGACTTAACAGGTCTGTGTTATTATCGAGGTTTTGTTTAAGTTGGCCCTAGTATAATAATGTGAGACTGAAAATTGTAATAGGCTGTAGTGCAGGTTGAGCAAATATCACCATACCTGATGTGCTGTGCCACCGCCTCTGGCAATGGGAGCTGTGGCAGATAAGTGACTATTCATTTTTGTGGCAGGAATACAGCCATTTCATTAGCTAATGTATGATGTTATAGCACTGATAACATCACATTCTGAGTATAGAGGGGTTTTGGATATAAAATGATGGGAAAGGAACCAGGTTCTATGGATAAACAGAAATATTAATAAAGAATTACCAAGAACAGTGAATTCTGCAGCACTGCAGAAGTTCTGCGGTAGGTTGCAAATTCTGCGCAAGATTCTGTGGCCGCAGAATTCTATGGGCCTTGCCCATGGCACTTCTCGAAAAGAGTAGGGGAGTTTTTATTTGGACAATGAAACATACAAGAGAAGAAATACAGTAATGACATATTGTCCGTACTACCAAGAAAAGAAGAAGTACAGAAACAATAACATGAAAAATAGTAGCAATCTCTCCCCCTTCCCCTCCCATACCCTAAAAGCACAGCACTCCCATATACCTCTACTTACACCCCCAATAACTCAAATCAAAAGTAATATCAAAAGGAAAAAACAATCCGGACACAAAGGAACAACCCCCCTCCCATCCCTCATAGCTCTTACAAGCAAAGAGCTGTGAGGGAGAATAGACCTCAGACCTCCTTCAAGAGGCTCAAAATGAGCCTGCACATGTTTCCACATCAAGGGACACCCCCACCCTTTCCAGAGTGACAATGGGTCATGTATATGAAAAGCAGCTCCCTTTCCACCATTTGGAGCACGGCAGCCGGTGGCAAAAACAGGGCCTGTAAAAGAAAAACACAGCATACATGCCATAAAAAATACTTTGAAAGAGTAATAATAAACCTGCAAGATTCCCCGTACACTGCGGTGGAGTGGGAGAGGCCTAGTATGATCACCTCATAAGACATGGACCGCCAACCCGGGTCCCCCCAACTCCTTGCTAAGAGGGCCCAGAATGCCCCGGCAAAGGGGCATTCCAATAAAAAATATGACATAGATTCCAAAATCTGGACACACCTCTCCCTGGGACAGAATCATTCTGACCTGCTCCTATGTTTGTCATTAGCCTTCACACTCAGTCTACCATGACTGCTAAGCCAGAGTACATCCCACATCCTGGATGGGGTGAGGGAATCTCTCAGGTTAGTATGTAAGAGAGCATACTGGACCTATGGAACACCAGGGTACCCATGAGGTTTCGAAAAATAACCAGTAAAAATATCCTGATATAGTAGCTGGGGAAGAATCAACATAGGAAGAGTATATGCCCTCCTTCATCTCTGCAATTCCTCCAAAATCATTTGGACATAAAAGTCTGCTCCTCTAGACAATAGAGGAGAAAAATTTGGTCTTGTCCATTGTTGTAAAATAGAATCGAGCCAGGCTGCCATCCAGGGTTTCCAACACCTATCCTCCCCATTTAAAAATAAACCAAAATTCCATTTTAAAAAATGAGAAGTTATCCTAACCACCGGATTAAACATAGCCAAACCCCCCTCCTTGTTGAGGAGGTGCAGTATGTCCCTCCTGATGGGATTTAACCTACTTCCCCGTATCATCTGAAAAAATAAACTGTAAAAACGAGTTTCCATGTCTCTGGGAATCAGATAAACCTGTCTCAAATGAAGGAAAGGGAAGTAGAAACATCTTAACCACTGCCGCTCATTTTCTCTTGGTTGTTTCCATGATTTCCAGTAGGAAACCTAGAAACACAGAAACATAGACTCTGACGGCAGATAAGGAACACTTGGCCCACCTAGTCTGCCCATTTCCCTACCTATTGGATAAGCTGCAGATCCTAGTTAACCAACAGCCTACTTCTTCCTACCCCCCACTAGAATTGTCTTATGTCTGTCCCATGCATTCTTGAATTCCCCCACTGTTTTTGACCCCACGACCTCCTTAGGAAGGCCATTCCATGCATCCGCCACCCTCTCTGTGAAAAAAATACTAACTCACATTGCCCCTGAGCCGTCCCCCTCTGTCTTCAAATTGTGCCCCCTTGTTCTTGCACATCTCTTTTTCTGAAAGATGCGACCCTCTTGGACTTTGTTGATTCCCTTGAGGTATTTGAAAGTTTCTATCATGTCCGCCTTCGCCCTCCTTTTCTCAAGGGTATACATACTGAGCTCCTTTAGTCTCTCTTTGTATGGCTTGTTGCAGACCCTGCACCATTTTAGTTGCCCTCCTCTGCACTGCCTCCATCCTGTCTGTGTCCTTGCAGAGATGGGGTCCCCAGAACTGCATGCAATACTCCAGATGGGGTCTCACCAACTGTCTGTACAGAGGGATAACAACTTCCTGTTTTCTACTTGTGATGCCTCTCCCTGTACATCCCAGTATCCCCCCAGCCATCCTTACTGTCTTCTCACATTGCTTGCTTACCTTTAGGTCATATGATATGACCACCCCAAGGTCCCTTTCCATTTGTGTTGTTATTAATACCCCCCCATTGTGTACTCCTCCCCTGGGTTTTTGTTTCCCAGGTGCATTACTTTGCACTTCTTTGCAATGAATCTAAGCTGCCATACTTTTGACCATTACTCCAACCTTGCCAAGTCCCTTATCATCCTTTCTACCCCAACTTGTGTATCAGCCCTGTTGCAGATCTTTGTGTAGTCTGCAAAGAGGCATACTTTTCCTTCCAGCCCCTCTGCAATGTCACTTATAAAGACATTAAAAAGGACCGGACTCAGTACTGAACCCTGCGGTACCCTGCGGTACCCTGCTAGTAATCCCCCTTTCTTCAGAGTGGAATCTGTTTACTATTACCCTATGTCCTGTTGTCCAGCCAATTTTTTACCCAGGCTACCACCCTGGGACTCACTCCCAGGCTGGCTAATTTGTTTATTAGTCTTTTGTGTAGGACTGTGTCAAATGCCTTGCTATAGTCTAGGTAGGCCATGTCCACAGCCCCTCCCTAGTCTACTACTTTGGTCACCCAGTCAAAGAAATCTATTAGATTCATCTGACATGACCTTCCTGCTGTGAATCCATGCTGCCTTGGGTCCTGTACCCCACTGGCCTCTAGGTACTCAACAATTCTTTCTTTCAGAAGTGATTCCATCATTTTCCTTACCACTGAGGTCAAACCAATAGGTCTGTAGTTTCCTGCCTCTGTCTTGCTCCCACTTTTGTGAAGGGGAATCACATCCACCCTCCTCCAGTCCTTAGGTACCACATCATCCTCCCACGATTTGTTAAAAAGGGTAGTCAGTGGTAATACAAGTTTTCCCCTTAGTTCTTTTAGAATTCTGGGGTGAATCCTGTCAGGCCCCATTGTTTTGTCCACCTTCAGTTTTAGGAGTTCTTTCAGAGCACTTTCTTCTGTGAAAGGACTGGTATTGACCCCCCTATCAAGAGTGCTTCTATTGATTGAATTAGGTACCTCCCCCTGCTCTTCTTTTGTGAATACTGAGCAGAAGCATTCATTCGGTATCCTTGCTTTTTCACTGTCCCTCTCTGCCCACCCACCTCCCTTTTTAATGCCTCACTATCCTCCTTTGGTCTTTCTTTACTTTCTAATGTACCTAGAAAAGGTTTTATCCCCCTTCTTAACCGAGTTGGCTATCTTTTCATTGGTTTGGGCCTTTGCTGTTCTGACTGCCTTCCCTGCTTCCTTCTGCTTTAACTGGTATAGTTCTCTGTCCTGCTTCTTCTGTGTTTCCTTATACTTCCTGAATGCTATCTTTTTCTCCGCAACCTTCCCTGCCACCTCTTTTGAGAACCATGGTGTTTTTTTTTTCTTTCATTTTGATTTCTTTATCTGCTTCACACAAAGGCTTGTTGCCTCTGTGATGGCAATTTTGATATTTCCCCATTGTTCCTCCAGCCCTCCTTCTTGCCTGTTTGCTAGTGTTTTTCTGAGGCACTCTCCCATTTTGACAAAGTCAGCTCTCCTAAAGTCCAGTACCCTCACTTTTGTATGGCTTGACTCTGTGACTGTGTTTATCGTGAACCACACTGTTTGATGGTTACTTGTTCCCAGATGGCTACCCACTTCTAGATCTGAGATCCTCTCTCTCTTCTCATTTGAGAGTACCAGGTCTAAGATTGCTCCCTCCCGAGTGGGTTCCAGCACTAGCTGTCAGAGGCATGCCCCTTGTAGGGCACCGAGAATGATCCTGCTCTTGGATGTGGCTACAGCAAAGGTGCTCCAGTTAACATCTGGCATATTCAAGTCCCCCACCAACAATATCTCCCCTTTCTCTGCCATCCTAAGGATGGTTTCTATCATTTCCTTAGGGAAACCCTGGATGCGCAGTAATTCAGTTTCAGATCTCAATTATAGACAGCCATATCCCCAACTCCAAAATAAACCCCAAATATTCAAATGGGCCCTTAGGTTAGAGGAATTCCCCCTATTGAGCCACCCCATGACCTGAGGCCCAAGAGCAATCACAGTACACTTTGAGATGTTCCAAAACTGCACCTGAAATGGGACCATATGAATGAAAAATATCCAGCGCAATGCACCCTGAAGCTACATCCTGTACCAGAAGAGTAACATCATCTGCACAGGTGATGACTTTCACAGTCCCAGTGGATGAGGTAGTACAAATACCCCTAATCTGTGGGTGTATCAATATTTTCCAAAGAATGGGGTCCAGACAAAATGTATACAGGAGGGGGCTCATAGGACACCCCTGCCTGACCCCTACCTTCAAAGAAAAGAGAGTTTCCAAATACCCATTCACAAGGGGGATAATCAGCCTGGCCGAATAGTAGCTTATTCAGAGCCAATCGGAAAACAAATCAGAGATACCATAGAGCCTAAGGACAGCATACAGATGTGGTGTGACACCCTATCAAATGCATTTCCTGGTCAAGTGTCAAAAGAAATCCTCTGCATCCTGTTAGGCTCCCCTGCCTAAACAATTCCCTCACAAGGATCAAATTGTCGATCATGGCAGGGATGGCACATGTTTGGACTGGAGAAATGACAAACTGAGCCACCGCAGTCAGGCGAGCATTCATTATCATCATCAGAAGTTTAAGATCCATGTTCAAAAGGCACAACAGTCTCCAGTTACTGAGATCAGTTAACGAACCCTTCTTAAACAACAAGATCTGGAGAGCTTCTGACATGGAACTCAGAAGAAATCCTTCCACTAGAATTCAATTAAAAACCATCGTCAAAATTTCCACCATCTGGACACTGAATGTTTTATAAAATTCAGAAGTCAAGTCATCCAAACCCAGAACTTAATTATTGTGTAAATGGGCTATGGCCCATTCCACCTCTTTTGGAGCAATGTTCCCCATAAGATGGTCAAGATGTTCCTCAGGAATATGAGGAATCTCAACATGGGCAAGAAAAGTATCCGTTGTACCGATGCAATGGGTTAGTCTGAACATGTTTTGCAAATACTCCTGAAGCCCCTGTAACACAGAATCCCATTAAGTAACAACTTGTCCTGTTGTTGTATGTACTCCTGTAACCATTCTGTGCATCACCCTGTGGTGACAGCTCTCATAGGGTCAATCAACCCAGTTGTCCCCTGTGACCATCTGATGTTCCATGAACAATGACTACTCCTATCAAACTAGGGTACCTTCATGCAGTTCTTGACCCATAATCTGTGCCAAATAATCCCCTTCAGTATCATACCATAGGGTAAGGAGATGCATGTACTGATGTCTCAGCCCCAGATACTCAAGATACTGAGACCTCAGAGCTGCCCTGATGAGGTGAAGACATAATAACTTTAAATCATTTTTAGTGTCCTCCCACCAACGCCCCAAATTTACATAAACACAGGCCACCGATTGATGTGCAAGGAGGAATTCCTGTATCATCCTTCCCTCATACTGGCACCTCAAAATCTTATTAAGTTTCCAGTATCCTCTTCCAGGGTCAAGACAGGCTGTAACTCCAAATGAACCACCTAGTAAAAGGTGATGCGAAATTTCAGTCAGAACCAACGTCATTTGGCTTGGAATCAAATAAGTTGAAACAAAAAGAAAATCTATTAAAGAGGCCTGTGCAGCCAGATGATAAGTATGTCCCTCCAAGGGAAATTCTGCTCGGTAAGCATTCACCAAAGAGGCACCCCACATGACTTCATGAAGAGCAATGGTGTCGCAAAAGATTTTTGCAGTGTGTCCACCCCAATCAGAGACAGATACACCACAATTAAAGTACCCCACACACACTACACACCTGGAGGTGTGAAAAAAGGGTGAATAATATGGAAAATATCCACCCTGTCCTTTTAACCCTGGGGAGCATACACATTAATGAACCGGAGAGGTGTGTCCTGGTAGGTGACATCCAAAAGAAGTACCTGTCCTGGGACAATATCAGCTAATCGTGTAACCTGCCAGGCATCACCTGAAAATAAAATTCCCACACCCTCACAGTGGTCAGTATCAGCTGACCAAAAAGATTGACCCCAGCACCAATCTCTACCAGCCTGGTAAATATGATTGGCAGTGCATAAACGGGTGTCCTGAAAAAAATGACATCATAGTCTAAATCCTGAAGGGTCATGAAAAGTGTACCTCTCCTTGTCAGGGACTTAAAGTTATTGGCATTCAAGGTGGTCAGATGAAATAAAGTCATCATAAAAGACAAAGGAGATAAAAAGAAAAAGACCAACAATCACTACGCAAACAAAGACATGCATCAGGTACAGTCCATATTCGGATCCATCTTCAGGTGAGTCCCCTTCTTCTGTTTCTTCCACACCTTGGCCTTGCCTGACATCTTAGAGACTTCCTCCTCAGTATCCGTAGTGACAGAAAGATGCTGTGAAGCACAGGAGGAATACTCCATCTCAGCACTATTATCCTCCTCCTCTCCTTCCACCTCTGTTAAGCTGGTGTGTTTATTTCCCAGTGGGATCACCATCTCCCCTTCCTTCACTTCCTGCTGTTTGTGTGAATGAAGAGACACCTTTCTGTCAAGCACCCTTGTATCCTGTGTTAGAGGGGGCACTGGTTCATTCATACCAGGACAATTCCTCTTTATTCCAACCCCTACGGGTGGAAGCACCACTCGAGCCAGCACATCAGGAGCTGAAACTAAAGCATCCTGCTGTGATGGGAGAGTCCAAGGTGCAAGGAGTATCTCCTGCAAGAGTATCGTGGCCACAGTCTGTGTCTCAGGGATCACATTCTCCGGTTCCACTGCGTGTGCCATGGACACAGCAAGTGCCCTCTGTCTCTGTTGTTGGTGTGCACGATGAGCCTGCTCCAAAATGCAATCCTGATTGTCCACTACATCTCTCTGGTTATGCATGGCCCAAGGGCATGAGTGAAAGGAATGTCCAGTATCATTGCATAGATTACAACACAAGGAATTGGCGCATTGTGCTCCTGTGTGCCCCCCTTTCCAGACACAAGTTGCAGTGCACTGTGTCACAAGCATTACTAAGATGTGCTTCAGAGCCACAGCGAAAGCAAGTCTTGGGCTGTCCTGGATAGAAACATTGTGCCTTGTCTCTCCTGAGATAAAGGCACTTGGGCAATGTTGAAGACCGTGGTCGGTGTGGCTTAATTTAATCCTGAATCACCAGTGTCCCATCCAGAATAGCTCGTGTCCCCCAGTACTTCACAGCATTGAGACAACCAATAGTGCACATCTTGAACCTTAACCCCCTCGTTCTTAAGCAGAACAGTCAGCATCCTTACCAGAGGCTTGGTGATGGGGACCACCTGAAAGGAGTCCATAGTGGAGTGTCCTTAAGTTTATCATAATCAGACCAGAATTTATCCAAATAAACTGGAGAATGGAAACTCAGAATCAAAGTATTCATCCATAGGGGCATGCAATAGAGCATACAGTTCATGAGGTGTCACAAGTAGAGTCTTGCATCAGGGCCTTCCCCATAGGCCCTATCAGGCTTCTCTGCCAATCCCCCTTTATAAAAGAGACAGACTGCATTATGTCTCTGGGCAGGGGCAGAAGAGGTCACAAAAGAGTCCATTTTTCGAAATCAAGACCAATTACTGGCTGCTGACTGAGAAGCCTTCCCCGCCAACTGAGGGTGCTAGGATAGAACAGAAGTCTGAGGAACTCCAAGTCCTACCTGTCAGCCCAAGACAAATCATGTGTCTGCCTATTCTTGTTAGGGTCTTGGAGTTCCAGTTTAACTCCTCCTCACAGCATGGGAGTGCTCCAATCCACCTGCTCCTGTCTACAACTAACTCCAAAGCCCACTGAGATCCAAGAGGGACTGGAGATGCTCCGGAAGAAGCATCCTCCACCTCCAGTGCAGCAGATTCAGTCACTGCACCATCCAAGTCATCCCAATTCCACTCCGTGAGTGACTCGCCGGTAGAGTCCATGCCATGTGCTGAAATTTGCCTAGGCAACTTCAGCAGCATTGTACAAGTGCTGGTGCCAACGTCCAGCTCAGGTAAATACCTTTGTAATTCCATTACAAAATCATTCATCCTGTGCTCCATTGCATTCAACACCACCTCCTCCACCACTCCAACTGTGCAACTTGCATGAGAGAAACAGCAGCTCCCCCTACAGGATGAGTAGGGTACATTCCCCAGTGCCCTGGTCAAATGTCCCCCCACTCACTAAAAATACCACCAACAGTTTAATCTGGTTTGAAGTCAGTTGGCATTCATCTGTGTCCACCCCCCCCGGGGTCATGACTGAAAATAGGCAAGAATTTGTCTAGTGTACTTACCCGGTCAACAAAATCTAAATAAATAAATAAAATGATCAATCTATCCAGTGTGGCATACAACTGCCTACTGTGGAGGTTCTGTTCACAAAACCTTCTCAAAGGCAACTAACTAGAGCAACAGCATAAGGCCTCCGTTTACAAAGACACACAGAATGAGTTAGGAAGCCAGAATGAACAACAAAATAATTCAAGCAGCATGCACACAATCAGAAGCAAATCTTTCCTTCAAGGTATTAGATTTGAGGGCAGTATTTCTGGCACTGCTGCACATTGCTGCATTGATCAGGGGAAAGAGAGTTCTGATAAGGTCTGACAGCAGGGTCATGGTCTCGTGTCAAGTGAAACAGGGAGGAACCAGTAGCAAAAGGATGCAGATGGAGTTGGCAAAAGTACTCACCTGGGCTCAGTGAAACCTAACTAACATCCCCACTGTCTATCAAGCCAGTAAATTGAACAAACAGGCTGACAGACTCAGCCCCCAAACAATGAACTCAGTGGCACTCATGGCATCCAAACAGAACATACAAATAAGTACATTAGAGGGAGGAGTAGCTCTCTGTAAAGGAAGGGATAAAAGCAACTGACAAAAGAGTAAACAGGAGGAGAGGAGGCACTGTGGGTCACCTTGGAGACTGGAAAGGGCACCACAACTTACAGGGTTGTGTACAGACCTCATGTCAGGGAGGGAATGGACAAGATATGATAGAAGGCATTCTTAGAATGGCAGAGAAAGGGGGATACTATTGATGGGAGACCTGAATATGCCAGATGTTAACTGGAGCACATTTGCTGCAGCCACATCTAAGAGCAGGGCCATTATTGATGCCTACAGGTGGCAGAGCATTAGACAGCTAGTTTCAGAACCCACTCGTGAGAGCAATCTTAGACCTCCGTACTCTCAAATGGGGACAGTGAGAGGATCTCAGATCTAGAAGTGGGTTGCCATCTGGGGACAAGTGACCATCAAACAGTGTGGTTCACGTTAAACTCAGCAACAGAGTCAAGCCATACAAAGTGAGGGTACTGGACTTTAGGAGAGCTGACTTTGGCAAGATGGGAGAGTGCCTCAGAAAAGCACTAGCAAACAGGCTAGAAGGAGGTGTGGAGCAACAATGGGGAATCATCAAATGCCATCACAGAGGCAACAAGCCTTTGTGTGAAGCAAATAAACAAATCAAAATGAAAAGAAAAAGCCACTATGGTTCTCAAAAGAGGTGGCTGTAAAAGTCAGGAAGAAAAAGATAGCATTCCGGAAGTATAAGGAAACACAGAAGGAGCAGGACAGAGAGCTGTACCAGTTAAGGCAGAAGGAAGCAGGGAGGGAAGTCAGAATAGCAAAGGCCCAAACTGAGGAAAAGATAGCCAACTCAGTTAAGAAGGGGGATAAAACCTTTTATAGGTACATCAGTGAGCGTAGAAAGACAAAAGGAGGGATACTGAGGCTGAATAGAATGAACGGTGGGTGGGCAGAGGGGGACAGTGAAAAAGCAGGATACTGAACGAATATTTCTGCTCAGTATTCACAAAAGAGGAGGGGGAAGTGCCTAATCCAATTAACAGGAGCACTCTTGATAGGGGGTCGATCCAGTCCTTTCACAGAAGAAAGGGTTCTGCAAGAACTCGTAGAAACTGAAGGTGGACAAAGCAAAGGGTCCTGATGGAATTCACCCCAGAATTCTAAAAAGAATTAAGGAGGAACTAGTGAAACCACTGGCTACTCTTTTAATAAATCATGGGAGGATGGTGTGGTACCTGAGGACTGGAGGAAGGCGGATGTGATTCCCCTTCACAAAAGTGGGACCAAGACAGAGGCAGGAAACTACAGACCTGTCAGTCTGACTTCTGTGGTAGGGAAAGTGATGGAGTCACTTCTGAAGGAAAGAATAGTTGAGTACCTAGAGGCCAGTGGAGCACAGGACCCAAGGCAGCATGGATTCACAGCGGGAAGGTCATGTCAGACGAATCTAATAGATTTCTTTGACTGGGTGACCAAAGTAGTAGACCAGGGAGGGGCTGTGGACATGGCCTACCTAGACTTTAGCAAGGCATTTGACACAGTCCCACACAAAAGATTAATAGTCAAATTAACCAGCCTGGGAGTGGGTCCCAGGGTGGTTGCCTGGGTAAAACATTGGCTGCACAACAGGACACAGAAGGTAATTGTAAATGGAGTCCACTCTGAAGAAAGAGAGGTTACTAGTGGGGTACCGCAGGGTTCAGTATTGGGTCCAGTCCTTTTTAATGTCTTCATCAGTGACATTGCAGAGGGACTGGAAGGAAAAGTATGCCTTTTGCAGATGACACAAAGATCTGCAACAGGGTTGATACACAAGGAGGCGTGGAAAGGATGAAAAGGGACTTGGCATGGTTGGAGGAATGGTCAGAAGTATGGCAGCTAGGATTCAATGCAAAGAAGTGCAAAATAATGCACCTGGGAAACAAGAACCCAGGGGAAGAATACACAATGGGTGGGGAGGTAGTAGCAACAAAAAAAAAGGAAAGAGACCAGGGGGTAATCATATCAGATGACCTTAAGGTTAGCAAGCAATGTGAGAAGGCAGTAGGGGAGGCTGGGGGTATACTGGGATGTATAGGAGAGGCATCAGCAGCAGAAAAGAGGAAGTTGTTATCCTTCTGTACAGACAGTTGGTGAGACCCCATCTGGAGTACTGTGTCCAGTTCTGGAGACCCCACCTCCGCAAGGACATAGACAGGATAGAGGTAGTCCAGAGGAGGGCAACTAAAATGGTGCAGGGTCTGCAGGAGAAGCCGTATGAGGAGAGAGTAAGGGAGCTTAATATGTATACCCTTGAGGAAAGAAGGGAGAGGGGGGACATGATAGAAACTTTTAAGTACCTCAGTGGAATGAACAAAGTCCAAGAGAGTAGCATCTTTCAGAAAAAGAGACTTGCAAGAACAAGGGGACACAATTTAAAGATAGAGGAGGCGGTTCAGGGGCAATGTGAGGAAGTATTATTTCACAGAGAGGGTAGTGGATGCATGGAACAGCCTTCCTGAGGAGGTTGTGGGGTCTAAAACTGTGGGAGAATTCAAGAATGCATGGGACAGACATAAGGCAATTCTTGTGGGGAGTAGGAAGAAATAGGCTGTTGGTTAACTAGGATCTACGGCCTATCCTGTAAGTAGGGAAATGGGCAGACTAGATGGGCCAAGCGGTCCTTATCTGCCGTCAAAGTCTATGTTTCAATGTTTCTATTATACTCCCAATTCAAAAAAAGGAAGTCCAGCAGGGTGGATCATTCTTTATCAACTGGAACTTCCAAAGGGCTTATGTCTTCTCAGGAGTCCCTGTGATCCAGGACATCCTATGCAAGATCCAGAAGACAAGGTCCACATTGGTGGTCAGCTCCCCCTTCTGGCCATGAAGGGTTTGATCTTCCATTCAAATCACAACGGTGATAGACAAGCCATGGATCCTACTGAACTGGCCAGACATCCTCAAAAGGGGCAATCAGTTCCCTAATCCAAGCAACCTCAGGCACATGGCATGGCTTCTGAAAGGGAGAGACTGCTAAGCGGGGTATGAGACAAGTGTAGTCTACACAATACTACAATCTAGAAAGTTATTGACTACAGGCACATACAACAGAAATGTATGATGTGCATTAAATGGTACTCCAAAAGGGATCTGGATCCCATGATTCCTTCCATGATGCACATATTGTCCATCCTGCAACAAGGGTGTGAAAAGGAACTGTTGGTGGCATCACTTTAGGTCCAATTGGCTCCCATTGGGATGACCATGGGTGCACCAGGAGCACATCCAGACACCATAAGATTTCTGAGAGTGGCAAAGAACCTCAAGCTAAAATTGAAACAACAGTTCAGCCGGGTCTTTTTGCTGCTAAAATTGAAACATACACCGTCATCATGGGATCTCAATCTGATACTCAAAGCTAAGACACAACCCCATTCAAACCACTGCACATGGTGTACCTACTTTGGCTCACATTAAGACAATATCCCTCACAGCAATATGCCTGGCATCCAGGATCAGTGAACTTAGCATTGTATCCTGCAGGAAGCTGTTCCTGGCATTCTACCCAAATAGGGAACACTGTAGACCATTCTGTCTTTCAGGCCAAAGGTTTCATCCAACTTCCATGATCCACAGTCAAGTTGCCAGCTTTCTACATGGACCTGTATAACAAGCAGGAGAGGTCCTTACATATGCTGGACATTTGAAAGACAATGGCAGCTTTCTTGCAGAGAACTAAACTTATGAGAACAAACAGATTTGTAGTCTTATTAATCAATGGTGCAAAGGCAGGTACTGTGGCTTCCAGGGCCACCATAGCAAGATGTGGTATCTACATGCTGGTGAGAAAGAAATGAGGCTTTCATAGCAGACATTTGTCCACTAGCAATGTGGACTACCATCCACACTTTTACAAGCCACTACCACATAGACACTACAGATTCTGAACAAGCAGACTTCAGCAGAAAAGTATCGAACACTGTTGTTGACTAATGGTTACTAAGATTTCAGTTACTGCTCTTCATATGCCACCAATTTCCCTTAGCTTCACTATTACTTAGGGATACCCAGGTCATATGGAATAGGAATACTGTAAAGGATGCATTACAATAATGATAGTTTATTCACCTGGTAAAGATAACTGCATGAGTGTCCGTTTACAGTATTCTTCAGCCCACCCTGGGAAGAGGCAGGCACAGATACCGAATGATGCAGAGAGATGATATAGCCACACCAAAGATATCATGACTGGTAAGGTTATGAGAACTTCTTGTACATAGTTTTTCAATAAAAGTAGATCATATGGTAAGTACTATACACACTGCATACTATACTCACTACGTGCTCTTATTCAGAACTATTTCCAGTCTAACCAGACAGCCACCCAAAAAACTACATGTTTTGTTTTTGAAAAACCTAATTCATAGGAAGAAGCACTACACAAAGAAGCTTGGGAAGACTGAAAACTGTGGAACCAAGGGAATGCGGAGTGAAAAGAAGATATTGGGTTATAAAAAGCTCTAAGTTACATGTGCATCTTCAGTCTATCCGTTGGATATTACCTAGGTCATAAGGAACAGGAATACTATACAGGGATGTACATATAATCACCTTTACCTGGTGAATAAATCAAATTAATTTGCAGCAGTCAGAGGTCTGGGCTTCTGTTGAAGGATGGTCACCCTAAGTGATGAGCACCACAATCAGCTTGGCCCTCCCAACCCTGTGAAAACAAACAACTGGGAGGGATCTGCTCCACAAGTTCAAAGTACAGGAAACCACAAAGTGGAGTAAGGACCCGCGTAGTGGTTACAAATTTAAGAATTTTATTCTGTAACACTCTCTTCATCAAATCCAGCTCAAAGACTAGTAGCACATCAACGTTTTATTGTCTTTTGCCTGACCATTTCTTCAAGAAATAAGCCTACTAGGAACAAAAATCTTTGTCTTTATATTGCAATAGAAAATATAATAATGTAGAGCATCATTCTTATATTTACCACAATACTGTACCATATTGCCCGACCATCTCTATTCATTTCACTGTTTATTTTCTGTCCTTGGCAAACAAAACTGTTCACTTTCATATACTGTATATTGCAAAGAATCAATCTAATCAATTTCTCTTAATGTACTTGATAAGTATGTTAAAAGCAGTAAATTAGGCTGCTTTGTTAAAATTCTTAAACTTATAACCATTGAGTAGGTCTTTATTCCACTATGTGGTTTCCCACCCTAAGACATCCCCATAGAGGGATGTAAGATCAGAACTATTACACAAAGGATATTATGATATGGCCAATACAATGGATCCCGCTGTACAAAGGACTGGTTAGACCACACCTTGAGTACTGTGTACAGTACTGGAGACCACACTTGAAGAGGGACATACAGCTCCTGGAGAAAGTACAGAGGAGGGCAACTAAGATGATATGAGGGCTAGGGGATTTGACGTATGAGGACAGACTTGAGGAGCCTCTGCCTGTTTTCATTGGAGGAGAGGAGAGACAGGGGACATGATTGAGGTCTTCAAGCACCTCAAGGGAATAAATAGGGTAAACATGGAAGGGATCTTTAGACTAAAGCAGGAGGTATCACCAGAGGGCATGGTTTGAAGTTGGAAGGTAGAAGGGTGAGGGGAAAAGAGGAGGAGGTTTTCACTGAGAGGGTGGTGGACCCTTGGAATGCACTGCCTGGCGAGCTGGTTCAGAGATCCACAGTGGAGGGCTTCAAGAGAGGGTGGGATGCACAGAAAGTGGATGTATCAGATGATGGCTGTCCCAGGGGTGGGGACGGATGATAGGGTTTCTGGAACACAAGGGAGGGAGGGCCTCGGCACCCAACTAGGGATCTGAGGTTCGAGCAGACTCTAGACCGTGAGGCCTAATCTGCTGGCAAATAGTATGTTAGTATATATTCAAAACTGTCCATTTAACAGGTGCTGCTTAAACATGTGCAGCCTATCTGTGCTGATGCCATTACTGGAAATCTCTGACAGTATTTTGTACACCTGACTGAGAAGAGTCCTCTTTAGTTTTCAACTATGCCTTCACATGAACAGAAGCAGCGCACACTCGCTAGCAGTTGCTTGAGTGTGTACCAGCATGGTGATATTTAGAAAAAAGTGCACACACTATTGGTTCACTATAAATGGTATAAATTAAATGCTACAGTTCAAGGGCTACATTTTCCAGATCTCTATCTACTTGTAGAGCTATACTGAGCCTAGGAAATATTTTTACTTGTGCTAAACCCCAGACTTTAAACATAAATTTGGTACCATGCAAAATCACTAGAAGCAAGACTGACATGCCCCAGGTTTCCATATCAAACCTTACTCATTTCCCCTGCATATTTATTTAGTTATTTATCGTTTTCAAAAGTTTTACCAGGAAAGATATACGGAGCTGGTAGCATTTTGTTTCCAGATACATACTAGGGGGAATGGCGCAGTGAGTAACAGTGCTAAAAACAGAATCCAGCAATAAGGTGCAGACACAATTCATATCTCCATGTCATTTTTTGACAGTCTATGGTTGTTTGAAAAATGGTCCTTAATCTGGCAGTCTAGTTAGGGTACAGGTTAGTTGGGTTAAAATCTATTTACCTAGGTGTGATTTCCCCTGTTATATATACTTTTCAGCAGCAAGGTCATAAGGGTATCATTCCTTTTTGGTCAGTTTAGTGATGTGCAAGTAACTTTTTTTGCATCTTATTCTGACCAGAGCAGGTGCCCAGGTTTGTAAGTGCAGCATTTGTCATTTGAGAATAAAAATTGCTGAGATTAAGTTTTTTTAGTTTAAATAATATGTATTTTGCCAGGAGATCTCATTGAGTTCAGTGAGTTAGCAAACTCATTTTCAAAGACCTGGCCAAGATGGCAAAAAACAACCGTTTATATAAACGTCAGACTGATTACTAAGTACAAACACAACTTACTATCAGTTAGTAA
Source organism: Neoceratodus forsteri (assembly GCA_016271365.2). Classification (NCBI taxonomy): domain Eukaryota; kingdom Metazoa; phylum Chordata; order Ceratodontiformes; family Ceratodontidae; genus Neoceratodus; species Neoceratodus forsteri. Next base: position 857,422,851 of record CM028132.1, on the reverse strand, counting down.
GCAATAGATTGCACTTACCAAAGATAGCCTTGGCAGCTTTCTTTTATACTGTATGTTCTGACAGTCTTTGTTTAAATACAAATACATCCAGGGAAAGTGGACTACTATTATGTAGGGCTGTACCTTTTGACTTTTCCCATTTTTTCAATTTTTTTCAATTTAATATTTGTATTGACATGTGTATGAGATCCCAAATGATTTGCAGCATTTTCCATGAACACATCATGGCTGGCCTGTGTCATAACAAGCCTACAACTCTTTTCATTTTTTATTTAAATATTCAGAATTTATGAAAATATTTTTTCAGTATAGCTTCTCCCCTCAATGCCATCCTGCCACTTCTCAAGCCAGGGGCCATCCTCTGTGGCAGTGCCCCAGCCCTGGCCTTCACTAACCTACTGCTCTCAACATTAGTGGTCCATGAGGTGGGGCCTGAGGGCACACCAGCTGTTATTCTGTAGACATTGTGATCTCCCTACCACTTTTGTTGTCTTCTAGCCCACCCACCTCCCCTATGGCACAGATGCAGGCTCTTGCTGCCTCTTACATGCACAGTGTGCACCTTTAGGAAAGCACTCCCGTGCCTTCTGCAGGAGACTGTGGTGCTGAAACCAGGCATTGACACTTCTGAGCTGTGGAGCACACAGTAGCACAACATTCTGATGCTAGACCACTGAGGCATCCCATTTTAAAACATTTTAGACAAAATCATGAATAAATAAAGGCATACCAGCCAAAGGCTAGTCTGAGGTTTGATGGACAGGAGCAACCAGCCACCCTCCAAATTAACTGAGAGGAAAGCAGCAGCCATGGGGGGGCTCTAGCTACAACAAAGTAATGAAGCTTCTGAATGAGGTTGAAGGAAGCCTGTTTATATAGTCCAAACAACACCAGCCCCAGCACAGAGGTCTGCGGTACACCACTGGTCACTGGCTTGGAAGATGAGAGTTCTCCCCTTACCACTACCCATTGCAGTCTATCCCCAAGCCAATTCCTGATCCAGCCAACCATCTTAGCCTCACCCCTATGTGTTCCAGCTTTGTCCCCAGTCACCCATGAGGGACTGAATCAAAGGCCTTGTCAAAGTCCAAATATAGGACATCCACTGCATGGCCCTTGTCCAGTTCCTTTGTCACCCATTTGTAGTATTCTATTAGGTTGATCTGGTATGATCTCCCTGAGACGAACCCATGCTGCTGCCTATCCTGGAGATCACTGACCTCCAGAAAGGTTACCAGTGTCTCCTTCAAGATTGATTCCATTAGTTTACCCACTATGGAAGTGAGACTGACAGATCTGTAGTTACCCAGCTTGTCCTTTGGGCCACTCTTGTGGATAGACAGCACATGAGCCAACCTCCAGTCCTGCGGTATGTATCCTGTGTCCAGGGAGGTGTTGAACAGGTCAGTCAGCAGCCCAGCCAACACCTCCACCATCTTCCTCAACACCCTAGGGTGAATGCCATCAGGACCTGGTGCCTCATCCACCCTAAGTGCCTTCAGACCTTCCAATACCCTGCTTTCTTGAATCACTTCATCAGTCACTGCCTCCCCCCTTGTCCCCACCCATCCAGTCCAAGGAGGTAGTGGACCTCCTACCTCCCTCCCTCGTGAACACAGAGCAGAAGTATTTGTTCAGTACCTCTGCCTGTTCCCCCTCCTTCTCCTTACATCCCCTGCCCTTCCTAATCTGAACTATCTAGTTCCTACAATTCCTTTTTCCATCATGTATCTAAAGAATTCCTCTCCCCCTCTCTTATGCCCTGAGCCAGCCTCATCTCCTTGGTGGCCTTGACCTCTCTTACTAACTTGGTTACTTCCCTAGCCCTCTTTGCGTACAATTCCCTGTCCTCCCAATTCTTTTAATTTGCCTAAAAGTAGTTCAGTGTTTCCTGGGCCTTTTCAACCTTCCAATTCTCCAAGTGGAATTGATCAGTCACTTATACCGATTCCAATTCCAGAGCCTCTGCCTCAAACTGTTCCGGTCTGCCTCCTTCTGCACCAACCCATGTGAGTCTTCACGCCAAACCAAGCTCTTTGGGTCTCTTTTCACAGCCTCTACCACCTATAGTGCCAATGACACTTCATCTGCATCTGAAAGACTAGAACAGCATCCTTCAACTCCTGTCACTATGACTCTTCTCCAGCAAGTGCTATCAGTACATCCTTCTCCTTCCAAGTTGACTTCCTACTTACCAGTCTAACAAACAATTTGGACACAGGAATACTAATACTTCCTACATTGTCCTTTATTTGTAAAACCTTCTATCTACTCCCTGTAGTCCTGAAACTATGAACCTTCTCCTTATAAAGAAAGCAGACACAAATTCATTATGGGTCTCTTTTCCACAGTCACCTTTTCTTGACTGATCAAAGCAGCCCCATCGGAGCCACCATTCTGGAACTGGAAAGAAAAGATTAATCATTAATTTACCTACTTCACATTCACTTCCCATACCCAATACCAAACTATTGCATGCTCCCAGGACCATTCCTTGGTGTCTGCCAGAATCAACAATGCCAATGTCTCCATCTTCCTTGTGGGCTGAGGGCATGGCTTGTAAAAACTGACATTTCAGATGCATTCCTCTTTCTATACATGCCTTTCTCTGTCATCTGCCTGCAGCTGTTGGAAGGAATGTTTTTCTTGCTGTCCTAGCTAACCTTTTGTTGCAAGAACAGTTTTAGCTGTTTACCCTCATCTCTAATACATCTGCTGGCTAATGCTGAACACATATAGACATCCTTACATGTTTCTTCTGTTCGATGACCTTCTGGTCGATTCTCCTATTTCCCCCTCCTGCAGCCAGAAGATCAAGCCACACAGAATTAATAAACACACTTCACAGAATTATGGTCCTGACGTAAAACGCTCAGCCTTGCCTTTTCACTGGAGTTACTTGATAGAACTGGGCTCATTGCAACTGGATGCAAGACTGCTGCAAAACAACTAACTTGTATCACCACTCTTATTTCTACCTTCTCCTCCAGATCAACCTATCCAAAAGAAGAACTGTCTTTTTGGTTACCTTTAACCATGTATCATTCCCCAAAGCAAATTCTTCATTGCATATGTACCAGCAACTGCTTCATCTGTTTCTTCCTGGACCACTACATAACTACTAAAGCTGCAACAAAATATGACCTAGCCATGGGGTCCCATTTCAAGCAGCAATGAAATATTTTCTCAAGATCATGGCCTCTGCACTGCACCATGAAGTCTTGACCAATGCTGCACCTGCATTTTGCTTTACCACCCTGTATGACAATGTCAGATTCACAGCTCCATGGCCTCCCATCATGACTGATACTCTTACCATCTACAGTTCATACTCTTATCTACAGCTTTCTGGCAAATACTACACCAACCATCAATGGGCACATGCCAACGATATATGGGCACATGTCCTTAAACAACTGAGTAATTGTCCAGTCTCTGCTGCTAAAGGGTCCATTATGATTTTGCCTTCTACGGCTTCATACTGTGATGATCAGGATGATGTTGCCCTCTTTGGCTTTGTATTGCACCTAACCAATTCCCTCTCTGTATCGGTTTCTTATTTCTCACACCATTCCGAACAGTTATCAGATTATTGCTTCAGCGTTATGAGTCAGGAATTCAAGTTCAGCTATGATACATGTACCAAATAAGTCCATCATGTCTTTCTAGTCTACTCATAAGGTATTCCCTCACAGTCTCAAGAAAAGTACTTCCATGAAACCAAACCAAAGTTACTTTCTGAACATTAGAGCACCCGAACAGTGCAGACACTCATGATATAATAGTCTCCTCTCCTCTCCTTCCACTGCATCACAAGTTGCTACACTTTGTTGGTGGGGTGGGGTGGGGTCCAATCTCAGCAGAGATGCAATGGAGTTGTTCAAGGAATGTAAGCAGATACATTTTTATATGGCAACAAAAGTGTGGTAGGCAGTCTGTTTTTCACTTTTGAAAAGAAAAAAGGAATTGAAATCAAATTACCAGCTAAATTAGCAATATGAACAGACTGTGACCAATCATTAAATGCGTGTTTTAAACTGGAGACACTTTCAGGCTGGGGGGCAGTGTCCTTTTAACTCTGGATACTTCTCTCAGAAGATTAGACTTAGCACAGGAGTTTCCTGCTGCCTAAAGCAGGGATATTATCTACTGGCTGAACTTGCATGGCTCCCAAGAGGTATAAGTGTGGGTTGCACCCAATCAATAGATGTGATTGAATGAGCTGAGGCAGCCTGTGTTGTGTGGCAGCCTGCACAGCCCTTCACAACCTACAATTTCAGACTATATGTGCATTCAGTTAAAGTGAAGCTACATTTGATTACTGTGGCTGTCAATTATTATTATATTTTTGGTACATTAGCCATATATAAATGATTAACCATGCTTCAACTCAAAAGATTGCTGGCAAGCTTTTTTTCCTCTAGATGTGAACCTGAAGGTAAAGTGTAATGCCTTATCTTTTTTTCATTAGTATCGGCTGTTCTGCTGAGGTGGCATGTATCCCCATATATTGTTCTGCTGTCTGTTATTGATTGGGTAGGGTGGGGGAATAAGACATGGTAGCTGTCACAGGATATCTGTGTAGAGTAATTTTTAAAGTCCCTGCCCACAGCAGAAATGTTTCCTGAAATTGGGCTTCTAATTTTACAAAGCTTCTAATAATGGAGATGGGGGGGGGGCACTGTTTTATTTTCCTTTCCATGGACTGAAGGCTCACAGAAATACTGAAACATGGACATATTTCATTTTGTCCCTCTGGAAGAGAGCATTAGTTGGTTTTAGAGAGTCTATTTCATAATAACATATGGTGCTATGTTTCTTTCTTCTTCTTCCCCACCACTAGTCTTGAAAAGAGGAGGGAGGAGGAGTTAGCTCCCCCTCCCCCTTACACCTCTAATGGTCTGCCTTAGGTAAGTGACATTATACAGTGCAAGGCTGTTATAACGGACGTATCTTTGCACACAAATTTTGTCCATTATATCCAGAGGAGGTGGAGCCAATATGATAGGTGTATCTTTATGTGTGAGCAGGGGCTCAGAGTGAAAACTTATGAAACATTATAGATCACTAAGAATCCTGACTAACATATATGTTTTTGTACTTTGTGTGTATTTAGAGTTATTTAAATGTCTTGGAGCAAGAATTACTTTTATGAAGTTTATTGCATAAGATAAGAGGAAGACAGTAACCTTAGTGACGGGATGTTGGGGTTCTAGGACAGTAAGAACAAAAGCAATTGTACTGTAAGAGTTGTATGCAAGCAATAACACTTGATGAAGTGTGGGTTATCGCCTGATAAGAGCATGCACAGGGGTGTACTAAGGCATGAGGTGCTTGCACTGAGTACCTTAAGCACCTGGGTGTGCACTTATCAGGCGATAACCCACACCTCAGAGTGTGTTATTGTGCTTATAAAATGGGTCCCCTTGTAAATAAATAAAAAAAAACTAAAATAAAAAGTGTTAAAGATTATTAGAATGTTTTATTTAATACAAAAATAAAACAAAAGTAGTCCCTCAATATGCTGTGATTTTCAATGATGTAGGTCAGTCACTAGGGTCAGTGTTATCTGTGCCTCACCTCCCCCCCAATAATCTGCAGTGAAGGTGCTAGTGTAAGTGTTGACTGCTTCTTTGCTACCCCCCTCTCTCTCACACACAGCACCATGAGAAGTGAAGTTGTTTACCCCTCCACTGCACATTCACATTCTATAGAGTCACACTTTATGTGGCGACGAAGCAGTTACCTTTTTGAACAGAGGTTGGTGTTCATTTTCGGCCGACTGGCAAGGGAGCGTGTTTCATTTATTTATTTTACTAGAGCTTAGGTAGTAAGATCACGGTGAGGTGAAACTGTAGTTTGAAGTTGGCAGCACTGCTGGCTTCACTGGGAGCGATCGTGTCCCTTGACGGCAGCCCTACATAGGCATTTACTGATTCGCGGTTTTCAAACCGAAATGGACAGTCGGGATACAGAACAGCAAACTCCTTGAAGTTTGCTAGTGCAATTCAGTTTTGTAGGGATTCTTGTGTCGATCATGAAGGGGGATGGAGAAGAGATGCAGTCCGGAGATACAAAAATGAATGGATGGACAGGTGGACTTATGTGGAAAATGGGCTATGAGTAAAAAAAAAGGACTGAAAACAGTATACGGTTTGTGATGTTTTCACCTGCTTTGTCTGGCAAAATGATGGAAGTCTTGTGTAGTTTGCTGCTGGCTGAGGAGGTACAGCAGGAGAACAGTGGCATGCACTGCTTCCCCTTGTTCCTGAGGACCTTTTTTCTGAAAAAAAGACTTACCTCCTGTACCTTATTTACCCACATGAGGTATTTAAAGGTCTTAATCATATCGCCTCTCTCCCTCCTTTCTTCCAGAGTGTACATATTTAGGTCCTTAAATCTCTCCTCATAGGGCTTCTGATGCAGACCCTGCAGCATTTAAGTTGCCCTCCTCTGGACTGCCTCCATGCTATCTATGTCCCTCTGGAGATGTGGTCTCCAGAACTGGACACAGTACTCTTGTGGGATCTTACTAGCGATCTATATAGAGGCAATACCACTGCTCTCTTTCTGCTGGTGATACCCCTTCCTATGCACCCCGGTATTCCACTAGCCCTCCCATTAGCCTCCCAACTGCCTTGTTGCACTGCCTGGCCACCTTTAGGTCATCCAATGTGAATCCCAGGTCTCTTTTTCTGCTTGGTGGTCATCACTACCACTCCTCCCATTTTGTCACAGCAAAGAAACACAACACACATGTCATGATAATGAGCATAACAGACAGTAACAGAGGCAGAGAAACCTAGTAGGCATCTAAGTGAATGGAATGATTTGGGAAGTGGGTCTGGTCAGTGGTTGCATAGGCACTGAGCAACTTTAAGCAGATGGGTCTTAAGGTTTGTTTTAAACATAGTCAGGGAAGAGCAGGTTTTGACCTCAAGTGGAAGTTTGTTCCAGATGGACTTGGCTGAGACCACAAATGACCTTGCACCAGAGCAGCTCCTAGTCCTAGTAGTTCAAGCAAGGGACGGCTCAAGGGCACCAGACACAAACTGTGACACACTGTTGCACAGGATACTCAATCTACTGAGCTCAGTTTCACACAGGGAGTGGAGTAGGGGAGCATGTAAGCAATAAGACACACTGGAGTGTGCACTATGCTGTGATAACCGCATGCCCAGGGGCATAATGAGGCACGGGGTGCTTGCACTGAGTGCCTTCAGCCCCAGGAAGTGTGGTTATCACAGCAAAATGGACACCCATGGAGTGTCTTATTGCACTTATAAAATGGGTCCCATTAGTAAAAAATAGATGAAGATTCAAATAAAAGGTAGAAAACAGAAAAACAAACAAAAAAAAACAATTATTGAGCTCAGTTTCACACAGGGAGTGGAGTAGGGGAGCATGTAAGCAATAAGACACACTGGGGTGTGCACTATGCTGTGATAACTGCATGCCCAGGGGCATAATGAGGCACGGGGTGCTTGCACTGAGTCCCTTCAGCCCCTGGAAGTGTGGTTATCACAGCAAAATGCACACCCCTGGAGTGTCTTATTGCATTTATAAAATGGGTCCCATTAGTAAAAAATAGGTGAAGATTCAAATAAAAAGTAGAAAATAAAAAGAAAAACAAACAAACAAAAAAAAAAACCAATTAAAACCGGATTTAAAATGAAAAAATAGTCCCTTTTGCAGCTTGTCCAGTTGTCCCTGTTGCAGCTTGTACCCACTATGTGGTGCTGTTGTAGCAATGTATCCCATCTCACTTGATCATCATTTGATCATTTGATCTGTGGCTTCTTTGTTTCTGTCCTCTTCTTGAATCCCATGTGGGGAGAGAGAGAGCTAAACTGTATGATATGGCTCAAGGGAGAGAAAGAAGAGTACCTCTTGGTAAGGACAGCTAGTGTGTTGTTTAGCCAGCGATATGACCATGATCAGAGCACTATGTACTTGGTCATCAAGAGTGAGGAAGCACTGTTGGGTGTTAGGAGAGATAGAGACTGGAGAGGTGCTGTACGGATGTTTTATGGATGACAGAAAAAGGGAACTAAATGCTTAAGAGGTGGTTTGGTTTGAAAACCAGGAAGCAAGAAACTGTACTGTATGGTGGCTGATGAGGAACCCACTCACTCCGAGTCAAGTGGGCTGCTGGCAAATGGGATGGAGAAATAAAACTTTATTTTTTCATGCTGACTTGGTATGTTGGGTGGGGGGGGTTACAGTTACAGACAATGGGAAGGGTACAGAACTGCTGCCCACCTGCTTGCCGAATAAATAAACAAAAGTGATGCAGTTTACGCATTAGTGGGCTAAAAAGAATGGCGATGGCAAGGTTTTAAAGCATTCTAAATAGAATGCCTACAAGAAATTATTGAGCCATCAGGTTCTGTGATCCGGTTGTTTTACTGGCACGAGTTATTTATAGTGCAACATTGTCCCATATTGCACTATAAATAGCCAATCAAATTGCTCCATTGCTCCCTCCCACTTTATAATATTTGTTAGGACAAGGAACAGAGTATTGGGGGCAATGGCCAGTCATGCCTCCTTGGTGAGTTAGTCATTAAGTCTGTAGCGCAGACAAACTTTATGGTGACTAGACTTAGAAGATAGATTAATAAAAGATACTAACTTTATTTTTACACAGGAAATTGTGTCGTTAGGATTTTACAACCCTGTTCACAAGACAGTCCTGTTTGTTACTTTATGAGTTACTCTAAGATACATACACCAATACTATATATAGACATAGTACAGGAACACTGTACATACAAAACACTTAGATCTCAAAATACATCTAAGACAAAATAATATCAAGCATTAACACTATTTACAGTTACATATAAGAGGATAGTAACTGCATCAGCATGAGGTCTAAAGGTGAGGTCCTGTCTAGGTGAACTCCTAGGTATTTCAACAAGTTAACCACTTCAACCTTTGTCCCAAAGAAGATGAATTGTTTGAGTATGTCCTGCCAAAGCCTCGGTGTTTGGGGCTGAATAGTAGGGCTTTTGTTTTTTCAGCATTAAGTACAAGTTTATTATTTAATAAACAGGTTTCAAGGAGCTTGAAATCATCATTTAGGTCACAATTGATGTGAAGGAGGTTGGATGAGCTTCTCTAAAGAACAGCATCATCCACATAAAGCTGTAGGTTGGACCCTCCACAACTAACAGGCAGATCATCAATGTATAGAGAGGAAGAAGAGCAGCAGACCAAGACTGGAATCTTGGTGCACAGCAACACTTATGTCTTTGAGACCAGACATACTATCCTCTCACTTAACCAGTTGTTTCCTGTTAGACAGATAGAACTTGAACCAGCTGCAGGCAAGACGTGTCAATATCTATCCCTCTTAGCTTGACCAGCAGAAGGTCCTAGTTTACCAGATCAAACACCTTGGCAAGGTCCACGAAAAGGGCACCAGTAGATAGCCCCTTGTCCTTTGCCCCAAGGATGTTGGAGGTCAGTCGAAACAGAGCAGTATTCATTCCATCATTCTTTATGTAGCCATGTTGCACATCAGATAGGGTTTGTTTGCATTTTTAAGAAGTCTTGGATGTAGCCAACCATAGAAAATTTTTTTTAAATATTTTATTTGTCGTAAAGGTGTTTTTCATTCCTGAGCCAGACCATGTAGCTATTCAGCCCTTTTACCTCAGGATGCCTCTGACCATCCCATTCTTCCCTCCATGCTGAAGAGCTACTTCCCCTGTGATTCCCCCATGGTGGGGTAAGGGAGGGAGGACCGTTCTCCCTCCAGAGCATAAACATGTGATGAGGCTCTCCTCACCCTCTGTTGGCACAACCATGTTAAAAATAAGCAAGCTCATAGCACGAGCCACTTTGGAATTCCAGAATATGAGCTATGGATCATAATTGTGTGCATGTACATGCCACTATGCAGAGTTACTAACTTGTGGATATGTATATTATTTATCAGAAAAGTGCATTTGAGAAATCATCCGTTCATAGCAATACTGCTTGTCAGTGTTATGTGCAGCATTCTCACCCCCATTTCTTTTCACCTTCTCTTTTTATTATTCATCATTGGCTATATGGTTTGGAACCCTGTTTGCTATGGGTCAGTAGTGCAGGACAGAGTGTCTTTTTTTATCAACTTTCTTCCCTCGTTACAACTGTTAGTGCAGGGCAGAATGCTTTTTTTTGGTTTTGTTTTTATCTACTTTTTTCTTACTGCAATCTCTGTTGGAGCTGTAGGTGCATGCTGAATTTTGTTTAGCCTTTGCCTGGGCTAAACAGACATATGCAGATACTGTAGCATGGCCAGTATTCTTTCTGATTGCTCTAAAGAGTGTGGTTCAATATATGAACAGGGGCTGAGTTGAACCACATGAAGGCAAGGGTCCAGGACTTCAGGAGGGCTGACATTACAAAGATGAGGGAATGCCTCAGGGATGCCCTGGTGGAGTGGGTGTGGGGGTTTGGGTGGAGTAGAGGAACAGTGGGTAAAACTAAAAGGAAATATAGTAAAGGCAACAAACCTCTGCATTAGGCAAGTAAACAAAAGCAACAGGCAAAAAAGACCACTATGGTTCTCAAAAGAAGTGATGGGGAAGGTAAAGGCAAAATAATTTGCATTTAGGAGGTATAAGGAGACTCAGAGAGAGGACATGGAAGTGTATCAGGTGAATCAGAGGGAAGCAGAGAAATCTGTGAGATGTGCAGAGGCCCAAATAGAGGACAGTATAGCACAGACAGTAAAAAAAAAGGGGACAAGGCATTTTTCAGGTACAACAATGAAAGGAGAAAGACCAAGGGAGGGAGGGATTGTAAGACTAAGAAGGGAAGGAGGAGAGTGTGGGGAGGGAGACCAGGACAAAACAGAAATCCTAAACAAATATTTTTGCTCTGTATTTACAGAAGAAGGGGAAGGAAAGGGACCACAGATAAGTGACAGGAGCATCAATGAAAGGGAGATGGACACCAGTCCATTAAGAACATAATAATTTGCCTGCAGAAGGAGACTGTATGGTCCAACTAGTCTGCCCGGGTTTTCTACCCACCACTATCAATTTGTCTTGCTAAGGTGACTATACTGTCTATCACATGCTGTTAGAATTCACTGACCATCTTGGCTGCCACTACCTCCAGTGGCAGGCTGTTCTAAGGGTCCACCACCCTCTCCATGAAAAATTACTTCCTAACATTTGTTTTGAATTTACCTCCCAAAAGGCACATGTTGTGTCCTCTGGTACGTGCAGCCCTGTTTTCTTGGAAGAGGTTCTTGGTTTGCACTGTGTTTCTCCCTTTAACAAATTTAAATATCTCAATCATGTCTCTTTCATTTCTCCTCTGCTTGAGAGAGAATAAATTTAGCTGGCTGAGCCTAGCTTTGTACATTTTGTGGTGCAGACCCTTCACCATTTTGGTGGCACTTCTCTACATGGTTTCCAGAAGGTCTATGTCCTTTTCAGGAGATCTCTAGAACTGCACACAGTACTCCAAGTGAGGTCTCACCAGGAACCTGTACAGCGGGAGGATAACATCACGCTTACTACTGGTAATACCCCACCAATACATCCAGGGATGCTGCTTGCCTTGGTACCACTTTTTGCATCGCCTCTAGCTTTAAATCATTTGAGATCATGACACCAAGATCCCATTCCAGCTTTGTTTCTTCTAGTAGCTGCCCCTCCAGGACATACTTCATTCATGGGTTCCTTCTACCCAAGTGCATGGCTTAACATTTTTTGGCGTTGAATCTCAACTGCCAGTTCCTGGACCATTCCTCTAGCATCCTGAGATCTGTCTCCATTTTTGCAATCCCTTCCTGTGTGTCCACCCTGTTGCAGAGCTTTGTATCATCTGCAAAGAGGCAGACTTTCCCTTTCAGTTCTACAGTGATGTCACTGATGAGTATGTTGTAAAGGATGGGACCTAGTACTGACCCTTGCAGCATGCCACTTGACACCTTCCCCTCTAGGGACAAGGTGCCATTTACCATAACCCTCTGTGTCCTGCCTTGCAGCCAGCTTGTGATCCATTTAACTACTTTGTGACTGATGCCAGCTTGCTCCAGTTTGTTGGCTAGCCTTCTGTGTGGGACTGTATCAAAGACTTTACTAAAGTCCAGATACACCACATCCTCTGCTTCCTCTAGTCTACTTCTCTTGTAACCCTGTTGAAGAATTCTTTCAAATTTGTTTGCCATAAGTGTCCTGATGTGAAGTTTTGCTGCTTTGGGTCAGTTGCTCACTTGCTTTCAGGTAGTTAATTGCCCTTTCTTAAGTAATGTCTCCATCATTTTACCCACCACTGGGGTTAGGCTTACTGGTGGTAATTTCTGCTACCACCCTGCTACCACTCCTGTGCAATGGAACAACCGTGGCCCTTTTCCAGTCCTGTAGTACTATCCCCCATTCCTGCAAACTGTTAAACAGTTCAGTAAGTGGTGCAGCAAGTTTATCCCAAAGTTCTTTTAGAACTCCTGGGTGTATTCTGTCAGGGCCCATTGCCTTGTTCACCATTATTTAAGACAACTCCTCAAGGATCCTTTCTTTCGTAAAGGGGGATATGCCAGCTTCCCTAGTATGGGGAAGTGTCCTGGCTGGTGCTGGACCATTACCAATGTCTTCCTGTGTGAAGACCGAACAGAAGAATTCGTTGAGAACTTCTCAATCAATCAATCAATCAGTCAATCAATATTTTATTTATATAGCACAATAAGAACAATTCAACACATTAAAATACAGCAAACAAATTTAAAATAACAATAAAATAACTAATAAGAGCTTGCAACTCTTTTCTACTTAAAATGCTGACCACTATGACATAAAATTCAGTTAAAAGCCTGAACAAATAAATATGACTTGAGGCCCTTCTTACAGACTTCTACCAAGGGGGCCTCCCTCAGATAACCAGGCAAGGAGTTCCACAGGGTAGGCGTGGCCACCGCAAATGCTCTGTCTCCAGAGTGCCACAGCCTAACCCTGGGAACCCCAAGAAGACCACCCCTGGCAGAACGGAGGGCCCGGGCCAGATGGTAAGGCACAAGGAGCTCTTGCAGATAGGCCTTGTCTTTGTCATTTTCCATCAGGTGTCCTTCCTTGTTTGCCAGCCATGTTTAGTCCTCTTTTGCTCTTTCATTTTTCTTGAATGTATCAATAAAATGTTTTGCTCCCCCTTTCACTTCTTGAGCCAGTTTTTCTTCGGCCTGGGCCTTTGTCACCCTAATAGCTTTCCTGGCTTCCTTGAGTTTCTCTCTGTAGGCTTCTCTATCCTTTTCAAACTTGGTCTCCTTACACTTTTATTTACGGAGGAGAGAGTCCTGAAGGAACTTGCAAAAACTGAAAGTGGACAAGGCAATGGGGCCAGATGGGATACATACAAGAATATTAAAGGAGCTTAGAGAGGTGATGGCAGCACAACTGACAGCACTTTTCAACCACTTGCTAGACATGGAAGTGGTTACAGAGGACTGGAGGAATGGAGGATTGGAGGATGGCAGCTGTAGTCCCACTTCACAAAAGTTGGAGCAGGGAGGAGGCTTGCAACTACAAGCCAGTCAGCCTGACTTCGGAGTTAGAGAAATTAATGCAATCACTGCTGAAGGAAAGAACTGTGGAATAACTTGAATTCGGTGGCGTGACAGGATCTGAGAGCATATATTCACGGGGAGGGTCATGTCAAACAAATCTGATATATTTCTTTGACTGGGTGACCTGGGAGTTAGATCAGAGTGGAGCAGTGGATGTGGCCTATCTAGATTTCAGTAAGCCTTTGACACCATTCCACACAGCAGACTTGTACACAAGCTGGGAGGCCTGGGAGTGGGTTCTAAGGTGATAAAATGGTGGCAGAGGGTGGTGGTAAACAGAGTTCACTCTGAGGAGGGGAGGGTGACCAATGAGGTGCCACTGGGATCAGTATTTAGGCAGGTCCTCTTTAATGTCTTTATTAATGACATTGCAGAAGGGTGAGAATGGAAGGTATGCCTTTTTGCAGATGACACAAAGATCTGCAACAGGGTTGACACTCTGGTGGGGGGATGAGAAGGAATCTAAGTAAGCTTGAGGAGTGGTCAAGATTGTGGCAACTAATATTAAATGCAAAGAAGTGCAAAATCATATACTTGGGGTACAGAAACCCAGGGGTGGAGTACATGATGGGGGGGGGGTGCTACTGATAATCACCAAAGTGGAAAGGGACATGGGGGTAATCATATCTGATAACCTAAAAGTGGCCAAGCAGTGTGACAAGGCTGTGGGGAGAGTCAGTGGGATGCTGGGGTGCATAGGGATGGGTATCACCAGCAGAAAGAAGCAGGTGGTGATAACGCTGTACAAATCATTGGTGAGACCTCATCTAGAGTACTGTGTCCAGTTTTTGAGGTCACATCTCTGGAAGGACATAGTCAGAATAGAGACTGTCCAGAGGAGGGCAACTAAAATGGTGCTGGGTCTGCACCAAAAGGCCTAAGAAGAGAGTCTGAAGGACCTCAATATGTACACCCTGAAGGAAAGGAGGGAGAGGGGGATATGATAGAGACTTTCAAATACCTCAAGGGTGTTAATAAGGTACTGCAGGGAAGCATGTTTCAAATTAAAAGATGTTCAAGAGCAAAGGGTCATGATATGAAGATGGAGGGGGTAGACTGTGGGAAACATGAGAAAGTACTACTTCACTGAAAAGGTGGTGGATGCATGGAACAGCATCCAGCAAGTGGTGGGGCACAAATGGTAACAGAATTCAAAATGCATAGAATAGGCATATGGGTATACCATTATATGGGCGACTGACATTGACGACTCGCATATGAGCGACTCAGTCTCAGCAGCTGTAATGAAACTACGAAAAGGGAAGCAATGGGCCGAAAGAACAGGTGACCAGAAGGACAGGAGGGGATGGAACAGGATAGCAGGTATGTGGAGGTAGTGTGGCTAGAGGCTGCCGAGCTGGCCGTGGTGGTATGATAATGAGGGTGTCTGGCTACGGTGGGAGGGTGCAGGATTGAGGCTAGGGAGGCACACAGTATTTTTGCATTTTGTGGGTGGGAGTTTTTTTTTTACAAGTTTCACTCCCTCCCTGACATGCATCCCCCTGGACTAGAGAATCTTTAGTAAGGAGGGTGTGTGTGTGGGGGGGATGCCCCTACCAGGGGGGCAGGACACAGCACCCCGCATAAAAATACATTTGTTTTCACCCGCATGTCTTTGCTGGGAGTGTGCATCGCTGTTCTGTTTTTTCAGCAATGTACACTCACTATAATGGCGCCACTGTTTGGCCATCACCATCATGACGTGGGGACCCGGCATAAGGAACCTTAGTGGTTAGGAAAGGTGGGATAACGCTGGAGATCAAGTAGGGTCTGTTGTATTACAGTAGGTAGGGAAAATAGGCAGACCAGGTGGGCCAAGAGTCCTTATTTGCCATCAATTTCCATGTTTCTATGTTTCTATGATGCAAGGTGGAGCAACTGTAAAGTCATACTGAAGTGTACAGTATGTGTGAAACTGCAGATTAAAACTGTCAAGTTAAATGACTGCCTGCTTAAGTGCTTTTTTCTTTTCCCCATCTCTGCAGACTTGCCTGCTGGGCTGCCTCTCAGGAGACAGAGAGAAAGGGAGAGAGGAAACTAAAGCAACAGGGGTCGATATTAACATTCATTTCTAGCCTGGGTACTAGTGCAGATTGTCACGGGCATGCAGGATCTCTGTCACTTGCCCGGTTGGGCTAGTGCTATTCCTCCGGTGGAAAGCTGCATTTCCATTCTCTACCTGTTGTGCTATGTGGCACTCATGCGGTCACAAAGAAAAAAAACACCAGCATGAAGCATAGTCGGAGCAGTGAGACTGCAAAGAAGTAAAGCAAAATGGGATCGGACAACTGACTGAGACCACAAAGGAGACCCCAGTCAAACTGAACAACACCCCAGCAGCAGTATTCAGGACAAAGCACGGTCAGAACAGTGAGACTGCAAACTGTACATAATTAAAATAAACAACTCAGTATTTAAGTCAAGACTAGTGGAAGGCAGTACGTCGCCATAACGCTGGGTAGGAAGTAAATCAAGACAGACTGCTGAGGCTGAAATAAAGTTACCTTAGCTAGTAATGCACTCTGACCTGATCTCCACTGTTCCATTTGTTTTAGCCTTGTCCCTGTCACCCTGTGCTGTGGTCACTGTCTGAAAAGCTGTGAAGCAGCTGTGGCAGCAGATTTCTGTGTAATTCATTTATTTAAAAGTTTTACCAGGAAGGCATTCACGCATAATATGCACAAGTGAGAAAATGGGCTTCTCCAAAGGAAAAATGCGACCAGAAGACCCCCCCAAACTGAATAGTTAACACTCCGCAACATTCAGGAGTGAGGATATGGTGAGGGCAGAACAGTAAGACACCTTGTTCTGACCCTGTCACCCTGTTGTCACCACCATTCTGAGATGCTGCTTCCAAAACAGTGTCAGTGGCTCAGTAGGTAGCACACTCGCCTCTGAGGCTGGAAGATCAGAGGGCTGTGGGTTCAGTTCCCACATCTGGCACTTGGGTTAATATCCCAGTTCTGACACTGTAGTGCAGCATGAGAGGGGTGCTGCACTTCTGAGGTGCCGTCTTTCGGATAAGACGTTAAACCGAGGTCCCATCTGCCTGGATTGGTGGTAGTTCAAGTGGATGTTAAAGATCCCATGGCACTTATTGAAAAGAGTAGGGGAATTTCCCCGGTGTCCTGGCCAAATTTCCCTCATTCACTAAAAATACCACCAACAGCATAATCTGGTTCAAGGTCAGTTGGCATTCATCTGTATCCCCCTTCCCTGGGTCGTGCCAGAAAATAGGCAGGATTTGCCTAGTGCACTTACCCGGTCAACAAAAACTAAATTAATAAAATAAAACTCTAAAGCAGCAGCTGCAGCAAATATGTGCCAGTGAGAAAACAGGCTCCTCTGTCCTAACTGTAACAGCTGGTCTCTTTCTCCACAGGCAGTAATGGTACAAAGACAGTCCCCCAAGTACACCCCCCAAAGTAAAACAACATCACTAGATTCACCAGCATGCACACCAGGGTGCGGTCGGAACAGTGAGAGACGGCGGCGCTAATCAAACAAGAGACTAACAGGCTACAGCCCAGGAACACAGGAGGTTAAACCAGCAATCCGACCTCCGGCCAATTTTTTCAGCTTGTCCCCTGTAGTCTGTCTGAGCAGAGAGTGACTGTGACAGTGATAAAAGTGTGCTTGAGAGTGAGCCACACCCCTGACACTGCACAACCTCGCAACATTTAAGGACCATCTGACTTTTATATTAAAAACTTTAAGACAATGACATTAAGACACTGACTTCACTGAGTGTTTATATATATAGAAGTATTTTATTTCACAAACAAAGTTCATTTGCAATTCAGGTTTCAACCAAATTCAGACGTGTTTGATACATTTCGATTTTATTTGTGTTTTGTTTAACAAATCACTGTGACCCCATACTGACTGCAGGCTAGTGTAAACTTCTGTGGGCTAGTGCAATCTCTTGTTTACTAGCCTGGCTGGCTAGTGCAAAAAAAGGTTAAGGTAGACCCCTGCTAAAGCATGTTGTGCAGCCCGTTGTTTTCATGCAAAAAATGCCTTGCTAAAATTTGCAGCAGCATATGTCCTACCCTGTTTATATTCTTTTATCTTTATCATTTCCCTGGCTCTGCTGAACCACTGTAAGAAGGAATGGTTCTGGATTAGTTGACAGCTAGACTTCCCCTCAGCTCACTCTGTTGAGAGAGAGAGAGAGAGAGAGGGAGGGAATAAAGTGTGAACCATTTTGTACCTCTATGCTTTTCTGTGCTCCACTACATTTCCCTTTTTTCTCTGCTGCCTAGTTTCAAACACCAGGTTACTGAAGTACACTGTACATATGTAAATATTTTAGTAGTTGTAAATAACTTACCCAAAACACCAGGATGCTGGTATACTGTATATGTTTGAATACACCTATCTTCTCTCTGATGCCTGTTCCTTTCTACCCATTCTCCTTATTACCTTTAAGGAAAGGGCAGTCAAGTCGCCTCTTCATTTGAATAGTTAGGGCAGTTCTCAGGACTAGCTTAGGTGCAATCTCAATTTAGCCAATATTTTGTTTATTTTTTCATTATGTTTATTGTGTGAATAAAAGATTCTGTGACTCCATAGAAAATGAAATAAGCACTGTATTTCATTTAAAATGTTTGTAAATTTGTTGATGTCATATGAAAGATAGTGATGTAAACCAATCAAGGAAACTCTTGGGCTGGGAAGGACCATAAAACCCCTCAGATTTTGAACCTGAGTTTGTCTAGTTCAGGGCCCCGAGAGTGCAGAGCTGCCTGTTCCTACTCAGTTTACGGTTGGCTGCACCAGCTCAGGTTAAGGGGACCATATGTCTACTGCATAGGTACACCTTGCAAATACTGTGTAAATTGTCCTAATGGTGATATATTGTATAAATAAATTGTATTACTACTTACATACTGATTTGCTGCTAGACTCAAAATTAAGAGTGCATATATTCAATTCAATTCAATTCATCTTTATTTTTAAAAGGGGCTTTTCTTAAAATCAAAGCGCCTGTACAAATACACATAGCAATAAATACAATAAAATCAAAACTAATATAAATCCTTAAAAGCTATATTAAAGGTGGGTTTTCAAGGCTCCCTTAAAAGCTAAGGGACGGTTGGGCAATCTAGGCACTGGTGGGTAAAGAATTCCACAGGGTAGGTGCCATAAAACTAAACGATCTAGCACCAGATGTTTTCAAGCGCACTTGGGAATCTCTAGCAATCCCTCTCAGTGGATCAGAGGGGGCGGAGGGACTATAGGGCCAAAGGAGCTCTTTCAGATAGGTAGGTCCCAGATCATGTAGGGCTTTATGGGTCAGCAAACTGACTTGTGAAGGTAGTCGCAAAACACTGGCAGCCAGTGCAGTCCGCGGAGCACGGGCATTATGTGACTGGATCAAAAGCTCCAGTCAACAACCTGGCTGCCATTCTGCACTAGCTGCAGACGGCGAAGTTCAACCCCCGATAGCCCTAGGTATAAGGAGTTACAATAGTCAAGCCGGGAGGTAACAAAGGCGTGGATCAATGTTGGAAGGTCCTCTGGAGGAACCAGGTGCTTCACCCTGGCAATATTCCTCAGATGAAAAAATAAAGTTTTAATGACCGCTGACACCTGAAATTTAAGTGTCAGACGGTCATCAATTATTACGCCTAGATTCCGCACCTGATCTGAGGTCGTCAGCTGAACACCTCCAAGCCATAGGCCTGAGGGTGATCCCTCCGGCAGACCCGCCTCACAGTGGCCTTTATCCACAACCAACACCTCAGTTTTCTTCGGGTTTAACCTCAGCCAACTCCCATTCATCCAGTCCTGGATTTCTTTAAGGCAGTTATTAAATACCGACAAGGCAGCGTCCTGACCGGGCACAAAAGACATATACAGCTGGGTATCATCTGCATAGCAGTGAAAACCCAAACCGTACCATCTAATAATCGCCCCAATGGTAGCATATACACCAAAAACAACATAGGTGCTAAAATGGAGCCCTGCGGTACCCCACAGGGCAGGGAGAATGATGCTGAGGAAAAAATTCCTGACACCACTCTCTGAGTCCTACCCTCGAGGTAAGATTGAAACCATCTGAGGACCGTACCAGACAGTCCACAGACTGACCGCAGATGCTCCAACAGTACACCATGGTCAACGGTGTCAAACGCTGCAGAGAGATCAAGTAGTACCAAGATGGATCGGGTCCTACGATCTCTTCGCCATTAGAGGTCATTTGCGAGCACTGTGACGAGCTGTCTCAGTACTCATGCCTTTCCTAAATCCGGACTGGAGCGAATCATAGATATTGTTGTTGGTCAGATGATCCTCTAACTGCACTGCGACCACTTTCTCAATAACTTTACCCACAAAGGGTAAGTTAGAGACTGGCCTGTAATTTGCTAGACAGTCTGGGTCTAAAGAGGATTTCTTTAATAGAGGCTTAACTATAGCCTCTTTAAGGGGATCTGGAAAAATCCCCCTCTCCAAAGACTTCCAAACGATCAAAGCTAGGACTAGGGTCGATCTTATCCACGCAACCCACTAAGAGGCGCGTGGGGCCAGGGTCCAAATCACAGCAGGTCGGTTGCAGTGCTCAAATGATCATCACAACATCCTCGATTATGGGAAGGCTGAAGTCAGACCATTCAAACTGGGTGTTTGACATCTCCTGATGACCACCGCTGCTCCCATTAGGAGGGGAAAAGCGAATATCCGATCTGATTTTGACAACCTTATCTGCAAAGAAGAGAGCAAGCTCCTCACACCATTCTTGAGATAAAGCTCTTCTGGGCTGAAGACAGACTGGATTGCACAGTCTGTCCACAGTCCGAAAGAGCTGAGCCGGTCTATTCTGTGCAGCCGCTATCTCTCTGGACAGGAATTCTGCCTTCTTACGAGAGATTGCGGATTGATAGACCAAATAATGGTCCATCAAACTAAGCCTGTCATCATCACGACCGGACCTTCGCCAACGCCTCTCCAGCCTTCCGTCCAACCCTCCTCAATTCCCTCATGGTCTCATCAAACCAAGGAGACCTGGGGTGAGGAGTAAGAGGACGAACACGAACTGGTGCAATAGAATCCAGGGCCCCTGTTACTGCCTCATTATAAGCATGTACCAGGTCACCTGGATCTAAGCAATCTATCGGTAGGCTTGATAGGTCCAACACCGCCATCAGGTCTTCTGGGGATACACCCCTCGAAGGGCGGTATCGGACCATCTCCATCGGGGCAGACCTAACAGGGGTGGCCTCAAAACTGAACCTAATGGAGTGATGATCTGACCATCCGACCGGTTCCACCACCAAGTCAGATGTCCCCATCCCCAGAAGGAACACCAGATCCAATGAGTGTCCACCAACATGAGTCGAGGAGGAAACCACCTGTGTGAAGCCCAGTGATATCATTAACTGGAGGAAGCCTTGACCAAATCGAGAGAATTCATCGTCGACCCAAGCATTGAAATCTCCATTGGCTCCATCCAGCTCTAGAAGTTGTGTTTGAAGTATTTTGGTGAAGTATTTTCTGGCGAAGAAAGGTAAACTTGAATCTTTATTTGCAAGTTATTTCAAGAGTGGAAATTCCTCTTTAAACCTAATAAGCATCTCAACACATCCATAAGTGCTCACCAGCCTGAGTGAGGGGTGGGTCACGGTGTCCCGGAGGGCTTCACAAAGCTCTGGCTTGCTCATTTTTCTCTGTTTTCTCCCTCCTAGGTCCCAGAGCCACAGTGGCAAGGAAAACACATGTGCAGGTAGGTGCACATCCATTCCAGAACCACTGCTACTTCCACTCCCCCTCAGACCTACATCATGCCTCCCATATGTCAGTGCTACCACCAGGCCTCCACCTGGTGGCAGCCAAGAACCAGAAGACCCGACACCTCAATCCACTAAATAGCTCTGATTCAATATTTTTGTTTTGTGTGTGTGTGTCAGGTCTAGCCAGTGGGAGCAAATGTTTTGCTTTTAAAACTTTTCATTTAAAGAGCAGGTTTCTGGTATGCAAAGTTCTCCCCCCCAAACATACAGAGTCGCTCACCCTCGGTTAACACATTAGTCCCAAAACAAAAAAAAAAATTCCTGCTGTATTTTCAAGAAATTCCTCGTAAACAACTCTGTAGAGCTGGTACCCCAAATGCTCCCATTTCATTATGTGGAGCATTCATTTAATGATGTCATTACAAGAACGGCACAGGGTTTCCTTTATAGACTACAATAGAGACAATTTTTGCACGTTGTATTTTTATATTTTAAGTGCCAAATTTGAGAAAGGAAGGCCACCGCTCAACTAACAAGGACTTTGTTCCTTCCTTTCTCAAATTCGACACTTAAAAGTATAGAAAACAGCATGTAATAATTGGCCCCATTGTAGCCTATGGAGGCCCCTATGCGATTCTTGTATGACATCACGAAACATGACAGCGTGTCTGTGGGGGAAGGGGTGGCTCCAAGTAAGTAAATGGAATAAGATGGATACCAGCTCCACAGAGCTGTTTTACGAGTGAATTTCTTTCTTTTTTTTTTCAAAATAGAATGCTTTATTGGATTTGCAACAAAAAAACATGAAAACATGAAAACATATAACAAGAAATAATGCATCAACATCGAGTACAGATGAATAACATCAGATTATGGCTGTGATAACTTCCCCCATTAACAATCAGGGGGTCCATCAAATGAGGCCAACATTTTCATTACCAATATCCAAAATAAATTCCCCTTTGACTCCAGCTATGGGCGGGGGGGTGGATCAGTGGGTATGGGATAAAGTTAGATTCACTGAGGCCTGTTGTTCTTAAGGTGGTTGATTCAAGGGGTGTAACACTAATGCATCCAACATACCTCAGCAAGTCTGGTATAGGTTCTGTTTATTCCGGAGAAAATATATAATTTTCTCCATTCTGAGAGCTTCCAGTATCACATTATGCCACTCCTGGAAGGTAGGCACTGTTTTATCCATCCAGTGTTTTAAAATAAGTTTCTTGATCATGGCTGTTACTAGGGAAATATGGAATTTTCTCTGACCAGAAACAGGCTCCATGTTTAGGCCTATTAAAGAGACTGTCATCAGTGTCAGTGGCTCAGTAGGTAGCACACTCGCCTCTGAGGCCGGGAGATCAGAGGGCTGTGGGTTCAGTTCTCACATCTGGCACTTGGGTTACTATCTGATGCCTGACACTGTGGTGCAGCATGAGAGGTGTATTCACTTCTGAGGTGCGTCTTTCCAGATGAGGCCTGGATTTGTGGTAGTTCAGGTGGATGTTAAAGATCCCATGGCACTTATTAAAAAAAGTAGGGAATTTCCTGGTGTCCTGGCTAAATTTCCTCATTCACTAAAAATACCACCAACAGCTTAATCTGGTTCAATTTCAGTTGCTTACCATCTGTATCCCCTCCAGTATCTGCTGGAAAAGGGACTTCTAGGCCTAGTAGGCTTACCAGGTCAACAAATTAAATTAAACAAACAAACTTACCAGCCTCGGCCCTGCACCTGATATATGGGTGCATTACCTGACAGGAAACCCCTCCTGGAATGTTGCTCTAATAATCCAGTAATAAAAAGTTTAAACATTTGTAGTCCAGTTCAGGTTCATATCACTTTGCTGGTGCCAGTACCCCGCCTGCCTCGCTTCCAGTTATGAAGATGCGCCGGTACTTATCATTTATATGGCACTCTTCGTTCACTGTCACATTTTGAGTCGGTATTTGGTGAGGGAAACGCAAGCACCGGCTGACCAACAATGCCCCCTGTTAGTCAAAGTGCGCCCACGTCCTCACCAAATTGCCATTACAATGCAAAATTTATCGGAAAGGTGCCGCCCATAGAGTATAATGAGTGCGTCCCCGCACATCGCATCATAACTTTGGAGAACAAGGTGGCGAAGTGGGGGTGGCACCAGAAACTGGGAAGTACTTGGAACCTGGTTTTATGGATTTTATGAGCGTTTAAATTTTATTATTACTGGATTATTAGGGGCAACATTCCAGGAGGAGGTTTCCTGTCAGGTAATGCACCCATACACCGGGTGCAGGGGCTTATTGAATTACCTTGGTGGGTCTCTTTAAGAACATCTGTGGTATAAATGCCAATTCAAGCCCCAACATAGGGTCTATTCTGCTCTTGATGTCTGACCACAGAGGTTGTGCCTTTGGGCAATCCCAAAGTATGTGCCTCCCTGTGGGATTTGCATCTAGTATAAGTGTCTGTGTACAGCTCTCCCATTTTCTGTAATTTCACTGGGTCTAGTAGAAGTTGTTGTTAATTTTGTACTGCATTAATTTAAGGCCATCAAACATAAGAAGTCTGTGGTTGTTTGAGCCCCATACAGCCAGCACTTTATTGTCCATTAGTCTGCGGAACTCCGCTTGCCAAGACCCACAGGCCGCACTGTCCTCAGGGGTCGTGAGCACCAACAATTTTTTATATAATTTGAACGTTTTGGAGTCTTGCCATTCCAGAGGAAGAAGGAGAGGTTGGTTTTCAAATGAGTAAACCAGGTCTGGGGTAGGTCATAGGACAGCATAGAGATTGGATACAGTAGTCTAGAGAGGATATTCGTTTTTACTATATTGATTCTGGCCCATAGAGTAAGTGGGAGGGTTTGCCAATGCAGCAGATCTTGTTTAATTTTAAGTATAAAGGTGTCTAAATTCTGCTTTTGCATCCAGCTGGAGCTTTGTGCTATGGATATTTGCCTCGCACATGGATGTCCTTTTTACTATGTTCCATATTCCTTGACCATGTTTGAATGTATGTATGGTATTGTATTTTATTGTACCTCTTTATTGCTGCATTACTGCATTTAATCACACCTCTGTATTGCTGCACGATTTGCCAATGCTACTAAGGTACATCCTCTTCCCCAGGACGTACCTATGAGGCAAGCATTAAGTTGCTCAGTATATCTTTCTTGGTGAAACAATTCAATAAATAAACAAATGAATATTCCCAAATATTTAATCAAAGTGGGATTCCAAGACCCTCCCTACTGGAGTATCTGGTCTTTTCTTGTGTGACCACTGAGAGGCATTATACATGTTTTAGAGAGGCTGAGCTTGTATCTTGACAGGCAGCCAAATTGCTGAATCATTTGGAAGGCTGCTTTAACAGATTGCTGTGGGTTTAACAAATGGAGAACATCAACTGCATAGGTGGGTATTTCATGTTTCCCCCCCTACATCTATACCCACAGTACTCTGGTTAGCAATTACACTCCTAGTCTGGGGTTCAAGGTATGAGTTAAAGAGGAAGGGGGACAAAGGGTAGCCCTGTCTTGTACCTGATTCTGACTTAAATGGGGGTTGAAAGGATGCCATTACACCACACCTTTTGCTGTTGGATGACAGTAAAGTAATCTAACCCAGGTTATGAAGGAGGCCGGAAGCCGGAACTAGCCAGCCTCTCAGACAAAAGACCCAGGAGACTCTGTCAAAGCCTTTCTGGCCAGGCATAGAAGGACCACTGGCACTTGTGTGTCCCTGGATGTAGAGATAAGGTGTGCTAGTTTTCTGAGGTGATCTGTTGCCACCCTGCCTGCATAAATGCACACCTTTGTGGGCCTATAGTTTGCCAAACTTCGTTGACTCTTGCAGCTAGGATTTTGTCAGGATTTTGGTGTCAACATTAAGCAGAGATATCAGCCTGTAGCTCCCAAGGAGTGTGGAATCTTTGTCTGGCTTTGGTATTAATGTAATCAGGACCTCCTGCAGGTCAGGGTGCAAAGAATTTGTTTGTTTTACTTCCTGGAACAGTTTTGCAAGGGGTTCAGAGAGGTCTGCACAAAACACCTTGTAAAAGTTGGGGGAAAAGCCATCTAGCCCTGGGGCTTTATCTAGAGTTAAGGATGTGATGGCCTCCCTGACCTCTGTTGTAGTGATCTCTGCATCTAGCATCTTCCTTTCCTCAGATGAGAGCTGGGGAAGGGCAGCACCCCTTAGGAACTGTTGGATCTCAAACCGGTGAGCAGGTGGTTCTGCTGTATAAATGTCAGAGAGAAAATTTTGGATAGCCTTGGATATTATGAAATCATAGAATCATAGAATCATGCCAGCAGAAAAGGACCATTCGGCCTGTCAAGTCTGCCTGAGATACCCTCCCCACCACCCTTTTTACCTCCCACCCCGCTGCCCTCACTCACCTCCCTGTCCTAGTCCCATGTAGTTATTCCATGCTCTTTTGAATTTCTCCACCATTTCCACCTCCACCACCCACTCCGGCAACCTGTTCCATGATGTACAACCCTCTCTGAGAAGTAAGACCTACTCACAGCCCCCCTTAAAATATCTACCTATGCAGAAGATGTTCTCCATTTGTTAAACCCACAGCAATCTGTTAAAGCAGCCTTCCAACTGATTCAGCAATTTGGTTGCCTGGCCGGATACAAGCTCAACCTCTCTAAAACATGTATAATGCCTCTCAGTGGTCACAGAAGAAAATACCATTAACAAAAATATTTAATTTATCATTAATTACAGGTCAATTTCCTAATGCTTGGCAGGAAACAGTAATTACACTTACCTGTATACATAAAGAGGGCAAACCTAACGAGATGGATAATTATAGGACAATTTCTTTGCTGCCTTCTTTAGGTAAGCTGCTGGAGGAAATTGTTAACCAGCAGCTGACAGAGTATCTACAGTTGGGTGGTCTCTGGTCTCCTGAGCAGCACAGATTTGTAAATATCATGGCACAGGCACTGCCTTGGCCAGGTTCATGGACCAAATCAGTGGAGCAATGGACAGGGTGAGCTCACTGGTACTGTGTTCAGAGACCTGTCCAAGGCATTTGACCTGGTAAGCCATTCCCTGCTGCTCGGAGGTTGGAGAATCTGGGGTAGCTAAATAGCCCAGAGATTGGTTCAGAAGTTATCTAACTGAAATATCATTATGTTTAAAATATGGGGAGTGATAACTAGTAGTAAAAATGGAGTTAGGTGTGCCCTAGGATCTATCCTGGGGCCATTTTTGTTCCCTTTGTTTGTGGATGGAATACCCTGGGTATGCAAAA
Source organism: Neoceratodus forsteri (assembly GCA_016271365.2). Lineage (NCBI taxonomy): Eukaryota > Metazoa > Chordata > Ceratodontiformes > Ceratodontidae > Neoceratodus > Neoceratodus forsteri. The sequence goes on along the minus strand of CM028132.1, from coordinate 857,396,306 downwards.
TACAAGTGCATTGATGTATGCAGGTGATATTATTTTATATAGAAGTTCTGCTTCTGTTGAGATCTTAAATCAACAGTTGAAAAATATTTTCTTGAATTGGATTTGTGGTTAAAGAATCAACATCTATTATTAAATAGTAAGAAAACCAAGATTATGCTTTTTGACTGGAAGCCAAAATTAGTAAATAATCCATCTTTAATTATATCTGACTCAAAATGTGTAATATTAGAACAGGTGACACAATTCAAGTATTCGGGTATAATACTGTATTAGATTCCAACTTAACCTTTTCTGGACATATTAAACAATCTTGCAAACAGATTAACCAGAAACTGGGTGTACTCTTTAGACTTCAAAATTGTCCGACCTTGCAGGCCAGGACAGCCATTGCTAGAAGTATTTTACTAGCAACTAGGAATTATAATTCTTTTCTTTTTTCAAAGCTTATGAAAGCTGACTTATCATTATTGGCTACCACATTTCATAGTACATGTCGGTTTGTACTTAAAGCATCTTATCAAACCCATCATTGTCTACTGTACCAACAAACAGACTGGCTTCCCTGCATTAAGCTAATATATAATTTAAATTGCTTAACAGATAATGTCATGAGACAAAAGACTGATTCCTCTTTATATTCTTACTATCAGCTTAGAGAAACTGAAAGGTCCTTGAGATCATCTATAGTTATTAAGTTAGTGGCTACAAAAATGAAACCCTAAATGGGAGAGTGTGCCTTTTCTGCTACTGCAGCTGAGTACTGGAATTGTTTGCCAACAACTTTTTCTGAAACCAATAGTCATATTGATTTTAAACAAAGATTGAAACAATATTATATGGGTAAAGTGCAATGTAAGTGTTTCTGATGAAAGTGTTGTGATGTTGCTGTATCGTAGTGATGTTAAAGTGATGTATTGTCGTTATTGTTTGTTTACATTTTTTGTATTGTAACATCTTAACCGTTTGGTCTCGGGTCATGCCTGAAAAAGGGCCTTGGCTCATGGCACTTACCCGGGCAACAAAAGTTAAAATAAATAAAAAATTAAAAATCTGCCCCTTCTAGCTTTAACGCATGACCTCTGGTGGTTTTGTTTTAGCTTGGTCTGAAGATGCTATCTCCTTTAACCTTATTCCCTTCATATACTTGAAGGTTTCCACCATGTCCCCCCCATCTCATCTCATCTCCAGTGTATGAAGACCAAGCTCCTCCAGCATCTCCCCATATGGTCTCCCCTGCATCCCCTGGATGATCTTGGTCATCCTTCTCTGTACCCTTTCCAGCCTATCCTTGTCACCCTGCAAATGGGGCCTCCAGAACTGAACTCCATACTTCAGCTGTGGTCTGATCAATGTTTTGTATAATATCATGATCACCTCCCTCCTCCTGTTTGTGAAGCCCCTCCCAATGCATGCCAATACTCTTGCTGCTTTTCCAGCTGCTCGTTCACACTGACTCCTAACCTTTAAAGTGTCCATGATCCAAATCCCCAGTTCAGTTTCTTGTTCTGTGACCTGCAGTGTCTTTCCTCCGAGGCAGCAAGTGGCCCTTGGATTATTCCGCCCTATGTATTATTTTGCACTTTCTTGCATTGAATTGCAGTTGCCACTTTTCTGCCCTCCTCCAGCCTGGCTAGATCCTGCCTCATCCTTTGATATGTCTTTAGAATTTGAGTAGTTTCCCAGATTTGTCACTAGCAGATTTGATGAGCCACTTTACGAACATACTAACATATGAAATTTGCCAGCAGATAAAGGCCTAGAGGTCTATCAAGTCTGCTCGAATGTGCAGCTAGCACCCCTTATTCTGCAGCTGCTCCTCCCTTCCACCCTTCCCCTTCATTAACCCTCCCCCTTGTCCTGTCCCATCCCCTTTTGAAGCAGTCCACTGTTCTACTGGATACCACTTCTGCAGGTAACGCATTCCACCCAGCCACCACCCTCTCTGTAAAAAAGTGTCTCCTCATCTCCCTCCTGAACCTTCCTCCCCCAGTCTCATATCATGGCCCCTGGTGTCCCTCCCCTCCCTTACTTTGAACAGTCCCTCTGTGCCTGTCTTGTTTATTCCTTTCATGTACTTAAAGGTTTCAATCATGTCCCCCCGTCCCTTCTCTCCTCCAGTGAGTACATGTTCAACTCCCTCAGCCTCCTCGCGTATAAGTCCCCCATCTCCTTGATCATCTTTGTCACCCTGTGCTGCACCCCCTCCAGTAACTCAATGTCCCCCTTCAGATACGGGCGCCAGTACTGCATGCAGTACTGCAGGTACGATCTAACTAATGTCCTATATAGTGGTAGAATCACCTCCTCCCTCCTCGAGGATATACCCCTTGCAATACAACCCAGCACTTTGTTGGCCTTTGCAGCTGCCTTCCTACATTGTGCAGAGTTGTTCATTGACCCTGTAATGAGCACACCCAGATCCTTCTTCTCCTCTGTCTGGGCTAGCTGCACTCCCCCCAGCTGGTAACTCCCCCTTGGGTTCTTCATCCCAAATGCAGCACCTTGCACTTTTTGGCATTAAACCCTAGTTGCCAGGTATCTGACCAGGTTTCAAGCTTTGCCAGATCATCCTGCAACCCCTGGCATCCCCCTAGGTCATCCACCACTGCTCCTACCTTGGTATCATCAGCAAACAGACTGATCTTGCTCTTGATGTCCAATGATATGTCTGCAATGAATATCCCAAACAATACTGGTCCCAACACCGAGCCCTGTGGAACACTGCTCGTTACTACCCTTGGGTGTGAGAGCTCCCCACCCACCACCACTCTCTGTTGCCTTCCCTGAAGCCAGTTTCCTACCCATCTAACCAGCTTTGCACCCTCCTCTGTGCCTACTAACTTACTTCCCAGCCTTCCATGTGGCACCGAGTCAAATGCCTTACTGAAGTCCAGATACAGGACATCCACTGCATGGGCCCTGTCCAGTTGCCTAGTTACCCTGTCATATAACTTCACCAGGTTGGTTTGGCAGGATCTGCCCCATATGAAGCCACGCTGTCTGCTATCCTGTAGTTCTTTGGCCTCTAGGAGGGCCATCAGCCTTTCCTTCAGGATAGTCTCCATTAGCTTACCCACGGTGGATATGAGGCTCAATGGTCTGTAGTTTCCTGGTTCATCCTTGGGGCCACTTTTCTGGAGGGGCACCACATGAGCCATCCTCCAGTCCTGAGGTACACACCCTGAATGTAGAGGCATTAAATAGGTCTGCCAAAGGTCCTGCAAGGACCTCTGCCAGCTCCTTCAGTACCCTGGGGTGGATGCCATCTGGGCCTGGCGCCTTGTCCACCCTCAGTGCCTTCAAACCCTCCCAACTCTGCCCTCCATGATTTCCCCATCTGTCACCCCTTCCCCCGTTTCTGCCATTTCTCCCCTTGGTGTCACCCTCTTCTCTTTAGTAAATACTGAGCAGAAGTACTTATTTAGTGCTTCTGCCTTATCGCACCCTGCCTCCACCCAACCCCTCCTTCCTAATCCTTACTATGTGGTCTTTACAGCTCCTTTTCTCCCTGATGTACCTAAAGAAGTCCTTCTCCCCTCTTAATGCCTTGTGCCAGCCTGAGTTCTGTAGATACCTCCTCTGATTCTGTCAAGTACTCCTCCCTGTCCTCCCCCTCCCTGTTTTCTTGTACTTCCTAAAGGCAGCTCTTTTCCTCCTTACCTTTTCCATGACATCCTTGCTCAACCAGCTCGGTTTCTTAGCCCTAGCCTTCTTGCTCTGGGCCTTGCAGCAGGTTTTGGTTGCCTCCACTATCCCCAGCTTTATGAGCTCCCACCTCTGGTTAGTGTTCATACTAGATTGAATTCTGGCCAGGTACCCTTTTACCACTTCCCCCATCCTCCCAAAGTTGGCCATCCGGAAGTCCAGCACTTCTTGTGCCAGATCCCACTCCTTCCTTGCCCATATCCAATGTGAGCCATACTGGTGGTGGTCACTCCTGACAGCGGTTCCTCCACTGTAAGTTCTCTCACAAAGTCCCCATTTGCCAGCACAAGGTCAAAGGTATTCCCTAATCTGGTTAGTTCACTGACCATTTGCAGCAGGAAGCTGTCCTGGAAGGCATCCAGCAGTACCTGCTCCCTTCTGTTCCTGGTTGTTGGGGTGCTCCAGTCCACTCCTGGCATGTTGAAGTCCCCCACAATCACCATACTACCTTTCTTGCAGGTCCTCCTGATCTGTCCCGCTAGTTCCCTGTCTAACTTCTCCGTCTGAGAGGGCGGCCTGTACACCACCCCCATTCTAAGAATCCTATTCTTGGAATCCTGGATTTGCATCCAAAGTGACTCCGTACTATCCTCCTCCCCTTCCTCCCTTACACACTTCAGTCCTTCCTTCACATATAGTGCCACACCTCGTCCTTTCCCAATCACCCTGTCCCTATGAAATAACCTGTGCCCTGATTCCTCCTGCCTCAGCCTGAGAGCCAGCAACCTACCAGTCCTCTCTCCCTGGTCCACATAATGTGTTATTGCTTTAAATAATACATATTGTGCCTTTTCTCATATTAACTCAGTATACCTGGCTCTTGCTGTGTTCAGCAGAATATGTATGTTGCTAGATTGGGCCCCAGACACCCTTTTCTCCAAGTCCTGTATGTCTTAGAGTAGCTTTTTCCTCTCACCTTCCCTTTTTCTCTTTCTGGTTGAAGCCAGCCTGATTAACTCCCCTCTCACTGTGCATTTAAAGGCACTCCATAATGAAGTCTGATTAGAAGCTGTTGGGGTGTTTATTTCAAAATATTGTAACACACAGCTTTTCACCTTCTCCAAGCTGCTGGGATCCTTCAATAAGCAATTATTAACCCTCCAAATGATTCCTTTCAGCTGTTGCAGTGGGTAAGAAGGATAATAAGTCCAGGGCGTGATCAGACATCACCTTGACCCCCACCTCACAGTGAGGTCACCTTTAGTATCTCAGGACCAGTGAGGTAAAAGTCTATTCTGGAGTAAGAGTCATGGGCCGCTGACCAAAAAGTGAACTCTCTATCTGTGGGGTGTAAAACTCTCCAGACATCAACAAGGCCCAAGGAATCCTGTAACTCCCTTAAAGCTCTTTGGGTCAGTGTTAGGCTCATGGTTCTGATCTTGGGCCTGTCTTTCTGGTTATCCAGCACCAGGTTCCAGTCACCACCCATGAGAATAGGGACACCCTGGGTCATTGAGAGATGTGCAAGGAGGCTAGCATAAAATTGGGGATCTCCCCCATTTGGGTCATATATGGATGCCATAACAATGTGCTTGTTACCCAGGTATCCTTTAACAATTATCTATCTACCACTGGATTAGTTATTTGCTCAGTATTCTGGAAAGGAATACTGTAGTCCTGTGAATTAGGATGGCCACTCCTGCCCTCTTCTTACTGTTACCAGCTGCAAAGACCTGGCCAACCCATTTCCTCCTCCAAAGCATAGCATTTTGTACAGGAATATAGGTCTCTTGTAAAGGAAATTTGTCACCCAAAGTTTAATATGCTTTATGACCTGGTGCCTTTTTTTTTTGGGCTCCTTTTATATTCAGTTGACATTCATTTGAGATATTAGCCATTGTAAAAATAAACCTTGTGCTTTCCTAAGTTCAGTAGAAGTAGGTTAAGTACTTGAGGAAAAACTGGGGTCCCTTGACAGTAATCCACCTGATCAAAACCTGGCAACACAATCTTTTATATTCTGTTATTACTACACACATTTGTAAATCTTTACCATATGATCAAAGTTGTCACAACAGGAACCAAAAACATAAATTCAACATCAGAAACAACCATAATTGCACCGTGTGGACAACCGAGAGTGCCACATGTGCAGTAGGTACTTATGGAACTGATAACTAGAACTGAACTGTTAGTAAGGAAGGGGTTCTTGACCAACTCACCTCCTCTGAGGTGTACGGCTGGTGACGTTACCCCACCAATTCTGAAGTGGGCCCGAGTAGAGTAGTGTTTAATCCTTGCTCCAGAACAGTGAGGATTTTTTTAGAATAATAAAACGGAACAGATATTGGACACACTGAACTCTATGGAATGCCCCCCATGTTATCAGCTATAAGAGATTCATAACCTCCCCCAGTAGAGGAGGAATCCTCCATCCCCTTTTGTTTTTCCTCTGGCCCATCCCCTTTTTATTTCTGAATATAGTATTTTTTTGTTACAGCCAGCATTCACTATGCACCCTGGTGAAACCAGTGGTTTGGAGAACTACTGGTGGGCTAAGAAAAAACAAAACGGAGTCACCTGTTTGAGTTTAAAGAGAAGGAACAGACTGAAAGGGTGGATCTATCCACAGTGTCTAAAGAACGCAAAATCATCCACCATTTTTGTGAGCAAGTATTCTTCCTTCCTTCCCTGCTCAGCCATGTACCCTGAATCAAGCGATAAGGTAAATAGGCATGATCTCCGGGAGGGGTGTGAAAGTCCGTAGTTTGGAGCATACCTCTCAAGTGTCCCTCATTATGAGGACATCACTCATTCGCTTTAAAATCGCTCTGTCCCTCATCCATTCCTCATGGAAAAGGTGCTGCCCACACAGAGAATGTGCTGTAAATTCAGACTTTAAAGCAGAAACTCTCAATATTCTAAAATAATAAATCCAAACCAAATGTTGTGCAGGTAAATACTATGGTTTTCATAGTGTTTTGAGCTTGTATCCCCATGTCTGAGGATGTGTCCCTCATTCTGAGGGTTTGTATCCCTCATTGCCCCTCATTTTGAGTGTCAAAAATGTCCATGTCCCCCATTTCAGTGACAAAAGGTTGAGAGGTATGGTTTGGAGATCCCTGTGGCCAAATACAAAGTGGGTACTGGACAATCTCACAGTTGAGCAATTCATGGCTATGGGAGGTCGGGAGGTCAATATCGAATTTAGGTTGTGCCCCAAAGGAAATGCAGATATGGAAAATGACAGTGCATGTTTGTGATGTTCCCATTAGCCTCGGCACATGATCCCACTGTGTATTCTTTCCATTCTCTAGGATACTGCATAGTTTTTATTTGGGCGGTGCAGAAGATTTAACAGAATGGTGGTATCATGAGAATGGGAGCACCAGCACAACAGAAGATGGAGGGAGCCTGTGCAATCATTTTGAGATGGGCGGTGATCTTCTGAGCCACCCACACAACATCTGCTTGGTTAATTCCCAGTCCACTGAAACAGACAAGAAGTAGGCATAGCTGCCCTGAAATTGACATGTTGACAAGTTTGACAGAGCCGCCAAATCTAGGGCTGCGGCTGCGCCTTTTGATATCTGCTTACTACTAAGTGTAAAAGAGCATGGAAAGCCTGGTACCCTGTGAATGGAAATCAACCATGACACTTTGTTTGAGCTGACAACCGCCATTTTAAATTGCACCAAAGTCCATTTATCCCGGCAGATTCCTTTCCCATTGAATGAACAGCCTGCATTTAAACTGGTCTCTTTTTTCTTCCCCTCTTTAGTATTGTAACATTTAAAATTGTTAGGCTTAGTCCAAGGTGTACAAACAAGGGTAGGGGGCATCACATCTATTAAGCCAATAACATTTTGAACAGGTGAGGCATTCAAAGCTCAGTACAAAGTCTTGAGACACCGATTTCTGGGCAATATCAGTACAGAAGCACAATGAATATCAGTAAATATGTTTGCCATTCATGTCTCACCTCATTTGGTACCCTGTCGGAAGAGGTCAGGCAGAACGCGGTCAATTCTTTTTTCACCTCTTCAGTGCTTGGGAATTCGAGGCAGATCCTTTTTGGTGTGGACCATGAGTCTCACCAGGAAAAGCATTCTGAACTTCATCTTTGCCTCATGAAGCGACTTCTTATTCTCTTTGTAGGCGATCTATTTTCTCTGACCAAAGGGGTTATATCACTGAAAATGTAGAACTGGGTACTCTTCTAGTGTAAGGTGCCTTTTGTCCTAGCTTGATGTTGAATATAGACTTTATTTTCAAAGTTTAGACATTTTAGAATGATGGCCCTGGGTCTCCCTCCAGGAGGTGGCTGAGGCTTCAGCGACCTGTGTGCCTGCTCGATGAGGTATACCACACCATTCTCCAGGGGCCAGCTACCTCCTGAAGCAGCTTTTGAATGAAAGTCAGCACATTGCCACCTTCTGCATTCTCCAGTATCTCCACTAAAATCAGATTATTTCTCTGGCTTCTTCCTTGCTGGTCCTCAATGCGATCCTCTAATCTGGCAACCTTCTTTTTCAGTGCCTGAATCTCCATGCTATCTTTAGCTTGTCAGTCCTCGAGGGAGCTTATTCTAGCTTTGGCATCTTCTACCCATTTTGTAAGTGATTCGACCATGGGTTTAAGGGTTTGGAGATCGCCAGCCATTTCCAGCATTGGCATTTTTACTGAGGCAAGTTCCCCAAAGAAGAGATCCATCTTTTCCAACAGGTTTTCCCTGGCATCGGGATCCGTAGATGAGTCGGAGTTGGATTCAGGCTTCTGCCACTTGGTGGGCATCGAATGCAGTGGGACAAGTGGAGCTGCAGAGGTCTCCATCAACTGGTGAGCAGAAGCAGCCATCCCATACAAAAAAGGTATCGTTCAGTTGTACAAATGTTCCGCTGCATGATGGTTAACACTTTTTAAAGAAAGTTAGTGTTTTGTCCAGTTTTTTGTCCTGTTTTTTAAGCTGCGATTCTAGAGTGATAGTAGGATCAACTGATTACTCAGAGCACATCACGTGACTCCCTCTACGAGTGAATTTCTGAAAAATACAGCTGGAAAAAATGTCATTTTGAGATTAATGTCTCAACTGGAGGTAAGATACCCTATATGTTGGAGGACTTTGCATACACAAAACCTGCTCTTTAATCAAACTACGCACAGTATAAAAGCACACAAATCATTCCAGATCATCAATGCTATAATTAATAAAGACTAGCTGTTTTCTTATAGAATAACCCACTCAGTTAGCCCTCAAGTATTTGCTAAACTGTAAATGTAGCCATTAGTGCTCACTAGATAAGGAAAGTTATTTAATATCACAGCTCTGCTGTTGTAAAACTGATTCTAAACTAGGCATGAGCAACTCAATGGGTAGCTGGATTGGATAGGTCAGGTGTCAGCAATTTTTGGTCAGGTAGGGTAATTTGGGTAATGTACTACTCTACCCAACATAACAGTGTACCTCTTGAGTTGGGTAGTTTTGACACAGGTAATGGGTAATTTGGAAACAGACATTACAGGCAGCCTATGGGGTCCTGGGACTCCTGCCAGAACTTCCAGGCTGGAAACAGGCATGAAAGGGCAGCCTGTGGGTCCTTCATGAGCTTACAGCAGAATTAGGAGCACATGACACTGGGCTGACAATCTGATTGGTCAGTGGTGTCAGTGCTCCATCTGCTGTGAGCCCATGTTGCACAGATAGTAGCTGACAGCAGTCTGGAGTGGAAGGAATCAGGAGCTCACTCTGCAGTCTGGTAAATCATGGCAAAAAGTTGAATAAAAAATTAAAACAGAAAATCTCCACAAAGGAGCAAAAGGAGTTGGGGGGTCAGGGTTGGGGACTGAAACAATCTCAGGGAGGTGTGAATCAGTGGATCAGCCTCAGTCAAGGAGGTAGATGGTGCAGTGTTGGGAGAGAAGGAGCAAGGAGGGGGACAAAAAAACATGGAAGGCAAGGTACTGGCAACTGGTTTGAAAAGTGGTGCCCCAGTCCTGCCATTTACTGTATTTGTCAGCTACACTGTGTGTGTCTGCAGCATATTGACAGCCATTTAGGCTGTATTACTGTTTAAGTGCCCCGAGCCCTGTCATATATTACTGTAACATAGCTGTACTGTATGTCTCTAGAGCACAGTGAAAGCCATTTAGGCAGTATTACGCTGTTTGTTAGGTGCCCCAAGCCAGGTCATTTATTACTGTGACATAGCTACAATGTGTGTCTCTCTGCAGCATAGTGAAAGCCATTTAAGCAATAATGCATGACAGGGTGTGTGTTGTGCTGGGATAATATCATACCTCGGGTGGTTGAAGCATGAGGCCACAGGCAGAATGTGTTCAACACCCGAGAAGTGACATTATCCCAGCACAACACACACCCTGCAGTGCATTATTGTTATTAAACAATGGCTCATTTGCTGCGTAAAAAAAAGTTAAAACTAAGTTTAAAATATATTTTTATTGCATTTTTTTCTTAAAGTAAGCATAGTAATTGGAAAAGTAGTCCACAATTACCAGTTTGCACTGTAGATGATGCTGTTGGTGGAGTCTGTGTTTGAGTCTGTTCTTGCTGGGTTTTCTGCCTACCCCCATCACTCCACCTTGCTGTCTCTCTGTGACATGTATTGTTTGCTGCTTCACTTTTCTCATCACTTTTGTCTCTTTGCTTATTGTGGCCTAGACAGCATGGTCATCAAGTCACTGAGGCACTGTTATAATATGTGTGTACTACGTGATCAGGTTACTGACAAAACGGGGCTTGAGAAGCTTCCTGGAGTACATGGCTTACTTTTCTACTGTAGGAACCAAGTCTGAAAGTTAGAGGGAAAGGATGATGATATGTTGTTGCAGTGAAGATCTCTGGTCATGGGATAGGTGTTTTCATTTTTGGCACTCATGTAAAACTGCTCCTTGAGGACAAATAAAAGTAGGCTAGGGAAGCTGTAGCACAGTTTCATGATTACTGCATATAGAAAAAAAGGCATGGGATGGAACGTGTATGTGTGTGTCTCTGTCAGGGGTTGGGGAACTGGTCACAGTTTGTACTTGAAGCATTTATAGAGTGGCTGGTTTTTGTGGTGGTTTATTGTGGAGTGAAGTGGGTCAACAAGCAACGAGAAAGCCAGTTTCAGCTCGGCTTTATTTTAAACTTAATTTAAATTTGTATCTGTTAAGGATTATGTTGGGAGCAGCCAGGACACTGCAGAGTGGTATGTGTGGCTGCAACTAGTGAAGAGTACCACACTGAAGCTTGAAGTGTGAGCAACAGCTGGGGACAGACTGGGTGGACAGAGCTGTGTGGAATGATTTCTAACAGGCTGTCTTCATGTGAGACAGTCATGTATGTGTCTGGACTTTATACAGTGATGTTATACTGAAATAACATCACTGCCCCAGCAGAGCTGACCAATCAGATCCCAGGAAATGTTCTTGCCATTGTGTAATTAGGATGTATTACACTGTTAGATGCCACAAGTCCTGTCATTTGTTACTGTGACAAAGCTACACTGTGTGTCTCTATGGCATAGTGAAAGCCATTTAGGCTGTATTACACTGTTTGTTAGGTGCCCTGAGCTCTATCATTTATTACTGTGATATATCTACACTTTGTGTCTTTGCAGTATAAAGAAAGCCATTTAGGTGGCATTACACTGTTTGTTAGTTGCCTTGAGCCCTGTCATTTATTACTGTGACATAGTGAGCTACACTGTCTGTCTGCAACATTTACTGCACATGTAACTGTTAATGATATGGACAATATGAATCATACCACTAATGAAGAACATAGCAACAATAATAATAACAACAGCACCAGGACTGATACTAAATGTCCTCTTGAACCAAAAAAACATGTTAGTGATGAAATAACAGTAGAGTTTTGGAAATAACTGACTGGAGTTACTCATAGAGTACTGAACATTTTGTCACATGTGCCAGGATACTTCCAGCTGCTGAAGCAGCATGCGAGGAGGCATCCTCCTCAAATTTAAGCTCAGATGCTGAGGCAGCAAATGCTGATAGACATGGTGGTCATAATGGGGACTGGGAATGGGATATCCCAGGCTATGTCCCACAAGATGATGATGGCACTTCATGTTCTGCTGAATCTTGTGGCGATGAGGTCTGTAGTTTCAATAAGGGGGGTAGGACAGGATGCCTCTGTAAGATATGAGAGGCAAGTACAGAAAAAATCATATGCTAAATGTAAGAATAAGAAGATGAGCATGAATGAAAACAATTCATCTCAACAAGGAACTGGCAGTGTAGGGTTTCCTCCAAGTCCCTTGACTGTACAAGGAATAGTGCCAGGCAACGTGGCACAAAGCAAAAAAGGTAAATTTTTAGTGTAGAATTTATTTTATATTGACCTTGTTGACAACTCTCAAGCTGTATGCAGTTTGTGCAAAAAGAGTGTCAGTCATTGTGGCAAAGCAGGAAATTTTGGAACATCAGTAATGATATGAAATGCAAAGGTAAAACACCCAATTGAGCGGGGTAGGACAAGGGGTAGTGTGGTTGGTATGGATGGTGTTGGAGGTGGTGGTGGCAGTGACCATAGTGATAATGAACTGGAAGCAGGAACTGACATTGAATCATTTGATGTGTCCTTGCAGTCTTCCCAGACAAACATAGATTGTTTTCTTCTGACACCATCAAGTACTGCAAAATCTCAGATTAGTACTCAATGTGAAAAAGGTATGAAAAATACATTCCCCCCAAAATAAAAAATATCTCATGGTTGTCAACAACTAATATTGGGTGCTATGCACTAACCGGCAGGTTATTCATGCCTGAGGTGCATACCCCACCCACGTACCTATGCGGCCCTGGACAGGTGCAGGGTGCACGGCATGCATGACCACATGCACCTGTGGGGTTTCTGTCCATGACCACACCCCTTCATTGTGCAGGGTCATGTGGGCAGCCAGGGATGGAGTCATGGACCTGGGCAGGCACCCAGCTGGATGCCTGTACCAGGTTCTGCAATGGATCCCTTGTGCCAATGTGGTGGGTGCATAGTGTAGGGTCATGCCACATGAAGCAGCAACACAAGTACTCATTACGAGCATTTGCCCAAGCAGCAGCTCCAGCCCTCCTCTGCAGTCTAGTGGGCTGGGGCAGCATGGATGTCTATTGACCAGTGCCGCCGCACCCGGTGGATGCAGAACATGAGGGCATGTACCAGGCTACACCTGGTCTCAGCTGGTGTACTGCAGCTCTCTGTGCCTGGCACTACATAGCATAGTGAATGCTGCATAGTGCAGACACACCCCGACATGCCCCTGATGTGGTGTTCCTTGTGTGACTTGGGCAGCTGGTGTGTGCCTTGCTCACCCTTGATGAATGCCTCCGGGGTCTGCAGGACCTCTGCTGTGTGGTATTCACGCTTAAGGTTGCCTACGCACCTCAGACATGTGGTGCGTAGGCAACTTTTCCCTCAGTGCATAGGGCCCATTAAAAGAAAGTGTTGCAAGGACATCAAAATTTACCTGCAAGCATCCAACATGCCACCTGTTAAATAGAGCCATTGCAGAGCTGTTGGCCGATTGTCAACTCCCTCCTTCTTTTGTTGTCCAAAAAAGTTTTCTCAAGTTCATGAACCAAACTGAACCATGATACACCATTTCCTGTCAAACAAATTTCTAAACTGTTTCACAGTTGTATGATTTGGTGTTTACTGCAGTTGTTGAGCAGTTGAAACTCTCTGAAGTGAAGCAGGTTCACATAACCACAGATATATGGACCAGCAACCAAACAATTGTCTACATGACTGTTATAGCTCATTGGGCAAGTTTCCAGTAATAATCCCCACTGTACCATACATGGTAGGAAGCAGGTTGTATATGTGTCACCACTTTTGAGGAAACCACACTGCTATGAATATTTTTCAGGAGCTGGAAAAAATTCCAGAAATGATTTACTCCATATTCTTTATCTCCAGGGTCCATAATGTCAGATAATGGTGCCAACATAGTCAAATCTTTTCAACCATAGTTATTGACCAGATGCAATAGACCATTTGGCCTGTGTCTGCTGGCAGTTTTGTATGTTCGTATAGTCAGTGGGAAGTTGAGGGGAAGAGGTGGGGGAGCAGCAGGAGTCAAACCTCTGTGCTGCACAATCGAGCAGACGTGATAAACCATTTGGCCTGTATCTGCTGCCAGTTTCATATAGTTTCTTAAATGGAAACAGAAATGCTGAAAACCTGTTAGGTCTTGCTAAGAAAATGTGGACATTTCAGCCACTCTGAGAAAGTACAAAAACTCTGAAGGGGCTGCATAGGTCAAAAGAACTTACCACTGCAGACATTGAAGCATTAAGTTCCAACCTGCTAGAATTCAATATTTCACATGTTGGAATGGCTTCTTGAACAGAAAAAAAGCTGTACGTGACTACACCATGCAGAATCAAATAGGTAAAGTAGACATCATTCTGAGTTCCAGCAGCTGGACTCTACTTGAATCTTTGTTCAACTTACTGAAGTCATCTGAGGCTGCCACACATGCTGTCAGTGCAGACAGTGCAATTTTGAGTCAAATTCTTCCTCAAATAAGATTTCTTCAGTTTTCTTGATTACATAAAGAAAGACTTTCAGTCAAAAGAAGACACTACCGCTGTTTTGCTGGCAGATGACTTGAGCCTCAGACTGTTGACTAATAAGAGAATAAATGCCATGTTTAAGACCAATACCTATGTGTAGGCAACTTTGCTAGAGCCCCACTTTAAGTGGAACATTGAAGCCATCCTTCTGTTAACCAAATGTGACATTGCCCCACCAACACCATTAACTGATGTACAGCAGTCAAACCCTGCTGAACCATCAGAGTGTGTCTCTGGCACACACAATAGCACATCTATCAATTCTTCACAATCACCAGTGGCATCAGAGAGGGAAAGAACATCTACAGCTACTTCTTGGGCATCCTGTATTCAGGGTCAGAAAGGTAAATCACTTCTAAGTCACCTGCAACAACATGGACCAGTATCCTGTAAAGAAAGTGCAGCTGGTTCATCTGCCAGACTGGCAACTGTCACATGCAGCACATCACAATGATCCTGGAGTATTTTACAGACCATACTGTGACTGGTCTTGAGGAACATCCAGTACTCTATTGGAAACTAAAGAGAACAATGTGGCCAGATCTAGCAAATCTTGCAATAACGTACCTCAGATGTCCACCTTCAAGTCCATATTTAGAATGCATATTTAGTGCAGCTTGAGGAATAGTCACTGACCAGAGAACACTGTTATGTCCTGTAAATGTGAAACAGCTTACATTTCTCAACATGAGTGCTGACAATTTCCCAGTTGTCCCAAACACTGAATTATACAATTCTGATCCAGAGCATGAACAACAGCCTGTATAACAGTGATACTGAAAATGATGACTAGGTTGTGTACGAAATGAATAGAACCATCACCACTGCCACCATGCCAGCCACATGTGCCATGCTACTCTTAGTTTTCTTTGTCGATCATCAGTTTTATACTATGTAACTTTGATTCCCACCATGGGTATAATTTTTGGAAATAGCAGCAGGCTCACTCACAGCAGCTGTGCCTTCTGTACCTACCTCAGCAGTGCTCACCACGGGTATAATCTTTGGAAATAGCAGCAGGCTCACTAAGAGCAGCTGCACCTCTTGCACCTTCTTCAGCAATGCCCACCATGGGTATAATTTTTGGAAACAGCAGCAGGTTTGCTAAGAGCAGATGCGTCTCCCATACTTGCCTCAACAATGCTCGCCATGGGTATAACAACTTGGAGTACCTAACAAACAGTGTAATAGTCAAAAACAGCCTTTCACATGATTTGTATTATAGTCAGGGTCAGGTAATCGAGTAGTAGAATGGGTCAGGTAGTAACTACCTGACCCAAACCAACTACTCATTTTTCATCTGGGTATTTGTAGGGCACTTTAGAGGTACCTGTGAGTAGTCTTGAGGGTTGTGTATTTAGGTACCCGCCCATGTCTACTTTTAAACCAGTGCCTGCTGAATCCATGGTTCTGTATACATCACTGTTACATGGGACAGTCACAAGAGGCATTGTAGGAACAAGAGTAGCAATAAACCATGGAGATTCTCCAAGGGCCATAAAAGTACTATAAAACTAGCAGGCCAATTTAGAAAAATTCCTCATAGCAGAAAAGAAAAGGACTCACTAGGACTACACACATCAAAACACTCTGCACAACATATGTTTTGTGACTTCTGACTGTAGTACTCCTTTAAGTACTACTGGCATCACTTTTCCCTAAAATTTCATGTGTTAGATTCAAAGCTCCTGTAATGTTTATAAAGTAATATTTTTTTATTTTTTTGGTATTCAGATTTGCCATCAATAGTCTACGGCCAACATTTCATGTCTGAGGGGACACTTCCTCAGGGCCCTCGATGATCTAGAAGTATGCATGTTTTGGTGCTGACACACATAGTAGATGAGGCTGTAAGCTTGTTATCCCCAATACATGTGGTAGATTTGCCAAGCCACATCAGATTCAGTGGTCATATTTGATTGGATGTATTTTCCTCTTAAGTAATGTAATGTAATGCTTCTGACGGCCTGCTCACTACTCCATCTGTTTTGAATATTGAGTCTTTTTTTTTACCTTTTGTTTTACCAGACGAGACACACTAAGCTGAAAGCTTGTTTATAAGTGTAACCTGGGAGCACAAGGAAGTTAAGTGACTTGCTCAGGGTCACACAGTATGCAAGTGGGGACTGTGGGATTCAAACCAGTCTACCCCATGGCAATTTCCTTGATTTCTTAGCCCAGTATAGGCAAGACTCCTCGGAACAACTTTGAGCACACAAATATAAGAAGAAGCCAGCAGAATAAAGCCATTTGGTCTATATAATCTGCTTGTATTCCAGTGTCCACAGCTTGAGCTACTGACCATGCCCCTCCCCTTCCTTTCTGTCCACCCCTCCTATTACCCTTACTTTCTTTTTAAATCTGTCTCAGCCTCTCTTGTAGCTACCGACCATCTTCAACAAGCCCACCTCATCCAGTAATGCATTCCAAGTGGTCACCACCCTCTCTGTGAAGAAATACTTCCTAACCTCCCTCCTAAACCTCCCTCCCTCCAATTTAAGACTGTGTCCCCTCACATTTCTTTTGCCATTTGGCTTAATGAGATCATCCTTATCCACCCTGTTGATTCCCTTCAAGTACTTGAAGGTCTCCATCATGTTCCCTCTCTCTCTCTCTCTCTCCTTTTCTCCAGAGAATACGTGTTCAGGGGCTCCAATCTCTCTCTTTATATGTTTTACTCTGGTGACCCATGATTATCTTGGTAGCCCTTCTTTGGACAGTCTCAGCATGTTCATATCATTTTTATGTTGTCTTGTGCACATGCAAGTAACATCTTGTGGTAGTAGCAGAAATGCAGAGATGTGTCAGTGTTGACGAATGCAGGGCACGCTTTAGTAGGTGCATCCCTCATTCCTCAATGAGCCAGCATGCTAGCACTGACACAAGAAGTATGTAAAGTGCCACCAACTTGAAAGAAATGTGCTGCTTCAATCGGAGACAACTTCGTCATGCAGCGGCACAGATGGCATGCCTCCCGTATGTGCCTATGTTGGTGAAACATTTCAATAAACATGGTAGTGGCAGGAGAGCAAACAGCTGTTTGCGTTGTGACGTCTCTGCCTTGCCACCGCACTGGTCCCTGCCTGAAAGGTGGGAGGAGGCACTTCCTTGCCTGCCTCCTCCATGTCCCACTGTCTCTGGCTCAAAGTTTCTCCCACCCGTGCAGAGCAGGCCATAGACTAAGCTCTGTATGGGCTGGGAGTATTCAGTACCTGAAGGCACTTTTACTGAAAGCATGATCGATCATGCTGGCAGACCACCTACCCTGCCTGCCAACATCAGGTGCTTAATCCCCATGTCAGCCTGTATTCCTCCTCATCTTTTAATATGGTACACTGGGAGCCCACCCCAGTGTGCCAAAACCTGCTGTGGTGTTTCCAACAATGAGACGCCCACTCCCGGTGTTGGATGCTCCCCCCCAACATATCCCCCAACCTCGGGGTTCCCAATCCCAAGGGTCAGCATTGATCCCCCCCTTGATCCCCTTTGTACTCTGCCACACTGGGAGCCCACTCCAGTGTGCTGAAATCCATAGATTCCCCGTAAAAAAGAAAACAGACCCATGACTTTTTGTTAAACCTGAAAAAAAAACATCCCTCATCACTGCCACTGGCCTCCCTCCCCAATCTGCACCCTCCTCAGTGCACCCCGCCCACACCCCCCACCCATACCTACCACTGGCGGTCGGGAGCAGTGATCTTCAGTGGACCTGGAACACATCTGCACTCTTCAAAAGCTGACCGCAAACTGAAGAAATGATAAGTCTATAATGGCACTGAATGGGGTCTTTCAATTTATGTTGATATCTCAGACATTTTGGGAGTTTTGGTCCCAAATTTTCAACATGGTTCTTGGGACCCCACCTCATGAACAATCATTGTCATTTCATTATTCAGTCCTGAAAGGTCATCTCACAGTCACTGCACAGAATCACCTTTTGGGACTGAGTAACGAAATGATAGTGCCACTGTTCATGAAATGGGCTCCCAAAAAGCCTATGTTGCAAATTTGGTGAAAAAATTCAAAAAAATGACTGTGTTATGAGCGTGCATTGTGCAGTTTCCATGCATGCTCATAACAATTTTTAATATTTTCACTCCAGATTTTCATACCTCCTTATGAACAGCACAGCTGTCATTTTTCACATCCTGCCTGAAATGTGTTTTTGCACATCTGGCACACAATGGCGTGGTCGCTGTGGGAAATCAATGTTCTGGACAGATTAACAAAATCACAGTGCCACTGTTCATGAGCAGAGGTCCCAAAATGCCAATGTTGAAAATCTGGTTAAAAATCCCCAATAATTGTTACGGGCATGCATTGCACAGTTTCTGCATGCTCATGACTTCACCAGTTTTCGTATTTTCCTCCAGATTTTCAACATTACCATTTCTTTATACTTCCTCATGAACAGTGCAGCTGTCATTTTTCACATCCTGCCCAAAATGTGTTTTTGCACCTGTGGCACCAAATGGCACAGTTGCTGTGTACAATCACCTTTCCGCTAATGAACTGATAGTGCTACTGTTCATGAGGTAGGGTCACAAAAAGACCATGTTGAACATTTGGAGTGAAAATACCAACAAATCCCTGGGGCGTTAGGGTTTCTAACCATAATGCCCCACTCTGTAGAGACTGACAGGCATCAGGGGTGTGACTTGGGATTGCTGGCTGTAATGGTCATGCCATTCCACCCCCACCCCCAACCCGCAGCCAGTGACAGGCATCAAGGTGTGCCTTAGACTCTTTGACCCCAAAGTTCACCCCATTCTCCTATACTGCACCCATCTCAGTGTATTTCCTAATGAAATCGGGTGAGTGTAAGGCCTGAAGACTCCAAGGCACACCGTGACACTTGTCAGTGTTTGCAGAGTAGGAGGAGGTGAAATGGCAGATGATCCAAAGGCACACCCCGATGCCTGTAAGTCTCTGAAGGGTGGGGGTGGGGTTGGCATCAGTTCAATACTTCACTGCCATTCCTATTATGCATCTCTCTAACTCCTGCACTACCAATGCCAATGCCAACAAGACAACATTTGGCATTGACAAATGCTTATTAATGTGTGGTCTCCAGTACTGTACCTCATACTCCAGATGTGCTCTCACCAGTCACCTGTTCTCAAGTAGTATAACCTCCTCACGCTTACCGCTAATTCACCTGGCTATGCAGCCCAGAATTATGTTTGCCTTAGCAACTGCTTTTCTGCACTACATGGTGTGCTTAAGAATGCTAGTGATCATCACTCTCAGATCTTTTTTCTCCTCTGTTTCAGATACCCAGACCCCTCCTAAGGTAGTACTCCATCCTGGGATTTATTGCTCCAATGTGCATAACTTTGCATTTCTTTGCATTGAAACCAAGTTGCCAAACCCTGGACCACCTCTCAATTTTTTTCAAGCCCTCCTTAAGATCCTGCATCCTTCTGCTATTCCACCCTCCCGAAGAGCTTGGTGTCATCCATGAATATGCACATTTTTCCGCTAATGCCATCACCAATATCATTAATGAAGATACTGAACACCACCAGTCCAGGCACTGAGCCCTGTGGGACCCCACTGGTTACCTCCCTAGTGCTAGATAACTTTCCACATACCACCACCATCCTCTGTGTTCTTCAGACAGTTTTCAACCCACCTGATCATCTTTTCCCTGACTCCTAGATCTGCCAAGTTCCTGATCAACCTTTTGTGGGATATATAGTCAAAGGTCTTGCTGAAGTCCAGGTAAAGGATATCTACAACCTGGCCCCTGTCTACTGTTTTAGGGATGCACTCAAAGAAGTTAACTTGGCAATTTTGGCATTAAATAGGCTAGGAGAGCATCCAGGACCCACCCCATTTGAAAGCATATTACTTTTCCCTACCCAACCCAGCACATACTGTAAGTTGTGCTCACCATTAAAAGAATACAAGATTGGATAAATGCATAGCCCCCTCAAACACATACTTTTTGGAAGTTACAATGGTATGGATTTAAGGGGGCTGCACTATATAGGCATTTTAAGTAACTTAAGCCAATATTGTGTTATCCTCAATGCAGCAATAATGTGGAGTTTGATCCTGTTCAGTTCAGCTCCTACTTGTACACAAATAATAGAGGTTCATCGACTATAAATCTCATTTGGGCCAATTTAGTAGCAATTCCCTTAGTTAATGATATGGAGATTTTAGACAACTCAGACTCCGCTCATTCTCCACTCATACTTCATTTGATGGTAGCATTTCAAAAACTGGATCATAATGTCCATGATTCTCTCAGTAATACTGGAATCCTTGAGATCCTGAATAATAAAAGGATCAGGTGGAATGCTTATCCTGCATTTCTTATGGAGAACCTTTTTCAGGATTATGAAGTGCTTCATTTAAAAAATGAGTTAGAAAATCCACAAGACTTTACTGAAATTGTGGATTTGTGGGATTTATTAATTTCTCACATAAGACCCTTGATGACTTCCAAAGCTATGGTAAGGAAATCTCCCACCACTTGGTTTAATCACATATGAAGAGATGCCAAGAAGAGACTCCATAGGTTGGCAAAATATCACAAAATACAAAAATGAAAAGTTAATTTTAATAGGCTCAATAAAGCTCATACAGAATATAAGAAAATCCTAGAAAAAGAATGTAGGAAATATTTTGAGAGGATGTGGAACAAGCTGAGATCTGCGGTGTTCAAAAAAGACTCCTAAAAATTTTGGAATCTAATCAGCTCTGGCTACAACTCATACTCCCAAGATCTAGAGACTTATATTCCTCCCAGTGTTTGAGAGGAATATTATAATCTCTTATATTTTTTAAAGTCTGACGAAGTGGAACTTAAAACTTTCTCACAGCTAGAAATAATGTTTTGTCCATAAAACCTAATCCCATGTTAATCACGGTTAATGACATCACTAATGCCATTGACTCAATTAAAATAAACAAGGCTCCTGGGCCTGATAAGATTATCCTGGAAACTTGCAAGTTTATGAAAGAGAAATGGTTGCGCATTTTGGCAATACTATTTAATTCCAACATTCAAGATGGACCTGTACCGTCAAGTTGAAAAGGTAGTCATAGTTATCCACTTTATAAAAAAGCGATGCTCGAGACCCAAAGATGTATTGACCTATAAGTTTAATAGACATATCTCAAAAGCCTTTCACAAGAATTATTCTGGACAAATTACAAAACTGGTTAGATGTAGAAGAAATTCTCTTGGAATAGCAAAATGGTTTTTGACCCAATAGATTAACAATTCCACACTGTTTTGTACTTGCTCATCTGATCTGGAAGTACATCGAGATAAAAATGTCAAAATTGTTTTGTTGTTTTGTGGACTTCAGTTCTGTTTTTGATGTTGTTACTAGATCTATTTTCTGGAATACTTTGTCAGAGCTTGAACCTGAGCTTACCTTATTAAATACACTCATAAGACTTCATAATGACAATTGGATAGAGGTGCATTATAATAAAAAAGGTGGTTTAAATAAACTGATAAATGTTAATATGGGCATCAGGCAGGGCTGCCTTCCAGCTCCTTCTCTCTTTAATGTATATATTAATACTATCTTACAAAATTTAGAGGATTCTAACTTTCATTCACCTTCTCTTCTAAATAGAAAAGTTTCTTGTCTGGCATATGCTAATGATAGTGCACTCCTGTCAGCATCTTATCTCAAATTACAATGAAAAATGAATAAATGTGTTAGTCTTTGAAAAATGTCAAACTTCAAATAAATAGGAAATTACCAAAATTGTGGTATTTGGTAATAACAATAATATCACCAGGTGTAAGAAACTTTACCTTGACAAAGAGCCTCTTGAAACCACTGATTTTTATGATTATCTGGGGGTCTGTTTCTCTGCTAATTGTACTTGGAAACAACATAGGAATTTACTCATAACTAAGATAAAAACTGCCTTTAATGCATTCAAGATCTTTAATTCATAATTAGGAAAGTCTTTCATTCCAGGTGTTCTTAGGGTATTAAATGCAAAGGTTGGCTCAAGTGTGTTATATGGGGCCAAAATTTGGGTTCAGACTTCTTTAGATACACACTGAAGATCCCTGGAGCAACAGATGAATACATTTTACCAATATGTCCTTATGACATTGCAATCTGTACCTGCTTCAGTATTGCGACTAGAACAGGGTCAGATGTCCCTTCAGTCATTAATTTTGGAAAGGCAATTAAATTGTTTTTATCACTTTTTCTTCTTAAAGAGCTTTGCTTGCCACGATTATGCCTGGAGGAACAAATAAATTATTCGACTAGAGCTCTTGCTTTCCCATATATAAAAATCATTAAAAATTATTCATACCCACTGAATCTAAAATATATCTTACATGAAATTTATCTAAGACCTAGAAAAGAAATTAAGGAAATAATTCACAGCAGATTACGGAATTGTTCAGGTAGGTCAGATTTAGAGAGAATTTCTTCATTAAAATACTATAAATGGTACAACATTTTGAAAAAAGACCACCAGTTAGAACCCTACTTACAGGCTATATCTGATCCTGACTAGAGGAGACTGCTGACTTGGTTCTGTAGGAGCTGTACAAAGTGAATTACATATTATTTAACCAGGGTAGGCCTGGTTATACCTCCCAATATTGCAGTTGCAATAAAACACTATTATTGACCTGAAGCATATAATATTGCTGTGCTCCTTGTATGACTCAAGATGAAGCAAATGATTCTGCTCTAACCTGAGGAATATAGGCTTCCTCCCGACTGCATTCTCAAATTGCTTTCCACATCAGAAAACCCTATGGTACTGCGTAAATTAAGTGGTTTCTTGGCAACTATACATCTCTGACTGTGGCACTTTAAAGGAATTTTATACTGTCATTCTTTATGTTATCGTATATTACTTTGTCTTGCTGTGCTGGAAACAATTGAATGCATAATTGTATTTCTGATTTTAATTTTAGTCTATTTTATTTTTTTCTTTTTCCTATTGTAAAGACATGTAGTCAATCATGTAATAAACCTTGTACTTGTACTTGTAGCTCCTACTTGTGGAGCAGGGGTAGATGAAGGAAATCTTAATAAAGATCTATAGTAGGAATCAAGGATTTTATCAGATAAAATTATTTATACATTTTCAATATAGTTCCACTCCATACAACACAATCACATTTAATATCATTTCTGCAACTATAAATGCAGGCTCCAGTATTTATTCCCATATTTCTTAATAAATCACAAAAGAACCAACTTATGTTGGATCAGTTTTCTTTATAATTGTTTTCAGTGTATTCCCATTTCTGTTACTTTAAATCAGATATAAGTATTAATTTAGTATTTCTACATTATTTTTGCCAAGGAACCAAGCATAGTCTTGTGTCAAATATTATAATTTAATTTTATTCAAATTTATTGTAAGTTTCAAACTGTCACAACAGTGTTTTAATAGATTCAATTTCCACTGTAATTCTATTGGAGAGAAAACTAGAAGGGCAGTGTGATCAGCATATGATAATATCGGCATAGAGTGCTCAGTATAGTTGGCAAATGAGTTTGCAGTTCATACAACAAGAAGGTGATCTCAGTTACATGTAGTACATATTAAATAATAAGGGTGCTGTAAACAGCCTTGTTTTATCCCTTTATTTGTTCTGTACAATTTGGCATTATGGCATTATGGCATTATGGCGTTTCAATCAAAACGAACACTAAATGAGGCTTATGAGTAAAGTTGTATTATTGGAAGCAATAATCTTAAATCAGTAGCCATATCAATTAGATTTTTAGGTATATTCTTTGCAAAGAGCCAGAGGCTGACTGAAATTGGTAAATATGATGTACAGTTTTTTTAAAACAACATATTTTTCCATCAACTGTACCAATGTGAATGTATGATTAATTGTTGAATAACCAACCCTGAACCTTACTTGATATGGAGATCTCATTTTCATTTTACCAATACTCCAAGCTTTCTAGCAAGATCTTGGCGAATATTTTAGCAACATACAGTCTAATAGACTTATTGATGATATTAGGTAGGATTGTCAGTCCTTCCCTTTTTATGTATGGGAATTCTCCAATTTGTCTTGTATGAGGGAGGGATATATCTTTAGTACAAACATTTGTTTAAAAAGCTTCTCATAACTGGAAATTATGGACCAGATATTCAAAACTTTGTGCTTGGCGCAAACCGTTTGCGCAGGATTAGTGCAGGTCTGGTATATTCAAAAGGACAAATAGCACACGCAAACAGCATTAGTGCTGGGCAAAATTATAATGTATGCAAGGGACAAACAGAGGTGGCATGTACATGAGTACAGGTGCAATGCTATATTCAGCAAATAGCACCATGCAAAGTGTTTTTGCGTGACTTAGAGCAACACTTTGTGCAGTGCAAATTACTGCCTAGGAAAAGGTAGTCTTAACTCTGGGCAGAAAAGCTTTGTACAGCCTTGTGGCTTTGCATGACTTTTGCACAGCTTTGCATGACCCTAACCAGTATGTATGGCACATAGAAATAAGCTAGACATAGAAGAAACATGCTACTCAGGGATGGCATCCCTATGGTGCCATCATCTGCCACCAGTCCCAGCCATGCCAGGCAGTATATGGTGACCCAGCTCCCAGAGGTCACCATGGCAGTGTGGCCATACAGGACAGACCTGCAGACCACCCTTCGGTGGACACCAACAGATTGCAGCACACACATGCAGCGCTGTGGGCATGGAGGGTGTTATGGGGAAGGTGTACAAGTGGCCAGACTGCACCACAGACTGGGTGCAGCCACAGGGCTGGGACAAGCCATGCAGTGCAACTGGGCCAGTGTTGATAATACCCCAACACCAGTGTGCCTGTCTGATGGTATGTGCCCCCTAGCTACATACTGCACATCTGTACAGACTACATGTATGTGTCACTGTGAGTATCCCATGGCAGTGGTGCAGCATCTGTGGGTCACACAACAGCATAACAGTATAACAGTACTGTCCACTGTCAGTAAACACCTGCAAGTTGGGCCTGTCGTTGTGTACAGTACAGTGGTCAGTACTGCCCTACACACCATAGGCATTGCTGTGTCCCTCACACTACTGGCCCCCTTGCTACTGTAGTGTCTGCTGTGCACTGTAGCATGAACTACAGTTTGAAAATTGCTGCCTGCATGCAGCACCACCACCCGTGCCTGTGCTGTGTAGTCCCCTGGGGCACAATATTCTATGCTGTACTATACAAATGTAGCCCACATAAGAAAAAACTAGCTACTAATAATCTTATGGGTTGGTTTAATAATAAGTGTAGACATAATCAAAAGTCTTACAGCAGCCAAAGAGAAGGGACTGCAGCCAAGAGTTAACAGTGCCTGGTCAGGTATTGATCAGAAAGACAAACAGAAGAAGACTGGCACCTGTTGTAGTGGCGTTTGCATATGCAAACAGTTCTTTTTCCCCCAAAGCACTTGCACTGTAGTCCATGTCCTTTTCTTTCCAAAACAATTGTATTTTTATTGGATATAAAGGTAAAAGCAGCAAGTAGAGCAACGCAGAGCAGTTCAGTGCAAAATGCAAATTTCCATGCAAAAAATGCTCAAAGTGCTAATCCATGCAGTGCAATAGTGCATTAGTCCATAAGACCAAACAGTACTTGCTCCTAAAAAATTGTTTTTAAAAGAAAAGGACTTGGAATACAGTGTGTGTGTGCTTTGGGAGAAAAAGAACCGTTTGCATATGCAAATGACATTACAACAGGTGTCAGTCTTCTTTGATAGTCTTTCTGTTCAATACCTGACCAGGCACTGTTAACACTTGGCTGTGGCCCCTTCTCTTTTGCTGCCAAGACTTTGATTATGTCTACATTATATTAAACCAACCCATAAGATTATTAGTAGCTAGTTTTTTCTTATACAAAAATGTTATCATCTCAACCTTTCTTATTGAAGCTTGTTCTACAAAGCTTTGTATTCATCTAACCTTCTGTTTATGAGTAAAGGTTGTTTTCAGGTCTCATCTCCATGTGAAGGTTCTTATGTAAGCAATAAAAACATGAAGGACTGGTGGTTGTCATGGGTTAATACACGCCCAGGTGCTTAGTGAGGAATGAGGCAGTTGCACTGAGTGCCTTCAGCACCTGGAAGTGCATCAACCTATGACAACCACCACCCCGGAGAGTCTTATTGCACTCATAAAATGTCCCTCCTATAAAAAAAATTTAAACATAGAACAAATACAAAAATATCGGAAAAAAGAATTAAGGTAATTTTACAATATAAGGCAAAAAATAGTTCCTGTTTCAGCACATTTTGTGGTGCTATTATTCTGTGTGCACTTTGTGGCGCTGTTGTGTCTGAATGATATTTATAGTATTTTTCAGTCATTATTGATAACTGTGTTTTAATTTTAGAGTTTTGTGGTTGACATTTAGATGGTTTTGAACTTATATATACAGACCGTGGCTCATAATTAACATTTGTGAGTTGAGATCTAATAGTTGAATTTTGAGAGAGAGAGAGAGAGAGAGAGAGAGTGAGAGAAATGCACAGCCATTTGATGAATTAATCTGATGCAGCTATGAAGAGAGATGTGAGAATGTAAGCGTGATTCAAACTGTTGTGTGCTTGCATTTTTGGTGCTGTCACCAGGAAATAAAGTAATTTGGTAACACTTTACCACAAGTTCCCTTAAGTACACTGTGCTAGCCCAGTGATAAACTGGGTAAGGAACTGGCTAACGGACAGGAGGCAGAGTTGGTGGTAAATGGGATCCAATCCGGGAGAGGAGGGTGACCAGTGGGTACCTCAGGGGTTGGTTCTTGGACCAGTCCAGTTTAATATCTTCATTAGTGACATTGCAGAAGGGCTGGAGGGCTGGAGGAAAGGTCTACCTGTTTGCAGATGACACCCAAGATCTGCAACGGGTGAATACTTCATGACAGGGTGGGAAGATGAGGAGGGACTTAGGAAGCTTGATGAATGGTCTGAGCTGTGGCAACTGAGGTTCAACTCAAAGAAGTACAAAATAATGCACTTGGAATGAGGGAACCCTGGGGAGAGCTACAGGATGGGGGGAGCTGCTGACAATCACCAGCGAAGAAAGAGACCTGGGGGTTACCATTTCAGATGACCTAAAAGGTGTCTAAGCTGAGTACAAAGGCTGCAGGGAGGACCAGTGGCATGCTGAGGGTGCACAGGCAGAGGTGTCACTAGCAGAAGGTGGGAGGTAGTGATGCCATTCTATAAAACACTAGTGAGACTCACCTGAGTATTGTGCAAGTCTGGAGGCCACACCTTTGCAAAGACATTGACAGGGTGGAGGCAGTCCAGAGAAAGGTGAGAAAGATGGTACAGGGCTTGCACCAGAAAACATATGAAGAGAGATTAAAGAATACTTGCTGGAGGAGGAGGGATCAGGGTGACATGATTAAACAAGGTGCAGGGGTGGCATCTTCTAATATAGAAGGAGTACATGAACAAGGGGCATGACATGAAATTGGAAGGTGGCAGGTTAAGGAGAAATGGAAGGAAGTTTTTCTTCACAGAGAGGGTGGTGAACACATGGAACAGTCTGCCACAGAAGGTGGTGGGAGAGAGCACAGTGGAAGGATTTAAGCATGCCTGGGACAGGCATAAGGGAAACTTAGAGGTGGGAAGGAGGGGTGGAAAGCCATTGACCAGATAGAGTCAGAGGCCGTGAACAAGTGTAGGGCTAATGGCAGACTGGATGGGACTGGCGGTCCTTATCTGCAAACAGTTTATGTGTATTTACTGTGTAATTACACTGTAACTGCACTGAAACTGTGATGTAGTTACATGCAAAAAATATGTAATTACAGTCCTGTTTCATGTAATTAATGATTACCTAAGTATACTGTATTTACTGTGTAACTGCATTGAAACTGTGATGTAGTTACTTGCAACAAATATGTAGTTACAGTGTAATTACTCATGTTTCATGTAAGTAATGATTACCTACCCTAAAGTTACTTAAACTGACACTTAAAATAAAGTGTGACCTTTTAAAGCACAGCAAGTCAGTGTCTTGGTAAGGTGTTGAGCAATTGGGTCAGCAAGCTGGAGTCAATGACTCAATAAGTTTGGGAGCAGGCAGGCCAGCATGCAGGAGTCAGTGTCTCAGTAACCTTTGGAGCTGTTGAGCCGGCATGCAGAAGCTGGAGTGTAAGTGAGTTGTGGAGCAAGCATACTGGCATGCAGGAGGATGGGCAGTTGATGGATAAATAGATGAGTGGGGGGGGCACTCTGAGGTATGCCTGCAGAAAGATAAGGGTTTTATTTTTATAAAGGAATAGCAGCTTGGGGATCATTGCCTGCTCTAAGTACTGCATGTCCCTTTTTTAAAGTGCAGTACCCAGTCAAGGATGTGAAAATATCAAGTAACAGAGTGTTCTTCTCTAAACATGATAAGGGAATAATTGAAAATGAGGATCCAAGGCCTGTGGGAGAAAAGGTAAGTAGATCAAGTCAAATGTTACAATATTACATGAATGGTGTCTGTCCAGTTGTGGTAGGATTGGGAGTTTTTAAAATATGGTAATACATAATGCTGCACATTTAATAGTTCATTTGCTTTTTGTAAGGGTAAGGGTAAGGGATCAAATAGTTTCTCATTGGATAGGTGTAATACAGGGATCCTCATTAGATCAGAAGTGGGTGTGGGCTGATTATTTGCTTTTGGGGGACATACAATATCAACACAGGGTGCACTCACTGTCTGAGATACACTGTATCCTACCATTTAAAAATCTTTGCTTTTGACCAACCTGTAAGGCAAAAAGCAACAGCAGTGGCGAAAATAGAACAACTTACTGGAATTCCCCCATATGTAGCTAGCTTAAATTTAGGGCCAATCAAAAATATAGCAAAGTAAAGAAATTTCTCTGATTTTATTATCACTAGAAATGTTTTGGCAAATGGGTCTGGCTAGCCCAGCAGGCTTATAGCATGCCACTAGCTAAGGGGCTTCTGCTTTGCAAGGTGACTGACAAAGAAAATTTGTTTAAACACTAACTGGGTTCCACATCAACATCACGAAAACAAAGACAGCGCAGGCAGTAACAGTTCTGTCAATAACCTGAAAGGAAAAACCATGTCTGTGCAAAATAGAGAAGAGCAAAGTCAAAGAAACAACATAGCAGAATTTACAAGTAACTAAAAAAGAAGCTACTCGTGTTATAGTTGCACTTTTATGTTGTCTTGCAGTGCAAGACAACATATTAGGGATATTGAAGTGGAGGAGCACATTTTGGGGAAGCAGCTGTGTTGTGGCCAGTGGCGCCACTGTTTTCTCCAGCTTGGGTCTGTGGCACGAATTACATTGCACACTGTCTATGACAGCAGTTGCAAAGCATGCCACCAACTTGAAACGATTTAGCCGCTGCAATGAGGGAGCTCCCCCTCAGTGCAGGGTGTGCCTTCCCTGGTGTAACATTTCAATAAGACATGGTGGTGGCTGTGCCGTCCACCTCTCACAGTCACCAGAATAGCCGACATCGGGTGCCCAATCCCCATGTCAGCATGCCCCCTTCCCAGTCCAATTTGCTGATGGGGAGCCCAATCCCCATCGGCATAATGGCCCCCCAATAAACTAAGTTGTGTGCCAAGAGGGTGCCCAATCCCCCTCAACATCATGCACCCCCCATGTTTCTGTGCCGACAGGGGGCCCAATTCCCATCAGCTTCATTCCACCCTTGCCAATTAGCAAACAGGGTGCCCAATCCCTGTCAGCATAATGGCCCCCTTATAATGTTATTTGTGTGCCGAGGGGGTGCTCAATCCCCCTCAGCATCATCCCCCAACAGGCTCTCTTTACTGATGGGGGGTCCAATCCCCATCAGCTTCAGTCCCCCCTTTCCAAAATCACAGGTGGCACACTGAGAGCCCACCCCAGTGTGCCCAAAGCAAACCTGCAAAAAACCTTCCCCAATGTCTTTTTAGTTTTTTTTTTACCTGAAAGACAGAAAATGGTCCTCGTCATTGGGTTCTCTCCCCAACCTGCACCACTCTCTGTACCTCACCTCCCACCCTCCCTCACCCCATGCCACCTCTGGAGCCCGTGAGATGATCTTGGTGGACCAGGAACACGTCTGCACTCTTCGAAGCTGACCACAAACTGAAGAAGTGCTGGTAAGCTGTATAATGGTATAAATAGGGTTTTTTCCAAATTTGGTGCATATGTCGGCCATTTGTTGGACTTTTGGCACCAAATTTTCAATATGGGGTTCTTGGGACCCCTCCTCATGAATTCAGTCACTGTCATCTTGTTATTCAGTCCCAAAAGGTGACTTCATGGCCACTGCATGGAATCACCTTTTGGGACCGAGTAACGAAACAACAGTGTCACTATTCATAAGGTGGGCTTCCAAAAAGCCTGTGTTGCAAATTTGGTGAAAAAATTCCAAAAAATGACTGTGTTATGAGTGTGCGTCGTGCAGTTTCCACACACGCTCGTAACTTTGATAATTTTTAATATTTTTTACTTCAGATTTTCACCATTGCCATTTTTTCATACCTTCTTATGAACCATATAGCTGCCATTTTCCATATCCTGCCTGAAATGTGTTTTCACACAACTGGCGCGCAGTGGCACAGTTGCTGTAGGAAAACAATTTTTAGAACAGAGTAAGAAAATCACAGTAACACTGTTCATGAGCAGATGTCCCAAAATGCCCATGTTGAAATTTTGGTGAAACATTCCATAAAATAACTATGTTACAAGCATGCATAACTCCGAGAATTTTTAATATTTTCACTCCAGATTTTCAACATTGTCATTTTTGCGCACCTTCTTATGAACAGTACAGTTGTCATTAGCCACATCCTGCCCAAAATGTGGTTTCACACATCTGACGCACAATTGCATGGTCGCTGTGGGAAATCAATGTTTGGGGCAGATTAGGATAATCATAGTGCCACTGTTCATGAGCAGAGATCCCAAAATGCCTATGTTAAAAATTTGATGACATAATTCCACTAAATGACTGTATTATGAGCATGCGATATGCAGTTTTCATATACACTTGTAACTTCAAGAATGTTTAATATTTTCACTCCAGATTTTCAACATTGCCATCTTTTCACAGCTTGTTATCAATGGTGCAGCTGACATTTTAATGTGGTGAAGAATGGTGTGGTCACTGTGGGAAATCAACGTTCAAGACAGATTAATAAAATCATAGAGACACTGTTCATGAGCAGAAATCCCAAATGCTTTCATGAGGTGGGATCACAAAAAGGCCATGTTTTAAAATTTGGAGTGCAAATACTAGCAAACGCCCAGGGTGTTAGGGTTTCTATAATGTCCCACCCTGTATAGACTAACAGGCATCAGGGGTGTGTCTTTGGATTGTCTGCTGTAGTGCTCACGCCATTGCACCCCCACCCCCACCCTGCAGCCACTGACAGGCATTAAGGTGTGCCTTGGACTCTTCAGCCCCAAAGTTCAACCCATTCTCCTATGTTGCATCCATCTCAACATACTTCCTTATGAAATGGGGTGAGCATAAGGGCTGATGACCCCAAGGCACAACACAACATTTGTCAGACTCCGCAGGGTAGGGTGAGATGAAATGGCATGTGCATTATGGCCAGTGACCAAAGGCACACCTCAATGCCTGTCACTCTCTGCAGGATGAGGTGGGGTTGATGTTGGTACTATACTTCACTGCCATTCCAATTATGTGTCTCTAACTGCTGCACTACCAATGCCAACAGCAAGACAACATTCAGCATTGACAAATTCTTGTTTACTTTTTCCTTTGCTATTTTTCTCTTACGTGATTCTGACAGTGCACGGCTAAAAGAACTCCTATTTCATGATCACATGCACTTGCTATTTTAGCCTTCACTGTTTCTTTTCACAATTCAGAAAACATGGTTTTCACCATGCTTCTTTTCAGGATGCGTTTGAGGGATACCCACTAACTTCAGGAAGCACACAATACTGGTATGTTTGAAAACACAAAAAATCTCAGCAGAGTTCAAACTGAATTCTTTTCAACTAATGGAGCTGGCTAGGCAAATATTCTTAAGGAACAGGTTGTGCCCTCTCTCTGTAGCTAACTGGGTGGGGTGGGGTTCTTGCTGCTTTGTTCAGCAAACTAGACACTGCCTGTCCTATAAGGACAAATGCAACATACTGGGAAGGATTAAGGGATCCTATAAGGACAGGTGCAACATACTGGGGAGGATTAGGGATGCAGTCCTCCTCAACATATTAGGTTCTGCAATATGTCCAATGCTGTATGAAAAGCTCAGTAGATCCATATCCCCCCAACTTTTTAGCTGTGGTTGCACCCATGCCCAACACACACATGCACATACTCAGGCAGCCTTTATTTGTTTTTTTTTCTTCTATGTTTCTTTCACTTTGCTCATATTTTGTCTTTTAAAATCTGATAAGGTATTTACATTTTAAAGAAGCAATTTAAACAAATAAACCTAACACTAGTGTTTCCTCATGCACACGCCAGCCTCTGACAACACTAGCACATGTATATGTTATTGTGTAGTAACCACATGATTTTCAAGCATCAGTTGCTTTATAATTAATAATAAAAAAACACACCAAGCATATTTTTTATTATTTTATCTTCTAGTTTAGCCATTACCTAAGGAGACCTACTATTTGTATTTAACAAATCATGTAATTGTGTAAATTACCTCTATAGTACGGCAATTAAATTGCATAAAATGGGGAGTTTGGACTTGGATAAGTGTCCAAAATGTTAGAAGCCTCAAGCAAATCTTGTACACATGATGTGGAAATGTAATTATAACAATGAACTCTGGAATGGTATAGTCTTCCTGGTGTCCCCCCTTAACCAACATACTTTAGCAAACAACATTAGTTTGGAGTCTTGCATTGTTGGCTATTTTCCACTAGGTAAAATATTGACCTATGCAGAAACCAACTCTATTAGCATAATAGCGATGGTAGCAAAAATGTTTATGCTGAAATACTGGGCAAAGAACACTTCTCCCTTCCTTACATAGTGGAGATTTAACCTTATGGAAACCTGTAGGCTTGAAAAGAATGCTCATTGCCTTTATTTTAAGGCAAATGACTTTGAAAAAAAAATTGGGTATCTTATTGGAATATGTTATCTCACAGAACACACAGAGTGAGCTTGGTGACTCATGAGCAAAAAGTTTGGCTCGTGAATATGGACATCTCCTTTCATGACAGGTACAGAACTTCTCCGAAATCTATACTCCCCTTTTCTGACCTTTTTCCTATTCTTTTTTTTGTCCAAAGCCAAGATATAGTTTCAATTTATAATGTGATGTAGTTATAGTTGTTATACTTCCAGATTTAGAAAGTTTTATATATAACTTTATTTTTATATCTCTAGTAGAGGATCTCTAATAATGTTATGCCCTTTAGTTGAATATTTATTGATAGTTGTGATGGAAGTTAACATCATACTGTTTGTGTTCTATATTTGGATCCATGCCTAGTTATAATATTTCTTTATGCTATGTATAAATTCAATATGTTATGTTATCCCATGTACTTTTCATCTGAAATTAATGTTTTGTTATGATTTTTTAAAAATGCAATAAAAAAATAATTGAAAAATGGAGACTTAATATTAAAAATGGTTCAAGGAAATGTACTGAAAATCATCATCTTAAAGAGTTCATGAAAAGGTCAAACTTTAAAAGGATTTTCCAGTTTCCTATTAAAAAAAGTTACTATGAACACTGGCATTACCCAAATCACATACATTTGAAAATTGTCAATTTCTGGACATGCCATGCTTTGTGAAATACATTTGCACAAAAGCAGGTTATTTGCCCCTCAGATACCATGGGTTGGATTTCCAAACACTTGCAGTACCATTTTGCTGCATTTGCAGCACTTGCAACATGACTGTTAAGCAACAAAAAGGTGGTCAAATGTTTTGTTGCAAGCGCAGTACAATGTGGAATTCATATGCTGCACGTGCCAGATTATTTGCCATTGAGTTGGTGAAGTGCTGTAAATGCACCAGAATGTCTGAAAATCACCCACAAACATTCTAGCATATTTACATGGAAGGAGCCGCAGCAGCAAACTGCCACAAGTGCTCTAAACCTCTGAAAATCCAGACCCATGTGTTGCCACTGCTTTCTCTGTCCTAACCTCATAATTCTCTGCTTGTGACATTGAAATAATTTTTGTGGTAACACATTTTGGTGTCATAAGCAGGGGATTATGACTTTGCAACAGATATAAGAAACTCGAACAGAGAGTCGAAGGGACAATGATCCTGTTGGAATGAAAATGTATTTGGTAATGAAAATTGAAAGGCCTTGGTAGTCAAATGTTGGGGGCAGTTTGTGAAACTGAGTTCTGTAAATACAGTATATTGCAATTACGATAAAATGACACCTTATTTACTTAGAGTCTTCCATACACCAATTTCCATAGATTTGCAAATGAACATGAGAACCAGTAATGCATAATATGCAGTTGAGGATTTAAAGAGTTTATTAAAGCTTTACATAAACAAGGCGGGCTATTATTTCTCTAAAAAAGTGACCTTCAGTGTTGGCCATGGGTAGCTGGGGCCCACTGGGGAACTACAGTATCTTTAGACTCCCACTTAAAACCCAAAGGAACTAATCAAAAATGCCTCCTCCCCACATTCACTTCTAATATGGCTGCTCATTATCTGTCCTTCTCCCTTTACAGAGAAAGCAAAATATCATTTACATTTTAACTTTCCCTATAAATAAGTTTGATGTTTTCACACATGTAATCATCCTTTTTCTTTCTCTTAGCTGCCCTCTCCTAGAAAGGGCCTACTGCAGTTAAAGGGACCCCCACTTAAATAAAAGCGTAGGGTTTTCCACTTTTCCTCTGAAGGTCAGTCCATGTTTGGTGGACTTCAATAAATACAAAAGCAGCATGGTAAGTGAAGTCAATGCATGTGTTCTTTTTCATGCAATAATAACACTACCTCAGAGGAAAATAGCAAGCAAAAATGTTAATACTTGCAAAAAGTACAACTGTATTACCCACATTTGAATAAAGAAAAAAAGGCATTTCAAAATTTAAAAAATGCTCATCAGGATTGCTAATTTCTTTCACTTATTAGAAGAAAAAAAATAAGTCCAACTGTGTGACTGTTTCACTGTATTTACTTACTTTACAAACAGCTGCTTGCATGATTGCATCAAAGCCTCCTTCTGGAGTGTCTAAATTAGCAGAAACACGCTGGTCTTTTATAATTTCATTGAATCTTTCAGTATTGTCAGTCAGTGGTAGGACATGTTTGTATCCAAAGACAGGCAAGCAGTCTATGTTTACGCTCCTACAAAACAATAAAAACAACATATTATATGTATAAAACAGAATAATAAACATGAAATTGAAATACACCATTTAGCTAGTAGTTTACAAGTGGTTGTTTCTGCTGATAATGAGACAACAATCCTTGGCTTGAATATAATAGTGATACTGATGATCATTTTATATACTATTGTTACTTGTTATAGCTTATTAGACACCAGATGCAGTGGGCATAACATCAGAACAGAAGGAGTTGTGACAGGCAGTGTTGGATTCTAATTTAGTATAATAATTCTTTGCAAAAAACTGCATTAATGCAACGTTTAGGGTTGAGGCTAAACCAACAAAAGTAGGGAAATCTGACTTTAGGGTTTCTAATCCTAAAACCTCAATGCCACCCCTAATGCCAATCAAGGCAGAGTCTTCCTAGGGGTTGTCAACCCTAAAGCTCCCCCCATTAGATGTGTATGTTTCTGGAGTGTATCGAATGGGGTGAGCTTTAGGGTTGACAACCCCTAGGAAGTCTCTGCCCTGATTTGCTTTAGGAGTGGTGTTGAGGTTTTTGGGGACAGCAAGAGCCTGTTAGTGGTAAACCTTCAAGGAGGGCTGCCTGTTGGTGGGGGGGGGCATAATAAGAAGCTGGAAGGGGTAAATTCAGGAGGGATGTGAGATAGTACTTTTTCACAGAAAGGGTAATGGATACCTGGAATTGCTTTCTAGAGGAGATAGTGGGGGCAAAAATAATAAATGGATCCAAAAATGCCTGGGATAGGCACAAGGGAATAATGAGGGTAGGGTAGAAGGTATTATAATAATAACAAAAAAAAAACACAATTGGGCAGACTGGGTGGGCCCAGTGGCCCTTATCTGTCATCACATTCTATGTATCTATGTTGCTCTAGTTCTGAGACACCACACTGGTCTGGTGCTCCCCTTCTGGGATGCTAGAAACTTAGGGTTGCTCTCTTCCTGAGAAGCCACACTGGTCTGGTGTTACCCTTCTGGGATGCTGCAACATTCAGTTTGCTCTTTCTGAGATGCCGCACTGATCTGGCGCTCCCCTCCTGGGATGCTAGAAACTTAAGGTTGCTCTTTTCTTGAGAAGCCACACTGGTCTGGTGCTCCCCTTCTGGGATGCTGCAGCATTCAGGTTGCTCCTTCTGAGATGCTGCACTGGTCTGGTGCTCCCCTTCTGGGATGCTGCAACATTCAGGTTGCTCCTTCTGAGATGCTGCACTGGTATGGTGCTCCCCTCCTGGGATGCTAGAAACTTAGGGTTGCTCTCTTCCTCAGAAGCCACACTGGTCTGGTGCTTCTCTTCTGGGATGCAGATCTATCCTCATACCATCAGCAATTACTGCTAGGTGGAGGGTGAGTGAGCACAGGGAAGCTGCCAGAGGCCATGCCACTCCAGCCATGGAAAAGTTTGTTCCTCAATCTCTTCAATAACCACTTTGATTTCTGCTGCAGGTACATGAGTAATTATCTGGGCATCATTTGGAAGGAATGTTGCAAACTGTCCAAGGGTGCGGTCCAATGGCCCCCTACAGGCTGTTGGGGCACCAGTCTAGCTCTCCACCAAGATTGCTAGGAATTTGTGCTTTGAAACACTATTTCAGGTGCCCAAATATAAATCTGTAATCAATTTAGGTATCTCGATACCACAGGTTCACCTGACAGAGCAGAGCAGAAACAGCCAAGACAAACTAGCACCAACAGGGTAACTGGCACAGGTTCAGAGGAGGTATTGGAACAGATCCTTAGGCCAAAAGGTTACAGCAAAGAAGTGACAGCAGGAATGCCTAAAGGATAAACAGGTCATTGACCTTATAGGTTCATTTTAGGTTTCTTAATTTCAGTTAGGGTGCGTACAAAATCAGCAGAGTCTATTGCCCTGCACATGTTGGTCACACGGAGTGGCCCAAAGGGATGAACAAAGTTGCCACAAACTAGTATATCCTTTGGATCAAAACCTGATGGGATGAAAGCATATTTCATTACTTCAACAGAAGTCCTTATCCAAAGATCTGGAGGCCCCACTGCAGGAGGGCTTGAGCTCATGGGATCAACATGTGCCTCAAATGTCCCCAAAGTCCTTCAAGGTCACAGAAACTCTGGCACCAGTGTCTTGGAGAGCAGCACTCCCTTGCACCTGCAGATCACATGCATGCCACATGATCACAGTGCTGTAGATTTGTCATCAACCAGTCAGAAGGCCAAGTCCCAGATGGGCCTCTGCATTGTGATAACCTCCCCTCACCACTCCAATAGAACTGCTTGGTCCATGCTGCACTGTGCCCATCACATGGAGTCCATCTTCTGTTCTTCTATTTTCTGCTCAGTCTCCACCATGTTGCCTCCTTTACCTGTAAGGGAGTGCATCTCAGCCACACTCTCCATCCCTTCAGCACCAGGGCTGACTGGTGCAATAGCTCATTGGAGCCTGTCTTTGTTGGTCAAATAACAGACTGAACTCACACAACTTAGATACAGATCCCAGCAAGGCAATTAGGGAATATAACAATTTACTTAATGGGCTTTTTGATATGCCTTGGGTTGGTTCAAACTCTGTTCCCTTTTACCGTATTTACAGCATCAACATAGAACACTGGGCACCACACTTGAGGCATAACTGGCTTGCAAATAACCAACAATTTATTTCCAGGTGCAGTGCACAACACCAGAAATATGACAGGTAATTATACAGCCAGAGCCCCAACTGCAACCTCATCTAGAGCCCATTAAAATTAATGTACAGAATCCCATGACCAGGAGCAGTGAGAACTACATTATGCAACACTTTAACTTTTTACAGTTTGTAAATGTCACAACAGCAGCCTCAGGGGAGCCAGGGTACCATGGAATTTACTCTTGCCCCATACAGCAGAGTTATATACCACCCCTCTCTAGTAGCAGGGTGGGGACATACCCTCTTAACCAGCAGAGCATGCAGTATGCGGGCATGGGCACCAAAATATAAGGTAGTAACAGGGTCACTGCATCTTGTCTGTTGGGCCTCAATGTCATGACCCCAAGTGGTCATAGCTATGAGGTTTAACAGAGTTCACCACATCTTACCCCATTCTTTGGTCTTGGTATCTCAGCACCACCTCTTCTGTTCTTCACTGGAGTCTCAGGTTGGTTTGGTTCAGACTGTGCTCTCCACATGGGAGTTAGGAAGCTAGCAATTGTAGGTTACATTTTGGTCAGACACAAGAATAGTTGCAATCGCCATCAGGCAGCCCTCCTTGAGGCAGATTACCACTAAACCCACACAGTCCCCAAACATAGAGCCCAGACAAGATACAAGTCTCCAGAGATTCAGCCTGGGGAGACAGTGCACTCTGGACCCAGGAACCTACCACTATCTGGGGTCCTCGATCTCCCTCTGGCCAGCTGTAGCCAGAATATGCACCTCACAGGTGCATGAGCCCCTCAGGCTCTGAATTCTCAGGCCTTGAATTAGAGCCCCAAAATAACAACTCATCTTTTGGTAGGATGGGTGCCCTGTTTAAAAGCCCTACGCAGATGGGCAACAACCCATGGAAGTGATAAACCAGTGAGTACAGGTACAGGGTATACTCAGCACAGCGATGGCACTCTGTTGCTAGGAGAGTAAGTCTGCAACAACATGAAACAAAAACTTGCATTTGAGAAACAGGTTAAATGGTTATGACTCTAGTGCATGTGTACAAAAATAAAGAGACTTAGTAACCTCTGTTATCTGGGAGGGGGATTTACACTTGGCATGACACTTCTCCAGTTTTGTACATAGAAGTGGGGATGCCTGACCCTAGTCCTACTGTAGTTGTTTTCACTTTGGTGTCTATCCTAGTAGTGTAGCTACACAGCTCAACCCAGGGGAGCATATTAGCTCACCCTCACATATCATAGATGGGCATAAAGAGCTCCTCCTTTTAATACACAGCAGATGGCTTTTTTAACATAGCCATACATAAATAATAAGGTTCCCATGGTGAACATTCTCCAGTGTATATAGGAGAATAAATGGGTTGAATTTCAAAACATTCCTCCATGCCATCCTACTGCACAGAAAAAAAATCCCATGTCTACTCTATAAAAAGAATGTACATGTTTCAAATTTTTTATCAGTTTAAGTGGGGAGATTTTCAAAGGCAAGCATTATGATTTTCATGCACTTTTGCACTACTGCAACAGAAATTTAGATGAAAGGTTGTCTAACTTCTTCCAAACACTGAGTGTGAATGCACAAAATTGCAGAAAAATGGCAGTACTTACATCAGATTATGAAAACTGTGATTAAAATTGCAACACCATTGAAATAATGGGCTCTTGGTTTTGACACCAAAGGGCTGTCGTGACAGATGCAAAGATCAATTAGCATCGGTCCAGCACCTTTCAGACTCTGACCTAAAGTTTTTAAGTGCTATGCCATTGTTCTACAACAGGCAATTGTGTTACGATGGTGATCATTATTATATTCCGGTGTTATCACAGGTAGAGAAAGATTAGGGGTTACTCAAATAAAAGTAAGATGTTATGTAACGTGACTTTGCGACAATGTTATCATGGTCAAATTGGTGCCATGATTACTAATTTTCCACTTACTGTGTATGAAACAAGAAACAGAAAATTATAAAACAAATTTTTAAATTGTCGCATTGATGCATTCCATTGGTACACTGATGTATTAGTGGAGGCCAGTTCTGCAACGCACATGTTATAAGACTTTATAAAATGGGCTTCAGAATCCTAGCAATTTCATTGATCTATAAACCTAACTGTTCATTAATCTCTGCTACAGGATCAATTCACAACTAACTTGTCCTACTCTTCCTAGCAACTGATATACTGTTGTATCCCTAAATTCAGTATGCCGACACTCAGCATACAGAGTTAATTGACCTGAAATCCACAGCCCTGAATGGATCATATGCTTGACACAACAATTTGGGGCATTACAACAAAAACGAAGTGCCCCCCACACCGCCCATAACTAAAATAACTAACTCCAAGAGGGAGCGAACCCTGAGTATAAAAATATTAGTTTGGGGGGGGGGTTCTTAAAAGGATGTGACCTGGACCAGAACCAGGGTCTAAGGGAGTGTGCTGGCAGAGCTGCTGGTGGTTTAGTCCCATACACCATCTGAGCAGCTTGGCTAACTCCCCCAAAAAACTATCCCTTGATGTGCACCAGCAGGGTTAAGGTAGCAACCCATGACATCTGTTACCTTACCCCTGTCAAAATTTGTCAGATATTTCATCATCGGCATGCTCACTATCGGGACACTGTACCTATCAGGCAATAGTGCCCGGGCAGGTAAGTGTCGGGATAGTGAGCCATGGGACTTCATAAGGGTACCCTAGCAACAACCTTACTAAATGAAAAGAAATCCTTTTCTATTAAAATGAAAAAAAAATCTACTTTTCAAACACCAAACCCCACAACAGGAGATAGGTTTCTTCAAAATAAATGCACCTCCGTCCTGAGTTCATTTAAAGCACTTAACCTTTGTCTCCAAATGCAGATATTCTATCTGGCAATAACTAAAGGAAAATCAAACCTTTTCCATTAAAAAAAAAATGAAAATAAATACATTTTATAAGTGCAATAACCTACTTCAGGACATGAGTTTCTTAAGAATTAGTGCACATTCCAGGTGTAGTTAAAATCACTCAACTGTTGGTCTCATGCCTTCCAATTTACCCAGCAAATGTGTTAATTCCTTAGAAACACATGCCCTGTTGTGGCTTATTGCTTACATACATTATTGGACTGGTGAACACAGCCCTTTCCAGTGGTGTATAGCACAGGGCTCTAACATGTAGGTTTTGAAAGATATTCACTTCTAAATATGCATTGCTATTATCAGCATAAAGACAATACATTGATGTAAATATTAATGTACTGGTATATAAACACTGCATTGATATGACACAGCTATGTTGACCTGACACCAAGCTTTCATAAAAAAGAAAGAAATTAAGTTCCTAGCAATAATGGCTCAAAAGTTAGATCATTTTAAATATAAGTTCTTTGAAAATGACTAACTTCAGAACAATTTAGGCTGTAATTTAATTTTAATAAATTTGGAGTGAATTCATCATGGCTGTGTTACGTTGCTACAATTTTCATGCATCAGTGCCTATTAAATCAAAATGAGCGCAGACCTTTCCAGTGGTTCATCATAGCATAGGCCTCTTGCATGTAAGTTTTGAAAGATATTTGCTTCTAAATCTGCACTGTCATTATTAGCATAAAGACAATACACTGATGTAAATGTTAGTGTATTGATACATAAACACTGCATTAATATGACACAGCCATGTTGACCTGACACCAAGCTTTCATTTAAAAAAAGTTTCTCACTCTAACGGCTCAAAGTTAGTTCATTTTAAATATAATTTCTTTGAAAATGACTAACTTTGGAACTGTTTGGACAAATAATTTATTTCTTATTAAACTGAACATTACGAGTGTATTCGACATTGCTATGTTATGCTGCTCATGCATCAAAACTATCAAATCAGGTATCAACCTGTTAAATGGAGGTGTACAGCACTTGATATAATTTTGTTTGCTGCATCAGAAGATAACAGTGGTATCCCATCAAGGAGAATCATAAACTTTTTTTGTTGTTATTTTGAGTGGAACAACAAAAGAAAATCAGGAGAATCTGCTAATATGTCTACTCTAAAAAGTAGATTTATGGATTACCAACAACAGAAATTCTCCAGTACCACAGAAGATAATTCTAATAGTAATTAAGTGCTTACTAAGTGCACACTGTTAAAGCATGCACACCTCTGCTGGAGTGCACCTGAACTGCTTTGACACAGGAGAGTGATAGTCATTTTGTATCACATCTCTTTACAGCATTCCTTTTCCTTATGACCCGAGTAATGCCCACCTGATAGGCTGAAGAGGCACATATGTCTTGGAGTTCATCATAACATGTTAGCTCTTTCTCTCCTTGCATTCCCTTTGCTCCACAGCTTTTTCATGTGCATTGTCAGGCTACAAGCACTTCATCACTCCCCCAAAGGCTAGTGAATATAAGGTACAAAATTGGCATTCTATATATCAGCATATTCTCAGAACAATAGCTATAAGTAATTTAGAGGTATAAGCATGGCAGGCAAGCACTAGAGGCTTTCTTTAAATTGTTTGTGAATGCTCTTTGCCCTTCTAACTCCTTAAGCAGTATGCATGTTCTCCTCAATCACATACTCTCCCAGTGAAACTGGGATAACTCTACAGGCTCCCATTCTCCCACCAGTCTACAGGCACTTATGTATGTGGGCTGACCAAAAGACAGATTGGTGAGTTGCCCTTAAACAACTACACTGGCAGACATCTTGTTAATGCCAGGGATGCTGTTTCTCAATCAAATACTGGGGTAGCCATCTTGGAGATGGCAGATCTTCCAAGCATGCACAAGACACTGCAAGCCACCTGACAATTCAAGCCTACAAAACTGCTCCCCTCAAATATCAGATTCTGCCACATCAAGAAGGAGTTCCATTAGTCTACTGAATGGCACTACATGTTAACGACAGACAGCAGTATCTGTCCTTGGGCAGGCTATAACAAAGATCTCGCAAACAACCATCTTAGAAGGGACACTGGGTGACCACCTTAAAAAGGCACCTACCCCAATTAAACCAATATGATCTGTGGCCATCTTAGGAGGGGCTACTAGGCAGCCATTTGAATGAGGCACTGGCAGCCAAATTATTCATAGGGAGGAATACAGGTACCATCTTGAGTGAGTTCAACCTCCCATATATACTAAAAAAAAGGGGGCAACACAAAGGAAATCTGCTTCATCACCTCCCATTGCTTATCCTGCAGACCACACGGTGAGTTTCTTTAAAGGCCATTCTGACATTATTTGGCTGAACAGGTTCCAAACATAGTCAGGTCAAGGAAGTGCAAGAGCTGCTGCATCTCCCTACTATCTGCACAGATAAACCCCATGTGCATCCTGTGTTCCACAAAGGAGCACGCAGGATTGCTCCTGCAGGAAGATGCAGACAACCAGTATCCTTAGGAAGGAACATCAGCATTAGCATGGCAAATGGAGACCTGATCCTTATGCAATTTCAGCAGATTGCACTCTTCAGAATGCTCAAATTCACTTGAGGGAATAGCAGCAAGTTAGATCCTGAAGCCCATAAAATCAGCAGATAAGGGAGCCCAGCCACTACTCGAGAGACCAAACCAAATGACATGCTGTATAGAGCCCAGGGTCAGACCATAAATGGGAGCTGAAACATTAAAAAGACAAAGAGAAAGAACAAGAACAAGTTCTCATGGCTATGTCCCTCTGATGCTACTGTTGAATTGGTATGAACCATTAGAGGAACCATAGAGTTTAAGAACCAGCCACAGAACCATTATTGAAACTGGACCTACTGATTCTGCAAAACCAAAAGCAGCTATGTTTCTTCCCTTTGTTTTTATTCATGGATTAACTTATTGCTGAGGCATGAGAAGCACCAGACCAACCAGAGCTCCATAGAAAGAAACTTGATCATTTCTACCCCTCCAAATGGAAAAGCAACGCTATGATGTCCAGCTGCAGTTGTGGACCTCAGGTAGTGGTACTTTAATGAAAAAACTGTCCTACCAGTAGAAGGATCCACCGCACTGAAGAATTCAGAAGAGAAGAAACTAGTCTATTGTCTCAAAAATAATTTTGAATGAGCAGGAATGTTGAACCAAATGGTTGCATCTACCATATACATCAGCCAAGCTCAAGTCAGGTGGTTGAGAAAAGCTTCTAAGACCCTTGAAGCCAAAAATGGATCAGACCACCTCCTGGAGTACACCATCCAGGTGGCAAAACACATGGTGGATGCAGTGGTAGACACATTTAAGA
Organism: Neoceratodus forsteri; assembly: GCA_016271365.2. Classification (NCBI taxonomy): domain Eukaryota; kingdom Metazoa; phylum Chordata; order Ceratodontiformes; family Ceratodontidae; genus Neoceratodus; species Neoceratodus forsteri. The sequence continues at coordinate 857,351,957 of CM028132.1, read as the reverse complement.
TAAATGCAAGCGCAGCCTCAGTAGCCAACAGGGCCAGGCCATGAGAACCCTGTGGCTCAAGCCAGGGGAGGTAGATACAGAATCCAAAACCTTTCTGAATAAATTAACATTTTAAGGTTACAATCTGTTAGGGGGAAGGACTGGATAAGTTCATTAAAATGAAGGAAGATGGCAAGAGCCTTTTGAAGGATAGACAAGGAAGACTTCCAATTCCCCCTTCCTTTTGGAACAAGTTTCAAAATAACAGATTCCCCAGGGACAGGTGACTCAATCAGAGCACAGCATGCCACTGTAAATCAGTGTTCCTCAGCCAAATGAGCCAGAATAACTTTAGAGGCAAGTCCCCCAGAAAATTGGACAGGTTCAACATGAACTGAGGACTGCTGATAATCTGGGTACTGCCATGGGATCAAGACTACTGCAGTTCAAACACATGGGAATCAACAACAGAGAACAAGTGGGTCATTGAAATAGCATCAAAGGACTATGCAATAGAATTCTTGGAAAACTCAGACACAACAGGCTCATAATCTCATCAGTGTCACATTTCTAACCAAAAGTTCAGGGAATCAGGTTAACTCTGAACGAGCTCAAAATCAACAGATCAATAACACCAATCCTCAAACAACAGGAGGACCAAGGTGTACTCCATATTTGTCATGGCCAAAAAAAACAGGGTATCTCAGACCTATACTGGATCAAACCAGTTCATACAGTACTGGAACCCCAAATAAACATTATACTCTATACAGAAAAGCGACATTCTTAATCTGTAGATATTAAAGATATTGGGCTCGATTCTCAAAGCCTGTGATTGACGCTAAGGTGCCTGTACCAAACATAAATGCATCAAACACTGCCCTGAGCTATTCACAAGAGCAGCCTGCATCAACCGTAGGTTGCTTGCCCCAAATGGGACTTGCACCACCCTGCACCCCAAATATGGGCTGTGACCTAGCGCTAGGGGGCATTTGGCAGATACAAGTTGCCACATCCTCTAATGTTGAATTCACAGAACTCTCCCAGGAGGAAAAATTTTAAGTACCCTTAGACCAGCCAGGGCTGGTCTAAGGAATAAAATCTCCACTGGGAGAGTAGCTTATGTGGCAATGTGCTGCAGTCCCCCATCTGATCCCCAATGTCTCGTCATTATTACAGTTCATAATTCCCCATTAATTGGTGGTCCAGTGCCCTCCTCACTGATCCCAAATGTCACCCCGTACAGTAATAATCATTAAATTACTTTATCCTGGTGATCTAGTGACCCCCCTCCCCGATTCGATGATACCCTGTACAAAATATTTAATAATTCACTTGTTTCTGGTGGTCTAGTGGCTCTCACCTCCACCCAGCAGGTAGTGCCCACTCTGTTCCCCAGTCCTGAAACACAGCTGGTGACTGGCAGAGTCCACTCACACCTCATGACTGGCCACCAACTGAACTGTCACTGGCGCAGACTGTAATGTGTACATGCTGTCGCGTACAGTCTGTGCTCAGTGACCGTTCAGTCAGCAGTGGGGCTAGGTGGTGTGAGGTGGGCTCTGCCAGTCACTGGCTATGTTTCTGGATTGGCGGGAGCAAGGTGGTGAGCACTACCTGCTGGGTTGGGGGAAGGGGCCAGTAGACCACCAGGAACAAGTGAATTATTAAATATTAGTGTGCGGAGCATCATCAGGGTTCAGGAGGGGCCACTAAATCACCAGGTACAAGTGATTTATTACATATTATTGTACAGGGCATCATTGGGGATCAGGGATGGGGCCCCACTAGATTACCAGGCAAAGAGATTTAATATATATTACTGTAACGGGTGACATTGGGGATCAGGGGGAGACACTAGACCACCTGGGTCTTCAGCAGTGCATGGCCGTCCTGTGGCTTGTGGCAAGCCCTCGTGGTATGCCATCTGTTTGGCACAGTGCCAGGGTTGCTGCAAGCCACTGGACTTTGCCACAGGACCCTGCCAGATAGAGAATCAGGCGCAGTGTTCCTCCTGGTACATCGGGGCATCGGTGCAAGCTGCTGTTTGCTGCAGCTTGCACTGATCAAAGACAATTCTGAGAATCGAGCCCATATACTTTCAGATCCCGATGTGCACAAGTCACTACAAATACAGTGCTCCCTCCTTTATCCACCTCCTTTTTATCTGCCACCCTCACTAACCACCAGCATGAGCTCCTGTCCTGTTTTCCAGAAATGTTTTCTCCCCCTTTAACCGCCACCCTCTCTTATCTGCCACCGTCTTTTATCCACTAGCAATTAGGGTGTGTGGAGATTGGCAGATAAAAGAGGGAGCATTATACTTTCAATTCTGCATCCTAGGCTGACATTACCAATAAAAAGCCCTCCCATTTGGACTGGCTTCAGTCTCACAGTCATTCCTCAAAATTTCAATTGTAGTTGCAGCAGTGCTGAGACAGCAAGCGATTCACATGAATTCATATTTAGACTACTGGTTAATTAAGGCAAGGTCACAGCAACAATTGGGAATCAACACTGCAAAGGTGCGACAGATGCTGACCACATATGGATGAACAGTTAACAAACAAAAGAGCAGCCTGACCCTAAGCAGACAAAAAGAGCATCCGGAGGTACTGATCACCCCAGAGACAGGAGTAGCTCACCAAACAAACCTAAAAGACAACAAGGTAATCACACAGGCCAGACCACTGCCAGCACAATGCAGCATTCCAGTGTGGGATATACTTTAGTTACTGGGATCCACGGACTCATGCACAGACCTAGTATCATGAGCCAGATGTAACATGAGACAGCTAGCCTCTGGCAATTCACACCTGGAATAACCATGACCAGAACCTTAACAAGAAGGGCAGTGTCAGTGGCTCAGCAGGTAACACACTCACCTCTGAGGCTGGGAGATCAGAAGGTTGTGGGTTCTATCCCCATACGAGGCACTTGGGTTAATACCCCAATACTGACACTGCAGAGCAGCATGGGGGGAAGGTGCTGCACTCCTGAGGTGCCGTGTTTTGGATGAGATGTTAAACCGAGGTCATATCTACCTGTTCTGGTGGTAGTTCAGGTGGATGTTAAAGATCCCATGGCCAGGATCCCTACTTTTCTGTGGCACATTGGGACCAAGTTCTGCGGCAAGATTACCATTTGCTGCAGAACTTCTGTGGCAGTGGTTTGTAATTTCTGTGGAAGTTCTGTGACACTAGCAAACTACCACATCACAGTGTCAACTTGTCATCCTGACTTCACGTCTATGGCAATGGTTATAGCAATCAGGATGGGGAAAGCACAGTAACACTAGTTCAAAAACTAACAGACTTACAGAAATAACTATATGCCTAAAAAGCAAAAAAAAATACTATCCCTTAAGGTCCTAGCCTATTGCATAAATGAAATACCCAGAGGAGACGTTATGTGATAAATAAGGTATTTCTATACTCATGCTGCCTATACCACTCATGAGGTCCCCACTGTGTATCACTTATATATTTATATGTGCTGTCTACATCACTCGTGAGGTCAACACTGGGTATCACTTATATATTAATATGCAATTGTAACATACATACAAATGTGTGTGTGTGTGTGTGTGTGTGATGTATGTAGTGAGATAGATATTGTATGTATGTGTGTGTGTGTATATATATTTTTTTTAATTTCCACGAAATTGTATCCTCATTCATACAGGTCCCTTTGGAAACAGAATAAACAGAATAGAGAAGATATTGCAAAACTCATTTTTCATGCCAACCTGCTTCCCCGACATACTATGTTAACTCCATCAGGCTATGACATGCATGTGAACCCATCATGAGGCAAACCTTTCTAGCCCATCACAATGTGTCCCCCCATGTGACAAAACACTGTGCCATACCTTCCCAAGCTCAGAGCAGCGGTGTGTCCCTCCAATCCTTGTGCTGCTCAGCCAGCTCCCAGAGCTCATCTCTGACCCTGAGCTGCCAGCACGGGAACACAACATGCTACCCTCTGGCTCAACAGCAGGCCCTGCACACACTTCTCCATAACCTTTAGGTGATTCTATCAACCAATGACAAATATGTAATCAATAAACCTGGCAAAAATGTGTACAGTGCAATTATTTATTTAACAGGTCTATTCTTTCAACAAGTCTACACATTATTATATTCCCCTTTTCTGGCATAATTACCTTATTTTTCTTAAAAATAACAGGTTACTTCATTTTACCAGTTACTCATTTCAGATGGCATCTCTATACCTTAAAGGCAAAATAAGTTTGTACAAAGTAAGGTATGGACTTAACAGGTCTGTGTTATTATCGAGGTTTTGTTTAAGTTGGCCCTAGTATAATAATGTGAGACTGAAAATTGTAATAGGCTGTAGTGCAGGTTGAGCAAATATCACCATACCTGATGTGCTGTGCCACCGCCTCTGGCAATGGGAGCTGTGGCAGATAAGTGACTATTCATTTTTGTGGCAGAATACAGCCATTTCATTAGCTAATGTATGATGTTATAGCACTGATAACATCACATTCTGAGTATAGAGGGGTTTTGGATATAAAATGATGGGAAAGGAACCAGGTTCTATGGATAAACAGAAATATTAATAAAGAATTACCAAGAACAGTGAATTCTGCAGCACTGCAGAAGTTCTCTGATGAGTTGCAAATTCTGCTAAGATTCTGTGGTCATGAGAATTCTATGGGCCTTGCCCATGGCACTTCTCGAAAAGAGTAGGGGAGTTTTTATTTGGACAATGAAACATACAAGAGAAGAAATACAGTAATGACATATTGTCCGTACTACCAAGAAAAGAAGAAGTACAGAAACAATAACATGAAAAATAGTAGCAATCTCTCCCCCTTCCCCCTCCCATACCCTAAAAGCACAGCACTCCCATATACCTCTACTTACACCCCCAATAACTCAAATCAAAAGTAATATCAAAAAGGAAAAACAATCCGGACACAAAGGAACAACCCCCTCCCATCCCTCATAGCTCTTACAAGCAAAGAGCTGTGAGGAGAAAGACTCTCAGACCTCCTTCAAGAGGCTCAAAATGAGCCTGCACATGTTTCCCATCAAGGGACACCCCACCCTTTCCAGAGTGACAATGGGTCATGTATATGAAAAGCAGCTCCTTTCCACCATTTAGACCTGACAGCCGGTGGCAAAAACAGGGCCTGTAAAAGAAAAACACAGCATACATGCCATAAAAAATACTTTGAAAGAGTAATAATAAACCTGCAAGATTCCCCGTACACTGCAGTGGAGTGGGAGAGGCCTAGTATGATCACCTCATAAGACATGGACCGCCAACCCGGGTCCCCCCAACTCCTTGCTAAAAGGGCCCAGAATGCCCCGGCAAAGGGGCATTCCAATAAAAAATATGACATAGATTCCAAAATCTGGACACACCTCTCCCTGGGACAGAATCATTCTGACCTGCTCTATGTTTGTCATTAGCCTTCACACTCAGTCTACCATGACTGCTAAGCCAGAGTACATCCCACATCCCGGATGGGGTGAGGAATCTTCAGTTAGTATGTAAGAGAGCATACTGGACCTATGGAACACCAGGGTACCCATGAGGTTTCGAAAAATAACCAGTAAAAATATCCTGATATAGTAGCCGGGGAAGAATCAACATAGGAAGAGTATATGCCCTCCTTCATCTCTGCAATTCCTCCAAAATCATTTGGACATAAAAGTCTGCTCCTCTAGACAATAGAGGAGAAAAATTTGGTCTTGTCCATTGTTGTAAAATAGAATCGAGCCAGGCTGCCATCCAGGGTTTCCAACACCTATCCTCCCCATTTAAAAATAAACCAAAATTCCATTTTAAAAAATGAGAAGTTATCCTAACCACCGGATTAAACATAGCCAAACCCCCTCCTTGTTGAGGAGGTGCAGTATGTCCCTCCTGATGGGATTTAACCTACTTCCCCGTATCATCTGAAAAAATAAACTGTAAAAACGAGTTTCCATGTCTCTGGGAATCAGATAAACCTGTCTCAAATGAAGGAAAGGGGGAAGTAGAAACATCTTAACCACTGCCGCTCATTTTCTCTTGGGTTGTTTCCATGATTTCCAGTAGGAAACCTAGAAACACAGAAACATAGACTCTGACGGCAGATAAGGAACACTTGGCCCACCTAGTCTGCCCATTTCCCTACCTATTGGATAAGCTGCAGATCCTAGTTAACCAACAGCCTACTTCTTCCTACCCCCCACTAGAATTGTCTTATGTCTGTCCCATGCATTCTTGAATTCCCCCACTGTTTTTGACCCCACGACCTCCTTAGGAAGGCCATTCCATGCATCCGCCACCCTCTCTGTGAAAAAAATACTAACTCACATTGCCCCTGAGCCGTCCCCCCCTCTGTCTTCAAATTGTGCCCCCTTGTTCTTGCACATCTCTTTTTCTGAAAGATGCGACCCTCTTGGACTTTGTTGATTCCCTTGAGGTATTTGAAAGTTTCTATCATGTCCGCCTTCGCCCTCCTTTTCTCAAGGGTATACATACTGAGCTCCTTTAGTCTCTCTTTGTATGGCTTCTGTTGCAGACCCTGCACCATTTTAGTTGCCCTCCTCTGCACTGCCTCCATCCTGTCTGTGTCCTTGCAGAGATGGGGTCCCCAGAACTGCATGCAATACTCCAGATGGGGTCTCACCAACTGTCTGTACAGAGGGATAACAACTTCCTGTTTTCTACTTGTGATGCCTCTCCCTGTACATCCCAGTATCCCCCCAGCCATCCTTACTGTCTTCTCACATTGCTTGCTTACCTTTAGGTCATATGATATGACCACCCCAAGGTCCCTTTCCATTTGTGTTGTTATTAATACCCCCCCATTGTGTACTCCTCCCCTGGGTTTTTGTTTCCCAGGTGCATTACTTTGCACTTCTTTGCAATGAATCTAAGCTGCCATACTTTTGACCATTACTCCAACCTTGCCAAGTCCCTTATCATCCTTTCTACCCCAACTTGTGTATCAGCCCTGTTGCAGATCTTTGTGTAGTCTGCAAAGAGGCATACTTTTCCTTCCCAGCCCCTCTGCAATGTCACTTATAAAGACATTAAAAAGGACCGGACTCAGTACTGAACCCTGCGGTACCCTGCGGTACCCTGCTAGTAATCCCCCTTTCTTCAGAGTGGAATCTGTTTACTATTACCCTATGTCCTGTTGTCCAGCCAATTTTTTACCCAGGCTACCACCCTGGGACTCACTCCCAGGCTGGCTAATTTGTTTATTAGTCTTTTGTGTAGGACTGTGTCAAATGCCTTGCTATAGTCTAGGTAGGCCATGTCCACAGCCCCTCCCTAGTCTACTACTTTGGTCACCCAGTCAAAGAAATATATTAGATTCATCTGACATGACCTTCCTGCTGTAAATCCATGCTGCCTTGGGTCCTGTACCCCACTGGCCTCTAGGTACTCAACAATTCTTTCTTTCAGGAAGTGATTCCATCATTTTCCTTACCACTGAGGTCAAACCAATAGGTCTGTAGTTTCCTGCCTCTGTCTTGCTCCCACTTTTGTGAAGGGGAATCACATCCACCCTCCTCCAGTCCTTAGGTACCACATCATCCTCCCACGATTTGTTAAAAAGGGTAGTCAGTGGTAATACAAGTTTTCCCCTTAGTTCTTTTAGAATTCTGGGGTGAATCCTGTCAGGCCCCATTGTTTTGTCCACCTTCAGTTTTAGGAGTTCTTTCAGAGCACTTTCTTCTGTGAAAGGACTGGTATTGACCCCCTATCAAGAGTGCTTCTATTGATTGAATTAGGTACCTCCCTGCTCTTCTTTTGTGAATACTGAGCAGAAGCATTCATTCGGTATCCCTGCTTTTTCACTGTCCCTCTCTGCCCACCCACCTCCCTTTATTGCTTCCTCACTATCTCCTTTGGTCTTTCTTTACTTTCTAATGTACCTAGAAAAGGTTTTATCCCTTCTTAACCGAGTTGGCTATCTTTTCATTGGTTTGGGCCTTGCTGTTCTGACTGCCTTCCCCGCTTCCTTCTGCTTTAACTGGTATAGTTCTCTGTCCTGCTTCTTCTGTGTTTCCTTATACTTCCTGAATGCTATCTTTTTCTCCGCAACCTTCCCTGCCACCTCTTTTGAGAACCATGGTGTTTTTTTTTTCTTTCATTTTGATTTCTTTATCTGCTTCACACAAAGGCTTGTTGCCTCTGTGATGGCAATTTTGATATTTCCCCATTGTTCCTCCAGCCCTCCTTCTTGCCTGTTTGCTAGTGTTTTTCTGAGGCACTCTCCCATTTTGACAAGTCAGCTCTCCTAAAGTCCAGTACCCTCACTTTTGTATGGCTTGACTCTGTGACTGTGTTTATCGTGAACCACACTGTTTGATGGTTACTTGTTCCCAGATGGCTACCCACTTCTAGATCTGAGATCCTCTCTCTTCTCATTTGAGACCCAGGTCTAAGATTGCTCCTCCGAGTGGGTTCCAGCACTAGCTGTCAGAGGCATGCCCTTGGGGCACGAGAATGATCCTGCTCTTGGATGTGGCTACAGCAAAGGTGCTCCAGTTAACATCTGGCATATTCAAGTCCCCCACCAACAATATCTCCCCTTTCTCTGCCATCCTAAGGATGGTTTCTATCATTTCCTTAGGGAAACCCTGGATGCGCAGTAATTCAGTTTCAGATCTCAATTATAGACAGCCATATCCCCAACTCCAAAATAAACCCCAAATATTCAAATGGGCCCTTAGGTTAGAGGAATTCCCCCTATTGAGCCACCCCATGACCTGAGGCCCAAGAGCAATCACAGTACACTTTGAGATGTTCCAAAACTGCACCTGAAATGGGACCATATGAATGAAAAATATCCAGCGTAATGCACCCTGAAGCTACATCCTGTACCAGAAGAGTAACATCATCTGCACAGGTGATGACTTTCACAGTCCCAGTGGATGAGGTAGTACAAATACCCCTAATCTGTGGGTGTATCAATATTTTCCAAGAGATGGGGTCCAGACAAAATGTATACAGGAGGGGCTCATAGGACACCCTGCCGACCCTACCTTCAAAGAAAAGAGAGTTTCCAAATACCCATTCTAGGGGGATAATCAGCCTGGCCGAATAGTAGCTTATTCAGAGCCAATCGGAAAACAAATCAGAGATACCATAGAGCCTAAGGACAGCATACAGATGTGGTGTGACACCCTATCAAATGCATTTCCTGGTCAAGTGTCAAAAGAAATCCTCTGCATCCTGTTAGGCTCCCCCTAAACAATTCCCTCACAAGGATCAAATTGTCGATCATGGCAGGGATGGCACATGTTTGGACTGGAGAAATGACAAACTGAGCCACCGCAGTCAGGCGAGCATTCATTATCATCATCAGAAGTTTAAGATCCATGTTCAAAAGGCACAACAGTCTCCAGTTACTGAGATCAGTTAACGAACCCTTCTTAAACAACAAGATCTGGAGAGCTTCTGACATGGAACTCAGAAGAAATCCTTCCACTAGAATTCAATTAAAAACCATCGTCAAAATTTCCACCATCTGGACACTGAATGTTTTATAAAATTCAGAAGTCAAGTCATCCAAACCCAGAACTTAATTATTGTGTAAATGGGCTATGGCCCATTCCACCTCTTTTAGACAATGTCCCCATAAGATGGTCAAGATGTTCCTCAGGAATATGAGGAATCTCAACATGGGCAAGAAAAGTATCCGTTGTACCGATGCAATGGGTTAGTCTGAACATGTTTTGCAAATACTCCTGAAGCCCCTGTAACACAGAATCCCATTAAGTAACAACTTGTCCTGTTGTTGTATGTACTCCTGTAACCATTCTGTGCATCACCCTGTGGTGACAGCTCTCATAGGGGTCAATCAACCCAGTTGTCCCCCGTGTGACCATCTGATGTTCCATGAACAATGACTTACTCCTATCAAACTAGGGTACCTTCATGCAGTTCTTGACCTGCGTAATCTGTGCCAAATAATCCCCTTCAGTATCATACCATAGGGTAAGGAGATGCATGTACTGATGTCTCAGCCCCAGATACTCAAGATACTGAGACCTCGTAGCTGCCCTGATGAGGTGAAGACATAATAACTTTAAATCATTTTTAGTGTCCTCCCACCAACGCCCCAAATTTACATAAACACAGGCCACCGATTGATGTGCAAGGAGGAATTCCTGTATCATCCTTCCCTCATACTGGCACCTCAAAATCTTATTAAGTTTCCAGTATCCTCTTCCAGGGTCAAGACAGGCTGTAACTCCAAATGAACCACCTAGTAAAAGGTGATGCGAAATTTCAGTCAGAACCAACGTCATTTGGCTTGGAATCAAATAAGTTGAAACAAAAGAAAATCTATTAAAGAGGCCTGTGCAGCCAGATGATAAGTATGTCCCTCCAAGGGAAATTCTGCTCGATAGCATTCACCAAAGAGGCACCCCACATGACTTCATGAAGAGCAATGGTGCAAAAGATTTTGCAGTGTGTCCACCCCAATCAGAGAGAGACACACCACAATTAAAGTACCCCACACACTACACACCTGGAGGTGTGAAAAAGGAGTGAATAATATGGAAAATATCCACCTGTCCTTTTACCTGGGAGCATACACATTAATGAACGGAGGGTGTGTCCTGGTAGGTGACATCCAAAAGTACCTGTCCTGGGACAATATCAGCTAATCGTGTAACCTGCCAGGCATCACCTGAAAATAAAATTCCTACACCCTCACAGTGGTCAGTATCAGCTGACCAAAAGATTGACCCCAGCACCAATCTCTACCAGCCTGGTAAATATGATTGGCAGTGCATAAGCAGGTGTCCTGAAAAAATGACATCATAGTCTAAATCCTGAAGGGTCATGAAAAGTGTACCTCTCCTTGTCAGGGACTTAAAGTTATTGGCATTCAAGGTGGTCAGATGAAATAAAGTCATCATAAAAGACAAAGGAGATAAAGAAAAGACCAACAATCACTCGCAAACAAGACATGCATCAGGTACAGTCCATATTCGGATCCATCTTCAGGTGAGTCCCTTCTTCTGTTTCTTCCACACCTTGGCCTTGCCTGACATCTTAGAGACTTCCTCCTCAGTATCCGTAGTGACAGAAAGATGCTGTGAAGCACAGGAGGAATACTCCATCTCAGCACTATTATCCTCCTCCTCTCCTTCCACCTCTGTTAAGCTGGTGTTTATTTCCAGTGGGATCACCATCTCCCTTCCTTCACTTCCTGCTGTTTGTGTGAATGAAGAGACACCTTTCTGTCAAGCACCCTTGTATCCTGTGTTAGAGGGCACTGGTTCATTCATCCAGGACAATTCCTCTTTATTCCAACCCCTACGGGTGGAAGCACCACTCGAGCCAGCACATCAGGAGCTGAAACTAAAGCATCCTGCTGTGATGGGAGAGTCAAGTGCAAGGAGTATCTCCTGCAAGAGTATCGTGGCCACAGTCTGTGTCTCAGGATCACATTCTCCGGGTTCCACTGCGTGTGCCATGGACACAGCAAGTGCCCTCTGTCTCTGTTGTTGGTGTGCACGATGAGCCTGCTCCAAAATGCAATCCTGATTGTCCACTACATCTCTCTGGTTATGCATGGCCCAAGGGCATGAGTGAAAGGAATGTCCAGTATCATTGCATAGATTACAACACAAGGAATTGGCGCATTGTGCTCCTGTGTGCCCCCCTTTCCAGACACAAGTTGCAGTGCACTGTGTCACAAGCATTACTAAGATGTGCTTCAGAGCCACAGCGAAAGCAAGTCTTGGGCTGTCCTGGATAGAAACATTGTGCCTTGTCTCTCCTGAGATAAAAGGCACTTGGGCAAATGTTGAAGACCGGTGGTCGTGTGGCGCAATTTAATCCTGAATCACCAGTGTCCCATCCAGAATAGCTCGGTGTCCCCCCAGTACTTCACAGCATTGAGACAACCAATAGTGCACATCTTGAACCTTAACCCCCCCTCGTTCTTAAGCAGAACAGTCAGCATCCTTACCAGAGGCTTGGTGATGGGGACCACCTGAAAGGGAGTCCATAGTGGAGTGTCCTTAAGTTTATCATAATCAGACCAGAATTTATCCAAATAAACTGGAGAATGGAAACTCAGAATCAAAGTATTCATCCATAGGGGCATGCAATAGAGCATACAGTTCATGAGGTGTCACAAGTAGGGAGTCTTGCATCAGGGCCTTCCCCACATAGGCCCTATCAGGCTTCTCTGCCAATCCCCCTTTATAAAAGAGACAGACTGCATTATGTCTCTGGGCAGGGGCAGAAGAGGTCACAAAGAGTCCATTTTTAAATCAAGACCAATTACTGGCTGCTGACTGAGAAGCCTTCCCGCCAACTGAGGGTGCTAGGATAGAACAGAAGTCTGAGGGACTCCAAGTCCTACCTGTCAGCCCAAGACAAATCATGTGTCTGCCTATTCTTGTTAGGGTCTTGGAGTTCCAGTTAACTCCTCCTCACAGCATGGGAGTGCTCCAATCCACCTGCTCCTGTCTACAACTAACTCCAAAGCCCACTGAGATCCAAGAGGGACTGGAGATGCTCCGAAGAAGCATCCTCCACCTCCAGTGCAGCAGATTCAGTCACTGCACCATCCAAGTCATCCCAATTCCACTCCGTGAGTGACTACTGAGTAGAGTCCATGCCATGTGCTGAAATTTGCCCAGGCAACTTCAGCAGCATTGTACAAGTGCTGGTGCCAACGTCCAGCTCAGGTAAATACCTTTGTAATTCCATTACAAAATCATTCATCCTGTGCTCCATTGCATTCAACACCACCTCCTCCACCACTCCAACTGTGCAACTTGCATGAGAGAAACAGCAGCTCCCCTACAGGATGAGTAGGGTACATTCCCAGTGCCCTGGTCAAATGTCCCCCACTCACTAAAAATACCACCAACAGTTTAATCTGGTTTGAAGTCAGTTGGCATTCATCTGTGTCCACCCCGGGTCATGACTGAAAATAGGCAAGAATTTGTCTAGTGTACTTACCGGTCAACAAAATCTAAATAAATAAATAAAATGATCAATCTATCCAGTGTGGCATACAACTGCCTACTGTGGAGGTTCTGTTCACAAAACCTTCTCAAAGGCAACTAACTAGAGCAACAGCATAAGGCCTCCGTTTACAAAGACACACAGAATGAGTTAGGAAGCCAGAATGAACAACAAAATAATTCAAGCAGCATGCACACAATCAGAAGCAAATCTTTCCTTCAAGGTATTAGATTTGAGGGCAGTATTTGGCACTGCTGCACATTGCTGCATTGATCAGGGAAAGAGGTTCTGATAAGGTCTGACAGCAGGGTCATGGTCTCGTGTCAAGTGAAACAGGGAGGAACCAGTAGCAAAAGGATGCAGATGGAGTTGGCAAAAGTACTCACCTGGGCTCAGTGAAACCTAACTAACATCCCCACTGTCTATCAAGCCAGTAAATTGAACAAACAGGCTGACAGACTCAGCCCCCAAACAATGAACTCAGTGGCACTCATGGCATCCAAACAGAACATACAAATAAGTACATTAGAGGGGGAGGAGTAGCTCTCTATGTAAAGGAAGGGATAAAAGCAACTGAACAAAAGAGTAAACAGGGAGGAGAGGAGGCACTGTGGGTCACCTTGGAGACTGGAAAGGGCACCACAATCCGCACAGGGGTTGTGTACAGACCCCATGTCAGGGAGGGAATGGACAGGATATGATAGAAGGCATTCTTAGAATGGCAGAGAAAGGGGAGATACTATTGATGGGAGACCTGAATATGCCAGATGTTAACTGGAGCACATTTGCTGCAGCCACATCTAAGAGCAGGGCCATTATTGATGCCCTACAGGTGGCAGGCATTAGACAGCTAGTTTCAGAACCCACTCGTGAGAGAGCAATCTTAGACCTCGTACTCTCAAATGGGGACAGTGAGAGGATCTCAGATCTAGAAGTGGGTTGCCATCTGGGGACAAGTGACCATCAAACAGTGTGGTTCACGTTAAACTCAGCAACAGAGTCAAGCCATACAAAAGTGAGGGTACTGGACTTTAGGAGAGCTGACTTTGGCAAGATGGGAGAGTGCCTCAGAAAAGCACTAGCAAACAGGCTAGAAGGAGGTGTGGAGCAACAATGGGGAATCATCAAAACTGCCATCACAGAGGCAACAAGCCTTTGTGTGAAGCAAATAAACAAATCAAAATGAAGAAAAAGCCACTATGGTTCTCAAAAGAGGTGGCTGTGAAAGTCAGGAAGAAAAAGATAGCATTCCGGAAGTATAAGGAAACACAGAAGGAGCAGGACAGAGAGCTGTACCAGTTAAGGCAGAAGGAAGCAGGGAGGGAAGTCAGAATAGCAAAGGCCCAAACTGAGGAAAAGATAGCCAACTCAGTTAAGAAGGGGGATAAAACCTTTTATAGGTACATCAGTGAGCGTAGAAAGACAAAAGGAGGGATACTGAGGCTGAATAGAATGAACGGTGGGTGGGCAGAGGGGACAGTGAAAAAGCAGGGATACTGAACGAATATTTCTGCTCAGTATTCACAAAAGAGGAGGGGGAAGTGCCTAATCCAATTAACAGGAGCACTCTTGATAGGGGGGTCGATCCCAGTCCTTTCACAGAAGAAAGGGTTCTGCAAGAACTCGTAAAACTGAAGGTGGACAAAGCAAAGGGTCCTGATGGAATTCACCCCAGAATTCTAAAAGAATTAAGGAGGAACTAGTGAAACCACTGGCTACTCTTTTTAATAAATCATGGGAGGATGGTGTGGTACCCGAGGACTGGAGGAAGGCGGATGTGATTCCCCTTCACAAAAGTGGGACCAAGACAGAGGCAGGAAACTACAGACCTGTCAGTCTGACTTCTGTGGTAGGGAAAGTGATGGAGTCACTTCTGAAGGAAAGAATAGTTGAGTACCTAGAGGCCAGTGGAGCACAGGACCCAAGGCAGCATGGATTCACAGCGGGAAGGTCATGTCAGACGAATCTAATAGATTTCTTTGACTGGGTGACCAAAGTAGTAGACCAGGGAGGGGCTGTGGACATGGCCTACCTAGACTTTAGCAAGGCATTTGACACAGTCCCACACAAAAGATTAATAGTCAAATTAACCAGCCTGGGAGTGGGTCCCAGGGTGGTTGCCTAGTAAAACATTGGCTGCACAACAGGACACAGAAGGTAATTGTAAATGGAGTCCACTCTGAAGAAGAGAGGTTACTAGTGGGGTACCATGAGGTTCAGTATTGGGTCCAGTCCTTTTAATGTCTTCATCATGTGACAT
The DNA here is from genome assembly GCA_016271365.2 of Neoceratodus forsteri. Lineage (NCBI taxonomy): Eukaryota > Metazoa > Chordata > Ceratodontiformes > Ceratodontidae > Neoceratodus > Neoceratodus forsteri. Next base: position 857,336,740 of record CM028132.1, on the reverse strand, counting down.
TGAGGGACTGGAAGGAAAAGTATGCCTTTTGCAGATGACACAAAGATCTGCAACAGGGTTGATACACAAGGAGGCGTGGAAAGGATGAAAAGGGACTTGGCATGGTTGGAGGAATGGTCAGAAGTATGGCAGCTAGGATTCAATGCAAAAGTGCAAATAATGCACCTGGGAAACAAGAACCCAGGGGAAGAATACACAATGGGTGGGAGGTAGTAGCAACAAAAAAAAGGAAAGAGACCAGGGGTAATCATATCAGATGACCTTAAGGTTAGCAAGCAATGTGAGAAGGCAGTAGGGAGGGCTGGGGGTATACTGGGATGTATAGGGAGAGGCATCAGCAGCAGAAAAGAGGAAGTTGTTATCCTTCTGTACAGACAGTTGGTGAGACCCCATCTGGAGTACTGTGTCCAGTTCTGGAGACCCCACCTCCGCAAGGACATAGACAGGATAGAGGTAGTCCAGAGGAGGGCAACTAAAATGGTGCAGGGTCTGCAGGAGAAGCCGTATGAGGAGAGAGTAAGGGAGCTTAATATGTATACCCTTGAGGAAAGAAGGAGAGGGGGACATGATAGAAACTTTAAGTACCTCAGTGGAATGAACAAAGTCCAAGAGAGTAGCATCTTTAGAAAAGAGACTTGCAAGAACAAGGGACACAATTAAAAGATAGAGGAGGCGGGTTCAGGGGCAATGTGAGAAGTATTATTTCACAGAGAGGTAGTGGATGCATGGAACAGCCTTCCTGAGGAGGTTGTGGGGTCTAAAACTGTGGGAGAATTCAAGAATGCATGGGACAGACATAAGGCAATTCTTGTGGGGAGTAGGAAGAAATAGGCTGTTGGTTAACTAGGATCTCTGACCTATCCTGTAAGTAGGGAAATGGGCAGACTAGATGGGCCAACGGTCCTATCTGCCAGTCAAAGTCTATGTTTCAATGTTTCTATTATACTCCCAATTCAAAAAAAGGAAGTCCAGCAGGGTGGATCATTCTTTATCAACTGGAACTTCCAAAGGGCTTATGTCTTCTCAGGAGTCCCTGTGATCCAGGACATCCTATGCAAGATCCAGAAGACAAGGTCCACATTGGTGGTCAGCTCCCCCTTCTGGCCATGAAGGGTTTGATCTTCCATTCAAATCACAACGGTGATAGACAAGCCATGGATCCTACTGAACTGGCCAGACATCCTCAAAAGGGGCAATCCAGTTCCCTAATCCAAGCAACCTCAGGCACATGGCATGGCTTCTGAAAGGGAGAGACTGCTAAGAGCGGGGTATGAGACAAGTGTAGTTCACACAATACTACAATCTAGAAAGTTATTGACTACAGGCACATACAACAGAAAATGTATGATGTGCATTAAATGGTACTCCAAAAGGGATCTGGATCCCATGATTCCTTCCATGATGCACATATTGTCCATCCTGCAACAAGGGTGTGAAAAGGAACTGTTGGTGGCATCACTTTAGGTCCAATTGGCTCCCATTGGGATGACCATGGGTGCACCAGGAGCACATCCAGACACCATAAGATTTCTGAGAGTGGCAAAGAACCTCAAGCTAAAATTGAAACAACAGTTCAGCCGGGTCTTTTTGCTGCTAAAATTGAAACATACACCGTCATCATGGGATCTCAATCTGATACTCAAAGCTAAGACACAACCCCATTCAAACCACTGCACATGGTGTACCTACTTTGGCTCACATTAAGACAATATCCCTCACAGCAATATGCCTGGCATCCAGGATCAGTGAACTTAGCATTGTATCCTGCAGGAAGCTGTTCCTGGCATTCTACCCAAATAGGGAACACTGTAGACCATTCTGTCTTTCAGGCCAAAGGTTTCATCCAACTTCCATGATCCACAGTCAAGTTGCCAGCTTTCTACATGGACCTGTATAACAAGCAGGAGAGGTCCTTACATATGCTGGACATTTGAAAGACAATGGCAGCTTTCTTGCAGAGAACTAAACTTATGAGAACAAACAGATTTGTAGTCTTATTAATCAATGGTGCAAAGGCAGGTACTGTGGCTTCCAGGGCCACCATAGCAAGATGTGGTATCTACATGCTGGTGAGAAAGAAATGAGGCTTTCATAGCAGACATTTGTCCACTAGCAATGTGGACTACCATCCACACTTTTACAAGCCACTACCACATAGACACTACAGATTCTGAACAAGCAGACTTCAGCAGAAAAGTATCGAACACTGTTGTTGACTAATGGTTACTAAGATTTCAGTTACTGCCTCTTCATATGCCACCAATTTCCTTAGCTTCACTATTACTTAGGGATACCCAGGTCATATGGAATAGGAATACTGTAAAAGGATGCATTACAATAATGATAGTTTATTCACCTGGTAAAGATAACTGCATGAGTGTCCGTTTACAGTATTCTTCAGCCCACCCTGGGAAGAGGCAGGCACAGATACCGAATGATGCAGAGAGATGATATAGCCACACCAAAGATATCATGACTGGTAAGGTTATGAGAACTTCTTGTACATAGTTTTCAATAAAGTAGATCATATGGTAAGTACTATACACACTGCATACTATACTCACTACATACGCTTTATTCAGAACTATTTCAGTCTAACCAGACAGCCACCCAAAAAACTACATGTTTTGTTTTTGAAAAACCTAATTCATAGGAAGAAGCACTACACAAAGAAGCTTGGGAAGACTGAAAACTGTGGAACCAAGGGAATGCGGAGTGAAAAGAAGATATTGGGTTATAAAAAGCTCTAAGTTACATGTGCATCTTCAGTCTATCCGTTGGATATTACCTAGGTCATAAGGAACAGGAATACTATACAGGGATGTACATATAATCACCTTTACCTGGTGAATAAATCAAATTAATTTGCAGCAGTCAGAGGTCTGGGCTTCTGTTGAAGGATGGTCACCCTAAGTGATGAGCACCACAATCAGCTTGGCCCTCCCAACCCTGTGAAAACAAACAACTGGGAGGATCTGCTCCACAAGTTCAAAGTACAGGAAACCACAAAGTGGAGTAAGGACCCAGCGTGGTGTACAAATTTAGAATTTTATTCTGTAACACTCTCTTCATCAAATCCAGCTCAAAGACTAGTAGCACATCAACGTTTTATTGTCTTTTGCCTGACCATTTCTTCAAGAAATAAGCCTACTAGGAACAAAAATCTTTGTCTTTATATTGCAATAGAAAATATAATAATGTAGAGCATCATTCTTATATTTACCACAATACTGTACCATATTGCCCGACCATCTCTATTCATTTCACTGTTTATTTTCTGTCCTTGGCAAACAAAACTGTTCACTTTCTCATATACTGTATATTGCAAAGAATCAATCTAATCAATTTCTCTTAATGTACTTGATAAGTATGTTAAAAGCAGTAAATTAGGCTGCTTTGTTAAAATTCTTAAACTTATAACCATTGAGTAGGTCTTTATTCCACTATGTGGTTTCCCACCCTAAGACATCCCCATAGAGGGATGTAAGATCAGAACTATTACACAAAGGATATTATGATATGGCCAATACAATGGATCCCGCTGTACAAAGGACTGGTTAGACCACACCTTGAGTACTGTGTACAGTACTGGAGACCACACTTGAAGAGGGACATACAGCTCCTGGAGAAAGTACAGAGGAGGGCAACTAAGATGATATGAGGGCTAGGGGATTTGACGTATGAGGACAGACTTGAGGAGCTCTGCCTGTTTTCATTGGAGGAGAGGAGAGACAGGGGGGACATGATTGAGGTCTTCAAGTACCTCAAGGGAATAAATAGGGTAAACATGGAAGGGATCTTTAGACTAAAGCAGGGAGGTATCACCAGAGGGCATGGTTTGAAGTTGGAAGGTAGAAGGGTGAGGGGGGAAAAGAGGAGGAGGTTTTTCACTGAGAGGGTGGTGGACCCTTGGAATGCACTGCCTGGCGAGCTGGTTCAGAGATCCACAGTGGAGGGCTTCAAGAGAGGGTGGGACATGCACAGAAAGTGGATGTATCAGATGATGGCCTGTCCCAGGGGGGTGGGGACGGATGATAGGGGTTTCTGGAACACAAGGGAGGGGAGGGCCTCGGCACCCAACTAGGGATCTGAGGTTCGAGCAGACTCGATAGACCGTAAGGCCTAATCTGCTGGCAAATAGTATGTTAGTATATATTCAAAACTGTCCATTTAACAGGTGCTGCTTAAACATGTGCAGCCTATCTGTGCTGATGCCATTACTGGAAATCTCTGACAGTATTTTGTACACCTGACTGAGAAGAGTCCTCTTTTAGTTTTCAACTATGCCTTCACATGAACAGAAGCAGCGTCACACTCGCTAGCAGTTGCTTGAGTGTGTACCAGCATGGTGATATTTAGAAAAAAAGTGCACACACTATTGGTTCACTATAAATGGTATAAAATTAAATGCTACAGTTCAAGGGCTACATTTTCCAGATCTCTATCTACTTGTAGAGCTATACTGGGGCCCAGGAAATATTTTTACTTGGTGCTAAACCCCCAGACTTTTAAACATAAATTTGGTACCATGCAAAATCACTAGAAGCAAGACTGACATGCCCCAGGTTTCCATATCAAACCTTACTCATTTCCCCTGCATATTTATTTAGTTATTTATCGTTTTCAAAAGTTTTACCAGGAAAGATATACAGAGCTGGTAGCATTTTGTTTCCAGATACATACTAGGGGGAATGGCGCAGTGAGTAACAGTGCTAAAAACAGAATCCAGCAATAAGGTGCAGACACAATTCATATCTCCATGTCATTTTTTGACAGTCTATGGTTGTTTGAAAAATGGTCCTTAATCTGGCAGTCTAGTTAGGGTACAGGTTAGTTGGGTTAAAATCTATTTACCTAGGTGTGATTTCCCCTGTTATATATACTTTTCAGCAGCAAGGTCATAAGGGTATCATTCCTTTTTGGTCAGTTTAGTGATGTGCAAGTAACTTTTTTTGCATCTTATGCATCACCAGAGCAGGTGCCCAGGTTTGTAAGTGCAGCATTTGTCATTTGAGAATAAAAATTGCTGAGATTAAGTTTTTTTAGTTTAAATAATATGTATTTTGCCAGGAGATCTCATTGAGTTCAGTGAGTTAGCAAACTCATTTTCAAAGACCTGGCCAAGATGGCAAAAAACAACCGTTTATATAAACGTCAGACTGATTACTAAGTACAAACACAACTTACTATCAGTTAGTAAGCAATACGATTGCACTTACCAAAGATAGCCTTGGCAGCTTTCTTTTATACTGTATGTTCTGACAGTCTTTGTTTAAATACAAATACATCCAGGGAAAGTGGACTACTATTATGTAGGGCTGTACCTTTTTGACTTTTCCCATTTTTTCAATTTTTTTTCAATTTAATATTTTCTTGTATTGACATGTGTATGAGATCCCAAATGATTTGCAGCATTTTCCATGAACACATCATGGCTGGCCTGTGTCATAACAAGCCTACAACTCTTTTTCATTTTTTTATTTAAATATTCAGAATTTATGAAAATATTTTTTTTTCAGTATAGCTTCTCCCCTCAATGCCATCCTGCCACTTCTCAAGCCAGGGGCCATCCCTCTGTGGCAGTGCCCCAGCCCTGGCCTTCACTAACCCTACTGCTCTCAACATTAGTGGTCCATGAGGTGGGGCCTGAGGGCACACCAGCTGTTATTCTGTAGACATTGTGATTCCCCCTACCACTTTTGTTGTCTTCTAGCCCACCCACCTCCCCTATGGCACAGATGCAGGCTCTTGCTGCCTCTTACATGCACAGTGTGCACCTTTAGGAAAGCACACTCCCGTGCCTTCTGCAGGAGACGCTGTGGTGCTGAAACCAGGCATTGACACTTCCTGAGCTGTGGAGCACACAGTAGCACAACATTCTGATGCTAGACCACTGAGGCATCCCATTTTAAAAACATTTTAGACAAAATCATGAATAAATAAAGGCATACCAGCCAAAGGCTAGTCTGAGGTTTGATGGACAGGAGCAACCAGCCACCCTCCAAATTAACTGAGAGGAAAGCAGCAGCCATGGGGGGCTCTAGCTACAACAAAGTAATGAAGCTTCTGAATGAGGTTGAAGGAAGCCTGTTTATATAGTCCAAACAACACCAGCCCCAGCACAGAGGTCTGCGGTACACCACTGGTCACTGGCTTGGAAGATGAGAGTTCTCCCCTTACCACTACCCATTGCAGTCTATCCCCAAGCCAATTCCTGATCCAGCCAACCATCTTAGCCTCACCCCATGTGTTCCAGCTTTGTCCCCAGTCACCCATGAGGGACTGAATCAAAACCTTGTCAAAGTCCAAATATAGGACATCCACTGCATGGCCTTGTCCAGTTCCTTTGTCACCCATTTGTAGTATTCTATTAGGTTGATCTGGTATGATCTCCTTGAGGCGAACCCATGCTGTTGCCTATCCTGGAGATCACTGACCTCCAGAAAGGTTACCAGTGTCTCCTTCAAGATTGATTCCATTAGTTTACCCACTATGGAAGTGAGACTGACAGATCTGTAGTTACCCAGCTTGTCCTTTGGGCCACTCTTGTGGATAGACAGCACATGAGCCAACCTCCAGTCCTGCGGTATGTATCCTGTGTCCAGGGAGGTGTTGAACAGGTCAGTCAGCAGCCCAGCCAACACCTCCACCATCTTCCTCAACACCCTAGGGTGAATGCCATCAGGACCTGGTGCCTCATCCACCCTAAGTGCCTTCAGACCTTCCAATACCCTGCTTTCTTGAATCACTTCATCAGTCACTGCCTCCCCCCTTGTCCCCACCCATCCAGTCCAAGGAGGTAGTGGACCTCCTACCTCCCTTCCTCGTGAACACAGAGCAGAAGTATTTGTTCAGTACCTCTGCCTGTTCCCCTCCTTCTCCTTACATCCCTGCCCTTCCTAATCTGAACTATCTAGTTCCTACAATTCCTTTTCCATCATGTATCTAGAATTCCTCTCCCCCTCTTATGCCCTGAGCCAGCCTCATCTCCTTGGTGGCCTTGACCTCTCTTACTAACTTGGTTACTTCCCTAGCCCTCTTTGCGTACAATTCCCTGTCCTCCCAATTCTTTTAATTTGCCTAAAAGTAGTTCAGTGTTTCCTGGGCCTTTTCAACCTTCCAATTCTCCAAGTGGAATTGATCAGTCACTTATACCGATTCCAATTCCAGAGCCTCTGCCTCAAACTGTTCCGGTCTGCCTCCTTCTGCACCAACCCATGTGAGTCTTCTTACGCCAAACCCAAGCTCTTTGGGTCTCTTTTCACAGCCTCTACCACCTATAGTGCCAATGACACTTCATCTGCATCTGAAAGACTAGAACAGCATCCTTCAACTCCTGTCACTATGACTCTTCTCCAGCAAGTGCTATCAGTACATCCTTCTCCTTCCAAGTTGACTTCCTACTTACCAGTCTAACAAACAATTTGGACACAGGAATACTAATACTTCCTACATTGTCCTTTAGTTGTAAAACCTTCTATCTACTCCCTGTAGTCCTGAAACTATGAACCTTCTCCTTATAAAGAAAGCAGACACAAATTCATTATGGGTCTCTTTTCCACAGTCACCTTTTCTTGACTGATCAAAGCAGCCCCATCGAGACCACCATTCTGGAACTGGAAAGAAAAGATTAATCATTAATTTACCTACTTCACATTCACTTCCCATACCCAATACCAAACTATTGCATGCTCCCAGGACCATTCCTTGGTGTCTGCCAGAATCAACAATGCCAATGTCTCCATCTTCCTTGTGGGCTGAGGGCATGGCTTGTAAAAACTGACATTTCAGATGCATTCCTCTTTCTATACATGCCTTTCTCTGTCATCTGCCTGCAGCTGTTGGAAGGAATGTTTTTCTTGCTGTCCTAGCTAACCTTTTGTTGCAAGAACAGTTTTAGCTGTTTACCCTCATCTCTAATACATCTGCTGGCTAATGCTGAACACATATAGACATCCTTACATGTTTCTTCTGTTCGATGACCTTCTGGTCGATTCTCCTATTTCCCCCTCCTGCAGCCAGAAGATCAAGCCACACAGAATTAATAAACACACTTCACAGAATTATGGCTCCTGACGAAAACGTTCAGCCTTGCCTTTTCACTGGAGTTACTTGATAGAACTGGGCTCATTGCAACTGGATGCAAGACTGCTGCAAAACAACTAACTTGTATCACCACTCTTATTTCTACCTTCTCCTCCAGATCAACCTATCCAAAAGAAGAACTGTCTTTTTTGGTTACCTGCCTTTAACCATGTGTATCATTCCCCAAAGCAAATTCTTCATTGCATATGTACCAGCAACTGCTTCATCTGTTTCTTCCCTGGACCACTACATAACTACTAAAGCTGCAACAAAATATGACCTAGCCATGGGGTCCCATTTCAAGCAGCAATGAAATATTTTCTCAAGATCATGGCCCTGCACTGCACCATGAAGTCTTGACCAATGCTGCACCTGCATTTTGCTTTACCACCCTGTATGACAATGTCAGATTCACAGCTCCATGGCCTCCCATCATGACTGATACTCTTACCATCTACAGTTCATACTCTTATCTACAGCTTTCTGGCAAATACTACACCAACCATCAATGGGCACATGCCAACGATATATGGGCACATGTCCTTAAACAACTGAGTAATTGTCCAGTCTCTGCTGCTAAAGGGTCCATTATGATTTTGCCTTCTACGGCTTCATACTGTGATGATCAGGATGATGTTGCCCTCTTTGGCTTTGTATTGCACCTAACCAATTCCCTCTCTGTATCGGTTTCTTATTTCTCACACCATTCCGAACAGTTATCAGATTATTGCTTCAGCGTTATGAGTCAGGAATTCAAGTTCAGCTATGATACATGTACCAAATAAGTCCATCATGTCTTTCTAGTCTACCCATAAGGTATTCCCTCACAGTCTCAAGAAAAGTACTTCCATGAAACCAAACCAAAGTTACTTTCTGAACATTAGGAGCACCCCGAACAGTGCAGACACTCATGATATAATAGTCTCCTCTCCTCTCCTTCCACTGCATCACAAGTTGCTACACTTTGTTGGTGGGGGTTGGGGTGGGGGTCCAATCCCAGCAGAGATGCAATGGGAGTTGTTCAAGGAATGTAAGCAGATACATTTTTATATGGCAACAAAAGTGTGGTAGGCAGTCTGTTTTTCACTTTTGAAAAGAAAAAAGGAATTGAAATCAAATTACCAGCTAAATTAGCAATATGAACAGACTGTGACCAATCATTAAATGCGTGTTTTTAAACTGGAGACACTTTCAGGCTGGGGGGGGGGCAGTGTCCTTTTAACTCTGGATACTTCTCTCAGAAGATTAGACTTAGCACAGGAGTTTCCTGCTGCCTAAAGCAGGGATATTATCTACTGGCTGAACTTGCATGGCTCCCAAGAGGTATAAGTGTGGGTTGCACCCAATCAATAGATGTGATTGAATGAGCTGAGGCAGCCTGTGTTGTGTGGCAGCCTGCACAGCCCTTCACAACCTACAATTTCAGACTATATGTGCATTCAGTTAAAGTGAAGCTACATTTGATTACTGTGGCTGTCAATTATTATTATATTTTGGTACATTAGCCATATATAAATGATTAACCATGCTTCAACTCAAAAGATTGCTGGAAGCTTTTTTTCCTCTAGATGTGAACCTGAAGGTAAAGTGTAATGCCTTATCTTTTTTTCATTAGTATCGGCTGTTCTGCTGAGGTGGCATGTATCCCCATATATTGTTCTGCTGTCTGTTATTGATTGGGTAGGGTGGGGGAATAAGACATGGTAGCTGTCACAGGATATCTGTGTAGAGTAATTTTTAAAGTCCCTGCCCACAGCAGAAATGTTTCCTGAAATTGGGCTTCTAATTTTACAAAGCTTCTAATAATGGAGATGGGGGGCACTGTTTTATTTTCCTTTCCATGGACTGAAGGCTCACAGAAATACTGAAACATGGACATATTTCATTTTGTCCCTCTGGAAGAGCATTAGTTGGTTTTAGAGAGTCTATTTCATAATAACATATGGTGCTATGTTTCTTTCTTCTTCTTCCCCACCACTAGTCTTGAAAAGAGGAGGGCAAGGAGGAGTTAGCTCCCCCTCCCCCGTACACCTCTAATGGTCTGCCTTAGGTAAGTGACATTATACAGTGCAAGGCTGTTATAACGGACGTATCTTTGCACACAAATTTTGTCCATTATATCCAGAGGAGGTGGAGCCAATATGATAGGTGTATCTTTATGTGTGAGCAGGGGCTCAGAGTGAAAACTTATGAAACATTATAGATCACTAAGAATCCTGACTAACATATATGTTTTTGTACTTTGTGTGTATTTAGAGTTATTTAAATGTCTTGGAGCAAGAATTACTTTTATGAAGTTTATTGCATAAGATAAGAGGAAGACAGTAACCTTAGTGACGGGATGTTGGGGTTCTAGGACAGTAAGAACAAAAGCAATTGTACTGTAAGAGTTGTATGCAAGCAATAACACTTGATGAAGTGTGGGTTATCGCCTGATAAGAGCATGCACAGGGGTGTACTAAGGCATGAGGTGCTTGCACTGAGTACCTTAAGCACCTGGGTGTGCACTTATCAGGCGATAACCCACACCTCAGAGTGTGTTATTGTGCTTATAAAATGGGTCCCCTTGTAAATAAATAAAAAAAAAAACTAAAATAAAAAGTGTTAAAAGATTATTAGAATGTTTTTATTTAATACAAAAAATAAAACAAAAGTAGTCCCTCAATATGCTGTGATTTTCAATGATGTAGGTCAGTCACTAGAGGTCAGTGTTATCTGTGCCTCACCTCCCCCCCAATAATCTGCAGTGAAGGTGCTAGTGTAAGTGTTGACTGCTTCTTTGCTACCCCTCTCTCTCACACAGCACCATGAGAAGTGAAGTTGTTTACCCTCCACTGCACATTCACATTCTATAGAGTCACACTTTATGTGGCTTACCTAAGCAGTTACCTTTTTTGAACAGAGGTTGGTGTTCATTTTCGCCGACTGGCAAGGGAGCTTGTTTCATTTATTTATTTTACTAGAGCTTAGGTAGTAAGATCACGGTAAGGTGAAACTGTAGTTTGAAGTTGGCAGCACTGCTGGCTTCACTGGGAGCGATCGTGTCCCTTGACGGCAGCCCTACATAGGCATTTACTGATTCGCGGTTTTCAAACCGAAATGGACAGTCGGGATACAGAACAGCAAACTCCTTGAAGTTTGCTAGTGCAATTCAGTTTTGTAGGGATTCTTGTGGCGATCATGAAGGGGGATGGAGAAGAGATGCAGTCCGGAGATACAAAAATGAATGGATGGACAGGTGGACTTATGTGGAAAATGGGCTATGAGTAAAAAAAAAAAAGGACTGAAAACAGTATACGGTTTGTGATGTTTTTCACCTGCTTTGTCTGGCAAAATGATGGAAGTCTTGTGTAGTTTGCTGCTGGCTGAGGAGGTACAGCAGGAGAACAGTGGCATGCACTGCTCGCCTGTGAAAGCAATTAGAAGCTCTGGTAGCTTAGTGATATTTCACTGTTGTGAGGTTGTCCAAGGAAGAAAAGTGCCGGTTGTCATATATATGGGCTGATAAGGACACAGCTCAAACGTCCTTTCAGCCAGTCAGATTTTGGCAATTTCTATAACCATTTTATAATAAAAAATAAAGTCAATTCCTTTTTAATGTAATCAACTAATAAAAGTTTATGCAGCTTGTGGAGAATTATTTTGTAAGAAATCCAGTCTCTGTAGCTCCTCTTTCTCCTCACCAGTACCCCCCCCAAAAAAAATGCGAAGAAATACCTATAAAAGCTTCAAAATGTCCATTATAAGCAATGCTTCTGTCCATTACAATCAGAGGAAAATGCATTGGATTTGATACATTTGCTTTGGGAAATAAATTTTTGTCCACTATAAAAGATTATCCATTATAACAGTGTACGTTATAAGTGGAGTGCATTGTAGATGGCACTTACATCTTCACAATATTTTAGACAAATGTAGAAAGGGTCTCTTTGTTTAAATATACAGTTATCTCTATATTAAAGTGTTAAAAGAAAGGGAGGGAGATATTTGTATTTGGTTGCCCTGGTAAAGCTTCAGCTCACTAGCATCTTTTATGTATGGAGCTGAGATAAAAGGACACATGCCTTGCAATTCCACTATGAGTAGCAGGACTTGGAGAACTCTGCTATGCCATTGATGAGTGATATTAGTTCTTTTCCAGTTCTGGTCCATCTTATCTAATGGGATATTGTTTCCCACAGGGGCCTACAGGATGCTTTCCGCTTGGTCCTACAACTGCTTGGGGGATACTGCTCTTCCATCTCTATCCCCTGAGCATTTAGGGATGGAGCAAGTTCTCTTCCCCACTTTGGAAGCCATAGATTGCTGTACGCCCGTTATTTCAGGTTGCTTTTCCTCTTTTTAATCATTCCCAACTTTGAGGACTGTTTTTTTACTCAGAGATGGATGGGATAGATTAATAAAGGCACAGTTATTAAAAATAGAGGAGATGAGGGTGGCCTGGAAATTCCCTGCTTCATTTATAATGCATAGTCCCCCAGTGAAATTATACACCATTAATGTAAATGTGTTACATAGAAACATGGACTTTGATGGCAGATAAGGACTGCTTGGCCCACCCAGTCTGCAATTTCTCTACCTATTGGATAAGCTGCAGATCCTAGTTAACCAGCAGCCTACTTCTCCCTAACCCCCACCAGAATTTCCTTATGTCTGTCCCATGCATTGTTGAATTCTCCCACTGTTTTTGACCCCACAACCTCCCCAGCAAGGCCATTCCATGTGCCCACCACCCTCTCCATGAAAAAATACTTCCTCACATTGTCCCTGAGCTGTCCCTCGTCTATCTTCAAATTGTCCCCCCTTGTTCTTGCACATCTCTTTTTCTGAAAGATGCTATCCTCTTAGACTTTGTTGATTACCTTGAGGTACTTGAAAGTTTCTATTATGTCCCCCCTCTCCCTCCTTTCCTTGAGAGTATACATATGAAGCTCTTTTAGTCTCTCTTCATATGGCTCTTGGTGCAGACCCTGCACCATTTTAGTTGCCCTCCTCTGGACTGCCTCTATCCTGTCTATGTCCTTGCAGAGATGGGGTCTCCAGAACTGCACTACATACCATAGTCCAGTCAAATCTTCTCAAGTTTTGGCAGCTATTTGTAGAGAACATCCACATTTGGTATATAAAAAGAAACACATCTCACCAGTCAGGAGCACAAAAAACTCATGCATTTTGGGTACCCCTACGTCTACTTCTCCTATCTCCCCTTGGGGAAATAATGAGGAATAGGAATTTTGATATCAAATTTGGTGCCCTTTAAGGAGTGGAGAGTGGATTGGGACTCTCAAGGATGTCTGGTTTTCATTCAGGGAACCCTTAAGTATGTACCGGTGACCTTTGCCAGTCTTTACCTGCCGGTAGGTGCAGATAACTGATTAGTTAAGAAGCTCCTGCATTTTCTGTTAATAAAAGTTAAAGGGATGTTATTATTTTCAGAATATTTCAATATGGATATGTGTCCTGATGAGGATACCTCCTCAGTATACCCTACCAGAGTTCCTCCCTCTTATAAATACTGCAAACAACAATTGCAGACCTGTGACTGGCAGAATGCTTATACAGCTTCATTCTAACCAACACAATAGTACCTTTCAGTACTCATCTGATTAGGTTTACACCAGGTTAGATGACTCATTTGTACCTTCTGCGGACTTATGACAAGTGTTGGACTGCAGTGTAGGAAACATTACATACTCAGACTATCCATCTTTGGTAGCATTTTAATTTACAACATAAACAGACTGGCTGAAAATTGAATGTGTTTTACCTAAAAGAGAATGAGTTTATTAGTTTTATTAAACACCAAATAAAGGTTTGTCTTTTTGTAATTGAGTCCCCTGAAATCTCAGCAATTATTTTGGGGGATACATAAAAATCAGTACATTAGGGGCATCTGATCACTTATACTGTCCATGAACATATAAAGAGACAGACTCATAAGCTGGATTTAGAGGCCACACTTCACTTCTCCAGGGATAGCGTAAATTAGGTACATTGTCCAACCCTACTCAATTGAAGAAGGTGAAAATGAACTGGACAACCTGTGTCTGGTAAAGACAAAGTTATCTTTGCACTGTCGATGTCACCATTGCCATCAGGTGGCCCTAGAGCTGTATGGCTGTTGGATCATCATCTTGAGGCACAAAAGAATAGGGCTGCAATTCTGAAAATACAACATCCAGTACAGGGGCAGATAGAAATATGCCATATAGTTGAAGCATTTTGTTTCTATTATGAATCTTTATACTCTCATCCCCCACAACCACCGGAGTCTGAAATGGACTTATCTTGTACCTTTGGTCCTACCTTGCTTGTTGGAGCAGACACTGTTGAAAGAGTTTGCAGTCTGAGAACTGGTTAATAGATTACCATCAGGACTAGACAGATATTCAACTTAGTTTCTAAGGGCTTTTGGTGACCACCTGTGCCCCATGTTTTTGAGAATCTTTAGTGAAGTAACGGGTCAGGTGTACCTCCTCCTACAAAGAAGTACACCTCACTTAGGTGACAGTGTGGCTCCATTGGTTGCACATCCACCTCTGGGCCAGAAGGTTGCGGGTTCTAATGCCACAATGGGATTAAACTCTTACCAGAAATTGTGGCACCCATGTGCAGTACTAAGCGGATGCTGTCCTGGCCAGGTGGGCTGTCCTTGAAATGAAACATTAAATAGAGATCCTGGCTACCTTTTCTTGTGGTTGTTCACATGGACATTAAAGATCCCCACTTCTCAAAAAAAGTAGGAGAATTATGCTGGTGTCATGGATAAATTTCCCCCATTCACTAAAAAACCACCAGCAGCTTGATCTGGTTCAATTTCAATTGTTTTGCATTGGTATCCCCCGAATGGTCAACAGAAAACAACTAAATATTGTTTCTAATTCTTAAGCTGTGAAAGTGCTCGGAGTGCTATGCATCTTACAGACCAGTATCCATACTTAATATGGAATATATGTTTTTACATCTCTTTTGGTACAGAGTAGATCCCCTAATGTCATAGAAACATAGACAGTAATGGCAGAAAAAGGCCACTAGTCTATCCAGTCTGCCCATGAACCCTTACAAATGCTGGACCTATTGTCCATGCGTGTTTCTAACCCGCACTATCCATCCCCATGCTCCCCACCTTTCCCTATCACCCTAAACAACCACCAAGTCCTTCACTCTCTCCCAGTCGTGATTGAAACCATTGATAGTTTTGGTGCCTACCATTTCATCTGGCAGATTAGTTCACAGCTCTGCCACTCTTTCTGTAAAATAAAACTCTCATTTCCCTCCTGAATTTCCTCCCATCAGTTTCTACTTGTGCCTCGGTGTTCTTAATCTGCTACTTATGCAAAATAGTTCCTCACAGTTTACCTTGTTAATTCCTTTCAGGAACTTGAAGCTCTCTAGCATATCTCCCCCTCTCATCTGACCTCCAGCGAGTACATTTGTTTGATTTATTTATTTAGTTTTTGTTGACCGGGTAAGTGCACTAGACAAATACTGCCTATTTTCAGGCATGACTCGGGGGAGGGGGATATAGATGAATGCCAACTGATTTTGAACCAGATTAAGCTGTTGGTGGTATTTTAGTGGATGGGTACAGACATGTTCAGTGCCTTGAGCCAATCCTCTTATGATCTGCCCTGCTGGCCCTAAATCATTTTAGTCACCCTATGTTGCACTGTCTCCAGTCAGTACTTATCTTTCCTTAAGTGAGGATTTCAAAACTGGGCACAGTACTCCAGGTGGGTCTTCACCAGTGAACTATACAGAGGTAGTAATACCTCCTTCCTACTGCTGTCATACCCCTTTCTATGCACCACAGCATCCGATACTCCTCGTTTTGATCAGTTGTGATCAAACAGGTTTTGTTTGGAATCAACAGACCATGGATAGTGTAAAGAGGGCCCATAGATTCATTTACTTGTTTATCGGGTAGGTGCTGTAGTATATGGTAACTTACCCTAGTAACATTGTGGAATGGTTTAGTCCACATCCCCCTGCAGTTTTGGGCCAATGGTACGTTTTGGGTGGAAACTGGGTTTTAGAAACTGCACGAGCAGATTGTAGTAGTGGTTCTGCTGAGGCCTGCTGATCTATCTAATGTATGTTTGTTGAATAAACCTCAGAGCTGTTAGAAGTTACTTATGGTGTCCAGTCATTCCTAAAACCAGCAATCCTGTAAGAAGCAACTAAAGTGAAATATTATAGGTGCGCTGATCCAAAGGACCATTTTAAGGCATGGCCCAGGCCATAGAGATGGCATGTGAATAGTATAGAGAAGGGTAAACACAGACAATTCAAATGACATACTGGAGTAGTTAACAAAAGTGATTACACGGGGCTACATTGGAAGCAGTAGTCAAAATACAAAGTACAAATAAAGTGCAAGGGTACATAGGTAGAAAATAAATGACATATAAAGTGCAGTGTTCAGTAACAACAGGTTACAGCAAGCATTCAAAAGATAGCACATTGAGGTACTTGGGACAGCCCTGTCTTTGATCAGGAAAGAAGAGAGGACTCGCTTATGCTAGGTCACCTGGGCAGGCATTGACAGCTGGATTCAGCCAGGAGCCAGGTTTTGAAATGGGCTTTGAAGGAGGTGTGTGAGTCCAGGGAGTGGAGGGAGGTAGGGAGTTTGCTCCATAGGGTGGGGGCAGCAATGGAAGGCATTACTGCCCAGGCAGGTGGAAACTCTGGGAACTACTAGTGGAGGGATGGAGGACTGCCAGAGGGTGTAAGAGGAGGATTGATGCTTAAGCAGGGGGTGGTAAGGGGACATGTTGCCATTCCTGGTGGCACTGTCTACTAAGCATCCTAGTGCATAGTTGTGCCTGGCTTGTAGTGGGAGCCAGCCCAAGGACTTATACAAGGTGCAGTGGTGAGTGGAGTAGAGAACAAGTAACGCAAACCTACAGATGCTGTTGTAGGCAGTACTGAGTCTTGTGAGCAGGCTAGCAGATGTTTGAGACTAGACGGGGGTGCAGTAGTCAAGTAGGGGGAGGAGATTACCTAGGGCTATAGCTAGGCATGCTTCTGTGGTCAGACAGTGTTTTAGTCGGTAACCTACCCCTAGTTTCTGATTGATGTGTCTAACTATGGTGGACATTGAAAGTGAGGGGGGTCCAGAGTAACAGCCAGTACTTAAAATAGGGGACATTCTGCAGAGGGGGACTTTTGGAGGAAAAGCGGGGGAGCAGTTGGGAAAGGCGATTGGCTGCGCCTTTCCTGACTGCTCCCTCACTGGCTTGTAGTGGGAGCCAGCCCAAGGACTTATACAAGGTGCAGTGGTGAGTGGAGTAGAGAACAAGCAACGCAAACCTACAGATGCTGTTGTAGGCAGTACTGAGTCTTGTGAGCAGGCTAGCAGATGTAGTGGGACTAGTAGTTCCCACCAGTCACACCAGTTCACACCAGTGTAGACTAGTAGTTCCCAGGGTTTCCACCTGCCTGGGCAGTAATGCCTTCCATTGCTGCCCCTACCCTATGGAGCAAACTCCCTACCTCCCTCCAGCGCAGCCAATCGCCTGCAACTCCCACCCCACAGCACCCAGCTGAGCGTCGGGGCTTCGCTCCGCCAGTGGGCGGTCGGCGGTACCTTAGCCGAACCAGGGAACCATGAGGCCAGGAGGAAAAGCGAGGGAGCAGTCGGGAAAGGCGCAGCCAATTGGTAAGCGAGCGCTCCTCCAGGCACAGCAGCCGATTGGCTCTCCTGCCCCATTGACTTACACTGGCTCAGCCTGCATTGCCGAAATCTATGTGGGACTTGATTTTGCTTTTCACTCTTCCCCTGTTTTTCTGAAAAATCTCGAAAAGAGCTGCTTCCAACTTGTGAGGCATCTGTAGAGGGAATCTGTTGTTGCTTTTGTTTGAATTCTGCTGGATCCTGTTAGCAGCAGTGGGCCAGACGCTGAGGCGCCACTCTCCTTCTATTTTAACTGGGTAAATTACCTAAAAAGTGCTGTTTTCCACTATTGTATTGCAAGGGGAAACTGCCATTTTACTGCTCTTTACTGTAATTACAGCACCTTTTTTGCATGTGTAAGGTGGGCCAGAAGCTGAGGCGCCACAGCACCCCCACAGTCCTTTTGTAGTGCAGATTTAGTCAATGACACTCAGGAATGCTTGATACTGCCTTTATTAACTGCTGCACCCTCCTCTGTCTCTCTCCAGCCTGCAACTCCCACCCCATAGCACCCAGCTGAGCGCTGGGGCTTCGCTCCACCAGCGGGCGGTCGGCAGCACCTTAGCCGAACCAGGGAACCACGAGGCCGGGAGGAACAGCGAGGGAGCAGTCGGGAAAGGTGCAGCCAATCACCTGCAACTCCCACCCCACAGCACCCATCTGAGCGCCGGGGCTTCGCTCCAACAGCGGGCAGTCGGCGGCACCTTAGCCGAACCAGGGAACCATGAGGCCGGGAGGAACAGCGAGGAAGCAGTCAGGAAAGGCGCAGCCAATCGCCTGCAACTCCCACCCCACAGCACCCAGCTGAGCGCCGGGGCTTCGCTCCGCCAGTGGGCGGTCGGGGGCACCTTAGCCGAACCAGGGAACCACGAGGCCGGGAGGAACAGTGAGGGAGCAGTCAGGAAAGGCTCAGCCAATTGCCTGCAACTCCCACCCCACAGCACTCAGCTGAGCGCCGGGGCTTCGCTCTGCCAGCAGGCGGTCGGCGGCACCTTAGCCGAACCAGGGCAAGGCCGGGAGGAACAGTGAGGGAGCAGTCGGGAAAGGCGCAGCCAATCAGTTACCGAGTGCTCCTCCAGGCACAGCAGCCAATTGGCTGTCCTGCCCCATTGACTTACACTGGCTCAGCCTGCATTGCCGAAATCTGTGTGGGACTTGATTTTGCTTTTCACTCTTCCCCTGTTTTTCTGAAAAATCTCCAAAAGAGCTGCTTCCAACTTGTGAGGCATCTGTAGAGGGAATCTGTTGTTGCTTTTGTTTGAATTCTGCTGGATCCTGTTAGCAGCAGTGGGCCAGACGCTGAGGCGCCACTCTCCTTCTATTTTAACTGTGTAAATTACCTAAAAAGTGCTGTTTTCCACTATTGTATTGCAAGGGGAAACTGCCATTTTACTGCTCTTTACTGTAATTATAGCTCCTTTTTTGCATGTGTAAGGTGGGCCAGATGCTGAGGCGCCACAGCATCCCTCCTCACAGTCCTTTTGTAGTGCAGATTTAGTCAGTGACACTCAGAAACGCTTGATACTGCCTTTATTAACTGCTGCACCCTCCTCTGTCTCTCTCCAGCCTGCAACTCCCACCCCACAGCACCCAGCTGAGTGCCGGGGCTTCGCTCCACCACCGGGCGGTCAGTGGCACCTTAGCCGAACCAGGGAACCACGAGGCCAGGAGAAACAGCGAGGGAGCAGTCGGGAAAGGCGCAAAATTTTTGCCTACCCGCCCTTCCCCCCTCTTGTATGTTAATTTATAGTCATCTTCCTGCCAAAATCTCTTCCCCGCCCTCAGCATTTTTTCTAAACCAACAGAGAGTCACACCAGCTTGCTGATCCAACCAATCAGCAACTTCACTATTCCCCCACAGCCAACTACCAATATCTCTTTCAGAATGGGGAGCTTAATCCTGATACTCCTTTCACTATCAGCCATAGGGTTCCACAAAGAAGATGTCCCTGTCATACAATTTAGAGTGGTCCATCCGCCCAGTCTCTCTGAACCATCCCCTTTGGCTGACACTCAAACCCTCATATATGCTCTACCATTGCTGCATCGACTACAGTGGTATAATCACCATAAAGAGACACATACCACCACACATGTATTTCAGCCAAGGCTCCACTGCTGGATATATAGATCCCCCTAAGCCTAGTCGTCAAACTGCTACTTGGTATCCCGACACACTTCCTTAAAACCACAGGGAGCACCCCAAAAAAAGAGTGGCAACAGAATAAAAGAAGGAGGACCAAAGACAGCCCCCTCTCCCTATCACTGGCAGCCCTCATGAAACTACTGCTCTTTCTATTGCTCTGTATTGGTAATGTGGAAATCAACCCTGGACCTCTTGAAAGTATCACCTCTCCATCAGACCTAACCTCAATTAAAGGCCTCAGTTTCCTGCATATTAATGTATGCAGTCTGTTGAAAAAATTTACGTTGATACAAGCCTGGGTTGCCCATACCTTGCCAGACTTTCTCGTGGTAACTGAGACATGGCTCAAACCCACCACAGCAGACAGGGATGTTAACCTACCTAACTATCAGCTATTCAGAGCTGATCGCCAAACAAGGGGAGGTGGAGTAGCCATATATGCAAAAGCTGGTATAGCGGTATCCTATACTGCTGCAACATCTATGCCAAAGGAGTTTAAATGCCTATCTCTAAAAGTCTCTCTCCCCAATACAGCAGCTTTTCAACTAATTGGATGCTACAGACCCCCCTCTGCTGAACACAAGCTCTTATCCCACCTGGGGAACCTGGTCAAGCCCAGCACTGAAGAAGACATTATACTAGGTGACCTGAATTTCAACTGGCTCACCCAGGCAGCTACACCTCTGGTATCATTCTGTGACACCTATGGGCTCACACAGTTAATTAATGAACCAACAAGAATAAATGCAAGGAATAGTAGTAACAGCACACTACTTGATATCATGCTAGTGAGTAAACCACATCTATTCACACACGCTGGAGTGCTCCTATGCGATATAAGTGATCACTGCCCCATCACAGGGGTAAGATCCACCAGCATAACAACAAATCCTGCAAAATTCCTCATGAGGAGATCCAAGAAAACATCAATATTGAAGGATATCTGCATGATCTAGCTTACTCTCCACACTGGCAAAGTTTATCTTGCACATTCTGTAGAAAAAGCTCAGCAGGTGCTAAATAGCATTATAATAAATGCCCTTAACACCCATGCCCCAATCTCTAGTATCCGAATAAAAAACAAATCTTGTCGCTGGTTTTCAGCTGGCCTCAAAGCTGCACTGCTGGAGAGAGACAAACTCTGGAAAGTGGCAAGAAAAACTGAGAATGCAAACGACTGGATGATTTTTAGGAAAGCCAGGAATAGATGCACCAGGAAAGTTAGGGATGCAAAGGCTGCCTTCTACCTGGCTGAGCTCGACTCCTCCTACCATAATCCTGCTAGGTTTTGGGGCACCATCAAGGGTATGATGGGACAGGACGCTAACAGCCCCTTCCAACTCAACTACACAATAGTTATGGCCCTATCACTGGCAAAATGGAAATCCTGGACGCATTCAACAACCACTTCACAATGGCTGGCCTTGCCTTTGACACCTCCCCCAGTTAACCTGCTGAGGGACCAATTAAGCTCCCACTACATTGATGATCAAAGAGTTGACTCTTCTTTTTAGCTTCAAACCTATACTGTTGAAACAAGTTGAGGATCTATTATGGCATCTGGATACCAAAAAAAGTGCAGGAGCAGACTCTCTGGACCCCTTCTTTCTAAAGATTGCGTGCCATGTACTTGCAGTCCCCCTAACACACCTCTTTAACCTTTCCCTAAACTCTGGCTCTATTCCCACACTGTGGAAGACAGCCCAAGTGGTCCCCCCTTCTAAAATCAGGGGACCGTATGGATCTTAATAATTACAGGCCCATTTCCATTCTACCTGTGCTATCCAAGATGCTGGAGAAATTAGTGAGTAATCAGCTAAGGGAATATCTTGACAATGCTAACCTATTAAATCCAGCTCAATCTGGATTCAGGGCCAAACATAGCACTATCACTGCATTAACCAAGGTCACAAATGACTGGCAAATCGAATTGGATAAAAAGAATAATGTCTGTGCAGTATTCCTGGACCTGAGCAAAGCATTCGATACTGTGGACCATGAGCTGCTACTCTCATCCATGCACTCCCTTGGCCTAGATCCACCCTCCTTAAGTGGTTCAGATGCTACCTCTCCAGTAGGTCACAGCAGGTAAAAGCTGAAGGTGACCTATCATTAAGACCACTGTTAAGAGGAGTCCCCAAGGCTCTATTCTGGGTCCTATCCTTTTTGCCATTTATATAATTAACATTGATTCAACCCTTACCAAGTCCTCAGTACACCTCTTTGCTGATGACACTGTTCTGTATGTCAGCAACCCTTCGCCTACAGTTGCTCATGAAATCCTACAAACAGAATTCTCCTTGTTACAACATCAGCTACTCGAGAAAAAGCTTCTGCTAAATGCAAAGAAAACTAAAGCAATGATGTTCACAACTCAAAACTCCACCAGCACATCCTCTTCAATCACTCTCCCCCAGCTATGCACTATACTTGGAGAAAATCTGGAGTAAGTTGAAAACTTCAAATACCTAGGTGTGTGGATTGACAACAGACTCGACTTCAGTCATCATCTAGAAGAACTGTTAAAAAAGCTTCGCCAAAGGCTTGGCCTCCTCTATAGATTAAAACCCTTCCTTAACAGAGACTCAAAGATGAGGTTAGTCCAGGCCATCTTTCTATCAGTTACTGACTATGCAGACTTCCTTTATAGTCACTCCCCATCTCCTACCTTCACAAGTTGGATACCTTATATCATAGAGCAATAAGGTTCATTACGGAGCTGCCATATAATACCCACCATTGCTCTCTTTATGACGCAGTTGGATGGGTTTCCCTTCATATCAGGAGGAGCAGAAATGCAGCTCTATGGATTTACAGAGCTTTATCAAAAAAACTCCCAAACTATATCCTGGACTGCTTCAACCAGACCACTCCTAGCTCCTATGCCCTAAGAAGCAACAATATCATCCTGCTCAAATTGCCCAAAGTCAGCACCAGACTAGGGAGGGCAGCAATCAGCTATTCTCTAGCTATAGCATGGAACACCCTACAAAAATCCCTAAAACTGTCCATTATCATTCCATTTGCATCCTTTAAACAGCATTGTACAGCCTTCTTCACAGAGAAATGCAGTTGCTACCACTAGAGCTAGAATAGTCATCCTACAAATCTGGCTTCCAATCATATATGGCATATTCCTCCCAATCAGACACCCCCAGCTTATGGCACCCAATAATACCTTCACCATCCTAGTATTCATTATGTTGTGTGTCTGTCATGGCCCCCATTGGGATATGTATGTACTGTACATACTGTAGATATTAGCTTAACCTTCCTTTAACCGAGTTTTAATATGTGAATTCACTGTACATCATTGTGTTATAAACATTATTTTTCTCTGTATGTATAACTGTCTTATAAAGCGTATGATGTATTTGCTGTGTATCAACTATTGAACCTTGACCTTATCAGGTCTATCTTGTAAATGAGCCTTGCTCAATGATGTTCGCCTGAATAAAGATTTGATTGATTGATTGATTGATTGATTGATTGGAGATATAGCCATTAGTGAAGAATTGGTTTTAGTGAGTTTTGATAGATTAGGTTTGGATCCCAGGGGGCATGGCCTTAGTTTTTTTTGCATTTACTAGGAGCCTATTTGCCCAGAACCAGTTGTGGGCTGCTACATAGTTCTGGGTGAGGGTGGTAGATAGAGTAGACAGGGATTTGTCACTGTGAAAAAGTATGAGATTGTCTACATATAATAAGGCCTCACAGGAGAGGCAATCAGCAGGTAGGGAGTTAATCAAGAGTGAAAATAGTAGAGGGCCCAGGATGGAGCCCTGGGGGACACCGGTGGACACAGTATTGGATAGTGAAATAGCGGGCCCAATGCTGACTATTTGGGTTCGACCTGAGAGGTAGCTTTGAAACCACGATGTAACCTCTATTGAGCAGCCTAGGTGCAGCAGTTTGGTGTAGATGCAGCAATTTCAAATGACATTCCTTTTCTCATATTAAATAGTTTAGACAGGAATAAAGCCTTTGTCCGGGGTGTTGTCAGGTTTTCTTCCAGTCATACTACAGAATTTTGGGATTCCACAGGCTTTTACTGATCGTTTACCTAGTTTATAGCTCCTTCCCAGAGCAGAGTATAAGCAAATGAGTATCTCTCTAATCAATTTGAACTCCAGCTTGGAATCTGGCAAGGATGCCTGTTGTAACATCTTCTTTTTATTCTATATTTAGAGGACTTAGCACAGCATGTAAGCCAGATTCCAGATACTTCCAGAATGTGGTAGTGGTGGTGGAGGTGGTGGTGGGGGGGGGGTAAGAACACCTTTTGTCCCTTTACATGGATATCCTGTAATATTTGAGTGAGTCAGAGATTGCCTTTTCTTTGCTTTTGGACAAATTGGCATATTTTGGTACATTATCTGGTTACAAAGATAACCAAGGTAAGACAGAGGTTCTGGTGTTTAATTGGTCATGTCCTTTTGGCTGCAGGATTGTTCTCCAATCCAAGGGGCCCTGACCAAATTAAATATTTAGGAATAAAATTATCCATTCAGCTGGACCATGTTCTGTCCATAAATTTGGAACCTTTATCCTCACGACTGGCAACAGATCTGGATAGATGGCGTCACTTCTCCCTTAGTTTGTATCATATAATGGAGACTATTCGGTTGACGGTTCTCCCTAGATTTTTATTTCTGTCTCAATCACTCCCACAGATATCGAAGAAAGGATCTTGAAGTAAGTGTAACAAAATTACGTTATGTGACATATATAGCAAAGTAAGCCCACTTGGAAACATTTTCCCCCCTCCAGTTCTCCAAAAACCTATTCATCCGATAAGCAAAAAAATGTAGAAAGGCTGCAAAATGAGACTACAGGAAAGATATACAGCAGAGCCAGCCACAATGCAACACAATAACTTGCAGTAAATGACATGTCACAAAATACTGGAAGACAAAAGGGCATAATTGCCATTGAATTACACAGTTCCCTACAGCATACTGCATCATTTTGTGAAACACTGCAGCATTACCGCCGTCGCCACTGCATTTACAATTTAAAATGCTTTATGTAACATACAGTAAACATACTGTATGTTAAAAAAGCCTGGGTTGCATCAGTGCAACTGGATATTATATCCCTTACTGAAACCTAGCTCAGTCCCAAAATACCCAATTCTGCTATCTTCCTACCAGGTTTTAACATCTTTAGAGATGACAGACTAGGCAAGCGAGGTGGGGGCTGCCTTATCTATCTTAGGTCTGACCTCGAAGGCTCCAAATTAGAAATCAAGGAGCCGGCTAGGGACTGTGAATGCCTGCCTACTAAACTTCTGGTGGGGTAAGGACACAAATCTTTCATCTGGTCCTCCTGTCTGTCCATATCCCACCTGGTAAGCACCAATTAGGCCTTGAGTCTTTCATTACCTATTTCAAACATTTCAACCAGAACTTGAAATACATAATCACTTGAGTTCCATATTAACTGGACTGCTAATTTACCATTAAAAAAATTAACTGGACTGCTAAGTCCAGCTCAGGTCTCAGGGGAAAAAAATGACAGAATATTTCTCTCCTAAATGGTCACTGAGAACACAGAAACCAATTTTAAAATGAGCACCATGACATTAATTGATTAGGTTCTAGTAACCCAACCTTACAGGGTTAAAGAAGTCAAAGCCAGTGACCACTCATTGGTGCAATGCTTGTGGGCAGTTAAACAGCCCATGCTCTCCTCATGATTCACTTCTAGCTGTCGGGTTCTAAGCAAAAGTAAATTGCCAGACTTCAAGTTTCATGTTGCCAAATTTACTGGAACTTCCTAGATGCCATCTCTCATGTTGAACTGGCCCTCAAATCTTTTATTACAGAGTTCTCAAAAGCCCTCAACAAATATGCACCCACAAAAAAAGTGAGGTGAGGGGTCACCATCTGGCTATATCACCCCTGAACTCCTAGCCCTCATGAAGGAGAGGGATACTCTCTGGTCAATGGCTAGGGAGTTCTCGTCCCTGGTGCACATCCAAAAATACAAGACAGCCTGAAATAAGTGCACTAGAAGGACTAGATTGACCAAATCTGACTTCTGCAAGGTCCAGCAAAGTCAGAACTGGAGTAACGGGAATTGATTCTGGTAGAATGACTCAGAACTCCTAGGTAAGGGATTAAAAAGTCCCCAAAAATGCTCATGGTTGATGGGGATGAGGTCTTGGATCCTCCATGGGGGACCTGGTCCTGAAGCTAACCACTTGTCGCGCCTTGAACTAAGTTTCCCAAAATTCTATCTTAAGCCTGTCTCAGTCAAACACACATTAAAAAGGAACAGTCAGCATAAAGGGCCCTCACCTTCAATTGTGGGGCTGGTTCTAATGTTCACTTTGTGTGAAAAAATGTATTGGATTACTTACAATTTACTGTAATATAGTAGATTGTATCAGACTCATTTTGCTTAGTTCTAGGCTGAAACCTTGTGTTAAAGGTTCAGTATGAACTTTTCCTAGGGTTCTCTTTTGATAATATTGCTAATGGGGAGTGTTTCCTAGGCCGGTATACTAGTAGTAGTTCAGGAGTGGAAGTGCTCAACCAAATAAATCAATCTCCTGTCTTGAATCTTTATCCAAAGTGGAGACTGCTGCAGACGGTGATTTTGAGGGCCATCGAGTGTCCTGCCCTCCCCCTAATCAGAACCGGACGGAATCTGAAGTGGAAACTGCTGCAGACGGTGGTCATGAGGGCCATCGAATGTCCTACCCTCCTCCTAATCAGAACCGGAATGGAATCCAAAGTGGAGACTGCTGTAGACGGTGGTCGTGAGGGCCATCAAGTGTCCTGCCCTCCCCCTAATCAGAACCGGAATGGAATACAAAGAGGAGGCTGCTGCAGGTACGAAACGCCAAAATTACTGAGCCTGGGCGTCCATTTGCTGCAAGCTGAAGATGAGTGTGTGGACCCCACCACACCTATCACCTCCCTTGGTGAGCACCGCCTTTTATAGGCTGCGTCCTGTGTGTGAAAAATACCAATCAGCTCATTTCCTCATCTGCAGGTTATTCTAACTCAACACTAGTGGCCGCTACATCACTTCCCCTGCTGCCTAAACCCTTCATCTTGTCATGCTGCCTCTGTCAATCACTTTACTGAGTCTACTCTTCCCCCTAACGTCCCTCCCACCTGCCACCTACCCAGAAGCTCTGTTTTCCCCCCCACAGGCTTCACTGGGGCAACTTTTTCCCCCCTCACACTACCTCTTTTCCCGGCCCATCCCCACATGCCAATTCAACAAATTGGAATGTAGGAGCTGCCATCCTGCCACCTTCTTTCCATGCTGGGCTGCCAGTACTACACCCATTGCCTCCAAAAAAATTTCCACTAACCCCACAACAGCTAACAACCCCCCGCAAGACGAGATGGGCATCACTCGTAGTAAAACAGATAATAACACTTCTGCTACTCCTAACAGGGGATGTCGAATCAACTCCTGGTCCATCTGCCCTCACCAACAACATCACCCCCCCACTCTCCAATTACTATGAGGCCTTAAGATTATGCACCTTAACATATGCAGCTTTCTGAACAAAATCAACCCCCTCCAACTGTATGTCCTCTCCCTACGCCCTGATATACTTATCATCACTGAAACTTGGCTGAAACCCCATAACTTGGATGCTGAATTATCCATCCCTGGCTATTCCATCACTCGACATGACCGCCCGGGGAAAAAGAAGGGTGCGGGCATCGCCATGTTCATCTCCACCAATCTTAAATTCGCACCAGTACAACTCCCCAAACCAACACATCCTATAGACTCCCTCCTACTCAAATTATCACTCCCCCACTCCATCCCATTATACATAGCAGGGCTCTACTACTCTCCAGACACCCCCCTGCATGCCATACTAGAACACCTTGGCACCCTAAAATCGCTCCTCATGGGGGCGAATTACACATCCTTGGGGATTTCAACGTCAACTGGCTCTGTAATTCTAATGCTAAGCTCAAAAACCAGGTCACTGCACTAAACCCATCCCAACAAATCACCGAACCCACTCACTTAAATCATAAATACCTCAACCACTCTCTCCTTGATTGGGCCCTCACCACACACCCCCAACGTGTGCTTGAAGCAGGTACCTTACCCGATTCCCTAAGTGACCATTACATGATTTATGTAGTAAGGAAAATATTCAAACCCCAGGCGCCACCCCCCACGAATATTATTTACCAGGCCTTACAAATCTCTTAACCTTGCTGCACTTCTAACCGATCTGTCTAATACTGATTGGTCAGCCATCCAATATGCTTCCTCCATCGACTCGGCCCTGGAATTTTTCAGATCCAAATTCCTCGCAATCTGGGACTACTACGCACCTCTCAAAAGAGCCCGTGTTAGGGGGACACACCTACCATGGGTTAATGCCAACATTATCGAACAACTCCACACAAGGGACATGGCCTGGAAAGCCTACAAGGCAGCCGGCACACAGGCAGCCCTTCAAAACTACCGCACACTCTGCAATGTATGCACTAGGAAAATTCGGCAGAGCAAAGCAAACTACTTTAAGGTCTCTTTCCACTCAAACCTAAATCACCCAGTGAAATTCTGGAAGTCAATGAAATCACTGCTCTCTCTCCCCCTTCCCAGCCACCCACCCCAGCCCTATATGTTGATGGCTCCATGGTCACTGACTCAGGCGATGTGGCCTCTGCTTTCAATTTTTCTTTACTAACTGTGCCTCCTCCCTCCAATCCACAGTCACACACACCCCTACAAACCTACAACCACCTCCACCACCCCCACCCCTAGCCTCCCACTTCTCATTTCACCTGGTCTCCCCAGCCGAAATACTAACAGCCCTATGTTCTCAATCCTACCAAAGGTAAATGCCCCTCAGGCTTTGACTCCAGGATGCTTTACCTATCTGCCCCAGCCATCGCCACCCCTCTGGCTGCCCTCTACAAACTCTGCTTCTCTCTCTCGCCAAAATCCCATCAAAATGGAAACATGCCACAGTCATCCCTCTTCCTAAAGGTGGAGACCGCTCCTTGCCAGGAAATTACCGCCTATCTCCCTTCTCCCTATTCTAGCCAAAGTTCAGGAACAGCTTGCTCTCTCCCAACAATCTGCCTTCCTCAACTTCTCCTCTTTCCTCTCACAATACCAGTCTGGCTTCTGAAGATTTCAGTCCACAATCACCTCCCTACTTAGGCTAACAAATGACATTCTCACTGGCATGGATAATGGGCATGTCACCTCAGCTATATTCATCGACCTAGCAAAAGTGTTCGACACGGTCTCCCACTCACTACTGTTATCCAAACTCACCCTCGCCAGGCTTGCAGGAGAGGTCACCAGCTGGTTCCATTCCTACCTGGAAGGGAGGCAACAAGCAGTTAGAATTGGATCACACACCTCTGTCCCACTTCCTGTCAAAATAGGTGTGCCACAAGGCTCTGTCCTAGACCCGCTACACTTCTCTATCTTTCTAAATGACCTGCCCTCAATGTGCCCTCTCTCATCTATACACATGTATGCAGACAACACAGTACTATACGCCTCAGGGCCCTCCACCGATGAAGTGTCAACCAGACTCCAGAAGGATTTTAATGTAATCCAGCTCTGGTTCCGCTCTAACCAGCTATTTCTCAACCCAAGTAAGACTGTCTCACTCACCTTCAGGACCAGGCAAAGGCTCTCCCGGGTCCCCACATCTCCTACATTCCACTCTTTAGATGGGACCCTCTTGGAGACCTGCACCTTGATCAGATACCTTGGAGTCTGGCTCGATCAACACCTCGACTTCTCAGCCCACATTGACGCTATCCAGAAAAAACTTCACCTGAAACTGGGAACCCTCTATCAGAACAAAGGTTGCATTCCTCTGCCTGCCCGCAAAGAAATTATTCAGAAAATGATACTCCCGCTGTTTGATTACGGGGATGTTGTTTATAACATGGCCCCAAGTCCACCCACGCCAGGCTGGACCCTCTCTTCCATTCTTTCTGCTGCTTTGCCCTGGATCGCCCGCCCACAACTCATAATTGTGACCTCTACAAATCCTTAGATCTACCTTCCCTACAGGATCGGAGAATGGCGCATTGCACTAGGTTAACAGCTAAATTCTGGACCCAGTCCCTCCTCCCATACCTTGCATCTACCCTAGTTTCCCAAACTCCTTCAACTTACACCCTCCTTAGCACTGACTCCAGGTTCCTCTCTCTCCCACGTTCGTCCTCAGCCAAAGGCCAGCATGCCTTCAGGTACTGAATGCCTTACATATGGAACTCCCTCCCTGCAGAGCTCAGACACTTCACCTCCACTCAGCATCTCAGCCTCCTCTTCAAACAGCATTTCACCACTGCATGCACATGCAACTAGCCCATAAGGTAGCTGAATGCTTGAATGCCTGCATGTTGTCTGCTTGTTTATTTCTACTGTTAACAATCCTCTTTTGCTGCGGCACTTAGCCCCACCATGGGTTCCTACTTTCTAGCCGCACTTGTATTTCTACTCCCCTGCCAGGAGGCAGGCGAATCTTGCACAATGTTTTCCTCGCAACCGTGTAATGTTTTATCATCATGTAATGTATGTCTGAGTACTGTCTATCCAATTTCCCCCTCCCCCAGGACGCATCTGGAAACGAGCGTTGCACTGCTCAGTATGCCTTTCTGGTTAAACATTTAAATAAATAAATCTTTATTGTAATTTTCCATACATCCATATGTACATTTTATGTAGTTTTCAGACAAACTGCAGACAATGAATTCATGCTGTTTTCCATGCTCCCTCAGTGATTTTTAAATCTTTCGCTTTCTCTTTTTATCCACTCCTGCCTACCCAGCCACCTACTCCTTCAGGTGGCCATCCTCACCGCTGCTGCTTCCCCGTTCTGCCATCTGCTGCCACCATCCATCCCAACTGTCCCAATGTATCCCTTCATCAGGAGGGCCCCCCCCTACCCACCGGGGCTACCAGGAAGGGAGATCGAAGTGCCTGCAGGCACTTCTTTGCATCTTGGTCTGGCGGAGGTGCAGTTAGGGGGCCTTCTGGCTTTGCAGCAGCAGAGTCGGGGTCACCATCATCTGGCTTGCATGGGTGGCCCATTTTTTTTTTTTTTCTCCCTGCCCACCCTGATAGGGCCAGACAGGAGCAGTGACCTGCGGCATGGATTTGATAGGGGGTGTGTCAAGGCTACATGCCCCCTAGCACATCCACCAATCCACCACAGGTGCCAAGGCCCTGCCCCCCCCGGAAGGATGCGTCCAATGGACACTCTGGAATCCCTTCCTGATGATCTCTGCTCCTGACACCTGGGCTTGGGGTGCAAACCCAGGTTGCCAGCATGCCGAGAGAATCCCTTCACTCGGTGTCACAGAGGCATGATTTTTAAATCTTAATTGTTAAAGTTTCAAGACTATTGTGTCTCTTCATCAGAAAATGGGGAGTGCTGTATTAAAGACAGAATAGAAGTAAGCCACAGATCATTTAGGATCTGAGGTATATGAAATAAGTAGGGAAAATGGGCAGACTAGGTGGGCCAAGAGGTCCTTATCTGCCATCAATGCTATGTTTCTATGAGGGAAATTTTATTTTATATTTCTTCCTTTTACTAGTTTTAAAATAAATGTAAATTTAAATAACATTTTAAAAGCTAGGGATATATGTATATGTGGAAAGCTACAATAAAGATAAAACATTCAAGACAGAAGATTGATTTATTGGGTTGGGCACTTCCACTCCTGAACTACTACTGACAGATGTTACTAAAAACCCCAGAATCCTCTGTAACCGACATCAGAGCAGTAGGCAGCAGTAGGAGATTCAATAGCCTGCAGTGCATGTTGCAGCTTTTATAATCTCTGATCAAGTGTTTTCCAGGTCTACTTTTCTCTAGGGGCCAAGTACAGTCCCCTGTGTAGCCCAGAGGGGACAGCAGGACCAACAAACAAAAGATCAGAGCTTATATACTAGATAGAAAATAGATAAACTCTAACATGCACTGCAGACAATTGAATCTCCCACTGCTCCCTTCTGCTGTAATGTGAGCTTTCAAGGGCTCTGAGACTTGTAGTGACAAAATCTATGAGCATATAACTAAGCAAAATTAGTCTGATACAATCTCCTATACTACTGTAAGCAGTAAGTAAACCAAAATGTTTTTTGCACACAAAGTGCACATTAGGACCAGATCCACACTTGACTATGGGGCCCTTGGTGCTGACTGTTCCTCTTCAAATATATCAGAAATGTTTTTTTTCAAAACCAGGGCTGGGGGTGGGACACACTGGATATGAAATTTCTTGCCCTGGCAAGTGAGTAACTCTCCTATCCCATATTCAACATTTTCAGTTTTTCCCTGTGATACTCCAAGTTTCCTGAGAAATGGAAATCAGTGCAGGTTACACCAGTATTTAAAAGCTGTGATCATTCTTACCTTGCAAGCTACAGATCAGTCTCAATTCTCTCTTCCTGTCCAAGGCCCTGGAAAGAATTGTGTCTGACCAACTTGCCTCAAACCTAAAAAATGTGAAATCCAGTGTGCCGAATAGCATGGCTTCAGGAAACACCATAGCACCAATATGGCACTGATAGAATAGACCAGCTACCATAATGAGACCCTTGACAATAGAGACTTAGTCAGAGCTAACTATATTGACCTGACAAAAGCTTTTGATCTGGTTAACCATAAGCTCTTGTTCAGCAAGTTTAATGGCTATTGTCTGTCCCAGGACTCAGTAGTCTGGTTCCAAAGCTATCTCTCAAATTGCCTACAACATGTGAAGATTGAGGGGTCCTTGTATGATGATAGGAAAGTACTCATTGGTGTGCCCCAGGGTTCCATACCAGGCACTTTCCTATTTGACCTGTTTATTAACCACCTGCCTGATGCCTGTTATTCAGCAAATGTACTCCTATATGCTGATGATTCTGTTATCTATATAAAAAACTCTGATCTCGGTAACTTCACCTCTGACCTTCAGTGCAACTTTGGGTCCGTAGAAAACTGATTCTCAAACAAAAAACTAGTCTTAAACTACACACACACACACACACACACACACACACAAAAAGACAATGTTCTTTACAAGTCATCCGCTGAAGAGGAAGGTCTGCCTCCCTTGACATCCTTAACAACATGGGACAAAAACCTGACCAGGTGGAAACCTCCAAATACCTTGGGGGTAATTCTGGATGATACACTGTCATTTACCCCTCATGTAGACAACTTGGTGTCCACAATAAACCAAAGGTCAGCAGCCCTGTACAGAAATCAGATTAACCTTACTGCTGGTGCTAGACACCTTATGGTATCCAGCTCTGTCCTGCGACTAGTCAGCTGTGGCCTCCCTGCCTATTCAGCTGCCTATGGCATGGTGTTAAACAAGATTAAAGTGATCTGCAATAAGTCATGTTGCTTTGTGCTAAGGCTGACAAACGTATCCATAGCTGCACCCTATACACTCTGAATAATTTGCTACCCCTAGCTAGCAGAATAAAGTATCATGTTTGTCTGCTGGCTAAAAATGTGGTGCTGGGACTAATCACCCCCTTGCTCTAAAAAGCTGCCTCTACTCCATTGCCAACCAATACAACACCAGGAGCATGGCTAGGAATGCCCTTGAACTGCCTCTCCCTAGGACCCAGCTGGGTAAGTGCCCCTTTGCAGTCAGGACTGAAGGCTGGTTTAGCAAGCTGCCTGGATTCCTGCTAAATCTGCCTGAATTCCTGCTAAATCTACCTAACTTTGATCAATTGAAGAGATTGTTGCAGTCAGCCCTAGTAGCTCATTGCACCTGCAACTGTGAATAACCTCACCATATCTCATCCATTGATAACACCGACTTTGCTCTATATTTGGCTCATTTGTTATTAATTATTTTGTGACTAACTATTTCGGTACTTTGCTTATTGTACCACTTATGTATGCATTTTTTGTTTTGCCTTGACTATATTTCTCTGGAATTGCTTGTATGCATCTGTAATCATTTCTTTGTAGCTCCATCACTGGAATCTTTGCAAATTAGCACTTGCGCTCAAAGGTACTCTCTGAAACTTCCAATAAATAAATACCATACCTCCTATTCGTGGGAGCTGATGCAGAGAAAGCATTCAACAGGGTTGAACAGCCTTACTTGTTTAGGGTGTTACAGATAATGAGCCTCCCAGAATCTCTGATAGTGGCAGTACAGGGTATCTACTCTGCACCCATGGTGAGGGTTAAGGTCAATGGTCATGTGGGGGGTAGGTTTGCTTTGGGGCAGGGGACACACCTGAGCTGACCCCTGTCCCCCTTGCTTTTTGCTCTCCATATATAAGCCTTTGGTCAAAGCCTTTAGGGGAAATCATCAGATATGGAGAGGGGGTGCAGGTGGAAGGGCAAGACCATAAAATACATGTATGCCAATGATGTCCTCCTCATCCGATTGAACCAGAGCAGTCTTTGATGGAATCTCTAACATAATTGCAGACCTTTAGCTAGTTCTCAGGGTATATAGTGACTGCATAGAAAACAGAGTTTATGGCCATAAATTTCTCTCCCTCAGAAATTCTGGAAGCACAGTTTCCCTTATGGTGGGACCAACAAACTGTAAAATACTTACGGGTGCATGTACCTCGACAGCTGCATAACTTACACAAAGAGAACTACCTTCCCCTCACTGTTTACCTTAAACAGGATCTACAGAGATGGGCAGTCATGTAGCTCGCACTCATACATATGGTCCAAGCAGTTTGGATGAACCCCCTTCTCAGGCGTTTATATTTGTTACTATTATCAGCTGCTATACCACAAGTTGCATTTCAAGAATTGAACACTGTGATTTCTAAATTTATTATGAATGATACCCATCCTAAAAGCAGATAAAAATCCCTGGTATTGTCTAAGTGTGTGTGTGTGTGGGGGGGGATTTGGGCCTCCCATCTCTGGACAAATACTATTGGGTGGCACAGATTCACGTAATGGTGTATTGGTACTTCCTAAGTTATGAAATAGGATGGAAATCTGTGGAAACTGACACAGAAAGGGACATGAGCATTCCTGAAATTTTATTCAATGACAAGATTTTCCTGGGGCACCAAACAAATAAAGAACATTGAGCCAGAGAGACATTATTGCACTCTGGAGAATGCTAGGTTCCAAATTCCATTTTACTTCTCATGCTAGACTGTTACTGACACTTGCAAAGGATCCCTTTTTACTCCCTGTGAGGCTAGATCATGGTTTATAATGCTGGGATAGGCTGGGCCTGGCAACTGCTATGCAGTTACTGAATGGACAGGTCCTGAAATCTTTTGAGTAACTTCAAGGGAAATTTGAGTTAAATAGAATATAGAAATTTGCAATTACAGGCATATGTGGACAATTTAGTAGATTAGAAACTTGCACAGCAGAAACCAATAGCACTCATTTCTCTTATGAATACAGCAGGGCAAGGTCATCGAGGAGAGCAACTTATTTCTAGATTATATAAGGCTCTAGATGCACCCGAGCCCTGGAACTCATTTTATATATACATATAAATATATATATATATATATATATATATATATATATATATATATACTGTATATATATATATTCTGTAGTATATTACATCCCCTGAAGAGCAACTCAGGATTTAATTTCAGATGTTCATCTGATGAGCAAGATTGACTATGTGGACACTGACATCAGCACCTAAATAAACTGTGAGCATTTCATCATGTCTTTAGTAACTATGGCTATGTTCTTTGCTGCTGCTTCTTTTGTGTGAACAGAGTGACTGCTTCATTTTGACTCTTTCATAATGTTGTGTACTGAGTGCTAATTGAAACTTTTAAGTAGCCAAGTTTTAATGGATGAACAGCGTGCATAGTATTTCCCCACCCCCATGTGCCTTTTGATAGTGGAGTTCACTTGTGTTCTCCCCTCCCGCTTTGGCTTCTAACTTGCCTCTCCCTCCCCTAATTGGTAGTGGCAGCCAACAGGGTGAGGTTTGGGGGTTTAAATCTACACCTAGCCAGATGCAGTGGCATCTGAAGCGACAGCCAAATGGTGGGCAAAGTGCAGGACAAGTGCAATTGGAGTTTGTGGAGTTCATGGAGGCAGTAGAGCTGGGGCATGGTATTTTGTTTGACTATTGTTTTATAGTATTTTTTAATCATGTCTGTGTTAATGAGTGCCTATTAATATTATTGTTCATGTGCAGACCTTTATTGATTCTTCTCCATAAATGATCTGTTCTGAAAGTTTTCAGCAAATGTTATCTGTTTCAGTTGGATTGTACTGGTGGAGGAATTGTGAGTGCATATTGCAAATTTAATATTGGCGTGTTTGCACAGGCAGATTTTATTGAATAGTCCAGTCAGAGGGGATTCCTAACTAAGAAGGATATTTAAAGAATGAACATAGCAGTTCAGAAACATATGTTGGTTTTGTTGTTGTTATCACTATCTGATAACGTACAACCTAATCCAGGCTCAATTGCTAATGATCAAGGCTTGAATGCTCCTTATATAGATGTTAAACACACCATTTCTTTTGTCCATATTAATTTAAGGAGTATTTTGCCTAAGACTGATGAGTTTCAGACCTGGGTCAGTAGCAATAATTTTGATGTAATAACTGTTTCAGAGTCTTGGTCATCCAGTAATATATCTGATTCTGCTGCTTGCCTGGGCGGTGTTAACCTATATCAGTGTTACTGACAGGGAAAATATGGGGGAAGGGATTGGTGTATGTTAAGGCTTCTTTCTCAGCTGGTAACTATGATTTTATTAACACTAATTCGGCAATTGATTTCCTTCCTGTAGTAATTTTTTTTGGTGGGGTAAAAACAATTAGATTTGGCTGCTTTTTATTTTCCACCAGATATTCACAGGAAGGGTCATCTTTAATTTCAAGTTATAAAGCATCTGTATCAACAACTAAGGAAATTATTCTGTTAGGGGATGCTAATATTAATTGGTTTGAGAAATCTAATTCTAAAGTTAGGGATCAGTTAGCTAGCTTAAATTTGCATCAGGTTATTAATTCACCGACTAGGTTTAATCATAACTATGGTTGTGAAACCTTAATTGACTGGGTATTGATGTCTTGGTTAGACAGAATAGTACAAGAATTCCCTCTGGCTGATTGTTTCAGTGACCATTGTCCCAATTTCTGTTTCTGGAATGCCAGACAGCCAAAGGGTCTGCCCGTTTATATTATTTCAAGGTAAAAACTAAAAAAAAATAGATTTGGTTGGTTTTTGTAATTCTACCACATCTATTCACTGGTCTAATTTGCACCTTATCCTAATGTTAATCTCATGTTGGATTTTATAAGTACTGAAATTAACAGGTTTGTAATGTGTTTGCTCCATTTTGTAAGTTTGGGTTTAGGAATCAGTGTCAGGAATGGATCACACCTGAGTCTGACTTAATCACTAAGATACAGGAAAGAGATACTGCTTGGTGTGCTTATATGAAAACAGACTCTTCAGTTTCTCTGCTTAGGTACAAACAACTAAGAGACTTATATAATAAGTTGGTTAGACAGACTAAATCTGATTTTTCTTTTGTTTTGCAGCACCAGTTCCATTGTTCTAGCAAGCAACAGAAGAACTGGATGATTTTGAATAAGCTACTAGGTAAGACAGACACTACTTAAATGCCATTCCTCTCCACTGGTGATGGTAACATAACTGATTAAATGGGTATTGCTACTGAATTAAACTGAGCTTTTACTGATGTTTCCAAATTAGCCCCTTTATGAGTACTATTGGATCTTACTAAACAAGAGAGTAGAGATAGTTTGTTTAAATTTGAGTTTAAAACACTGACACTTGAGCAAACCCTTGGATATCTTAAGGAAATGAAACTTAGATCATGTATGGGGGCTGATATGATTGATTTGCATCTGTTTGGCTTAGTTTTGGATTTAATGGTTTTGCCAGTGAACATTATGTTTAATCATTCTCTATCTTATGCTGAGATTCCACAACTCTGGAAGTCGGCATCTGTTGTTATAATATTTAAATCTAATGATCACGTTCTTTCGAAGAATTATTGACCTATTTCACTGCTTGCCCCTCTGCCCAAGGTACTGGAGTGTATAGTATTTTGTCAAGAAAAAGAATATCTTGATTCTAGGAAATTATTAACAGCAAATCAGCATGGTTTCAGGAAAAATTATAGTGCACTGATGGCTACTTTGGAGTTCACAATTATTTTCCACATGACCTTGGATAGAGGAGGTATGGTAGCTGCAATGTTCCTTGATTCATCGAAAGCATTAGATTTAGTTAGTCACAGCCACCTGCTTACTCATCTTGGGAACTTGTTTTTTCTGTCAATATAATATTAGTTTTCACATGATGTGTCTAATAGAAAGCAATCTGCTTCTCTTCGTTCAGTCATTTCCCCTGTGATTGATATACAGTACATATGGGTGTTTGCCAGGGATCGATTTTGAGGCCTATTTGTTTAGTATTTTTTTAAAATACTTTATCTACCGTTGTGTTGTTCAGGATAAAAATACTTTTATTACCATGTATGCAGATGATGTAGTGTTATATCAGCCTGGAGATGATCTTGACATTTTTAAACATTTGCAGAAAGACATTTTAAGTGTGCAACAATGGTTCATGGGTAACGGAATGCTGCTTAATACCTCAAAGATCAAGTCTTTGTTTTCTGGTTCTCAACATAAGTTGAATCAATCCAGTCCTTTCCCTTCTTTTTGTGACTTGTCCAGTGCTAAAAGTGAACATGTGACACACTTTTGATATCTGGGTTTTGTATCGGATTAGCATTTAACATTTCAAGATCATATTAGCTATAGTATGTTGCTAAAAATGTATAAGATTAGGGCAGTTATTTAGATTAAGTAACTTTCTATCAGCTCACTCAAGGAAGGTTCTGGCACAGTTCTTATTGTTACTGGTAATTGATTATGGTCCTTCCATTTACTCTTCTGCTCCATTGCTTCTCTTGAACGTGTGCAAACACTATATCACTCAGTCTGTAGATTTGCTAGTTCTGCTTTTTGCACTACTCATCACTGCATTTTATATAATGGATTAGGTTAGCTTTCTTTTGAACAGAGAGTAAATTATTTTAGCTAGTTAGCCTTTAAACAAATACATTTTTTTATTTATGTATTATATATCAATTTGTTCTCATTCTCTTTATATATCAGTGTGTTCTCATTCTCATTTTACCAGATCATCAAAAAATGGTAAATTGAACCTCCCTTGTTGTAGGTCTTCACTGGGTCAGAGATCTTGGCTCTCTTAGGTCATTAAACTGTGGAATTACTTGCCTAATTGTATTTTATCCTGTAATTATTTCTATGTTTTAAAAATTATTTTTTTTTTGCAATTTACTTTTCTTTTTCTAGCCAAGCCCCCTAACCCCATGAACAGGCTATGCGCCATGGTACCCACGGGCACTGACTTACTCTGGGAAGCCCCCGGAGTGGAGCCGCCTAAAGTGAACTGTTGTGGCTGAAGGGCTGGGGCACCATGCCTGGCTCATATGCGGAGGCTGGTGTTTTTTTCCTAATTAGAGTCCCCTTGAAGATAGTATGTGTAACAACGCAAGGGTGAATGCTCTGTCCTGTCTCCACCTCACGTCTAGGTGTGGCATGATTTGTCCCCCAGCCTCCGCTAGAGGGCAATCAACGCTGACACTCTAGAGTCCCCCCAACCCGGAGAAGGAGAGCAGTCCTCCAGATGCTCAATCCTTCTCCTCCCCTGCCGACCCCAAATGACCCGTGCTCATTCCCAAACATGGGTCGCCAGTGTGGCCTGAGGTGTGGCGTCCAGTGCCTCAACCCTCAGTGCCAACAGGCTGGTCTAAAAAAATGTTTGAAGCAGCGTTGTCTTATTCATTCTGCTTGTTCTTGTTGTACATAATTTACTTGATTGTATTGTATTGATATTGTTTTTGTGTCTGGGTCACTGATGGAAATGGGCATTTGATGCCCTCGGGTTTTACCCAGTTACCAAATATTAAATAAAATAAATACAAATACATATATTTGGGTTAGGTTAAACTAAAGGGGAAACTATTAATGTGTTATTGAAAACAGCAGGGCAATGCAAACTGGAACACTATCTAGGAGATAACAGCAGGGGTTAAACCAAACAAAAAGGGGAAATCTAGAAACTCTCTATCTGTGGTAAGGGCACAGGTTTTTAAGTCATAGGGAGAGTAGTATTGGGAAAGAAAAGAGTGGCGCAGTGCAGTGGCTGTGGAGCAGCAGTCTTCCGGGAGACCTTTTGGAGACTGAGGTGCTGTCTCATCTGCATGCACCTATCTGGGCAAAAGGAGAAGGTCACTAGGCTCTGGACAACTAAGTCCAGCATCATTGCCTCAGTGGATGCCAAGAACGAGGGCCAGCTGCACTGTGGTGGGTTCTGGGAGGGTGGGGTTGGGGAGGACCAGAAACACATTCTGCACCCCTGCCAATACACAACTCTTTTGCTGCACTGGTGGGATGGGACTGCCTAGAGGAGGCCCTCATGGTGGTGGTGAGACAGGGTATGAGATTCCTCCGGAGAGTAGGCCCAAGGTAGGAGGCAGAGGACCCTCAGTGGAAAAGGAAGCAAGTTCTGGTGAGGGACTCAATTGTTGGGGGTAGTTCTGGAAACAGGTCAGGAGAAAAAGCAGGAGGTGAGGTAACTGCCTGGTGCCTCAGCACAGAGAGATGGACAGTGATCCTTAGGATTGTTAGGATGGCAGGGCAGGAAAAGCTGGATGTCTTTGTCCATCTAAGGACTAATGACCTGGCAAGGGATGCAGCAGGGTGTGCAGGATAGGTTTAAGGAACTAGAGAAGGGCCTGAAACAGGTAGCTTACATGGTGGCCTTTACTAAGGTGCTGCCTGTGTATGGCTCCGATAGACTGGAGCCTAAACTACTTAACATTGCTGCCCCACTCCTTGCATCCCCACTTACCAGATTATACAATTTATCCTTATCCTCTAGCTCTATCCTTAAGAGCTGAAAAGTGGCCAAAATAGCACCAATATATAAAAAAGGTGATCCTAAAAGCCTTGAAAATTGCTGACCAATAGCAATCCTGCCTAGGCTCAGTATGCTAGAAAGGACTGTGACCCTCCAGGTCACAGATCACCTCAACATATATAATCTATTGTCCCCTACCCAACATGGATTCAGACAGGCCTGTAGCACCTCCACAGTGCTTACCCACTTTACTAACAATATTAAACGTGGCATGGATAAGGAGATGTATTCTATCTTTATTGATCTCACAAAGGCTTTTGATCTTGAAAACCACACCCTGCTTGAATATAAACTATCATCACTAGGTATCCCTCACCCTCTCATCAGATGGTTCTCTAGCTATCTAAGTAATATGCAACAATTTGCTAAATTTAATCAGGCTAAATCTTTCCTAACTGCAGTCAGCACAGTTGTGCCTCAAGGCT
Organism: Neoceratodus forsteri; assembly: GCA_016271365.2. Classification (NCBI taxonomy): domain Eukaryota; kingdom Metazoa; phylum Chordata; order Ceratodontiformes; family Ceratodontidae; genus Neoceratodus; species Neoceratodus forsteri. The sequence goes on along the minus strand of CM028132.1, from coordinate 857,295,463 downwards.
CTGTTTTGGGTCCTCTACTTGTTTTCATTTTCATTAATGATGCCCCCAACATTCCATCCTTCTGTAGCACCCTCCTATATACCGATGACATGGTACTCTGCACCAGTTCCAAACATTTAACTGAGATCTGCTCTAAGCTGAATATTGATTTTGGAAAATAACAGACCTAGCTTATACAAAATCACCTTGTTTTAAACTCTAGAAAGACCCAGACCATAATCTTTGGGTCTCCACCTAAACTTAAGGAAATGTCCCAAAGGCTTAGCCATTCACTGCTCAGATGGCACCATTCTCTCCATTGCTAATTCCTTCAAATACTTAGGCCTTACCCTGGATCCTGCCTTTTCTTTTACACTACATATCTCAAATGTCTGTAAATGAAAGTGGAAGCTGAGGTTCAATGCAGGGAAATGCAAGGTACTCCACCTGGGGGCCAGAAACCCGGGCCAAGTGTACACCCTGGGGGGGGAATGCTACAAGTCTCGATGGCTGAGAGGGACCTGGGGGTGGTGGTGGATGTCAAGATGAACAACTCTGAGACTTGTTGGAGGGCAGCAGCCAAGGCCAACAGGATGCTGGGATGCATCACTAGGGGGATCCCCTCAGAAGGAGGAAGTGATACTCCTCTGTATAACTGCTTGGTGAGGCAGCACCTTGAGTACTGCATGCAGTTTGGAGGCCACACTTAAAGAGGGACATTAACCTCCTGGAGAGGGTCCAGAGGAGGCAACCAAAATGATTTGGGGCTTGGGGACAGGACCTATGAGGAGAGGCTCGAAGAGCTAAATATGTACACATTGGAAGAGAGAAGGGACCGGGGGACATGATAGGAGGTCTTCAGGTACATGAAGAGGGTAAATAGGGAGGAACAGTCAGGGTGCTTCGAAGGAAGGAGGAGGGGGCCATTAGAGGGCATGGGTGGAAGCTGGAGGGGGGAAGATTCAGGGGAGAAAGGAGGAGGTGCTACTTCACTGAGAGGGTGGTGGAGCATGGAATGCGCTGCCTAGGGGGCTGGTGGAGGCAGAGACAGTGGAGGGCTTCAAGAGGGGGTGGGACAGGTACAGGGGAAGGGTTCTGGAAGCAAAATCCAATGCAGCAAGAATATCCGGAACTGGGAAGGGAGAAGCCAGAGAAGGCGAGGGGGGCAGCAAGGTCAGCACCCAGGGTGGGGGCTGACCAAACGAGCAGACACGGAAGACCGTTAGGCCTATTCTGCTGGCATTTTAGTATGTTAGTATGTTAGTAAATCAGTGAATACTGAGCTTGGGCTGGCCTACAGAATAAAATATACACTCTGCCATTGCCAGGCTTGCAATTGCCCAAGGAATCCCGCTTTCCAGCCTTACATATGGTCTCACTTCCTTCTGTCTCACCAGTGCTTCCAATTCAGACAAATGAAATGCCTCCTATAAAAACATCTGCCAGTTTGCCTTATCCACTTCTAGGTTAACACACTGCAGTACACTAAATGCTACACTAGGCTGGTTATCCCCTTCCTCTTGTTGTCTATTTGCACTCAGCTGTATGATTGATAACATTATCAGATCTTCCAAACCTTCTGCTCTTGCAGCCATGTTAACTCCCCATGACCAGTCCACCCTTTGCGATCAATCACACCTGGCTATACCCAGATGCTCGTCTAAAATGGGTGAGCAGGCGTTCTCCATTTTTGCCCCCAGAGCTTGGAATGCCCTGCCAGCTCACCTCCAAGCCTCCTAGTCCCACAACAGTTTCAAGAAAGGACTCTATGAAATCTTAAGCTACACAGATATTAGCTCTTGTACCTGACTCTCAATGACCTTTTGTTCAATTTGCACTCTCTGTTTAATTGACTGTATCTGCTTCAATTTTCTCTTGATATTTTCATTGTAACCATCTATGCAATGTATATACAAACATATGAAGAAGCCAGCAGAAGAAGGCCATTTGGTCTATCTAGCCTGCTCGTATTGCAGGTTCCACACCTTGAGCTATTGACCCTGCTTTCCTCCCCACTCCTCCGATCCTTTCCATCCTCCCTACCCATAATCCTTACCTTGTCCCTATGCCTATCCCAGCCTCTCTTAAAGCTGTCCACTGTCTTCAATGAGATCACCTCTTCTGGCATCGCATTCCAAGTGTCCACCACCCTCTCTGTGAAGAAGTGCTTTCTGACCTCTCTCCTAAATCTCCCCCTCCAGCTTAAGACTGTGCCCCCTCTTGTTATGGTTGTCACTTAGCTTAAAGATACACTACTTATCCACCTTATTTCTCCTTTTCAAGTATGTGAAAGTCTCAGTCATGTCCTTTCTCTCTCTCTCCTGTCCTCCAGGGAGTACATGTTCAGTGCCCTCAACCTCTCCTTATATGCCTTACCCTGCTGACTTGCTATCATCTTTGTAGCCCTCTTCTGAACCTTCTCTAGCAGGTTTGTGTCTTTTTTGAGGTGTGGGCACCAGTACTGAACTCATACTCTAGATGTGGCCTCACCAGTGACCTGTACAAAGGCAGTTTAACTTCCTCTCTGCTACTACTGATCCCACTAGCTATGCATCCCAGCACCTTGTTTGCCCTTGCTGATACTTTCTTGCACTGCATGGAATGCTTCAGGTTACTAGTGATCATCACTCCCAAGTCCTTCTCCTTTTCTGATGCAGATAGCTGGACTCTACCCCGGTAGTACTCTGTCCTGGGAATCTTGGTTCCAATGTGCATAACTTTGCATTTCTTGTCACTAAAGACAAGCTGCCAGATCCCAGACCACCTCCACAGCTTTTCCAGATCATCCTGTAGGTCCTGTATCCCTTCAACTGTGTCCACTCGCCCACAGAGCGTGGGCACATTTTACCCTTAATGCCATCCCCAGTGTCATTGATGAAGATATTGAACAACATCGGCCCCAGCAACAAGACCTGCAGGACTCCACTGGTGACCTCTCTGGTGCCAGATAACTCTACCCCCACAACCACTCTCTGGGTTCTGTCCCTTAGCCAGTTTTCCACCCATCTGATCATCTTCTCTCCAACTCTATGATCCACCAACTTCTTGAGCAAATTTTGTGAGGCACAGAGTCCAAAGCCTTGCAGAAATCCAGATACAAAATGTCTACCACTTGGCACCTGCCTATTGTCTTAGTGACAAAGTCAAATAAGTCAATCAGATTCCTTTGACATGATCTTCCCCATGAACCCATGCTGCCTTGCATGCTGGAGACCATGAAGTATATGGCTGTGTTTTCTCTTGTTCACCAATGTCATTTGAACTCATAGGATCAGACTGTACTCAATATTGTTGTTTTGTACCTCATCCTTCCTGTACACTGTAATGTTTACCTGCTGCCTTGATTGTCTAGTGTCTTGTAACCACCCGGGTATGTAATTTATTGTCTAGTACTCCTACCCGGTTAAGAAAAACTAACTAATTAAATGGCCTGGGGTAGGCTAGGGAATGTTGCACCAAGTGTTCAGTGACTGGTTGAAGGCATGGTGCAGGGAGGAGGAGTTTGGCTACATTGGGGACTGGGAACCTACAGGGGCAGATAAAGGCCTGTACAAGGGAGATGGTCTCCAACCATCTTGGAAGGGAACTGAAATCCTTGGTGGAAGGTTAAATGCTACTGCAAGAGGCATTTAAACTAGCCAAGGGGGAGGCAAAAATAAAGATAGAGGCAATGAATCCCTCCCAGAAAATTTGAGCATAAGAAAGGTGAAGCCCAGGGGAAATAAAGGGACAAGGGGTGTGTAGAGTCAGGAGGTGGCTCTATGACTGAAAGAATGATTAAGAAGTGTGGACAGAGGGAGATTAAAAAAGGGGAGGACAGCACCAGGGACAAGGGATGGGTAAAGGATGGACTTGTAAAAGGGGGACAAAAGTATGGAGGGATAAAAGGATTGGAGAGCCATGTTTGCCAACGCAAGGAGCCTAGGAAATAAAATTCCTGACCTTGAGGAAATCATTGTAGAGGTGGACCTGGATCTGGTGGCCATAACAGAATCATGGTGCTCTGACAACCACAGCTAGAATATGGCCATTCTGGGTTATACCATGTTTCAAAAGGATAGAGCAGGGAAGAAATGGGGGTTTATATGTGAGAGATGAGGGTGGAGAAGCAAGATGGCTGTGCTGCTACTTTGCTCTGCACCATGCTGCTTGAGAGTTAGAATGCTGTATACTCTTCTGGGCTTTTAAGTTTTAAAGCCCTGAAATATTTTGCTGGACTATTTGCCCGTTGTTTACTGTATTTGACAGTCCCACTCCGGGTGCGGCTACGTCATTGCACCGTTCCTTGTTGTTCTACTTTGTGCCGAGTGTGAACAGTGTATGGTCTGTTCTGTGTATGTTCTTTTTTAGGCAGTTTGAACATTTATCAGTTGGCAATAATTTTGAGAAATCTGCTTTAATGCTGGTTGACAATATACTCTAAATGCCTCAAATGGTGCCGCCATGAATAATAAAGTCACCAGTAAAGGTGGGACTACGTAAAGAGAATACAGCTAATTAAAAGAAACAGGGATGATTGTACCCCTGCCTGGACCCAAGAAAATGAAGACAAAATTAGGTGGCCCTTGCTGTGCTGAGGAGCCTTTATGTGCCTTATAAAACGTATGCTATTGTTGCCTGGGATTGAAGGTTTCTATTACGCCCTATTTTATTGAATTTACTATGCTCAGAGGAGCATTTTACTTTAGTTTCTAGGTGAGCTTTTGAAGGAGATAAAAACTTGGGAGCCCAGCAAATGGATTAATTACAGGTGACCGGTGGATTCCTTCTATTAGAAAGCTCAGTGTGTGCTGAGACGTGTTTTTCCTATTTATCATCAAAAGAAAAGATGCTCTGAGATGTCTCCAGCTTAAAAGCTAACCTTGCTGCATTTGGGCCCATGAGGTAGCCTCAGAAGGTTATTGGAAAGTGGGCGATAAATGTTTATTGTTCTGCAAAATACTGGTGATGACTATGAAGGGCATCAATTTGCAGATATGCTTCATTTTATTGATAGACAGACTCCAGGTTTATAGAGCAAAAACACTGCTACAGTTCCTACTACAGCTCTTTTTAACTAGCATGATTTTAGCTGTGGTACTTTGAAAAGACTTAAAAGGTATGAATTTTTGTTTTATTTATGGAGCCAGAACCCTTTTTATGGAGTATGTACTCTTGGAATGTTTTAGCGTTTTAAAGTCTTTATGGTTGGTTCTCTGTTTGAGCTGATTCACTGCGGCTCCTTCTATAAAACACCATACTAGCTAACAGTGGAACTTGGTTGTGGGGAAGTATCTCCTTTTAGAGAGCAACCTTGATGAGAAGCGTAAAACTCTGTATACTGAATCTATTGAATTAGCTCTCTGTTCAAAAGCAACTTTGAATTTTATGTATCTTAGGAATGTTTCCAAGAGCAGAATACTTTACATGTGGATATTACATTCATTATAAAATGGGAATTCATTCAACATGTTTCACTTGATACTTAATTTGTGCTGTGAGTTTTAATAGTGAAGCTGCCCTAAGCAGGGAGATGCCACTGTGGTCATCTATTGTTGGTGAAAATATTTCAGCAGGCAAGAATCCGTTTATGCCAAATATATATTGTATTTAATAAGTGCTAAATATGATTGTACTAGTTTAGAAAATCTTATAAGTATGTATTCTCATGTCTAAATTCAATTAGACCACTAGATGATTCATCTTTAAGTAGCCCTGTTTTTTTGTTTTTTTCTCCCTTACTGTTTGGGGTTGACCGGTCAGTACCAGAGTGATTCAATAATTTTACCGGTAACAAGGAGAGGTATTACTTAGATGCTACTGCTAGTTACATTCATATTCTCTAAGCATGGGAATTCTGGGGCTGACGCGGACTAATAGCCCAGATGCGAGTACTGGGACAGGGCCAATGATAGCCCAGGTTTTGCTGGTAAAATGGCTTCTCAGGACCCTGACTTCCAAATGAGGTAAATACGGAACATGTTTGGTTTAAATGGGAAGTCAACCCAGGCTATGTAGCTAGGGCGGTCATGTACCCAGTACCTACATGGTATAGTAGTGCCTTGTGGTAAAAGGGAATCCACAGAAATATTGCCCTTGCTGACATATAATGGGATTAAACACTGGTGGAGCCCTGGTGGAAGGCATTAGGATTGCAGAACATTGTCAACCTTAGATAATACCTGAAATGTGTTATGCGTAATTGATAATAGGTGATGGATCTGATGGAGTGTTTGATACTTGGAAAATGGGAATTTTGTTGTATTAGCACCTTTGTTCTGATGGTCTGCTCCTGCTAGATAATATGATAAACTAGAATGGGCTCATTTAGTTATTTATGCTAATGAATGTGCTTCCTGAGGGAATATGTAAAGTTTAGAGCATGTAGTTTAAAACTACAAATCAGAATTACAAACTAAATGGATAATTAACCTGAATTTGATTTAGGAATTGCTGAACTATTGAACTGATTCCTGCAAGATACAATTTAGTCGATATTTATTTAAATGCTGGTCAATATCTATTGTGGTGTTTGCTCCCATGTACAGTATACATTTTATAATAATGTGCATATTACTATTTATGTTTGTATGTTTTGTAAATGCTTTAGCCGAACAAATAAACTTTTGAATGTGAGGGATGGTATAAAGGCCATGGATTTACAAGGCTACAGCAGGGATAAGGAAGGGTGGGAGGTTCTTTGGTGGGCTTTAAGACTGGGTCTGAAGCCTTTATATGAGTGGGGATGGTGTACAGACCATCCACACAGGTGGAGTAGTTAGATGGGATTTTGGGTGAGGCCCTAGCATTAAGGACAAGTATTGATTATAGGGGATGCTCATCTGCCGGATGAAGACTGGAGCATTCTGGCAGCAGCTAAAACCAGAAGAAGGCCCATCGTAAACTCCTTACATGGGACATTTCTTAGGTAGTTGGTTACAGAATCCATTAGAGACAAGACAGTGCTGGATCTGGTGCTTACAAACAGAGACAGCATTGCAGATGTCACAGTGGGTAGCCCCTGGATACAAGCCACCATTGTATGGTGTGGTTTGGCACATAGACTGAGCAGAAGAAGAACCATATTAGAATGAGGATCCTGGACTTCAGGAGAGCAGATTTTACAAAACAATTGGAGACAGCCTTAGGAAATACCTTGAAGGGGGGGATGGCAGGGGAGAGTGACGGCACTATGGGAAAGGATAAAGGAGGAAATGACCAAGGCAACAGCAAGCTATTTGAAGGAAATAAGCAAGGGTAAAAGGAGGAAGAGTGCACTGTGGTTCTCTAAGGAAGTGGCTAATGCAGCAAGAGAAAAAAACACAGTTTTTTGTAAGTAACATAGAAACATAGACTTTGATGGCAGATAAGGACCACTTGGCTCACCCAGTCTGCCCATTTTCCTACCTACTGGATAAGCTGCAGATTCTAGTTAACCAACAGCCTACTTCCTGCCACCCCCCACTACAATTGCCTTGTGTCTGTCCCATGCATGTTTGAATTCCCCCACTGTTTTAGCCCCAACAACCTCCCAGGAAGGCAGTTCCATGCATCCACCCTCTCTCCGTGAAAAAGATTTCTCACATTACCCTGAGCCGTCCCCCTTTATCTTTAAATTGTGTCCCTTGTTCTTACACATCTCTTTTCCGAAAGATGCTACCCTCCTGGACTTTGTTGATTCCTTGAGGTACTTGAACATTTCTATCATGTCCCCCGTCCTCCTTTCATCAAGGGTATACATATTGAGCTCTCTCAGTCTCTCTTCATATGGTTTCTGCTGCAGACCCTGCACCATTCTAGTTGCCCTCCTCTGACTGCTTCCATCCTGTCTATGTCCTTGCGTGATGAGGTCTCCAAAACTGCACACAGTACTCAGATGGGGTCTCACCAACTGTCTGTATAGAGGGATAACCACTTCCTTTTTCTACTTGTGATGCCCTTCCTATGCATCCCAGTATCCCCTGGCTCTCCTTACTGACTTCTCACATTGCTTACCTACCTTTAGATCATCTGATATGACTACCCCAAGTCCCATTCCATTTTGTTGTTGTTAGTACCTCCCTGCTATTGTGTACTCTTCTCCTGGTTTTTGTTTCCCGGGTGCATTACTTTGCACTTCTTTGCATTGAATCTAAGTTGCCATATGTTTGACCATTCCTCCAACCTTGCCAAGTCCCTTCTCATCCTTTCTACCCCCTCTTGTGTATCAACTGTGTTATAGATCTTTGTATCATCTGCAAAGAGGCATACCTTTCCCTCCAGACCCTCTGCAATGCCACCTATAAAGATGTTAAAGAGGACTGGACCCAGTACTGAGCCCTGAGGTACTCCACTAGTGATCCCCTTTTCTTCAGAATGTGTTCCACTCACTATTACCTTCTGTGTCCTGTTGTGCAGCCAGTTTGCAACCCAGGCTACCACCCTGGGACCCACTCCCAGGCTGGCTAACTTGATTATTAATCTTTTGTGCGGGACTGTGTCAAATGCCTTGCTAAAGTCTAGGTAGGCCATATCCACAGCCCCACCCTGGTCTATTACTTGGTCACCCAGTCAAAGAAATCTATTAGATTCATCTGACATGACCTTCCTGCTTAAATCCATGCTGCTTTGGGTCCTGTGCCCCGCTGCCTCTAGCTACTCAACAATTCTTTCTTTCAAAAGTGATTCCATCATTTTCCTACCACTGAGGTCAAACTTACAGGTCTGTAGTTTCCTGCTTCTGCCTTGCTCCCACTTTTGTGAAGGGGAATCACATCTGCCCTCCTCCAGTCCTCAGGTACCACCCCATCCTCCCATGATTTGTTAAAAAGTGTGGTCAGTGGTGTCACTAGGTCCTCCCTTAGTTCTTTTAGGATTCTGGGGTGAATCCCATCAGGCCCCATTGCTGTGTCCACCTTGAGTTTTAGGAGTTCTTTCAGGACTCTTTCTTCTGTAAATGGACTGGTGTCAACCCCCCTACCCAGAGTGCTTCTATTGTCTGGTTTAGGTTACTCCTCCTCATCTTCTTTTGTGAATACTGAGCAAAATTATTCATTCAGTATCTCTGCCTTTTCACTGTCTCCCTCTGCCCACCTCCCCTCTCCCTTATTAATCTTCACTATTCCTCTCTTAACCTTTCTATGCTCCCTAATGTACCTATAAAAGGTTTTATCCCCCTTCTTAACTGACTTGGCTATTTTTTCCTCAGTTTGGGCTTTTGCTATTCTGACTGCCTTCCCCACTTCTTTCTGCTTTAATTGATACAGTTCCCTGTTGTGCTCCTTCTGTGATGCCTTATACTTTTTGAATGCAGCCTTTTTCTTCTTAACCTTCCCTGCCACCTCTTTTGAGAACCATAGTGGTTTTTTACTCCGCTTTGTTTTCTTTATCTGTTTCACACAAAGGCTTGTTGCCTCTGTGATGGCAGTTTTGATTTTTCTCCATTGTTCTTCCACCCCCTCCTTTTTGGCCATTTGCTAGTGTATTCCTCAGCTATTCACCCATTTTGCCAAAGTCAGCCCTTCTAAAGTCCAGTATGCTTGTTTTTGTATGGCATGTCACCATGGTTGTGCTTATTGTGAAGCATACTGTGCAGTGGTCGCTTGTTCCCAGATGTGTACTGACTTCTAAATTTGTGATCCTCTCTCTATTTAAGAGTACCAGGTCTAGTATTGCTTCCTCCCGAGTGGGTTCCAACACTAGCTGTCTAAGGCCTGCCCCCTACAGGGCATCGAGAATGACCCTGCTCTTAGATGTGGCTGCAGTACATGTCATCCAGTTAACATCTGGCATATTCAGGTCCCCCATCAACAGTATCTCCCCTTTTTCAGCCATTTTGAGAATGTCCTCTATCATTTTCTTGTCCATTTCATCTCCTTGAGATAGGGGTCTGTATACAACCCCTGTGCGGATTGTGATGCCATTCCCTGTCTCCAAGGTGATCCAGAGTGCCTCTTGTCCTCCCCCTTTACTTTTTAGTTCCGTAGCTTTGATCCCTTCCCTTATGTATAGAGCTACTCCACCTCCTCTTTTCCCCTTCCTGTCCCTTCTACAAGAAGACCCAAATGGAGTGGGGGCAGGGAGGTACATCTAGAGAAACAAACTGTGGAGTTGGGGAGGGGCCTCAGACAGGTAGCAAAGTACAAGGAGACCCAAATGGAGTGGGGGCAGGGAGGTATATCTAGAGAAACAAAGGGAGGCAAGAAGGAGGGTGAGGGCAGCAAAGGCTTAAAGAGAAGAGAGGATTGCCCAGGAGGTCAAAAAGGGGATAAGAAAAGCAAACTGCATCTTTAAAATATACAAAACATGGAGAGGACATAGATCAGCCATTTCTTATCATCAGCCTATTGACATTTCATAAAATGGGCTTCAGTTTCCTTTGCAATCCCAGCAGTTTCATTGTTCTAAACACATCACCTCACCATTCATTAATCTCTGTCATCCAAACAGTTTGTAACTAAACTGCCCTAATTTACCTAGCAACTGCCTAACTTCATGAAAATAAAATGTTTTGCATTAAAATAAAAAATGCTTCCACTTTTTAAACACAAAAACCCACAACAGGGCATCGCTTTCTTCCCAGGCTCATTTAAAGGCACACAGCCTTAATTACCAAATTCACATATTCTACTTAGTAACAACCTAACTAAAGGAAAATAAAACCTTTTCCCATTAAAAAAAAAGAATTCCATTTTATAAGTGCAGTAACCCACTCCATGGTATGGGTTTCTTGAGAGTTAGTGCATTCCTCAGGTGCCTTGAAAGTCACTCGGCTGTTTGCCTTGTGCCCTCCAATTCACCCGGGGCATGTATTAACTCTCTAGAAACAGGTAGTCCGTGAGTGTAGCAAGGCGTAAACAGCAACCAGAAAACAGCGAAATTAAAACACTGAATGTTGAATAGGCTATGTGCTTTTTATTGCACAGCCCTAGGTTAGCCCTTTCACAGTGCTGTTTTCTTGAATTGTGTGGTGGGAAGTAGTAAAGCATATGGGATATTAGGCATTGTTTGAGCAGCCAATTCTGAGCTGGCTGTCTGGTATAGTGGTTAGAGTCTCCACTTGAGAAGCTGATGGACTCAGGTTTGGAACTGGCTGCTGGATGCTTTTTTTGGCCATTTATGAGTTTGTTTGTTTTTGGTATGTGTGTCTCCCATTTATGGCTCTCCTGACTGTGTTGCCTCCCACACCTAGGTTGCTGCCCCCCGTCGTAGACCCCCTCCCAAGTATTCCCCATTGCTTCATGTTACACACCCCCAGAGTTAGTTGTCTTAAGTAGGGGGGTTATGGGGGCAAAGCCCATTAAAGGTGGGGGCCCCACAAAAAAGTAGATGTAGTAGGGCTGTTTTGCAGGAGTGATGTTTTGTAGCTCACTATAGTGCTGTGGGCTGTATTGTTTTTCATTTTTTTATAGTGGCTGTTTTTGTGAGGCACCATTATATTTTCGTTGTTATAACATAGAACCCTAGAAACACATGCACTGTCGTGGGTTAGTGCTTACATGTTTACTGGCCTATCTGATACAACAAAAAAATAATAATTATAAAGAAAAACACAAGGCCAATAAGTGATGGAAATCGATATCAACCACCAATACAAAGTGACAATAATGAATTCCCCTTCTTCATAAACAAATTTATGACAATGAGGTTTAGGAGGCTTCAGTTGGGATTATTGTTGTAAGTCAAAAGGCAGGCTCAGACAGATTGAAACCAAAACTACTGTTAACAGAAGCACCTGTGATATCCCAGTCACTAACTTATAAAGTATAGACAGTATCACCCATACATTGTTACAGACACAGGCTCAGTACCAGTACCTGAAGTCTGAAAAAGTACAAGAGTTTATCATATATTTCTAGTTGGTGAAAAAACACATGAAGTACTGTACAAGTCCATCACAGTGCTTGCAAAACTACAAGAAAAATTGATAATTGAACAACTTCTTGTCTTACTTAAATTAGTAGTATTTGTTAGTAACTATATAGTTTTTCAGCAATAATGTTTATCTGGCAAAAACATTAAGATACATATTTTTTTTTCCTGAACCAAGATATGGGATTTTGAAGTTTATAAAAGTTCTCGCTCCCATGCCATGCCCACCATGAAAAAACTAAATATCTTGATACTGTGTTGTGCTGTTTACCTTTAGAAACATGCAGTAGCATCATCCTAATACATATACAGTATAAATCTAGCATTTACATTCAATAAGCAACCTCAGCAGAAGAGATATTTAAAAATTGTGAGTGGCGGCCATCTTTAGTGACATGAGTCATTAATTGCAAAATTAACAGTAAAAGCTGTTTTAACAATATCAGGAAAAACTAAAAATATACTGAGCACGGATCTTAGGATGTCAGAAATATATTCTTGCCAAAAAAATATTTGATGACATTTTTTGCGGCTAATAAATACTGCTGTTTTAAACAATATTAGTATTTTCTCTGATTATCAGACTGGTTACAGAGCAGGTTCAGCATGTATAATTAAAAAGGCTAGGCAAGGCAAGTTTATTTTTATAGCTCCCTATTCCAAGGGCTCAGGGTGTTGTGCAAAACATAAATACAAAACAAAGTTAAATACCAACAAACATAATGGTATTATAACCACAAAGAGAATGGTACAATAAAACCATAAAACCTATTTATATTGGGCTGTCATCCCTAAGTATTACCAAACACTTGCTCAAATAGATGGCATTTTAGTCAATTTCTAATTTTTTACACTAAGGAACCATCCCACATGCTAGCAGGGAGAGAGTTCCAGATCACAGGTGATACAATGGAGAACACCCTGTCCCCTGATTGCTTACATCTAGATAGCAGAACCACTAGTAGATGTACCATAATGGAGCAGAAAGGGCTGGCCAGAGCATATAAGACCAACAAATCTTTCAGGTAGTTGGGACTTAGTCCATGCCACTAGAATGCCTGCTAGGGACAGTTCCCAATACTAGGCATGTTTCTGTACAGACTGGATAGGCCACAAGGCCTTTATTTGCTGACGGTATCTATGTTTCTCTCTAACATAGCAATGGTGCATCTGCCACTTTGTCTACCCCCTTGATAACATTACGGGTCATAACATCAAGTGATCTTAAATGTCACTGCTGCTCTGGCATTTCTGGTTCTATTATTCAGCATAACATACGCAGCATGCCCTGGTCAAAATTAATTAATGATGTAGTAGCCGCAACTGATTGCAACACAAGCCACATATATGGATCAGATCAAGACATTTGACTGGGTTGATCACTTCGGTTTCAGTTTCAGTGTCAAGTTTATTGATCAACATTGAGTCATTACAAACAATAGAAATGTCATGAATTATAAACAGCACAAGTATTGTGCATTAATAAAACATAAATACATATCCATTAAAATTCCCTACCAGGAAGAAAAGCTCATAGGAGTCTCTTATATCAAATCAGAGTGTATGGTTCGGTGATAAAAAATTGTACAGGCATGCATTTATAGGCAAGGAGAGGAGTCTAAGACGACTAGTTCTTAAAAAATCCTGACGACTGGCAGGAGTAAACAGGACTCGTCTGGGTTCATGACTGGCTACCTACACTCCCTTTCAGAGTACTGTAGCCCATAATCTCTAAAGTTCTAAAAGAAAAAGGAAAAAAATATAACATTTTTAGAACAAGAAAGCCAAAAAGGCAAAAAAGGAATTGTTCTTTCATACTCCTCGAATACATAGTATGCCTAATAAGATTTCATAGATCATATCAAAAATCACTATAGAATGACATCATTGAAATTAATAAATTCAAGCATAACAGAAAATGTGTAAAGTGATATAAAATTCTCAAATCAAGAGAATTGTAGAAAACACATATTTGGTCTGGTGGGAGACAAAAATTGGCCAGGATTGGTCCAAACCAATAGCTTCTTTTGCGATGGTACAATGGACAAATAAGAGTAACATGTTTTTAATTGTCATCAGCTTCAGCACCTCATTTACAAAATGCTGTGGTTACTCTAGGACATTTTGCTTATGGCATATGTAGTTGGCCTCATAAAGTTCCATTCTAAACCTTGTTATTATTCTTTGATCACTTGGGTGGGATAAATAAATGAAATAAAGCTCTAAACAATGGCGGATTTTAAAATGCTTGTGCCATCTGTAAAATTTCAAAGTACCAGTTCTTGAGAGATCTTGATTAATTGCAGTGTCCCAAATGCTAGACCTAAGTTTTCTAGGGTTGATCACTTGCTTATGAAGAACAAGATTCAGTCACTTGGCCTAGCCCAGTTGGCCTCAATAGTTTAAAAAATCTGTATCGGGCAGAGCACAAGTAATAAAGATGGATTGTCTTGCCATTTACTCCAGTCTCTGCTGGAATACCTCATAGCTCAGTCATATGGCCTCTGCTCTTCTCATTCTTCATTAATTACAAAATGTACAGTACAAACTGCATTTAAGTAAGTTTGCATTTGGTTCGTAATGAGCTGTAATTTGAGTTGCAAATGCACTGCAACACAAACAGTACTGAATTTTAAAGGGGAACAGTCAGCACTAAGCCCAATTTGCGCTTTGTGTGCAAAATCTTTTTTTTACTTGCTGTTTACTGCAGCATAGTACATTGTATCAGAATGATCATGGTGACTTCCATGCTGATATTTTCTGTGACTACAAATCTCAGAATTACCTGCAGCTGACATCACAGCAGGGCTGCAGCAGGGGGAGAGTCAATTGCCTGCACTGCATGTTAGACCTTTTATAGGCTCTCATCAAATATTTGCCATTCAACTGTTCTCCCTGGGCTAAGTATAGTCAAGTGTGACTGTCTGTAGCCCAGGTAGGACAGCAGGAGCACAAAACAAAAGATCAGAGCTTATGAAACTCTAACATGTACTGCAGGCCATTAAATCTTTCTCTGCTGCAGCAGGGCCTCAGTAGACCCAAAATTACAAATATCACTTCAAATTCTACATACAGTGCTCTGAAATGCTTTACAATTAAGTAATACTAGAGTAAAACAGGAGACTAGCCTAAACTCAGCCTCTGTGAGAAAACACAAAACTGCATACTGCAATCAAGACCAGAGCTAGATTAAACACTAAGGACTTTTGTCCAGGATGCCATTTTTCACATAACCTTTCAATGTTGATAGAAAACAAAGACAAAAACAAAGCAGGACCATTGCCTTCAGCCATGACAGAACTCTGCTGTCAAACTGTGTGTGTGTGTGTGTGGGGGGTAGCTTTGTGTGATGGTTCGTCTATTCTAGGTTATTTTTTTAATTCATTTTCTGTCCACCATCTGATGCTTGATCCTCCTCCCCCTGGCTGTCCCACCAATGACCCAGGTTCATGGCGCAAACCCTGGTCATTGACATTGTGAGCAGTAGCTCTACCACTGTGCTGCTGGGCTTGCCCCAGTTCCAATTGCTTTTTTATTGATTTTACTGAGTGAATCAGATCAAGAAGAATCACTGGGATATAGACTATTACAGCAGAAAAAGGCCTGCCAGCCTACACAATCTACTTAACCCTACTCTAATACTCTTGTGATGACCCTAATGACCACCTTCCACCATTTTCTCCTCTCCCCTGCCACCTCCTGCTGTCATTGTCAGGCACTGGTGCCTGTCTCACTCATTTTTGAATCCACTTACTGTTTTAGTGCAGACCACTTCCTCTGGCAGTCCGTTCCACTTGGTCACCACTCTTTCTGTGAAAAAGAACTTGCAGAGATCTCTCCAGTCCAGAACATTCCCCTAGCTAGTGTGTGTTCATGTTTGTACTAAGGGTGAATAGTTCATTGCATTTCACCATGTTAATCTCACAGAGATTGTTGTACTTTTCAATCATATCCCTACTCTCTCTTCTCGTCTCCAGAGTGTACATGAAAAGGATACTCAGCCTTTCTTCCTAGGCTTTCTTCCTCATCTCCTGGATCATCCTGGTCCCCCTTTTCTGTAACGCCTCCACATATTGCAGTCCACAGGGTGGGACACTGTTCATGTCCATGCAGGGGTGTCATATGACTTTCTGCCATCGACTATTGGCTCACTCTGACTGGATCAGTAAGGCAGACTTTGTTCCTTTTTTCCATGCCCACCTCTTTCTACTGCCCCAACCCCAACCAGATTCTTACTCACCCACCTCACAAACACAAGATTGATGATGAGGCTTCTGCTACATATTGGGGCTGGTTGCCATTTAGTAGCTGAAGGGCAGCAGCAGCAACTGAAGTGATCTTGCAGAGCAATAAGTGTTTTTTCCTTCTCACCCCATTGGAGTGGTTGTTGCAGATTTGAGCCAAGGTCAATCGACTCTCACGTCAGTTTGTTCCCAGGCAATTCACCCACAGCATAGATATTATAAAATAAACTCCGGGTAGGCGCAGTTCACACACCAAATAAGACAATGTGCTTGAGGGTTGTAGAAGTGGAAGTCATACTGTAGTCGTTCTTGGAGTATATTACAATATGTAGTGGGAGCAAATTGCCTGGGAACAAATTGATGTGGGAGCCTATTGACGCTGGAGCTAAAAGTGCAGGGCGAGTTGTTGCAGAGTGAAATGATTGTGATGAATTGTGACGTAGCCCTCAAACAGCATCACTATTTCCCTTCTCTCCCTTCAGCACTTAGCTTAGTTAACATTAACTTTAAATTCCAGGAGGCTGCTAACCAAAGAAGATTCTTCCCCCATCAGGGCTGCGTCTCCTTGTAACTAGCTTTCTGCATAAGGCCAAACCATATAATGTGGACCTACCCCCCCACTGCCAGCTGTACTCCACCTATTATGCCAACTAATGAGATACACCTCCAGCTTTTATTCTCCAGTCTGCACTCTCATTTATCATACACTTTCCATTAACTTTCCCACCCCCCCCTTACATGTTAAGGTTTCCTGCCTCATACCATTGCCCCGCATATGAATAATAGACAATGTCCTGCTGTAAAGTAAGGGGAAAATAAAGGAAACAGTCTTATGGAGCTCTCAGTATAACTACTAGAGGTCCCATTTTAGTTAGGCTTGCCAGGTGGTCGCAGACAGAATAATATGAATTTTGGAGACACAGGCAGAGTTTATGAACAAAGGCATCCCTAGCAGATTGGGGCTATGCCACCCTACTAACTCCTCTAGCCTCCATTAGCCACATGGTCCAGAGTGCCTTTTTATTCCGTTTAACCCCCTGCAAGTCATAAACCTTAGTGGACGAGAGTGTACAGTTCTGTTGACAGTAGGGTATTCCACCAGTGTGATGATCCCCCTTCAGCTCTCAAACTTCCAGGGAAAGGGCCAGGTTAGATCAATAGCACAGTCACAATACAGTCCGGGCTGCAGGCTCCATGTGGTGTATGTGGCACAGAGTGAAAGTTATCCATGTTGTCCTGCACCCTCGACCCCGTGCAGAAAGTCCAACAAAACACAAAATCAAGATCCAGTTTCTGTAAGAAGTGCAGCCCTTAGTCCACAAGTTTCTTTTCAATGCAAAATCATTGTGCTTTCTCCAGCTCCCAGAACATGAAAGCTTGACCCTGTGATCTAACGGTAATTACTGATGGGTATGCAAATTTGAACACAACCTCCTGGGCTCACAATGACTTCATTAAGGGAGTGAAGGCTTTCCTTTTAAGTTGTACATACTTTGAGAAATCCTAGAAAAACTATATTGGTCTCCCTTGCCTTTATATAGTTCCTGCCTTCTGGTAGGCCTGTAAAATCCACTAACTGTCAGTGAAATGCTGTAGCCTAATAACCACCTGTTTTGGCAGAACATCCTGAGAGGGCCTTGAGGCCAATGCTTTGTGGCATGGTTGACCTTGATTCTTCCCTTGGGGCAATCTGGCTTGAGCACCTTTGGGATCCAGGTCTCAAAAAATGAAACCATATCCGGCCACTCCATGCTCTCCCAGAGCCCCGGGTGTATGTGATAATGGCGATCTTGGAAAGGCGATCGCCATTAGGGCAAATGTACATTGGCGAAAACAATTTCACTGATGTACACTCCCAGCACATGGCAAAAGGGCACCGGGAAGTTGAATTTTTTTGTTTATGCTGGGGGCTGTGTCCCTCGCACCCCCCTACTAAAGATTCTCAACTCCAGGGGGGTGCATGTTGGGGGGGGTGAAAAAAAAAAATTAAAATCCTTGGACCAGTGAAAAAATCCCGACCTACCCAGCACTGACCCTGGCACCCTCCCAACCATAGCCTGCCATGAACTCACCATGCCACATGGCCAGCTCAGCAACCCACCATCACGTTACACCTCACAAACCCTCCCTTCCTTTCCGCCCATCACTTGATGTGCTCGCTCCCCCCCACACGCGTGTATACATATAGCGACAGGATGTTGCTATACCCGCATTCACCCCACCATTCACTAGCCATGAGAACAGGTGCTACTATTGAGTCACCCTTTTTGTAAGCACTCAATAGTGGTTGCCCTTCTCAGGGGATACCAGGAGCCCCAGTCCTGATGTTGTTCCTACTTTGGTAGTTTTGTTGTGAGTTCAGTTGTTCTGAATACTGCCAGCTCCTTTTCCAATTTGGTCAATTAGCTTGGTAGTGGGCCCAGCTCATCTTCTGCCATGGATATTCTCTGCTACCAGGTGACCAGCCTATTCTTCATACTTGAAGGTCAGTTTATCAGTTTTTGCTGCTACCACCTCTAGGTTTGGCATCAGACCAGCCAGGACCTGGTCCAGGAACTCCCACCCAACACCTCCATTGCCTCCTCTAAGACCTTCTGGCAGATGTCAGCGTCAGCCACTTACCTGCCTGGCCCTCTTAGCCTCAGCTTTCCTGGACACCCTGGCTGATTTGGGGTTGGTCACTGCCAGATAAGTAACTATTGTCTCCTTATGCACAACACTGAATCTTGTTTGTGCCATTTTGGCCTAGATTGATACCAAATGATGTTTTGTTTGCTGCAGTGGCACAGAAGCAGCAAGGTGTATGTCTTGCTCTGCTATCCACACATGCACAGTCCAGAGTCTTTCTTAAAAAGAAAACTGCTAAATAATTGTGAGAAGTGGACCCCACACCTCCAGCATAGCCTTAACAAAGCTGCAGCAGTGGACCCAATCCTAAACAAGGTCCCATTTCTTAAAAGGGAACTAAAACTCAAACTACCTTTAGAAAACATGCTGATTAATTTCTCATTAAAAATACATTTTAAAACATTTTATAAGCAAAATAAGACGCTCCAGAATATTGGACATGCTATGAGAATGCACCTCCTGGTGGCTGAAGCTCCAGGCAAAGTCAGCCAGTTGAAGATCACAAAAAGTTAAAGCCTTCACAGTATTGGTGGTAGTGTAATTTTTTACTTTCCACCCCAACAAGTGCAAAAATTGCAAACATTTTAAAACAGATATCACAAGGAGTGTTAAAGCAAAGACTGCCATGTCTAATCACCCCTGAATATAATACTGTGTGAATGTACCTCCTAGTGGCTGAAGCACCATGCAAAGCCAACCAGTTGGCACAGTAACATAGTGCAATATATGGATGGTCTTTTTTCCCATAGGGAAACAGTGACATCCAGATCTTGTAATATCATTGTTGAAATATCACCAACTGCTAATATCAACATTGTGATGTCACAGCAATAGTATTATGAGACTGAACATTGATACAGTCCTTGCACAAATTCTAAGCTGACTTTCTGTTAAACTCTTTTTTTATTATCCAGTGTAATTGCATTACATTGAAGAAAAAATAATCTAAAATAATAACACTGAATCAAAATTAGTAAGATCCAAGTAAATATTCAATTATACTGTGAAATGTTACTAGAGTTTCTAATTCATTTTCCATATGTTACTGGAAAAAATCCTCAATACATGATTCAGAAATAATACTATTTCAATAAAAATATATTTAATTACTAAAAGAGTCATCAAGTGCTGGAAGGTGTCCACATGAAGTGTTCACAATTAAGTTAAAAAAAATTATCTTACTGCAAAGCCTAGATATTGAGCAGTCACAAGCTATGCAAATATAAGAGCCCTTAGAAATATTTTAGCAATCTATAAAACAAATTAAAAGAACATTGATTTTAGCAGAAATCCCCAAAGGAAATATTGCAACAACAAAATAAAAAAACTATAAAACATGTATCTAATACTAAGAAAGAAAACAAATCCCCTCAGTAAAAGTAATCACAAACAGAGCCAGCCCAAAGCAGAATTTAAAATTTTCAAGCCACTTCTGTCAGTTTCAGTTCCACATATATCACATTAATTCTCAAGAGGAGACATCATCATTCTTTCATCCGGTTAGGGCTATTTTTTATTATAAAGCTAGTTTCAGAATCCACATCTTCTTTAGCTGCTCATCTGTCTTTTTTTTTTTTTTTGCGCCAATAAAAATCCTGAATTTGATTAGGATTGTTAACATGTCCTTTACTGATTCACACTGGCAATCCAGAGTGTTTGAGAGACCTATTATTCTTATGGTTTTATATCTCAGCTTGTTCTTCAGTGTCTCATTTTTCCTTTGCATGGCAAGAATAATTTTGCAGCTCTAGTGCTGGCTGAAGTAAGAGCATTGAGAGTCACCATTTTATTTTCTCAGATCTCTGTATTTTCTATCACTTTCTTCAGATTATTTTGGATTGTATCCATTTGTATTTTAAATTCTTTTGCCTGATCTGCTGCACTTTACAAACTTGTAGTCATTATCAAATCCAGCTTTTTGTTAAATTGTTGTAGCAAATCCAGTAGACCAGAAAACATTGAACTGAGTTGTTTAGCTGAGCTTTTACTGTAACCATTGTATACAGGTAAAGCTGATAGATGTTCTGCTACAGCAACAATGGCTCTCAGCCACCTCAGTCATCATCACTTTGCCTCAAAGTCAAAGGAGCTTCATCAAACCATGTCGATGTTTAAAACTTGTTCAGCTATCGCATCAGTCTTTTCAGCAGTACTGTGTTTTTTTTATGGAAGAATTTATATTTATCATACAACCAAAAAACTTTAGTACTCTGAACTAAAGTAGTTTTACTATGTTTCTTTTAATGTTACATGAAAAACCAAAAGCCCAACATTTAACATCTGATCTGTCCTGGGTCCTGTCCTCTTCAATAAGTTCATCAGTGACACTAGAGAGGGCATCAAGGTCAAGCTTTGGCTTTTCAAAGATGACATGACACTCTGTGGTAGGGTAGATAGTGATGAAGGGATTAGGGAGATGCAGAGGGACCTATGAAGCCTAGAGAGGTGGCCTAAGTTTTGGCAGTTGAAATTCAATGCCAAACAATGCAAGGTTATGCACCCAGAAAAAAACCAAAAAGGACATAGTATGGAATGAAAGGGGATAAACTGAGCACTATGACAGAGGAAAGGGACTTTGGAGTCATAATTTGTGCCATCCTCAAAGAACAAGCCAGTGTAACAAGGTCTATAGCAAGGCTAAGTAGGGTGCTAGCAATTATTGGAAGGGGTATTGACAGCAGGAAAAAGAGGAATCACTACTTCTATACAGGTCACTGATGAGGCAGCTCCTGGAATACTGTGCTAAGTTCTGAGTCCTTACCTAAGGAAGGACGGGGACAGGCTGAAGATGTGCAACGCAGGGTGACCAAGATGATTCAGGGCCAACAGGGCAGATGTTACAAAGATGGTCTCACAGTATTGAATATGTACTCATTGGTGGAGAGTTTGAAAAGTTTTAATTCGCAGATGAATTTAAGGCAAAGTCACCAAATTCACCTCCGTGGATCATTTCACAAAGTTTTTCTATTCAATAGGGAATTTGCAATTGGTAACTTCACCTTGCAACTTTGCCTGTAACCTCTCCATGAGGTATACAAAGGCAAAGCTGGGTCAAAGTGATTTCCACCAAGTACTTCTTTTGGATGTTTTAGACACACATAGCACAGTCAAATGTTGTCAAATGTGTATGAAACTTGGTATGGTATAGTCCAAGAGGAGGTGCATATCTAGTGCATTGTTTGTGACTTTCAGACTTAAATCGTGGATTTAACATCATGGTCAAGTTGGGAGGTGATTTGGTGTGTTGTCCACACCCCATGGATATTTCCAGGGGTATTATGAGTTACTATTGTGGTACACATTTAAACTCTTGTTTGAGTATAAAGAGTGTCCCTTTACTCCAAAGACTGGTGGAGTTATAGCTAGCTGAAGTTGCAGTGTTATCCTATGGGAAATCAGGGTTAGGGTTAGTGTGGTTACTTGCAACTTATTCAATAAATATGTTATTTACTGCTGCTTCTTTTGTCACCTCCCACATCCCCCAGCAGCATGTATGCCACAGATGTGGCAGAAAAAAATTTACTACACTCCTGCCACTGCAGCCAACTACTCCTTTGCCACTACCAGCTTCAGAGCCCATAGAACATATTGCTGCAGTAAGTTTTTTCAATGACAGCATTGTTTTGCCCCACAGATTTTGAATACTTCTTTGTTTCCTCCCCGGTACCTCTCCCTTTAGTAGAGAATCTCTTACATGTCATTCTTATATGCTAATTGTAACTTGATTTGGGATGATAATTTACAAATTGTAATTAAAACTTGCAGTACAAATAAGTACAGCAGTAGACAACACCTCCCCACAGGGAATCAGGGACCAACAGTGTGATCTAAAAAAAATATAACACCACAGGGATTATTAACATGACACATACAACAGGGGTAAAAGGGTTAAACAAGTTATTAAATATCAGCAGCAGAAAACACCTCCCCATAGAGAATCTGTGATCAGCAGTGTGATCTAAAAAAATACTATGCTAACAGTATGTAGTGAAACAAAAAAAGAATGATTTTTTTAACACAACACAGGGATTACACTAAAACAACCAAAAAAGTAATTTTTTTAAAACAAAACAGGGATTAAAATGACAGGGGGTAACAAGGGTAATGTAATTATAACAAAAAGTGACAGAACACCATCACTTTAAGAAAAATATAACAAAAATAACTAAAACTGCTACATAAAGACACTGAAATAATACTTCACTTAAACACACCAAAGTAAACCACAGAAATAAAAGTGAGAAATTACTCACTACAGATAAAAATGATGAACAACAAAGAGTGAGAAAACCAAAATATTACACAAATCTCCTGCTTAGACAAAAAAAGCTCTGGATGTTTCTGGGATTGTACACCTACCCTCCCCATACCACTGCTTCACAGACTGATACAACAGAAACTGCTACTTTAAAGTAAATAATCACCCAAAAAATAAACAACCCCCCACAAATCTAGCAGCACAAGGCCCTGTAGAACAATTTGTGAGCAGTTTAGAATCAAAAAGCTCAGTTTTGAGATGTATTTTAAAAGATTTTTTTCTCAGACAAGCACACACAGAAATATCTCCTACTCTGTCTTCAGAAGACTGCACTGAAGGCAGCCTCCTCATGGCATACAGCTTGTTTCAGCAACATGTGACCTCCAATCCCATAGTACACTGCAAACTTTGCCTCTTTACCAAACTTTGCCGGCAATGTTACCAACTTCCCATTTTGCAAACTTTTCCTCTGTGCCAAACTCTGCTAGTGAAGTTGCCAACTTCCCATTTCACAGAATTATCACTTTTCCACAAATTTGGACTTCAGAAGGCAGATTAAATTCGCAAAACGAGGCAAATTAGCTAAATAATCTGCAGAGCAAAATTTTCCAACTTTGCACATCACTACTCACTGGAGTCCAGGTTGGGGGAGGGGGGCATGATAGAGACCTTTAAGTTCTTGGAGGGAATTAACAAGGTGAACTGCAGGGGAAATTTAGCAGGAGTACAGAGTCAAAAACCCGAGGTCACAAGTGGAAGTTGGTGGGGTAAAGGTTTAAGAGGGTTGTGAGGAAGTTCTATTTTACAGAAAAGGTGGTGGAGCCATGGAGCAGTCTGCCAGTAGAGGTGTTGAGCGCCAAGATCGTAAATGGTTTCAAGCATGGCTGGGACAGAGTGAAGGGGTTGGTGGCTGCTCAGTTTGGTAGATGCAGGAAGGGGAGCAGGGGGGTTAACTGGAAGGGATAAAACCCTGTACAGACAATAGATCCCAGGACAGATAGGGAACTCTGGGTAGACTAGATGGACCTTTGGTGTTTTTCTGATGGCATTGTATGTATTTCTATATTTCCATGTATGGAAATTAAATCACTACTCACTGTAGTACAGCTGTGAAAAATGTGTTTAGTGCTTCAATAGCAAGAAGAATAAAAGAGTAACAACAGGCTTGAAATCCAAAACTCAACATTTCATGCCTTTACCATGTGCTTTATTAGAGTTTTGTGCATTTAACAGTGAGTAGTGACTTAATTTCAATACATATGTTGAGTACTGTGCTTTTTTTGTTTTTCATGTGGTATTGCTGCTTACCCTAAGAGCACCAACAGTCTTTCTGAGCATTTTTTTCTGCCTGTGTATTTCTTTTAATGTTGTAAACATGTTATATGCATCTCACATCCATATGTTACAAAAATTAATGAGTGGGTTACTATGTCAAGCTTGGCCACAATACCATCTCATGGTTCTGGTGGTATCATGTGAAAACAGCGAAGTGGAAATAGCGAAACAATTTGGGTGAACCTGGAATGGTGACTTACATTTGAGCAACTAGTAAATTATAGTGATATGAAGGAAATAGCGACCCGACTCACAATGGAGTTTCAGTGGCAACCAGGGTACATAATAGCAACCTGTTCAAATGGGCATATGGATGAGAATCGTGCCTAATCCCCACTATCAATGAATGCCTTGGAGTAGGTATATTTAAGATGAGGAGGATCCGGGGGGGGCACAGCACCCTGTGGGAGGCACAGGGGTCAGGGCCCCCCACATATGTCAATTGGAGACACCTGGCATTGTCAGCATTTGCTTCTGTGCACTGTTGTTTCTTGAGCTATTTCTGGCATAGCGCTATTTTGACATGTTGCCTATTTTGCATTCGCTATTAAAAAGTCACTGTTTTGACTTTCACTTTTATGCATTTGCTGTAATCACATGGAACCAGTTGTGGTGACATGCTACAACCTCTTGAGCTTCACTGTCAAGGTTCTCATGTCACCAGAACCTTTTGCTGGTATTATAGCCTCATAATACATAGTCCCCTGTCTATTATTCTATTTTTAATCAATACTTGTTCATGTCTTATTCTTCACATATTTGTGGTTCTACTGTCAGATAACATTGGTTATGACTGAAAAGGGGACCTATAGCGTAGCTTACCCTACCTAGTAACCAATGAGCTAAGAAAGAAAGAAAGAGACTCAGCATCAGTAAGTAGAGAAGTTGGAGGAGAGGCCTAAGGTGCTTCGCTTTATCCCAACATTGTAAAATCCACTAAATTTAATATATGCTATTTGGTGTTTTCTATAGGGATTGAAGTGATTCCCCCATCCAGCCCATCTGCTGATAATCACTCAGTAACAAAATATCCCTCTCCCCAGCAATATCAGCCCCAGACACTGATCCTGACCCACTTGCATATTCCTGCTATAGAATTTCTGATGACTAAGCTGCAGATTATCTGTTACTTTATTTATATGGATGTAGAAATAAATCACTCGTTACTCAGGTTGATCTCTCTCTGAGCTAAAATGCCAGTACCTACCGGTATGCAGTGGCCAGAAGATATCCTACTAGCATCCCTCTTTTTGGTGTTTTATTAAAACAAATCTCTATCTGTCTCTCTCTCTCTCTCTCTCTCTCTCTCTCTATATATATATATATACATACTGTATATATATCTTTTCTCTCTGGGAGGATGGTTAGACTTTCAGCCTCGTCCTCACTCCCCACGACTGATGAACTCCTTCCCCGACTTACCAGAGCCAAGTTCCCAACAGATTCCCCCTGTGGTGGGGCCAGGAGGGGGAGAACTGTCCTCCCCACCGGTACAGAATCCAGGCAGTGTGGGCCATGGGGGAGTGAATAGGGTTTCATGAAACCCACCTTCCATAATTTTCTTTTTTCTTCCATCCTCCGGCCAGAGGTGTCACATCAGGACATGTATATGGAGGTGTGCACACCCTGCAGAACTGTAGCCCAGTCCTTTGTGCTACTCAGAACTTGCACTACCACCAGACTTCCACCTGGTGGCAGTCATAGGCTGAGAAAGGCTGGCCACCCCTCCCCAGGACAAGAGAGTAGTCCGTGAAATATTCAATCCTCTACCACCAAGGGTGACCCCCAGCAACTCATGCTCATTCCCAAACATGGGTCACTGGAATGACAAGAGGTGAGGAGTTCATGACTCAGTTCTCCACGCCACTGGGCCAGCTCATTAGAACAAATCTAATGGCAAATAATACTAACTGATATATTCTTCTTTTGGGTTAATAATTATTTTTTGCTGTTTATTGTCATTCCACTGTTAAAATATTAACTTTAACAAACTTACAAAGTTGAATACACTGTAGTTAGTTTAAAGCATATCCAGTAATTACCTACTTGCAAGGGTTGGCCAGTTTTTCAGGGGTTGTTTCAATAAACGGTGAAACTGGTTTCTCCACGAATGATCCAAAGCCCAATCTAAATTTGCTGGTGAGTTCTGCCATTTTCTTAGAAAGCACCGAACCTAATTCTTTTATCTCATTAAGATCCTTCTTCATAGATGCTGAGAGATCCATCAAATAATAAAGATCAACAGGATAATCTTCCACATGGCGGACATTGATCTGGAATGTTTTTTTGCTACCTGATGAAAAAGGGTAGAAGTGAAAACATTTAAATATAACAGGATACTTTTTACCATCCATGCTGGTTATGATATTTCATACTAACATGCCTTTTTTTTTCTATCTTTTTAAACTGACTTTCTCATTGATTTTCCTAAGTCCTAGATCATGTATTGCAAAGTGGCTATCCTCAAAAGCTACTTCCACAGTACAGTAACATATTGTAGTACTGTTGTAGAGAGCATTCATAATTATGCCCCTGATTTTTAAAGGGATGTTAGACTTGCACCCTTGAATTCACTTGTATGTATTTTCATATAATGAGAAATTTGCAACCCAGACTCCCTCCCCCCCAAGAAAAAAGAAAAGATTGCAGAACAGCAAATTAACTTAAACCTTTTACAAATCAAAGTGTTCTCCCATTGGTCTTTGGGTGGGATGGGCGTACTGTCTCTGTAAGTAAATGGGACAAGATTTGTAAAGGGCTTAGACACTGATCAATCTCCAGTTTTCAGATCTGACAACATCTGCTTGATTACGACAAAACTAGAGCACCCAATTTCAAAGTTACGCAAGTTCTTGCAGCAATTTATGTGATTTACATTAGCTTGTGACAAAAAAATTACAGATGCATCATTTGTTTCTTGTAGCCACCACCATTTTAG
This sequence comes from Neoceratodus forsteri, assembly GCA_016271365.2. Lineage (NCBI taxonomy): Eukaryota > Metazoa > Chordata > Ceratodontiformes > Ceratodontidae > Neoceratodus > Neoceratodus forsteri. The sequence goes on along the minus strand of CM028132.1, from coordinate 857,268,252 downwards.
GCAAATCTTCATACAATTGGGCAAACAGTTAGACCAAACATTTGGCTTGTATGAAAACCACGGTGAATATCTTTGAAAATCTTAACCACAGTGTTTAAAAATATAGAGGACTACATTTAGTTTGCTAAAAATAGATGATAACTTAAGTCTACGATCATTTTGAAGAATCAATTGCTGTAACTTTTAATTTAATTTTTAATCAGAATACAGGTAACCAATTAATCAGAAAGGAGCATCCAAGAAAAGTGTTTCTATTCGTGTTACCATGTGGTATTGACCTCTTTGTCATGTAGTGGCACTGAACAAAATCTGTCTTATCATGGCACACCATCATTATTCCACAATTATCCAGGCAATGGGGATGATTGTTTGGATAATGGGCTAGTGTGGTGGAAATAAAGTGATAGAGATTGCTGTGCCATAGATCAGCAGAACAGTCAGCACCATATGTTAGCACTGTAGCTACAGTATCTGCTTATTAAAGTGAAGTTATGAGGCTGGATTTTCAAAGCTCTTATCTGCCACAAGTCTGAGGTGCATCATAGATATGCTGCACCACACTTGTGGTAAAAGTGGGAATTTTGATCCCTTGCATCATTTGGACACTTGCTAGACCACACTTCTGTGGTCTAGCGTGCATCATTGCGTGGTCTTCTTGCATGCTTCTTGAAGTGGTTTGTGGCAAATCATAGCCACAAGCTACTGTAAAGCAGGTCCAAGTGCCATAACTGTGTCTGATATTAGCAAATCGGGTGCAGTTGTGACATCTGGTAGCTGTTGCACAGCACAGTGTGGCTGCCAGAATTACGCAGAAACTACACCTCCTGCTGAACATCAGCTCATAAATGAGTTGTCACAAACCACTTTACTACTAACGCTGTATCCTGCCCCCCCCCACTATCTATGAAACATCTTTACATTGCTACTATTCCCTGATTTATTTGCTGTGTGTTACTGTTGCTGCTGTTTACTCCACTCCTAAGGACAGTAGAGTAAAACAGCATGAATGGCATGACAAAAACAAAAGCACAATTGATAAAATGCTTCAAGGACAATGGGGTACAATACATAGGCTGATGTTTCACTGCCTGTGCTGAACTTTCTTTCCCTTTCTTTCTTTCTTTCTTTCTTCAACAGGAAGCTCAGGTTTGAATCCCACCACAGTCACTTAGTCACCATGTGACCCTGGGCAAGTCACAGTACCCCCCCATGTAAAACTGGGTGCAAGCAGGACTCCACTGCAAATCAGAGGTTGCATCCCATATGGGCTATTCTGAAAAAAAAGTAAAACTTAAATATCTATCTACTGAATATACTATGTCTGTCATTTTGATACGATATTTTTTATGAATGATGAGAGACTCCTAAAGCAGGGAAGGGAAGTGGTGCTAATGTCATAGATAACCATCTGACATTACTGCCTCCGCCTGGCCATTGCATGGTGCTTTGTGCACCCAGTGGAAGGGTGGTGGGGTAGTTTGAGGGTTACGTGGAGAAAAATGCCTATCTCCATGAGAATGATGCTGCCACTGCCTGACCACCTCAATGCCACCAACAGGCTGACATCCTTCTCCTGTGTTTCCACTGACTTAGGTGTTCCCCAAGGGCCAGCCATTGATGGGTCAGTTTGGTTGGGCCTGGCCATATGGAGCAAGCCATGGAGACACAGTAGGTCAGAGCATGTCTGGCATGGAGATGATTGTGACCAGTTGTGCGTGTGTGAGCAACAGCCAGAGAAGCAGGATGCCCAAGAAGACAAAAGAGGTAGGAAGGGTGAGGGGTAGGGAAATAAAGTCTATATTAAAAAAATGTATGTAGGCACAAAAACTTCCCCATAGCATGCATTGGTGCTTTAATGGGTGCCTTTAATTGTAGTGCCTCTACACTACAGGGTCCATCCAGATGAGTACACTCTGTAGAGACTGTACAAAAAGTATAAATAAAAAATAAAAATGCAGCACCAAGGACAGTTCTTCATACTGTAGCATGGCTGCCAATGACACTTGCCTCAAGCTATAGCCTTAGAAACTAATGTACCCCCCCCCATCTCAGTGTGGGGTTATGGTATGCCCTCCTTTTTTGCTCTAAACGTTTATCCTATCCCAGAGTACAAATGTCAGAAACACCCAAAACCAGGACTGGAGTGCAAAGAGAAATGGAGGGGTTAGAGAGCGGAAAGGAGAGTGAGAGCCAGGAGATGTCCAGTTGCCCAAGGACCTAGGATCCATTACATACCTGCCTGGGCTGCCTTTGGGCGAATTGACATGGGCTGCTTTGAAAGGTACCCCCTTAAGAGGGGTGCATGCCCAGAGTCTAGTTTGGTACAGCTCAGGACGTACAGTTGAGACAGTGCCCAGCTTCCAGTGAGATGAAGGCCTGTTCATTATGGGGTACGGGGCTCCAGCTGAGCAAGAGACTGGGTAAATGGCTAACCTCCTGCACTGAGGCACAATAGTCAGGGAAGGGTCTCCTCATGGCCCACAACCCTATCATCCATATGATGGCAGAGCCCTATCCATGTGCCCCCTCAAGGATCCTTCAAGTTTAGGTTTTTCACAAAATATGCAGGAGATAATGCATCTGTAGGAGTATGTTGTCAGAGAATCAGTGGATCATTCTGGGCCTTCCAAAAGAGTGACTCCGGTCAGAATTACGACATGGTGCTCTAGGACAAAATGTGCTTGCTGTTCATGAATTGCATGTTGGGTCCTCCATGTAACGTAATGGTTAATGTGTAACTTTAAGGGATTCAATTAACAAGGAAACAAATATACTAGAACTCCCTACACAGGAAACACAGCAGTTTCTGTAAACAGCAACTTGTAGCAGTATGTAGTTTAAGTGACAACAAAGAGGACAATATAACCCTGAGAGGGCATCCATTCAAATTAAAATTAGCAGATTTAAAACTACCTGTAGAAAATACTTCTATACAATACGCTCATCAAATTTATGGACTAGACTTCCTTTTCGTGTTGTTAGTAGCACTAGTAAAGAACAACTTAAAAATAATTCGGACAAGCATATTGCAATGGGCAAATCTAAACTATCACATTCTGTCTCAACAGGAGCTATATTTTTGGACTTCAGTCTTTTTATACTTCTTAGAATTCAGCGAACTCAGTGAAGTGTATGTCGTTATGTTGAAAAATAAACAAGTCTTTACATTACAGCACTTGTGGACTCCTTCAATAATGTAACACTTGCAGACCTGCAGCATGTGTAAGGCTATGAATGAGGTATGGTAGTACGTCATTCCATATGTACGTTCTATATAAATATGAGTTTGTTGGGCAATAACCCACCAGTATCGTTCTGAGATAAGCTGTGCTGCACTGTACTGTACTAAGCTGGAGACCCAAGTAAACTTAAGTTTAAAGGAAACTTACCAGCTTCTGTCTATCATTACACAGTGTCAGAATGGAGCAGTTATTGCCACCCAACGTTCTTGATCTGCAAGGAAATTTGGCTGAGAATTGGTGCAGATTCAAGCAACAGGTTCAAATCTTCTTTATAGCCAGTGATTTTGCTGAGAAATTGCAGAAGGTACAGGCTATGACTATTCTTCATTTGGCTGATCCTGTAGCTCTGGAGGTATACAACACTTTTGAATGGGAGACCGAAGAGGATAAAGAGAATTTGTTGAAGGTTACAGACAATTTTGAGAGGTACTGCAACCCATGCAAGAATGTGGTGTACTGTATGAGAGGCACTTGTTTAATATCAGAACTCAGAATCCAGATGAATCTATTGATGCCTATGTTACAGATTTAAGATTGAGAGCTAAATCAGGTGAATCTGGCAATCTTTGTGATTCCGTAATTTGAGACAGAATAGTTTGTGGCATACAGAATGATCTAGTGAGACATAGACTACTCCAAGAGGTTGATTTAACACTGGCCAGAGCCATTGATATTTGTAGACCTGCTGAGCTCAGTGAGAAGCAAATAAAATGTCTGAATGAGACAAACTTAGAGGAAAATACTGTGCATACAGCAGTTCTCAAAGAAGGAGGAGAATGAGGAAGTTTGAACAAAAATCGAGAAAGTGTGCCAGCACAAATGCCAAAATTATGCAGATGTGGGAAATGTAGCCAAGAGCATGAACTGACCAAGTGTCCCGCACTTGGACAAAAGTGTAGACTCTGTAATCAGAAAAAACATTTTGCTAAAGTGTTCCTCACTGAAGAGGGTGCGAATCTCCATTTTGTTAAAGAACAGTTGTGTAGTGAGAGTGAAAATACCCTCAGTATAGAGACTTCAACTGCTAATATGGTGGAGACTGACTGGAAAGTGGTTTTGAATATTCATGGCAGAAATGTGACCTTTAAGTTGGACAAAGGGAGTACAATGCAACATAATGCCTCAAAAGATGTACAAGACTTTGTCAAGAGAGGTAATTCAGAAATCGAGAGCAAAACTGATTTCTTATTCTGGGCTCCAGCTAAATGTCTGCGGTAAAGTTACCTTAGCTGCGTATTCCAAATGTCAGTACCACCTTTCTGGGCACAGTTCTGGGCACCCCACACCAATGGTAAAATACCGCTTGTGGAAAAAGTACAGAGGAGAACAACCAAAAGAATTAAGACACTGTCCACACAAACTTGTGAGAATGGATTACAGGAGTTAGAATTATTTTTTACTTTAGATTGCAGGCATCTCAGAGGGGTCCTTTGCTTGGTTTATAGGGCCTTCAGGGACATTGATAAATGGGAGTGCATAGGGTTGGAATGTGGAATAACAGATAGGGTACACAGATTTCAAGATTATCAACTGCTGGGTGAAATGTACAAAACATTGAAAAGAGGGGCTTGGATAAACCAGACGGTGGTAAATGTGTAGAATAATCTTCCTGAACATGTAGTAACGCAGCCGACAATAGGTTTCATAGGTAATATCAGAGCAAAGAAGACTTTGGCCCATAATGCTCACTATGTCTGTCTGGCTATATCTCTGTACTTTTCTTGCTATTAAATACTTATCAAGCTTTTCCTTAAATTCATGCATACTGTTACTTGCCACAATTTCCACTGGTAGGCTGTTCCAAATGGATAGCACTCTTAGACTAAAACAATCTTTCCTCCTCATTGATTGGTATTTTTCTCCTGCCAACTGTAATGAGTGTGCTCTGGTATGGTAGCTTTGTTCTTTAAGTGTGAACCTAAGTTTTTCCCATAACTCAACATCTGTCAGTGCCTTATAGACCATACACGTCTCCCCGCAGTCTACAGTATTCCGGTGTGTGCATTCCTAGCTCTGATAATCTCTGATCATATTCCTTGTTCTTTATATCAGTGATCATCCTAGTTGCTCTTCTCTGGACTCTCTCGAACTATCTGATCTCTGTTTTGTACCCAGGTGACCAAAATTGGGCACAATATTCCAAATGTGGTCTGACCAGTGATCCATACAATGGAATAATCACCTCTCTCTTCCTACTTTTAATATGTTTTTAATGCTGTTCGGTATACCACTGACAGTCCTAACCACCTGACTGCAATGTTGTTTGAACCTAAAATCATTTGACACCTTAATTTTACTTTATTTATTTATTTTGTTTTTGTTAACCAGGTAGGTGCACTAGCCAGCAAGACTATTTTCAGGCATGACCTGGGAGGGTACAGAGACATACTTCAGGAGAAAACAATATATGTACAATACTACAAATGACATGTAAGTGTTTGGGCAGTTAACAGCGGTAAAAAAGACATAAACAATACATCAATTAGGTTAACATGTAACAAAATACAGTCGGGTCATTATTAGAGTATCTGAGCAGTATACAAGCAATAAGGACTACAGCTCAGTGAGAGCAAGTAGTAATAAGGTAATAGAGGTTATGCAGTGAGAACTGGAAGGAGAAGTGCTCCCTGTTGGAGTGGACCTCAGGATCCAATGGAAACAGAGGAGAGGGGTTGGATTGGGGAAGTGAATGCTAGGGCGGTTTGAAACAGGAGCAGTCATAGGAGGAGAAGAGATAGTGGTGTAGTTCTCTTTTGAAGGAGATGTGGGAATCAGTTTGAAATAGGATTAGTGGGATAGTGTTCCAGAAAAGGGGTGCATGACAAGCAAAGGCATGACCACCTTTGGAAGTATGATGTCTTGGAATAAAAACAGGGACATGGTCAGCAGCGCGCAAGGCATAGCTGGTTTTCTGGTAGAGAAAGAGACTGGCGAGTGGTTTAGGTGCCCAGATCTCGTTTGTCAGTGACCTTTCTTAATGTCTGGCCATTTAACACATAATGTCCCTTGTTATTATTCTTCCCAAAGTGCATCACTGCACATTTGTTGGTGTTAAAAGACATTTTCAACTCTTGTGCCCATTCCTCCATTTTAGTTAGAGCGGTCTGTAGTTTGTGTGTATCACTGCTATTGTTTATAACAGTGCCTATCCTGGTGTCATCTGCAAATTTGAATTCCCATACCACCCCTCCACCTGTCAATGAGTGTATATAAGTGTTAAATAGGCAAGGCCCTAACACCAGTCCTTGGGGGACACCGCTCCCTACTTCCGACCAGTCTAAGTATGACCCCTTTAACTCATTGCCTCCTAGAAGATGCCTGTAGGCAGCAGCAAATGTGCTGCAGTGTGTCCCAGAATGACAACAGAAGTCACCTACAGACTTCCTGTGTGTTCTAGTAACATTTGGAGATGTCACACATATGTTTTAATATTACTTTCCAGCCAGAAATGATTAGAATTGACTGCATAGCACCATTAGAAAGGTAGTGTTGTGTTGAACAACTTTGCCATTGACACTTCATGTATATCATGTTCACTTAAGGAGTTATTTACATTTGTTTATGACATGGTGTGTATGGCAGACATTCTGTCCTTCAAGAACCACCTAAGCACTTTGAAGAAAACATACATTCTGGGTATTTCAGCCAGTATAAAACAAAAACCGAATTGAGCATAATTGATTGCATAGCACTGTTGGAAAGGCAATTTTGTGTGGAACAACTTTGCCACTGATATGTTGTGTGTATCATGTATATTTTAGGAGTTATATCCATTTGTTTATGGTATGGTGTTTATGGTTTAGATTCGTCTCTCAAACCTCACTATCACACCTTGACTAAAATGGGGAACAATTATGTTTAATACTACAGAAATAGTTGTTTTTTTGTAAACAATTATTAAAACTACATCTAATGTCTGGATGCCTAATTTGGTGTTGATATGCTACATATTTCCCAACAAAGAAAGGCTTATGATGCATTTTTTAGTGGAAAAAATATTTTTTTTTGCTGTTTCGACCAGCATAGAAAAAAAAAACAACTAAATTACCTATTATTACTTGTATACCACCGTTGGAAAGGTAATCTTATGCTGAACAAGTTTGCCACTCATACTTTGTGTCTAGCACTTATGGTTTTTGTGCTGTTAGCATTTGTTTGTGGCATGCCGATTATGGCTTGATTTTGCTTAAAAGGGCCCAGGATTCACTGTTAACAGTATACAGGACACAAGTGCTGCAACTTCAGAGAGTTCCTGTGGAGGCAATGAGTTAAACAAACCCTTTGTTTTCTGTTGCTTAGCCATGAGGCTACCCAGCGAGTAATATTACCTTGGATGTTATGATCTATTAGTGTATCAGTTAGTTCCCCAATGTGGTACCTTATCGAAAGCTTTCAAAAAGTCCAGAAATATGATGTCCACTGAACTGCCCTTATCCAGTGTCCTACTTACATTTCCACAAAATTCTATGAGGTTAGATTGGCATGAGTGGCCTTTCTTGAAACCGTATTGGGTGTCATCTATATCCCCTGCTAGAGCCATAAAATCCACTATATATTTCTTTATAATATCTTCTAGAATTTTCACCAAGACCATGGTCAAGCTCACTGGCCTGTAGTTACCTGCCTCCTGTCTTGACCCCTTTTTGTGGATAGGTATGATATTAACCCTATGCCAGAGTTCTACTACTTCCCCCCTGTCTAGTGATTCCTAGAACAGTGCCACCACTGGTTCTGCAAGTACCTCTGCCAACTCTCTGAGGACTCTCAGGTGAATCCCATCTGGACCCTGAGATTTGCTGGGGTCAAGTTTCAGCAACCTATTCTTAACATCCTCTATTTTTAGTGTTAGACAATGGAAGCCTTTAAAAAGGCATTGGACTCCCATATAGGTAACAGAGGATTTTCCTACTTTGATTGAATAATGGTGAGCCATTATGGCAAATGCTTATGACTCCCATCCCTTCCTATGATTCCTATGACCTTATTATGTTTCAAGTAGTGGACTATAACATCTCACCAGTTCTTGGACTGCCAACTTGCTTAGAAATGAGACTTGTAAAGAAAGTGCTTTCAATAACTACTGATACTATCAAAGAAGAGGACACAACTGAGGAGATATTATTGAGTTTTGCTGATGTTTTCCAAGAGTTGAGCTGTTTAGAAGGAGAACATCACATTAATATTTGACAGTTTGGTGAGCCCTGTGATTCACCCACCTAGAAAAATTCCCTCTGCATTAAAGGACAAAGTCAATACAGAACAGAGAAAATGGAAAAATTGAGAGTGATAGAAAGGGTAGAAAAGCCTATGAGTTGGGTTAACTTGATGGTTGTGATAGAGAAACCAAATAAAGTAAGAATCTGTATAGATCCATGGGATTTGAACAAAGCAGTTAAAAGGGAACACTACCCCATGAAGACAGTGAAGGAAGTAGCAACCAGGCTTGATAGAGTCAATATATTTTCAGTGCTGAATGCTGGTCATGTATTTTGGCAAATTAAACTCGATGAGCCCAGTTCTGACTTAATGACTTTTTATACACCTTTTGGGTGCTATAAATTCAAATTCTTACCATTTTGAATTTGTTCAGCACTAGAGGTTTTCCAAAGAAAGATTTCCCAGATCTTTGAAGGACTTGAGGGCACTGAAGTTATTATGCATGATATCCTAATTTGAGGTTCTGACATACAAGAGCGTCTAGAGTATGGAGTTCAGTACTGGTGCCCACACTTCAAAAAGGACATTAACCTGCTGGAGAAGGTCCAGAGGAGGGCTACAAAGATGATAGTGGGTCAGCAAGGTAAGGCATATGAGGAAAGGTTGAGGGCACTGAACATGTTCTCCCTAGAAGACAGGAGGAGAGAGAGAGAGAGAGAGAGGGGACATGATTGGAACCTTCAAGTACTTGCAAAGGATAAATAAGGTTGATAAGGAGAGTTTCTTTAAGCTGAGTGGCAACCATAACACAAGGGGGCACAGTCTTAAGCTGGAAGGTAGGAGGCTTAGGAGGGAGGTCAGGAAGCACTTCTTCACAGAGAGGGTGTTGTACACTAGGAATGCATTGCCAGAAGAGGTCATCTCACTGAAGACAGTGGGCAGCTTTAAGAGAGGCTGTGATAGGCATAGGGGGATGGTAAGAATCAAGGGTAGGGAGGATGGGAGGAGTGGGGAAGGAGGGCAGGAACATTAGCTCAAGCTGTGGACTCTGCAGTATGAGCAGACTTGATAGACCAAATGGCCTTCTTCTGCTGGCTTCTTCATATGTGTGTTTGTATGACAGGAAAGTACTGAAGAGAGCATGAGAATGCCATTTAATGTTGAACTTAAAAAAATTCTAAATTGGACTGAGTGAAGTCCCCTATATCGGTCACAAGCTCAGTAAAGAAGGCCTTATAACAGATCCTGAGAAAATTAAGGCAATTGTGGAAATGCAAGATTTATGGGGATGGTAAATTACCTAGGCAAACTAATTCCCATCCTGTCTACCATCAATAAACGCTTAAGAGAACTGCTTGAGAAAGAGACAGCATGGCACTGGGAAGACCGATATGACAAAGTGTTTTTGAAACTTAAAAGGGTCATCATGCCCCCCTTCCCCAGTGCTAGCATACTATGATTTGAACAAGCCGGTGGTCCTGTTGGTTGATGCATCCTCAGAGGGGCTGGGTGCCTGCCTACTGCAAAAGGGTCACTCTGTAGCATTTGCCTCATGATCACTTAACAAAGCAGAAAGGAATTATGCCCAAATAGAAAAAGAAATGCTTGCCATTGTGTATGGCTATACTAAGTTTCATCAGCATATCTATGGGAGGCAAAGGGTACTCATGGAAACAGACCACAAGCCATTAGAGAGCCTCTTTAGGAAGCCCCTATACACAGCCCTGCCATGAATTTAACATATGACACTAAAACTGCAAAAATATGAAAAGACTTGCCTGCTCCTGTTGGAAGCTGAGAAACTTGCTATACTGCAGAGAACAAACTAGAACACATTTGAGGAACTGGGAACTTGGTAAAACATAATATTGTAGGGGACTAGGAAGGTAAGTTACACTTTCTACAGAAAGTTTCATTATTTTCTTATTGGCATTAAGAACTGCAGGATTCCATTAAAGTGTAGTAATTTTATAACCAGAGGGGTTAAAATACAAGTGAAGTTGCTTGATTTCTATGCTAGACACATAGGATTTTGAAGGATATTTGTGCAATATTTTAGAAGTGTCCTGCTGGCTGAACAGTGAGTTCATTTTTATCCCTGGACTCAGTAGAGTGGTTTGTGTAGGAGCAGTGGTCTAGTACATTGTGGTGTTGGTTGACTTACTATAAAGGGCCGTACTCACCAGGGTAGTGGAGCAGTGGTGTATTTGATTGTTTATAACAGTCACCAGTGGTTGTGGCCTACCCACCCACACTTCCCCTCACCCAGCCCACCCCAGGCATGGCATTTCCTTTATAGCCAAGGTTCTGACATCACTTCCTCAACAGGTCTTGGAGCAGAAGTGTCATATTCTTAATTACCCAGCACAGTGCATACAGGATAAGTACACACAAACAAAAAAAACAAAACAAAACAAAAAAATTATATATTACTTGTTGTATATTATAAGGAAGAGGGACATGTGGGGAGTGGTGCAATGTACTGGCTGTGGGGCAGCAATTTTCCAGGAGACATTCTGGAACCTGCATTGCTGCCCTATTTTCAGGCAACTGTCAGCTTTGAGGGAGGAGGTTGCCCACCTCCAGGCTGAACTGGCAAGGACTAGGGAGGCCTCCCCCACCCAAAGAGCACCAGTTCCACAACCACTGCCTCAGAGGTTGCCATGTGTGAAGAGTAGATGGACCACAGTAGGTTCAGGGAGGGTGAGGTTGGTGGAACAGAGGTGTAGTGCCCGAGTTGCACCTCTACACAAATCATATGTCAGCCTGGCAAATCAAGGTTCCTCTATGATGACACCCTCATTGCAGACCAAGAAAAATGCTGGGGACATCCACAAGGGAGACCCACAAAAGAGTGGCAAGGGAATCCACAGGGGAAAGAAACAGCTTCTGATAGGGGACTCAATTGTTAGGGGTGTAGACCTGGGGAAGGGAGAGGAGAGGGAAGTAAGGTGCCTGCCTGGTGCCATGGCTTGGAGGGACAGGAAGCGAATCCTCAAGATTACAGAAGCAGCATCACAGGAGAGGAAACTAGATATAATTGTCCACCTTGGGACAAATGACCTAGCTAGGCATGAGATCAGTGCAGTGCAGGATGAATTTGTGGAGTTGGGGAGGGGCCTCAGACAGGTAGCAAGCACTGTAACCTTCTCAGAGGTGCTGCCAGTCTATGGCAGGGGTGAGGCTAGGGTACTGCACACCATGCAATTTAATGAATGGTTGCAAAACTGGTGCAGAGCACAGGGCTTTGGCTTCATTGGGGACTGGGGGTCCACCTGGAGAGATGAAGGTCTATACTGGCATGATGGTCTGCATCTGTCCAGGAAGGGAAACATGCTCCTAGGTGACAGGTTTAAAGGCTTCCTTGGCAAGCTTTTAAACTAGCCAAGGGGAGGTGCTGATAGGAAACAGGAAAGTTCAAGCCCCCACAAAAACATGGCAGGTAGTAGGGTAAACACTGAGTTACAGAGCTTGAACAGAGGGCAGACAGGGGCAAATGGAAAATGGACAAGGAAATAAGAGCAGGATGGGGTAAAAATGATAAAGCCAACATTAAATGGAGGGCAATGAGTACCAATGCCCATAGTCTTGAAACAAGCTTCCAGAGCTAGTAGCTCTGATGGAAGAGGAACACTTGGATATTGTGGCAGTCACAGAAACATGGTACATGGAGAACCATGACTGGATGTCAACATACCAGGCACACAATCTACAGAAGGGACAGGGAGGGTAAAAGAGGAGGTGGAGTAGCTCTCTACATAAGGGAAGGGATCAAAGCTACAGAACTAAAAAGTAAAGGGGGAGGACAAGAGGAACTCTGGGTCACCTTGGAGACAGGGAATGGCATCACAATCCGCACAGGGGTTGTATACAGACCTCCATCTCAAGGGGAGGAAATGGACAAGACAATTATAGAGGGCATTCTCAAAATGGCTGAAAAAGGGGAGATACTGTTGATGGGGGACCTGAATATGCCAGATGTTAACTGGGTGACATGGACTGCAGCCACATCCAAGAGCAGGGTCATTCTCGATGTCCTACAGGAGCATGCCTTAGACAGCTAGTGGTGGAACCCACTCAGGAGGGAGCAATATTAGACCTGGTACTCTCAAATGGAGAGAGGATCACAAACTTAGAAGTCAGTAGACATCTGGGAACAAGCGACCACTGCACAGTGTGCTTCATAAAAACACAACTATGGAGACAAGCCATACAAAGACAAGGATATTGGACTTTAGAAGGGCTGACTTTGGCATAATGGGTGAATACCTGAGGAATGCATTAGCAAATGGCCAGAAAGGAGGGTGGAAGAACAATGGAGAAAATCAAAACTGCCATCATGGAGGCAACAAGCCTTTGTGTGAAACAAATAAAGAAAACAAAGCGGAATAAAAAACACTATGGCTCTCAAAAGAGGTGTTAGGGAAGGTTAAGGAGAAAAAGGCTGCATTCAAAAAGTATAAGGAATCACAGAAGGAGCACAACAGGGAACTGTATCAATTAAAGCAGAAAGAAGTGGGGAAGGCAGTCAGAAAAGCAAAGGCCCAAACCTAGGAAAAGATAGCCAACTCAGTTAAGAAGGGGGATAAAACCTTTTATAGGTAAATTAGGGAGCATAGAAAGGTTAAAGGAGGGATAGTGAAGATTAATAAAGAGAGGGGAGGTGGGCAGAGGGAGACAGTGAAAAGGCAGAGATACTAAATGAATACTTTTGCTCAGTATTCACAAAAGAAGAAGAGGAGGAGTTACCTAAACCCAAACAGTAGAAGCACTCTGGATAGTGGGGTTGACACCAGTCCATTTACAGAAGAAAGAGTACTGAAAGAACTCCTAAAACTCAAGGTGGACAAAGTAATGGGGCGTGACGGGATTCACCCTAGAATCCTTAAAAAGCTAAGGGAGGACCTAGTGACACCACTAACCACACTTTTTACAAATCATGGGAAGATGGGGTGGTACCTGAGGACTGGAGGAGGGCAGATGTGATTTCCCTTCACAAAAGTGGGAGCAAGGCAGAAGCAGGAAACTACAGACCTGTTAGTTTGACCTCAGTGGTGGGGAAAATGATGGAATCACTTCTGAAAGAAAGAATTGTTGAGTACCTAAAGGCCAGCGGGTCACAGGACCCAAAGCAGCATGGATTCACAGCAGGAAGGTCATGTCAGACGAAGCTAATCGATTTCTTTGACTGGGTGACCAAAGTAATAGACCAGGGAGGGGCTGTGGATATGACCTACCTAGACTTTAGCAAAGCATTTGACACAGTCCCACACAAAAGATTAATAAGTTAGCCAGCCTGGGAGTGGGTCCCAGGGTGGTAGCTTGGGTAGCAAACTGGCTGCACAACAGGACACAGAAGGTAATAGTGAATGAAACACATTCTGAAGAAAGGGAGTTACTAGTGGAGTACCTCAGGACTCAGTACTGGGTCCAGTCCTCTTAACGCCTTTATAGGTGACATTGCGGAGGGTCTGGAAGGAAAGGTATGCCTCTTTGTGGATGACACAAAGATCTGTAACAGAGTCGATACACAAGGGGGGTAGAAAGGATGAGAAGGGACTTGGCAAGGTTGGAGGAATGGTCAGACATATGGAAACTTAGATTCAATGCAAAGAAGTGCAAAGTAATGCACCTGGGAAATAAAAATCCAGGAGAAGAGTACACAATAGCAGGGGAGGTACTAATGACAACATAATGGAAAGGGATCTGGGTGTAGTCATATCAGATGACCTAAAGGTGGGTAAGCAATGTGAGAAGTCAGTTAGGAGAGCCAAGGGGATACTGGGATGCATAGGGAGGGGCATCACAAGTAGAAAAAGGGAAGTGGTTATCCCTCTGTACAGACAGTTGGTGAGACCCCATCTGGAGTACTGCGTGCAGTTTTGGAGACCCCATCTACACAAGGACATAGACAGGATGGAAGCAGTCCAGAGGAGGGCAGCTAAAATGGTGCAGGGTCTACATCAGAAACCATATGAAGAGAGACTGAGAGCTTAATATGTATACCCTTGAAGAAAGGAGGGATGGGGGGACATGATAGAAACTTTAAGTACCTCAAGGGAATCAACAAAGTCCAGGAGGTAGCATCTTTCAGAAAAGAGATGTGTAAGAACAAAGGGGCACAATTTAAAGATAGAGGGGGGATGGCTCAGGGTAATGTGAGGAAATTTTTTTTCACGGAGAGAGTGGTGGATGCATGGAACTGCCTTCCTGGAGAGGTTGTGGGGTCTAAAACAGTGGGGGAATTCAAACATGCATGGGACAGACATAAGGCAATTATAGTGGGGGGTTGCAGGAAGTAGGCTGTTGGTTAAGTAAAATCTGCAGCTTATCCAATAGGTAGGGAAATGGGCAGACTGGGTGGGCCAAGTGGGCCTTATCTGCCGTCAAAGTCTATGTTTCTATATTTCTATGATGTGTGAGTGGAATACAAAGCAGGAAAAGAACTCCATATTGCAGACACACTTAGCAGGGCTGTTCAAAACTCACTAAGTGGAGAAAATGACATAGATCAATTTGAGGTCCACACGATCAACAAGATTCCAATTAGTGATGAAAAATTAAGATTGATTCAAGCTGGGATGCTATACTGGGGAAACTAGGCAACCACTGCAAACCAGGATGAACCACCACAGACATACAATAGTAAACAAGGTTAGTAGCACCCCAGTTGGAAACCATTTTTCACAAACAGATCATTCTCTGTCTGACTTATCTGTCCTGATATTAAGAGGCAACTTCAAAAACACACAGGACAGAAGGACATGGGAACTTAAATATATTAAACAATTTAAATCAAATAGTTGTGGACTAAATCTGGACATTGGATTTATGACACGCTATGGTAAACTGTAATTCTTTTGCTACTTGTTATCCACAGTTTTTTCTCTCTTCTTTTGTGTTCCTGCCTATTCTCCTGCCTCTCTTACATTTTCCTTTCAGCCTAGTCCTACCCAGCCCCTCCATATCTCACACATCACTGTGTATACTTACCTACCACTTTGTTTATCCAGGCCTTTTATGTTTTGTGAAATTTCATTCCTTCTAAGCTTCCTTTCATTTCTTAACATTCCCTACCTCCTATCTTCCTGCTAACATCTTGCATCTTTCTTATCTGTGTTCCTGTCTTGTCACCTTTTTAGCATCCTTTTATTTTCAGATGCCCTGTTCCTTTATAGCCCCTCATCCCTTCATTTCTTTTCACACATCCTATTATTTTTCATTTTGCAACTTTTAGAGACTCTTACCTCAGGGCTTTATTGCTTTGTGTTCCTTTTCTTCTCTTCTGAGCTTCACCTTGCCTAGTATTCTACCCTTCCTGTAATTCTCTTCTACTGTTTTTATACATTGCTCCACAGTTTATACAAATACTGCTTATGTTGCTGAGTTTGTCATTCACCTGAAGAAGGGACCTGTGAGGCCCTGAAAGCGTGTATAGAATTCCATCTTTGTACAAGACTCTTGTTGATCCAATAAAATTGTATCAAACATTCCAGCGTCTCCTGTTTTCAAGCTGAGACATACTGATACCCTGTTTTGCAGAAATTAAAAAAGAGACTGGTGGGAGGTAGGAGGAAATAGGCTGTTGGTTAACTAGGATCTGCAGCTTATCCAATAGGTAGGGAAATAGGCAGACTGGGTGGGCCAAATGGTCCTTATCTGCCGTCAAAGTCTATGTTTCTGTGACTGTGCTAGAAGGATGGCCTTCTGAAAGATCCAAAATTGATCCTGACCTTTGACAGTACTGGTTGTTTTGAGAGGAAATCACCACAGAGAATGGCTTATTATTAAAAGGAAAAATGCTTATTTTACCTGCATCCTTGAGAAAGGACATGCTTGCAAAAATATATATAGTAGTCACTTGGGCATAGAAAAATGCAAACAAAGAGCAAGAGACATACTTTTTTGCCTGGCATGAATAGCCAGATCAGTGACTTAGTGGACAAATGTGGCATCTGCAGCAATTACAGAAAGGCCCTACTGAAGCATCCACTGCAGCCCCATGAAATCCCAGAGAGACCTTGGCAGAAGGCAGGAGTTGACTTATTTGAATTTAACAGAGAAAACTATTTAGCAACGATTAGGTAGTATTCAAAATTTATTGAGATTTCTCAGTTGCAAGATACCGCAAGTGAGACTGTTATTAATCACATTAAATTACAGTATGCGAGGCATGGCATACAGAATCTGAAACACTTATTACAGACAATGGGCCTCAATTTGCTAGTGCCGAGGTTGAAAGTTTTGCCAAAAGTTATGAGTTTAAACACATTACAGCATTGCCTAGGTATCCCCAGAGCAATGGTTCGGTGGAAAAAGCTAGCCAAACTGTAAAATATTTGCTGAGAAAAGCTAAATAGGACCATAAAGACCCTTATCTTGCATTACTAAATTTGAGAAATACTCCAAATGAAGGCCAAGCATTGCCTGTTTAACTCCTGATGGGACGCAGAACAAGAACTTTGATTCCCACGAGACCTGAACTGTTGAAACCAAACTTAATAGAGACAGCTATTTGGGCAAAATTATGAACCAACCAAAGGAAACAGCAGTTTTATTACAACCAACATGCATGCCCACTCCCTGACCTGACTCCAGGACAGCCAGTGTGTCTGCACACCAATAAAAGTGAGTAGATGCCTGCAGTGGGTAACAGTACTGTCAGAATCTGAGAGACATTTTGGGAGCTCCAGAGACATTGACTAGATCACCACTGCAGGCACAGGACATTTCACCCAGCTGCTTGGGAGAGACAGAGAGAAGAAGAGCCTGTCAAAGTGGGGAATGACATACTTTCAGAGGGAGACGCAGCTATGGTGGTGCAGCAGCCAGAGGACCCACCACCAATTACATCAGCTGAGCATGCACAGCAAGCTGGCAATCAATGGAATCCCAACAGTGGCGAGTTGGATCAGTGGACACAGGATCCAAAAGCCTGTCAGATACAGGCAAGAATGGGACTGAAATTTTGGACTATGGACCTTGTAATTTATAAGTAGCATTATATACAGTACATATATATATATATATTAGAGGCAAAAAACTCCATTTAATGCATTTGTTAGGGTTGTTTCACACTGACAAAAGTGAGGAAATTCGATGTTAGGGTTGAAAGCCCCCCTTGGCCCCCTACCCCACACGGCATGGGGTGCGCATTACAGTTGTTGGACATAACTCTCACCCCATCACATGTGTAAAGAAGCAGAGGTGTAGGAGAATGGGGTGAGAGTTAGGACCGCATTCCTGATGCACACCTGGCTGCCGGGTTGGGGGTGTATGGGGGCAAGGGGGCTTTCAACCTAACACCAAATTTCTTGCTTTGTCGGTGTAGAAACAACCCTAACTAATGCAACAAACTGAGTTTTTGCTTCTAATTTCCCTTCTTTTTGAGAATGATAACGAGAAATAGTGAATGTAATGTGGCGGCCCTTTGGGCCCCGCGCTCCCGCCACATGATGTCTTAGCACATAGTAACATTGTGCCTGCAAACGCAAATAATAATGCGCATGGTGATGCAAAGCGAAACAGAAAGAGAAACAGTAGTGTAGAAAGAAATGTTAAAAACAATGCAAAAGCAAGCGTAAATGAAAACGCAAAGGGTAACTCTCATGGTGGTATAGACGTGAACGGTAAGTGAAACAGGAACGGAACCGCAAGCAAAACGGAACAGTAACAGTAATGTAAGTGCACAGGCTGGTTTTCCTCAAAAGCTGCATAAAGAAAGACAGTGAGTACAAAGACTGTATGCATAATAATGGTTCTCAGAGCAGAAAATGAGGAGTTGGAATACTAAATTGCTTATATCTCAGGAACCGTATGATGTAGAAAAAAAATTTGAAAGTCATATGATTAATGACTTTCCTGGCTAGTTTTGTACTTAGCCCCTGGTAGGGAGCTAAGTGTTTTTCTGACGAAAAGTCTGTATCTTGCACTGTTTCCGAGATATGGGCCCTGAAAGGCGCGGTGAACGCTGTAATGTTATCCTATGGGGAAAAAAAGAGAAGTTCGGAGTGCCATAACTTTGGCTTCCTATAATATTTTTTCACCAAACCAGACAAAGGCAAATCTGTGGGATGTTGGCTGTGTTCCCTCAAAATTTCAGTCCAAAAGACCAAACCGTTATTTTGCAGCAGGGCGCCAAAGGATTCCTGTAATGCGTCGAATGCCGTAATGTTATCCTATGGGAAAAAGCATCAGATTTGGAGTGCCGTAACTTTGCCGCCATGTAATATTTTTTCAACAAAACACTGAAAGGCACATCTGTGAGATGTCGGCTGTATTCCTTCCAAATTTCATGCCAAAACACCAAACTGTTCTTTTGCAGCAGGGTACCAAAGAATTGCTGTCATTTTCCCACAGCCTAGAAAAGTACTGTCGAAGTTTGCAAAAGCTTTCACAAATTCATTCGACAGTGTCACAAGTGCGACAGTACTTTGTGAAAGTACTTTTTCCAGAAACTTGAAAAACATATTTCTGGGGTGTTTTACCCCGAAATAAAGACATGGCTAGCATCCTCAGGGTCTGACTAAGTGAATACAAAAAGAATTAGTTTGCTAGAGGGTCACAATTTTAAATGCCAAGCATGTTTCTGATCACTAACTGAAAACAAAATGGCAGATTTGAGACAGTAAAAGGGCCATTTGCTATAGTAAAAACTGCATTTGTGACACTGTCGAACCTTTTGTTAACTTTTCCCATTGACTTATAATGGGAACTTGTTTTTTGAATAACTTTTGAACCATTTAATATGTTTTCATGAAATCTTCAAAAAGCACATTGGGGACCCCAGCCGCACGTTCACTGAAGATTTCGGACCAGTTGCATAAACCGTGCGACCTGTACGCACGACAGTAAAATTCCAGATCATGCTTAATAACTCCACAGCCATATATGCGACCAGTATGAAACTTGATAGATCCCAAGGCATATGGGTCTTGATCATGTATTCCAAATTTCAGGCAAATCTGTCAAACGTTTGCAAAGTTATTAAGGTGCAAAATTTGGGGTTTAACAAGTAAATGGCTCCTCAACCCTAACTATAGTGGCACTACCATGCCACTATATATATATATATATATATATATATATATATTTATAAAATGGGTAGGGAAATTGCTGCTCATTTATTGGACCTTGAGCATCTCATGACCATGTGCATATCAGAGTGCGACCGCACACCTGTACTTTTACCCCACTCCAAAACAATTTTGACATTTTATAAGATAGATAAACCACTCTGAGGTGTGCGGTCGCATGCCTTGGGTGGTTGATGCACACTAAGGCATGCATATATCAGAGCATGACCCCACACCTCAGAGTGGTTTATCTATCACACACACACACACACACACACGCATATATATATATATATATATATATATATATAGATATAGATATAGATATACATACATATGTATAATTAAAATGTTTAATCTTGTTGGGGGACTGCAACCTACTTAAGGGGAGATGTAAGGATATGAATGACATATGGTATTATGTCGTTCCTTATGTACACTCTATATAAATATGAGGTTGGCAGGCAATAACCCGCCAGTATCGTTCTGAGATAAGCTCTGCTGAACTGTACTGTACTAAGCTGGCAACCTTAGTAAATGTAAGTTTAAAGCAAACTTACTGGCCTCTGTCTATCATTACAAAATGCATGTGAAAGATATAATACTGTCTAGTGTGTTGTTGCTCTCCCGCTAAAGGGAAGAGTGCTTGGGAAGGATTCTGATTATGGAATAAATTAACTGCTACTTGACTCAACATATTCAATGGAATTTTATTTTACACAAAGGCTTGGATATTCAAAGGGGTTGCACCCCGGTAGGATAATGAGAAGGCTGCCTGGCACAAGATGCAAATCGATATGCTGGAGAACGCAATGATAATGTATGTAGCACAGTATCTGTCATTCGTGGTCACGCTATGGGGATGCAGCCGTCCACCGATGACAGGGGGAAGTGGTGACAAGGGGATCTGTGTAGGCGGGTAGGGTGGGGGTGCCACTGGATCACCAGGGCATTGCAATAGGTGAGTTTACCGTAATACATCAATGGGTGGGGGTTTCCACTAGACCACCAGGGATGTAATATTGTCATTTATCGGGGAATCAGGGACTCGGTGGGAGGGGGACCACAAGACCACCAGGGATGGTCATGTTTCATACACATCGGGGACTCGGGGACTGGGGAGCCACTAGACTACCAGAGTTTACTTCAGTAACATATACCGTGTGATCGCGGCTACAGGGCTGGGGATGCCCTGGGATCCCTACAGCACACGTCATGCTATGCAGGGTGCCAGGCACAAGTCTCCAGCCTGCCCTGCACAAGGCATGCAAATGGGGCCATAATGACATGCAAATGGACCCATTTGCACCTTGCATATATTATGGCCTCATTTGCATGCTCCCTGCTGAATATCGCAGGTGATGCACCTAGTGCAACTGTACCTGTGTTGGTGCATCCCCGTGCTCACTATCTGTGGCTTGCGCCGGCACAGTGCCACTGCACCATCCGCAGTTTGTGCCCTGCCCATGCCATATTCAACTGTGCTGTGCCATGGTGCAGCACCGTTGAATATCACCTGGACCTGGCCCCAGAGCATCACAGTTGTGCTGTGCTTAGGCTTGCACCACTGCCTGGCACAGTCTGAATATCCCAGCCAAAGTGTTTTTTTGAAATCTGGTGTCCCACACAGTCACTCCTTATTTATTTAGCTAGCCGTGGGTGAGGGGAAGTGGTCAAGAGGACACAGGGCAAAGTGTTTTTGTTTACTACTTACTTAATTTATTTTACAGATTCTGACTTACAGGTTTACTGATTAATTCGTCTATCTGACAGGACTTGGGACAAGTGAGGAACAGAGATCAGAGAGCAGGGAAGCCGACAATAAGTACTTTGTTGCAGGACATGGGCAGTGGTACAAGTGGTAGACAAGAAGTATATGAAATCGTTCAATGGCAAATATGAAATACAGAAAGAAGATCCTCAATCTGAAGGATGGCTGTGTTAATACATGTATCTGTTTAGACACTAGTAGATTCAGTTAGAGATATTAAAGTGTTTCTTGGAAAATAGCATTGTTGTACAAGTCAAATGTTGTTATGGAAACCCTGATTTCAGGTCACAGGCCCAGAAACTGTCATTATGTTGCTGATTTAAGAATTTCAGTTCCAGTGTAAGTGGGAAGAAGTACAGGAACTCCGTTCGTTCCTGCTACAAAAAAGGTACAGGAATTGAGTTCCCGTGTGTTCCTGTTCACTTTCATCACTGGACATGGGGCTTTATTCTGACTGCCCAGATAGGGTTGTAGGAATCACAAGATGGCTGCTGTACGCTATGTGTCTGTGGAGTAGGCACAGGAGCAGAAGCTGCTTAACTCTATCAGAATAGCTATAACAGGTAAACCACCAGTACCTGTGCCATTACTAAGCAGCCTTTCCAGACTTACTTGTGTGGCTATCTTGGTCTGCCAGTCTGCCCTGTGTACTTTTGTTCCCCCAGGGGTTGTGTAACAAGCAGAGTCCTTGGTGAAGGAGCTGTTTGAATCCCACCAGAGGAGCACGGTGCCTTGTGGAAGGCGCTATGCCAGGGCTGGGCCGTGCAGAGGATCGAATTGTTGGATCATTGAACCTAGGAGTTTGGAGTTAGAGTTGAAGTGATGAAGAAGTGAAGGAGCAGAGGGACTGATATGAGAGATGATCAGAATTCTGCATATGTTTATACTGAAAAGACAGACTGAATTTAAATGGAGTGCTGCAAAAGCATTTTGTTTTTATTTGTTATTTTCAGCCTGACGAACCAAGCTAAAAATCTGACTTGGGGCTCAACTGCTGATTTTTATGCTACCTATCTTTCCTACCTAGCAGACTTCAGTGTGGTGTAATATTTGGAAAGTGTAGCATTACACAATTTTGCTTTCTTCTAGCCTTTGGATAAATTTTAAATATTGTGTTTTAGGGCAAGGGGTTCTTTTTTTCTGTGCTCTGTGCTTTGTGTTTAAGTACCTTGTTTCTTGGTGTTTTGGGAGACTTGAGAAGTGTGGGAGCCTTGTTGTTTGAAGAACCGAGAGCACTTTCCTATTAATGGAAAGAGCGTATACCTTTAATTTTTAGAAAGATCTCTTGTGGAGTCTTAATTACTTTAATTTACTGCCCATAACATTAGCCGATTGTTGGTGATTATTGAGTTATTACCACTCCTCGATTAGTTATTTGTCTCATGCATACTGGCTGTACTTGTATGACTGCATGCTTTGCTCGCGCTTTTAAATCAATCAGCAATTTCATTTAACTGAGTCTTGTTTTGCTGATTGTTCATTCTTGTATTGTCTTATATGGCAATCCCTGAGCTCTATTAACAGGCATGAGTTTTCCAAGGGACATATAATTAAGACAGCATGAGTTTTGCAGAGACTTATAACTAGGAGAGTATAGGACAGCAGGTGTATTATATACTGAGCTAACTGCTGATATTTAGCTATTTAAGCGTATGCTTATATCTTGCCTGAACCTTGGTACTTAGGGGCAAAAACGCTTCCTAACTGTATGGATCAGACATGATTTCAGTGTTCTAGGGAAGTGTTACTGCCTTTGCTTGACAGTTTTAGCTTTGAAAACTTTTTGACATGACTTTCTAGCACAGTGGTGCAACTGCAGTACCTTGGGATTAGATGAGTTTTGTCCAGACATTCAAAATGTTGCTTGAGTTAAAACCTAAAACTTTAAATAAAGAAAAAAAAAAGGAAAAAGTGTTAACTGCAAGCTACTAATAATTCATAGGGCACGCTTCAGTATTTATAGTACTGTAACTCGCTGGCTATTAAATTAACTTTAGACTAATATAACAAAGGTTAAGACCCTAGATTTTGTAATTTAGTTGATTTAAGATTGCGTCTAAGGTGTATCCCAGAAAGAATTACTTTGTTGCCAATTGTACAGTAGGTAGCTGATTGTTTACATCAAGATATTAAGCTGGCAAAATTTCAAATTTGCTTGAGTCATTTTCTTTCTCCATTGAAACAGTGTTTTTTCAGACCAGGAAACTCCATGCTGAAAGATTGTAATACTTTCTGGATTAGAAAACATAGAGGCATAATTACAGCAGGCATACTGGATACTTGGTTTGCTGCAGACTGGGTCCAATTGTCAAAATTTACTTTCCTATGAAGGTATGCTAGACTTCATTTATGCTTTGTGTTTTATGCTTTTTCTATTTAGATGAAATAACCAGCTTTTAAATAAATAAGTAAAAGGATTAGTTTAAGAACTATTTTATTTTGTATGACTCTCTTGATTCAAGGTACTTGTTTACTTATTATAATAAACTAATGATTGGAAAATACTGCTTGGCAGCTACACTGGATTATTACCTCTAAGCTTCTAAGGTTCAAAGGTCTACTCATTAGAAATATTAGGGATTCTAGAGGAAGATATTTACTGTTATGTTATTATATTTTTATCTTCAGGCACTTAGCTACAGAAACATTACATTTATGCTGAGGGGCGCAAGCTATTTCAACAAGAAGAAAACAAGTGTGGAATACAAAGGAACCTTATACCTGAAACACTTACTGAAGATATTGATAAGTGATCTAAAAATTGCAGGAGTCTGTTTTATTGGAAGTTTTTATTTTATAAGTCTTATAGTGGTATTGTGATATAAGTATATGTGATATTTGTGTTTTGCTTACTTGTGGGTAAAACATTTTACTCTATTTAGCTTTATAGTTTATTTATAGAGAAACACTTTAAATAAGCAGCACTTTAGCAAAGTTGGAGTAATTCTGTAACAAAAATGAGAATGAGGAAGACAGCCTTACAACAGTCTATTACTATTATATCAGACTCCCCTGTTAACTGTAATAAAACAAATGAAAAACCAAAGTAAAAAAAAAACAATAGAGGAAAGGATAAATCTGACAAGGGCTGAAGTGCCATTAAATGAGAGTGATACCAGGCTTACTTCTACACCCTGTCAAGTAATCGGAAGAGATACAGCAAAGTTTGCTAAAAAAGGAAATGAGGAACAAGAAGTGACTGGGACCCAGTATCATTTTAGTATAGATTCAGTTTAATAGATCCCCTAATCTAGTGAATGACACCTTAAGTGAGTTTGTATCTCCCGTTTTGCAAGATGTAAAATCTAAAAAGTTCGCCTTTGTAGAAAGCAGTAGCTCTAGTATGATACAAGATTTTCCGGTTATCTCGCAGTCTTACAACAGCTTACCTGATGTTACATCTCAAAATAAATTATGTTCTGACAAAGATAAACTTATAGGGCTGGATATTCAAACTGCGCCATTCAAAGGCGCAAGCCCTTGCACTGTGCAAAATAGTTGCGCAGGGGTGTGTCCGGGGCGATATTCAAAGGAGTTGCGCTATTGAGCGACTCCTTGAATATCAACCCAACTCACAACTACTGGCGTATGGCGCAGTGGACTCTGCATCACCGCAAGTTGACAGAGTGAGCATTCAACTTGCGTGTGGCATTGGCAACACCATTGCGCCTATGCGCAAAATCCTGATATTCAAGGTGACATGCAAATGGGGCTATAATTCATGCAAAAGGTGCAGAGGCCATTTGCATCTGATTCTCCCCTTTGCATACCACTGGCAGGTGCGCCCGATCCCCAGGACTTGCGCCTGGCGCCCTGCCAGCAGCAGCCATTGGGGACCGACGCCCCTGCAGCCCAATCGCGGGAATCAGTGTACAATCCCCACCACCCACCCCCCGTGGCCCAATCACAGGCATAGTGTACTCCCCCACCAGCCCGATCGTGGGCAGCAATGTGGCTCCCCAGCGTATCCCTGGTGGTCCAGTGGACAAAATGCCTGATCGGCAGTAAGTTTAATAAACCCGCCTCCTCCGCAGTCATCCCTGGTGGTCAGTGGACCAAAATGCCCGATTAGGGCAGTACATTAATAAACCTCCCGAACATAGCCCTGGTGGCTAGTGTCCCCCCACCCACACCCACCCATGAAGCCCCACCACCCTGCTCCCCGGCGGCGGTGGTGGCAGCATCCACCAGCCTGCCACGCTGCCACCTACCTGACTGACTGCCCGGTAGGTTGCCGCCCATTGGTGCAGAGGAAGAGCCAATGGGCGTGCAGCCTATACCGTATACATGACAGTCCAGATTTGTGAATGAATTCTGCCAGGGGGAGCGGGTGGTGGGGTCATGGGTGGGTGGGTGGGGACGCTAGCCACCAGGGCTATGTTCAGGGGGTTATTAAATGTACCGCCCATGATCAGGCATTTCGGTTCACTGGCCCACCAGGGATGACTGCTGGAGGAGGGGGTTTATTAAACCTACTGCTGATCAGGCATTTCAGTCCACTGGACACCAGGGATACGTTGGGGGGAACTACATTACTGCCCGCGATCAGGCTGGTGGGGGAGGCACTATGCCCGCAATGGCCAGTGGGGGTGGTGGGGGATTTCAGTCGGCTGCCCATGATCGGGCTGTGGGGGGCACAAGAGGGTTAGGGGCCAGCACAGGTGGCAGCTGCTGTGTTGCATCCTGCAATGCAGCAGCTCACCTGTGGGTGACCCCGACTTAAGCCTTTTTTGGCTCAAAGTTGTGCAGGTGCAGGTTGGGGTTGTGCCTTAGCAACTCTGCACAGCCCGGCTGAATATCGGGCTGTGCAGTTTATGCATGGTACCTCCCCCACCAGTTCAGCATGCATTCATTTGCATTGCGCTGTTGCTCAGCCTGTTTTCAGTGGCGCAACTGCCTCCTGCTGAATATCGCAGAATGGAGCAAGTTCAGACTTGTGCAGGTGCAACCCTATTGCGCATGGTGCAACCCTTTTGAATATCTGGCCCATATTGCAAAATAAGGCAGTTGGGGAAATAGTGGAAGAACTGTGTGAGACTATAAGTGGATTAAAAGATCTAGCAAAGCAAGCTTGTATGAATAAACAGAAAGTTGCCTATCATCTCACTTATACCCCGTTCATAGATGAGAAATTGATTGAGAATTAAAAAAAAAACATGTAGCAAATGTAGACATCATGGAACAACTTGTAATGATTAAAAAAGAGATCACCGATTTAAAGGGTGAGGTTGCAGTGAATGTTATAAGACTTTAAGAACATTTGGCTTTTTCTAAAATAAATCAGAATCTAAAGCCTTCTAGTTCTCCTTCCAAAGTGAATAGTGACCTGCTTGGTTAATCATAAATTCAGAAGATACTTATGTGGAACTTAGAAAAGTTAACACTTCTGAAAAGACTGTGATTAATACCAAATTAGCTGATGGGGTACAGAACTTCCTACTGAAATCCATACTTCTTCCAAAAAAAAAAAAGTAAATAAAATGAAAAAGATCAAGACTAACAAAAATTTTGATCTGAACAAGAAAGAGTCCTGTAATCAGATTAGGAATGTTCCCATTAAAATCAAAATACAAAATTCTGTGGTGGAAGAGCTAAAGGGAGAGAAAAAAGGTAAAGGTCTTAAGGGTAACATTCCTTAACTAACAGGAACCGATGGGATAAAAAAGGGTTCAGATATGGACCAAGAGTTACTAATTACCAATGCCCCACAGGAGAATAAGAAGCACTGGAACCTGTTGATACTTTAACTCAACAGAATAATTTTGAGTGTCACAGCAATGGTGTAATAACAGATGTTTCAAGTTCTAGATTATTGGCTGATGCCCAGGCAATTGTAACCCTGACTGAAATATCTTATGACCCTAATGAAAATAGGGAAGTTCTTAGAATTTTGGCTAAAGTCATTTATAATTAATTTTTTGGGCTAGATATTGCCATTGATGATATCATTGATGTGATTAGGTCCTATGAATATGCCGGGGACAGTGATGTTCTACTGATTTTTTTCAAGAATGCCCATGCTGTCCAATATGTATGGAGAAACTCAGAGAAACTATATTATTTTGACTTAGGCATGGATTATCCAATCTTAATGAAGCATTTGCAGAAAAATACAAAATGGTCACATTTAACAACTGGTGAATTGGACTCTGAGTTGTCTAATTATCATAATATTCAGGACCTAGTCTATAACAATGGGAATACAATTGATTCAACTGAGGTTGTTCTATCAATTTTTGGGTTAGCCTATGCTGGCTGGGAAAATGATAATATGTTGAAAACTATGATTGCCCTGCTTTTTTATAACATTCTTGGGCTGAATTTCTATTCAAATGACATAGCTAATGTTGTAAGAGTATTCAAGCCTGGGTCAGAAGGAGTCAATTTGATGTTACATTGATAAATAATAAAATGACTGCCAAAATTCTGGAAGAGGCAACCCAACTTGATTCCTTGGGGATTTTGATAATAGATTTCTCAGGTAAAATTATGGATTGTACAGAGGATGTCAGTATAAAAGATGATATAAGAGATAATCAAACAGCTGTATACAATTTGGAAGTATTTAATAGATTTCAGCTCTTAACAGAAGAGCATAATTTTCTCTCTGTAAATCATAGTGGAATTGAGAAAACTTCTAAACAAGATAACGGTATTATAAACATGTTGAAAAATGGGTGTACTATGGAACCAGATGATTTCACCAAGAAGTACTCAGGTGATTTAAAGATTATAACTTGGAACGTTGCTGGACATTTTAAAAAGTTGGCTGATAATGATTATGTAAATTTCATTAAACAATTTCATATCATAACTTAACAAAAGACATGGTATGGAAAGGAACAGGATGATGTTGGTCAACTTAATGGATACCATATTCTTCAAAATTATGCTATTAAACATTCACAGAAGGGCAGATTAATTGGTGGCCTTATTATATTTATAAAAAATTCTAATAACATTAAACTTATACAACATAAGGTACAGAGTAACTATGTTATAGCACTAATGGCCTTGAATGAATCATTGGTCATAATCGTTGATGTGTATAATCCTCCAAATAAATCACTTAATTATGATAGGAAGTTATTTGATAACATTTCTGCAGAAGCTTCCTCTTTACAAAAAAATTATAATAACGTTGAAGTATATATAACAGGTGATTTCAACATCAGACACCCTACATTGAAACCACATTTGGATAAAGATGTTTTGAGTAGGGAAAAACAATTAGATATACAGTCACAAGTTTCAAAAGATCAAACAAATACAGATAGAGAACACAGAATGGAGAATTTGCTTTCTGATCTGGATCTTATAATATTAAATGGTAGAACATCTTCTGATAGTAAGGACATGTACTCCTATATAAATTATAGGAGTACATTGCTAATTGATTATGTTTTAATCTCACCTTATGACTATCAATGATATTTAGATTTACAGGTTATATTGAGATCTGACAATGGCCATTTTCCAATAGTTACTGCTAGAAAGTGGGATATCAAACCTCAGGATTTACAGGAATCAAACATAGCAATAATTAATAATAAAAAGCTAAGATGGAATATGTTTAAATCTGAAGACAGACCTGAGCTAGCAGCCTGTCTTCAAAACATGCTAGTAACAGAAGTAGAAGGTGAACTAGATCTAGTAAATATATACATCTCCATTATAAATATTTATTTATTTATTTATTGAATTGTTTCACCAGGAAAGATACACAAAGCAACTTAATGCTCGTCTCACAGTATGTCCTGGGGGAAGGGGTAGTGGGAGGTACAGTAGTAGTAATGACAAATTGTACAGCAATACAGAGGTGCAATTAAATGCAGCAATAAAGAGGTACAATATTATACAATACAATACATACATTCAAGCATGGTCAAGGAATATGGAACATAGTAAAAAGTACATCCATGTGAGAGGCATCCATTTACAATACATGAGGAGCATAGATGATGCAGGTATATAATACATAATACATACAAATAATTAAGAACAATGCTGAGACATGGGCCTAGGTGGAGTGCAGCAGTAGTATGTGGGTGGTACACTGTAGCAGTCACAGTAGCCTGGGTGTAAACATAGGTGAGCATGTCTCAAGGTTAAGCGCTAGACCATGAGGGGTATGTTAAGTGCATGAGGTAAGGGGGCAGGAGAGAAGGTGAGAAAGGAGTTAGGTAAGGAGGGGGTCAGAAGCAGGTGCAGGAAGGAGTGAGATAGTTGTGTAGTGCAGAGGTAAGAGAAAAAAGGGAGGAGGAGAAGCAGATTTGAGGAAGCAGAGAATTCCACAGTTTAGACAGGTGATACAAGAAGGCTTTCTGACTAGAGGATGTGGTTCTACCAGGGATAGAAAGGGTGTGAGTGCCAGCATGAGATCTCAGGGAATAGAGGGAGGGGGAAGGAGTACCAAGAGAGGAGGAGGTGTATGAGGGGAGTAAACCAAGCCAGAATTTAGAGATGAACTTAGCACCGTGTAAGGCTCGACAATTGTGGAGGGGAAGGAAGTTGAGGGAGTGGTAAAGATCACAATGATGGGTTAGGAGGGGGGCGTCAAGAGTGAAACAACAGAAGAAGTTGTAGAGAGAGTCCAGTCTGGATAGGTGGGACTGTGGGCAGCACCATAGACTATGTCGCAGTAGTCAAAAATGGGCAAGATCATCTTCTGTACTAGCTCACGCCTGGTAGCAAGAGGGATGCAGCTGCAGTTTCTGTAGAGGGCACAGAGCTTAGGCCTTATTTTTTTCAGAATGGCATCTATATGTACAGAGAAGTTGAGGTATCTATCCAGCCAAATGCCAAGATACCTGAATGAGGAGACATCCTCAAGAGCAGTCCCATCAAGGGTGTGAAAGGAGGGGAGGTTGCTTAGCTGAGCAAGTCTCTGCCTTGTGCCAAAGGACATGGAAACTGTGTTCTTGACATTTCAAAATAGATGGTGTGAGTTAAACCAAAGTTGGACCTTGGTGAAGTCAGACTGAAGCCTGGCAGTGACATCAGGGACTGATTTACCAGAGGTAAACAGCACTGTATCATTGGCATACATGTGGATGCTGGATGATGAGCAAACCTGGAGGAGCTCATTTAAAAAGATGGAAAACAGGGTGGGGCTTAGCACTGAACCCTGGGGGACTCCAGCGGTAATAGGCAGGGGGGTGAGATAACATCAGCTATTCTAACTGATTGTGACCTGCCGGACAGGTAGGCACTGAACCAGCCTGTGGCAGTAGGGGAGAGTCCAGCTGCTGATAAGCTCTGTAGGAGAAGGGGGTCAGACACAGTGTCAAAGGCTTCGGCCAAGTCAACAAACATAGCTGAGGTAATGTTCCCTTTGTCAAAGCCTGAGGAGATGGTCTCAGTTAGCCTCAACAGAGAGGTGGTGGTGGAATGGGCTTTCCTGAAGCCAGACTGGAAAGGTGTGAAGAAAGCGTAGTCAGAGAGGAACAAGGAATGTTGGTTGAATGCTATGTGTTCTTGGAGTTTGGCTAAGGTAGGAAGGAGAGAGATAGGTCGATAGTTCCCAGGAGAGGTGGAGCCTCCTCCCTTAGGGAGGGGGAGGACTACAGCATGTTTCCAAGCCAAGGGAACAGTGGCAGACTCAAAGGAGAGATTTAGTATCAAGGACAGAAGATAAGCAATGGCAGGAACCGAGAGGGAGAGGAGCCTAGGGTCAAGGACATTGGGCGAGGAGCCTTTGGTAGAATCAAGTGCCAGAAGAGCTGATAGAATAGTTTCAGGAGAGACAGGAGAGAAGGAGAACTGAGGGGGGTGGTAGAGGTGAGGGATGGCGTGGGGGCAGAACAGCAGGGGAGAAGGGGCAGACTGTGGGAATGAAATTGGGGCAGGTAGGGGAGCAGTGGGTGGGGAGATAGACAGGGACACTGGGGCAAGAGGGGGGGTTTGGGAGGGTGCTAAGCAGTGCAGAGGCACAGGTGGCAAAATGGGAATTGAAGCAATCGGCAACGGCCATAGGTTCAGTAAGGACAGCATGGTTGTGCCTGAGGATAGGTGGTGGAGTGTTTGAAGAAGGCAAGAAGAGGGATTGGATGACCTTCCAGAATTTAGATGGGTTGTTTGTGTTAGTCTGGAAGTTGGACTTGAAATGCTCAGCTTTGGCTAGGCAGATGGCTTTAGTGCAGCCATTTCTGAGTTCACAATAATGTTTGAGGTCACTAGTGCAGTTGGTGGCTTTAGCTCAATGCCATGCAAGGTTGCAAGCTCATTGGTAGGCCAGTAGCACAGGTGAGACCCAAGGTAGGTGTGCACCACGTACCCTAGTTTTGCAGAGCAGAGCATGGGAGTTCCAAATTTGTAGGAACTTGGAGCTGAAATGGGCAAGGGCCAAGTCAGCTGAGGAAGCTGAGGATGGGGGGACCAGTTGGTTTGAGCGAGATACTGAAGTAAAAGTTGCAGGTCAAGAGATGCGAAAGGATGAGTGAGAGTGAGAATTGTTTTTGCTGGAAGCTTGGACCTATGTATTTTACGCACTACAAAGGTCATGTGGTGGTCACTGATAGAGTTGGGTAATAGCCCTGAAGCCACTACATGGTGGGGATGGGAGGGGAGAACTAGGTCAAGCAGGGAGTGGTTTAGTGATTTATAGTTTAGTCGAGTGGGTTCCAGTATAAGTTGCTGGAGGTTTAAAACATCTATGATGGAGCAAATATGAGCCAGGGATGGAGCCAGCCAGTTTAGATTTAGATCACCCAGGATGAATAGTTCATTGTCACTGGCCATTGAGGAAAGTTTTGTGACTAAGTCAGTGACATTGGAAGTTGGCTGCCCTGGGCGACGGTAGACTCCAGCGATGAAGATGGGGATGGTATGGGGATAGGAGATTTTTAAAAGTAAGGTCTTGGGGGAGGATTGGACAGTTGAAGTGAAGGAGGGAGTGAACTGGAGGGTAGAGGAGGTATAGCTAGCCACACCACCGCCTCTCCCTGTCCTGTCCTGTCTAGAGATGGTAAAGCCAGGGATGGCGATAGCATGATCTGGAATGTTTTTTTGTCAGCCAGGTTTCAGAAATTACAATGATATCTGGGGCATATACAAGTGCCATGGGTTGTAGTAGAGATTTTGGAGCGAGGCTTCTTATGTTTAGGTGAATGATTTTAAGGCCATTTGGTAATGTCAGAGGGGTGGTGGTTGGGAGGGCATCGGGTGGTGGGTAATCTATAACAGGGTCTGAGTTTGGGTGGATATCCCCAGATGCTAGCAAGAGTAGGAGAAGAGGGAGAAGGGGTACCCTGCTTCCTTTATAGGAGCTAAGGAGTAGCCATTTAGCTTTTTTATGGGTGAGATATTGAAACATAAGGTAGGATACCAGCCTGAGGAGGGTGATGAAGTGGGTGGGTACTGAGGTTATTGAGGTGCAGGGAACCACTGAGCAGCAAAGGAGGGGTACAGTCTCAGGGTGGAGTGCTGTGCCAGAGAGGTGGACTGTGCTGTTACCCATCATCAGCAGCTTAACCAGAGTGGGTGAGCCTCTCAGCAGCTTAGTAGGAAGTGGGATAAGTAGTGCTAGGGACAGTACCAAAGCTAGATACCAAAGTTTTAGTGCCTGCCAGGACAACAGGGTAAAGTTCAGAAGGGTGGAGTGACTGGCGGGAATGAGAGGGCTAGTAAGCTGTGTTTTAGAGGCACTCAGCTAGGAGATCCCTCTAGTGGTAGAGTACTATAAGCAGCCAATGGGGAAGTGGGCTGTTAGAAAAAAAGCTGATAGGGTGACCAGCGGTAGGGTATAAATAAAAGTGTCGAGCTTGGGTGGGTGGGAAGCCAGCACGTAGCACTGGTGGGGCAATAATGGCTGGTGGCAGAGCCATACCTGGAAGGCTGAGGATCCGGGGCAGAGAGCTCAGGTGGTGGCTTGAGATGAGCTATCAGTCCGGTGGCCAAGGTAGCTCATCAGTGGGAGCTTGCAGTCCCTGCGGTAAGGGGCCCAGCTGAAGAGAAGAAGAGAAGGGGGGATTAAGTAGGCTGTCTGTGGCACAGAGGTGTGGTCAGACCAGCAGGGATCCCAATTTGCACAACAATAGAGTAGTTTGTTTGGGCACTAGAAGTCTGGAGCAGCACAAAACCACAAGAGAAGCCTGTAATTACTGCTCTTTTTAGACAAATTGCACTTAAAACTGTAAACTGGCTGTAATCATTGCATGTATTTTACATACAGTACTTAAATTATCTAAAATAATGCCGGTTTTGGAGAGCAGAAACTGAGGAGAGCTTCTGGCCAATCGGAGTGGGCCCTGGAGAGGCGCTCATGTTCCTATTGGCTGGTGGCAGAGCTGTACCTGGAAGGCTGAGGATCTGGGGCAGAGAGCTCGGGCGGTGGTTTGAGATGAGCCATCGGTCCGGTGGCTGAGGTGGCTCGGTGGTGGGAGCTTGTGGTCCCTGCGGTTGGGGGCCCAGCTGGAAGGCTGAGGATCTGGGACAGAGAGCTCACGTGGCAGCTTGAGATGAGCTATTGGTCCAGTGGCCAAGGTGGCTCGGCGGTGGGAGCCTGCAGTCCCTGCAGTGGGGTGCCCAGCAATATCTATAACAAAATCATGATAAACTATAATGCTGTGAAACAATTACCCATAAAATATGAAAACTGGTTCTATAAAACATGTCTGCTTTAAAAGAAAGAACTTGCTATGGCAACTAGAAAAGTTAAAAAGCAGCCCACCAGAGAAAATAAAAGGAAATGTAATAAGTTTAGAAGAGATTATAAAGAACATTGGGATAAGATGTTTGAGGCTATTGAGCAGAAGGATGATTGGGCCTTCTGGAGATTGGTTTCATATGACACCTAACAATTTAAAACTCAAACTGATTCATATGTCCATCTCGATTATTGGACTAAGTATTATTATGATGTATATAATCAAAACTCTGCAGATAATAGGTTATCCAAAAATGCCATAGCCTTAAAATCAATACCTATAGAAATAGATGATAATTTTATGTGGCTTACCTCAATGGAAGTGGCAGTAGCCTTACAAAGTTGTAAACAGAATAAAGCTCCAGGCCCGGACAATATAGTGGTTGATTTCTATTTAGAAGATATAGACTGGTGGTCAAACTTATTAATGGACTTTTTCAATAAATCTATAATGTATGATTATACACCAGCATCATGGCTTGGTAGTCACATTTTACCTATCTTTAAAAAAGGCAACAGGGCTCTTCCTGAAAATTATTGTCCAGTTAGCTTAACTGATACTTTAGCTAAAGTTTATGCAAAACATTTTATTGAATAGGTTATTGGATTGTATAACAAAGTAGACAGGGTCATCTATCCTTCAAGCAGACTTTACTAATGGCTGTGGCACAACTCAGATATTCATTTTCAACATTTGTTAGAAAAATATTGCGTAATAAAGGAACAAAAACTTTGTTGCATTTGTAGATTTTAAATCTGCTTTTGATTCAATAGATAGAAATACTTTATGGCTTCAAATGCATAATATGGGTATTGACCTGAATCTAATAATATAGTATTAGTAAGATGTTTATAACTAATACTTGGTCTAAAATACAGTAATCTAATAACAGATTGCTAACAAAAGAAATTCCTACTGTTTGTGGTGTTCAGCAAGATTGCGTATTGGCACCTACCTTATTCAACATCTATACTGACAAACTAATAGTTAACATGATGAGTATTGATTTCCATTCTCCAAAATTGGCTCAGATTACAAGTCCCCTGCTGGCCTACGCGGATGACTTGACGATCTTCTAATTGACTAGGTTAGGACTACAAAGAATTCTGGACAAACTTAACAGCTTGTGCAAAAAGTTAAATCTAATGCCTAATCCACAGAAAACTGAGGTAATGATATTTGGAACTAAGAAAAAATATAGAAAGCTTTCATTGGATAGTTCCTTATTGGATTTTGTTACAGAATTTACATATCTCGGGGTTACATTTTCTTTAAATATGAAGTGGAATGAACATATTGACCTTGTAGCGGACAAAATGAATAAAACAGCTTTAGGTCTGAAAAGGTTTAATGTTAGATAAGGAGGACATATGGTAGCACCAGTGATTAAAGCAATAAATTTCAAATTAATACCCCAAGGGTTATATTCTGCTGAAACCTGGGGTCTTGTGGAGTCACAAACAAGCATTTGTCAATGCCGAATGTTGCTTGCAGTGCAATGTGCATACTGGACCGCAAACAATCGAGGCTGAATTTTTTAAGAATGAGTGTAATAATAGCACTGATCTGACAGTAAATAAATAAATAATCCAAAATCCTGACAAATGCAGACAACTCACTGCTGTGCAATATTGTGTGGAGCCAGAAGCAAGCAAGGCTGAATTCTTTTTTTAAGAATGGGCTACTGTTTTGTACTGTACTGTAGCACTGATCTGAAAAATAAATGAATAAAAATAAAACAAAACTGCACTTAAAAAAGTTAAAAAAGAAGATGCAGAACATAATGCAGAACATAATAGTATTGGATCTCTCTGAAGCACTGATCTAATTGCATTCTTACAATTCTTCAAGAAAATGTGCTGTCAGACTCCCCCCACACACCTCAACAAAGCCTTTCGTGCTTACCTTAGTGATGGTACATTTGTTTGTTTTCACCTCTGTTGTTTATGCCCAGCAAGTAAACAAATAATTGTAAACTCTGCAGATTTTGTTTTTGTGCCTGATCTGTGTTTGTGTCCGATATGTGCCTAAGGAGTGCTTTCTTAATGTAGAAATGTGTTTGTTTTTATAGCAATGCACGAATACAATATTTTATATCCATTAAGGCATATAATGTGCCACTGTGGACTGTCTGAGAATTGTCTAATACATGGTAGCTTGGCATGTCTGCATTTCGGAGGGTGTTTGTAGCCTGTGTCGGGATTTCGTGACACAACTGCCAGTCAGGATTCAGAACTTGTCGGTAAATACAAAGTCAGGATTTAGATATCGGGCTTTTGTGAGATGGGATTACTCATGTTGGGATTATGTACCTACCCCAGATTTATCCTACACCACCCGGCAGAGGTGCAAGGCATTTGATAGTATTCATGGCTGCCTGTGCCAGCTAAAGATCAGCAGCAGTTACTGTTTACTGCGTGGCTCGAGTATCATGGCAAGGGCGACATTATCAATTCAATGACCCCAAGGATGTGGCTAAGTTTATTACATGCATCGAACAAGAGATGGAAGTGACAGATGATGGTGTAGTTTTGTCGTCAGAGGACTGAGGCAATGTATGGGTGTGGCCACATAACTGTAAATTACTTGTTTGGTCTAGGAGCTGAGGACTTGTTCAGTTATGAAAGTTAGATTTCTCACTAAACCAGTGTGGATTTTTCTTAAATACTATAGTGATGTTGCCCTTTCTTTTCTGTTGGGACTCATGAGATTTTAGATCAATTACCTCCCAGATTAGGGCTATCTACATGATTTATTTAGTTGATCATTACCATACCAGATGTTTCCTACTGTATGGACACTTGTGGCATTCTTCTCAGTCTGCCAGGAATAAACTGTGGTGATCACTTTGGTTTAAAATGTTCTTATCATATTAGTGTTAGCTATGCTTAGAGTATTGTTCCTTGTGGGGAGGAGTGCATAAGCACACAATATGCGTGCATGTGTGTATGTGTGTGTGGGAGGTGCGCATGAGCACGTGATCTTATCGCTGCTCACTGAAGCATAGCTCTCCCTTTCAACTGTACAGCACTGCATTTCAACAGCTGTCAGAGACAGCTGCAGCATTGAGTGGAGAACTGCTGCTGCATCTTCAAAGGCACTGACTGAATTGGAAGATGGGTGCCACACCTCCGAAAACTCGGATGATGGCACTATGTTTCTTGCACATACGTGCAAGCAACATAGAAATAGATGTGGTTGTAAACAGGGCATATAAACAGATTTTGGGGCATTCATATAGCTCTCCTAATGCTTTAGTCAGGTTACAGTTGGGACAAATTTCAGTAAAAGAATTGATTCATATCTATATATTATCTTTCTGGTTAAAACTTAACTTATCAGAACATGCTCTATTGAAAAATGCGTTAAATGAAAAATAATTATGGTCAGAGAATACACAATTTAATTGGCTTTGACAGGTAGAGCACTTATTGGAACAGTGTGCGTTAACAAAGTTAAAAAATTGGATGGATAAAAAGATTACAATAAACTTGGCCTATTTGAAAGTTATAAAAAAATTTAATATTTACTAGAGCTAAAGAAAATGATTTACGATTAATCAGTGATCTGAAGCTTTGTGATTGGCTTGTTAATAACACAAAACAGCATAGTCTAAAGTTCTACTTAACTAATTTACATGATCCTGAGTATAGAATAATCATAACACAATACAGATTTGAGTCCTTTCCAAGTAATATTCTGATGGCTAGATATTCTAATGACCCTCAAGACTCGGGTTTATGTAACTGTGGTATGACTGAGCTTGAGGACTTACATCACATAGTATTTATATGGCCTTGGTACTCTGACTTAAGAAAAAGGTTTCTCAGAGAACTTATTGGTTCCATGGCACTGCCTACTCGTTATATTTTGGATCTGCTGTTTAACTCAGAGGAAATCTCTATGCTGGAGAAATTATCATTGTATCTTCTACACGCATCATTAGGCAGGAAGAAAAAAATAGCTGCTAGAGCTATAAAAGTGCTTTGAGATAACTGAACTGTAAGATTTTGCAATGGAATCTGATAGCCCTTTTGGGGTCTGGAGCTCTGATTTTATTAATGTATTATTAACTATTAATGTATGTGTTAATGTATTATGTTATTTTGTAATGTATTACAGTCTGTTTATATTGTAATAGCAAATATGTCAACAATAAACTATCTACTATTACTACTATATTATGACTTACAGCAGCAGTTTTTTTTTCAGGCATAGGCAACTGCAGAGGAGTCTAATTCGCCACCCTCCCCATCCCACCCACCCAGGGTTCATCCATCGTTTATAGTCGTACAATAGACCACACCTTCCTGCTGACACAGGAGAATTGGACTAGGCACAATTAAAGAAGCCTCCTGATATACTATCAGCAATATGGAGGCATCTCTTAAATCAGGACAGCACCAATGTAGTAATCAGTAAGAGAGGGAAGGTGAGAGAGGCATTATTTAAAAAATCTGCTATAGCAATAGGAGGGTTTAAATAGGTTTGAAGGAGGGGCCATTGGCAGAACAGTAGAGAAAGATGTAGGGAGTGGTGCAGTACAGTAGCTGCAGAGCAGTAGTCTTCTTGAGGACATTCTGAGTACTGCGGTGCTGCCCATATGCAGGCACGTCTCTGGGCTGAGGGTGGAGGTCAAGGTTGAGGGAGGGGGTCAGAGGCAGATCCCCATCTGGTCCAACTTAGAAACTCCTCTGCTGTCCTAGAGGAGGGGATAAACAAGGGAACCTGAGTTTGCAACCAGGGAGGATGAGTGGGTCCTCCAGCAGGGAGACCCAGGGGTGGGAGGTAGAGGACCACAGAGAAAGAGGATGCTACTCCTGGTGGGGGGTTCAATCATCTGGGGAATGGATCTGGGTACAAGTAGTGGGGAGGAGAGGGAGATCAAGTGCCTTCCAGGAGGCACAGCTCAGAGGGAGGGCAGGAGAATCCAGAGGATCACTGCTGTGATAGCTAGGAGGGGGAGCTGGAGGTCAAGGTTCATATGATGACAAATGACCTGCCAGGGAGGAGGTGAGCTTAGAGCAGACACAGGAGGACTTCAGGGAGCTGGGTAGGCACCTTGGAGAGGTATCAGGCTACATAATATTCTTGGAGGTGCTGCTACTCCACACCGGGGGGTTCAAATCTCCACATCAGCAAGTTCAATACTTGGTTGAGGAGCTGGTGTGGAGATAATGGTTTGGGCTTTTTGGGGACTGGGGACCCACCTGGAGGGATGGGGGCCTGTAAAGGGAGATGGCTTACATCTGTCTAGGGAGGGGACTGCAGTCCTCAATGAAATGTTTGGATGCTTCCTTGCCAAGCATTTAAACCTGCTGGGGGGCATCGGGAACAGGGAGACTTAGGCAGCCCACCCCCATAGTTCAGAGTAGCTAGTAGGATGGATCAGGAGGAAATGTTCAGGATAGATTTTCCCAAACTTTTGACAAAGGGTAAGGCAGGGGAAGGGAGGCAGCAAAAGAAAGACACCAGGGTAGGAAAGGGGGAACAGGAAGGCAAGTGGAGATGCTCAATCAGAACAGGCTGGGAAGCAGGGATAGATATGCTTGGGATCATTACAAGAGATAAGGCAGAGGTAAACAGGCAGTAGGAGAAAGAAACCAGAGGTGGAAGGAGGGAACAAAAAGGCAAAGGTAGAAATGCAAGGGGCACAGCCTGCAAAACATGGAAAGCTATGGCTACAAATGCCTGCAGTCTGGGAAACAAAATCCCAGACCTGGCAGCCTTGATGGTAGAGGTGGACCTGGACATAGTGGCAATTACCGAGACATAGTACACTGGTAACCATGACTGGGAGATAAATGTACTAGAGTACACTCTACACAGGAGGGATGGGGTATAAGGGGGGTGAGGGTGGCCCTCTGTGTAAGAGAAGGTATCAAAGCATGTCAGTGCAGGGTAGATGGGGGAGGCTGAGGTACTGTGGGTCATACTTGAGGCAGCTCTAAAATTAAATTTAGGTACGGAGAGGGTCTTGTACCTAATTCTTCCCAGATTGAATGCTGCAGAAATCTGTTAGTGTCTAATCTGTATTGGCTCCTTAGATAAAAAAGGTCTACCCATATCTCTTGATGAGGCAAATAACTCTGAAGCTTTTTTATTTTATTTTATTTATTTATTTGTTTTTTTCTCACTTAATTGCCTAATGTGTTGGCTACCCTATGGTCTCGAAGTATAACGTTGCTGAAGTCTAACAGTTCTAGGGCTAATTCGTCATTGGCTCCCTTGACCCTCAGGAAACACAACCCTCAGAGGGACCTAGTTGCTCCCTATAGCTTTTTTGCACAATCATATTCCTGGTATTGTACTGCATATCCACCATATGCAACACAGTTCCTTCATCCCCATATACAATCCCACCATGGGATGGGTCACTACAGAAATATATTCATATGGATTGCAGTTCACCTTATCTTATTTCTTATTATTGCTGTGCACCCCCCATTTCACAAATAGCCCAAACCCTAATACAGATGCCCCTAATTTCAATTCCCATAATATCCTCTTTCTGCAGAGTCAATTGCCTAAAGATGCCCTAACTCTACAACATCCTTCCACTGGAATGTCCTACGTGGAGATATTAGAACTTTTTAGAAATATGAGACCCCAGATCTATTGCCATATCCCACTAAGTAGGCCAGCGAGTGTTTTGTTTTATGCTCGATCCCTTTACCATTATTACACTGCTATGCAGACAAGGCAATTGTATCCTACACTGCAAACAGACCAGGCAACACCTTCTCAAAGTCTTGATAAATGGAATACTAAAGCTTCTCTTGTAGATGCTACTCTGCTCTGGCAACGTAGAATTAAACCCAGGACCTTTCATGCCTATTACTGCCCCAGCTGAGCTAGCCCTGCTAACAGGTATCAGCATACTGCACTTTAACGCATGCAGTCTGTTGAAAAAAACCTGATCTATTACAGGCCTGGGTACTACACATAACACCGGATGTACTGGTGATATCAGAATCATGGCTGGGGGGTTCTACCCCTGATCACAGTGTCAATATCCCATCATATAACATCTTTAGGGCCAATAGGCCTACTAGAGTAGGTGGGGTTGCGATATACGTGTCAGACAAATTCTCAGCCTCAGTTATTGACTCTTCCTCTATTCACAAAGAATTCAAAAGTCTACCACTAAAAATCTCTCTCTCTCGCAAAGCGAATCTGTTTGTGAGGTAGGCTGCTACAGACCCCTGTCAGAAGGGCTAGAGATGCTAAACTTTCCTCACAAAATTTTAAGCTCAACAGAGTCGGAAACCATCATTATGGGAGATCTCAACCTAGACTGGAACTCTACCTGTTCGATGCCTCTAAAGGACTTCTGTGTGATGCCTACAGTCTTCATCAGCTAATCTCAGAAATGACATGTCCCAACAACAAAACTCCAGTGCATAGTACACTCCTGGAATTAGTCTTGACTAACAAACCCTATAAAATCTCCCACGTAGGAGTATTTCACATCAACATTAGTGACCACAGGGATATAGCTTGTGTAAGGCACATGCCAAAAATATCCTCCAGGGCAGGGTCATCAGTATGCCTCATCTGCTTGGCACCCCAGTGGAATGGACCAGCTACCCTTAAGGCAGTGTGCCTTGGATATATTGCAGGGTACACCTACAAAAGGAGTTACCGCAAATTCAATCCCACAGCATTCTTGGTTGATCTTAGCAGAATTAGATGGCAGGAATTCTAACTTGCTCAATCCATCACTGATGCCTACACCACCTTTCAGACTGTAGTCCTAAAGGTGACTGACTCCCATGCACCAGACTGAGGAAAAAAATCATGTCTCTGTTTCAATAGCATCATAAAAACAGCCCTATGCCACAGGTATGCTCTCTAGAAAAAGGCTAGAAAAACCAAATCAGAATCAGATTGGGTTGCCTTTAGAATGATTAGGAATCACTGTACCAAACTAATTAGATCTGAAAAGGCAAATTACTACCAAAGTGTGTTGGAGTCCAACAAGAATAACGGTGCTAAATTCTGGCAGACTTTGAATGATGTAGAAGGACATAAATTGTCCTCATTTCCATCCAAAATCATCTCTGGAGATACTACCTGCACCAACAAACATGACATCTTAGAAGCCCTCAATAACCACTTTGCCAATGCTGGCCTAGCCTTTGATACCGCTCCCATAGGCAAATTGCTGAACCAGCAAACCGGCATCACCACACCTTGGACCCCTTCTAGCACCTTCACCTGCTCTAACAAATTTTGTTTCACTCCAGCCTCACTCCAGGAAGTTGAAGACCTCCTAACCCACCTAGATATTAAAAAAAGCACAGGGGCTGACCAAATTTCCCTCCTCTTTCTGAAACTAGGCTATTATCATCTAGCCCTTCAAATCACTCACCTCTTCAATATGTCACTCCTTCAAGGAGCACTCCCTTCAGTGTGGAAAACAGTCCATGTCATCCCTCTGCTCAAATCTGGTGAACCGAGTGACTTGAACAACTACAGACCCACCTCTTTGCTTCCTAGTCTGTCAAAACTTCTTGAAAAGCTGGTAAACTGTCAACTAAGGGAATTTTTGGAGAATCACAACCTACTAAACCCTCTACAGTCTGCCATTAGGCCAAGTCATAGCACAGTCTCTGCATTAGCTAAGGTTACTAATGATTAGCAAATTGTACTTAATGCGAGGAATCATGTTGCTATGCTTTTCTTTGACTTAAGCAAAGCGTTTGATATGGTGGATCATGATCTGCTACTAACCCTGTTACATCACATTGGGCTGGACGATAATGCCCTTAAATTGTTTTCATGCTACCTTGTTGGAAGGCAACAACAGGTGAAGGTGCAGGGCAACCTATCTCCCTGCAAAATCCTTCCGAGAGGGGTACCTCAAGGTTCAATCTTGGGCCCTTTATTATTCACAATATACATAAACAATATTGGCCACAATATTATATCTGCCAGTATTCACCAATTTGCAGATGATACAGTGCTTTATGTCTCTCATCCTACCACTGAATCTGCCTACAGGGATTTACAGCAATAATTTTTAATATCCTACAGCAAAATCTGCTATATCTAAAACTTCTACTCAATGCCAAAAAGGCAAAAGTCATGTCCTTTTCCCCATCAACTAATTTGTCTTCCAGATCACATCAGCCTGCCAATATACAAATAGTATCTATGCAGGGTGAAACCCTGGAAAGATTGGACAAATTTAAGTATCTAGGCTTCTGGTTGGACTATAAGCTCTCCTATATCCCTCTTGTTGAAGAACTCTTCAAAAAGCTAAAACAAAGGCTGGGATTATTCTTCCGTATCAAACGTTTGCTTATCTATGAAGCAAAACTATGATTAGTCAAAACAACATTCCTTCCACTAACTGACTATGCTGACTTTCTTTAGAGTCATTGCCCCAAAACTGCCCTTACTAAGCTGGACGTCCTGTATCACAGGGCCTTAAGATTTGTGACCGACTCTCCATTCAAAACACACCACTGCTCACTTTACAGCCAACTCGGCTGGACTTCCTTATCTACCAGAAAATGGTGTAATGCCTCCATCTGGACCTTCAATGCCCTCACTAACAAACTCCTTCTTTACATATCCAGCCTCTTTAAATCAACACCTTGCACATACTCAGAAAATATGATTATATCACGCTTGATACCCCCTGGGTAAAATCTCGTTTTGGCATCATATCCATTAGCCACGCCTTACCAACCTTGTGGAACTCCCTCCAAAATACCCTAAAACTGACTGGCCATGTTAAACTATCCTCCTTTAAATCTTTTCTGAAACCTCTGTTGAAGGAAACTGCCAGTGCTACGCCTAGGGTCCCCCCCTTTGATATTTTGTATGGCACGTACCACTATATTTGCCCTGGCTCTCCCTGCTCCCCTTCTTTCTTTTGTTTTGCATTCCTGTCTGTCTATGCCCTGCTACTCCCTGAGCCTCTTTCCCTTACATCTTTTCCCCCCTTATCCTACTTACCTTCGACTGTGCTACCACCTTATGGAACATGTTCTACCTTCCCCCTTACCTCCTGCCATTCCAATCGTATTATGCAGTTAGCTACCCGCACTTATGTCGGCATGTAAAAATCTGAGTAATCTGACTGTACCTTATTATATATTATCCACTGTATTGTGTGAACTATTGTATAAATCTGAAGTGTTTTCCTTTTATGTATACCATGTGTGTCCCCCCAGGACCACCTTGCAAATGAGTATCTCAATTGTGTATTTCCTGGTTAAAAATAAAACTGAATTGAGTTGAATTGAAATGGCTCAGCAGTTCACACAGAAGTGATCTACAGGCCTCTGACACAGAGGGAGAAGGAGGTGGATGGGGAAATAGTGGAGGTAATGCACTGGATGGCAACAAAGAGGGAAGTACTGCTGCTTGACAATTTTAAAATGCCAGACGTGGACTGGACCATCCTGGCAGCTGCCTTGGGCAGGAGCCGAGACATTGTGAATTCTTGCAGGGGGCAGGCCTCACACAGTTGGTTCAGGAGCCCACCACGGACAAGGCAATCCTAGACATTGTGCTGACCAATGGAGACAGGCTCAAGCAAGTCAGGGTGGATGGACACCTAGGGTCCAGTGACCACTGTACAGTATGGTTCAGCATTAGTACAATGTCACAGGAGAGCCACACAAAGACAAGGGTCCTGGATTTCAGGAGAGTAGACTTTGCTAGAATGGGGAGAGGGATCAAAGAAGCCCTGGCAAGAGGGGATCCAGGAGGAGGAGGGGTTAAGGAGCAGTGGGAAC
This sequence comes from Neoceratodus forsteri, assembly GCA_016271365.2. Classification (NCBI taxonomy): domain Eukaryota; kingdom Metazoa; phylum Chordata; order Ceratodontiformes; family Ceratodontidae; genus Neoceratodus; species Neoceratodus forsteri. Next base: position 857,223,606 of record CM028132.1, on the reverse strand, counting down.
ACCTAAAAGAAGCCATAGTAGAGGCAACAAATCAGAGCATTAGGCTGAGTAACAAAGGAAAAAGAAGGAGCAAACCACTATGGTTCACAAAGGAAGTGGCAAAGAGAAAGTGAAGGACAAAAAGTGGCCTTTCAGAAAATACAAGGAGAGTCAGAAGGATGAGGATAGGGCAGTGTACCTGAAGAGACAGAGGGAGGCAGGGAAAGCAGTTAGAAGCGTGAAGGCATAGGCAGAGGAGATGCTAGCACAGATGGTAAGGGGGGACAAGACATTTTATAGATACTGTACATTAGCAATAGAAGGAAGGCCAGAGGAGGGATTGCAAGGGTCAAAGGGGAGGAAGGGGTGTGTGTAGAGGGGAGCCTAGAAAAAGCATCGATACTGAATGAATACTTCTGTTCAGTATTCATGATAGAGGGGAGAGGGACAGGAACCTCAGCTAGGCGGCAGAAACAAAGGGGGGGGGTAAACACCAGTTCTTTTACAGAAGAGAGAGTGCTGGAAGAACTCACAAAACTGAGGGTGGAAAAAAGTGGTGGGACCAGATGATATACACCCCAGGATATTATAGGAATTACAGACGGTGTTGGCAGCACCACTGGTGGTCCTGGTTAGTGAGTTGCTCAATACAGGGGTGGTTCCAGAGGACTGGAAGGGGGCAAATGTAGTCTCTTTCCACAAGAGTGGCAGCAGGGAGGAGGCAGGAAACTACAGGTAGATCAGCCTCACCTCTGTAGTTGGGTAAGATTATGGAGACGCTGCTTAAGGAAAGGATTGAGGAACACTTGGTAACCATGCAAGCACAGGATGCAAGGCAGCATGGATTCACAGAAGAAAGGTCATGTCAAACAAATTTGATTGACTTTTTTGACTGGGTGACAAAGGAGGTGGATCAGGAAGGAGTGGTGTACACCGACTACCTCAATTTCAGCAAGGCCTTTCACACCGTATCTTACAGAAGATGAGTGAATGAGCTAGGCAGCCTGGGGGTGGGCCACAAAGTGAAATATTGGGTTTTTTAACTGGTTGAGGGACAGGAAGCAGAGAGTGGTAGTAAATGGCATCAAATCCAAGGAAAGGAGGGTGACCAGTGGGGTACCTCAGGGATTAGTACTGGGGACAGTCCTTTTTAATGTCTTCCATCAGTGACATTGCTAAAGGGCTGGAGGGGAAGGTTTGCCTACAGTATCTGTGGATGATACCGAGATCTGGATTTGCCAAGAACTTTTAAGAGGTATTTTTTGGTGGCCTTCAAGGTGACGCGCTTGACGTAGAAGGGGGGTTAAAGTCCAGGTGGGCAAGACCAGTAGCACTGGGTGGACTGGCAGGCTCAAAGAAGAAGTTGGGGGGGAAGTATGCCGCTGAGATCTGTGAAGGGGGTGTTGAGAGTATTAGCAACTTGTGAGGGATCATTGACCAGAGCACCATTGGAAATGATTAGGTTGAGAGGTGTTTTAGAGGGTCTCCCTGTGAGGTCCTTGATGTTGTCCCAGAGGCACCTACCATTACCCGAAGAGTAAGAGAGTTCTCACTTGAAGTATTCAGCTTTGGCCCAATGAATTTTATGGGCACAGGAGTTTCTAGCAGTCTTATAGTGCCGCATGTCAGCTGGATTCCCAGAGGCAACCACATGATGCCAGAGACAATCCCTGTCTCACAGTATTTGAAGTAGGGCAGGGGAGATCTAGGGATTCGTAACTCCCTTAGTCTTACGTTTGTGATAGGGGGCAAACATATCACATGCCTTGTTGAACTGGTAAATGAAATAGTCAAGGACAGCGTCAATCCTCTGAGCAGAGTGAACGGGAGACCAGTCGCAGTGTGTGAGATAGTCCTTAAGGTGCTTTAGCTGCCCTTTTCTTAGTACACATTGTGATGTGACTTCAGCTGGCACCTTGGGAAGATTGTTTGACCAGCTGCAGATAACTGGAGAGTGGTCACTAAGGGAGTCGGATAAGACCTTTATGTGGATTATCCTGTCAAGGTGGGTGGTAAAGATAAGGTCAAGGAGGGGGGCAGTACCCTGTTTTGTGATTGACCTTAGTGGGGGAAGTAACTAGCTGGGTGCTATTGATGGCAGCTATGACATCTTTAAAGGTGTCAGCGTCAGGAGCTAGCCAGTCAATGTTGAAATCACCTAACACCACAACTTCAGTGCTAGGAGGTAGGCCAGCTAGGTAGTTGAGGACCAGTTTAAAGCCAGTTGTTTGGATGCGTGGTGGTGTGTATATTGACAGAATGGTGATCAATTTGCCATGTAATCCAAGGATGATTTTAACAGCGAATATTTGTGCGTTGTTTACAGGGGCTATCTACTGGAGAGCTTGTCCATTCAGTGTCTGTTTTATGTACAACACACGGCCCCCCACCCCTTGTTTACCTAACCTGTCCTGTCTAAATAAGGTATACCCCATTAGTGAGATGGATGTGTTAGGGACCCTAGGGGGAAGCCAGGTTTCACTGATGGCAAGCACATCTGGTTTATGAAGTGAGACACAGACTTGCAGATCATCAGGTTTGCATAGGAGGCCTCTAATGTTCATGGAGACAATCTTTAGGGAGTAGTTGTTATTAGCATTTTTATGAGCAAGTTGGGGTGGGCCAGGGTTGGGGTGAACATTACCAGACAGGAGAAGGAGGAGAAGGGCAATTCTATATAAATACAATTTGAGGTGCCTCAGTGATGTATGAGGTTTAGACTGGGTGTGCTTTGGTGGTAGGAAGTGATAGAATGAGGTGGTGAGGGCGAGGGAAGGGATAGGCCAGTGCGAGGGGGTGCAGAATGTGCAGACAGCCGTGGTGGTTGGCTTAAATGCATCAAAATATCATTTGAGCCACAGTTCTATTGCTGGTGATTTTCCATCTGATTTCCTTGTACCATTAGTTGAAATAATTCTTACTATGAATTATTTTTTGTTTGACAATGATTTTTATCTTCAGACTTGTGGTACTGCCATGGACACCACCATGGCTCCTCCTATGCAAACCTCTTTCTGAGTTGGTTATAGGTGGCTGTGGTGTTTGCACATGGCAGTAACCAGGACCTACCCCGGACTGTACTCTGGGCAGGTACATTGATGATGGGATGGTGACAGAAATACAGCACAGAATTTTGTTGCTGATTTAAACAACAATGTTTTAAACCTCAGTTTTAGATCCACTATTGATGAAACAGAGTTGGTCATTTTAGACATTAAGATACAGGTGGATTGAGATGGAAAAATTTACTCTAGCACAGACTATAAACCTTCCATTGGTAACACACTATTATTGGAAACCAGCACACATCCCACACACACCCATGGGGCAGTGCCATATGGACAATGTGTCCATTTATGTAGGAACTGTTCTGATATTTCAGTATTTGATAGTCAAACACATGAACTATATCAAAAACATTTGGACCAAGGGTACTCGAAACAAGTTTTGGATATGGCAAGGAATAGGGTTAGAAACCTGAATAGGAGAGATCCTTGCTTGCACCTACGGTTAGGGACACAGATCGGGAGAAGAATATTGTTACGTTTGTTACTAAACACATTAAACATTGGCATGTACTGCAAGGGGAAAATACTTTATATCAAGCCCTAGATAATACACCTCAAATTACTTTCGGTTGGGGGGCCAGCTATTGGTGACAAAGTTATGAATTCCATGTATAAAAAAACATTATTACATAGAACTTGGTAACCTCTGAGCAGACCTGGTGGTGCTGAGGGTTGAGGCACTGGACACCTTACCTCACGCTGCACCGGCAATCCAGGTTCGGGAATGACCTTGGATCATCAGGGTGTCGGCATGGGGGCTGGGAGGAGCAGGGCTGAGTGAGCCGTCAAGCTGCTCTCCTCTCCCGGGGGTGGTGGTGGTGGGTGGGTCATCACCCCCTCCTGTAGTTCCATCCCCACTGGGTGGAAATCTGGCTGGGTATGCAGGTGGTGAGGTGTTGCATGTAGGGTGGGAGGAAGGGGCTGAGTTGGCTTTGGATGTGTGTGTGCACCTCCACACGCATGTACAGCCTTTTGCTGGGGCCCTGGGGGGAATGGGAGAAAACCTGGAAAAAACAAATAAACACTTAAATTAAAAAAAAAAAAGAAAGAAACTGGTTACCTCTTTGCCAGCTGGATTTCACAAATGTAGCAGGTGTAATGTCTGCAGATATGCTATCACTGGTAATTATTTTTCTCATCTACCAGGTAGCAGAAGTGTTCGTATTAATCTATTCATGAGATGTCTCAGATTTTGCAGTATATGTTTTGACATGTTCATGTAACCAATGATATGTAGGTCACACTGTACATAGCTTAAAAACAAGGATACAAGAACATCTTAGATCCATTTTATCAGAGATGCCTGTCACTCCGATAGGTATACATTTTGCAATGTTTCACAATCAAGATGTTTCCTCTTTTTGCTTCATGAGACTTGAGAGACAGTTACCACTCCCACATGGTGGTGACCACACATTATTATTATTATTATTATTATTATTGCAAAAAGAAGTGAGATGGATTTGTTCTTTGAAATCTTTGTCACCTAAAGGATTAAATGAAACTTTGGACATTGGCCTTTTTTAACCTAGGTAATATTTGAGGAGCACCTATTAGGATTGATTTGGTTATGCTTACTGTAATTTTTTTAACAGTTTCTTTATATGGTAGCATGTTAAGTTCTCACAGACAAAAGGAGTGTGGTCAATAGCACGGGGTGAAAATCTCAACAGTCAGAAAAGTGTGGTGTACAAAATAGTGAGGTGCCTTAACAGCACAACCTCAAATTGCACTGGAGTGGTGCTCCATGGTGGCATGTTGCTGGAATAGTAAATCTGCACTTCCCTCGAATTACACTGGAGTGGTGCTCCATGGTGGCGTGGTGTTGGAATAGTAAATCTGCACTTCCCTTGAATTGTGCTGGAGTGGTGCTCCATGGTGGCATGTTACTGGAATAGTAAATCTGTACTTGAGGGAATTGTGCACTGTTTTTGGCATAGCTGTTTTTCAGATGTGCAGTTTTGTCTTGTGGCATTTTGACCACGCTGTATGTTATCACATCAGATTGTATTTTGCTTGGTTGATATTGAACCACTCTATATACCTATGTAGATTTATATATTCATACAATATAATGTTATACCTATTTTAGGTACAGGTTGTATCCTTTTAGTTAGGACTCCCATATTGGCATATTCCTGTATAGGTATTTAGGACTTAAGTTTTTTTAATGTCATTGTTCTTTTCCCTTCCCTTTCTATATTTATTCCATGCAATTTTTAGTTTTCTGCTCTTGTTCTCCCCCCCCCCAATGGTTAAGGTTAGGTCAATTTGAGGGTACATTGATATTTACTATGTGCCCATAATAAGAATTATATTGTGTTGAGTGTACTATTAATTCCCTAGGTTTTGTTGCTTTTATATTCACTGTATATATATATATATATATATATATATATATATATATATATATATATATATTATATTTTTATGGGTTGGGTCTGGCTTAGAATGGGCAAAGATCACCTTTGTATTGTACTGTCTCTTTAATTCTGCACCTTATAAGCTGAGGGTGCTCTTTGTTCCACACCCCCCTTATGAAGGGTCACGTAGCGACCCAATGTGTCGGGGTTCAGTGTCACAGTTTCCTGTGAATGTGCTGTTATAATAAATCATAAGTTCTTTTTTTGTACTTGTGCCTCTATGGGTTTTTTCCCCTGTTGTAGTGCTGCATTTTGTGTTTTGTTGTTGACAAAATATTTTGGTTAGCACCCACCCTACTGAGGCTTGAACACATGGTATCTGTGATTGTGGAAGCAGTTAAAAGAAAATTATGTGTTTCTTCTCAAGTCCTGTTGGGCTTGGGATCATAGACCCTGGAAAGAATTTACAGCTATACAGGCAGAGTCAGTGCCTGTTGGTGTCTTTCTGTGTTGCCCATGCGGCGTAACCACTTATTTTGCATCCAGTGAGTAATTTTGTACATAAGCATAATTTTTTCTTAGAACGGGGGAACTGGTTTTCACTGGGGAAGGGGGCAGAAAAACACAAAATACCCACCTGTGGGATGTCATAGAATATAATTAGATAATTCAGGCAATGTGTTCTACTGCCAGTTTGAGTGAGGGAACCTGCTCATGGAAACCTAAGTAATCGGACAGATATTGCAAGACAGATTGTCCAACAGCCTCCTGAGTGAGGAAGCATGCCTTATTTTCTAGTTCTCCAAGTTTTCATGGACAAACATGACTGTCCACGGACATCCATCATCACCCCTGCTTTTACACTGATCTTTGTCCATAACTCCATTCATGATGTATCCATGATTCATAAACATGCTCAGATGCCTGGAAAGCCATTGACCCAAGACAAAATAAAAGGAGGAACAAAAGCTATTTTCAGTTTGCTACATTGAAGAAAAAAGATGTGGATAAAATTTTCAGTTATTTCATGCTCTATGGTTTTCAATATCCATGCTTGATAATGTTTTTTTTTAATTAAGATATTAATCAAACTTATTTATAGAAGGGGTATGGATATATTATTTAGCTGAAAGGGTGCAAAGACCATGCATTTATAGAGTGACAGCCAATGAATTTGCACTACTTTTGACATCTAGTATGCAGCACATCCAGATATCTGTGCCTCCCAGAAACATTTAAAAAAAACATTTTCTAGCACTTATGTTGGCATAATAGAAACCCCACCCCTCTCACTTGCCATCACCTCAGAAGATAACATAGATTATATCACAGGTATATTAAATTCAGTAATCTGATTGGTTGACTGGGGTCTTTTCCTGTGGGTACATCCAACCAAAACCCATGGGTAATGTTCCAGCCCTTCAGCCACCACTTTACAAAACAAAAATATTACTACCCTTTGTTTGTTTGCTTTTTGCCTGCCTTTAGCCACCACCCTGAATCCCAAATCATGAATGTCACAGCAATATGCCAAGCTCCCAAGGCAACTTTGTTTACAAAAACAGTCCCCAAAATAACTTTTTACACCATAAAAACCTTTTTTAACTGCCTCCTCAAGATCCCCTGTGACCACTTGCTATTGTTTAGCAATCATTATTTTAAATATTGTATGGTTACTTATTGCAATACTGTGTATTTGTTTGTAGCCATCAATGTCTCAGGACAACTTTGTTAAACAGGGCTTATAGTCCTAAAAGTTCAATCCTGTTGAAAAATAAAGTTTTTTTTATCTATCTATCTATCTATCTATCTATCTATCTATCTATCTATCTATCGCACTTTTTTAATATGGTAGGAAGGATATCACAATGAAAAATCATTAAAAAATGCTTAAAAATAAACCTTTTGTTATTACTTTCTTGTTCTCATACATCATTGTATAATCACAATAATCCACTCCAAGGTGTGGGCTATGGTGGGACTTGCCCACTTCTAGTGAACTGAATTGAAAGACTTTATTGATCAGTCATATGACCTTCTCAGTAGTAAAAGACATAAATGCTAATAAAGTGCAGTACAGTATTAAATATAAATATCAGAAATACAAATAATGCAAAGTGCAATAAATAATACAATAAACAAGATTAATAAAACATAAAGTGCATGAATGTACAGTCGCAGATATTTAACATCTGAAAAGCAGCATTTAAGAACAGGTGTAACAGTACAAATATTCAGTAGAGGGACAGTTAATTCTTATCCAGATTTGGAGTAAGTCTAGGCTACAACAGTTAATATTTAGCTCAGAATAATTTCAATTACAGACTCCTAAGCAGTTTAGTTTAGTAAGCACTATTAAATCTGGCACGAATTCTGGCAACATTCTAAAAAGCAAGCAACAGACCTGATTAAGATTTCATCGCTAGTAGTAAAAAATAACTTTAGCAGCAGATTTTGATCATTAGATTGAATGGAGTTACATAATGGTAACAGCCATTTGTTGCTTGGTGCATTACACCAGGGGCAGACAAACATAACATGGAATAAATCTTCAGGAAAAGAGAAGTACAAGAGCAACATCTGGTCTGAGAAGTTGAATTCTTGTTGTATCTTGCTGCAAGAATATTGCTTGAAAATAATTCAGGCCTATATTTGGTATATAGGACCCTTTGGTTAGGATCAGTGAGAATGTCTAGATAATATTATAGTAGTGTAAATTGTCATTTTGTTGTATCCATGGGGAAATACAGAGTCTTGAGTTGAGCTCCAGACCTTTTGTCCTATAACGTTCAATCATCCTGCATGTAACATAAGCTTGGTATTTCAAACTAAATGAAATACCTCTAGTGACATAGCTTTTTAGATATTTAAGTCCTGTGTGATTAAATCACTCAGTATGTGGCCTCATGACTAAACAACACCAGGCATGAGTAAATCCCACCATAACCCACACCCTGTCATGCATTATTGCTTAAGTACACCATGTCCCACAGGTCCACTACACATACAGTGCCTTCAGAAAGTATTCACTCCCCTTGGATTTTGTCACATTTTGTTGTGTTACTACCAGAATTTTTAATGCATTGAAATGATTTTTTCCCCTTGATTCACACAGCATACTCAACAATTTAAAGGGGCAAAAATATTTTTATTGTGTAACAAACATTTATGAAACATTAAAAACTGAAATATCTTGTTTACTTAAGTATTCACCCCCCTGAGTCAATATTTTGTAGAAGCGCCTTTGGCAGCAATTACAGCTTTGAGTCTTCTTGGGTATGTCTGTATCAGCTTTGCACATCTGGATATGGGGATTTACGCCCATTCTTCCTTGCAGATTTGCTCAAGCTCTGTCAAGTTGGATGGGGGAGTGTCGGTGAACCACAATCTTTAAGTCTTTCCACAGATTCTCAATGGATTCAAGTCTGGGCTTTGGCTGGGCCACTCAGGACATTCACCTTCTTGTTCTGAAGCCACTCCAGTGTTGCTTTGGCTGTATGCTTCGGGTCGTTGTCCTGTTGGAACGTAAATCTTCACCCCAGTCCAAGGTATATTCCAGACTGATGCAGGTTCTCCTCAAGGATGTGCCTGTATTTGGCTCCATTCATTATTCCCTCTATCCTGACAAGTGCCCCAGTCCCTGCCACTGAAAAGCATCCCCATAACATAATGCCGCCGCCACCATGCTTCATGGTAGGGATGGTGTTACACGGGTGATAAGCTGTGTTCGGTTTGCACTAGGCATAGCGCTTTGCATTCAGGCCAAAGAGTTCAATTTTTGTTTCATCAGACCAGAGAATCTTTTGCCACATGGTCTCAGAGTCTGCCACGTGTCTTCTTACAAACTCCAGGCATGCTATTATGTGGCCTTTTCTCAGGAGTGGCTTCCATCTAGCCACTCTCCCATAGAGGCTACATCTGTGAAGTGCTGCAGAGATTGTTGTCCTCTGGACAGGTTCTCCCATCTCAGCCATGGAACTCTGTAGTTCTGTCAGGGTAGTCATTGGGTTCTTGGTCACTTCCCTGACCAAAGTCCTTCTTGCCTGGTTGCTCAGTTTGGGAGGACAGCCTGCTCTAGGAAGAGTCTGGGTGGTTCCGTAATCTTTCCATTTCCTAATGATGTACTTGACTGTGCTCCTGGGAACTTTCAACACCCCAGAAATGTTTTTATAACCCTCCCCAGATCTATGCCTCCTCACAATTCTATCACAGAGTTCTACGGATAACACCTTGGTCTTCATGGTAGAGTTTCTGCTCTGACATGCACTGTCAACAGTGGGACCTTATATAGACAGGTGTATTTCCTCTGAAATCATGTCAACCATTTGAACTGACCACAGGTGGACTCCATTCAAGTTTTAGAGTGATCTCACAAGGAAATTGGATGCACCTGAGCTCAATTCAGTGTCATAGCAAGCGGTGAATACTTATCAAATCCAGACATTTCAGGTTTTATTTTAAATTACACGTGCAAAAAATTCCAGAAGTTTCATTCCACTTTGACATTATAGAGTAATTTGTGTAGATATGTGACAAAAAAAATCCCATATAAATGTATTTTAATTTGAGTTTGCAACATCACAAAATGTGACAAAATCCAAGGGGGGGGGTGAATACTTTCTGAAGGCACTGTACACCAAGTATGAAAAAAACATTAAAGTCAATCCTCTCAATTTTCTTTTTCTGAACCTCGCATACATGCCTCAATGGTCCAGTTACTCATTTGTTCATTCACCAGCTGCATGACCCCAATGCAGAGTCGCTGGCTCACTCTGTGCACCCCCATTCCCAATAGCACTTAACTTAAAAAAGCCAACTTAAACAGCATATTGCTTGTCTCTGTCCTGTAAGGAAGAAAACACCCTGTTTACCCTGTCTGCAGGCATCAAACAAAGGACATCTGCTCCACTCTGCTCATCCTCTCTGCTCAGCCACAACATTAATTTGGCTCTAGGGTCAAATAAACAAACAATGCCCACTGGCTTTTCCCAGCTCCAGGCAGTGTGAGCAAAAAACCCCAAACACTTTAAACAAAATTGTCTGTCTGTTTTAGCAAAAAAAAACACCTGGACCCATTCACCCTCATATCCCTTTTCTTTGGTAAATTTCTATCAGCTCCAGTACTAAGCCATGTTTTAACAGGATGCAGCCACAACATTTTTATGCCCTTAGTGTCAGCTGCCATGTGGGGTGGCTATGTTCACTATTTCTAAAACAGTTTTCTAATGCAGAAAAACAATATTTTCTTTCAACAATTTTTAATTTTTACTTGGATACCAATTTTATAAGTGTAATAAGGTCTTACATCTGGGCTTTGGTCTGCAAGGATATAAAATTAACTAATTAAACTGAAGTTAAAATTCAATGCAAAAAAGCGCAAGGTAATGCACCTAGGGAAAAGGAACCCCAAGATGGAGTACTGGATGGGTGAGGTGAGATTCAGCACTACAGAAGAGGATTGGGATCTAGGAGTTATCAACAGTAACTCCCTTAAACAAACAAACCAGTGCAACAAAACCTATAGCAAGGCTAACAGGATGCTGGGATTATCGAGAAGGTATTGATAGTAGAAGAAAAGAGGTAATACTTCCCCTTTTCAGATCCCTGGTGAGGCCTCACCTGGAGTACTGTGTCCAGTTCTAGAGCCCTCACCTCAGAAAGGACAGGGATAGGTTGGAAACAGTGCAGCACAGAGTAACAAAAATGATTGCGGGCCAGCAGGGCAGATCCAATGAGGAGCACCTCAAGGCACTAAATATGTACTCACTGGAAACCAGAATGGAGAGGGGAGATATGACAGAGACCTTCAAGTTCCTTAAGGGAATTTACAAAGTAAACTGCAGGGAATTATTTATCCTGAATACCAACTCGTGGTCACATGGTCATGAGTGGAAATTAACAGGAGGAGGTACATGAGGGACGTGAGGAAGTACTTCATAACAGAAAGGGGTGGTGGAACCTTGGAACAGTCTGTCGGCCAAAGTGGTGGGTGCAAACACAGTTATGGGATTCAAGCAGGCATGGGATAGATTGAGGCAACAGTGGTCACCCAGGGTGACAAGAACAGGGAGGAGAATGGGGATAGGATGACGAGGATTAGTACCCTCAAGGAACAACAGGTTCCAGAGAAGGTGCCAGGGATTATAGGGAGCAAAGGCAGACTGGACGGACCTCTGGTGTTTTTCTGCCATCATGGTCTATGTTTCTGTGATATCCACCCATCTAGGTATGGAAAGCACTGGGTCTATGGCATCATGCCTTCCATGCATGTAATGTATGCAGTTATTAAAGGAATAATGCCTGACAGGGTGGGTGTAATGCTGGGATAACATCCCGCCTCGGGTGGTTGGGACCAAGGCTACCAGCCAAGGGCACCCAACACCCGAGAATGGATGTTATCCTAGCATAACACCCATCCTGGAGGGCATTATTACTATCATACAATGGTTTATTGTTTTATACAGAAAAAAATAATGTTAAAGAATTTTTTTTAGTTTTTAAAAATATATTTTTTTAAGAGAAGATGCAAACAATCATCAATCTCAATCCCATCATCAGCAGGGATGTTATGCCAGGATAACATCCCTGCTGTGATGGCCAACTGACCAGTCAGAAGCCAGGATTCTTTCTTGCCATTGTATAATCTATGATAACCAATACAATGCTCTGTCTTATTCGTTACTTAATAGTTTGTTCCATTTAAGATTATATTATGGATTCATTCTAGTTAAATAAAATATTCACATTGTATTTATTGAATTAGTAGTTCCATCATTAAAACTGCTTTGATACAGATTCTAAAAATACAGTATGTCAAGTATTTCCAGTTGGCAATTTAGTATAATTTTTAGAAGGGCCCACTAAGTTCTTTATGGGGGGATCTAGTTGATTTGAAGAAGTGCCGAGGATATCAACTCTAAGTGTGAATATTGAAAGAAACAACCATTTTGATTTATTTGTTCTATTTAGCCTCTTATTTTTAGTTACTGCCATCTTTTAATCCAAGATGCTACTGTTAGCAAGTCAGTGTGGCTAAATTGGTAGCATATCTGCCTCTGGGTCAGACAGTCATGGGTTCTAGCCACACTTTGGGATTGGGCTCATACCAAAAATGCTGGTACCCCATTGTAGAACTAGTGGGAGAGTGTGCTACCCTTTGGATGAGACATTAAATTGAGGTCTCTGGTGCTGTCCTTGTGGGTGTCCAGGTGGAAGCAGAAGACCACGAGGCACTTTTTGCAAGAGTAGATGATTTCCATAAAAATGTTTTGTGCAATTGTTCAATACTCTGTGTGGGTGTTAATGTGCAAAATATCTGCAGCTACACATTTACAGTCACTTCACTACCAGTCTCTTGTTGCATGTAAAGAACTTTGGGATACAGTGTGTATAAAAAGCAGTATATAAATGCTTGTTCTTCTACTTCTTAAATGACTGCTACCTAGTGTTTTTTAAATAAAAACCAGTTCCCCAAAATATAAACAGATTGTAGATGTATTGTGAAAATCAATTATTTATCAATACACTATCTATTAAAATAACTTGTTTGGGTTCCTTTTGGCTACTATTCTTGGTCAAATTTGTATAGAATTTTTCAAGCACCTCCATGAATTATGACACAGAAATTTGGAAACATAGATTGTGTCAGCAGAAAAAGACCCAAATATCCATTCAATCTGCCCATTCTTTCTCAAATAACCTTTCCCACCCAAACACACGTGTTTTTTGTGAGTAACATAGAAACATAGAAACATAGAATTTGACGGCAGATAAGGACCGCTTGGCCCACCTAGTCTGCCCATTTTCCTACCTAACGGATAAGCTGCAGATCCTAGTTAACCAACAGCCTACTTCCTCCTACCCCTCACTAGAATTGCCTTATGTCTGTCCCATGCATTCTTGAATTCCCTCACTGTTTTTGACTCTCGACTGCCTCAGGAAGGCTGTTCCATGTATCCACAACCCTCTCTGTGAAGAAATACTTTCTCACATTACCTCTGAGCCATCCCCTCTATCTCCAAATTGTGCCCCTTGTTTTTGTACATCTCTTTTCTGAAAGATGCTACCCTCTTGGACTTTGTTGATTCCTTTGAGGTATTTGAAAGTTTCTATCATGTCCTCCCTCTCCCTCCTTTCCTCGAGGCTATACATCTTTAGTTCCTTTAGTCTTTCTTCATATGTCTTCTGATGCAGACCCTGCATCATTTTGGTTGCCCTCCTCTGGACAGCCTCCACTCTGTCTATGTCTTTGCGGAGATAGGGTCTCCAGAACTGTACACAGTACTCCAGATGTGGTCTTACTAACTGTCTGTACAGAGGGCTAACAACCTCATGTTTTCTACTGGTGATGCCTCTCCCTATGCATCCCAGTATCCCCCCAGTCCTCCTTACTGCCTTCTCACATTGCTGGCCCACCTTTAGGTCATCTGATATGACTACCCGCAGGTCCCTTTCCATTTTTGTTGTTGTCAGTATCTCACCCCCCATTGTGTACTCATCCCCTGGGTTTTTGTTTCCCAGGTGCATTACTTTGCACTTCTTTGCATTGAATCTAAGCTGCCATACATTTGACCATTCCTCCAACCTTGCCAAGTCCCTTTTCATCCTTTCCAGCCCACCTTGTGTATCAACCCTGTTGCAGATCTTTGTGTCATCTGCAAAGAGACATACTTTCCCTTCCAGTCCCTCTGCAATGTCACTTATAAAGACATTAAAAAGGACCGGCCCCAGTATTGAACCCTGTGGTACCCCACTGGTAACCCTCCTTTCTTCACTGTGGACTCCATTTACTATTATCTGCTGTGTCCTGTTGTCCAACTAGTGTTTTGCCCAGGCTACCACCCTGGGACCCACTCCCAGGCTGGCTAATTTATTTATTAATCTTTTGTGCAGGACTGTGTCAAATGCCTTGCTAAAGTCTAGGTAGGCCATGTCCACAGCCCCTCCCTGGTCTACTGCTTTGGTCACCCAGACAAAGGAATCAATTAGATTTGTCTGACATGTCCTTCCTGCTGTGAATCCATGCTGCCTTGGGTCCTGTGCCCCACTGGTCTCTAGGTATTCAGCAATTCTTTCCTTCAGAAGTGATTCCATCATTTTCCCTACCACTGAGATCAAACTGACAGGTCTGTAGTTTCCTGCCTCTGTCTTGCTCCCACTTTTGTGAAGGGGAATCACATCCGCCCTCCTCCAGTCCTCAGGTACCACACGATCCTCTCATGATTTATTAAAAAGGGTAGTCAGTGGTGTTACCAGTTCTTCCCTTAGTTCTTTTAGAATTCTGGGGTGAATCTCATCAGGCCCCATTGCTTTATCTACCTTCAGTTTCAAGAGTTCTTTCAGAACTCTTTCTTCTATGAAAGGACTAATATCAACCCCCTATCCAGAGTGCTTCTATTGACCAGATTAGGTATTTCCCCCTGCTTTTCCATTGTGAATACTGAGCAGAAGTATTTGTTCAGTATCCCTGCCTTTTCACTGTCACTCTGTGCCCAACCATCTTCCTCTTTGTTCAGCCTCAGTATCCCTGGCTTAGTCTTACTTTGCTCCCTAATGGACCAATAAAAGGTTTTATTCCCCTTCTTAACTGAGTTGGCTATCTTTTCCTCAGTTTGGGCCTTTGCTATTCTGACTGCCTTACCTGCTTTCTTCTGTTTTAACTGGTACAGTTCTCTGTCCTGCTCCTTCTGTGTTTCCTTATACTTCCTGAATGCTATCTTTTTCTCCCTTACCTTCTTCACCACTTCTTTTGAGAACCATAATGATTTTCTTTCATTTTGATTTGTTTATTTGCTTCACACAAAGGCTTGTTGCCTCTGTGTTGGCAGTTTTGATGTTTCCTCAATGTTGCTCCACCCCACCGTCTTGCATGTTTGCTAGTGCTTTTCTAAGGCACTCTCCCATTTTGACAAAATCAGCCCTCCTGAAGTCCAGTACCTTCACTTTTGTGTGGCTTAACTCTACAGCTAAGGCACTGAGAATGGCCCTGCTCTTGGATGTGGCTGCAGCAAAGGTGCTCTAGTCAACATCTGGCATATTCAGGTCCCCCATCAGCAATATCTCCCCTTTCTCTGCCACCCCAAGGATGCCATCTATCATTTCCTTGTCCATTTCCTCCCCCTGACTAGATTAGTACTAGATTATATGACCCTTTGGGCAACTGATAGAAGTAAGGTAAGGTAAGGTACATTTATATATATATATATATATATCTATATATATATATATATATATATATATATATATATCTATATATAGTGCCTTTCACAACCAAGGCACTTCACATTTAAAATACAATATACAAACATAAAATTTACACAAAAACAATAGATATAGCAATAAGTTTAAAATTCGTCTGGGAAGGCTAAGTTAAAAAGATATGTCTTCAACTCAATCTTAAATCTGTAGACAGTCAGGCATTCTCTTAACTGATGAGTTAGAGAATTCCACAGGGTAAGTGCTGCAAAAGAAAAAGCACGGGCACCAGATGTTTTTAAAAGAACCCTGGAAATCTCTAGCAATCCCTCATCTGCGGATTGGAGAGGAAGGAGGGGACAGTAGGAAGTCAGGAGATCTTGCAGGTAGCTGGGTCTCTGTTCATGTAGGGCACTAAAGGTTAGCAAGCCAACTTTAAAGGTGATCCACCACTGAACAGGCAGCCAGTGCAGTCTGCACAGCAGAGGCATGATACGACTGGCCCTTGATGTATCAGTCAAAAGCCTGGCCACAGCGTCCTACACTAGCTGCAAGTGGCGGATATCAACCCCAGGAAGCCCTAGGTAGAGGGCATGGCGGTAGTCAAGGTGGGTGATGATGAAGGCATGGACCAATGTTGGAAGGTCATCTGGGGGAACCAGGTGTTTCACCTGGGTGATATTCTTCAGATGATAAAATGAGAATTTAACCATGGCCGACACCTGAGATTTCAGGGTCAGGCCATCATCAAAAATAACACCTAGGTTACACACCCAGTCTGAGGTGGTGAGCTGAACACCATCAAGCCATAAGCCTGACAACAGTCCAGCCCCCATACCAGCCCCCGGATGACCTGGGTCCTCTACAAACACTTTGATCTTGTCCGGATTCAGTCTCAGCCATCTGGTGCTCATCCAATCTCTGATCTCAGTGAGGCAGTTGTTAAGCACAGAGACTATAGCAACCTGTCTGGGTAGGAAGGACATATACAGTTGAGTATCATCTGCATAGCAGTGAAAACTCTAACTGTATCACCTAATGATATCTCCCAATGGCAGCGTATACACTGCAAACAACATGGGTGCTAATATGGAGCCCTGCGGCACCCTGCAGAACAGGTTGAAGGCATCAGAGGAATACATTCTGGTGACCACCCTCTGAGACTTGTCCATGAGGAAAGATCGAACTCATTTGAGAACTGTACCCAACAGCCCACAAAGAAGCCACAAGCACTCCAGAAGCACACCATGGTCTACAGTGTCAAATGCTGATGAGAGATCAAGAAGGACCAAGATGGTATGAGCCTTTCGATCTCTTGCTATTAGGAGGTCATTCAATACACAGGCAAGTGCAGTCTCTGTACTGTGTCTCTTCCTAAATCCAGATTGGAGAGCTTTGAAGTGACCATTAACAGCGTAGAGCAAAACTATGGCCATTTAAACCCTCAGGCGGCACTCTTTCTGGTCTTACCCCACTGCATACACTCTAACTATCAGGTTAACAGCTGCCAAAAAGTTGATAACACATCTGTGGCTGAAACTGGAGGCACCTATGACAGAACAATGGAAAAATAGTTTGAGGCATCTGTAAAATGGTAAAATTAACAATGGGGATAAGGCAGACTCAAACAAAATTCACCAATTTTTGGAACAGCTGGTGCATCATGGAACCCAGAAGAGATTTTGTTCCATAGGTATAGTGTGGGGGGGGGCAGCTAAACTTAGTCATCAAAGTGTGAACAACTGGGCATCAGTGTGTGTTTGTGTGTGGAGGGGGGGCAATGCAGAACATAGACTGGGCTGATGAGATTTTCCTTCAAATATTAAGGTACAATAGTATATACCAGGTAGCTGCAATGATTTTAACAGAAGGATAACACGCTTCTGATCAATATGTTAATGTAACACACCATCTGTTGGTATGAATATTTCCCCTCTGCTACTCAGGGGTTAAACTAGGCAGAAGCTCACAGGAACTTCTTAAAAAACTGTATGAAAGTTCCACCACCTCTGTCATTTCCTCCATTAACTACTTTAGGAGAGTTCCACCACCTAGAAATGACAGTTCCATCACCTAGAAATGTATATGTGAGAGTTACCCCACCTAAACCTTTCCAATTTATCCACTGCTGCTACTGCATGTAAAATGTACTTTGTCTGAACAGTTGTAACTCTATCAAAAACTAAGTACAAATTTTAATTATTAAAAAAAATCAAATGACCTCACCCAATATGTTTTCTAAATTTTCTGAGCTCGAATGGTCAACTATGTTTCTTCCATATTTGACCATGGTTTGTTCATGATCATAAGAGTATGGGATAGGAACCACATTTGCATAATTGCATACCAGAATGCAGAATTTGGCACTGTAATATAAAGAATCACAATCATAATAACATTTAGAATTTATGAAAATAAATTAGGTGTACATAAGGTAATCACTTGCTTGAGCATCAGAAATGAACATGAAATTACAACATCTTAAATAAGTTTATTTTTATGGTGGTATAAAGAGAAGAGAATCTATTAGCAAGGGGGAAAACAGCAGCTATGGGTAAGTAAGAAAGCTATTTCAAAAGTATGTATGGATAATATATACTCACAACAGAATGTTAAGATTGAAGGAAATATTAAATTACCTGAGCTGTGTAAAAATGTATTTCATAACACTGACAATTTCTGAAGTTAACAACCATGGGAAGCCACAGCTAAAAATGATCAACTTTAATCATTCTTAAACTAGACTGGCCATAGTCATCCAGAGTCTGCCCATGAGCCATTTACCATTAGTGATGGTCTATGGGTAACCATGGTTAAAATCATGGATAAGCCAAGACTGGTCATGGCTTCTCACCATGTAATACCATGGTCTAATTATGTACAACCATTAGTTATTGATTACCACAAGAGTGGGGGTTGAGTGCTAGGGGAAAATGTACCTTTATGTGCTGTTAGTCATTTCTTCATAATGTGGCCCTCTGAGAGTTTTGTCCCAGCCCCTTCTGGGACCGCATTGAGCCATCAGTTTTGCCAAGCTAACTTCCAGGTGTTTTGTAACTTATACTGGACACAAGTTGGAGGGTGGCTGATGAGCAGTCCCTGTCTTTGATATAGCAGCTGGCATGGCTGGCACAGAGACTGCCTTGCTGAAGACTCGGCAACTGCCATCTTGTATAATTTTCTTGATTCTGAAGAAACCTGCCTGGTATTTATCACAGAGACTTGGTTAAATAATAATGCAGACTCTGTTTTTGCAGGTTTGGTCCCACCAAGTTTCACTGTGATACACCACCCCCATCCAGGATGCAGGGGAGGTGGAGTGGCCATCATCTCAGAGACACACACTAAATGTGTAAATTTCCATGTGGAAAACATTGAGTATTTTGAAGCTGTGGCTATGACATGCAAATGTGACATAAACAATATATTCCTGTTGGTGTATCATCTTCCAGGCATGGGGGCAATGAATTCCTCTCTGAGGGAGGGTATCTTCCCAGAGTCTCTTAAAGGGGCTGTTTTATTTTATTTTATTTTATTTTGGTGACTGGGTAAGGCCCTCTAGGCACAAGTTCCTGTTTTCAGGGGTGACCCCGGAGCACTGGGGTGGTTATATGACTTGTTCAGAGTCACACAGTATGCAAGTAGAGGTAGTGGGAATCAAGCCAAGGTCTTCTGTATGTACCTCATTCACAGCTCACTGCTCTACTCTCTAGGCTATACTGCCTCTCCTGAAGAAGACATATTTAGAGCACAATGATCTTACAAATTACAGGCCTATCTCTAACCTTACTTTTATAGGTAAGGTTATTCATAATATGGTGGCGTGCCACCTGACTGAACAACTGGAGAAATATGAACTACATGAGCCTCTCTATTCTGGTTTCCATTCTTATGACATCATGAAGACTGCCCTGATCCAGATCATAAATGCTACTCCTAGCAAAGCATCAGGGAGAGCTATCAATTTTGGTTTTCCTAAATTTATCTGCATTTGATACTGTGGACCATGTAGAGTTAATTGAGTGCCTGAGGAGCTTCAGTGGTCTGCCTGGAACTGTTTCAAAATCTTTCAGTTCTTTCCTGTGAGACTGCTGTCAGACAGTGGTTTTGGGAAACTATCAATCTGTTCCTTCCACGGTCTTGTGCAGCATCACTTAGGGCTCTGTCCTCTTTCCATTATTGTTTGTGGCCTATATGTTCCCACTGGTGATGTGCTCTGAAGGTATGGCTTGAGTTTTTACTGCTATGCAGATGATACTTAACTTTACTTTTGTTTACATCCACACAGGAAAATACTACTGTACTACAGATCATACTATGTAAAGTGAGAAGCCAGGAGGCAAGTTGCCCATTATTACTACTACAGGAAATTCACTGTGGGTAATAGCAAAGTGTGCCTCCTGCCAAAATATATCTAGTTTATTTTTGAACAATTTTTTGGTTTTACTTATAATTATTTCAGTTCGTAGTTGGTTCTATGGGTTTGCTATTCACAAAGTGAAAAGTTTTTTTTCCTTTTGCTGTTCTAAAAGGTCTACCCTCAATCTGTAGTGGATGAGCCCTAGTCTCTCTATCTGAATTTTTGTAATCAAAATCCATCTCTACCATATGATAAGAGTAATTCATGACATCATACATAAACAAAAGGTCCCCTCTCAGTCTCCTAGTCTCCAATGACATAAGGTTTAGAGTTTTAAGTCAATCTTCATACATTTTATTTTTTAGTCCAAATACGTTTTTGGTAAACCTTCTTTGACTTTTTTCTAGGCTGCTACACTTGATTTTTTTTAAATGGGTACCACAGTTGCGAGCATATTCCAAATGTGGCCTTGCATATGCCCTAAAAAGTGGCATTGCACCTTTGCGCCATTAGAGATGAATAGTCAATATAACATTTTTTGTTTTGTTAATCGCTGTAATTATTTGTCTGATAGTGCCAAGATTATGAGAGATGGTTACTACCAGGTCCTTTTCATTTTCAGTAATGTCTAGTGTTTTACCACATAACACATAGCTGTGCTTATGATTTCTTTTCTCAAGGTGCATAATCTTGCACTTATCCATAGTAAGTTTCATATCCCATTACGATACCCATTCTGAAACATGGTCAAGATTATTTCGAAAATCTAAAACTTGTGACAAATTATCTCAAGGTCCCTTGAAATCCAGTTCATTATGGATAAATTTAAGTTATGATTTTTCATTTTTTTATTAAACCCCAGTGTGGCATCAAATCAAAAGCTTTGCTGAAGTCGAGGTATACCATGTTGCATGGAATATTTCTGTCTAGTAACTCACTTAGTTTGTCATACAAACATATTAAGTTAGTAGTACTACATTGTTCTTGTCTAAAGCCATGCTGTTCCATATCCATATTGTTAAAATCATTTGAAATTAGGTCCTTAACAAAGCTTTCAAGAATCTTACAAACAGTAGAGGTAAGATTATTGGGTCTGTAGTTAGCTGGATCCTGTTTTGTTCCTTTTTATGGCTGCAGTGAGTGGAGCCTACAGCCATCTTGCCAGCACCACAACTGTAAAAACGAGAGACCGAAGCAGAATTTTGGAGTTGCAGTACTCTCATACCACAACTCCAAAGCACTCCGCTAATCCACCCCTGAGGCTCCATGCACATGCAAGTAGTGGTGCATGTGTGACTTCACTTCTGCAGTCGTAGTGAAGTTGTGCATGCACACTGAGCTTAGGGTGGAACAGTCCACTATGCCTAAGATGGCCACTGGAGCTCAGTTCGTATGTGCAACTTTGGCCATTATTTAAAATTGGTCCTACTTTACTATTTTTTAAAGGGAATTGATAGATGCATAACAAGATTTTTGTTGTCTTTTTTTTTTTGCATTTAGCATTAATTTTAATTCCATGTCTCGTTTAGCTCTTTTTACACTTTTTTTGGATAGCAAAATAAGCTTCTCTTGAAGCAGTGTTTTTTATCCATAGTTGAGCCTTGTACAATTTCTTCTTTTTGTTTAATAATTTTTTGATTTTGTTATTCATCCATTTTGCTCTCAATTTATTGTTCTGGAATTTTTTTGCTTTTTTGACATATATTTGTTACATACTGTAATTTTAAGATTTAATTTTTAATGTGGTTCCACATGTCTTCTGTAGATATATTATCCAGTTCACTTTTCCAATTAATGATACTAAGCTCTTCCTTAATTTTGTCAGTCCTATCTCTACTGTATTGATAAATGTTTGTTTTTCCATTATACATTACTGTATCTTGAATAATTTTAAATTCAGTACTATTACAGTCACTGTTCCCTAGAGGGGGACGACATTACATTTTGTAACATTTAAACAATCAGAGCATGACACTATATCTAAGATGTTCTCTTCTCTTGTAGGCACCTTAACATGCTGCAGTAGTTGTAAACATTCCCAAATGGTTATCAGTTTCCTGCTACAAGTACTGGAAGCAGAGCAGTTTTCCCAATCAATCTCACTTAAATTAAAGTCACCATGATGACTAATTCTCCCAAGTCCCCAGCAGCCTCAATTTCTGACATTAGCTCATTATATGTGTCTATTGGGCAGTTTGGGGGGCAATAACAAACTTCCACAATTAGAGGATTTGCTGGTTTTGAGATCAATTTAACCCAGACAGTTTCTGTATTTGAATAATTTATTTTTATTTTGATGGTAACTTCCACAGACATGATATCGTTTTTAACTACGAGTGCAACTTCACCACCTTTCCTGAGTTTGCAATTGTATTTATAAAAATCATAACCTTCAAGATTAAACTTCTAAATGATATTATCATCCCACCGTGTTTCAGTGATAGCTATGAGCTCCATATTCTGGCAATTTATCAAAGCAGTTATTTCATAGAAACACAGAAACATATAAATTGTTGGTAGATAAGGACCGCTAGGCCCATCCAGTCTGCTCGTAAGCCCTACACTAGTGTGTGGCCTCTGATCCTACCTGGTCAATGGCTTTTCACCCCTCCTTCCCACCCCTAAGGTTCCCTTATGCCTGTCCAAGGCAAGTTTAAATCCCTCCACTGTGCTTGATCCCACCACCTCCTGTGGCAGACAATTCCATGTGTCCACCATCCTCTCTGAGAAGAAAAACATCCTCACATTTCCCCTTAACTTGCCACCTGCCAATTTCATATCATGCCCCCTCATTCTTGTACTCCTCCTATATTGGAAGATGTCTCCCCCCTGCACTTTGTTTATGCCCTTAAGGTGCTTGAATGTTTCTATCATGTCCCCTTCAATCCCTTCTTTCCTCCAGCGAGTACATATTGAGGTCCTTTAATTTCTCCTCATATGTTTTCTGGTGTAAGCCCAGTACCATCTTAGTTGCCCTTCTCTGGACCACCTCTACCCTGTCAATGTCCTTACAAAGGTGCGGTCTCCAGAACTGCACACAGTGCTCTAGGTGAGGCTTCACCAGTGTTTTATACAACGGCATCACTCCCTCTCACCTGCTAGTGATACCTCTGCCTATTCACCCCAGCATCCCACTGCCTCTCCCTGCAGTCTTTGTACTCTGCTTAGACACCTTTAGGTCATCTGAAATAATAACCCCCAGGTCCCATTCTTCGTTGGTGATTGTCAGCAATCCCCCCCATCCTGTAGATTTTCCAAGCTTCCACAGCTCTCTCCTCATTCTCTTCAACCCATCTGGAG
This sequence comes from Neoceratodus forsteri, assembly GCA_016271365.2. NCBI lineage: Eukaryota > Metazoa > Chordata > Ceratodontiformes > Ceratodontidae > Neoceratodus > Neoceratodus forsteri. Next base: position 857,200,342 of record CM028132.1, on the reverse strand, counting down.
TATCCACCCTGTTGCAGATCTTGATGTCATCTACAAACAGGCAGACCTTTCCCTCCAGCACTACTGCAACGTCACTAATGAAGACAATAAACAGGACTGGCCCAAGGACTGATCCCTGTGGCACACCGCTGGTCACCCCCTCTCCCTGGATTGGATCCCATTTACCACCACCCTATGCTTCCTGTCCATTAGTCAGTTCCTAACCAAGTTTACCACACTGTAAACCATACCCAGACTACCCATCTTGTTAACTAGCCTTTTATGTGGGACGATGTTGAAAGCCATGCTGAAATCAAGGTGGGGCGATGTTCACCCCCCCAGATTTACGTCATTCATCACCCAGTCAAAAAAAAATTCTATCAGATTCATCTGACATGACCTTCCTGCTGTGAGTCCATGTTGCCTCAGATCCTGGGTGCCATTGAATTCCAAGTGTGCCACTATTCTTTCTTTAAGCAGTGCCTCCATGATCATACCCACTGCTGAGATGAGGCTGATCAGCCTATAGTTACCAGCCTCCTCCCTACTATCACTTTTGTGTAGAAGGACTACATGCGCTCTCTTCCAGACCTCTGGAACCACTCCCGTGTTGAGTGACTCAATGAACATGGCTGCCAGAGGCGCTGCTAGCTCTCTTCTCAGCTCCCTTAATATCCTCTGGTGTATGCCATCTGGCTCCATTGCTTTGTCCACCTTCAGTTTTGTGAGCTCCTCCAGGACACTCTTCACTATGAATGGTCTAGTGTTTACCTCTCCCCCCCCTTCGTGTCTGTTACCCAGCTGTTGCCCCTGACCCTCCCCCTCTTCAGTGAATACCAAACAGAAGTATTTGTCAGTAATTCTGCCTTTTCCAGGTCTTCCTCCTTGCACTCCCCTGCATCCCCTCTGAGCCTTACAATCACCCCCCCCCCGGCTTTCCTTCTGTCACTGATGTACCTATAGAATGTCTTGTCCCCTTTCTTCACCATCTGTGCTAATCTTTCCTCAGTCTGTGCCTTTGCTCTCTTTACAGCCTTCTCCAATTCCCTTAGATTCCTTATGGACACCTCCCTGTCGTCCTCCCTTTGCGTCTCCTTATATTTCCTGAAACCCACCCTTTTGGCCCTTGCGTTGTCTGCCACCTCTCTCGAGAACCATAGTGGTTTCCTTCTTCTCTTACCAAGTTTTCAAGTTTATTTTTTAACAGGATAAGGTACTAGGCAAGCCTGTTTTCATGACTGTCCTGTATACAGTGACAATCACTGAGTAATTAAGTGATTCAACAATCAACATAAATTAGTTTACAAGACACCACAGGTATTACAGTAAAATGTATTAGTAACAACTACACTTAAATGGATACATTTCTATCATGGCTATCTTGAAAGATGAATATGTTGGCAAGTTGCACAAATTAGGTGGTATTGAATTCCAAGTTGTGATTGCTGTTTTTCTCCAGGTGAGCCTTAGGAATGTGTATTGCAAAGAACCACACTCCTCAGTTGGATTGGTGTAGAAAAACATCCATGTTTATTATTATTAAATGGCAGAATTTCTGAAATGGCAACTTTGCAACTTTTTGATTTCAATTTTGTACCTAAGTTTAAAAGATCATGACAGATGTCTTTTTCATGGGATCTGCCCACATCATTGCAACCCACATGTAGAATAATGGATGAGTTTGTTGTTGGCATGTTAACTTTGTTTGTATACACAGATAAATGTCAACAATTTTTGCCCCAGGAAGCAAGTTACTATTTTATTCAGTTTCTCTCTTCTACGTACATAGCTGTCTGTATACCTGATGATAGAATTTGATGTCTATGGTTGAGAATGCTGTCTCAGAGATCAGAGACTGGATGAATGCCAGTTGGCTGAGACTCAACCACAACAATACTGAATTGTTTCTGGTGGGCCTAGTTCACCTGCTGTATCTGGCTAAAGAACATCTTCTGCCTCTCATCATAGATGAGTTTAAACTTCAGATGACAGCGGAGGTTTTATGTCCTTCCAGCTATTCAACTTTGTCAGTGCCAGCTCATTCAAAATGCAGCAGCCAGGTTATTACATTTGATCATATTACTCTGACTCTTCATGAGCTACACTTAACTAACCTTAAAGAGGTCACTGGGAGAGACCTCAGATCTGCCCCTACCATGCTTAACATTGATGGTGTACCCTCATGCGACCTCAAACTTATTGCTAACACTTTTAATAATGTCTTCGCAGACCTGAGTGGTGTCCTGCCACCTGGCTACTTCTCTCACCCCCTCACAAGTGACTACTCTGGGAAAGAGACTCAGCACCCTTCTTATCCTCCTTTCTACTTCAAAACCCTGTCAGCCCATGAAGCCAGGAATTACTTATTCAAGGTATTACGGAAATCAAGATTTAGTGGTGACACCCTGGATCTTAAGTTTATAGCGCTTACGCTGGATGAAATTCTGTCACCTCTAACACATATTATTAACATGTCACTTAGTTACTTTCAATTCCCTCAGAAATGGAAATCTGCCAAAGTGACACCAGTTCATAAGTCTGGGGATTGCACAATTCCTGGGAACTACAGGTCTATCTCTACCCTGCCCCCACTCTCAAAAGCTCTTGAGCGTGTAGTGGCTGACCAACTGGTTGAATACTTAGAAAAATATCAGCTACAATGCCTGCAACAACATGGGTTCAGAAATGGTCATAGTACCACTACCGCCCTTTACAGGCTTTATTTACCACTCCTTAGATCAAGGACACCTGATCGATGCTGCTTTCATTGATTTAACCAAAGCTTTTGACATAGTGAATCATGCTCTCCTGGTAGAACAGCTTACCACCATTGACCGAGCTCGTGACAGCGTAGCCTGGTTTGAAGGTTACCTGCATAACCGTACACAGCAGGTGAAGACTGGTAACACCCTCTCGGATAGCAGACCTGTCCTATCTGGAGTTCCTCAAGGGTCCATCTTGAGCCCTCTTTTATTTAGCATTTTCCTCAACAACCTTCCTTACTCCTGTCAGGGTCACATCCTTTTATATGCTGATGATGCTGTCCTGTTTACCAGTTATCCAGTCCCTAAGGTTCTTGAATCTAGGCTATCATAGTCATAGAAAGATGGTTCCATAAGCACAAGTTAGTTATGCATTACAACAAGACTAAAACTATGCTGTTCTCCAGCTCCCAAAATAGGCATAGAGCTTACCCTCTTTCTATCACCAACGAAGAGGGCTCTCCCCTGGAGATAGTTCAGCTCTTTAAATATCTGGGGATTACTATTGACAGTACGATGACCTATGCCTATTACATTGACAACATTGCTAAGGCTGTTAACACCTGCATTGGGCTACTTTATAGGCATAAGCAATGTTTGACCCCAGAGGCCTTTAACCTAGCCATTCAAAGCTCTCTTGTCTCGTTTATTGATTACGGCTTACCAATCTATGGATCAGCTACTGAAACAACTCTTTGCCGCATCATAGTTGCACTGAATAAAGCATGCCTGCTCCTTACCAGCTCAGCCCATCTATCCCATACCTGCGACATGTACGCTTAGACTAACTGGCTCCAATTCAAAGGTAGACTCATGTACCAAACATGTTTACTGTCCAAAAAAGTAAGCTTAGGCAAAATGCCCCCAGAAGTGCAAAAGCTTATTACCCCCACTATCAACCGTCATTGCACCAGAAGCTCTACTAGCCAGATTTTTAATATACCCCACTGTCGCACTTCTCTGGGACAAAGGTACTTTGCCTACCGTGCCCCACTATAGATGAACCCGCTGCACCATGACATCACTTCAGCATCCACCTTGGACTCCTTCAAGGTTAAACTTAAGCAACAGCTAGTTGCTGATGCCAGTTGTGACTGCTTCCAATAATCTTCCTTCTTGTGACCAGCACTTATTCTAACCTTATTCTATCCTGACCTTATGCATAACTGTTCTCAGCATGTAAATAACTGTTCTAAGTTGCTAATCATTCTCCTTCACATTTCCTCTTGATCCCTTCCACTCTTTCCCCTCCCCACTCTATGGCTTTCCCTCTATCCCCTCCCCCGTTATATCTCCTGAGCTCCCTTGCTCACTTTAAAATGCTTTGTCCCATACCTTCTCACCTCTGATGAGGCCCCTGGGCTGATGCCATCCCTTACCTTGTTGATTATTAGATATTAGGCTGAGTCTGTTCTCATGCTCCTGTAAAGGGTCGTTTCATAAAACCCCACCCCCTCTAATTTGACCCTTTGAATTCCAGGTTTTAATCAAATATGCACCATGGCATACATTGTACAATGCCACATGTACTGGAACTTCTCTAGTTATATACTCTTGTAATGTCTTATATAATTCATTGTTTTGTTTGTTCTCCATCTCATACTTTCCCAATATGTATTGTTCATCTGATGTGGAACCTATGAAATGAGCTTGTTCTCAAAGGTGTTATCCAAAATTTCAATAAATAAAATAAAAAAAAACTGGCTGCTGATGAAATGGTGAGCTGAATTTACAATATTATAAAACAAAAAGGTAACATTAAATGCATGCTGGAAATAGAAAAAGAGTTAGAATCAATGTTTCAACCAGAGATCTTCAGGAATTATCTAAAAGAGAAAAAAGCAAAGTTAGTGGAGAGGTAAGGGAAAATAAGATACAGTATATACATGTGAGGAAAGAAAATAGGGGTCTCTAGAAAGAAAAGGGATAACAGGCAAGGTACTGTAAGAAAAGAAGCTGGAAAAAAACGTGATGATGGGTATGAAATGAAAAGGCACATCAGGCGTGAATGATCTGAGGAGTCCTCAGGTTGGGACTAATAACAGGGCATGGTAAGAATGCTGAATGGTGACCAAAGTTGGGAAAGGACACAGACAACAGGAGAAACTGAAAATAGATGTGCACACATAGTTGGAATGCCCATGTGAGTATGCCCCTCCCCCCCACACACACACAAGATTGAAGTGGTGAAGGCATACCCACACATGAACATTTACCATGCACACATGCAAGCAAATATATGACAGGGAGTGGGGGTGAAAAGGACAGACTACAGTGGTAAATCATAGGTGGCTGAAAGATATTAGAAGAAAATGTCTGTCAAAATCAGAGGGTTGCAGGGAGCTTAGACAGATGATAAGCTTGGTTTCGTGTGTTTTTTCTTTGGTTAGCATCCTGGAAACCCTGCTGAAGGACTCAAACAGAAAGATTATTGACATTAAGATCAATGGACGTAAACTGCAGCACAAGGGGTTTATCAGTGCCCCCCATTCCTGACTTCCCTGTAATGTTCCCTAAATTAGTCAGCCAGGTATCTGCAGGTTCCTCGGGTGTAGATATCTGTACACTTCCTGCAAAGGATACAGTATATCTTTGGTGATGTGAAAAACACCTGTGGGACTTTGAATTTGAGTGACACTAGAAATACATCTGCAGGTATAACAGTGGGTTCTGTTGCAAGCTTTTGAACCTGGTAGGAAGGAATTGTTACGAGTACGGAGGCTGCTATGTACCCAAAGTTCTGCAGGTTGGGGGGTCTGCAGTAGGAGGCAGTTGGTGGCTCTGTAAAGGAAGCTTCAATATTAGGGCCAGTTTGCAGAATAAGAAAGTTCTGGTTTAAATGACAAACTTATTTTCTACTAACGTTTCAGTCTCCTTAAGGTTTATCACTGAAGTCTGTCCTTTTTATCCCCACCCCCTGTCATTTCTTTGCTTGCATGTGTGCATGGAACATTTGCATGTGTTGGTATGCCTTCAAACACATTCATCCCATGTGTGTGTGTGTGTGTGTGTGTGTGTGTGTGTGTGTGGGGGGGGGACTCACATGTACATTCCAGCTATGCATGCATATCTATTTTCATTTAATCTAAATGTCAGTCTCAGTCTGTCTCCTTCCTCTACCTTTTTTACCTTTCAGCCTTCTTACTGTGCCATTCACTCCTATTATACCTGTTAATACTCATCACCTTTTTATCTTCCAATCTCTGTTCTTACCTTGCCTTTTCTTCCTTTTCTCCTAGAGCCCCCATTATTTCTGAACATTTGTATCCCTTATGCTCCTTTTACCTCTCCAATGACTTTGCTTTTTTCTCTTTTAGATAATTCATGAAGAAGTCCTACAGTTGAAACATCAATTCTAACTCTATTTTCTATTTTCAGCATGCATCTAACGTTATCATTTTGTTTTGCTTTAAGCCTACATGTTGACACAGCACCTTGCTGTTTTTGTTTTGTTTTTAAATGTTTTTGTGCTACATTTGTGGTGACCCACTATGTCCACTCTGAAATCTCTTCTCCAATCTCTACCATGCTCCTTCATCCCTCTGTCTATTCTTCCTTCTCATACTTCTAAACCTTCTCTTGAATTATTTTCTGCCATTTGCTCTAAGACTAAACTTTGCAGTCACTTACAGTTTCTCTCCATATGTCACCACTGAAGAATTATTCCTCAAGGTTTCCATTTGAAATTCAGTGCTTGTTTCTTTGGGTCTGGGGTACATGCTTCCTCCTCTAGTAAGCTTTTGAATACTTTCTCTAGGAAACTTATCACTAATGCCATTTTCTCCATTAAGAAACACACAGCCCCTCACAACTTTCCTTTTATTAAGCACTGGTAATGCCTCCTTCCCCCAAATAGGGGCTTACCTTAATTGCCTGTTCCATCTCCTGATTGCCTCCTATTTGTCCCCGGTATCTTCCTGATCTCACTGCCACTGGCCCAAGTCCTCAGGGTGCCTCGAACTCCCTCAAGCTGCCCCAGTACTTAAAGTTAGCCAATTTTGGGCTCAAAGGCTGGACTGCGATCTGCCGCTGTTATCAGTGCACTTCAGTGCTAACGGGCAATCACTCATGCACAAGGTACATTTTGATCTCCTGACTGCCAGTTTTGTGGTTGAATGGATGGTGCTTCTGTGATACTAGCCCCACGGTCAGGCTGGGTGGGGACCAGTGACCTGTGCCAGGGCACAGAGCACCCTCCTGTCTCTGTAAATAAAGAGCGCTATGAGCGCTGAAAACTGGGACTCATGAATATCAATAAGGAGAGCCCTATGAATATTAATAAGTTGTCTGTCCTAGCGCAATGGGTGCTTTAAATATTGGTACTGGTGACAGGTAATAAACTGCAACTAAGCATAAATAAATAAAAACACTGTACCAGGGCACAAGAGGGGGCTATTAACTAAAGGAGGTTATACAAATAAAATAATGTTTTCTGGCTGCTCCAGTCTGTCACAGTGGGACTTTCATGAACTGTCTGTCTGCTACCTAGGGACTGCAAATTTCTGCAGGTGCAACAGGCTGAGGACTGAGGCAAAGGGCCCAATTCCAAGATATGTTACACCTGGCGCAAGGCAATTTTTGCCAAACCCAATGGCACAAATTGCACCTTACGCCAGGCATAACGCAAGTTGCAATTTCAGTAGGCGCCTTGTGCCATGCCATAGGCAGGTTGCATTAAAGGTGGGTTACACCACCCACCATGCCTGCAAACCACTGCGGCATGGTGCAAGGGTGGGTTATGGCAGCACCTGCACCCTATTCCAGAAAGGTGGCTGCCATAACCCACTTACACCATTCCAGAACAGGTACTGGCAAAGCAGGGTTAGACCAGCTAGGAGGTGGTCTAAGGTGCATCCATCCTGGCACAGCAATGGATGCCCCCCCACAGTGCTGTGGAAATGACATGGATGTGCTCTCTGTTTCCCCCCTGCACTGACATGCCCCCCATCCCCCTGAACTCCGGGGACCCTTGGGGCCCATTTTCAGTGCTGCCCCCCCAAGTGCATGTACCAGCCAGCCAGCCCCCCCAATGCCCTCAGGTGCTTGCCATTACATTTTGGGGTGAGGGGCTCTGGGGGGGCACTAGATTGCATGCTGTGACTTGCGGCACCCAGGTCCGATGCACCATTCCTTTGGTGCTATCCTGCAGCTGCCGCAAGTCACGGGCATAAGTGCCGGGGACCCTGCTTGTCCTGGAATCGGCACAGGGTCCCTGGCATAGTGCCATGGTGCTTCGCATACTGGCAGAGAGGTTGCACCTTGTGTTTTGGAATCAGGCCCAAAGTGTTTAAACCTGACAGTGTTTGAAAGGGCACAGCTATGGCTACAAAACAGTCGGGCAGTAAATTAAATAAAATATGTTTTCTGGCTGCACCAGAACTTTTGATTTGAGACTGTGATGGACTGCAGGGGGACAATGTATACTGGCAGCCATAATTGCAGCACAGTAATCAATCAGAAATCCAGAATTTCAAGGCAAGGATTGCTGGGACAGTGCCAGAGACTTGTGGATCTTTGCAAACAACTTGTGGGGAAAAAGCAGGGACCACATTCAGGTGCTAAAACAGGGTGCCTATCAAGCATCGAAAGAGGTTAATGAATATTCATTTTGGGGACTGACAAGTGATTTCAGCCAATCACTGTTGGACATACAAGTGAACTTAGCCAATTGGGAGCCTCAGAAGGACTCCATAAAACCCAGGGATTTTCAGGCTGAGCTGAGTTTGAGTGGAAACTCCTCCACAGGGAGGGTGGCTCTGGCTCCAAGCTGAGAAAATGGACCTAGTGTGCTTAGTGAAAGCCCCTCCATAGGGGAGGGGGCTTCTACCTCTGCCAGAGAGAAAGAGTGGCTGCAAGCAACTAAGTTGCTGGCCTGGGGGTTGCCAGAAATTGTCCTTCAAGTCTAGAATCTGCCTTACCACATTAGAAAAAGTGGAAAAGAAGACAGGATCTGCTGGCAGTTGTGACAGAGCTGCAAAAAATGCTTTTGCCTCAGCAGTGAGAGCGCTGAAGAGATCTGTAACTTCCAGAAAAGGAAAGTGTTCTGAATTTGTCTGAATGAGTAAACTTCTACTTAAAACTGCAAGCAAGAGAGAGATTTGTTGTGGGGCAGAGAAGCCCAGTCAAGTTGAAGTTGTGACTATCTGTCTGCACCCTGCATCTAACCAGAGCACAAGAAATAGGTGGGCATCTGTTTTCAAGAGACCAAGAAGGGGTCCAGTAATTTGTATGTGCTGATTGTGACTGTGATATGTACCTACAGGATTGGAAAGGGGAGTTCCCTAGCCATGTGGAGCTTTGCCTAACAGTGCCTGGGAGGTCAGTGAATTTTCTGAGTGTCCAAGTTGGAGCTGCTAACACCAGCAAAGCCACAAGGGGCTGTCATGTTGTGTTCCAAGTGTGAAAGAAGCTACAGTATCAGTTTTGCTAACCAGCAATGTCTGCTAAATGGTGAGGAGCCATGCCTCAAGCTCCGTCTGTGTTAAAGTACCTTAAGAAAAAAGATTTGTCTTGCATGGACTGTGAGAGTCTGGGTCACCCTAGCCTTAGGAAAAAGTACCTGTCGGTGACAGATTGTGTTTGCAAGCTAAAGGATCATGTGGACTCCACTTAGGGTACTGCCATATGCGCTTCCACCTGAGGGATATAGCCAGATGTGGGGGGTTGAGGAATATCAGCTCAGGTCCTGGCCCAGTCTGTATAGTTTGAGACTGCAAGCCCAGAGAGAAGAGGCACCAACTTTCTGCTGAGAGGTTTCCAGAAAATGCAAGCTGCTAAGCCTGTTGTCCAGGGGTCATCCTTAGCTCCTGCTCATATCCTCAGCAATGTTTCTCAAATCCAGATGACGACTTCAAACCACGAGTAGGCAGACTCACCCTCTGCCAGAATTGGGGGAACTGCACAAAGTTGTTGCCAAGTTCCTTATCTAGAGTCCAAGTTATCCAGTTTAAACAAATGTTTAAAGTCTGCAACATTATAGTCAGGATAATGTGTCTCAAAATTAAAGATAAAGTTAATATGCTTTTCTTTAAGGGACCAGTTCGGCTGCAATGCTGGCCATCTCAGCTATCAGGCCTGCAGCTTTTAGACTCTAGTACTGGGTACCCAGAATAGGTGTTGGAATTGTGGGGTTCTAATACAGTTTGGGGCTGGTATTTGTGTGGGCATTCTATACAGTTTCTACCATCAATACAGCATAGCTAGATAGCCAGATCAAATATACTAAATACATCAGAAAGCTGGTGGGTGGCCACTGTGATTAATGTGTGTTTCTAAAATGAAAAAAAAGATTATTTTAATTACAATGCCAATCTGAGGGCTGAGGTGGTGGTCACCACACCTCGCTCCACTGTGTTTGGGAACGAGCACGGGTCATTGGGGGTCGGCTGTGGAGGAGATGGATTGAGCATCTGTAGTAAAGCACTCCTTCTCCGGGGAGGGGGACCCATGGCATTCAGTACGTGGTTGCCTCCTGGTGGAGACTGGGAGACTACACGCTCATTGCACATGGGGTGGAGTTGAGGACAGATGTCTGGAGGGAGCACATTTGGACACGTGCGTGCTCCCCTCCGGTGACATCATTGCATGCCCTCGGTTCTGAGGGGTGAAAAATTGGGCACCCAGTTGAGCGGCTTAATGGCCATCTGCAAGCTTCATCTGGTGGCTGGGCACCCAAAAAGCTGGATCCGTGTTCTGTGGGGAGTCTGGGGGCCTCCCTGCGACCCTGCTGTGGAGGGTACAACCACAGGGGCATACGGGTGCCTGGGACTGACCAGGTAGAGGCAGATGGCAGCTGGAATCCACAGACCAGATGCGGGGACAAGAGGGGAGCAGACTGGGGAGGCCAGAAAAAAGGAAAAAAAAATTAGTAGCTGAAAAAAAAACAATGCCAATCCAATCCAAATCAAATGTAAATAGCTAACCTCTGCCTACAATTCCCCATTCCTAACCCTTACCCCATGTAAATAAATTGTTGTTTGCTGTTTTTTCATAAACTTGGTGTGTGAGCATATTATCAGAGAGAGTTAATAATTCAACAATGCTGAAACGTGAGGTTTTGATTTCTGGGTCATGCGTGGGGTGCCACTATGGTATTGCAGGTGCGTATAGGCATCCCAGGAGGTTGTACCAGGAATTATCCTAGCCCATTGAAAGGTAAACTCTGGGTGGAGAGACTGCGCATTTATGTTATCTTGGGAAAGTACTAAATTAAAGTTAAAATGGGAACCCAGGCCCCTCATAGAAACATTGAAACATAGAATTTGATGGCAGATAAGGACCGTTTGGTCCACCCAGTCTGCCCATTTCCCTACCTAATGGATAAGCTGCAGATCCTAGTTAACCAGCAGCCTACTTCTTTCTACCACCACACCCTAGAATTGCCTTATGACTGTCCCATGCATGCTTGAATTCAACCACTGTTTGTGACTCCACAACCTCCTCCGGAAGGCCGTTCCATGCACCCATAACCCTCTTTGTGAAAAAAATATTTCCTTACATTACCTCTGAGCCACCCCCATCTTCAAATTGTGCCCCCTTGTTCTTGCACACCTCTTTTTTGAAAGATGCTACCCTCTTGGACTTTGTTGATTCCCTTGAGGTACTATCATGTTCCCCCTCTCCCTCCTTTCCTCGAGGCCATACATATTAAGCTCCTTTAGTCTCTCTTCATATGTCTTCTGGTGCAGACCCTGCACCATTTTAGTTGCCCTCCTCTGGACAGCTTCCATCTTGTCTATGTCCTTGTGGAGATTGGGTCTCCAGAACTGCACACAATACTCCAGATGGGGTCTCACCAGCTATCTGTACAGAAGTATAACAACTTCCTGTTTTCTACTGGTGATGCCACTCTCTATGAATCCCAGTATCCCCCCAGCCCTCCTTATTGCCCTCTCACATTCCTTGCCCACCTTTAAGTCATCTGATATGACTACTCCGAAGTCCCTTTCCATTTTTGTTGTTGTTAGTATCTCACCCCCCCATTGTGTACTCTTCCCCTGGATTTTTGTTTCCCAGGTGCATTACCTTGCACTTCTTAGCATTGAATCTAAGCTGCCATACATTTGACCATTCCTCTAACCTTGCCAAGTCCCTCCTCATCTTTTCCACCCCACCTTATGCATCAACTCTGTTGCAGATCTTTGTGTCATCTGCAAAGAGACATACTTTTTCTTCCAGTCCCTCTGCAATGTCGCTTATAAAGACATTGAACAGGACCAGTCCTAATACTGAACCCTGCGGTACCCCTCTAGTAACCCCCCTTTCTTCAGAGTGGGCTCCATTTACTATTACCCTCTGTGTCCTATTTTCCAGCCAATTCTTTACCCAGACTATCATCTTGGGACCCACTCCCAGGCTGGTTAACTTGTATATTAATCTTTTGTGTGGGACTGAGTCAAATGCCTTGCTAAAGTCTAGGTAGGCCATGTCCACAGCCCCTCCCTGATCTACTACTTTGGTCACCCAGTCAAAGAAATCTATTAGATTCGTCTGGCATGATCTTCCGCTGTGAATCCATGCTGCCTTGGGTCCTGTGCCCCTCTGGCCTCTAGGTACTCAACAGTTCTTTCCTTCAGAAGTGATTCTATCATTTTCCCTGTCACTGAGGTTAAATTAACAGGTCTATAGTTTCCTGCTTCTACCCTGCTCCCACCTTTGTGAAGGGGAATCACATATGCCCTCCTCCAGTCCTCAGGTACCACACCATCCTCCCATGATTTGTTAAAGAGGGTAATCAGTGGTGTCACTAGTTCTACCCTTAGTTATTTTAGAATTCTGGGATGAATCCCATCAGGCCCCATTGCATTGTCCACCTTCAGTTTTAAGAGTTCTTTCAGAACTCTTTCTTCTGTGAATGGGCTGGTATCAACTTCTGTATCCAGAGTGTTTCTATTGTTTGTTTTAGGTACATCCCCCTCCTCATTTGTAAATACTGAGCAAAAATATTTGTTTAGTATCTCTGCCTTTTCACCGTCACCCTCTGCCCACCCCTTCCCCTTTATTAAGCCTCACTATCCCTCCCTTAGTCTTCCTTCGCTCTCTGATGTACCTAAAAAAAGGTTTTATCCCCCTTCTTAACTGAGTTGACCATCTTTTCCTCGGTTTGGGCCTTTGCTGTTCTGACTGCCTTCCCAGCTTCCTTTTGCTTTAACTGATACAATTCTCTGTCCTGCTCCTTCTGTGATTCCTTGTACTTTCTGAATGCTTTCTTTTTCTCTTGAACCTTCACTGCCACCTTCTTTGAGAACCATAGTGGTTTCTTACATCGTTTTGTTTTATTTATTTACTTCGCACAAAGGCTTGTTACCTCTGTGATGGCAGGTTTTATTATTCCACATTGTTCTTCCACCCCTCCTTCCAGCCCATTTGCCAGTGCATTCCTTGGGCACTCACCCATTTTGGCAAAGTCAGCCCTCCTGAAGTCCAGTACTTTTGCCTATGTATGTGGCTTGACTCTATTACTGTGTTTATTATGAACCATACTGTTCAATGGCCACTAGTTCCCAGATGGCTACCCACTTCTACATCTGTGATCCTCTCTCCATCTCCATTTGAGAGAACCAGGTCTAAGATTACTTCCTCTCGAGTGGGTTCCAATACTAGTTGTCTAAGGCATGCCCCCTGTAGGGCATCTAGAATAACCCCACTCTTAGAAGTGGCTGCTGCAACTGCACTCCAGTTAATATCTGGCATATTCAGATCACCCATCAGCAATATCTCCCCTTTATCTGCCATTCTAAGTATACTTTCTATCATTTCCTTGTCCATTTCCTCCCCCTGAGAGGGGGATCTGTGTACAACCCCTGTGCAGATTGTGGTGCCATTGCCTGCCTCCAAATTGACCCACAGTGCTTCATCTCCTTCCTGTTTACCCTTTTGTTCTGTTGCTTTGATTCCTTCCCTCATGTAGAGAGCTACTCCTCCTCCTCCTCTGTTACCCTCCCTGCCCCTCCTGTGGATAGTGTATCCTGGTATGTTTATGTCCCAGTCGTGGTTCTGTGTGTACCATGTCTCTGTGACTGCCACAAAATCCAGATGTTCCTCCTCCATCAAGGCCACTAATTCAGGAAGCTTGTTACCCAGACTATGGGCATTGGTACTCATTGCTCTCCATTTTTTGATGGCTTTACCTTCTGTAGCAGCATCCCCCACTGACCTTTCTACCTTGGTCTTTTTCTCATTTAGTACCCTGTTTTGTAGGGGGAGGCTGGGATTTTCCTGATGCTTATCAGTGCCTCCCACTTTGACTAGTTTAAAAGCTTGCCAATGAAGCATTTAAACCGATTGCCCAAAAGACTTGTTCCCTTCCTGGACAGATGCAGACCATCCTGCCAGTATAGGCTGGTGTCCCACCAGGTGGAACCCCAGTCCCCAATGAAGCCAAACCCCTTTGCTCCATACCATTTTTTTCAACCTTTAGTTAAACTGCATGGTGCAAAGTACCCTCGTCTCACCCATTCCACTGAGAGGCAGCACCTCTGAGAAGGATACTGTGTGTTCTACTTGTCTTAGGCCCCTCCCCAATTCTACAAAGTTCTTCTGCACTGCTCTAATCTCACGATGAGCCAAGTCATTTGTCCCTAGGTGGACAATGATGTCCAGCTCAGACTCCCGTGCAACTGTTCTCGTGACCCTAAGGATGCGCTTCCTGTCCCTCCAAGCCATGGCACCAGGCAGGCACCTTACTTCAGTTTTCCCTGCTCCCCCCAGTTCTATCCCCCTAATAATTGAGTCCCCCACCAGGAGCTGCTTCCTTTCCCTGTGGAGCCCTCTGCCTCCTTCCTGAGGGCCTCCCTTGTGACAGTTGTCTGCAACCTCCTTAGTCTCCTCTGCTAGTGCATCCATAGGGGAACTATGCTCCCCCAGAATGGTGTATGGATTGTGGAGTGGAAAAACTGACTGGGTGTGCCTCTGTTCCACCACCCTTACCCTCCCTGAGCCCACTGTGGTCCAACTGCTGTGCTTTCTTCACAACCTCTGAGTTAATGGTGGTGGCTCTGGTGCTTCCTGGATGGGGGAGGTTCCCTTACTACTGTCCAGTGCGGCCTGAAGATGGGCAACTTCCTCCCTCAGGGCAGAGAGTTGTCTGCAAACAGGGCAGCATCTCAGCCTCCAGAAAGACTCCTGGAAGACTGCTGCCCCACAGTCATTACATTGCACTACTCCCCACATGTCTGTTTACCTTGTTTAGTTTTTTTTGTTTTTTTTTTGTTTGTGTGTGTGTGTGTGATTGGTTTGTTATATAGAAATACATATATTATATAATGTGTATGCTTATATTGTCAGTGCAGTGTGCTAGAAAGGCTATGACAGTGATATGTACCTTGCCCTCTTGAGGAAATGACATCAGAACCCCAGGTATAAAGGAACTATTTCCAGGGTGGGTGGGGTGAGGGGTGGGAAGGGTTTTGCCCAAACTGTGCTCTCTCGCAAACAGTCAGCTAAAAGCTCTGACCTACTGCTGTGATGAGTGCCTTCCTATCAGCAAGATGCCCTACATGACGATTTGACAGAGAAAATACCCTGCTAATCAAACAGAGAAAAATCCAAACATCCAAGTCAGACACAGGTAAACCTCCCCAGCCCCAAAATAGCCTGGTGACTTGTGCTCTGAAAGCAGTCAGTCCCAAAACACGTCAGCTGTGCACAAGGACAGACACAGTAAACAGTATTCAGTCCCTGTGGGTTTAAACTCTTTTTGCACTGAAAATCTTAACAATTGTAACAAAAGTAAAGCAAGGTCCGCCTCCCTCTGTTGATTGAAAGACTGCCTTTTCTGATAATTTTAAGTTCCTTATTTCACCCTTCAGTTAGAAGTATCCTCGACCTGAAGAATATTAACTTTCCTAAGGAATCTGCTTCAAACCAACGACAATTGTAAATTGTAAGGTTCACCTCCCTCTGCTGTGAGCACAACTCACTTTCTTGCTAATCCTAAATCCAGTGTTGCAGCTTCCAGCCAGAGGTAGCTTCACCTGAAGAATATTTGGTTATCTGATGAGCCTGCTAAAATAAGTACTGTTATCAGGTCTGTAAGATTCTTCTAAAGCTATTGGCTAATAAGTAGCTGTGATGTAAGCACTTCCTGACACAGTCTGGCCTGGCCTTTTAAGGCGCACACAGATAAACAAAAGAAAAAACAGTTTCCACCCTCTAGGCACTGTCTGGGTCAAACACACAGCCTGTAACCTGCTCTCAATTCAGGACTTATGACAAATTCTTAACCCAGTGAATAACTTACAGTATTACAAATATTGCAATGCAAACAGTAAATCACTAACTCCAATCAAGTCAGCTGTGCACAAGGACAGACATAGTAAACAATATTCAGTCCCTGTGGGTTTAAACTCTTCCTGCACTGAAAATCTTAACAATTGTACAAAAGTAAAGCAAGGTCCACCTCCTTCTGTTGAATGAAAGACTGTCTTTTCTGATAATTCTAAGTTCCTTATTTCACCCTTCAGTTTAAAGTATCCTTCACCTGAAGAATATTAACTTTCCTAAGGAATCTGCCTCAGACCAAAGACAACTGTAAATTGTAAGGTTCATCTCCCTCTACTGTGAGCACAACTCACTTTCTTGCAAATCCTAAGTCCAGTGTTGCAGCTTCCAGCCTCAACCTTGTTATGGGCCCACAAGGCCGGGTAGCGTAGCCCTTCAGATGGATGGCGCCAGGGTTACACACTGTATCCAACAGCTTAACTCCACTCTCTTTCAGTTCCTTAAAAAACACCAAATCTGCCAAACTCCAGTCTCTCCCATCAGATTAGCAACCAACAAGAGCCCTCCAGTCCGATGCAACCTAACAATCTGACATTTTGCATTCATGCAGATCTCCCCCTGACACAAGGTAAGCAATCTCTCTTTTCTGCAAATGTCTTTCTTTCTGGCCCACATTTAGACATCTCAGCATACCTCAGGTGCAAGTTGATCTGAAGCACTTCTATCGCAGAGTATGTCTTACAGCTCATTTTTCTAATGAGACTCCTCTTCCTGCAGATGAGGATGATGACAACATTACTAGAATAATCAACAACATCAATTCCCAGTGCAGTGCATGAACTCCACGTTCAGGACATTTTGCTGTTGTAGATTATTTTGTTAACCAATGTATGAAAGACACCACTAACTTCAGTTTTCATTGCAGGCTCTGTCACCCTAACCTGAGAGCTGCTGAACTTGCAGCTCTCTGATCTCTGCAACACAGGCGCGGCATTGTTATTAAACATCTGATAAGGGGGGAGCTGTTGTGATCTGGTATAAGGGGCTATATATCACTGAAGCCACACAGCAACTCTCTGACATAATGTTTTACTCTCCTCTTCCACAGGATACCACTGCCAGCAATCAGACAGAGGTTACCACCACCACAACCTCTGTTATCTAAAACAAAGAACCCCCTGCCTCTGCTAAGAGACTCAACATTCAACACAAGCACAATGGGCTGTTGGTTAACTAGGATGTGAAGCTTATCCAATATGTAGGGAAATGGGCAGATGGGGTGGGCCAAGTGGTCCTTATCTGCTGTCAAAGTCTATGTTTCTGTGTTTCTATGTTTCTATCCTCAGGCATCTAAGCTCTATTGCCTTCCCAAATCCACAAATGAGATAACTCTGGATGTCCTATTGTGTCTGCCTGCTCCTGCCCTACATCCAACATCTCAGCATTTCAGGACAGCTGCATGGTACCACTTGTTGAATCCCTGATCTGCTACATTAAAGACACTAACCGTGTTCTCCAGTTATTTGACAGGGTCAGATTAAATGGCTCCCATCAGCTCAGCTTTTCCATGGATATCAAATCTCTTTACACAGTAATCACGCACCTTGATGGCCTGACAGCTCTGCAGTGTTTTTTAACTAAGTGGGTAGTCCAGCAGCCACCCACAGACATATTAACCTGACTGGCTGAACTTGTCTTAAACTTAATGCTTTTTCTTTTATTAACAGTTTTTTTTCAGCAGGTCACTAGAGTTGCCATGGGTACCAGGATGGGTCCCAGGTTTTCCAATCTATTTGTTCATTGGGCTGAGGAACAATTATTTCTCTCTTTTACAGGGACTGTGCCTGACCTCTATAAATGCTACATAGATGATTGTGTGGTGGCTACCTCCTGTTCCAGGGAGACCCTCCAGACCTTCTTGAACAAGTTTACCATGGCCCATCCTTCCCTTCAGTACACTGTTGAAGTACACTTCCCCACACTGCCATTTCTAGATATCAAATTATCGGTGCAGAACACTGGTCTGAAGACAACAGTTTATTACAAACCACTGACTCGCACCGTTTTATCCCCCACAGCTCCTTCCATTCCCCCAAACATGTTAAGAATGGTTTGCCATATTTACAGCTTCTTAAAATTCAGAAGTTATACAGTGAAGATGATGATTTTGATGAGCAGGCTCAAATAATGTACAGTTTTTTTTATTAACAGAGGATACACGTAAAGTACAGTGGACTGAGCACTCTTCCAGGTCAGTAATATGCCCTGTAACTTAACAACAACACATTTCACTGGTGCTTCCTTTCCATTCTAAGACCTCTTCTCTGCACAGGATCATCATAGGAACTTTCCTATTCTGCAGACTGAATCCAATATCGAAGCTTCCTTTACAGAGCCACAAATTACCTCCTACCACAGCCCACCCAACTTGTGGAACCTGCTGGTTCACAGCAGCCTCCATATTCCTAACAGTTCCTTCCTATCAGGCAACAGAACCCCTTGTTATACCTTCACATTTATTTCTTGTGTCACTGACATTCAGGGTACCACAGATGTTTTTCACATCACCAAGGAGTCCTTGTGCATTTCCAGCATTGTGATACATGGTATTCTTTGCAGGAAGTGTACAGCTATCTACATGGGAGAAACTTGCAGATGCCTGGCTGACCAATTTAGGGAACGCTACTGGGCATTCAGGAATGGAGACACTGATAAACCCACTGTATCCCATTTTACTTCCAGGGACCATAATGTCAATGATCTTTCTGTTTGTGTCCTTCAGCAGGGTTTCCGGGATCCTGACCAAAGAAAAACCACAGAAACCAAGGTTATTATCTGTCTAGGCTCCCAGCAACCCTCTGGTTTAAATAGTCTTATTTTCTGCTAACATCTTTCAGCCACCTTACGATTTACCACTGTAGTCTCCCCTTTTTACCCCACCCCATCATATCTTTGCTTGCGTGTATGCATGGTACATTTGCATGTGTGGGCATACCTGCATGCGCTTCCATCCTGTGTGTGTGTGGGGGGGTATGCTTCCATGGGCATTCCAGCTATGTGTGTACATCTATTTTCATTTTCTACAGATGTCTCTGTGTCCTTCCCCCACATTTGTCACCTTTCAGCCTTCGTAGTATGCCCTGTTAATTATCCCCCACTTGAGGACTTCTCAGCTCATTCACTCCTACTATGCCTTTTCATATCCATCATCACCTTTTTGTTTTCCAGCTTCTAGTCTTACCTTGCCTATTCTCACTTTTTCTCTTAGATCCTTCCCCTATTTTCTTTCCTCAGATTTAAATCTCTTATTTCCTCTTACCTCTCCACTAACTTTGCTTTTTTCTCCTTTAGATAATTCCTCAGAAGTCCTATTGTTGAAACATTGATTCTAACTCTGTTTTCTATTTTTAATGTGTATTTAATATTACCTTTTTGTCTTCGGCCCACAGACTGATGCAGCACCTTGTTTTTTTAATATTACTAGTAGTATATAATACGGTAAATGGACTGACCCTCCTCCCTATATTCCAGAGTTTCTGGCAACCCATCAGGAAGGGAGCTTAAGGGCTGCAGAGTTCTCTACTTGGATTTCATAGAAACATAGAAACATAGAAGTTGACGGCAGATAAGGACCGCAAGGCCCATCCAGTCTGCCCATTTTTTTCTACCTTATAAATGTGCCATCGGCCTTTGCTCTGTCAGTGACCTATTCATTCATAGTCATTTGTATTGCTCCTATGCCTATCCCATGCCTGTTTGAAGCCCTGCACTGTATTCATAGCCACCACTTACTTGTGGTGAGGCATTCCATGCATCTACCACCCTTTCTGTAGAAAAGAATTTCCTACATTCCCCTTTAATCGGCCTCCCTCTAATCTCATGCTGTGTCCTCTGTCCTGCTATTTTTCTTATATTTAAACATGTTAGACTCTTTCACCTTGTTTATGCCCTTAAGGTGTTTAAATGTCTCGATCATATCCTCTCTCCTCCTTTGCTCAAGGGTATACATATTGAGCTCCATTAATCTGTCCTCATATGTCTTCTGATGCAGTCCCTGCACCATTTTGGTTGCCCTTCTCTGGACTGCCTCAATTTTGTTAATGTCCTTGTGAAGGTGTGGCTCCAATACTGCCGCAGTACTCCAGATGGGGCCTAACCAATGTCTTGTAGCAGAGGATTACCTCCCTCTTACGACTTGTGATACTCCTACTAATACACCCTAACACCCCCTAGCCTTACCTACTGCTTTAGAGGTCTGTTTGATGATTTTAGGTCATCAGTGATGATGATGCCCAAGTCTCTTTCTTCCTTGTGACTGCTAGCAACTCCTCCCAGCCTATAAGTGGCTTCAGGGTTTCTCTTCCTAGTGCATGATTTTGCACTTTGCATTAATCCCAGTTGCCACTCTTCTGACCATTCTGCTAGTTTATCCAGATCTCTTCATTCTGCCCACCCCATCTGGATCATCTACTCTGTTGCAGATCTTGGTGTCATCTGCAAACAGACAAGCCTTACCCTCTAGTCCATCTGTGAGGTCACTAATGAAGATGTTGAATGGACTGGCCCCAGGACTGATCCCTGAGGTACCCCACTTGTGACTTGCATCTCTTCTGACTGTATACCATTTACCACCACTCTCTGTTTTCTGCCAGTCAACCAGTTTGCCACCCAGTTGCCCAACTTCTGACCCACCCTGAGCCTACCTAGCTTATTTATCAATCTCTATGTGGAACAGTGTCAAAAGCTTTGCTGAAGTCAAGGTAGGCTTACATCAACTGCTCCCCTTGGTCCACCACTTGGTTACCCAGTCAAAGAAATCTATGAGATTAGTTTGACAGGACCTTCCTTTGTAAACCCATGCTGTCTTGGATCCTGTGCCCTATGGATTCCAGGTGTTGCACTATCCTTTCTTAAGGAGTGCCTCCATAATCTTGCCCACTACTGAGGTAAGACTGGCCGGTCTGTAGTTCCCACCTCCTCCCTGCTACCACTCTTGTGGAGTGGGATCACATGAGCCTTCTCCAGTCTTCTGGGACCTCTCCTGTGCTCAGAGACTCACTAAACAATTCTGCTAATGGCTCTGCTAGTTCCTCCTTTAGCTCCTGTACCCTGGGATGTATGCCATCAGTCCCATTGCCTTATCCACCCTGAGCTTAGCAAGCTCTTGTAGGACCTTTTCTTTTGTGAAGGGAGTAGTGCCCACCTCCCTCCCCTGTGTCCATGATGCTGAGCTGTGGGCCCTGCCCTACCTTCTTCAGTAAATACTGAGCAAAAAGTATCTATTTAGGATAGATGCCTTTACAGGGTCCCCTCCTCACATGCTCCCTTTTTCCATTAAGCTTAGCAATACCCCTCTGGACTTTCTCCTTTCACTAATGTATCTATAGAAAGTCTTGTCACCTTCTTTACTGTTCGTGCTAGTGTTTCCTCAGTTTGGGACTTTGCTGCCTTACTGCCTTACCTGCTTCCCTTAGGGCAGTTTGGTATGCCTCCCTATCTTCATCCCGCTGTGTTCCCTTATATTTTCTGAAGGCCAGCCTTTTGGCTCTGACCTTTTCTGCTACTGTATTTGAGAACCAAAGTGGTTTCCTTCTTCTTTTGCACTTCCTTTTCTGTCTAACACAATGGGATGTTAGCTTCAAGTATTGTATCCTTAATGCTTGCCACTTTGCCTGTACCTCCTCACCTGTGTTTCTTTTGCCAGGGCTAGCTTAACTCTGTTGGCCATCTTATCAAAGTCAGCTCCTCTGAAGTCCCATATTTTGCTTTGGAATGGGATGATTTAGATGTAGTAGTCAAATTGAACCATACTGTGATGGTCACTGGCCCCCAGGTGACCTTCTACCTGGAGATCTGTGATCCCTTCTTTGTTAGTCAGTACTAGATCTAGGATAGCCCTGTCTCTTGTGGGTTGCTGTACCAGTTGTTTGAGGCCCTCCCTGCAGGAATCCACTATGAGTCTAGTTCTGGAGATGTTCCTGCTGGTATTGACCAATCTGTATCTGGCATGTTGAAGTCTCCCATTATCAGAACCTCCTTTAGCTGTCATGTTTTGTATATCTTCTAACAGTAATGTGTCTATGTCCTCCTCTGGTCTGGGGGCCTGTAGACAACCCCAGTTCTTATGGCTGTCCCATTTCCTGTTTCCAGGGTGACCCACAGTTCTTCTGGCTCCTTATGTGTATTCTGAATTTCTGTAGCTTTGATATTTTCATTAACATACAGGGCCACCCCTCCCCCTTTTTGCCTCGGTCTCTTCTGAACAATACATAGCCAGGTACTGAAGTCTCCCATAGTGTGGTTACTGGTAAACCACGTCTCACTAGTGCTACTATGTCCAGTTTAGCCTCTGACATAATTGCCTGCAGGTCTGGGATCTTATTTCCAGGCTGTGAGCATTTGTGTACATGATTTTCCATTGGCCAGATTTTGGTGTGTTAGTTGTTGGGTGAAGTTTGGCATTACCCTGTGCATCGTATGGGAGACAAACCTTTTTCTTACCTGGTGATGCAAATGAATGGCAAACACGCTGAATTCCTGTTTGACCACTAGCTGAGGGGGAGGTGTTCTTCCCATTTGACGATGGGATGCTGCACCCTCTCCCCATTTGCTAGTTTAAATATTCTGCAAAGAGCGTCAAACTTCTGCCCCAATGCACTGACTCCTCTTTAGTCAGATGCAGTCCATCAAATTTGAAGAACTTTGCTCCCAGAACTGTTGCCAGTTCCTACAAATCTGTGTCCTTTTCCTGGCACCAGTCCTTGAGCCACGTGTTTAGCTCCCTATCTCCCCTTCTCTGACCTTCCGTCCATCTGCCCCTTCTCCCAGACTGGCAGGATCTCAGAGAAGGAAGATGACGAAATAGATGATAGTTTGTCACCCAGCCTAGTCAGGTGTTCCTGGTCTCCACAACTGACCGGCTGGCGAGGATCTATTAGTCCCTATGTGTACTAGGACATCAATGTTTTCTCCTGCTTTGTGAACAATTTTAGCAATGCGGTCAGTGTCTTTCCATGCTGATGTACCTGGGAGACATCTGACCATCACCCTGGCTGGAGATGGGTATCAACTCCCGAATCATGGAGTCTCCTATGATCAGAAGTTTTTGGATTTCCTTTGTGCTTGTTTAGTTTTGGTTCCTGATTTGGGTGAGTATTGTTGTGCTAGCTCCTGTGCCACAGTGTCCTGCTCTGCAGTGTCTTCTGCCTCTTTATTTGATTTCAGAGATAGAGGCAGATACCTGTTAGTAGTGTTTATATGGTTTTGGAGGTAATGTGTTGGAGAGTAGAGAGTGATGGGGCACCTGTTTGCTCCTCTAACCACCTGCAACCTCCTGGACCAACTACCCTCTGGGGTGCGAGGTTTTTCTGTTGGATGCTGGGGAAATGGCTGGTGGTTCTTATAATGTATTTCCTCTTCAATATGAAATTTGGAGGCGGCAATCTCTGCCCATGCTGCCTGGAGCTGAGACCTAAGATCTCCAAAGGCCCAGCATGTAGGACAGTGTCCTAAATCTTGTAAGACTGTCCTTCTGAAAATTGTTCCACAGTACCTGCAGTTAATGAAATCCATTCCAAATAAGTTGCTGGGTTTGTAACCTAGTCAGAGTAATTAGAAGGAGAAAAAATGCAAGTAATGGTTTAATTATGCTTTGCTTAACTTGTTATAACAAGTTAAATTACTAGTGCCCTGTAAATGAGATCATTTGTGGAGGCCCCACTGATCCGCTCCTTCCTGCTCTGCCACAGGAAATGTCACAACTGTGGTACCTTATAAAAGGAGTGTAGCGTGGGGTGGTTGGGGATGGGGTGGGTGGCTGGGCCCTTCCCTGCCTAAAAGAAGAACCACGGACGAAAGAACAAGGAGGTAAGAGCAGAAACAATCAGTCAACAACAAATGCAGTAACCCTGAAAGCTTATCCTAATGTTAGATAAAACTGTAAAACCTGTAAAGCACCACCTGTAATAATTTCAGAGAAGATATACCCTGTAAGAAACACTTTGCTCCAGAGAAAAATAAAGCAGTAACAGAAGATATACCTTGCAAAAGACAATTTGACTCAGAAGATTACAGCAGTAATCTGTTAGCACACACCTGTAGGCACACCTTGTAATAATGCAGAAGAAGGTATACCAGCAACAACAATTTGAATCAGAGAAAAAATAAAGCAATGAAATGTTAGCAACAAACAGTAGCAATCCCTGTGAGTAAAAAATAAAACACCACCACACAGTAAATCTGCTTAGCCAAACTAAGTCTTAATCCTTCTCCCTTGCTCTGTAAGTTTCTCTACTCTGCCTTTCAAGCAGTCTTAGAAGGAAAGAGCTCAGGTGAAGCTAGGTGCCTTGGCCAGCAAACCAAGTCTTCTACCTCCAAGATATCAACTAACCTGACTTTTTAACCCTTCTTTCTGTTGGAAATTACTGACAGTTTGCCAGCTCCACTCCCACATACACACCTAATCCTTTGGAAGAGCTGTGGGAGGAAAAGCAATTAGCTCCTTCAATGTGAGAAGGAGACTGAAACACCTCTGAGACAACAAACCTTTTCAACAAACAAGAATAAAATAAAACACAGTGTCAAACAGTAATTTTGCTTAGCCCAATGATAAAAAGTCACAAAAATGTAAGCTCCACCTGTAATACAGTAATTTCAGAGAAGATATACCTGTAAGAAACACTTTGCTCCAGAGAAAAATAAAGCAGTAACAGAAGATATACCTTGCAAAGACAATTTGACTCAGAAGATTACAGCAGTAATCTGTTAGCACACCTGTAGGCACACCTTGTAATAATGCAGAAGAAGGTATACCAGCAACAACAATTTGAATCAGAGAAAAAATAAAGCAATGAAATGTTAGCAACAAACAGTAGCAATCCCTGTGAGTAAAAAATAAAAACACCACCACACAGTAAATCTGCTTAGCCAAACTAAGTCTTAATCCTTCTCCCTTGCTCTGGTAAGTTTCTCTACTCTGCCTTTCAAGCAGTCTTAGAAGGAAAGAGCTCCGGTGAAGCTAGGTGCCTTGGCCAGCAAACCAAGCAAACCAAGTCTTTTCCAGGGATTTTCCAGGGATTCTTAAAGATCCCTCCATCAAGGTTGAAATCAGCCAGAGACCAAGCCTTTTCACTTGCTGCCTCAAGACTATAGTATGCCACCCCCAGATCTCTCTGTATTACCTCCTCACTAGAAATATTTAAATCAAAATTAAAAATCTTGCTGTTTGTTACAGCCTTTTCAAGTTACTGATAGATTAAATGATTATCAGCAAGAGTACAGTTTTAGGAATTTTATATTGTTGAAATTGTAAGTCACATTTATATGGAGTACCATGTATGGTCAATGTTTGCATTTGTCATTGTTTATGTCTGTATTTCATTGTTAGGTGCTTTGAGCTCTGGAAAGGTGCAATATAAAAAAAAACTCTGTCAGTCTGTCTGTCTGTCCATCTATCTATCTATCTGTCCATCCATCTACCTGTCTGTCTGTCTGTCTGTCTATCTATCTATCTATCTATCTATCTATCTATCTATCTATCTATCTATCTATCTATCTATCTGTCTATCTCTCATTCTAGCTATCTATCTCTCTTAGGTGCGGAAGAGTGTAATCTCTAGTGCGGGTCATGGTAGGCCCCTTTTATCCCTTTTTTGCTATACACATTTGTCCTGCCCCCAGAGTTCAAATGGGGTGGCACCAAAAGTAAAGGTCACAGTGCAAGAGGAATTACAGGAGTTACAGTGTGCCAAGGAGAGTCAGAGTAGTATGTACTCAACTTCCTAGGGATCTAAATTCCAGTGGAGAGCCTACATGGCTGACATTGGTAGAGTGGTGAAGGTCATTTTGAAAAGTGTCCTCTTGGGCAGTGCATGCCTGGAGTCTGGTGTGGTAAAAGCTAGGATGGAGAGTGGAGAGAGTCTCTAGCTTTCAGTGAGGTAAAGATATGCACACCATGGGATCCATGTCTCCAGCCAAGTAAGAGACTGAGAATATGGCAAAACATGTGCATTGATGTACAGTTGTCATGCAAGGGTTCCCCCAATACCCATAGCCCTACAGTCCATGCCTGGCAAAGAACTAATCAGGTCCCCCACTGGGTCCCATGCAGTATTTACTAAAGGAGCTCACAAGATGACTGTGAGTTTGACAGATGCCTCACATAGGCAATCATCTCTATTATGTTGCCAGAGAGACAGTCAGTCCCTCCAGACCTTCCAAAAGAGTAATTCCAGTCAGAACTGTGTTATGGTGATCTAGGAAAAAAATATGCTGCTGTTCAGAAATTGTATCTAGGATCCACTGGGACTTGCAGTATGTATATGAAATGTATAATGCTGCCCTGAATGTTGTTGCATCCCACTGAAAGAGAGAGAGAGAAAGCTTGAAAAGGATGCTGGTGATGGAATAAATTAAATGCCACTTTACTCAGCTTATTGACTGGATGTCCATTTTATTTAAAGTGTTTATGAATCTTGGTGCCCCACTCAAGTAGTTCCAGTCACCGAAAGAAACCATGGCTCACCCCTCGCTATTTGAGGTAATATCCCTGAGGCTCCTGGTACTACACTAGACTATTAAAATCCTGTGAGGTAGTATAGCCTAGAAGTTAAAACACTGTGCTGTAAATCTGGGGATCTAGAATACCTGGGTTTGCATCCCACATCTGCTACTTGCATACTGTATAACTCTAAGCAAGTCACTTAACCTCCTTCTGTTCCCTGGGCACACCTGGAAATGAGCTTCTGTTCATTGTGCCTTTCCAGATCAAAATTTATAAACAAATAAATTAAAATCCATCTGGTTCCAAATAAGCAGTATAGTACCTGAGGTGTTAAGCACCTAACTTTATGAAACTCTACTGTACTGTACAGTGGTGCGAGGTCTTCTGCAGGTCAGTTCTATAATTGTCAGACTGTGGCTTGAAAGGCTAAGGCTTGTGATTCCGACAAACTCCATCCACTGAAATTACTACTAAAGTCAGCCACATCAGCTCTCCTGGTGGACTGCATCATTTTTGTGTGTGCTCTTGACTCTACTGGTTGCTCTTGCCTCTGTTTGCCTGGCCATCCTGCTTGTGTTTTTTTAATGGATGGCTCATACCACTACCTGCTGCCACCTTCTAAGAGCATCTGGCCTTTCCTCTGTTCATTTGTTTGGTATGGTCCCCTTCACATAGGAGCTCTCTGATGCTCATGGTCCCAGATGCCCCACCTGAGTATGGTCTCCACTTTGCCAGCCAATACAGCTCAGCTCATCATTCCCAGTTTTCAGGAAACCTGGATACCTCTATGAAGAAGGCCCTTTCATTTAACAGAAATGGCATAAAGACTGAAGTTAGCCCTGTTGCTAGTGTTATCCCATCTTCAGTAATTATGTACCTGCTTCCTGGAGCATAGCCATGCCATCCATTTTTCCTGCTTCCAGCTAAGTGTTCCTTCTTCTGCAGCACTTTTCCCTTGCAACATTGGTCTGGTCCACACTTTGCCACTGCTGTCACTTGCAGTTGTAGTATCAGGACAACCATAAATCAGTACCAACTGAACTACCAACTGTTCCAAATCAAGACATGCACAGAATCCATCAACAGGAACCAACATTTTTCCCTTTGTTAAGGTCATACCAAATTATTACTCTTAAGGTGGCACCAGCATGCTTCTTAACCCTGTATTCAGCATGACTATACAATCGCTCCTCACGGGCTGTTGGCCCACACATCTGCATAACTTATCTTAGCTGTGGTTCTAATGCCAACAGGTGCAGTGCTCCTAAATATGAGCCCCTTGCTTTGCCGTTTCATGCCTCTCAAGCTACACTTGTCCCAATGCCATTAGTCTAGTGCTTATAGTACTAGGGGTTCCAATACCCACTACCTTCAAAATTGTGGTTCTAATGGCCACAGCCTAACAATCCTAACATTGGCCATTACAAGGTAGCAGTCCTCAAATCCAGTAGTTCCAATGCCTGCATATGAATTAAAGCACACAAGCTCCATTGCCATGAACAGCTTCATTCAATGAGCTCTTCAGCTTGCCATCCCCGCTGCAGTAATTTGAGGAAATTCTACTTCCATTCAGCAAGGTGGCCACTTTGCATCTTATGGCTGCTGCCTGAACAAACCATAATACTACTCCTTGCATTGTCCATGTACACTCTGATTCCATGAATCAACCCAACAATACTAGGTTTTCCTTCAGTACAAGGTTTTCCGTTTACTCATCTGACTTCATACTCAGGTGCTCCTGCTAGTGCAGCAACCACACAGAGGCAGTTCTCCTGCCCTTTGGATACTGTAGTTGACTGATCTGTGTCTGTGGTTTGTCAGCTCACATTTATAGCTTACCAACCCTGGAACCTCCTGGCTCTCTTGCTCCCAGCTTGCACCTTTCATATGCTGCTTTCATCCAAAGTATCTCTACCAGCTTGTTGAATAGGTCAATGACTCCTCTCCTCAGGGCTCACTATAATTTTGTCCTCCAACACAGGGCTGTGTCCTCTTCATTCATCACATCATGCTTCTGAGTCTATACAATCTATTTTCTATCCATTCATGCACTGAAGATGGCTTCTGTCATATCCACAGTGCCCCTGAAGGGCTGAAGTTCTGCTCCTCAAGGCCTAAAGTACTTCTACAGCTGGCACTCAATGCCTCTCCTGAACTGGTAGTCACTTCTAAGCTTTCTGAGCCATGTCCCTTAAGGGTTCAGCAAGAATGAAGTGATCAGTGAGCCTTGCACTCAAGGGTGAGAACCAAGCAACCAAGCTTGAAGCATCTATTTAATCAGCTTCTCTTTCTCCTTGGGGTCTTCATACTCCAATGTTCCTCTAGCACTCTGGCCTAAGTCTTGTTAAAGGGGGAGTCCTCAAGAGTATGGATTTCTTTATTATCAGGCTGGGTCTCATAGTTTCTTTAAGGTCATACTGGTTAGTGCCCGTGCACCGAGAAAAGGCATATTCTTGAGAGCAGGAATGTCTTCATCACCAGGTTGTGTCTAGCAGCTCATTTGGAGAATGTAAGTCTCCTACACCAGAGTGAAGGAAAATCTTGTTTTGTTCTAACCCATTTTAATCCCAAGCAGTGGATACTAAGTGCTAGCTGGAGTACACTCTTTAAAAAAATATGTTTATTGGTTTTTCCTTTTTATCCCTTTGCCAGCCCTGGGCTACATAATAAGCCAACAGTGTTACCGTTGTACAAAACACAGACCAATACTGTATACAGCATATCTTAGTAAAACTGTAATACTCGGTATTATAAACATTTTAATACCAAGTAAACATTCATATCTGTGATATTCATGCTGGAGTGCCCTTCTAATGAGAGGCAGCACATTGTGATCTTCCTGTTTGATCACATAAGACATATACAAGTCTTAAGGGTTGGTGACTTAGACCTTGATTCCCCCGAAGTTTCTTCCACTGTTTTTTTTTAACTCTTTTCATTGCTGATGGTCATAAAAGATAGGTTCAATTTTCATAGCTCAGCAGTTGTAATGCCTATTGCATATTCCAGCACTGTGGTTCTAACACCCATGTTTCTACTGACCACTACAGTACTCCAAGCAGGCATCTAGTCCAAGCAGCGATCCATCACCTTAAGCTTATAATGTCTGAGAGCTGGGTCATTCTTCAATCCCAGTGTTTTGGGTGTTCTTGTTTCCTTTAGCCCAGGTTTGCATACCTGGGCACCTTGTACAACGTGGAAACATGTAAGCAAACCACCAAACAGCACATTGTACAAGCTTCCATACACCCTCATGGGTTGCCTGACTGAACTGAGAGGCTGCAGTCCAAAAGGCTGACATATGTGGTTCGGTAGGAGGGCCCATGAGGGCTCCTCCCAAAGACTCACTGAAACCACTAAAGTCAACCACACCAGCAGTCCAGGCTGGTCCTGTAATTTCCTTCCTCTGCCTTCCCATCTCCTCCTCCCCATCTCCCTAACAGTGGGGAGGGGGGCAGCCTTGTTTCCTTTTACCCAGGTTCACATATCTGAGCACCTCATACAGAATGGAAAACTGTAAGAAAACTGCAAAACAGCACATTGCACAAGCATCTTTGCATCCTCATGGGCTGCCACAGTGAAACTGAAGTTTGGGTTTAGAATTCATTATGTTCACTGTGTGCACTAGCGCAAGTCGAACATTTTGCTCTGTACAGGGTTTTGAGAGGTGTGTCATGGTGCTCCTATCCAGGAAAGTCTACAAGGGGCTTGACCAGTAATCAGCAAGTCTCACCATGACACTGTTCAGGCATAAATGTGCGTGGACTTCAAAACAATGTGCCAACAGACACATTCATAAATCAGCTCTTTCAGCAAGCACAGCTGATCTAAACATGTGCTCTCAGCCTGCCTACTCCTTCCCCCAGCATTTTACACACACACACACACACACACACAGACACACACACACACACAGACACACACACAGTCTGATTATACAGGTCCAGCTGCAGTCTCTAGGCCAACCATAGAATTATATTTTTTCCTTGGAATCAGGGGTGTGATAAGACATAACAGAACTTTGCTTATCTTTCATGTAACATTACAAGGATTGAAACTGAAACTTGAAACTGCCCACTTTGCTACAGTGTGTGTCTGTGTGTGTGTGTCTGTGTCTCTCGTCCTGGTTTCACACACACACACACACACACACACACACACACACACACACACACTGAGTCAGGTTACACATGTTGTAGTTGGCTGCTGATAGAGTGGAAAATTAAACATTTAAGTACATTAAACATCACTTGGCTACTAGGGTAGTAAATAAGTGACCAGTTCACATGAATATAAGATAGATCAAACAATGAAATAAACTGTGGCTGGCATTGATTTTTAAAGAATGATTGCCTACAAAACTGGAGTTTAGTTTACCCCTTCAAAGTGCAACAACTTGCAAATTTGAACACTTACCATTTAGACAATTTCTTGGGGAGGGCTCCCATATTCTCTGTTTAAAGGAAGAAATAAAAAAACAGATCCCTGGTAAAATCATGCAAATGGTCCTGCCCTCAGCCAGGCCCAGCTGCAGTCTCTAGGTATCTGAGGCCAGCCATAGAATTATATTTTTTCCTTGGAGTCAGGGGTGGGGGGAGACCTAGCAGAACTTTGCTTTATCTTCCATGTAAGCCTTAAAATGTACCTCAGAGCATCTAAAACCCCAGAGCTTCTGGCAGCTGCTCGTAACACTGACAATGGGGGTGCCCAATCCCCCAGTGTCTCCACCCGGAATAAAGAAAACCCTCACTTGTAGTTTAATTTCTTTTTAAATAAATGCTGTAAAAAGGAAAATGTCCATCGATGTCTGTTGCTGCCACACTGTAATTGCCCTCAACCCCAAGCCCAGTCCATATTAGTCTTCCGGCGTGGGGATCTGAACCTTAGATCCAGTACATCAACAATACCAGTGGCGAACATCCAGCATTGACAAATGCTTGTTTTTGATTTACTTATTGTACTTGGAATGTGGGATAATGGCAGGCTCTGACCACATTTACATGTGCAAAAGAAAATAGCAGATCTTTCTTACCATTTTCTAATTCTTCCAACTAAGCAAATTTTTAGTTCTGGAAAAAAAAGTTAGTTAAGGGGTTTCCTCAGTATTGGTTGATAAGCAGCAATTGTGCTGCAAATGGTCTCTGCTACTGGTGCTCTTATCAATCGTGGCACAGTTCATGTACCCCCCATATGTGTGGGTGCTTCCAAGTACAAAGTAAGTATAATGCAAGCTGTTTGTGCTGGAACGGAATTTGTCTACTCTCTATCAGTTTTAAATCAGCCATATCAAATAACTGTAAATAACTGCATGGAGCACTGAGAATCTACTTACTTCACTCCACAGTGCCAAACATTCCATAATAACACAGAACTGAGATGCCAGAAGCACAGCTATAGTACAAAGGTAGTGAAGCACTAAGGACGGGCAAAGCAGTTTAGTGAACTCTAGACTTCCCCACATAATACAAGCTGAGATCAGCTGAATGAGTTTTAAGTTTTCAAGCAAGCTGCAGACCAAAAATTTTGAGAGGTATTGCGGGAGAGGGGGGTGGAGAGAGGTTGCCTCAATAAGACATAAGACATAACATAGCAGTAGTGCCCAGACAGTGTCTACAGGGTAGAGGAGCAAGCTGAAATTTAGACCACACACCACAATTTGAAAGGTGGCCAGATTGCCACAAGCTGCTGTATGGTTGCTGCCACCACTGACTGTGGTAGTTTTATGGCCACAGGTATTTAGCTGTAAGAGTTACATTAAAAAATACTGCATTGTGATTATTTTAGTCATATTATGACCACTAGATGGATGTTTGATCTGCAAATGGATAAAAGATGACAGAGGGCCGGCCCAGTGGCGCTGAGGGTTGAGGCGCTGGACGCCACACCTCGCGCTGCACTGGCGACCTGGGTTCGGGAATGAACTCGGGCCGGCGGGAGTCGGCAGGGGGAAAGAGGATCGAGCATCCCAATGGATGCTCTCCTCTCTCTGGGGAGGGTTACCAGGGGTGTCTTGTGCACCCTCATCCCGAAAGAGCCGGTGGAAGCACAGGCTCTCCAGGGTTCTGGCGGCTTTGTTCACTGGAGTCGGGGAAGGGGGATGCTGTCAGGTGCTTGGGAGAAGGTGTGCATCAGCACGTTGCCTCTGGACGTACGTCCTTGCACCAGCGTCCCAGGGGACTGGGAACCACAGAAAAGCAGAAAAAGCCTCAGTGAGCCTAGATGACAGCCGCTCCAAACAGCCATCCAGATCCAGAACCCACAGGCAGATCTCCGCTGAGCAGGTGCTCCATGAGTAGGAGGAGGAGGTAAGGAGTAACCGGGCACTCTAGGGGACAGACACCGTGGAAGCGGACCTAGGAGGGACATGAGCAATGCCTGAAGGAGTGGAGCACTGAGGAAGTACAGGCGGGGGGGTATAAATGGGGCAAGGTGTCCCAAAGTAAAAAAAAAAAAGATGACAGAGGTACAACAAATGTAACCATCTGAAAGCACTCCATAGTTACTTAATATGTAGGTGTCAGTGCTGCTGAGTTGGTAGTACTCTTGGCCAGAAGATCATGGGTTCTAGTCTCACACTAGGACTGGGCTCATACTATAAATAGGCAAGCACTGGAGTGCAATACTTAACATAGAAACATAGAGGTTGACAGCAGATAAGGACCGCAAGGCCCATCCAGTCTGCCCTAAGGGGATGCGGAGCTTTCAGGATGATGGGTCCTTTGTATGAGACATTAAACAGAGGTTCAATCTGCCTGTTCTGGTGGCTGTTTACATGGCCATTAAAGAGCCCATGGCACTTCTCGAAAAGAGTGGGTGAATTTCCCTGATGTTTGGCAAAATTGTCCTATTCAGTAAAAATATCACCAACAGTTTAATAGCTGAATCTGGTACAATTTCAGTTGGTTTGCATCTGTATCCAACCCTGGGATGAGGCTGAAAATGCCTGAGGTGGTCTTTTGCCCTCAGCAGGGCAGTGTCACCCTCAGGTCAATGGTGAGGACAAAAAACACCTTGAGTGTGTGGTTCATAACAAGAAGTTCAGAAACAGAAACTAAAAGCATGTAAATAGAGCAACTTGATCTTGAGAATCAGTTTGTGAGTATTGTATACACACAGAAAAAAGAGTGGGAAAATACAGAAAGAAACAGAGTAAGCCAGAAAAAAATCTAGACAAACAATAGTGTAGAATTTGAAACACTGGAAAATGAGAAGCTTAAGCATATGGTTTATTACAAGGAACATGAAAGTAAGAGACATATAGGCATATAGGAAAATAGTGGGCAAGGAAGAACAGTGAGATATCAGGAAACAGTATGGGACACACACACACACACACACACACACACATAGAATCTGACAGGCAGATAAGGGCCGCTTGGCCCACCTAGTCTGCCCATTTTCCCTACCTGTTTCATATACCACAGATCCTAAATAATCAGTGGCTTACTCTCTCTTTCCTATCATTAGAGTTCCTTTATGTCTGTCCCATGCATTTTTGAATTCCCCTACAATTTTTGGCCCTACAACCTCTGCCAGGAGGCTGTTCCATGGATCCACCACCCTTTCTATGAAAAAAATACTTTCTCATGTTACCCCTAAGTCTAACCCCTCTGTGACAGAAATGGTAAGGAAAGAGTTAATGGTTTGGATTCTCTAGCTGGTGTTTTTTTAGCAGTTTGAAAAAAAAAACACAGGCTAAAATTCAGTGTCCAGCAGCATCCACATGCTGGAATTTTCAGTCCTCCCTAGCTGCTAGATAAGAGCTGGGTCATAAATCTCGAGTGGACATCTCCACAGACACACAGACCTGTAGACACATACACAGGCCAGTTTGAACGGATTAGGTCATTCAAATATAAACTGAAGATTAAAATGGAATATAATTGGTCACTGATATGTGTTCAGTCTGATTGGGACAATTAAATACATACATGTTAGATGGTTAGTGCATTCAAAGGGGGAATAGGCATTACCTATTCCCAGGAGAATACAGTAAATAAGAGGCTGAAAGACAATGAAGAGCTCTCTCTTACTTTGGAAGCTGGAGGGGGAAACATAAGTCTGAGGCCTACCCTTTTAACATAGAAACATAGAAACATAGACTTTGACAGCAGATAAGGACCGCTTGGCCCACCTAGTCTCCCCATTTCCCTACCTAGAGGATAAGCTGCAGATCCTTTTTAACCAACAGCCTATTTCTTCCTACCCCCCACAAAAATTGCCTTATGTCTGTCCCATGCATTCTTGAATTCTCCCACAGTTTAGACCTCACAACCTCCTCAGGAAGGCTGTTCCATGCGTCCACCACCCTCTCTGTGAAAAAATACTTCCTCACATTGCCCCTGAGCCGTCCCCCCTCTATCTTCAAATTGTGTCCCCTTGTTCTTGCACATCTCTTTTTCTGAAAGATGCTACCCTCTTGGACTTTGTTGATTCCACTGAGGTACTTAAACGTTTCTATCATGGCCCCTCTCCCTCCTTTCCTCAAGGGTATACATATTAAGCTCCTTTAGTCTCTCCTTGTATGGCTTCTTTTGCAGACCCTGCACCATTTTAGTTGCCCTCCTCTGAACTGCCTCCATCCTGTCTATGTCCTTGTGGAGATGGGGTCTCCAGAACTGGACGCAGTACTCCAGATGGGGTCTCACCAACTGTCTGTACAGGGGGATAACAACTTCCTGTTTTCTGCTGGTGATACCTCTCCCTATACATCCCAGTATCCCCCCAGCCCTCCCTACCACCTTCTCACAATGCTTGTCAACCTTAAGGTCATCTGATATGATTACCCCTAGGTCTCTTTCCATTTTTGTTGTTGTTACTACCTCCCTTCTCCATTGTGTAATATTCCCCTGGGTTTTTGTTTCCCAGGTGCATTACTTTGCATTTCTTTGCATTGAATCCAAGCTGCTATACTTCTGACCATTCCTCCAACCTTGCCAAGTCCCTTCTCATCCTTTCCATGCCTCCTTGTGTATCAACCCTGTTGCAGATCTTTGTGTCATCTGCAAAGAGGCATACTTTTCCTTCCAGTCCCTCTGCAATGTCACTTATAAAGACATTAAAAAGGACTGGACCCAGTACTGAACCCTGCGGTACCCCACTAGTAACCCCTCTTTCTTCAGAGTGGACTCCATTTACAATTACCTTCTGTGTCCTGTTGTTCAGCCAATGTTTTACCCAGGCTACCACCTTGGGACCCACTCCCAGGCTGGTTAATTTGACTACTAATCTTTGTGTGGGACTGTGTCAAATGCCTTGTTAAAGTCTAGGTAGGCCATGTCCACAGCCCTCCCTGGTCTACTACTTTGGTCACCCAGTCAAAAAATCAATTAGATTTGTCTGACATGACCTTCCTGGCTAGAACCTATGTTGCCTTGAGTCCTGTGCCCCACTGCTCTTGGTACTAACAATTCTTTCCTTCAGAAGTGATTCCATCACTTTCCCTACCACAGAGGTCAAACTGACAGGTCTGTAGTTTCCTGCCTCTGTCTTGGTCCTACTTTTGTGAAGGGGAATCACATCAGCCTTCTTCCAGTCCTCTCAGGTACCACACCATCCTCCCATGATTTGTTAAAAGCTGAGTCAGTGGTGTCACTAGTTCTCTGCTTAATTCTTTTAGAATTTGGGTGAATTCCATCTGGCCCAATTGCTTTGTCCACCTTCAGTTTTAGGAGTTCTTTCAGAACCCTTTCTTCTGTGAAAGGACTGGGATCAGCCCACCTCTCCAGAGTGCTTCTGTTACTTGGATTAGGCACCTCCCCCACGTCTTCTTTTGTGAATACTGAGCAGAAGTATTCATTCAGTATCCCTGCTTTATCACTGCCACTCTCTGCCCACCCACCATCCATTCTATTCAGCCTCACTATCCCTCCCTTTGTCTTTCTACGCTCCCTGATATACCTATAAAAGGTTTTATCCCCTTTCTTAACCGAGTTAGCTATCTTTCCTCAGTTTGTGCCTTTGCTATTCTGACTACCCTCCCTGCTTCCTTCTGCCTTAACTGGTACAGATCTCTGTTCTGCTGCTTCTGTGTTTCCTTATACTTCCTAAATGCTATCTTTTTTTCCCTAACCTTCACCGCCACCTCTTTTGAGAACCATAGTGGCTTTTTCTTTCATTTTGATTTGTTTATTTGCTTCACACAAAGGCTTGTTGCCTCTGTGATGGCAGTTTTGATATTTGCCCATTGTTGCTGTACTCCTCCTTCTATCCTGCTTGCTAGTGCTTTTCTAAGGCACTCTCCCATCTTGCCAAAGTCAGCCCTCCTGAAGTCCAGAACCCTCACTTTTGTATGGCTTGACTCTGTAGCAGAGTTTATTGTGAACCACACTGTTTGGTGGTCACTTGTTCCCAAATGGCTACCCACTTCTAGATTTGAGATCCTCTCACTGTCCCCATTTGAGAGTATGAGGTCTAAGATTGCTCCCTCATGAGTGGGTTCCAAAACTAGCTGTTTGAGGCATGCCACCTGAAGGGCATCAAGAATGGCCCTGCTTTTGGATGTGGCTGCCGCAAAGGTGCTCCAGTTAACATCTGGCATGTTAAGGTCCCCCATCAACAGTATCTCCCCTTTTCTGCCATCCTAAGTATGCCTTCATCATATCCTTGTCCATTCCCTCCCTGACATGGGGGTCTATATACAACCCCAGCGGATTGTGGTGCCATTTCCAGTCTCTAAGGTGACCCACAGTGCCTCCTCTCCTCCCTGTTTACTCTTTTGTTCAGTTACTTTTATCCCTTCCCTTACATGAGAGCTACCCCCTCTGCCCTCCCTGTCTCTCTCCTGTAGGGTTATGCGTGACTTGGTATGTTAACATCCCAGTCATGGTTCTCTGTGTACCATGTTTCTGTGACTGCTACAATATCCAGGCATCCCTCTTCCATCAAGGCCACCAGTTCAGTGAGCTTGTTTCCAGACTATGGGCGTTGGTACTCATTACCCTCCATTTCTTGATGGCCTTACCCCTTTTTGCCCCATCCCTGTCCTTATTGCATTTGTCACTTTCTCCATTTACCCCTGCGCTTCTCCCTATTGACACCTCTATGTTGGTGTCTACCTCACTTAGTACCCTGATATTTTGGGGGGGGGGCTAGGATTTCCCTGTTCCTTTTAGCTATGTCCTTGGGAGCTGGCAGTTAGCACAGGGCCCAGTGTCTCTTGTAAGGACAGGAAAGGGGTAAGTTTAGTACTAGCATATTTCAGTAATAGCCTTCTTCTTTTGCCATCTGTTATTTAAAACATTTATTTACTTTTCCTGTATGAGTGTTATTCTATTCTGTTGTAAATATATATCCTGTAAATGCTCAGTGCACTTTCTGTTAAGTAAAAAGCTATTTATTTGCTCAACAGTTGTGACTGTGATGTCATTTTTCTAAGGTAATATTTGGTTTCCACTGGCTGAGGTAAATTCTGTGTAACATCTGCCACCCGAGAGAGACACACTACCAGACTTTAGCTTGTGCAATTGCACGTTTGATTATTCAAGTTTGTAAGCTTGAAGAACGTGCCGGAAGAGAGTCCAGCTGGTGGCAGCGAATACCCGAGGACAGACACCTCTCTAAAAGCTGTTTCAGCCCAGAGGGAGAGGTGGGTTGTCACACCCTCTATCTTCATCATGGCCCTTTGTTCTTGAACATTGCTTTCTTTTAAAGATGCTACCCTCTTGTAACTTATTTATATCCTTGAGGTATTTGAGAATCTCTATCATACCCCCCTCTCTCCTCTCCTCCAGGGAATACATACTGAGATCCTCCAGTCTCCCCTCATATGACTTTTGCTGTAGCCCCTGCACCATTTTTGTCACCTTTGCCTGAACCAATTCTACTCTATCTATGTCATTCCAGAGATGCGGCCTCCAGAACTGGACACAGTACTCTAGATGAGGTCTCACCAATGTTCTATACAGTGGTATCACCACCTCCTTCCTTCTGCTGGAGATACAGTACCTCTCCCTATGCACCCCAGCATTCCTTTGGCTCTCCTCATTGCCTTCTTACATTATTTGGTAACCTTTAGGTCATCAGATATGATTATTCCCAGGTCCATTTCCTGTTTTGTGGTCACCAGTCACCCCCCATCATATACTCCTCCCCTGCATTTATGTGCCCCAAGTGCATGGTCTTGAATTTGTTTGCATTGAATATTAGCTGCCACACCCTTAACCACTCCTCAAGCTTGCTTAGATACCGTCTAATTTTTTCTACCAGACATACTCACAAGCACACAATGAGAGAGAAAGAGAGAGAGAGTGTGTGAGCGAGAAACAGAAAATACAGAGTCAGAAGAAAACAGACATAGGAAGAATACATGAAAAGAAAAAAATATGTCTGTCTAGTAGTCTGTGTCTGTCTGTCTGTCTTCTATCCATGCATCGGTCTGTGGTAGATCACTGTAACGGAGCCCTGGGGTTGACCTCTCCACCCCTCCTGAGGAGGTTGGCTTGGGTTACCTGAAGATGTGCTACACTGGTCTAACATGACATGGTGCTTCCACCTGGGGTGGCAATATTGGGTAACTGGATGCTGAAACACAAGGTCATCACCCTCACAAGAAAACAGTGCTTAAACTGCCCACACAGTCCTTCCCCCAAAACAAATGATACAGTAAGCAATGACAATTCCCAAACCATAAAATGCAATTCAAACAAATAATTTATTTAAAAGGGAGGGCACTGAAAGAACAAGGAGCAGCAAGATAAAATGGGATAAACTGGTGTAGTAATAACCTCTACACTTTAAGCAGTACACTGGCAAATACTCTGTGCAATATGCAGCTCAGTACTTAGCCCCACACGGTCTGCCTACTCCTGGAAATCAAGCCTCACCTGGCTTGCTTCCAACTAAAGGCCATAGGTGAAAGATCTCTATGAGTTGCAGTGGGTACAACACTGGGGTCACTGATGCTGCTAGCAGGGTGGAACTCGGTGGTGTACTTAAGAAAGTAGCAGGTAAAATACTTTTTTTTAAAACACAGCTGTTGTTGAACACAAACTTTGAACTAGTAAGCAAGTAGAAAAGGGACCTTATTTGTAATCCACTGGATTTGGTGTCTGACTGGCCTTCACAGGTCTTCTGTCTGTGCTTCTGTCACTTGCACAGTCCTGTTCAGTCCAGGACTTTTCCCTCAACTCATGGCACATTAACTCTCCCCAGTTGCAGGATCAGATCCTGGGTTTTACTCAGGGTCTGTATGCCTGAAGCGATATCTCTAGTATGGGATGTTACTCACGGTCTGTATGTCTGAAACGATACCTCTGGTATGAGATGTTACTCACGGTCTGTATGCCTGAAGCGATACCTCTAGTATGGAATGCTAGAACAGGCTGCCTGGATGTGTTTCTCCTGACTGGGATGCTGATTTCCCCATCTTTGCTGGTAGCTTCTTTCCACTTCATATCTCTCTTTGGCTGTCTCACTAAGGCTCAGGACCTGGAACAAGGCCGGTGCATTTTGGATTGGAGATGCTGTAGGAGCTACTTCCCCAAGGGGGAAAATCTGTGATGAGTCAGGAAAACCCCAGCTCCAATTTGCCTGTGAAACAGTAGTTTTGCTGAAAACTTCTTTTCTTCTCACACTTTACTTTGGGATCCCAATCCTTTCAGTCTGCCAGGTCTGCAGTGCCCGTATAAACAGTGGCACACCGGCCCACACCTCAACTCACAGTCACTCTCTGGCTCTCTGACTGAACGGCCACAAACTTTGAAAACCATTTTCTTTTATCTTGGCTAAAACTCAATACCTGATTGGCCAGGCTTGTTAACAGGCAAATTACCTCTGGCACAAGCTGCCTCCTGACTATCTGAGATTCGTGGGCAAAGTTGATCTGACCTGCGAACCCTTCCCATGGTCCTCTGTAGTCTCTAGAGTCATGGGGGCTGCCATCTTTGCTTACATTAAAGTTGCCAACTTCGGCGCTTTGCTGCCTCTATATTTACTTATGCCTGCCCCAGCTCTGCTTAATGTCCTGAGGCCAGGGATGTGCTTAAATTGCAGGGCACAAAGTCCATTTTGTGGTCATGTGTTCTATTTGGGAGACAGCCATCCATGCCGCTCTCCCTGTTGGTGCACATACGTACAGTGTTGTCTTGTCAGTTCCCTACCCGCTGCCTGCCGTAGGATGAGAACTCTTTGGATTGTGCCCACTGGCTCACTGAATGCTTGATTCTGGCTCCATTTGTATTCTTGGAGCTGGGATTCTTTCATGACATGGGCACACTGCCCAATTTTGCTATCAGAGCTCCAGCCCCAAACAGGCACTACTGCACATGCATGGCAGGCTGGCTTGCTGCTGCGTGTCTCTGGCCCCCATTCCCTAGCTCTCTTCAGCTCCTGGGCATGGGGAACACATGCAACACTCTTTCTGTCCTTCCTGGCCCTTTCCTCAGCCCCAGCCACCAGTCCAGATGGCCAAGAGCAGGGGGAGTTGTGCAGCAATAGCCGAGGATTCAAAAGGTGAGCCTTGTTCAGCTCCCACCAGGGCCCCTGGCTATTGACAAGTGCCCTGTCAATCCCTGCCTCGGCAATCCTGGGGACTGGAGGGTGAAGACTGGATCACTGGTGTGGGAAGAGGCAGCAAAGTAATCCCCAGAAAGGGAGGCTTACAGTGGAGTAACTCTGGTGTAATAGTTAGGAGGGGGACACAGCCATAAGAGGACAACTTTGTTAAACAGGGCTTATAGTCCTAAAAGTTCAATCCCATTGAAAAATAAAATTTTTTATCTATCTATCTAT
The DNA here is from genome assembly GCA_016271365.2 of Neoceratodus forsteri. NCBI lineage: Eukaryota > Metazoa > Chordata > Ceratodontiformes > Ceratodontidae > Neoceratodus > Neoceratodus forsteri. Next base: position 857,159,149 of record CM028132.1, on the reverse strand, counting down.
CTATCTACCTACCTACAGTATCTATTCCAAAAGAGGCATAGTACTGAGACAGCGCTGGTTCGGGTGCTCAGTTATCTCCTGATGGCAAGAGATCGAAAGAGCCATTCCATCTTAGTGCTTCTCGACCTCTCTTCAGCATTTGACACTGTGGACCATGGGGTACTTCTCGAACGCCTGAGGTTCATCTGTGGCCTGTCTAGTACAGTCCTCGGGTGGTTTAGATCTTTCCTCACTGGAAGAACTCAGAAGGTGGTATCTGAGATTAATTCCTCCGGCCCAGTCTCTCTGTCTTGTGGGGTTCCTCAGGGTTCGGTGCTGTCCCCCATGTTGTTTGCAGTGTACATGCTGCCCATCCGAGACATTGTAAGAAGGTATGGTCTGAGGTTTCACTGGTATGCTGATGACACCCGGCTCAACCTATCTTTTGCACCTGACCAGGATAGAGCTCTCTCGGTATTTAACAGCTACCGCACTGAAATCCAGAAGTGGATGAATTCGAACTGGCTGAGGTTGAACTTAGAGAAGATGGAGGTGATGATTGTGGACCCGGGTCACTGGATAGAGAGGATGGGATCTGGTTTGCCCTCAGGACTTTTTCTGGGTGGCATCCAGCTCCCTACCTCTGAATGGGTGCAAAGCAAAACCTGGGGTTGATTTTTGACGATGGTCTGACACTGTGATTGCAGGTGTCGACAGTCAGCAACTCATCCTTTTACCATCTGAGGAACATCTCTAGGATTAAGCACTGAGTTCCATCTGGTAATCTGCCTACTTTGGTCCACGCCTTTGTGACCTTGCACCTTGATTACTGCAACTCCCTTTATCTAGGGCTACCAGGTGTTGATATCCACCACTTGCAGCTCGTGCAGAATGCTGCAGCCTGGTTATTGACCAGTACTCTTTGTACCTGTCATACTTCTTCGATGCTGCGTGATCTGCACTGGCTGTCAATACAGTGGTGGATCACCATTAAAATCTGTCTTCTGACTTACAAAGCCCTATATAGACTGGGCCTGGACTACTTGAAAGAGCTTCTGGTACCTTACTGCCGTAGGTGATCGCTCCACTTGGCAGACGAGGGGTTGCCAGAGATTCTGAGGGTTTCTTTAAAATCTTCGTAGGCCGGTGCTTTTATGTAAATGGCCCCTGCCCTCTGGAATGCTCTACCTCATCCACTTCGGCAGTGTGCATCCGTGGAGGAATTTAAAAAGGCCTTTAAGACCCATTTATGGTCAAAAGCTTACCCCAATGATGATATTTCATTGTATTTTATTAATCTAGCAGTTATTGGAACTGTGTTTATTTTATTGTTTTATGTGCAGTTATTGTAAAGACGCCTTGGTTTTAAGAAAGGCTCTGTACAAATAAAGATTTATTATTATTATTATTGTTATTTATGCAAAGGGTGTAGAAACAAAACCCATTAGCTTAAATGTGTTATTTCCACAAGTATGATAACTATTAGAACCTGGAATTTATCACACATATGTGTGATATACGTTACTTGTCAATCATTCCTCCTGACCGCCAGCACTACTTCCTCCCATACAATGAATGTACCTGACTGCATAATTTCCCACTCACAAACTGCATCTAAGCAGACATTGTCTGTATTTCTACTGTAACAGCATTACAAAAACACCATAAGCACCTATTTTTTAAAACAAAATGCCTGCTTTTCAAAAGCTCCTTTACCTCGCTTTCCATCTCCACTCATCTCCTCTGCTCTGCTCTACCCAGCTCAAACTGCTGTCTCCCCCAGTAACTGATCAATCTGCAGCTCAATAAAAATAACTTTTATTTAGTCCTCTAAATCCACAAATGGGGTCAAGAACACTGCAACAAGATTCAGTTTTCCAGTCTTTCCTTCAGATGCCAAAACCACTTCTCACCTTGATTCTTGTTAAAAAACCGTCAGCATCTTTCCGCATAAAAATGTCTTGAAGCCCCTCTATTTTTCAACCTGTTGCAATGTCATAGCATCATGGCAACAACATTAAAACAAGGTGAACAGTCACACTATAACAAAATAACCCCCCACACATTTACATCATTAATTTTATTTTAAAAATCATTATAAAAAATAAATATATACACAAGGTCCCAGCCTATTGCATAGATCGAATATGCAATAAGGACTTTGTGTGACAAACTATTGTAGCCTTCTTCCCCACTTCAGGGGGCTTTCAAAGTTCTGTAAATACTTTTTTCTAAATCCTTACTGTTTTTAAATAAAATAACTTGGTTGGACTGCCAGAACTGCAGCACTAGTTTGTTCCAATGAGAGCCGACATGTTTGGTCCAGGACCTCCTGGTTTGGATCAATCAGAACAAAAAGAGTCCTCAAGGGGTCCTAATTGCAGTGGATTATGGGTGAAACTATGAACTTTCTTGTTGGTGCCTAAATGGATCGCTAGGAGCACTCTAACTGAGATTGACAGCTCTCACAGCCAACCAAAATACAGAAAAACTGGGCAAGTTCAAGAAACTGTTTTAAGCTGTGGTTCACTCCAGCTTGAGACTCCGAGAGGGAAGGAGCTTCTAGGATCTGTGGAGACTTACACAGGAGGGGCCTTGAATTGTCTCCTGTGTTCAATTTTGATCCTAAAAGGGATCAATCTTCAGAAACTGCCTTTCTGCAGACTGAGGGGTTGCCCAGCAAGTTGGCTGAGATTGCAACCTGCCATAAACTGAAGAAAAGTGAAAGTATAATGTTCCTTCAGCTTGATATGCTGAGGCCTACAGTGTGTAAAGAGACTGTGATCCAGGGACTCTTGCTTGCCAAAAGGAGCCAACCTTACACAGTAACCAACTTCTCTACCAGCTGGAGGGTTTACCAGCATGCAGGCTAACCTTTTCCAAATGCCATTTTATCCAACAGGGCCTATGGCAGTAACGGCCCAGCCAGACTGTTCCTGTGCCACCATCAGCATTTTGGAGAGAGACCAGACTTGGGGAGTCAGCCCCTGTGCAGCAACCAAACACAGTTTCTCTCAACCAAGGGCAGAGAAGTTGGGAGAGGAGTCGGGCCGCATCAGCAGCAGGGGTATTTGGCAGCCGTAACTGCAAGGAACTTAGAGGGCTGCATCAGTGGCAGGGGCATTCAACAGCCGTAGCCACAAGGAGCTTAGAGGGCTGCATCAGTGGCTGAGTTGGGCTGCATTCATGGCTGAGGAGTCAGGGGAGGGCTCCCGATTGGCTTTTGACTACTTGGCCAATCAGAGAGATGGAGCGCCAAGTTTAAATCAGCGGCTGGGTTATAAAAGTCAGGAGCCCAACTGTATCTCCCTTCTCTCGGTCAGGCTCAGGGAAATTGAGAGAGGAGTCGGGCCGCATCTGTGGCAGGGGTATTCTGTGGTTGTAGCTGCAAGGAGCTTGGAGGGCCGCATCAGCGGCTGAGTCGGGTCACATCCATGGCCGAGGAGTCGAGGGACGGTTACCAATTAGCTTTTTGATTTTTTCTGCCATCCCACCTGCTCCCCACCCCACACCACCTCCAGATTAAGTGGTCTCCAGATCCAAGCACAGCAGGGGGTCTGGCCTATGAGGAGTGGGCAGAGGGCAGAGTATTGCAGAGAGGACATGAGGAGAACTGTGGGGCAGGGTCTACATTGAATGGTGTGAAGTTCATCGAAATAAGGTACTGTGTCTATGCTTTGAAACTGCATTCCTGTTAGTTGCAAAGTGCATTGCAATTAGTACCCATATGATACAGCTAGGGGTAAGATTTGTTAATTTTTGGGGCAAACTAGGATAGAACTTAGCAAGGTTTAATTTAGATTAATTTAGGATCTATGTTTTGCAATTGCATTTCTATAGTTGATAAGTGCATTGCAAGTAGTAACCGTATGACACAACTGTGGGTAGGATTTGTTTCATTTTTGGGGCAAACTAGGATAGAACTTAGCAAGGTTTAATTTAGTTTTTAAAAAGCTGTTATTGTGAAAGAGTGGGTAGGACTTTTAAAAGGAGGCTGCTCAATAGGCTGTAACAACTCTCATTTGTGAAACGGAGAGTTAGGGATAAAATTATGACTGCAGGAAGGGCACATAGGATGGAGAAAAAGAGGCTGCTTACTATGTTAAACAGCTGTAATTGAGAAAAGGAGGGCTAGGAGTTTAAAGGAAGCTGCTCAACAATCTTAAAGCTAGTGCATGGGGGTAAGGGAATTGAAGACCAGGAGGAACATGGGTAGGAATGGTCGAGGAGGGGGTGGGCAGGCTTGGGATAGGGTAGGGGATCCTTTGCCTGGTATGACTAGGGGGTTGTTGGTGGGCAAATAGAGAAATTTGAAGGGTGGTGGGCTGCAAAAGCTGTGGGGCACCAAGTTTTCTTAAAATTGTGTGTAGAGTGGGGGGATGTTTAGTGTGCAACCAAATAGTGAAACTTACATATGAGATCATGGGTCGGCAGGAGGAGCTGAGACAGGCAAAACGGGCTGCGGTGGGTTATGGTCCTACAGGGAAAGGGGGTAGGAGGTGAGCTGAGGAGGGAAGGGAGCTTAAGCAGTCAGGCAGGTGGAGAGGAAATAGGTTGGAGGAGGAGGAGGGAGAGCAACTTAAACAGGCAGAGAGGAGGAGAGGAAATAGGCTGGAGGAGGGGGGGGCTCTGAGCTAGGGAGATCCAGGCCTAGGGCCAATGAGTAGGGGGAACCAAGGTCGAAGGACAGAAGGAAGCAGAAAAGTGAAGAAATGGTGTGATGGGAGGAGGGGAGGTGGTGACAAACAAGGAGTTGAAGGTGGGGGATGGGATAGCATGAGGGAGGTAGAAGTAGACCTAGTAGGAGGGTGTTCAGAAATTCAGATCACAGGGAGGAAGGGAAGGGAAGGAAAGAAGAGAAATGGGATGAACTTGGAGGTGTAATGGATGGTAATCAGGATGAAATTGGTAGGGGGAGAGTACAGATGGGGTAATTATGGCAGGGGCAGAAGGGGGAACGGTAACAGGGGCAGAAGGGGGAACTAACATGCAGGAGGAAGAAGAGGCGATGGGGAAGGGGATGGAAGGAAGGGGAGCAAGAGGATGGAAAATGGGGTGGTATCTTAGTGCTGGGGGACTCAATACTAAGGGGAGTCAGGTGGGGTATAGCAAGAGGGAGAGGCATAGTCGCATATGGGTTGAGGCCATGCCAGGAATTACAGTGGAAAGGGTGGGGCAATCTGTTCTGAAGTAAGCCAGAAGGGGTAGAGAGAAACCTCATTTAATTCTGCATTTGGGGACAAACGTCCTGGCTGATAAGGCAGTAGATGTAGTTCAGAGGAGGTTTGAGGAACTAGGACCAATATGTGAGGGAGCAGGAAGATCAGTAACTTTCTCAGACATACTTCCTGTTCCCAGGGTGAGCACTGCAAGAGAACGGAGAATAGAGGAATTGAAAGAGCCCTTATGTACTTCAGCATGTGCTTTCATAAATAAGATGTTTCAGCCGTTACAATTTTCTAGAGAATACATTTTTTCATTTTCAATGTTCCTTTCCAAGATTTAAGGTGCATTTTGGTAGTCCAGCTAAAAAGCCTGCATAGAAAACATTTGAAAACTTTTGTCTCTCCCCTGTTAACCACACAGTGCCTTGACGTTATGACATCATAGTACTTACCTTACAACACATTGTGATGTCACAAACAGCAATTGTGTGACTAGCAGGGGAGAGTCAGATACATTTTGAAAGACTCAGTGAAATAATTGCTGCATTATCTACAATACTTAGTAGACCAGCAGCAGGGGAAAGTAAATGTAACCTCTAGGCAGCGCTACTTCTAGTGTTACACCCCTGCCTACTACCTACAAGCTAGACTAAGGGGTTTGGGTTAGTTAATTTACATCAAGTTTAAAAAACAATTGCACAGTGCCTCCACTCAGAGTATACTTTTACGTGGGCTAGCTGTTACCTGGTATAACCCCCTGAGATGTTATGCCACCCACAAATACCAGTTGCCACCCCCAAACATGACCCAATAGATATTTCCCCACATTTCAACATTTTACAATTAATGACTCTCTCTAACAATATGCTCACACATGATGATTTTCAAAAAAAAAGTAATAACAATATTTATTTGGTGGACATAGGAGTTAAGATGGGGAAACAGGAGGAATAGAGGTTATACTGATTGCTATTTGCAAAATGTACAAAGGTTTGGTTGGTGCTGGTGAACCCTCCAGCTGGGTGGCTACTAGATTATAGAAAAGACAATCACAATTCAGTTGACCAACATGATACTCAGAGCCCTGGATATCTAAGCTGCTGACTAAAATCAGATGTTACACAATAATTATTCCCACTGGTACCAGTCCCAGAGATAGCTGAAGCCCCGCAATCTCACACTATACACTGGGTACCCAGATACCAAAGTCCTGGATGTTGCAGCTGGCCGAGTTGGCCCGCTTTGATTAGAAGAGAGGGGCACACTTAGAAAGCAACTTTCAACAATGGCTGTTGATCTTTAGCAAGAATGCAGGGATTGCCCTGCGTTGGCAGAGTAGCAGAGGTTGCCCTGCTGGTTGCAGAAGGGCAGGGATTGCCCTGCAGGTCGCAGAACTGAACATTTCAGAAAAGGCAACTGATCCAGATTTCCTTGGCTGGATTTTGGATTTGCACATCCCGAACATTCAGCACAAATAAATTGTAGTCACATCCAGTTCATTCATATACCAATACTTTTCTCAAGCATCTTTACTCTTCGACGTAGTCACATCCAGTACATTCATATACCAATACTTTTCTCAAGTATCTCTACTCATGGACATAATTTGGCAAGGGGGAAATATGTCATTTCCAGATGTATAACTCAGACATACCAAACTCTAGGGCCTCATGTCCTCTTGAAGTGGCAACGTGACTAAGGCTGACAGCTCCAATAGGGCAGTCTTGACTAATACAGTGTACAGATCGAAGACAGCACATTTATATGATTCACCAGAGTTGCGAGCTGTCCTGGGCTCTCTTGGGTACCCCCAGCAACAGTTGCAACCTGCACAATACAGTCTCTAACTACACCCGCACTGGGCCAGCTGGGCAGCAGGCAAGTGCAACAGAACAACTTCTAGACAACAGTCTCTTATAGGCAAAGAGGCCCAGACTAATCACTTTTACAGTCTCTCTCACTCCAGAAGATAAGGGGCGTGTTGGCCCCAAGATTACTTATTTCCTCTTCCTTGGCTCAGAATAACTACAAGGGCTGACAGGCCCATAAGTGAACTTGCTAGTTATTTTTCCTTGCAGGGGGGTACACGGGTACTTATGCAGGTTCTCCATGGTTGGTCATCTGCTACTTAAAGCATCCTGGCATCTTCAGTCCTCTCATGACTGAGGTTCTGGTCAGCGCTCTCACTGCTGCTTGGCGACATCTAGTTTGTGGTCCACATCTTTCCCCGACATGGGTTGGAGGGCTAGCACCTGGAGGACAAATCTGGCAACCTCCAGGCTAGCAGATGAAATTAAACTAAACTAGGTTACTTTAACTTTAATTTAAATAAAATAACAAACACGCCATCCAGGATGGAGGGGCTTAACTGGAATGCCCAGGCCCAGAAGCATGGCAGGGGCATGAGCCTCTACCCCTGTGGGGGGCTCCCTGCAAGCTGGAATCTTCTCTCAATCTGGTAAAATGCTGGCATACACTGTCTCTTATAGGGCTTTCCCAAAGCTCCTGACTGGTTGTAGAGATGGGGTGACTGGCCTCCGATTGGCTGGAGGACCTGTCAATCACAGAAATGAATAATGCATGAAGCTTACTCGATGCACTGTTGGTCTGGTGCTCAGAATTAGGTCCCTGTAAGTCCCCATGAGCACTTGGCATTTACCCATGAGCTTTTGTGAAAGTCCCACAAGTCCTGTCTTTGTTTTGCTGACTTTCCAATTGGCTGTGGCTGATTGCAATGGCTGCTTAGCCCACTGTTCCTTTAGCAGGTCAGAAGCAGTCCTGATTAATGTCCTGGTGCAGTCAGAGATAAAAAGATAATTGCCCCAATGCCCCACAGTTTTGTAGCCCAGGTTGAACACTTGCTGTCGCTGCACAGATGAAGGGTGTTGCTCTGCTCGTTTTCCTGTCACTGCTGCCAAATTTTAAAGTCACCTTGCAGCAGCAGACAGGCTGACACTCTGAGTCCCAAATTATCTGGTTCAGCCAGGAAGAAGCATTTATTTATTTAACACTTTTCCCCCGTAACACACTTTCCCCAACACATATGCAGCAAGCAGTTACAATTTAATAAAAACATTTCCTTTTTTTCGGCTGCAGTCGAGCACAGCTGCCCCGAGAGTAGACAGGCACTCATCAATATTTAACTATGATCAGGGCTCAGCTCATGAATATGCTAATGAGTTCCAATCTAGCACCTTGCACAACTTCTTTCTTTTTTGGAGGAGCGGCCTCTCAGCAGCTTGTACATGGTAACCAGGTCCCAATTAGGTGAGGGGGATCCCCAGACTGACAGAACACTCCCCAAATTAACTGTTTGAGCGGTTGAAAGATGAAAGGCGCCAGCTGAGCCTACAAGATTCCCGCCGCCCCGGGGGCAGAACAACAAGTGGGAGAATGCGTTCAGATGTTTTGAGCCCCGAGGGGCTGGATTATTACTTGGGCTGGACTGAAGAGCACCAAGGGCAGAAACAGGACCTGAGGAGGCAGAACAAGGTACTGGGTAAATTGGGAGAAGCCTGGGAAGAGCAGGATGAGACAGGTTACAGGATGGCAGGTAAGCCCAGGCAGGCTTTCTAGGGAACCCCATTTGTAGAGGGGTTACATAAAGAAAATAAATAACTAGAAAATAATAACTTTAAAACATAACAGATGTAACTCTAATGTTTTTACACTTTTTATTGTAATAAAGAGTTGCTCTTTAATAAATGGCTAGGAACTTGGCATCAGATCAAAGGGTATTGGCTGGTGGGGATGGGGGGGACCTGGGCAGACAGGTAAGCAATAATACCCAACAGAGTGGGGAGTATTGGACAATCCCGGACCGCCCAGGGGTGTAATGAGGCCCGACGCCACAGGTGGAGAGCCTTATAGCCCCTGGAAGGTCCGGTATTGCCCATACTGCCCACCCTTGAGGGTATTATTGCACTTAGAAAATGGGCCATTACATTTTATATGTTTGTAAAAAAATGTTTCTATGTTCTAAGTATTAAAATTCGTATTTGTTTTATTTTTTTAAAATAAAATATCTCCGCCACCTTTATTTCAATGTTGCACATTTTTTTAAAGCTAAGGACTTTTGTCCTAATGGAGTACCCATACTTGTTAGTTTTTGAGCTGGGTAACACTGATCACATACACAAGTGGCAGACCAATGCGTTTCTATTTATTGATTTCATTTTTTCCCCAAACAACATTACCTTAGTTATGGTACTGGGTCATGTAGCGGGGCCAGAGAACAAGCAGGATAACAAGCAGTGGCGCTCACAAAAAAAAAAAAAAAAATATTCATTTTGCCGGTCGCCTTTTTTAAGAACAAAGACAGACGCGAACTATGGGACTGCTGACTGTATGTGTCAGAACAGGTAAACACATACAGACATGACATTTATTTATTTACTTTGCTATATTTTTTTGAACTGAGCCATGAAGTGGGGTCTGTGAGCAAGAGCGGGCAACAAGCAGTCGAGCTGAGAAGCACTGTACTTTCCGGACAGAGCGGAACATTAGGGCCGGAGCCATCAATGGAAAGTCAATGGTACAAAACTTTTACATTTCACACAAAACAGTTGCTTGTTTATATTTTTGTGACTCATTAAACTGTTAAGGGATTAAAGCAGACGTGTGTTGAAGGGGGAGAGGAGGCACTTGCTCGGTCGCTAGCTGAGAAAACAAACAAGGCGGCACTAGTCATCTGAACAATCTACTAGCCCAATAATATTTTAATGGTATGAGGCAACAGAGACTGGGACTAATTATTTACCGGTCTCTATTGCCTCATACCGGACCAGCACATTGTGTCTATAGCCAATCAGAAATGAGAATAGGCTGGACTCATTTTCTAATAGTCTTTACTCGAAGGATAGACGGCATTTAAGTGAGGAGGGCAAGAAAGTGTTAAAAATGGGGATAAGTGATTACATAGAAGAGGCTGGAAATTTCAACTAGGAGTTGGGGTGGCAAACGGTCAAGAGGCAAGCAGAGGCCACAGGATGGGAAGACTTATGAACTTACTCCTCATAACAGAGACAAGGTGTTAAGGGCTAATACTAGGGAGGATGTTGGAATGGGATGTCAGGAGGGAGGGGATAAGGGGGTGAAAGGTAGTTACCTTGAATGCTAGAAGCCTGGGGAATAAGACTGCAGAGCTCCAGACCCTCATGGCAGAGGGGGAGGCGGACATGGCAGCCATTACCGAAACATGAGCCACCCAGTACCATGACTGGGACCTGGCAGTACCAGGATACAGGATATTCCACAGGGATAGAATAAAAGGAAAAATGGGAAGGGGTGGTGCTATATGTGAGGGAAGGACTGAAGAGTGTATGGGAGGAAGGGGAGGAGGGCAGTACAGAGTCATTACGGATGCAAATCCAGGACTCAAAGAATAGGACTCTCAGGATGGGAATGGTGTACAGACTACCCCCCCCGACAGAAGAATTGGACAGGTAACTGGAGAGACAGATAAGGGGGCCTGGGGAAAGAGGAGTGTGATGATCGTAGGAGTCTTCAGCCTACCGGGAGTGGATTGGAGTACCCCAGCCACCAAGTGTAGAAGGGAGCAGGTATTGCTGGACACCTGCCAGGACAACTTCCTGATGCAGATGGTCAGTGAATCAACCAGGTTAGGGAACACACTTGTCCTCGTACTGGCAAATGGAGAGTTTGTAAGGGAACTGAGGGTGGAAGAACCACTGTCAGGGAGCGACCACCACTCAGTATGGTTTACATTGAATATGGGTAAGGAAGGAGTAGCATCTGACACAAGGGTTCTGGACTTCAGGAGGGCCAACTTCAGGAGGATTGAGGAAGTAGTAAAGGAGTACCTGGCCAAAATTCAACCTAGTTTGGACACTAACCAGAGGTGGGAGCTCATAAAGCTGGGGGTGGTGGAGGCAACTAAAACCTGCAGCAAGGCCAGAAATAGGAAGGCCAGGGCAAAGAAACCTAGCTGAGTGAGCAAAGGGGTCATGGAAAAGGTAAGGAGGAAAAGAGCCACCTTTAGGAGGTACAAAAAAACAGGGAGGGGGGAGGACAGGGAAGAGTACCTGAAGGAAGCATAGGAGGTGACAAGGGCTGTAAGGGCAACCAAGGCGTCAAAGGCATTCAGGCTGGCACAGGGCGTTAAGGAAGGGGAGAAGGAATTATTCAGGTACATCAGGGAGAAAAGGAGCTGTAAGGACCATATAGTAAGGGCTAGGAAGGAAGGGAGATGGGTGGAAGGGGGGGGAGCAGAAGCACTTAACGACTACTTCTGCTCAATATTTACAAAAGAAAAAGGAGGAGCGATACACGGGGGGGGTCTGAGGTCAGGAAAAGAGGGGGGAGGGGTGACAGATGGGAAAATCACAGAGGACAGAGTGCTGGAGGACTTGTGGGCACTGAGGGTAGACAAGGCGCCAGGGCCAGATGGTGTTCGCCACAGGGTACTGAAGGAACCAGCAGAGGTCCTACTGGGGCCTTTGGCAGACCTGTTCAATGCCTCACTGGATTCAGGGTGTGTACCTCAGGAGTGGAGGATGGCTCAAGTGGTTCCTGTCCATAAATGTGGCCCCAAGGATGAACCAGGGAATTATTGGTCGGTGAGCCTCACATCCATTGTGGGTAAGCTGATGGAGACAATCCTGAAGGAGAGGCTGGTGTTCCTTCTGGAAGCCAGTGGGCTGCAGGACAGTAGACAGCATGGCTTTATCACTGGCAGATCCTGCCAGACCAATCTGGTGGAGTACTATGACTGGGTAACTAGACAACTGGATAGGAGCCATGTGGTGGATGTCCTGTACCTGGACTTCAGGTCAAGCATTTGACTCAGTGCCACATGAGAGACTGGGAAGTAAGTTACAAGGTACAGGGGTTGGTGCAAAGATGGTGGGCTGGGTAGTGAACTGGCTACAAGGAAGGCAGCAGAGAGTGGTGGTGGGTGGGGAGCTATCATCCTCAAGGGCAGTGATGAGTGGAGTGCCGCAAGGCTCGGTGTTGGGACCAGTGTTGTTTGGGATATACACTGCAGACATTTCAGTGGGCATCAAAAACTAAATCAGTCTGTTTGCTGATGGCAAAAAGATGGGAGTGGTGGTGGATGACCTAGGGGGGTGGCAAGGGTTGCAGGAGGATCTGTGAAAGCTGGAGACCTGGTCAGATACCTGGCAACTGGGGATCAATGCCAAAAAGTGCAAGATGCTGCATTTTGGGGCAAAAAACCCTAGAAGGGGCTACCAACTGAGGGGAGTGCAGTTAGCTGTGACTGAGGAGGGAGAAGGATCTGGGGGTGCTCATTACAGGAGCAATGAACAACTCGGCATAATGTAGAATGGCAGCTGCAAAGTCCAACAGTATGCTGGGATGTATTGCTAGGGGTATATCCTCAAGGAAGTGATTCTGCTGTAATATAGATTGCTGGTTAGGCCACACCTGAAGTACTGTGTGCAGTTCCGGTGCCTGTACCTGAAAAGGGACATTAAGTTACTGGAGGGGGTGCAACGCAGGGTGACAAAGATGATCCATGGTCTGGGGGACTTGCCTTACGAGAGTAGGCTGAGGGAATGAAACATGCACTCACTGGAGGAGAGGAGAGAAAGGGGATATATGATTGAAACCTTCAAGTACATGAAAAGAATAAATAAGTCTTGTATGGAGGGGCTGTTCAAACTAAGGGAGAGGAGGGACACCCAAAGCCACGATATGAGATTGGAGGGGGGAAGGTTCAGGAGGCAGATGAGAAGACACTTTTTTACGGAGAGGTTGGTGGCAGGATGAAATGCGTTACCCACAGATGTGGTATCCAATAGCACAGCGGGTGGCTTCAAAATGGGATGGGATAGGGCAAGAGGGAGGGTCAAGGGGGGGAAGGGAGAGAAGGGCAGCTGCAGAATAAGGGCTGCTAGCTGCACAATCGAGCAGACTTGGTAGACCATAAGGCCTTTTTATGATGCCAATTTTCATATGTTCATAGGTTGCAGCCACCTACAGGGAAAGGCCGTGAAGTGGGAATGAATCATGTCGGCCCCAGTCCCCATCAACAGCTCACGCAAACAACCAGTCTTAATGTTACCAGTGCCTTCTGCCATTCTTCTGGGTACAGTGAGTAAAACATGGGTAGCGCCCAGCAACAAAGCTTCAATTGTAAATGGTACCATCTGATTCAATTTTGCTAGTTAATGTGTTTAAAAGTGACTGGGCCATCAAGCCATGGATACAAATGGGTTTTATGGTTTACAAACGGGTTGCTCTCATTTAACCACCGTTCTTTCCATTAAGGGCCCCAACATCAGGTGCAATGCCGGCCAACTCGTGGCACTACCCCAGGCATGCCTGTTTCCACTCTGGGTACCCAGGAGTTGCCAGACTGACAAATTCAGGGACTAAAGTGATTAATAGTAACCTAGCCTGTCTTAATTACAGTAAAGTAATAATTTCCCTAAATTCTCACCCCTTCCTTGTTCACATCCCCCTAAATAAACCTGATAAATTGCATCTTAGCAGAAAGGGAAGTGTTGTATTGGCCTTACAGTTTACAGATGCTATTAAGCATACTTTAAACTAAGTAGTCAGGGGAATAGGGAGTACCCAAAGGAAACTGATACAGAAAAGATTGTAACAAATAATGGCATGGAACCTAGAACAATACAAAAAGGAGTTAAAAAATCAAGCTGAATACACTTAAAATGTTATTAACAAATGCCAGAAGTTTAAGAAACAAAATGATGGAGCTGAAAAATAGGTTGAATCATGATAATATATCAATTTGTGCAATTACAGAAACTTGGTTTAAGGAAGGAAACTGGGGTACCAAAATAACTGGATATAATGCATTTAGAAAAGATTGTATAGGAAAACGAGGTGGAGGAATTGTGATATATATTAAAATGGAACTAAAAGCATATGAATTTAACCCCGGTGGAAATATGTCAGACACTACAGAAGTGTTATGAGTTAAGATACAACTGCCTACATGACTCTTAACCCTATGCTTGGGTTATCAAGCACCCAACGTGAAAGTAGAGGACAGTATTAGCTTTACTGATAGATTACAGCAAGTAAATATTGATAGAGACTATATTAATGGGGGATTTCAACTACCCAAATATATGTATTTTTTTGTAGACTTTGTTTATTCGCTCTGGGGCCTCGGGCATCCTTCAGGAGTACCCTCTCAGCTGCTGCCTCTCACTCCCGGCCTGAACCCTCACTTCCCCCAGGCTTCCCTCCAAATGATTCTGGTAGGTCCAGCCCCCCAGATCACCCTCTGGGGAGGGCCCCCCTTGGCAGACCTTCTAGGAAATTTGAGGACCTACCTTGTCGCCAGGTCCGGACATGAGAGTCCTGGGTGTGCTGGGCCACCTTGGGATGTAGTCATGCCCTAGGGTCTCTGTCATCTCACTGGTGCTCCAGAGGGTTTTTTCTGGCATTTTCCCCCCCCGGGGAGTGCGGATGTGCAATGGTGTCCATGTTGTTGAGCACCGACGCCTGCCGATGCTTTGCCCCCCAGCATCCGCTTTGCGCCGCATGTTCTGTTGCTGCCCCTGGCCACAACCAGGAGCCACTCTGGAGCGGCACAACCCCAAATCCCTCCCTGGGAAGGGAGAGCAGTCCTCCAGATGCTTGATCCCTTCCCTCCCCTGCCGACCCCCGGCGGCCTGAGTCAGTTCCCGAACCTGGGTCGCCGGTATAGCGCGAGGTGTAGCATCCAGCACTTCAACCCTAACTGCCACTGGGCCAGCTTCAGCTACCCAAATATTAATTGGACTAAACTGGAAGGCACTACAGGAATTGAAAACAGATTTATAGAGATGGTTATTCAAAAAAAAACCTTGAACAACTGGTTAACAAAAACACTAGGGGAAATAAGATCCTGGATTTAGTGATGTTTAATTTTGAGGAAAAGGTTAAAGCCCTTTGGGAGACAGTGACCACAATAAAATTACAGTGGAAATAAATATGGAACATAAAAAGGCTAATGGTATAACAACCTTCAGATGCTACAGCAAAGCAGACTATGAAGAAATCAGAGACTACATAAATAAATGGAATTGGCAAGAAGAGATAAAAGGTTTAGAAATTAATGAAATTTGGACAAAAATAAAACAACAAATTGATCATTGTGTTAATACCTGGGTACATCAAAATATAACAAAAAAGGTAGAATCCCGGCATGGTGGGGAATTTCGGTTAAAAAAACTATAAAAAGGAAAGAGAAATTGTATAAAAGATACAAACATAATCCCACAGACATGAACTGGGAAAAATATAAAAAGACGTCAAATACTTGCAAGAGTATAATTAAGAAGTTTAAAATATGAGCAGAAGAGAAAATGGCAACATTGGTCAAGGACAACAAAAAACGTTTTTACAGCTATGTGGGCTCACTAAGGGGCAATCAAAGAGAAACAGGGCCACTGAAAGTGGGAGAAGAAATAATTTACAAAGAACAGGATATGGCGAATTAATTCAATAAGAACTTCCTGACAACTTTTCAACTGAAAGAAATGTCGAATATCAGTGGTAGAGACAATATTAGTAATAACAAAATTATATATTTTACCAAAAAGGATGTTTTGGAAAGGCTCAGAAAAATAAAATCAGATAACTCTGTAGATCCAGATGTACTTAGTTCAAGACTACTGAAGGAACTCTCAGATTAACTTGCGGGACCTATTATGATGCTCTTTAATGCATCTATTCAAGAAGGGAAGACCCTAGCTGAGTGGAGGGAAGCTAATGTAACACCTATTTGTAAAAAAAGGAGATAGGAAGGAGGCCAGCAATTACAGACCGATAAGTCTGACTTTGGTGTTAGAAAAGTAATTTTGGGGTTAATATATGACCTCATCATGGAACATATTGAAACCAAGAGACTCTCTGATATGACTCAGCATGGCTTCACCTCAGGCTTCACCTCTTTAATTCAGGCGTGATAAAAATGCAGCCTTATGGACCCTGAGAGACATCTTCAAAAAACTGCCCCAATACATTACAGACTGTCTTCCTATAAAACCAATAGGCAATTATGCCCTGAGAAGTGGCAAATCTCTCCTACTGATGGTTCCCAAAGTTAACTCTTGCTTTGGCAGGGCTGCTATAAGCTTTACACTGTCCTCCTTGTGGAATAAATTGCAAAAAAAACTGAAACTGAGGTCACCCATCGATATCTCATCTTTCAAGCTCTTATATTCACGTCTCAGAAATGATCAGTGCAATTGTTTCCCATGACCATGAATTGTCATCATGCTAACCTGTACCATTTAACCATGAACAAATTACTTCTAGTGCTTGTCTCCTCCTTGGCTCCTTGGCCCTGGTCTGTCATCATGCTTTCATGTAACACCTTGATGCCTCTGTCCTCCCTTTGATACTGGTCTATCGTCCCGCTTTCTCCAGCCTTCTTTTCACAACTCTATACTGCACTCATCCACAGTCTACACGCAATCATACTATAAAAGTCCTAACTCCCCTTTCCCTCTCCCTGTAGCCCCCACCGCCACATCAGTTCTACCGACCTATCCTTGGGACTTCACTTCTCACAATGTTTATCCTTCGCTTACATATTGCATACCCCTCCTGGTACCCCATCTGCCATTAGTTGGTGGTTCTCCAAGCCATTTTCATGGTTAGTACTAGTGACTGCCCCTGGTAAATGTACTAACTGGTACTTCTATACAGAGGACATGGTTTACATACAGTTGCATGGTTCAGTGGTGGACCTGACCCCTTGTATTTGAATTCTCCTCTGTTATGACTTGCCTTGTGTTCCTTTTATCATTTGACTCCCCTATTATTGCACCATTGTGTTTGTGTCTCTATACGTATTTACATGTATTTATATGTTTTTATGATGGATGCTACCCGACCCTGTTCTAACCAGGTCCATCTTGTAAAAGAGCTCTGCTCAATGATGTTCGCCTGGATAAATAAAGAATTTGATTGATTGATTGATTGATATTGAAACCAAGGGACTCTCTAATATGACTCAGCATGGCTTCACCCCAGGAAGATCTTGTATCACGAATCTATTACACTTCTTCGAGCCTGTCAGTGCTGCACTGAGTGCAGGACTCCCTGTAGATATAATATTTTTGGATTACTCCAAGGCCTTTGACTCTGTTTCACACAAAATACTAATAGAACAACTAGTAAATATACAACTACATCCTTGTATAGTTAGGTGGGTAAATAGCTGGTTGTACCATAGTCATCAAAGAGTGGGTCTTAGAGGCTATTTTTCAGAATGGGGAGAAGTGACCAGTGGGGTACCTCAAGGCTCTGTCCTGGGCCTGACACTGTTCAACATACTTGCCTCTGAAATGAAAACATCAAACTGTGTTTGGCTATGCAAGTATGCTGATGACAGTAAGGTGGGAGCAATAGTCAACAATGAAGAAGCAGCAAAAATATTACAGGAAGAAATAACAAAATTAGAACAGTGGGCAAGTCACAATGAGCTGTGTTTTAATGAAGCTAAGTGCAGAGTAATGCATTTGGGACAGAAAAATAATTTACCTATAAGATGAATAACTCTATTTTAAAGGTGACAGAAAGTGAGAGGGACCTAGGGAATAACAGTTATTAATTCTCTCTCCTTGGATACACATGTTAAGGAGACAGTTAAAAAATGTCATAAAATAATAGCATGTATCTTTAAACACATTGGGCCCAATGCACTATGGTGCAAAGTGGCCACGCGCCGCGTACCCATCCCGCCTAACCACTAAGCACCCACTGTGCTCCTGCATGGCCAGCTGCTGGATTCACCTACGGAGCACACAGCCCCACAACCAGACTGTGCAGAGGGCAACACGGTAGGGGGAGGCAGGGGGCATGCCGGGGGGGCATGCCTGCACTCTGCGACATTCCCAGAATCACAGATTGCTGGGTGTGGAAGGTACACAGTATGCAGAGGAAACCTCTGCCATAAGGTCTGCATGTCCCTCGGTCCCCAGTCACCAAAAGTCAGACAGGGAATGCCGTCCCCCACACCATGCCACCCCAGACCATGGACAATGAATGGTGATTTGGGGATGGCTGACCGGGGCATCAGCCCTCTTCTTGGTTGTTGTGTGCAGCACAGCGGCAGCCATTTCTCTGTGCCTGCAGGTGCAAGTGATCCACCGGTGGACCGGGTCGGGCATCCCATTGGATGCTCGCCCGGTCCATGTATCTGTCCTCCGCGCTCCCGCACACGGGGGGGGGGGGCATGGCCACCGACAGATGTGCTCCAGTAGTGCATACCCCCGGGGTGTGCATCTGTCTGCAGGTGCAGCCCTTTGCTGGCAGGATACATGCCTCCAGTGCGTACTACCCATCCGTATGTGAATTGGGCCCCATTAAAAGTAGGGATCCCTCCATAATTATCCAACTTAATTCCTGGTAAGGCCTCACTTGGAGTACTGTTCACCTTTTTGTGCTCCACAAAGCTTGGGCAGTAAAAAACTAGTGGAGAGAGTGCAGAGATGGGTAACAAGGAGGATAAGGTACATGAGACATATGAGTTATCAAGATAGATTAAACCATCTGGGTCTATACTCTCTAGAGTATAAAAGAGTACATGGGGATCTGTGTTTGTCTTCAGTGCAAGCAAGAGCAAGGAAATATGGGAAACCACAGGGCTGGTAAAACACTCTAGTCTAAGGAATATAAGATCTCACAATTTGACATTAACAGGTGAAGTTAATAAAACAACCAGGGGAAACACATGGTTTAGCCAGAGGGTTATAAGCTTATGGAACTCTGTACCTGAAGCTATTGTTAATAGCAACACCACGGAAATGTTATGACCTCATTAGACATACATATGGGTGTCAAAAAATGTAGATTCTTCCACTGAAAAGTGGTGAGCTATACATAGGTCCTTTGACCTCCAATGCTCGTATAGCACCTATGAGCCTATTTACTGTTTTGCTGTTAACCTGGCTTGTGAACATATTATTACCTGGTCTAAAGTTATTAAAGTACTGCAAAGCATATTGAAAGTCCATGCTTGTATCATTGAAACTGTCTTTTGTAGGGGGGGTGCAGGGTGAATACCAAGAGTCTGAACCCTGCTGGTAAGTGGAGGTTGCATGAGCATGTCATTAAGGGTCAAACTACTTTGTATTCTAACTGCTAAGCACTGCAACTGTTTTTTTAAATTCAAAAGATCACTAGGTGGGATTGTGGGTGGCTATAGCTTTCCAGAGGGCTGTACCAATTCTGTTTGTAACCCACTTAAGCATTACTTTGAGTGGAGGCGCCATAATTGTAGTTCTACTGTTGGTAGGCACAGCATAGTACCCTGTATTTCCGAACCCAGGCCCTCAACCTGAAAGCAGGGAAGCAGGCAGGGGTAGCAGCCCTTGGTATAGTGGCACCAGGGTTACAACTTGAAAGCACCACTAGGATTAGGGCCCCCCAGTGGCCAAAATACAAAATGGCAGTTTCCCTTTTCATGGGTGTGGGTATAAAAATGGAGGATGGAGCTAGACTTAGGCTTGGGATCCCTGCCCAGAAAATGGCTGTGCATCACTTCCTAGAGTGGTGTGAAGCTGAGGAGGTGGATCCTCATAAGGCTCTAATGTTATTAGATATTCCTTTGGGTACCACTAAGCCTGCTATAGAAGAGACAGTAAATAAGGTTAAATATTTGGATAAAGCCACTGTACAAGGCCAAAATGCTGATCTGTTCAGTCAAAGCTTGGTGGCCTTAATAGACTGCAGTGTCATAGTGGGCCCTGAGCAGGTACCCCCTGTTATTATCCCTGATGAGTCCCAAGTGGGTTGGAGAGTGATCACTATGAATAGTGGGGTATCCACGCCTAAAGGGTCTCCCAAGCTAGAGGAATTTAAAGATAAGTTGGGGAAACTGTTAGCAGCTTAGGGACAAATGTGGGAAGACCTAAAAAAGGCCTTAGATACCACATAGGGTGTTACCCCTGTGAATCTCTCCCATGCTTCTTCACCAGCTCCTTCACTGGCACCTTCCCCTGTGCCCTCACCAGTGCTCATACCCTCAGTGAACCTGGACTCATATTGTGGACTAAGAGTTTTCTTGGGCACTGTTCCCACACCCAGTGGGGAGGATGATCTAGAAACTTGGATGGACAATGCATTTCAGGGCTGGCGTCAGCACCTTGGTGATCTGGGCAACTGCTGGGGGCCCCAACACCAGAGGGGTCCACCAGGGACTCAGTTTGACAGCTGCTATGCTGCTCAGGCTCCACTGTGCCTCTGCTGGTGATATAACAATTTAAATCAATGCTGTGCTGATTCCGAGTCCACCGAGTGGAAACTATGGGTCCCAAGATAACCCCGGGCCCTGAATAAAATGAAGAATGTGAGCCCTGCTTGACTGGCAGGGCCCTGATCCATTTGTGACACTAGGGAGTGTTCCATGCGGCAGAGTGTGGAGGAGCAGGTGGCAAATGGCTGGAGAGTGTGGTGGAGTGGTGGGCCTTGGGGCCTGAGCATCCTGGCTGGCTTTAGCTGTTGCA
Organism: Neoceratodus forsteri; assembly: GCA_016271365.2. Lineage (NCBI taxonomy): Eukaryota > Metazoa > Chordata > Ceratodontiformes > Ceratodontidae > Neoceratodus > Neoceratodus forsteri. The sequence continues at coordinate 857,138,547 of CM028132.1, read as the reverse complement.
AAGATGGGAGTTGGGTGGTGTGGTGGAGTGCACTAGCTTGGGGCTGTGTAGCATAGCGAGCGAGAGGAGAGTGAATCCATTATACATCAGGGGCAGCTCTGAAACAGCAATGGTGGATCAGTAGATGAAGTTCCATCCTCGTGTGATGATACTGCAACTTCATCAGCTCACAGGCAGCAGTTGTTCACTAACAGAGGATAGAGGAGCATCTGGAGTAGGCAGATCAGACTCAGCATTCATACCAACTCATTAATTTTTCTTTGAAATTGATAGACAATGGGGTAATGGTTCATCATTCATATCTACATCTGGACACGTCACTCCTGTTGGGGGGGGAAGAAATGTCATGCTCATGTGTGATGAGCACCTGTAAATTGGTAGGATATTGGACCCTTTTTTAACTAAAAGTGTGCATGTTGAATTGCTCTGGAGGGTACCTTGCTGTTGGAGCATGGGCATCTTGGGGTGGGTGTATGTGTGTGAGGGGGGGTGGTGGTTGCGAGATTTTTTATTTAACTGCCATGGCTGTGTGTGAAAAATGCCCTCCCTCCCTTCCTCTCTCGAAGTGGGGGGCTGCATCTCTCTGCTATACATGGACAGACAGGTCTGAGGGGGACCCACTGAAGGTCCATTACCCAGGGCCCACAAAAACCTGATGCTGGCCCTGATGCATCCCCCCAGTCCAGGAGTGGCTATGTGCAGAACCAGAAAAGAGAAAAAGACCAATGGAAAGCTTGCAGGACCTTGCACTTGAAGCCTTTAGATTTCTAAGGTCCACAAACCCAAATGCTTCAGCTAATGAGTATTTGTCTGCCTTAGAAGGTGTTTTTGGCAGTACTGAGTCTGGAGAGGACTTAATGTGGAAATTGAAGTCCACCAAGCAGTGTAAAAATGAACGGTTATCCGCATATGTGACCCGATTGGAAAGGACCCTTCAGAGAGCACACTGCAAGGGTGGTGTCCTATCCAGTGACTTAAATAGAGTGAGGTTGGAATATATCCTTAAATCTGCCAGGTTCTCAAGTGTGCTGATGCTTAAGCTAAAGTTTTAGGACCCCAAAAATAATCCCCCTACATACTGTGGGTTGCTAAAGAAATTAGGGAGGCTGAAAATGAAGAGGTGTTTTGGGACCCATATGCAGGTGCTGCCAGAGCGGCCCCAGCCCAGGAGAAGTCTAATGACCAGGAACCTGCTCTTGATGCTCAACAGATTAAAGATTTGCTAAAAGAGCTATGCAAAGTAAAAGCCAGTGCCCAAACTGCTGTAGACATGGCAGAGTCAAACTGCTCATCTTTCTTCTGCTGAAGTCGCTAATGGGATACTGCTTTCTGCCACCAGTGTGAGTGTTCAAACCCTAGTGAGGAACCAACTAATAATATGTTGCAAGAACCGAGAGAGTTAAGAGCTTTAGTGAGTGATTTTGTGCAAACATCTCACCTACCATCCACCTGGAAAAGGCCTAGTGGAGCTGAACCTGGGCCCAGGTCCAAAGAAGAGTACAAGCGTAATCCTCACTCTAATCACAATCAACCTGAAGAACCTCTAGCACCTAACTCCAGGCCAAATGTCTTCTGCTACCACTGTGGAGAAGATGGGTACACTAAAAGAGTATGTAACTACCCGGAAGATTTACGAAAAGTAATAGCCAAGCTACTTAATCAAGTGAGACAGAGTGGCCTAAATCCTCAATCCAAACCTCCCCACAGGCCTTATGTGGGATGATCTGCTGTCACGCATCCAAAAAACAATGCTCCTCCTGACTGGTCCAAAATGGTGGGTCCCTCCTCCATGGAGAATTTAGTACATATTGATGGCATCTTGGCCTGAGCCTTGTTGGACAACATATCTCAGGTTATGATAATCTTTAAGGACTGATACGATCAACACTTACAACCCCTTGAAGGACGGTTTATGTGTGGGATAAGTGACAAATCGTATCCTTATCCTGATTTTCTTCAAGTGTGGCTTACTTTTCCCTCATCTGTGGCAGGTGTCAGAGATCCAGTGGAGACCTTAGCTCTTGTGTGTCCCCCATCTGGCCTGTATGATGGGATTCCAGTGTTGATTGGTACCAATGCACATACTGTATGTTTGTATGCCTTGCACAAATGTGTCAAGCAAGACAAGCCCACAAGACAGTAAGAGCCTTATATATCCATGTCATTATACAAAAAGCATATGAGATGCAGATGTGCCCCAAGGAAGGTGACCAGGATGAGCCTGTGGGATTTGTATGGAAGAAGAATTCCTCACCTCTTGTTCTTTCCCCTAACGCCCAGTGTAATGTCAGTGGAGAGGTCCATCTACTTAGAGATGTAACCAATAAAATACTAATGCTGGATGCTCCCAGAGAAGGAAGGCTGCCTGAAGGACTTCCGGTTAAGCCTAGAATACTGCCTGTCCCTGCTCACGCATATGCCTGGAAGGTGGTGGTTCAAATCCAAAATGTTACGGACCAGGACATTAATGTTAAACGAGGTTGTATCTGGCCAAAGTCTATTGTGTTGATACTGCTGTATTGCCTTCTAAGTGCCAGAATGGAGTAGAGTGTGACGTATCACTGGACATGTTTGATTTTGGAGAGTCCCCCATCCCTGACAATGGGAAAGAGAGGATCAGTAAAAAAAACTGGCTCGGTGAACTGAAGTGTTTTCTCGAAGAATGGAATGTTGGTTGTGTCACTGGTGCTGAACATCACATTCGCTTGCACGACAAAAGATCTTTCAGGGAGAGATCTCTACGTCTAGCTCTTGTTGACATTGACGATGTAAGGCGCCACCTACAAGAAATGCTTGTGGCTGGTATCATCCAGGAGTCATGCAATCTTTATGCTTCTCCAATTGTTGTAGTCCAGAAAAAAATGTTTCAGTCCTTATGTGTGTGGATTACAGAACTTTAAATAAGAGAACTATGCTAGATCAATATACAATGCCATGCATACAAGATTCCTTGGACTGTTTCAACAGGAATAAGTGGTTTTCAGTCCTTGATCTCTGCAGCGGGTACTACCAAATCCCGATGGAGCCAGAAGATAGAGAAAAGACTGCATTCATTTGCCCATTATGTTTTTACGAGTTCCTCCACGTGCCCCAAGGCATGTCCCATGCACCAGCAACTTTTCAGAGACTAATGGAACATGCAGTGGGAGAGATGAACCTTCTCAAATGTTTAGTCTACCTTGACAACGTCATTGTCTTTGGCAAAATGCTTGAAGAACATGAGACTTGTCTATTTAAAGTGTTAGATAGACTTGAATTTGGTTTAAAATTATCAATTGACAAATGCCAGTTTTTCCAGAGCTCCGTGAAATATGTAGGCCACATCATGTCATCTGAAAACATACAAACAGATCCTAGCAAGGTGGAAGCATTAACTGATTGGCCGAGACCAAACAATTTAAAAGAGCAACAACAGTTCCTGGGCTTCTGCAGCTACTATCGCCGTTTTGTTAAGGACTATTCCAAGATAATGCGACCACTGTTAAATTTAATGCAAGGGCATCCCCCAACTCAGAAAAAGTACAAGAAAAGCACTGAGGCAGAGGCTTCAAAAACTTATTTTCAGCCTAATGAACCCTTTGGTCAAAGAAGGACGTCAGATTGTGAAAACAGCCTTTCATGAGATCATTTATCAATTAACCCATGCACCTGTTCTTGCGTATGCAGACCTATCCAAATCCTATGTGCTACATACTGATGCTAGCCTAGTGGTCTCAGGGCTGTGCTCTACCAGGAGTATCCAGAAGGACTGCGCTCAGTGGCATATGCCAGCCAAAGTCTGACATCCTCAGAGAAGAATTGTCCTGTCCATAAATTGGAATTTCTCACCCTCAAGTGGGCAATTGTGGAACAATTCCACAAATACTTGTATGGCACCAAGATATTAGTTCAAACAGACAACAGTTCTTTAACCTACTTCCAAACTTCTGCATAACTTGATGCCATGAGACATAGATGGCTCTCAGCACTGTCTACATATGATTATGCAGTGGCGTACCGACCAGGCCTCAATCATATTGATGCTGTTGCACTCTCAAAAAAACCTGTTTATAACCAACATTGGGTACGGATGTAGGAAAAATCCATGAAATCAGTGTGTCACAAGTTTGACAGAGAAGAGAAACCTCCTGCTGAGACTGTGAACTGCTTAGCTGATTGCCTGGGGCCTCCTGATACTTGTTTGCTAGTGGCTTTTTGTAACTTTTCAGCATTGGACCTAAGAACCATTCCACAACTCATGCTAGATGACTTGCAAAGGAAGCAGTACTATGATACAATGATCCAACCAGTTCTGACTGCCCTCTCAAAGGGAGAAGTCTCTCAGTGATGGTCAAGTGATCAAAGAACTGACTTGCAGTTTCAAGAAGGGCCTAAACTAAAGATCAAAGAGAGATTGTACAGAGAGCTTACAGATAATCAAAGAGAGGTTGTAAAAAAACAGCTAATACTCCCATCCAAATTCAAAAATGTATTAAAAGCACTCCATGACCAAATGGGACACCTGGGTAGCGAAAAAACCCTGGACTTGGCCTGTGTACATTTCTACTGGCCAAAGATGGACACGGACATTGAGCAATATGTAAAGGTTGTAGCAGGTGTCTCCAACTAAAAGCACAACCACAGCGAGCAACCCCTTTGGTCAACATAACCACCTGTGCACCAATGGAGCTTGTGTGTTGATTTCTTAAGCCTAGAACTGGACTCCAAGAACATTAGTAATGAGTTGGTAGTGACAGACCATTTCACAAGGTATGCTCAGGCATACCCAACCAAAGATCAGAAGGCAGCCACAATAGCAAAGTTTCTGGTTGAAAAAGTCTTTGTTCACTATGATGCACCACTATGCATATGCTCGCATCATGGACGGGACTTTGAAAGCAGATTAATTAAAGAGATGCTATATCTCTGGGTGTGCCGACCGAACATCAAAACTTTTACGGTGAAATCCCTCACAACGACAATTTCGACAGGTTTCAAAATTGTCACAGTGAGGGACCTAAGGGCGAAATTTCACCCTTTTGCCATGTGTCACCTCCCTTCAAATCAGCTCTGACTCAGAGTTGAAATCTTTAAGAGAGGGGGCATGGGGTGCAGCCCCACACATGGAGGGTTCGGAGCACAGCCCCCCGAGAAAAACACTCCAATGCCAGACAGGCAAAATTTCACCTGCTGACATTGGGGATCTCGCTATGACAAACTTCGACAACAGAGTTGTCGATTCGGCATAGGTAAACCATCTCTCTGGGGTGTGCGAAAATCCAGAACCATTCCTTATCATCCACAGGGAGATCCGAAGACCGAGAGGTTCAATAGGACTCTACTTCACATGCTTGGTAGTTTGCATCCCAAAGATAAACCAAAGTGGAGTCAGCAAATAAGCTCTCTCCTGCACACTTACAACTGCACCAAAAATGATGCCACGGGGTTTTTGCCTTATCATCTCATGTTTTGCAAAGAGGCAGGTATTCCTATTGATGTCTTTTTTGGAGTTTCAGAGACTGGTGTCCAGTCTGATAACTACCTCCAGTACATTAAAAAGTTGAAAGCCCAACTAAATCATGCATATCAATTGGCTAACACCATGGCTGCAAAGAAAAATCTTGCTATTAAGGCCCATCATAATACATGAGCCAAGGCTCTGACTTAAAGGCTGGAGATCATGTGTTACTGAGAAACCTTGGGTTTTAGGGGAAACATAAAATAGCTGACCAATGGAATCACACACCATTCATTGTAATAAGCAAATAGGATGATTTTCCGGTATGTAAAGTGCAACCTGAATGAGATCCCAGAGCTGTAAAGGCAATATACAGGAATCACCTTCTACCCATTGGTCAAATTGTCATACATAATGCATTGCAAGATACTGCTCCAACAGGACCTGTTACACGTTCTGTGCTCGTGAAAAACAGTTACGTCAGTCTCCTGCTGTTCAACCATTAAAGCCCCCAGCTCAAAGTACTACAATGAATAATGATGCTGACTCTAAAGATACCAATAGTGAGCGTGGTGTTGCTTACCGCCATTCCCTCAAACTAAATCAATTGTTTCAAGGAGCCCACTGTCCTACTTCTGATCTCCCTTCCAGTGTTCCATTAATCCCTAACAACTCTGCTCTGTCAATGGAACCTGAACTACCTGAGAGTTATGCACAAAGTGTGACTTCTGACATAGCAGACTCTCTTTGCTTAATAGAGCTATCTGACATTGAAGCACTTGATTCTGACAGAGAAAATGGTGACCAAACCCATGAATCACAAGAAGCTAGTGAGCCAAGTGGAGAACCTGTAAGTGAACAAAACAGTGATGCTGGATTGTGTGCGAAGTAAACTACAGTATTTTGTGACCAACAAAATATGGCTATTCCTGAAACTGCTAGTAGTGTGTTGGATGACTCCAACTTTGTTAAAATACCACTTTCAAATGAGAGTGAGCTTCCAGGACCAGAGAACCAAAGTAATGTGCACAGTGTCAAACCTGAACCTATAAACAGTTCTGAACCTCAAGAGAGTGCAAAGGTACCCCCTTCTTCAGAAGCTGTCTTGTTGCTGGACAATGAGCCAGGGGTCATGAACCCAAATGCTAATGTTGAAGCATCAATGCCAATGCCTCCTACACCAAGAAGGTCTGGAATACTTGTAAAACCAGTGGTTCGTCTCACTTATGATTAACCACGAAAGCCTGAGGACTTGCCCATGAATGCAGTTTACAAAGGGGTGTACGTTACAGCCAATTCCCTGCCCAAGCTAGTATTCACTGCATCATCTAAGATAATAGTTAAGTCCTCCAGTCAGTATCCCAGGGATCGCCCTTATAGAATTCCAAGGGTCAGTTGAAAAGTACAGGTCTACTGTCCACCAGAGGTCACTGTTCAAAAGTTCAAGGGTAAAGGTGAAATTCATATGGTTAAATTATTCAAACAAAGGTATCTGAAGAAATGTAAAGAGTCATGATAATATGTAGACAGCTGTTTGAACTATGCAAGTGTTAAAGAAAATATTATTTGAAGGTAAAGCATGCTATAATGTATATATTAGTTTCGTATCTGCAGAGATTGTGTATATAACAGTGTATGGTCTAGACCTGTATATAATGGAGGGGTTATAGTAATTATTACTTCTATTATAGACTTGACGTGGACGCCGAGTTTCCTGGGCAGGGGAGAGTGTAGCCTCCCATTTCGGGGGGCCTACCTTAAGAATCTCTCTGGGCTCCTTTGATGCACACTGCCTGGCAGATGTCCAGCAATAGAGGTTAAATCCATGTTCCGTATTGGACTGCTGTTGCTCTGCATGTGTGCGCACATCCATGCCACCGCACTGTCCCTTTAAGAGCTCCAGCCCTTTGTATAGTATAAATAGCCTGGGCTGGGTCCGAGTACAGTGGAACTTGTGACCAGCCAGGCATCACCCTAATTAGCTCCACTTTCCTGTCAATTACAGTGCAGAGGGAACCCTTCAAAGTTCTGTAAATATGTATTTCTAAATCCTTTCTGTTTTTAAATAAAATAACTTGTTTGGACTGCCAGTACTGGAGTACTACTTTGTTCTAATGGATACCTCCATGTTTGGTCTAGGATTTCCTGGTTTGGACCAATTGGAACCAAAGGGTCTTCAAAGGGTCCTAATTACAGTGGATTATGGGTGAAACTGTGAACTTTCTTGTTGGCACCTAAATGGACCACTAGGAGCACTCTAACTGAGATTGACAGCTCCCACAGGTGACCACAATACAGGAAAACTGGGCAAGTTCAAGAAACTGTTTTAAACTGTGATTCACTCCCGCTCAAGACTCTGAGAGGGAAGGAGCTTCTAGGCTCTGTGGAGACTTACATAGGAGGGGCCTAAAATTGCCTCCTGGGTTCAATTTCAATCTTAAAAGGGATCAATCTTCAGAAAATGCCTTTCTGCAGACTGAGGGGTTGCTCAGCAAGTTGGCTGAGATTGCAACTGGCCATCAACTGAAGAAAAGTGAAAGTTTAATGTTTCTTCAGCTTTATGTGCTGAGGCCTACTACATGTGAAGAGACTGTGATCCAGGTACTCCTGCTTGCAAAAAGGAGCCAGCCTTATGCAGTAACTGACTTGTCTACCAGCTGGAAGGTTTACCAGCATGCAGGCTGACCTTTTCCAAAAGACATTTTATTCAGCAAGGCCTATGCCAGTAACTGCCCAGCCAGACTGTTTCTGTGCCATCATCATCAGCATTTTGGAGAGAGACCAGACTGGGAGTGGGGTCAGCCCCTGTGCAGTAATCCAATGCAGGTTGCTGCCACGTACAGGGAAAGGCCATGAAGTGGAGATGAGTTGGGTCGGCCCTAGTCCCCATCAACAGCTCCAGCAAACAACCACTCTTAATGTCACCAGTGCTTTCTGCCATTCTTCAGGGTACAGTGAATAAAACCAGAGTAGCTCCATGCTACAAAGCTTCAATTGTAAATGGTACCATCTGAGTCAGGTTTGCTTGTTAATGTGTTTAAAATTGACTGGGCCATCCGGCCACAGATACAAATAGGTTTTATGGTTTATAAATGGGTTGCTCTCATTTAATCACCCTTCTTTCCATCAAGGGCCCCAACATCCACTGCCATGCTGGCCAACCCGTGGCACCACACCAGGCATGCCTGTTTCCACTCTAACATAGAAACATAGAAGTTGATGGCAGATAAGGACCGCAAGGCCCATCCACTCTGCCCATTTCGTTTTCTACCTTATAAATGTGGCATCAGCCTTTGCTCTGTCAGTGGCCTATCTATTCATACTCATCTGTATTGCTCCCTTATACATATCCCATGCCTGTTTGAAGCCCTGCACTGTACTCATAGCCACCACTTCTTGAGGTAGGCTGTTCCATGCATCCACCACCCTTTCTGTGAAAAAGAACTTCCTCACATTACCCCTTAATCGGCCTCCCTCTAGTCTCATGCTGTGTCCTCTTGTCTTGCTATTTTTCTTTTATTTAAACATGTTAGATTCTTTCACCTTGTTAATGCCCTTAAGGTGTTTGAATGTTTCGATCATATCACCTCTCTCCCTCCTTTTCTCAAGGGTATACATATTGTGCTCTGTTAATCTGTCCTCGTATGTCTTCTGATGCAGTCTCTGCACCATTTTGGTTGCCCTTCTCTGGATTACCTCAATTTGGTTAATGTCCTTGTGAAGGTGTGGCCTCCAGTACTGCACTCAGTACTCCAGATGGTGCCTAACTAGAGTCTTGTAAAGAGGGATTATTACCTCCCTCTTACAACTTGTGATACCCCTACTAATACACTCTAACATCCCCCTAGCCTTACCTACTGCTTTAGAAGTCTGCTTAGATTATTTCAGGTCATCGGTGATGATGATGCCAAAGTCTCTTTCTTCCTTTGTGACTGCCAGCAACTCCCCTCCAAGCCTATAGGTGGCTTCAGGGTTTCTCTTCCCTATGTGCATGATCTTGCACTTCTTTGCATTAAACCCCAGTAGCCACTCTTCTGACCATTTTGCTAGTTTATCCAGATCTCTTATTATTCTGCCCACCCCATCTGGATCATCTGCTCTGTTGCAGATCTTGGTGTCATCTGCAAGCAGACAAGCCTTACCCGCTAGTCCATCTGCAATATCACTAATGAAGATACTGAAGAGGACTGGCCCCAGGACTGATCCCTGAGGTACCCCACTTGTGACTTGCATCTCTTCTGACTGTATGCCATTTACCACCACTCTCTGTTTTCTGCCTGTCAACCAGTTTGCCCTCCAGTTGAGCAACTTCTGACCCACCCCAAGCCTACCCAGCTTATTTATCAATCTTCTATGTGGAACAGTGTTGAAAGCTTTGCTGAAGTCAAGGTAGGCGACATCAACTGCTCCCCCTTGGTCCACCACTCTGGTTACCCAGTCAAAGAAATCTATGAGATTGGTTTGACAGGACCTTCCTTTTGTAAACCCATGCTGTCTTGGATCCTGTGCTCCTATAGATTCCAGGTGTTGCACTATCCTTTCCTTAAGGAGTGCCTCCATAATCTTGCCCAATACTGAGGTAAGACTGATTGGTCTGTAGTTCCCTGCCTCCTCCCTACTACCACTCTTATGGAGTGGGATCACATGAGCCCTTCTCCAGTCTTCTGGGACCTCTCCTGTGCTCAGAGTCTCACTAAACAGTTCTGCTAATAGCTCTGCTAGTTCCCCCTTAGCTCCTTAAGTACCCTGGGATGTATGCCATCAGGTCCCATTGCCTTGTCCACCCTGAGCTTAGCGAGCTCTTGTGGACCCTTTCTTTGTGAGGAGTAGTGCTCCCTCCCTCCCCACTGTGTCCATGGTGCTGAGCTGTGGCCCTGCCCTACCTTCTCTTCAGTAAATACTGAGCAAAAGTATTCATTTAGGATACATACTTATCAGGGTCCTCTCACATGCTCCCTTTTCTCCTTTGAGCTTAGCAATACCCTCTCTGGACTTTCTCCTTTCACTAATGTATCTATAGAAAGTCTTGTCACCTTCTTTTACTGTTCATGCTGGTGTTTCCTCAGTTTGGCACTTTGTCTGCCTTACTGCCTTCCCTGCTTCCCTTAGGGCAGTTTGGTATGCCTCCCTATCTTCATCCCACTGTGTTCCCTTATATTTCCTGAAGGTCAGCCTTTTGGCTCTGGCCTTTTCTGCTACCGTATTTGAGAACCAAAGTGATTTCCTTCTTCTTTTGCATTTTCTTTTCTGTCTAACACAATAGGATGTTGCTTCAAGTATTGCATCCTTAATGCTTGCCCACCTTGCCTGTACCCCCTCCCCTGTGTTTCTTTTTGCCAGGGCTAGCTTAACTCTGTTGGCCATCTTGTCAAAGTCAGCTCCTCTGAAGTCCCATATTTTTGCCTTGGAATGGGATGGTTTAGATGTAGTGGCCAAATTGAACCATACCATGCGATGGTCACTGGCCCCAGGTGACCTTCTACCTGGAGATCTGTGATCCCTTCCCTGTTAGTCAGTACTAGCTCTAGGATAGCTCTGTCTCTTGTGGGTTGTTGTACCAGTTGTTTGAGGCCCTCCCCCTGCAGGGAATCCACCATGTGTTTAGTTCTGGCAGATGTTCCTGCTAGTATTGACCAATCTGTATCTGGCATGTTGAAGTCTCCCATTATCAGAACCTCCCCTTTAGCTGTCATGTTTTGTATATCTTCTAACAGTAATGTGTCTATGTCCTCCCCATGGTCTGGGGGCCTGTAGACAACCCCAGTTCTTATGGCTGTCCCATTTCCTCTTTCCAGGGTGACCCACAGTTCTTCTGGCTCCTGATGTGTATTCTGAATCTCTGTAGCTTTAATATTTTCATTGACATACAGGGCCACTCCACCCCCTTTTGCACCTCGGTCTCTTCTGAATAGTACATATGAATAGTACATATGAATATGAATAGGGGTAAGGGGCAACAGACTTCCTGGAAAACATAAACTGAACTTACAAACTTAAATGGGCAGACTGGGTGGGCCATAGGCCCTTATCTGCCGACACTGTCTATGTACATTGCCAGGTACTGAAGTCTCCCAAGTGTGCTTACTGGTAAATCACGTCTCACTAATTGCTACATTGTCCAGTTTAGCCTCTGACATTATTGCCTGCAGGTCTGGGATCTTATTTCCCAGGCTGTGAGCATTTGTGTACGTGATTTTCCATTGGCCAGATTTCGGTGTGTTAGTTGTTGGGTGAGATTTGGCATTTCTCCTGTGCATCGTATGGGGAGAGGGACCTTTTTCCTTACCTGGTGATGCAAATGAACTGCAAACATGCTGAATCTCTGTTTGACCACTAGCTGAGGGGGGAGGGGTGTTCTTCCCATTCAACGTATGGGGTGCTGCACACCTCTCCCCATTTGCTAGTTTAGATATTCTGCAAAGATGTCAAACTTCTGCCCTAATGCACTGACTCCCTCCTTAGTCAGATGCAGTCCATCAAATGTAAAGAACTTTCACTCCCAGAACTGTTGCCAGCTCCCTACAAATCTGTGTCCTTTTTCCTGGCACCAGCTCTTGAGCCACATGTTTAGCTCCCCTATCTCCCCTTCTCTGACCTTCCATCCATCTGCCCCCCTGTCCCAGATTGGCAGGATCTCAGAGAAGGAGATGTCGGACGAAATGGATGATAGTTTGTCACCCAGCCTGGTCAGGTGTTCCTTGGTCTCCACAACTAATCAGCTGGCAAGATCATTAGTCCCTATGTGTACCAGGATGTCAATGTTTTCTCCTGCTTTGTGAAGAATTTTAGCAATGAGATCAGTGTCACTCCACACTGATGTACCTAGTAGACATCTGACCATTACCCCTGGCTGGAGATGGGTATCAACTCCCCAAATCATGGAGTCGCCTATGGTCAGAAGTTTTTTGGATTTCCTTTTTGCTTTTTTTTGCTTTGGGTTCCTGATTTGGGCGAGTTTTGTTGTGCTAGCTCCTGTGCTGCAGTGTCCTGCTCTGCAGTGTCCTCTTCCCCTTTGTTTGATTTCAGAGATAGAGGCAGACACCTGTTTGTAGTGTTTATACGGTTTTTGGAGGTAATATGTTGGAGAGCACAGAGTGATGGGGCACTGCTAACCACCTGCCAATCTCCTGGACCAACTACTCTCTGCAGTCGAGGTTCTTCTGTTGGATGTTGGGGAAATGGCGGGTGGTTCTTATAATGTATTTCCTCTTAAATATGAAATTTGAGACACACTATCTCTGCCCATGCTGCCCGGAGCTGAGCCCTAAGATCTCCAATGGCCCAGCATGTAGGACAGTGTCCTAAATCCTGTAAGACTGTCCTTCTGAAAAGTGTTCCACAGTACCTGCAGTTAATGATATTGATTCCAAATAAGTTGCTGGGTTTATAACCTGGTCAGAGTAATTAGAAGAAAAAAATGCAAGTAATGGTTTGATTTTGTGTTTTGTTTTCATATAACTTGTTATACCAAGTTAAATTACTAGTGCCCCTGTAAGTGAGCTCACCTTGCGGATGCTCCACTGATCTACCCCTTCCTGCTTTGCAACAGGAAATGTCACAACTGTGGTACCCTATAAAAGGAGTGTAGTGTGGGGTGGTTGGGGATGAGGGTGAGTGGCTGGGTCCTTCCCCTGCCAAAAAAGAAGAACGACGGATGAAAGAACAAGGAGGTAAGAGCAGAAACAATCAGTCAACAACAAATGCAGTAACTCTGCAAGCTTATCCTAATGTTAGATAAAACTATAAAACTTGTGAAGCACCACCTGTAATAATTTCAGAGAAGACATACCCTGTAAGAAACACTTTGCTACAGAGAAAAATAAAGCAGTAACAGAAGAAATACCTTGCAAAAGACAATTTGAAATAAAAGATTACCGCAGTAATCCGTTAGCACACACCTGTAGGCACACCTTGTAATAATGCAGAAGAAGGTATACCAGCAACAACAATTTAAATCAGAGAAAAATAAAGCAATGAAATGTTAGCAACAAACAGTAGCAATCTCTGTGAGTACAAAATAAAAACAAAGACATACAGTAAATCTGCTTAGCCAAAATAAGTCTTAATCCTTTTCCCTTGCTCTGGTAAGGTTCTCTGCTCTGTCCCTTCAAGCAATCTTAGAAGGAAAGAGCTCAGGTGAAGCTAGGTGCCTTGGCCAGCAAACCAAGTCTTCTACCTCCAAGATATCAACTAACCTGACCTTTTAACCCTTCTTTCTGCTGGAAATTACTGACAGTTTGCCAGCTCCACCCCCACATACACACCTAATCCTCTGGAAGAGCCCTGGGAGGAAAGCAATTAGCTCCTTCAATGTGAGAAGGAGACTGAAACACCTCCGAGACTCAAACATTTTCAACAAAAAAAAGAATAAAACAGTGTCAAACAGTAATTTTGCTTAGCCCAATGATAAAAATAGTCACAAAAATGTAAGCACCACCTGTAATAATTTCAGAGAAGATATACCCTGTAAGAAACACTTTGCTACAGAGAAAAATAAAGCAGTAACAGAAGATATATCTTGCAAAAGACAATTTGAATCAGAAGATTACAGCAGTAATCTGTTAGCACACACCTGTAGGCACACCTTGCAATAATGCAGAAGAAGGTATACCAGCAACAACAATTTGAATCAGAGAAAAATAAAGCAATGAAATGTTAGCAACAAACAGTAGCAATCCCTGTGAGTACAAAATAAAAACAGCATACAGTAACTCTGCTTAGCCAAAAGAAGTCTTAATCCTTTTCCCTTGCTCTGGTAAGGTTCTCTGCTCTGTTCTTTCAAGCAATCTTAGAAGGAAAGAGCTCAGGTGAAGCTAGGTGCCTTGGCCAGCAAACTAAGTCATCTACTCTGGGTACCCAGTAGTTGCCAGACTATTAAATTCAGGGACTAAAGTGATAACCTAGCCTGTCTTAATTACAGTAATCATTTCCCTAAATTCCTACCCCTCCCTTGTTCATGCCCCCTTAATAAACCTGATTTCCTGTTTTGCTGTTAACTTGGCTTGTGAGCATATTATTACCTGGTCTAAAGTAACTAAAGTACTGCAAAGCCTGTTGGAAGTGCATGCTTGTATTATAGAAACTATCTTTTGCAGGAGGTTGCAGGGTAAATGTCAAGAGTCCAAACCCTGCTGGTAAGTGGAAGATGCATGAGCATATCATTAATGATCAAACTGCTTTGTATTCTAATTGCTAAGCATTGCAACTGTTTTTTTTTTTTTAATTCAGAAGGTGACTAGGCAGGATTGTGTGGGGTTATAGCTTCCCAGAGGGCTATACCAATTCTGTTAGAAACCCACTTAAGCACTACTCTGAGTGGAGGCACCATACTTGTAGTTCTACTGTTGGTAGGCACAACACAGTACCCTGCATTTCTGAACGTAGGCCCCTCAACCTGCAAGCAGGGAAGCAGACAGGAGTAGTAGCCCTTGATATAACATCACCAGGGTTACATTATTTATCTGACCTCAGGTACATCGCTCATGGCTTATGCTGAGGTTAAACTGCTCTCATACATAAATAATGCATCACAAAGGTCCCCCTTGCATATCCCTTATATATCAGAGGGGAGAAAGCTCATAAAGGAAAGAGAGAGACAGAGAGAGGGAGTAAGAGTAAAACCAGCCAGTATAGGTTACTAGCATTATAGTATAGGTTACTATCAAATTACTATACATTCCAGTATTTTCTCAGGTGGAGGTATGGTCTGTGGCATGACTGGGAATGTTACATCTTGAAATTATTAGTATATAACTTGCTTTCATACACTGAAGGTAACCAAAAATCAGAAAATGTATATTACACTTGAAAACATGTATTTTTTAAATGTTACATGTACTAGAACAATAGACTAAGCTTCCTTTAGTTTGATAACAACCCACAACCCCACCAATTATATTGTACAGTACTGTGTAATTAAAACTCCACTCACATATACTCTATTGATTATAATAATTACACTACAAGTGGATCCTCCTAGTGAGTCAGAACACAGAGGCTGGGATATTCAAAGGGGATGCAAATGGCACAACAGTGTTACACCATGCGTAACCCACTAATGCGCCTCGGTGCGATATTCAAAAGGCGAATTTGCTCCACGCAATCCTAATGCGCCGGGTGCACCAGTAATGGCTGGGTGCAAGTGCGGGTGGAGCGGGCCCATGCATATGCAGCACATCCTGATATTCAGCGTGGGATGTACAGCACATATGCAGGCACACACCTGCCTTGCACCACACAGGGGGGTACAAAGATGTGCCCGGAAAAACAGCAGCCAGGACTTGCCACCCACAGGCCAGTTGCTGAATTGCTGGGCCCAAGATGGCAGCCGCCTGCTGTGGGTGGCTGCCCAACCTCCCAAGGTACAGGCCGGTGTTGGGCCCCCCCACGTCCAATCAAGGCTTAGTAAATAAAATAGAAGCCCTGGTGGTCCAGTGGACCTGCTCCCCAGTCGCATCACGGGCGTAGTGAAAATAACAGTATCCCTGGTGGTCCAGTGGACCGCTTCCCTGCCCGATCGTGGGCATAAATGAAGAATTCCATTCCCTGGCGGTCCAGTGGACTGACTCCAGCCTGATCATGGGCATAAAGGAAGAATTCCATTCCCTGGTGGTCCAGTGGACCAAATCCAGCCCAATCATGGGCTTTGTAACTCTAACAATCCCGGTGGTCCAGCGGTACCCCCTCCCACCCACCACTCAGTCCTGCCAGCCCTCTCCTCCCTGGTCAGTGGGCGGGTGGCAGCTCCCCACCTGCCAAACCGTCTGGCTGCCCGCCAACTGACAGCATACAGTATGGCTGCGCGCTCATTGGTCCCTGGCGTGGGCCAATGAGCATACGAACCGTGACTGTACAACAGCGTCATTCACATATCAGGACTGTGTAGTACAATGCAGGTCTGCACCCCTTACCCGCGTTGAGGGACCAATGGGCGTACAACCGTACTGTATGCTGTCAATCGACGGGCAGCCAGGTGGCTTGCAGGTGAGGAGCTGCCACCCGCCTCTGACTGGGGGAGCAGGATGGCAGGACTGGTGGGCGGGTGGGAGGGTGCTGCTGGACCACCAAGGATTGTTAGAGTTACAAAGCCCACGATCAGGCTTGAGAGCAGGTCCACTGGACCATCAGGGATACATATTAGTGCACAAATCCCGTGACTGGACTAGATTTGGTCCACTGGACCACCAGCAAATGGAATTCTTCATTTATGCCTATGATTGGGCAGGGAGGTGGTCTACTGGACCACCAGTGATACTATTATTTTCACTACACCCGCGATCGGGCTGGAGTGCAGGTCCACTAGACCACCAGGGAAACTTTTCATTTTACAAATCCCACGAACAGGTGTTGGGGTGCATTGCTGCTGAGGGGCAGGGGGCATCAGTCCCCGATGGCTGTAGCCTGGCAGTGCACCAGGCGCAAGTCACCAAGGATCAGCACACCTGCATGCGAACGGGGCCATAATGACATGCAAATGGCCCCATTTGTGCCTTGCATGCATTATGGCCCCATTTTCATATACAGCACTGAATATCGCGGTTCATGTGCCTCACGCACCCACACTTGCACTGGCACATCCCCTGTTCCTCTTTAGCCACTGCGCCATGCACAATGAGGGTGGTCACAGTGCCATATTCAATGGTGCTGAGCCTTGGCACAGCACCGTTGAATATCGCTCAGACCATGCCCTGGTGCATCCCAGTTGCACTGCGCCCAGGCTTGCACCACAGCCTGGCGCAGTCTGAATATCCCAGCCAGAGTTACTATATGGCTATTCTTTCAAAATAGACCAAGGAAGGAGCTGAATTTACATATATACCTGTACCATAGACCCATTACTGTACAGTAACCTGGTTCCTGCATTCTGATTGGATGACCAGGTTAACATTATACCATGCAACAGTGACAAGCACCCATCCCTTTGCCCTTCCAGAATGAGGAAAACAACTGCTCAAAAAAATACTTAGAAGCTGGAAAAAGAACTAGTAATATAACAGGAATAACCAATACAGGAAGCTAAGGTTGAACTCAGGAATAAGTGAATTCCCCCACGACAAAGAGCTCAGCTGTTTATGAAAGTGGGCACTACAGATTCTTTCCTTGAAACAACCCCTGCTACTGTTGGGTCATTGCTTAAATATAGGGATGAAGAAGTATTCCTTTTAATGAGTATGTGACATCCCTGGCAGGTAAGGACTGCTTGGCCCACCCAATCTGCCCATTTTTCCCTACCTACATTATTACCATAGACCGTACTTGATCCTCCAACTCCAGTGCCTGGTAGGTGCTTCTACCTCCCATAACTGCCACACAGATGAGGTGTCAAACTGGGTTCTGTTCAGGCTGGGAATTACCAGTGACCTGCTGCATTTTCACTAACTGCTTGATCACTCAAGTGCTTGGCCACCACTACACATTCAGTCACTTCATTACCAGCCTAGCATTGCTTGTAAAGTGCTTTGGGATACACCGTGTATGTAAAGCACCATATAAATGCTAATTCTTCTTCTTCCTCTTGGCTGCAGCTATTTTTCTCTCTGTATTTCAGTTTTACAGTGTGCTGACTGGACCCTCTTTCTACCACATATTTGTTGCAGGACGTAAAACAGTAGAGAAAAAAAGAGGAGTTGGACTGTGGAAAAAAGGTTGTGTGGACATAGAAAAATATGAATTAAACTTCTTTGGAGTTTTTAAAGATAGAGAGCTGGATTATCAAAGTGCTGCATCATGATTCTGACACATCTGCACTACATGCATCAAGACTCTTATATCAGCATAAAGATAGTCTAACGTCCAGGCCCTATTACCGCAAGATGTGCTCCAAAAAATGACACATGCATCAAAACTCTGAGGCATGCATCATTTTTGTGCCACAAGGTGATGTGTCATCAATGGGTTAGAGTGTTTAAAATGTGGGTACAGTAATTCTGATGCATTAATAGTTAATGCAGCTGCATCGAGAATAATGACACAAGTGTGTCCAGACTTTTTAAAATCCAGGCCAGACTGTATAACTTTTTTTGAGGGGGCGGGGGAATGGCATTTGCAATTTAAAAATGTAATGTAGCATCCACCATCTACTGGCCAAACAGCAAAATTATAATGGCTCAGTAGGACTACTTTTTTCTTATTCTACATTTTTAACCTATTGCCCAGTTTTTACTTATTTAAATGTAAACAATTTATAAAAAAATAATGCTGACTGGCCGAGTGGTGTGGCAGTAGTGCTGCCACCTGTCCCGTCAGTGACCCAGGATCTAGAGCGATCTTGTGATGCTTAGGGCTGGCTGCGGGGGAGTGGATGAAGCATCTGATGGACTGCTGTCCTCTCCTCTCCTCTCCCAATGGAGGGGAAGCCTTGCCACTTCCATTGAATGACTGGCACCATTATTCCGGCACAAAGCACACAATCCCCTACATTACTGCTCAAGTATGTGGATCGTCTTTTTGTCCATAGGAAAGCAACGTCTCTCAGATGCTTTTGTGCTATCATTCCGATGTCAGTCAGCTGCTGGACTATTGTTCTTACATCAAAACTAGAATTCAGGAACTGACTGATAGCAGTAATATGTTCATTTTTATGGCTTCATAGCTGAAAGCTATGCATTACATAGTGCTGTGGCTTAGGAGAGTAAGACTGTGGAAGCACATGACCAGATACCTCCATTGTGTCCTTCCACCAGTGTCAAAGTTAAAGTTTATTTTATTTTATTTAGTTTTTGTTAACCGGGTAGGTGCACTAGCCAAAAAATGACTTTTTTCAGGCACGACACACTATGTATAAAACATCAGTTATATACACAATAAAACTAAAAAAAAGCAATTTAGTCACTGGCTAAAAAAGTTATATAATTTAAAAAGGTTAAAAGCAGACCCAGCAGCTGAATAAATATGGCATTTTACTGTATGTCACACAAATAAACACATCTCATTAAATGCCGTTTGGTTTCTTGATCTTTTACAGTGTTGCTATTCTTCCATACAGTGATGAGCCATTTAAGTCTTAATCTATCAGTCAGCTTAAAGTCAAAGGTAAGGTGCATTAGGTCTTGTATGTACACAAAGCATTTGGGTCACAGTTACCGATTTATAAGTAATGTGTATTGGACATACCTATAGATGTCCACCTTTTATTATATGACATACCACATTTTATTTTAAATAGAGCATTTCTGTGGGCCTCCTTTTCACAGAAATCCTGATATGTTTCATCTAATCCATTTCTTTTTAGTTTACGATATATTTTTAATATAGGTAAATCTGTTAGTTTAGCAAACTCCATCTGAAAATAACAATCCAAGATCCTCTGTATGGCTGTGTTCACAAACTATTGCTGTTTGTCAGAACGGTAGGGTCCCATATTTTCAGGATTCTCATCCTCTAAAGCATATCATTAAGTTAACAGAGCCATGGCGTGATCCTTCTATTTTTACAGCTCTCTAACAAACATTTACGCAATAATTTGTCTTTATTGAGAGAAAGAAGTTTCCCCCACCATGGAATTGCCTTGATACAGGCTAATGGTGTAATATATTTTAATCTTAATTATGTTCATAATAAAGCAGTAGGGAAATCCTTTTGTAACTGGAAGACTTACTTATAAAAAATATTTTGAGAAGATTCTAAATGTTTACCTGTGTTAGTAAAGGCCCATTGTTCAGTTACATACATAATACTGCTGATGACTTTAGCATTAAATGTCTGCTTGATAGCCTGAAATTAATTTCCTGCAAAGTTATTTCCAAACCTTACAATAGGTTTGGATATAATTGCTGCTTGTGTCTTTATGGTTTTAAGATGAGTCTTCCAGGAGTGATCCAGATCAAAATTCATCCCTAGATATTTGCAATGTGACACAACTTTGAGATCTGTCTCTGTAAAAATTCCAGCATCAAATTTCTTTTTGGGCCCAAACACCAGAATTTTGGACTTTACAATATTGATTGCAAGGTCTAAACTAGCATGGTGTTGTTGGATAACTCTAATTGCTCTTTTAAGACCAAGAGGAGTAAGTGAACAGAGCAGAATGTCATCTTCATATAGTAATACTGTATCTGGGTTTCTGTATCCTATATTTTGGGGGAAAGGTATTCACAGAGTGTAGACATTGTACTACAGTATCTATGCAAAGATTAAATAAAATCAGGGTGAGTAAACAGCCTTGTTTGACTCCTTTATTAATGGAAATATATTTAGTGAAAATATTATTATTAGCTCTTACTGTACTTGGAATATTAGTATGTAACAGCCTCAGTATACAAAGTAAACCATGATCAGGCCCCTTACTGTTTAAAATTTGTCATTATTTATCCCTGTTGATGTTGTCAAAGGCTGAACTAAGATCCAGTGGAGGTGAAGCACATGCAGACAGTGCTGTTTCTTGATTTCCCCACTGCCCCTCCTCTCTGTGGGCGCACTAAATTGTTGCTGCCCGTCATTTCTGGTTCACTTCCGGGTTCCGATGCCAGGGGACCACCTCAGTGTGTTTCTACCACCCTATTCAAACTTGTACACAGAAGTTGAAACAGGAGACAAATATATGAAAATCTTTAGTAAAGGCACTATTGCCTACTTTTTTTTATTTGTGATGCATGTAAGTATTTTACTATGCTTCAAAATAGATTGCTAATCCATGTAAAAGAATATAGACAGGTTGAAAAAAAACATCACATTGTTTTTTTCTGACAAATTGCTTGCTGTTTTTTTCTGACAAATTGCTTGAAAATTATATCAATACTTTACCCACTAAGCCACTCAAAAAAATAAGCTTTAAAGCCGATATTTGCATTTGTAAAAGTGTCCTTGATGTTTGTACAGTTTCATGTGCTGTTGTAAGTCCTGTTCCAACTTTCAAGGCAGGATGCTTCAGATGTATTCAGTACAGTACAAACCTTTAATATATGATATGCACTATATACTGGGATGTGACCAGTGAAGTGTGTGCAGTAAATGCTATTGCATTAAGTATTTTTCCTACTTATACAGTTTAAGAAACGCACCGATAAGCACAGCCCTTAACTAAACTAAAGATAGCAATCCGATCCTCTACTGCAATGTAAGATTGATTTTCTGGGTTTTAATGTCGAAAAGATGATTAGAGTAGGTGTTATTTTGACAGCTATTGGACATAATTTAACACAACAAAGCAACAGAAAAGCTGATTACTGCACATACTTCACTGACCGCAAATCATTACTGATTGCAAATCATTATTATTATTTTTTTTTAACTTGTGAATTTTATTCAGAATATTAGACAGAGTAATACATGGTACCATATAATCCCTTATAGTGATAATATACCCATACAATAGATTAATTATACTGTTCTCTATCCTCTGCTTGCTGTAAGAATATTAGGACCCATCTCAGTCCCTCTTTTTCTCATTCCACAGGTTTAGTTAAATCCAGTTTTAGATGTTCATTTGTGGATCCTTTCCAGACAAAGTCCAGTCATATTTCAAAAGTTCAGAAAGGAAAAACTGTGAATAATGTTTGGAATACCATGAGATGCCCTCTAAACACAATGTGTTGTTATGCATATATCTAAATTAATGAACTTCATTTTTCAAATGAAAAAACTCTCAAAAGAAAATACATTTAAAACCAACAAGTGCATTCTATTGTCTTGTGTGTACATAATCTATATTATACAGAAACAAAACAGGATTTAACTAAATACTGATACACTTACTACCGAATTATACTGACAATCATTAAAGTGACTAGCAAAGCATCTAGTCTAGAATAATAGTTTCTTCTATATCCTCTTTATACTGGAAATATGGGAGCCATCTAGAGTTATATTTATCTACCTGCAGTTGGGAGTCTAGGTATGACAGCTTCCATAGATTGAATACAGTTAATATTTTGTGACCACTGCCTTAAAGTAATCCTATTCCTCATAAGCCAATTCTGAGTAATCACTTTGAGTGCAGTCCCAATTAATATATAATAGAGATACTTCTGGGCTCAGGATGAAATGCTCTCTGATGTCAACCCCAATACTAAGTGTTCAAAATTCAGGGGGGATTGTAAATGAAGAATGGCATTCAGAGCTTCCCAAATTCTATTTGAAAACTCTGTTAAGGCCATACATGTCCAAAATATATGAAGGTGGTACCCTCACCTCCACACCCCCCTAGAATCTGTCTGAGGGAAATGTGGAGTAGTGTTTTGATATGGTGGGGGTAATAAAGAACCATGCATTAACCTTCCAATGAAATTCCCTCCATGAGAGGGATCCCATTGTTTTGTGCACTCCTTGCCAAATTTCAGATCAGTCCTGATCTGTAAGTTCATATCCCAGTTCTCTCTCCCATTTATTCTGGTTGTTTTGCACTAATAATTGAACCTCCCCCTCAATCAATAAGGTATAAAGTTTGGAGATAAAATGTTTACTGTCTTCCTGTCTCCCAGTCTTCTTAACCAATACCACTCTTGGAGGTGGAGTAGAAGATACCCCTTGAATCCCTGGTACCGAGATTAAATAATGCCTGTACTGAAGGTATTTAAAAAAGTATGAGTGTGGGATACAGAATTCCTGTTGCAAAGCAGCAAAGCTTTTAATAGTTTCTGCTGCATCCAACAACTGTGGAAGGTAAGATAACTCTTTCCCAGACCATCTCTGTAATATGCTATGCCATCTGGAGGTAGGGAAACCAGGCAAATACCCCAAAGGTATGTAGTGCCGAACTGGGGTGGGAATCTCCCACCACTGTCTAATCTCTAGTCAGATTTTCAGAGTATGCTTAGTCCATGGATTAATAGGTTGGCATAGGTCTCTATGTACTGTAGAACCACCCATGGGAGAACCTGCAGAGGAAGGTCTGGATGAGCATGTTCTTCCAGTGCTATCCATCCCACTTTAGCTTCAGGATATAGAATGGATAACAATGGTAGCAACTGTGTCACTTTGTAATATTTAAGGAAATCTAGAAGCCCCCAGCCCCCTCGACCTTTAGATTCAATAAGGTCTCCCAAGCACACCATAGGCCTCCTCCTAATCCAAATAAACTCAGATAGTTTTTTTCTTAAGATCTTTCCACTCCCCTGAAGGGATTGGCAATGGCAATGTAGAAAAAAGAAACAAGTATCTAGGTAATACATTAATTTTAACAGTTTCAACCTTGTCAAAAAAACACAAGGGAAGAGTGCCCCAGTGACGCAGGTCTGCATATATCTGTTGCTTTAAAGTAGTGTAATTACATTTATAGAAATTGGAAAGATTTGTGGGAATCTGTATACCTAAATACCTTACCTTATCTTTAACCCATTTAAAGGGGAGAGTGTTTTTTAAGGTACGGGAATGGGGCCACGAATTGTATAAATTTCAGATTTATCATAGTTTATTTTGAAGCCTGAGAGATCTCCATAAAGATTAAGCAGGTATAAAAGGGGATGGAGAGACCTTTCTGCATCCTATATAATAGCATATCGTTCTCATAAAGAAAAATTTTACTTTCCACCCCACAGACCGACACCCTTTTTATATCTGTGGATTCACAAACTGCTGCCACCAGGGGTTTGATACTTAAGGTGAACAGCATGGGTGACAAAGGGCATCCCTGTGTAGTTCTGCATTCAATGTCAAAAGGTGGGGAAAAGGTGACATTCACCTGGACCCTGATCTTTGGATGTTTGTAAATCAATGAGACCCATTTCAAAAACTTCCTTTCCAAACCCACATGCTCCAGAACTGCCGTTAAAAAAGACCAGTTAAGGCAGTCAAATGCCTTTTCCATGTCTAAAAAGATTGCCAAAGTGGGACCATTATTTTTTTTAACAGAAAACGTGACATGCATTTGAACCGATCAGTATAGTCCTTATCTGATCTAAATGTAGCATCCCGATCCCTTACTACAATGTAAGCTTGATTTTTTTTTTTGCTTTTAACTGTGGAAAATATGATTAGTGGGTGTTGTTGAGACAGTTATTGGAAATGATTTAACACCACGAAGCAACAGAAAAGCTGATTACTGCACACGCTTCACTAATCACAAATCATTGTTGTTATTATCATTTTTTTACAGAAAACATAAGCTGCATTGCAGGACACATTCTTGTGTGAGCTGTACAGGATAAATGTTACTGCAATGAGTATTTTTCCTACTTGTATGAGAAATGCATCAGTAAGCACAGCCTTTACCTAAATAAATGTAGCATCCCAATCCTTTACTGCAACTTAAAGTTAGATTTTTTTTATGTTTTTGATGTAGAAAAGATGGTTAGAGTGGGTGCTGCTTAGACATAGATGGCTACTGGAAATGATTTAACACCACAAAGCAACAGGAATGCTAAATCCTATATAGCTCATGCAAGAATGCTTCCTGCAATGTATTTCATGTTTTCTGTAAAAAACTAAACTTCATAAATAATAACGATTTCCTTGAAATGCGCAAAACCATTTTATCACAGGGAGTCAGATTCACATTCACATTCCACCCATCAAGGACTTTAATTATTTTTTATACAGAATAGGAATGGCATGTAAAAAGTACAAAGAAAATGAAATATACATCAGGTCAGCACAGGCAGAAAATTATGTTGTCATTTCATTAACAAGCAGTTTAATATCATTTGGCTTTCCTGCACTTGTACTATAAAAAATCAGTGTCAGGTCACATTTGCATCTCAGCTATGTAAGTCTAACTTATTTTTCTTTACATCTTTATACTTTTTTGAAAGTTAAATAGGAGGCATTTTTCTTACTATAAAGACATTTTAGTTTGCTGATTGTTTTAAACTGCATTACAGTATGTTTGCAGTTGCATTGTGTGTGTGTGCGTGTGCGTGAATGAGAATGTGAGTGAGTGAGAGAGAGAGAGAGAGAGAGAGAGAGAGAGATTGAATGAGAGAGAACTAGCTTTTCTATGAATATATATATATATATATATATATATATATATATACTTCTAGTTGTACTGGTCTGCTGTTCTTTGACACAAGGTTTTTTTTATTATCTGTCATTTGCTTGGTTTTTAACCATCACATCCTATCACTGTAGATTGACTTTTTTCTTTTGCCTGGTTGCTAGAGAGTCAGAGAGAATGTGAATGTATGTATATATATGCGTGTGTGTGTGTGTGTGTGTGTGTGCATGAGTGCAAGTGACTGAGAGTGAGAAAAGTGCATATCTCCACTACAATTACATTTCGATAACATGACAAATGATTTCCAGCAACAGCCCTAGCTATCCTGGGGCCCTGGGCAAACCTCCTTGCTACTGCTCCATATCAGAAGTCACACAGCCCCCAAGGAACATCCTCATCCCTACCGTGGCCTCCCCATATCTTCATTTTCAGGTAGTTTTGTGCCATTTTTTACTTGAATTAAAACATAGAGGACCAGGAGGAAAGGAGGCCAACTGGACAGCTGAGTCTTTTTGGAGACCCCTCTGCTCTTGGGGCCGTGCGCAAATGCACAATTCTCATCATGCTAAGGCTGGCCTGGTGATTTCCAAATGCAATGATTCTGGGTCCAGTCCTTGAGTATATCTGTGCAAACAGATGTAACATTTTTAATCAGACATTACTGTCAGTTGTGCCGTAGTAGATGGCTCTACATGTGATAGGCATACTAACAGAAATTGACGAAACATAGAAACTGATGGCAAATAAGGACTGCTTGGCCCACCTAGTCTGCCCATTTTCCTTACCTACTGCAATACTGCAGATCCTGCTTGATCTCCAGCTTTTACCCTCTTTTCTTATTGCTAGGGTTCCCTTGTGCCTGTCCCATGCATTCTGGAATTCCCCTACCATTTTTGCCTCCACCACCTCTGCTAAGAGGCTGTTCCATGCTTCCACCACCCTTTCTGTGAAAAAAATACTTCCTGATGTTACCCCCCGAGTCAACCCCCCTCCAGCCTCATGTCATGATCCCTTGTTCTTGAGCATCTTTTTTTCTGAAAGATGCTACCCTCTTGTACCTTATTTATGCCCATGAGGTATTTGAAGGTCTCTATCACGTTCCCCTTCTTGCTCTTCTTTTCCAGGGTACACATACTGAGGTCCTCTAGTCTCTCCTTATATGACTTTTGGTACAGACCCTGCACCTTTTTTGTTGCCTTTCTCTGGACTGCCTCTACTCTATGTCCTTCCAGAGATGTGGCCTCCAGAACTGGACACAGTACTGTAGATAGGGTCTCACCAATGATTTGTACAGTGGTATTACCACCTCCTTTTTTCTGCTGGTGCTACCTCTCCCTGTGCACCCCAGTATCCCACTGGCTCTCCCCATAGCCTTTTCACAATGCTTGGTCACCTTTAGGTCATCAGATATGATTACCCCAGGTCCTTTTCCTGTGGAATTCCATAAAAAGGGCAACTGCAAGAGCTTGAATGCAAAAATGGTGATGGCAAAACAGCGCAGCACAAAGAGTGACTGGGAAAAACAGCAGTTGCCAAAACATGACATACAGCTTTCTCCCCCTCCCCAAGTTGTGTCCCCCCTGGAGTTGATTATATATAGTCAGCAGGTGTGGGGGTTGAAACTCACTAGTATTTGAGCCCACTCACCTAGCTAATGGCATTGTTTGCCAGCTATTTACAGTTGCTTAGCAACTGTACTCATGCGTGACAGTGTCAAAGACCATGGGTGAGTGCATCACCCATGACACAGATGAATGGGCTCAAGAGGAAGGGAGTGTCAGCATTTACCTTTCAAACTACATCACAAATAACATTCACCATTACACAGCAGCCCAACAAGGAGTGCTTCAAACAAGATGTATACAGGTAAAAACACTACACAACTAGCACAAGTAGCCTATCTAATTAAAACATTTTACAATTTAAGTAAAGGCACCAAGCTTACTGAGTATTATTGTGTTTTTTTTAGAGTAACAATGAAGCATTTCAGTTTGAATGCAGTGCTCTTACAGAACGGCTGATGAGCATACAAACAAATAACAGAAGGTATGATAAATCTTTGTAACGAGAACTCCAAATAATGCTTAAAGAATAAAAATTAGATTTTTAAAATTTATCGACAGTGGTAACTGTATAAAAGCAAACCTATTTTTAATTTTGTCTTATCTTTCAGGCAAGTTTTGACCTAAATGCTTTAAAGCGTAAGGTTGCAATATAGCAGTTGTTGAATGCTAACAGGCAGAAAGGTAAAAATATGGAATTTATTGCAACTGGTAATATTGACTTGTATAAAAGTAAGTACTTGAAAAAGATTTAAAAGGAATACTATGTTGTTTCAGAAATGCTACAAGTAAAAGATGTACAGTCTATCAATGATGAATTCAGTATCAGAACATTGCTGGAAAGGTATGCATGTAACTCCCAGCTATGGGGAAGTCAGGCCATTCTGTCAGTTTTAAAAAAATTATAACACTGATCCACTTACAGTCGTTGACTTAAGCACATTTATTCACTTTCTAATTTTAGAATGATATAGAGGAATATAAATACAAGAAGAAAGATTTAAACTGCGTTAGACTTTAAGGGTAAATGACTTACAGTTATTTTCCAGAATATAATATATTTAAAAATAAGATTTATGAATGTATAAAGTGAACATAAAAACTAAAATGACACTATATTACAGATATAGAAGCCTTTTGAAAAAGCTTCATACTGGGAAGTGAAATGTCAGGGCAAAGAAAAATAAAAGAAAATTTTGGGAACAACTATACTGATTATGACATTTTTTCTTTGAAGAATAGAGTGGTCCTCTACACTTCCTTAAGCCCAAACTCACTGTTCAGTGTTGTCACCATTTCTGTGACTGCTGTTATTTCCTGGTCACTCTATGTGTCTGCATTGTTTTGCTGTCACCTTTTTGTAGTCATTCTTCTGCCCTCACCCTTTTCACATGAAACCCTTTCTGTTTAGTGGTTGTCAGTACCTCCCCAACCCCATCATGTACTCCTTCTCTGGGTTTCTACACCCTAAAGGCATGATTTTACACTTCTTTGCACTGAATCTTAGCTGCCACTCTCTTGACCACTCCTCAAGCCTGTTTGTATTTGATATATTGTTTCTTCCTCTTACTACATTTTTGTTTTAAACCGGCTTTGTTTATGTTTGGGATAGTGTGTGTGTGTGTGTGTGTGTGTGTGTCTGTGTGTGTGTATTGGTAAGAGTGAGAACAAGAGCCTTTCCCTATGACCAGATTCTAATTACAGTCATCCCTGCCAGCTGTTCTGTTGCTCACTGCATTTCGTTACATGTCATTTATCTGGTTACTAACCTTCACTGTCCTTTCTGTTTATAATTTAGACCTGCTTTTTAATGACTGCATAGGGACAGCTATGCTGATGTTTTGATGACACAGAGGAGAGAAAAGGGGGCTTTGAAAGGGGGCAAATGAATGTGTGTATGAGGGTGAGCTTTTTTATTAACTTACCTTTTGAATGGTCTGCTAGGTGACCTCGCCTTTCCCTCTTGGGTGGACTGAGGCAAACACAACAGACATTATTTATTTTTAGTTATGTTTGGAACTGGAACCCCAGTATATTTTATTATTATCCACATGCTATTACTGTCCATAGGTTCCCATTCTTCTTCGAAGTACAAAAGGGGAAATTGTATTTATGGAACAATCTCAATTTCTCCAACTTTAACTTTAAAAGAAAAAGGATAAAGTGTATGGGGTCTGTGTCATAACAATATGGTCAGCAATCAATTCTGAATTTCAAATGGACAGAATTTTGTCTTCACGGACTTCGGGCCTCCTGTCAGCATGTGTGGTACCTTCCAAGCTCAATGCTTCCTCTTGGAGTTAGAAAAGCTGGGATACTCAAGTGAACTACACAGAGTTCAGGGGCTACGACTGGTGATGGCTCCTGAGTGCTACGCCAAGAATGTCCGTAACCACACTGGTGACTTACAGTCCTAGAAGAAGCATTGCAGCATGAGTGTGCTGTTTTGTCATGAGTTGCCACTTTCAGTTTTGCTTCTGTTTAGAGGCATTAAGGAAAACAGTAGCTGTGCTTTCAGCGATCTGGTAAAGTTATCCAAGTGAGATTAGTTATGACCAAGCCATCGCTATCTTCTCCCTGGATGGGCACCTTTTCCCAGTGGAATATGCACAGGAGGCAGTGAAAAAAGAATCCACTGCAGTATGGATAAACCAAGATTTAGGGACTTTTTATGGCTGCATAGCGAGAGCTATGCTGACGTATTGCTGATGTAGAGGGGAGAAAAGGTGCCCATCTGGGGAGAAGACCATGATGGCTCAGTTGTATGTCAAAATGCTTGCTAACAGAGGAGGTGAGAATATAGGGGTCTGGAAGGCTGTGATGGAGTACCAAATGCAAGTGTGCTTTCTTTCACTCTCTGTCTCTCTGTACCCCCTCATACTTCCTCTTTGTTACTTTTTCTCTGCCACCCTCCCCCTTTATGCCACTGTTTTCCCTCTGCATCTCACACCTATCATACTCCCCTCTTTCCTTCTCCAACTCCCACTATTCCCCTCGCACCTGACCCAGCAATAAAAAATCCCTCTCAGAGCACCTCCTGCCTGACCCAGCTAATCACCGGCACATTCATCCCCTTTCGCATTGGTAGAGTCCTGGTATCTCTTTCTCGTGGGACCTTTCTTTGTGTTTTTGACTGTCATATTGATGTGAAAGCAGGTTAGTGCTGTAGAATCTCTCCGTGAACTGCCAATATGTTTGCGGCTAGTCAGACTGATTCCTGAGAGTTAATCTAGTGGAGGTAAGGAAACCTAAGAAAAAGCAAGGGTCCATTAAAAACATGCATGTGGTGTGAAGACTGCTGCTTCTGCTGTTGCTGCTGAGGGACCTGTATGCTCTCTCACTCCTCATCTCAACTGTATGCATGCAAACACCCTGCAGGAGATCTACTGCTGCCTTCTAGGATCATGATGAGTCTCAGCCCAGTAGGAGCCTCTGTCAGTGCTGCTGTTGTGTTTCTTTAAATGATATTTTATTGAATTTATGTAAAACACACATTACGTGAATTTGTCTACCAGTAGGCAGTCTGAAAGTCATTGCTTTAAACAAGCCAGTTACAGCATTTTAACAGTAGTGGATATAATTTTAAAGAACCCCTGTATTTTGGTATATCACTCGGGGAGAAAAACATATTTGTACAACAATTATAACTAACAAAGTTACCTCTGAATAAGTGAAAGCTAAATAACAAAGTATATTGTCTACAAAAATGACCTTACAGCCATGAGCAGGGATACCTAATATGAATAAACAAACAGCCTTCACTCTAAACACAGGGTTAATTATCCCCAATATCAACTGTTGCTAGTAAAGAAGATATGGCATTCTGTACTTGTGCCACATAACAGCAAATTGTACTGAAGTTAAGAACTTTCATTTTTATGTTGCTTGCACGCATGTGCAAGAAACATAGTGCCATCATCGGAGATTTCGGAGGTGTGTCACCTCCTCCTCCAATTCAGTCAGTAAGCTGGCAGGCATGGCCCCTGTAAGCCAATGCATTTTGGAGCTGTCATGACACGCTCCAAAAATGCAGTGTACTCTGATTGAAAGGGGAGCTACGCTTCAGTGAGCACCGATGGCATAGCTCCCCCCACGCAGGTGTGCATGCCCCGCAGCGTCCCGTGTAGCCGACAGGGTGCCCAATCCCGCCGGCTGAGCTGCTGTCATCTCTCCCCCCCTCGTAGCTGGTGCCACGCAGGGAGCCCAGCCCAGCGTGGCAATCAGTTATTTGGCCGATGGGGGTGCCCAATCCCCCATCGGCTGAATGGTTCCCCCATCCTTGTGCCATGCTGGGAGCCCACCCCAGCGTGGCAAACGGTCCCAAGAAGTCTTTTTTTTGATTTGTACCTGTAAAACAAAAACGGTTCGCAAGGAGTCTCCGACCCCCTCCCACAACCCGCACCCACCCACTGCGCCCAGCCTCCCACACCCCCTCACCCCATACTTACCTCCGGACTCCGGCGCGACGATCTTCGGTGGACCGGGAACACGTCTGCACTCTTCAAAGCCGACCGCGAACTGAGGAAATGCCGGTAAGCTGTATAATGGGCTAGATAGGAGGGGTTCAACTTTAGTGCATATCTCAGGCATTTTTGGGAATTTTTGCACCAAATTTTCAACATGGGGTTTTTGGGACCCCTTCTCATGAATGATGTCACTGTCATGGCGTTATTCAGGCCCGAAGGGTGATTTCGCGCAGTGACTGTGCAGTGACTGCGAAATCACCCTTCAGGCCTGAATACTGCCATGACAGTGAAGCATTCATGAGAAAGGGTCCCAAAAACCCCATGTTTAAAATTTGGTCCAAAAATTCCAAAAAATGACTGTTTTACGAGCGTGTGTTGCGCAGTTCCTACGCAGCCTCGTAAGTTTGCAAAATTTCAATATTTTCACTCCAGATTTTCAACATTGCCATTTTACCACACCTTCTTATGAGTAGTACAGCTGTCATTTTCACATCTCACCCAAAATGTGTTTCCGCCCTTATGGCGCCAGAATGGCGCGGTCGATGTCTTGAAATCAATGTGCGGGACAAATTAAGAAAATCACAGTGACACTGTTCATGAGCAGAGGTCTTAAAATGGCTATGTTGAAAATTTGGTGAAAAATTCCTAAAATGACTGTTTCACAGGCGTCGTTGCTTGCCCAGTTCCTATGCAGGCTCGTAAGTTCACAAATTTTCAATATTTTCACTCCAGATTTTCAACATTGCCATTTTACCACACCTCCTCATGAGCAGTACAGCTGTCATTTTTCGCATCCTGCTCAAAACATGTTTCCGCCCATGTAGCGCACAATGGCGCAGTCGGTGTGCAAACTCAGTGTATGGGACACATTAAGAAAATCACAGTGTCGCTGTTCATGAGCAGAGATCTTAAAATGGCAATGTTGAAAATTTGGTGAAAGAATTCTAAAATGACTGTTTTACAAGTGTCGTTGCACAGTTCCCACGCATGCTTTCGTAGGTTGCGATTTTCAATATTTCCTCAGATTTTCAACATTGCCATTTCCCACCTCCTTTTGAGCAGTACAGCTGTCATTTTCACATCCTGCCCAAACATGTTTCCGCCCATATAGCGCATAGGCATGTGGTATCGAAACTCAATGTATGGGACACATTAACAAAATCACACTGACACTGTTCATGACCAGAGGTCTTAAAATGGCTATATTGAACATTTGAGTGAAAAATTTCCTAACAATGACTGTTTTACTAGCGTCGTTGCGCAGTTCTATCTGCACTCTCGTAAGTTCGCAAATTTTCAATATTTGCACTCCAATGACTTCCAAATACCTAAACAGCACATAGAAGCAAGCAACATTCGGCATTGACAAATGCTTGTTTAAACTACACCTAAAGAGTCTGTACAGACTTTGGCAGCCAGAGAGCTCTCTGGATAAACTGATACCTATAAGATAAAGAAGACTAAGCCAAACCCAATATAGTGTTAAACAATCAGGTAATTTGTGTATGTCAATCAGTTCAAGAGTCCAGCCAGAACTGAACCCCTGATGTAAATGTCCACCATGCTACAAAATGGAGTTTTAGCACAAAATGAGAATTCATAATGGAAAATGTAGAGGGAAGGGGAGGTGGTTCCACCAGAGGCAATAACAACTGCATCAGTCCATGCTATTGTAGAAAGCCATAAGGTTTAATTTAACATCCCAAAATAAAATATACTCATTCTTCTATGAATAAAGAACTATACCACTCTATTTTCAGGGACAATAATATCAGATATACATCCTCCTATGACCTCATTGCCACTTCCATCCCACCCCAGTCACTGCTAGTAATACTGTATAGTCATTTTAACCCTCCTCCTCATCGTTTGAGCTGGAATCCTCACCCCTTACTGAAACCTGTCTTTCTAGTTTGGACAGAAGCCTGGTGGCCTCGGCTACATCTAAAAACTGAGACACCTTACCTCCATAGACCACCCTCAAACTGGCAGGCATAAGAAGCATGTGCTGCATCCCCAAAGTGCAAAGACAAGCCCTGATACTTCAAAACTCTTTCTTTGCATCCAGGTGGCATAGCTCAAACCTGAGAATAGATGAATTCTTGCATTGTTCCATTGTAGAGGACTTAGATTGTTTGCACTCTGAAGTAATATATCTCTCTACGTTGAGGTAGAGAGTTAAAGCAGGAGAGTTCTTGGCGGGGATTCTCCCATGGTGGTGTGGGCTGTACCACCACATGGTGAAGTTCTATAAATGTTTCACAAAACAAAAGTCCTCCTAGAGATTCAATATTTCTTTTAGACAGTTTTGCAAAAATAGTAAGGGGTTCTCCCCTTCTTCCCCCTCTGGCAAACCCAACAGGCAGACATGAGTAGATCAGGTGGTGTTTCCAAAATGTTCTAGTCATTTCCATAGCTGGCCATTTTCCTTAGACAGATTCGTTGCCACTGCTACAGCATCGTCTATAGTGTTAGTAGCTCCCTTTGTGTCCTCAGTCAGTGATCCCACCTTTACATGCAACAAGAAACTTCAGTTGCATGGAAAATCCTCCATTTTCCAATCCAATCCCTGGATTGCTTTGAACAATGCTGCATTTGAGGGATGAGATACATCAGTATCTCTGGCCCTGACCTGTGGCTCTTTACTAGTCACAGTTACCAGGAAGGGAGCTCAAAGCAGCATAGACTAGTGCCTAAGTAAATCTGGAACACAAACTGTCTCTTGCAACTCAGCTCCTCAGTCACCAAAACTGCTTATCTTGTGAGCATCTTCAGAAGGGTTGAAATAACGGCATATTTGATTTTTCTGTGTGGCCAACTGGACTGTCTACTAGTATTGTGTGACAATCTGCATCAATATATTTTGCAATATTTGCTGGTGGTGGCTATGTGCTATAAAATAGCAAAGGCTGCAGTTTGTAATTGGATGCCAGACATAGCCTGAGGTGGGGGAAATTGTCTTCACAAGTCAGGAAGACTTGCATCACAGCCAATTGTTCTAGCTTGAACATTTCTGCATTGATCAATTACTATAAACTACTGGTGTGATCCTGTTTCAGACAGACATCCATCTTCTTCCAAGTTGTATAACTGGGTGTACTTTGAAACAACTGAGAAGCTGCATGGGATATACTATATTGGACTAGATAGCTGCAACAAATCTCTCTCTTGCTTACATCTGAGGGAAGTTTTCCTTACTTTTACATTGGTATTGCTTTGTGTTTAATAATTTTAGTTTTTAATTCAGGAAGGGGGTTTTCAAAACTGCTTATCTTGTGAGCATCTTCAGAAGGGTTGAAATAACTGCATATTTGATTTTACTTTGTGGCTAACAAACCACCAGGCTGTTTGGAGCTGGGGAGGTTTACCTGTGTCTGACATGGATGTCTGGATTTTTCTCTGTTTGATTAGCAGGGTATTTTCTCTGTCAAATTGTTGTGTAGGGCATCTTGCTGACAGGAAGGCACTCATAAAGCGGTGGGTCAGAGCTTTAGCTGATTGTTTTGTGAGGGCACAGTTTAGGCCCAACCCTGCCACCCTCACCCCACCCACCCCTGGAAAAGTCCTTTATACCTGGGGTTCTGACATCATTTCCGCAAGAGTGCAAGGTACATATCAGTGTTATATCCTCTCTAGCACACTGCACTGACAATATAAGCATACACATTGTATAATATATGTATTTCTATATAACAAACCAATCACACACACACACACAGAAAAACAAGTAGATAAACATGTGGGAAGTAGTGCAATGTAATGGCTGTGGGGCAACAGTCTTCTGGGAGTCTTTCTGGAGTATGAGATGCTGCCCTATTTGCAGACAACTCTCTGCCCTGAGGGAGGAGGTTGCCCATCTTCAGGCCACACTGGACAGTAGTAAGGGAACCTTCCCCCAGACCACACTGGACAGTAGGAATGGAACCTCCCCCATTTAGGGAGCACCAGAGCCACCACCACTACCTTAGAGGTTGCAAAGAAAGCACAGCAGTTGGACCACAGTGGGCTCAGGAAGGGTGAGGATGGTAGAACAGAGGCACACCCAGTCAGTTGTTCCACTCCACAATCCATACACCATTCTGGGGGAGCATAGCTGCTCTATGGATGCACCTGCAGAGGAGACTGAGGACAACTGTCACAAGGGAGGCCTACAGGAAGGAGGCAGAGGACACCACAGGGAAAGGAAGCAGCTCCTGGTGGGGGACTCAATTATTAGGGGGATAGGACTGGGGGAGCAGGGAAAACTGAAGTGAGGTGCCTGCCTGGTGCCATGGCTTGGAGGGACAGGAAGAACATCCTCAGGATCACGAGAACAGCTGCACAGGAGTCTGAGCTGGACATCATTGTCCACCTAGGGACAAATGACTTGGCTCTTCATGAGATTAGAGCAGTGCAGGAGGACTTTGTAGAGTTGGGGAGGGGCCTAAGACAAGTAGCACGCACAGTATCCTTCTCAGAAGTGCTGCCTGTCAATGGCATGGGGAGGCGAGGTACTTTGCACCATGCAGTTTAATGAATGGTTGAAAAATGGGTGGAGCACAAGGGGTTGGCTTCATTGAGACTGGGGTTCCACCTGGTGGGACACCAGCCTATACTGGCAGGATGGTCTGCATCTGTCCAGGAAGGGAACAAGTCTTTTGAACAATAGGTTTAAATGCTTTATTGGCAAGCTTTTAAACTAGTCAAAGGGTGAGGCACTGATAAGCAGCAGGAAAATCCCAGCCTCTCCCTACAAAACAGGGTACTAAATGAGAAAAAGACCGAGGTAGAAAGGTCAGTGAGGGATGCTGCAACAGAAGGTAAAGCCATAAAAAAATGGAGAGCAATGAGTCCCAACACCCGTAGTCTGGGTAACAAGCTTCCTGAATCAGTGGCCTTGATGGAGGAGGAACATCTGGATATTGTGGCAGTCACAGAAACATTGTACACACAAAACCATGACTGGGACGTAAACATACCAGGATACACTATCTACAGGAGGGACAGGGAGAGTAAAAGAGGAGGAGGAGTAGCTCTTTACATAAGGGAAGGAATAAAAGCAACAGAACAAAAGGGTAAACAGGGAGGAGAAGAAGCACTGTGGATAAATTTGGAGACCGGCAATGGCACCACAATCCACACAGGGGTTGTATACAGACCCCCTTCTCAGGGGGAGGTAATGGACAAGGAAATTACAGAAAATATACTTAGAATGGCAGAAAAAGGGGAGATATTGCTGATGGGTGATCTGAATATGCCAGATGTTAACTGGAGTGCAGTTGCAGCAGCCACTTCAAAGAGTGGGGTTATTCTAGATGCCCTACAGGGGGCATGCCTTAGACAACTAGTATTGGAGCCCACTCGAGAGGGAGCAATCTTAGACCTGGTTCTCTCAAATGGAGATGGAGAGAGGATCACAGATGTAGAAGTGGGTAGCCATCTGAGAACTAGTGATCATCAAACAGTATGGTTCACAATAAACACAGCAATAGAGTCAAGCCATACAAAGGCAAAAGTGCTGGACTTTAGGAGGGCTGACTTTGCCACAATGGGTGAGTGCCTAAGTAATGCACTAGCAAATGGGCTGGAAGGAGGGGTGGAAGAACAATGGTGAATAATAAAAACTGCCATCACAGAGGTAACGAGCCTTTGTGTGAAGCAAATAAACAAAACAAAACGATGTAAGAAACCACTATGGTTCTCAAAGGAAGTGGCAGTGAAGGTTCAAGAGAAAAAGAAAGCATTCAGGATGTACAAGGAATCACAGAAGGAGCAGAACAGAGAACTGTATCAGTTAAAGCAAAGGAAGCTGGGAAGGCAGTCAGAACAGCAAAGGCCCAAACCGAGAAAAGATAGCCAACTCAGTTAAGAGGATAAAACCTTTTATAGGTACATCAGGGGATGAAGGAAGACCAAGGGAGGATAGTGAAGGCTTAATAAAGGGGAGGGAGGTGGGCAGAGGGAGACTGTGAAAGGCAGAGATACTAAACAAATATTTTTCTCAGTATTTACAAATGAAGAGGGAGGTACCTAAAACAAACAGTAGAAACACTCTGGTTATAGAAGTTGATACCAGCCCATTTACAGAAGGGTTCTGAAAGAACTCTTAAAACTGAAGGTGGACAAAGCAATGGGGCCTGATGGGATTCATCCCAGAATTCTAAAAGAACTAAGGGTAACTAGTGACACCACTGACTACCCTCTTTAACAAATCATGGGAGGATGGGTGGTACCGAGGACTGGAGGAGGCAGATGTGATTCCACTTCACAAAAGTGGGAGCAAGGCAAGGAAGCATACTGAACCTGTTAGTTTAACCTCAGTGATAGGTAAAATGATGGAAACACTTCTGAAGGAAAGAATTGTCGAGTATCTAGAGGCCAGAGGGGCACAGGATCCAAGGCAGCATGGATTCACAGCAGGAAGGTCATGCCAGACGAATCTGATAGATTTCTTTGACTGGGTGACCAAAGTAGTAGATCAGGGGAGGGGCTGTGACATGGCCTACCTAGACTTTAGCAAGGCATTTGACACAGTCCCACACAAAGATTAATATACAAGTTAGCCAGTCTGGGAGTGGGTCCAAGATGACAGCCTGGGTAAAGAATTGGCTGGAGAATAGGACATGAGAGTAATAGTAAATGGAGTCCACTCAGAAGAAAGGGGTTACTGGGGTACACATGAGGAGTTCAGTATTAGGACCAGTCCTCTTCAATGTCTTTATAGCGACATTGCAGAGGACTGGAAGGAAAAATATGTCTCTTTGAAGATGACACAAGGTGTGCAACAGAGCTGATGCACAAGGTGGGTGGAAGGATGAGAAGGGACTTGGCAAGGTTAGAGGAATGGTCAAATGTATGGCAACTTAGATTCAATGCTAAGAAGTGCAAGGTAATGCACCTGGGAAACAAAAACCCAGGGGAAGAGTACACAATGGGGGGTGAGATACTAACAACACCAAAAATGGAAAGGGACCTGGGGGTAGTCATATCAGATGACCTAAAGGTGGACAGGCAATGTGAGAGGGCAGCAAGGTGGGCTGGGGGGATACTGGGATGCACAGGGAGAGGCATCACAAATAGAAAACAGGAAATTATTATCCCTCTGTACAGACAGCTGGTGAGACCCCATCTGGAGTACTGCGTGCAGTTCTGGAGACCCAATCTCCACAAAGACATAGACAGGATGGAAGCTGTCCAGAGGAGGGCAACTAAAATGGTGCAGGGTCTGCACCGGAAGACATATGAAGAGAGACTAAAGGAGCTTAATATGTATAGCCTCTAGGAAAGGAGGGAAAGGGGGGACATGATAGAAACGTTCAAGTACCTCGAGGAACCAACAATGTCCAAGAGGGTAGCATCTTTCAAAAAAAGTGTGCAAGAACAAGGGGCACAATTTGAAGATGGGGGTAGCTCAGAGGTAATTTAAAAGTATTTTTCACAGAGGGTTGTGGATGCATGGAACGGCCTTCCGGAGGAGGTTGTGGAGTCAAAAACAGTGGTGGAATTCAAGCATGTATGGGACAGTCATAAGGCCATTCTGGGGGGGGGGGTAGGAAGAAGTAGGCTGCTGGTTAACTAGGATCTGCAGCTTATCCAGTAGATAGGGAAATGGGCAGACTGGGTTGGCCAAGTGGTCCTTATCTGCCGTCAAATTCTATGTTTCTATGTTGTCAGAAGAAATGCACAATGTTGCAAGCAGGACAACACTTTATTGTAGAAAACAATAAAAACATCAGCAGTAGCAAATCAGTGGACTTTACCCTTCCTCAGCCAAACATTTTTGTGCCACACTTGAGAAAGCACTTTGTGTGGCGTAAAAACATTCAGCTGAGGGAGGATGCAGTCTGTTGATCTACTACTGCTGATGGTTTTATTGTTTTCTACAATAAAATGTTATCCTGCTTGAGACATTGTGCATTTTTTCTGACAAAGGTAATGACTGAGGAGTCAAGTTCTTAGAGACAGTTTGGGACCTTTATTAATGCCTGTCTTTGGTTCCTTTGGTTGGGCAACCTCTGCATTGGCTCTTGCCTTGTCCCCTCTCACCATTTCCAATTCTAGTTGTGCAAGAATACCTGACTGTTTAATGTCTTTGGGCAGGTCTTGGGAAGATCTACCAAGTGGAGTAGTTTTTAGTAGAAATTTCATTAAATTAGAACAGTTTGCTCAGAAGTCCACTGGAAGATGTGGAGCTGCACAGAAATGCAGTTCACGGCTCGGCTGTTGATCACTTCCCCAGTGCTACTGTTGTTGTTATGTTTCATCTTCATCCCAATATTTAATAGGTCTCTCTCTAAGCAGCAGGTGTTCACTGCTGAGCAGAAGAGGGCCCTCCTTTCTGCTGGATACAGAGGAGGGGGTCCTCCTCTCGGTTGGATACAATCAATGCCATCTCTGTGAGCTGCTTTCCAGTTTCACTAGGTAATGGCGGGAGGTTTGGAAGCACCCTCCCCTTGTCCTGCCGAGCTCTCCAGCCACACACAATGCAGCAGCAGCACAAGTGTGAGCTACTCTTGTACTGTTAAAGGGAACATAAACTCTGTTGTTTATGTATTTTAATATTTAAATGAAAATTTGGGCAAGTGTAACGTCTGTTTAACAGCCACAGTATATCATTGGGTGTGTTGTTTGGAAATCGCCCTTTTTTTCCTTATTGAGACTTTCTTTCTACTGTAGCCCTTTTTTTCCAGCTCAATATTGATTTTTTTAATGAGATTGTAGTGTCAGAACACAGTGACATGAGCCGAGCAGAAGCCCTGCATGGAAAACGTCATTGTAGGCTTCAGCTCAGTTGATGTCGCTGGATTCTGGAGCTGATCAGTAATTAAAAATTGAATACTGAATGGTAAAAAAGGCAACATTAATAAGTGTGTCAGACAGATGATACCATGATGTTATTTATGCAAAATAATGTTCACCTGGATAGCCTCATGAAAGGGCAAGAAAAATGAAGGTATTCCTTTGAGGGGGAATAAACAAATGACCTTTGAGAAAAATGTGTTTTTTCCCCATGTATTCAGTGCTTTATTTCTTTCTTTCTTTTTCTTTTTGTTTAAATCTCAGTTTAAAATTCCTGGTGTGTGTGTGTGTGTGTGTGTACTTTGGAGGCCAGAGTGACCCGATCAAGTATGCATGCATGAGTGCTGCTGTGAATGGATCTCTGTAAAGCTGGCTACCTTGATGTGGTACAAAGGCTTATCAAAATGTATTGTAAACATTGCAACTATAGGCCATCCAACTTTTGTCTGGTGTGTGTGTGTGTGTGTGTGTGTGCAGCGTGGGCATGTGTGTGTTACATAAAATAAAATGCTGCAAATCTGTTGGGACAATTGGTTTACTGCATATCTGATTGCAATGGGGGGCTTGTTTGTGTGGTGGTGTAGCATACCTTTTGGTTTGTGCTTACTTGGGGGGGGGCAGTAGACAGAGCCATCAACCTGAGTACAAGTTGAAAATTCCTGGCTACACCCTTGGTCTGAACCTGTACCTTATACAGTTTTGTGTCTTACATGCACAAACCTCAGCCAGGATCCTCATATTTAAATGGACACTATTCGCTTTCGTCTGAACCCCACCATTAAAAAAGGTGACTGCAGCCCTCTACATGGCCAGTTGCTATGTATATGCTGAAAGGATGCTACAACATAACATTATTTTAAAGGTTTTAATAAGTACTTCTGGCAACCCACCTTTATCTCCATTTGCCTGAGGTGAACTTACTAAAGTGAGTCCTGTAGCGTGGTTAAATCTGTGTCTGAAAGTGAAGCCATGACACTGGGCATGTGCATCAGAGTCGGTGCTAATACACATGCCTGTTGCCAGCGCTTCAATTTTATACACACATTTAACCACGATATGTGCTCAGTTCTTGAAAGAAGCCACTTTAGTAAGTTCACCTCTTTTTCTAGTCTGTAAACACGTATTCACTTGATGCAGCTTTAATTTTGTCAGAGTTGTTCGTGGACAAGCTTTCATGCCAAGTAGAGATGTGAACACACCATGGAATGCACATTAGCATCTGGCAGACAGAGGTAAGGGCAGGTCAACAGGATTGATCATTTTCATTAGAACCTTTAAAATAATGTTATGTTATGGCATCTTTTCGGCATATATACATTATCTGGCCATGTAGAGGACTGCAGTCTACTTTTTTAATAGGAGGGACAAAAGTCAGACTAAAGTTGACAGTGTCCCTTTAAAGCAGCACAGAAACACGTTGGCTCTGACCAGAGTTTATTAAAAGCTAACTGCCAATTTCTGCTTCCACACAAATCACAGCTGGGCAAATTGATGTTCCTGAAGGCTGAAGGGTTAATGGGGCCAGAGATCAAAAATGATCAACAGTGATACTTTAGGCAGGAAAAAATGGGCAGACTGGATGAGCCAAGTGGTCCTTGTCTGTTGGCAGGTTCTGTGTTTCTATGGCTACCTCCTTATCTCCCAGCTCAGTAATTTTAAGACACAGTCTCCCACCTCAGCTACTGTCCTTCCTACCCCCCCCCCCAGCCTAGCAGTCACATCCTTAGCCTCCAAGCTCAGCAACTGCACCCCCATGCCCCTCATAATTTCAAGTTATAATTTTTTTCTGGTCTTCATGGTTTGGCTGGTATGATTAGTACTATGATGCTAATCAGCAACTTTGCAATATTCCCCAAACAAGTGCACAGTATGTGACTCCAGGAGTTGCAGTTTTCCTGCAGCACTGTATAAGGAATGCTATGGAGCTGTAGGCTAGTGCTAACAAGCCAAAGCTGAGCTCTCAAGTCCTAATTAAAATAAATAATTGAGCTACAATGGACATGGAGGGTGATTGTTGTGTGGGAGGCTGGGTGG
This sequence comes from Neoceratodus forsteri, assembly GCA_016271365.2. Taxonomy (NCBI): domain Eukaryota; kingdom Metazoa; phylum Chordata; order Ceratodontiformes; family Ceratodontidae; genus Neoceratodus; species Neoceratodus forsteri. The sequence goes on along the minus strand of CM028132.1, from coordinate 857,096,400 downwards.
GTGTGATTAGTTTTTCTCCTTTTACAATTTATTTACCTAGGATGTTGAAACAAGAAACAGAAGCACTCAGTAACCTGGGCAATGCACTGATAAGGGTGGCCTGGTCACACACAAAATACATCAGCAATAAAGTGTATACTCACTGAGACAGGGGGAATACTGCATATGCAAAAAAATGTATAGTGCAAAATACTATTTACTGGGGAATACACCAGCAGTATCCTTGTAAAAATGCGAGGAACCCTGCCCCAATGCCCTGGCACTTCAAGCAGTGCTTGCTTGTCTTTTTCTCTTGCTTGGATTTTTCTTTGACAAAGAGCAAGCACTGCTCAAGGTGTTGGGGCATGGGGTTCATGTTCCTTGTACTTCTACGGGGATACCGCTGTGTATTTGCCAATAAACGGTGTTTTACACTTTTAGCCTCTGTAGTATGCCTCCTGTCTCCATGAGTGCATGCCATGTTTCTGATGTATTTACCCAGGATAGATCAGCTGAGATGCAACACTGTGTTTCCAGTGTGGTCCTGCTACTCATTTCGGCAGCTGGATGGACTGCAGTGTTTGGAGATGAAGTGAGTTGCTCAATGTCAAACAGTGAGAATTTGATTCTTTTTGACTCTACCAGGGCTAACCTGTGAGCTCCTGGTCCCACAGCCATTGCTCTAACCATTAAACCGCACTACTTTCTCTGCAACTGCTGAGCTGGAAGATGGGGATGGAGGACACATTAATAAGTTCAGTGGTTGATGGGGGAGTGCTATGAGGCAGGGAGAGAGAGGAGTTTCAATAACAAATGGACAGGGAGTCTGGTGGAGATTGTCAGGGAAAAGTGTTTGCTTTTCATGAAAAAAAGGACTAACCATACAATCAGCTTTGCCTAGTGCCTTATGTCCCTGTAGATGTAGATATACAGATTGTAACCTGACCCTCTGGTCATGCCATAATGCTTATTTATAAAAGTTAAAACTGTGTTTGAATAACATAGTAAATCAAATTATGAAACCAAAGTTATCAAAACAAATTAAAAATGGGCTTTACTTGCAGTTCTTTCTTTGCAGAGGGAGTCGCTTCTTGCAGGAGCAAGGGGTTGTTGAGCCATCTGGGCTCCTGCAACACCCCATGCCATCCTGAGAACTCCTCTCCCCAGGAGCAATGAGGCAGAATCGGGGGTTCTGCCAACCACTGTCCAGTCCAGGACAATCAGAAGCCATGATTAGTAGCAGGAGGCTGTACTTGAAAAGGAGAACTGGGACTTTTAAGACTTCACTTTCTCTGCTGCTTTTTGCAGTCAGAGCCACTTCTGACTGGAGTGAGGGTTTTTGGAGCCAGTTGAGCTTCCCCAGCCTTGCCATCCTTTTACCCCATTATGTCAAACAGCAACACCTTGAAGTGTTGCCAACCACATGCCCAGTCTGGGAAAATCAGCAACCATGGTCAGCAGCATAAGGCAAGAATTAGGGTGGACTACGTGGGATGCTAAAACATCTAGCATCAAACAGTCCTCAGTATACAGCATCTCTGTGTAGGGGCCACAGCAGTAGGGTGTCTATGTATAGTGTTTGTCTATCTACCAGTCATGCTGCCCAATTCACCCTGCAGTTCCCCTCCACTACAGCCTTCTGTAGACAACTCTACCCTACCAGTTTGGTAAGCTCCTGTTCTTGCCTACTTATGCTAGGCTATCTTCATATCCTGCTGGACCTTGCAAACTACTGTCTAGTTGTAGCCTCCCTTGTACCATGCATAGACATTTTCTGTTTGTGTTTCTGACTTGCTTAGGTTTACTTTGTTGCTGACTACTACAGCTAGCACACCACTGTCTATTGTAGCTTTCTAGCCTTATCATTCTGTTGTGCATTATTTTAGCTGCATTGTCTTCCCTGCTGCACTCTCTACCTACTTTGCAACAATTTTCAAGGGCAGTATAAACTTTATAGTGGCTTATCTTAAGTTACTGCATGTAGTTTAGCTGTTACCCTTATTATTTAGCTTGCTGCAATGCTCTCTGGCTGCCGTACCGTATTTATTTGTTAATGGGCTACATCACTTTTTTTGCAGCCTGGCCTTAATTTATTGTTACTGCTTCAATCTGTAACTACTTGTCCATAGTGAATTGTTGCTGCTGCATTGTTTGGCAGTATTGCTGACATTTTCTAGTGCTGCTTGCATGTTATAGCTGCAGTTTAAACCAAAATTAGAGCTCTACAGAATTTTCAGATTTTACTTTCAACAGAATTCTGCAGAATTTCAGAAATTGTTCTGCAGTCTGTGGAACTCCTTCAGAAGCAAAATTTCTAAATTCCAAAAGCTGTTTGCACCTTGTTATGTAAACTGTGGATTAGTAATTTGTGGTTAACAAAAACTGCAGATTAGTGTTGTGTGATTTACATAAACCACAGGTTACGTTTTCACAAATTATGGGAAACTAATCAGCAGTTGACATAAACCGTGTAAAAGTAATCTGCAGTTTAAATTAAAAGACTTTGGGAATTGCACAGAATTTATTCAAACAGCATTTTAAAAGTGGGATTTGCCGTTCTGCCTGAATCCCACCAGTGGAACTGCAAATTTTGTGCAGCTCTATCCAACATATGGTTACTGGCATCGCTGTTTAGATGTTTATCTTTATCATTTAAGTTGCTTCAGTCCTGTCCAGCTGCCCTACCCCACCATACAGATGCTGCATCACTGTTAGCAGCTTTGCCTAATTTATGTTTCAATGGTTTAGCTGCTCAGCCTTTATACAGGTGTTGCCTTGCTGATTAACTGCCTAGCATTCATTGACTGTCACCGCAGCTACTGTACGTTTAGCCATCTTGTCTGGTGCTAAGCTTCTTCCTTTTCTGACCTTTTTTTTTGTCAGCTATCCTTACTTCAGTGCCCCACTTTCTCACATGATTCTCCTCTCTCTCACTCTGCTCTTGCACCTACTCCCCCATTCCTATCTCCCCCTCTACTGCCTCCTGCATCTCTCTCTCTCTCTTACTACCTGTCCTCATTCCCTACCCCAATTTTATCCTCCCCTCTCAGCACTTCCTCCCAGTAGCACTTGGCTTCCTAGTAGTAACCTCCTCCAGTTTTCCCAGGCTGCATCTTGGAGCCCTCTGGCTGCTTCTCCCCCTTACACCCCCATACTCCACCATCTCTCACACCCCATCCTTCTCTTCACCAGCAAGACTTCTTCAGACTCATCATAACTTGCTTCTCACTGTGGCAGGTGATACTGAGCATAACTCAGGACCTTCACTTCCACCCTTGCTCACCCCCCTTCCCAAAAGGTTGAGGGTCATCCAGCTCAACAGTCAGAGCCTCCTTCCACACATTCATCAGCAGAGTCTGCTGACTCCAAACCTCCAACATATGTTTTGGTCCTGGCTCTCCCCCAAACTTTATAATTTGCCTATTTCCTTCCCTTGCTACCTTGCTGCCAACCAGGACTGACATAAGAGGGACAGGGTTGCAGTGTATGTCTCCATTCATCTCATTTTTGTGGCTTCACATGCTCCCCTGCCCCATCGTTGCATGAGCTCATGCTCATCAAGTTTTCCCTACATTTCTGTATCCCTAGCATCATTGCACACATGTACTGTTGCCCCAACTTCAGACCAGATTTTGCTACCAACCTCTTCTCCTCTGTCTCTTTCTTGGCTTCCTCAGGTGACTGCTAGTGTTCAGTGACTTTAATTTTAAATGGAGCTCCTTCTCCTCCTCCTCTAAAAACTAGTTCAAAGCATTCTGTCCCTCTAATTCCCTCATCTTTAAGTCTACAAGGCTAAATCCCTTTTCCACTAACCACTACCTCATAGATTGGGTTTTATCCTCCCATTCTGACCATACTGTGGAAAATGGAAAACTCTCTGATGTATCTGGTGATCGTCACATGGTATATTGCATGCAGAAGGCCCACCACCCCAAAGTCCCTACCAAAAGTCAACCAGCTCTGATCATTTGGATTGCATGATTTGACTGCCTTGCTGCTTGATCTCACACACACAGATTGTTTCAGTATCATGGCATCCACTGCAGTGGAAGATGAGTCCCAAAACCTCCAATCTGAATTCATGGCTGACTGGCACAAACACATTCCCCTTCAGAGGGCCTGGATCAAAAGTTCCCACCTTTCCTGTCTTGGCTGAATTAATGCCTGTCTCAAAGTAAGCGGTTATGCCTGACACCCCCACAAGATCTCTGGCTCTCTAGGGGACATTGCAAGGTACAAACATCTACAAACCCCCTGCACTTCAGCCACTGGGCTTGCTAAATCTGAATACATCACTGCCAACCTCCAGAACAACCTTAAACGCTCCTCTAAGTTCTGTCATGTACTCCTATTGTGATCATCCCTCCCAGCCACCCATCCCTGACCTCAGACTTTGGAGATTTGCTATCTCTGACCCTACTGAAGTTGTTTCCACTATTAACAACTTTTTTCCTAAATAAGCCCTCTTGCTCCTCCCTCTCTACCTCCTCCTCCCCCATCTCCCCTCCTCCTCCATTCTCTCCCAGTTTTTCTTTCTCACACAACACTATGTCTGTTATCCTTGTAACCCTACTGGCTCTCAAATCCTACAAAGCATGTAGCCTTGATGGGCTCAGCTCCAAATTTTTCTACTGCTGCTGTGGCATCCTCTATCATTGACCTCATAAATATCTCCTTTCTTGCTGGCATAGTTCCTGGTGATTGCAAAAGTGCTAAAGTTACACCCCCTCCATAAGAGGGTCATGTCTCTGTCCTGGTAACTATCACCAATACCCTTCCTACCTACCTTTGCTAAACTCTAGAACTACCTGGTACTTTGCCAACTTTCCCCTTTCCTTGACTTCTACTCCTTTTCAGGCTGGCTTTAGAAAATCCCATTCAACAGTGTCCTCCATACTTAGGCTTACCAATGTCATACTAAAGGGTGACGGGGTGGATCATGGCTTGCTTACCTCTACCATCTTTCAACCTAGCAAAAGCCTTCAGCACTGTTGCCCACCCCATCCTATTAGATGACTTTTGGGGTTGGACTGTTTGACATAATAGTTAAATGATTTAGCTCCTGCCTGGTGGATAGGTTTCAAGCAGTCCTTATAAGAGACTTCCTCTCACCCTCACCACCCTGCCCCATCCCAGCCAATGCAGGTGTTCCTCAAGGCTCTATCCTTGTCACTATCCAGTTCTCAATTTTCCTAAATAATATATGTACATGGATGATACTGTGCTATAATAACTGGTGATCCCTTATAATGACTTGAATTTACAGACCTGATAAAACGCTGTAATAACCTGCAAAATTCCATAATAACGTGATAGCAGGTTATTACAGCATTTTCCTCCTTGTACTCTCACTTCACTATATTTGTGTGTGTAGGGTGGCTGCTCAGGGACACACTCATTTACATAAATACAGCTTAAAGTTTGTCTCTCTAAAGCCTTGCACTAGTTATAAAAAAATAATGCCTGTGCAAAGTTTGTTTTATGAGGATTTTTCACACACCCTCGGTGTGTGATAATTTCACAGCACACACCTGCACAGGCATTATTCTTAATTTATGTCTCTGACCCCTCTGCCATTAATCTGATTACTCCACTCTAACAAGACTTCAGCATTGTCCAGTATTGTTTCTGTACTAATCCACTTACACTTAATGCTAAGAAAACTATTTCTATGACCTTTGGATCCACCCAGCATACAGCCAAACTTAAAAATACCCCAATCTTCATTACTTAGAATGACTCCTAACTCGAAGATATTATCGCCTTCAAATACCTTGGGTCTTGCTGGACCATCATCTTGATTTATCATACCATGTGGATGCCATTCATAAGAAGCTCCACTCTGGGGTGGGGGGGGGGCAACCAGGATGGCAGCTTAATCCTGGAGCTCTGCATGGAATCCAAAAATTATTTTTCGTGAGCTCTTCTGCAACTTGACTATTATTACTTACTCTTTGAAATGCCTGTTATATATGCTGTTTGTGTCTCACCTGTGCTGTTCCCCACTGTCTTGCTTCACAATTATATTGTCTCCCCTCCTTGCAACGAGTCTTTGACTCAAAGGTTTGTAAATCCGATATATGAATAAATAAATAAATAAAATAAAAAATCATTGCCATCCCACTCTCTGGTGCACAAAATTATCATAATATCTGAAGATTATAAGGAAAGAAACTCTACAGCACAAACAATGTCAAAAAAACAGGCTCAAATCAACTTTAAACAAGCCACAAATGGCCAGAAGTTAACTGGGCCTGAGGCTCCACTGATTTGAGCAGCTCTTCGGTCGGGCCTGGAGGAACAAAGGCCAAGCTCCACATCAGAAGATCACACGGTGAACATCCCATACTTGACTTTAGATAAAATGCTTAATGACCTGAAATATGACCTAACATCCAGGATGAACTCGGGGTTTGAGAACATGTCAGCTCAACTATCCCATCTGCAAATAAACATCCACACCCTGGGGGAAATAGTGGAGCAACACGCAAGCAGACTTACTGAGGAAGAAACCAGGGTCAGTGCACAAGAGGACATAAATCTCCAGGTACAGTCTGCACTGCAAAAAGCTCTTGCTGAAACTGAAAAGCTCAAAGCAACATTAGACGACCACGAGAACCGCAAGTGTAGGAACAACGTTCGTGTGGTCGGTCTCCCGGAGGGAGCAGAGGGCCCAACTTGTGCTTCTTTCTTCCTGTGCTGGTTTAAACAGCATCTCCAGCTGCTGGGAAATTTACCCTGGAAATCCAGTGGGCACATCGGTCCCTGGGCTGCAGGCCAGCTCTGGAGGAAAGACCACGGCATGTCATAATAAAGTTCCTCAGGTATTAAGATCAGCAGGCAGTTCTGGAAGCTGCAAGAAAAGTGGGTTCCCTCCAAGTGAAGTCTCAAAGGCTCAGTATCTTCCCCAACTAGTCACGGTCCCTGCAATCAGAGAGGCTAACATTTCAACCAGTAAAGAAAAAACTTCATGAACTGCAGTGGACCTTCACCCTGGTGTACCCGGCTCAATTGATCATTAACAGGCAGGGGCTAAACAACAAGTTGTTTACAAATCCAGAGGCCACACTGTGCTTCATTGAATAAGAGGATTCAGCACAGGCCGAGGGGTCAAAGTGAGGGACTCCACTGGCACATATCAAACATTACGACCCAGGTATGGGACTTATTTAATCTTTCAGTGGGGGGAGCCAGGGGCAGGGGGGGAGACCCTGTGAGATTCCATGGCCTATAACTCACTGACACCTGTAATGGCTGGGCTGTGAATTTCTCCCTCGTGGCTTCGCAAGGAGCCATACGCCTGGGAGGACTAATGTGCAGGTTCTCCAGCTTGATTCCTCCTACTCGAGGAGGCCTAACTTCTAAGACAAAGCCATGTTAATAACCTGAACTGCGACACAAGCCCTGATGGCCTGGGGGAACAGGACCCACCCCCCCAGCTATAGCCCTTATATTATCTTATCTGACCATAATCAAGCTGACCAGTTAATGATAAAGCGCTAATGCATCTTTTTTTTCAAGCTTTGGACTGAGACCTGTTGTCTCGAACTGACTTTAAGTTCTGGACTGTGTTAAATCCAGCAAAGTATACTGGAAAGTTTTCTTCTTTTTTCTTTTTTCTTTTCTTTTATATGTTTTTCTTCCCTGACTATAAATATTTGAATAGATGTTGGTGCTCTGGGGAGCGTGAAACATACTGACTTAATTGTGTATTTTGAACCTGCATCTGAAAGACCAGTGTGTGGGGGGGGGCTCTATCCTATATGCTGACCCATATACAACCTGTGTACCCTAAGGATCATCTCATCAAGAACTACAGAAGGATAGCAATCAGTAAGGGGACTTCTGAGCACAAGATATTCAACCTGCACTCAGTCTATTAGGGGAGGGTTGGATCCATTTCAGAAGATCCTACCACCCCTTCCGAGCCCAACCCTGTGCTGCCCACTCAAATTAGGAGGTGTCTAACCACTAAGATGTTAAAATATGGAGTTTGAACCTTTGGACTGAGTATTTGCTCAAGCAAGAACATAAATTAGCCATTTGAGATGGCCCTGCTTGCACCAGACTGGTCATTCAGTACCTAGTCATTTAAGTAAACACAAAGGGATTGATTATGGGTGGCTCCAGCATGTGGTTTACCCATGAAAAGTAGTGGGTTCAATAGTTTTCCTAATAAAGGAGAATGGGGGGAGGGGCAGACTCTTAAGGGGGTAGACTACTAGATTTTGTAGCGCATGTTGCACCAATTGTTATAGTTATATGGATTTATCTGTGTTCAGTGAAGGTGGGGAGAGGGTGGAGACTGTTGGGAAAGTTTGACTTTTTACTGGGAAATGGGGGGGTAAGGGAGGGAAGCGGGACAAAGTTTGTGATTATGTTTCAAAACATTCTACAGTCAGCTCAGTGTGAATGTTGGTGTACACTGGAGAAGAAAACATTGTACAGAGAATGTGGACTATATGCATACTTAGCAGAATCTAAATGGGGAGTTTAAAGTTTATAACGTGGAATTTCAATGGCCTCAAGACTGTGGTTACCGTTAAGCAAAAACGAGTATGGTCCTATATTAAGAAGTCTAGAGTAGATGCGATCTTCCTGCAGGAACTCCATATGAACACAGTAGAACTAGAGAAGCTCTGCCCATCTTGGGGGGGGGGACACTAGTAGCGACACCCTTCACATCAAAGGTAAGGGGAGTGGGCATATGGTTCAGAACATCAACCAGAATAGACATACACTCTTCTGAGGTAGATGGCCAAGGCAGATATGTTATAGTGGATGCCACAGTGGAAGGAAATCACTGCACATTGGTAGCTATATACGGCCCATCAAATGGCAATCCAGAATTTTTTCACCACCTGGCGATGGCTCTGGCCCCCTACCCCGACAACCTAATCATGGGGGGTTACTTTAACACTTACTGGGACATCCTGCTTGACCACTCTAGCACCATAGTACATGCACCTCCTAGGAGTTCGGTAGCACTTAGACACTTAGCAAAGGACGGGCCCTACAGGAGGTATGGAGGTATAGGATCTCCACCCAGACTGAATTTTCCTTTTACTCCCATGCCCATAAGACATATACCAGACTGGATTACTTCTTGCTGTCCCCAGACTGGATAAGGGGGTGACCAAGGCCCACTATGGGCCGATACATATTTCAGACCATGACCCTCTGCACTTTGAGATCAAAAGCCAGGTGGAAAAGACTGGGAGACAGCAGTGGAGGTTGGATCCTACACTATTTAGTGACAAGGGATACACTGACCACATTTCCTCCAAAATACAGGAATTTTTGCAAGTAAACAAGGAAGAAAATACATCAGGCCTAATCATGTGGAAAACACTTAAAGCGTATGTTAGAGGAGAAACCATATCCAACACTGCATACAGAAACAGAAAGGAACTAGCAGAGGAAAGGGAACTAGAAAAATAAATTATGGACTTGGATCGGAGGGTCATGGGGAGAGCTATGGGAGTAGACCTGTCCATTCTGAAGCAACTAAAAGGAGAATATAACCAAAAAGCCTCTAGGCAGATTGAAAGGGACTTAATGGTGGCTAGGACAGGCCAGTACTTTGAGAGAGATAAGTCCGACAAATGGCTTGCTTAGCAAGTGAAAAAACAGTGGGCAGACCATCCTATACCAGCAATTGAAACCCCAGGTGGGGGCACTTTGACTGACAAAATAGTGATAAATAATGCTTTCAAAGGGTTTTACCAAATGTTATATACTACCCAGGCTCCAGTGGAAGTCAGCCCTGAGGCATTTTTGGAGAGCATGGAGCTCCCGAGTATAGGTGCCCTAGAGAACGATTCCTTGGGCCAACCTATAAAACCCACAGAGGCCGAACAGGCCATGCAAAATTCGAAACCTGGGAAATCACCTGGCCCAGATGGTATTCCTGTCAATTTTTTCAAAGTATTTTGGGGAGACCTGGGACCACTGATGACACTCATGATATGGGAGGTACTTGAGAGAGGAACACCAATGACCTCCCAATGCTTAGCTACAATAAAGGTTTTGTCCAAGCCAGGGAAGGACCCACAGAAATGTGGGTTATACTACCTGATCTCACTGCTAAATGCAGACTATAAAATAATAGCAAAAATACTTGCAGGAAGACTGGAATGGGTCCTCCCAGGCTTGGTACACCCAAATCAGGGCGGCTTTATTTTTGTTATAGGCAGGCCAACCATAGCCTATAATGCACTCTAAATATAATTCATAATGGGTCCAGAGGGGGTGGTAAGGAGAGTCAGAGCCTTTTGGACTTGGACGCAGAAAAGGCCTTTGACCGGGTCAAATGGCCATTGATGTTTGCAGTGCTCAAGAAGTTGAATCTGAACACCAGATTCTGCTCCTGGATATCCTGCCTATATGAATCCCCCAAGACTCAAATTAATGATGACAATCTTTCCTCTCCATTTGAACTCACTAGGGGTACATACCAGGGCTGTCCTCTGTCCCCTCTGCAGTATGTTCTGACCATTGAAGCTTTGGCAGTCACCATACGAACCCACCCAGAGATAGAGGGCATCAAGGTTGGGAATTCTGAGCACACCATCTCACTGTCTGCAGATGATATCCTGCTGTTTCTGGCAAATCCAGGAAGGGTGCTGTCTGCCTTGACTAGTCTCTTTGAGAGGTATGGCCCCCTATCGGGGCATACAATAAATTGCAGGAAGTGTGAGTGGATGGCCCTGGGGAGGGACACTCATCCAATACAAATTGCAGAAGTGATCTTATCTCCCTCAAAGGAAATAAAATACCTGGGAGTTCTTCTCCTGCAAAAGCTGTCGAGACTGGGAGATATTAATTACAAACCATTGGCGTCTAAAATGAAGGAAGACTATAACAGGTAGCGCTCACTACCCCTAACACTCTTGGGGTGCATGAACCTGGTTAAAATGTTAATATTACCCCAGTGTCTTTACTTGTTTCAGGCCATTCCAATACAAATTCCCACTCGGTTTCTAAAATCACTGGAGGGGTCAATCACATCTCCGCTATGGGAGGGCCGTAGGCCTAGAATAATAAAAAAAAAGAGATTTTGTGGCAGCCAGTAGTGAGGGGAAGTCTGGGGCTGCCAAACCTCAAACTATGTAACATAGCAGTGCAGTTGGCACACATGTAAGATATAGTAAATTTAGACACCTCAAAAAAGGAATGGGCAGGAATAGAATCTAGAAATCAGAAGCTCTCCATGTATAACCAGCACCTTATACCACTGTGCACCAGTGGGAAAATGTGGGAGACCAGCGACCCCTTCACCAGCTCTTTATTGAAAGCATGGCTGACAGCACTTAAGATAATACATTAGCCTCCGACCCTATCCCCAGATGCTTCAATCTTATACACCTTATGGGAGAATGGGAAGGCCCCTATATAAATAAGATCAACTTTGGAGATATGGGAAAAAAGGGACTGCCCTTGATATCTCACCTATATGAGAATGGGCAGTTTCTGCCTTTTTCAGCCCTTATGCAGAAGTATAAGATAAGCCCCTCACACTTCTTTACCCACCTACAAATCCGGGCCAGTCATCTGGCTTGAGTAGGTGAGGAGTGTCTGGGATCACAGTCGGGGCATACAACCCTGGAGGAGATCTATTACAGAGGCTCCCCACAATCAACTGGAAACCCCTTACACCAATGCTATCAGTTGTTACTGGGGCTGTACCTGTCCCTTTCCAAAAGCTGAAAGAGAAATGGGTGTGAGACATAGGTGAGGATGAACTGAAAAGAGGGTACTGGAAACTAACCCTGAAGAAAGGAACAGCTTGCTCCATAAATAACAGACTTCATGCAATATATTACAATATCATGCACAGAACTTACTTTATACCTGTTCTGGTGCAAATAATTGACCCAAATAAGTCCAGCCTGTACCCAAAGTGTAATATACAAGAAGGCTCATTTTACCATATGGTATGATCCTGCTCAAAAATAAGCCCTTTCTGGGAAAATGCTAATTATCTTTTAAATAAAATAATGGACACTGACATTCCTACAGACCTGGTAGATATCCTCATGGGATTACCGAAGGGGGGGGGAGCATGGATGTAATGCCACAGACCACCTCTGAGAAGAATGGCCATAGTAGTGGGCAAGCAGGTGTTGGCCCAGAGCTGGATGTTGCAGTCACCTCCTACAACTGCAACGTGGGCAAAAAGTCTACTACAAAGCATGAAGTTACAACACAGCCAGTACCGGGTCACACACCAACTCGATAAATATACAAGGATATGGGCCCCTCTTGAAGGGGTACTTGGGGAGCCCTGGTGTCCTACCTTTCAAGAGGTGTTTATATAGAAAATGGGTGGCAGAAGTTATCATTTGAAGTTATGGGGTACTTGATATTCCACAATAACCTTAAAAAAAACCTGAAGAAGTGAAATCATATGACAGCAGTATTGCATATATACTTCTTATTCAATAAATCTACAAAATGTATGGAATCACTGCATAGAATATGTAGAATATACATTGCTCAGATCCAGCTGTACCAGATACCATTGTAACCTTTGTACTGAGATAAACTGATTGCTTACTTTAAATAAAGTTTACAAAGAAAAAGAAGCTCCACTCCAGACATGATCACTATACAGGAACAACACATGTATTATTCTTCCCACCCATCATGATATTGTTCTAAAAATGATACTCCTGATTTTTGACTATAGGAATGCTGTGTGTAGTGCTGCCCCCAAATCCACCCTTACTATACTGGATAACCTTTTCCATTCCTTTTTTCACTTTGCCCTTTACTGTCTTTCTACACTCACCACTGCCATGTACAACTCCCTCTCTCTCCAAGGGTAGAAACCTCTCCCACTGGGCCTCTCTATCTAAAAATTCTGGTTGGGAACCCTTCCCTCATATCTCAGCCCCCTTCTCTCTTGGCTTCCCTCCTCTTCCTTCTTGGCAACTCTGACCCAACTTCTTTCTTTCTTTCTTGCTCCCTCAGGTAAAAACTACTGTTTGAACAGCTGTTGTGTCTGTAAGGTTCCCCTGACTCTGGTCCAACCTTCCCCTTCCTATCCTCTCTGCCATTTCTCCTACCATCCTGAATATCTCCTTGGAGACCACACTACTCATATCTGCCAATACTCCTATTCTCAAGCTGAAATCGTCTATCACTCCTGTTAGTTGGTTGTGGCTGACTGCCCTATTACCAAAGCAATTAAGCACTTTAAACTCTCTTGACTGATCTATGTTGCACATATTGCACTGTTTTTTTTTATATTTTGCATATGCTGCTTTTTACTTTATTTGCAATACCATGTACTTGATTATTCGCCTTTTAGTGCCTGTAGTATTTTACATTTATACCATGCTGTGTTCTCCATGTACATGTTTTATTTATTTTATTGTGCTCCATTTCCCCTTTCCCTCTATGCATCTGGAAATGAGCTGTTATCAGCTCAGTATTTTTTTCTTAGAGAAACTTTTTCTTAAAATAAATAAATAAAATTAAAAAGGGATATTTGAATATTGTATGTTTATAACAATAACTTTTAAAGCCCTACATGGACTTGGCTCGGATTACCGGAAAGAGCTTCTGGTCCCCTATTGCCCTGGATGATTGCTCCGCTCAGCCGACAAGGGGTTGCTGGAGATTCTGAGGGTGTGTCTGAAATCTTCTGGGGCCCATGCATTTATGCACGTGGCCCCATCCCTCTTGAATTCTCTACCCCGCCAGTTATGGGAGTGCACAACTGTGGAGGGATTCAAACAAGCTTTAAAAACATACTTGTGGGCCCAGGCTTTCGGTGAATGACTAATTTTGTAATGGATTATCTGTTTTATTATTCTATGACCTGGATAATTGATATGTTTTAAAATTTGTTAGGCGCCTTGACATTTTGAAAGGCACCTTAAAAATAAACTTATTATTATAATTATTTTCCAGAAAAATAAAATATTTTTTCTTTTTCTTAATTTCTAATATTTTATATTGCAGATTAATAAAGAAATAAGGTCAGTCTTGTATCATGGCTATAATTCAATCTTGGGGTTATGGTGGCATTAATAAATCACTTGTTTTTCACTCTTGTAGTTTATGATGTTATGACGACCTGTCAACAGTATTATACTCTCACACTACACTGATGCTTATCTATCATTCCATACATATTTACTAACTTCAGAAGCTCTATACCTGTAAAAGCAAGGACAGTTATAAGGTTACAACTGATTCTGAAATGTGTGTCGCTCTGTTGTACCTAGTAGGCAGCATTGTACTCTATGTCTTAAAAAAAGTGCCATAAATTAATGATACAGTGTAAAGGGATTCCAAAAATGGCCATTCTCTGAAAAACACATTTTTGTTAAAAAATGTGAAATAAAAAATCCTTACTGTATAAGTGCTGATAACAAGTTATCAGTACAATTCCAAATTTAAAAACTAAGCAAACACTAATTATTAGAGAAGTTGTGTACTGGTTGTGGTAGTGTGCAGCAGCTTTCAGACCCCCTTGTTCTGTTTCTGTAAGTGTCTTAGCAGACACTGAAGGGCTCATTCAGGGTTTAACATAAAAAGGTAACACTTCAGCTACTGTTGTACCTTGAGGAAACTGTGGTAAGGGGGAAGTGCTGTTATGCAGTACCTTCATGAGGTACAATACACTGTTATGTGGTAAAGTATAAGACTGGGATAGCTGCCACTGCACCTAGGGGCTACCTGGTGATTTGATTTGCCACGTACAGCTAGTGCAGAATGCAGCAGCTAGGTTGATAACATTAAAAAAACACTTTATCCCATATCATGCCTGTGCTGTGCGAGCCCCACTGACAGTCATTAAAGCAGCACAGCAGTTCCAAGGCTTGACTGTTGACATATAAAGCCTTTGACAGACTGTCTTCATTACCTTAAGAACCTCCTTGTGACTTATACCCCTATGCGTCCTCTTCCCACTGCCAAGGTTTATATGCTGTCTGTGCCAAGGTCTTGGCTAAAGTCATCAGGCACTGGGCCTTCGGTGGCACTAACAGCCTTAGTGCTTGTGAATATGTTTGCACCACATTTTGCACGTGTACACTTGTACCCTGGTGGTGCATTTTAAGATGGATCTGAAAACTCAGCCTTTTGGCATAGGCCTTCCTTACTTTGTTGTTGTTGTTTTAATCCTATTACGGACTAGAATTCTGTTGTATCTTAGTTATCTGTGTATCTATAAATGTTAATGTGCTGGTCTTGTGATTGTTGGATTCTATTAGTTTGACAGTGGCAGCTTTCCTAATCTTCTGCTTTATGACAGAACAGTGTACAGCATTAAGGTACTGCATAACAGCACTTCCCCCTTACTACAGCATCCCCAAGACACCACTTTAGCTGAAGTGCTACCTTATTGTGCTGAGTATCTTTTATTGCTAAATGCCATCACAGGTGTAACATACACCCTGTGATATGCTTTAACGATAAAGACTCTTGCTATACTGTGTGTGCTGTGTGTCGCTCCTTGAGTGCACCTGTGTTTTGCTTTTTCTGTCAATTTGCTAGTGCAAGCACTCATGCTTCCAGCTGTGGCTTTTCTGTTTTCTCTGTTATCTAATTTTGCTTAGTCAGCACATATGAAATAGTGTATGGGCAACTATACACAACAAGGCTGTGTTTCCATCAAGGGGTTGCAATGACATCATAGGAACCTCAGTAGCAAAACTCAAGAGGTCCCGATGTCATCTCAACACTGAGATGGAAGCACAGTCCTTATTTGTGTATGGTTGACCATATACTATTTTATATAGTATATGGTTCAAGACATTAAGCACACTCGGCTGCCAGCTTGTCTCCCCGCCCACCCACTTACTCTCTCATCTCCCCACCTGCTTGCTTGTTTATCTCCCCTCCCCCCTACCCACTCGTTCACTCACTCACTCATCCACTCACCGGTAAAGTGAAATGTATTTTGCAAAATCTTTTCTTATCCAAAAGGACAGGGTGTTTGCATTTGGATAGCCATGGTGTGGCTTTCCTCAGCAGCTCTGTATTGCCGGATACGAACTGCTGCTGGCCCACTCCACTCAAACATGCTGGCATGACACAAAACAAAAATCAAACATTTATTTATCTTTCAGGGCAATACCAGACATGAGAAGGTGGAGGGAGGTGCTATTACGGTAACTAGTGCTCCTCAGTATGATCTGCCTAACTCTAATCAAGAATGTGGGCAGTTCAAAGGTCACAACAAGTTGCAGTACTGTTGTGATGTCACAGCAATACTACAAAAACTTTCTGTGATCCTTGAGCTGTCTTACAGCAGCTTTTAGAGAGCCACTGAATTTCATGCACAATAAGCCCTAGCTATATACTGTAATAAGGTAACTTCCAGTTTAAGTGCCTCTTGCAAATTATTAAATGAAGTGTAGTACAAACCACTCATCCTAAGCTCGAACCTGTGCCCCAGTAGTTCAACGCCTAATAGTCTTCATCAGGGGGTGTGGTCTGAGAGACGGCAGCTACAGTTTACAGGATTCTATACCCTATAGTCAGTTTGTAAGACTCAGAAGGAACTACTGCAGCACACTAGAGGACTTTGAACAACAGGTAGCAGAACTGACAGAGAGGGTCTTGTATTGAGTGTACAGCAGAGAGTTACTATCGGTATCCAGAGACAGAGCAAAAAATCTAAACAGAGACGACTTGATAAAAGCAACAGCAAAAGGAAAGAATGAAACCTTTGGTCCTATTACATTTGTAAATGAGTATATCCATCTAGCTGGGAAGATAGGAAATACTATATACAAGAACTGGTCCATTCTCCAGGGTGATGAGGGAATATGGGAGACAGTGCGACAGAAACTCTAGATTTCCTTTAGCAAGGCTAAAAGTCTAAGAGATACACTTGCTCATAGTCAATTTGAAAGGGATCCCCAAAAAAAAAATCTAGGCAACCGGCCACCTGAAAAACCCAAAGGCTTCCATAGAAATTGCAACATCTGCACCTTTTCATACAAGATAAGAAATTTAGCCATCCAGTAACAGGAACAGAATCAGAAATCAGATAATTCATAAATTTCAACACCACATTTGTGGTATATGCTCTCTGGTGCTCAAGTTACCTACTGTATGTTGGTAAAGCCATCATAAACCTCAAGTTGAGAATTCAAGAACATGTTCGGTCCATTATTAATTAGAGTAGACAGACCGGTGGGCAAATACTTCTTTGAGAAACATATCTCTGATCCCAAACTGCTTAAATTCATGGGATGGGAAATGGTGCAGACACCTAGGAGAGGTGGGGATGGGAAAACTGTTACCTAAAAAGGAAAATGACTGGATATACAAGCTTGGTACCTTA
Organism: Neoceratodus forsteri; assembly: GCA_016271365.2. Taxonomy (NCBI): domain Eukaryota; kingdom Metazoa; phylum Chordata; order Ceratodontiformes; family Ceratodontidae; genus Neoceratodus; species Neoceratodus forsteri. The sequence goes on along the minus strand of CM028132.1, from coordinate 857,079,113 downwards.
AAGCCCAAAGGTCTTAATGAAAACTGGGACCTTAAGCCACATTTATAAATCATGTTAGAACTACTATTGTTAATTAGGTCTCTCAGTAATTGTCTTTAAATACCATCTAGTCTGTAAGAAAAAGTAGAATCTAGACAGTTGACCCTTTGCATAGTAGTTGACCTCTCATCTTAATTTTTAGTTCTTTTTTGTTTAACCTGAATGAAACAATATAATGAAATTGTATAATTTTGACTGCTGACCTTTTGCATAGTTGTTGACATTCCACTTAATAATTTCTTGTTTTCTTTTTTAACTTAAATTGAAAATGAATGAAAATGCATAATTTGAATATTGACCTTTTGCGTAGTAGCTGACCTCCCACATAATATTTTATGTTTCTCTTCTCCATTAGATGTTTCAGGTTATCCATGGCTCAACCATTCATGTGGATCCTCAATCAACACAGAAATGAAAGACATAGAAATGACTATTACTGGGTGATCGCACACCATTGGTCATACTACCTGACAATTCTATCCTCTGTTTATTTTCTTTTTCTCTAAAGTCATTTAAAGGTGGTGTTCACTAAATCAGCAGCTACTATAGTTAACAAGCATTTGTCAATGCAGAATGTTTGCTTGCTGGTATTAGCACTGGAAATGCAGGAGTTAGACAGATGCAGAATAGGAACGGCAGTGAAGTATTGAACTTCACGCCAACCTCACCTCCATCCTGTAGAGATGGCCAGGCATTGGGGTAAGTGTTTGGGTCATCGCCAATGATGTTCATGCTATGTCACCACACCCTATTCTGCAGACACCGACATGTGCTGAGGTATGCCTTGGGGTGTTTGGCTTTACAGTCACCCCATTCCATAAGGACATACGCTGAAATGGGTGCAGCATTGGAGAATAGGGTGAACTCTGGGGCCGAAGAGTCCAAGGTACACCTCAATGCCTGTCACAGGCTGGGGGGTGGGGGTGGGATGGCATGAGCAGTTCAGTCAGCCATCCAAAGGCACACCACGATGCCTGTCAGTCTGTACAGCATGGGACGTTATGATTAGAAACCCTAAAGCCCCAGGCATTTGTTGGTATTTGCACTACAAATTTTCAACATTGCCTTTTTGTGACTCCACCTCATGAAAGCATTTAGGACCTCTTCTCATGAAGAGTGGCAGTGTGATTTTGTCAATGTGTCCCGAACTTTGAGTTCCAACAGCAACCGTGCCATTCTGCACCACATGTACAAAAACACAGATCGGGCAGGATGTGAAGAATGAAAGCTGTACCATCCATAGGGAGGTGTGATGAGATGGCAATGTTGAAAATCTGTAGTGGGAATATTAACAAGCATTTGTCAATGCCGAATGTTGTCACGTTGGCATTGGCTTTGGTAGTGCAGTGTGGAAACACATTTTTGGCAGGATGTGAAAAATGACAGCTGTACTGTTCATAAGGAGGTGTAAAAAAATGGCAGTGGTAAAAATGTGGCATGTAAGTATTGCAAATATGTGAAGTTACAAAGGTGCATGGGAAATGCGCAACGCACACTTGTAACACATTCATTTTATGGAGTTTCGGCACCACATTTTCAACATAGGCATTTTAGCACTTTAGTCCTGTACAGCCGTCACTGTCATGTCCTCAAACTGTCTCAAAAAGTGATTTCACACAGCGACCGCGCTATTCTTCACTGGACGTGCGAAAACCCATTTCGGGCAGGATATGTAGAATGACAGCTTTACTGTTCATCAAGAGGTGTGGAAAATGCCAATGGTGAAAATCCAGAGCGAAAATATTACAAATACACAATGTTACGAACGTGCGTGCAAACTGCGCAACATACAATCGTAACACAATCATTTTATGGAGTATCATCACCAAATTTTCAACATAGACATTGTAGGACCCTGCTCATGAACAATGTCACTGTCATTTTTGTAATCTGGCCCAAACACTGATTTCCCACAGTGACCGCGGTATTGTGAGCCGGAAGTGTGGAAACACATTTCGGCCAGGATGTGAAAAATGACAGCTATACTGTTCACAAGGAGGTGTAGAAAAATGACAATGTTGAAAATCTGGCATGAATATATTGTGAATTTGGCCAGAGATTATGAGCTTGGCGTAGCAACTGTAAGCAGGCTAGTAAAACAGCCATTTTTTGATGCTCACCAAATTTGTAATATAGGCTTTTGAGAGCTCAATTATGAACACTGCCACTGTCCTTTGTAGCATCAGTCCCAAAGGTGATTCCGCCAGTGACTGCAAAATCACCTTTCGGGACCAATTAACATCAAAACTGTGACAGAATTCATGAGGAGGGGTCCCAAAAATCCCATGTTGAAAATTTGGTGCCAAAATCCCCAAAAATGCTCAAGATATGGAGCAAAGTTGAAAAAAAACTATTTATTCCATTATACAGCTTACCGGCATTTCCTCAATTCGCGGTTGGCTTTGAAGAATGCAGACCTGTTCCCAGTCCACCGGAGATCGTTGCGCCGAACTCCGGAGGGTAGTATGGGGTGGAGGGGTGTGGGGAGGCAGGGTGCGCAGTGGGTGGGTGCGGGTGGTGGTGGGAGACTATGAGGGACCATTTTCAGTTTACAGGTGCGGAGGAAAAAACCCATCATGGATGGTTTCTTTTTACAGGTTGTTTATTTTGTTTGGGGGTACAGTAGCTGATGGGGATTGGGCACGCCCATCAGCACAGAAGAAGGGGACATCATGCCGACGGGGAGTGGGCTCCCCCATTGGCACAGTACAGCGAGATGAGGGGCGGATGCTGATTGGGGATTGGGCACCCCCGTCAGCAAACAGTGAGGTGGGGGGCACATTCTGCCGATAGGGAGTGGGCTCCCCCATGGGCACATACTTCACTGGGCAGGGCAAGCCAACCGGAGGATTGGGCACCCCGAAGTCAGCTCTGTCGGCAGTGTAGCGGCCACTGTGCCGCTATGCTACTAGCTGACGAGCACACAGGAAGGGTCTGCTACATGTGATGAGCTTTGCTCAGATTGCAGTGGACCTTTTCTTAGGTGTGCTTGCCAGCTTAGTATGCATGGTATGGTGTCGGCATGCAGGCTGATTAGGGAATGAGGGACGCACCTACTGGTACATGCCCTGCATTTGTCCAACAGTGACCGCGCCTCCAAATCCCCACTGCCACAAGATGTTGGCTGCGCAAACGTGCCAACATAAAAATGCTCGCACTTCCAAGCATATGTAGAAACTGCACAATGCATGCACGTAACACAGTCATTTTTTGGACTTTCATCACCAAATTTTCAACACAGACATTTTAAGACCTCTGCTCATGAACAATGTCACTGTGATTTTCTTAATGTGCCCCGAACACTGATTTCCCACAGCTACCGCGCTATTCTGCACCGGAAGTGCAAAAAGACATTTCAGCAAGTATGTGAAAAATGGCAGCTATACTGTTCATAAGGTGGTGCAGAAAAATGGCAATGTTGAAAATCTAGAGTGAAAATATTGCAAATTCGCGAAATTACGAGCATGTGTGGAACCTGCATAACGCACGCTGATAACACACTCATGTTATGGACTTTCATCACAAAATTTCCAACATAGGCATTTTAGACCTCTGCTCGTGAACAGTGTCACTGTGATTTTCTTAATGTGTCCTGAACACTGATTTCCTACAGCGACCGCGCTATTCTACACTGGAAGTTTGAAAACACATTTTGACCAGGATGTGAAAAATGACAGCTGTACTGTTCATAAGGAGGTGTGGAAAATGGCAATGTTGAAAATCTGAATTGAAAATATTGCAAATTCGCGAAGTTATGAGCGTACGTGGAAACTGCACAACGCACGCTCGTAACACTTTCATTTTATGGACTTTCATCACAAAATTTTCAACATAGGCATTTTATGGCCTCTGCTCATGAACAGTGTCACTGTGATTTTCTTAATGTGTCCCGAACATAGATTTCCCACAGCAAGCACACTATTCTGCGCCGGAAGTGCGAAAACACATTTTGGCCAGGATGTGAAAAATGACAGCTGTACTGTTCATAAGGAGGTGCAGAAAAATGGCAATATTGAACATCTGAAGTGAAAATATTGCAAATTACAAAGTTACGAGCGTGCATGAAGTAACTGCAATGACGACTCTTAGTAAAACAGTCATTTTGGATTTTCCACAAATTTGCAACATAGACTTTTGAGAGCCCACCTCGGAACACTGGCACTGCCGTTTCATTAATCAGTTCCGGAAGGTGATTCCGCGCAGTGACCGCGAAATCACCTTTTGGGACTGAATAACGCTATGACACTGGCTTAATTCATGAGGAGGGTCCCAATAACCCCATGTTGAAAATTTGGTGCCAAAAGTCTTAAAAATGCATGAGATATGCACCAAAGTTGAAAAAAACCCTATTTATGCCATTATTCAACTTAATGGCATTTCTTCAGTTCGCAGTCAGCTTTGAAGAGCGCAGACATGTTCCTGGTCCACCGAAGATTGTCACGCCAGGCTCCGGAGATAAGTATGAGGTGAGGGGTGTGGAGGTGGGTGTGCAGAGGGTGGATGCGGGTTAGGGGAAGGGCTGCAGGACTTAACGAGGGACCGTTTTCTGTTTTACAGGTTAAACAAACAAACAAAAAAAAAATCGCAATACTTTTTATTTTTTAACAGGGATATTTTGTCATGCTGGGGTGAGCTCCCAGCATGCCATCCTAGTGTTTTTCTTGCAGTAGCCGATGGGGGATTGGGCACCCCTGTTGGCACATACCAGGGGGCAAGAACCGAGGTGGATTGGGCACCCCCCTCAGAACAAAACAAAGTGTTTTTGGGTACAGGACATAATGTCAATGGGGAGTGGGATCCCCCGTCAGCAAACTAAACTGGGAAGGTGGGGACTGAAGCTTACGGGGATTGGTGTCCCCATCGGCAAATAAAGGATGCTTTTTGGGGGACATAATGCCGACGGGGAGTGGGCTCCCCCATTGACAAACTAAACTGGGAAGGCGGGGACTGAAGCCGATGGGGATTGAGGCCCCCATTGGCCAAAAAAGGATGTTTTTTGGGGGGGCACATGATGCTGAGGGGGATTGGGCCCCCCTTGGCACTGGGGGCTTGTAATATTGTTTGTAAACATGGCGGCGGCTTGACGCCATGTTCACAAACAATATTACACTAGGCAAGGTACCTGCAATGACGTGTCAGTCCTTCATTGAAGTGGAATGTCTGACACTGCAGTGAAGAGGCAGCCCCTGATTGCTGCAGCGGAAACCTTACAAGTTGGTGGCACTTTTGGAAGCCAGTGTCATCAGCACACTGTGCCTCCATTGGTCCACCAGTGCCAAGCCCCCAAATGCATTGCCTCCATTGGCTCGCATAGTTGCACGCCCCCACAACCCGCTTCTCTCCTAAGCTGCCACATAATGTTTCTTACGCATGCGTGCACCCAAACATAAAAATGCAAATGAAGAAATTGACAAAAAAGGAGCACTGCATAGTGACGTACATAAAACCATGTAAATATAAAGTTTTGTATTTAATAGATGAATAACTTTAGATTAGTTCATGATGGTATTGAGCATGCTGGAATGTAATGATGTTACATTTTGGGTGTATTTAAACTGTAGCTGCCATCCCTCTGACCACACCCCCTGATAAAGACTCTTAGGAGTTGAAGCGCTGGGGTACAGGTTCAAGCTTAGGATATACAACATAGAGGGCAGCAAGGAGGGCTGGGAGGATACTGGGATGCATAGGGAGAGACATCACCGGTAGAAAACAGGAAGTTATCCCTCTGTACAGACAGCTGGTGAGACCCCATCTGGAGTACTGCATGCAGTTCTGGAGACCCAATCTCCGAAAAGACATAGACAGGATGGAAGCTGTCCAGAGAAGGGCAACTAAAATGGTGCAGGGTCTGCACCAGAAGACATATGAAGAGAGACTTAAGGGCTTAATATGTAGAGCCTCGAGGAAAGGAGGGAGAGGGGACATGATAGAAACTTTCAAGTACCTCAAGGAATCAACAAAATCCAAGAGGGTAGCATCTTTCAAAAGAGTGTGCAAGAACATGGGGCACAATTTGAAGATGAGAGGGGCAGCTCAGAGGTAATTTAAGGAAGTATTTTTCACAGAGAGGTTGTGGATGCATGGAACAGCCTTCCGGAGGAGGTTGTGGAGTCAAAAACAGTGGTGGAATTCAAGCATGCATGGGACAGTCATAAGGCAATTCTAGGGGGTGGGGGTAGGAAGAAGTAGGCTGCTGGTTAACTAGGATCTGCAGCTTATCCATTAGGTAGGGAAATGGGCAGACTGGGTGGGCCAAGTGGTCCTTATCTGCCATCAAATTCTATGTTTCTATGTTACTGACACAAGGGCAATCCTAAATTCTGTTTAAGTTTGCCACTGCAAGAACTGGGAAACAGTTCCTGTCTGTAATGACTCCGAATGGTGTTCTACTTGACCAGGAACTGAGTTTGCTTATTGGCTTTGCTGCTGTTGGGAACTAGCACTGCATTATCCTGTAATGTATTTGTTTCCCTATTTACCTCTGGGCTGAGCTGTAGTCTTGATAGGTTGTGATGATGTTGTATGGGTCACCCCTGTAGAGATCCTCTGTGACTGCGATGGATGGCGTGAGGAGGGTTTGTTTATTGCCCTGCAGGGACTAATGCTTGCTCTCCAGTTAGAGTGGTGCTTGAAGCTTCTGTTCTTCCGTGGTCAACATAGAGGACTTGGGTATTTAACGTTTGTGCTCAGTGGGCCTGAACCATCCTTAGCAATGCTTGCAGGCATGGCAAAGTCACACAACTCCATATCTTTTGGCAGTGATATGCAACTACCTGGGGAGCTTACAAGCACATAGCAGAAATTATTTAAAAAAAAGATTTCTGGTGGTCATTTTTGTACAGTACCAAAGTGCCCCCCATTTGCTATCGCTATGAAACACTACAAAACTTAACATAGAGACATATACATATTTTTCTAACTCCCAGCCCCAGACCCACACCCACATCCACAACACAAGCACCTACAGTACATTGAAGCCCTTTCTCTCACTCTTAATTCCTTTTTTTTCCTTCAGTTTATATTACAGGTCTCTGTCATCAAGTAGAATTTCTAGCTCCATGACACCAACTGCTGCTTGATTTGCCCCTTATGTGCTTACACTCCCATTCAGTTACTCTATCATCCTTCCAAGCCACAACTGCAACTGCATCTAGTTTTTTACCAATTCACTCAGGATAGCAACAGCACATGGGAGGCCTTTCACTTTCACTGATCATGAAGCCTAACACATGCAGTGAGAACAGCAAATAAAACTCAAGACAGGACATAAATAATACCAACTCAGCAAGTTTTTCTTTCCTTTTGGGTTGGGATGAGAAGGAAAAAGGGTAAGGTCACACACCTCAAACTAACATGTTATCTATGTGCAGCGTTTTTTGTTGGGCAGTTCTACTTAACATAAGCAAGTGTCTCATACATCACTGTGCAGCTGGGTATGCACATAGAAACATAACAACTAGTGGCTTGTTATGCCTTAGTGCTTGCAACTTCCTCATCAACTGAGCGCAATGCAAGACAGTGTGGTAAGAAACAGCATAGGCAAAACGCCGCAAAGCAAAGCCACGCCTGTCAAAACCAACGAAAACAAGAACAGCAAAACATGAAAAATGATGCACAGATTTGGACTTGAGCACATTTACTATTACAACACTACGCTGCCATGGATCATCACTCCAGTGCAACTTCAGGCAAAAAGCATAACAGTGGACTCATGCAGTTAAGACGTGCTATTTTGTATACTGTGGTCTTCCAGATTAAGCGCTATTGTCCACATGCTATTGACCATGCTGCATTTTGTACTCATGGAGTTGAAGTGATATGCTGCTTACGTGCTTTATAAAATAAAATAGCCTTGCATTACTTCTTTGAACAATCAAACATTTGTGATGAATAAGCCATTTCTCACATCAGTTCTTCAGATGGAACCAATAAATAACGAGAGGTCTCATCTTTAGGCTGTTAATGGTAATAGGAAATAATGTTTTTATCTTTAGATACCCTCCTGTTTTCCATTTAGTATCTTCCTATATTCTGTTTTATCCTTATTTAGTTTAATATTTTGTTATTGTGTTTGTAACTACCATGCATTCTTCACTCCTCAACAGCTACTACTCTCTTTTCATACTTCCAGAACATTCTGTGAGATCAGTTTCACCATTCTAGGCCTTTCGGATGAATAGCATGGAATGGTATAACTGATAGCAAGGAATGTCTCTGAAATATGAAAAGAACTGTAGCTTCTGAGGAGACTGGACACTACAAAACTTGATTATAACTTGATCTAAAATGGCCAGAGCACATTAAATATGAAAGACATGAAAAGAAAAACATGGAGGGATTGAACAGTACACAGTTATTTCCCATCACATCTAAACAACAACCTGAAGTGGCAGTTTTTTTGTAAGCATGTGCAGTATTCTCCATCTAAATAAAGAGACAGCGTAACTCCATTAATGTCATCAGTAGAGTGGCTTTATTCTTAAACTTAGTTAAAATTTATTTACTCAGGATAGCCAGACCAAAATGGAACATTAAATACATGGTGGGATCCTGTCTCTGCTTCAGTCTAAGAGGTCAGCACCCAGAAGTAAACAAAACTGGAGAAACTCCAGAGAAAGGAGGGAAAATGACTACCTCAAGTTCTGTGTTTTGAGTTATAGTGCCTGGGTACCAAAAAATGAGATCCATACAGAAGAACTTGGAATACAAAGATTATGAATCATCACTAAGTTGACTACCATTCTGATGAAGTGGGTAACAGCAAAATGTCAATTTTGGTTGTAATTAAGGTGACTTGTGTTTTGATATGTAAAACTGATGCCGTATATTGAAACTTTGGGTAACTGTGGTGCAGACAACATATTCCATCACAGACTAAGTTGCTATGACAGTTGGAGCAAACACCTCCCTTTAAGACTATAATTTCTGCTTTAGAGAAACCTGAGGCCCCTGAAACCGCCAATCTATCCTGCCTCCTATCATTGTTATGCTGAGAAGGACTACAGCACAAAAAGGTAAAGAAACAACTTTAGGATAACAAACATAATCAGGCAATACACTGACAATAAAACAAAAATCTTCTGATCTAAACAAGCCTTTACTTTGATTATTGTACCACTCTGCCCCTCGTAGCTTTTATCATATTTAGCTATCGATATTTTTCAGCTAGAACAACAATCTGAAATTATGAAAGTATTTACAAGGTAGTAAATAATAAAATTAATTATTTTTTTTTCTATTTGACTGACATGGACATTGGGGGTAAAGGTCTGACCCACAAAGATGGCCAAGATATGTGCCAAAGGGGCATAGCTGGAAGGTGTAGTTCCACACCCAGGGATGTCTGCACTAGAAGTAGTATCCAAAACCTCCATCCTCCACATGAGTGCTGGAGAGAGTGTTGCACTGAAGGAGAATCTGACAACTAGTGTGGCCAACACTGGAGTGGATCCCCTACTCTGCATGAAGCAAGGATTATCAAAATGGTAGTCCTCTGTGGACTGCTGTAATCCTTAAAGTGAACATATATTTGAAACTTTTTTTTAAAAGTACATGAAATGGCCCAAGCCCACCATGCCATTTTAGAAGGCTGGAGGCAACTTGCACCAGGCCAAATCAGGCCCTGGAAGGTCTGTAGAGCACAGGGGAATGTGTGAACATAACCATTACTGCTGCCTCCTCCATAGCATAACAGTGTCACCCTTTGTGCTTCCTCTCCAGCATGGATCCTATCATGTGAATTGTGCAGAGGCATCTCCATGTTCCAAAGTCCACCCCAACCCAATGGTACACTTATAGTAGTGGTGTAGATTGGGTCCAAGAATGTCTTATAAGGGAACACACTGGGGGCTGCAAATGAGTAGAAGTATCCACATGTGTGTAGCAAGACCCCTGCATTCACAGCCTCCTTATGTACTCCTGTATGGGCATTGGCACCGTAACATTCTGAAAAGTGGTAGGGCCATGGATTTAAGGGGTAAATTTTCCCCTAGTAATAATGCAAAAACTGATTTGGCCACTTATGAAAGTGGTAGGCCCATGGCCCTAGTGCCCTCCACACCGTTCTGGCACCTATGTATGTGGGGGTGAAAGTCCTCCTTGGTTTCTGTGGAATAGGCCTTAAATCAATAACATAATAAATTATTGTTTCTTCATTAAGAACCTTAGATAATGTTCAATGCACTGCATAATGAAATAAACAGGTAAAGTGATTTAATCGCTGAAAGCTGTAGGTAACAGAAATGTTTTTAACCTTGAACAGAGATCAGAAAAAGTAATTACAAGCTGCGCCAAAAAGTCTGTGAAAGCCAGTAGTAGGACTGTAAAGTTGATTTGCTAATATAATGTTGAAAGAATGGGAACTGGGTATTCTAGTGGATGCATCCTCAGTCTTCACTGTTTGCGAGCACTGCATACATGTACAAATTATAAGTAGGGGTGTAATAGATCAATCCCTGTAGAAAGTAGTCCACAAAGCCCACATCAAGTAGCTCTACTCAACTTGCAACGTTTTCCTTAGAGGAGGCTAATGTGTGAATTAGCAAGGAATGACTTATAATTAAGGCTACACAAACATGTCAAATTTAATGTCCACACTGAAACATGCAAACAAGGGATAACAAATCAGCTTCGTCATTAGTGACCAGATATCTACTAGACAATGATTTGAAATGTCAGTGGCGGTGACCATTTTGTATACTTGTGCTAAATAACCATCCAAAATGCTGTGACTTTATTGAGAGTTAAATGTATATTTTGTATGAGTGGGTGACATCGACCCCATTGTAAATGAGCCTTGGCTCAATTGGGCTATCCTTTTCTGGATTTCATCAATAAAATTACTACTACATTCAGTATTTTAGTGGTCACTGTATATTTTACACCCAGCAGTGAAACGTTATAAGTATTTCTGACTGGGCAAATCATGAATGCAACTAGCAAACAATAATAGAGTTCACCTCTAGCTGTATATATACCGTACAGTATATAAGGATGCTCAGTCACAGGTATAGGAACAAATAATACAGGCTTACCCACTCAATCTTGCTATTAAGCACTCAGGAAGTACTATATATATACACACACATATATACATACACACAGTATTTTGGACAGCATTCTAAATGCAGGTAGGACATTAGGGTTAGGATTGTCAACAGGTTGTTCTCATGTGCTAATGCAGCTCTCATGGCCAATGAGATTTCAACATCCAGAAAATGGAGACCCCCAAGCTAGTTACAGGGAGTAGTGTGAACAGTGAAAACAAACTAAAGTAAACACATATATCACCAACAGCTACACAAAAATGGCCATCTGTCGTCAAGGAAACAAATAACATTTACAAGATATGAGGGTGTACTACTCCTTTAGATCCAAATGTGCCTTTTTAAATCAAACAAGTAGGCAAATGACTGCTATATCAGCAAATACAATTATCGATACACAGGAACAACCTGAAAGGACTGGTTATCAGCATGCCAGCATTACAGCTTATGCATATCACCCTGCTAAGCTTCCTCTGTGCAGTTCAGTTGCATAACTAAGGGTATCTCTTGATACACCAGCATACAGAATATTTTCTATTTAGCAGTGGTGGCACCAGCTGATACCTGGTCATGTATCCCTGCACTGCACACACTAAAGCTGTGGGTACCTGGAGATAAGGGGAGGCCATGTCAGACAAGTCTGATAGATTTTGTTGACTTTGTGACCAGGAAAATAGATCAGGGTGAGGTGGCAGACATGGCCTACTTACATTTCAGTAAGGCTTTCAACACCATTCCACAGAGGAGACTCCTAAAGAAACTGGGCAGCTTGAGGGGTGTCCTAAGTTATGGAATCGGTGACAGTGGATGGTGGTAAATGGAGTTCACTCCGAGGAAGGGAGGGAGGGTGACCAGCGTGGTGTCTCGGGGCTCAGTACTGGGTCTAGTCCTCTTTAATGTCTTTATAAGTGACACTACAGAGCAGCCAGAAGGGAAGGTCTGCCTCTTTGCAGATGATACAAAAATCTGCAGTAGCGTGGACATTCAAGAGTGGGTGGAGAGAATGTCCAGAGACCTGAGAAAACCTGAAGCGTGGCCAATTGCAGCTGTGTTTCAATGGGAAGAAGTCAAAAATCATGCATTTAGGGCCCAGAAACCCAGAGGTGGAGTACAATAATGGGAGAAGAGGTACCGATCATCACTAAACAGGTGAGGGACCTGGGAGTAATCATATCTGATGACCTCAAGGTAACAAGGCAGTTGGTGGGGCTAGTGGGATGTTGGAGTGCATAGGGAGGGGTACCACCAGCAGAAGGAGAGAGCTGGTTTTGCTACTGTATAGTTCGCTGATGAGACACCACCTGAAGTACTGTGTCCAGGTCTGGAGACCACATCTCAGGAAGGACATAAACAGAGTGGACACTGTCCAGTAGAAGGCAAAAAAAAATTATCATAGAATCATAGAAGCTGTCGGCAGAAAAGGACACCAGTGGCCCATTGAGTCTGCCCTCCCCCCTTGTTCACAGGCCCACTCCTCCCTGCCCCATCCCCTCTTCTCCCTGACTAATCCCTTATATTTGTAACATTCCCTCTTGAATCCCTCCACTGTTTCAGCTCCCACCACCTCCTCTGGTAGTTGGTTCCAGGGGTCCACCACCCTTTTGGTGAAATAATGTGTCCTTAAACTGCCCCTGAATCTTCCCCCCTCCAACCTGAGACTGTGGCCCCTTGCTCTATCTGTGCTTTTCCTCTTGAAGAGGTTCTCTTTAGCTGCCCTGTTTATCCCCTTCACATGCCTGAATGTTTCAATCATGTCCCCCTCTCCCTTCTAGTCTCCATGGGGTACAGTTCCAGCTCCCTCAGCCTTTCCTCACAGGACACCCAATGTATTCCCTGCACCATCTTTTTGCCCTCCTCTGAACCCTCTCCACTCGATCCATGTTCTTTACAGATGGGGTCTCAAGATCTGGACCCTGTACTCCAGGTGCGGCCTCACCATGGACTTGTAGAGGGGCATACGTACCTCCCTCTTCATGCTCATTATACCCCTCCCTTTGCATGCCAGCATTTCATTTGCCTTGCCCACTGATTTCCTGCACTGGTTCCCCACCTTGAGGTCATCTGAAATTATAATAATCAGATCCCTCTCCTGCAGGGTCCTCATCCAAAGCCCTATGAGGAGAGACTGAAGGACCTCAATATGTACACCCTGAAAGAGAGCAGGGAGAGTGGGGACATGATAAAGACCTATAAATACCTCACAAGAGTTAGTGAGGTATAGGAGGGGAATATTTGTCAGAGGAAAAGATGCACAAGAAAAGGGGACATGCAAAGAAGCTAGAAGGAGGAAATTCAAGATAGATGTGAGGAAGCACTTCTTCACTGACAGAGTGGTGAAAGCTTGCAACAGTCTTCCAGCAGAGGTGGTTGTGGAAAAAACAATGTTGGGATTCAAGAATGCATGCATTAGGCATAAAGGAATCTTAGTGAAAAGCAAGAGTGGGAAGGAGCTGGAGATCAAGAAGGGTCTATAGTGACTATATAGGCAGGGAAAACATGGGCAGAATGGGTGGCCAAGTTGTCCTTATCAACCATCACATTCTATATTTCTGTGAGTCCTCTCTCAGGAGTTAGTATAGGAACCAACCAGGAGGAGGTCAAGAAGATCCATCCAGGTAAGGAGAGAGACAGAATGAGGTGACTGCCATAAGAGCATGAACTGCTGTGATTATGCCAGGACTAGTGTATGTGAGGGTCAAGTGAGGTAAATGGTTTGGTTACATTAGCTGTCACAAGGAGTCATGGCTACCACTGGCTGGGCCCCAGGTGATGTAGAGATTGGTCCAGATAAGTACAGCAAGTTGCTTGCTTGCTCTGCTTGGTAACACTTCTTCTCTTTTGAAAAGTCTCAAGTAATAAAAATGAGCAGTGCATACAAGTCAATCAGAGAGTCAGGGGGTTACTTAGGCAACATAAAAGCAGCACAAGAAGGTTTGAGTTTTTGATCATGTTGGTAAAGAAGAACGGGTTGCAAAAAAGGAAGCAGTCTCATGCAGCAGAAGCACCCAGCACTACCGTGACCCCAACTTCCCAAGGTGATGTGCGGCCTAACTGCTGTCACCAGCCAGAAGCCTCTTCATTCTCCAGTGACTGCCTCTTGCTTCCCAGTCCAATCTGTTTCAATTTGCTACTTTATGTTTTGGTAGTTAGCAGGCATCTGTTTGCTTTCCTTTTCAGAACTGAAAAGATTACTGGATGCAGCAGTTATGTGTGTGTTTGTGAGTGTGGGGGAACTGTTGTTACTCCAACTTTAGCTCATGCACTGAGGGTGGGGTCTAGGGATTTACATATTGTGCTGGGGGGAAGCTAGTGAGGGAGAAACCTGCTATGCTAGTGGGGCACTAAGAAGCAACTTGCTGTGCTGTCAAGGGGTGACTAGAGAGTAACATTCTGGTTTCATAGGTGAGAGATTATGCGCTGTATCGGGGAACTAGGGAACAATGTGATGGGCTGGGTGGACTTGAAAAAGTTGATGCAGTTTGAGGGAACTTGGAAGTAATGTGTGTGGAGAACTGGGGAACAATAACTGTACCAAAATGACACCTGAAAGAGTCAAGAGTGCATTTAAAACCCAAATACTTATGGTGGCCTAGGTAGCCCCCAGCCCCTCAGCCTATACTTATAATTCTCTGCTTCATTTGTACATACACTTTTTTCATGGCTGGTTACTCCATTAGTGCTGGATAACACTAGGACCTACTGTTAGAAAAACTGCCAGGGTGAAACATGTCAGTAGTAAATCACTACATCAATTTCTGATACATCTGTGTTGTTTCTGTGGAGCTACAATAACCTTAGCCACACAGAAAGATTAGAGGGAGGCTGATTAAGGCATGATGTGAGGAAGTTATTTTTCACAGAAAGGCTGGCGGATGCATGGAACAGCCTACCTCAGGAAGTGGTGGATATGAATACAGTGCAGGGCTTCAAAGAGGCATGGGATAGGCATAATGGAGCAATACAGATGAGTATGAATAGATAGGCCATTGATAGAGCAAAGGCCAATGGCACATTTGTAAGGTAGAAAAAGAAATGGGCAGACTGGATAGGCCTTGCAGTCCTTATCTGCCATCAACTTCTGTGTTTCTATGAAAGCATGGTGGATTCCTGGAACAGCCTTCCAGCAGAAGTGGTGGGGGCACAAACAGAGGTGGGGCTCA
The DNA here is from genome assembly GCA_016271365.2 of Neoceratodus forsteri. Taxonomy (NCBI): domain Eukaryota; kingdom Metazoa; phylum Chordata; order Ceratodontiformes; family Ceratodontidae; genus Neoceratodus; species Neoceratodus forsteri. Next base: position 857,063,866 of record CM028132.1, on the reverse strand, counting down.
GGAACATGTGGGAGAAGCATACAGGAATCATAGTGGAAAGAAAGAGGGAGGGAGAAAGAGCAGCAGATCAGGCCCTGTCTGTGGTAATAGTATAGGCAGGGAGAAATGGGCAGACTAGATGGGCCAAGCAGTCCTTATCTGCCATTAAACTATGTTTCTATGTTTCTTACCTAATGTATAAGCCTTTGTCCTACTTTTCATTCTTTACAAAGACACTTTTTGTTTTTAACTTTTTGTTGTGGTAGAGTTAACTTTGCTTGCTTGCCTGCTTAGATCAGGATTGCCACCCCTTAGAGCTCTGAACAGCAAGATGGAGTAGGTATGCCTATATTAACAAACTCTGGTCAGAGTCAATACGGCTGCTAATGTTTTAGCTGGATGACGGGCATAGAATAATCTGTGGCTTAGTTGTAATTTGCTTGTTGTAGTATTGTGATATAAAAAAATCCCACATTTACTGGTCAACAGGGAAAATGTTTATGGGGCACTGATTCAGCTACCCTCTGAGAACTACTTGAAATGGCTTGGGGGGGGTCAAGCAGATGATATGCAATGGTATAGATTCCAATGAAATCTATACCATTGAATGATAGATCTGCTGTGGTTGGCACCCCATTGACATTTCCCTTGGAGGGGTTAAAACAGTAAAGTTCACCTTTTCCAGTTTTGGCCACAAGCAGCAGAATGCTAAAAAGAAGTCTGCTTTTAGTGTTGGAAATGGAAAAGATTCGCTTGGGGAACTCATCACCTGTGATCCTGAATTGAGGTCTAATGATTAAATCACAGGCTTGGGAACCAGCACGTTTAGGTTAAAAACCCACCAGAGTCATTTCCTCACTGTTATCATGAGAAAGCTGCAGTAGCTATGTATAAGAGGTTAATGAGATATCATGAGTTAGTATGGTGCTTTGCAACAGGCCAAACTGAGTTTTGCTCCACTTCTACTAAGAAGCAGGTGCTGAAGTGCACTTTCCCAGTAAAACTGTTTCAATCACTTTTTTATCCTTCCTTTGCCCCTTCCCCACAACATATTTCTGCAGGGAAGACATTGTACATAAAAATGTGGATCCAGTTTGGTCTATTCTGATGGAGAAATGTGGCATCTGTGTTAGTCCAGTCTATGCTGTAGATGAAAACATAAAAAATGTGTTGCAGGTGATACCTTTTATTGGACTAACAACATTTTTTAAACTGGATTTCAACAGTTAAAAGACTGATAAAATGTATCACCTGCCTGTAACATATGTATTTTTTTTTCATTTATTCTGATGCAAACCAGTGTAATTACTTGTAGTATGGTATTGGATTGGTACCATTCCATGAAGACATACTGCAATCACAGTTATAACTGACCAACATTAGTTGCAAGTGGTAGTTATCCTTGGTGATCAGATAGACACCAGAGAAATCTGGAGCTTAAATTTCAGTTTACATTGCCACTTCCTGCATACCTATTTAAACTGGAGTCATTAGCATAATAAATGGCCTCATTTCCTCTCCACCATGTGTTTCCTCAGTACAGTACATACAATGGAGGTACAGAAAACTGCTGCTGCTAAATCAGATCTATATTAGTTGATTATAGAATTGTTCTTCAGTCACTGACATTTCTCCCACTTAGTTAAGTACTGTGTACTTAGCAGCATTCTTCCAGCTGCAGTGATGGCACTGACAACGAAAAAAAATGCTGCAACCATAGATTCATGAATAAAGTAGATCTGGATGAAGTAAAGGGAGTGGGATGGGTGTACCAACAGACACAGAAGAGCAGAAATCTTGTGCATACCAATGAGGGGATGAAACTCTAATGTGGAAATAGAAGGTAACATACTGCTGTTCCTGTTCCTGCCTGCCTTGCTCTCTCTCTCTCTCTACTCTAGTTAGCAATATGTTGCATAGTTATCACTATGCAGCCATAAAAATGAGGTAAACTAGCATAATTAGTTCAGTTTAAATTTTACCCAGATTCGTTGTATAGCTACCACTGTACAACCATAAAAATGAGGGAAACTAGCATAATTAGTTCAATTTACATTTTACCCAGATTTTATAAACTTTTGCCTGAATGTGCCCATTTTTACAGGAGCAAATAGTCTGAATTGAATTCTACATGGTAAAATCCATGTGAAAATGTGGTAATTTGGTGAAAGTTGACATAATGAAATGCACTTAGTTGCATTACACTAACCAAATAATTTGTACTTTACTTATTACCTCAATTAAGGTCCCCATTTAGCCCAAACCACTGACAGATCTGATGTACATTTGTGGGATTTTGTTTTGCTTCAGTTTTGCTATTTTATAAGACAGTCTGCCAGAGATGTTGTACTGAATTCTGCAGCAGCTGTTTCAAAATGTAGAATTATTCATATTTTTTATTTCAGACTATTCAAAGTTCAGGCCAATATGGTGCAGTCACACTCCGGAAACTTAGATTTCTCATCTAAGATGGCACAGATGTCAAGTAACTCTCTACAAGGATTCTGAAAATCAAATCAAGTAAGCAGTTCTGCACAGAGGAGAAACATTGGCATACTGCCATAGTTTCTGCAAATTACTCCACAGTTCTATAAATGCAGAATTGCATTTCATTTCTTTACGTGACTGCAACTATGTAATACACAGCTGAAGTTAATGCATAATACATTACATGCCCCCCCGAAAGGGGGAGCATTACAAACAGCAGCATTCATAAAACAATTTCAAGCTGTATTCTTACAATGTGTCCTATGTACACTTCACTTTATACACAATGTATTGTAATCATATATACCCAACACCAACTGTACAGCATTGTTTCCTGTGTCCGCTACTGTATATTTGTTTTTCCTTGTACCTGACGCTAAACTTTTTGACAATAGCTACCTGCCCAAAGGGTTTTATGTGAAATAAAACAAACTAAACAGCTGACAATCACATCTAAGACTCAATGTAACATCACACAATAATATGTAATATCTGAAAAAAAATGATTGGGCTGAAATGGCACAGAGATGCCATGCTCCAAATCAGAACTATAATTGAAGAATAGATGGAGACAGCACTGCCCCCCCAACCCCGTTTCATAAAGGACTTTGAATTACGCATACTTTGTATTAAAAAGCCTCAATCTTTTTCAATGAAAAGAATTAAAAACAAAAAAGCTTTAGTCTTGATTTCATAGTAAACTCAAAATACATTTCAGTGCAAACTGTTTTGCACCAAGACCACCAGTGCTTCATCAGACTGGTCTTGGCATGAAACTGCCAGGTCAGCTGATGCCTACCAATATTGGGGTGGGTTTGCTTGCTTGCACTGAAATGGATTTTAGCTTCACTACAAAATAAAGACTGAGGCTTTTCAACGCAAAGTCTGTGTTATTGAAAGTCCTTTACTGTACAAAAGGGGAGGTGATTGCTGTCTTCATTTCTGTTTCACTTCCAATAATATGTAATAATATACTGCACAATTTCCATGTACGAAGTTCATGGGGCGTGGACTGTGATGAGTCTATATTACAGTGTGGGGGAACAGCATGTGGCTTACAAATTCTGTACCTGGAGAGTGTTTTTTTTTTAAACTCTATTTTTGCTCCTCTTGATGGCTGGAACATGCTTGCCCCATACTCTGTCTTATTCGCTGGCACTCAGTTCACCCCCACCAGCCAGCCAGCCTCCTCCATGGAAGCATAGTGGGAAGGACCATGGCTTACCCCCCATGGAGAGCCCCCCTGGCAGGAGATGGACTGGGGAGAGATTCTGCATCACCCTTGGATCCCCGCTCTGACTTACTCCGGGCTCTGTTTGGCTGGAAGGAGAGGTTGCCCATTGCAGGCATCATTGTGCATGTCTTGGGGGGATTTCTATCTTATAGATTCCCCTAGGGTGCGGACATGCAATGACATCCAGTGTGCAGCGAGCATGCTTCTGTGCTCACCCACAGGATGTCCTCCACTGCCCAATCCCTGTTATGAGGCCTCTCACTGCTGCAGCCCCAGTCTCCACTGGGGTCATTAGAGTGGCAGGTGCACACCCCTAACCCTCCCCAGGAGAGGAGAGCAGCTCTCCCGAAGCTCAATCCTCTCCTCCCCCAGCCGACCCCCAACAGCCTGAGTCCATTCCCAAACCCGGGTTGCCTGTATGCAGTAAAGTGTGGCATCCAGCACCTCAACTCTCAGCACCACCAGGCCACCTGGAGAGTGTTTGGTAACTCTGAACCACTGGTCCCTCAAATTTATCATAAGTATATACCTTATTAAAACACAAACACTAAAAAAAGTTTGAAAATAAGAAACAAAAAAATAAACCACTTGAAAGCAGAAAAGAAAACTTCATGGCAGTCAAATGTGAAGAACACTTAGCATTATTTGCTGATGCAAATATTAGTTTAGAAGAATTAAATTAATTGCTTACCTGGTCGGAGCTGAAGAGCAAGTTTTTGCGGTGCTATTTGTGTAACATCTGTACTGTTTTTTTGACTTCCCATACTTAAGGGATTATTTTGGAGAACTTCTAATCTACTGCTGGGAAATTCAATGAAGTTCTTTTGACATCCTTTGGCTTGAAGACTATCAAGAGTGTCACATCTTGCTTGTATTAAAGACGTATAATTCTGGAGAAAATAAAAATGCAGTGCATGGTTTGGGCATGTTCATAGATTTCTCAGTAGATGCTAATAGATGGCTTCAGAAAGATCTGTAAGTAATTTGCTTATATATTTTATTGAATGTGAATTTATACCATGTCAAATCTGTCAAAATATAGAACTTATTTGAGCATGTTATGTCACAACTGAGAAAAAAGACATGTTATTTTATTCACTGATGTTATTTTTTAATGTTGTGATATCACACAACACCATAGCATATGTGGTATAAATAGGACATTGCATTGACTGACTGGAACTATGCTATTTATTTACTGTAGAATGTTTTCTTCAATCCCACCCTAGCACTCATGACTCCACTGCACTCCATCACTCACTGTTAGGCAGCACAGAGGGAAACATTCTATTGTAAATAGCTTATTTTCAGCCAGCCTATGCAATATCACCTATATAGCACTTTAACGCTGGAAATAAGACATTAATTCATACATTCACAAAAACCTTGGATGACCAAGGTTCTGCAAGCACAGATAGGACAGATAACCATTTTCAAACTAATGTGCCTCCAAGAAATGTTGCAACGGTCATTTAGGACCCTATTCAAAAAATAGATTATTCAATGTGGACAAAGGCATAGAACAGTCAGTTACTTATTTAATCCCTCCACTGTTGGTTCTGTGCCGTATACTGTCTCTTCTCTGCCATGTTAGCATGCCTATAGAATTCAGGAGGGATGGAAGGACTGTGCTAGAGGCAGAGTCAAAACGATTATCACGCTACTAATGAAAAACCATTGACCCAGCTGCAACTGATCCACTACACTAAGACAGGGCACACAAATCATGCCCATATGGGTTGTTGAAATTGATACTGCAACAAACTTATCATATCCTCTGGGCTATTCTCTCTTCAGTTTGTGCCTTTCTACTCCTTACTGTTTTCCTTGATTCCCTCTGTTTCCCCCGATACACTTCCCTATCCTCCTCCTCCCTTTGTATCTCCTTATACCTACTGAATGCTACCCTTTACCTTTTCAGCCAGCTCCATGCAGAGACTTTTTTTAATGCAAAGCATTTATCCCTGGACATTCTCATGCCCCAGTAAGGTCTTTTGACTACAGTTGCATTGTTTTAATACTTCAGGAAAAAGTTGTTTTTCTACAGGGTGGGTTGAGGGTAATATAACATAGCTGTTGCTATTAGAGAGGAGTTAAATACCCTTCCCCCAAAAGATCTCCATGTTTGGGCCTAGAAAATAGAGCCATATTTTCCATTCAGATGTGATCCCTGCAAAGTGTATAACCCCACCCCCCCAAAAAAAATGCTAGCAAAAAAATTGATGGGAAGCCCAAATAAATTGTTCAATTAATGCCCAGCATTAAAGGGCAATGTTATTTCTGTTATTACCTGCATGGAGCTGGCTGAAAAGGTAAAGGGTAGAGTTCAGTAGGTATAAGGAGATGTAGAGGGAGGAGGATAAGGAAGTGTATCGGGGGAAACGGAAGGAATCAGGGAAAACAGTAAGGAGTACAAAGGCACAAACTGAAGAGAGAATAGCCCAGAGGTAATGAAAGGGGACAAGACATTTTTTAGGTATATATGTGAAATGAGGAAGATGAGGGGTAGGACTGTAAGCTTAAAAAGGGAAGGAGGTGACACTGCAGAGTGGTTCCAGGATAAGGCTCTGGGCTATTCTCTCTTCAGTTTGTGCATTTGACACAGTCCCACACAAAAGATTACTATACAAGTTAGCCAGCCTGGGAGTGGGTCCCAAGATGACAGCCTGGGTAAAGAATTGGCTGGAGAATAGGACACAGAGAGTAATAGTGAATGGAGTCCACTCTGAAGAAAGGGGGGTTATTAGGGGGTACCGCAGGAGTTCAGTATTAGACTGGTCCTCTTCAATGTCTTTATAAGCGACATTGCAGAGGGACTGGAAGAAAAGTATGTCTCTTTGCAGATGACACAAAGATCTGCAACAGAGTTGATGCACAAGGTGGGGTGGAAAGGATGAAAAGGGACTTGGCAAGGTTAGAGGAATGGTCAAATGTATGGCAGCTTAGATTCAATGCTAAGTGCAAGGTAATGCAGCTGGGAAACAAAAACCCAGGGGAAGAGTACACAACGGGGGTGAGATACTAACAACAACAAAAATGGAAAGGGACCTGGGGGTAGTCATATCAGATGACCTAAAGGTGGGCAAGTAATGTGAGAGGGCAGCAAGGAGGGCTGGGGGGATACTGGGATGCATAGGGAGAGGCATCACCAGTAGAAAATAAGAAGTTATTATCCCTCTGTACAGACAGCTGGTGAGACCCCATCTGGAGTACTGCGTGCAGTTCTGGAGACCCAATCTCTGCAAAGACATAGACAGAATGGAAGCTGTCCAGAGGAGGGCAACTAAAATGGTGCAGGGTCTGTACCGGAAGACATATGCAGAGAGACTTAAGGAGCTTAATATGTAGAGCCTCGAGGAAAGGAGGGAGGGGACATGATAGAAACTTTCAAGTACCTCAAAGGAATCAACAAAGTCCAAAAGAGTAGCATCTTTCAAAAAAAGAGGCATGCAAGAACAAGGGGGTACAATTTGAAGATAGAGGGGGGGCGGCTCAGAGGTAATTTAAGGAAGTATTTTTTCACAGAGAGGGTTGTGGATGCATGGAATGGCCTTCCGGAGGAGGATGTGGACTCAAAAATAGTGGTGGAATTCAAGCATGCATGGGACAGTCATAAGGCAATTCTATGGGGTTGGGGTAGGAAGAAGTAGGCTGCTGGTTAACTAGGATCTGCAGCTTATCTATTAGGTAGGGAAATGGGCAGACTGGGTGGGCCAAGCGGTCCTTATCTGCCATCAAATTCTATGTTTCTATGTAAGGCAGACATCCTGAACAAATACTTTTGTTCAGTGTTCACAGAGGAAGGAGAAGAGGTGGGGCACAAAAAAGTAACAAAATTGTGGTGGGAGGGAGGTAGACACTAGTCCATTTTCAGAGTACAGAGTTCTGAAGGGATTCGCAAATCTAAAGGTTGACAAAGCAATGGGACAGACAAGGTGCATCCAAGGTTATTGAGGGAGCTCAAGGAGGTACTGGCTGCACCTCTGACAGTACTATTTACCAGCTCACTGGAAATGGGAGTGATTCTGGAGGACTGGAGGAGGGTAGTCTCACTACACAAAAGTGGTAGCAGGAGGAGGCTGGCATTTATATGCCAGTCAGCCTGACATGGGGAGTTCATGAAATCACCATTGAAAGAAAGGACTATACGGACTGTGGAATATCTTGAATTCAGTGGGTAGCAATACCTGAGGCAGCATGGATTCATGGTGGGGGGGAGAGGTCAAATGAATCTGACACATTTCTTTTACTGGGTGACAAAGGAATTAGGTCAGGGTGGAGCAGGGGACATGGCCTACCTAGATTTTAATAAGGCTTTCGGCACTGTTCCAAATAGAAGACTAGTAAGCAAGCTGGTAAGCTTAGGAGGGGGTCCACATGTTGTAAACTGGATACAAACTTGGTTAGGGGATAGGCGACAGAGGGTAGTGGTTAATGGAGTTTACTCCAAGGAAGGAAGGGTGGCCAGTGGGATGCCTCAAGAATCAGGGCTGGGACCAGTCCTCTTTAATCTCCTTATAAGTGACATTGCAGAGGAGCTGGAAGAGAAGATCTGCCTTCTACGGAAAACACCAAAGACTGCAATAGGGTGGACATTCTGGGGGGGGGGGGAGTTGGAAAGGATGAGCAGAGACCTGAGGAAACTAGAGGTGTGGCCAAGGATATGGCAGCTGGGTTTTAATGTGAAAAAATGCAGAGTAATGCACTTAGGACACAAAAACCCAGGGGCAGAGTACAAAATGGGTGGAGTGGTATTGATGACTGCCGAGCAGGAAAGAGATCTGAGGATAGTCATATATGATGACTTAAAGGTGACCTGGTATTGCGACAAGACAGTTGGGAGGGCTAGTGGGATTCTGGGGTACATAAGGAGGGTCATCACCAGCAGAAAGATGAAGGAGACATTGTCTCCAATAGATCACTGGTAAGACCCCACCTGGAGTAATGTGTCTGGTTCTGGAAATTACATTTCTGGGAGGATATACACAGAGTGGAATTGGTCCAGAGAAGAGTAACTAAAGTGGTACAGGGTCTGCATCAAAAGCCCTGGGAGGAGAGAGTAAAGCACCTCAATATGTACATCCTGGAAGAGATGAGAGAGAGGGGAGATATAATAGAGACCATTAAATACCTCACGGGGTTAATAAGGTACAGGAGGGAAGTATTTTTCAGAAGAAAATGTGCTCAGGAACAAGGGGACATGCTATGAAGCTGGGGGAGGGTAGATTCTGGAGAGATATGAAGATGTACTTCTTCACAGGAAGAGTGGTAGATCCCTGGATTAGCCTTCCAACAGAGGTGGGGTTGGGTGAACACAGTGGTGGCATTCAAGAATGCATTGGACAGGCACTAGGGAATCATAGTGGAAAGGAAGGGGGATGGAGAAAGAGCTGCAGATCAAATATGGTCTGTGGTGATAATGTAGGTAGGGAAAAATGGGTAGATTGGATGGTGCAAGCGATCCTTATCTGCTGTCAAATTCTGTGTTCCCATCTTTCTTTGTATCTTTTTGTATGTTTAACTGAGAAAAGTGGTTTGTAATGGTGTGTTTTTACCTCTTGAGAACACCAGGCACAGTGTGGTCCAAGCAGCAGACAGTCTTCACAGCTCACTGCACTCCCGAAAGAACAAGTACCTATAAGCAGAAGCCAATATGGTCAAAGAGCTCTCTTGCATTACAACAGTTGCTTTCTTTTATAAAACTTGGATGGCTTTATGCAACAATAGATTGCATTGACATAACAGTAGTACCTTTGACAGCAATCAGTGTTTCAAGGTGCTTCGTGATACAGTGGAGCCCTCTTAAGTGCACACCCTGGGGATAACGTTTTTGTGCACTTAAGCAGGCTGTGCATTTAACCAGAAAATCACTTCTGGGCACATATCACTGTTTATGTATTGTGCTTTATTAAATACCAGGCGCTCAAGTTAAAATGACATTACCGCACTATTCTACAACACAGTACTACTTAAAATAAATTCTGGCCAGAACCAATAGAGCTGCAGCTGAGGTTATGGAAGAGGGTCCGGAGGAGCAGCGATGTGGAGGTGGCTTATTATATACTTGCCAGCAATGGTGCCTCACTATCTTGGTATACAGCAACACAGATCTAATATTATAATAAGATGCCAGTCACAAACAAGTTCAGTAACTATAAAACAGTAAGTATTTCCATACTCAGATATACAGTAGTGTCTTGAAATGAACAGGGTCTCAAACAGTAGAATGGAGGTTCACACCTAATTTGTTACAAAGTCCACATTTCTACTTATGAGAAACTAGATAGTGTACTGTATGTATAAAGATCCTGTAATGCAGAAAATTTACAGTTCAGATTTCGGTAGCTGTTAATCAGAAAAAAAAATATTTCCCGTCAGTTTACTGCTTCTGGAAATGTCTCTGATAGTCAATCAGGGATCAGTCCTTTAAACGTACAGCCCCAGTCCCTTATCTTGCTCAAGGTCAGTATAAGCATAGTCACCTATAAATTGTAAGACCAGGGGTGATGAAGGAAAACAGATGTTATGAATGATGAAGAGGGAGAGATACAACTCTATTGGACTCCTCCACACTGTACTTCTGTGGTAGTGTTTGAACAGGATGCCAACCAAGGTGACAGAACTTTAGTGGTGTACTGTACATGCATGCAGTCAGTGTGCTACTGCTGTGTTTTGCTTATAGCCCTTACCTGGCATCTGCTTTTACCATTATTCTTAGTACGTCATTGCACAAGAAGGGTGTGCATTGCATGATACTGTGTCAAAGCACAATTTACTTTTATTTTTTGTGTAATTTCAAAACAATTTTGGAAATTAAAAATTTTGTATTTTATGCATGATGCAACACGTCAGACCACATTTTGTTTGTGATTTATGATAACACAATTCTATTATGCAGTCTATTGTTCTCACTTCACAGGTGTCAGCATGGCTCTGTTGGTAACACATCCGCCTCTGGACCTGAAGGTCATGGGTTTTCATCCCACACCAGGATTGGACTCGTACCTAAAATTGCTAGCACCCAATTGCAGTATTAGGGGGTGCTATACTGTTGGGGTGTGCCATCCTTCTGATGACATGTTAAACCGAGGTCCCTTCTACCCACCTGGTGCTGTCCTGGTGGGTGTCCAGGTGGAAGTAAAAGAACCCAAGGAATTCTTTGCAAAGAGTAGGGGACATTCCCGGTGTCTTGGCTAATATTCCCCTTCCCATAAAACCAGTTCATGCAATTTTCCAGGCTGTGTGGGTGCTGATGTGCGATATGGCCATCACTACACATTCAGTCACTTTACTACCAATCTAGCATTGTTTGTAAAGCACTTTGGGATGCATTGTGTACGAAAAGCTCTATATAAATGCTGATTCTTCTTCTTCTCTAACCTAACTGGGCATCTGATCTGTATTATACCTTTCCTGCACAAGATGTACATGACAGGATACTATGTCAAAGTGTTATTTGCTTATTTGTCTTAATATTGAACAGTTTAATTTACATGTAGACCTTAGAAGGTCATGGACACCAAGTATCACCCAAGTTATTTTGAGCCTTGTTTGTCATTTAAGTTTACATTACATACCATGGTTCCATTGTAGTTGTTCATCTTTTACTTCTGCACTGTTTTCCACATGCACTAGCACATTTTTGCACTGTACTTACACAGTCTTGCTTTTGACCAGATATATCATCCTATTATCCTTGTCACCTAAGCATCTTCATGCTACCTCCACCTCTGCTATAATTTAACCTGCTCCATCCATGCCATAGTAATCCCTACTACTATAACTATTCTAGTATGAGTATGTGTTAAATGTCTGGGTTGTTCTTTTGTTCCCCTCCCTAATATTCTAAATTGCCTACTGTAAATTGCCAGCTATATGCGCTTTGTAATGAAACTGTGTATGGTATGTACCGTGGATGTATTCCAATTACCAATTGTATGTTCACTGAATGTAACTGATGTGTTAGTGTACCTTGTGTGTATTTCTATTCATCCTCCATATCCCCTTCCCCAAGGTCACACCAGGAGATGAGCAACCTGTTGCTCAGTGTGCTTTCCTGGTGAAACATTTCAATAAATAAATAATGTACCCTTTTCTCAGATCACACCAGGAAACAAGCCTTGACTCAGTGAGTATTTCCTGGTCACCCATTTCTAAATGAATAAATAGCTACATAAATACATAAATACATGAGATCTTTGACTATGATTTATTACATTTCTTGTCTCACATTGTAGTACAGTTTATGCTGTTTGCTGTGATACTGTACATGTGTTTCAAGCACAAGTTGTAATAGCAGATTGTTTTAGTGAGGCTGCACATTATTTATTTATTTTATTTATTTGTTCTATGATTACAAGTACCTTTGAGCCAAGGTGCTTTTACAAAGGTTCCATGTTAAGTGAATGAACAATACAAAACATAACAAAAATTTGAATAAGCAATGCAGAATATGGTATACACACAATTCCAAGTGGTTGAATACATACATTTGAGGGGAGGTAGGTACCAGAACAGAAATCTGAGTAAACAGTGCAGAACATGGGATTCTAACAGTCTCAAGCAGATGAGTACAGACAGTTGAAGGAAGAAAGGTACCAGGGCAGGGCAGGGTTAACAGGGAACATTTGAGACAATGAAGGGACACAAAGGAGAGGTGCAGCCATGGGCATTGCCAGGCTTGAGTAAGTGCATAGCCGGGGAGGGAAGGGAGGGATGGGAGGGGAGGGAGGCGAAGGATGTGAAAGAGAGGGAGAGGTAAGTGCTAGGAGGGAATCAGATTAGGAGGAACAGTCAACAGGAGCTGGAGGCAGAGATGTGGAGGTGGAGGTTGGTTTTGATTGGGCCAAGCTTTTGCAGAGAGGTGATGTCGTTGTTGAGTCCATTAAACCAGGAGGGTGCTCAGTGAGCAAAGGATCTTTGGTCCTGTGAGGTGCTGCACTAGGGGATGTGCAGTATTTGATTTTCAGAGCCCCTGGTGGGGCAGGGGGTGCATGCAGCATGTAGGAGAGCTTGGATTCCTGGGGTTGCAAGGCCTAGCATGATCTTCTTGGCCATAAGGCAAGCATGGTACTTGATACAGTTGGGTAGTTGGAGCCATCCCGTTTGGGCATAGAGCTCACACGTGTGGGTGAGACAGTGGGATCCTGTAATGAGATGGCAGGCTTTGTTCAGGGCCAAGGATAAGCGCCTAAGGGCTGTGTCAGTAGCAGAGCCGTAGACAACCAGATCATAATCGATTAGTGAGACCACAGAGCTCTGCACTGCTATCCTTAAGGCATCTGAGGTAAGGCATTGCCTCTGCCTGTAGATAAGCCCAATGTGTGTGTTAACAGCTTTGGCAACAGTGTCAATGTGGATGCCATAAGACAGGTGACTGTCAAGAGTGATTCCAAGATATTTAAAGGAGTGAACTTGATTGAGGACAGTACCGTGGCAATTTGTGATTGTGAGGGGTTGAGACCTATGCTTGTTGCGGGATCCACAGAAAAGCAACAACTTGGTTTTCTTATAGTTGTGGACCAGCTTTTGTCTATTAAACCATTTTTCAAGGAGGTGAAACCCATCTGGAGCTTTTTTTGGAGTAGGTGGAGGTCATGATGAGTGGCATGGATGACGGTGTTGTCCACATAGAGCAAGATTTGTTCAAGACAGGATTGTAGAAGATTGTTTGAAAAAAGCTGAAAAGGAGTGGCCCAAGAATGGATCCCTGAGGGATTCCTGAGTGGACAGGTCTAGCATCGGAGAGGATATGAGCAATTTTCACTCTTTGGGAACGGTTTTCCAGGTAGCGCTTAGAAACATAGAAACATTGAATTTGACGGCAGATAAGGACTGCTTGGCCCACCCAGTCTGCCCGTTTCCCTGCCTACTGGATAAGCTGCAGATCCTAGTTAACCAGCAGCCTACTTCTTCCTACCCCCAACCCCTAGAATTGCCTTATGACTGTTCCATGCATGCTTGAATTCCACCACTGTTTTTGACTCCACAACCTTCCTCCGGAAGGCCATTCCATGCATCCACAACCTCTCTGTGAAAAATACTTCCTTAAATTACCTCTGAGCTGCCCCCATCTTCAAATTGTGCCCCTTGTTCTTGCATGCCTCTTTTTGAAAGATGCTACCTCTTGGACTTTGTTGATTCCCTTGAGGTACTTGGAAAGTTTCTATCATGTCCCCCTCTCCCTCCTTTCTCTCAAGGCTATACATATTAAGCTCCCTAAGTCTCTCTTCATATGTCTTCCGTGCAGACCCTGCACCATTTTAGTTGCCCTCCTCTGGACAGCTTCCATCCTGTCTATGTCTTTGCGAAGACTGGGTCTCCAGAACTGTATGCAGTACTCAGATGGGGTCTGACCAGCTGTCTGTACAGAGGGATAATAACTTCCTGTTTTCTACTGGTGATGCTCTCCATGCATCCTAGTATCCCCCAGCCCTACTTGCTGCCCTCTCACATTGCTTGCCCACCTTAGGTCATCTGATATGACTACCCCAGGCCCTTTCTATTTTTGTTGTTGTTAGTATCTCACCCCCATTGTGTACTCTTTCCCTGGGTTTTGTTTCCCAGGTGCATTATCTTGCACTTCTTAGCATTGAATCTAAGCTGCCATACATTTGACCATTCCTCTAACCTTGCCAAGTCCCTTTTCATCCTTTCCACCCCACCTTGTGCATCAACTCTGTTGAAAATCTTTGTGTCATCTGCAAAGAGACATACTTTTCTTCCAGTCTCTGCAATGTCACTTATAAAGACATTGAAGAGGACCGTCCTAATACTGAACTCCTGCACCCACTAGTAACCCCTTTCTTCAGAGTGGACTCCATTTACTATTATTCTCTGTGTCCTATTCTCCAGCCAATTTTTACCCAGGCTGTCATCTTGGGACCCACTCCCAGGCTGGCTAACTTGTATATTAATCTTTTGTGTGGGACTGTGTCAAATGCCTTGCTAAAGTCTAGGTAGGCCACGTCCACAGCCCCTCCTGATCTACTACTTTGGTCACCCAGTCAAAGAAATCTATCAGATTTGTCTGGCATGACCTTCCTGCTGTGAATCCATGCTGCCTTGGGTCCTGTTCCCTCTGGCCTCTAGATACTCACAATTCTTTCCTTCAGAAGTGATTCCATCATTTTCCCTACCACTGAGGTTAAACTAACAGGTCTGTAGTTTCCTGCTTCTGCCTTGCTCCCACTTTTGTGAAGGGGAATCACATCTGTCCTCCTCCAGTCCTCGGGTACCACCCCATTCTCCCATGATTTGTTAAACAGGGTAGTCAGTGGTGTCACTAATTCTACCCTTAGTTCTTTTAGAATTCTGGGATGAATCCCATCAGGCCCCATTGCTTTGTCCACCTTCAGTTTTAAGAGTTCTTTCAGAACCCTTTCTTCTGTAAATGGGCTGGTATCAACTTCTGTATCCAGAGTGTTTCTACTGTTTGTTTTAGGTACCTCCTCTACCTTTGTAAATACTGAGCAAAATATTTGTTTAGTATCTCTGCCTTTTCACAGTCACCCTCTGCCCACCCTCCCCCTCTTATTAAGCCTCACTATCCCTCCCTTGGTCTTCCTTTGCTCCCTGATGTACCTTTAAAAGGTTTTATCCCCCTTCTTAACTGAGTGGGCTATCTTTTCCTCGGTTTGGGCCTTTGCTGTTCTGACTGCCTTCCCAGCTTCCTTTTGCTTTAACTGACACAGTTCTCTATCCTGCTCCTTCTGTGATTCCTTGTACTTCCTGAAAGCTTTCTTTTTCTCTTGAACCTTCACTGCCACTTCCTTTGAGAACCATAGTGGTTTCTTACATCGTTTAGTTTTGTTTATTTGCTTCACACGAGGCTTTGTTACCTTTGTGATGGCAGTTTTATTATTCCCATTGTTTTCCACCCTCCTTCCTGCCCATTTGCTAGTGCATTCCTTAGGCACTCACCCATTTTGGCAAAGTCAGCCCTCCTAAAGTCCAGTACCTTTGCCTTTGTATGGCTTGACTCTATTGCTGTGTTTATTGTGAACCATACTGTTCGATGGTCGCTAGTTCCAAGATGGCTACCCACTTCTACATCTGTGATCCTCTCTTCATCTCCATTTGAGAGAACCAGGTCTAAGATTGCTCCCTCTCGAGTGGGCTCCAATACTAGTTGTCTAGGCATGCCCCTGTAGGGCATCTAGAATAACCCCACTTCAAGTGGCTGCTGCAACTGCACTCCAGTTAACATCTGGCATATTCAGATAGCCCATCAGCAATATCTCCTTTTTCTGCCATACTAAGTATACTTTCTATCATTCCTTGTCCATTACCTCCCCCTGAGAAGTCTGTACAACCCTGTGCGGATTGTGGTGCCATTGCCAGTCTCCAAATTTACCCACAGTGCTTCTTCTCCTCCCTGTTTTCCCTTTTGTTCTGTTGCTTTGATTCCTTCCCTTATGTAAAGAGCTACTCCTCCTCCTCTTTTACCCTCTCTGTCCCTCCTGCAGATAGTGTATCCTGGTATGTTTACATCCCAGTCATGGTTTTGTGTGAACCATGTTTCTGTGACTGCCATGATATCCAGATTTTCCTCCTCCATCAAGGCCACTAATTCAGGAAGCTTTTCAGTCAGACTATGGGCATTGGTACTCATTGCTTTCCATTTCTTGATGGCTTTACCTTCTGTTGCAGCATCCCCCACTGACCTTTCTACCTCGGCCTTTTTCTCATTTAGTACCCTGTTTTGTAGGGAGAGGCTGGGATTTTCCTGCTGCTTATCAGTGCCTCCCCCCTTGACTTGTTTAAAAGCTTGCCAATGAAGCATTTAAACCGATTGCTCAAAAGACTTGTTCTCTTCCTGGACAGATGCAGACCATCCTGCCAGTATAGGCTGGTGTCCTCCAGGTGGAACCCCAGTCCCCAATGAAGTCAAACCCCTGTGCTCCACACCATTTTTTCAACCATTCATTAAACTGCATGGTGCAAAGTACCCTTGCCTCACTCATGCCATTGACAGGCAGCACCTCTGAGAAGGATACTGTGTGTGCTACTTGTCTTAGGCCCCTCCCCAGTTCTACAAAGTCCTTCTGCACTGCTCTAATCTCATGTTAAGCCAAGTCATTTGTCCCTAGGTGGACAATGACATCCAGCTCAGACTCCCAAGCAGCTGTTCTCATGATCCTGAGGATGCGCTTCCTGTTTCTCCAAGCCATGGCACCAGGCAGGCACCTTACTTCAGTTTTCCCTTGCTCCCCCCATTTCTATCCCCCCTAACAATTGAGTCCCCCACCAGGAGCTGCTTCCTTTCCTTGTGGTGTCCTCTGCCTCCTTCCTGTGGGTCTCCCTTGTGACAGGTGTCCTCAGCCTCCTTAATCTCCTCTGTGGGTGCATCCATAGGGGAGCTGTGCTCCCCCAGAATGGTGTATGGATTGTGGAGTGGAACAACTGACTGGGTGTGCCTCTGTTCCACCATCCTCACCCTCCCTGAGCCCACTGTGGTCCAACTGCTGTGCTTTCTTTGCAACCTCTGAGGTAGTGGTGGTGGCTCTGGTGCTCCCTGGATGGGGGAGGTTCCCTTCCTACCATCCAGTCTGGCCTGGGGGAAGGTTCCCTTACTGCTGTCCAGTGTGGCCTGAAGATGGGACAATCCCTCCCTCAGGGCAGAGAGTTGTCTGCAAATAGGGCAGCATCTCAGCCTCCAGAAAGACTCCCGGAAGACTGCTGCCCCACGGCCATTACATTGCACTACTTCCCACATCAATCAATCAATCAATCAAAATCTTTATTTATTCAGGCGAACATCATTGAGCATAGCTCATTTACAAGATGGACCTGAGTGGTCATAACAAAAAAGGTTACAGAGTGTATACAAAAACATGATATTGAAATAGCACAAATACAAACATTTATGAGTGAGATAGATGTACAATTATTTACATATATAAGGCAAAGGACAGTAAACCAAAACCTATTAAAGGTGAGAAACAAACAGTTTGGTAGGGATAAGGCTTGGATAATGGTACATGGGTGGGCATATATGTTTGAGGTTTGATGTGGAAAGGACCAGAGGAATGATAGAAGAATAGGGAGGAGCTTTAGAGGGGGAGAGGGGAGTGGGGGGTGGGGTGTGGGAGGACTAGGCCTTGTGGAAGCAATTGCATGAATCTGGGATTAGGCTGGTTAGGGGCACATGATTATGTACTTTTGTGTGTGTGTGTGTGTGTGTGTGTTTGTGTGTGTGATTGGTTTGTTGTATAGAAATATATATATTATACAATGTGCATGCTTATATTTTCAGTGCTGTGTGCTAGACAGGATATGACATTGATATGCACCTTGCACTCCTGAGGAAATGATGTCAGAACCCCAGATATAAAGGAAGTATTTCCAGGGGTGGTGGGGTGACGGGTGGAAGGGTTGGGCCTAAACTGTGCCCTCACAAAACAATCAGCTAAGAGCACTGACCCACCGCTGCGATGAGTGCCTTCCTGTCAGCAAGATACCATACACAACAATTTGACAGAGAAAATCCCCTGCTAATCAAACAGAGAAAAATCCAGACATCCAAGTCAGACACAGGTAAACCTCCCCAGCCCCAAAATAGCCTGGTGGTTTGTGCTCTGAAACCAAGATGTAGCCTCTGGGGAAAGTCCAGCACTTTGAAGCTCTGCGATGAGTAGTTGGTGATGGACGGTATTAAAAGCCTTAGTCAGGTCTATGAAGATCGACCAGTTAGTTGATTATTGTTCAGGGAGCTGTGGATTGCACCTGTGAATTCTAGGAGGGCAGATTTAGTGCTGTAGCCTTTTCTGAAACCATGCTGCTGCTTACAAAGGATGTCATGCTTAGCCAAGTATTCCGTCAGCTGGTCAGAGACTAAGCATTAGCATTCAATGGCCTTTGAAAGGGGGGTTAGTATGGATATAGGCCTATAGTTCCCATGAAGGGCCTTGTCCCCACTTTTGTGGACTGGCATAACGGTGGTGGATTTCCATCTGTCGGGGAACTGGCTGAGGGTGAGGGAGAGGTTGAAAATCCGAGTAAGTGGAGATAGCACTTAGTCTAGCATAAGGGACAGTAGTTTAAGGTTGAGTGTGTCCCCACTGGTTCTTGAACCGGCAATTGCTTTGCTGATATCCTTGCACACTTCATGCCTCCTGACTGCTTTGAGGTAAAAAGGCGGTTGAATCGAGGAGGCGGTGGGGGTGCAGCGGGAGGTCGGCATCGAAGAAGTCTTGTGGGAGCACACTACTGAGATTCGAGAACGCATTATTAAACATGCTTGCAAGTATGGCAGGGTCCAGAGTTAATAGTCCCATCCACTTCCAACATGGTAGGTGATGTTTTGGGCAGTTTCCCTGCAACTTCTTTAAGATTATTCCAGAAGGACTTCCCCTTACCCCAGGTGTTTGTGACAGCATCTTTGTAGTAGTTACTTTTCTTCAGTCGTATTGCTTTAGTGCAATCATTTCTAGTATGTTTGTAGTTTTGTATATCTACTTGCCTACCGGTGGCCCGTTTCTGAGCCCAGAGGTGGTCCCTAGATTTCCGCAGTGCTAGGAGCTCCATGAAGAGCCAAGGGTTGCAACATCCTTTGACTTTCCTCTTTTTGTAGGGGGTGTAGGAGTCACAGGCAGCATTGAAGGTGCTGATGAAGAAGTCAAGAGCAGAGTTGACATCCAATGCTTGGAAAATAGGGGATCAGTCTTGTTGTCTAAGGTGGGATTTGAGGTGCTTCAATTGACCATGTGGGAGGATTCTGCTGATAATTAGTTTGGATGGTGGGAGGCTGAATTTATTTGACCATTCACAGGTGACTGGGGAGTGTCACTTAACGTATCAGGTAGGATGGAGACTTTTGAGATGCGGGATGGGTGGTTAGTCAGGATCCAGTCCAGGAGAGAGCATGTGCCAGTCTTATAGTTGTACCTGGTGGGGTTGGTGACCAGCTGGGCGAGGTTGGCAGCTGAAATAGCATCCTTAAAGCCATTTACATCCAACCCAAGCCAATTAATTTTAAAATCACTCATAAGGATAGTCTCAGAGTCTGGGGGTTAGGAGCGAATAAAGTCCAGGATGGAGTTGAGACCTTTACCATGTTCCTTCAGAGGGATATAGACAGCAGTAATAGTCAGCACCTTGTTGTGGGCCCTGAGTAGAATTCTGATGGGTAGAATCTGAGCAGTTGAGCCCGAGGAGGGGGATTGAACAGGGTGCCTAGGAGAGTGTCTTGGAGGTAGATAGCACATCCACCACCTCTTTTAGAGGTC
Organism: Neoceratodus forsteri; assembly: GCA_016271365.2. Taxonomy (NCBI): domain Eukaryota; kingdom Metazoa; phylum Chordata; order Ceratodontiformes; family Ceratodontidae; genus Neoceratodus; species Neoceratodus forsteri. Next base: position 857,043,937 of record CM028132.1, on the reverse strand, counting down.
CTGTCAAGTCTGAAGATGTTATATCCTGGTAGGGTAATTACACTGTCTGGGATTTTAGGAGTGAACCAGGTTGCAACAACCACAAGAATATCAGGGTTGTGCAGGTGGGCAAATATTTGCAGGGTATCGAGTTTCAGTAGGAGGCTACAGATGCTGAGTGCTGCAAAGGTGAGTGCCCCAGAGTGACACTATCAGTGGTCAGAGCCTGGACTTGTGGGGCCAGGGTTTGGATGTATATTGCCAGACATTAGTAGAAGAAGAAGCAGGAGTTTTAGGGTGCACCAACATAGTTGTTTGAGGGAGATTTTCTTTGTGTCTCTCATATAGGAGTGAAAACTCCATTGTAGAGTATAGCATTGTTTACTACAAGTATGTACTTCAACAATACAGAAAATGTAAAAAAATGGGGAAAATGTAATAATATATATATGTATGTATATATATATATATATATATATATATATATATATATATATTACATATATTCATTTTATTTCAATGTCATTTCTCTTAGTGCAGAACAGTATATACTTGTTGTGATGAGTAGGTCATGAAGTTGTTTGCCAATCACATCATGAAATAAAATACAAAGCATCTACAAATGGCAAGAGGAATGTCCCAGGTCCCATCCCATCTCCTTCCCATTCTATCTGTCATAAGAAGCAGACAAAAAATATTAACCAGACACACTATTAACATTGCTAGTAGAGTAATCCCCTTCCCAAGGCAGGCCAGGAAGAGTAACATCTCATACAAAAATCAATAAAAGGTGGATTGTGTCATGCTGAACAAAACATGCTAGCCAAAAAAGAAATACTGTACTTCAGACACTCTTCTCATAATCAGATAGGATAAAACAACTGTAAAAGTAATTGGTAAATCAGGGCCTTTGGAGGAAAAGCCAGAGCAGAATCCAAACCAGTCCATAGCTGCTTCACTCATACCTACACACAGTAAAACATCAATTATAATGCTGCTCCAACCCAAATGATGAGACCTGCCTTCTTAGGTTGCCAGTCCATAAACTGGGACTCATCTTTGACTGAGGATTGGCCATAGAACAATGAATCTTGCTACTGCTTGAGGAAAGGTTCTATCAATTTCAGAATAAAGCTAAATTCCATTTGCTTATTCCTCTTGATACTGTTGTGACTTGTATCTGTGCTTTTGTCAGATTAAAACATTAATGAAATTCACTTTATTCTGGCTTTCCCCTGAAGTTGAATCTGGTGCAAACATGTTGCCATGTGGCAGAATCCTGGTGTAAGTCAATCTGACCTCATTAGTCTTGTCCTTGCTGAGCTGCACTAGCTTCCTTTGAGAAACCATAGTGACTTCAGGTTCTTCATGTTTATGTGTAAAGTCATTAACAGATCAGATTATAGACCTCCTAACTGCCCATATCTCTGGTCACCATTTAGAATTCTAAGGGGATGATCTCCTGCAAGTTCCAAGATCTCAGCATAATGTCGCAGGAGACCCTGCAGTCTCAGTATATGCCCTTGGTTTTGCAATACCCTACAATCCAAATTAAGACATGACTTGTGTTTAGAGGTTTTTATTTAAAACAAGTGTAACCCCAAGGGCGCTATCCCAAGGGCTACTACCCCTGCCTGTTCTGACTGTAACAGGGTGAGGGGCCTAGATCCGTTGGCGGGTGCCTCCACCCAGAGGTCGGGGTTAGAACAGTCGAGGTTGACTTGGTCACAGCTCTCTGGGTTGCTGCAACCCCACTTTCTTCCCACTAGTGGCCCACACAGTTCAATTACAGTGTCCTTACCATATATACTTACCCCACCGGCTCGAACCACTCAGCTCACTCCGGGGAACCCCTGAAAAGTAAGGTGCAGTTACACAATATTCACTGGGCAGTAATTCGCCATTAATACACAAACTAGCCAGTGTACCTTTGCAAAACAAGCAATCTGATTTATTTAAGGGGAGATAACAAGGACCGGGGGGAATCAAGTTGATTGGCTTACCACCACATTATATGAGTATCTACCTAGGGCTCTGTGCACAGGCCTAACCTATAAGTTACTGTCTATGGGTACCCAAGCCCTAAAGGCTAGTTCCTCGATGCAGCTGGTTGGGGCCCTGACACAAGCAAGCATTTAATTCCTATGAAGACTAAATAGAGCAATCAGGCTCAGTCAGTGTAGCCAGCAAAGTAACCAGATGGTCTTGCCCTTACTAGGAACATTTGACAAGGATCTACCCTGATTTAGTACTCATGACTCCAGAAAGAAGCACACTCTCACACCACTTGCAGGACCGAGCCTGTACTTTGAGCACTTCTCCACACATTTATATGCACTGCAGATGGGTACCATACCAGGCAGCTGCTGTCCTTCTCGATACCTGCCCGCCATACACTGGGCCCAACCGACGCAGCTTCACTGTTCCTGACAGACTGAGTGCGATTCAAGCAGATTCTCCAGTCTTCTACAGGGTGAGCCTGGTAGGTAGCCACACTCCTGCACGGCCTCCTCTGACTGCTTCCCAGTGGATTTAGTCCGAATTCACTGGCGTTCACCAATGCTCGACGCTGGCCTTACACGCACTTCCCGCACGACTGCTCAAACGTCACAGGAGCCCCCGAGCTCCTTACTTGCTCACAGCCACAACGTCTCTGCCCCTGGACAGTATGGGGCAAGCCTCTCTGTTTGGGTGCCACCCGCTCCCATTGGTAGGCTGCTGAAACCAGCCAGTGAGTTCACCCCTCATTGGTGCAAAAAAGGGGCCATGGTCCAGAACTTCACTTCCCAGAACCTCCAGTTGTATCCCCATTGGTCAGCCGGCTCCATTGAGAGTCCCGATCCTGGTTGGTCACCAGTTACTCCATTTTAGAACCCCCCCTGACTCTATTGGACCCTTCAGACAGTCCTGGTCGAAAATGGGGGAACACAGCACACAAAGTCCAGCTGCAAGAAAGGCAGGTTAAACAGATTACATTTCCGCAAACACATCTAAAGGTGCGGGGCAAACAATTACACTCTCTGGGAAGTGCTCACTTCGGCCCTTTCTCGGCGATATCGTAAACTGGAGCAATTAGTCAGTGGCTCGAGGGACTCGAACAGGAGAACACACAACCCCCATAAACAGTGACCATGTCTGCAAGCAGACAGCTCTTAAAGAGACAGTACGGGGAAGCTCTACAAGCACTCACAGGGCCATTTAAACGGCTTTAAGCGCCGAACGCCGACCACCAGAGGGATGCTTAGACAGCTCCTAGATGGCTGTTAGAAACCCCAATTGGTAGGGGGGTTACACCAGTTACAGAATTCTTGTTCAGTACTGATCTGAATTAATGACTGATACTCTGAAGATGATTTTTTTTCTGATGTAACATGCAATTCATCTTGTCTATTATGCTATGATGTATGGTACTCTGAGTGCTTGCAGTATCTTAAACAGGGAAAAAAGCTAAACTTGAACGGTTTTGAACTTTAAGTGCCCTTCCATGCTGTGGACACTCACTACCTCCTCAGTCTCCCTACTACTACATAAAAGGGCCTTACTTGAAGAACAGTCGCTTGCTGTTACATTGTGAGCAAATTGAACTGCTGCCTTAACCACCAATATTTTCTGATATAGTGCATTGTTATTTATGAGCCAAGAGGCAGCAGCTTGGTTCTCAGGAATGTTAGCAACAAGGTAAAGGAGTCACACTGTGGGAAATGGGTTTCTGCAACTTGATGAGGGAGTGGTGATATAGCTAGTGGCACAATCAAAACTGTTACAACAAGAAAATAAAAAACAAATCAGATAATACAGAATGATGGGGGAAGTTCTAATTTTTATTAGGTTGTTCTATGACTTTCTAGTACTAACAAAGACACTGGATATAATGAGTCTGTCCCTGTGGCACCAGTACTACATGTGTGACCAAAGACTAAGTATTAGTCTCAACCTTTGCATCTATGCCTGTGGGGTACTGGATTAGATGTGAAGACCTCCTGCTCTGGACAAGGATAGGCAAGGAAGCAGTACATTCCCACCTCATTGTGTTTTGTGACAGCACTGATGATGTGGGTAATCATATGACATTAGCTAGTCCTTACTCTTAGAATGGCACCATGGTAGGTCTTCACAAGGATTGGGTAGTGGGAGGGTACGTCAATAGGGAAAAGATCCAACTAACAGCCAGTGATGTTTGCCATCACTTCACCAACCTCAAGGCTAACAAAAGACCCAACGGTTTTCATTGTTGCCTCCACTGTACAAAATCTATGTTCCTGGTGGGCTGGAATGCCACATGTCCATGTCTGCTGGAGCCCAACCACAGGGTAATGGACAAATTGTTTGTATAATGGCAAGAATCTCATTCAATAACACAGTAGGATGTATAGTAAGTACCTATGTCATAATGGCAGCTGTGGGACACAGCAGGCTGAAAATCAGGAGTTAGGTAGTTCAGTGGCTGAAGAAAACAAAGAGAGTGATAAAAAGGTGTAACACAGAAAAACAGATCATAAAAACACTTCTGTATGTTCATATCTACCTGAAACATATATTGCACAACATGGGCATTTTTTAGCACGCAGCCTCATTAACAGAAGTATTAAGTGCTGCTGTCTGGCCTCTTTAATATTTGCATTGGGGCCAGAACTTTGGTTAACTGCATTTTGAAAGTATTTGACTTCCAAAACCAAGGTAAATGCAGTACAGTACTTCCAAAATAAAAGTAGGTTGGGGAGACTTTTAAAGGGGGAACAAAATTATGTAACTTCCAGTGTTTAAGGCACTGTAGAAAAAACAGATGTTTTTTATTTTTCATTAAGGAATTTTTTTTTGTTGTTGCCAATAATGTGTGTAATATTAACTTTTTTTTTGTATCTTCTATTTCTGCTCTCCCTACCTCCAGATTCTCTCCAGCATGGGCGTCTCGGTCAATGGTGTCTCCCGTCCAGCCTGAAGTGCGGTTCACACAATTCCAGTTGGGAGGCTGTCCCCCATCACCCATATGGCATACCCAAGCCCCCCTGGTCTATGTCCTCTGGGGAAGGACCGCCATCTCCTCCGGCACCCTCTATATGGGATTGGTGGGGCAGGCTATGGGGGGGAGCCAGAACATGTGTCCTTACGCCCAGCAGTGGACTTGAAGCTGAAGCCACTGGCCCCGGCTTCGCCTACTGGATGGGGAGGGTTTTTTACCTTATCCCCCCCCAATGAGGGCAGTGCGATGTCACCCAGCCCTTTAAGTGCGTGCACCCGCACACATCCAGAGGGCAGCTGCCCAACGTCGTAACCCTAACGTTGGGTCATGCGGCTGTAGTACCAACCATCGCTGGGTGTTGCGACTTGCATGGGACAGTCCCCTTATCCCTCCCCAGGAGAGGAGAGCAGTCTATGGACACTCAATCCTCTCCTCCCCACCGACCCCCAATGACCCGAGCTCATTCCTGCACTGGGGCCCCAGTGTGGTGCGAGGTGTGGCGTCCAGCCCCTCAACCCTCAGTGCCACCGGGCCGGCCATGTAATATTAACTTAAATATGCATTTGTCAATGCTGAATGTTTGCTTGCTGGCATTAGCAGTGGAAGTGCAGGAGTTAGACAGATGCAGTATAGGAATGGCAGTGAAGTATTGAACTGATGCCAACTCTACCCTCACTCTGCAGAGATGGACAGGCATTGGGGTGTGCCTTTGGGTCGTCGCCCATGATGGTCATGACATTTCACCTCACCCTACTCTTCAGACACTGACAAGTGTCGAGGTGTGCCTTGGGGTGTTTGGGCTTTACATTCACCTCATTCCATAAGGAAATATGCTTAAATGGGTGCAGTATAGGAGAATGGGGTGAACTCTGGGGGCAAAGGGTCCAAAGTACACCTTGATGCCTGTCAATGGCTGGAGGCTGGGGGTTGGGGTGAAATGGCATGAGCATTACTGTTGACAATTCCAAGTCACACCCCTGACGCCTGTCAGTCCCTACAAGGTAGGGCGTTATGGTCAAAAACCCTAATGCCCTGGGAGTTTCTTGGTATTTTTACTCCAAGTTTTCCACATGGGTTTGTTGTGACCCCACTGCATGAACAGTGACACTATCAGTTTGTTACGGGAAAGGTGATTTTGCAGAGCGACTGTGCCATTTGGCGTCACTGGTGCGAAAACACATTTTGAACAGGATGTGAAAAATGACAGGTGTGCTGTTCATGAGGAGGTGTAAAAAATGGCATTGTTGAAAATCTGGAGTAAAAATATACAAAAACTGGTGTAGACACAAGCGTGCATAGGAACTGCGCAATGCACACCTGTAATGTAAGTTGTTTGGGGATTTTTTACAGCAGATTTTCAACATAGGCATTTTGGGACCTCCGCTCATGAACAGTGTCACTGTGATTTTCGTAATCTGTCCCGAACACTAATTTCCTACAGCGACCGTGCTATTCTGCGCCAGAAATATGAAAACGCATTTCGGCCAAGGTGTGAAAAATGACAGCTATACTGTTCATAAGAAGGTGTGGAAAAATGTCAATGTTGAAAATCTGGACTAAAAATATTACAAATTTGTAAACTTACGAGGGTGCATGGAAATTGTGCAATGCATGCTCGTAACAGAGTCATTTTATGGACTTTTGTCACCAATTTTTCAACATAGCCATTTTAACACCTCTGCTCATGACCATTGTCACTGTGATTTTCTTAATCTGTCCCAAACATTGATTTTGCACACCGACCGTGCTAATGTAACTGAGTTCAGTCCTGCCCAGTAACGTCTTTGACCCCATCCCAGTAGCAGCCCTGCTCACTCTCCAAAGACCTCCTTTCTATCTACGTACCATCTCCCCGCTGGAGGCTAAACCCCTTCTGAAAAAAGCTGTTAGTAGTAACAACCCCGGCACTGACCTACTGGACACTAGGTTACTTTGTCTGACATTGGATGCTATCCTGGTCCCACTTAACGAGCTGCTCAACCACTCAGTGTGTCTGGGGCAGTTCCCCAGCACATGGAAAACTGCCATCATCACTCCCATACTAAAGAGTGGCAATCGAGCTACCCCGGGTAACTATCGCCCTATCTCCATCCTCCCCCCACTCTCTAAGGCCCTTGAAAAAGTAGTTGCCAACCAGCTTGCCGAATACCTGGCCATGCACAATATCCTGTGCCCTGAACAGCATGTCTTTTATGCAGGTCACAGCACCACACCTGCACTACTTGAATTCTCCAACTTCCTGCATTCTGCTCTTGATGCCATAAGTACTGCCGGTGCTGTGTTCATTGACCTCTCCAAGGCCTTTGACATGGTTTGCCATCCCCTCCTGCTTGACTTCCTCAGATGCCTTGGTTTCTCCCCCGGCCTCCTTGCATGGTTCACCAGCTACCTCTCTGCCAGAACTCAGTGTGTAAAAATCAATAGCACCCTATCTGACACATGACCTGTCCACTCTGGGGTTCCCCAGTGCTCCATTTTAGGTCCTCCTCTTTAGTCTCTACCTCAACTCCTCCCCTTGGCCTGTCCAAGTAAGATCCTCTCCCACGAGATGACGCTAAGTTTCGCCCTCTGACCCCAACCCCAACACACTCCAGGCCACCCTCCAACAAGCTTTTGATAGAGGCTGAGCATTGGTTCACATCACAAGGCTAGTCCTGAACCTCAAAAGACCAAGCTATGCTCTTCTTGCATCACCAAAGCAAAGCCAGTGGTACCCCTCTCGTGATACTGCCTAGCACACTAAACCCCATTGAGCAGGTTTCCTCCTACAAGTATCTGGGCATTACCTTTGATTCGGCACTCTCCCTCCATTCCCATATCAATGCCCTTTCTGCTGCCACCAATGTCAGGATTGGACTGTTATACCACCATAGGGACTGCCTACCACGAGAGGCCCTTGGATTGGCAATCACCTCCTCTGTCCTGTCACTAATCGACTATGGGCTGCCCATCTATGCTGCAGCTGACAACACTGTGCTTGCAAGAATCCAGCTCTCTTTAAACAAGGCCTGCAGGCTAATGCTGGGAGCCCCTAGGCGCACCCATACGTGCCTGCTGTACTCTACCACCAACTTGCTCAACCTTGAAGAAAGACTCCGCTTCCAAACCTACCTTCTTGTAAAAAAGACCCTGCTAGGGCTCTTCCCCCCTTGGGTCGCCGCCTCCCTGCAGTGTGCCTCCCCCTCAGTCTCTAACCACAGCACTGTCAAAACCTCCCTTATTGTCCCCAAGGAAAGGACCTCTATGGCCCAGAGATCCTTTTGCTATTGGACTCCCTCCAGGTTTCAATTCCCTCCCAGCCAACATAGCTGACTCCACTAAGCTTGGTCCTTTCAAGGTCTCCCTCAGAAGCCATCTGACAAGCACTAACTGCTGCAACTGCACATAATCCCCCACCTGCCCCTTACCCTCACCCCTGGGCTGGGTCTGTTCTGTCTACTTTTGCTGTATATGCCTGGGGTCTCAGGCAACAACTGCTGACTAATTTAATAAAATATCTCTGGTTGCTACCTGACATGGTACTCGTGTACCTATATTATGACTACTGTGATCTACCTATTACCATGCTTGTACCACCAGTGAATGCCTGTAACACTGGTTGCTTTTTTAATCTAAGCGTTATGTACTGTACTGTTTTGTTTGCTGTGATACATTGCTCACTTGACAAGGTGCCTTTGTAAATGAGTCTATGACTCAAAGGTCTGTAAACCGATGATCTAATAAATAAATTAAATAAATAAATAAATAATGTGCACTACATGTGCGCAAACATATTTTGGGTGAGATATGAAAAATGACAGCTGGACTGTTCATAAGGAGGTGTGGTAAAATGGTAATGTGGAAAACCTGGGTGAAAATATTAAAACTCTCAAAGTTATGAGGTAGTAGGAACTGCGAACACGTCTCCAGTCGAATTATGGACGCCACTGAATTCAACATAGGGTTTTTGCAGGTCTACCTCATGAACTGTGACACTGTTGTTTCATTACTCGGTTCCAAAAGATGGTTCCGCGCAGTGACCGTGAAATCACCATTCGGGACCGAATAACAAAATGACAGTGACTGAGTTCATGAGGTGGGGCCCCAAAACCCCATGTTGAAAATTTGGTGAAAAAATTCCCAAAAATGACTGTTTTACGAGGGTGCGTTGCGCAGTTCCCGAACCCGGGTCGCCAGCATGGATGCGTGGTGTGGCGTTCAGCGCCTCAACCCTAGTCTCCACCGGGCCAGCCACTTTTGTTACTGATGACATGATCTGAGCCCTGACCACTGATCGATGATTTGGGGGCCAATTGTCCAATGCCTTGCAAGCTCAATCATCCCCCCTCTTTAACACATGGTGGGCACCACAGTCTCACTAACAGACTGAGTAAGCATACACCCAGGAGATATGATGAATTAGCCTGTCTCCACTAAACACGCAAACCTTTTTTGTTAGCGGGTCCCCCTTCCTGCCCCCACTCCGTGATTGGGGAGCCAATAGTCCAGTGACTGGCTAACTTTTCACCCCCTCCCAAACTCGCAGCAAGTGCACCAATCCCACTGACAAACTGGGGAAGCACATATCAAGGAAGGATGGAGGACAAATGTGGGGCTGGTGGAATCCGTGATGGTGCTAGGCAGACGTAACACCGTCAGCATCACCTGCTTGCTCAATCTGTTGATGAAAGTGTGGCCCACTTGTGGGTAATGGAGAGGAGAGACTGAAGTAGCTAGCTGTTGGATTATTGTGCCCCAAATCACTGATCTGGTGTTGGGGGATGGGGGTCTGCCTTTTTTTTTATATGTAATTTAGTCTTTATTGAACTTTTGAGGTTAAACAGAATACACATCCTGTAACTCTGTTATTAACATTCACAAAAAAGCCAATGTACTGTTTAAATGTTTACAATCGTGCAAGTATTATTATCACTCTCAGATCAATTGCAGGATCGGCAGGACTTCAAGAGCCTTTACCAAAGGTATGTGGGGATTTTGAGGAGGTCGGCAAATGAAGGGGGAATATGCAGACAGATGTTGCCAACTCCTGGCATGATGCCCAGAGCCACATTTTCAAGAGAAGCCATTTAAAGCAGTATTTCCTCCCCTCCTCCAATCATGATCACACTTTCCCACTCACCATTTTTAAATTAATATATTAATAAAATGATCAGGAATGGAAGCTTTTCTAAAAATTGGAATTTGGGGATCTTATGGTAGGTTGGGAGGGGGGTATACTCCTGTGTCTATAATGAGGCTGTGGGAGGGGAGGGCCTCTGAGTCTACATGGAGCTTTAACTCAGTTCTGCATCATGACACAATTTTAGCCACAGCTACAGAATGAGACAAGTTTACATTTTATGACTAATAAGACCCCTGGGATGCATCATGCCATTGTTGATGTCTTCAAGGTGTTTGTCAGAGTCAGAATTATAACATTTATTTCAGCAAAAAGATGGCCTCTGCTGCCAGACTACTGTACTTAGACAGAAACCACCTCTTTGTCTCGCGCTGCTGCAACTGCTCACCCAAGCCCCTCCCCCACTCGTTTCTCCAGCTGCCCACAGCCCTCCCTGACAATGTCCCTTGGTCAGCTAACCAACACCCCCTGAAGAGCATCTATTTCAGCACTACTGCTCTATATCCACCCCCCAGCAAAAATCCCACTGTCTACCTAGTACCCTATCTGTCCGCCTCTCTATCGCTTCCCCCTCTGGACTGTACCTCAGTCACTATATAAGGCAATCTGCCATCCCCTTTTACGCATGGCCTGCTCATGTACCTATGTAACCACATGAAGCTATGTTATTATATTCCTCTGTATTGCCTACTCATGTACCCATGTAACCGTATGAAGCTATGTTATTATATTCCTCTGTAATGCCTACTCATGTACCCATGTAACCTTATGAAGCTATGTTATTATATTCCTCTGTAATGCCTACTCATGTACCCATGAAACCGTATGAAGCTATGTTATTATAATCCTCTGTAATGCCTACTCATGTACCCATGTAACCGTATGAAGCTATGTTATTATATTCCTCTGTAATGCCTACTCATGTACCCATGTAACCGTATAAAGCTATGTTATTATATTCCTCTGTAATGCCTACTCATGTACCCATGTAACCATATGAAGCTATATTATTATATTCCTCTGTAACTATGTGGTGTTCTGTTTGTATGTAAACTGTACTTTGACTGATGAGGAGCCTTTGGAAATGGGTCCTTGACACAAAGGATTGTAATTCCGATTTGTACAATAAATAAAATAAATAAAAATAAATAGAAGCATCCTCTAGAGAGGCTGAGCCAAAACACGGAGAGAACAGCCTTAACCCAGATTTGTGCCTTGTTTTTGCCAATATTAAGTACATGTTTAGCAAACACCAACCTAAAATGCTGCATATGCACTATTTCATACTAGACAAGTCTACAACCCACATAAGCTGCAGCAGGGTATAATAAAAAATCCCTACCATAGGGGAGCTAGCTATGTATTTACTGACTGCCCAATTCCATTACAGATTCCAGCAGTTTTACACCAAACTATACTATTTTCACAGCACAGCCACATCAGCTTAGTTAGATGAGTAAGAGAAAATAAGAACGGGGAAAGTTTCCCAAGATGGATCATAACCTCTGAGAGATCAGCATAGCTGGCATTTCACTAGATACATAGATACATAGATACATAGACAGTGTCGGCAGATAAGGGCCTATGGCCCACCTAGTCTGCCCATTTGAGCTTGTAAATTCAGTTTGTTTTCCTAGAAGTCTGTTTCCCCTTACCCCTGCCCTCTAGAATTCCTTTATGTCTATCCCATGCATTCTTAAATCCCGTGATTGTTTCAGCCCCCACCACTTCCTCTGGCAGAATGTTCCACTTGTCCACCACCCGTTCTGTGAAGAAATTCTTTCTCATGTTTCCTCTGAATCGTCCTCCCTCCAACTTCATCCCATGCCCTCTAGTCCTGAAACATCTTTTTCGCTTAAAAATAGTGTTTTCCTGCACCCTGTTCCTCCCTGTAAGATACTTGTATGTCTCTATCATATCCCCTCTCTCCCTCCTCTCCTCCAGGGAGTACATGTTCAGTTCCTTCAACCTGTCTTCATAGGACTTGTGATGCAACCCATGCACCATCTTTGTTACCCTCCTCTGAACCTTCTCTACCCTGTCTATGTCCTTACGTAGGTATGGTCTCCAGAACTGTACACTGTACTCCAGGTGGGGCCTCACTAGTGTCTTGTATAGCGGAATTATGACCTCCCTTTTCCTGCTGGTGATGCCCCTGCCTATACATCCCAGCATCCTGTTTGCTTTACCTGATGCCTGTCACACTGTTTCCTACCTTGAGGTCATCAGAGATGACAACCCCAAGATCCCTTTCCTGCTTGGTGCATGCTATATCCTCACCCCCAACTGATATATTGTGCCAGGGTTTTTGTGCCCTATATGCATTATCTTGCACTTCTTTGCATTGAATTTCAACTGCCAAACCCTTGACCATTCTTCAAGTTTCTGCAGGTCCCTTCTCATTCTGTCTACACCCTCTGGTGTGTCTACTCTGTTACAGAGCTTTGTGTCATCAGTGAACAGTGAAATTCTGCCTTCTAGATCCTGTGCAATGTCACTGATGAAGATGTTGAATAGGACTGGTCCCAGCACTGATCCCTGTGGTACCCCACTGGTTACTCTTCCCTCTGTGGAGTGACAGCCATTTACCACCACCTCTGTGTCCTGCCACCCAGCCAGTTACCTACCCACCACACTGCTGTCCTGCCACACCCATATTCCCAGTTTGTGTAATAGTCTTCATGTGGCACAGTGTCAAAGGCCTTGCTGAAGTCCAGATAGGCCATGTCCACTGCCCTCCCTGATCCACCTCCCTAGTCACCCAGTCAAAAATTCAATGAGGTTGGTCTGACATGACCTCCCCTGGTGAAACCATGCCGCCTTGGGTCCTGTAGTCCATTGACAACCAGATGTTCCACTAATCTCTCCTTCAGTAGTGCTTCCATGATCTTTCCACTACTGAGGTGAGGCTGACTGGTCTGTAGTTCCCTGCTTCCTCTTTGTTCCCACTTTTGTACAAGGGGACTACATCTGCTGTCCTCCAGTCTTTGGGTACCTCCCTGTTTCCAGTGATTGGCTGAACAGGATAGCCAGAGGTTCAGCCACCACCTCTTAGTTCTTTAAGGACCCTGGGTGCACCTCATCTGGCCCCATTGCTTTATCAGCTCTTATTACTTCCAGTTCCTTCAGGACCCTTTCTCTTGTAAAGGGACTTGTGTCCATTTCTGTACCATTCTCACCCCTTGTACTCCTTCAGACCCATTACCCCCTCTTCCTTAGTAAAGACTGAGCAGAAATACCTGTTCAATATGTCAGCTTTATTGTTGTCATCCTCCACGTGGCTCCTATCCTCCCTTCAGTCTCACTATCCCTCCTTTGTCTTTCTTTCTTTTTTCACTTATGTACCTGTAAAGGTTTTGTCCCTTTACCCACTGATTTTGCAATGTGTTCTTCTGTCTGAGCTTTGGCTTCCCTTACTGACTTCCCCTGCCTCTCTTTGTTTCTCCTGGTACTTCTCCCTATCCCCTTCTGCCTGTGTCTTTTTGTATTACCTGAATGCAATCTTTTTGGCTTTCACTTTCTTTGCTACCTCTTTGGAAAACCATAATGGTCTCCTTTTCCTTTTCCTCTTGCTAACCTGCTTAATGCATAATTCTGTTGTTCTTATAATCCCCATTTTAAGTACTGCCCACTGTTCCTCAACCCCTGATATACTGCCCACTGTTCCTCAACCCCTGAGATGCTTTTTAATCCGTTTTAATAGTAATACCCAAAGTGACAATGATTCTACAGGAACCCCAACAGGTAGAACAGATTCACAATGAGAGGGGCAATCATTTTACTAACAAAGTAACACGGAAAAGATGCCTGTGTCTGTCAGAATTACAGTCCAAGTGGGTGCCAAGCTCCTAGCTCTACTGGTGCAGCACATGACTTATGAAAAATTACTGGCATACATCCCTAGCTCACGTGTACCTTTAGCTGCAGTTTGATATTGGCAGGCCCCTTGAGAGGAATTCTGGACTCTGCGTAAAGTTCAGACTCAGGGGACCCCTGCTAGCTCACAGCCCTGTTCTATAGGTACAGTATACTGGGAGGCTTGGGCCCTCTTGGTGCTGGGCCCCAGGAATTATCCCCTGCTCCCCCACCCTCTCGAGGGCCCTGGATCCTGGGTTTGTGCTGCCAGCTGCCACATAATCCTGCTCGACTGCCATGGACACCACATTTTACTGGTCTGGTGATTAAGTGCAGATGACTTTAGAGACCATCCACAGTACTTACGATCGGGTGTGTGGTGGTGATAGTCTGATCTCTCTCTCTCTCTCTCTCCTCAGCTCGTCATCCTCCTTCAGTCAGTTTTGGGCTCAGGCTGGCTGCTGATGGCTCAGGAATTGGTTCTCGAGTCGTCCCCTACTGTGGCCTGGTGGCCCCTCCCTGGCCTTGCTCAAAAAATCTAACCACCATTGAGACCCGATCTGACCAACCCCCACCAGACCCAGAGGACTCTCTGACTTTCTCCCAACCTGACCTCTCCTATCTCTAGTTTTACCCTGGGAGGGCCGCAGGCCCCAACTCTCCTCCTCCTCCTCACTGTGGCCCGGCCACATGCTGCAGCACCATGGCTGTGGGCCTTTTCTTGATGCTGGCAGCTGCTTGGCTCCTCACTCAGTCATGTTGCCCTCTCAGATTGGGCTAAGACTTCCGCTGACAGCCTAACACCCCACGCATGCCTGCTTTGCTTGCCCATGGCTGCTGAACTGACCGACAACCCACCACCACAGAGTTGACACTGGCACGGCACCTCTCGTTCTCTGCTCTAGTCTCTCCTTCCTGACTCAAATACTATGCTGGGGATTCCGGCAGCCGCTTGAATAAAATGTAGAAAACTGGCCTGCCCAATCGAAAAGCCAAAAGGTCACCGAGCTCACTCTGCGCTCTCCTGTCCATCACCCTAACCACTTTCTGCTGCAAGCAAATCACCACACCAGACTGATGCATGCATATGGTGCCTATAAGCCCTCCCCTGGCCAATCATAATGTGGCAATGCTGGCAATGCCACATTGCCAACCAATCAGTCCAGCACTCAGTGATTTGGGGAGGCAAACCAAACAGCCAGCAGAAGAACTAAAGGCACAAATTTTAAATAAAAACAGAAGCACCGTGCCTGCTTGCCAAATTAAACAGAAGGAGGGTGGGGGGATGCCGACAGCCGGTTTAGCCCCATGCAGGTAACAGCAGCAGCAGCAGCAGAGGGCACTGAGCCCAAAAAAAAAGGCAGGCAGCAGGACAATATTGCTGGGGCTCAGCCCAGGTCCTTAAATATTAATGGCACCAATGCCCCTTGGGCACATAGAACTCGGTGCATATGCATGCTGGGGTGGGCTCCCAGCATGCTACTTGGGTGCTGGGGGGAGATTAGACAAAAAAGTAGCTGTCTATGACAGCTGTACAGATGCAGTGCAGAGTGTAGGCACTTTGCATACTGCCGACGGCAATATGTAAATTATCTGCCAACGGCAGTATGCAAATTGCCTACATGTTACCACTGCTGATTGCAGTGTTTTTTTTGCTTTCAACTGTACGCCACAGCATCTGAACGTCTGTCATAGACAGCGCTGACATTCATTGGTGTGGTGCAGCCGTGCCTGCAAAAGGGAGCAAGGCACTGGAAGTGGAGGAGACACACCTACAAAAACTCGTATGGTGGCACTATGTTTCTTGCACATGCGTGCAAGCAAACATAAAAAATTGTATTTTTACAATTTTGGGTTCCTCAGTTTGAGATCCAGAAGTATCTAAAAATTTCAAAATCTGGAATTAATTTCTAATTGGACCTCATGGAATTTAACTGAATCCCTGGTAAGGGATTCGATCTGCAAACATACAGGAAGATGTTAGCATTTGTGATAGTATCTTTTTTTTTTTTTTATGCATTCCTTTTTATCCCATCTATTTTGCCGTCTCACCCCTCTCCTTCAGACTTGATCAGTTCCCCCTTAGTGGATCCCCACCCATGGTATCTTGCCCCTAGAGTGCCCAGACAACTCCTACCTCGATCCTCTTTCCTCCATTGGAGTGCCTGCACAGTGGAGTCTTGCCCATGGGTAGAAGATCCTAGGTGGACCAGTCTTCATCTAGGGTTGGGAGGATAGTTTTCTGTTTTCTGCCCCATTAGTTCCTCTACCCGAGAACATCAGCACGCAGGACTGGCATCCAGACAGACAGCGTGCTGATGCATGCCTTTCTTAAGTGCCCTGGACGTCCTCCCCCTCCCGACTCGGTAGAGCTGCCTATACCCCGGCATCCTGGCTTTCACCAGCACCAGAGCATCGGGTGCACAAAGCACCCATATGTCCCACCCCTGGAGGAGGAGAGCATCCGTTGGGATGCTCAATTCTCCTCCTGCTCCCCTCCAACCCCCGGCTACCCGAGTCTGTTCTCGAACCCTGGTCGCCAGCGTGGTGTGAAGTGTGGCGTTCAATGCTTCAACCCTCAGCACCACTGGGCCAGCCTAATAATATCTGTTTAAAAGTACTCCTAAAAATATGCTTCATTAAACCTTCAATATCAAAACATGGCAGGAGTGGACTGCAGTACCCCAACAACCAGGAACAGAAGGGCGCAGGTACTGCTGGATGCTTTCCAGGACAGCTTCCTGCTGCAAATGGTCAGTGAACCAACCAGGTTAGGGAATACCCTTGACCTTGTGCTGGCAAATGGGGACTTTGTGAGAGAACTTACAGTGAAGGAACTGCTGTCAGGGAGTGACCACTACTCAGTATGGCTCGCATTGGATATGGGCAAGGAAGCAGTGGAATCTGGCACAAGAGTGCTGGACTTCAGGAGGGCCGACTTTGGGAGGATGGGGGAAGTGGTAAAAGGGTACCTGGCCAGAATTCAGTCTAGTATGGACACTAACCAGAGGTGTGAGCTCATAAAGCTGGGGATAGTGGAGGTAACCAAAACCTGCTGCAAGGCCCAGAGCAAGAAGGCTAGAGGTAAGAAACCGAGCTGGTTGAGCAAGGAGGTCATGGAAAAGGTAAGGAGAAAAAGAGCTGCCTTTAGGAGATACAAGAAAACAGGGAGAAGGGAGGACAGGGAGGAGCACTTGACGGAATTGAAGGAGGTGACAAGGGCAGTAAGGGGAGCAAGGCACCTACGATACTCCGGCTGGCACAAGGCATTAAGAAGGGGGAGAAGGACTTCTTTAGGTACACCAGGGAGAAAAGGAGCTGTAAGGACCACATAGTAAGGATTAGGAAGGAGGGGATTGGTGGAAGTAGAGATAAGGCAGAAGCACTAAATGATTACTTCTGCTCGGTATTTACTAAGGAGAAGAGGGGGGTGACACCCAAGGGGGGATGAATGACAGAAATGGGGGGGAGGGAGTGACAGATGGGGAAATCATGGAGGGCAGAGTTTGGGAGGGTATGAAGGCACTGAGGGTGGACAAGGCACCAGACCCAGAGGGCATCCACCCCAGGGTACTGAAGGAACTGGCAGAGGTCCTTGCAGGACCATTGGCAGACCTATTTAATGCCTCACTACATTCGGGGTGTGTACCTCAGGACTGGAGGATGGCTCATGTGGTGCCCCTCCACAAGAGTGGCCCGAAGGATGAACCGGGAAACTACAGACCAGTGAGCCTCACATCCATTGTGGGTAAGCTAATGGAGACTATCCTAAAGGAGAGGCTGGTGGCCCTCCTAGAGGCCAAAGGACTACAGGACAGCAGACAGCATGGCTTCATATGTGGCAGATCCTGCCAAACCAACCTGGTGGAGTTCTATGACTGGGTAACTAGGCAACTGGACAGGGGCCATGCAGCGGATGTCCTGTATCTGGACTTCAGTAAGGCATTCGACTCAGTGCCACATGGAAAGCTGGGAACTAAGTTAGAAGGTACATGGGTGGGTGCAAAGCTGGTGAGATGGGTAGGGAACTGGCTTCAGGGAAGGCAACAGAGGGTGGTGGTGGGTGGGGAGCTCTCACAGCCAAGGGTAGTGATGAGTGGAGTTCCACAGGGCTCGGTGTTGTGATCAGTGTTGTTTGGGATATTCATTGCAGACATACTGTATCATTGGACATCAAGTGCAAGGTCAGTCTATTTGCTGATGATACCAAGGTAGGAGCAGTAGTGGATGACCTAGGGGGATGGTAGTAGTTGCAGGATGATCTGGCAAGCTTGAAACCTGGTCAGATACCTAGCAACTGGGGTATGATGCCAAAAAGTGCAAGGCGCTGCATTTTGGGATGAAGAACCCAAGGAGGAGTTACCAGCTGGGGGGAGTGCAGCTAGCCCAGACAGAGGAGGAGAAGGATCTGGGGGTGCTCATTACAGGGTCAATGAACAACTCGGCACAAAGTAGGAAGGCAGCTGCAAAGACCAACAAAATGCTGGGTTGTATTTCAATGGGTATATCCTCGAGGAGGGAGGAAGTGATTCTGCAACTGTATAGGCCATTAGTTAGACTACACCTGGAGTACTGCATGCAGTACTGGCACCCATATCTGAAGAGGGACATTAAGTTACTGGAGGGGGTGCAGCGCAGGGTGACAAAGATTATCAAGGGACTGGGGGACTTATACGAGAGGAGGCTGAGGGAGTTGAACATGTACTCGCTGGAGGAGAGGAGGGACAGGTGGGACATGATTGAAACCTTTAAGTACATGAAAGAAATAAACAAGATAGGTACAGAGGGAGCTGTTCAAAGTAAGGGAGGGGAGGGACACCGGGGTCATGATATGAGACTGGAGAGAGGAAGGTTCAAGAGGGAGATGAGGAGACACTTTTTTACAGAGAGGGTGGTGGCTGGGTGGAATGCATTACCTGCAGAAGTTGTATCCAGTAGAACAGTGGACTGCTTCAAAAGAGGATGGGACAGGACAAGGGGGGGGTCAATGAAGGGGAAGGGTGGAAAGGAGGGGCAGCTGCAGAATAAGGGGTGCTAGCTGCACAATTGAGCAGACTTGATACACCTCTAGGCCTTTATCTGCTGGCAAATTTCGTATGTTCGTAAAACAGTCTATCTGCTTTGTGACTGGAGCTGTAGTGGGATTTATGCTTCAGCTCACTGATATGTACTGTGAGAAAAGAGAAATGACATGTCTGTGAAAATTCAAATACAAAAAGTGCAGACATAAAAAAAGTTTATTGGCTTAATAATTATTAACCTAAAATCACATATTACAAAAGTTATTGCAACATAATTAGGAAACATTTCTAACCATTCTTTGAATAAAGTGTAAGCATTTTCATTTCAATTCAATTTGTTTTGAACTGATTGTTTCTAGTCATGTACATAAATAAGATAAAGAGAATAATTAAACTCAACAAAACAAAAAGGCACTCAGCATTGGATGTTTTAAAAAAAGAAATCACTTAGCACTTTAGTTCAGAAAAAAAGTACTTACTTATCATTCCTAAGACAATGCAGTTTTGTGGCTAAGAGAGTGCAGATGTGAACCTCCACTGGTGACCCATACAGTCACTGGGCAGCTCACTCTAGCACTCTCTTAGCCAGCCACGATACTGCACTGCCTCAGAAATTATTATTACTGTATTTTGTATTTATTTATTGCCAAGTAAAATAAAGCACTAATTTTTCTTAAACCTGATGCTCAGTGCCATTTTTTTCTGCTTTGTTTGAAGCCATAGCAGTGGGTACACGTACTGTACACGTACTGCCTTAAAAAACAAACAGACAAAAAAACTGTTGAAGCCATAGCTGTGGGTATTTACCGAACACGTACTGCCTAAAAAAACAGACAAAAAAACTGCTGAAGCCATAGCTGTGGGTATTTACCGTACACGTACTGCCTAAAAAAACAAACAGACAAAAAAACTGCTGAAGCCATAGCTGTGGGTATTTACTGAACATGTACTGCCTAAAAAAACAGACAAAAAAACTGTTGAAGCCATAGCTGTGGGTATTTACTGTACACGTACTGCCTAAAAAACAAACAGACAAAAAAACTGCTGAAGCCATAGCTGTGGGTATTTACTGAAGACGTACTGCCTAAAAAACAAACAGACAAAAAAGCTGCTGAAGCCATAGCTGTGGGTATTTACTGTACACGTACTGCCTAAAAAAACAGACAAAAAACTGTTGAAGCCATAGCTGTGGATATTTACTGTACACATACTGCCTAAAAAACAGACAAAAAAACTGTTGAAGCCGTAGCTGTGGGTATTCACTCTACACATACAGTACTGCCTAAAAGACAATTAAAAAAATAAACTATAAAACAACTCATCTTGCATGGAAGCAGTCAGGGGAGCATGGAAGTCAGTCTGGAGAGGGGGAGCATAAGGGTGAGTGTATGAGCAGTTGGTGCACCACGTATCTTTAGGTTTATTATCACTTAGTGGCAAATTAGTGAATGGGGCTCAGCATAAATCAACAGGGATGACCTATTATTTCCAGTATGTAATAAATATTTGCCTAGAGGAAGCACGCCCGATCACTGGTTACATTTGAACCTGTTGCTGAGCAAATGCTATGAATTTCGCATGCCACTGATTTTTACAATCAGATTTACCCTTGCTCCACAAAGGCTTACTGATATTCTTATTAATATTTGGGCTATTTCTAGACACACAGACTATTAAATCATTGAACTAACTTGATAGAAACATTCCTTAACACTAATTATATGGGGCCCACTGTGTGAAGACACATTATTCTTTAAAATAAGAAAGTGCTACACATTCTGGCCATTTGCTATGAATTTTGAAGGCCAGTGCTATGGTTTTTAATGCTGAGAGCCTGGGCTGAGAGGTTGACAGGCATGAGTATGACGCTGCCTTGTTTTCCCACGGATGTCTGGGTAACAATCAGAATGTCACTAAATGAAGTCATCACCTTGTTCATCATCAGCCTTACAGTAGAGGCAGCTGCTACACTTGTCAGGAGAGACCAGTGCTGGCGGCAAACAGAGTCAGTGATGTTGTGCTATCTTGAGCTCTACTGACACTCTCCTACACTGACTGAACTGCCAACTGCCAATGAGAAACAAGCATTACAAAATGGGACAATTTTACTAGAACAGCTGACATCCATATTAAATTGTAATATTTGTTTTAAGCCAATATACATACCATTCAGGGTCACAAAGAAAAAGTCAGATTGAGCATCAAACATTATTTTTTATTTCAATTCAACTTTCAGACACCACACACACTCTTAGGAGTACAGGTAGGATCATGTGATCTCACCTGACCTGTCCTGTACTGTGGCGTAAAATTCAAAATTAAACATCTTAGAGCATTTTAAACAAAGTAAGGAAAATATGAAAAAGTAAATATGATGGGAAGATGTGGAAATCCGGAGAAGTTTTTTACTTAAGACTGAGATAAAAAAAAAGGATTAAAAATTCAAGGCTGTAAGGGTACAAGTAATTTTCCTGGGTTGCTATTGATTAAAAAGCTAAATAATGTAATGCAGAATAAAGGAAAATTCCCTTTAATGTCAGAGAATTTTTTGATCATTTATAAATTTTAATTCTTTTCACAGTGACGGCAAGCATTTTCGAGTAGAACCACAGCTAGACAAAATTTATTGTGGGTGTTGTTAACCTCACATCACCCACACTGTGCTGCTTCTCCTGCTGTCAACTCACCACAGAGCTCCCGCTGGGCTGGCCCCTCTGACATCGTTAGGACTCTGAGCCCCGAGAGGAAAAAGGCAGCGGCAGGATAAAACAGCACAGACTTGAGGACATTGAGCTGGAGTTAAAAAGATTATAAAAACCTTTGAGATCCGAGGGTGAGGAGGTAAATGCTTGTGTGGTGACAGTATGTGTGTTATAAGCTCACAACCCACATTTAGCACCTGCATGTAAAAATGCCAGTCTTTGATTAAAGTTTAGGTGGGTGGGGTCAAAAGTGCAGACAGAAACAAAATCTAAGGCAGTCACGTGATGCTCTAGTCCTGGTATCAGCTGTCCTCCAGCGCTCCGCTCTCCCACTACTTTATTTTTATTAAAAAATGTTCATATTTGGAGGCTTGACCCTACCTGCCTACTAGACCTGCTACTAAAGACTACCAGAAGCTTACCTGTGGACTTGCAGCTAGATAGCCGGCATCATGTCCGAAACGGAGATGTGGCAATTTGCTGCATGGCATACCCTGCCCCAGACACCAGACAAACAAACAAAGCAGCCAAAGATCCAGGGCTCAGGCTCCAGCCAATCCTCCACTGCAACTGCGGCTCCTACCCCATTGACCGAAGAGCACCTTCTTCAGGCCTTCGAGACCCTTACAAATGCCATCCAAGAACTTACAGAGCAAATCAAATCAGTCTGATCAGATTAGGGAGATTTGGGCAGATCTGTGGAAGACATCGAAGCCCACATCCATTCCTTGGAGACTTGAAAAGACTGTGCCAACTCCAATGCTACCAACATGTGATATCGACTAGCTAAACTGGAGGCTAAGTGCAAAGATTTAGAGGGGAGAAATTGCCACAACAATTTGATCATTTTTGGGCTGCCAGAGGGTGAAGAAGGGACTACTCCAATCCAGTTTGCCCAGACATTTCTGGAGAGGGTGGCCAGTCCCTCCCCGATTGGCCCCATATACATCTTTGAGTGGGCACATCACTCATTTCGCCCCAAATACTCAGCTGGAGCTCCTCCTTGTCCCTTTATGTTAAAATTGCTGAACTTCCTGGATATACAATTTATCCTTCAGAAAACTCGAGACCTCAAGAAAATTCTATGGAAGGGGCACCAAACTATGGCTTACACAAGATGCCCTGGCGGGGACCAGACAGAAGTGCCTCGCCTTCCATCCGATGGTAGCTAAACTTATAGCTGCTGAGATTAAGTTTAAAATGCAGTTCCCCGCGTGCCTTCAAGTTCAGATACACAGCAAATGGTACTCCTTTGAGACAGTGGATAATGCCACTCAGGAACTCTAAGGATTGTTGCCTGACCTCTTCAAGAACAGATAAACAATTCTGCTAGCCAGACTTCCATTTATGGTTTGAGATCTATGCTTTGGATATATGGCATGGTTGTTTAACGAGTGGATCTGCTGTATCCGGACTTTGGGTTTGCTGACCTGGACTGGGCTGATTTTGTCCTAGTATAAAGACAATTTTACTCTCTTCCAAAGCTCCAGTGGATGGACTGCCACCTCTTTGAATGGCACAACCCTAAACTGTCTTCATTTACCTCCCTGAAGTTGCCCCTTGTGGCCTTGGACTATGTACTATATTTAAAAAAATAGAGTCGCTCAGAAGTACTGGTATCATATATCTGATTAGGGCCGCACTGCTCTTTCTTCTAGAGATTGACCACTCCCGAGAGGTGAAGGCTCCTGTTTAGAGAAGCACAATGCGACTGGAGCTTTTGCCTCATATGGACAATCCCAACTCATGGATCAGATTAATGCTCTCTGGCCACTGGCCACGTATTTTTTGCAACATGGCAGGCTCTCTTATGGAATGCTCCTAGATGCTCCCCTCTTCTGGGATACATCACCCTTTCTGGCCTTTCCTGGACAATCTAGCCCCTTCTCTGTAACTGATGGCTGATGGACCAAACCTGATCAGCATGGTCTCACACACCGGTGCTTGATCACTCGTATTAAAACTTGAGCGGACTACAATTTAGTGGGCATATGTTACTTGGGCTTTTGTGCGGTTCAGTTCTCCCTGTTATTTCTGTTTCTATCCAGAGGGAGGACTCTGCCTGTACTCTGAGCCCAGGACTACACAGTTACTAAGAATGTTTCCCATCTCCCCAGTCGAAATGTCCTGTTTATGCTTAGGCCAGCATGGGGAGGTTGGGGATTTAGTTTAGCTTATCATTTCACGTCCATTTTTCTGTGGTCGCTTAGGCCACTCAATTTCCTACTGTGTTGACCCAAGAGGGATTCCTGGGTCTGGGACCACCTGTTCAAGAGTTCTGTAATTAATGAGATGGCAAGCTAAACCTAACTATGTTATTTTATAGGCTGTAATAATAATAATGACTATTTTTGTCTATGCCTTTACTTGTTTCAGAGGCTGTTAAATATTTTAAATACATGTTTACTGTTGCTTTTTTTCCCTTCCCCCTTCCAGAGGGAGTGGGGATGTTTCATATAGAGAATGTTTTTGTCTAGTATGTTTTAGTATGGTTGTAATACTTGTTTTCATAACCGGGCAGGTGGGGTGGGGGGGAGCTGGGTGGAAGGGTATAGTGCTATGTTAGGTGTGAGCCTTATTCACCAGCTGGATGGAGGTTTGGGGATGGTATGTGGGTGGGAGGGAGAGTGGGGGAGATGGAAGGTTTCTTTTAGGATATTGTTATTGCTATTTTTGATATAGGGCTTGGGGGTCTTGGGTTTTGTCTTTGGAAGATGTGGTATGGAGGTTGTGGGGAAAGTCGGTTGTGGGGTTTTCTCCAGAGAATGACTGACATCTTATCCGGGATTGCTTGTGTCCCTTGCTGGATCAGTTTTTTTTACCATTCCCTATATATTTATCAGATTGGCCATGGCTCATAACTTTAAATATTGTTCATGGAATGTTAAAGGAGTTAAGTCCCTCACAAAGCGCTCTAAAATTCTACTGCACCTACGTAAGCTACAAGTGGACGTGGACTTTCTTCAAGAAACCCACCTCCCCTCAGTCCAGGTGCTGTTGCTACAATGCTCCTGGGTCGGGCAGGCCTTTGGTTCGGGGACAGACTCTTGCAGAAGAGGTGTGGTGTTACAGTGTGCAGAACCCCTTTGTGGACCCTTTTCACTCTCATAAGTCTGTTGCAGCAGCATTCTTCCCTTTACTTTTAGTTTTCTTTGTCTTTCTCTTTTCTTTCACCCTCTTCCAGAATGGCCACCTGGAAAAGGCTTTTGTCCTTCCATACCTATTTTTCTGGGTCCTGCAGTGTGTTCTGCACACTACTTTTAACAAAAATGTGTGCTTCACAGAAGACACAAAAGTATTATGGTTGTAACATTGTATTTTTTAGTTAATACTTGGAGTCTGTGTGTTTACAATTTAGAAATAGTAGTTAATTATTTTTTAGATGCAGTTACTTGTGGTATCAGGGCCAGGAACATGTATAAAAGTTACTGTTACAGATGCCTGCTACTACTCTGTTCTGCTGCATCACTCCCCAGCACTGAAGCTGCAGTGCTGACAGAACAGAAGCATACAAGCTTCTCACATTAGGAACTAACATGTATGTTTATTTAAAACTATTAAAAAGGCATTTAGTTTGGAAATGCTTTTAGCCCAAATTCAAGTCTGTTGTAAACAATGTATTTTTGTTTAAAAATAGGAGTGTTACCAGGAATATAAATCAGTTTGTCTTCTTTTACTTGGAGCTCATTTCTCCCTCTCCAGTGCTGCAGGCTCCTCTCTTGTTGCTGCCCAGAGTGTCTCTAAGCACCGGCCAGCCTTTTCTCCCCATGTTTATACTCTGAACATACAAGAGGGGTGGAGTTTGCCCTGGTTATGGGACAAAAATCTATGCAAGTGTTACTGTTTTCCCAATATGTATTTGCTGTATTAAAGAATAATGCTTATTGAGAAAATAATTTTATGTTTGAAGGAAACAAGGGGTGGAGTTTCAGAGGTGAAACATGATCAGCTCCTGGGATAAAAGGAATGCTGCCTAGCATCCACTTTAGATTGGTTTTGGGATTAGTGAAGTGCTGATCCTGGCTAGCACTATAGCCAGAACTCTAGCTGCCTTTCTAGAGTTATAGAATCTATATGGAATGCTTGACATTTTTTTCATTTTAATTGTTCCAGCCCGCTGTTAAGTTTGTTTGCATAATAACATTGTTGCTTGGCCTTGTTGCCTTGCCTTCTACACTTCTGTGTATGTGTCCATCATTTCCCATGCACCTGTGACATGTGGCCATTCTGGTGTCTCAATCTCTTACTTGTCAGTTCCTGCTGGAAGTGACAGATCCCCAGGGGCTGGTATATTTTTATGAGAGCCTTACTGGGACATCTAGAGATGGTATTGGGCTCTGTTTATGGCCCCAATATCAACGACCCATCCTTTTTCTCCCACCTCATTTCTGTATTGTCCCCCTGGACTTCTAATCTCATGATTATTGCTGGGAATTGGAATGTTGTACTAGATAACGAGATGGATAGGACCAAAAGGCATAGTCAGGCTCTCTCCCTGGGTCAATTGGCCTTACGAGACCTTATGGACTCCTTAAGGCAGGGCAAACCCCTAGAGGGCTCTTCACCTGGTAACGAAAGAGTATTCCTTTCATTCTATTCCACATAATTCCTTTTCACATATTGACTTTTTCTTCTTAGTCTAGAAGCCCTACCAGGTGTTGTTTTGTGTCACTTTGGTGCCAAAGTAGTGTCTGATCACCACACAGATGTGTTACAGGTCAGCCTTGTCCCCTCAGCTGTTAGAGACAAAACCTGGTGCCTCAATAACCAACTCCTCAAATGCCCTGATGTGGTTGACCATTTATGGCAATTTATCCCTTTATTCTTTACCCTTAATTCACCCTCAACGCCCAAGCAGGATGTTCTTTGGGGTGCTTTCAAATGCACCCTCAGGAGTGAATTCAACTACCTAGTGACTGGGCGGAGATGAAAACTTGCTCAGGCTACATAATCCCTTCTGTTGCAGATCAGAGCTGAGGAACAGATGCTTTCTGCCACTTCCTCTCTGTCTGACTGGGAAAATCTTGAGGCCCTCTGGACACAATACAACAAGTTATTAGGGGAAAGAGCCAAGCACCTTCTTCTGAGAACTAAAGCTACATATTTTGACCAGGGGAAAAGGGCAAGAAAGCTTCTGGCTTCATGCCTATGCACCCAGTTAGCAGACAGGATTGTTCTGTCTCTGCAAATTGTCTTTAGAGCAACTCGTTACATCCCCTAGAGACATCGCTTCCCATTTATGGGCCTTTTACAGCTCTCTATATGGGCCCCCCCCAAGGCCCTCTGGATCTCTCCAAGTTTGAGACACTTTTAAAAGATCTGGACTTACCCTCACTGGGAGAGACCCAGGCTGAACTGCTTAAAGCTCCCTTGACACTCCCAGAAGTTTGCACTGCAATAGAATCACTAGTCCCTGACAAACCCCCTTGGCCCAAATGGCTTTTCCTTGAATTTCTACAAAAAATGTAAGGACTTGTTAGAACCCCACCTCTTAAACATGTTTCAGTATGTCTTCTCACATGACCTAATGAACACTTCATTTACAGTTGCCGCTACTGTGGTTTTACCTAAGCCAGGCCGGGATCACTCCCTAGTTGCGAACTGTAGACCCATATCACTAATTAATGTGGACCTTGAAATCCTAGCAAAAATATTGGCCCCCCAACTGAATTCTGTCTGGGACTGCCTCCTCAGCAGGGAACAGATGAGGTTAATCGCAGGGGGATTATCTGCTGATCATCTTAAGAAATTCCTGCATCTTATTACTGCGTCCAGGGACTCCCCTATCCCATCTGTGCTGGCTTCCCTGGACATGGAAAAAGCTTTTGATAGAGTATCCTGGGAGTATCTTTTTCATTTGCTTCCTAGATATGGATTCCCTTCAGAATTTCTAAGCTGACTTAAGGTGCATTATACCCATCCTTTGGCATGTATCCTCTGTAATGGGATACTTTCAGATTCATTCCCTTTACAGCAAGGTACACTTCAGGGTTGTCCCCATTTCCATTTTTATTTAATTTATACCTGGAGCCACTCATCCAAAAAATGTATATGTTCCCCCAGGTATCCGGTATCCCTTTTGGCCCCCGGCAATACAAATTATCCATGTATGCGGATGACATTCTTATGCATGTTACATATACCACTCACTCTATCCCGGCTGTGCTGGATATTATCTCCCAATTAAGTGCCATTTCAATTTCCAATTAAACTGCTCTGAGACAGAAATTATGCCCCTGAATATTGTGACCACCTGTGAGAGTCTAGAGCATCTTGGGCTTCTATGGGTCAAGGATAAACTAAAATATCTGGGGATCTACCTTAGTATGGACCCAGCCAAAATGAAACTCACCAATTTGGATCGGATCAATACTCAAATTCAGGTTGACCTTGACTGTTGGTCCTTCCTACCCCTGTGTCTCTGGGGTCGATTAAGCATCCTTAAAATGAATGTTCTTCCCAGGTTGCTCTATCCTCTTACCATGCTTAGCCTGGCACTGCCCAATAAGTGGTTTCTCCATATTAATAGAGTCTTCTCAAGATTTCTTAGGAAAGGGAGACCCCCCCTCGGAGAGCCTGGGCTAAACTGATGAGATCAAAAGATGCCGGTGGCCTGGAAGCTCTGGATATTTATCTGTATTACTTGGCCATACACAGCGCTCATTACCTTTCTTGGTTCCATTCAAACCACAATGAGCAGGACCCAGCTTATGTTTCTCACTGGTGGGATGCTGAACATTTTCTATGTTCTCATCTGGGAGTTGACCGCTGTGCCCTGCTATACACTCCCCTTAAACAGATTCAGGAGCCCCTTAGAGACACCCCCATCAGTCACTCTCTTTTTGCTCTTAAACAGCAATGCCTGTTAGGTCTGGACCTCCATAAAGACATCACCCAACCTATTCTTGGCAACCCCAACCTACAAATTGCTGGGCAGATGCTGACCCAGAAGGCCTGGCCTTTCTTGGACACTGTTGGTGGCACAGTTGGTACAAGCTTGCAAACTCCTTATCCTTTCAGAGGCCTGACAGAAATCTGATTGGCCACATCCTCTGGCCTTTAAATACTTTCAAGTTAGGCACATGTTGCTCCAACACTTTGGTCCCGGGTGTATGGGGATAGATTGCTTGGGCTGATATCGGTCACTCCTACCTCTAGTGTCTTTGCCTTCTATTATGTGCAACAGCGGGAGGCCAATGCTGAGAAAGAAACTTAATTTTGGTATTCCTGGGATCAAGCGCTTCCCTCTTTGCAGGGCCCTCATGACTGGTCCATATATGGAAGGCTACTTATCAATACATTAAATGTGATTGCTATCGGCTTCTGCAATTCCAGATACTTCATAACATGTATTATACTCTGATTAAACTACATCGGATGGGTAAGCTGGTGTATGATTCATGCACCATATGCCAGAAAGACACAGGCATCTTGTTTCATATCCTCTGGCTTTGTGAGAAAGTAAGGGCTTTCTGGGACACTATCTGACAATGACTAGATCCCTTATTAGGACTCAATCAGGCATTTACACCTGAGATCTGTCTTCCAGGGGATTACGAAGGTAATTACATTGGTAACCAAAAAACACATATTGCTTTAATCTTGGCCTGTACTAAGAAGATTATTTTGTGGCACTGGTGTAACCAGACTGTTCCCAACTATAGGGAATGGTATCAGGAAATACTTTTTGCCTTACAAGCAGAATATATTATTGCTAATATGACAGATGCCAAGACAAGATACTCTCAGGTCTGGGAACCCCTCTACACACTGCTGGTTCTCCAGAAGGAATGACAGCAATTAACAGGACTCCTCTTATATGGGTATGAAAGGGACTGGGTCTGCAGGCCATGACCTGTAAAGCAGCTCCATCCCAGCTGGGGAATGATTGTTGGGTTGGCATCTCTTTCTACTTCAGGAAGGGACGCTCCCTATTCTTTAAACCCTGTTTGTTTATGTGTCTTCTTTCCTTTTTAATGTTTGGCCTTTTTTTCAGATATAATGTCAGTCTTGTCTCTGGAGAAAAAGGGGGGGGTGTGGTGGGATGGGGGAGGGCAGGTAGGGTCACTACATTGTACCCAGCATAGTATGATTTATTGTCCTGGTGCATTCTGTTCTATTCAAGCATTTCCAGTATGTTTTCTGTTCATGGTTGTACTGGTTTATAAAGGACTGTGTATCAGTCTATCCCTTTTGTGACTTTGCCTTGCCAAATATTAATAAAGTATGTTAAAATTGAAACATAATCTAAAACACTTAGATCTGCAGGAGCCAGTGACATGAGAGGCTCTGTATGAGATTTTGGAGTGGTGGGGGAGTAGATGCATAAAAAGTGCAGAGAGCTTCTTATTTATCTAATTAATTCATATTTCACATTGTATCAACAATACAGGTAAAAAATTAATAAAAATAAATATTTAAATGGCTACTTTTTGTGCATTGCAAGTTCACTTTTTAAAATGATTTAAGTTGGTTCCCCGAGTTGTTTTCCATTAGATGTATATTGCTATCTTTTGCCCTCTGTTTTCTGAGGGGGCACAGCAAGCTTGTGCAGCTTTAATGGATTCGGAACAGACCTTTGCGAATTTCTAATCCACTTAGAATAGTGCAGCTCTGTTCCTTAGCTTGGTTGCCTTAACTTAAAAGTGGTTCTTTTTCTGTTCTCCTACGTGGAGCTTCCTTTGCCAAAATATGTGCAAGAGAGGAATTTTATATATGGGAGTGGCCTTCTGCTGGCTACACTGCTTCGGGATAGAGTTTATCAGCTTGGTCTCATTACAAACTCTGTTCCATAGCTTAGCAAAAAAAAAAAAAAAAAAAACTGCCCACTTTTAAAATAAAATATTTAGGAGAGGTAGCAACAGATTTCCCCTTTCTACAAAAGCATCTTCTCATGTAATTTTGTAAGCATAGAGGCAATATGCAGATTTTAAGAAGATATGAGACAGATTCAGAGCATGGCTACTCCATCCACTACTCCATTCTTTATCAATTTTTTAAAATGACAGAATGTAGATTGCTTGAAGAAAAACTGATTCAAGGACATATCTCAATTCCTGACTTCACTAAAGTAATTAATGCAGGGTTGCAGGTACTTTTTATTTAGACTACCATTTCACTTTAGAGGATGCCTAAGATGAGGGCATTTAAGGCAGGGCAGAATAATCAAAACTGCAGGAGGGGTGGACTAAGGGGGGCAGGCTTGATGGGCCGAAGGGTCCTTTTCTGTGGTCAATTTCTATGATTCTATGATTCTATGATTATTAGAAAGCAGTTTAGTGTTGTGGTTAAGTGCAGTGAGCTACAAACCTGGAGACCGGGGTTTGAATTCCATCCTCTTCTACTTGCATACTGTGTGACCCTGAGCAAGTCACTTAACTTCCTTGTGCTCCCATGTTGCACCTGGAAACAAGCTTCAGCTTAGTGTGCCTCTCCTGGTTAAACAACGTTCTCCTTATTGTCCCTCAGTTTAGCTACGGATATTGGGGAATTAATCTGTTTCCCATCAGTGTTACTTTAACAGAGCTGACAGTAGGACACCACTACTGCATTTGAGGCTTGCGGTCTGACTTATCACAGATAGTCTTATAAATTAGCTTATCGCTTTAATCCGGCAAATTCTTCAAAAGTTACACATGATGGTAAGAAGATTAATTCCACAATACGTTACTTCAATTGCAGAAAAATAAACCTGCAGTCTTGAATTTTGAGATCATGCTTCAGTGTCCACAAGATATACAGTAGATCCATGTGGCCAGGGTCTCAACAACTGCTTTCAGTTGATTCCATATCTGATATATTACTTGCAAGTTAACAGTGCTATACGATAATGTAATACTACAACACACACTTGGGCATACGTTGTGGGCAGAGATGGGCAAAGTGGCTGAAATTCACTCTGTGGAGTGATTTGTGGAGAAACACAGAATCCGTGAAGCGTTCTGCAATGCAAAATGGAGTACTTCGCATCATAATGAGGAACGCAAAGTCCATTGAAACCAATGACTTTGCATTATTCCGCCTTCCCCAAACTACTTTTCCACCAATTTTAAGGTGAAGTACATTGAAATCAATGTACTTTGCATCACTTAGCCTTATTATTGAACTCCAAGGTAAATTTGCAGTGCTTCATGGGATTGCAGCTCACATGGGCTCTAGATTGTTCTGCACAACCTCAGTTCTGTGTAGTGTGTGTGTAGTTGAAGATGGGGACAGTTTCCTCTCAGAGCTCTGCAATTCAAATCCTCTAAAAGCTATTAAAAAAGCCTTTTTGAGCCATTTTTTTGCTCAAAATTTAGTGCATCGATTGTAGGAAACCCTCTTGTGCACATATCGAGTGTTTATTGCTTGTGTGTGGATTTTGAATGTTAATTTAGAACAGTCCGTCTGTGTACTGTGATTAAATCAGACAATTTTTACTGTGCCAGAGTAATTGCAGCAGTGTGAACCTGCTATCCACCACACCTGCATGAATTTTTATACTGCTTTGTGGTATCTTTACTGGTAGTGGAATGTTACTGCCGTGTACTACCCCCCCCCCAACTGGCAAAAGGTATTCTTTTCCAGATTTGGATTTGTGACTTGTGAGCACCGGTTAAGTGGTGTTGTGCCTTTGCATCTGACTCTGCATCTCTTTAGTGTGCAGCGCAATTTTAATTTGTCTGTGCATTTGCAGTACACCGTTAATTCTGGGAGACTTTGCGTTTCTTGTTACCCTCTCATTTCACATCGCCAGCACTGGGGAATTTTCTGAACACAAGACAGTAGCATTTTGGGGATACAAATTAATTCTGGTGGCTGTGTGTGGCCACTGCTCACATGACGGAATGCGGCATTAATTCTTGGAGACTGCATTTCTTGTTAGGCTCTCATTTCACTTTGTCAGCACTGGGGAATTTTCTGGACACAAGACAGTAACATTTTGGGTATACACATTAATTCTGGTGTCTGTGTGTGATGTGACCACGTCCACTGCCCACATGACTGAGTGTGCCATTAATTCTGGAGACTTTGTATTTCTTGTTGTGCTCTCATTTCACTTCATCAGCACTGCGGAGTTTTCTGGACACAAGACAGTAGTATTTTGGGGGTGCACATTAATTCTGGTGACTGTGTGTGGAGGGGGCACTGGGGGGCTGCCAATATTGTTGCCACTCTGCCTTACTTCGCCTTAGGGCAGAATGACAATGTGAAGCAATAATTACAAGGTGAAGTAAGTCTTTTCCATTGACCACTCTGCATAGCAGAATGACAATGAGAAGTGACCATTTCACGTTCACTTCGCCAGTGGAATTTAATTTCACTGCATATCTAGTTGTGGGATTATGTTGGACTATGTGTATAGCAGGAATCACTACCCAGCACACCAACCACTTTCTTATATGTGTGCATGGGCATTGCAGCCACGGTCCTCACTCCGGTGACTCTAACAAGAGAAACAAGGTAAATTAACACTGCCTTGAGAATAATTAAACACAACAGAAAAAAGGCACTCAGCATTGGGTTCAAAAAGAAAGGGTTTTGCTTTAATTCTTCTTCTTCCCTGATTTATCTTACTTATAACATATATTGCAGGAGTAAAGAGAATAAGAGAGATTTGTAAATTATTTTGGTGGGGGTGCCACGGAGCTCTAGGAGGGGAAGGGCTGTGCATTCTTCAGCTATTCATGGGGAAGGGGACGCAGAAATGTCTTTGTAAACATGCCGGCACTGTGAAATAGTTCAGTGCTGCAGTCCATAGGGACAGCATGGGTGGACTGTTTCGCAGATGTGGAGGCAACTGTGGTGCAATCCAACATGTTGTGTGTTCAGAAAGGAGTCCTTTTTGTGTTCATAAAAGGACTGCAGGGCTCCGCCCATCTGCAGCCCTAAAAATCAGTAATCTTCTTTTGCTTTATGTGTTTCAGTGTAGGATTCAAAATTACACAGAAGACTAAAGTCCGTCTTTTCTTTTGATAAAATTAATTTTCTTACTGTGGCCGTGCTAGACAATACCACAGCTGCAGTTAAGATGTTAAGGTGGACTATTTAAGGTGGTACTGTACAAAATGTGCACTTAAAAGAAGGGTTGGACTGAAAATCAGTAAGAATAGTAAAAAAAAGTGCATTTAACCAAAATGTGCACTTACATGTAGTGCACTTAAGAGGTACATTTAACATTGGATGAATAGGAAGAAAATCAGGATATAGAAAAAATGCGCATTTAAGTAGGGTGTGCACTTATCCAATGTGCACTTAAGTGGGCTGCACTGTAAAAATAACTGCAGCAGCAGCAGCATGCTGCACCACCATGTGGAAGACTTAGGTTTGGGGATTTATGTATTTAGTTATTTTAAATTTGGTGACCAGGATGTGCATACTGAGTCAGGGCTTGTTTCCAGGTGTAACCCGGGGAAGGGGATACAACAGGGAGTGAAACAGAACTAGCAAAGTGACAGTAATAGCACATGAACATGTGCAGTAAAATCACAGCACAAGTAATGAATTTCAGAGAAAGACAAAAACAATGTAAAAAGTTTACAGGTACATTTTCTATGGTGTACCTAGGTTGTGAGCTAAAGGAACATGCCACCTATATCAGTCAAAACATTTGTAAAGAACCAATGAGGTATCAGATTCAGATTACAGAGTACATTGAGTTGTAAGTAGGCAAAAAAAGGGTTAAATAGCAAGGGGAGATGGATCAGGCATGGATTGTTATAATGTAGAGGGAAGAGGAAGAAGTCTATCTGCAGGTGAAGTCTTTGGTGAAGTGTGTCAGTAAGATTGGTTTGAGAGAGTGGAGGGAGGAAGAGAAACAAAAGGTGAGAGGGAGGCTGTTCCAAAGTGTAAGAAATTGAATAGAGAAAGCAGACTGGTCTGTTAGAGATTTACTGAGAGGGCTGTAAGGGGAATGAGCAGCAGATGAACAGAGGAAGTAGAAGAAAGGGAGGCAGGGCTGTGGAGAAAGAAACGGTAAGTGAAAGTAGTGGCAAGCCAGTATTTAGCCATGAGGAAGGAACAGTGAGAGATGCTAGGCTTTGAAGGTGTGGAAAGACATATTAGCATACAGAGAGTAGTGATGGGTGAGCCATGGAGCACTACGGCAAAATGGCAGAAGGAATGGAAAGAGGGGTCAAGCCTGGCAAGTGTAGTCTTTGGGGCAGTGCTGTAGACTCCATCTGCATAGTCAAACACAGGCAAGATCATCTTAAGATGGTCTCCCTGCAGACCAGCAAAGGAAGGCATGATTTATTTCAGTACAGCATACCAAGCTTAGAGTGAAATGTCTTGTACGCAGCATCAATATAGATGAAAAAGCTAAGATTCTGATCCATCTACTCCACTAAGTACTTGAAATGGGGTACCAGTTCAAGCAGGTTGCCATCTAGATTTGAGAAGAAAGGTGTATGCTAGAGCCTTGCTAATCTTTGTCTAGTGCTGAATGTAAGAAAGACTGTTATTTTTGGCATTTAGTAACAGCTGGTTTGTGTGGAACCAATGCTGCACATTCAAAATCATACTGGAGTCAGGACTCCAGCTCAGGGATTGAGATACTTGAAGCAAATAGAACTGTATCATCTTTATACATGTGTACGTGTGAAAAGATACAGGTAGAAGGGAGATAATTTAATAAGTTGAAGAAGAAGACAGGTCCAAGGATGAAGCCCTAGGGGACACAAGACATAATGGACAGAGGAGTGGAGAGGGCATCACCAACTTGGACCAACAGTTGCCGATCTGAGGGGCAGAAGTAGAACCACCTGAATGCCAGGTTGGATAGACCCACAGCACCTAACTTATCCAAGAGAAGGGGGTTGGCTACTGTATCAAAGGCATTTGCAAGGTCTATAAAAATGGCCACAGTGAACCAACCCTGGTCTATGCCTTTTAGTAACAGTATGTTAACCAAATGAAGGAGGAGATGGTGGAGTGGTTCTTGCAGATGCCAGGCTGAAAAGGGAAGAGAAAAGAAGAGGAGTCAGGTTAGGTGGATTGCTTGGAGAGAACAAGTGTTCCCTGCACCTTAGCCAGGGCAGGGAGGATCGAGATGGGTCAGTAGTTATGGGGGAAAGAAGGGTTACCTCCTTTGAGGAGGGGGAATATTTTAACCTGCTTCCATGACTGGGGGATAGATCTAAGTTGGAAAGAAAATTGAAAAGGGTGTCAAGAGAGGCAGTGATGGCTGGCGCAGAGAGATGGATAAGATTAGTATCCAGATCATCAGGGCTGTGGTCCTTAGCAGAATTAAGACAGAGTAAGGCAGTGAGTGTGATCTCTGTGGAGACTAGGGAGAAGGAAAAGGTATTGGGGTTGAAGATGGAGGGATGAAGGGCATTTGGGAGGAGAAATGGCAAGCAGGATGGAGAAACTGGAGGGGGGAGGAGGAAGAACAGAGAGAGCACAGGAAGTGAAGAAATTGTTAAAGGTGTTAGTAACCTCAGTTGGGTCAGAGATAGATGAGTTTCCTAGTTTGAGGATGGGAGAGGTAGACTACATGGGGGGAAGGGAATAAGCATGGAGTGAATAACCATTTACAATTCAGGCCTTCTCGCTTGAGACCTCCGTGGTTTGTTAAGGCTCTCAAGAAGATAAAGACCAGGGGTCAGAGATTCACAGAATCATAGAATCATAGAAACTGGGTGGCAGAAAAGGACACTACCAGCCCATGTAGTCTGCCCCTTATGCCTCTTACTTATCCCTTCCCCCACTGCCCCACCCACAACTCAGCCCCATATGTCTGTCCCATGCCCTTTTGAATACCTCCACTGTTTCAGCCCCCCATCTCCTCTGGTAGTCTGTTCTAGGCCTCCACCACCCGTCTCCATGAAGACTCACCCCCCTCACATTGCCTCTGTATCTTCCTCCTTGCAGTCTTAGGCTATGCCCTCTAGTTATAGCCCCCTCCTTCATTTAGGTAAACACCCCTCCTTTACTTTGTCAATCCCCTTCACATACTTAAAAGTTTCAATCATGTCTCCTCTCTCCCTTCTAGTTTCCAATGTGTACAGATCCAGTTCCTTACCTCTGCTCATATGTCTTCCATTGCATACCCTGCAACATTCTGGTTGCCTGTCCCTGAACTTTCTCTATCCCGTCTATGTCCTTATGTAGGTGTGATCTCCAGAACTGGACTCTGTACTCCAGGTGCGGCCTCACCATGGCTTTGTAGAGGGGCATCAGTACCTCCCTTCTTCTGCTAGTAATGCCCCTGCCAATGCATGAAAACATTCCATTTGCCTTCCGCACCACCCTGCTACATTGGTTACCTACCTTAAGGTGCTTGATACTATAATCCCCAGATCCCTCTCCTACTCCGTTATTTTGATGTCCTCCCCTCCTATGGAGCATCTTGCTTGCAGGTTCCTACACCCCAAGTGCATCACAGCAGACTTTTCGGCATTGAATTTCAGCTGCCAAGTCTCCAACCATCCCTCAAGAGTCTTCAGGTCCTGCCTCATGTCCTCCAACCCCCAGGGTGTCCACCCTATTGCAGATTTTTGTATCATCAGCAAATAGGCACACCCTCCCCTTTAGCCACTCTGCTATATCGCTGATGTAAATATTAAAAAGGAAGGGTCCCAGTACTGACCATTGGGGCATCCCACTTGTCACCCCCCATCCTGGAGTACACCCCACTAACCACCACTCTCTGGCTTCTGCCAGCCAACCAGTTCTCCACCCACCTGGTTATTTTCCCACTCACCCCTACACTTTCCAGCTTACTTACCAACCTTCTATGTGGGATGGTGATGAAGGCCTACTGAAGTCCACCGCCCCTTCCTGGTCAGCCACCTGCATCACCCAGTCGAAGAACTCAAAGTCAAGTTTGTCTGGCATGACTTCTCCTTCATGAAGCCATGCTGCCTATCATCCTGAAAGCCACTATCCTCCAGGCAGTCCACCACCCTCTCCTTTATTAGTGCCTCCATGACCTTCCACACTACTGAGGTGAGGCTGACCAGATGATAGTTCTCT
Source organism: Neoceratodus forsteri (assembly GCA_016271365.2). Lineage (NCBI taxonomy): Eukaryota > Metazoa > Chordata > Ceratodontiformes > Ceratodontidae > Neoceratodus > Neoceratodus forsteri. Next base: position 857,006,344 of record CM028132.1, on the reverse strand, counting down.
GTCACCTCCCTACTTCTCCCCTTGTGCAATGGCATCACGTCTGCCCTTGCCCAGTCCTCTGGCACCCTCTCTGAATCCAGAAACAAGCTGAATAGCTTGGCACGTGGAGCAGCCAACTCCTCCCTCAGTTCCTTGATTACCCTCAGGTGCAAACCATCCACCCCATTGCCTTGTCCACCTTCAACCTGCCTAGTTCCTCCCTAACTCTTCCTACACTGAACAGGCTCAGAGCCACCCTTTTGTCCTCCCTCCCCCTCCACCTAAGTTCAGGTCCCTTGCCCTCTTCCTCCTCCTCTGTAAATACCAAGCAAAAGTACTTATTCAGCTCTTCTGCTTTTTCACAGTCCCCTTCCTGTTGTATCCCTTCCTGCCCCCTCAGCCTTGCAATCCCCTGCCTTGCCTTCCTTCTTTCCCCCACATATCTAAAAAATGTTTTGTCTCCTCTTTTGGCCTGCTTAGCTATTCTCCCCTCAGTATCCACTTTTGCCCTCCTTATCTTTTGCCCTGCTAGTCTTCTCTTCTCCCTATAAGCCTTCCTGTCCTCCTCCTTTTGTGTCCTCTTACATTTTCTGAAAGCCTTCCTCCTATCCCTGACTGCTTCTGCCACTTCCCTTGTAAATTAAAGTGGTCTTGTCCTTTTTTTTGCTCTTCCTTACCTCCTTTATGCACATTTCCATGGCTTTCAATACCCTTCCTTTAATAGTTTCCCATAACTCCTCCACTTCCTCTATATTCTCTGTTCCCGACATTTTTCCCTCACTGTGCTTCTCATCCTGGGGAAGTCCATTCTCCTGAAGCCCACAACTGTTGTGCTGGTCTGGTTTGACTCCCTTCCTGATCTTACCCTGAACCTTACAGCCCCATGATCACTGGTGCCCAGAATGCCTCCCACCTCCACCCTCTCCCCATTTGTCAGGACCATGTCCAGCAGGTTGTTTCTCCTTGTTGGCTTCCTGACCAGCTGCTATAAGAATACACCCTGCAGTACCTCTAGTATCCCCCTGCTCCTAGTCGATACTGCATCCAGGATGCCCCAGTCCACATCTGAGAGGTTTAGGTTCCCCACCAGGAGTACTTCCTTTTGAGGGCCATCCATGTGACTGCCTGTATCAGCTGTCTGTCCCCTTCCTCCCTCTGCATAGGAGGTCTGTATACCACCCCCAGCTGCAAAGATTCTCCAGTCCTTTTGTCCAGTGTTACCCACAGGAGCTCTGTCTCCCCATCTTCCTCCTGCATGGTAATTACTTTTATATCATCCTCGATTGATGGAGTTACTCCCCCCCTTCCTACCTGCCCTGTGCCTTCTAAACAGCCTGTAGCCAAGGATAGCTCTCTCCCAGGTATGATGCTCTGTCCACCAAGTCTCACTAATCGCTACTATGTCCAGTCCTTTGTCCCCCATTATGGCCTCCAAGTCCATCATTTTGTTCCCAAAGCACCTGGCTGCTAATCCCATCCACCAAATCCCCCCTTCCCTTTGACTTGCTTTTGCCTAATATTCAATCAGCATCCTGGGGGGAGGCAGGTAGACTCCCGTTGCTCCTATCATTTGGTGTGGACTTTGGATTGTGGATTGGAGCATTGTTGGCAGAGGTCTTGGTCCAAGGGGGACACACTCACTTTGAGAAATCACTGCAGTGAATATCAAAGGGCAATTAACCATAAGAAGGCAGTGTTACAGTCCAGGGAGATTGCTACATGGAGGAACAGATTGGCTCAACTTCTTTGCACTGTGGATAGGCTACTTCATCCTGCTTGTCTGCAGCCAAAAAAAGCAGTTTTAGTCACTCAATGTGAAGAATTCACTCTATTCTTCTCTGACAGGGTGTCCTCCATCAGAGCTGGGATCTCTCCAATGGGGTAGATGCAGCCCTGCAGAGGCGAGTCGTACATTTTCAGGGGCACTCCTAAAGTCTGGGGTGAATTTATTTAGGCCAGTGGGGTGGCAAAGGTATGTGAGGTGATTTTGAAGTTGAAGGCTCACATACTGTGAACTGGATCCCGGCCTGACCCATCTCTTAATGGCATGTGTTGAGTCTGTTGGTCCAGTGTTTGCTGTGATTGTCCAGTGTTCACTTTTGGAAGGACATTTTCCCAGTACCCTGAAAGAGGCACTGGTGAAGCCCCTCCTAAAAAAAACCATCTCTCGACCTGGTCATCTTGGCCAATTATTGACTAGTCACTAACCTCTCATTTTTGGGTAAGGTTATTGAGAAATAGTGGCTCTGCAGCTTGAGGCACAGCTTGTGGCCTAGGACATCTATGAACCCTTCCAATCTGGGTTCAGGTCCAGGCATAGCATAAAAACTACGCTAGTCAGGGTGCAGAATGATCTCCTCAGGGCAAGAGATAGAGGAGATTGGTCAATACTCATTCTCCTCGATCTCTTCTCAGCATTTAACACTGTTGACCATGTAGTGTTGCTGTATCACCTATGAGAGTTCTGTGGCCTCACTGGTACTATCATCAACTGGTCTGAGTCCTTTCTCACAGGCAGGACACAGAAGGTAGTGATGGGGAATTTCTCCTCCTGCCCAAAGCCCAAGCTTTGTGGAGTTCCACTGGGCAAATCCTGTTGCCTATGTTGTTTGCAGTATACATGCTTCCCCTGGGTGAGATCATTAGACATTACAGCTTGGCTTATCACTGTTATGTATATGACATCCAGCTGTATGTGTCATTTGCTCCTGGGATGAGTGACACCATGGAGGTGCTTAATAAATGTCTGGCCAAGATCCAGGACTGGATTTCCTCTAGCTGACTGAGACTCAACCTTGACAAGACAGAGATGTTAATAACTGAGTCTGTCTGTCAGCAGGATGTGGGTGTTGCTGACATGGGAACAGAGTTATTCCTCTACCCTACTCCTTTGGCTGCATCTACAATAGTGAAAAATCTGGGCATTCTCCTTGATGATGGATTGACACTTGAAGCTCAGGTGTCGTCCGTTGTCCAGAGTAGTCTTTACCAACTCAGAAATGTCACCCAGATCAAAGCCTTAATTCTGCCTGATGACTTGCCCTCACTGGTGCATGCTTTTGTAATGTCCAGACTCGACTACTGCAATACTCTTTACTCGGGTTCAGTGGAGGGGTTATCTGTTGCCTGCAGCTAGTGCAGAATGCAGCAGTCAGGTTGCTGACAAGCCTTTCAAGGTCTTGTCATGTGACCCCAGTCCTACATGACCTGCACTGGCTGCCGGTGAGATGCAGAATCTTCTCCATGGGGGCTTGCTCACCTACAATGTCCTACATGGCTCAGGCCCTGGTTTACCTGAGTGACCTCCTGACTTCTGTCTGCCCCATGTGCTCACTCCACTCCTGCACCGAGAGCCTCCTAGCAGTGCCCAGGGCCTGGCTGAAGACTTCTGGAGATCGATCATTCGAGTTGGTGGGCCCAGCCCTGTGGAACTTGCTCCCAAGATCTTTGAGGGAGGCACCGTCAGTGGAGTTGTTTAAGCAGGGTCTGAAGGCACATCTTTTTAGAGAGGCATCTGTGAACTGCCTTTGAGTTTTAGAAAATAGTAGACTGCTGAACTGCTTATTTTAAATAAGGATTTTATTTAGGTATTGCTACTGCTCATTGGCATTGTTCTGACATATTTTATTGTATTGACGCACATTATTTATTTTTTAACTGTTTACTTGCCTGTACAGTGTCCAGAGCCTCTGGGATGTGCTTTATAAATAGATTTTTACTTACTTTACTTGCTTACTATAACCATCCAGAACCTATCAGATGATTTATCATTGTCCTGCAATGTGTAGGTGAAGTAAATTGATCTGGCTTCCCTGGTGGCCTTAGCACAGGTGTTGCATAGTTCATCTCAACAAATCCCCCAGGGAGCCTGAGGCTTTGTGGAGATGGCAGTCAGACTCAGTAGCTTTGACCAGGTCAAAAAGAGATCCAGGAAAAGTGGGACCAACGGACAAGAGACCTCCTGAAAGGGTCATGTTTGTCCCATGTAGGAGGAAAACTGGATAGATAAGAGCTTAGAGCAACATCTACTGTATATCAGTGCATAAAGACAGTGCTGACCAGTTAGTGACCCAAAGATTGTCTTTCAGGGATGGGAGGTCAAGAGCCTTGAGAAACCTAGACCAGATACATTTTTGTCAGACTTTAATGCAGAGGATCTTACAGATGCAGTAAACCGTGAAACGATCACTGAAAGCATCTAGTAGTGTCCTAGTAGAAACAAACATTTGTCAATAGCAATGGAAGTGCAATAGTTAGACAGATGCAGTATAGGAATGGCAGTGAAGTACTGAACTGACACCAACTCCACCCCCACCCTGCAGAGATGGACAAGCATTGGGGTGTGCCTTTGGGTCATCGCCCATAACAGTCATGACATTTCACCTCACCCTACCCTGCAGACACAAGTGTCGAGGTGTGCTTTGAAGTGTTGGGGCTTTACAGTCACCTCATTCCATAAGGACATACACTGAAATGTGTGCAGTATAGGAGAATGGGGTGAACTCTGGGGCCAAAGGGTCCAAGGCGCAACTCAATACCTGCCACTGGCTGCAAGGTAGGGGTGGAATGGCATGAGCATCACTGTCGACAATCCCAAGTCACACCTGTGATGCCTGTCAGTCCCTATAGGGTAGGGTGTTATGGTCAAAAACCCTAACATCCTGCGCATTTCTTTGGTATTTTTACTCCAAATTTTCAACATGGGCTTTTTGTGATCCCACCACATGAACAGTGACACTATCAATTCATTAGCTAAAAGGTGATTTTGCCCAGCAACTGCGCCATTTGGCGCTACAGGTGCGAAAACACATTTCAAACAGGATGTGAAAAATGACAGCTGTACTGTTCATGAAGAGGCGTAAATGGCAATGTTGAAAATCTGGAATGAAAATATAAAAAAACTGGTGAAATCATGAGTGTGCATAGAAACTGCGCGATGCACACCCATATTGTAATTAGTTTTGTTTTTTTACAGCAGATTTTGAACATAGGCATTATGGGACCTCTGCTCATGAACAGTGTCACTGTGATTTTCTTAATCTATCCCGAACACTGATTTCCCATAGTGACCATGCTATTCTGCGCTGGAAGTGTGAAAACACATTTCGGCCAGGGTGTAAAAAATGACAGCTGCACTGTTCATAAGGAGGTGTGGAAAAATGCCAGTGGTGAAAATCTGGACTGAAAAGATTAAGAATTCGTGAACTTAAGAGGGTGCATGGAAATTGCACAATGCACGTACGTAACACAGTCATTTTATGGACTTTTGTCACCAAATTTTCAACATAGCCAGTTTAAGACCTCTGCTCATCAGCAGTGTCACTGTGATTTCTTAATCTGTCCTGAACATTGATTTTGCACACTGACCATGCCACTATGCGCTACCTGAGTGAAGACACATTTCAGGTGAGATGTGAAAAATTACAGTTATACTGTTCATAAGGAGGTGTGGTAAAATGGCAATGCTGAAAATCTGGAGTGAAAATATAAAAAATGCACGAAGTTACGAGCGTACATAGGAACTGCACAACGCACTCTTGTAAAACAGTCATTTTGGGGAATTTTTTCACCAAATTTTCAACACGGGTTTTTCGGGGCCTACCTCATGAACAGTGTCACTGTGATATTCTTAATCTGTCCTGAACAGTGATTTTGCACACCAACTGCGCCATTGTGACCTACATGTGTGAAAACACATTTCAGGTGAGATGTGAAAAATGACAGCTGTACTGTACTGTTCATAAGAAGGTGTAGTAAAATGTTAATGTTGAAAATCTGGAGTGAAAATATTAAAAACGCTCAAAGTTACGAGTGTGCGTAAGAGCTACGCAATGCACACTCATAAAATAAACATTTTGGGAATTTTTTCACCACATTTTCAACATGGGGTTCTTGGGGACCTACCTCATGAACCATGACACTGTCATTTTGTTAATTGATCTTGAAAGGTGGTTCCACGCAGTGACCACAAAATCACATTTTGGGACCGAATAACAAAATGACAGTGACTGAGTTCATGAGGTAGAGTCCCAAGAACCCCATGTTGAAAATTTGGTGAAAAAATTCCCCAAAATGGACGAGATATGCACCAAAGTTTAAAAAAAAAACATTTATGCCATTATACAGCTTACCGGCATTTTTTCAGTTCATGGTCGGCTTTGAAGAGTGCTGACATGTTCCAAGTCCACTGAAGATCATCGCACTGGGCTTCAGAGATAAGGATATGGGGTGGAGGTGGGTGTGGTGAGGTGGGGTACGCAAAGGGTGGGCACAGGGTGGGGAGGGACCACCGGAATCAATGAGGGACCGTTTTCTAATTTACAGGTGTATTTAAAAAAAAAATAAAACTTGCGTGAAGGTTTTCTTTTTTGTGGGGTCATATTTAATTTTGGCACGCTGGGGTGAGCTGCCCCAGCATGAATAGTGATGCCGCACCGTAATTTTTATTCACTGTTTAGTGCCCATTATAGAGCCCACAATTGACTGGATGACCCTTCCCCAGCTCCTAAACCTGGCTCCGCCACTGGTCAACGGGAAGATGGGACAGCAGAACAATGTACAACACTGTTCAAACTGTGATATATGTATAGAAAAATTCCACCCTCGCACTTTCCACAGTCCTGTCTGTGAAATGTGTATCCAGAAAGTCCAACTTCTACACCATTTATTCAGGAAGAGAGCCAGGTTTCAGTAACAATCAACACATCAGAACTGTAATGTATGGCCTACTACCTCAGCTGGTTGAGCTTGGGGAGTGGACTCCTGATATTTACATGAAAAAACACCCAGTCCTTTGGGAAGGTTGGTGGGTGGTAAGGGTGGGCAGGTTTTGCTCCACATCACCCTCCAGCAGAAGCATTAGTGTGTGAGACCTGAGCCTGAAAACAGACACTCTGGAGGTTGGGTGGTGGTGAGGGGAGGTGGAGTAGGATGGAAAGAATACTGAAGAGCCTTAAGATTGACATAGGGGTGGAGAGGAAACAAGGGTGAATAAGGAAAAAGATGGTCATGACTGGTGTAAAGAGGCAAGAGAGGGGGTAAAGGAGGCAGATTACAAGTAAGATAGAGAGAATGGTGAGGAGGAATAGGAGGCACAAAAGGGGCAAAATTAAATGGTAGAGGTGGGAGTGAAGCATAATCAGTAAACGCTGGTGAAGTTTGGTGGAGGGTACAAGTTATAGCACCTAGGTGACAGGAACGGTCAAGAATGCATCATATGGGTTAGCAATTGGCACAAGTGGTGCATCTTTAAATGTAGATACAGGATCAAGTTTGGCTACCATGTAAAATGAATTACCAGAATGGAGGTGACTGCACATTCAGCCAGTACAAACAAGTAAAATAGTCAGCATGAGGTAATTAAATTAGCAAAGTAAATCAACAAAACATTTAATTAAGGATACATAGGAGCTAAGCTACAGTGTAACAGTGAAAGGAAGAATACAATTCAACTAAGTAGGGCAGACCAGGCACAAAAACAGAACAAGAAAGGGCTAACTAAGTAGGTGCATTGCAGCAGCAAATCTTATTAAAAAATGAGATTAATGAATAAACTGAGTAGGCAGGTGAAACCAGTCCAGTAAACTAAAAACATTTTACATCAGAGATAAGGAAGGAAAATTAGCAGTTTTGGTTGAGGCTGTAATGGATGAAGAGAGACATAGCATGAGTCCTTGTGGTGGAGGGCAGATGTTAACAGTCCTGTAGGGGTGGAAGAGTCTTGCAGGTTAATGGAAGCTGGGTGGTGACCCCCAAGTCAGAGTGCTGGAGTATTGCAGGGGCAAGATTTCAGAGACTTGAAGGCAGTAGAGAGCCTGCAAACAATGGACTTGGTGTGCATCCTGCAGTCAGTGTCTAACAGGTGCAATTCACGGGTTCAAGTGCTAGAGGCAAAACAAGGGGTCCTCAAGTGGGACACAGAGACAATCAAATGAGTTGGCATTGAGGCTGGAGACCACATGGCTAATAAAGGACCAAACAGATCGGCATCCTAGCTCAACGCAGAGGGTCCAGCAAATGTGACTGTAAAATATCAAATTCTTCCCAACAAACTTTAACTCTTCACAGCCCTAAGCAAGCAGCCATGGTAATATCAACATAGTAATAGCTTAATTAGTGCTAGATCAGAACACAAGGCTACAAGACTCAGGTCAGGTCACTAAGCATAGTATAAAAAGACACAGGATGCACAGTTGTCATCAAGCAAGACTCAGGTTACTGGAAATTATCCCAGCAATACACACATAATATTGATAGCAATTAGTCCCATGAATAGCAGAGTGGAACTCTGATCCTTATGTGATGAACACCAGGCAGATTCTGGAAACAGGCTGTTGGAATGACTTGAAACTGCAAAAACTCAGAGAAATCACTTTGTTGACGCAGATCTTTAAATGTCAGTTATGAAGAAAATATACATAACCAGTGTCCCGACTCCCTGTATCACTGCACATGTGGCGACACAGACAGAAACATGGAAAAATGATTGGCCTGTGGAAATCTGGCATGAAGCTGGAAACAGCATTTGTTCATGGACTGTCCATGAATACAGTGCTTCAAAGACACTGTAGCATTGTGCTCTGACCTTTCCTAGCTTGCTGCTCTTTGTTGCTTCTCAGCTCGCCACTCAACTACCTGCCTATGCACATCAATTAACTGACACCTCCTCTGGAAATTCTTGGTTCAATAGTTTGGTGAGGATTTTTTTTTTCTGCTGTAAGGTGCTGCCTGTGCATATTAAGGAAGAGTAATGCTGCCCAACTTTTACTTGATTGCACTCAGGACATTATTTCAAATTTGCAATTTGTCCCCAACCTACTTTTGTACCTCTGGCCCGGCAATCAGATGTGACTTGGGAGCTAGAGGGTCTTTTTTCTGTTGTTAAATCAAAGCAAAGTTTAATGCAGCCCCTGCCTGCAGCTTGCTCTCACTTATATTCAGTCAGACTCCATCTACCTTTGCATCTCAGGACCTAGAATCCTGAATGGGTTCCTTAATATTTAAATCACTGTTTGCTTTTTCCCCAGCCACCTTGCCCCACCACCCAGCTGTTCTGCCTCAACGGACATCACTTGAGACTGGGAGTCATTTCTCCAAGGGACTCTCCGAGGCATAGAGAAATGCTGATGCTCCTTCCCCAGTCCTCTATGTCCAGTTGGGGGAAAAGTGGTCTTAACATGAGTTTCTTTCTTGTTTAAAAAAAAATCTGAGTTGTAACACTTGTTTTAACTTTTGCTTAGTCCCCAACCACCCTGACCCCCTCCCCCACTAGCTAGACTGGACCACTGGATAACGTTCCAGACTGGAACTCAACTGATTGCTGAAAAACCATTTTGGGTTGTACAGTATGCAGTAAAAGAAACTGAATTAATGTTTTGACAATGAAATATGTAAGCCTATTTAATATATTTAAAATAAAACTGCTTGTCGTTATTAGCAGAGACCATTGCATTTTAAACTCTGCTACTGAATGAGTGATCCTATTTTTTGCAAAGGTTTCACCCAACCCCAACATTGTTTCTGTTAAAACTGAAAGGAGGAGTACTAATGAATATCTTAAATGTCTGCCATGGGGGGAAGGAGAGCTTAGTGTCTGGTTGGGGGACTAGGCCCAGGTGATTTGTGGTGAGGTGGGTGTAGTTGGGGGGGCTGTGTGTGCTTGTGTGGGGTGGGGGCACTGGCAGTGTATCCTCGGGGGCCATCTGTTGGGGCCAGGGAGATGAAGCTAGTCTTGTTTGCTTGGGTGGGGTAGGGGGACTGACAGTGTTTCCACAGAGGTAGTCTGTGTTGGCATGGGGCAGTTCATGTTGGGGCTGTGGGCAGGGGAGCTGGCCAGGTTGACATGGGTGGGATGTTGGAGGGACTGACAGTGTTTCTGCAGGGGTTTGTTGGCACAGGGATGGTCTGTGTGGGGTTGCAGGCAGGAAACTATGGGGTGAGTGAGCTGCTCATGTTGAGGCAGGGAGTTGAGTGTGCATATGTGTGAATGGGGTGGGTCATTACCGTCTGTGTGCCCTTGAGTTTTCTTTATTGTCCAGGGACTGTTGCCACCCTGCCTGCCACTCTGTGATACCAGTGGGAGGGGTATACTGTGATAGCAACCAAGCCACATAGCACACGGTGGGGGCACACAGAAGACAAGGTCCCAGGTTCTGCATGATGCTATTGGGCAGAGTGGGGCTGCTGCTAGTTCTGTTGCTATGTATGGGTCACTGTGCAAGTTTGGTCTCAGCCCCTGAGTGCAGCGGGGTGGCATACTGAGAAGGTAAGGCCCTATCATTGTGCAAGATTCAGTTGAGCCTATGACTAAGTTGGGGAGTGGGAGGCCTTACCTTCTGTGTGCCCTTGAGTTTGCTCTATTGCCTGGGTATTGATGTGGGGGGGGTGACCCAACTTTATTTACTTGAAGGGGACTCCTGTGTTGCTGTGGGAGGATTGGCTGTGTTGAAGCATCATCTGTGCTGAGCATGGGGGAGCTGGTCATGTTCACTTCTGTGGGGTGAGTGGTGAGGACTGGCAGTGTTTCTGCAGTCAGTGTTGGGACTAGGAATGAGGGTCTGTATGTGTTCACTTGGATGAGGTGAAGGACTGGCAATGTTGGCTTCAGGGCCATCTGTGTTTCTACAGAGGTAGTCTGTGTTGCTGCAGGGGTAGGGAGCTGACTGTGTTAATTTTTGGGGAGCTCACAGTATGTAATGGGGGAGATGGCCAGGTCTGCTTGGATGGGGAGGCAGGCTGTGTTGGTGGGGTGGGGTAGGTGGACTGGTTGTGTTGGTGGGATCCAGGGATAGGTGCCCTCTCTGTTCAGAGACAACACTATTTAGTGGCGTTGCCAGTTTCTTATTGAAAATCAGATATTTTCAGCAAGAGATTTGCAGTGCTGCTAAATAGTGTAATAAATTCCCTCCTACCTTTCTTCACTCATCTCTCCTGCTCTATCATCTTCCTACCTTCTCTGCTCCAGGGATTCCCATACCATCTCCATCCCCCATCCTCATTCGTCTTGCAGGACAAGCAGTTTTCTCCTGCTATCTCCCTTCCCTCTGGAACCAACTCCCCTGTTCTTTATGCCTCTTCTCCTCACTTCCTGCTCTAAGATACCAGCTAAAGCATCTTTCTGCTCTCTCTGCTTCTGCCACCACCCCCCCTTGACTCTTCACCTTGTCTCCTGTCATCCTTTCTCGCTCGATCTCCTTTGCTGTTACTACAGTGATTCCACCTTCTGTCCACCTTCGGACGCTGACAGTACTGTCACTAACCCTATATCAGGCAGAGCACTTTTACCAACTCTCTCACAAGTGTCCTACACAGTACTGCTGCTTTTCTCATGGTATCCACATGCTCCTTCCTCTCTAATGTTGCCTATTGTAACCACTATTTTTTTTACTGTATTTTCGGTTATGTTTTCAGATGTTCAGATATAATTTCTCAGACACTGTATCTTATTCTTTCTGTATTCCCATCCCCCAGGTCACACCTTGAAATCAGCCTCAGCTCAGTGTGGCTTTCCTGGTTACCAACTTTTAAATAAAATAAAATGTTCTTGTATCTTTTGCTTGAAAATGATCATGCCTTGGAACCATTTCTCTGTAGTAAATGCTTACACAAAAAGAACCTGGAGTGGGACATTAGCACATTTCGGACTAAATTAAACTGTGTTTTAAGCAACGAAAAAGTAATGTATCAGAAAATTCTATCTATTGATGAGGCAAAGCGTTGCATATCCAAACTTCATTTGCCCTACACCTCCAAGCCATTTATCATTTGGTTCAGCAGTACCCCCCCCCATTAATATACCTATTACCCCCATATCCTCCTATTAACAAAAAAAAGAGATAGAGAACACAAACTCACTGAGGAATCTCCTGATGATGGGGACTGGACCATAATTGAAACTAGGCACAGGCCTAAAAAGGGTCATAGGGCCATAGACTTTGAGTTACTCTTAAGCAATTGTTTTTCTCCTCTGCGCAATAATAGGACCCCAGATTCAGTGAAAGATACAAATCCTGCAAGTCAAGAGTCCTTCCCCATCACCAGAATTACAACTATAAATCTGCCCTCTACCATATCAGCACCTGTTGAAACTAGTGGAAGTCTTAGTTCATGCCAGCCAGCAATGGGGAATTGAAGCAGTTGACATACTAAACAACCAAGAGCAATCCAACAACAGTCCCATTCCTTCCAATTTAACACCCAAGAACCAGTTAGCAGGACGTCGATCAGTACTGGCTAATAGTCACACTACAACTTCTGACCCCTTCCTCCCTTTACAAACTAAAAATCCTGAGATCACTACCCCCAGCCAGATCTATGTGTTAGGTGATTCCCTGGTCAGATACTTAGCTAGGACTGTTTGTGGTCAGGACAAGGCAAATAGAACCTGCAGCACCTTCAGAGGTGCCTGCATCACAGACATTACTAACCTGCTGGACAATATCTTACATGATTCTGGTATCAACCCTTTGGTGACAGTCCACACTGGCACCAATAATATAAATAAATCTAGTCTCGAAAGTATCAAGAAAGATTATATTGACTTAAGCAATAAACTCAAAGCTAAAGATTGTTCTATTTGTATATTGAAGATTTTGCCTGTTCCAAGAGCTGGCTATGCCAAAAATGGGAAAATTAAAGATATAAATGAGTGGCTACATAAGTGGACACTCCAAAACAGTTATTCCTGTTTGACTCATTGAGAGGTTTTTGAAAATTATAATAAGCTCTACTGCTGGGATGGAGTCCACCTCAGTAAAACGGGCAACTTTGTCTTTTGAAAACATATTTGTTCGCACATTTCCTAACATTTAAACTAATAACTGTGGGGGACTCAGGTTCTTATCTTACTCCTAATAAAACATATAAGCAACACATAACCAATAATGCGGGATGCAACATATTGGTCACCAAGGCTAGAAGTCTAAACCTCTCCAAAGTTTCAGAACTTGAAGCCATAATGCTTAGAAATAAAACAGATATAGCTGCAGTTGTAGAAATATGGTGGGAAAATCCCAGTGAATAACCTAGAAAAATTCCAGGAAATAAGCTTTTCTATACTAATTGAAATGACAGATGGAGTGGTGTGGTCTGCCTCTACATTGCAAATGATACTGAGTGCCATCAGCTCTCTCCCTTAAGCCCATTAGCTGACCAATTAGAAAGTATTTGGGTGCAAATTCATCCTCAAAAAATAAACTAAAATGAATCCTGGGAAACTGTTACAGGCCACCAAATTCATCACCAGACTATAACATAACCCTTATAAATGAGATCATACAAATGGTTAACATGGGGAATGTATCAGAGTAGGTGACTTCAACTACCCAGGAATAAACTGGGAATTACTTACTGGTTCCAATCCTACTGAAATTGCATTTGCAGAGGCAGTGGTCTCATTAGGTCAAGACCAATTGATTCAATCCCCCCATCCCCACCAAGAGATGAAAACATATTGAACCCAATCCTCACTAATGTCCAACATAAACTGTCTGACATAATGAGTAACCCCCCCTTAGGAGGGAGCAACCATGATATATTTAATTTTGCCATCAAATTAACTATAGTTAAAACTAATTGTCAAACTACTATTAATAACTATACTGTAATAAAGCTGACTTCCAAATAATCAGAAATTAACTTACTAACATTAATTGGGAACAATTACTGAGCAATAATTCTACAGAGGTTATGTAGTCTGGTTTAAAGAACACATTTTTACAAACTGAAGCTAAATATGCTCCAAAAATCACAAAATTCAACAAAAAAAGGAGGATTCCTCTTTGGTTGACTAATTCAGTAAAAAAAAAAAAAATCAGGCCCAAAGAAAGAACTTACAAAAACCTGCAAAAGTAATACTACTGAAAATTACATCAAGTGCAAACTCACTTAAAATCCTTAAAGAAACAAATACAAGCAGAAAAAACACAAAATTAAATTAAAAATAGCTCACACCAAAGACAATAACAAGGCATTCTACTCCTATGCAAATGCAAACAGGAAACACTGTAACAAAAATAGATCCAATCATGAAAGACAATAATAACATTTCAGATGATCACAAATTAGCTAATATCTTTAATGTATACTTCTGTTCTGTATATAATCTGCCCTTACATCCTCAACAACTTATAAACAATTATCCCTCAACAACTATTACCTTTTCTCAAGACAAGATTAAGATGACTGTTAATAAACTAAATATTAACTCACCCCTGGCCTTGATAACATTAACCCTAGATTATTAGTTGAGCTCTCATCAAGCCTACTAACACTACTGTCCTTAATATTTAATAAATCAATTTCTACAGGTGAGGTTTCATTAGACTGGGAAAATTCAATAGTCATCCCCTTATTCAAGAAATTAACCGGAAATTCAATTGCAAATTATTGATCTATCAGTTTGACTTCCATCATCAGCAAAACTATGGAGTGCCTAGTAAAAACCAAAACTGAGTAAGAGTTGGGATTTAAAGATGTTAATTAACATGGATTTACTGGAGGAACTTCTTGCACTACTAATCTGATCACCTTTTACAATCTGGCGGGGGCTAGCCTCAACAATAAAATATTTGTTTATGTCTTATTGCTCCACTTCAGAAAATCATTTGACAAGGTACCTCATCTGGATCTGAGAGATACACTTAAAGATCTCGGTCTGAGCTCTTCCTTAGTAAGATGGGTACAAAACTGACCAAAGGGTCAGAACTGAAGGTCAGCTTTCTACATCCACATCAGTGAACAGTGGAGTTCCTCCGGGGTTGTTCCTGAGCCCAACCCCGTTCAATTTATTCATTCATGATATTAATCAAAACATCAACAATGTATTAACCAAGTTTGCTGATGATACAAAGATAGGAGGGGAGGTTGATACATTTGATAAACATATAACCTTGACTGAAGACCTTAAATAAATTGAGCAATGGACAAATAACAAAATGATACTAAACACTGATAAATGCGCAGTTATTCACTTAGGAAGAAATAACCCAAACTATAATTAGCTTCTAAATAATACTCCCACAAAAACTTCAGTAAAAGAAAGGGACCTCAGAGTAATTATAAATAGTAACTTAACAGCCTCTGATCATTGTAAAAAAAATTACCCAGACTGCAAATATGTTATTAAATAATATCAAATGATCCTCCATCAACAAATGTGAACAGTGTATAATCCCATTATGTCTGACATATGTTAGGCCTCATCTCGACTTTTGCTCTCCCTTTTGGAGTCCATATCTTAAATATGACATTAATTTATTAGAACAAATTCAACATAGGGTTACCAAAATTATACCTAACATAATACATCTTTCACATCAGCATAGATTGGTTAAAACTGGCTTGGTTAGTCTAGAAAACAAGAAATTCAGGGGTGATCTTTTATAGCTTTAAAAGATTCTACAAAACCCATATTTAACATTACAGTGTGGGTTTCAATATGCAGAAAGAAGAATAAATACAAGGAGCCACTCTTTACAACTTTGTAGTCCCGAGGGCTACCACCAGTAAAATAGACCACTGTTTCACCATACAGGTCATCAAGGTGTGGAATTCATTACCACGGGAAGTGGTTAAAGTCAGAGAATTTGCATCTTTTAAAATTCAGCTCGACAGACATCTAAACTGGTTAACTGGTACAAATTAATATGCCCACGCAGTTGTGGGAGACTTTCTTGAAGGGTGCCTGTCTTCTTATGTCTGATCAAAATCTAATAAACCTAGTGAAATAAAATAAAAAAGTGACAATGCTGGCTTTTGTTTGGAACAACAGTTTGAAAACCTTGATCACTGGTTCAGAGCCCACTAGAGCAAAATCATGGTGACTTAAGTCTCTTAAACCAAGTGTTCCAGTCAATCAAGCTACAGAAATTAATAGAATCAAGACCCCATGAAAATTAAATGTTGCATCTCAGCTGGGCTAACCTGAGTAAATTGTAACAAAAAAAGAAACAGACACACTCAGAGAAACAAATCTTTATTAAACTGAATTAAACTAAAGCAACCCTGTGGTTTCATCTTATCGCTGTCCTTCAGCACTGCTTTTTAATGCTTTTTTATTTTTAACATATCATCTCATGTGGAAATGCATTGTGGACACAGGACATGTACCAGCTCGTGTGGGTGTTGTATGGGGGGAGCTGGCAATGTTGTGGGGGAGGCGATTATGTTGGGAGGGTGGGATGCTGGTGGGGGGCTATTGTATACAATTATATTTACGTCGTCTTACTGAACTGGATGGGTTCATTGTGGGTGAGTTGGACATATTTGGTGGGAAGTGATTGTGCGCATTAGTTTAGAGCTAAACACATTGGTGCAGGGCCTCTCAATGGTTGTGTGGGGTGAGAAGTGGGCCCTGTTGGGAGGGAGCTGGCTGTGTTAATTGGTGATGGTGGGGGAAGGGGACTGGTTGTGTTGGTGCCAGTGGGCAGAGTGGGGCTTAATTCACAACAGAGCTCTGACATGGAAACTGAAAGACCCCTTTTCATGAAAACAACATACAATTTCCAAATTTAAGTTGAAAGAACTGTAATTCTTTGTAAAAGAATTGCCATGTCACACTGTTGTGTGCCATACACCAGCAGCACCCCTGAGAACTGTGATTGGAACCTTGTTTCAGAGCAAGGGATTGATTTTGAATTTGTTTAATGTTTGTGAGATGTGTAGTTCGTTATATTATATAGCAAATGGAGGCACATTATTTCAAAGAAGTCAATTCAGGCAGTTAAATGATAGAACCAAACCCAGGGAGCCCCCCTTGGCATCTGGTGGTTAGGTTTAATTCATGTCTGAGCTCTTCCAAATGAGACCGAGAAATGTGTGACTTGGGCACATGGAGCATGGGCATGGAGGGATGGGAGCCATAGTGCAGCGGCCATCCCACTAGAGTGATGGGGTCATAGTGCTGCTGCCATCTCACCTGGGGGATGGTGGCTGTAATGCTGGTGCCACCATCACACCTGAGGGATGGGGTCCATAATGCTGCTGCCATCACACCTGGGAGATGGGGTCCATAGTGCTGCTGCCATCACACCTGAGGGATGGGGTCCATAATGCTGCTGCCATCACACCTGAGGGATGGAGTCCATAGTGCTGCTGCCATCACACCTGGGGATGGGGCCCATAGTGCTGCTGCCATCACACCTGGGGGATGGGGTCCATAATGCTGCTGCCATCACACCTGGGGGATGGGGTCCATAGTGCTGCTGCCATCACACCTGAGGGATGGGGTCCATAATGTTGCTGCCATCACACCTGGGGGATGGGGTCCATAGTGCTGCTGCCATCACACCTGGGGGATGGGGTCCATAGTGCTGCTGCCATCACACCTGAGGGATGGGGCCCATAGTGCTACTGCCATCACACCTGAGGATGGGGTCCATAGTGCTGCAGCCATCACACCTGGGGAATGGTGGCTGTAGTGCTGGTGCCACTGTCACACCTGAGGGATGGAGTCCATAGTGTTGCTGCCATCACACCCGGGGGATGGTGACTGTAGTGCTGCTGCCACTGTCGACACTGAGGGATGGGTATGTAGTGCTGCTGATGTCACACCTGAGGGATGGGGTCCATAGTGCTGCTGTCACCATACCTGAGGGATGAGGGCTCTGGTGTTGCTGTTGTCATCTTACCAGAGGGATGGGTGCTGTACTGCTGCCATCACACCAGTGGGATGGTGGCTATAGTACTGGTGCTGCTGCCACACCCAAGGGATAGAGTCCATAGTGCTGTTGATGTCACACCTAAAAGAATGGATCCATAGTGCTGCTGTCACCATACCTGAGGTATGGGGACTGTACTGTAGTTTTGCTGCTGTTGTCATATCTGAGGGATGGTGGCTAAACTGCTGCTACTGCTGCCCTCACTCCTGGGGGATGGTGGCTGTAGTGCTAGTGCTGCCATCACACCTGAGAGATGGGGTCCATAGTACTGCTGATGCCACGCCTGAGGGATGGGATCCATAGTGCTGCTGTCACCCTACCTGAGGGATGGGGACAGTAGTGCTGCTGCTGTTGTCATACCTGGGGGATGGTGACTGTAGTGCTGCTGTTGCTGTCACACCTGAGGGATGGGGTCCATAGTGTTGCTGTCACCATACCTAAGGAATGGGGGCTGTAATGCTGCTGCTTCCATCATTCCTGAGGGATAGAGACTGCAGTGCTACTGCTGCCATCATACCTGAGGGCTGGGGTCTGTACTGCTGCCACCATAACACCTGAGTGATGTGGGCCGTAGTGCTGCTGCTGTCATACATGAAGGGTTTGGACTATAGTACTGCTGCCATCACACCTGAGGGCTGGGGTCTGTAGTGCTGCCACCATAACACCAGAGTGACACAGGCCATAGTTCTCCTGCTATCATACATGAGGGATGGGGACTGTAGCATTGCTGCCATCACACCTGAGAGCTGGGGTCTGTAGTGCTGCCACCATAACACGTGAGTGATGTGGGCCGTAGTGCTGCTGCTATCACACATGAGGGGTGGGGACTGTAGTGTTACTGCCATCACATCTGAGGGCTGGAGTCTGTAGTGCTACCACCATAACACCTGAATGATGCGGGCCATAGTGCTGTCACTGTCATACACGAGGGGTGGGGACTGTAGTGTTGCTGCCATCATACCCGAGTGATGGGGCCACAGTGCTGCTGCCATCATCACACCTGTAGGATGGTGGCCATAGTGCTGCTGCCACCATTACACCTGAGGAATGGTGGCCATAGTGCTGCCGCCACCATCAAACCTAAGGGATGGTGGTCATAGTGCTGCTGCTGTCACACCTGAGAGAAGGTGACTGTAGTGCTGTTGATTCCACCATACCTGAGGGATGGTGGCCATAGTGCTGCTGCTGTCACACCTGAGGGAAAGGTGCTGCAGTGCTGCTGTTGCCATCACACCTGAGGGATGGTGACCATAGTGCTGCTGTTGCCATCACACCTGAGGGATGGTGGCCATAGTGCTGCTGCTGTCACACCTGAGGGAAGAGTGCTGCAGTGCTGCTGTTGCCATCACACCTGAGGGATGGTAAGGGATGGTGGTCATAGTGCTGCTGCTGTCATACCTGAGAGAAGGTGAATGTAGTGTTGTTGGTTCCACCATACCTGAGGGATGGTGGCCATAGTGCTGCTGCTGTCACACCTGAGGGAAGGGTGCTGCAGTGCTGCTGTTGCCATCACACCTGAGGGATGGTGACCATAGTGCTGCTGCCACCATCACACCTGAGGGATGGGGCCATAGTGCTACTGTCATCATACCTGACATGTTGCTGTTCTTCATTTAATTAAAATTATTTGTGGGAACAGAAGATGATGATATAAGCAGGATGACAGTCCTTGAGGAAGGGTACATGAACTGAGAAAGCAGTTTGACCAGCCATACAGTTTCAGTGAGGGAGTGGGAAAGAAAGGTTTGCAGGGAGGGAACACAACCAGTATCTTGAGACAAAGGAAAAGCAGCGACATAGACCATAGAACACTGAAGAGGGAGAGATTATGGTAGAAGGTACAGTGGAGAAAGGGAGGAGAGTTAGAGGCAAAACAGCAGAAGTGAAGAAGGTCCATTCTGATTAGGACATTCTTCACGTTGACTCCACTCTATCAGCCTGAGTGGAATGGGACACAGAAGGAGGGAAATAGAACATGTGACCCCAGGGAAAAAAGTTCTCATATAAAATGATAAAAATGATGATATATAATTTCAATGTAAGGGTTATTAGCTATGAAAAGCCATGGTCAAAAAACTAGATTTTTAACCTGTGCTTAAACATGTCAGATTTTTGGCATGTTAAATAGTTTTCTGAAGAGAACTACAACCATTAGGGTGAAAAGGTACTAGAGGAGTAAGCACTGCACCCAAATGTGAACAAAAATAAGCAATGGCATGGAAGACAATTAACATAATCCAGTATGTTTGGAAATTTGAGGTCTTCAAAAACATGCTAGAGTAGCTCCTGAAATGATGTGGACCAGATCAAATGCAGCATCATCTGATCTTTTGTTAGATAAACAGCATATATCATAATGGAAAATTTTCAGCACAATGAAACTGTCCTGTTTTTGTTTAACAATTTAGTTGTAGACTAAAATTTGCTTATCTTTTGGGAAAGCATGCAGATTGAAGCAACATTCCATGAGCTATCAAACACAATGGCAAATAAAAAGCTATATTGTTGTAGAATGGTGTTACAGTACTATTAAAACACATTCAACAAGTCAGTTAAAAAGCCTATTCACATAAGCCAAAATTACAAGTTTTTTGTTTCTTCAAAGAAACCCCAACTCTACAGGGGAACTCTGAAAAATCTAATAGACTATTTAATTACTTTTGTTGACTGAGAAAGAAGCACTAGGAAATCTTTTCCTGGTGTTTGCCTAGGTGGGGATGTGGGGGATACATGAAGTATTTGGGTGCTATTTATATGTTGTCTCTAATACTCTTCCCTCTTTATTTGTTATTAATTCTGGATCTTTGACCCTTAGATTTTATTTGCTCCTGCAGCTTGTCTATAGATGTGGTGCCCACACACAGTCACAATTGAACTGTGAGGATCCATCACTAATTGTGGACAAGCTATGGCAATGACCCTTTAGCATCAGTTGAGTTTTTGTGAAGTCCTAAGCCAGTGAAGACTAGAGGTCATTGTCAGACCATGATGATAACAAAGAAGCAGAAGGGAAAATGGATAGTGAGGGAGTCTCACTGGGTATCAGGGATTCCTGCAACACCAGGGAGCAGAAGACAGGATCCAGCAGACCTCCAGGAGCAGCTCCCTGATAAAGAGGACATTTGAAACAGCAGTCCAGAAGTAGGCCTAAAGTTCTGGTGTAGGTGGGTAAAGGGAAGACTATGGCAGTAGGGCAGGTCTCCCTTGTCTCTGTATGGCATACTGACATGGGACTGGTGCTATGCCATGCACAACACTCCATGGGTGTCATTTAAGCAATAATGTATGACAGGACATTTGTCATTACGGAATTTACCCATGCCTCATATGGTGTGGCATGAGACATAGCCAAAGGCTGTTATGCACATGAGAAGTGGATAAATCCAACAACAGACAGTGCATTATTGTGTGTATAAAATGGTCCCAAAGAAAACAAACAGATAAAAAACACTCTAATTAAAGTAAACTAACAACATGAAGTTAACCTGAGCTTACATTGTGAGATTTACTCATGGGTAAAGACCTATACTGACCAATCAGATGGCAGGATTTTTTTGTCTATTTTTTTAATATCCAGCAACCATGTTTGCACCCACCATGATCTGCACTGTGGTAAAGTTACAGAGGAGACTTCTACCCCCACTGATTATGTCCCCTTTATGATATGTGTATATAGTAAAAATAGGCTAGATGGCACAACTGGGGATCTGTTTGCATTCTGGTTTTGCACTGCCATCCATTACAATTGTGTTTCGGGCCCCAGAAATCATATTCCTCTGTGACATTATGAAATCACCTTTCCACAACAAACGATTTGGAAAAGCACACTTAATCAGTTTTTCCTGTAGCATCAGTGACTAATTAAGGAAATATACATACTTTTCATAAGTCTGCAAACAGAATATTGTCAACAATTTAGCACAGCTGCAGTATAGATCCAGGTTTCTTCAGTTAGACAGGATTATACAGATATCCCACAATTACTTAAATAAACTACTGAAAAGCAATGTCTAACAGGTTTAGCAAATTATTAACATTTTCTTGTGGTGTTTAACCTACAGCCAACCCACTGTAGTCATTGTTTTATGCTTGACAGAGCTGTACTAACGTGTCAAACAGCTTCACTGATTGACTATTCATGGCTGAACAGGACAAACAGCAGCAGGCAGCATTTAACATATTAGTCTGTGCAAGCCAAGTATCAATGTAAAAACAGACACCAAACTGCTCAAGTGCTAAATTTATTAGTAGACATTTCCTTTCATTAATATATATCAGTGACAGCGCTGAGGAAATCAGTCTTACCTTCCACATAAGATTTCCTTTGTAGAAGCAGGAGCATGAGGAAAAACAATTCAAACCCCATCAGCTTTCCCGTTTGACTATAAAGAGATCCAAAGTAAATAAACCACTATCAGCATTGTACAAACACCTTATTAAAGTCATAGTTTCTGTGTCTTATTCCTGTTAAGCTCTTAAACTTGATCTAAAATAACAGTGAACAGAAAGAAAAACTTAAAACTCACACGGAAAGAAAGGTAATGAAATCAGCATTACCTGACTAATGCAGTACACCGTCTAAGCATGAAGGTAGCTTGAACATGGTTCTGCCACTGAGCTGTTTCCTTTATCCACTTCCTTATTTCCTTAAAAGGAATGCAGGTATGACCATGAAAAGGTGGGGAATGTTTTCAGGTACGGATAGCTGAGATCATAGCTGGAACCTTTGTTGGCTGTCTGAGTATTACCAATTGTTTCATGTCTGCTAGTGTTTTCTATAAAAGAACAAGACAGAAACACCCTCAGACGGTATATCTGAATGAATCAGGTCAATTTCAAAGAAACATTTTAAAATATGCCACTTTGACTTGATCAAACTGTGTCATTATACTAACTCTTAAAGGCTGTTTAACAAGCTTCTCTGAATAATATGAAGAAACTCAGAGAAGCATTTAAAAGCATGGTACAATTTTTATACTATGCATTTCATATGAAAGTGTCCCAAAATGCTTTACACTGGGGACAGATACTACTGCATAAGATTGAAAATTTACAATTATGTAATATGCTATACATTAATAAAACAAAAGCAGATGGTGTAAAATAAGAATAATCAGTACTATTTTTGTTAAAAATTGTGATATACAATAGGATATATGTGATAACGAATAATTCAAAAATATTTCCTAGCTCACTCTTCCTGGTCAACAAAATAAATAATCTGGTGAATTTATGAAACCATAGCATCAAAAACTATTAAATATTTGAATTAAAATTGTCAGTCCGTAGAAACATGGAATGTGACAGCAGATAAGGACTGATTTGCACACCCAATCCACCCATTAAATCCAAATTCAAATCCAGTGAAAGCTGATTACTATCACCAAATGCTCCTTCCCTTCATTTCATGTTTAGTTACACTGTCTTTCAGTGTTACGCAACAAAACAGCTCTGTATAGAAGTGCTTGCCTAACAGAAAACCTTTATTACTGATAAAATGTGTACACTACCTCCTGTTCTTGTCTGTATTGATTGTTTTGTGTCTTGAAAACTTTACCAGAAAAATATATTTAAAAAATGTTTACATTACCAAGAAAAAAGTCAGGAACACAATGAAACAGTCATTGCAGTGCAGGTCACATGAAGTTTCTACATGGTTTTGTTTTACAAACTGATGTACACTGCCACTCTGTAGCCCAGTGGGGGTGCACTACATCACAATGTAGGTGACTCAAGTTCAGAAGTGAGTCCTGGAGTCTGCATGGATGGGAAAACCAATTCAGGAAAGCGTTGTGGGAGTGCTGCTGAAGGCAATGGTTACCTGACCAAAGAAGGTTGGCTGCACCTTCAGCACCAGTGATCCCAGCACTGGGTCATTGAGGTTCACCTCCTTCCACAGGTGAATGTGAGTATGGGCATAGCCATAGTGTACTGCTGCACAGCACCAGAAGGAGGAGGGTGACAAGAGAGAAAATAGAGATCAAAACACTCTGGAGCAGCATCCATACTGCCCCCATTCCCCACTGACACTCTCTGGTCCCACACTGTTGATCAGTGTCTTGGGGCTGGGAGGTTTTCTAATAATGGGGTAGGGAATGTGATCTGCCTCTGAGGCAAAAGGAGGGAAAGTAGCTCCAGGGCAGTGTCAAAGCTTACTAGAAGACTCTGGATTGTTAAATCAAACAATATATATTTATCTTATTCTGCAAATTCAAAAATGCTTGTGACAATAAATTGAACAATACTAACTCATCTAGACTACACTGTATTATCTTCTAATATGTGCAGTTGTATGTGTATGCCTTGCCTAATTCTGCAAAATGACAGAAGTTAGCAAAGAATATTATTTATTGCAGCTTACCTGTGGCAGGTGCTATTGGTATGCATCTACTGTGGATTCATGTTTGTGATGTTATTACAGAACCTGCAAAACCCACTAAGGCCACCACAACACAGTGTAAGCTACAATAATAGTTACTATTTGTGGTGTTTGGAATTTTTAGATTCCGGTGGAATGACATTTTGTGGGATTTTTTGAAATGTTGATGAATTTCGAAAGAATGCCATTGGAAGTGGAATGGCAGAATTCCATGGTGCAATAATGCAGAATGGGTTTCTGATACTTTTCCATGGAATTAAATTCCGTGGAATCTCAATATATTCTGTGGAAATAGTTGTGGAATGATTTTCCACTAGAAAGTGTTGTTCTATTCTGTGGATCACAACTGGTGGAATTCTGCAGAATGACCAACAAAACTCTGACAGAAATTCTGCTGGTGGAATGGTCATTCTGTGCTAATTCCACTTTCAGCACAGCACTAGTTAGTATTCATTGCTCACCTCAAGGCATATGCCCCCCGTAGTCTCTGCTTTACCTCCATTCCAATTAGTATATTAGCTCTGGGCCCATTGATTTTTAAATTGTATGATAAGAACTCCTCTAAAAACACATTTTGCATAAAAAAAAAAAATAATAAATGAAGAACATTTAAATGTAGGGTATTACACTGCCTCTCACAATAACAATTTTGGGCCAGCACCAGTGGGGAACTTTCCCTTGGGTGCTGTGCCCAGTGTTTCAAGACTTACAAATTCTTGGAGCCAAACAACAAATTTAGAAATTAAATGATTTCAATTCGACAAAGAATCACATGTGCTACCACACATGTGATTTAGTCTTTGAAATGTCTGTGTGGCAAGGCACACTGGGGAAGACCAGTCACCATTTGTGAATGAGGATCATGGAATCATATGTTATAAAGATGAAAATTATAGTGTGACAAGACACTTTATGCCAGAGGGACACCAGGGAACAGGTTTACGTTTTTTGGTACTGAGAGAGTAAATATGCCAAAACGGGGAGGCAACTGGGACAGGTTGTTGCTTGAATGAGAAGCCTTCTGGATTAACCGATCTGATACACTAAACCCAAACATCGGAGTCAGGGAGGAGCTAGATTGGACCCCCATCATGTGAAGCTGTCTTTAAAGTCTGCATACTGTGAGTCCCATATTGTATGATCCATCTGATGTTTATATTATGATTTATATATCCAAATGTTCACATGTTGGGTTATTGTTTATTTGGCAGTTTTTATGATGAAATTATTTTTTAATGTGACGATATGAAAGTAATTACATATCTACTGATATGCACACTTTGGATGACCCCCCTCCCTTCAGCCTGACCTCCTATAACTGCTATGAGTGAGTAACTCTGAATGAATTAAAATTGTAATGCACTGCCTAGAAATGTCAGTTAGCTTATACATGCAATTAAATTTAGAATATAATGCTCAGTGGTAAAAATGAACATTGTCTCTCTTGGTACTAAAACATGTCAGGACCCTGGTACTATTGGGCACAAAAGAGTAAATGACAGGGGATAGACACTGGCATGTCAGTGGTGATGTCATCTCATCAGGTCCGTATGTTAGATGTCATGACACACTCCCGATGCAGAGCTTTTTGGGAACAGCATGGAGTGCAGTCCAACAACGCTATCTGGAATTGCAGCAAGATGAATCCATCCTTATGAACAGCATGGTAGGCGTAATAGATATCCTCTGAATTCAGCTTTCTGACAAAACTGTTATTATGAAGTGTTATTAATGAATTTTGTGAAATATTGAAAGATTGTATGAAACAAATCCATTGCATACTCTAAGTATTTACAAGTGACTAAATATGGTACATTTTTTAATTTTTAAGAATCCTTCCATTGGTAAATCCCCAAGAACAGGCAGCAAAATGTTGAGCTTGTATAGTGTACAGTAAAAATAAATTTAATAACCTGAACTAGCTTATCAAGCATAAACTGTGAAAACCTGCAAGTGGGTCTGCTTATCTTTGACGAATTTGTTGTGTTACCTCAACAAACCCTGTGGACTTATGAACTAATTACAAGAGAGAGCGGGGAGGAAAACCATGTTTTAAATTATTTTTCACAATATTGCCCCTCCATGGATGGATATTTTTTTTTGTTTGATTGTTTTTCTTCCTTTTTTATATTTTAATTTCTTTTTTATATGCATTAAAGTTCATTTGAACACAGACGCTGCCTGCTGGCAGACAAAGCTGTACTTGTTAGCTACTGACTAGAGGTCAGAGTGGAGAAATGCGCATGCCTGTGTGTAGTTGATCAGGTCACTCATTCTGTCACCATCCTATTCATGATGGGTGGGGTGATGGATCTTATTTAACTGTTACTGACTGTCTGTGCCCATTGGCACATCAGATCATATTAAAGCTGATGGTAATGACAATGCGAAAGTTGCTACAGTGTCAACAGGAGTTGAGCCACCACTGCTAGGAGTGATAAGCTGGACTGTGATGCCAGTGCCAGTGGGAGTAGTCCAGGCAGACTTGCCACCAGGAGATGTAAGAATGGGAACAGCAGTAGATGTTACTTATTGGAGACGTAAATAATTAAATAAACAGTTAAAGTTGACCCCTGGTAAGCTGAGTTTGAGAAAGGCTAAGAATTCATGATTATCAGGGTCTAGCCTTGAGCTTTGTGATGATGCAATATCCCTAGTTGTGGGTCTATGTGACAACGGCAAACACCTAAAGGTGATCACTATTATTGCACAGTCAGAGTGCCAAAAACCTTTTTGCCACTCTGAAAACCCCGGCGCACAGGACAACGGCACCAGGAGATTTTTTTACTGCTTTCCCCTACTTATGGATTCTCAGCTCCTGGGGGGTGCATGTCGAGGGTGTGTGTAAGCAGTAAAAAAATAAAGGTTCAGGCCTGGCACGATAAAATCGCACCAGCACCCAGACCCGAACCTGGTACCTCATCCACCCCAACCACTAGCCATCCCCTAATGCCATGACACAGCTTGGCCATCCACCGCAGCACCACCCCCTACAGCCCCTCTGCCCCCTCCCAGCCCACGCTCACTGTGCTCGCTAGTCCCACGTGCTTGCATATGCATAGTGACATCCTGTTGCCCAGTTCACCCACCCCCTCATCCAGTCACCCCCTCCCATTGCCGTGAGGGATTGTGACAGGAAGGAGTTGCCATTATGGACAGTGCCCTTCCCCTTCGCCCACCTCACGAGTTACCCTAGCTGTAGCGAAACATAATTCCAAAAGAACCAATATTGAAGGACATTGGAAAAAGTATAAAGCCACTATAACTGCAACAGGTCTAATGACTTGTATTTCATGCCAGAATTTGATTGGATCACCATTTCTGGTAATCAGTGGTTCTGCTAGATAAGCCTGCATCATGTACTCTGGTAACAGATCCCAGCCTTTCTCCAAAATGTCTGAGCATCATCCGCATTCAGTATCAAAATGTTCCCAAATGTCCTTGGTTGTCTTAGGATCATCACTATCCACATTTTCTTCCATGTCACATTGATGTCTGGCACTGGCGCCTCGTGACGTCAGCAGAAGAGGAGGAGTACAACTACAAGACTGTGAATGCACATTCTTGTTGTTTCTTCAGGCTATCTTTACTGATTCACCATAAGTGTATGTAGCAGTTTCTGTCTGAGATAGTCTATTCATCTAGGGAGAATTAACTTGTCTTTATAACTTGGATCCAGTAGTGTTGTCGTGCCAAACTGCATGTGTAATCTAATGTCACATCTGTCTGCATTAATTTGTAAACATCTCTGCCATTTTTTTAATGAATATTGCATCCTGCTGCTTATGTGATGATGCAGATGAACTGTAGTATCACCACCCAACCCTCCCTCACCATTATTGCTGTCATTCTTGCCCCCACCAGTACAGCCGTGGCTGTCACTAATACCACCATGACTATCCTTGCTTTCTTAGGTTGCTGTAGAAGATGGTATACAACAGCATTTGTGACATTCAAGTGAAATCGCCATGAGAATGATCATGCCCAAGGCTACTGATTTACCACTAAAATCTTTGGTGGCCTGTTCCTATGGTCACAGTAGCAGAACAAGTTTTGGAAGAACAGACCACTGTAGCCATGACAGATATCCCCCACAGGCAACATCATCGAGTTCCATAGCCTTGAACACAGGATTCTGTTTCACAAGTCTCTCAACCATATAAAAACATAGTTCTACTCTGTGAAAATGTGTTAAATTAAGCACTGCAGAGGAACATTGTGCTGCTGGTAGTGGTGGAGGACTTCAGTGCAACTGGGGCTAAAATGGAACTATCTAGTGGTGTCCTGTCCAGTGTCCAGTGTTTCTTTTAACTCTGCATGCTTGTCAAGTACGTGAATCACCACCAGATCTAGTGCATGTACAAAACAGAGTGCAATGCTGAAATTCTCATCAGTGATCACCTTCAGCATGATACTGCCATTGTCTGTCATGAAGATTCAAACCTTCAGATCACGAGGGTATTTCCAGCTCTCTAACAGTGATTGACTGAACCACAGAATATTCAGGAAGGCTAGAGGAAAAAGTAGAGGGGAAGGAGTATCCCTCTGGTCAGGGATGGCATTGAAGTGGTAGTCATAGATGCATCAGGAGTAATAATAGGGAGTCAGAGTCAGTGTGGGTGCAACTCATGGCAACCTTAGGCAAGAAACTACACTTGGGGATGATCTATAGACTTCCAGGTCAAGGGGAAGAGAGGTACAGAGAGCTTGTGGAAGAACCTGAAATGGGGATAGCATAGGGGAAAGTAGTATAATTGGGTGACCTGAACCTGCCAGACACTGACTGGGATGTTCCAGTGGCCAGGAGTACCAGAAGTCAAGCCTTAGTGGATGCACTCCAGGACTGTCTTCAGATAGAGCTAGTTAAGGAACCTACCAGGCAGACTGACGTTCTCGATGTGGTGCTTACTAACTCAGAGGTGGAAGGATCTGTGAGAGTAGCGAAGCCACTAGGCAACAGTGGCCAGAACTTCATTTGGTTCAAACTGGTTCTTGGGACTGGAAAATCCCAACTGAAAACTGAAGTCCTTTCAATTTTGGAAGGAAGACTTCAGCTGGTTGAGGGAGCTGGTCAGGAAAAAGTTCGATTGGGTAGACAACTTTGAAGGAGGAAAGAGAGATAGGGGTATAAAAGAGGGCCATTCTTGAGGCATCTAAGTAATGCATGGGAATAGTAACCAAAAGGAACAAGTTCAAGAGACTATTATGGTTCTTGAAAAAAGTCAGGGAAGTAGTGAGAGCCAAGACAAAGGCCTTCTACAAGTACAAAGAACAGCAGGGAATGAAGAAGGGGGAGAATATTTAATGAGAAATGAGGAGGCAAAGAGGGCCGTTAGGGAGGCAAAAGCAGACACACAACTATGCATTGCAGAAGGGATCAAGGGTGATGAAAAACATTTCTTCCAATATAGTAGGGAAAAATGAAAGAAAAGAGGGAGGATTGTTAGGCTATCAGAGGGGGGCAGGGTGATAGAGAAGGAGAGGAAAAAGGCTGCTGTCCTAAATGATTATTTTTGCTCAGTTTTCACTAGGGAGTAAGGCAGATCCTTGACTGAGAGTGGCATCAAAGGAACCACTAATGGGGCACCAGAGATGAGGCATCCAATATGTGCAAGTAAAAGCATCCAGAAAAGGGTGGCAGACCCCAAGCTCAGATGGGTTGCATCCAAGGGAACTTGAGGAACTGGCAGTAGAACTGGCTGAACCCCTGGTAGGACTACGTAAAAGCTCTCTACAGATGGGGATAGTTACGAAGACCGGATGGTAGTGGATGTCATTCTGCTCCATAAGGAGGGGGACAAGGAACAAACAGGGAACTACTGACCTGTCAGTCTGTCCTCCATCTTAGGAAAGCTGGTGGAATCACTGATCAAACAAAACCTTGTGGACTACCTGGAGAATAAAAGTCTCAAGGATAGTAAACAGCAGGGGTTTGTGACAGGGAGGTCTTGTCAGACTAACCTGACAGTTTTCTTCAATTGGACAACAAGGAAACTGGATAGGGGCCATGCCATGGATTTGCTCTACTTCAACTTCATCACAGCTTTCAACTTGGTGCCCCACAGGTGCTTGCCGAAGAAGATGGAGGATCTGGGTGCTGCTAAGGACATAGTATACTGGGTAGATAACTGGTTAAAGGGGAGGTAGCAGAGGGTTGTGGTCAATGGGGTCAAATCAGAAGGGAAGGAGGTCACAAGTGATATGCCATAGGGATCTGCCCAGGGCCTGGTCCTCTTCAATGTGTTCACCAGTGGCATTGGAGAAGGTATCTGCAGTAGGCTGTCTCTTCACTGATGTCACAAAGCTCTGTGGGAGGATGGATAGCGACAAGGGAATCCAGGAAATGCAAGTGACTTACAAAAGTTAAAGGGATAGTCTAAGGTTTAGCAGTTGAAATTAAACATCAGAAAGTGCAAGGTAATACACCAAGGGAATAAAAACCCTAGGACAGAGTACTAGATGGATGAAGTGAGACTTAGCCCTACGACTGAGGAATGGAACCCTGGAGTTATCATCAGCAACACCCTCAAACAACTGAGCCAGTGCAACAAGGCTTATGTTGAGGCAAGTAGGATGCTGGGGTGTATTGGGAGGAGTATTGGTAGCAGGAGGAAGGAGATAATACTACCCCTTTATAGATCTTTAGTGAGGCCCCGCCTTGAGTATTGCACCCAGTTCTGAAGCCCTCACCTCAGGAAAGATAGGGATAGGCTGGAGACAGTGCAGTGCAGGGTAACAAAAATGATTCAGGGCTAACAGGGAAGGTTTTAGGAGGAATGCCTCAAGGCACTGAACATGTACTCACTCGAGACCAGAAGGGAGAGGAGAGATATGATAGAGACATTCAAGTTCCTAAAAGGAATAAACAAGGTGAACTGTCAGGAAATATTTAATTTGAATTCTAGTTAATAATAATAATAATAAGCGTTATTTAATTAAGTGCCTTTCAAATTTGCCAAGGTGCTTTACAAAAATTCATAAAAACAATGACATAAAAAACAATATAACAGATAGTCAATAAAATTCAATGTTCAGCATAATTAATTGGAAAAGGCTTGGTGCCATAAATAAGTTTTTAGTTCCTGTTTAAAATCCCCCACAGTTACATACTCCCGGAGCTGATGGGGTAGAGAATTCCAAAAGGCTGGGGCCACGTACATAAATGCACGGGCCCCTGAAGATTTTAAAGATACCCTTGGAATCTCTAGCAACCCCTCATCAGCTGAGAGGAGCCATCACTTGGGCAATAAGGGGATAAAAGCTTTTTTGGATAGTCCAGGCCAAGTCCATGTAGGGCTTTATATGTCAGTAATCCAACTCTGAAGGTGATCCGCCACTGAATCGGCAGCCAGTGCAGTTCACACAGCACCAGTGTATTGTGACATGGCCAGGAAGTCCCTGTCAACAACCAGGCTACAGCATTCTGCACCAGCTGCAAGCAGCAGATATCAACCCCTAGTAGCCCTAAGTAAAGGAAGTTGCAGTAATCGAGGCGCAAGGTCACAAAGGTGTGGATCAGCATAGGAAGGTCACAGGACAGAAAAAGGTGCTTGATCCTAGCAATGTTCCTCGGATGGTAGAAGGACAACTTGATAACTGCTGACACCTGAGATCACAGAGTCAGCCTGTCATCAAGCATCACCCCTAGGTCCTGCACCCATTTAGAGGTAGGGAGCTGGGAGCCACCAGAAAAAGCCCTATAGGCTGACCAGCCCCCACCCCTCCCCTATCTGGTGACCCAGATCCACAACCATCACCTCAGTCTTTCCTGAGTTCAGCTTTAGCCAGCTGGAATTCATCCAGTCCTGGATTCCTGCGAGGCAGTTATTAAAAACTGAGAGTGCACTATCCTGGTCAGGGGCGAAAGACAGGTAGAGCTGGGTATTATCAGCATAGCAGTGGAACCTCAGCCCATACCATCTTACAATGTCTCCGAGAGGCAACATGTACACAG
Source organism: Neoceratodus forsteri (assembly GCA_016271365.2). Taxonomy (NCBI): domain Eukaryota; kingdom Metazoa; phylum Chordata; order Ceratodontiformes; family Ceratodontidae; genus Neoceratodus; species Neoceratodus forsteri. The sequence goes on along the minus strand of CM028132.1, from coordinate 856,974,375 downwards.
CAAACAACATAAGGGACAGCACTGAGCCCTGAGGAACTCCACATTGCAAAGACAGAGGGTCAGAGGAATAAATCCCCGACACCACCCTCTGAGTTCTGCCAGTGACGAAAGATTTAAACTACCTGAGGACCATGCCAGTAAGTCCACAGATGAACCTCAGATGCTCAAGCAGCACCCCATGGTCTACGGTGTCAAAGGCTGAGGAGAGATCAAGGAGCACCAGAATGAAACAGTTTCTCTGATCTCTTGCCATCAGGAGATCATTCAGCACCTGAACCAATGCAGTCTCAGTACTGTGCCTCTTTTGAAAACTGGATTGGAGAGGTTCATAGATGTTATGGATGCTTAGGTGGTTCTCCAGCTGTACAGTCACTACTTTCTCTACCCCCTTCCCAACAAAGGGGAGGTTTGAGATAGGTCTGTAGTTAGCAAGAGATTCTGGGTCCAATGAAGCTTTCTTCAGGAGGGGTGTCACCACTGCCTCCTTCAGGGAGCTAGGAAAGTCACCCAAGTCAAGGGAGCACCAGAGTATCTGAGCCAGGATCGGGCCAGTGATGTCACAACAACCCATAATCAGGGAAGTTGGGACCGCATACCCCAGACAATCCGCACGACATCCGTGAACTCTGGCCAGTCAGGTACTCCAGGAAAAATGAGGGACAGTGACCGAGCGCAGATGAACAGCATCCCCCATAGGTCTTGATGATCGGATCTCCGCCCTGATGTCGACCACCTTATCCACAAAGAATTGAGAAAGCTCATTGCACTCTAGCTGTGAAAAGGCTCTTCGAGACTGCAGACAGGCTGGGTTGCACAGCCTGCCTACAGTTCGGAAGAGCTGGGCCAGTTGGTTCTGAGTGGCAGCAATCTCCCCGGACAGGATCTCTGCCTTTTTATGGCCGATTGTTGATTGGTAGACTTTATAATGTTCTAACAGTCTAAGATGGTTGGCCTCCAGTGTGGATTTCTGCCAACAATGCTCTAACCTTCATCCTAGTCGCCTCAACTCCCTCAAGGTCACCATCAAACCAGGGGGACCAAGGGTGAAGGGAGAGGGGATGGACATGGACAGGAGCAATAGAATCCAAGCATGTGGTAATGACCTTATTATAGGCCAGAACCAGATCCTCTGGGTTCCCACTTGCCACTGAAAATTCTGATAGGTCAAATGTCACCGCTAGGCCTTTAGGGCTCACATCCCATAAAGGGTGGTATCTGACCATCTCCTCAGGGATAGGCCTATGAAGGGGGACACAAAAATTGAACCCCATGGTGCAGTGATCAGACCATCTGACAGGTTCCACCCCCAAATCTGAGGCTTTGATCCCCAGGAGGGAAACCAGGTCAAGAGAGTGACCGTGTTTGTGAATAGCAGAGGTAATGATCTGTGTTAGGCCCAGTGATGTTATCAACTGGAGGAAGTGTTGTCCAAATTGTGAGAGTTGGTCATTAACCCAGTCGTTGAAGTCACCCAGGACCATTAGCCTGGACAACTCAAATGCCATCTTGATGATGAAGTCCGCTACTTCCTGGAGAAATCGCTTCTCATTGACAGGTGGATGGTAGATTAGGTGTATCCTACAGCCTACACCTGCTACTACAGTACACTCAAATGGCCCAGCTTCCAAAACCTGTACACTTGTGAGACCCAATTCGGTCTTAAAGCAGAGTGCAACCCCCCCCACCATCCAATCTTGAGCGATGTATCATCAAGTAGCTGTCCAGAATAGCAGCCTCCAATATGGGGCTGGCATTTTCATCCAGCCAGGTCTCGGTGTTGCAAGCTAGATCAGCTGTTCTGACAAGATCTGCAATAGCTGCAGTCTTGTTCTTAATAGATCTGGCATTATATAACATTGCTCGGGTTGGATGGGTCTCCAGGGCTGCCGTGACTACCTGCACAACAGTAATGGAGGAGCCCTTGGGTATGGGGACCAGACATGGAGAACCATGGTCCAGACTCCATTTTGCCCCAGGGTATCTTCTGGACGTAACTTCAAGGTCACGAGGGCATGATTGGAAACTGACAGGAGGAAGGTTCAGATGGGACATGAGGAACCATTATTTTCAGAAAGTGTGGTGGAGCGGTGGAACAGTCTACCAGCAAAAGTGGTGGGTGGCGCTAATACAGTTAATGGTTTCATGTACAGTTGGGACAGAATTAAGGGTATATATAGTAGTCACTCGGGGTGACAGAATCTGGAAGGAGAATAATGGGAGGAGGGAGAGTGCTCAGATCCTGGATGGGCAGTAGGTCCCAGAGTTAGATAGGGAACTCAGGAAAACTAGATACAACACTGGACTTTTTCTGCCATGATTGTCTATGTTTCTATGTTCCCCCACTGCACATCCCCTCCGTGACCAACTTATTAAGTAAGGCACTTTCTGTACTGATGTGCTTCTGCCAGACAATCTGCTTTGATATACAGTAAATATAATTAATACAAAAGGGGTTGCCTTGTTTCCTGCAGTAACTCTACAGCAGCATGCTGCACATTGTGTTGTATCCTGGCTGGCACCACTATATCATTCTCAAGGGGCTGGTGGTGGTGGAGGTGGGATGAGAATGGTAATGGAGCTTGATTTGGACGTAAACAATTGGGCAGTGAGACTCGGAAAGCTTTGATGATCTGCGCTACTGCTCCAGATATCACTAGTGAAATGCATATAACCTCTCTGCCTCCTTTGGAAGTGTCACCATCTACGTGCATTCTGCCTTATATATACTGAGAAGAACATGCCTGGAAAATGTGACGCTTGATAAAATGTTGTATTTGGGCTTCACTTCATGCAACAGTCTTTGAAAGTCATTGCCCTCTATTATGGAGAATGGCTGTGGATCAAGGACCATCATAACCCCAGTGAGTTGTGTCATTCTGACAGAACATGGGTGAATAGATGGTAGTTTAATATGGGCATGTAATGACACAGGCAGTGCAGTTGTTTTGGTGGGGGTAGTGGCAGAAGAAGTGCTTTTGAAGCAGCACCAGTACATAGGGATGCATCATGTGGCTTCTGTGGCTGCCAGAGTGACTGCATTACTTGAGCAAACCCTCTAATCCCAGCATTTCCCATACCCTGACTCTTCTCTGCTGCTGCTGGCCCATCTGACCAGAGTGGGGATTGGGAATGGATGGGATGTATCTGCTAAGAAGATGCCATGCTTGAACTGTCAATGATCTGCCAGAGCAGTGGATCCCAATGTTCGAGTAGACTGACCCGATTGCTCTTTCTACCACACTGATAGCAACATTCTTTCTGTGCATTTGCAGTGCCATCTGTAAAATACTCCCATACTGTATAAGATCTCTTTGTGTTTATTGCCCACTACTTAAGTGGATTTCTGGGGGGCTTCAAGAATAATTGGGTGGTGACTGCAAGATTTTTTTTCCAGCCACTGTGGCATAATGTGGCTGGGGATGGCCAGGCAGGGCAGCAGAAGGGGGTACTGTACTATGGGCTGATCATACTTGGGGGCTGGGACTGAGGGCAGAGCTAGTCTTCAGATTTCCTTACCTGAAAAACTTGCTTTCTTGCTTTTCTCTTTCTCATTATATTTTTTTCATTTTGCCGTCTCTTCCTGTGATAGCCTCTACTCCTCAGTGTCACACTCATCATCATCAATACCACAAATCTATAGTATAACTGACAATAGAACCTTCAAGCTCCTCTTGTTCTTCAGCCTCCTCCCAGCATCTGTTTTCTCATGTACTTCCTTCTCTCCTACTTCTCTCCCTGCTCCTCCTCCTCCTCGTGTACTTCTTCCCACTGCCCCTCTGTCTGCTTGCATGAATCATGTTCTCTCCCCTGTCCTTTCTCCTCCTCCTTCTCATGGACTTCCTCTCCCCTGTCTCCTAACTCTCATGCTCCCTCGCTGACAGCTGCACATCCATATCCTCCTCATTGATGCTCTCCATAAGCTGCTTTGGAGGTGGAGCTACTGGCTTACTTGTCTGGAACTGTGAGTTTGGTATATCTTGCCCTGGCTCAGACCTGCCCAGTACTCCCATGAACAACAGTACTTTTTACTTTGGTGACAAAATAACTGCAGTGTCTGTGCCAGATCCAGACTTTCTGTCAGCTTCCTGATGTGATGACAGAGCAGCAACACTGGGTAGAGTCTGGGTGGTACCCTGCTGATGCATGATTTTGGAGCAGAGGGACATTATATAGAGCTTCAAGGTGGACTGGCAATTTTCCAGGCTCACACACATGCACAGATGGGGGCAGTGGTGGCGGCAGTTGTATTATTCATTCAAGATGGGTAGTGAGTGGGCTTGCCTTTACACATCTGGGGGGGGTGGCCATTTGTTTAAAATCTAGCTTGAACCTCACAGTGCTGCCTGTAGGTCCTACAAGGTCCTTTGAGTGTGTGGCCACCTGAGGAGGCATTGGTGCAGGCTTCAGGGTTTTCATGCTCTATCGTCTCCTGGGAATAGATGGGGACTTTTTACAGGAGATTGAAGAGCTCATCGCTGGTCTGGTGTTGGAGTCCCCCAGGTGGTTGATTCTGGGGGACTTCAATGCTTGGGTCGACAGCATGCTCTTGAGATTTGGAAACCATCTCCTGAGGAGCATGGAGGCCCTGTGCCTGACACAAAATGTAATAACAGCAACACACTCAGGTGGCCACACACTGGACCTGTTTTTTCTTTTGGTTTAGATGTTATTGACCTTAGAGTACATCTGGCTGTTTGGTCAGATCACAGCACCATGGGGTTCATGTTTAGGGTCCCCCCCAGATGGACCCGCCCCTGTGGGGATGGTCTAGTACCACCTGTTAAGAAGAGTTTCCTCTATGGAACTGTTGGTGGTGCTGGACCTATGGAGTGTTGGAGGGCTTGTTCATTGAGGATGGAGAAAGCAGTGGCAGCCTATAATGGGGCTGTTGCTGCAGCCTTTGACTCAATTGCCCCCATTTGTGGCCATCCCCTGTCTACTCTCCAGAGACCTCCTTGGTATAATGAGGATCTCCAGAGTTTAAACATCAGGGGGTGGAGGTTAGAGAAGTGTTGGAGGAGATCTGACATGATGAAGGACAAATTGGCCCTGAGGTCGCATTATGTTGACTATCAGGGGGCAATCTCCTAAAAGAGGACAGAATTTCTGTCTAGGGAGATTGCTGCAGCAAGGAACAGACCAGCTCATCTCTTCCACATAGTAGACAGGCTTTTACATCCAGCCTGTCTCCATGTTGGGGGGGGCAGGTTCTAGCACTAGGTGTGAGGAACTGGCTCTGTTCTTTGCTGACAAGGTGTCCTCTATCAGGGTTGAGGTCTCTTTGACTATCTCTCAAAAGGGATGCAGGGTCCGGCCTGAGTCGTGCCGGAACACTCCTCCTGTCTGGGATGAGTTTGAGCTGGTTGGGGTGGAGGAGGTAGTTGGAATAATCTCAAAGCTGCGGCCTACACAGTGTGACCTGGACCCAGGTCTGACCCGCCTTTTGGTTGGATGTTTGGACCTGACTGGACCTGTGGTTGCTGAGGTTGTCTGAAATTCCTTAAGGAGTGGGGTCTTCCCATTGGCCTTGAAATAGGCCTTGGTTAGACCCCTTTTGAAGAAGCCCTCTTTGGACCCAGACTGCCTCAGCAACTACAGGCCAGTCTTGAACCTCCCATTTTTATGGAAGGTTATAGAAAAGGTGGTGGCCATGTAGTTTGAGAGACTCCTCCTCCTCCATCTATGAGCCTTTCCAGTCTGGGTTCCGTGTGGGGCATAGTATGGAGACTGCCCTGGTGAGGGTGCTAAATGACCTCCTGATGGTGAAGGACAGGAGAGACCATATCATTTTGAACCTCTCTGTGGCATTTGACACCACTGACCAGGAGGTGTTACTTGACCACCTGTGGTTCTGGTGTGGTCTGTCTGGTAATGTCATCAACTGGTTCAGGTCATACCTGACAGACAAAGTACAAAGGTTGACAATGGGACTCATCTCATCTAACCTGAAACCTCTGTGCTGTGGGGTTCCGAAGAGTTTAGTCTTGTCGCCCTTGCTGTTCACAGTGTACATGCTGCCACTAGGGGACATTATCAGGCAGTACAGGCTGGGCTTTCACTGCTATGCAGATGATACCCAGCTATGCTTGTCCTGTGCACCCAATACCCAGCTGTCGGACTCTATATTTAACAGCTGCCTTCAGGAAATCCAGTCATGGATGACTCACAACTAGCTTAAACTTAACCCAGACAAAACCGAGGTACTGGTTGTGGATCTAGGTCATCGGGGCAGGGGTGAGAAGTGTGGGGTTATTCCCCGGCCTAGTGCTGGGGGGTGTTCACCTTGCCCTTTCTAGACAGGTGAAGGATTTGGGTGTGATCCTAGATGATGGCCTGAAACTTGATGCTCAGGTATCGGCCATGGCCAAAAGTGGGTTTTATCATCATAGGAATATTGCCCAAATCCGAGCCCTGATCCTGCCTAAAGACCTGACCATGCTGGTGCATGTTTTCATCACTTCCAGGTTGGACTACTGTAATGCCCTGTACCTAGGGTTATCTGTAGGAAAACTCTGGAGGCTGCAGTTGGTGCAGAATGCTGTGGCAAGATTGTTGACAGGGTGAAAAGGTGTGAGCATATCACCCTGATCCTCCGCAAACTGCACTGGCTGCCATTCAAGTAGAGGATTATCTTCAAGATAGGGCTCCTGAGCTATAAGACCCTGCATGAAAGGGGACCTGTCTATCTGTATGATCTCCTTGTCCCATACCAGCTAGTCTGGACACTGTTCTGCCAGGGGAAGCCTCCTTGGAGTTCCCAGGGTTTGGTTGCGGCATTCTATGGACAGGACATTCTCAGTGGCTGCACCTACCCTGTGGAACTCTTTGCCTGGTTATTTAAAGGAGGCTTCCTCAGTAGAAGCCTTTAAAAAAGGCCTAAAGATATATTTGTTTCAGCAAGCTTTTATTGATTAATTTTCTGAAATAATTAGCTTGTTTTAACAGGATAGATAGACTATTTGAATAATCTCACTTGAATCCTGTTTGTGTATTTTGTGCATGATTTTATAAATTGTACCATTTTATATTGTACAGCACCCAGAATCCTTGAAATTGGGTGCTTTAGAAATAATCAATCTATCTATCTATCTATCTATCTATCTATCTATCTATCTATCTATCTATCTATCTATCCCATGTAGAGAAACTGAAAATACTGGGAGGAGGAAGAGAGGAAGATCACTGTGCTTCTGAATTGCCCAGAATGGTTATCACCAGATGCGCTAGGTGACTGACTGTGAAAGTTGTTTGCAGTGGGAGTGGAACCAGTGGACATCTGGGGACTAATAAATCATGGTTTGCTTGGCCATACTGTTATAGTACTCAACCAGGCCAAAACCTCCTCATAGAGATAGCTCTTGCCCCAGCACTATGATTTCCAGCCCCCTGTCCTGATTCCTTTAATACCACCATTGCGTGTGAACTGGTACTTGGTGAAACTCACATACTGGAACTTTTCCCTGCTCCTATCCTACTCCATGCATCCCTTTCTCCTTTAGTTCTTTTCTTATACAGTGTGACATCAGATGCCGACACATGCCCATCCCCCATTCTGACACACCCTTATTAAGAGACCTGAGCTGGATTTTCAAAGGATTCCAGCATGACTGTGTCGTACTTCCACTACTTGTGATATGACTGTTAGACTACATAAAACGTGTTCTAATTTTATGCTGCCAGTACTGCAGATTACGCATTATAAATGAAGTATGAGTCAAAAAATGCTGCACGCGTCATTTTCCTGTCCTAAAGTAAATTAAGTTTTACAAAAGTGTCAAAACGTTTGAATATTGCACACAGACATTTTGGAGCATTTGCAATGATGCTGCTGTGACAGACCACAAATTCCAATATACCTGCACCCCAGCAAAAGAAAGATGCCACAGAAAATGTTCTTTTGACTGCTTTATTGCTATTTCAAGCCTCTTATGGACACCACAGACATACAGACATTCACTCACTCTGCCCTGGCACCTCGGGTGGTTACACCCTTCATCAGGAGGCATGCTGTGGCAGAACAACTGCTACTACTAAACCTGCATACAACACTTTGAAAATTCAGCACCTAGTGTCTCACAGCAGCCACCTAGTTCACTTAGTTTTAACTCACAGGTATAAATAAAAAGTAAACAGGGATTTCTGTGTCCTGCTTAACAAGCAGTCAGTAAAATAACTATTTGCCAAATAAATTCTTCAATTCGCCCACCCCCAACCCTTCACTTCTCCCAATTTTCTGGGACTAGGGTGCAGGAGGGGAGTCTCTTTCAAAGGAGAAACAGCACCAGGAACAGGGTGCATGTTATTAACCTGGGGGAGGGGGAGTTTAAGAAGAATGTGAGGAAGTACTGCTTCACTGAAAGGGTGCCTGTGGAAGTGGTGGACATGAAAAAAGTGGAGTACTTCAAGCATATAGAGGATAGAGAGAGAGGGGTACAGTATATTAGTAAATAGGCAAGGAGTGGAAGAGTCACCAGACACCAGTTAGTGTCTTTGGAGACAGATTAGGCAGGGTACACCTGGGCAGACTAGGTGTGTCAAGCGATCCTTTCCTGCCAGTAAAATCTGTGTTTCTATGTTTCTAAATTTACTGTGCTCTGCTTCCACTGCAGGGGCAAACATAAAATAAAAAACAATGTATTTTTGTGCCCTACACCATCAGCAGTCTGCCAAAAATTATTTGTCTTATAAATCATTCAAAAATATAGATGTTAACAGGCATATTCAGTGTACTTTATATAGTACAGTAAAATAAGGGACAACATGAGCCTTAGGCCATGGCAATGAACACAAACACACATAGAGCCAGAGTAAAAAAAATAAAGCTGTCTTTTCCATTCTTGTGTCAGGGGGATTACATAGCAGCTAGCAAGCACGCAGGTGAACTTTGAGTGATCACAGCAAGTGGAGGTGGGCTGAGGGCTACATGCCATGAGTTAGACCCCACGCAGTTTGTTCCTTTGGACCTCTATAATGCCAGTTACCTTGATGTGGTACTGAGGCTTATCACAATGTATCCTTAACACTGCAACTAATATCCAACCAGCTTCTCTCTGATTGCTAGTGTGTGTCTTAGATCAAATCAAATGTTGTGACTCTATTAGAATCATTGACTTACTACATATTGACTGAAACAGGGGTGGGGCAATGTTTGTGTGGCAGGGCAGCACAATTTTTGGTTTGTGTTTACGTGGTTCCCCTTGCACATTTTCCAATCTGTTAAATTCACTCTGTTCTGCTCCTGCTGCAGGGCTTGCAGCTGTCAGCACAGGCTCCCAGCCTCCATCTGTGAACTCTATTCAGTAATCTGCAATACAATTTCACTAGCCCACCAGCCTGAAACTACAGCTAAATGTAGTGAATTAGCTAAACAGAGGGATAATTCATGATTCACTGATGATGTCTAAAGTTTTCTAATCAAACATCACTCTTTTTGACATAAAAGGAGCTCTTTCAGTAGCCAGGTCCTTGCCCTGGGTGGGGGGTGGGGGGGAGATGACATTGAGATTTTTGTAGTGTGAGAAGTTCTCAATCTCCAGTATTGCTGATTGACTGCTGCAGGTCATGTGGCTTGCCAACAACTTGGACATGCTCAGTGTGTGCTGCCTGCAAGAAGTGCTGAGCTATAAACTCCTCCTCCCTCCCCATCTGATCAGGAGTTCCTCAGGGCTCCATCCTTGGCCCCATCCTCTTTTCAGTATTAACAAATGACAGCCCCACTGTTCAAACAACATGAAACCTTACTGTATTCTGACTATATGCAGTTAGCCCCAACACTTGAACTGCCCATGAGTAAAGAGTTAACTCTTTGCAGAAGCATAGAATGTTGAGCTCGAGCTTGGTTTTCAAACCTCTGTCTCCAGCACTCTGAAGTGTACCCATCAGATTTTTTACTTCGCTTAACTGTGAAGTCGCTCTGGAGATCCCTTCTGCACTTCGGTTCGTTATAGTTTAAATCGGTCGGTTTTATCTAACCGCTTCTTTATTTTCGGTCTTCTTATCTCTGTCTCGGTAACAGTAAGTGGTAGTAGTAGGTAGTTTGCTGTGATTCTGGTATTATCGAGGAAATTGTTTTTGCCTTCAGTTCTTCTCCGGTCAGTCTGGTTTGAAACCGAATCCCATTCCATTTGAGTTTTATTCAAAAATACTGCTGTGGTTTCCGGTACTTATCAGTTCCTAAAAAAATCAGATTTTCTGGATTTTTTTAACCAACCCGCGACATGGTTGGAACCAATCAGTTTTTAGTTGCCTGGCGTAAAAGCTGGTAAGGGTAACTGTTGCAGTATTTTGGCATGTCTGACAAACCCCCCCAAAAAACAGTCCCAGTGGGTTTTGGCACTGTACTGAGTGTAAGGAGGCCTTTACTAAGGCCGACCCTCACCTCGTCTGTGTTTACTGTCTGGGGTTTGACCACCTCAAAGAGACTGCCAGATTTGTAAAAACTTTCCCAAAGCCACTCTGGAAAAACTTTTGAGTAACTAAGGGAGAGGGAGGTCGAGAAGTCTGCTGACCTGGATGGCCAGCCTGGTTCAGTTGTGACCGAACCTGAGGAGGTGCCCAATGACCTGGGCGATACCTCCTCGGGCAAAAGGAGAGGCGATTCTGCAGCATCAGTTCCTAGTAAAAGGAAATGTAAATCAGCTGGTTCAGATCTGACTTCGCATGGTCTGACCGCTGAAGAGATGGCCTAGATGAGCCAGTAGAGCCTGACATCTCCCCAGACAGGCCTTCCAGTGTGTCGCCTCCCAGACTTTCTGAGTCCCCCTCCCATTTCTTGTTTTACAAGAAAGTGGCTGATACTCTTCAGCTCCCAGTTGAGGAAGCTGAACAGGATCAGGAAGAACCTGACCTCATGGAAATGGTGGATGTACCAGAGTTGAAGAGAGTGTCTATCCTTCTGCATAAATCCCTGGGGAAACAGACAGAAAACATTTTGCAGTTTCCAACTTCTATACCTGCTGTGGATAAAAAGATGGACAGGACATATACATTGTCATGTCCTGGAGCAGAATTTCTTGCTACTAATTGCAGCCATGTTGGGGTAGTGCAGGCTGCAGCCTGTGACAAGGCTAGTATTACCCTGGCATCCCACCCCCCCCAGATAAGGATTCTAGGAAAGTGGATGCAATGGCCAAGAAGCAATACTTGGCATCCTCTTTGGGACTTAGACAAGCTAATTGTATGGCATATACAGCCAGGTACCAGAAATCAAGGTGGAATACGGTTCTGGAACTTGCTAAGAGTGCCCCTCCCCAGCTAGCCAAGGAGCTGAAGAAGGTGGCTGCAGATGGCATTGAGGCATCCAAGGTCCAATTTCATGCTGTTGTTGATTCGAATGATGTGCATTCCAGGGTTGTGGCTACATCTGTCTCCATGAGGAGATTAGCTTGTCTCAAATGTACCAGTTTTCACAGGATACCCAGACTAAGGCCATGGATTTCCCTGTTACTGGTAACTCTGTTTGGTGAACATACAGAGGCTTACATGAAGAAGATGGATGAGTACAGGACCACCTACAGGAGTGCTACAGTAAAAGAGAAGCAGGCCACTCCTCAGAAGAAGCAGTTTAGGGCTGGCAGGAGCAGGCATTTTTCACAGGCCTTTTTAACAAGCTGAGTCTTCCCTTTTCATTCCAGGGGGTTCTTCAGGGGAAGAGATAGACGAGGGATGACCAGGACCCCAGCATCCACTTAGTACAAGTCCCCTGCCAAACAGACACCCTGAGGTGTCAGTCAAGGTCGCCTCCCCAATTCCTGTAGGGGGCAGGCTAGCTCACTACTCCCAGGCCAGTGAGTCCATTGCTTCAGGCAAATGGGTCCTGGAAGCAGTGAGCCAGAGACTTGTTCTCAGTTTTAAAAGGTTCCTAAAAATAAAAGCAAGTTCTGTCAGCCCCCTCTAACCCTTGGAGACAAAGGCCTTAGAGGCAGAAGTCTCCTCTTTTCTGCTCATGTGAGCAGTAGAAGAGGTACCTCTTTGTCTCAGGGGAAGAGGACTTTATTCCAGATACTTCCTTACCCCAAAAAAGATGGGGGAGTGGTGACCCATCCTAGATTTAAGGTACCTCAACACGCACTTAACAAAACCAAAGTTCAGAATGGTGACTCTGGGAATAATTCTTCCCTCTCTGAGACCAGGAGACTGGCTAGCCTCCCTGGAACTCAAGGATGCCAATTTCCACATATCCATCAGACATTCCTACAGAAAGTACCTCAGGTTCAAGTTGCCCTCAGGCCATTAACTGTTCAGAGCCATGCCTTTTGGCCTAACATCTGCTCCAAGGGTGTTCACCAAGTGCCTGGCAGTAGCGGTGGCAGTCCTCAGGAGACAAGGTATTCTTCTGTTCCCATATCTGGATGACTGGCTCCTAGTAGATCAGTCCTCAGACCAAGTCAAGTCAGCCTTAGCGGTCACCCAAAGGCTCGTGGAGTCCTTGGGTTTCATTCTAAACCTAGAAAAATCAGTTCAGGAACCTACTCAGCTGCTCACTTTTCTAGCGGTTGACATAGGCACTACCCAGGCAAGAGCATTCCTTCCTTTTTCAAGAGTCCAGTCTCTAGGCACTCTGGCTTCCTCTTTTCATTCTCTAGTTTCTCGTCTAGCCAGACATTTTCTCCAGTTACTAGGCCACATGGCAGCCTCTACAGCTGTGGTCCAGGAAGCAAGGTTTCAGATGAAAGATATTCAATTTCATCAGATCTTATTGGTCTCAGAAAAAGTACCCTCTCTCCAAATTGGTTCTAGTGTCTCAAACTCTAGTTCAAGCACTCCAGTGGTGGCTGGAGGAGGACAACCTTTGGCAGGGTGTTCCATTCATCAGTCAGGCTCCTTCAGTGATTCTCACCACAGATGCCTCTCTCCTAGGCTGGGGGGCTCACCTGGATCAGCTTACAGCTCAGGGAACCTGGTCTCACCAGGAGTCTCTATTTCATATAAATCTTCTAGAGTTGAGAGCTGTCTTTCTAGCTCAGCAGACATTCTCAGCTGCGGTTCAGGGGAAAGTAGTACAAATCAGGACAGACAATACCACAACCATGTGGTCCTTCAACAAGCAGGGAATCACTCAGTCCTTGGCCTTATGCACAAAGGTCATGAAGATATGGTCTCTGGCTTATTCCCGTCAGGCTTTCCTGGTGGCTGTGCACCTCCCAGGAAAGGACATTTTAGCAGATGTTCTCAGCAAAATTTCTCAGGGTTATCACGAATGGACTCTGAGTCCCCTGATTCTTCAGGTTATCTTTGGGGGTACTCCAGAAATAGTTCTCTTTGCAGCCCCGGACAATCATTGACTTTCTCTCTTTTGTTGCAGACCTCCTCTTCTAGGCTCTGTACACCAGGAGGCTCTACTATTGGATTGAACAAGCAGGTTCCCGTATGCATTTCCTCCTTTCTCTCTGATATTTAGGGTCCTGATCAAAATCAGACCTCAACCTTGCAGGGTGAGTCTGCTGGCATCAGACTGGGCCAGACAGCCTTGGTATCCTCTATTACTGTCACTGTTAGTGACAGTGCCTCTGTGTCTTTCCAAACAGTTCAATCTTCTGACATCCTCTCGGGGGAGGATTCTCTACCCCAATCTTCAGGCTCTCAGGCTCAAGGCCTGGCTCTTGAAGAGGTAGAATATGCAAATCTAAACCTTTCTCAATCTGTCTTGGATATTCTAAATGTTAGCAGGAAACCTGCTACCAGAAAGACTTACAATTCCAAGTGGAAAATATTTGGTTTTTGGTGTTCCTAGAAACCTGCTCAGCCAGAGCTGGCTGACATTGCTACTGTATTGGACTATCTGGTGCATCTTAATAGCTTAGGCCTCTGGCCTACTACTCTCAAGGTACATTTGGCAGCTGTGTCTGCATTTCTTTCTGCTGGGCAGGGCTCTTCCCTAGCCTCTCATCCAGTCTTCAAGAAGTTTTTCAAAGGTCTGATGCATGTTTATCCTCCCTTTTGAGACCCAGTCCTTCTTGGGATCTGAATATCTATGTAGCACAGCTTATGCAGCCTCCTTTTGAGCGTCTGTCTTCAGCAGAGCTGAAATACTTGACATGGAAAACTGTATTCCTGGTAGCTATTACCTCTGCCAGAAGAATCAATGAGTTACAGGCGTTATCAGTGGAACCTGATTTCATTTCTTTTCACAGGGATAAGTTGGTCCTTTGAACTAACAGAAAGTTTCTTCCCAAAGTAGTGTCAGACTTTCATCTGAACCAATCTATGTCATTGCCTGTGTTTTTCCCTGACCATTCTTCCTCTGGGGAGAGAAGATTACACAGTCTTGATGTGAAGAAGGCTCTTAGTTACTATGTGGAGCATACTGAGGCCTATAGAAATAGCTGTTCTCAGTTATTTCTCACCTATGGTGAGGTAGGAAAGGGCAAACCAGCCACCAAGAGAACTATTGCCAGGTGGATTGTCTCCTGTATCCAGTTCTGCTATTCAAAGCTTGGGAAGGAACCTCCCTCAGGCCTGAGGGCTCATTCTACTAGAGGGTATAGCTTCTTTGCTCACAGCAGCTAGAAATATACCTTTAGTGGAAATCTGTAAAGCAGCCACCTGGAAAACTGTTCACACATTTACCAAACATTACTCTCTGGATATTCAGTCTAGAAGTGATGCTAGGTTTGGCACAGCTGTGCTGCAGAGCTTGTTCCCAAAATAGGTTCTGTGACTCCCTCCTCCTGGGGGGTACTGCTTGGTAGTCTGCATATAGTCAGAATACAGCAAGACTTCATGTGGTTTGAAGAAAAGATTACTCACCTTACTAATGTTATTTCTTCTAATGGAGTCTTGCTATATTCTGACCTCTCTCCCTGCCTCCCCCCTCCTGGAACCTAGTAGTTTTGGAATGTGGGTGGGCAGGCACAGTGCTGCACCCCAGAGATGTACTTGGCTTGCCCTATCTTATAGGTTTATTAATGTTTTAATTTCACTACCTACTTTGATCTTGTCTTTGTCTTATCTTTAGCTTTCTTTCTGGGGTTCTCGACTTGAGTCTTTTTGATCCTATAAACAATTTGTGGTGGCCATTTGGCTTACAAAAGTTGAAACAATTTCCACCTGTTAATTTGATTAGTTAGTGCTCATAAAATTCTGATGGTTACAATTCAGAGTGCTAGAGATAGAAGTTTGAAAACCGAGCTCGAGCTCAATGTTCTATGCTTCTGCATAGAGTTAACTCTTTACTCTCCGGGGCAGTTCATGTGCTGAGGCTAACTGTATATTGTCAGAATACAGCAAGACTCTATTAGAAGAACCAACATTACTAAGGTGAGTAGTTTTTTCTTTGGTCACAATCTAACATTCACCTCTGTGCAGATGATACCATCCTCTACATCTCTGGCCCCACCACAGACTCAGTCCATCTACCTCTCCAGTCTGATTTCAACCAACTGCTATCATGGTTCCAAGACAACAGCCTGAAAGTGAATGCAAATAAAACCATCTCTATGATTTTTGGCTCCCCCCCAACAAACTCCCCCTCCCCCCTCGATTCACCATTCTGGACAGCTCCACTCTTGACACCATCACCTCCTACAAATAGCTTGGCCTCTGGCTGAACCAGTGTCTTAACTATGCAGTCCACAATGACTCCCTTTGTTTGAAACTTCACTCCAAACTAGGCGTGCTCTTTCACAATACACATGCCATCCCCTTCACATTGGACGTGACTTAGTTCACAACATTATCCTCCCAATTTTCCACTTTGGGGACATTATCCCGTCTTCAACCTCAACCACCTCCCTCTTCTAGCTAGATACCCTACTCAACTCTTTTTGCAGATTCACCACAAACTCCCTTCCACATATTCATCACTGCACACTACTCTCCTCTCTAAACTTCTCCCCACTCTCCCACAGATGATACATTCACTCACTAACAATCACTGCAAAATACTGGTTCAACCTTCTTCTTCCGTATCTCTCCTGTCTCCTTTCCATAGTTGCCAACCCCTCATATCCTCTTAAATCCTGGTAACCTCACACCTTCTCCATTCCCCACAAATGATCAGCAGCCAGGGTCTCTTCCTTCTCTTTCCACCTACCTCTCCTCTGGAATCAACTGCCCTCTTCCCTCTGTGACTCCCCATCCTTTCCTGCTCTAAAACATCAAATTAAGCTTATCAGCCCACCCATGTGTACCTGTCCTCTCCTCAGTGCCACTGCCCCTACTTTTTCCCTTCCCCCTTCCTACAACCCCCTTGCCATATCTATCCTGTAAACCTTTTCTCTACTTACTAATTCTAAACACCCCTTTTACTGCTAATTGTGGTTTGTTTTATTTATCTAATACATCATATACTGTATTGTGTATAATGATTCTGAAATCAAAGTACTCAGTGTCACCACAAATGAATCCTATAATGCCTACACTGCGTATGCACTTGTGAACTGATACTTGATACTTGTTAATTGTATGTACAGTATATGTTTTCCTCTGTATGTAATTTGTTCCTCATGTCCCTGGGCTGCACCTGGAAATGAGCCTCGGCTCAGTGAGCCTTTCCCAGTTACCACATTTTAAATAAAAGCAAAAATAAATAACATCCAACTGTCAAAGGGAAACTGAGTTCCTTTGGACTAGCTTTGCCATTGTGCTAAAGGTCAAATGCTAGCACATTTATTGAATGAAATTCAGCATCAGCTCATACATAACTCTACATGACATTGTGGCATATTTTCATACAGTAAATTCAATCATCTCTTTTGTAAACTTTTATCTTTCTTGGTTTCTCATGCTCTTGTCTTTATGGAACGTTAGTACAAAATAATAGATAAGGTGAATTATACTATGTAGGAGTTGTGGTGGAGATAAGGCCATACTTCATTGTTCTAATCATATTTCATGGCATTTTATGTGAAAAATAAGTCAGAGACGTCCATGGTGGCCCAGTGTAACCTGCAAGGGATCATGGGTACAAAGAAAAGCCATGGGCCCCCAAAAATGATGAAAGATCTTGCTACTAGGCAGAAAAGCTGTTTGCTACTAGTCAGGGACTAGAATTTAATTAAATCATTTAGAAGAAGACAAAAGAATAATTAAGAATAGCTGGAAGCAATCCATCCATTTGTGTTTGAATAGCCCTCAGTATTTATGGGTGCCATTTTGTCTGGCTTCCTTTTGTCTCTGCCAGTCTAGACTGACTTAATCTCATTACAGCTGAATGGGCTACCATTTAAGTAAATGGTTGTACTGAGTATAGCTTAATTACAGCAATTTCAAAGGGGGGGTTGGATGGTTCCCTAAATTTGCAGTTTCGACTAGCTGACCTCTGAGCTTTTTTTCTCTTGTATTTAGAAACGCACATTTGTTGTTTTGTAATAAAATACTAAAAGCTGATTGGTGGTGCAGCCATGGAGATGGAATGCTGGCCAATTGCAGAACAAGTCAATATCCACTGGACCTGCTCTTTGAGAAACCCCATAAAACAAGGGATGCAAGCCTGTATCTGAGCCTTTTGCATTTGGGGACCATGTCTGCTTAGAGAGCAGAGACAATTTATTCTCAAGATTTCGCCTGGACCAAGAGCCATGATTTCAGCTACCACTTTTAAAAACATTTTGCACTTCAAATTCAGCAAATACGGACTTGAAGTAGTATTTTCAAAGTAGAATTCTCAAAGTTTTTTTTTATACTTCCATTTTATTTTCAATAACCTGTAACCAATGTCTAATATGATCTGTCCTTATGTATTTAAAGCATTTATTAATTAATTATTAAAGCTTTTTGGCTTACTTTTAAGATAATTCTGCCAGTGTCTTTTGTGTGTGTTGCCTTGGAAGAGGGTTGTTCAAACTATACTAATCTTGTGTGACTGTTCTAAGGGCCAACCACTACCAAAGTGAAGTACCACTAGGGACCTTGTGGACAAAAGGAGGGGATGAAATATGAAAGGTCTCAGGAGGGGTCTGTGGGGGATTTGAACTTGTTGTCTGCATTTCTGGGGAAAGACACATAATAGGGTGTATGTGGCCCCCCAAAGCCTATACATGCATGTGGATTTCTGATTCATTGTGCAGTGGCTGGGAGGGTTCTATCCCAGGAACACAGACTCAGTACTGTATTTTCAGCCACTCGCATGGAGAGAGGGAGCCCTGTGATTCTCTGTCATACATTCAGTTGTGAAACAGTGAGTGTGCTAAAAGGACAGAGAAGGGGTATCATTGAACACCCTGTTACAAGATGGATTCACTGTGACACAGAGAATCCTGCCCATGGGAGTGGGCTTATGGCAGGAGTTATGTAAAATAGTTGAATGACCAAGAAGTAATTTAATTAGTTGTACAGTAATGGTGCTACACCAAGTTTCAGCCTCAAATGTTTCTTTCTCTGTCTAAATGTATATTTTCAACTTTATAAGAGTGTCTTATGCTAATTACATTTGAGGGCAAGTCTATACAAATCTAATAGCTTTTTTTTAAGTAAATGCTCATCAAACACTTCCTAGAGTAACTCCTGAAGGGGATGTGGAGAACTTCAAAAGCAGTAAGATGTGTTATTTTGTTAGACCGGTTTTATAATGTGCTATTATCTGCAAAATGTGATCACCTGAATTTACTTGTGGCTTCATCTAAGATACACTGAAGTAGACTATAATTTGTTTTGGTATATACTGTATTTGTTTCTCAGCTACTGTATTTAGAGGATTAACAAAGTGAACTGCAGGGAACTATTTGGCTTGAATACCAATTTGCGGTCACATGTACATGAATGGAAATTAACAGGAGGTAGGTTCAGGAGAGATGTGAGGAAGTATTCTTTATGGAAAGGGTGGTGGACCCTTGGAACAGTCTGTCAGCTGAAGTGGTGCCAGTGAAAAACAGTCAGGGGATTCAAGCACGGCTGGGACATAATGAAGGGGATAGTGGTTACTGGGGGGTGACAGGACCAAGAAGGAGAATACAGAGAGGACAGGGGTTGGGAGGTTTAGTACCCTGGAGAAACAGTAGGTTCCAGGGATTATAGAGAACTTGGACAGACTGGATGGACCTCTGATCATTTTCTGCCATCATTGTCTGTGTTTGTATCCCAAGCCCACTTGAATCCCTCTACTGCTCTTACTTCCACTGCCTCTTGTGGTGGGCTATTGCATGTATTCACTACCCTTTCAGTGAAGAAGAACTTCCTCCCATTTCTCCTTATCCTGCCCCTCTGCAATCTCACACTGTGCCCCCTTGTTCTTGTATCCATCCTATACCAGAATATGTCACCCACTTGCACCTTATTTATGCCTTTAAAATACTCGAAGATCTCATCATATCTCCCCTTTCCCTCTGCTTCTCCAGCAAATACATAATGAGTTCCCTCAATCTTTCTTCATATGGCTTGTGGTGCATGCCCCGTACCATCTTAGTCACTCTTCTCTGAACCGCCTCCACTCTGCCTATGTCTTTATAAAGATGCAGCCTCCAGAACTGTACACAGTATTCCAGATGAGGCCTCACCAGCATTTTGTATAGTGGTATCACCACTTCCCTTCTTCTGCTCATGATACCCCTTCCAGTGCCTCCCAGCATGCCACTGGCTCTCCCTATAGCCTTTGTACACTGTTTGGCCATCTTCAGGTCATCTGAGATGATAATCTCCAGATCTCTTTCCTCCCTGGTGATGGCCAACAACTTCCCTGCCATTCTGTAGCTCTCTTCAGGGTTTCTGCTCTCCAGGTTCATTATCTTACACTTCTTTGCATTGAACCCCAGTTGCCACACTTGGGACCATTTCTCCAGCTTTTCTAGATTCCTATTCATTCTCATCGCCCCATCTGGAGTGTTTATCCTGTTGCAGATCTTGGTGTAATCTGTAAAGAGGCAAACCTTTCCCTCCAGCATCTCTGCAGTATCACCAGTGAAGACATTGAACAGCACTGGCCTCAGGACTGATCCTTGTGGTTCCCCAGTGGTCACTTCTTTTTCCACAGACTAGATACTTTTCACCACCCTCTGCTTCCTATCCCCCAGCCAGTTTCTAACACAGTTCACCACTTTGTGGCCTGCCTCCAGGCTGGCCAACTTGTAAACCAGTCTTCCATTTGGTATGGTGTGAAAGGCCTTGCTGAACTTGAGGTAGGCAATGTCTGCTACCCCTCCCTGGTCCACCATCTTCATCACCCAGTCAAATAAATTTATCAGATTTGTTTAACATGCCCTTCCTGAAGTAAAGCCATACTTTCTCAGATTTTATACTCCATTGGCTTCCAAGTGTTCTACAATTCTTTCTTAAAGTATTTCCTCCATGATTTTACATACCACTGAGGTGATGCTGACTGGCCTGTAGTTTCCCGCTTCTTCCCTGCTTCTGTGCCTGTGAAGAGGGGCCACATATGCCCTCCTCTGGTCTTCTGGAACCACATCACTATTGAGTAACTCACTGAACAGGGTTGCTAGTGTCAAACAGAATACTGTAATTATGATATAGGGTCATCCCTTATAATTCACAGGTAGTCCAGACACTTCTTTGTTGTAATTTACATATGTGACACTGGGAATTCCATACATCACATTTGTGATATTGGAACTGTGAATTCTGACTTTATGTTAGCAATAATACCTGACAGAGTGGGTGGTATTGGGCTATACCAGACAGCCCAGGGTCATAATGAGGCCTAATGTTGCAGGTAGAGTGCCTTATAGCCCCTGGAAGGTATGATATAGCCCATACTGCCCACCCTGGGGACTATTATTACACTTAGAAAATGGATTTTGGGCTGTATTTTAGAAAATAAATTAAAAACATATATAGTATATAGTTAATTTATATTAATGAGACTGTTTCTTGTAAAGTTGTCCCTCTGCTGTTGGCATTGGCAATAGAGGGTGCTGTTGTGTTTTGTGCTGTGCCATTCTTTTACTGTAGAATGTGCTGACCGATGTTGCTCTCTTTTCTCTTTCTCTGCCCTTACAGGTTTTTTTATATATTTTTTTGTATTGCTGTACTATGCTGCTGTTGGTGACTGTGAAGTACCTGGTCTTCGAGATCGGTGGTACTTGGTGATTTCTGCTCCCACAGAAGGAGACACACTGGTGGCTTGTGGAAGCACAGAAAGCAGGAGGGTGGCTGGTAGATGGGTAGGCACACATTTATTGTTAATCATTGATAACATTATAAACATAAACAAGTTCTAGCCAGAGCTGTTAGGGCTGTGAAGAGCTACCAAATGACCAAAGTTATTTTCTTGTTGGTGCCATATAGTACTGTTTAGTCACTATCATCACAGTGCTCCCATAGCCAAATAACACCTTTTCTGTAAAAAGCCCTCATTTTTTCCTGCATTTTCCCTGTAGAGGCAGCATCAAATCCCTGTATAAATCCCTATAGATTTTTCCATAAGCCACTAGTTCCTTATTTGTGACTTTGTTGTTTATTTAAATTTAATATGTTGGCAGCCTTTTATCAGGAAAAGGGCTCTGATTTGCTGTTAGGTAATAAAATTATATGTCAAGATGGCCTTGGAATGATTTGGATTCATATGGAATCCATAAGGCATAATGGGGGAATTTATTTATTTGTTGAGTTTTGTTGACCAGGTAGGTCCACTAAGACTAGAAATCCTTTTTTTAGGGGTGATGGGGGGGGGTTACAGACGGTAAAAAACTGAAATTGTTACATGGCATAAATCTTTACTTGAACCAGATTAAGCTGTTGGTGGTATTTTTAGTGAATGGGGGAATTTGGCCAGGACTCCATGGAAATTCCCCTACTCTTTTTGAGAAGTGCCATATGATCTTTAACATCCACCTGGGCAGGCAGACAGAAAAGATGACACATCAGTAGTGCAGCACCCCCCTTCCCCATTCTGTACTACAGTGTCAGTATTGAGGTTTAAAGAGCTAGTGGAGACAAACCAGGCAGACAGGAAAATAATATAACTTTTAAGAAGTAGTCAGTTATAACATTTTATTTCAGGAGTACCTTCCTTTTTCCTTTTGCCCGTCAGAGAGTCTTCTATGTCATAATGTTGTGGTGGATGTGTGGAACAGCTCTTAGCATAGCAGCTGACATATCTAGCTGTACTGCCCCCACTACGTCATCAGCATTGTGATTTTGCTGACAGTGAAATCACAGGTGAATGACCTGGCAGTCACTGAATTGCTGTTCCTAAGTAGCAGTGAAGTCACAGTCGGTGAGGTCACAATGCTGGTGATGTAGTGGGGGCAGTATAGCTAGCAATGACAGCTGCCACACAGATTGCTGTTCCACTCATCACACATATTACCATCAGGTAAACAATCTTCTAATTAAACAAAGGGAAAAGAAAAAGTACCTCAAATATAAAAGGCAATGGTTGAGTGCTTTTAAAATCTAATATTAGTTTTAGACAGTACACTAGCTCTTTAACTTACATGCCTGGTGTGGGGAGAGAACCCACAGCCTTCTGATCTTCCAGTCTCAGAGACCAGTATGCAACCTGCTGAGTCACTGACTCTGAGATGAAATATGATATGATATGAATATATGAAATAACAAAACATCACACTCATTATTTCATGAACTATACTCAAAATTAGTAATCACAAGTCAGTCAATCTTTCAAAACATAATAGTGATGACTGTATATGAATTTATTGCAAATAAATTAGAGGTGTATATACACACACACACACACATATGCAGATGCTGTTTTTGGCATCTTTCATTTGTTAGTTTTGACACAAATTCTCTCAGACTTTTTCTGACCACCTGATGGAATCTTGAATGAGTTACATAAATGTTATTATTTTCTTCAAGGCCCTGACCCTGCAACTAAATACACACTCAGTACATAATATTATAAAATGAGAAAAAAAAACAGTCTTCTGTTTCCAGTTGTTTAATCAGGACCGGTGTCCAAATAAATCCAGAGACCTCTCTTTCTTGACAGGCTCTTTATCTGTTATCTTTTTAAAACAGGCATTGCCCTTGCTGTGAAAGTAATTGATGGCTTTTGAAGAAAGCTCCAACATACTCAGCTTGAGACATTTTATCTAAGGTGAATACATGTGTGTTTGTTTTAAATTTACTGCATCTGGGCTTAACATCTTGGGCATCAGGTCCCCATATAAATAAATAAATACAGTTTTCCTTAGTAAATGCTACGTGTGTGTGTGTGTGTGTGTGTGGAGATGCACACTGGCATTCAACCTGTCCTGCCCAAGGAATGACAGCTAACAGACTGCAACTGCACTGTCTGTAATCTGACACTGAGTCTGACTTTTACTTTCACAAAGGCCAGAGAAAATGAGAGTTAACCCCTAGGTTGCTGCAAGAAATAGAACAAATCTGTTAGACTGAGCTGGACAGATGATAGAAACAGCAGTTTAAAAAGTTTTTTTTTGTTAATATCCTGAGAAGTTCTGAGGTACAATATAGTACAATCCCCCCAACCCCGATGCCTTTAACATACAGCAGCCAATAAAAATCAGAGGGGGAGTGCACTACTTTGCAGCTGTGGAGGAATACATCCAAATGTCTAAAAAGGAAGTTCCATGGAAAGCTGTTTTAGAGCTACAGTCTGATCAATGGCAGAAGGGCTGTAGGCTCCGCCCACAAGCCTAAAAAGGAACATCATACAACATTCATACAGAAATTCATACTATTCATTGCTACATAAATATTTAAAAAGCTTTTTTCATTTTCTTACATCTAAGTATATCCATTAAGAAATTTCTCAACCCTAAAAGCTCATCCAATTCTTCAGTAACAGAAAGATACAGTACCTATCTGTTTTCAGATTTTTCAATATATTTCCTATTCATTTGGACCTGATTTTGTGTAGTAATGACAGATCATAAACATATGAACCAGATCCTCCTGCTGATTATATCCACAAGAACACATATGAGTAAGATTTTTGTCAGAGAACTTATTGTATTTTTTATTTATAACTGCATTGGGGAAGGTACATAAATGAATTGCTGTAATAACCTTCCTGATCTGATAATTTGTAACCACTACAAGATAAGTTTTGATTGATGGTGAAGTTATTAAATTAGCTAATATAGGATGAAAACAATTTTGCTTAAGTCTAGAGAAAGCAGTCTGTCTGCCAATGTCAATCAATGTAGTTTTTAGTAGAGGACTATAAGCAGTGGCTGCAGTAATCGTATCCACCACCCAATTCCATAAATAGATGCTACACATGATAAAAAACTATAGCCAGAGCCAATACAGCTGTAGTGAGGAGAACTTCACTAAACTGCCTTTTTACACTGTCCAGTGGCTTGTCTGAGAATGTGCTGTGTTGCTATACTCTCTTTTTCTGTCATTGTAGTAGTTTAATATAAACTAATTAGTTGTGCAACCATTTGGAAGATGTGGTGTCCTCCATGCTGTGTGGTTCTGTGTACCAGTGCCACACTCTAAATGGAAATCCTACCTACATGAGCGGTACCCTCTGTCCTCGCATCTGCGCAGTGATCTGATGTTTGTCTGCCTGGTTTGGAAACTGCACATGAATTTTCCTGTTCAGGGTTCCCTCCATTGAGCACCAGTGTCTGGTGAGTAAGTGCTTGCAGTACAGTTTGTTAGCTCTCCGGTTCCATGTGCACTCTTTTTTGCTTCCTTCCTCTGAGTGCATTTTGGGTCTTCCATCCTTGTTCCCTTATATTTGTTGTTTGTCTGTCCATCCATCTCACATTAGGGGCATCTGTCTTTGAAGTCATTACTACAGTGTAAAGTTGCCATCCCTCTCAGGCCTGATATACTGGTAAGGTACTGCATTGGAACTCCTTTACAGTGTTGAATTTCCCACCAACCCTGAACCCCGATATGCCCACAAGGTAACAGACTCATATCACTGCCTCTGTACGACACCCTTCCCCTAAACCACCTGATATGTCAATATATTATCACAGAAGTGATTCCCTGGTGGCCTACTGTCCCCCCAACACCCACACCTGCAGGTAGCAACTAACTCCCCGCTCTCCCCCCATGGCCCCCCTTCAAAAAATATATATAGAAAGCAGCACTATTGACCAGCAAAGCCCTCCTCACACTACTGCTGCTGGCTGCCAAATGAAGTGTCACAGCTCGCTGTCTGGCTGCTGTGTTGTAAGAATTGTTGTGCCAGTTGGTGTAGCTGTTTTCTGATGGGGGTGATTGGTGTGGTGTTTACTACCTGCATGGGTGGGTGGTTGGGGCCACAGTAGACCACCAGGAAATCAGTTCTTTGATGATGTTATACATGGACATATCAGTGGCTGGAGGTTTCTACAGAGGCTGTGATCAGTGAGTGACTCAGTTACCTTTTTGGAAAATTGGGGTTTGGTGGTGGTGGGATTGTACACTGTAAATAAGTTCCATTACAGAGCATTACTGGTATATTGGGCATGAGGGGGTGATAACTTTCTACAGGGGGACTACATTCACAGCATTGTAAAATTAGAAAATACAAAATCACACATGCCCCCACAATGCAAAGCATCATGGGCTGCATATGCAAATCACCACAGAATGTAATGCTGGTTCAACTTTAAGCAGAATTGCATGGTGCCGAAAGGCCTCTCACATAGTTTGCAAAGGGTACTAACAGAAGACATAGACACGTGTTTCGTCCTACCAGGACTCATCAGTATGTCTCGTCTGTTTGACGCCCCAGTGGAATGGACCAGCTACCCTTAAGGCAGTGTGCCTTGGATATATTGTGGTGAACCCATTAAAATGAAAAACTATTTAAAAGACAAGGAACCTCTGTGTGCAAACACTGAGGCAAGGGTTACCCCAAAGGGAATTTGGCTGGGAAGCCAAGTTTCAAGAAAATACAAAGTCACACATGCCCCCACAATGCAAAGCATCATGGGCTGCATATGCAAATCACCACAGAATGTTATGCTGATCCAACTTTAAGCAAAATTAGGCAGATCTGATGTGGACACATAAAGTGAGGGCGATTTTCATAGTGCCCCCAAAGTGTGTTGTTGTACTGTTTAGTATTCCTTTGAGGTAGATGCTTGAATGTTCCCAAATTGCATACCCTCATAAGGACAACTGTAAAGCAGAATTTGGCAGTGTACCCATGGTGCAATATAATGCCCACAAATGAAAAACTTGAGCCCCCTTACTTGATGACAGGCATGTAATGGTGGGAATAGAGGAGCATCATAATCACCATGGAAACGACAAACAGCAGCATGGTGCTACATGAAACGTTGTGTAATGTTGGTAGATACATTGCCTGCATTATATATGGACTGATCAGTGGCACAAACATGATCGCATGAGAAACGGTAGTGGCAGTGACAGTACTGCAAGATGGGGAAACAGCACATTCTTAGGATGCCACTGTCAGGCTAATTGTGATTGCAGATGGGAGTGTGCTGTGGTAAACCAGACAGGTTGATTTTGAGCAGGCTTACAGATACTTTAGTGGCACACCGCAGGTCTTGATCTTGCAGAACCAAAATGAACCCAAATGATTTACGTTCATTAAAATAGCCTGCAACAGGAATATCGGGAAAGTAGCATGCTGCATACTAACATTTCTTCACTGGCTAACATACTACAGTGTGCCTCAATGGTGGTTGTGTGTGTGTGTGTGTGAGAGGGTGGGGTTGCTGATAAGAAATTCTGGCAATGATGAACTGATGCAAAACTTTATTATATTGCTGGTTCCCATCATAAAAGCATGTCACTGACTGCAATATGGTACAGCACACTGTCCGGCTGCTGTGTTGTAAGTATTGTTGTGTCAGTTGGCGTAGCTGCTTTCTTATGGGGGGGGTGATCGGGTTGGTGTTTACTACCTGCGTAGGTGGGTGGTTGGGCCACAGTAGACCACCAGGTGATCAGTTCTTTGACAATGTTATACACTGACATATCAGGGGGTTGGGGGAGGTCCAACAGAGGCTATGATCAGATGTGACTTGATTATCTTTTGGGTGAATCAGGGTTTGGTGGTGGGGGGTATTCTACACTGTAAATGAGTTCCATTACAGAACATTACTGGTATATCGGGAGTGGTAACTTTCTAGAGTGTCAATATATTCACAACATAGTAAAAGTAGGTAGACCTCAGGTGGACACCTAAAGTAAGGGCAATTTTCATAGTGCTCCCAAAATGTGTTGTTGTACTGTTTAGTATTCCATTGAGGTAGATGCTCGAATGTTCTCAAATTGTATACCCCCATAGGGGTTACTGTAAAGCAGAATTTGGTAGTGTACCCATGGTGCAATATAATGTTCCACAAATGAAAAATAGAGCCTCCTTACTTGATGACAGGCATGTAACACTGGGAATAGAGGAGCATCACAATCACCATGGAAACGACAAATAGCAGCATGGTGCTACATGAAACGTTGTGTAATGTTGGTAGATGCATTGCTTGTCACTGCCTGCATTATATATGGACTACACAGTAGCACAAGCATGATCGCATGAGAAATGGTGGTAGTGACAGTGACAGTACTGCAAGATGGGGTAACAGCACATTCTTAGGATGCCACTGTCAGGCTATTGTGATTGCAGGCTGATTTTGAGCAGGCTTACAGTTACTTATGTGGCACACTGCAGGTCTTGATCTACAGAACCAAAATGAACACAAATGATTTACATTCATTAAAATACCCTGCATCAGGAATATTGTGAAAGCAGCATGCCACATACTAAAAATATTTCCACTGGCTGGCTAACATACTACAATATGCCTCTATGGTGGTTGTGTGTGGGGGGGGGGGCACGGTTGCTGATAAAAAAATCTGGCAATGATGAACTGATGAAAGACTTTATTATATTGCCAGTTCCCATCATAAAAGCATGTCACAGACTGCAATGTGGTATCGGGACCGCTGTACATTTACTGAATCTGCATTTGCCATGGGTCAGGTGGGTGATGTGTTTCCCACTAACGGAACAGTTCTCAACAAAGCAGTGAACAGCATTTGGCAGTCACATGAGATAAAAGAAAAGGACTTTCATTAATAATTGAATCATTAACTGTAAATATTACACAGCATTACCTTCCAAAGCTCCAGACACAATGTGCAGCGCATAATCAAGGGAAACTGTGCGGGATGGTGTTCTTTAAGAAGCTCAGAGAAATTGGTGCCTCTGACACAACTGCAGTTCTGCTCCAGAATGTGGAACTAGCAGCCCAAATCATGCTGCTGAGCTCTGTAGTGAGCTACTGTAGGGGTTCAAGCTCCTTTGGAGTTTCAGAAGGATACTTTTGAAAGTCTAACAGAAGTGTGCCACGGTTGCTCATTTTTGGAGTGATACCAGAATGGCTGCAGGCTCTGTTGCATGGCTGTTACTCAGTAGCAATCAACCATGGTGGAGTGTTCCAAGCTCTGTTGGACTTTCGGAAGGATACTTCCAAAAGTCCAACAGAAGCATGTCATGGTAGACTGTTTTTTAAGCTGTGAAGGCTCTGCCTACAGACTTAAAAATGCCCCATGTCTTGTGAAAGGTGTCTTGGGTTATTCTGCTTACACCTGGTCACACATCTCTGGACAGCACCAGAGATGGACAGAAGGGGCCTCGGTTGAATGTCTCATCCGAAGGATTGGCACATCCTGATAGTATAGCACCTCATACTACTGCCCTAGCGTGCCAATGTTTAAGGTGTGAGCCCAATCCTAGTGTGGAACTAGAACCCATGGCCTTCTGCCACAGAGGCAGATGCTCTATCAGCTGAGCCACACTGCCACCTAAATGGCAGCTATTAGTGTTGGGAAGCAGCCAAGTGGTTAGCAGTTATGAAGAGAGAGTGAGGGATCCACAGATTTGGTGCTTTAATGGTGCTAGCACTAAGGTTACTGTTTCTTTTTATTTTACATTTAACATTTGCTGTTTAAAAGTTGTGAGTGGGGGACTTATGGCTGAGGACAGTATTAATTTATTTATATTTATTTATTTAACCAGGAGAGATGCACAGTGAAAAGAGTAGTGCTGTCACAATCTAAAGATGGTTAGGGAGTGGTTTCTGTGGCAAATAAAATGCAATTAGATACCAGACTTAGAAATTTTAAAAGTGTGTAAGGCTGTTACTTTTTGGTTTTCAATGCCAAGAAGCATAAGGAGGTTCTATGCTTGAATCTCTGTGAGTAAACAAATATGGTGGCTTGGCAGAATTTGAAATTCAGTGGGCACATTGATATTTTTGCTAGAAGGGCAGGCTGGTACTGGGATTAGTTATTTCCTGGTCTCTGTTGGCACATAAATGCACCCCTTGCCAGGGGCCCTAGCCAATCAGAAGCTGGGAAGTCTCAGTACCCATTTTCTAATAATAACTATAGAGGAGAATGGATGAGCAACACTGAACAACAATGTGGTGTTCACTTCGAGAGGTTGTCCTGACAACCAAGTAAACTTCGACAGCGAACCTCGAGAGGTTTACGGTTGTCATGCAACCTCGAGAAGTGAACTCAGCACTGTTGTTTACTGTTTCTTATCCATTGTCTTTTATAGTGTATGGGCAAAAGTTAAACAACATGGAGCACTTCAATCAAGTGCCACTCTGTCCCCCACTCACACAGACATGACTCTCCTGGTACAGTACTGCTGTTTGAACAGCAGTGCTGTGATCGGAGGCAGCAGCAGTGCGCACCAGCATTCGATGCTGTTGTAGCACTGTAGTGACATACTCAAGATGGTACAACAGCCTCTTGATGTCACAATGATGGTACAACAACACTGGGATTCTGCTGATTTCCATACAAAACAGCGGTCTCTCATACACTATTAATTTAAGTAAAATGTCTCTATCACTAGATAATGCTTCCTTAATTCACATTCTACTGACAACAAAAGGAACTCCTTCATCTGTGATTTTAAACTCCATAAATAGTGTTTTATCTCATACAAACAGAAACTCTGAATTGGATAAGGAATAAAGTACAAGCAAGTGTACATAACATATAAAATAAAGTATGGGTCTGGGTGTGTAAGGAGAAGTTTACACACACCCGAGGGGTTAGATGCTACATAAACTTTTATTAAAGCATCTAACCCAACATATGTAACTTTCAATTTACCCGACCCATGTTTTACTATAAAATTGTTAGATTTGCCTTTTTTGCCTCAGCAATGATATAAAATGCATGCAGGTTGCTGCGCAGCCTGCCCAGGTCGATTGGAGTATCCGGTCTGTGACTCCCGGTGCTGTTAAGAATCAATTTACTTTTTTTCTTTGGGGGTGAGCAGTAGAAACAGCTTCTGTTTCCAGTCAAAGATTCTGTTTAAAAATTGAACTTACTGCCCAGTCCGATTCTGAGTGGTGATTTACTTTTCCAAGGGAAAGCATGCAGCAAGAGTTCTGAAGGGTAAAGATGCAGTGGGGGCATGCGCAGAGTGAGGGAAACCGTGCGTGTGTTTGCCATTATAAACACTCCTTTGTAACGGCAAATTATGCCACGATTTCCCTATGGGAAAAAGGCTAAGCCAGTTATTATAAGTCTATAATAGCATTGAGGGGTTCTGGATGCATTTATAAAGCATGAGTGTGAAGCATGAGTGGTTTATACCTGGCACCAGTACCCTGAGATCCCATGACAGCCATATTTGAACACTTTGGGCCTGATATTCAAAACTTTGCCCTGGGACTAAATTATCACTGCCTGGCATGCTAAATTAGCCCAGACTCAATAGCCCACTATATTTAAAAGAGATAGCCCCAGTTCCAAACCTGCTGAATATAGCATGCTAAGGAAGCCGGGCAAACTGGGCTGGGAGTGCAGTGCAAAAATAGCATGGGAAATAAGACAGCTCTGAATATAGCAACCAGGAAGTGCAAACCATAACAGCGGCCCAGTGCACAGTGACGTGAAGGAAGGTAAAGGTGAACTATGTGGCCAATGTGTGTGCTAGCAAAGGAGTGGATTCATTAAAGCTGCAAGCACCAATGCATGTGAAATTCTGCAGAAATGTACCATGTTTCTGAAGTGTTTGTGTGGTGCATATACTTTTGTGCAGGTTTTGGGCAGGTTTTGCATGGAACTAAGCCATTTGCCCAGTGCTATCACATTTGCCTGGGGCAAAAATTTGCTATATTCAAAAGTGACATGGAAATGAGCCTACTTACGCAGTCTGTGGGCAAACATCCAGATTGGCATCTCATTATGTCCTGATTTGCATGTAGTTTGCATAGTATTATTGCAGGGTCCCACAGCTCCACCTGTAGGTCAGTCTGGATGTACAGGAGTTGTCTGCATCTGCCCACAGCTCCACCTGTAGGTCAGTCTGGAAGTGCATGGTGGTAGCTGCAGGCTACATTTCTACAGAGCTGCATAGAATATTGCACCCCATGTGACTACACAGTACAGGCACAGGTTGTGGTGCTGTATGCAATTATCAAACTATAGTTCTTGCTACAGTGCACAGCAGACACTACAGCAACAAGAGGGCCAGTAGTGTGAGGGACACAGCAATGCCTATGGTGTGTAGGGCATCAATGACTGTTGCACTTTACACAGTAACAGGCCCATCTTGCAAGTGTGTACTGACAGTGGGCATTACTGTTATGTTATTGTGTGACCCACAAATGCTGCATCACTGGCATGGGATACTCATAGTGACATATACATGGTTGGCTGTGTGTGCGGTGGTGTCTGTACAGATGTGTGGCATGTGGCTGGGAGGCACATACCATCAGGCAGGCACACTGGTGTTGGGGTATTCCCAACACTGGACCATTTGCACTGTGTGGTTTATCCCAGCCTTCTGGCAGCACCCAGTATGTGGAGCAGACTGGCCACCTGTACACACTCCCCTCAACACCCTCCACACACCCAGTGCTGCATGTGTGTGCTCGATTCTGTTGGTGACCACCGAAGGGTGATCTGCAGGTGTGTGCTGTATGGGCACACAGCCATGGTGTACACTGGGTGCTGGGTCACCATTTACTGCCTGCTATGGCTGGGACCGGTGGCAGATGATGGCATTACTTACTTACTTACCTACTTATTTATTTATTACTAGGATTACAAATACCTTTGAATTAAAGGTTCTTTTACAAAGGTTCCGTGTCAGCAATGGGTGCAAGCAAAACAGTGGTAAGATACAATACAAGGTCAGGAGGTTAACTTAGTAGTAAAAGACAGTACATGTGTATGGACAAGCACAGTAGCAAACAGTCACTGGCAAATAACAATGCACAATTAACAATACGGGTGTATATATAGCAAGACACAGATACAAATGAAAACCATCCTGGGGTGACATAAGTGGAGCAAGGGGTGGGGGATAAGAGGGGGAGGGGTGGGGAAAAGGGGGATAGGCAGTCAAGGATTTGACATTGTCGTAAGTGCAAGAACAGAAAGATAAGTGTTAGTCTGGGGGTGGAGCAACAAGAGATAGGGTGATACAGGCCACACGGTCTCTAAAGTCTGCTGGAGTGTGCAGCTAGCACCCCACTTTGCAGCTCCCCTCCCCACTTCACAATCCCATGCAGATGAATGCCAAGTGAGGCTGAATCAGATTAAGCTGTTTGTGGTATTTCCAGTGAATGGGGGAAATTTGGCCAGAACATTAGGGAAATTCCCCTGCTGTTTGGTAGGGGGTGCTGAGATCTGTCACACTGGTGGACCCCAGTCTCAGCTCAAGAATGGAGGAAGGAGGATGTTGACAAATGGAGCTTGTGGCAATGGCCGCAAGTGGTGCTGAGAGCACAATAGCCTCACAAAATAAAAAATTTACCCGGCAATGGATTTAAACAAAGTAGAAATACATATGTCAGCTAACAGGATGGCGAATGAAAATATGGATACTGACCGCGATGTTGCAAGCGCTGATGAACCACCAAGGGTTGGAAATGAAGCAAACGAGCAGGCCTTGCAAATGAAATTACTTCAGATGGAGCAAGAATATCTTCTTGCAAAACAACAGTTAGGAGAAGAGAGGAAACAGAAACAAGGGATGACTGGCTCACCAGGCACATCCTCAGGCAGCTAGAGTAAAGTTCTGATCCTTGGGGAGCTCGTACGAGAGCAGGAGAGCCCTAAGGATAACACAGGCTGAGAACACATACAAACTGAATGAACACCTGGCAAAGCGCTTTTCATGGCAGGTTGGAAACCAACAGAGGGGGAGGTTGAACACCGGATGAATCCATTTCCATCTCAGATACTGACACAGTGTGTAACTCCTTGCTTAACTCAAAAGACAAATCTGATAGCCCAGTGGGGCAAGAGACACCTACTGAAACCATATATAGTGGAGAAATATCATATTCTCCTCAAGATAGGCAGGTGGAAATATTCAGTGAGGCATCTGCTGGAATGCAAGGCAATTAGACACCCAATGTAATGCTCCCAGTCTCCCCCCCCCCGGATATACAGGGTGACCCCTCAGAAACACCCGTTACAGAACAGGAGCAAGGAAATACCCAGGGTAATCCTAAAGAGACCTAAGCAAACCTCTCCTACGCCAGTCTTTTCCATAAACTGGTGGAGCTGGTCAAGAGATGGAATGCCATCTGCCTCAGATATATGTGGGGCTTAGATGCACCTTCTGATAGCTATTATGTGGTCCAAGAACTAATAAAAAAATCATTGGGGTTCTCACCTGGTGAAGTCTATGCCTTTATCCATGCACCGGGTGAGCAGAGTTTTGACATCAGCTTCCGGTCCCCTGATTTGTTAGACCGCTTTTGGAATAAATATTCCATTCTAGAAACAAACCCTTTGTGGGTGCCATTCCAGGCTATTGCCCCTAACAAAGTACCCCAACAAGATCATAACTGTATTGTTCCAGAACGAGGGGGTTAACATTACGGACATATTGTACTGGCTGGAGAAAAAATATGTTCCATTTGAGGGAACCCAGAACCTATCCATTATTCGGAAGGTTTCTGGAATGGGGGTGGTGCATTAAAGTTAAATTGCAACAAACAGATTCTGGCTTGATACACCTACCAAACTGCTTTTTCCTGGGTAGAGACAAAGGCTTTATATTCTACCTGGGGCAACCTCACCAGTGCTTTAAATGTGGCTCACCAAGACATGTGAGTAATCAATGTGTAATTATCAAATGTGCACAATGTGGTGAAATAGGCCACATGGGTTTCTTTTGCAGACATTTCAACAAATGCAATCTGTGTGAGGAGGAAGGACATACTTTTACAGATTGCCCCTGGGCCATCCACAACACAGGAAATAATGACTACCTGATTCAGAATTTTTACCTGAGTAAAGCAGCATAGGCATCACCATTTTCAGCTCCACCAAGGCCAGAATGACCAGTTGCCATGAATGTGGTGGCTCATGAGACTCCCCTACCAACACATGATTCCACTGCCTAGCCAGTGGTAGAGACGGGGTAGTCTATAATACTACTCACAATTCTGGGAATATGCCCCCCATTGCACCGGAGATGTCCTCCTTTCAATTGTTTAAAAAGAGAGATCAAGGACCTAAAAAAACTACTGAACTACCACAAGACCCATTATCACTCCAGAATAAATATACCATTCTGCAGTGGGGGGAATCTGAACTGGAGGATGAGTCAGATACAGCCTCAGTATCCTCCTCCCAGAAAGATTTGACATCTGAACCTGAGACTTCTGATGTTGACCCAAATAAAAAGAAAAAGAAAAAAGACAAAGACCCAGATAAACCATCTAAATGAAGAACGAGCCTAAGAGCATGTAGATCCCACAACACGCATACATGAGACACCCCAACACCCCACTGCAAGGTTTGGCACTGGCCTCTTTGAACACTAACAGTATTCAATCCGAGAAAAAAAGACTAACAACATACTTCTTGTTCATAGAACATCACTATGATATTGTTTTTCTACAGGACACAAGATTGCATAATATGCAGGAAGTACAAATTGCCAGTGAAGTCTGGTTGTGGAGCCAATCACATTGGTCTATTGGGGAAGATACTTGCAGTGGGATTGAGATTTGTATCAACAATGAGCAGGTTAAAATTGTCCACACAGTGGACATTTGGTCAGGGAGAGCTCTATTATTAGATATAATACTAGAAGGGTGTGAGTTTCAATTAATAAATGTATATGGCCCCCAAACAAGAACAGGTAGGATAGAACTGCTTAACAAGGTTAAGCCCTACCTCTTTACAGCAAAGCACACACTAGGGGGAAGAGATTTTAATATTAGCTGATTCCCTAAAGATAGAGGCATGCATACAGATAAAACATTTTGTGACACCATGTGCTTGAATATGATACTGAACCAAGCTGATCTACAAGATCTTTTTCTGCCCCAGAAACAGTCAGATTTCTTTAAGGGAGCCATTTCGACTAAGATAGACTATTGGTTTCTATCCAAGTCCTTACTGGTCACCCAAGCGGAGTTGATCCCAGTAGCTTTCTCTGATCATGCGATGCTGAAAGTAACCGTAGCACAAGTCCAGAGCACATCAAGGGAGAAAGGATACTGGAAGTTGAATAATGGCTTAATGGAGGAGGAAATAATCATGACAGGGTTGCAACATACTTTGGAAGCAAGGAACTCAGTTCTCTTCCTGTACGGTTGAACTACCCAGTAGTGGGAAGATACAAAAAGAGATGTTTGTGATTATTTTCAAATTATAGGAAAACTGAAAGGGAAGGAAAAAAGTGAACAATACTCTACACTCAGAGCCAAATTTTATTCTCTTATATCTAGAAAGGATACTGAAAGTTCACTGGCCTATGCAGCCAGTATAGTGTTATGCTTGTGCAACTTTGTTAGCTTGGTTTTGGCCATTCACACTCTCTATTCCAGAGGAATTACCACCCTGTAGGGGTACAAAGGCAAGGAACCCTCGGAGAGGGTTCCACCCCTAGAGGTGCAATGGGATGGTTCCTGTGGCTAAAGGTACCTTAGGAATCCTCCTAAGAAGAGAGTGCTGCCACTGGAGGAGGACGGGAGGATGGTGGGGCAAAGAAAAAAATGCTTCACAGTGAGGCTTAGAGGAACTGCTTATATAGTTCAGGAAGTGGGAGTGGCTGGCTGCTTGGCCACCGAACTACAGGCAAGTCTTTCATTTCACTAGCCTACGCAGCCAGTATAGTGTTGTGCTTGCGCAACTGTGTTAGTTTGGTTTTGGCCGTTCGCACTCTCTATTACAGAGGAATTACCACCCTTTAGGTGTACGAAGGCAAGGAACCCTCTGAGAGGGTTCCACCCCTAGAGGTGCAATGAAACAATTCCCATGGCTAAAGGTACCTTAGGAATCACCTCCCAAAAAAATTTAGTATCATCCCCAAAAAGGAGGCAACATGAAGCATATGAGCAAAGTGGTAACTGAGACATAGGAGTAGTAACTGTAATGTAGTAGTAGAGAAGTATAGGCAGTTTGATAATGCAATGAGATGCTCAGGTGTTGTAATGACTGCCCAGGGCTACATAGCATGATACCGATGGTTTGCTTTGAGAGTAGGGGATCCTCTAAGGAGAGAGGGAATGGCAGGACATTTTCCACATCCACCCAACAACGGAATCTACCTAAAGAAACTAGGGGAAGCAACTAAGCTAACTAAGTGTTATGACCTGAGGCAATGGAGGAGAGAAAAAAAAACCATATGAGAAGGAAATCTCTGGGGATCCAAGGCCTAGGTCACCTTCCCTCCAGGCTTGGAATAGTTTATTTAGTGACAGCTCTGCAGCTGCAATTTGGAAAACCCAATTAAAAGGAAGTGGAAAATATTCCAATTTGGAGGAAGGCTCTCTCTCAAACCCTCTAGTGGGAATGCCGTGGAAGGTTGCAAGAAAAATTCTGCAACAATACATGCATCTAATGCACAGGAGGAGAGCAACAACTGCTGAGGCACTCACCTGGCCTACTCACCCTAAATCAAACCAGGTGACCCAGAGGCAGTCATAGGGAGGATGCAGTGAAGGTGCCTCACTAGTGAAACACTATATAGTGGAACACTAGAGCCAAAGGAGATTTCCGTAACCACCCTTCACCGCTAGTCTTAAATTCTACACCAGCAGCTGCTGTCACATAGCAGGCAGCTGAAGCCAAGCCTGGGGTGAGGACATTCCCAGCTATGGGACAGGTGAGAAGGATCCCGGCCCAAGTTGGACACGCTCGAGATGTGGACTTAAACAGAGAGAGACCATCGGCTGCAGGAACCCTGCGCCAAACAGAATGGTTGGCATGCCCTAAAAATTGATTGAGAGCTGAAAAGCTGGTGAGCTGAATGAGCATGGCATGCTGAGATCGTAATGAGCATTGAGTGCTGAGACCTTGTATGGTTGAATGCAGATTGAGTGCAACAGAATCCCAGGCTGAAGCCGAAGAGATGGCAGTAGGCATGAAGCAATGGTTTGCGTAAGCAAGGAGCAACGGTTGCATAAGCAAGTGTGGACCTGATAGGTTAGTAAGCAGTAGTAGTGATAGGTGGATCTGCATAACATACTGTATACCAATAGACAGCACTGAATTGGGGCAAGCCAGCCAGATAGTTCAAAGCCAAATCAAGGTGACAGACTCAGAGGATTTTCAGTGGTGAAGACAGGATTTAGAACAGAATTAATTAGCCACAGAGGCCACGACCCCCCAAACACCTCCCAGTCCCCACCGTAGGATAAACAAGGAAGTAATGGAAGGGCCGAGAACCACATGCAGATATAAAGCTAATGTACAACAGCAATGGGAGTAAACAAGCAGTAGCAGGAAGCAATTAGGCTTGTGCAGCAGTAGTGAAAACAAATGAGTACACTGAGTTGTAACTGCAATAAATAAAAGGAGGCATAGTGTTCTTAAAGCACTGTCACTAGGCAGTGCAAAAAGACTGCTTCAATGAGGGTAATTACAATAAGCAAGAGTGAGCTGTAGAGCTAGGTTGTAAAACTGAGTCAGGTGAAAGTAATAGAGTATGCCATGGAACAGCTTAGTCAAGCTGAAACACACAAATCAGGTTTGCAGTTGCAGTGCAAGTAATTTGAGAGTTGCAAGTAACTGAAGCAAGTAGTATGAGCTCTGAACGGCAACAAGCTAGGAGCTGAGAACCCCCCAAAAAGGAACACACACAGCTGAAGGCAAAATATAAACCAAAAGCAGGAAAATAAACACAGAAGCCTTGCAGAGACAAGCAGGAGCGGTGGGGGGGGGGCAGGCCTCAGCCAGAGAGGCCCAACCAGTTCAGAGGACAAACCAGCACAGCCTTCGGCTGCAAATAAAAAATGCTTCACAGTGAAGTTTAGGGGAACTGCTTATATAGCTCAGGAAGTGGGAGTGGCTGGCTGCTTGGCCACCGAACTATAGGCAAGCCTTTCATTTGAATAATGGCTTAATGGAGGAGGAAATAATCATGACAGGGTTGAAACATACTTTCGAAGCAAGGAACTCGGTTCTCTTCCTGTACTATTGAACTACCCAGTGGTGGGAAGATACAAAAAGAGATGTTTGTGATTATTTTCAACACAAACTGGAGAAGCTACGACTCCAACTAGTGGCACCAGAGCAGGTAAGTGGCTTGGGTTTAACTGGGATTACAGGACTGGGTTACAAATTGGATTCCAAATTGATAGCCAGATTTAAAGAGGGAGAGGAAATGGATGCCTTTTTAAATTCTTTTGAAAAAGTTTGCATTCAGACTAAAATTTCTAGATAGTCCTGGAGCTTCCGGCTATCTCCACTACTTACTGGGAAAGCGCGGGATGCATTTGGTCAAATGGATAATGAGGACAGTGATGACTACAGCAAACTTAAAGATGCACTGTTAAAAAAATTTGAATTAACTGCTGAATCATACAGAGCTAAATTCTGTAAGCTCAGGAGAAGTCCTGACATGAGCTAGGAAGAGCTAACCATGAAACAACATCAGTTTTTAAAACATTGGTGGGAAAGAATTGAAGCAAACTCTGTTGATAAAATTGAAAATATGATTTTGTTAGAACAGTTTTATTGGGCATGTCCAGCAGAGCTAAAACCTGGCTGGAGGACCGAGATCCCAAAACAGTGCAAGAGGCTGCTGAACTCTCGGACCGCTATGCCAAGAGCAGACCTGTTCTGAAAGTGAATGGAGCGGGTGTGGCAGCACAGAAAGGGAAAAGCGCACCTTCAGGGCAGCTAAAACCCTCACTGCCTCCACCAAAACCAGTTAGCCCCAGGTTTCAGAGAAAAGATTTATCTGAGAAAAGAAATGAATGTTAGTTGTGTAAAGAAACTGGGCATACTGCCAGACAGTGTCCCAAACGGATGAGCAATAATACGAAAGGTGGTGCTAGGAAGGAAGTGGGTTGTTTGTGTGTCCCTGGAAGCATGCCTGTGAACATGAGGGAACACATTCACCCAGACATGGTGAATGGTGTACAGATGCAAGGGTTAAGGGACACAGAGGCATCCCTAACATTGGTAAAGGGAGATCTAGTACAGCCTAGTCAGCGTTATACCCAATAAATATGTCACTGTACGGGATTTTACTGGTGAAGAGAAAACATTGCCACTGGCTAGTGTTCTCCTAGACTGGGGTGAAACTGGGGGAACTGTGCAACAGGTGGCAGTAGCCAAAACTTTAGCAGTGGATGTGATCCTGGGTAACAATTTCAAACAGGTGATGGTAAGTGCAGCTACTCATAACCAAGCGGCAAGGGAAAAGTGTAGTTCCCTGAACCCCATTGAAGCCATTGTGGAAACCACTGAGAGGCTGGTTCCCCAGCCTGTGTCTCCAAATGGAGAGACTAATGAAAAGGGGGTAGAAATTTCCCCAGTAACAAGTAACCACACAGCTACAGAGGGTTACTCCAAAGAGAGAAGGGTGACCCGTTGTCAGAGGGTTGGGATTGACAGTGATCCTGAGTGCCCTGATGCTAGTGCTAAGGACCATCGTTTAGCAACTGAAGGGGACCTGTCCCATGCCTTGGGAATGTGTGAGGAATTTTACAGCTGTTCAGAGAAGTGACCCTAGTCTAGAGAAACTGAGGGCTTAGGCAGACTCTGACTGAGCACAAGGAGGTGACACCAAACATAAGGTTTATTGTGAAAATGGACTGATGTATACGCAAGCTAAGCAGACAGAGGGAGGGGTGATAGGCAGGCAGCTTGTCATTCC
This sequence comes from Neoceratodus forsteri, assembly GCA_016271365.2. NCBI lineage: Eukaryota > Metazoa > Chordata > Ceratodontiformes > Ceratodontidae > Neoceratodus > Neoceratodus forsteri. Next base: position 856,934,465 of record CM028132.1, on the reverse strand, counting down.
CCAGGGGTATCATGAGCAGTTGCTCAAGACTGCACACGATATTCCCTTGTCTGGTCATCTGGGAATCATGCACACTACGCAGCGGTTGACGCAGACTTTCTATTGGCTCAATTTCTCCTAGCAGGTGAAGGAGTATTGCAGGTCTTGTCACTGGTGCCAAGAAATAGGGAAGGCAGGTAAGAAAACCCAAGCTGCCCTAATTCTATTGCCCATAGGGGATGAGCCATTCCAGAGGGTGGGAATGTATATTGTGGGGCCTTTAAATACCCCCAGCTCCTCTGGGAAAAGATTCACCCTGACTGTGGTGGCTTATGCCACCCGGTACCCAGAAGCAGTTGCTCTATCCTCACTGAGGACAGATAAAGTGGCAGATGCCTTACTTGGGATTTTCTCTCATGTTGGGTTTCTGCAGGAGGTTATCACCAATCGAGGGGGTTCCTTCATGCCGGACCTGATGAAATATTTATGGGAGAAGTGTGGAGTGGTGCAGAGATGCATGACATCAGACACCCACAAGCCAATGGGCTTAGTAGATTCAATGGTACTTAAGTCAATGCTCCGTGTTTGCTGAACAGCATGGGAGGGACTGGGAGAAATACCTTCCCACCTGTTGTTTGCATACAGGAAGGTGCCCCAAGAGTCGACAGGATTTTCTCCCTTCAGACTCTTATATGGACGCTGGGTATGTGGGCCCCTAGACTTGATCCGGGAGGACTTGGAGGGCAAGCACACCACCCAGGGAACTCCCATAGTGGATTATGTCTTTAGGTTTAAGGAAAGGCTGAAGGAGCTTATGGGGACAGCCCAGAGCAAACTAGCAGCTGCCCAACAGAAACAAAAAGTGTGGTACGACCACAGAGCTAGAGCTCGCTCATACATGGTGGGTCAGGAAGTCATGGTCCTTATTCTGGTCCAGAAAGACAAGCTGTAGGCTGAGTGGGCAGGACCATACAAAGTGGATAGGAAGGTAAATGACGTGAACTACATTATAGAGTTACCTGACCGAAGACAGACAGAAAGGATGTACCATGTCAACATGATGATGCCATATGCAAATAGGGTGGACATGGTGTTTGCAGTGTGCAGTTCTGGGGAGGGGACGGACGAAGAAGACCCCCCTTCTGGACTTGCTGGAAGAAAGTAAGTGGGAGTCCTCTGTGGAGGCAGTTAAATTGTCTCCCCAGCTGACCCCGGACAAGATCCAGGAAGTAAGGGAGGTTTTAGCAGACTTTTCACCATTGTTTAGCGCCAAGCCTGGACTAACCCCTTTAGTGACTCATGATGTGGAGACAGGGACACAGATGCCTATAAGGTGGACAGCATATCGAGTGTCAGAGGCTGTCCAAAAGGACAGTAGGAGGGAAGTGGAGGAGATGCTGGATTTAGGGGGTAATCCAGAGATCCCACAGCCTCTGGGCCTTACCCGTAGTCCTTGTGCCCAAGCCAGATGGCTCTACTCATTTCTGTGTGGACTATCATGGACTGAATGCAGTCACAAAGTCAGATGCCCACCCGATACCCCAGATGGATGAACTCCTGGACAAGTTGGGAGGGGTGACCTACATTATGATCATTGACCTGACAAAGGGGTATTGGCAGGTAGAGTTGACAGACAGAGCTAGGGAGAGGTCGGCCTTCATCACTCCGATAGGCTTATTTGAATTTAAAGTAATGCCTTTCAGAATGAAGAATGCACCAGCCACTTTCCAAAGGTTGGTGAACCAGGTGTTAAATGGTGCTGAGGAGTATGCTGTCGCATATGTGGATGGCATTGCCATCTTTAGTGCCAACTGGGAGGAACACCTATCCCACCTTAGGGAAGTGCTGGGCAGGATACAGAGGACCGGGCTCACTGTTAAAGCTGAGAAATGTTAGGTGGCCATTGGAGAACTGGCATACCTCAGGCATATGGTAGACCGAAGACAGCTCCATCCTAACCAAATAAAAATAAAGGTAATCCAGGCATGGCCCAGACCAGAAACAGAAGCAGGTCAGGAGTTTTCTAGGGACAGCAGGGTACTACAGGAAATTTGCACCCAATTACAGTGCCCTGGCTGCCCCCCTATCTGACCTGACAAAGAAAAGGATGCCCAAGAAAATTACCTGGGGCTCAGCCTGTGAGGAAGCCTTTTCCAAACTAAAGGAAGCACTGTGCAGTGCTCCTGTTTTGACAAGTCCTGACTATAGCAAACCCTTTATAGTTCAGACTGACGCCTCAGCCATGGGTATTGGGGCAGTACTGAGTCAGACATCCAGCCAAGGGAAAGATCACCCAGTAGTATACCTGAGTAGGAAGTTACTTCCCAGGGAGCAGGCATACTCAACTGTGGAAAAAGAATGTCTTGCCATAGTGTGGGCCCTAAAGAAGTTGGAGCCATACTTATATGGGCAGGATTTTGTGGTGCAGGCTCACCACAACCCCCTGGTTTGGCTGATGTAGATGGGGAAAAACAATGGCAGCTTGCTAAGATGGAATATTGCTTTGCAAGGGTATGATATGACAATTCTACATAAGGCTGGAGACAAAAATCAGAACTCCGATTAGCTGTCTCATGTGTATGAGAAGTGAACCGATTTGGGAAGCTCATCTCATGCAAGGGATAGAGCCCCAAAATTCAGTCTAGGTGGGGAGGATTGTGACACTTAGACAGCTGGTTCCGATTAATCTTGATTTTTGTAATATAAAAATGTGTTATTGAGTGTCTCTCATAAGGCATTCTGAAACAGCCTTTGGAATGACTCCTCCCCCCAGGTTTAGATACAAAGTGTTACCTGAAAGGCCAGGAGATAATTACAGGCTAGAAGAGGCCCAAATTAAACATCTCCTGTTTATCTAGCTTCATTGCAGCTGCCAGCTGCTAGGCTGCAAAATCATAATCATTTATGGCATTTAGAGGAAGAAACCAGGTTATTCCACACTGGTACAAAGTCATAAATGTTCCTCTGATGTCTGTAAAAGCAGGATGTTGCTCATGGATGAAAGAAGGACTTAGAAGTTAACCTTATGTAATTTACCTTCTGAGTGATGACATCCTGATTGTATCATTTTTAATAAACAGAGGAGAAGCTGGTGACATCATGGAGAAGGCAGGCTCAAGACAGTGTTTTAATTAGGCTGTGAGTGACCAGTAAAAACACAAATGTTTGGACTCTGAAAAAGCAACATCAGGCACTGTTAGAAGAATATACCTTAGAAGAGACAATTCTAAGAGTACTGTGGTAGGATATTTAGTCTGCACTTTTAAACCTGTTTTTTTTGAGTGATTTGTATGTTTTGTGATATATGGTTCTGTGTTTTACATTTTACCATTTTATCTATTTTTAAGTAAACATCTCATTTTTTAATAGACTGTTTGTGTCTTCCAAGTCCTTCTGTTTTTTGCCTGTGATGCGTAGATGGTTAAGAGTGTGACAACACTGTGCATGAGCTTATATGGTGATACCAAACTGGGAACAGGTAAGAGTTATGTGAGGTCTTTATTAGAGCTTTTAAGGGTTCATTTTGTACACCTGGTTAGGTGCCCATAGGTGAAAGATATCTGGCCCCCCTCCGAAGAGCAGAATTATCTGAGCCTGTACATTGGGCACGCTAACAAGAGGTTCACAGTTTGAATCCCTCCAGAACTGAGACCAAAGGTTGATTTGAACCCACAAAACAGATAGGATGGTTACCCTGTTTCTGTTAACTGTTCACAATACTGTGCTTGGAGGTTGGCACTGTGGGAGCAGAGGGCCTGACCTGCTGAGTGGGGTTGTGACACTGTGCCCCAGGGCCTGTGTATGTAATCATGCTTTGTAATCTGGTTCTGTCTTGATGGGTGGTAGGGAATCCCTGCGTTAGTTTCAAGTGCCAGTGCTTTTGGTCCACTGGTGACTGCTGAGCCACCTTTGAGGTGTCGCATGGAGCTGCTAAAGACAATGGCACAGTGCACCGAAGAAGCTTCTGTCCCAAATCTTCACTCACTATCCAGTCTCCACTGCAGCAAGAGCCCATTGGGGTTAGTGGGAGCAACAATGCTGGTGGCTGATGCTGTAGGGAGGGCTCTGTGGAGTCAGTTTGGTGAGCTCTATATAGGGCGGGGGGGTTACATGCACATACGTACAAATGCAGATCTGTGCAGTCGCTTCATGCAGGCTAGTGAAGCTGAATCATGAGTGTGGTATAAGATGAAATAATATGTCGACTGCTGTGTCCACCTTTAGGCATCCAGAAAGATTATTACATATATATCAGACTAAACTGGATGTCTTTGAGCAATCCGTGTGATTCTTCAGGTTTGCTAATCTAGAGATAATTTTAAAGAAAGTCTGCCCTGTTTCCTTATCTAAGATCTGTTACATCAAACCACAGAACTAGGTCTTCTGATAATTTTGCCTTTTAGATGCACAAATTTTGGAGAGTGAACTTTTACCTTCCAAGCCACAAAATCCTGGAATTTACTGCCTTCCCAAATGACATTTTTTAGTGTTTACTATTTTAGGTATATGTATAGGCAGTATCTACTGTCATCAGATGAATGCAAATGTTTCTATGGGGTTCTTTTTGTATATTTTGTTTGCTTTTTGGTTCTAACCAGGTTTAGCGAATAAAAAAATAATGCAACTACCTAGGCGCCAAGGAGTTAAGTGTGCTCATCATTGACTAGCATGTTAGTCTGCATTTCTTAAAGGGATAGTACTTTAAACTTTGCAGGCCTTGTTCTCTTACAATTTGAAAACACATGAAAAGCTCTTTCAAACAAGATATTGCACTTACCTGTAGGTATTAGGAGTAACAGCTATTTATATATAATAATAATAATTTTATTTGTAATGTGCCTTTCTACAACCGAGGTGCCTAACAATGGATTAAAACAACACATAAATACAATAAATACAGGTACACATAGAAACATAGACTTTGACGGCAGATAAAGACCGCTTGGCCCATCTAGTCTGCCGATTTCCCTACCTACAGGATAGGCCACAGATCCTAGTTAACCAACAGCCTATTTCTTCCTACCCCCCACAATAATTGCCTTATGTCTGTCCCATGCATTCTTGGATTCTCCCACAGTTTTAGACCCCACAACCTCCTCAGGAAGGCTGTTCCATGCAGCCACTACCCTCTGTGTGAAATAATGCTTCCTCACATTGCCCCTGAACTGCCCCCTCTATCTTTAAATTGTGTCCCCTTGTTCTTGCATGTCTCTTTTTCTGAAAGATGCTACCCTCTTGGACTTTGTTGATTCCACTGAGGTACTTAAAGTTTCTATCATGTCCCCCCTCTCCCTTCTTTCCTCAAGGGTATATATATTAAGCTCCTTTAGTCTCTCCTCATACAGCTTCTCTTGCAGACCCTGCACCATTTTAGTTGCCCTCCTCTGAACTGCCTCTATCCTGTCTATGTCCTTGCAGAGATGGGGTCTCCAGAACAGGACACAGTACTCCAGATGGGGTCTCACCACCTGTCTGTATAGCGGGATAATAACTTCATGTTTTCTGCTACTGATGCCTCTCCCTATGCATCCCAGTATACCCCCAGCCCTCCCTACTACCTTCTCACATTGCTTGCTAACCTTAAGGTCATCTGATATGATTACCCCCAGGTCCCTTTCCTTTTTTGTTGTTGTTACTACTTCCCCCCCATTGTGTATTCTTCCCCTGGGTTCTTGTTTCCCAGGTGCTTATAAAATTCAATTAAACAAAACAGAATCATTCACAATAGGCTTAGCTCCATAAATGTGTTTTAAGAGCCTGTTTAAATCTTTCCACGGTCATGCACTCCCATAACTGATGGGGTAGAGAGTTCCAAAGGGCTAGGGCAGTATACATAAATGCATGGACCCCAGAAGATTTTATAGAAACCCTTGGAATCTCCAGCAACCCCTCATCAGCTGAGTGGAGTAATCGCCCCAGGCTGTAAGGAACCAGAAGCTCTTTCAGGTAGTCTGGGCCCTGTCCATGTAAGACTTTATTAGTCAGATGTCCAACTTTAAAGGTGATCTGCCACTTCACTGGCAGCCAGTGCAGCTCACACAGAACTGGAGAGATATGACAGGACTGCGGAGTCCCTATCAATAACTGGGCTGCAGCATTCTGCACTAACTGCAGGCAGTGGATATCCACCCCAGGAAGCCATAGGTAAAGGGAGTTGCAGTAATCCAAGTGCGAGGACTCAAAGGCATGGACCAACGTAGGGAGATCACCAGATGGAACAAGGTGCTTAACCCTGGAGATGTTCCTCAGATGGTAGAAGGAGGATTTGACTACTGCCGACACCTGCAATCACAGTGTCAGCCCTTCATCTAAGATCACCCCCAGGTTTTGCACCCATTCAGAGGTAAGGAGTGGTAAGCCCCCAAGATAAAGTCCCAAAGGTGAACCTGCCCCAAACCCTTTATCTGGTGCCCCGAGTCACAACCAACACCTCAATCTTTTCCGAGTTCAACCTCAGCCAGCTTGAATTCATCCAGTTCTGGATTTCAGTGAGGCAGATGTTAAATACCGAGAGAACTCTATCCTGGTCGGGTGCGAAAGAAAGGTAGAGCTGGGTATCATCAGCATAGCGGTGAAACCTCAGCCCATACCTTCTTACAATGTCTCAGAGGGGAAGCATGTGAACAACCTAGGGGACAACACTGATCCCTTAGGAATCCCATATGACAGAGAGACTGGATCAGAGGAATGAATCCCCAATACAACCCTCTGAGTTCTGCTAGTGAGGAAGGATGTAAACCACCTGAGGACTATACCCAACAGGCCACAGGTGAACCTCAGGTGACCAAGAAGAATGCCATGGTCCATAGTGTCAAATGCTGATGACAAATCTAGAAGAACCAAGATGGAATTTTTTTTCCAATCCCTAGCCATCAGGAGATCATTGATCACCTGAACCAATACTGTCTCAGTACTGTGCCTCTTTCAAAAACTGGGTTGAAGGGGTTCATAGATGTCATGGATGGTAAAGTGGTTCTCCAGTTGTAGGGCCACTACTTTCTCGACCACCATCCCTCTAAAGGGAAGGTTAGAGATTGGTCTGTAGTTTGCCAGGCAGTCTGGGTCCAAAGAAGCTTTCTTCAGGAGGGGTGTCATCACCGCCACCTTCAGGGAGCTAGAAAACTCACCTGTCTCCAAAGAGCACCAGACTATCCATGCTAGAACTGAGCCAATTATGTCATTACAACCCATAATCAGGGCAGTTTGTCCTGGGTCCATACTACAGCATATAGGGCATATATCCTGGACAATCCACATGACCTCTGTGAACTCCAGCCAGTCAAAGGCACTCCAGAAAAACTGAGGAACAGTGACTGAGCACCAATCCAAAGCATCACCCATAGAGTGTGATGGTTGGAGCTCTGGCCTGATGTCAGCCACCATAGCTGTGAAGAATTTAGCAAGCTCTTCACACTCCACTTGTGAAAAAGCTCTTTGAACCTGCAGGCAGGCTGGGTTGCACAGTCTGTCTACAGTTTGAAAGAGCTGAGCTGGTCAGTTCTGAGCAACCTCAATCTTCCTAGACCAGAACTCTGCCTTCTTATGGGTGATTGCAGATTGATAGACTTGATAATGATCCATCAATCTAAGGTAGTTGGCATCCGGTGCAGATTTCTGCCAGCAATGCTCTAACCTTCATCCTAATCACTGTATCTCCCTCAAGGTCCCATCAAACCAGGGGGGCCGAGGGTGAAGGTAGAGAGGATGAACCCTGACAGGAGCAATTACATCCAGACCCACAGAAATGGCCTTATTATAGGCCACAACTAAAGTCTGTGGGTCATTGTTTGCCACTGGAAGAACCAATAGGTCTGGCACCACCACTAGGCCTTCAGAGCATATATCTCATAAAGGGTGGTACCTGACTATCTCTACAGCGATAGGCCTATGAAGAACGGCACGAAAACTGAACCCCACAATGTAGTGATCGGACCATCCAACAGGTTACACCCCTAAATCAAAGGCTTTGATCCCCAGCAGGAAGACTAGGTCAAGAGAGTGACCATGTTTATCAGTAGCAGTGGTAACAATCTGTGTGAGGCCCAGAGATGACATCAACTGGAGGAAGTGCTGTACAAATTACAAGAGTTCATCATTGACCCGGGCATTAAAGTCGCCCTGGACCATCAGCCTGGTGACTCAAATGCTATGTGTTTTAATTTGCCTTTAATAACACTCAAAAACAGCCAATCTAATATGCACAAACATCTCAATGCAACTGTTGTATCACCATCCAAAGAAGTTAACTATGACACAGAATGTGGGACTGTTATTACACCAATTACACATCATTTTCCTGTGGTCCCCACTCAGAAAGTTATTGATAGTCTACAGCAATATACTGTATCAACAACAGAGAAATTAAGAAAACGTGCTAGGGAGGACGATTGTTTTACTGACAACAATCATAATGATGAGGATAATTGGTTTAACGTACAAGGCACCAGAGTCATGAAGAACAGTAGGAAGGCTCAACATTTTAGCATCAAGCTATTTAATAGATCTGATCCCTTATCTACCCCCTCTTCTATCACTACAGATGTAACTACAGATGCCCCCAAATTAACACTCCTGGTTCTACTCCGGCCCCACCTCCTATTAATAAGATGCAAACTAATGAAGTTCCACTTATTGACTTTTCAGCTGACCTAACTACTCCTTCATTGCTCAGCAACCATCATGAACCTAGTGACCCCTGTAAACAACAGATTTATGTTTTAGGTAATTCTCTAACCAAACATTTAGACAGGACAATGTGTAACCCTGACAAAGCAAACAGAACTAGTTCCAGCTTCAGTGCTATTAAGATATCTGACCTCACTATAGTGCTGTCTGAGATTAAGAATAACTGTGGCGATAACCCCGTAGCACTTATACATGTAGGTGCTAACAACATTTATTGGGACTCTGTTCAAAAAATAAAAGAAGATTTTGTTGCAGTAACAAAATGGTTGATATTGGTTGCAATATTTGTTTTTCTGAGATTTTACCTATTCCTCACATCTCACCTTTCCTTAATAATAAAATTAAAGTCATAAATGAATGGCTTAGGAAATGGTGTCTGCAGCAGAACTTGACATGCTTAACCCATTGGGAAGAATTTGAATATCATTCTGAGTTATACTGCATTGACGGTTTATACCTAAGCAGACATGGTAATGCTATCCTGGGAAAAAAGGTACCTTTTATCTATTTTTAATCTTCTAAACTGAATTCCAGGGTGAGATGGTGAGCAGGTCACCATCTCTAAAACTATCAGCCAGTAGTACAATGAAATGTCAATAAATGCATTGTTTAAATTTTAATACCAGGTGTCTAAATCAAAAACTGGAGGAATTAAAATGTAGAATTAGTCCAGATGATATTGATATCATCTCAATCAGTGAAATTTGGGGTGATGAAAAATCATCTTGGGAAACAAATATAACAGGTTACATTGTGTATACATACAATAGGACTACCAGAAAGGGAGGGGGAGTTGCATTACTTATTAAAAAACAATTAAATTCAATTAATATTACTAAGAGTATTAAAAAACATGACAAACAAACTGAGACTATTTGGGTCAAGTTATTCTTGTCTACATCTGATGTTCTTATTTTGGGGTCCTGCTATCATTCTCCTAATTCTCCAGTTGACATATTAGAAGCCATTTTAAGTGAAATTGAATAGGCAAAAGCCATAGGAAAAATTGTTGTCTCTGGTGATTTCAACCTAGGTGAAATAGAATGGCTGAATCTACGTGCAAACACCAGTCAGGGGAATAGGCTATTGAATACATGCACTCAGCTAGGCCTCAAGCAGAATATACTTACTCCAACAAGAGGTAATAATATCCTGGACCTCATACTGTGTGATGATAATCTAACATTAGATAATTTCCAGATTAGTGATCCCATAGGGAATAGTGACCATAATACTGTCACTTTTAATATTATACAAAATTATGTTTATAACTCTAACCCCCACTAAAATATATTTGTATGACAGAGCAGATTTGGCAATGATGAAGCATATCATTGGGAAAATTAATTGGGAGTCTATTCTTGTAGGTTCCTCTCCTGCCCACTGTTGGGAAAGCTTTAAGAATATTATTTGCCATCTAAGAGATTTATACATTCTAAGATTAAAAATGCTAATCAAAATAAAGTCCCTCAATGGATGAATCAATCAATTTAAAGAATTATTAGATTAAAGTGCAAAAAGTATGTCAGATATTAAAAAAATAAATCTTCCTCAAATTGGGATTCAAATGTTCATATTCAAAAGAAATGTAAGAATATGATTAAAAAAGCAAAATCCAGATGGGAACACAATTTGGCTTTGAATGCTATTAAAACAAATAGCAAATACTTTTATTCTTATATATATATATATATATTTTTTTTTAGTCTTTGGTAACCGGGTAAGGCATGCTAGGCACAAGTGCCAGTTTTCAGGGGCGACTTGGGAGCACTGGGTGGTTAAGTGACTTGCTCAGAGTCACACAGTATGCAAGTGGAGGTTGTGAGACTCAAACTCAGATCTGGTCTTCTGGATGTACCAAGCTTGTTCACACCTCATTCCTCTAACCTCTAGGCTATACTGCCTTCACTGAAGAAACACACATGTCATGTAGGTCCATTACTTGAAAATGACATCTTGATCTATGATCCTATAAGAATGGCTGAGTTATTTAATAATACTTTTTGTAAAATGTTCACTAGCATATCCAAACATACTCCTGATTATGTTTTGCTTGAAACTGTTGATGTTCCACCCATCTATTTCTCTACAGACATTATCAAGAAGAAATTATTAACACTCAAAGGAAAATATAGTCCAGATCCAGGCAGTATAGCTGGTCTTCTGTTATTTTTGTTAGTGGATATCATCACTACCCTCTTAAAAATAATGTTAGAGTATTTTTTGGCCAAACATTATGTCCCACACGATTGGAGAGAAGCAAATGTAAACCCAATTCATAAAAAAGCCCAAAATATAATTGGGAAAATTATCGGCCTATTAGTTTGACTTTCTCTGTTTGTAAACTACTAGAAAGCCTAATCAAAGATTTGATATCCCCCATCCTTGATCCTTATGATTTAGAGCAACATGGTTTCAAAAAAGGCAGAAGTTGTTTAACCAACCTAATATACTTTTATGAACATATTAGTTCTTCCCTTGACAAGACTATGCCTTGTGATGTCATTTTTATTGACTTTAGCAAGGCTTTTGATATCATGCCACAATGGGCTCCAACTACTAAACTTCATAAGTTAAATATAACAGCTTCATTGTGAATTGGATAAATAACTGGCTGCAAAAATGAACTCAACAAGTAGTTATCAATGGGAAAAAATCAGCTATGGGCAATGTGACAAACGGGGTGCCCCAGGGTTCAGTTTTGGGTCTGTGTCTTTTTCAAGCTTTCATTGCAGATTTAACTCTTGGTTGTTCCTCTTTTACTACAAAATATGCCAATGATGTTAAAAAAGGTGGCCTTTGTGCCTCTGTCTCCCAGGCTAACATCATCCAAAATTATCTTGATTACATTACCTCATGGGTAAAAAATTGGGGTATGACTTTAAACATTTCAAAATGTAAAGTAATGCACTTGAGCACAACAAAGTTGCATTTTCCTTATTTATTAGCTGGATCACTACTTGAAAAAGCATCAGATAAAAGAGATTTGGGTATTGTAATTTCAGATAATTGTCTTATAACAAATATGTACATGGCATTGTCAATAAAACCAACAGAGTATTATGGTCTAATATTACGTAACATCAGATCTAGGGAGCGTAAGGTGTTGTTACCATTGAATCGAGCATACGCCAGACCACATTTAGAATATGCCTCCCGGCTCTGGTGTCCGTTTAAAAAATCTGAAGGTCTTTTATTGGAAACAGTTCAAAGAAAATTTACAAAAAAAAAATCTCTGGGCTACACACTGTCCCATATGAGGACAGATTAGACATCTTAAAACTTATGCCGTTAGCCACCCGTCGTCTTCGAGGCAATCTCATGTTATTATATACATTGTCCAAGATCCCTATATTTTATGTGAACTAGGATTGGTGTTTAAAAACTATAGTCATAATACTAGGGGACATCCCTTGCAATTAGTAAGAAAACCATTCTCATATACCAGTCGAAAATGTTTTTTCACTCTTAGAGTCATTGGCCCATGGAACAGATTACCACTTCAAATTGTTATTAGTGAAACTAAAAGTATATTTAAATATTGTTTAGATGGGCTGATAGGTAGTGGGTATGATCTTTCCTACTACTTAATGGATTGGTATAAGAGCATTATGGGTGTCTGCCTTCTCGCTCTTGCACTTACCTTAGTATGAACCTTAGTATGAACCATGTCAATCATGAAGTCCACCACTTCCTGAAGGAAACACTTCTCATCCCCAAGTGTATGGTAAATGAGGGTGATCCTACAACCTACACCTGCTACTGCTGTACACTCAGATGACCCAGCCTCCTCAACAGGTACACTCGTGAGGCTCAGTTTGGTCTTGAAACAGATCGTGCCCCCCGCAATTCAGTCTCGGACGGTGTATCACCGAGTACCTGGATGGAGTTGCAGCCTTTAATATAGGACCAGAGTTCTCATCCAGCCAGGTCTCAGTGATGCATGCCAGGTCTGCTGTCCCAACAAGATCTGCAATAATTGCTGTCTTGTTTTTAATGGACCTGGTGTTGCATAACACCGCCCCAGTTGGATGGATTTCCAGGGCTGTCAAAACTACCTGCCCACCCGTATCGGTGGCCCAGACATGGCAAGCCATGATCTGGGTTCCATTTCACCCCAGGGTGTCTTCTGGATTTTGCTACCTCGATGCGGTGGCCCACTCATTCACCACAACATCACATTCTCCGGCGAAAGAATACCCAGTGCTCTACAGCACTGGTAGATTGTAAACTGCAGTGGGGGAGAAAAAAGGGTGGAGGATGAATAGTGCACAACAGTGGGGCCAGGCCTCCTACACATGTTGATAAACACCAGTCAAAAAAATACACCAAACCTACTCCTTAAAAGACAAACCAGAAACCTACAGCCAAGTTAAACAATTATAAACTAAAACTTAAAATATATAATCAGCAAAACAAACTCCAAAACACCCACCCCAATAACAACAAATATACTAAAATGACTATATAAAATAAATAAAATATAACATCACAGACATTGAGTCCAGTATGGCAGTCTGGATAGAGCAAGAGTCAAACAAAAAATAATCAATAAATCTCTAAAACTGCAACTAAAAACAGGAAATAACATGAGTCAGAATAACAGGAGAAGTCCAGTTTTTCCAGTCCCCAATGGACCTCTCACCACCAGAGGAGACCAATAAAACCCCCAGAAGCTCACACTTCCTGGGCAAGACAGATAGTAAATGTCTTAGTGATTTCTCCAGCCCCTGAATACTCTCACTGAAGAAGGGGCTTACTAAAATAAAAAAGTATATCCAAGTGCTTTACAGTCCACAGACACTCTCACTGCCCGGGTTTGAAAAGGTAGTAAGGCACTCTCACTGCCTTTTTGAACAAAGAAAGAATACGTTTGAAAGTTTGACCATGATTAGAAGGGGGAAGGGGAGTCCAAAGGGGTCCTCTTCAGTGGTTAGTTAGTTACTCTGAAGCTGAAGCGGGCCCCGAAAAATCCAAATGAGAGGACGACCGTGAGGCCTACAGTCACTGCTACGGGTCCCTATTGGGGCCCACCTACCAGTGTGTCCCGCGGATAAATCAGCCATAAACTGAAACATGGCAGCAGCCATGTCATGGAAACTTTGGAAAGGAACTGATGTCATAGGAGGACAAGCTGCTAAACATTTCTATTAAATAGGCTATTTTCTATTATAGTAATTATGTTTTAATGTCTTAGTAAAATATTGTCTATTTTCATAATTAATTTATGAGTAACCCCTCCCTTCCTGCTCTGTCTAGGAACATACTTAAAATCTCGCAGATGGTCTGGGCAGAAAGAAAGGAGCACTCCCAAAGCGCTAGCATGTAGCTAGTTTGCATTGACTGGACCAGGGAAAATGGATGGACCCTATCTGATGCAGTCTTCAAGCTGCTGCATTACCTCCTATTTTCAGCAATGGATCCACTTCCCGAGCCCACCAACCAGACCGGGACCTCCCTCTTCTCTCTCAGAGGTCCTGCAAAGCCCCGAAAGCCCACAGAGGCCCACAGAGGCTGAATTATTTCCCCTGGAATACAAACTTGTGGCAAATTAATCAGACTGCAAAATGAAGAGGGAAACAAAAGATTTAATTTCATTAAAACTCCCCTCTCTACAATCAAATGATGCACAAACCACTATTTTCTTCCTGAATTACTTTACTGTCACCTGCATGGCAGATATCATAGGTATCATAGGTAGTATCAAACAAAAGACTTTCATTCACACTGCGTGCCAATCCCTCAATATTTAGAACTTAGTAGTTCTTTCCCTGCAAAAACGATCTAATCTGTGCTTAAAGGAATTCATGGTTGAACTATCCACTACACTAGAAGGGAGGTTGTTCCAAAAAGGAAATTACCTTTAGAGTAAACCAGCATTTTCTTAAGTTGGAATTCCACTTAGGCAGAAACAGTTGCTTGATATGTCTCCTCCCACTGCACCAGTTTGTCTTAAATATAAGATCTAGATCCTCACGCAGCTTAGTGTCCCCCATTGTTCTAAAAAGCATACACATATCTCCTCTATGCCTCCTATAGTGTAATGAATAAAGGTTTAAATGCCCCAATCTATCTGAATATGGTAGGCTTTTGAGCCCAGCAACAGATCTCATAGCCCTTCGCTGAACCCCCCCCTCAATTCTAAGAATATCCTCCCTTTTATTTGGAGACCACACATGAGCACAGTATTTCAGATGTGACCTAACCAATGCCCCATACAATGGCATCAAAGCTTTCTCATCCCTACTGGCAATGTGTCTTAAGATACAACTGAGGTTTTGATTGGCTCTTTTAACCTGGTCTTTACAGTGGGAACTAAACTTAAGATCATTAGTAGTCTTAATTCCCAAATCCCTTTCCTCCAGGGTGACATTAAGGCTGACTTTTCCAAGTTTGCACACATAGTTTTTATTACGAGGGCACAAATGCATAACCCTACACTTAGCTGTGTTCAGTTCGAATTTATTAATCCCAGTCCACTGTAGGATTTCATCTATAGCCCCTTGCAAAGATTGAGCTTCAATTGAATCATTCACTATTCTGCCCACCCAGCAGTCATCTGCAAACTTAGATAACCAAATGTTCGGGTCCATTAATTTAAGAGCAGAAATGTAGATATTAAAAGAGGCAAGGACCCAGCACTGATCCCTGAGAGAACCTGGTAGAAACTGGTGCCTAATCTGACAAAGTCCCCTTAACAGTGACTCTGTTTTCTCCCTTTTTACCATTCAGAGAACCAGTTGAGGATATAAGAATCCAACCTAAGCTTAGCTAGTGTATTCATTAACTCTAAATGGGGCAGTTTATTGAAAGCCTTTGCGAAATCCATAAAGGCCATATCTATTGCATTTCCCCCACAATTAACTTTATCATGAAAGGTTAAGTAGATTTGTCTGACAAGACCTAGACTTAGTATTAAAGCCATGCTGAAGGGGATCGGACAAACTCTGTTCTTCTAAAAACTCCTGAATCCTTTCTTTCAAGATGCCCTTTAAAACTTTCCCTATCAGTGAGGTCAAGCTCACTAGCCTAAAGTTTGCCGGCTCAGATTTGGACCCTTTTTTATGCAATGGTACCACAGTCGCAACCTTTCAGTTCTGTGGGACTTCACCTCTGTCCAGGGAGGCCTGGAATATCTTAGTGAGGGGTAATGACAACAGGTCTGCCAACTCGTGCAACACTCTGGGATGTATAGTATCCGGACCAGGGGATTTGTTATTGTCTAACTTATGTAACATGTCACTACCATCATTATTGCCAATAACAATTTGCCCAGGTAATGACGGAATCATTAATGTAGGAGAGGATAAAACCCCAGCATTAAAGACTGAACAGAAATATTTGATTTTGTATATCAGCTGTCTCTTTTTCTGAAGCCAGTGAACCATTACTATTCCTTAAGGGGCCTATGGCATTAGAACTGCTTTTTATACTATTGATATAGGGAAAGAAGGATTTCTTGTTGTCCTTCACCCTGGCAGCTGAATGGACCTCCTGTTGGGCTTTTGCCTTTTTTATTAAGGATTTCACCTTCCTTGTAAGTTCTCTAAAATTCTGGAAATTATGCTCATTTTTATTCTTGGAATATTTTATAAACATCCTGTTCTTTCTATTAATCACTATTGTAACAGATTAATTCATCCAGGCTGGGTTGTTTTTCTTATTATTTTTAAATTTGTGCAATCTTGGAATATATCTGCTAATTAGATCTTCCAACTTTGAAAGCAGTATACTCCACATCCCATCAGCAGAACTTCCTTGGAAATTCTTAGCCCAATCCCATGTGGAGAATTCTTCTCTAATGTGCACAAAATCCGTGGAAAAGTAAACTGCCCTTCCCTACTGGACCCCGGGGCATTGGCCCATGCCCACGAGGCATCCAGGATTTTTTCTGACAATCCAGGCCCTGACCCATTTTCCAATGGCAGGTTGTAAAAGTCCTAGGCTGAGGCCCCTGTTACCCTGATCACTTGCCGCCGCCTCAGTAGCCATGGCCTCACCTTTTCTCCAGGGGTTGTACTGCTGTCACCACCTCCTACAGGCATCCCTTGCAATGACTCCTGGGCTAGTGTTAAGCCACCAGCACAGGGACCAACCTTCAAGGCCTACTACTTTTGTGGGTCCACAGCCTGCTTGGCCATTAGTGGGACTGGTGTCCCAGGACCTGTCCCTCCAAACAGGGCCCTAAAAATTGTTGGAAGGCTCTCCAGCTCCCTCGACCACCCCCCCCGGTTGCCCTGCCACACTGGGTATGAAGGGAACCTCTGCCACTAGTTCCCCTCTTGAGAGGGCCTTGCCACATCCTTCCCCACCCTGGCAACCTGGAAAAACACTAATTGGGCTTCTTACAGGACTTCTACATCCTCCAAGGGATTGCTAAAGCCTCCATAATACATAGATACATAGATACATAGATACATAGACAGTGTCGGCAGATAAGGGCCTATGGCCCACCCAGTCTGCCCAGTTAAGTTTGTAAGTTCAGTTTATGATTAGCCCCACTTGACACAAAACCTGGCTACCTGGTCCCCATTGGAGCTCCATACCCCCTCTCTTCATTGGCCATGTCGCACAAAAAAAACATCCTGACTGTACTTTACTTTGGTGGGGAGGTGTTCCTCACTGGCCCTCCTGGACTACTGAACTCCCTCATTTGCTCACCTATCTGGTCCTGGTTCTACTCTCCAGCCTCCCCCCTCCAGCCTAAGGCCTACTGCCCAGGCTGGAAAAGGCCCAAATACTTCCTGTCAGCTTCCTTTTATACCCTATTTGCTGCCCTCTGCTGCCTCCTTGAGGCATCGAGAGAACTAACCCCCAGAGCACTAAACCCATTTCCTAGCTCTGGGTTGGAAGCGGGGGTTTAGGAGGAAAGGTGGTGCCTAAAAATGTGGGACTACAAGCCCTGCTTTTGCAGGAGGCTTACATATGTATTTGTTTATTTGTAATTTAATTGTAATAATATTTGTTCTACATATAGGCTAGAAGGGGAAGGAATCAGTTCCATTTCAGTGCAGAGAATGTTCATTGCCGATTTTATTGCTTCTTTTGCTACTTGTTGATTTCACTTGGTAGCAGGTTGTTATTTGGCTTCTTTTGGAAAGATACCTGCTTGGGGTTTTTTGCTAGTGCAGCTGATTGCTTCTGTTTTTTTTTTGCTGGTGTAGTAATCAGATTCATTTCAGTACAGCACCTGCTTATTGCTGATTTTACTTGGGCTACTGTTCTGCTTATCTCATTTTTTACTTTTTACTGGTGCAGTTGATTGTTTCTGTTTTTTTTTTTTTTTAGCTGGTGTAGCTAATTGTTTCTGGTTGTCCGGAGGGGTCCAACCCACCCACCCCTAGTGCATCACTTCCTTTATACCCATAGCCTATGGCATCATACGGCACCAGCTGACTGCATACACATACTGTTAGCCATCATATTTCAGTACACAACACAGCCACATACCAAACCCTAATGTAAATCTACATACCTTCATACATTATACCACTAATGATTATTGACTGTACATAGCTGTAAAGTAAACAGGAAATAAGAAGGAAGGAAAAATAAAGGGGCAGACAAGTAAGGGAAAAGATAGGCTGAGGAAAATGGTGGGCATCATGCAATGCAGTGGTTGTGTGGCAGCAGTGTTCAGGAGGACATTCTGGGCACAGTTGTGCTGCTCTATCTGTAGGCACCACTCTGTTGAGGGCAGAAGTTGCAGGACTTTGAGCAGAGTTAGTAAGGATCCGGGTAACCTGCCCCCTACAAAGGGACCACCGCATCTGCCACCACTCCCTCAGAGGATGCCGATAAGGAGGGAGGGATGGATGGACTATGGTGGGCTCAGGGAGGGCGAGGGAAGTGGGACGGAGGCACATCCCCCGACCAGTGCCACCTCAAAACTCTTACACCATCTTGGCTGAGCAGGATGATCACATTGCATCTCCAGAAGTGGACACTAAAGGGGATGAGTGGGTCATCCATGATGGAGCCCTGAAGGCAAAGGGAAGGAGAACATACAGGAGGAGGAAATACATCCTGTTCAGAGACTCCATCATTAAAGGGATAGAGCTGGGAGTGGGCAGCAATGGGAAGAGGGAGGTGGTGTGCCTGCCTGGTGGCACAGTTCAGAGGGAGGTCAGGCAGATCATAGGGATTGCTATGGCGGTGACAAGAAGGGGGGAGCTGGATGTCATTGTCCACATGGGGACAAATGACCTGGCAGGTGAGGGGGCAGATGTAGAAAAAGAGCAGGAGGACTTTAGGGAACTGGGGCAGTGTCCTGGGCAAGTAGCACACTCTGTTACCTTCTCAGAGGTTCTACCTGTTCATGGCAAGGGAGAGGGTTGAGACATCCACACCATGGAATTCAACACATGGCTAAAGAAATGGTGCGGAGAGATGACCCAGCCCACTGGTGCAGCAGTGGAATTTCCGCTTGCGACGCCAGTGACCTGGGTTCGGGAGCAGACTCAGGTCATTGGAAGGCCGGCTAGGGGAGAGTGGCTTGAGCACCCCATGACAGCTCACCCTCTTGAGGGGAAGGGGGGAACAATGCCCGCAACTTGTCTGACCCCGAGCGGAGGCTCAGGGTACTACAAGCCCCATAGGGGAAGGGTGGTCAGATCACACTGTGGATGTCAGAGCGTGCTCCTTGATGTCGAGGTCTACACAGCATGGGGGAGGAAATGGAGGATAACACCTTCCAGGACCAGGAAGACGGGCTAACTGGAGTGTGCCTCCAATGTGCCCCCGCTCACCCTGCCACCACCGGACCGATGAAACTGTGAGTAGCTCATGGTGTTAGGGGTCGCACCTCGTCCCCGCCTGAGGGGTAATCCGAGTCTCCATGGGGGACATGGAGGCAGATGTGGATAGAGCAGGAGGCAGGAGGATGTCTCATTGGTGGCCCTGAAGGGATGGGGCTAGCAGGATGAGGGGAGAAACATTGCAATTTCAAAAAAAAAAAAAGAAAGAAATGAAGCGAAGAGGAAGGGTATGGCTTCACTGGGGACTGGGATCTCACCTGGAGGGATGAAGGACTGTATTCACCAAACGGCTTACATCTATCTGGGGGGGCTAAGGTAACCAGAGTTTTGTAAAGCCATAGGATTACTTCCCCTGATCTGCTAGTTACTCCCTTTTGATGCGCTCCAGCATTTCTCCAGCCTTCTTGAAATCCACCACGCACTGGTTATTATGCTTTCACCTCTTGTCTGTTAAGACCTCTCCTCCATAACTACAGCAAGAGGAACTCCACACAATATGTAGATCCTACCCCTGATTTTCCTCCCCAAGTATAGCACCTTGTATTTGGCTACGTTAAAGCTAAGACTCAAGGAGTCCAACCAGTCAACCAGCTTGTTCAGGGCCACCTGACATTTGTTCCTATCCTCAAGGGAGTTCACTACCCTGGCTGGTTTAGTGTCATCATCAGACCTAAACAGCATGCTGGAGACTCCAGCTCCCAGACAGTTGATAAGAGTGTTGAAACGCAGTGGTCTCAGTTCTGATCCCCGAAGAAGATGACTGAGTACTCCTCTCCATTCACAGTAGTGCCCCTTCACCACCACCCTCTGCATCCTGCCCCCAAGTCAGTTAGCAAGCCACCTTATGTATTCATTGTGCATAACATACCAATGTACATTTGAACAGAAGATTATCAGATGTGAGTGTCAAAGGCCTTGCTGAAGTTCAAATAGTCAATGTCTCTGGTCCTCCTCCTGTCCACTTCCCTAGTCACCCCTTTGAAGAATGTGATCAGGAGGGTTTGGCACGATCTGTTCCTAATAAAGCCATGCTGAGAGGGATGGGATACCTGACCTCGACCAAGGGATCCATTATTCTGTCCTTGACAATGGGTTCCAGAACCTTGCCAAGGACTGATGACTGACTGACTGGCCTATAGTTACCTAAAGTCCAACCTTGCTCCCTTCTTGAAGATTGGGACTACACTGGCTGCTTTTGAGTCTTCCAGTACCACACATGTATAGACAGAAGACACGTAAGACCCTCACAAGAGGCCCTATTAACTGTTCATTTAGCTTCAATATGATGCTGGGTTGTATCCCATCTGCCCCTTTGGATTAACCTGGCTTGATTTTTGCCAAGTAGTTTGCTACCAGGATGAGCGTGCTGTCTGCAGGTTGTAACATGTCACTATTGATGACATGGGCCATCCTGAAAAGTACCAACCCCCTCCCCTTGGGGCCCTCTGATGAATTCCCAAGAGAAGTATTCATTCAGAATCTCAGGCATAGTTTATGGCTTACACAGAGGTGACACCATTCTCTTGTTTTTTAGGGGCCCAATCCACTCTTTCACCTTCTACCTTTCCATTTATGTACTAGAAAATAGCTTTGGCGTTACATATAACTCCTGCTGCTATCCTGGTTTCCAGACCATCATGGTTTCCATAATTTTATTTTTGCAGACTATCAGTGCTGCTTTGTACTTCTCCCTTGCCTGGAGGCAACTTGTCTGTTTCTAGCAAATAAAAACCCTCTTTCTGTGTAGAATCAATTGCCTTTCAATTTACTTTGTTTCTGCAGTCAAATTAGAAAACTTCTATATTTAGAAACATAAAAACTGGCTAGCAGTATAGCCTCTGGGTTAGAGTAGCACGCTGTGGATGAGCTTGGTACATCCAGCAAATCTGGGTTTGATTCCCACAACCTCCACTTGCATACTGTGCGACTCTGAGCAAGTCACTCAGTCATCGCAGTGCTTCTGGGTCACCTCTGAAAACAACAACCTGTGCCTTGTGGGCCTTACCTTGTTACCAAAGGAAAAATAATTGAAAAGTGGTGGATAGAAAAGGACCTGAACAGTCCACATTCAAGTGTCTCAAAGGTATCAATAAAGTGCCAGAGGGTGGCATTTTGCACAGAAAAAGATGCTCAATGACAAGATCATGATACAAAACTGGAAGGGGGGATAGTAGAGGGGATGTGAGAAAATATTTTTTTATGGAAATGGTGGTGGATGTCTGGAACACCCTCCCAGCAGAGGTGGTGAGTACTGAAATGGTAACAGGTTTCAAGCATGCATGGGTCAGACACAGGGGACCTTAGTAAAAGGGCTGGGGGGAAGGACGGAGATCAATCAGGGTCTATGGTTGCAAAGTAGGTAGGGACCTTAAGGAAGGCTAAGTGAGCCATGAGGACCTTTTCTGCTGACAGCTTCTATGTTTTTCTGTTATGTTCCCTTCCAGGCTCACCTTCCCCTCACTCTCCCTCATCTTTCCATCTGATAAATCCTTTATCTATGTCCCTCTTCCTCTTGAACCCTGATATTGCACTTACCTCCACAACCTTGTCAGGAAGTTTTTCCCCAACAATCTACCCTTCTTTCCATGACTTAATGCTTCCTAATGTCCTTCTAAATTCTTCCCCCTTCAGCTTGAGCACTTGCCTCCTGGTGAATATGTTTTTACATATGTTTATACGTTATGCACCTGGTGGATGTGGAGTTTAATTTTCAAACTTCTAGTAAAAATAATTCAAAAGAATGGTGGTGTTACAGTGGCATGATAGTCAAAAACTATGACTGAAAAACCATGAACTGCACGTATGCGTGAACTTAAGTGTAACCCCTTGTTACCCGGGGTTACTAGAATCCCAGTAAGACCTAGTGGTAGGCAGGGAAGGCAGCTTGTGAAACTCCAGTTAAATGGGTTTCACACTGTCTCACTCTGTTCTCAGTCTCAGCTGAGACTGAGGGATGACATCACCAGCAGAACTTTCGCAGCTGCATAAGCCACATTGGAATGTGCAGCAGAGGGAGTTAGATAGAACGTTGGGAGTTTTCAAAGGTTAGTAGTCAGTCTGTAGTTTGGTTTTGAAGAGAGAAGGTGTGCTCAAGTAGTGGAGACCGCTGTTTCAGGTCTCAGTGCCCCCTCCCTCCGGGGGGAGGGAATGCAAAGATCCCCATGCAGATTCCTGGGGCAATCCCCTTAATTCTGCCAGGAGGAAGAAAAAGCTGCCTATTCAGTTCAGTCTTAGTTTTGGAAATTTGGAAGATTTGTGATTCGCCTGTGGGGCACCTGCAACTAAAGGGTGAGTGTTTGCTCTAACATGAGAGGGCAAAAAATGTTTTCTTCAACCTGGGACATGTGAGGAAATCTAGGAATTGAGCTACAATTTTGGAAGCCTATAGGACTAGGCCAAACAAGCGGAGTAGTGTCAAATGCTAGAGTGTTGTGTGATTTCAAGTAAATTGTAGAGGTGATGCGACAGTTCATCTACCATTTAATCTACATTCAGAAGTTTCAGTTTTCCAGAGAAATGGTGGGGTATGGGCTGTGGGAGCTGGAGGTGGGCAAACCCCCCATCTTTAGTAACCAGGTCCACCTCTATGGATTTCTGCTGTGGTTGCTACTTTGCCTCATGCACTTGGCCAGTGATGGGGGAAGTACCCAGACATGGGGTTGCAAAAGGGAAAATCTCTCTAGGAGTCGCAGACTCTAAGTGGTGTACGGAGCCACAACAAGTGTAAAGAAGAAGAATTCTCTTTGTGAGATGGGGAGTCATAAGAAGTAAGGAGGAAATCTTTCTAGGAGTCACAGACTCTAAGTGGTGTGGGGAGCCACGACAGGATTATTGGTTCATTCTTCCAATGGACCGTGGATCAAGTGACCGGCAGGGGAGTCGGGCCAGTCGGGCTGTGTACCCAAAGTGCGTGCAAGTCAGGGCTATGTGCCTGGTGGGTCCAGAGCCTGAAAACAGTGTAATTGGTTCATTCTTCCAGTAGACCATGTTGTAGTCTCTAATCTGCATTACCAGTAAATGTAGCCCCATGGGGTTCCGTCTGTGCTTTGTTGTGTTCAGCTAGTTTGTGAATAAAAGCCACACTGAAGAATTCCATTCCTGGTTCTGGACATTACAGTTATTGCTTCCTGTGTTCAGATTTACTTGGGTGCCCCTGTGCAGAGTAGCCAAACCTAGGTCCCCCTGTGCTGAGTAACCTCATCCTCCCCGAGCCCAGGTCCCCACCAGGTACTGCTGTCAGCTTCAACAGCATGCCACCTGTCGTTTTGGCAAAAAGGCAGGGGTGAGGGGTTACATAAGTTTTTTCCCACCTCAAATTTTATTACTCATAACTGACATTTTTTTTATATTGCTTGATTGAAATGTCACTATTCAACAAGTACACCATTCTCAATCACATCAGTGGCAACTGTGAAATCCCACCTGAAATGTGTTTGCAGGTACACTTCTGGAAGCACATTTTGAATGGGATGTAACAAATGCCATTAAAGTGGTTTTAAAGGAGGGTGGTACCTTGCGAATTAGCGAAGGGTTGAGAAAATATATTTCAAGATGTTAAAGTTATGAGCAAAAAAAAAAAATTGAGGTGGGGCAAAAAACTAAACATTTCCCAAAATGTGTAGAATGAACATGTGCAGGGACTTCTTTTGCTTATAACTTTTATGTTTTTTTTTTAAATGTCAGTAATCTTCAAGATGCTACACTTCCTTTTGACCACATAAGTGGCAACTTTTAAATCACAGTCAAAATCTGTTTCCCTGAAAACACAATTTCAGCTGGGATTAAAAAATTGCCACTTATAGTATGTGGTTCTGAGGGATGGTGGTAACTTACCAATTAATGATATTTTAATGAAAAATATATATAAAAAATGTTAGTTATGAATAAAAGAGGAGGGAAAAAACAGACCATGCACAGCCCACATTTTGTCACACTTAAGATAATTTTTGGTGTGTGTGTCTTAAAAAAAAAAAAAAGGCTAAAAAAAGTCTGAAAAAAAGCAAACTTCATATGCTCATGGATTTAGTTTTTTCCCCAAGATAATTTAAAGCATGCTACAGGACTGGGGCAATGCCGGATGCAACAGTTGCTTCCTCTAGCTACAGGCACAGGGTACTATCTATCTCAAAAAAGAGAGAAAATTCAGCTGGCCTGGTGGTGCTGAGGGTTGAGGCACTGGATGCCACACCTCATGCTTCGCTGGCGACCCAGGTTTGGGAGCGGATCCAGGATGCCATGAAGTCGGCTGGGGGAAATAGGATTGAGCATCCCAATGAATGCTCTCCTCCTTCGGGGGGTGGGGGTTACCAGGCAGCAATCGTGCCCATAGCATTGCTGCTGGTGGAAGCATGGGCAGCAAGGTGCAATGGATCCTCAAGGAGTCAAACTGCAGATGCTTGATGGCAGTGTGTGTCAGCACGCCATTCATCTGTACATAAGTCCTTCTTGTCGACACCTTCAGCGGTAGGGACAAAAATTGGAAAAACCACAGGAGAAATCTCCCAGCCAACAAAATCGGAGGAGGGTAAGGTTCCTCCAGCCAAGACCAGAAGAAAGTAAAAAAAAAAAAAAAAGAGAGAAAATTCATTGCAAAAAAAAAAAAAAAAACACTGTGTTAATGTACAAGTTAGGGCTGTAGCAGAATGCAATGGGAATAGGGACGGCCCACCAGTGCAGCAGTAGGGCATCCAATTGTGACGCCAATGACTCAGGTTCAGGAATGGACCCAGGAGTTGGAGGGCTGGCTAGAGTGGAGAAGGATTGAGTGCTGTCTGGTAAATCTCCTTCTCTGGTGGGGGGGTGACCATTCGGTACCTTAGTGGCCCCTGGTGGAGGTTGGAGAGCCACAAGTACCAAGGCCACATGTTATGGGAGGTGGTACAGATATTGGGTGCACCTGTTGAAGTCATTGCATATCCTGCCTCTGGGGAAAAACTTTAAACATCCACAAAATACAGCCCCATTGGTGATGCTCCCACCTCTGCCACTCCTGCCATGTCTAAGGTCCACTGGGGGGGTCCCGCTCCCGTGGCCCCCATCCTGGAGGGTACGCCAGGGCTCATGATGAATGCCCTGGGGAGTGGCACCTGCCCGGCGTCCCCACCCAGGGGGGTAAGCCTGGGCTGAGGGGTGGTAAAAGGAGGTGAGGGGCTGATGAGTCTCTGCCAGAAAGGACAGAGGCGGGGGTACCAGGCCAAAAAAACACCCAATGCAATGACAATTTAAAAAGCCCACTGAGGTTAGATGAATCTGTGGTGTTGCATTTCTCAGGGTTTGATGATCATGTAACACAGCACTTGTGTCTTGCTTACTTTGACAGCGTTTGTCCAAGCAAAGAAACAGCAGTTACATACCAATACTTGGAGACATGGTGCCAAAGTTAGGGCAGCACCATCTCTGCATCATGAGATTATTCAACTCCTAAGGAATACAGTGCTATTAATTCAACAAAGTTCAATAGACTTTTTATCCCTGTATTTCCCTGCTTTTTACTCTGTGTGCTGCAACCTTAACTTGTGCATTAATGTACAGTAGTTTTTTTTACAATTAAATGTCATATTGGGCAATCTCAGCTACTAAGGAGCCCAAAGTAGTTCATTGAGATATTGTAGATGTATTTTCATCTTTTTCCAGAGAAAATGGCACTTCTTTCAATAACACATTGTATCTTAAGTTTATTGGAATTTTTTATTTATTTAATTTTTTTTTTTAGTCTTTGGTAACCGGGTAAGGCCCACTAGGCAAGAGTGCCTATTTTCAGCGGCAACCTGGGAGCTCTGGGCGATTAAGTTACTTGCTCAGGATCACACAGTATGCAAGTGGAGGTTGTGAGAATCAAACCCAGGTCTGATCTGCTGGATGTATCAAGCTCATTCACAGCTCATTACACTAACCTCTAGGCTATACTGCCAGCCCAATATGTCCTAATGGTTCTTATGTCCCCCATAGCATTCAGATACATACTTTCTTCTGTATTTGTTTGTCTATATAGGAGATTCATGGAACTCCAGGCACAACTGTTAGCAGCAAAGGATGAGATATCCCTGCTGCATCACTGACTGAGCTGGTACTCACAAGCTCACCCTGCACCTCCACTCCTCCAGAGGCCCATTGGTCTGAGAGTCTGCAGGGTGATGATTAGAGGAGGGGGTGGCAGATGCAGACACATTGCAGTTGTCCAGGCTCACCACATTCTGACAGCAAATTGCTTTGCACCACTGGAGGAGGTACAGGTGCCTGACTCCTCCAAGGGAGACTTGGAACCAGTCATGAGGAGTCAGCAAGACATGGTGACACCCAGTGGTGAGATGAGGTGGAAGGTACTGAAGAATATTCCAGTTGAAGGAGACTCTAGGTTTAGAAAGGTGGACAGGATGGGTAAGATGGTGGAGGAGAAAGAGGAGGAGCTTTGGGGTGCTGTTACACTTGGATATCAGCCATTTGACAAACCAGTGGGTTGATGCAGTGAAGTTCACATTTGAAGTCTGGGAGACAGACTGAAGCTATGTTCATCTTTCCTGGCCTTTTCCAAGGTCCTTCTTCTGTGGGATAGGGGAAAGGGTAGTGCAAAGAAGGAGGCAATTAAGGAATTGAATGAATGGTTGAAAGGATGGTGTCAGCTGGAGGGGTACCAATTTGTGGGGGACTGTGGGCATTTGTGGAACATGACACTCTTCAGAGGAGATGGCCTTCGCCTTACGAGAGAGGCAGCCTGTGCACTTGCGCAGAAGTTTGATGTCTACAGTGGCAGACATTTAAACTAAACAAAGGGGCTACTGAGGCTGGAGGAACCACAATTGATGGAGAACAAATGTATCTATTTATTTAAAATTGGTAATGAGGAGAACACTGAGTCAAGACTTATTTCCTGGTGTGATCTGGGAGGAAGGGGGAGAAGCACAATTACAAACAAAATACAGCCAAGGAGAACCAAATGGAGAACCTAGCTAGGATTTCAACAGAAATGTGGGCTAGAAGTAATGGGAATGAAAGCAGAAAAAAAGGGATTTATAATAAGTTAAGAATTGGTGGCTGGAAAACGGACTCACAAGGCTGGATAGGAACAGGAAAATCAGGAAATTAAGAGAGGAAGGGAAGGAAAAAGGGAGATGAGCTGACAAAAAGAGAAAGTGTACAGGCACAAGCAGGAAGGCAGTTTGCCTAAATGCCAGGAGCCTTGGAAACAAAACTAGTGATCTCCAGGCCAGGTGGCAGATGCAGGGTTAGGCCTCATAGCCATTACAGAAACATGGGCCACTTAGAATAATGGCTGGGACCTTCCAGTATCAGAACATGCAATGTACAGGTGAGATGGGGTAAAGTAGAAGACGGTGAGGCAACCCTGCATGTCAAGGAAGACATAGAGGTGGTAGAGGATGACGCCATCAGAGAAGGGAGCAAGGTGTCAGAATCACAGTGAGCGCGGCTCACAACAGCATCAAGTAAGAAGCTGCATATGGGAGTGGTCTATAGACCACTAAGACAGGGGGAAGAGGGTTACAGGGGAATGGGGCAGAAACTGAGAAGGGAGTCACAAAGGGGAGGTAGTGGTAGGGGTGGTGAGGGATCTCAATCTACCAGACACAGATTGGAACATTCCAGAAGTTAA
Organism: Neoceratodus forsteri; assembly: GCA_016271365.2. NCBI lineage: Eukaryota > Metazoa > Chordata > Ceratodontiformes > Ceratodontidae > Neoceratodus > Neoceratodus forsteri. The sequence continues at coordinate 856,906,436 of CM028132.1, read as the reverse complement.
GAGTGGCAGAAGTCATGCCCTGCTAGATAAGATCCAGGACTGCCTACTTGTGCAGCTGATCAGGGAACCCACAAGGCAGGCTGCCATTCTTAATGTGGTGCTCACCAACTTGAAAATAGTTGGTGGAGAGGGAGTTGGGGAGCCACTGAGATCCAGTGACCATAACACCATATGGTTCAAACTTGCCCTAGATACTGGTATTCCCTTGCCAAAGGCTGAGGGAATTAGTCTAGGATAACTTGGTTGGGATAGATAAAATCAGAAATATAGAAACAAAGAATTTATCAGCAGAAAAGGACTGCTAGTCCCTCCTAGTTTGCTCAAGTGTTTCTTGTCTATAGTTCCCTCGTAGACCCAAACTGGTCTCTGGGAACACCCCCCCCCCATTTCTGTAGTAATATACTCATGAGTCTATCTCATGCATGTTTGAAGCTTTCCACTGTTGTGGTCTCCACAACTTCACTTGTAGTTGCTTTCATGCTCCTACCACCCTTTCTGTGAGGAAGTATTTCCTTACATCCTTCCAGAAATTCCTTCCCTTCAATTTCATTGAGTGTCCCCTAGTTCTGAAGCTTGTCTTCCTTTGCATGCTGTTGATCCCTGTGAGGTACATGAAGGTCTTGATCATGACACTCCTCATTGTCCTGTTCTCCACAGTGTACATATTGAGATATTTTTATCTCCCCATAGGGCCTCCTATGCAACCCCTTAACCATCTTGGTTGCCCTTCTGGGAACCACCTTTACCCTATCAATACCCTTGCTGAGGTGCAATCTCCAGAAATGGGCACAGTACTCTTGGGGGGGCATATAAGACAGCAGTACAGTTGCAACACCACCTCATTCTCCTGTTAGTAATGACCCACCCTATGCACCCCAGCATCCCACTAGCACTTCCCATGGCAATGTCACACTGCACTGCCACCTCACAGTCTTCTGAAATAATCCTGAGGTTTCATTTTTGACTAGTGACTGCCAGCTTCTTCCCCTGTACTGTACTCAGCTCTGGAGTTCCTGTGCCCAAGATGTCTCATTTTGCACTTTTTGACATTCAACCCCAACTGCCATGCTTTCGACCACTTATCTAGTTTCTCAAGTTACCTGTGCATTTTCTCCACTCTTTCCCGGGCATCTACCACCTTGCAGATCTTGGTCTCATCTGCAAAAAGAGAGACCTTCCTCTCCAGTTCCTTTGCAATGCCCCCTATAAAGATATTGAAGAGGACTGGTCCCAGCACTGAGCCCTGTGGAACCCCACTGATCAATCTCCTGTCCTCAGAGTTTGTGCCATTCACCACTACCCTCTGCTTCCTATCCATTAACCAGTTATGAATCCACTCTACCATTTTGGCCCCACCCCCAAATTGGTCAGCTTCCTAATCAGTCTTTTATGTAGTACAGTGTTGAAGGCCTTGCTGAAGTCTAGATGGCTATGTCTACCATCTCCTGGTATATTCCTCTGATCGCCCTGTTGAAGAAATCTATTAGATTTATTTGGCATGCCCCCCCATATAAACCTGTGCTGCCTATGGTCCTGCAGTTTATTGGCTTCTAGGTAATCAATCAGACTCTCTCTTTCTGTAGGGTTTTCATTAGTTTCCCACCTCTGAAGTTAGACTGACTGGCCTGCAGTTACTGGATTCCTCCCTACAGGCACTCTTATGCAAAGAGACCACATCAGCCCATCAGCCCTTCTCCAACTTCTGTTTCCAATGAGCTGTTGAACAAGTCTGTCAGTGGAGCAGCTGGCACTTCCTCAGCTCCCTCAATTCCCTGGGATGTACCCCATATGTTCCCATAGCCTAATCCACTTTTATGGCTGCAAGTCCTTTCAATACTCCTTCCCCAAAAATGGAGTTGTGTCCATCCCCATCTCACCTCTGTTCTTTCTTCTATCTGGTGGCCTGTCTTCCTCCCCTCTTTTGTGAAGGCTGAGCATAAGTACTTGTTCAAAATGTCTGCTTTTACTTGGCCAGAGTGGTGGGAGAGAGGTGGAGAGAAATTAAAGGGACCCTTTAGAGACAACTAAGCCATGCTTGAGGATAGTTACCAAGAGTAAAAGGCACAAGAGACCAATCTGGTTCTCTAAAAAAGTCAGGGAGGTAGTGAGGGCCAAAAAAGGGCCTTTATTAGATACAAAGAGAAACAGGGGGACTAGAAATGGAGTGGATTGCAAGCAAAATGAGGGAAGCCAAGAAGGCCATCAGGTGCACAAAGGGAGACACAGATCTGCATATTATGGAGGGGGAAAACTGTTTTTTATGTACTGTGCCTTGGGGAAAAAAGGAAGAAGAGAGGTAGACTTGTGTGGCTAACAGAAGGTGTAAGGTAATAGAGTAGGATGATTAGAAGGCAGCCATGCTTAATGATTACTTCTGCTCTGAATTTATTGTAGAGGATAGTGGGCCCTTGCCTGAAAGTGGCATAATGGCTGCTGCAGGGGATACCTCTAGATGGGGCAGATGGTAATCGCATGCATAAGAATCAGAAAAGGTTTTACTGTCCTGAAAGTAGATAAGGCCCCAGGGCTGTATAGATTGTACCCAATGGTTCTCAAGGAACTAGCAGTAGAACTGGCTGAATCCCTGGATGAGCTGTTTAATAGCTTTACTACACTTGTGTAGTTCTGAAAGATTGGAGAGCAGTAGATGTAGTTCTGCTCCAAAAAGGAGGGGAAATGGAAGAACCAGGTAACAGAGATCCAGGAGGAACAAAATGGGGGAGAGATACTGTGGGTTAAGCTGGAAAGGAAAATGGGGACAGCCATCCACACAGGTGTGGTCTATAGACCACCAGCCCAGGAGAAAGAAACAGATAGGGAGCTGATACTAGCCATCCAAAGGATGGCAGACAAGGGTGAGGTAGTACTGGTTGGAGACTTCAATATTCCAGACGTGGACTGGAGCATCCTAGCAGCAGCATCAACTAGGAGAAGATTTATCCTGTACTCCCTTCAGGGTGTCTTCCTCAAGCAACTGGTTATGGAACCAACTCGGCAGAAGGCAATACTGGACCTTGTGCTCACAAACAGGGACAGTGTGATGGGGGTAACAGTGGGGGAGCACCTGGGGAACAGTGACCACTAGTCATTGTGGTTTGAAATCACAGAAACAGCAGAACCAAACCACACAAAAACACGTATCCTGGATTTTAGGGGAGCAGACTTTGGGAAAATGGGGAGATATATGAAAGCGGCATTAAGGGGAATGGGGCAAGAATCAGGGGTTGAGGAACAGTGGGCAGTATTTAAAATGGGGATTACAAGAGCAACAGAATTATGCATTAAGCAGGTTAGCAAGAGGAAAAGGAAGAGGATACCATTATGGTTTTCCAAAGAGGAAGCAAAGAAAGTGAAAGCCAAAAAGATTGCTTTCAGGCAATACAAAAAGACACAGGCAGAAGGGGATAGGGAGAAGTACAAGGAGAAGAAAAGGAGGCAGGGAGGTCAGTAAGGGAAGCCAAAGCTCAGACAGAAGAACACATTGCAAAATCAGTGGGTAGAGGGGACAAAACCTTTTACAGGTACATAAGTGAAAAAAGAAAGGCAAAGGGAGGGGTAGTGAGACTGAAGGGGGAGGATGGGGGCCACATGGAGGATGACAACAATAAAGCTGACATATTGAACAGGTATTTCTGCTCAGTCTTTACTGAGAAAGAGGAGGGTAATGGGTCTGAAGGGAGTACAAGGGGTGAGAATGGTGCAGAGATGGACACAAGTCCCTTTACTTGAGAAAGGATCCTGAAGGAACTGGAAGTAATAAGAGTTGATAAAGCAATGGGGCCAGATGGTGTGCACCCCAGGGTCCCTAAAGAACTAAGAGAGGTGGTGGCTGAACCTCTGGCTATCCTGTTTAGCTGATCACTGGAAACAGGGGAGGTACCCAAAGACTGGAGGACAACAGATGTAGTCCCCTTATACAAAAGTGGGAACAAAGAGGAAGTGGGAAACTACAGACCAGTCAGCCTTACCTCGGTAGTGGGGAAGATCATGGAAGCACTACTGAAGGAGAGACTGGTGGAACATCTGGTTGTCAATGGACTACAGGACCCAAGGCAGCATGGTTTCACCGGGGGCGGTCATGTCAGACCAACCTCATTGAATTTTGACTGGGTGACTGGGAGGTGAATCAGGGAGGGCAGTGGACATGGCCTATCTGGACTTCAGCAAGGCCTTGACACTGTGCCATATGAAGACTATTACACAAACTGGGGAATATGGGTGTGGGCAGGACAGTAGTGTGGTGGGTAGGTAACTGGCTGGGTGGCAGGACACAGAGGGTGGTGGTAAATGGCTGTCACTCCACAGAGGGAAGAGTGACCAGTGGGGTACCACAGGGATCAGTGCTGGGACCGGTCCTATTCAACATCTTCATCAGTGACATTGCACAGGACCTAGAAGGCAGAATTTCACTGTTCACTGATGACACAAAGCTCTGTAACAGAGTAGACACACCAGAGGGTGTAGACAGAATGAGTAGGGACCTGCAGAAACTTGAAGAATGGTCAGGGGTTTGGCAGTTGAAATTCAATGCAAAGTGCAAGATAATGCATGTGGGGCACAAAAACCCTGGCACAATATATCAGTTGGGAGGTGAGGATATAGCATGCACCAAGCAGGAAAGGGATCTTGGGGTATCATCTCTAATGACCTCAAGGTAGGGAAACAGTGTGACAAGGCAGCAGGTAAAGCAAATAGGATGCTGGGATGCATAGGCAGGGGCATCACCAGCAGGAAAAGGGAAGTCATAATTCACTATACAAGACACTACTGAGGCCCCCTGGAGTACAGTGTACAGTTCTGGAGACACCTTACCACATAAGGACATAGACAGGGGTAGAGAAGGTTCAGAGGAGGGCAACAAAGATGGTACATGGATTGCATCACAAGTCCTATGAGGACAGGTTGAAGGAACTGAATATGTACTCCCTGGAGAGAGAGGAGGAGAGGGATATGATAGAGACATACAAGTATCTTACAGGGAGGAACAGGGTGCAGGAATATACTATTTTTAAGTGAAAAGATGTTCCAAGACTAGAGGGCATGGGATGAAGTTGGAGGGGACGATTCAGAGTAAGCGTGAGGAAGAATTTCTTCACAGAGCGGGTGGTGGACAAGTGGAACACCCTACCAGAGGAAGTGGTGGGGGCTGAAACAATCACGGGATTTAAGAATGCATGGGATAGACATAAAGGAATTCTGGAGGTCAGGGGTAAGGGGCAACAGACTTCTAGGAAAACATAAACTGAACTTACAAGCTCAAATGGGCAGACTGGGTGGGCCATAGGCCCTTGTCTGCTAACACTGTCTATGTATCTATGTAACTACAGACTTGTCAGTCTTACCACAATTGTGGGTAAACTGATAAAGCCACTAGTTAAGGAGGCCCTAATGGACTTCCTGGAGGGAAATGGGCTCTGGAATAGTACACAACCCAGGTCTGTAGCAGGGAGATCTTGTCAGGCAAACCTGATACTATTCTTTGACTGAGAAAGCAGGGTGGTAGCGAAGAGCTCCATACTGGTACAATACCCTCCCACTGGCTGTCACATCAATCACCAGTCTAGGTCCTTTTTAAGCTGCCTTAAGGGCCCATATCCTCTCCTCATGTCAATGCCAGTGTAACTGGTAACCTGTGGATCCTGCACCATGCTGCTAGGCCAGGCACCCACCCGTGGCCAGGCAGTGGAGAGCCTGCACTATTTCTAGCCTACAGGATCCTCACCTCCTTCAGTCACCATGTAGTTGCACTGGACTATGAATGCATTGCATTATGTAAAAGACAAGGCCTCCCTGACATGGCTTACTACCAACTCATATCATGCATTGCTTTAGCTACCAATTGTATAGGTTTTTAACCACTCATTAGGTAAATATGTTGATAGCTCTGCCCTGTTTTAGCTACCAAATGTATAGGCATTAACCTGTGCTCATTGTACTTATACTCTGTATGATTGCTCACCCACATTTATTCTGTGTATGTACTGTATGAATGTCTATGTTTTATGCTGACGTGGAGTCTTTGGAAATGAGTCTATGATTCAAAGGGTTGTAATTCCTATTTCTTAAATAAATAAATAAAGAACAATCATTGGATTTACTGTACTTAACATTCAGCAAGGCATTCAGTTTGGTGCCATATAAAAAGGTTGCTGAAGAATTTAGAGGATCTGGGTGCATTAAAGAACCTAGTTAGATGGGTGGGAAGTTTGTTGAGGGAGAAACAGCAGAGGGTGGCTGTAAATGAGGCCAAGTTGGGGGACAGGGCGGTGACAAGTGGGGTGCCACAAGGTTCATTCCTGGGATCAGTCCTTTTCAATATGTACATCAGTGACACTGGAGAAAGACTACAGGGCAAGAAGTGTTTCTTCACTGATGACACTAAGCTCTGTGGCAGGGTAGATAGTGAGGAGGGGGAATGAAAGATGTAAAGGGACCTGCAAAGGTTAGAAGGGTGGTCCAAAACATAGCAGTTGAAATCCAGTGCCAAATAATGCAAGGTGGTGCACACAGAGAACAAGAACACCAGAACAGAATATTGGACAGTAGGGGTTAAGCTAGGCACTACTTCTGTGTAAAGGGACATGGGAGTTCTAAACAGCAACTAATTAAAACAATCCAGCCATTGCAACAATGCCTAAGCAAGGTGACCAGAGTGTTAGGTTGTATTGGGACAGGTTTCAATAGCAAGAAAGAAGAGGTAATACAGTGATAACTCTCCACAGAACTCTTGTAAATCAACATCTAAAATACTGTGGGCAGTTCTGGAGTCCCCACCTAATGACTAGACAAAGGCAAGACAAGGAAAATTTTATTTTTATGGCGCCCAATCCTGGAGGCTCTGAGTGCCGTACATAATATAACAAAATACATACAGATACACTTAAAAATAGCAGGAGAAAATATCAATACTCAAGATTAAAATTGACTTATAATAAAGAAAGGGTTGGAGTATGTTATTCAGTAAATGCCTTGCTGAATAGGTGGGCCTTAAGCCTCTGCTTAAAAACATCAATTGAAGGGGCCCTCCAAGACTACAGATGGAAGTGCGTTCCACAGGTTCAGTCCAGAGATGCTGAAAGCTTGATCACCAGAAGTCCTGAGCTGAACTCTGGGAACATCAAAGAGGCCCTTCAAGGAGGAGGAGCAGAGGGAGCGAACAGAGTTTGCAGGTGTCAGGGGCTTTGACAGGTAGCCAGGACCCAGTCCATACAGGGCCTTATAGGTGAGCAAGCCCACCTTGAAAAGGACCCTCCACCTGACTGGCAGCCAGCGCAGAGCACGCAGGACCAGGGTCACATGACATGACCTAGGTAGGCCAGTCAGTAGCTGGGCCACCATGTTCTGCACCAGCTGCAGCCTGTGGAGGATCCCTCCCATGACCCAAAGTAAAGAGCATTACAATAGTCAAGCCTGGAGGTAACAAAGGCATATACTAGGGTTGGTAAATCCTCGGGTGGAACGAGGGGCTTGATCCTGATGTTCCATAAGTGGTAAAAACCACTCTTAACAACAGACAACACCTGATCTTCAAAAGTCAGCCTGCTGTCCAGGATCACAGCTAGATTCTGCACCCTCAGGGAAGCAACCAATGGAGCAGACCCCAGGAAAAGACCTGTGTCTGCTCCAGGCAGCAACCCATCACACCCAAGACCTGGCTCAACCATCAGCACCCCTGTCTTATCCAGGTTAAGTCTCAGCCAGCTGGAAGCCATCCAGTCATTGATTTTAGCCAAACAGATGTTAAGCATGTCAGTGGCACTAGATGTCCCAGGAGCAAATGACAAATACAGCTGGGTATCATCTGCATAGCAGTGAGACTCCACATTGTATTGCTGAATGATCTCACCCAGGGGCAGCATATACATCGCGAACAGCATCGACGACAAGATCGAGTCCTGTGGAACTCCACATGAGAGGGGCATTGGAGAAGATGAGAAATTCCCCATCACTACCCGCTGCACCCTATCTGAGAGATAGGACTCAAACCATCTGATGACAGTACCGGTGAGTCCACAAAACTCACAGAGCCGATCAAGAAGCACAACATGGTCCACGGTGTCAAAAGCTGAAGAGAGATCGAGGAGTACAAGAACTGACCTGTCTCCTCTATCCCTAGCCCTGAGTAGATCATTATGCATCCTCACTAGTGCCATTTCTGTGCTGTGTCTAGCCTGAAAACCTGACTGAAATGGCTCATGGATATTATAGAACAAAAGACGATCCTCCAGCTGATGAGCCACCAATTTCTTGACAACCTTGCACAAAAAAGGCAGCTTGGAGAAAGGATGGTAATTTGCCAGGACGTCTGGGTCGAGGGAAGATTTCTTTCGGAGGGGTCTCATCAGTGCCTCTTTCAAGGCCATTGGGAATACCCCCTTTGCCATTAAGTACCTGGAAATCCTGGCGAACACCGGCCAATAGCCTTGGTATAGCCCATCAAGAAATGCATCGGGGTTGGGTCCAGCTCACAAAATGTGTACTTCAGCTCTAAAATCACCTCAGTCACTTCCAGCACCTCAACTGGACTAAACTCCCCCAGACAGGCAGAGAGCCTCTGCTCCCACCAGTCTGGCCAATGTGAGGTGTAAGCCTCCCTGACGGAATCCCCGACTGGACGGATGACACCCTGGCAGAGAAGAACAGAGCAAACTCTTCACATAAAGTGTATGAAAAAGTCTTCTTCAGCTGTAGACAGGCAGGATGAAGAAGCCTATCTACGGTCTGAAAAAGCAGAACAGGTCTGTCCGTCCCTGCCACAACCTCCCTGGACAGGAATGCTGCCTTCATATGGGAGATTGCCTCCTGGTATTCACCATAGTGGGCACGCAGGACCAGTTTGTCACCCTCCAGCCGGGTCATCTGCCAACAATGCTCCAACTTCTGACCCTTGATCTTCATCGCCTTAAGATCCTCATCAAACCATGAGTATCTCAAGTGAGAGGATCTGGGTCATATATGAACCGGAGCGATTGCATCCAGTGCTTCAGACACCATCCTATTATAGGTGGCCACTGCCTCACTGGAGCCAATTGTGCAAGCTGCCTCAACTCTAGATAGGTCAGCCAATGCCAGAAGTCCTTCTGGGTCTTACCCCCTTAAAGGGCGGTAGCTAACGATCTCCACAGGGGAAGGACTATCGGGGGACCCCAAACGTGAACCCCACGGTGCAATAATCAGACCAAAAGACCTGACCGATCTTAAGGTTATTAACCCCATGACCCAGCTGGAACACCAGATCGAGTGTGTGGCCATGCCAATGAGTTGTGGAAGCAACAGCTTGTGTCAGGCCCAGTGAAGACATTAACTAGAGGAGATCATGACTGAACCACGAGGATTCATCATCGACCCAAGCGTTGAAGTCCCCCAAGATTAAACATCTGGGGGACTCCAATACTTGGTCGACGATGAAGTCTGCTACCTCCTGCAGGAATTCTCTTCCTGCCCCAGGAGGGTGGTAAATAAGGAGAATCCTACAGCCTGGACCCCGAACCCCATGCACGGTGATGCATTCAAAAGATATGGCATTACCAACTGAATGTGCTGTGAAGGCCAGGTTGGCTCTAAAAATAATGGCCACTCCCCCATCCCTGTGATCCTTCCTTGGTCAGTGCACTATGGAGTACCAAACAGGGATGGCAGCCTCTAGAACTGGACCAGCATTGTCACCTAGCCAGGTCTCCATAATGCAAGCCAGGTCAACAGAGGAAATCAAGTCTGCAAAAATAGCGGTCTTGTGGACCTGACGTTGCAAAGCACTGCCTGAAAAGAATTAGAGGAGACAGCCAGCCTTCTAGTTGCCTGCCCACTCAGTCAGGTGGGACCCCTGGGTACTGGGACCAAACACATTTGGCATCTCCCTTGGCCCTGTTTAAACCCAGGGTGTCTCCTGGACCTCATAACCTCAATGTCCATCACCACCCCCTTCCCCACTGTCCTCTGCCAGCAATGGCTCACCCGCCTACTTGTTATCCCGACCTCCCTACAGCATCTAGCTGCTGTGGAAGGAACAGGGAGGTCGATAAAGGGGTGGAGGTTGAGCAACAGAGAAGCAGCATAGGTGATTTTTATGAGGCCTGTGCCCTGAGACATAACAGCCTGGCCAAACCAACCCAAACTAGCTCAAAACACACAATTAAAATTCCTATCCACACACACCACACAGTCACTCAACTTTACAAAATTTGTTTTTTAAATACTTTCACACCACCACCATATACTCACCCCCACCCAAATCATAAACTATATCTCACAACCATACTCCCCCACCCCAAATCACAACCATAAAATTAAATAAATAAATTTAAATTTAAAATTTAAAGGTAGAGATGAAACCGAAGAGTGCTGTAATACACTGGAGTCATACTAGGAAAGGTAGCTATTCAGAAGCCTGTGGCCCATATACATATATCTCCAGCCAAGCTGGTACAATATCCCAAAATTTATAGTAAATGGCAGTCCAGATTTTTTTTAAATTTGGTGCAATTAGGGGATTCCATTATTGAACTAGGAAGTGAATTCCAAAGGGGTATAATTCTTTGGGTATAATAAGAATGCCTTTTGTTGGTTCTAGGATACGTAAGTGACAGCTGGTGTTTATGGCTTCTAAGATCACAATCTCATACTATGGGACATACCCATATCTGACATCAGTTCTCTGTCAGAAGAAATGTTATACATTAATAGGAGATCCCCTTTTATTCTCCATTGCTCTAGAGAATTCTGATTTAATTTGAGTAATCTTACATCGTATCATTTTTCATACATGTTAGTGATGAGTTTTGTAACTCTCCTCTGCACCCCCTCCAATTTGTTTACATCTCTCCTGAGATATGGGCTCCACAGGGGTGAGCAATAGCCCAGATGTGGCCTTACATAGGCTTTATACAGTGGCAAAATACATCCCCGATCTCTTGATGTAAAACTCCTTTTTATGCTGCCTATTAGTGTATTGGCCTAATTAATAATGTGGTTGCAGTGACTGAAAAGATAAGTCAGATGTTATTATTATGCCTAGGTCAGTTTGCTGCACTACTGGGGTTAGTACATTACAGTTTAATGTGTACTGGTTATGTTTATTTGCAGTTAGTAAAAGTATGATAACACATTTATTACTATTACATGTCATGTGATTTTTTTTGTGCCCAATCCTCCAGTTTTTTTAAATCATTTGTAAGGTTTAAGATGTCCTCCTCTGTTTTAACCTGAATTGCTGGTTTAGTGTCGTCTGCAAACTTGATGGCAAAACTATTTATATTAATAGTCAGGTCAGATATAAAAATGGAGAACAATGTTGGGCGTAATACTGATCCCTAAGGTATTCCGCTACTAACCAGACATAGGTCTGACATATATCCCCTAATACACACCCTCTAAGTATGATGATTCAGCCATTCCTCCACCCAGTTTGTAATTGTATTATTTATTCCCAGTTTTCTCATTTTAGTTATTGAAGTATCATGGGGCACTTTGTCAAAAGCTTTGCAAAAATCCAGATAGACAATGTCTACTGGTATGTTACTCTCCAGAGTTTTACTAATGTATTCATAGAAGACTAGGTTTCCAGACAGACAGGACCTGTTGTTCTTAAATCTATGTTGAGTTTGGTCCACTAGACCCTGATTTTTTAAATCCTCTTCCAGTTTAATTTTCAATAGGGACTCAAAGATCTTTCTCAGAACACTGGTCAAACTGAGGGGTCTATAGTTTGAGATGTCTCCTAGATTGCGCTTTTCATGTTGGCTCCCTCATGCGTGCCAGTCAACATATTGCAGTAGTAGCAGATTTGGAGGTGCAGTCACTGTGGATGAATGCAGGGCACGCATCAGTAGGTGCGTCCCTCATTCCCCAATAAGCCAGTAGCAGGCACTGACACCATGCGTATTTAATGTGGCCACCAGATCTAAGAAAAGGTCCACTGCAATGAAAGCAAATATCTCACGCAGCGGGAACAGAACACACCTCCTGAAGTGCAAGCAACATGGCGGCAGTGACTGCCGCCACCTGTATCCTGTGCGGCGAGAGCCCCACTCCTCATCAGCATAATGTCCCCCCTCCCATTTCTGCTGTGTGCCAAGGGGGTGACCAATCCCCCTCAGCATCATGTGTACCCTCAAAAGTCTTTCTTTTCTGATGGGGCCCAGTCCCCATAGGCTTCATTGCCCCCCTTCCGAGTTCAGTCTGCCGACGGGGGAGCCCACTCCTCATTGGCATTATGTCTACCCCACCATTTGTTGTGTGCCGGGGGGTGCCCAATCCCATGTTGGCTACAGCCACCCCCCCAAAAAACAACTCTGCTGGCATGCTGGGAGCCCACCCCAGTGTGCCAAATTACCCTGTGAAAAAAACTGTCCTGCAATGTTCTTTTTGTTTGTTTGTTTTATCTGTAAAGAGAAAATGGTCCTTATGGTCTCCTGCCCCTCCCCAACCCACGCCCACCTTCTCGCCTCGCCTCCCACCCCCTCACCCCCATACTTACCTCTGGAGCCCAGCGCAATGATCTTCAGTGGACCGGGAACACATCTACACTCTTCAAAGCCAACTGCAAACTTAAGAAATGCCAGTAAGTTGTATAATGGCATAAATAGGTTTTTTTCAACTTTGGTGCATATCTTGGCCATTTTTGGGAATTTTGACACCAAATCTTCAACATGGGGTTATGGGGACCCCCACCCCCATGAATTCAGGCACTGTAATTGGGTTATTCGGTCCCGAAAGTTGATTTCGCAGTCACTGTGTGGAATCACCTTTTGGGACCAATTAAGGAAATGACAGTGCCACTGTTCATGAAGAGGGGCTCTCACTGCAAATTTGGTTGAAAAAAATCCAAAAAATGGCTGTCTTACGAGTGTGCATTGCACAGTTTCCACGCACGTTCGTAACTTTGTGAATTTGTAATATTTTCACTACAGATTTTCAAAACTGGAATTTTTCCACACCTCCTTATGAACAGTACAGCTGTCATTTTACATATCCTGGCCAAAATGTGTATTTGCACATCCAGCCCAGAACAGAGCGGTCATTGTGAGAAATCAGTTTTTGGGACAGTTTGAGGAAATGACAGTGACACTGTTCGTGAGCAGAGGTCCTAAAATGCCTTCGTTGAAATTTTGGTAATGAAATTCCATAAAATGACTGTGTTACAAGCATGCATTGTGCAGTTTCCATGCACCCTTGTAACTTCACAAATTTGCAATATTTTCATGCCAGATTTTCAACACTGGCATTTTTTCACACCTCCTTATAAAGAATACAGCTGTCATTTTTCACATCCTGCCCAAAATGTGTTTTCGCATCTGTGGCGCACAATGGCATGGTCGCTGTGGGAAATCAACGCTGGGACAAATTAACAAAATCACAGTGCCACTGTTCATGAGGAGAGGTCCCAAAATGCCTATGCTAAAAATGTGGTTAAAAAAATCCTAAAAATAATTGGGTTACGGACATGTGTTGCACAGTTTCTATGCATGCTCATGACTTCAATTATTTGTATTATCACTCCAGATTTTCAGCATTGCCATTTTTTTGCTTCTCCTCATGAACAACACAGTTGCCATTTTCCACATACTGCAAAAAATGTGTTTTCATCCCTGTGTCACCAAATGGCTTAGCTGCTGTACAAAACCACCTTTTAGCTAACAAACTGATAGTGCCGCTCTTCATGAGGTGGGCTCACAAAAAGCCCTTGTTGAAAATTTGGAGTGAAAATACCAACAAACGCCTACGGCATTAGGGTTTTCAACTATAGCACCCCACCCTGTAGAGACTGACAGGCATCAGGGGTGTGACTTGGGATCATCGGCTGTAATGCTCATGCCATTCCACCCCCACCCCCACCCTGCAACCAGTGACAGGCAGTGTGGTGTGCCTTGGAGTTTTCAGCCACAAATTTCACCCCATTCTCCTATACTGCACCCACCTCAGCGTATTTCCATATGGAATGTGATAAGTATAATGCCCAAAGACCCCAAAGCACACCACGACACTTGTTAGTGTCTACAGGGTTGGGTGAGGTAAAATGGCATGAGCGCTGACGACCCAAAGGCACACCCCAATGCCTGTCAGTCTCTGCAGGGTAGGGTGGGGTTGGCATCACTTTAATACTTCACTGCCATTCCTATTATGCATCTCTAACTCCTGCACTACCAATATCAATGCCAGTGAGACAACATTCGGCATTGACAAATGCTTGTTATAAATAGGGATAACAGAAGCGGTCTTCCAGTCACTTGGATCTCGTATGACATTAGAGATGTATTGAAAATTTTATACAGTGGTTCCACTAGCTAGTCTCTGATCTCCCTAATTAATCTTGGATGCAATCTGTCGGGACTGGGAGATTTATTTTTATTAATACTGTTGAGTTTACTTAAAATCTCAGTTTTTTGAAATGTACAAATGGTCTTCAGTGTTGTTACCAGGGGGTGAGGTTTTTTTTGGTTTGTTTTTTGGATTAAAGACTGAGCTATAATACTTATTAAATTCTTCAGCGATGTCCTGAGGTGCAGTTATCTCCTCTTAATTTACAGTCAGAGGCCCAATAGTCCTTACTGTTTGTTTTTTGATTATTTATATAAAAATAAAAGCTTTTACCTCTGTCATTTCTATAGGCTAATTTAAACTCAGTTCTTTAGCATAGACCTATATCTCCATTTGTTATAATCACTACTATCTTTTTTCATAGTTTTGTATGCCCTCTTTTTTGTTTTAATAATTTTATTATACTTGGAGTTACCCACAATGGGATTTTACCCTTTTTGTTATAGGTTATCTTGTTTGGGACATAGAAACATAGAAGTTGAAGGCAGATAAGGACCTCAAGACCCATAGTGTGTGCTTGTTTCTTTTTTTACCTTATGAATGTGCCATCGGCCTTTGTTCTGTCAATGGCCTATCTATTCATACTCATCTGTATTGCTCCCTTATACCTATCCTATGCCTGTTTGACGCCCTGCACTATATTCATTTCCACCACTTCCTGAGGTAGGCCGTTCCATGCATCCACCACCCTTTCTGTGAAAAAGAATTTACTCACATTAACCCTTAATCGGCCTCCCTCTAGTCTCATGCTGTGTCCTCTTGTCCTGCTATTTTTCTTATATTGAAACATGTTAGACTCTTTCACCTTGTTAATGCCCTGAAGGTGTTTGAATGTTTCAATCATATCACCTCGCTTCCTCCTTTGCTCTAGGGTATACATATTGAGCTCCATTAATCTGTTCTCATATGTTTTCTGATGCAGTCCCTGCACCATTTTGGTTGCCTTTCTCTGGACTGCCTCCATTTGGTTAATGTCCTTGTGAAGGTGTGGCCTCCAGTACTGCACTCAGTACTCCAGATGGGGCCTAACCAGTGTCTTGTAAAGAGGGATTATTACCTCCCTCTTCTGACTTGTGATACCCCCACTAATACACCCCAACATCCCCCTAGCCTTACCTACTGCTTTAGTGGTCTGCTTGGATGATTTTGGGTCATCTGTGATGATATTGCCCAAGTCTCTTTCTTCCCTTGTGACTGCCAGCAACTCCCCTCCCAGCCTATAGGTGGCTTCAGGGTTTCTCTTCCCTATGTGCATGATCTTGCACTTTCTGGTGTTAAACCCCAGTTGCCACTCCTCTGAACATTTTGCTAGTTTATCCAGATCTCTTCTCATTCTGCACACCGCATCTGGATCTTCTACTCTGTTGCCGATCTTGGTGTCATCTGCAAACAGACAAACCTTAATGACCAGTCCATCTGCAGTGTCACTGATGAAGATATTGAAGAGGTCTGGCCCCAGGACTGATCCCCAAGGTACCCCACTTGTGACTTGCATCTCTTCTTACTGTATACTGTTTACCACCACTCTCTGTTTTCTGCCTGTCAACCAGTGCTTAATTTGTGCTGGTGCTAGCTGGGGCTCAGACCTGGTATCTAGTTTCATTCCGGGGCTGAGCCCCGGCACCACTCACACAGTCACACTGCACTAATATTTAACTAATTTAACTATTGTGTTGTTGCAGCACAGGCATGGCCAGCCAGCTGCTTTGTTTGTGCTGCTGCCACGGGCACCGGCACAGATCAGAGATAATCGCATTTGCAGTTGGCATTGCAGCAGCTGGCTATACTGCCAACTGGACCTAAGTAGTTGTGCAGTGCTCATCCTCACTTGCTCCAGAGGGCCAGGACCATTGCTGGTGGCAGCTTTGCGTGACCGCATTCCACTGTGGGATCAGATTGCCACCAGTCACCTGATCAGTTGTTCTGTTGTCAGGTGGTGCATTGTGTCTCTGTTGCTGCCAAGCCTGCCAATCATAGCGTCACAATTTAACATGGGGGCAGTGACTGAGTCAGTCAGTGCAATCGCTGACGCTGAGTCGAGTCACTGTTTCGGTAGGGCCAGCCAGGCTCAGACTGGGGCTTGTTTTACAAAAGCGGTACAAAGATAATCATCAGTGTGAATAAAACGTTTGAATGTGAAATGTCTGAACAGTTGCTGCAAGATCGATCATCGGGGATAGTCTAGGGTTGTGGTTTTTAATAGGGCAGTGCAGGAAAGTCAGGCATTAGGGTAGGCAGGGAGGCAGGAAGTGAGTGACCAACCGTGGGTTTCGGGAGACTGCAGCCACGGTGGCGGGAAAGGGCCAGGGGAAAGTTGGTAGTGGCTTCTGGCTAGAGAGAGTCTGAGTGAAGACATTCAAGGAATCAAGCCAGAGGCAGCAAAATTTAAGGCAGGGAGAGTGAGTGACTGACTGTGGGTTTTGGGAGACTACAGCCACGGCAGCGGGAAAGGGGAAAGTAGTGGCTTCTGGCTAGAGAGAGCCTGTGAGGATGAATCGAATCATGCCAGAGGCAGCAAAATTTGGGGTCTTTGAAGCAAGCTCAGCCCAGTCAGACAATTACTTTGGCAGTAGTAGGCTACATTCTAGCAAATTAAGGATTAAGCCAAGGAGAGGTGCAGGACCCCTGCACTTCTGGTCAGAACAGGGGAAGCAAGCAGCCTGTGCTTCAGGCAAAGGACTTTTTCACTAGTTAAGTTGAGAGTGAGACTTAATAAGGCAAAAGAAAAATACATTTGAAACCTTGGCTCAGCTGGCTCTTCAAAAAAAAAATAAAAATAAGCAGACAGTCGAGACAGACTGCATTGAGGTTTTGTTTTTCTAGCCTGAGCTCCAGTCCGGACAGACTGAGAGCTAATCAGCAGTTCAGTTGTGTATTTGAAGTTGGTAAATTCAACCAGCAGTCTGTCAGGGTTTGGGTTTGACTTATTATTTACTTAAAAGTTTTTCTGCTAGTTCTAATCTCCTATCTCCACAAGCTGAACTAAAAATAAAAAACCCCTAACCCTAACCCAAGGCTATATAAAGGCTGAGGTGAGGAGCTGTATACTACCATCCAGGAGGCTGGACTGACTGGGTTTGAATCCTGCAATCTTAAAACTGTCCTGAGTACTGTACTGGGTTCTTCTGCAGCTGCTGGTTCCACCAAAAAAAATAAAATAGCAGTGAAAGCAGAAGAGAGGAGCTATGTAACCATAGTAGACTGGGTTAAATTCGCAGAAGCTTCACTTATGCAGCACATACGTAACTGTGTGTGACAGTGTCTTTGAAGGGACTTTTATAAAAAAAAGGCTAATACAGGCAGAGGAGCACGTGTGCAGACTGTGATCTTGGATTGATTCTCACAAGTTCCACTTACATATAGCACATTACTGCGCGTGACAGTAACTGTCTTTGTCTCTTTGAAGAGGCTGGGGCTAGAATAAAAAAAAAATGGCTAATACAGGCAGAGGAGCATGTGTGTGGACTGTGAGCTTGGGTTGATTCTCACAAGTTCCACTTACATATAGCACATTACTGTGCATGACAGTAACTGTCTTTGTCTCTCTGAAGGGGCTGGGGCTAGAATAAAAAAAAGGCTAATACAGGCAGAGGAACACGTGTGCAGACTGTGAGCTTGGATTGATTCTCACAAGTTCCACTTACATATAGCACATTACTATGCGTGGCAGTAACTGTCTTTATCTCTTTGAAGGGGCTGGGGCTAGAATAAAAAAAATGGCTAATACAGGCAGAGGAGCACGTGTGTGGACTGTGAGCTTGGGTTGATTCTCACAAGTTCCACTTACATATAGCACATTACTGTGCGTGACAGTAACTGTCTTTGTCTCTCTGAAGGGGCTGGGGCTAGAATAAAAAAAAAGGCTAATACAGGCAGAGGAGCACGTGTGCAGGTTGTGAGCTTGGATTGATTCTCACAAGTTCCACTTACATACAGCACTGTATTGGAGTTCTGGACTCTGCAGGGGGCTTTGAAATAAAAAAAGGCTAACTAAGATAGGCAGAGGAGCAGGTTAGATCTCTATTCATTTTGGAGACAGGCAGACAGCTGACACATAAATCCAAACAAAAGTCTCATGGTCAAAAGAAAATATGGTTGTATTTTTCTAAACCAGAAGGTAGTATGAATGAGGGTGAGCCAGTGACTAAGAGGAAGAAAAAGGAGAGTGATAAAAACTACAGAAAAGAATCTGAAGATGTATCAGGTGCCACTGTTACATGTGTCAGCATCCTCAGTGCTACAAAAGAAAAGCAAGTTCATGGCTATGAAGGGAATAGTGTTGCGGAAAACAGTCGTGCCAATAGTGACTCTGAATCACAGAGCTCTGGTAGTGAAGACGAATTACCTGAACAAGTTGTGGCTCACAGCAAAGATTTACTTCCTGCAGGATGGACGTGTGAACAAAAACATTTTTTTCAGAGCAAATACCGGTGGTTAGTCATCAACGGATCAAATCTCGGTTGCAGTGTGTGTCAACAAGTCAGTAACTTGGGTCCTGAAAAATACTGAAAAATCTGCCAGAATGAAGCTGGCTAAAGAATGGATTGAAACTGCTGTTACTTCATATGGTACTTCATATGCTTTCCAAAGCAAAGCAACAGAAATCACGACGGAAAAAGATAGGAGAACATGCACAAACTTAGGCACATGTCGCGGCTTCTCGCATTCTTGAGCAGTCCAAAAAAGACACATTACTGCAATTATCTGCAAATGCACAGTCTGCCCAAATTACTACTATGGCCAGAATCTTCAGAACTGCTTATAAAGAAGTAAAGCGTAACCAGCCGTCATATGGTTTTGAAGTAGAAATAGACTGTCAGCAGTTGAATGGACTGGACAAGGGGAGGATTTTGCATTCCAATATGGTATGTTCTAATATTAAACATCACATTTCATCTGAGATGAAGAAAAAGTTGTTTGCCCAAATCACAGTGATTGCTCCTAAAGTGAGCCTTTAACTTGATGAAGCTACTGCTTTAAACAAGAAGAGCGCTTTAATTGCGTACATGCGACTGATGTCACCTGGCATGGAGTCTCCTGCTAATTTATTTGTGGACCTTGTGGAGCTGCAGGATCTGACTGCCAAGGGAATAGTGAACAGTTTATTGTCTACACTCAAAAAAATTAATGTAACTAAAAACTTCCTTGCCAAGTGCCTGGTAGCGGTTGCTTTGCGATGGAGCTTCAGTGATGTTTGGACGCAATACGGGTGTCATGAAGCGGTTACAAGACATGTTTCCAAATATCATAGCATGGCACTGCTCTGCTCATCACCTAGAGCTTGCAGTCGGTGATGTCATGAAAGATGTTGGAGCTACGAATCACTTTAAAAGTTTGCTAAACAAGCTATATTCTCTTTATAGCACATCTGAGAAAAATAGATTAGAGCTGAAGGAATGCGCTGAAGCACTTGACATTCAGCTTTGCAAGATAGGTAGAGTGTTAGACACCCAGTGGGTTTCATCGAGCTTTAGAACAGTAGAGGCTGTTAGGAATGCTTACCCTGCTCTCTACAAGCACTTCACATCTGTGGCTAATGACATTTCTTATGACAGCACAACACGAAAACCCTACTCTGGTCTAAGCAAATGGTTGTCTATTCAGTTTGTCAGCAACCTTGGAATTATGTATGATGCCCTACAGGAGCTGTCAGAGTTATCTCTTGAAATGGAACATCGTGATTGTACAATTGTTGATGCACACTGAGCTATCTACCGCCAAATAGTGGTATTCCACACAATGGTAGAAAAATGAGGCAAATTTTTGGCACAGTGTGAGAAAGCCATAGAAGAAAGGATGTTTCAGGGTGTCCTATTGCATGAAGGAAATGTTTGTGACAAGAAGATTCACCCAGGACAAATTTTCTGCAGCTTAGCAGACAATTTACAAAAACATATGCTGTCCACAAGAGGTACCACTGGTGACAAGACTGGATATGAGATTCTGATCACCAAAATGAAAGTGTTATATAAGCAGTACTGGCTCGATGAGCTACCTACACTGTATGGAGAAAGTGAGATTGAATCTCTTTGCGGAAGATTTGATATTGGTACCACTCATGAAACCATTCGGGCATACAGGGTGTACAAGGAGTCAGGTGGTAAAGAAATTCAGGAGCAGTATAAGGACCTCTTGATAGCCATGAGCACTATTGCTATCTCCAGTGCCGAGTGTGAGTGAGGCTTTTCCCCAATGAACCTCATATGCACATCAACACGAGCAAGTATTTCATCATTACTATTCCTCAGTCTAGTCGGCCCACCATTGAAGAAATTCAATCCCATCCCTTATGTTTGGTCATGGCTTGTCAAAGGGCACAGATCAGCCAGTGACACACAAAGTAAGGAAAGAAAACACGAGGATAGCCAGAGAAATATGGAAATTCTATGGTCATTTCTTGATATGTAGAGAACAAACTAAACCAAACTCAGAATTTCTTTCTGCAACCTACAAAACTGGTGTAGCAATGTGGATGCTTACTTAATGGTATTTGTAGCTTAATACAGAAACTGTATTTTGGCTAGCAGCAGCAGAAACAGTGCGTCATATACGCTTTTCTTTGTGCTATACTTCCACCATGCATTACCACACACACACACACACACACGCACACACACGCGCACACCAAATTACTGTAGCATTTTGTGCAAGCATCCATCATAAAGTAATGGTGGCCTACCACCACCATCCATTACATCATGATGGATACTTGCACAAAATGTTATAGTAACTTTTGTTAAGGAACATTAGTGTCTCTTACCTGGTCAATCCAAGTTGGGATTAGCTATCCATCAAAAGTGAGCCTGTTCCTGAGGAATGCCTGCAAAGGAAAACAAGAAATTTAAACAGAACACAAAGAAACAAGGGTTGGATTTAAACCACAAGTAAATCATCAGATTAAAAAAATGTTTATACTTATCTGATAGGGCAATTAAGACATGTCAAGACCTGTAAAATAAAAGAGAGGTAACTAAATAAAATCTTCAAGAAAAAACATTTTTTTTTTAAAGGCAGGTGGTGCAATGCTAGACATTTTAATATCCTGTTGTGATGAGGGCCCCCAGAAACTCCTGGGTTTTAGATGGTCTGTTTTGAGTATTGTGGCTTTTATTGAATATAGAACACACTTCTGTTACAGGTTCCCTAGTACCTTCATGTTGTTGCTTAATAAGGTGGGTGAGAGTCTGCAATATACTGACTCCATCCAGATGACAAAAAAATGTTCCTCTAGGAGTCAAGGGGAGTATCTCCTTGACTTATAGGGGAACATTTTTATCTGGATAGTTGTCAGAATATTGCGACTTCCTTCACCATTAAGCAACAACTTACCCACATGGCATCTAGCAGGGCACAACTTTGCCCAATGCCTGGTATTGTATGGTGTGCACGGTGGCCTGGGGTTCAATAAGTATTAGACCCTGTCAATGTCATATTATGAAATGTTCTTACTTGAGCAGCTAACCTCCCATTGTAACAAATTAATTATAGGAGCATAGTTAATGTTATAGGTAGGCCAGAAGCTCTTGGGTTTTGGATGCTCTGTGGTGAGTCTGGGGTCTTTTATTGAAGATAAAGCACACTTCTGTTACAGGTTCCCTAATAGGGAACCTATAATAGAATTGTGCTTTACCTTCAATAAGGGAACATGTAACAGAAGTGTGTTTTATCTTCAATTAAATACCCAAAGCTCAAAACAGTGCTTCTAAAACCCAAGAGCTTCTGGGGCCTTCTGGACCCCACACCCCTGACCTTTGGATCACAGTACCTTGCCACAGCTTCTACATGCCCATGATCCTTCAGCTATGAAACCTTTTCATGCTTCAGTTTTAATTGGTTCTTCTATTACTTGTACCATGCTAGATGTTATATGGTACATAGTGCAAGATGATGTGAATTGACCAAAAGGCCATGGGTCTGGGGACCAGTAGGCACCCAGAAGCTTTTGGGTTTTAGATGTTCTGTGGTGAGTGTTGGCCAGGGTTACATATTGCAGATAAAACACATTTCTATTCTTAGTCCCCCCCAAAAAATATTCCTCCCTGGGATTCAGGGGTAGGAAATCTGACACAGAATATAAATGTGTTTTATCTACAATATAAGCCCATCCAAAACTCACCACATAGCATCTAAAACCAAAAAGCTTCTGGGGGGCTACCAACCCCCAGATTCCTGGCCTTTGAGTCAATTCATAGCATCTTGCCCTTTATACAAGCCCACAGTCCTTTACCAGTGGTCAGCCAGACTCTACAATAATTGACTCTACCCCCCAAAACAATTTTTACCCAGATTCAGGGGTGGGGAACCAGACACAGAAATGTGTTTTATCTGGAATATAATCCCCAAAATTCACTACAGAGCATCAAAAACCAAAGAGCTTCTTGAGGCCTACCAGCCCCCAGACCCCTGGCATTGGAGCCAATTCCCAGCATCTTGCCATTGCATTATACTTGTACATGCCCAGCCATGATCCTTTATCAGCGCCCGGTCAGTCAGGCTCTCCAATCTGACTCCACCCCAAAAATAAAATTCTTCCCATGGATTCAGGGGCAGGGAGCCTGATATAGAAATGTATTTTATCTGCAATATAACCCCGAAAACTCACCACAGAGCATCTAAAAACCCATAGCTTCTGACCCTCGGCTTTTGGTGCTTGGACTCAGAGCCCTGGCATCTCTTTCTTTACAAATTAAGCACTGCTGTCAACCAGTTTGCCACCCAGATGACCAACTTCTGACCCACCCTGAACCTACCCAGCTTATCAATCAATCTTCTATGTGGAACAGTATTGAAAGCTTTTCTGAAGTCAAGGTAGGAAACATCAACTGCTCCCCCTTGGTCCACCACTCTGGTTACACAGTCAAAGAAATCTATGAGATTCGTTTAACATGACCTTCCTTTTGTAAACCAATGCTGTCTTGGATCCTGTGCCTCTATGGATTCCAGGTGCTGCACTATCCTTGCCTTAAGGAGTGCCTCCATAATCTTGCCCACTACTGAGGTAAGACTGACTGGTCTGTAGTTCCCTGCCTCCTCCCTGCTACCACTCTTGTGGAGTGGTATCACATGAGCCCTTCTCCAGTCTTCTGGGACCTCTCCTGTGCTCAGAGACTCACTAAACAGTTCTGATAATGGCTCTTCTAGTTCCACCCTTTGCTCCTATAGTACCCTGGGATATATGCCATCAGGTCCCCTTGCCTTGTCCATCCTGAGCTTATCAAGCTCTTGTAGGACCCTTTCTTTTGTGAAGGAACTAGTGCACACCTTCCTCCCCTATGTCCATGGTGCTGAGTTGTGGGCCCTGTCCTACCTTCTCCTCAGTAAATACTGGGTAGAAGTATCTATTTAGGATATATGCTTTTAATTGGTTCTCCTCCTCACATGCACTATTATCCCCTTTGATCTTAGCAATACCCCTCTGGACTTTCTCCTTTCACTAATGTATTTATTGAAAGTCTCGTCACCTTTTACTGTTTGTGCTAGTGTTTCCTCGGTTTGGGCCTTTGCCTGCCTTACTGCCTTCCCTGCTTCCCTTAGGGAAGTTTGGTATGCCTCCATATCTTCATCCTGCTGCATTTCCTTATATTTCCTGAAGGCCAGCCTTTTGGTTCTGACCTTTTCTGCTACTGTTTTTGAGAACCAAAGTGGTTTATTTTTCTATTGCACTTCCTTTTCTCTCTAACACAATGTGATGTTGCTTCAAGTATTGCATCCTTAATGCTTGCCCACTTTGCCTATACCCCCTCTCCTGTATTTCCTCATGCTAGGGCTAGCTTAACTGTATTGGCCATCTTATCAAAGTCAGCTCCTCTGAAGCCCCATATTTTTGCCTTGGAATGGGATGATTTAGTTCTAGTGGCCAAATTGAACCATACCATGATGGTCACTGGCTCCAAGGTAACCTTCTTCCTGGAGATCTGTGATCCTTTCCCTATTAGTCAGTACTAGATCTAGGATAGCCCTGTCTCTTGTGGGTTGTTGTACCAGTTGTTTGAGGCCCTCCCCTGCAGGGAATCCACCATGTGTCTAGTTCTGGTAGATGTTCCTGCTGGTATTGACCAAACTGTAGCTGGCATGTTGAAGTCTCCCATTATCAGAACCTCCCCTTTAGCTGCCATATTTTGTATATCTTCTAACAGTAATGTGTCTATGTCCTTCCCCTTGTCTGGAGGCCTATACACAACCCCAGTTTGTATGGCTGTCCCATTTCCTGTTTTCAGGGTGACCCACAGTTCTTCTGGCTCCTTATGTGCATTCTGAATTTCTGTAGCTTTGATATTTTCATTGACAAAAAGGGCCACTCCACCTCCCCCCCTTTTTGCACCTCAGTCTCTTCTGAACAGTACATAGCCAGGTACTGAAGTCTCCCAAGTGTGGTTACTGGTAAACCATGTCTTGCTGTCTGGCTACTATTTCCAGTTTAGCCTCTATCATTATTGCCTGCAGGTCTGGGATCTTGTTTCCCAGACTGCGAGCATTTGTGAACAGTTTTCATTTAATTTAATTTCATTTATTTTGTACTGAAAAAATCTGTGAGAAAAAAATGCCCATTTTCACAGATGTCCTGTGATACATGATTTTCCATTGGCCATATTTTGGTGTGTTAGTTGTTGGGCAAGGTCTGGTGTTTCCCCCGTGCGTTGTATGGGGAGCAGGACCTTTTTTCTTACCCGGTGATGCAAATTAACTACAAACATGCTGAACTCCTGTTTAACCACTAGCTGAGGAGGGAGGTGTGTTCTTCCCATTCGAAGCATGGGATGCTGCACCCCTCTCCCCATTTGCTAGTATAAATATTCTGCAAAGACATCAAACTTCTGTCCCAATGCACTGATTACCTCCTTAGTCAGATGCAGTCCTTCAAATTTAAAGAACTTTTGCTTCCAAAACTGTTGCCAGTTCCCTACAAATTTATGTCCTTTTTCCTGGCACCAGCCCTTGAGCCACGTGTTAAGCTCCTAAACTCCCCTTCTCTGACTTTCCATCCATCTGCCCCCCTCTCCCAGACTGGCAGAATCTCAGAGAAGGAGATGCTGGATGAAATGGATGATAGTTTGTCACCCAGCCTGGTCAGGTGTTCTTTGGTCTCCACAACTGACCAGCTGGTGAGAGCATTAGTCCCTATGTGTATCAGGACATCAATGTTTTCTCCTGCTTCCTGAACAATTTTAGCAATGCAGTCAGTGTCTCTCCACACGGATGTACCTGGGAGACATCTGACCATTACCCATGGCTGGAGATAGGTATCAACTCCCTGAATCATGGATTCTCCTATGTTTCAAGTTCTAAGATTTTATTTTTGACTCTTATCCAGAGCTTGTTTGGAGAGGTGAACCCATTATCCCAATTCCAGTCATGGAGATCTTGAACTAGTTGGTCAAAGTTTGCTTTGTTGTAGTTTTCAAAGACCGTTTTCCCTAGCTCAGGTTTTATATGTATATTAGTATCGAATGTTATGGTCGAATGTTATGGTCGCATGATCACTATTTTGAATTGGCTCTTTTATTTGGTCCTATTCACTTCTGGAATTGGACAAAAACTTTCAGTTTTTTAAAAGTCTAGTGTCAAGGGGAAAGCAATCCACCTAGTTCAGGTATTTAAGTTCCACAAGGCCAACTTCAGTTCTTAGCAATAAATAGATTGTGGTGTTCAGACCACCATAGCCCAGAAAATACTGAAGCCAGAGCAAAAGGCAGTTTTAAGGAACAAATTCAAGGCAAACAAGTTGAGTTTTAGCACTCCTCTCACTAGCGCAAAAAGCAGCAGCAGTAACGTCTAACAAAGAGCACTCACCCTCACAGAACCAGTCGGGGAACTCCAGTCACAGAGGGAAAAGCTGCTGTCACTAGATCCTCCATTCCTCCAATTAAAGTTCCTCCAAAGTGAGAAATGCACTCCATAACACAATGGGCTATAAGCTTGCAAGGTAACCAATTAGAAAAAACTTGGAGGAGTCAGTCAAATTCTTGGGGCACCAGGAAGAGGGCCACTGCAATCAGGCTCCACATTCAGCTGTGTGTTCAGGTGGAAAACTATGGGATGATGGTAGGGTTTTCCCTGGGGGGCAGTGGAGCTCTCAGCTGGAACCACATTGGTTATCCCCTGCCACTCGCCACCACTCCACCATAGATGTTTCCTGTGTCCTTCACTCAAATCAGAAATGTCCCACAAGGACACCTTGAGCAGTCTTCCTCCTTTGTTGGTACAGTCCTCAGAGATCAATCTCAATGACAGAGCAACATCTCAGTCCTCCGTAGCACTCCATCCCAAACCTCCGTAGCGCTCTTCCACTTCTCTTGGCTGAAAGTGTAAGAAATCAAAAACTTCTTGAAAATTTGCCCCTCACTCCTGTCCTTCATATATAGAATTTCCATTTTTCAATACAGTACACTACAAATTCAAAAACCTAATTGAAAGTAAAACTAAATTTCTACTCTAACTCACTTCTTGAACCCTGCCTCATGCTATATCCCTACATTATACTAATTAAAAAACTGAACAAAACATTTTAAACACTTCTTTCCTAAACACTATTCCAATGTTCTCCTGTAATTTTGTTGCAAGAGGCAAGAAAAATGAGGCAAAACACAAGCTTTTCTCAGAGCCCATACAGATAGCAGCCCAGCATGGCCACCATCTTTGACCAGCAAGTGGATGAGTGGGATGGCAATAGAAGAAGCAAAGACAGGCAAGAGGCAGTGCAGTGAAGAGAAACCAAAATAATTCAGGGCCAACAGGACATATCATATGAGGAACAGCTCACAGCACTGAATGTGGACTCACTAGAGGCCAGAACGGAGAGCGGAGACGTGATAGAGACCTTCAAGTTCCTATAAGGAATCAATAAACTGTGAGGAACTATTCAGCAGGAGGTGCAAGTCAAAATCACAGGGGCATGAGTGGAAGCTGCATGGAAACAGGGTCTTTATTCAGTTACAGTTTATCTGTTTTGGCTGCTTATTTCCATCTGCGGTCAACATCCTCAGACTGTGACTGCGCATATGGAACACATGCTAGGAAAGTGTAGTGAACAAGGAATGCCACAAGGTCATGGGTGGATTTATTGTTTGTGTAGACCCACAAGATTATTTGCTGAGTGTATAGCACAGTTCTAGGATTTGTTTGCTGTAATACATTTGATGAGTTGAAAATGGCTTTATTTCAACATTTTTTGATATTCTAAAACCTTTACAGAAATGCAGAAGATAATTCTATAACAAGTGTAGGAAGATCAAAGATATCAATTTACTGTTTGCAACTGATTGCATGTCATGGTAAAGCAAGTATGGTAGCAACAGCTAGATAGTCACATGATTTCAGATCATGTGATCGTGAGAGAGTGGGAAATGGCCACCATCAACTTCTATGGTTGGTGAGTTTTTCATTCCTCAGCGTCTGTGCTTGGTGTATAGAATTTCTGCTTTTAAATCTATGTTTTAATTTTCAGTTGTTTAAAGATGAGTGCATTATTTTTACAAAGTTTAGAATGTGTACTGCCAGTTTTAAAAATGCTTCACAAGGTCTGTGTGGTAGATATTTTTTTTTACTACAGCAAATGGCTGTTTGTTTGTTCTGACTTTTGTATGTTTTTGCAAGCACATTTCTGCAAATAAATGGCTTGCTTCTTTCCATTAGTATTTTGTGTTTGTTGACAAAAGATATGCACATTTGTTTGATTATATCTAAAGCTACTGTATGTGCTGCTGATTTTAAAAGTTTTTCTTTTGTACATTAGGAAGCTTTTTGTTTCATTTGGCATGGCATATGGTGATGTATAGTGGGATACCCCTCCTCAAAGAAAAAAAACAAACTATTAACTTACCCCATGTTGGGGTTCTGGTGCCTCCACTGGTGCACTGTCACTGGTTTGCCCTCCCCTGGTGTTCCTGGAGGGAGAAGGGTAAAAGCAGTCATTGAGCCTGAGTTCAGACCATCCTTTGTTCCAGCCAGTTTGTCTTTAAGAAAATATATAACTAAACAATTTTTTTTGCCTTCCAAGCTTACCTTTCTCAGAAGGGTCATGTCACTCCCCTCCCCTCCTCTGGTATTCCTATTAGGGAAGAAATGTGTTGTATGCCAACTTTTGTTTTCATATAAAAAAAACAGTTATTTGTTCCATGCCTCATGAGCATATCTTGCTTATGAGGATTGCATTCCCTAACCCCTCTCCTTTGCCACACATGCAGAGCAGTTCTGTACAGCGCTCCTCAGTGCCCCAGTATTAGCATGTTGCTGACTGGCCTGACAGATATCTGTGGTCACCAAGGAAATAGGGGATGCTTGATGGAATTAGTGAAGCATGAGCAAACTCAGGAAGTAGCAACAACTCATGCTAGTAGAATTCTGAGGCATTCATTTCTTTTTTAAATAAAAAGGAACTTCTGGGGCAGCAAAGCCAGGTGGCAGTGGTGGGAGGAACTGACAGTCTGTGCTTCACTGTCCTTATCACTGCCACCACCAATTCTAACAGCAAGAGAGAGAAAGAGATAGTGTGAGAGAGACACGGAGAGAATAACAGAGAAACACTGAAATGGAAAGGGAGGAGAGAGAGAGAGAGAGAGAGAGAGAGAAAAGGAGACTGAGACACTGAGAGAAACAGAAAGCTAGAGGAAGAGACACATCGAGCAGGAGGGGATAAGAACCATTGACAGTCAGACCCCCTGCTGTAATATGCTAGCAGCCACCTCAGCTCTTGCCTTAAATAGAGACAAAGATAGAAAGAAAGAAGAAGTAAGGAAGGAAGGAAGGAAGGAAGAAAAAGAGAGCTAAAGAGAGGCAGAGGCAATGAAAAAATAAAGAGAGAAACAGATACAGCACAGGGGAGATGGATTATGGACATTGCCTGTCAGCCCCCTCAAAACCAAAGACAGAGAGACTAACAATGCCAATTGTGCACTAAATGAAGGAGCCCAGCAAATAGAGGTACAGCTGAAATGGACAGTTGAGAAGACAAAGGGCAGAGGAGAACCTGGAGGTGGGTGCTAGTGAGGTTATGAGGACATGTGAGCACTAATAAGTGAGAGCCCCATGGCCCTAGACACTCCCATTACAAATTCTTCTAACCAGCCTAGGCCACTGGTGATTAGTCCCACAGTGGTCATAGAAACATAGACTTTGATGGCAGATAAGGACCGCTAGGCCCATCTAGTCTGCCCATTTCCCTACCTACAGGATAGGCCGCAGATCCTAGTTAACCAACAGCCTATATCTTCCTGCCCCCCCCCCAATAATTGCCTTATGTCTGTCCCATGCATTCTTGAATTCTCCCACAGTTTTAGACCCCACAACTTCCTCAGGAAGGCTGTTCCAGCCATCCACTACCCTCTCTGTGAAATAATACTTCCTCATTGCCCCTGAACTGCCTCCTTCTATCTTTAAATTGTGTCCCCTTGTTCTTGCAAGTCTCTTTTCTGAAAGATGCTACCCCTTGGATTTTGTTGATTCCTTTGAGGTACTTGAAAGTTTCTATCATGTCCCCCTCTCCCTTCTTTCCTCAAGGGTATACATATTAAGCTCCTTTAGTCTCTCCTCATACAGCTTCTCTTGCAGACCCTGCACCATTTTAGTTGCCCTCCTCTGGACTGCCTCTATCCTGTCTATGTCCTTGCGGAGATGGGTCTCCAGAACTGGACACAGTATTCCAGATGGGGTCTCACCAACTGTCTGTACAGAGGGATAACAACTTCCTGTTTTCTGCTGCTGATGCCTCTCCCTATACATCCCAGTATACCCCCGGCCCTCCCTACTGCCTTCTCACATTGCTTGCTAACCTTAAGGTCATCTGATATGATTACCCCCAGGTCCCTTTCCTGTTTTGTTGGTGTTACTACCTCCCCACCCATTGTGTATTCTTCCCCTGGGTTCTTGTTTCCCAGGTGCATTATTTTGCACTTTTTTGCATTGAATCCTAGCTGCCATACGTCTGACCATTTCTCCAACCTTGCCAAGTCCCTTTTCATCCTTTCCACGCCTCCTTGTATCAACCCTGTTGCAGATCTTTGTGTCATTGGCAAAAGGCATACTTTTCCTTCCAGTCCCTCTGCAATGTCACTGATGAAGACATTAAAGGACTGGACCCAATACTGAACCCTGCGGTCCCACTAGTAACCACCCTTTCTTCAGAGTGGACTCCATTTACAATTACCTTCTGTGTCCTGTTGTCCAGCCAATGTTTTACCCAGGCTACCACCCTGGGACCCACTCCCAGGCTGGCTAATTTGACTAATAATCTTTTGTGTGGGACTGTGTCAAATGCCTTGCTAAAGTCTAGGTAGGCCATGTCCACAGCCCCTCCCTGGTCTACTACTTTGGTCACCCAGTCAAAGAAATCTATTAGATTCGTCTGACATGACCTTCCCGCTGTGAACCCATGCTGTCTTGGATCCTGTGCTCCACTGACCTCTAGGTACTCAACTATTCTTTCCTTCAGAAGTGACTCCATCACTTTCCCTACCACAGAGGTCAGACTGACAGGTCTGTAGTTTCCTGCCTCTGTCTGGTCAGGCAAGTTATAGCCTAAGTGTGCTTGAGAGTTGGAGCTATGGAATGTCAGGGTAGCCTGAGAGTCACCTGTGGTGCCCAAGAGGATATTATGTGACATTGAGATCTGAATGCAGTGGCCATGAGGGAAGCCCAGTGGTCACTCTGAAGATCCAAGAGCATGTGGGGTCAGAGATTTATTAAGGCATAGAGTTAGGGACCAGAGCCTGCCAGGAGATTTTGCCTTCTGGGAGAAGCAGTTCTGCACATATTGAGTGTCTGCAACTCCAGTGGTGCCCAGCTCCAGCAGCTCCAGTGATGTCCAGCCCCAGCAGCTCTAGTGGTTTCCAGTGTCAGCTTTAGTGGCATCCAACTTCTGTCCAGTGGTGTCCAGCAGCTCCTTTGGTTTCCATCATCAGCTTCAATAGTTTACAGCCAGCCACTCCAACGGTTTCCAGTATCAGCATCAGTAACATCCAACTTCAGCAGCTCCAGTGGTTCCTAGTGTCAGTGGTTTCCAGCATCAGTTTTGGTGGCATCCAGTTTTAGCAGATTCGGAGGGGTCCAGCTCCTGCAGGTCAAGGGTGTGCTCATCAGCTTCATTCTCAACAGACTTCACAGCATCACTGACTGCCTACAGGTAAGTACCCTCTCTCTTGATTTAGACTATGGTTAGGGTGTTAGGAGAAGGGTGGTGCCCCCATAGTAAATAAGTGAAAAAGCCATTACCTTTCCCTCGGGTAGTAGCTCTACCTCTCTGTCTGTTTACTCTCTTGGGTATTGCCCTTGGACTTAAATAGTAAGTTTAGAGTTTAAGGGCCCCTTTCTTAAAGTAAAAGTTTCTCTTAACCATTACAGTTCTTCCGTTTTCATGATTTCTAAGATGTAGAAATACAGTATTTCTTAGAGTTCTAAAAATATGTTAAAGTGGTTTGACCTTGGTAAAGTGTTCCTTTATCCTTGCCTTTGTTTCCCCATCCCTAAATAAATCTCTGCATTTATTTGTTGCATTTCGAGTTTTGTTTTTTGTTTTTTTTTTGCTCTGTTTTCTCTATGGGTGCTGGGTGACCATGACTACAGTAAGGGAAAATAGTATTCTGAACCCATATGTTAGCATTGCACCATACCTCTCCACAAGTAGGACTAAAATCTGGAACAATCCCCCAAAAATTAGGGACACGTGATCAAAATCAAGGACACCATATTTTATATAACGTAGCATCACACCATCGCCAGACTTGTACATTGCAACATGGTGTAGTGCAGTACACATGTTTAAAATATTTTTTATTTAAAACATTTTAGACATCAGATTCAGTGGCATGCTACCAAACATTGTTATAAAAAACTGTTTTGCAACTTTCTGTTATTTTATTTGCAAATTATTTAAAAAAGATACAAAATGCTTGTATTTATTAATCTAAATGCAGTCTTTATTTCAAAGTGGGATGATCTCTGTCATACAATAGTGTTACCTTCTTGATGATCTCTGTTGTACGAAAGAGTTGCCTTCTTTGCTGCTTCCAGGACATCCTTGGATGCTATACCTTGAAACATGCCCTGTCTTTGTTCCTCTTTATGGCAATTAAGGAATTCAAAGTCTTCATGTGTAGGGATTGCCTAAGTTCCATTTTGATCTTCCTTACCATGCTGAAGGCACATTCTGGCTCAGTGTTTGAGTGTGGACAGCATAGGACCATTTCCATTAGTCATCTGAATAGTGATACAGCTTGCTCACTTCCCATGCCACTCCACTGGCAAAGAACCTTCCCTCAGTACAGGAGAACAGATGAATTTGAGGCAAACATTGGTTAACATTGTTCAGGTAATGTCTCTACAAACTGATATGTACCAAATTCTCCAAGCAGTTGGTTACATTCAGCAGACAAGCTGCAAATGCTAAGCTGCCTTCCCAAGTCTGCTACTGCTGTCCCAGATATCTTCAGCTTTAACCATGGATTTTGAAGTGTGGCAACATTTTTCAATAGCTTATTATTTAGATAAAACTTTGTCAGTCTCTTTTTAAGGACCGTAGAGTAGACAGTCCTTGCCTTCCTGTACATATTTAACTCAGAAGCACCCACAATATTGTCTTCATTTTTCTTTATGTAGTCTTGTACTTCTGGTCCAATGTGATGACCTGTTTCAGTCCTGAAAAAATGGAATTGTGTTTGCCAACCATCACAGAAGCATTGTCCAAGGAGAAAGCAGCAAGGTTTAGCAGCAGGATTTTAAACTCTCACAGGTTTTCATCACAGTATCATACACTGACTGCTCAGTTCTAGATACACATGCTGACATGTCCAAAAAAGTGAATAATATTTGTTCCCATCTGCATGTTGTAGAAACAAATCAGTATAACCAGCAATTTTTCATTGCTCATATCAGTACTCTGGTCAAAGTACACAAAAACACAGAAACAGAAAATTTGCCAACAGAAAAGGGCAGCTTGGCCAAACCAGTCTACCCAGATGGTCCCTGCCTAGTCTGTCTTCACAGATCCTAACTGGTCTCTAGTGACCCTCCATCCTCCCTATCCATTTCCTCATATTCCCCTATGCCTATCTCATGCATGCTTGAAGCCCCCTACTGTTTTTACCTCTACCACTTCTGCTGGCAGGCTATTCCAGGCATCCACCTGTTTCAGTGAAACAGTACTTCCTCACAGTCCTCCTAAACTCCCTTCCACTCCAGCTACATCACATGTCTTCTGGTTCTGGTGCTCTTCATCATTTGAAAGACACTCCTCTCCTTCACTCTGTTCACCTTCATGAGGTACTTGTAGGTTTCTATCATGTCACCTCTCATTCTCACCTGTCTTCCAAGGTGTACAGGTTGAGATTCCTCAGTCTCTTCTTGTATGGCTTTTGGTGCAACTACTGCAACATTTTAGTTGCTCTCCTCTGGAGTGCCTCCACCCTGTCTTTGTCTGTTCTGAGGTGTGGCCTCCAGAACTGGACACAGTACTCCAGGTGAGGTCTCACCATTGATCAATATGTGGCAATGTCACCTCCCTTCTCCTGCTGGAGATACCTCTCCCTGTGTATACCAGCATCCCACTGGTCCTACCCACTGCTTTATCACATTGCTCTGCCACTTTGAAGTCATCAAATATAATAATGCCAAGGTATCTTTTCTGCTTAGTGATTGACAGTAGCCCGCCATCCTATACTCAGTTCCTGGATGCCTATGCCCAAGGTGCATGAGTTTGCACTTTTTGGCATTGAACCTAAACTGCCATGATCTTGCTCACTCCTTGAGTTTCTCAAGATCCTTGCACATTCTTTCCATCCTCCCTTATATTATTTTCATTCCTTCCTTATTGCTCCACCTATTAAATATTTTGGTATAAACTACAAAATGACACATCCTCCCTTCCAGTTTATCTACAGTGTCACTAATGAAGGCATTGAAGAGGACTGGACCCAGTTCTGAGCCCTTTGGTACCCTGCTGGTCACTCTGCCCTCATTAGAGTGAGTGCTGTTAACCACCACCCTCTGTCACCTATCCATTAACCAGTTTCTAACTCAGTTCATCACTTTGGATCCCATACTCTAGGCTGCTCAATTTCTTAGTCTTCCTGTGTGGCACAGTGTCAAAAGCCTTGCTAAAGTCCACACAGGCTACATCCACTGCCATCCCCTGATCTAGTTCCATGGTCACTTAGTCAACTAACTTAATTAGATTAATCTGGCATAACTTCCTACCTCACCCCCCACCCCCATGAATCCATGCTGCCTTTGGTCCTACAGCCTACTGGATTCAAGATATTCTACCAATTTTTCCATTGATAGTGTTTCCATTAATTTCCCCACCACTGAGATGAGGCTCACCAGCCTATAGTTACTAGCCTTATCCCTGCTTCCACCCTTATGGATGGCTTCTCTTTTTGCAGGAAAGACAGGTCTGGAAGAAAGGGTGAGGCTGCCTGCTCTTTGTACCAGAGAAATTCTCCATTACAGAATTTAGTCTGATGTAAAATTCAACAAGATTGAGTCCCTCTCCATACACCTTCTACAAGGGAAGAACAAAACACTCACCATCACCACTGCCTATCTCCCCCCCAAGACCCACCTCCAGCTGATCTTGAATCCCTGCTAGCTATCATGAATTCTCTACCCCATAACAGGGAATGAATTCTACTCAGGATTTCAATATCAACTGGGCCTCCAGTCAGTTTGATACTGCCCAATCTGCCATCTTGGGCCTAAGGTTACACCAACTAATCACCACCCTGACAAGGACAAACTATAAAACCAGCTCCCAGTCGGTCATCAACTGGATTATTGTCTCTATCCCTTCCAGAATCTCTGAAGAAGGGACCCTACCACTGCACACATTTTGCCACTGGACTGCACAATCCTCCAAACCCCATCCCAATTTCATTTACTCAAGATGGTTAAACAACAAAGTACTTGAGAACATCACCCAAGCCTTCCACCAGGTTGATTGGTCATTCACTTCAACCATGGACAACATCGATGCTGTCATAGATCGTTTCTTGGCTATCTTCAATAGGGTTTGTGACAAATTCACCCCCTTCAAAATGATCAGGATACAGGGCCACATTTGTGAATGGGTTGCCTCTGACATCCTCAAATTAATGGTATCACTACTAACTGCAGACACCCAGAATCATGACATTCAGGATTCTGAGTTCAGCAGCCCAAAACACACACATACACACCCAACAGAAGGAAGCTGGTGCTGACAGGGGGAAGGTAGCAGATGTGACAAACTGCTACCTACCCTGAGTCAGGCACTACAAGTAAGGGGAAAATTCAGAGGCTGGCTGAGCTGCTCCTGTGGTGTGGAGGACTAAGCCATTAACAGCTTGGCCAGCATAGTGCTGTAGACTCGGGTTCTGTTTCTGGCATGAACATTTTTGCACTGCATTGTGCCCACCCCAATAATTTGTATA
The DNA here is from genome assembly GCA_016271365.2 of Neoceratodus forsteri. NCBI lineage: Eukaryota > Metazoa > Chordata > Ceratodontiformes > Ceratodontidae > Neoceratodus > Neoceratodus forsteri. Next base: position 856,870,722 of record CM028132.1, on the reverse strand, counting down.
ACTTCTCTGAGGTCTGCTCCCCTCAGAGTTGGTCATTTTAGTTATGGGAAGTGCAGGGAAGTGGAGTCCCCCACATGGGGGGTACAGGGGACTTGCCTCACACATTACACTAAGACCTTGTTGGTCTTGTGACAGTCAGTCTCCTAAACTTGGGCTTATGGAGTTTGGGAGACTGGCTGTTGAGATTTTGTAGATGACCCAAATTAATGAGGCAGAGAGATGGGGCCTGAACCAAACACAGAAAGCACAAGGACCCCACCCAATTAACACTGTACAAAGCTCTGTGCAACAAGCAAAGCTCTGTGCAAAGCAGCTGTCCAGTCAGCCAAGGTCAACGTTCTCCACAGTAAACAGCTTGGGGAAAATACTAATCACAAACAGCTCTGGGGTACTCTAAATAACCTCCTTGGCAGGGTCAGGAAAGCTGACCCCATCACCCTCATGCATGAGGACAAGCTCACTAACACCCCTCAGATGCAGCTAACATATTTAATTTATTCTTAGTGGATTTAGACAAATACAAACTCCCCCTCCCACAACCCCAAGCTCAGCTAAACCCACCTCTAACTCTCCCTCCATTCCACACTCAGGTTCTATTCCCAATTTCTGCTTCTGTGTATTGTCACCCTCTGACACCATTAAGCTCATCCATTCTAATAACCCCAGACCCAGTAAAGGGACAGACAGGATTGATTTCAAAATTCTCAAGCTTGCCATTGTCCCACTAGTGTCTCCCTTTTGAAACATTTTAAATCTTTCTCTCTGCATTGGCACCTTCCCATGCATTTGGAAAATGGCCATAGTCAAACCTCTGTTTAAGTATGGCTTGAAAAACGAGGTAGGAAACTACAGGCCAAATTTCTCTTTTTGTCCCCCTCTTAAAGATAATGGAAAAAGTAGTACATTCTCAGTTCACTTCCTTTCTCAATAGCTATAACATTCCCACAGCTGCCCAACATGGTTTCAGAGTCACTCACAGCACTAAGACCACTGTAGTTTGGTTCACAAGGGACATCTATGAAGCCGTAGACAAGGGCCTTTACACAGGCTTAGTTTTTGTGGCCCTGACTAAGGCTTTTGACATTGTCAACCACAATATGCTCTTGAACACCCTGTCTGACCTCCGTTTCTCAAATAATATGGTCAATTGGGTTGGGAACTCTCACAGACTACAGATGACCACAACTGACAGGCAGTTCTCCTCTGAATGCCCTCTATCCTGGGCCCCCTCCTTTTCATCCTTTTTACAACAAGCTCCCGGAAGTCTGTAGCAATACCAAAATGGTCCTCTGCATGGCCGATGCTGCTCTGTACTGCAGCAACAGAAACCCAGACATGATGCTCGCCAGCCTATAATCTGACTTCAAGAATCTGCATTCAGGCATGGTCCTAAACTCAAAAAATGAAATACATGGTCTTCTCCGGTCCCAGGAAAACCTGCAACCTAAAACAAACCCTCTCTAATAACCATGGAAATTTCATAGAACAAATCTCTGAATTTAAATAACTTGGTCTTCTGCTTGATCTCCATCTGTCCTTCAACCTTCATGTCTCTAACATCATAAATAAAGTTTACATGAGGCTGGGACTCCTATACAGGGTCTGTAAGTTTCTAATCCCTGAATCTAGATGCCATCTAGCAAGTTCCATTCTCATACCCCTTTTGGACTATGAATCCATCATTTATGCCCCCTCTCCTAATTCTCAACTCTTCTATAAACTGAGATCTGGCTACAATAATATCATCCGCTTTGTCACTGGTCTTCCCTGGAGAACACACTACTGCACCGTATACAAAGCTATAGATTGGCTCCCTCTTGAGGGGCATTTCACCCTCAAAAAACTTTCTTTTCTCCATAAAGTTCACCTGAATAAACTTCCACTGAGCATGACATCACTGTTCCCCAAATTTGCTCCTGCCATCCAAGCTAGAGGCGCCTCTAGCAATGTTTTTAGTATCCCATTCTTTCACACCACACTTGGAAAAAATTCCATTGCTTATAAGGGCATGAAATAGTACAACTCACTCCCACTGGACTACCTTGCCCATAGTGCTATAAATGCCTTTCAAAGGACCCTCAAGAGTCACCTCCAAGAAAAGTTTACATGCACTTGTTCTACTACTGAATGAATCTAACTTTGCTTTTATTGTCCCCCCCTTCCAATCCACCCCTTTTCTCCCCTACTGTTTTTCCCTCATCCTCCCCCTACAACCCCTCCTTCTTTCCCATCGCCCCTTCCTCCCACCCCTTCCTGTTTCCCTCCCTCTTTACTTCTTTTGGTTATCCTGTGTATGTAAATGACTCTAAATGCTTTTATAATTTATGTCCTGTAAATCATTTTTTTTACCTGCACATTAATTCTCTCATACCTGTAAATACGTTTCTATTTATAATATATTACCTCAGCCTTTATGTATGATGTACACTGTAAACATTTCCCTGTATCTTTATAATTTCATGTACAACTGGAAGTTTGTGAAAACAGGCATTTTTGTTCACATACACTCCAGTATAAAATAAAATTGATTGATTGATTATGTAGGGGACTACATCTGCTCTCCTCCCCATCCCCTGGAACCACACCTGATTCCAATGAGCTCTTGTACAGGTACAAGTGCAAAAGATTTCATTGATCTACTACAAGTCATTACATAGTCATTAAAAACAAGCACATTAAAAGACATTAAGTAACAGTTTGACTTTTCTGACATCATTTCTTTATTATTGAACATTTAAATATATGTTCTATTTGTAAACAGATTCCTATGTTTCAAATAAGACAAATATTAATGTATGATTTTCCACTTATCAGATACAAAACTTCAACTTTCGTTGTGATCTTTTCTTTGTTTACATGAAGCTGACTTTTATAACAAAAGTATAACTTGTCTTTGTTTATCAATATATCTATGTGTATGTTCTGATATGCCCTAAAAGCAAAAGATAGCCGTATTCAATTTCCAGTTGTCAGTGCTTACACAAAACAAATTCCATTATAAAGTTTCATGCTATAGATGTAATGTTGCTAGAAAGCTGCAGATTTTATGTAAGATTTCCGGATCTTCTGTATTAAACAAAGTCAATAACATTTGTTCTGGAGAGGAGCCAATAACCCCTAAAATTGCACCAAGCCAATCCTGTCACTTCTTAGAATACAGAAGACATAACAGAAAAACATGGTTTAAATCATCTTTGTCATTTGTATTACAATTACAGTATTGTATATCCTGGTATTTTTTGACTGAAATTTATGTAATTTGCATTATAGAGTTAAATCTAGAATCTTGTAAACAGCCATCTTTGAGTGGGGTTTGCTAATATTCTCAGACATGGTTCCAGTTGGTGTTTAACTTTTAACAATGTATACCACTTAAAATATTTCAATGTTTTCAAACGTTCTTGATCTAGTGAGATTGCCATATCCCTAAATCTTTTTTTTTTAATTTGCATCACAATATCTTCTCTTGGCCTTAAGTAAATCCCATATGGCTGAGACACATTGGAAATAAATTTTTCTTTATTGGTTGAATATATGGGAAAGCAAAACCCCTTGAGGAATAATCTACTTGTTCTTCCATACAAATCCTAGGTTGCTGTGATGATTGTAATTGAAATAATGTTAAAAGAAATATTATCTGCCTTTTCTTTATTTGAGTGTGCAATTAATATTGCCCAAGTTCTAATCTTAAATGCTCAGCTGGAACCAATTGTGGCACCATTAATAGACATCTGAAGAGTTTGTTTATAATAACTTCAAGTGATTTAACCTCTGTGAGTGTCCATTTCTCTGCTCCACATAAGATACTGGATTTTATCTTGGCATTTACCACTTTTAGCACTCTTTTCATTGGACCCTTACCTATTCTTGAATTAAAACTCTTAAAAGCACTGAAAGTAGTTCTTAGTTTGGTCTGAAGTAAGTTTATCTGCAATTTCCATAAACAATTATCTGCAAACCTAATGCCTAAGTAGTCATAGTTTTTTACCATTTCAATTTTGTCATTGTTTATATATAATTTATAGTTTTTTTAATTTTGTTACCAAAAATAACCATTTTTGATTTTTCTTTATTGATAATAAGCTGATGTTCACTACATAGTGCCATAAACCTATTTACTTTCCTTTGCAATCCCAGAAATGATGTGGAAATTACAACAATGGTATCTGCATATGCCAAACACAGAACTTTTTTCCCTTTAATAGATGGAGAATGGAAGTCAGAATTTTCCAAATCCTGTATAATGGAATTACTGTAGACATTAAATAAGGCTGTAGCTAGTAAACAACCCTCTAAACTCATGGTTAGTCATAATTAGGGAAGTTATTGCTCCTTTATGATTGTATTGAACAGACATCCAGGTGTTTGTATGTAATCTAATTAATATAGTTAACAAAGTTGAGTTGATATCCAAACTTTCTAATTTTTTCAAAAATAATGTACAACTGATGCTGTCGAAGGCTGAACTAAGGTCTACAAAACAGCAGAAAAGTTTGACTTATTTAATCTTTACATGTTTCCATATTAAGTGTGTCAAAACAAAACAATGTTGAAGTGCAGAATGGTGTTGCCAAAATCCATTTTGATATTCGCTAATGATTGCTTTTTCATCTAGCCAGTGCTGTAATCTCTGCAAAACTATTTTTGTGAAGAACTTCTGAGATGCATCTAATAGACTTATAGGTCTATACAAAAAAAACACAACTCCAAACGAGACAGGATGGGGCTCTTAATCCATCTAAAAACAGGGTAGTGCACCTAATACCTCGGAAGCTTGAAAAAAGGTATCAAAGAGGCATATGAAACTACAAACTACACATATCAATGTGAGGTCAGCACAAACTCAAAGACACATACTGTTGTCTTAAAATATTGCAAACCCATATAATTTTATTAATCACTACATACTATGGACAAAATATAAAAAAACGTGTTCACATAAAACAGTCTTGAATAGAAGCAGGCGGATTTTAACTCTTACTGATGCAATCCTTTAAACAAGTAAATTCAAATGCTCCAAAAATGGTCCCGTGGTGCCAGAGAATACCATAGCCATACCGAGTAGCCATAGTCTGACTAATAACTCGAAATGCTGGCAAAAGTAGAAACCATACACACACATTATTAGGACATAAGAAACATTAAAGAGCCATTTATGCTGCCACGTAGTACATACTGCATGCTTCTTGCTGCAGAGAACTTTCTGGTTATGCCAACGTGCTTATGTATGGACCTAACTTAGGTCATCTTCAGAGTGTACTGATCATCGTAACCTGTTCCTTATTTAAACAATCACCTTAAAGTGCTAGTGCCTAATATTCTTAAATACAGTGCTTAAATAACACTATCAGATTTTATCAAAAACTTCATCCAGCTGCAACTAAAGATTATTCAAATGCATATAGAAAACATTAATTAACACCTTCAAAGACTAATTAAAAAAGCACAGTTATAAGAATCGATCACATTTGATAACCAAAGATATTTCCTTTCTACTGATATTGGTCACTCATGTTCATTACATATCATAACCAATCATTTGTAGAAATAAAAGTAATAATAAGTATAAGTAAATTTGATACAGACTGAGCATAAATCCACAGAGGCAGAGCCAGCAAGTCAGCTCCCCAGGAAAGGCAGAGCGGACAAGTCATGCCTTTCTTATCTGCAAAAGTCAAAAGATATATAGTAGTATGTATACAGTAGTAGTATGCGGGAGCCAAAAAAACGCAAGATCTATCTTCCTTTTTTACAAAGTATAACTGGGAATCAGAAGGATATTGTGGGCAGAGCCAGCAAGTCTGAACCCCAGGAAGGCAGAGCCGAAAAGTCTTATATGTCCATAAATTGGAGGGTCCAGGGAATGACCTTTTTTATATAATGGGAATATAGCACTTCCCATCCAACTTGTTGGGAGATCTATCTCCACCTTGGACCATGCAATTAAACAGTATTTTTAAAATAATTATCCACTTGTCTATGAATAATTTGTAAACCTCTGTCACAATTTGATCCAGGCCTGGTGCCTTATTAAGAAATGATTCAGTTATAGCATTGTAGATATCTGCTTCTATTATATAAATAGGAAAGGGAGCTCTAACTTGTTTTTTATGTTAGTCCTGTAAAATCTAAGTTTGAAAATCATATTATTCTGATTCCACGAGACACAAATTAATTAATGTTCTTCCCATAATATTGATGAAATATGTGCTTCAATATCTCATGAGTAGATATTGTAACCCTGACTGATCAGTGTCCAGAACTCTTTTGTGTCTTTTTTTATACACTACGTCCCTCAATTTATCCCACATTTTTTTGTAATACTTAGCACGCCCTATTTCTAGTAACTTCTTATATTCTTTCTTAGATTTATTTAGTAGGCAGAAGTTTTCTTTGATCTTGTTTATTTTACAATGTCTAGCCAATTTGCAAAGTTCTCTTTTAGCCTTATTATCTGTTTCATTAAACCATGTATATTGTTTTTTTCTTATTACAACTATTAGTTCTTAATAAGGGTCTGATATGTGAGTTTAATACATCACAACATTTTAGAATATTTATACCCTCCGAGGGGGGTTTTCAATTCCTCAATTATTTTTTTAACTTCAAAGTCCTGGAATAATACTGAAAAGTTTTCCATTGTATCACTATTCCATCGGACTGTTTTGTTATTCAAAATTCCCATTTTGTTGTCACTGCTAATGGTTTGTAATTCAATTGAGGAAATACAAAACTCTTGGGATTTCAAATATAACAACAAGGGTACATGTGCCAATTTTGCTTGGAACAGCACTTCTAAATCAGAAAACATTTTTAATGCCTGAAAATTTGCCCACACTACGTCTATTATAGAGGAGCCCAAGCTTCCCATGTAAGTGAATTCCCCTTCCCTGCCTCCTGGGAGGCATCCATTAAGCAAGCAAAAGTTATTTTCATATAACAATTTATAGATATTCTTACCTCTCTTGTTAGATTTTTATCCTTTGTATTTCTATCCCTACTAATTCTAGTGTTGAATACCCTGAATCCCTCATATAGAGCTGTATAGTTTTCTTCCATCTGTTTACTAATAGTTATTCTTGCATTGAAATCCCTCACAATAAATATTTCTTCTTCTTCATATCTGTTTTTAAGCTGAATCATGAAGTTCATAAACTGATTTCATATACCATGAATAACTTTGCTGTAGGTGGAAAGTAAATATTATTAATGAGTATAATTTTAATATTTTCCTTTACTGGTCTGACTGCGAGAATATAATCAGATGCTGTTGATATTAAAGTGCCTTTTTAAAGGGAAACTTCCATCTAGTCCTTCAGTGCAGCAGTGGCTGCAGAAATGCCTGATTAGGGCTTTTAACATAAAATATTTTTTTTATTACCTGGTGCCCTGAAATTTTAATAAAAAAGATCCACTCACTCCGTAATGGTGACAGAGCCCTCAGCAGACATCTCATACACCTTGGGTGACTTCCACCATGAAGGTTATGCTAATGAGGGCTAGCAACATCTGCCATTTGTTGGTAGCCCTTATTAGCATAACCTTCATGGTGGAAGTCACCCGAGGTGTGCAAGATGTCTGCGTGGGGCTCTGTCACCATTATGGAGCAAGTGGATCTTTTTTATTAAAATTCTGGGGCACCAGGTAATAAAAAAAAAATTAATTTATGTTAAAAGTCCTAATCGTGTGTTTCTGCAGCTGCTGCTGCACCAAGGGGCTCCATAGGAGTTTCCCTTTAAGTTAAATGATGTCTTTATATAAATAGCTAAATCTGCTTCATTATGAACATATCTCTTGTCTCTTTTAGCTGGCGTTAAATATGAAATAATCCTGGAATTTATGAATTTATATTCCAAGTTTCTTGGTGACATAATACATCCCATTTTGTTAAGAATCATTTTGAGTCATCTGCTAATTTGTATGAAAGACCTTCTATGTTCCATGATAGGAGGGTAAATTCCCCTTCCATACTTCCATTGTTTACTTTATTTGCACCTTCACTTTGTCATAGTGGTAAATTTGGATTCAGTATTGAATATCTGTTAGAACCATTAGAGTCAATTTGAAGACCATCTGAAGTTTTGTTAATATAAACTGATTTTAACTTTACAGAATCCTTTAGGAAGTCTGGAGTCACTATATGGATTCCAAAATTATCTAATGCTTGTGAGGCTTTCAAGACCAGATCCGCCAGTTTTATATTTTTAAACGTATCATCAATTTGAAGTGTGTTGGTTATTCCTTAATGGAGAGTAATCCATTCTACAGTATTTTGAGAAATATTTAAGTTTAATGCCCATGATAGGAAGACTGTTAAATGCTGTTTTACCATCCCTATTGAATCTCTAGTGTCTGATTTCCATCCAAATATTAGCACTGTTTTACTTTCCCATGTACCCACTCTGTCCATTTCAAATTTTGCTATTGTAACATTCCCTCTGTTTGCTCTGGCTACATCTTCTTCATTATAGGTTTTTCCCCAAAATTTATTCTGACCTGTTTTTATATCAGAGTTTTTAAATTTTTGAACCTCTATTGGGGCAACCATTCTTATTCCTAGGGCTATTAATACACTTGCTTGTTGCCACACTTCAAAGGTCAGTTTCCTAGTAGTCTAATGGAGCAGAACACAGTTTGAGAAGTTTATGTTTGGAGGTCTTAAAACACAAATTTCTTCCTTTTGATCTGATATCTTAAAAAGATGACTGATCAATTTCAACAAAGATTCCAAGGTCACATTTTCCAATCCGTCAATTCCATAAATCTTAATCAAGTATTTTTTCTCCTGTTTTACTGTCTCATTTGCCAATCCATATGCACTAAATGAAGTTAATACATGAGACTGATCATTTACCATAATTTCCTTTGTTTTTTTTGTATCCTCCTTGAGGTTACTTCTGAGATTAGTTTTCCTTGGCTGGCTTCAATTTCAGGGGTCTTGACTCCCCTTCCTAATACTTCTTCCTCAACAATTGCCCCATCTTACTTATTACATACAAGATCACATACATTGTCATTGTTTGAATCAACTTTCTCATTAGTAATCAGCACTTTCTTCCTAACATTGGTCTCTTTCCCTTTGGTTTCTAGTTTTCCTATTTTATTTCCATTCTTACAATTCTTTAAATCTCCTAAACATCAAGTTATTTTTGTCTGTATGTGTGTTGATTATTTACCTGGGAAATACTGATGATTAGACAGGTTATTACCCATTCAATTGGGATTTATGTTAGTTTCTTCTATTGATGTTTTATTCTCTTTAGGTAGGCCTGTGGCCTTACCTTTATTACCTTTTGGTAACTTTTGCTTTGGCTTAGTATTTTTATTTTTCCATTTCTGATTTATGTTACCTTTTCCTCCTTTTCTTCCTTTATTTGTGTGTTCTTGGCCTTCAATTGATTTTTCTTGATTTCTGTTAAATGGGGTTGGAAGAGCTACCTGGATAGCTTTGTTTGCTTTGTCTTTTGTTGATTCTAGTTCTAAAACAAACCAGGATAAATTCTGAATATTTATTTTCCTGTCCGCTTTCATACTTTCTAGCAATGCTTGGTTATAAAATATATCTGCCCTTAAATTAGCCACTTCTTCTTTAATATCCCAGATATCTTCCAGGATGACTACATTAGCATAGGAAGATTTGTTGACAATTTCTAATATTTGTTTAGATAATAAAGAAGAGGAAACAAAATTTCCCTTGTTGGTAAAATATTCCTTGTTATAACTTATCTCTGAGGTGTTGGACTCCCTAATGTTAATGGAGGTGATTCTGCTACTGTATAGATCATTAGTTAGACTGCACCTGGAATACTGCATGCAGTACAGGCACCTGTATCTGAAGAGGGACATTAAGTTACTGCAGGGGGTGCAGAACAGGGTGATAAAGATGGTCCAAGGGCTGGGGGACTTACCATACAAGAGGAGGCTGAGGGAGTTGAACATGTACTCGCTGGAGGAGAGGAGGGATGGGGGGATATGATTGAAACCTTCAAGTTCATGAAAGGAATAAACAAGACAGGTATGGAGGGCTGTTCAAAGTAAGGGAGGGAGGGAGGGACACCCGGGGCCTTGATATGAAACTGAAGGGAGAAAGGTTCAGGAGGGAGATGAGGAGACACATTTTTACAGAGTGGGCGGTAGCTGAGTGGAATGCATTACTGGTGGAAGTGGTATCCAGTAGAACATTGGGCTGCTTCAAAAGGGTCTGGGACAGGGCAAGGGGGAGGGTCAAGGGAGGGGGAGGATGGAAGGGGCAGCTGCAGAATAAGGGACGTTAGCTGCACATTCAAGCAGACTTGATAGACCACTAGGCCTTTATCTGCTGGCAAATTTTGTATGTTCGAATGTTTTCTACCTTAGATGAATTTATTTGTCCTATTGATGTTCCTCCATCATTTTCTTCTGGAATTAATTTTTAACCCTTCTATTGTTAAACTAAGGTCCTGAATAACCGAGGTCAAATTATCAGGATCCAATGTTTTTGACTGAGGTTCTATCCTCCTTTTATTACTGCATTCATTTGCTTTTACTTCATTTTTCAGTAGATGATTGATGTTAAATTCTGTCTTCTTATCTCCTGTTTGTTCTGGAGAGAATACATGTGAGGACATATTACTGAGGTACTTGGGGACCCCCATTACCATACTTGAATTATTCAAAATTGAAGTGGAATCATAATAGGGATCACATACTTCCAGGTCATAAGTAGTGATACACTATCTAATATCTGTTTTGAAGAATCCCTGCCAGAGGTTCCAGATCCCTCTGTACTATCTTCATAAAATGTAACATTTTCTGTTTGTCCCTTTTTTTGCACTTTTTCTTTAAACTGACCTTCGTCCAGTGACCAGAGCACTATTAAGTCCTTTGGTGTGGATGCTAATACTGTTACTTGTGGGACTGCCAAAGGATCTACCTTTGTAATGGGTGTATTTTTGACATTTTAATTTTGGTATGTTTAGAGGTTTCTTCCACATAAACTGTTTCTTTTTTACCCTTATAAGAATGTTTTCTTTTCTTACATTCATTTTTATCTTTCCTTCAATATTCTGAGGAATTGCAGAGAATGAACTATTCTTACCACTTCTTATGGAAACCATTGTAATTTAGGTTAGGGTATAATATCCTAAATGCAAGGACAAGTTATTGTCTTTATAATATAATATCAAAAGAACAGACCAGATAAATATTATTACAATGAAACCCAGCACCTTCCTTTCAGTTTGAACTGCGCAAAATCCTGCAATATAGCTGCTCAATATTATCAAGTTATGTCCAGAAAACAGGCAAAAATCAATAATTATTCACTGGTGTTAACTCAATGACTAAAAGTCAATAAAATTCAGTCTTGTTATACTTCCCAGAAGAAGCCAAATTGTTCTTGTTGCTGGGATGCTTCAGTGTTTTAGATGCCTTTATACATTAGATGATTTTCAATTTTCTGTCTTGTCTTTTGGCCTTAAGGTTCTCTCTAGCTTGATTTAATTTAAGGTTTTTTTTGAAATTATAGTTCTTTTTTATTTTATATAAAGGTAATGCACCTGAGAGAACAGTTCGGGGATTGCACATTATGACCAATGACATAAACTGTATAGCAGCTGTAGAGTGACAATATATAGCATTTTACAGAAATCCCTGAATCTGGAAAAGCAATGAGAAATACCTCCCTACCCCCTCACCCAAATTGCCAGGCCCCATCTTCCCACCCCCAGGATGCACCTTCTATAAAGGAAAAGAAAGACAAAAGAAAAGAAAGGAGAAGAAAAAGAAGAAAGGGAGCTGATTCTGATACATATGAAATACATAAAGGTATATCAGCTGCCAAGGTAGCTAGAGGTGTACCCAACAGGACATTAATTCAAATAAAGAGCATATAATTTGCCCCATTTCCACTCAAATGAAACCAGACAATTCCGAGAACTTGCTATTAACTTTTCAGTCTAAAAACAGAGAGAAAGTTCTCTGATCCATTCTGCATATGAGATAACCAATTGATCCATCCAATGCCTGAGAACCAATCTTTTGACAACCATCAAGATTAAGGCCATGGGGAATCTGTGCTCCATCACTTGTATGTTGGAAAGCTTCCCTAAGATACAAACTTCTATAGTAAATAAATCATCCAGGCCCAAAAGAGGGTCTAAGTTAGATTGGATGGACTGCCATAAGGGAGCCACCTTCCCACAATACCAGAAAATGTGTACTAGGTTCCCTTCCACTGTGCCACACCTTGTGCATAGGGTTGAGGATAGTCTGTTTAATTTAACCAGTTTAACTGGGGTATAGTACATGTTGTTCAATATATGATATTGAGTGAGTCTATGTCTGTCTTGGGAGAGGTACCGATATGTATTTACCCAAATTTGTTCCCAATCTAGAAGGGTATCTGGTAGAAGAGAAGACCAGCATTTGGAACCAATCAGGTAGTCTGGGAATTTAGTGTCCAATAGGAAAGAATAAAGCTTAGAAAAGCTATGTGCTTTGTTGCTTGTTCCTGTATGTGGTTTAGGAAGGATTTAATTTGAGACAGTGTAGGATTGGAGCCGAAGCTGGAAGCCACTAGATGTCGTAACTTGAAAACTTTAAAAATGTGCTTTTGAGGAATATTATACTTGGTCATAACCTCCCCAGAAGATAAAAGAGAGTTATTCAGGAATAAATCATTGACACAGCAATCTGTCAGCTGAGGAAGCCAGTCTAGAGAAAGCGGGAGACCCCCGATCCTAATATTTAAATTAAGGGTAAGAGGTTGGGAGGTGTCTTTCCTGGGAGAGAGATTGAAAAAGTGCCAGCATTGATTCAACACCTTGATAGAAGTGCCGATGACACTTCCCTGTAAAAGTGGAGGCAAAGTGGATAGGTTATAATAGAGGAGTCTGGATGGGGGAAGGCCAAACTCAGTTAGAATCTTTATCTCAAGTTGTACCCAAATTGGTAGAAACTTGTCCACCTTCTGGTTGTACCACCTCACAATTTTTGCCATGTGGCTTGCCCAGTAATAGAGCATAAAGTTGGGAAGACGGAGCCCTCCCTTCGCTCTGGGTAAATTAAGTTTTAAGAAGGCTTTCCTGGGCTGTTTACCCTGCCAAATAAACTTGAAAATGGACCTGTGGAAGTGATGAAAATAGGACATCGGTAGGAAAATGTTCATTAGGCTAAGTGGGTAGAAAACCCGAGGCAACACATTCATCTTAACAATATTAATACGACCCCACAGCGATAAAGGGAGGGCAGACCATCTCTGAATGTCTTGTTGAATTTTGATCAATAGATTGTCTAGGTTAAGCTTCCTGAAAAGTTCAGGGTCTTTAGTAAGGAAAATGCCTAAATATTTGAGAGAGGAGGGGGCCCATTTCATACCAAACTGGGAAAAGTTGACCTGAAGCGTGTTGACGTTCAGTGGAAATATGATTGATTTAGCTAGATTCAACTTGTAATTAGCCACCTGGCCAAACTGGGCTATAATGTGTAATATATGTGCTAGGGACACTTTGGAGTTAGACAAGTGTAAGAGAATATCATCAGCATAGGCTGAGAGAACCAGAGACTGCTGTTGAATGAAACATCCCGTGACCAGTGGAGAATTTTTGATTCTGAGAAGGAGAGGCTCCAGATAGAGCTTAAACAAAAAAGGTGATGGGGGCAGCCCTGCCGGGTGCCTGTAAATAGCAAAAATTGAGAAGAAAAAACCCTGTTACAATAAATTCTGGCAGTAGGGGATTGGTAGATCGATTTAATCCATTGAATAAAGACCTCTGGGAAGCCCATTCTCTTTAATATAATCCAGAGAAATTCCCAATGGACTCTATCAAAGGCTTTCTCTGCATCTAATGATATCAGAGCCATGGGGACTTGAGAGTCCTGGGTGGCTTGAAAAATATGTGCGAGAGTACGCAGGTGGTCAATAGAGGACCTGTCCTGCACAAAACCTACTTGTTCGGGACTCAACAAGTTAAGCCAGACCCTTTTGAGTCTAAGGGATAGGATTTTTGTTAGGATTTTAATGTCGTAATTAAGAAGTGAAATTGGGCAGTAATTAGCAGGGTCGGTCGGAGATTTGTCTGGTTTCAGTATCAGAACAATAGTGGCTTCCAGCAAGGAAGGGTCCATAGTGGTGGCATTAAACATGTATTCAAATAATTTTGTGAGGAGAGGGGCCAGTTCCTTCCCAAAAGTTTTATAAAAATTGGAGGGGAAGCCATCAGGTCCTGAAGCTTTGTCCAGAGCAAATTTCTTGATCACTTCCTCCACTTCCATTGCCGTGATAGGAGTAGTCAGAGCTTCTCCTAGGTGAGTTTGTAGGGTAGGGAGGGTGAGGTCCTCCAGAAACTAGTCCACAAGGGAATGGGAGAGGTGGAAGTTACCACTGCCATAAAGTTCCTTATAAAATGACTAAAAAAATTGTGAAATATCCCTAGGAGAAGTTTTAAGGGAACCATTGGAAGATAATAATGAGGGAATTCATCTCGATCCCTCAATTTCCCTCAACCGTAAAGCTAGCATTTTACCCAATTTCTCCCCTTGATCGAGATAGAGGGCCTTTGTTTTCAGGAGAGCATACTCTGCCTTGTTTCTTATCCAAACTAAGTAGTCGTTTCTGAGTTTCATTAGGGTTTCTAGATCAGCTTGGGAAGAGGAGGAGGAGGAGGATAACTTATTCTCTGCCAACCTAATTTGATTCAACAGTAACATGATCTTGGCCTCCCTCTGTTTTTTCCTCCTAGATGCGAGTTTAATAAATTCACCCCTAAGGAAGCATTTAAGGGAGCACCAAAGCAGATTCTCCCTCTCGATTGAACCTGTATTGGTCTCAACAAATGAGGTGATTAGGGATCTGATATGGGAGACTATGCCCTTGTCTTTTAAAAGCTGGGTGTTTAGTTTCCAGGCGGTATCTCTTTGCACCTGCAGGTTTGGGGAGACCAAAATCCAAGCCACTGAGTGGTCTGACACCACTATGGGCTCAAGACCAGACTGCAGTACTCCCGAGAGAAGGTTATTGCTGACTAGTATTAGGTCAGTTCTGGACCATGTCTTATGTACTTGGGAGTAATAAGAAAAGAGTTGCCTTGTGGGGTTAAGTACACACCAAGGGTCACATAGACCCAGTAAGTCCATAAAATTCCTCAAGGCTAGCTGTGAAGAGGAGAGTGGTTTCAGGGGTCCATAAGATTTATATTCCAGTCCCCCCCCCAGTTATTAGCATTGAGGGTAAGAGTCCACTCAACTTTTCAGCCAAAGTCATAAGGAAGTCTGGTTCCCCCTCTACTGGGGCGTAGATCGTCCCTAGTGTTATCTTCACATTGTAGAGTGAACCTTTCACAATAATGAATCTACCTTCATGGTCCGATAAAAGCCCTTCTGCCAGAAAGGGAATATGCTTCTTAACCAGAATGGCTACCCCCCCTACTAGAGGACGACCCCCCTGAGGCAAATACCTGAGTGTAACCTTGACGGCAAAGCCCTTTGACTTCTGATGAGAGCAAATGGGTTTCTTGCATCAAGGGAATATCAACATTCAGTAAACCACAGTTTCTGAAAACCTTGTACCTTTTAGTTAGGTCTCTGACACCTCTACATTCCACGTAGCGATTTTAAGTGCAGTAACAGTCATTATCTAATATACAGTGCAGCAATGGACTATGAAAATATGAAAAAGCAGACCACCCTAGAAGGCACATCCTGCCCTCCCCCCTCCTCCCCAAAACCCACTATCGACCAAATCCCACTTCTCCACCCTCCCTCCCCTTGAGACCAGCAAAGAATAACTGAAGCAGTATAAATTTCAGACATAGCGTTACAGCCTTTCCCAAGTCCTGAACTAAGAAAGAATGACCCCTCCTTACCCCCTCCACATCCCTGAAACTATATACAACTGTTCCCTTGACTACTTCTTAAGAAGAACTGAAAGTAATAGTGCTTAGGTAGGGGAACAAAACCCCAAAAAGCCACCACTAGATGGGTGTACCGGGAGGTAAACATGAACCAGTAACCTGAGGAAGTGTCGGCTAATAAGTTGAGAGTAATTCCCTCTTAAGTACCGAGAACTTCCTGGCTGCTCTCCCCCCTCTCTTTGGTGCATTTAGCAGTCCCCCCAGGGACATCCCTGCCATGGAGCCCCCCCCAAGACAGATAAATCAGGTTAAGCCTACAGAAATACTGGGAAAGATGAGAACCTGAACAAAATCTCGGGGTTATATGGAGAAAACCCCATTAACCTGAGTTAAATACAACCATAGCTCACTAGAGAGTGAGAGCCCTCCAGAGTCTCCTAGATTCCAGCCTTCGCTATGGGAAAATAACCCAAAACAAACTGCTGACCAGCTAGTTCATCACCTGCCTCCAACCCCCCAACTGCCATCTGAATTCCTTAAACCCTCAAGAGAAATAACCAAATAACATTACCCGCATAGGTTCCAAACTAAATAGGGTAGGGGATAATAACCCTGAGATCCCAATGGTAATGCTAAGAATCAGAGTCATCCCCCCCAGCCCAGGGGGCCAACTACAAGCTTCGACGCCATCAAAACCGTCAGCAGTAAAAATTATGTTCTCAAATATAGAAGTGTGTTGGGGCACAAGCAGGGTCGAACTGACGTCTTGCTAACCCCCCTCCAAAGTGCTCACCCTAACAACAAACAATCCTCGTTGTTTAATATCAGGACAGCTCATCCCTTTACTCAAAAAACTTCTCCAATCCACCAACTACACCTGATGAATTCCCCAGAATATCCTAATGAGTGCTTCTGTCCAATTTACTGAGAAATTAAGCAAGCCTAATTACCTGGGCCGGGGAAGAACAATATTTATTAGGGGGACCAAAAGGTCCCACCAAACTCACGTCGTGTGGAAACCACCCCTGCACCCCAGGTTCCCATCTCCCCCCAGTGAACCGGCCTCATGAACCACTGCACAACCGAGCCCACTCAACTTCCCAACAGACCGCTTCAAAGCCGCCACCCCCACCACCAGAGAATCCAGACGAGAGAGAGAAGAAAAATTAGAAACAAAAGGTGAGAGTCCAAAAATGCAGCATGTAGCAAGAAGTAGCTTCTTGGTGTTGTCTCAGTGATTCAGCCCGATTTAAACAGGTTAGGAAACTTGATTGAGAGATCTGCACCAGAGAGTCCAGACGAGGGAGAAATGAGGAATCAAAAACCAAAAAAGAAAGTCCAAAAAAGCAGCATGTAGTAAGAGGTAACTTCTTAGCTCTGCCTCAGCAATTCAGCCCGGTTTAAACAAGTTAGGTAATTTGATTGAGAGATCTGATGCCGCTTTGTCTGGGGAGTCACAGGAGAGCCAGGAACCATCAATGGCAACTTGAAGCTTGGCAGGGTAGATCATTTTGTAGCGAATGTCTGCTGCGATCAGCTTGCTAACTGTAGAATGAAACGCTGAGCGCTTTTGCCTCGTCTCGTAGGGAAGATCCTGAGTAATATGCAGCTTGGAACCACTCCATAGAATTGTCTGTAATTCTCTTGCCTTAGATAGAACGTGTTGTTTTTCCAAGAAGCTTAGAAATTTAATAATGATAGGTCTTGGTGGGGCTCCTACAGCTGGTCTCGGTCTAAGAGAGTGATGAGCACGTTCAATATGATATTGTGGATTAAGAGGGGAAGGCCCAACAACTTTGTTTAGAAACTTCTGGAGAAAGAGATTAATATCAGGGCCCTCCTCAGACTTGGGGAGGCCCAGGATCACCAAGTTGTTTCTTCACCTCCTTCCTTCTAAGTCCTCCATTTTGAGTTGCAGTTTACTGACCTGTTGTCTAAGATGAATGATTTCTGGGTCTATCTTTTCCCTCCAGGTCTCCAAGGAGGAAGTTCTGGCTTCCAAATCTCCCATTCTGGTGGTTAGGGCACTGAGATCTCCCCTTAGTGATTTCAGCTCAGCAGAGATATCATCTAATGTTTCCTTGAAAGGAATTAACTCTTGCAAGAAACAGTCCTCGGTAAGAGGAGTTGGAGAAGTATTGGAAGGGGTTGGTTTAAGTGCAGGCCCCGAATTCTGGTTTTTAGATTTTTTTGAAGATTTCTCCGGTGAAGAAGGTGGGGTGTGCTTCATGCCAGCAGGCCTCATCTCCGCTTCCATCTCAATCTGCTTCCAAGTGAAGTAATATGCACACAACGCATGATGCTGCCAAGTACCAAAGTGTATTATCGATGCACTAGATGTGGAATATAGCTTTAGATATCGAATTTGTAGGCTGAAAATAGAAGATGGGCTGGTAACGGGAGCTCCATGAAAATGCTGCCTCTAGCTGCACTGCATCACGTGACCTCGACTTAATTTAAGTTGTTTAACTCTTGGTTGAAGGCAAACACTGTTATCAAGTCTTGTAGACAATGAAATTGTCTCCTTAAAATCCAGTTGTCCACTATCTGAAATATGTTAATAATAAAAATACCAGGCAGAACAAGGTAATAAAACTCACTAAAATCATTTACTTCTTAACAATAATTTTAGATGCACTCTATATTAAACTCTCTTCCTGATGGCTATGTTTTTGTTTGTGAGCTAAATACAAAAGTCAAAAGGCTCATGAATATAATGGCCTAGATATTCAAAAGGGTTGCGCAAGGTGCAACAGTGCTGCGGCATGCACAACCCACTGATGCGCCCTGGTGCGATATTCAAAAGGGAAAAGTGCACTGCACAAATCCCAATGCACCAGAGCGCATCAGTAATGTATGCAGGCACAGGTGGGGGGGGCGTGCCCATGCATAACCTGCACAGCCCTATATTCAGCACAGGATGTGCAGAGTCATGTATGCGCAACCCCTACCTGCGCCTGCACAAAGTTAAACCAAAAAAAAAAAGAACAAGTGATGGCCACCCACAGGTGAGCTGTCACATTGCAGGGCACAACATGACAGCTGCCACCTGTGGGTGGCCACCCGAGTTCCTGTCATACCTGGCTGCTCCTCCCCATGCCCCATCATGGGCATCCGTGTAGCTAAATCCCCCCTCCTATATCTCTGGTGGTCCAGTGGACCGCTATGTGCCTGATTGCAGGCATTTGTGTATAAGAATAACCCCCCCAACATCCCTGGTGGTCCAGTGGACCACTATGTGCCTGATCACGGGCATCGGTATTATAACCCCCACGCCCAATATCCCCGTGGTCCAGTGATCCATCGCTGCCAGATCTCGGCATCTGTAAAGCATAAAATATTCCTATTACCCTGGCGGCCCAGGGCACCTCCTCACCTGTCCACTGAGCCCCACTGCCCCGCTCTCCCCCTGGTCAGCCGGTGGGCGGCAGCACCCTACCCGCCTACTGCCCTGTGGCCTGCCAGCTGACAGCTCAGTAGGACTGCATGCCCATTGGTTCACAGCATGAGCCAATGGGTGTGCAGCCCATACCAAACTACTCAGTCCAGATATGTGAATGAATTCATTCACATATCTGGACTGATTAGGTCATGGCAGCCAATCTGATGTCTGCGGCTTGAGAGCTGGGGTTCCCAGAGGCAAGTGGGTGTACTTACTGTGGGCAGGTGGGCAGAAGTTCTAGCATGGCTGGTAGAGAAAGGAGCCAGGGCTGCTTCTGTGGAGGTGGTGTGCCCGATCAAGGGCTGAGGATTCCCTGGAGTGAAAGAAGGGAGGGAGAGGGTTAAAGTATTTGGCCATGAATGGTGGCTTGAGGAGTAAATGGGGTGGGTCAGGGGGCTAACAAAAGAATGTGAGAGTGAGTGAGAGAAGTGGGAGGAAAGGTGGCTCATGGACAGGGGATTAGAGAGATGGGGGGCATTGGAATGTGGCGCCAGTCTCCAGGGAGAACAAAGAAAGGATTTTAGCAGGTTTGGGTTCAGGGTGGTTTGGGCAGAGGTAGCTGAAAAGAAATACAGGGAGAAAGAGAGAGAGAGAGAGAGAGCAGTAGTTAGCAGATTTGGGGGATGGGGAGACTAGGGCTGGAGTAGCTGACAGCACAGAGGTAGCAGGGAGAGGAGAAACTTAGAGTGTGCAAAGCAGGATATGTGATGTCTGAACCATACAGCAGAATAGAAGGATCTTAGCGCTGCAGGTATGAAGTTTACAACATATCACAGCTAGTTCAGGTTACAACAATACAGTCATCAAGCAGCATAAAGCAAAATATTCTCCCAACACATATACAGTTCCCACAAGCAGTTTTCAATTAAAAATCTCTGCCCCAAAGGTCCCAAATTGCCTGTTTTCGGTGCAGCTTAGCGCAGTTGAAATTCATCAAACTTGGCGCTGAGACAAGGGATTCAACTGGCAACCAATCAGGAGTCTGGGTTTGGTTGTGGCAGCCAAGTGGATATCTGTGGCTCGAGAGCTGGGGTTCCCGGAGGCAAGCGGGAGTACTTACTGTGGGCAGGCGGGCAGCAGTTCCAGTGCGGCTGACGGGGAAAGGAGCAGGTCAAAACAGTTCAAGACAGGAGTTCTAATCTCCTTCTGTATTTTTTGAAAATTTCTCTGTCTCTGATCCTCCTCCTTTTTTCCTGTCCTGTTAGGCTGGGCCGGTGTCTGCAGCTTCACCCACCAGAGGGCTTACTGCTCTCGAGGCTCACCAGGGCCCCTACCACTTCGGACTCCAAAAGGAGAGCACCCAGAGCAGAACTCGTAGTCCTCTGCCAGTCATTTTTTTGAGCAACCTAAGTTATACTGGAAAGCTGTGCAATGGTTTTTAATCACTGGCTAGGTGTCACAACTAAAGAAAAACATAAATAAATTTCCAATCACATCTCACTCTAGAAAGCTTAAGGCAATGGTAGCATACCTGTTAAAAAGCAAAAAGGGCCTTGCACAGCCCTGCTTGTGTTGCTCTCTCCTCAGCAGCACGACATAGTGCCACAGGAAACAGAGAGCTATTGAATAAGGCTGTTAGCGGGGTAGCCAGCACCTCTCTATGTTCTTTCATTACCCTTGGGTGTATTCTGCCCAGTACCATAGCCCATTAAACTGTCAGAGCTGCAAGTCCCTTCAGGACTCTTTCCTCTGAAAATTAACTTGGGTTCACCTCACCTCCATCTTTGTTATTGCTGATCACTGCTGGTCTGTCCCCGCCCCCAGTGAAGGCTGAGTAGAAGTACCTGTTCAGAATATCTGCTTTTTCTTGGTCCTCTTCTGCACAATCTCACTCTGCCACCCTCCTTACTCTCACTATCCCTTCCCTTGTTTTCCTCTTCTGACTTATGTACAGTACCTACAGAAGCTCTTATCCCCACTTACTACCCCTTTGGCTATCATTTCCTCTGTCTGTGCTTGTGGTCCTCTCACTGCCTTACCTACTTCCTTCTGTTTTATCTAGTACACCTTCCTGTATTTCTCCCTCTGCATTTTATTTTACCTCCTGAGTAACACTCTTTTTCTCTTTACCACCATGATCATTGTAGTACTGTACAAACAAAATGATAACTAGTGATACTGGGCAGCTACATTCTCTTAATATATTGACCCCAGCACATCCCTTCCAGCACATGCCAGGGTTTTATTTAACTCCAAAAATTGATTAGCGTTTTGCTCATAAAGGTGCTAAAACATTGTGAAAATGCATAGCACTTGCCTCACTGTGTTCAACAAACATAACACTTCTCGAAAACCTATATATAGAAGATAATGTATGGTCCTGTATCCGTAACAAGTTTGTAAACTCTTCGAGAGGTCGTCATGGCGACGTTTGGAACCTCAAGAGCGAAGCTTGAGCGGTTCAGTTGTCATGACGACCTCGAGAAGATTTTTCAAACTTGTTACGGATAGGGGACCATACATTGTCTTTTATAGTGTATGGTCACCTATCTATTGTATTTCAAGTTTGAGCCGACATGCTGCCATGACCTCCGACGTGACCTGTGATGAGACAAGTAAGAGGGGACATTGGAGTCAAAGTTCAAAGGATGTAATTTTGTTACGGGAAGGCGTCACGGGAGTTCGTGTACTCACAGTTCGTCGGTGTCCACATTGCAGTTTTTGTGATGACCGCCTGCGAGGTAATTAATAATTTTTACATTTACAGCCCCTTGTTGAATTTACCACTCAGGTAAATGGCAAATGTTCTGAGGTAAAGCTTGACAACGCGGCTCACGCTTTTGGAATGCAAGCAAGGTTCTAAGTTGTTACGCTGCAGTAACTACGTACCTGGTGCAGCATAACAACAAGCTACTGCAGCATAACAACTTTTTAGTTGGTATGGATTTTTATGCTTAACAGCATTCTACCATACATTATAAATACTTTCTGCACAGTTAGCATTGTCCCAAGAAAAAAACTGCTAATCAATTATTTAAAACCCTGCATGCTGATTTTGTTGGCCCACAGCTCATCTTCTTAACCACCTCTTGTTCTGTGCAATGGTTTTTAATAAAAACTAAACTGTAATGGGATTCAAGAATGCATGGGAATGGGGGGGTAAAGCAGGAGATCAAGTAGGGTGGGTGGTGTTACAGTACATAAGGAAAGTCAAACTAGGTGGGCCATGTGGTCTACCGTCAAGGTCTATGTTTCTATGTAAATTGTAAGATGTGGTCAGCACAAGAAAATGACCTGTTGCGCTCTGCTAATAGGTTCACAAAGGTCACCTCAGTTTTGAGAACTTTTGAGGTACTCTAAGTAGTTTTAGCTGGGACGTTGGAATGTTGAAACTTGTAAAAATTTCAAAATATGGTAAGTGATCACCATTCTGGCATACCTGGGAAGTTTATTTGGGGGATAAGACATAGATTGGTAAATTGAAAGGCACTGATGCAAGCAGGTGTAAAAATGAGGAACAAAGCTGACAGTGCCCCTTTAACCTTGTTTTTAAACACCTTCTCAGGGACCATTTTGCTTTGTTCTGCTCTTGCTCCTAGTACCTCTCAACCTAGCCTTTGCATTCGTGGTTTTCTGCAGCCAGTATAATGGGTCAGTTGTTACCTGGTACCTATTCATTTGTATTATTTTGCATTCTGTTTTGCACAGTTTCCAAAAACTGTACTTCTTCCATTCAGCTTTCCCCATGTCATACCAGGAAACAAGTGTTTGTTGAGTGTGACTTTTCTGGTCACCCATTTTGTACATAAATTCACATGTGCCATTATTCACTTCAGTTTGCTGCATCCTATCACACAAAGCATCCAAAACCTGACATTTAAATATAGGACATTTAAAGGCTTGCTTGAGCCTCCCCTGGAACAGGTGGGGGTCTCCCATGGGAGGCTGGCCTCACCATTTGAGAAACCCTGGTATAGAGGGATACTTTTCTGCTGGCTGCTGCCCACTCAAAGGAAGTCTTCCAGGAGCTTTGAAATACTATGTTCCTCTTGATTTTCTTGCTTGGTGTTGTAGTGATACTTCTGTCGACTTCTCCTTCTGGAAATGCATTTTCACTATCCATTTCCTATTACAGGCAGAGCTTGAGAAGAATGTAGAGAATTCATTTCAGGTTGATGGTATTCCCTTAAGTAAGTGACAATTAGCACCTGTCATAGCAGGCTGGATGAGTTTAACACTGCCTTTTTCACCAACCTACTGTAACTTCTACCAGGTGCACTTAAAAGCAGCTGTGAATGAGTCATGAGTAGGCTGAATCACATTGAGTCACACATTTGAAAGAGTCAACATTACTTAGTAGACAAAACAAAAGGATACCTTTTACAGTCTGTTTCAGGGCCCACCAGGAATCAGGAAGAGATTAGGCAGGGAACATCTGGGCAGATGATATGTGCCAAGCAGTCCTTTTCTGCTGACAAACACAGTGTTTCTACTATATGTTTTTATGAATCACTTAGCTCATCTTATAGTCAAACAAGGCATCAGTGTGTGTGATGTCACAGCATAGAAACATTACATTTTACTGGTGCTCCCTGTTCCATCCAGAGAGCCTTATAAGTGTCCCCTCTCCTCTAGAACACTGCATAAAACACACAGCATCTTTAAATGTTGCTATAGTTAAATATATATTATAAAAATACAAATTCACCATTAAAAAGTCCAGCATGGTGTGGAGTGCAGATAAATGCATGCCAGCTGGAGCTCTAGGAAAGTATAACTATGATGTCAGCAAGGAGGATCTGTGGAGCGTGTAAGAAGAGGTGGCAGTTTCATGGCAGCCCTTACAAACGTAAAATGGCATTATAGCTTTTAATGCACCATGACAAAAGGAATGCAGACGTAGAAATTTAAGTTTCCCCACAATGAACTACAATACCCCCCATGGCAGCTTTCAATGCCCCAAAGTCCATCTGACACATATAGGTTTACAGGTCCAACATTCACACAAATAACTAAACCCCCATAAGAAAAGGAATACTTTTGAAATTAGCATGATATAGTTAAGCAATAACTTGCAAAAATTACACAGACAAAAACAGCTATTTGGTCCATTGTGTGAAAGTTAGATTTGTAAATCTGTATGTGTCGAGGTGAGTTTTGAAGCACTTAAATCTGTTTTGCCAAGGGGGTATTTTAGTCCAGTGGCAGTGTGGGAAAGTAAGGTCTGTAAATTCTTAGTTTTAATGGTTTGTTCATTTTGCTGACAGTATTTGGAGCAGTGACATGTCAGAACATTCAATAAATGGTCCCAGTCATAGTTCAGGAATGATTGAATTGGGCATTTCGTGTTTATATTTGGGTGTGTAATTTTTTTTATTACAGTGGCTGCATCTGCCAAATGGGTGCATCCCTATTTCAAAAGTAGTTGTCCCCTCAGCTGGTCCTTTTTGTTCAGAATGTACCAGATTATCACTTAAGGTGTTGATTTTTTTTTGAAGTAATGATAGGTTTACTGTCAAATTCTGGGATTCCTAATGGTTTCAGCGTACCCCAATGTGAGTTAATAATTCTTTTTATTGGCTCACTGAATGTCGAATATTGCAAAGGTAGGACCATACTGTCACTGTGTTCTGCCCTATGATACAGTATGTCATCCCTCTGTGTTTTTTATCCTGTCCATAGCTTTATTTACTATTCTTTTTTTCTACTGCCTGGTGAGAAATCTCTCTGCCATATTCATAAATTCAGTCTCTTCCTCATGCAAAACGTTACCACTCAAAATATTTCATAGACAGCATTCCATACTCACAAATGCTTAGGGTTGAAAGGAGCTGTAGTAATCAACAAGAGAAACAGACTGAATTTATGAATATGGCAGAAAGATTTTTCACCAGAGGGTACATACCCCCCACCCTGGAGGGTATCATTGCACTTAGAAAATGGGCTACATGTTGAGTATATTGAATAAAGTATTACAAATTTTTAAAAGCTACAAAAAATGTAAAAAACAAAATAATGAAACAACATTTCTTTGTAAAGCAGTCCATCCAATATTGGAATTGCCACTAGAGGGTGCTGTATTAGTTTCCTGATTAGCTGTATTCTTTCATTTTCTTTGCCCCCCCACTGACTCTTTATTTGCTGTCTCTTTCTACAGTGCCTTTTAATTTATTCATTCACAATACCCCCTCCACCAATGTAGAAATGTTTTAAAATAATAAACTTGTTCTTTTTATTTTCCCCTGGTAAAGGTGCAGCACTCAATGCAGTTGATATTGGTTGTGCATTTCAACCTTGAGAGCCTGCATAATGGCAAGGGTACTTGACAGGATTTGCAATGATGGTGTTGGCATAATATTAGGTACTGATATATTTATAATGAATGCTTAGAAACACTCATTTTTGTGAGTATTCAGGGTTTACAGTGATTTTCTAGAGGTGAAGTGTGCTGCCAGTTTGAAATGTAATGAGAGTGCAAAGTGTTAATGTAAGCAACACATGACCACATAAATGGAGTTGATGGCCATAGCATACAGAATTTGTAATCACTTTCTGTCTTCCTGTGCTGTCCCTTTTTGTTAGTCTGGGACTTTAGGTAGATAGGTCTACTGTGAGTGCAGTCAAGGGTGAAAAAAAGCTAAATAAAAGGATTGTGAACTGAGCTATAGATGGAGTGGGGCAGGTGGATGGAGCGGGTCAGTGGTTGCTGCGATAGCAGGAATGTGAGTGTGTGCATGTTTGTGTGTGTGTGTGTTTTGGCAGCCCATCAAAAAAAGAAACAGAAGAGAAATAACACAAAAAAAGCGGTGAGGTGATAACGTGTTCTACCTACAAGTGGTGGGATGCTGATCTTGCCAGCACAGTTGGTTCAGCACAGCAGATCAGCACAGTTCAAAAGAGAGGCGTGACAGCAGTTTTGACTGTGGTTCTGTCGATCCACTACCCTTCATGCAGTCTTTGCTATGAAGTAAGAAAGAAAATGCTTTTTTTTTGCCTAGTCTTTGTTGTGAAGTGGAGCAGGGAAGGACTTTATGTAATTCTGCAAAACAGACTCTGGAAGACAAGCGTGTGTGTGTGTGTGGGGGGGGGTCTTGACCAGCTACCAACTCTTCCACTAAGCAGGAGAAAAAAATGTGTGGCTGGTCAGTTTGAAAGTTCTGGGTGTCCATTGATACCCTAAGTAATGGGTCACCATGAATTGGCACCTGTTTCTTATTGGACTCTATTGAAAAATAAATGCATACCTGGTCATGGGTTTCATCCAATCAGCATGCTTTATTTTTCATGCCTATTTTCTAAATAACATTAGAACTATGAGCAAACAGTGACTGTGGAAGACTACAGGCCAATGTAATTGGCATAGCCAGTATGCTATGCTAGTTGTGCTACTTAGGATTAGTTGTCATGCTCATGATGTGTTTTTATAAATTTTTTGAGTTGGGGGGTTGTGTCCCTACACCCAAATTGATAAAATACATATACAGTGCAACCCTACTAATTAAGCTTGCCACTAAAAGGCAAGCAAGGTTGTACTGAGACCCAGCCAGGAATGAATACAGAGGAAGGGGGGATGGTACAGGGAAGGGGAAGGGACTGCAAGGAAAGGAGGAGGAGCTATGACCTCATGGATGGTGTCATCAGAACAGACTCAGAGCTTGCTGGCTATTGGCCATGGGGAGGGGCCAGGAGGGGTCCTGATCAGGGGTCCTTAGGGGCTATTTAAGGACCTGTAAGCCTCAGTAAGCCCTCTTTCATGCTGTACATTTCAGAGCTTGATCTACAACACATCGTCGGCAGTCTGAGGTAAGGCACTGAGGGCCTGTGACCATTTTGTCAGGCAACAGGCTGGTAGTGTTTTTGTGGTTTAATTGTCATTGCTAAAAGTTTGAATGGAAATGTTAGTGGCAGTTTTACAAATGGAGCAAAGTTAATACATAAGAATATGTTATGGCAGGTCTGGCTGCTGGGAGCAGAACTTGAGGGATTTGCTGTTTGGGATTGAGGCCTAAGGGCAGGCCATAGTGTGTGAGGAGGAAAGTTTATTTATGAGAATGAAAAGCATGCTTTTGATGTGGAGAGCGAGAGCTGGACTGTTGATGCTGGTGGCAGGACAGCGTGTTTGTGGCAATTTTGTGGCAGCTTGGCTGGACTGGAGCTGATAAGCAGGGCCAGATGGCGTTTGGTGGCTTTGGGGTGAACATAATCAAGCGTGATTTTTGTGCAGGCCCTGAAATGGTTTTGCTGCATGCAAGCATGGCTACTCACTGTCCGAGGCAGCAACAGCAAGGATGCCTGGGCCTGGAGGCCCAAAGAAAGGTCGGGCCGCAGAGGCCCAGCCGCATGGTGTGGCTGCCATTTTGGGCATTTTGAGGCAGCTTGGCTGGCCTGGGACTGGCAGCTGGGTAGGCCAGCATGTGGTTGGTACCACATGGTACTGTTAAAACTGCAGGGGTGGGTGGCAGCACTGTGGGTTATGGTGCCACTTGGTTTTCCAATCAGCGCTGTCAAAACTGCAGGGGTGGGTGGCGGTACCACAGGTCACAGTGCTACATTGTTTTTCCAAGCAGCACTATTAAAACTGCAAGGGTGGGTGGTGGCAGCATGGGTCACGGCACCATGCAGTTTTCCAATGGGTGGTGGATGCACTGGGGGACTGCCCTGAGGTAGTGGCGGGTGAGGTTTTTGTGAGGTTTTGGGCCATTTCAGCCAAGAGGGAGTGGGGGGGCACTCGAGGCCTGTAGCAAGGCTGAGGGCCATGGAAGGCACAGCTGTGTGGTGTGGCCACCATTTTGGGGCCACGGAACCAATGGTGCTGTGGCTTGCGATAATGCAGTGGTGCTATGGGCAGTGTGGTTTGGCCTAGGGGGCCATGTGCAGAGCCAGATGGCATCTGAAGGGTGACTGAAGCCCCGAGTAGGATCTCAAGCATAGCATGGGCCTCCAAGGCATGGGGTGGTGCATGCTAGCTGCCTGCATAACGGAGCAGCTACAACATGGAGCATGGGCCTGGTGGCCTGTAGCAAGACTATGACCCACGGTAGGCACTGCCATGTGGGGTGACCACCATTTTGGGGCTGCAGGACTGCCCCGAGGTGGCAGCGGGTGGTTGTTGTGATGGTTGGGGCCATTTCGGCCAGCAGACCCGGGTTGATGCCTGTAATGGATAGTTTGAGGGGATGCTGGTGATTGTGGTGTGGCCGCTGAGGCCTATATGGCAGCCGCATGGGGATCCACTGCATGAGGTGGTGGCCAAGGAGGAGCAAGGGGCCAGTGGGCCTTAGGGGTGACTGGGAGGCCGCAGAGGTCTAGCTGCATGGCATGGCTGCCATTGTGGGGTGGGGGGCCAGCTAGAGAGAGTTTGCTGGTGGAGGGGACAGGTTGGGGGGCAATTTCCCAGGTTTGACACATGGTGAGGTGGCAGCAGCAATCCCTCTGGGTCGAGGTTTCAAGCATGGAGAGAGCCAGGAACAGAAGAGGGATTTCTCTAGCTGGAGGCTGGCTAAGGCCTGGCCACATGGTGCGGATGCCATTTTTGGGTTTAGGGGTGCCAGAGGCTGATCCACATAGCCCAAGACATGTGGGGGGGACTCAGGCAGGCTGGGGGGCTGGGGCCGCTCATGGAAAGGGAACGACTGTCCGCACACTTGCTATATGCTCATATTGTGCTTCTTGTGCAATCTAGTCACACAGCAGAAGAGATGGCACCCAAGAGAGCTCCAGTGTCAAGTGCTACAATGTTGGTTGAGGCAGAGAAGCTGATGACCCAGATGACAGAGTTGGTGGAGGCTGCCAAGAAAAGAGAGGCAGCAGAGGAGGCCCAGAGGAAACAGAAGGGGCACGATGAGAGGGCAGGCACAGGGAAGGTGAACAAGAGGCCGAAGAGGGTGGGAGCCAGTCCACCAGCAGCACCTGGGGCAGGATTTGAGCTAATCCTGGCCCCAGTGGGGCCACAGCTGAATAGTGGTAAGGACGATGTGAATATGAACAATGAAGCAGATTTAAAGGAGTATATTGAGGGTTTGTTGGGGGCATGGAGGAGGAAGGAGTAATGAAAGTGGAGCAGT
Organism: Neoceratodus forsteri; assembly: GCA_016271365.2. Lineage (NCBI taxonomy): Eukaryota > Metazoa > Chordata > Ceratodontiformes > Ceratodontidae > Neoceratodus > Neoceratodus forsteri. The sequence continues at coordinate 856,841,446 of CM028132.1, read as the reverse complement.
CCTTACAGGCCATTAAGGATGGGGGCAGGACAGGGAAGGTGGGGGTGGGCACCACGGGGGGGGAGTACGGAAGCTGTATGATGGTCCACCAGGTTTCACACTGGGCAACCATGTGCCGGCCTCAATAAAGGACAAGATATGGAAGGGAGAGTATGTTGATGTGTTCAGTTTGGCGGGTGAGGAAACAGCCAAAAAGTATGAGCAGAAGGAATCACTGGGCAAGTTGAAAATGGCTGTGGCATTGGCAGTGGTAAGGCACAAAGCAGAGAAAACAAGGTTCAAATGGAAGAGCATCGATACATGTCAGGCTGGTTTCCTGATTTATAGTGCATTGATGCTGGAGAAACAACCAGACCTGGCAGTCCCACTGCTGACTTATATGGCGATCATCAGGGATGCGTATAAGGTGAAGCTGGGTTTTGGATGGCTTAAATACAATGAGGCATTTCAGAGGAGAATGGCAGCAAAGTGTGACCTGAGATGGGACTGCACCCACGAGGAGTTGTGGGTAAGGACCCTCTTGGGACCAGTGGTGGGGCAAGTAGCGTAGCAGGTGAAAAGAGTAGCACTGGTCCAGGGCACCAAGGCCTGATGGGCCTTTAACAGGGCATCATGCATGTGGTCTAGCTACAAGTTTAGGCACGTCTGCTCATGGTGCAGTGGGTCACACCTGGTGACGACCTGCAGGCAAGGGGGCAAAAAAGCTGGACAAGCTGGGGGCAGCTACAGAAACAGCTCTTTCAAGGTGGAAGGGAGGCTCTTGGAGGGGCCAGGGGGGCCCTTGGAGAGAAGGATATAATTCCAACTACATTGGAATTAGGATGGGACCAGTGGGTTGGAAGTGGGGCTATGGCCTGTCCCGCACCTCCATCAAGCTATGGGTGATTGAGGCCTGGACAAAAGGCTACCCTGATAAGAGAGGAGCTGAGCTGCTGAGACTGGGTTTAAGGGAGGTTTTCTGCTGGGTTTCAAGGGTGCCCGGATAGGGATGTGGGCCAAGAACCTGGGTTCTGTAAGAGGGAAGGAAAACATAGTCCAGGTTAAGATTCAGAAGGAGATCAGGGCAGGTAGGGTGGAGGGGCCTCTGTGGGAGCCAATTTGCAGGCAGTTCTGGGTGTCACCCCTAGGGGTGGTTCCCAAGAAGCAAGCGGTGGAGTTCTGGCTCATGCATCACCTGTCCTACCCTGATGGTGGGTCGGTAAATGGAGGGATCCTGGAGGCTCTTAGCATGGTCTCTTATGCTTTCACTAGACCAGGTGTTGGAGTTGATCTCGGTGGTGGATGGGGCCTGGCTGGCAAAGACAGACATTGGGTCTGCATTCTGTTTGTTTCCAGTCCACCCGGCAGATTGGGACCTGCTCGGTTTCCAGTTTGAGGGTGGTGTATACTTCAACAAGGTGATGCCTATGGGCTGCTCGGTGGCATGCTCAATGTTCGAAGCACTCAGTTCATGGGTGCAATGGGTATTCAGACACCAGTATGTGCACAGGAGGGTAGTCCATTACCTGGATGACTTCTTGTTGATAGGGGCCTGCCAGGCAGAGATGCAAGGGATGTTGATGGACTTCCAGGGCATGTGCAGTGCCATGGGAATCCCCTTGGCAGCAGGAAAAACAGAGGGCCCATCCCACAAGTTGGAGTTCCTGGGAATTGAGGTGGACACTGAGGAAGAGTGTTTTTGGCTGCCTCAGGACAAGGTGACTGAGAGGGCTGCTAGCACTGGTGGGTGGAAGGAGGAGGGTGCCACTGGTACAAGTACAACAGCTGCTGGGGCACCTTAGTTTTGCCTGCAAGGCCATAAGATAGGGCAGGGCTTTTATGAGGAGATTAGGGAGGGTCACGGGAAGAGAGAAACAACCGCATCACTAGGTGGACATCAATAAAGGCATTAGGGAGGATCTTCAGGTATGGGAAGCTTTCCTGGAGTCATACAATGGGGTGATGTTCTGGCAGGAGGAGAGGGCCTACAATACAGACTTGGAGCTGTACACGGACGCGGCCGGGGGTTTTGGGATGGGCACCTACTTTCAAGGGGAGTGGATTTTGGAGGCATGGCCAGCACAATGGCATGAATGGGAGTGGATCAAGGACATCACATTCCTTGAGATCTTCCCAATATGGGTGACTCTGGAGGTATGGGATGACCGGATGGCAGGGTGGCGCTTCTTATTTTGGTGTGACAACAAGGGCATGGTGGAGGTGATCAACAGGCAGAGTGGCTGTACAGAGTCAGTGGGGCAAGTCCTAAGGGGCATGGTGTTATTGGGTTTGTGTTTGAACCTGTCTTTTAGGGCACAGCACATTGAGGGGACACGGAATGAGGTAGCTGACTATCTTTCTCATTTTCAGATGGAGCAGTTCTGGGAGTTGGCTCCACGTGCCGCACCTGCCAGGACCCAAGTCCTGGACTGGCTATGGGAGATTGGAGGGAAAAAGGCAGGGCCCTGTACAGAGGATCGTGGTCAGCCAACACCCTAAAAGCCTACGAAAGGGCTCGGGAAAGTTTCCAGGTACTTCAGTCTAGGATGTGCTGGGAGACAGAGGAGCAAGTCCAGGAAGAGCAAGTCCTGCAGTATGTAGTGCAGAAATGGGAGGAAGGGGTGGCCCATGCCACCATGGTGGTCCAGCTGGCAGGTATCAGCTGCATGTGCAGGTATTGGGGGAGTATGGACGCTGCAGGCAGCCGGGCCATCAAGTGGATGGTCATGGGCTAGCAGAGGGGTCAGGGCATGAGGCAGGACAGGAGAAGGCCCATAAACGGGCACCTAATGTACTCACAAAGGTGGTAAGGGTGCTGGACCACATTTGCAGTTCGGCAAATGAAGCCTGTTTATTCAGGGCCATATTTGTGATCATGGCAAAGGGGGCCTTCAGGGTTGAAGAAATGGTGGTGCCCAGGAAGGGAGTGGCCGCCACAGGCTTACAGGACGGTAATGTGAGAGTGGAGGAGGATAAGGTGGTCATCTGGCTGCAGAGGTCCAAAATGGACCAGAGAGGTAAGAGCATCACTGTGGAGTTGCACAGGCAGGCAGGAGCAGGAGTATGCACAGTCCAGGCCATGAGGGACTATGGTAGGGTTCAAGGCCTCATGAAAGGGGCCTGGTCCTTGCACGGGGATGGGTCCCCAGTGACGGATTTTCAGGTGGGTGTGGTACTGAATAAGGCAGTGGCTTTTGTGGGGAGGACCCCAGCAGTTTTGGCCCACACTCCTTCAGAATTGGTGCGGCGTCAGAGGCAGCCACTGTAGGAACAGGGGAGAATGAGGTCAAGTGGGTGGGGAGATGGACATCAAACTGTTACAGGAGATATGGGAGGTCTCTTCCCGCAGCAGGCTCCAAGAGGCAGAGTTAGGATCATGGGGCACTCATTCATGTACTGGGCAGAGAGTTTTGCAGCCACCACAAGGATAGGGATGCAGTTGAGCACAGAGGCAGAGCACACCAAGGTGTGGTGGAGAGGGCTGAGAGGCATGAGGTGGTCGCAGCTGCTTTCCCTGCTGGAGGAGCTGCAGGTGCACTGGGCCAGACCAGACTGTGTCACTGTCCATCTGGGGGGTAATGACCTAGGGGTATTGCCTTGAGGGTTCCTGATGAAGGACATTATTGCAGATCTGGAGAAGGTGAAGAGCTGGTTGCCAGGGGTGGTGATTGGCTGGCCTGAGTTCACATCCTGAAGGGTATGGAGGGGAGCGAAAGGGCCTAAGGTGATAGAAGTGGTGTGGAAATGCCTGAACAGGAAAGTAGCTGGGGCAGTGATCAAAATGGGGGGGTCTCATCCAGCATAGAGATGTTTCATATGAACATGAGGAGGTGTACCGGGCAGATGGGGTACACCTGACAGAGTTCGACATGTGCCTGTTCCTCCGGCCCTTTGGGGAACTGGTCTGGGAAACCAATATGAAAATCCTGAGGTTTTAACCCACAAGTGGGGTGCACCATCTTCCATTGTGAACTGGAGATGTGTCAGTGGAAGGGGTTTGGGAGCAAGGGGAAAAGGGGGGCAGGTAGAGGGGGTGGGGTAGGTACCACAGGCTGGGGACAAAGGAACCCAGGCATGGGAGTAATGGGGGAGGATATAGAGCTAGGGGTGGATCGCTGTGTCCACACCTAGTGGGGGGGAATGGTCCGGGTAAGTGTGGTACCCGGTTATGGTGATTGAAGGGGGGGCCAGATCACGGTGTCCAGATCCCAAGAAGCAAGGCAAAAGAGGAGGAGTTATGTCCTAGAAGTGATATGGGACTGTTATGTCCAAATTATAAATATTGATTATTAGAAATGAATTGGAATGTAAATGATGAATATATAATTGTGCCTTTAAATAAATATTACCAGCAAGCATCCAAAAGTGACAAAGCAGTGGCCTGAGTTATTTCTGGGTGGGGATCCAGGGACAATTAAGCTTGCCACTAAAAGGTAGGCCAAGTTGTCCTGGGACCCAGCCAGGAATGAATACAGAGGAAGCGGGGGAGAGGGAGGGGATAGGGAAGGGGGGAGGACTGCAAGGAAAGGGGGAGAAGCTATGACCTCATGGATGGTGTCATCTGATCAGACTCAGAGCTCGCTGGCTATTGGCCAAGGGGAAGGGCCAGGAAGGGTCCTGATCAGGGGTCCTTAGGGGCTATTTAAAGGGCCTGTAACCCTCAGTAGGCCGTCTTTCTTGCTGTAAATTTCCCCACCCACCTCCCTGCAAAGAAGGGAAGTATGGAATAGGCACTAGAGTGAGGCACAAGGAAAGTGACCTCTTATGGGGTCCAGCATGGGCCAGGTGGGGCCGCAGATGGGCGGCGGTGTCCGGGGTATTAGGTGGAGTTTCAATGAGGGTATCAGACAAAAAGGGAGATGGCAGTATGAGGGGAGGTATAAGAGTTTGGGGAGCAATGGGAAAAGGGGGCAGGTGAGAAGGGTGGAGGGTAGGTACCATGGGCTGGGGACAAAGGAGACTGATTGTGGGATAACAGGGAGGGGGAGGGATATAGAGCTAGGGGTGGATCGCTGTGTCCACACCTAGTGGGGGGGAGTGGTCCAGGTAAGTGTGGTACCCGGTTATGGAGATTGATGGGGGGGGGTCAGATCACGGTGTCTGGACCCCGAGAAGCAATGGCGAAAAAGGAAGAGAACAAAAAGAAGAACCACAAGAGCAAAGACAGGACTGTTATGTCCTAGAAGTGGTATGGGACTGTTAAGTCCGAATTGTAAATATTGATTGTTAGAAATGAATTGGGATGTAAATGATGAATATATAATTGTGCTTTTAAATAAATATTGCCAGCGAGCATCCAAAAGTGACAACGCAATGGCCTGAGCTATTTCTGGGTGGGGATCCAGGGACAACTAACCCTTAGAAGTATAAATAGCATAGTGTAGAACAATCCACAGTCCTCCATCAATGCTGAATAAAATTCGCAAACTGAGGTTAAAAGCCAAGTACAAACACATGTGGCACAGATAGAAAATAGTGCTGCTCAATTTCTATAAGACCTTTCACAGTTGAGTTACAGCACCTTTTTAAACATCTAAATTATTCAAAAACTCATCAAGGAAAGGACAGCAAAGAAAATCATAATTAGCATAATATAATTACAATTTTCATTTAAGTGCAGTATTTAAATCACTAAAGTATGAAACAAAGTACAGCATTACATAATTTAAAGTCCCACACCATATACAAGTAATTTTGTCGTCGGAAAGAATACAGTTCGGGGATGGGCACAGCAATCAGAAAACAGTGTCCTCCTTATTTCATTATGAAATACATACGGTGTACAAATTTTGTTTTAAATTCCTGTCAGACCAAGAATGATTTATTACTACAGTTTACTTTATTGCACCAATGTTGTACAACCATAATCTCACAAACTAAATTCTGCTCTCCTCCTCCTGCCAGCAGGTTCGCACCAAAATTAATCTGCATACAGCTGATGAGCTGTCAGCTGGTCAGTTGTCAGTGTCAAAAGGGTAACTGCTTTACTGTACATCTTTTGGCTTTGCTTCACTGGCTAGACTAGTTAAATAGTACTGCATGTCAAATAGATTGGAATGTCACACACACTGAAAATCATTGAGGGGCAAAGGTGGGCACAACAGTTAAGTTTGGAGAAGCTGTTACAGTGGCATACATGGAATCGATCAAGCAGAAAAACAGCCTTCCAACTGAGCAGCACGCTGTGCTAATCCTTGATCTTTTTAGGGGCCACACTACTGAACAAGTAATCAGCACATCTGAGAAGCACAACATTGTTCCTATAGTCGTACCTGCTTCCTGCACTGACCAGTTACAACCCCTTAACATCACAATAAACAAGGTGTCAAAGACAAGTCCAAAACTCAGTTCACAAACTGTAATGCCACAGAGGTATCAAGACAGCTGAAAAGTGACAATACCAGCTCTCAAATCTCTGTCAACTTGTGCACAGCTGCACTGAAACACTGTCATGCCCAGTGGTTGGCAACAAGCTTTCAAAAGCTAAGCACAAGCAATTTGGAATGCAAGCTTGGCTTCGAACTGGCAGGGATTTCAAAAGCTCGCAATGAATGCCTGGACTAAGATGCAGTCTCTGACTGACTGGGTTATGATAGTACTGCAACAAACTAACAAGTACTTGAATTTTTTTTGTAGTTTTCAGCTTCCTGCATCAGTCACTGACATAGACTGGGCATACCTGTACTGTATCTTGACATCTACTGTAGATAACCGCAATACTGAGCAAAGACATTTTCTCTTAAAGTTCTCTTCTGTGTTTTTTCATTTCACAAAATAAAGTTTTCTGAGCACAGCATCTCTACCCTGACTCGAACGCTTTACTGAATTTAACCATAGATGCTGAAAACATTCAAAATCTTGTCAGTGACAGATATAAACAAGCATTTGTCAATTCCGAATGTTGTCTTGCTGATGTTGGCATTGGTAGTGCAGTAGTTAAGAGAGATGCATAATAAGAATAGCAGTGAAGTACAGAACCGATGTCAACCCCACCCCACCCTGTAGAGAGTGACAGGCATTGGGGTGTGCGTTTGGGTCGCTGGCCATAACGCTCATGCTATTTCACCTCACCCTACCCTGCAGAGCCTGACAAGTGTCGCGTTGTGCCTTGGGGTCATCCGGCCTTATGCTCACCCCATTTCATAAGTATGTACATTGAGATGGGTGCAGCATAGGAGAATGGGTTGAACTTTGGGGCTGAAGAGTCCAAGGCACATCTTGGTGCCTGTCAGTGGCTGCAGGGTGGGGGTGGAGGGCCAGTGGCGTGAGCAGTACAGTAGATGATCCAAAGACACACCCCTGATGCCTGTTTGTCTGTACAGGGTGGGATGTAATGGTTAGAAACCATAACGCCCTGGATGTGTGTTGCTATTTTCACTCCAAATTTTAAAATATGGCCTTCTTGTGACCCCACCTCATGAAAGCATTTGGGACCTCTGCTCATGAACAGTGTCGCTGTGATTTTGGTACTCTGTCTCGAACATTGATTTCCCACAGTGACCGTGCCATTCTGCACCACATTAAAATGCTAGCTGTACCATTGATAAGGAGGTGTGAAGAGATGGCAATGTTGAAAATCTGGAATGAAAACATTAAACATTCTCGAAGTTACGAGCGTGTGTGAAAACTGCGCATCGGACGCTCTTAACACTGTCATTTAGTGGAATTATTTCACCAGATTTTTAACAAAGCCATTTTCGGACCTCTGCTTATGAAAAGTGACACTATGATTATCTTAATCTGCCCCGAACATTGATTTTCCACAGTGACCACGCGATTGTGCGCCACATGTGTGACACTACATTTCGGGCAGGATGTGACAAATGACAACTATACTGTTCATAAGAAGATGTGCAAAAATGACAATGTTGAAAATCTGGAGTGAAAATATTACAAATTCTCGAAGTTACGACTGTGCATGGACACTGCGCAATGCACGGTTGTAACATAGTCATTTTATGGAATTTTTTCACCAAATTTTCAACATAGGCATTTTGGGACTTCTGCTCATGAACAGTCTTACTGTGATTTTCTTACTCTGTTCTGAACATTGTTTTCCTACAGTGACTGTGCCACTGCGCACCAGATGTGCAAAAATACAGTTTGGGCAGGATGTGGAAAATGAAAGCTGTACTGTTCATAAGGAGGAGTGAAAAATGCCAATTCTGAAAATCTGGAGTGAAAATATTACAAATTTGGAAAGTTATGAGGGTGTGTGGAAACTGCGCAATGCACGCTCATAGCATAGTCATTTAATGGACTTTTGTCAATAAATTTTTAACATAGGCATTTTAGGACCTCTACTCATGAACAGTGTCACTGTGATTTCCTTAATCTGTCCTGAACACTGATTTCCCACAGCGACCGAGCTATTCTGCACCAGAAGTGCAAAAACACATTTCGGACAGGATGTGAAAAATGACAGCTGTACTGTTCATAAGGAGGTGTGGAAAAATGATAATGTTGAAAATCTGGAGTGAAAATATTACAGATTTGCAAAGTTATGAGCTTGCATGGAAACTGCTTAACGCACGCTCGTTAAACAGTCATATTTTAGATTTTTTTTCACTAAATTTGCAACATAGGTTTTTGAGAGCCCACCTCATGAACAGTGACTATGAAATCATCTTTCAGGACTGAATAATGCCATGACAGTAACTGAATTCATGAGGAGGGGTCCCTAACCCCATATTGAAAATTTGGTGCCAAAATTCCCCAAAATGCCCTAGATATGCACCAAAGTTTTAAAAAAACTATTTATGCTGTTATACAGCTTACCAGCCTTTCTTCAGTTGCAGTCGGCTTTGAAGAGTGCAGACGTGTTCCCGGTCCATCAAGATTGTCGCGCCAGGCCCGGAGGTAAGTATGGGGTGAGGGTGTGTGTGAGAGGTGGGGTACACAGTGGGTGGGTGCGGGTTGGGGAGGGGGCTGAAGACAGTGAGGATCATTTTCTACTTTACAGGGTTAAAAAAAATAATAAACATTGCGGGAAGGTTTTTTCTTTTAACAGGTACTTTTGACACACTGGGGTGGGCTCCCAGCGTGCCACCTGCGTGTTTTGGAATGGGGGGGACTGGAGTTGATGGGGATTGTGCACCCCATCAGCAAATAAAAGGTGTTGGGGGAATGATGCCGAGGGGGATTGGGCACCCCCTTCGGCAAACAACTGGCATAGGACATGATGCCGACGGTGACTGGGCTCCCCGTCAGCAAATGAACTCAGGAGCGGGGGGCATGATGATGCCGACAGGGGGATTGGGCACCCATGACATTGGCTTTTCTGAGGACTGTGCGAGAGGATGGCACAGCCACTGCCATGTCTGATTGAAATGTTACACCAGAAAAGGCACGCCCTGCAGTGAGATGGCGCTCCCTCATTGCAGCGGCTAAAACATTTTAAGTTGGTGACATGCTTTTGCACTGCTGTCATAGACAGCATGCAATCTAATTCATGCCATGGAGCCCAGCCCCAAAAAGCAGTGGTGCCACTGGCCACAACACGACTGCGCCTCCAAAACCTGCTATTGTAAAGTTACCACAACATGTTTCTTGCGCACGCACAAGACAACATAATTACTGACAAAGTAATGTTACGCCTTAAAGGGACACCGTGGTTATAGCAACCTCATTTTGTCAGTGATTATTTCTAGTTCTATGGTATATTCCTCCAAGAAATGATTGGGATGTAAATAGAGGTTAGAGGAATGAGGTGTGAATGAGCTTGATACATCCAGCAGACCAGACCCGAGTTTGATTCTCACAACCTCTACTTGCATACTGTGCGACTCTGAGCAAGTCACGTAACCGCCCAGTGCTCCCAGGTCGCCCCTGAAAACAGGCACATGTGCCTAGTGGGCCTTACTCGGTTACCAAAGACTAAAAAAAAAATTGCCTGACTTCTGTTTTCAGTGTTTGCAAGCTACATTCTACAATACTTGTTTCATAATAAAACATGAAGGAATTGCTATTATTGCTTGTATTTTAAAACGATACAACCAAAGAGGGTAGACAAAGTGCACCTTTGTGCCACTGCACCAGCCAATAATATAGTGAGTAAGTTCTCTTGAAACAAAAGCATGAACAAATGATTCACAACCAAAATGAGGATGGCACCACTCAAAGTCAATGCACTGTCCATCTGTCACAGGTGAAATGTAGAAGACTGACTGAGCAAGGCACCATGCCATTCACTGTAGCTTATTATTTTTTGAAAAGGTAGGTAATTATTTAAACAAAACAAATGCTCAAAATAAGATGCATTATTGCTCCAAGCCTTACTCACTTCAGTTGTATATGTGACTGCACCAACAGCTGAAAAGGGGGGTCCTCCAGGCTAGAATTCACTCTTCTGCAACTGCTGTTACATGACAAAATTAGTGATTTACAGGCTTTTTTGTGCTGCTGAGGCTTTCAGTCTCAGCTACAGTCTACTCAGGTCTGCCAGCCCAGCTGCTAATTAGCTCGGCATTCAGCAGGACTCTTAGGTGTTTCTGTTAAGTCAGGAGATTGTAGGAGGACAACTTGCACTCCAGACTTAGCTCACTGCTCTGCTCTACTCACGGTCAGGTCAAGGCATGGTCTTCTCTCTCTCTCTTACTCACTATCTCCATCTGGGGACTCTGGCTTCAAAATGCTTCAAGCACTCTGAAAGTCTTGTCAGGGAACAAAAATGGTTGGGGCCAGGAGCCTCCTTTTAAGTAGTGAAGACTGACCTGAGGGGGGCTCTTAGTGACCTGGGCTGTTTGTGGCAGGAAAACAGGCAGAACCATGCATCTTTGTTTTTAAGTTGGCGCATCAGTACTGTACATAGTGATGCCAAGCACACCTGATTAGCTGTTGGTGTACTCAGATGATGTCAAATGCCAATTAGCATCTCAAACATAAAAAATAATGTCTTCAACTGCCAGAGAGCGTGCCAAGGCTCTAAATTCAGAAAAATGTTACAGGGATTCAGGACTTCAGTACAGGGGGTCTGATTTGGTGATATCCCCAAAAAACTGGGACACTTGAGAGGTTTATACTGCACCCCTTAGGAAATACCCAATTACAGAATTAGCATAGTCAGCAAGATCGAATTTTAAAGAGGTTAAAGTTTGTATAATCTCTAGAAAAATGGAGGGGGATGCCAGAGAGAGTTAACAAGTTGCGATGCCAGTGGTCATGTTTCTCTTACTATGGATGCAACTCTACTGCAAATGTTTACAGGAAAAGGACAACCACCACTGACCAAATGGACTGAGTGTCTGAAGATGACAATGGCTGGATACAGACTGCCTGAAGGGCATCATCTGGATGTTGCTCTCAGCTGTTTTGATGGTGAAGCAAAGAGAGAAGTCATGCTGCTACCTGCCAGAAGTTGAGCCACACTAGATGTATGTAGATGTCATCCCTGTGAATGCTCTCTGGAGTTACTTCTTTACTAGAACCCAGAGAGAAAAAGAGACTATGTGCAAGTATACATTGGCCCTATATGGAATAGCTGCTGAGAAAGTGAGAAAGGATGACACTAAACTAGGTGATGCAGACAGACTACTGTGAGACCATTTTTGACAGGGATCAAGGATATGTGAATCCAGTGCCCTCAGAGATAGGATCCAATATCACCCTGAGATGACCTTCTTGGAGTTAAAAAGAGAAGCAGTCCTCTGAGGGAGACAGAGGCACCCAGAGACATGGCAAGCAAATACAGTCTAATAGAAACACTAGAGAGGAACAGGTCACCAGAGAAACTAAAGCAGCAAAAACTCAGAAATCCAAAGTGGCAGAATTAAAAGAGATTGTTCAGGTCTTCGTAAGGGTATGGAAGTTATAAGGATGGAACTGCAATGCATGCAACAGAGAGAAGGAGAAGAAGTAATTTCCCACTATTGGAGAGAAAGGTACAGGCGAGGAGAAGAATGCAGAGGTGGATTTCCTTGGCGAGACAGAGACACACAGGAAGAAGAGAAGGCAGTGGAAAAGCACATCCAGCTGGTATATGCCGAAGGTGTGAATGGCCTGGGCATATTGCCAGATACTGCGATGAAGCACAAAGAAAGGAGCCACAGGCTCTATTAAACTAGTAGGTCTTACAGTTGCAGGTCATACAATGGCATGTTCTGAAAGAGGCCTGTCTGAAAATGAAGTATGTGACCTGGTGGGAGAAAGCCAAGCACTGAATGTGGAAAATGAAAGCCTGACAGCTCTTTGCATGTTGGATGCAGGGTCCCAGGTCTCCACTATGAGGGAAAGTTATTTCTTCCAGAATCTTCAACATTTAAGCGAAGAGTTAGATGAGACATCTGTGTGGTTGATGCTGGCAGTGGCTAATGTACTGCAGATTCCATACAAAAGGTATGTACACCTGGAAATATAGCTGCTTAAAAGGAAACTGAGTAAAAAGGAAGTGATCACTGTGGAGGACAGCAATATTAAGGGATCACCAGTTATTACTGGAATGAATATCTTGACAGATTCCCATGGAGTTGCTTTCCAGGAGTTGGGATCACAATAATGACAACTGTTCTCTTCTGAGCCAAGCAAACAGAGTCTTTCAAATGGAACTGTACCTGTGAGAGGAGTAGAGTCTCTACTGCTAATGGGGGATGGATTGAAACAGTGAGAGCCATGTATTAGTGAAACCTGGTGAAGCCAGCTCACACTGAAGTCATGGTATATGGATATAACAAAGAAGGGATATAACAAAGAAGGGATCACAGATATCCAGGTAGAAGGTCACCTGGGGGCCAGTGACCATCACATGGTATGGTTCAATTTGGCTACTACATCTAAATCATCCCATTCCAAGGCAAAAATATGGGACTTCAGAGGAGCTGACTTTGATAAGATGGCCAACAGAGTTAAGCTAGCCCTGGCAAAAAGAAACACAGGTGAGGGAGTACACAGGCAAGTGGGCAAGCATTAAGAATGCAATACTTGAAGCAACATCCATTGTGTTAGACAGAAAAGGAAGTGCAAAAGAAGAAGGGAAACCACTTTGGTTCTCAAATACAGTAGCAGAAAAGGTCAGAGCCAGAGGCTGGCCTTCAGGAAATATAAGGGAACACAGCAGGATGAAGATAGGGAGGCATACCAAACTGCCCTGAGGAAGCAGGTAAGGCAGTAAGGCAGGCAAAGTCCAAACTTGAGGAAACACTAACACGAACAGTAAAAGAGGTGACAAGACTTTCTATAGATACATTAGTGAAAGGAGAAAGTCCAGAGGGGTATTGCTAAGCTTAATGGAGAAAAGGGAGCATGTGAGGAGGAGGACCCTGTAAAGGCATCTATCCTAAATAGATACTTTTGCTCAGTATTTACTGAAGAGAAGGTAGGGCAGGACCCACAGCTCAGCATCATGGACACAGGGGAGGGAGGTGAGCACTACCCTTCACAAAGAAAGGGTCCTACAAGAGCTTCTAAGCTCAGGTGGATAAGGCAATGGGACCTGATGGCATACATCCCAGGGTACTTAGAGACTAAAGGAGGAACTAGCAGAGCCATTAGTAGAATTGTTTAGTGAGTCTCTAAGAGCACAGGAGGGTCCCAGAAGACTGGAGAAGGGTCATGTGATCCCGCCTCCACAAGAGTGGTAGCAGGGAGGAGGCAGGGAACTACAGACTGGTCAGTCTTACCTCAGTAGTGGGCAAGATTATGGAGGCACTCCTTAAGGAAAGGATAGTGCAACACCTGGAATCCATAGGGTACAGGATCCAAGACAGCATGGGTTTATAAAGGAAGGTCCTGTCAAACTAATCTCATGATTTCTTTGACTGGGTAACCAGAGGTGGACCAAGGGGAGCAGTTGATGTTGCCTGCCTTGACTTCAGCAAAGCTTTTGACACTGTTCCACATAGAAGATTGATAAATAAGCTGGGTAGGCTCGGGTGGGTCAGAAGTTGGTCAACTGGGTGGCAAACTGGTTGACGGGCAGAAAACAGAGAGTGGTGGTAAATGGTATACAGTCAGAAGAGATGCAAGTCATAAGTGGGGTACCTCAGGATCAGTCCTGGGGCAGTCCTCTTCAACATCTTCATTAGTGACCTTGCAGATGGACTAGAGGGTAAGGCTTGTCTGTTTGCAGATGACACCAAGATCTACAACAGAGTAGATGATCCAGATGGGGTGGGCAGAATGAGAAGAGATCTCGATAAACTAGCAGAATGGTCAGAAGAGTGGCAACTGGATTTAATGCAAAGAAGTGCAAAATCATGCACATAGGGAAGAGAAACCCTGAAGCCACCTATAGGCTGGGAGGAGTTGCTAGCAGTCACAAAGGAAGAAAGAGACTTGGGCATCATCATCACTGATGACCTAAAATCATCCAAGCAGACCTCTAAAGCAGTAGGTAAGGCTAGGGGGTGTTAGGGTGTATTAGTAGGGGTATCACAAGTAGTAAGAGGAGGTAATAAATCTCTGTACAAGACACTGGTTAGGAGCCCCATCTGGAGTGCTCGTGCAGTATTGGAGGCCACACCTTCACAAGGACATTAACCAAATTGAGGCAGTCCAGAGAAGGGCAACTAAAAGTGCAGGGACTGCATCAGAAGACATATGAGGACAGATTAACGGAGCTCAATATGTATACCCTTGAGCAAAGGAGGGAGAGAGGTGATATGATTGAGGCATTCAAACACCTTAAGGGCATAAACAAGGTGAAAAGAGTCTAACATGTTTAAATATAAGAAAAATAGCAGGACAAGAGGACACAGCATGAGATTAGAGGGAGGCCGATTAAGGGGAATGTGAGGAAATTCTTTTTCACAGAAAGGGTGGTGGATGCATGGAATGGCTTACCACAAGAAGTGGTGGCTATGAATACAGTGCAGGGCTTCAAACAGGCATGGGATAGGCATAAGGAAGCAATACAAATGACTATGAACAGATAGGCCACTGACAGAGCAAAGGGCGATAGCACATTTATAAGGTAGAAAAAGAAATGGGCAGACTGGATGGGCCTTGCGGTCCTTATCTGCCGTCAACTTCTATGTTTCTATGTTTCTATATGGTCCCAGCAGTCTGGGAGGACCAAACTACTCAGTAGTGATGGAATTCCCACTACAGCAAGTTTGCATGGACAGGTAATCACTGCACACTCTCGTACAGGTTTCAAGAAGGAAACTCCGTGTGAAGATTATGAACTTGGGGGGGAAACAGCCATCTGGATACCCAGGAATTTCAAGTTGGGTGGCCTGTAATGAGTAGAGCCTGGAGATATTGAAGGAGCAGACGTAGTTAAATTGGAAACCTTTGATAGTACTGAAGTTAATACTGAGGTGCATAGGAACTGAGAGGGTGGTTTGCCCGTGTATAGCTCCATGTATAATAATACCCATGTAATTTCCCAGTTAAAATGTATCTGTCCAGTTTCAGTTTAAAATCAGCTTTATCTTTACTAATAATTATTTCTATTAGTAATGAGTTCCATTGGTTCACGACATGTTGCATGAAATAGTATTTACTTTTTTGGAGTCTGAAGTGATGTGTTGTAATCTGCAGTGGGTGACCTATTATATTAGATGGGCTAGTTTTATATCATAGGTTTAGTTCACACATTAGTAAGGGTCATGCATTATATTATATATGAGAAGATGGTCACCTCTTAAATACCTGACTGCTAAAGGCAAAAGATTAAGTGACTGCATCCATTTAAACAGCATTCATCCTTAAGGGAAGAAATAAATTTGGTAGCCCTTCTTTTAATCTTTTCTATTTGGTTAATGAGATTTTTTTCAAAATGGCACCAAACTGACGGGTGATGTCCATGAGTGGTCTAACTTAAGATGTGCAGAGAGCAAAAATAACCTTACTGTAATGGGATTTAATATTATGCCATAGGAGGAGGTTTGGAGGCAGATTAGAGATTCAATGATCCCCAGCTTTGTGCTGTTAAATTGAGGCTACAATAGTGTTTACTCTGGGTTATTTAGTTAATTTTTGCATTGGGATTGCACTTTGCCTACATTGTAGGTGGTCACCATAGCAACAGGTGGCTGCTGGGATTGTAGTCCACGGAGCTGATCAGAGGGCTACCACCCCACAGCAACTTGGGAAAACACTTAGGAGATCTTTACAAGTGGCATCTAAAGCTTCACTTTTTTAAAGTATAGAGGGACTGGTTTTAAATCAGGGGTAAAGAGTAGTCAAGCTTACAGATTAGTAATGAAAATTTAATTCTTCAGAGCAGGTCATGGCGAGTAACCCTGGACCAGCACTTCTGGGTTACTGCCTGTTTCTTGGAGGGCCCCTGTGAGCGTTCGTAATGAGGTTTGGAGGCGGACTAGAGATTCACTGGTCTGTGGCTTTGTGCTGTTAAACTGAGGCAACAATAGTATTTACTGTGGGTTATTTTGTTAATTTTGGCACTGGGATAGTGCTTTGCCTATGTTGTAGGTGGTCATAATAGCAACAGGTGGCTTCTGGGATTGTAGTCTGCAGAGTTGATCGCGGGACTGCCACCCACCAGCAATCTGGGAAAACACTCAGGGAGATCTTTACAAATGGCATCTAAAGCTTCAATTTTGAAAAAATAGAGGGGATGGTTATAAATCAGAGGTAATGAGTAGTCAAGCTTAGATTAGTAATTCAAATTTAATTCTTTAGAGCAGGTTGCAGTGAGTAACCCTGGGCCAGCACTTCTGGGGTACAACCTATTTCCTGGAAGGCCCCTGCAAGCATCAGCATGCAGGGAGCATTAGTGAACACAGGGCGGACGCCGACATGGGCAGAGGCCAGTGTCTACCTTGTCAGCCGGGTCAGGTGGAGAAACTCTACAGGTTAGTGGGTTTGCTTATTCATGTATTGGCTATCTCCTGATATTCCAATAACCAGATAAATATACTCACTAGACAGTTAATTTCTGCTAGTTACTAACACATTGGCCCTTGGAGGACAAATTTTCGTTTTTGGAGTGTGGTAGCTGTAGAATGTTTATCAAGGATGTGGAGGGCAAAACCAATCTGGAATATATTTGTAATAAATGCATTTATATTAAAGCCCTGGAGGAGGAAGTACATGCTTCAAGGGCCAAGATTGATGTTGCCCTAAATACAGCTAGAGGCATCTATAGATAATATTTTTAATGCTGTACTGTATAGCAAACCAATGGATGTTTTAATCAGGGCCACTGGAGAAAAACACAAATTGAAGAATGCAGACACAGTTGGGTATAAATTGTGGTGGGTGGAGAAGAGGAAGACCAGTCAGTGGCTAAAACTAGATCAGGCTCTTCAGACTCTTTACTGGAATGGACAGTGGCGAGAAGGGAAAAAAGAGGCAAAAGAGGGCAAGTGGCATATGCATATACCCTACCACTTGCAACTTGCAGACTCTTTTTCACTGCTAATGGATCTGGGGGAGGGGCTGGATAGAGATTGTGCATGCAGATGGGGCTGAAGCTGTGCCCGATACACCGAGTGGCAACATAGAACATGGTTTAGCACCAAATAGAGTCTCTGTAGTAGATCATAAAGAAGAAAAGGCACAAAGCAGAAGTATAAGGCAGTAGTAATTGGGGCCTCAATCATAAGAAACATGGATATCATTATTTGTATAAGGAAAAAAGAAAGGACTACTGTTTTTTGCTTACCTCGGGTCAAAATTTGTGACATCAAGAATATGACTGATGGTCTGCTGGAAGGGTCAGAAAAAAAAACCTATAGTACTTTTACACATAGGAGTAAACTATATAGGTAATAGACTGGACGATGATATCAAGGCAGACTTTACTGATGTTGGTTGCTACCTAAAGGATAGAGGATGTAAGATAATAATATTGGAGTTTTTACCGGTACCTAGAGTAGGAGTAGGTAGAACACGTGCAATAAGAAAGATCAACTATTGGTTGCAAAATTGGGCAGCATAGGAAGGATATGTCTTTATTCACAATTAGAAAAGGCTTGTTAACAGGAATGATGTGTACAGGAGGGATGGTCTTCACCTTAACTTAATGGGGGCAAGAATTCTAGGGGAGAGACTGAACAAAAGCCTTGAGGAATATTTAAACTTGGATTCCAGAGGTATGGGAATGGGGCATCTGACCACATATCTACAGCAAATACTTCCTATACCAGGGAGAAGTACCCAAGTACATCCATGTGGAGTCCAACTCATTAAGCAAATGTCAGTAAATGGAATTGCCTCTTAATCAACTCAATGAGTTTAAACAGCAAACTTGGAGAACTAGAGGTGTTAGTTGAGCTAAATAACATAACTTGCACTGGAATAATGGGAATAATGAAAACATGGTAGGATAGGGATAACACTTGAAGCAAAGCATTCAAGGGGTACAATTTATTCCGAAAGCACCGGAAGGGCCATATAGGAGGTGATGTAGCCCTTTATATATGTAAAGATCTTTGGGCTTAGGAAGTAAATATCATGACCAGCTCAGAAAATTAGACCCTTTGGGTCAGATTAAGTGGGAATAATCAGGATTTTGTTATAATGGGTGTTTGCTATAGATCCCCAGACGAGGCAGATGAGGTGGACAGTGAACTCGTTGAAGCTATTGAAAATGTTATGGAAAGTCGTAACATAGTTCTCATGGGAGGCTTAAATATGCCAGGGACCAACTGGGATATGGGTGGTGAGGATGATGCTCAGGATAATAAATTGGCTACTAATATTACAAATCTGAACTCCGAGCAATACATAAGGGCACCTACTAGGGGAAACAACACATTAGATGTTGTCTTTAGTGACATGGGAGACATTATTGAAAATTGTCACATAATTGAGCCATTAGGGGATAGCGACCATCAGACAGTATCCTTTAGCATTGACAAACAAACCATGAAAGTCAGTAGATCTTCCACTGTAAAGTGTTATTTATAATAAGGCTGACTTTAACCAAATAAGGGAACAACATAGGGACTGAAAATGGAGGGAGGAATTTGGAAACAGATGTGAACACTGTGTGGAATATATTAGTCAGGAAAATTAAAGATGTAGAGAAAAGATGGTTACCTGACAGGAAAAAATAAGCAAAAAAATGTGATCAAATCAATTTGGCCAAATAGGAGGGGGTTGAAAGCAGTGAAAAGGAAAAGAAAGTTATTTAGGAGAGCAAAGGCATCTGGAGTTGGAGAACATTGGGAAGAACACAGTATATTAGGCATGCAAAAGAATGCAAATCACTTATTAGGGTGACCAAGAAGGAGGTAGAAAAAGATATAGCCAAGAAATCAGGATCCAACACAAAATGTTTTGGCATATGTTAGAAACAAGAGAGCAACAAACAGGACAGTTGGACCAGAGAGAAATGTAACTATTATGAAGGACAGAAAAGCAGCAGAATATTTAGATAATTACTCTGCATCAGTTTTTCAGGAATCCCACCTAGATACGGTTAATATTCAAATTAGTGATGTCACCAGTAACAGTTCATTAGAAATTTCTGTGAGGGAAGTATATGATGCCCTGAAATGTCAGAATATAAGGAAATCCCAGGGGCCAGATAACTTACATCCTATGTTTTTACAAAAAGTGGCCCAGGAAATAGCCAAACCAATAACAGAAATTTGTAGAAAATCCTCAGATCTGGGGGAGGTGCCAGTTGATTGGAGGTGAGCCATTGTTGTGCCAATTTTTAAGAAGAGTAGTAGGGTACAAAGGGAAAGGAATAGGCCAGTTAACCTTGTATCCGTGCTGTGTAAAGTCATGGAGACATTACTAAGAAAATGTATTGAAGATCATTTGACTCTCATGGATTTGTGGGACAAAAACCAGCATGGTTTCAGGAGTGGCAGATTATGCCAGACAAATCATATTAAGTCAGGAGAGCGAACCCCTGACAGCAAATCCAACACAGTGACACAACCCGTTCGACATCCACAGTGTTGATTGGGTTGTCACAGCGATGTGCCGATACACCAACTCCTGATGTTGGCTGCTCTCCCCCGACATCCGCCCCCCCCCAGAGTTGGGAATCTATAATTCCAGAGGTGCAAGGGGCAGAGTCCCCTATGTGTGGGGGGGTGAAGCCCCCACAAACAGTAAATGACTACAGCACCAGTAGGGGGAACCTGTCACCCATCTAACAAGATGGCTGTCCCTGGCACCAGGGAGAAGGATGGTTTGCAATTGATGGAAGACTGTTCCAGGCATCCACCACTCTTTCAGTACAGTAGTACTTGCTCACATCCTTCTTAAATGCCCCCCCTTACAGCTTCATTGCATACCTTCCTGTACTGGTTCACTCCCTCATTTGAAATAGACTCCCCTCCTGTACTCTGTTCACCCCTGTGAGGTACTTGTAGGTCTCTATCATGCTCCCCTCATGGTATACATGTTGAGATCCCTCAGTCTCTCCTCATAGGGCTTTTGATGTAACCCGTGCCATTTGAGTTGTGCTGCTCTGTAGTTCCTCCACCTTGTCCATGTGTACTTTTTGACACCAAACCCCAACTGCCATGCCCTCAACCACTCCTTAAGCTTTCCAAGGTCTCTACTTATTCTTTCTTCCCCCTCCAGAGTTGCCACCCTATTACAGATTTTAGTAGCATCTGCAAAAGCCATACCTTGCCTTCCAATCCTTTTGCAATTTCACTTCTGAAGACATTGAAAATGACTAGTCACAGTACTGAGCCCTGTGGCTCCTTGCTCATCACTCTCCCTTCATTATAGCAAGTGTGGTTTACCATCACCCCCTGTTGCCTAGCCATTAACTATTTTTTTACTCATTTTACCACTTTGTATCCTACCCCAAGACTGCTTAATGTCTTTATCAGTCTCCTATGTGGCACAGTGCCATTGCTGAAGTCCAAGTAGGCCATGCCCACTGCCCTTCCTTGATCGATTTCCCTGGTCACCCAGTTGAAGAAATCAATCAGATTCATTTGACATGACCCCCCTGTGACTCCATGTTGTCTTTCTTCTTGTAACCTGTTGGATTCAAGATGCTTCACTAACCTTTCCTTTAACAGGGTTTCCTTTAATTTATCCACCACTGATGTGAGACTCACCAGACTAGAATTGCTAGCCTTCTCCCAGTTGCCCCACATATGGAGCAAGACTACATCTGCTCTCCTCCAGCCCTCTGAACATTGGCATGATAAATACTGGGATCCATGACATGAAGTTGACAACTTTGTGTCAACACGACATGACAGCGACAAATTTATGTCAACCGCAAGTTGCAGTCAGCATAAATCCTTTGAGAAACTATCTGTTTTTATCGGGGGCTTTGCACCCCTGAATCCCCATGCAGGGGGCTCTGCCACCCACCCACCCCATATCTACAGATTATCAACTCCAGGTTGGAGTTGATTCAGGGAGGGGGGCAAACCCCAAAGAAAGCAGTGTGGTGGTACCGCGGATACATTACAGTGGTAACAGCGACTTGCCATTGTGATGTACTTAGCTATAAAAATGTCGCTGCAGCATCAGCATATGTAAACACTGTACCCGTCTCCTTTATACAGCTGGGTGCTTATATTTCTTTTTCTGTCTCTTTCTTTATTCTGCAATCTGGCTCACAGCAACTCCCATACAAATCTTGCTTCTACAGTTCTGCTACAGTCCTCTACTAACAGCTAAGCTAAGCTAACAGATAACTAAAGTAAAATATTTTTTCAACATTCCTTATTTTTTTTCACACATTTTTATTATAGATTTCCCATACATTTATACAGAGTTCATATATATATATATTCATAATCCATGGGGTGCCAGATAATTTTACAAAAAAAAGAATAAAGAAAAATTTAGCTATATACAGCAGATATAGCGCAACCTATACAATACTGCACTATAGTAACATTAATGGGGGGGACGTCTCTCTCTATTTCTCTCCAACTGTCTCTCAGGATGTCATTCTCATCTTCTACAGTATTATGTTCCCACCAAAGTGTTTTGTGGATTAAGGTTTCTTCAAGGATACTCCACCATTTATCCTCTTCAAAGTTAGGTAGTTGATTTGAGTTCCATTTGTTTAAGATTAATCTCTTTGTAGCCATTGTACCTAAGGCAAAAAATGTTACCTTTTGACTTATTTTTTTGAAAATTAGGCAAATATTGAACAAATAGGCATTTGGTTTCAAGGGACTTTTCTTGTGTAACATGTCTTCTAATATACCTTTCATTTCTCTCCACCTTGGTATTATCATGGGACAAGCTCACAAACAGTGAAATAGATTGGCTTCTGCTCCACAGTCATGCCAACATTTGGTTTTCCCACTTTTGTTTATTTTGGCAATATTTACTGGTGTAAAGTATACTCTGTCAATTATTTTTCTTTGTATGGATTTGTTTTTTGCAGCAAAATATATTTTGTTTGATGGTATTCTTAAGTTTTGCATTGTTGTTCTGGACGTGTTGGCTTCATCATTCCATTTCTGATTTGTTGTGTCTTCAGGTTGCTTACAAAATCCAATCAAAGCCTGATATAATCTAGCAAATGTTTTTTCTTTCCTCTTATTAATTAATTAATTTAGTTTGTTTATTTATGATTGTGGAAAAATCCCTATTTGGACTTACGTCATATATTTTACAGGTATCCTAAAATTTCTTTTTAATTACTAAATAATTAAAGTTGTTTATGTTTCCCTGTTTTTTAATATATATTCTTAATTGTTCATATTCAGGGAATTTCCTCCTATCTTAAATACTTATCTAGCCATCTATTTTGTTTTCTAAAATTATCATTTATTTTAATATTTACACCTGTAGGCCAACAGTAGTGATTTTTCCAAATATTGTGGTAAAGCCTCACTGCTAGGTAGTTTTTTTTTTTTTTGCCTTATTTAAAATGTTTATGACTGATTCAAAAAAAAGGTGTTTGATGGAGTACCCAAGGAGTTAATATAAAAAAAAACTGTCTAGTTTTAGATGACAAATATTGTGATTTTGTATTATTTTTTCATTAATTTAATCTTCTTCTTTGGGGAAAAAGGCCTATTTCCATGCTAAAGCCATATATTGAGACATGGCATAGACATACGGATCTGGGCAACCCATTCCTCCAGACATCCTGGGAGTTGGGGCTGGCAGCATAACCTAGAGGTTAGCATAATGAGTTAAGAATGAGCTTGGTACATCCAGCAGACCTGGATTTGATTCCTACAACCTCTACTTGCATACTGTGTCACTCTGAGCAAGTCACATAACCTCCCCAGTGCTCCCAGGTCACCCCTGAAAACAGGCACGTGGGCCTTAGCTGGTTACCAAAGCCTAAAAAAAACTAAAAAAAATAATAGTTTTGTCCATGCTGTTCTAGGCTTGCCACCTCTCCAAAGGAATTTTTTAAATATTCTTTTCATATTTGAGAACCAGACCATCAAGGGATCACCAAAAATATTCTGAAAGATGTAAATAAAATGTGGTATTGCCATCATTTTTGTTGTATCTATTCTTCCCCATAATGATAGCAAAAAAGTCTGCTAATTTTCCAAAGGATTTGGAATTTTATTTTTGGCTATTTCATAGTTAATAGAGATATTTTTCTTGTGATCTTTTGTAAGTATAATTCCAAGGTATTTAATTATATTGTCTATTTTGAAATCTTTTCGTATGTTACTTGAAATGGTATAATTTGTTTCTGCCAATTGCAAAATTATTGATTTGTTTTTATTTAACTGATATCCTGAAATATTAGAACATTTTTTAACTATACCCAAAGATTATTTTAGGGAAGTATTTATATTTTTATAATTAGTAAGATGTCATCTGCAAATACACTCATCTTCACTTGTTGGTTGCCTGTTTGTACTCCCTCAATGGTCTGACCCTCTCTAATTAAGTACAAAACTGTTTCTAGGCATAAAATAAACAACACAGGAGACAATTGACATCCTTGTCTGACACCATTTTGCATTTCAAATGCTTGTGACAAGTGGGAATTTACTTGGAACTTAACACATGTTGTTTTATACAATAATTGGATTATTTTCTGTATGTTGGGGGTATATTCCATACTTTTAGCACTTCCATGATGTACTCTCTATTTAATATGTCAAACACTTTATTTTCACCATTCCTAATAGTGATGACTGATTCAAGGAAGTGCAAGGTTCTTGATCTTGAGCAGAAAACAGAGATCCTAGCATGCATGAAAAACAGTGAGTCTACAACAAGGCTAGCCACCAAGTATGAGTTCCTCAAGTTGACTGTTAGTGGGCTGAAAAAGCAGGAGGATAAGCTCCAGAAGTTTGCTGCCAAATCCTGTAGGAGAAATGGTTTGCATTATAAAGAAATGTGGCTTGCAAGCAACACAGAAGTCGATTACACAGTCAGGCTATGGTTCGAGAACTAATGGAAGGCCTTTGTTAAGAGTCGTCTTTCAGGAGAAGGCAGACTCCTTTGTGAAAGCATTGCATGGTGAGCATACCAGCTTCAAGTCAAGCCTAGGGTGGATGTGGCATTTTAAATAATGTAACATGATATGGCAGCTAAAGATTGCAGGGAAGCGAAGGTCTTCAAATTCAACTTTGGGGGTATGATATGGACATGTTATAAAATGTCAATGAAACCAACATTTTTCATAAATTCCTCCCTGACAGTACACTAGTGGCTTGCTCTGAATCTGATGCCTTGAAGAAATACAAAATGTTCAAGGACTGGCTGACCCATATTCTCCATACTAATGTTAATGGTGATCATAAGCTAAAGCCACTACACACTGGTAAAGATGACAACCCCAGCTGTTTCCACTACATCAGTCTTTTTGCTCTGCCACTACAATGCACCCATAGCAGCAATTCATGGATGACCAGGCACATTTTTAGGTCATGGTTCTATACTGACTTCATTCCCACAATCAGGCACTATCTCTGCAGCAAGGACAAAATCCTTAAAGCATTGTTGATGCTGGATCAATGTCCAGTTCATCTGAGCATGAAACAGCTGCACTCCAGGGATGGAACAACAACCATTGTCTATTTGCCAGCAAACACAATGGTATGAATGCAGACTATGGATGAGGGTGTTATTGCCACACTAAGAAACTACAGAAAGTAGCTTTTGCGGGAGATCATTTCTAGAGACACCGGATCAGAGCTTATCAGCTTGTCAGTTTTCTTACAGGTTTCACAATGAAAGATATGTGTTATGTCACAGCACAGACATGGGAACAGGTCAGTCTTTAAAGACTTCACAACTGCTGGAGAGATGGATTGGGTCCACTGTTCACACCACCAGAGGATGACAAGGTAAAATTGGACCTCAGAGCTAAAGCTGTACCCTCCCTAGAAGGAGAATATGTGGTGGAGTGTTGTAATAAGGTAAGGAAAGTAAGTAACAAAGCTAAAGTATATAGGGAACCTCCTATCTTGATTAACAGTCAGGTCATAAGGGGAAACTAAAATCTAAGTTATATGTCTCTGCCTCGGGGAATAGCATCTTTCAGTTGAA
This sequence comes from Neoceratodus forsteri, assembly GCA_016271365.2. NCBI lineage: Eukaryota > Metazoa > Chordata > Ceratodontiformes > Ceratodontidae > Neoceratodus > Neoceratodus forsteri. The sequence goes on along the minus strand of CM028132.1, from coordinate 856,816,141 downwards.
GATTTGGAGATCAAGCTGTGCATCCTGTTTACAAATAAAATAATGATTCCAAAATGGTGACATTGGCTCTCTATATGATGGAACTCTGGGAATCGAAGGTTTGGGACCACCATTCTCAAAAATGTATGGAAAAATATTGGCACTGTCAAAGGGAATTCTAGCTGTAGCAGTGTGTGGGGGGGCAGAGCTGGGAAAATCAGACTTAGAATTATTGAATCCTATAAGGATGGTTGCACATTGGATGAAACTGAGCAAACTGTCAGATGATAGACTAGCAAGATTAGCATTTAAAGTAAAGTATCAACTTTGGCCCTATAATTGTTATGATCCCTGGCTTCAGCAGGTCTGAAACATACTGAGAAAAGAGAACTATCAAACACTATAGGATGTCTCTTACAAGAAGAGAGTTGTCTGTGCAGAGTATAGGGATTTGTATAGAAGAAATGGGTTGAAGGTCTTGGCAAGCTACCCTATTAGTCCTTGGTTATCTAAATTGAAATTGAATTGTGAATTTGAGAAATATATAAGGTATATGCTATGGGGTAGTGTTTGATAAACCATTTATTTGAATGAGTTGTTGTTTGACTTCACTGACCTCATGAGTGGTGAAGCCATGAGTTAGTACCGCGAGATCAAACATCAACAAATTCAGATAAATGGTTTATCAAACACTAAGCCCCATAGCATGTTTGATGTATGCAATAGGCCCCAACATAGCAAATGAGGTAGTTTTTCAGCTATTAGTCCTTGTAATTATTTTAAAATAAATTTTAAATGGGACCTTTTTGTTACCTGCCATTTAAATAGAAACATAGAAACATAGTCATTGACGGTAGATAAGGACCACAAGGCCCATCCAGTCTGCCCATTTATTTTTCTACCTTATAAATGTGACATCGGCCTTTGCTCTGTCAATGGTCTATCTATTCATACTCATCTGTATTGCTCCCTTATGCCTATCCCATGCCTGTTTGAAGCCCTGCACTGTGCTCATATCCACCAGTTCCTGAGGTAAGCCATTCCATGCATCCACCACCCTTTCTTTGAAAAAGAACTTCCTCACATTACCCCTTAATTGGCCTCCCTCTGATTTCATGCTGTGTCCTCTTGTCCTGCTATTTTTCTTATATTGAAACATGTTAGATTCTTTCACCTTGTTAATGCCCTTAAGGTATTTGAATGTTTCGATCATATCACCGCTTTGCCTCCTTTGCTTTAGGGTATAACATATTGAGCTCCATTAATCTGTCCTCATATGTTTTCTGATGCAGTCCCTGCACCATTTTGGTTGCCCTTCTCTGGACTGCCTCCATTTGGTTAATGTCCTTGTGAAGGTGTGGCCTCCAGTACTGCACACAGTACTCCAGATGGGCCTAACTAGTGTCTTGTAAAGAAGGATTATTACCTCCCTCTTCTGACTTGTGATACCCCTACTAATACACTCTAACATCCCCCTAGCCTTACCTACTGCTTTAGTGGTCTGCTTGGATAATTTCAGATCATCGGTGACTGCACGTCTTTCCTCGTCTGTTTCCATAGTATCACCATTGCCTGCCACTGATTGGGTAAAGTAGCATAGGAAAATGTCACTGAATGGCCAAAAGTTAAATGGGCTGTGCACATGCACAAAAATCATTTGCAAGGGACTGAGGTGGAAGCAGGACTGAAGAGACCTCTGTGAAAAGAACCAGCAGAACAGCGGCGTTTGAGTTTGGGACACCCTGTCGAAAGTCGCTTCTAACCAGTGTGTGAAGAAGCCCATCAGCGGTAGAGGCATTGTTGTTCACAGTGTCTTCAAGGATGGTGGCCACAAGGAATACTTTATTGGATACTTTTGGATCTTTGCTCAAATCACTGGGAACAATGTTGTTAGTGTATGTATTTTTATCTTCTGTTACAATCTCTGCCAGTGTAACACAAAGCTGCTGGTCGGTTTGTTGCTCAGAAATGTGAAAACAGCTGATTTCTGTCTTGGTTCTAAAATTTACCTTTGGCCTGATTTAACCACTGTGCTAAGGCTAACTTACTACCGCACTGAAACTGTCTTATGTGACAGTTCCTCAAGTCAGTGTGGTGGCTCGTTGGCACTAATGATCATGTGGGACTCTAATGCTGCTGGTGGTGGTTGGCTGGAACTGCATGACTCAGGTATTCTGAAGTCATGCTGGTAGCCCTTACAGACAGTGATTAGTCTATTGTTCAAGTAAACACGATGACTAATTAACTAGTGAAATACATTTCACTTTGAACAGTATACTCGAGTAGTATAAGTACATATAACTCGTCAAATGTTGAATTTCAGCCAATCAGCATGTACCACATCATTTGACAGGTGGTTACCATGACCCACCCCCTCCTGCCACCAGAAGTCTGGCTGTCTATGCAGGAAGTGACATGCATTCGCATCCTCAAACCCAGAAGTCCATCCTTTTTCTACATTGTATGTCCCTCCTCCTCCTTCACCTCTCCTCTCACCCGTGCCGCAGGCTCACACACAAGTCCCTCCTCATCCACCCTTACCCCTCACTTCCATGCCACAGGTTTGCATCTGAGTCCTTCCATGTCAAGCCCACCCCTCGAACACCTGCTCCCTCCTCCTCCTTCACTCTCTCCCCCCACACCCAAGTCCTAGCACCTCCTTCTTCCCCCTCACACCTGTGCCTCAGCATCCTAGCTCGAACCCCAAGTCCCTCCTCCATCCCCCTCCCCTGCACCCAAGTCCCAGTGCCTCCTCCACCCAATCCCTCCACCACTGTTGCCTCCTCCTCCACCACTCCCCTTGCACCCAAGTCCTTGTGCCTCCTTCTCCTCCCCCTCACACCCCAGCCACTGTGCCCTAGCTCAAACCCCGAGTCCCTTCCTCTATCCCTCCTCCCCTTGCACCCAAGTCCCTCTTCCTCCACCCCACCCCTCGAACTCCTGCTCCCTTATCCTCCTCCAACCCCCTCTCCCCGCACCCATGCTGCAATGTCATAGCTGGAACCCCGAGTCACCCTCCTCCAATCCCCTCCCCTCTAACCCCCTGCTCCCCTCCTACTCCTCTCCCCCATTGCACCCGAGTCCTGGTTCCTCCATCCCCTATTCATTCAATGTTCATTCACCCCTGTCATTCTGGGAGTATAAGGACAGGATCTGTGTCAAAGCTATGTGACTTGGATCTTTTCCTAGATTGCTGTATTACAAGTGTACGTTATCATGCAGTGACCACGGAGGGCTATTTGGTGACACTATGTAGCATACTTGTTTTCAAACAAGGTACATATTTTTAAAGAGATAGAAAAAAATATTAATGTCCATTATCAACTTAATATTTAGGGAGACGGAGTAATTCTAAGATACTGCTTGTATGCTTAAATGAAGTGTCTCTGACTTGTTATTTATTTATATAACTAGACAAGTGCAATCAAGGAATCTCTTTATTGACAGGTTATATGTTGTTTGGTTATAGAAACATAGAATTTGATGGTAGATAAGGATCACTTGGCCCACCTAGTCTGCCAGTTCCCTACCTAATAGATAAGCTGCAGATCCTAGTTAACCAACAGCCTACTTCCTCCTACCCCCCCACTAGAATTGTCTTATGCCTGTCCCATGCATTCTTGAATACCCCTACTGTTTTGACTCTATGACCTCCTCAGGAAGGCTGTTCCATGCATCTACAACCCTCTCTGTGAAGAAATACTTCCTCACATTACCTCTGAGCCATCCCTCCATCTTCAAATTGTGCCCCTTGTTCTTGCACATCTCTTTTTCTGAAAGATGCTACTCTCTTGGACTTTGTTGATTCCCTTGAGGTATTTGAAAGTTTCTATCATGTCTCCCCTCTCCCTTCTTTCCTCAAGGCTATACATCTTAAGCTCCTTTAGTCTTTCTTCATATGTCATCTGGTGCAGATCCTGCACCATTTTGGTTGCCCTCCTCTGGACAGCCTCCACCCTGTCTATGTCTTTGCAGAGATGGGGTCTCCAGAACTGTACACAGTACGCCAGATGTGGTCTTACCAACTCTCTGTACACAGGGCCAACAACTTCCTGTTTTCTACTGGTGATGCCTCTCCCTATGCATCCCAGTATCCCCCTAGCCCTCCTTACTGCCTTCTCACATTGCTGGCCCACCTTTAGGTCATCTGATATGACTACTCCAGGTCCCTTTCCATTTTTGTTGTTGTTGTCAGTATCTCACCACCCATTGTGTACTGTTGCCCTAGGTTTTTGTTTCCCAGGTGCATTACTTTGCACTTCTTTGCATTGAATCTAAGCTGCCATACATTTGACCATTCCTCCAACCTTGCCAAGTCCCCTTTTCATCCTTTCCACCCCACCTTGCGTATCAACCCTGTTGCAGATCTTTGTGTCATCTGCAAAGATACATACTTTCCCTTCCAGTCCCTCTGCAATGTCACTTATAAAGACATTAAAAAGGACCGGCCCCAGTATTGAACCCTCGTTTCTTCACTGTGGACTCCATTTACTACTACTTATTTTTGTAGTGTTTGTAATAATTTTTGTCTTGTTGCCTGTATGCTTGAAATGAAATGTCACTGCTTTTGTTACATATAGAAACAGACTTTGATGACAGATAAGGATCGCTTGGCCCACCCCAGTCTGCCCATTTCCCTACCCATTCGATACGCTGCAGATTCTAGTTAACCAACAGCCTACTTCCTCCTACCCCACTATAATTGCCTTATGTCTGTCCCATGCATTCTTGAATTCCCCCATTGTTTTTGACCCATAACCTCCCCAGGAAGGCTGTTCCATACATCCACCACTCTCTCTGTGAAAAAATTCTTCATATTGCCCCTGGAGCCCCCCCTCTATCTTCAAATTGTGCCCCTTGTTCTTGCACATCTCTTTTCTGAAAGATGCTACCTCTTGGACTTTGTTGATTCCTTGAGGTACTTGAAAGTTTCTATTATGTCCCCTCTCCTCCTTTCCTCAAGGTATACATATTAAGCTTCTTTAGTCTTTCTCTCATATGGTTTCTGGTGCAGACCCTGCACAATTTTAGTTGCCCTCCTCTGGACTGCCTCCATCCTGTCTATGTCCTTGTGGAGATGGGGTCTCCAGAACTGCATGCAGTACTCCAGATAGGGTCTCACCAACTGTCTGTACAGAGGAATGACAACTTCTTGTTTTCTACTGGTGATGCCTCTCCCCATGCATCCCCCCACCAGCCCTCCTTACTGTCTTCTCACATTGCCTCCATACCTTTAAGTCATCTGATATGACTACCCCAGGTCCCTTTCCATTTTTGTTGTTGTTAATAGCACCTTCCCCCCACATTATGTACTCTTCCCCTGGGTTTTTGTTTCCCAGGTGCACTACTTTGCACTTCTTTGCATTGAATCTAAGCTACCATACTTTTGACCATTCCTCCAACCTTGCAAAGCCCCTTCTCATACTTTCAAACCCCTCACTTTGTGTATCAACCCTGTTTCAGATCTTTGTGAAATCTGCAAAGAGGCATACTTTTCCTTCAAGTCCCTCTGCAATGTCACTTATAAAGACATTAGAGAGGACTGGCCCCCAGTACTGAACCCTGTGGTACCCTGCTAGTAAACCCCCTTTCTTCAGAGTGGATTCCATTTACTATTACCCTCTGTGTCCTGTTGTCCAGCCAGTGTTTTACCCAGGCTACCATCCTGGGACCCACTTCCAGGCTGGCTAACTTGTTTATTAATCTTTTGTGTGTGACTGTGTGAAATGCCTTGCTAAAGTCTAGGTAGACCATGTCTACAGCCCCTCCCTGATCTACTACTTTGGTCACACAGTCAAACAAATCTATTAGATTTGTCTGACATGACCTTCCCACTGTGAATCCATCTTGCCTTGAGTACTGTGCCCCACTGGCCTGTAGGTACTCAACATTTTTTCTTTCACAAGTGATTCCATCATTTTCCTTACCAATGAGGTCAAACTAACAGGTCTGTAGTTTCCTGCCTCTGCCTTGCACCCACTTTTGTGAAGGGGAATCACATCCACCTTCCTCCAGTCCTCAGGTACCACACCATACTCCCATGATTTGTTAAAAAGGGTAGTCAGTAGTTCTCCCCTTAGTTCTTTTAGAATTCTGGGGTGAATCCTGTCAGGTCCCATTGCTTTGTCCAGTCTTGAGTTTTGGAGTTCTTTCAGGACCTCTTTCTTTGTAAATGGACTAGTATCAACCCACTACCCAGAGTGCTTCTATTGTTTGGTTTAGGTCAGGGGTTCTCAAATGGTGAGGCCAGCCTCCCTGGGGAGGCCCCAACCTGTTCCAGGGGAGGCTCAAGCAAGTCTTGAAAAAGTATTATATTTCAATTTGGAACTTTATAGATTTTGTGTGACAGAATAAGGCAAACTGAAAGAGAATAACAGTAGGTGAATATATGTATTTATTCACAAGTCGGTGACCAGGGAAGGAATTGTACACTGAGCCATGGCTTATTTCAGGTGTGCCCAGGGAGGGGTAGAGAGACAATACAATTCAAAATGTAACTGCAGAACACTCAAGCAATACAAAATGAATAAAAGTGCAAAAAATTACGAACAATAAACGAACAATGCGAGGAACAATTCATCAATTAGACTGGCAGCAGAGTTGTCCAAATACAAGGGTTAACCATACAGGTACTAGGAATACAAGCGGGAGGGAGCAACATGAACCCTGAGAAGTTGCTTAAGAGCTGGGTGAGAGGGAGAGAGGCAGAGGTCGGCAGGAAGGTTATTCCAGTTAGAGGGGAAATAGAAAAATCAGTCTGACCCATGAAAGTATGGCAGTAAGGGGTAACAGTGGTTTGAGAGTCAAAATATTGGAGCAAGTATATTGTCCTGTTTTGGGGGGGGGTTACAATAAGCTTAACAACATGAGAGCCAACTATGCAATGAGATTTCAATTTATTCCCGATGTACTGTGAAAAGTTAACTATTTTACTATGGGGAGGCCCAAAAATATTTCAGTATTTTGGGGGAGGCTCAAGATCTTTTCCATGGCTTAGGGGAGGCTCACTATGACAGAGTCTGAGAACTGTTGGTTTAGGTACATCCCCCTTCTCTTGTTGTATATGTGTAACATGGAAAGTGCAGTTAAGGGACCTCCTTGAAAATGAGTTTAGCTCAATGGAGCTCCATCCCTGTTCATATTTTATGAATAAAAATGTTTACTGCTTACTTGTGTTATGTCCTATTAATATTACTCTACAAAACAGTGTGTGTGTGATTAGCCAACTCTTAGGAAAAGAAAAACATCTCTACTCTGCTTTGGACAGAAAAATTACTTTAAAAATCTTACCTTGCTTGTAGCAAAAAAAATATGCCCCAACTTTTGTCAAGGGTTGCAAACATATAATTCTTGTTAAGTCTGATGATTCAGGGAAACAAATTACCCTTTCAATACAGAATGAAAATGATATAAAATCTACTGAATGCATTTAGAAAATGTCTGCTGTGTATTAAGTCCAAGAGAAGTGCAAAATGTGGTTATTTGTTGGAATAGCAAGTGCCTAATAAGTCTGCATATCTTATAGAATGAAGGTTTGGAGACTAGATGTCTCTGTAATCATTGCTTCATTAGAAGTAAAATGACTAGATTCTGAAATCATTGCTTCCAAGTACATTTTTATCATTTTGCTGGCATCCAGTAAACCAAACTGCTTTGAATATTGATAAGCTTGTCATGCATTCTTAATGAATTAGCTCTGGAAAGCAAAGAGATCATTGGACATACATTTACATGTGGAAAGGTACTTCTGTTAAATCATACATGGGGGGGCTTGTTAGCAAGCTGGGGTACCCCGATGTGCTCATCTTTTACAGAATAGAATGAGACACAGATTTACATGTGAAAGGATACTTTTGTTAAATCATACACAGGGGTCTTTCGTTTGCGAGCTGGGAATGTAGAGGCATGTCTTACATACATAAGAGAATGCCTTTGTTAAGAGTGTGAGAGATTAAGATGAATGGCAATAAATGAGTATGATATTGTTGACTACACAATAGAATGGTACAAACATTTACATAGTAGGCATCTGTGAACTGCAGTTTCTCACAAGTTGATAAAAAGTGTATTGTTTCTTTTTCATGAAAAGAAATGGGAGGGGGTCAGATGATATTCACTGCATAAAGGCTGAAAATGTACCAGTGGGCAGAGACTCAGAGAACACAGTTTACATTTCGAGAACTGCAAAATGGCATGCGGTGCCAAAACTGCAGCTTCACACTTACATGTGAACGTTGAAGAGCATGGCACCATTGTAATGTGTGGATGCTAGTCAGTTGTCCAGTTCACTTCTTTCTTTAAGGAGAAAAGGAACTTGGTAATTTGGTGGGTCAGGTGCCAGAAGAGTTAATCAGAGAGGATAGTCCAGGTGCTGCTTAGGATTAATCGGTGCAGAGTGAGGAGAGAGAGAGAGAGAGAGAGAGACCGGGCTCTGGAGTTGGGGCTCGGGAGTCGAGATGGATACACGGTCTGTCCAATCAGGACTACACTCTTGCGGTTGGTCAGGCAATTGGGTCAGGAGATCAAGGGAGTGAACCCTTACCACAGCATAGGTAGGCAACATTACCAGTTACCCTATGCTGTCATAAAATCCCAGAAATTTTGTTTTCTCTTTTTTTCAGGATCTCTCTAATTTCTTGCTGCAACTTTTCTGATCCCTTTCACTTTATTCTTGGCCATGAGTGCCATCCTTGTTGTCACAAAAATCTGCAAAATGTTGTGTCTTTTGAGATCTCTGCCTAAGATCATAATCTACTACTAAGGGTGCATACAAAGGATGTAGGAGCGAAGAATGCTGTAAGCCCATAATGGCTCCTTTCATTCACTCATAATACAATAGAGTATGTCCTTGCAATATATGTGCATCTAATTTATGTTTGAATTCTAGTTTATCCTTACTAATAACTACTTGCAGGGGAAATCTGTTCCAGGAGTTCACTACTCTTTGGGTATAAAGTGTCTCCCTTCTATGTGTATTAAATCCTTTTGGTCTTATCTGTAAGGGATGGCCTCTTGTACCCAGCCTGTCAGTTTTATATTCAAAGCCCAGCTCACCAAACAGATAGTCTTCCTGAATTATGTCATGACATAACGGGAGATCCCTTCTCAATCTCCTAGTTTCTAGAAACATCAGATCTAATTCAGTTAGATGCTCATTGTACATCATATGACTGATGTTGTAAATCATCTTTGTTGCCTGTCTCTGGACCGTTTCTTTCTTAAAAATGTCTCCTTTATTAATTGTTCCCCACACTGGACTTCTATAATCTAGAAGGTGCCTAAAATATGTTCTGTATAATGGTAGGATTGCCTTTTGGTTTCTGCTCCTAACATTTCTTCTGACGATTCATAGTAGTCTTTTGGCCTTTGCCACCTGTACTTCACAGTGGGATTTAGAATTTAACTTGCTATTGATAATCACTCCCAGGTCACGCTCCTCTTCCAATTCCCTGACATCTGTGCCATCCATGGAATATCTATATCTTTGTTGTCTACCAAGATGTATTGTGCAAGATTTATCTTTATTAAATTGCATTCCCATTTCTCTAGCCCAAGCCAGGATTATATTGAGGTACACTTGTAGGGAGGCCCTATCTTCTTCAGTTTGTACCACAACACTTTATTCATCAAGACCATATGGCATACTGCATGTGACACATGCTAGAGTACTTTGGAAAATCCAGTCCATGACCCATTATTCCAGTTTATCTTTTTTCTCAGTTCTTAATAAAGTTTCAAGTTTATTTGAGCATAGACTTTATAATTACATGTAAATTAAACTGTTACATCAATAATACTATTTTACTTTCATATCACAAATAATAGAGTTGGAGCAAAACATGAAAAATCTCTGCAGGTACCCCGAATTACTGCTTATTCTATTCAACATGTGCAAATCAAGTATCATAATCATTTGAAGGCACTTCAGTTCATATTAACTAGACTGGTGTCAGAAACTGTACATACTGTACATCACATGGATTAAATATAGAGAGTGGATAATCTGTTCCTTAATCCATTTGATCAGATTAGTTTTATAAATTATTTTCTTCCAGTTTCACAATGTCTCCTGAAAACTTATGTGTGTCACCAAACTGAGTTACTTTCATCTCCCTGTCATCTGACACTTGCTATCCATTGTCTTGTCATTGTCTTTTGAGGAGCAGGAACACTTCAAGTGAAATTTATTAATTCCTTTACTACACACTGGCTTATAAAGGGCAGTGGAAGACTTATTTGGCAGCAGCAAGTACATATAGATCACAATACAGTTTAAATGGAATAAGTGGAGCATAGAACCAGGTCCATGCAAGCAGATATACATACCCAAAGGGACGAAGTTACTGATTGAAGGCAGGTGTCTTAAATTGGTCAGGAGATACATTCTCTTCTTTTACAGTCGGACCATACATTTGTTCCTAATTATTTTAGTGTTAGGGCACAACAGTACAAACTGTTTCAAAGCAACCACAGTATTAAGCTGGCATCTACAAATTGTATGATTATCATATTTTAATTCACTCTTGTTTTAGCTCAGACTATTGTTTAAATAAATCAATAAATGAATTTAACATACATTTTTACAAACACTGCGAGTAACTGGGTGTCACATCAGTAGGCATCACAATGAAGGAGGCAAACCTGGAGTTGAAGAGCACCATTTTCTGGCAGTTGGCTCCTCTGAACCAAGAATTACAACCACTTCCCCTTCATCTTCCAAAGCTCAGAAAATTGCAAGATACGGACTGTATAAGTCCAGGTGGGGTAAGGTACCAGTGGTGGGCTCAGGGACTTTTGTAAAAATGAGCACAATTGTTGCTCTTTAAGGTGTTCTGTCAGTGCTTGTTTGATTTTATCATTCAAACTTGGAATTAAGGTGTTCTGTTAGTGCTTGTTTGATTGTATCAGGACTGTATTTGTTTCTAGCTGTACATGGGAGGCTTTTTCATAAAAAGATACCTAATCCCTGAAAGATCTTTTGCCTTAGTTCAGATTGAATTTTGGCAATGCTGGGAACTATTTACTTGAAAAACATAGAACTTAAACATAGTTTATAAATCTTACTAAATTGAAAAGTGATGTAGGAGCTTTTTTGCCTAAGATAGATATTGAACCAACTTGTATGCTCTGTCTGTAACATGGACTGCTGAGGGAAAGGCTTAACATCTCATCTGTCTTTCAGATGAGATGTTAAACTGAGGTCCCATCTGCCTGGACTGGTGGTAGTTCAGGTGGATGTTAAAGATCCCATGGCACTTATCGAAAAGAGTAGGGGCATTTTCCCAGTGTCCTGGCAAAATTTCCCTCTTTCACTAAAAATAACACGAACAACAGCTTAATCTGATTCAAGGTCAGCTGGCATTCATCTGTGTCTCCCTCCCCTGGGTCATGCCTGAAAATAGGCAGGATTTGTCTAGTGCACTTACCCGGTCAACAAAAACTAAGTAAATAAATAAATAAAACATGGCATCCACTGTGCCATTATGTGTCGATCTTAAATCATACATTTCATCCAGTATTCATGACACTTGCACACCATCTTTCATATTCACTGGCAACTGCAGAGAGGGGGCAGGTGGTGGAGGGGATCAGCTGTTTATGGTACCCCCCCACCTCGTGGTGTCTGATCTAGCTTGGTGAATCTTACACAAACTAGATCAAGTCCCCCGCTTCCAGCTTCCCTGTCAATAACTGCAGATGCCTTTTTTATCATGGTTGCTGTGCATTTGTGCTCAACAAAAAAAAAGCGAGACTATGTTTTTGTTGCAAATTATAAATAATTGATTTTTTAGTAGCCAATATTTATTTATTTATTTATTGAATTTTGATGACCAGGTAGGCCCACTGGGCCCCAGAGGTCCCTTTTTCAGGGGCGACCCGGGAGTTACAATACAAGACTTGGTAAGCAGTAGAACATATATTAGTTATTGGCATGTGACATTCTTACATGTATATACAGTAGCGAAGTATTCTTAGCGATTACATTACATTATTTCAGTGCAACATATGACTGTATCTCTATAAAAAAACTCCTTGGAAGTTCACGTGGGGAGAGGCCACAGAGGCGTTAGTGCTGCCAGACTAGGGTTAAGGTGATAGGCGTGTGGTGAGTGGCTGGCAGGGGTAGAGGGGTGAGGGTATCATAGCATTGGTATTTACCGTTGCCAGCATATGAGTCTTGAGTCTCGAGGGAAGCACTTAACGGATGTGGTTTCGACCTCCAATGGGAGGTTGTTACAAAGGAGGGGCAGCATGAGAAAAGGACATATGTCCTGCCTTGGTCCTAACCTTAGGGACCTCTAGGAGAGTTTGACCTGAGGTCCATAGGTTACACAGATTTTGCTTAACAGTTAGGAGTCTCTCAAGACACGGGGGGGGGGGCGAGGAGCCGATTAGCTTATTTGCCAGGCAGAGTACCGGGTACTTGAGGCGAGCATCGAAAGATGGGCAGCTAAGTTTAATGCTGAGCTCATTATTTATTTTACAGTGTATCCCTTTTCTGGGGAAGGGGGCATTTCTGCAGCCTTAGACGTATTTGCCGATGTTGAATAGTTATTAACCCTTTTAAATAGTTCTTTTAGGAGAATGAGTCGAATGTCTTGTTTATTCTTGGACCACATCTCTGTGGAATATTCTAATGCAGTAGTCATATGCCTGTTCCCTTTGCAAGCAAGTTGTATTCTGAGCCTTTGAGCAATATTATAGTGATTGGGTGAGGCAGACTTTTAATTGCATGGGAACCTGTGTGGGTTTCTGACCAAACAGCTGTCTGGAGATTAAATGACTGTCCATTGAGATCTGTCACAAAATATCTTTGGCTATCTTTGGTGCTACTGCAGTGACATGCCCCCCCTTCCTCCCTGTCCAGCAGCTGCTGGTGCTGAAATGCAAATATGCAAGAGAGCTGAACATATGAGGGTCATGGGGTTTGGGCTGCAAGAACTGTACAATACTAATTTCTTTTCCAGAGTGGTACTGCAGTGAGAGCAATTCATTCACTCATGCACACCCCTATTTTTATTGTATTTTCAATTACTACATGAAGTTTTATGTATTGCTGCTCAGCTCATTCCTGTTTTTGGCAGGATACCTTCCAGATATTTAGAAATTTGTGAAGAGCTGATTGTCTCTGAAGCATGGTTGTGTATTTTTTTTTGATTATAACTTGTTTCATTTTTGTCCCTTGCTACCATGTTTCAGAGAGGAGGCAGATAGATCAATTGTGCATATTGGGGGAGGGGTCATGAAATATCTGAACTTTTACCTTGATTACATAATTTGTATTGCATTCGGTGATTATGTATTGTGCTTTTTACTTAAAGGAACATATTCATGTACAGTGGCAGACATGTTTTGGAAGCCCATGTAAAGTCCTTTTAATTGAGGTATGGGCATACCTGTAGCTGGAAGCAGTCCAGAGATATAGGTGACTGAGTCTGTGAATTTAAATACTACATTAGAACCATTCTTAGAACCTTGTGACATCAGTGATGATCAAGCAGTGCTTAACTCAATGCAGTTAGGCACTTCTCAATCGCACTGACATCACAAGGTTCTATGAATGGTTTTAATGTAGAAGTTACATTGCACAGACTCAGTCATCTATATCTTTGGACTACTTCTAGCTACAGGTATGCTCTATGCCTCAATTAAAAGAACTTGTCATGGGCTTTCAAACTATGTCTGCCACTGTGCATGAATATGTCCCTTTAAGCCCTGGGACTGCATTGCAGTATGTCAGATTCCTGTAGTGTGGAGAGTCACATGCCACTGGCCTGTGTTGTAACTATAAATGGCTGAGATACCCTGGGAAATATGAGTTGACTGATTTCCACAGTCTTCAACTGGGTCAGTTTATTCTGAAACAAGTGGTGGGCTTCTTAAATTCAATTAGTCTGTTAGGGTTTTACTGTTATGCATGAAATGCAACTCCCCATCAGGGGCTGGATTCTAAAAGGGTGTCAAACCATTGCATTGCCATACAGTAGTTGTGCCAAGGGTAAATGCCACAACTACACCTACATTTACAGTCTTGGATACAGTTGTGATAATTCAACTTTAAAGCTTGAGGCTAAGTTTAGCTGCAAGTTGCATTTCAGAAGTCCCAGCATTGATGCACGCTAGACCACAGAAAAGTAGTGTAGTGGTTGTCCATTTGACGCATGGCATAGAAAATCCTGGTGTTTTACTGCAAGCACAGTGCTCCTCATATTGGATGTACCTGGTGCTTGCATATAAAATCCAGCCCATATTTTAATATGGCAATCTGATCTTTAAAAGAGCAGTATTCCTGGAGCTTGTACATACAGTATACAGAATCCAAACAAACAGAAGAGGGAATGAAATAAGTGCTTTAGCTGGAATTTGAACCCAGTTGTAAAACCAGCTGTGCCACCAAGGTAGCTGGAATCCTGGGACTCCCAGAAGCACCTAACCCTTTCTATAATGTACAGCCTGATGCCTCACAGATGCTTACATTTTTTTTTCACAGGGGTGTGTTGGCATTTTACAGAGAGGGTGTGGTGTGCACATATATAGAATCCAAATAAACAGAAGAGAGTAAGGGATTAGTACCTTGGCTGGGATTTCTCTCTTCTGTTTGTTTGGATTCCATACATGCTTACAACACACTGTTGTGAATGTAAATGTAAGCACCTATGCAGCTATACATTACAGAAAGGGTAAAGTGCTTCTGGGAGTCCCAGACTTCCAGTTGCCTTGGTAGCACAGCTGGTAATGCAATTGGAATGATATTCAGGGCAGCCTGAGTTCAAATCCCAGCTAAGGTACTTATTTCTTTTTCTTATTTGTTTGAAATATATTGTCACCTGAACAGTTGCTGTTCATGTGATGTGCTTGTGACCATTCAGCAGGCTACTGTTTGTCCCGGTTTGGTCTTGTATTTTTATGTTCTCACTAGGTATGTGTCCTATGCTGTAGGTGGCGTAAGATAAGTGTTTTTTCACTGTAGTATCATGTCAGCCAGCAGGCTTTTTTCTTTTACTGCCACTAGTGGCACAGTCATCTATGGTACTCTTGGCACTCCCTAAGACTTTTCTCTCCACACTTGTCATTTCTCATGTTTATACATGATTCAAGGTGATCTTTTTGTATCATTGCAGCATTCTGTACAGTGATTCTTCTGGATAGAAGTGTGCATAGTGTGGATAGTCTCCTACGGTATTACCTACTGTAGTTGTCACACTAGCTATTGAGTTGTACACCAAACAGACTGACTACTTGAACCAAGACCAACCAATTGTTGTTTTGGTGTTGCATGCTATAATTTGCCTGAACTAACTGGTAGCCTGCAACTGTTGACTATTGTATTTCACCGTTTTGAAGCCGCGGCTTCAATTGAAAACTTCAATTTTGACGCAAGGCTTTATTAATTTGAGGGCAAATACTTTTTGAGGGCAGCTTATATTGCTAAGGAGGTGATTGGTGTTAAGGGAATCATAGTTGCACTTTCTGACAATGGCTGGATGAATGAGGCACTAACTTTGAAATGGGTTGATAGCATTTGGGGGGTGGCATTGCGTTTAGCAGGCACATGCTAGTCTGGGACACATTCAGGTGCCACATTTCACCTGCTATAAAAAAAAATTGCTGAAAAAGAAGAAAGCCATAATGGCAGCAATCCCCGGTGGGTGTACAAAACTTCTACAACCCACGGACATGTCCTGGAACTCTCCCTTTAAAGCTTGGTACTGCAAGTGCTATGATATGTGGCTCATGACCAAGGAGAGGGAAATGACAGCAAGAGGGAACCCCAGAGCCCCTTCCAGGGCTAAAATGCCAGAGTGGATCAAAGAAGCTTGGGCTGCTGTGACAAAAGACAATATTATGAAGTCCTTTAAGGTTTGCAGAATCACATCTACTGATCTAGATATGATCCGCTGTACCAGGCAAGATGGTACGGCATTTGATGCTCGAGAACCCATTGCTCAGAAGTTGTCAACTCTGCATGGTAAGTGTTAATTCCTTTAGTTTAATGTACAATGCTCAAAACATAGTAGGTACTAACCAGTTTTTTTTCTTAGGTCCTGGTTGTAGCATGGCATCCCAAGAATCAGACTTCTGTGATGAAGATACTGAAAGCTGCTAAGAGCTAGATGCTGACGCTGATGTTGACCCTGACAGCGATGATGAAGTGGATTAAAGTCCACAGTACTTCACTGAATCCACTGATTTTACTTGCATAAAAACAAAATAAAAAAATTTATGTCTTGAGAGAGAGCTGTCTACTCCTGTTATTGCTTGTTTGCGAGTTTGACGTAGGACCATGTGGTTTCAGCGAATCCAAGCACACTTATACCACATGGTAGCAACCTGATTACAGTATCACTACTATGAGGAATGGAGAAGGGGAACTAAGGGGGTATCACATCCTGGTACTTACAGTAAAACACACATTTAGATTGCATGACCTCAGGCTACTAAATGAGGGCAGCTTGTATTGATAATATTGAAATTCACCCCTGGCTACTATTTGAGGATGGATACTACCTGGGGGCGGCTACAAAATGATGACATATGGTATTTAGTGAAAATGTCTTTGTCTAAGAAAGACACAAAAGAATTCAAAGCAACTATTGGTACTTGATTTATTTGCAAGAAAAAAAAGTACAAGTGATAGTACAAGTTCAGATTCACAGAAGAAAATAAGACAAGATGAAGATATTAATGCATCAATCCACAAGCCTGATACAGATACCAGTGCAGTTGCAGTTTTCTTCTATGGCCCCAGGCATTTCATTTCTTTGTATCTCTGAAACAGCAATAACTCATCATTGTCATGTACTGTTGATGGGCAGTCATTATGACTACAACGATGTTGCACAGCCAATACATCATTGACATCCATTACTGAATGTGGTGACACAGACAATTTGCCAACTGACATATCAGTTTGTCCATACCAACCTCCAGTGTAGCCCAAATGTAAATTTCCTGTGACAAATTTTTTAAAATTTAATGGTGATTACAAAACTCATAAATGGATTGAATATTCTGTAAAGAGGGAGGCTATATATTGCTATGCATGCAGGTATTTTACTAACGCTTGTACAACACTTGGAGGTGGTGGTCATGAACGTGGAAATGTTCCTTTTGTTGACATTGTTTTTTGTAATTGGGAAAAAATTGGTTGTGCTTTATAAAAAGCACAGTGAATCTGAGAAAACACAAAGTTTCTGTTGTAGCTTGGTCTGAATTTAGCCATATATGATCACTCTTGTCTCATCAGTCAGTTGCTGGAAGGGTTGAAAAAACTAGGGACATTGAAATTGAAGAAAATCACCAGTATGTAGAACTTCTTCTGTGCACTGTCTATTTCTTAGGATGACATGGTCTTACTTTCAGAGGTGGTGATGAATCTGTGGATTCTGAGAACAAAGGAAATGTCATTAAATTCCTGGAAACAATATCTGCCCAAGATTCAAAGTTAAAAGAAAAAAAAAGTCTAGACAATATGGTCACTATACCTTTCTATCACAATGATATGATTAATGTAGTTGCAATGTTAATTAGAGAGAAAATTGTGAGTAAAGTTACAAAATACTTTTGTATTCTGGTAGATGAAACTAAACATGTTTCTCGCAAGGAACAGCTTAGCTTTGTCATCTGTTTTGTTGACAGTGAAGGTAATATTTTTGAAAACCCACTAGGCTGTTATCACATGAGAAAGCTTGATGCTGCTAGTCCGGTCGCAGTCATCAATGAAGAAGTACATACTGCCAGTCTACTACAGAAGCACTGTCTGGCACAGTGTTATGATGAAGCCTCGGTAATGAGTGGGTGCTTCCATGGAGCACAAGCAAGGATAAAAGAAATTGCCCCTCAGGTTGTTTATATCCACTGTCTTGCACATCACCAGAATCTTGCTTTAGTTCAAACAATCACCAATATACCAGAGATAAAATAATTTTACAGCATTTTACAGGCCTTTTTCAAAGTTTCCTAAGCTATGAATTGTTTGTTAAAGCACAAAATGAAGAAGGATTACACTTCCTTGAATTAGAGCAACTTACTGGTACTTGCTGGTTTTATTGGTACAGCTACATAAAAAAGTTCCAGCTGTGTCTAGAGTTGATTATTGTAACACTTCAAGCTATTCATTCTCAAAGTACTGACAGAGATGCAAGTTCTGAAGCAAAAGGCCTTCTGTTCAAAATTTAGACTTTCACCTTTGTAATAACACTTTACAGTTTAGAAACAACCTTACGGGAAATGTAATCACTCTCTGAACAGCTTCAGTGAAAAGATCTGGATTTTCCAAAAACATGTGATCTTCTTCAGTCATCAAAAGGTGATCTGTTTTCTCTTCAGAATGACTCAATGGTAGAAAATTTATGTTGATGCCAAACAAGCTGATGAGCACTGTGGCACTGATTAAGATTGATGCAGATGCTTGAGATTGATGTAGATGCCAGTAACCCCCAAAGTAGACTCATGTATAATCAGTTGAGCCAAAAACTAACTGAATTTTATGTTTCAACCACGCTGGGTAAAATGACCTTCAATCTGGAAAATCCAGAAAATTCTCCAAGATCTAATATTGGCATGCTTAAACAAATATACCTTGCCTACCTCAATCAGTTTCTTATTGAATTGGATTCACATTTCACAAATAATCTGGACCTCTTAAAGGCTATTGCAGTCTTCAATCCAATCAAAGACAGTTTTCTAAAATAGTCTACCGTAAAATTACTGGCTGAATATTATCCAGATGTGAAGATTAACACACTTGTATTAGAGTATTTTAAATCTTGTCCTAGCCCTCCCTGTTACCACAGCCACAAATGAGCATTTCTTTTCTTGCATGAAAAGAGTAAAAACCTATTACAAAACAGTTGTGGAGACAGATGGCTCAGTGACTTAATGATGGTGACCTGTGAGCTGTTGGAGGTGAAGCAGCTGGATCTTTCTCTAGCTATAAATAGATTTGCTAGTACACTAGAAAATGTGAGCACCCAAACCAAGGACTGATATAAAAAGCATTTCTTTTAATAAAGTGCAAGTGCAAAAATCTACTGGCTCACATACCGTTATGGAAAACTGCAAGTGGGCAGAAGAGCAAACAAACTCTTGCATTTCTCTCGGCATACTGCCAAGCTTCATCAGAGATGGCTACATAGTAATATGTGTTCACTTATATAGAGCTACCAATTACCCTCATGCAAATAAAACACTAGCAGCTTTGAAATGCCTGTATTTCTTAACAACAAGATTGAGTAAGCCCTGGCACATACTAACTGTAATTAAAAAGACAGTCACATAATAATGAACAATGCAGATATGGAACTACTCATTCTACAATGGCACAAAATAAATAGAAGCATATTAAGTACATTTTGTAGATAGTACATTTTACAAAAACGGCTGATAAGTCAATGCTGTCATTCAGACCCCGCCCCCCCACTCTCATTTCAAACGTACAAAAATGTTCTCATTGACCAATCATGCATTCCAGACTGCCCCCCTTGGTCCCACTGAGCTCTTTTCCAGTCCAACAAATCTGATAGAATGTGTTGTGTTGCATTAGTCATGTCATTTTTTTCTAAAGCCCTGACATGTTCTCCTGTTCTGATCCAAAACTCTCTAGTAGTCCTACCAATATAATAGTAACCACAAGAGCACTGGATCATGTAAGCAACCCCTGAAGTATGACACAAAATTAAATCCTCAATTTTGTAGGGTTTGTTGGAGGCTCGATTAGCAAATTGTTTCATTGCCTTTATATATGGACAAAACTTGCATTTTCCACGTCATTGTGTCACTAGGTGGTTGTGTAGACCACAGGGTATTTGGTGATTTCACATTTGGCAAGCGGGACTTCACTACTTTTTCTTTAATAGTGGTTGATTGTTTATAGATTATTTTTGGACCCACCCCCCACATGGGTGTGCAACCTTTCATCAGCTGATAATATCCCCAGTTTTTTAGCAGAATATCCATCAACTGATTTGTTCCTGTACTATAACTAGAGACAAGCCAACAAACTCTGAAACTTTCTGCTGAATGATCTTGTCTCTGTTTAAGGACAAGTGTGTCACTGCATGCCATACTGTCTACTTCAAGTATTGCTTAACCAATAACAGCTCTGTTATACCACATCTGTTGGAAACATTCTATTTGTGCACGTTTATGTATATCATAGTTCTATCTCATGGTGTAGTTCCTAAGGGTCCAAAAAGGTTGTTCCTCTTTGTTGTTCAGAATATGTCTAGGATGACAACTGCTAGCCAAAAGGAGACTATTTCAATCTGTGGGTTTGGTGAATAATGATGTTGCAACATTACCTTTCCCCATCTTGAAAATGTTCAAGTCAAGGAAGGTAATCTCACTGTCACTAATGTTAGCTTTAAACCACAAGTGTGGATTGGTATTCTGTAACCAATCAACAAATTCAAAAAATAGGTCCTGTGTTCCTTCCAGACAATAAGTATGCCATCTAAAACATGGTGCCACAAATTCAGATATTGGATATATGGATTTGTGGCATCATCATAGGCAACCTTTTTTTTTCCAATTGCCAACATATAAGTTAGCATAACTAGGAGCCATGGTGGCCCCCATAACTGTGCCATTTATTATCTGTAAAAGGTATATTGAAACAAAAACATATGTGTGTGTAGCAACAGACTTGCTAGCTTAACCAAATAATCAGTTGGCACCCTCTGCCTTTCCTCTCTCGAATCTAGAAAAAATGCTAATGCTGCTAAGCCACCATCATGAGGCACATTTATATATAGTACTTCTACATCTAAAGTGGCAAAATATCAGTCATCTTGCATATCCACATTTTCCACCAAATTTATAACTTGTGTGAAATCTTTTAAATACAATGGTAGCATGTGTACTAAAGGCTGTAAATACCCATCAACAAAAGTAGACAGGGACTCAGTTAGCCATCCCCTCCCTGAAATGATTGGCCTCAAAGGAGAGATGACTGGATCTTTACGCAACTTAGGGAGACTATATATGGTCAGTGTCACAGGAGAAGAAACAGTTTAATGCACTGAATTCCATGTCTGTAATGAACACACTATGTAAACCTTCATTCAAAACTTCATCAACATTGCACTTAAATTCACGTGTCTTGTTATAATGCAGTTTCTGATAAAAATAATGATCAGAAAGCTGCCTCATAATTTCTGCAATATATTTTTCAATATCCATTACCACAATTGTTACCCCCTTGTCTGTGCTTTTAATAACAATACCATAATATTCTGCTAAAGTATTCAATGCTATGTATTCACCGTGAGTGCAGTGGTGGTAAATGTGAGGTTTGAGTTCAGGCATCAGACTCTGCAAATCTTGTTCATGTTTTGTAACAAAAATTGACATAGCTGGGCTAAAGGTAGGACAGTAAGTGGAACAAGATTTAATAGTAAAAGAGATAACTGGAAGTTACAGCATTGTCCATAGTTTGCATGTTGATTTGTCCAATAAATTTGCTCAGATGTACCCAAGAAGATACCCATTAATGAAGTAAAAATTATGGCATCCATCTCTCAGTAATTCAAATAACTGCAGCCTAGTATCATTTAAAGGATATCCCTTAATGAAACATATGCATATCACTTTACCTTCTTGACTTCTTGTTTAGGTCAGTTACTCATTTTTGTTACTCCAGTTAGCTACCAGTCCAGTTTACCAGCAGTGTCTGCAGTCAGCTAGCAGTCCAGTTTACCAGCAGTGTCTACAGCCAGGTTGCTAGCTACCAGTCCAGTTTGCCAGCAGTGTCTCCAGTCAGTTATCAGTTTAGTTTGCCAGCAGTGTCTCCAGTCAGTTATCAGTCTAGTTTGCCAGCAATGTCTCCAGTCAGTTACCAGTCCAGCTTGCCAGCATTGTCTCCAGTCAGTTATCAGTCTAGTTTGCCAGCAGTATCTCCAGTCCATTACCAGTCCAGTCTGCCAGCAGTGTCTCCAGTCAGCTACCAGTCCAGTCTGCCAGCAGTGTCTCCAGTCAGCTTGCTGGCTGCCAGTCTAGTTTGACAGCAGTCTTTCCAGCCAGCTACCAGTCCAGGTTGCCAGGAGTGACTCCTGTCAGCTACCAGTCCGGTTTGCCAGCAGTGTCTCCAGTCATCTACCAGTTCAGTTTGCCAGACCTAAGCAAGGTAAGCAGAACATGCCAGTAGTAAATATTTCTAAGAGTAATGAAGGTAAATCAAACTTAATGGGGTGTCCAGTGAGCTAACTATTAATGTTGCATACAAAGAATATCCAAGGACTTAAGTACATTATGTAAGAATGGGTGTCGACATTGACTAATCTGTAGTTTTAATCAATGGTCTTGCAACCCCTATGATTGTTATGAGATGACACTCCTACTCCAGGTGTGCATCATAGGATTATTTTTAATGTACTTCTCAGGGGTCTAATGACACTTGGCCTCTGGCCTCTTGCCTTTCTGCACCCCTGGAGTGTGCTTTAAAATCCTATAATGCACACCTTGTCATGGCTTATTACTGACATTAGCTCTGTGTGAAAGTTCAGTGAAAGTGGCTTGCTTTGTACTATCCAATTTAAATTTCTTCAGTTTGCTTTTAATGGTGCATAATGTAATAGGCAAGTCAATTTAATTTATACAGTGCTCAATCCCAGTGGCTCTGGGCACCTTACAATAAACAGCAAAACAATGTATTACAAATCAAATTATACATAAAATATTAGATTAAAATTATTGTCATTAGGTATTTATAAAGCAGTACCAGGCCTAAAACTCATCACAAATAAATACATTTTTAAGTGGGACATTAAAAGATCCAAAGAAGGAGCACCTCTCACCTCTGGGAGAAGGTCATTCCATAAAATAAGGACAAGCACACCAAACGCCAAATCCCCCAAGGACTTAAGTCTGGATCTGGGTACACAAAGGAGGGTTATCCTCTGTTGATTGAAGTGGATGGCTGGGAGCATAAGGAGTCATGAGGTCTTTCAGGTAGCCCAGACCCAGACCATGCAGAGCACTATAAGTTAACAAGTACACCTTCAAGTTGATGTACCACCACAACAGCAACCAGTGCAGTGCCTGGAAAACTGGCAATACTATGATGCTCTGCATTTTTATTTTTGTCTGTTTTATTGTGATTGAACGTATGTATGTATTTAAGAAATTGTACAGAACTGTAGGTTGAACAATAAAACTTTTTATTCATTGATTTATATTGAATGTGTGGATAGACAGATGCTTGATAGCTGGGGAGGGGTTATTTTTTACTAGTACTTTTAACAAAAAAAAATACTAATTTTTATAAAAAATTATTGTTTTATAAATGTTCTCAGTTTGCCTGTTTCATAAGGATAATACGAGACTTTGGGAGGTGCATTGTGCTAATATTACCACACTTCAAGGAGCTGAAGGCACTCCACTTGCAACATCATGCCTTACCACATCCCTGGGTGTGTGTGG
The DNA here is from genome assembly GCA_016271365.2 of Neoceratodus forsteri. Lineage (NCBI taxonomy): Eukaryota > Metazoa > Chordata > Ceratodontiformes > Ceratodontidae > Neoceratodus > Neoceratodus forsteri. Next base: position 856,792,741 of record CM028132.1, on the reverse strand, counting down.
TTAGATCAATATAATGTACACCCCATCTTGTTTTGTTGCATACATACAACATTAGTGTACTAGTTATAGCTTTTAAATCTGCAGTTTGTATGAAGATTTTGTATGATGATTGAACTATTTCTCTTTCATTTCAACTGCTGGCTTGAATGCTGTGCATGTTTATTGTAATGTCATCAGGATTGTGAGAGCTGCTGTCTGATTGGTTCAGTTCCATTGCAATGTACCCAACAGGGAAAGATATCCTCTGTGACATACGATGCTTACACAGTAGCATAATGTCTTGTGAGTTGGGTAAAATATATCACTTTTTATGCTGTTATCTTTAACTCCACTAGTGGTGTATGAATATAGATAGGGGATATCACAATAGGCTGATTCAAAATATGCAATTTATCTACACTGGTGTTGTATGTGTGTATATCTATATATTTTATACATATATAGATATACTGAACACACACACACACATATATATCTATATATCTATATGGGATACATGATGGATATGAGTGTGATATGGCAAATATTGTCACTCCTGCAGAGTGAGCTCTTGATGGCTCACGAGTGCCGAAGGCACGAGTGAGATATCCAGAGCTCACAATGCAGAAGTGACAATATTTGCCATAGCACACGATCTGCACATCATGTATTCAACTTATACAATAGGGCTAGGAGTTTTACAAGTATTGTTATGCTGTCTTGTGTTTTGTTCCTATTTATGTGTTTGCTCATTCTGTGTATGAGTTTTTCTGAATGGGCTGGCAGTGTTATAAACTCTGGGAAACAGATGAGCATGTTTTGCAATACTAAATGAGTTAGTTTTAGGTAGGAGTGAGAAACAGACTATTTTGTGAAGCTGTATTCTTTACAAGTCTGGCTGCAGTCAAGCTGAAAGTATCACAGTAATGGTAATGGGCTGAGAGTCAGAGTGTCAGAACAGCTGAGACTGTTTTTAATGGTAATTGAGTTAGCTGCCGGCAGTAGTGAGAAACAGAGTGTTCTGTGAAGCTGTGCTCTTTAGAATTCTGGCTGCAGTCAAGCTGAGAGTATCACAATAATTGTAATGGACTGAGAGTCAGAGTTTGAGGAACTAGTGAGAGTGTTTTTCAGTGGTAATTGAGTCAGTTGCAGGCAGCAGTGAGGAACAGACGGTTCTGTGAAGCTGTGCTCTTTAGAATTCTGCAGTCAAGCTGAGAGTATCACAGTAATGAGCTGGAAGTTAGAGTGGGGGATAGGTGTGTTTTGTAATGCTAACTGAGTTAGCTGCAGGCAGCAGTGAGACCTTTCATGTAGTTCTGCATTTGTGTCTATTTTTCATTTTTCATTTATTCTTTAGTAACCGGGTAAAGGCACTGGATCAACGGTCCCTTTTCAGGCCCAATTCGGACAAAAAAAAAACATGCAAAAAATATACAAATACAATCAACAGCAAAACAATACCAAAAAATACAAATTACAATTACAAACAGATTTATGTAATAAATAACTTTTTAACCTTTGTTTAAAAGCTAAAACAGAGGTAGCAATCCTAACGTCAAGTGGGAGTGAATTCCAATACAAGGGTGCTGCTATTGAAAAAGCTCTAGATCTTAATCTAAGCCGAGACCTGGGGACAAAATATAGGGGGCCATCAGCCGACCTCTGGCTGGGAAGCAATTCTCTCATTACAACAAGATCAGAAAGAGGAAAAAGGGAACCCAAGTAAAAACATTTATACATCAGACAGCCAATAAAATATTCTATTATGCAACTAGGGGAAAACCACCCCAACTGAGAATAAATATTCCACCAATATGCCCTATTGGGGGCTCCTAAAATAATTCTACAACTATTATTATAGGCCACAGTTAGTGCTTGCATTTCTTTTGTACCTATATTACAATATAAACAAGAACTGTAATCGAAATATGGAAGAAGAGAACCAATTGCAATTGCTAATCTAGTTGCTTGTGAGAAAAATGACTTGAATTTGTATAACACCCCTATTCTTTGATTTACTGTCTTAACCATAGACTGAATCTAAGGTGAAAAAAGTTAAACTGGGATCCAATAGTGTGCCAAAATATTTAAATTGAGACAGTTGTTCAAGCAGACCATCCCAAAAATCAGATATCCTCAGTTCCGGGGTGTCCACCAACATAAATTGCGTGCCAAATAACATAACTTTTGTTTTAGCTGAGTTCAAAACCATAGCATTTAAAGTAAGCCAAGAACAGACGGCACCAAAATCCTTTTCTAGGGAACAAGAAAGTTCAGACACAGAATTTGAGCACAGATTACAAGATCATCTGCCTAAAGCAGTGATTCACTAAACTTACAAACTCCAGGAAGCGGATTAATAAAAATAGAAAATAACAGGGGTCCCAAAATGTACCCCTGAGGCACACCACAACTAATTGGCAAGACATCAGAAACCACAGAACCAACTTGAACAAATTGACACCTGTTACTCAGATAATCATAGAACCAAGAAACAGCGACATCAGAAAACCCCAGATCTTTCAATTTTGTGCAAGCCAAACCATGATCAATCAAATCAAAAGCCTTGGTTATGTCCATGAACACCACTCCAGTCATCAAACCCTTCTCAAACCCACATAGGACAGTGTTCGTAAACCCAAACAAGGCCGTGCCCATACCAAAATGCTTATGGAACCCATGTTGTTGCCTTGACAACAAATCATGGGTAACCAAATAGGCTTCAATTTGCTTAGCCACTAAACGCTATGGTAACAGCACAGGTGTTTCTTGCATGCTGAGGGGAAAGCTGTCTAGAGTGATGATATCAATAACCTTTGTGTGTGTATATGGCTAATGTCATCACAGTAGAGCAGAGGGTAAAAATATCACACTGCAGTGAATGATACATTGTTTTATCTCACTCATTTATCACTCACCCCTATTGTGTGTGTGTGTGTGTGTGTGTGTGTGTGTGTGTGTGTGTGTGTGTATGTGTATATAGGGGGTTGCCCCTCCCCTCCGGACCCGCCCATCACCCCAAGATTGACAGCTGACGGGGTGTGTCATTGGGGTTGTGAGGCCTAAATGTCACCCCATTCCATCTGAAATTACATTCACAAGCCACAGTTAATAAGAATGGGGTGACATTTAGGCCTCACGAATCTCACGATCAAAGAATTTGCAGGCTCGCGATCAAAGATCGTTAGTGAGCCGCGATCAAAGACTTTAAAACCTGATAACTCTATTTTTTTACCATTTTAGATGAAAGCAAAGGCATAGCTCAATAGATCAGAGCCCCCTGAGTAAAAGCCATCCAAATTTTACTTGAGGAGTGACCCCTGAGCCGAGATATTTGTGTTTTCATGATCGGAAATCTAAAAACAAGATGGCAGACCTCGCGATCAAAGAATTCTCGGGGACAAAGATTCTTGAATCACGAGGCTGCTAATTCTTTGACCACCAGGTGGGACCAGATAGCCAGAATCCCATTCTTTGTCCGCAAAACATACATATAAATTTTCCCATTGACTTATGGGAACTTAAAAGTGGCATAACGTTTGAATGCCTTAATATTTTTTCACCAAATGAAAAGTGACATGTTCAGCCACCAAAGCTCTTTCAAATGAGCTATCTCACAGAGTGGCACACCACATGACAGCCATGCAGGGCCACATAGAAAATCCCAAAAGCTGCCTCTAAAAATGGATAATTTTGCATTTTTCAGTGTTTTAATGCGCAAAGACCATATGTTCGACCAAAACAAAATTTGGCATTTCAAGAGATCTACCATGCCCCACCGCACACACTAAATTTCAGGGAAACCTGTTGAATGGGTCCAAAGTTATTAATGTGCACAATTTTGACTTTAACATAGAAGTGACATCTCAACCCTAAATATAGTGGCACAACCGCACCACTATAATATATATATATATATATATATATATATATATAGAGAGAGAGAGAGAGAGAGAGAGAGCTACATATGAAGAGAGAGATATGATATGATATGATATATGATATGCCATGTCCTAGCAGAAACATTTTTCTCAAATGCAGTTTGACCTTATGACATCGCAAGTTGTGAAGCCACAAGTGATGTCCAAGGTCAAAGTGCAAGAGTGAAAAATATCACAATATTTCTGCTAAGCCCATGGCATGCTTTTTGTATGCAATGCCTCTGCTGTTTGTTTTTTTTAATTGTTTTTTGTTTTGTTTTTGTATTTTTTCAATCTTTTTTTTGTGAAATAATGTCATACCATTTTTGGATGACTGAGTGGTGTTTTAGGAAGGCTGAGCCATTTTTTTGATCTAATGCACATGACACTTTGCATGCATTACTATATCAACATGTCAGTGCATGTGTGTGTCATGTTGCAGTAAGACATTGAATGCAGTCAGGAGCAGCCTACTGAGGTGCCAGGGAGATACCCATTGAGTCATGATACAAAGCATCATGTTACTAGCAGCAAGATAACGTGTGTGCCTGTTGATGATAAAGTGAGGGCACCAGCTGGGGAAACATTGGAAGTTTCAGTGGTAAGGGCTTGGGGTGTATGTAGCAAAACATGGAATGAGTGTTTTATAGTTGTACTCTGTATGGGATGCCAGTTTTTACATTTTTAATACATAAATGCTATCAGATTCAGATGGCTGAGAAAGTGAAACTGTTCAGCAGGAGGTGGCATGCAAGTGAGCAGCTGAGTTCTAAAAATAGAACCATGCTGCCCATGCTGCAGGATCCAGGCAGTCCAGACCTACTATGTGGATATTGTTGTCCGTGGGGACCTAAAATGAGGATAAATGTAATATTCTCACTCTAGGTGCCAAGTAAGCAAAAATATTACAAATATTGGCTAAAATTTATCTTCACAGGTTTTGTATATGCTATGTATATACTATACATATATACATATACATGCATACATACACCAAGATACCCCAACTGTCATCTGTTAGTCTTCTCTCACCCTCCAGGAAATTATACTAGGAAGATGAATAATTATTTAAAAACTACCCTGGGCAAGATAATAACTAAACACCCAATTTCAGAAATTGTTTGAATGGGGTGATTTTAATAAATTACCAGAAGACTCATTGAATATGTCACACAGATTGAAGCAATTGGTGGAAGTTCCAACAAGGGGTACTAACATATTTGATTTGTTTCTAACTAATTTAGAAAGATGGTATCAGAAATATCAGATACTAAACCCCACTGAACTGTCAGATCATAATACTGTTATTAAACCTCTGCCATCTAGTCTCCCTGAGAGATAAGTATTTAGTCAAGAAATCACAGCTCTAATGAAAGTGGGAGAAACTGAGCAGTTGAAAGGAAATTAAGCATTTGGAAATGCATGCTCCTTGCATGGTACACCAGAAGAAGTGCTGTAAAAGGTGGGAAGGGAATTACATAATACCACTATAGATAATTCAATAACAAAGAAAATCACTGGGATGCATAGTGATAAACCATGAATTGCCCTGAATTTACGAAATGGGTCAAGCAAGGTAATTAGCCAGAAAGAAAGGAGATAGGGTACTTTATAGATTCTATAGGAATAACATGAGTAGAGCTAGTGTCTGAAGATGAACCTTTATGAAGATAAAGGGCAGGATCTCCTAGCAACTAGAGTGGTACAAAGTTGACAAACTTTGCTTTGCGAATTGATTTGCAAAGATTGCCAAATTTGCAAAGTGCCAACTCTGCAAATCTTTCGGAAAGCAAAGTGGCACTTTTTCAAGTGACGTAATGCAAATTCACTGGCAAAATTAACTTATCTGTAACTTCACCTGAAAAAGTACCTCTTTCCTAGGAAAACTCATTTTGAAGTGGCAAAGTGCTAAAGTGGGCAATTTGCAAAGTTTTTACAAAGGAAAATTTTTGGACTTCGCCAGAACTTCACCGGCAAAGTAAAATCTCACATAATCTGTACTTGTGACAGATAGTAAAATGGTAGGGTTGGATCAAGAAATTCTTGGGAGAAAAAGGAGACAATTTGTGGAAAATGTTGCTATTAAAGATACTACAGTAATTATAAGGAGGAAATACAAATGTGCATATGTTTCTATGTTTCTAAAATTAGTGAGTACTATTGTGGTCTAACTGAGCAAGGGGAAACTCCATTGGTACCCTCATTTGAAGGCTATGTGTACCACAAAAATTCATGGTTGCAAGTGAGACAATGCTAGAAAAATTCAATTAGTATAAATAAGGCAAAGGGGCTAGATAGTATTCTGAAGGTGGTACAGAAAAGTTGGCCCCAGTGATTACAACTGTGGTAAATTTAACAATGCAGGAGGCTGAGGTACCCAAAGATTGGAAATGGGTGGAGGTAGTCCCCCTGTCAAAAAAGGGTAACATAGAACAATATAGAAACTGATTTAAGAACTATAGCACTCACTGTTTTTATTGTGAAGATAGCTGAGCAGTTTGTGTATGATTAGATTTTTTTTTTGGGGGGGGGGGACATAAAAGGGAAGATAAACCCAAACAATATGGCAGTATAAAACATTGTTCTAAAGTGCATGTACTTGTTAAACGTCTCCACAGTCTGCATCTGGCAGTAGAGAAAAGTCAGATTTCTGAAGTGGTTCTGATTGATTTCACAAGGCATTTAACTTTATAAATCACAATATTGTAGCAAAAACATGTTATTTTACAGATTAGAAAACAGAGGGTTAAGTTTGGTGGTGAGAGGTCAGAATGACTCCAAGTGACTGGAGAGGTACTACAGGGCACCAACTTGTGCCCATTACTATTTTTTATTATGATTAATGATTTGAAGACAGTTGGGCAACATATAATTTATATGGATGATTCTACATTGTATAACAGCCAAGATAAAAAAAAAGTCCCCAGTAACCTGCAGCAAGAGCTGGACTACATGTAAAGGTGGGGGCTGGAAAATATGATAAGGATTAATAACTTGAAAACCCAGATTATGGCAGTGTCCTTTGGTAGGCAACCAGAGCAATTGTGGTTCTGTATGAATAATGAAGAATTGGATACAGTTTTGAATACTGAACTTTTGAAAGTAATTTATTTCAGGTGGTTTAAAATGGGGCCCACACATAGAAGAAATATGCAAGAAGATCAGCAAAATGATCTTTTTTTTGTCAGTGCTTAAAAGAGCAGGGCTGTTTCAGTAGGAACTTCTTTTATTGTACAAAACAGTAATTAGGCCAAGTACAGAGTATACATGCCTAGCTTGACATTCAGGTTTAACAGAAAAGTGAAATAGAGCCACTTTAGAGAAAAGCAACTAGGATAATAGTAGTTTGGGTGCAGAAAGGCTAGAAGAGTGAAGTGTTATGTAAGCAGTCATTCAAGTCTATTTGGATACAGGTTAATAAGATACTAAAAGCGTTTTGAATTAATGAGAAAGGAAATTACAGAACTAGAAATAAGAAAAAATTAAAAACAAACAAAAAAGGTACAATTAAAAGGTAGTTGTCTCTTTTTATACCATGGGCTGTAGATAAATTTGGGTAATAAAGACCTCGTTTTCACATAAGGATTTCTTGCAGTTTACAGGTACTGCTGCACAAGTGAATGAAATTTGTACAGAATAATGCTTGCTATTATCGGTACTTTATAAGCTCACTGTGAAGTGTCTATTTTTGAAATACTATTTACTGGTGATTTTATTAATGTAAATAGGGTCCCTGTCATGTATATGTGATTGTGCAATATTAGTGATGTTAGAAATGTATCCAACAGATAAAGGGTTATAGTAACTCATGTATGTGTATAGTGGCTTTAGTCATTTATATTGTGAATTTTTATTCTATACTCTGATATTACTGATTGTATAATGTGCGAACAAATAGTTGTGAAACTGTATTTGAGTCTTATGTGTTGTTTCTTTTTTATAAATTTTGTATTTTAAATGTCTCTTTTAGTGTAACATTTGTATTAATGCAGCCCTTTTTGGTGCTGCAATAAGGATCCCCTACTACTACTATTAGTACTACATCAGAGACCCTCAATGGAAATACAGCCTTGTTACAGGTGATCATCTAAGAAATATTCTATATAGGTATGTACAGATATAGATATATATATATATATATATATATATATATATAAAATAAATGACAGGGAATTGTAGTGTCACATGAAATAACACCCCAGGGGCCTAATAAGGTAATAATTACGGGTCTAATCAGGTAAAATGCCATGCTATGAGCCCACAGGGTTACTCCAAATAAGTAAATTATGTAAATAAGACATGCCACGGTGTGGTTTATGGCCTGATAACAGCATGCCCCAGGTGCATAATGAGGCACGAGGCACTTGCCCTGAGTGACTTTAATAGCTGGAAAGTGCTCTTATCAGGCCATAAACCACACCTCTGAGTGTCTTATTCTGCTTATAAAATGGGTCCCACAACCAAATATTTTTTTAAAGAAAAAGAATAAAAAAGATGTACATTAATGTAAAAGAAAGAAAGGTTTAATTTGCTTTTTATAGTAAAATAGTTTGCCTATTAATGTACTGTATGCAATGTTCAGTTTCCAGTAGAGGGTGCCTCATGCATCTACATGCATATTACTTAGCTGAACCTCCATGACTGTAAACTGTAGCTCCCTACCAAAAACACACACACACACACACACACACACACACACACAGAGTAAAGCACCAGTACAGTTTTTTTCTTTCTTTCTTTCTTTAAGGGGAACATCCAGCGAGCCATTTGCATAAAAAGTGCTTTTTGTATCCTGTGTTTCAGGAAATCATGGCACTAAGGTGTTTGCTTCAGTCCACCGAGCTGTTTGCCTTCAAAGAGCTTTTAAAATTTAGCACTTGGGAAGATCACGGCACTTGGGTGTTTTGGTGGTTGCTTCAGGTACTTCAGGGTTCTCCAAAAAGTGCTTTTTGCATCCAGTGTTTCGGGAGATTGCTGCACTGAGGTGTTTGGACATTTGCTTCAATCCGCGTGTGTCTATTAGCTGCTGTACTAGTGATGCTTCTTGCCTCCTCCATAAACAAATCATTTTTTTGTGTGTATACTGAGGTTTTTTTTACTCTTTGTCTTTTTGTCTGTTATAGTTACACTGTGCTGCCCGCTTGATTCAGAATGAGCGTGTCCCTTAGCGGCTGGCATACAGATTCGTTTTCTACTTTGCATTTTTCAAACCGTGACTACTACCCTGGGGTGCCATTGGAGATTTTTTTTTATTTCTTTTGCTTCACTTTCTTTGGTGAACTTGTTGTTCATATGGATGGAGGATCCCTGGAGATCAGAAACTGCATATGGCAGGAATGGATCGGAGGCCGTAGTGCTTATGACTACTCATGCTTAGAAATGGGTGCCACAGCCATACCTCTGCTACCGATGAAACGGACAATGAGGAAACAAAACTACAGGTTCAAAATATTGATATTTTTTTGTGTATGTGTACCAGAAAGGGGGGTGGGACTTGAATATACTGTTTTAATGTGTTTCTTCTTTCTCTATTGGTGGTACCACTGTGGTACTGCAGCTGTTGTTATGTGGATCGGGGATTGTGTAGAATCCGTAATTGGCTGTGGCTCTAGAATAGGTTAAAGAATGCAGTGGCTTTTGTTCACACCTTTCTGGCAGGCATGGATTTGCTGAGGTGCTGCATCCTGACTGGCTGAAGAGGTGCTGGTTGGCACAATATGCCCTGAAAAGGACATGGCCACAGGTACCTCTCAGCCAATCAAGACACAGCAAACTCATGACTCATTTTATAAGGAATGCTTAAAACAACTAAGAGGAAGTATTTTTTCACTTAGCATGTGGCAGGACTATGAAATAGCCTTCTTCAGAGTGTAATTGAAAGCCCAAGTGAAATGATATTCAAAAATATAATCAACAAGCTAATTTATGACAGGTTACTATTAGAATACTACTACTGAGCAAAGCAGGTAGTCTTGATTGGTCACTCTGACCTACTTCTTCCCTGAAATCCTGAGTAATCCCAATAATTATTGCCTTTTTAGACCCCTAAAATAACAATTTCACATGTACACTGCACTACTTTTGTTTCATGTAATTGACTGTGATGGTTTTTGGTAACTGGGGTCTGTGATAACCATTGTAATTATTTGTGGCCACACATGCTGTTTGCTTTGCACATGCATGGCCATGTAGAAGTGTGCTGCCATGCATTAGCATGCACTGTATTATGCACATGTTTGTGCAACTATGGAGGATTCTGAGGGCCAGATATTCAAAACTTTGCCCTGGGGCTAAATTAGCACTGCCCAGTGGACAAACTTAGCCCAGAGCAATAAGCAAGCTATATTCAAAAGGAATAGCCTGGGGCAAATAGCTTTTGAATATAGCATGGGAATGAGGCTGGGCAAACTGGGCTGGGAGTGCAGGGCAAACTTAGCCCTGGAATAAGACATCTCTGAATATAGCAACCAAGAAGTGCAAACCACAACAGCAACACCGTGCACAGTGATGTGAAGGTAGGTAGAGGTGAACTATGTGGCCAATGTGTGTGCCAGCAAATGCGTAGACGCAGTACAGCTTCAGGCAGCAGCGCATGTGAAAGTACAATATTCAAAACTGTATAATATTCCCCAAACTGTCTGCACAGCTCTAACACATTTGCACGGGTTTAGTGCAGAGCTAAACCATTTGCCCAGTGCAAACACATTTGCCCATATTCAAAAGTGACATGCAAATGAGCCTACTTAGGTAGTCTCTGGGCAAACATCCAGATTAGCATCTCATTATGCCCTGATTTGCATGCAGTTTGCCCTGTAGGTCACTCTGGAAGCACAGGGGCTGGCCAGGCCTGACAGCAGCTCCACCTGTAGGTCAGTCTAGTAATGCATGGTGATAGCTGTAGGCTACATGTGAACAGTACGGCATAGCATAGAATATTGTACCCCAGGGGACAACACAGCATAGGCACAGATGGTGGTGGTGGTGCTGCATGCAACTGTCACACTGTAGGTCATGTTACAGTACACAGCAGACACTACAGCAGCAAGGGGGCCAGTAGTGTGTGAACACAGCACTGCCTGTGGTGTGTAGGGCAGTGCTGATGACTGTACTATGCACAGTGACAGGCCCAACATGCAGGTATTTACTGACAGTGGACATTACTGTTACACTGTTGTGTGACCCACAGAAGCTGCACCTTTACCATGGGATGTTGTCAGTGACATATACATGCCCGCCTGTGTGTGTTGTGGCAGTTGTACAGCTGTGTGGTATGTGGCCGGGGGGGGGCATATATGATCAAAAAGGCACACTAGTGTTGGGGTATTCCCAATACTGGCCCACGTGCACTGCATGATGTGTCCCAGCATTGCGCCACACCTGGTCTCTGATGCAGCCTGGCCACCAGTACACTCTCCCCTCAACATCCTCCATGCCCACAGTGTTGCATGTGTGTGCTGACATCTGTTGGTGTCCACGGTAAAGTGGTCTGCAGGTGTGTGCTGTATGGCCACACTGCCATGGTGTTCATTGGTGGCTGGGTCACCACTTACTGCCTGGCATGGCTGGAACTAGTGGCAGATGATGACATCAATGTGATGCCATTTGTGAGCAGCACATTGTCTCCATGTCTGGCTTTGTCTATGTGTCATATTGTTTTGTTAGGATAGCTCAAAGCCACGTTAATGCCAATACACAAAAGCCAAAATGTAGCACAAAGCTGATTGCCCAGGGTTAAGACTACTTTTTCCCATGGCATGCTTCACGCTAAGTGTCACGCTAAGTCATGCAAAACCACTTTGGGTGATGCTAGTCACTGAATATAGATTTGCACTGACACGCCTTCTCACTTTGCTCTTTGCACACATTATGTTTTGCCCGGCGCTAATGCAGTCTGCGTGCACTATTTGGTCTTTTGAATATGGCAGACCTGTGCTAATCCCGCGCTAAGCCTGCACAAACGGTTTGCACCCAGTGCAAAGTTTTGAATATCTGGCCCCGTGAGTATCTTTAATGGCTGGTTATAAAAAGAGGAGCAATTGCGTCCATGCCTTTTGTGTCAGCATCTACATGTGGAGGGGCAGTGTGGGGGGCATGTACAGTGCTGGCCATAAAAACGTTCCCACTCACTGCAGCATGCATTAAAGTGGAACAGTCAGCAGTAAGAGCTCCACACCCAGAACAATTGTAGTTGTTTAGCTCGAGCAAGCTACTGTTTACCTCTCGGTTGGCACATAATTATGATAGCTAATAAATTTCTGGTTTCTCGCTTCATCTCCATCCACCATAATCAAAGCAGCATTAATCTAGGAAGAACTACGTGTATATCTAGTACTGTTAAGAAGGTTCAATCCATTATTGAATATGTGCAAAATTTCCAGGACAAGTATTTTGCTCTTGCGCAAGACAGAAACAAAGCTTTCGATTTAGTTATCCGAGTTTATATGCATAAAGCTTTGATTGAGTGGGGTCATCCAGTTTTCCTTCCGAAGCAATTTTTTAGTTATATAATAAGACCATGGTTAGATGCATTTTAAATGATTTTATAACATAGATGCCGAAAATACTGTATTCTGATTCATCAAAACAGGTCACCTGACCATTGATTAATCCCCAGTATACCCACAGTTACCTTGCAATTGCCACAATATCCTGATTGACGGCAATGTAAACTGACATAGTCAAATCATTCTGCCATACAAACATGTAGTCTTACAGCAAAATTTCACCCAGAACAGTGGAGTTTCACCCAAGAATGGCAGAATTTTGCCCAAGAATTATGGAATTTCTCCTGAGAATGGCAGAGTTTCACCACATCCCTAACCAGCAGTAACATCCTCATTATACAAAATCCACCTAGTGGAGAACTACAACTACAGCATCCTAAATACACAATATCCACTAGGCAGAAGGACTATTTTATTATAATTGCATGTTCGCAGAGATTTATTTTAATATTTCTTTAGGTAAACCTCTAATATAACATAACCAATGTTATAAGAGGATTAACTCATGACAGGGTATGTGATTACTGAGCATTAATCCATGCCTGGGTGGTTGAAGTCACTTGACCTGCAGCCTTTGACTCTCAACCCCCCCGCGTGGATTAATTAAGCAATAAGGCACAACAGGGTGTGGGTTATTGGGGAATTACCCACGCCTTGTGTGGTGTGTCACGAGACACAATAACTCACTCCTTGGAGCGCCTTATTGTGATTATACAATGGATTCATGTGTAAAATTCATTTTAAATGTGTTTAATTATGTTTTTTTATAAATGCCATTCCTCAGCCATGGGTTATGCAGTATTTACCCACAGTCATGTGACATGTTTTGACCAATAAGGTTACAGGATTTTCACACATCATTGTATAATGCTCAGTAAACCCATACCCTGTTGTGGGTTAATCCTTTCTTCTTACTGATAAAATGGACACGTGAAATGGGATGTAATAGGGTTGCCCTCTCTGCCATACTTTTATCTTGTTTTTAAGAGACTTTGCTGCATTTAATTAGAGCTAACCAAGGCAGTCATGAGTTTCAAGTTGAAAATGAGGAAATTATACTTAGTGTCTTTGCAGATGATATGTTAATATTATTTAAAAATTTGAGTGGTTCTGTAACTGCTTTGTTGTAGGATTTAAATAATTTCTCATTTGTGACTAGTTATAAATTAAATCAAAATAAGTCACAAATGATGCAGATTTCGAAAGGGGAAGAATTGCAATTTTGGAAAGATTCTAAATTTAAAAAAGTCAACCAAATAAAATATTTGGGTATTATTTTGACGAATAGGATTGACACTAACATTGTATTAAATTTTAGTATAGCAAAAGAGAAAATAAAATACAAACTTGAAAACTGGCAAAACCTCTCACATTCTGTCTCTCTCTCTTTTTCTCTCTCCCTCTCTGTCTGGAGTAAAGCGAAGTTTTTAAAAATGATGGCCTTGCCACATTTAGTATTTGTAATTCAAGCAATGTTTGGAGGGCCAAGCATAAAATGTTTTTTCGGTCTGAAACAAATCTTTATCATGTTTCTATGGAGGGTGGGCAACCCTGTATAGCAGGGGGCCATATGTCTGCTTTAAGAAATAGGAAAGGTTTTGGGTGTCCTGACCCTTTGTCATATAATTTGAGCCACATATTTGCATATAGTTTGGAATGGAAATGCTATCCTAAAATTAGATATTTATTGTTGCAAAAAATTCTAGAGAGGGATTGTGGAAAAGTTAATATAAGTCATATCCTTTTTGCTAATAACTGGAAACATCTGTAAAAAATGCAGTTATTAATGTTTTCTTTATTAATTTTAAGCAGATTCAAAAGCGCTTGGGATGTGAAAATATGCTGTGGTTCCTTTCCAGTCTGGATGCCAACTTCTGTCATTTTTCCCTGCTTTTAAGAGGGCTGTAAATATATTGAGTTGGATTGGGATGAATAGTTGGGTTGACTTATTGAGGGATGGTTTTTTTTTGTCATTTTAAGATTATATGGAACAAATAGGTGATGCCCCAATAAATCTATTTACAAAAACTTTAAATTGTTTACAAAAGAAGCAGGTATGAAAAGTAACATTTTGGTTCACAGCAAAAGAAAGAATTTATGATAATTGGTTCATCCACTGGGAAATTGCTTTCTAAAGTCTAATCTGGTTCAATGTCAGTTGGCATCCATCTGTGTCCCCCTCCCCCAGGATGAGGCTGAAAATAGGCAGAATTGTCTAGTCCTCCTTTCCCAGTCATCAACAAATAAATGAAGCGTATAAGGTATTTATGAAAAATTATGATTATGATAGGCAAAGGACCAGTAATAGATGAGAGATTGATTTGGGGATTTGCTTGAGAACAATGGAACAATATTCGTAATCAGGCCAAAGCAACTTGGTATTTGCTGAGAATACAGTACAATGTAAGATTATTAATAGGGCACAGCTAACACCTGCATCACTGTCTAAAACACTAGCCTTGCTTTATTCTTTTTTTAGATAATTCCTGAAGAAGTCCTATGTTCAAAATGTTGATACTAACTCTATTTTCTATTTTCAGTGTGCATTTAATATTACCATTTTGTTTTGCTAATGTGAACAGTCTTTTCTGGCATGGCTGTGGTAGTGTCACTGATCTAGCTCACCATTTTTGGGCTTTTCCACAGATTAAAGATTGGTAGACTGTTACAACTGGGTTATTATCTCAAATGTGAAATATGACTGTCCCTTGTACTCCACTAGTACTCATTTTCAGTGAGATGGGTATGTTTAACCCGTCTAAGAATCAAATCAAAAATTTTAAAACTTGGGTCTATGGAAATCAAAATTCTTATTTTGAAATATTGGAATTACCAAAATCTCATTTAATTGATTGAACAGAAATGGTGGCACATTTTAAAAGACAATGTGTTTTTTGAGAAATTATGGTGCAGCTTTGTAAATGAGGATATAACGGGCACATCTTGGCATGAATTGATGGCTTTGTTTCCACCATTATTATGTGTATAATTTTAGATACTTGGTTATCCTCCCCTTACTGGTAGTATGTTATTCTACTCTCTGTGTTTTTGTTTAGACAGAGGGAAGAGGCTGAGTGGGATTTATGAAAAATGTATGATTTTGATGTGATGTTATTGATTCAAATTGATGAATAAAGAATTTTTATGCAACATTGACTGTGAGCCCATGGTCCTGCACAAACAAGTCTTTCAGCACTCATTCCAAAAAAACACACAGGAGGCTACTAACTTACCCAACTTTTTTTCTTTTTTCTTTTGTATCCAGTAAAGGGCAAATCAAGTGTGGGTCTGGCCCATTTTGCATTTTTTTTTTATTTTATTTTTATTTATAAAAGTTATAAAAACTAGAGCAACAACAGTATAAATAATTAAAAAATACAACAACACAATACAATCAAAACAAAACAAATGTTACCCCCCCATATTCTACACCCCACCTTCATGCAAGGGAGCAGAGTACAACAAATACATGCATGTAAACAAGCCAGAACCACAAATAAACATGCATTGATAAACAACCTTCAAGACATTCAACAGATAATGACAGAAAGAACATTATAGGTGAGACACCAACCCCCTTCAACATCCACAGATGATCTTAAAACAAGAACTAATAGAATTAAAACCAGGGGATGGAAAATGGAAAAAAGGAGCCCGTGCCAAGGTAATTAAGTTGAATACAGTGCATGCAACCTGCTCCATTTTTTCAAAATAAGGACTGAGTTTATTATCAACACTGGCTACCATTTTCTCCAAATGTAAACTAAGAAGGAGTTCATGTAGCCTCTCCTGGTAAGAAATAGTGTGTTGATCTTGCCAGTTCCACAGAATGGCCCTTTTAACAGACACTGAGATCATGGCTATAGAATACTTATGTTCCTTAACAGAGATCCCTTCATAGTTCCCAACGATGCACACCTCGAGAGTAAATAATTGGTCAGTGGGGTTTGCCTTTAAGGGACATCGAGGCATGGAGGAAAAATCTGGGATAACATGGAGGAAGACCCTTCCCCTTGTTTATTTTAGAGTGAAGTTCATCATCCAACGCGAGCTGGAGATGACCTAGTGGTGAAAAGAGGATAAAAATCTTGCAAGAAGGGAAGGAAAGAGGGGGAGGGGGGGAGAAGAACACACACAATGAAAGAGCAATGGCCACAGAGGAGAAAAAATATGGTAATGGGTTTCACACCATTACCTCCCAGTAAGAAGGAGGTCTGGTGGGTGAGAAAACAAAGGAAAGTGAATTACATAAGAAAGTGGAAAAATTAATGTTTTATCTATGATATGAATGAAATGGACATAAATATATAAAAAGGATGCATAAAACAAAATGGTAAAAGATGGGAAGATGATTGGAAGGTTGTGACCAATTATCTTCAGAGTTCTAAATATGACCTAAAGAAACATGTGACATATGGGTTTGTATCAAGTAATAAATTAATTGCCGATCTGAAAACCCACCATTAACGAGTATGTCTTTTCTTAGGGAAGTCCTGGACAATTCCCAAAAGCGAACTGGTTTTTAATCTAATGACCTTCCATAAAGAATGGACCTTGGGGCATTCCCCAAAAATGCGTAGTAGGGTACTATCAGCATTGCCACACCTAACACAGCTTTGGGATCTAATATGACCTATTTTAGAAACATAGACTTTCATGGCAGATCAGGACCGCTTGGCCCACCTAGTATGCCCATTTCCCTACCTACAGAAATAGCTGCAGATCCTATTTAACCAACAGCCTATTTCTTCCCACCTCCCTACAAAAATTGCCTTATGTCTGTTCCATGCGTTCTTGAATTCTCCCACAGTTTTAGAACCCATGACCTTCTCAGAAAGGCTGTTCCATGCGTTCACCACCCGCTCTGTGAAAAAACACTTCCTCACATTGCCCCTGATCTGTCCCCCATCAATCTTCAAATTGTGTCCCCTTGTTCTTGCACAACTCTTTTTCTGAAAATGCTACCCTCTTGGACTTTGTTGATTCCACTGAGGTACTTAAAAGTTTCTATCATGTCCCCCCTCTCCCTCCTTTCCTCAAGGGTATACATATTAAGCTCCTTTAGTCTCTCCTCATATGGCTTCTCTTGCAGACCCTGCACCATTTTAGTTGCCCTCCTCTGGATTGCCTCCATCCTGTCTATGTCCTTGCAGAGATGGGGTCTCCAGAACTGGACGCAGTACTCCAGATGGGGTCTCACCAACCATCTGTACAGAGGGATAACAACTTCCTGTTTTCTACTGGTGATGCCCCTCCCTATACATCCCAGTATCCACCCAGCCCTCCCTACTGCCTTCTCACATTGCTTGTCTACCTTAAGGTCATCTGATATGATTACCTCAGGTCCTTTTCCACTTTTGTTGTTGCTACAGTACAAACTTGAAGTTACGAACACCATGGGAATGATGGGTGTTCATAACTCTGAAAAATCTGTATCTCTGAAACTGACTAAAGATGTAACTGTAATTAATGGGTTTCGTAACCCCCTGATCATCTAAAATTGAAACAGTCGAAATTATCCACTTTTTTTTTTTGAACAAATGTCTATCTGACATGCTGCTTACAGAGATATACTAAGATTCACTGCAGTTTCCTCTTTGTCAGCTCTGAGTCAGTCCTCTTGTTCTACCTCACTTTTTGCCAGTACCCACTGTTCTGTTTTGTTGCACTCCGAGGTCATCAAGTTCATCATTGGAAGACTATAGCATGTTCCAGGACCATCTTAAGGATTCTGCAGAAATCTCACACCTGGCTTTGGAACTCGGTTGCTGGCAGAAGAGAGAGTGACCCACTTTCTTTTCACACTGCCTGCTATGCTTAACACCACGTTTGGCTAGCGTTAAACAAACGCTTGTCATTAGCACCTTTTAAAAGTTGCCTGCTATGCTTAACACCACGTTTGGCTAGCATTAAACAAATGCTTGCCATTAACGCCTTTTAAAAGTTGAACCCCAGGTGTTAGAGGTGTGACGTTTACAGATAATTGATGCCTGTGTTGGGGGGGGGGTGTTCTGTTAACCGGTCAGTCCGGATTAGTGAAGTTCGTAACTTTGAGGTTGTACTGTACTACCTCCCCCCCCTCCCCACTGTGTAATCTTCACCTGGGTTTTTGTTTCCCAGGTGCATTATTTTGCACTTCTTTGCATTGAATCTAAGCTGCCATACTTCTGACCATTCCTCCAGCCTTGTCAAGTCCCTTGTCATCCTTTACAAGCCTGCTTGTGTATCAACCCAATTGCAGATCTTTGTGTCATCTGCAAAGAGGCATACTTTTCCTTCTAGTCCCTCTGCAATGTCACTTATGAAGACATTAAAAAGGACTGGACCCAGTACTGAACCCTGCAGTACCCCACTAGTAACCCCTCTTTCTTCAGAGTGGACTCCATTTACAATCACCTTCTGTGTCCTATTGTCCAGCCAATGTTTTACCCAGGCTACCACCCTGGGACCACTCCCAGGCTGGTTAATTTGACTATTAATCTTTTGTGTGGGACTGTGTCAAATGCCTTGCTAAAGTCTAGGTAGGCCATGTCCACAGCCCCTCCCTGGTCTACTACTTTGGTCACCCAGTCAAAGAAATCAATTAGATTTATCTGACATGACCTTCCTGCTGTGAGCCCATACTGTGCCCCACTGGCCTCTAGGTACTCAACAATTCTTTCTTTCAGAAGTGATTCCATCACTTTCCCTACCACAGAGGTCAAACTGACAGGTCTGTAGTTTCCTGCCTCTGTCTTGCTCCAACTTTTGTGAAGGGGTATCACATCCGCCTTCCTCCAGTCCTCAGGTACCACACCAACCTCCCATGATTTGTTAAAATGGGTAGTCAGTGGTGTCACTAGTTCTCTGCTTAATTCTTTTAGAATTCTGGGGTGAATTCCATCAGGACCCATTGCTTTGTCCACCTTCAGTTTTAGGAGTTCTTTCAGAACCACTTCTTCTGTGAAAGGACTGGGATCAACCCCCCCCCCTATCCAGACTGCTTCTGTTAATTGGATTAGGCACCTCCCCCTCCTCCTCCTCTTTTGTGAATACTGAGCAGAAGTATTCGTTCAGTATCCCTGCTTTTTCACTGTCCCTCTCTGCCCACCCACGGTCCTTTCTTTTCAGCCTCACTATCCGTCCCTTTGTCTTTCTATGCTCCCTGGTGTACCTATAAAAGGTTTTATCCCCCTTCTTAACCGAGTTGGCTATCTTTTCCTCAGTTTGGGCCTTTGCTATTCTGACTACCCTCCCCTGCTTCCTTCTGCCTTAACTGGTACAGTTCTCTGTCCAACTCCTTCTGTGTTTCCTTATACTTCCTAAATGCTATCTTTTTCTCCCTGATCTTCACCGCCACCTCTTTTGAGAACCATAGTGGCTTTTTCTTTCATTTTGATTTGCTTATTTGTTTCACACAAAGGCTTGTTGCCTCTGTGATGGCAGTTTTGATGTTTCCCCATTGTTGCTCCACCCCTCCTTCTAACCTATGTGCTAGTGCTTTTCTAAGGCACTCTCCCATCTTGCCAAAGTCAGCCCTCCTGAAGTCCAGAACCCTCACTTTTGTATGGCTTGGCTCTGTAGCTGAGTTTATTATGAACCACACTGTTTGGTGGTCACTTTTTCCCAGATGGCCACCCACTTCTAGATCTGAGATCCTCTCACCGTCCCCATTTGAGAGTATGAGGTCTAAGATTGCTCCCTCATGAGTGGGTTCCAAAACTAGCTGTCTGAGGCATGCCACCTGAAGGGCATCAAGAATGGCCCTGCTTTTGGGTGTGGCTACAGCCAAGGTGCTCTAGTTAACATCTGGCATATTCAGGTCCCCCATCAACAGTATCTTCCCTCTCTCTGAGATCCTAAGGATGCCTTCTATCATATCCTTGTCCATTCCCTCTCCCTGACATGGGGGTCTGTATACAACCCCGGTGCGGATTGTGGTGCCATTTTCAGTCTCTAAGGTGACCCACAGTGCCTCCTCTCCTCCCTGTTTACTCTTTTGTTCAGTTGCTTTTATCCCTTCCCTTACATACAGAGCTACTCCTCCACCTCTTCTCCCCTTCCTGTCTGTCCTGTAGGTTGTTTACCCTGGTATGTTAACATCTCAGTCATGGTTCTCTGTGTACCATGTTTCTGTGACTGCTACGATATCCAGACATACCTCTTCCATCAAGGCCACCAGTTCAGGGAGCTTGTTGCCCAGACTACAGGCATTGGTCCTCATTACCCTCCATTTCTTGATGGCCTTACCCTTTTTTGCCCCATCCCTGTCCTTATTGTGTTTGTCATTTTCTCCATTTACCCCTGCCCTTCTCCCTATTGACATCTCTATCTTGGTGTTTACCTCACTTACTACCCTGATCTTTTGGGGGAGACTAGGATTTCCCTGCTCTTTTTTCAGTGCCTCCCCCCTTGGCTAGTTTAAATGCTTGCCAATTAAGCATTTAAACCTATCACCTAGGATCCTAGTTCCCCTCCTGGACAGATGCAGACCATCACACCAGTATAGGCCTGCATCCCTCCAGGTGGACCCACAACCCCCAATGAAGCCAAATCCCTGAGCTCTGCACCAGTTTTTCAACCACTGATTGAATTCCATGGTGTGGAGCACACTAGCCTCAACCATGCCATAGACAGGCAGCACCTCCTAGAAGGTTACTGTGTGTGATACTTGTCTAAGGCCCCTCCCCAACTACACAAACTCTTCCTGCACTGCTCTGATCCCTTTCTTAGCCAGGTCATTTGTCCCTAGGTGGACAATGACATCCAGCTCCCTCTCCTGTGCAGCTGCTCCAGCGATCCTGAGGATTCGCTCCCTGTCCCTCCAAGCCATGGCACCAGGCTGGCCCTTACCTCCCTCTCCCCTTCGTCTCCTAGTTCTACTTTCCTAACAATGGAGTCCCCCACCAGGAGTTGTTTCCTTTCCCCTGTGGAGTCTTTGAGGCCATTTTGCATTTTGTGAAAAAAAAGGAAACATTTTTTACTGTTTACTACAGTATAATAGATTGTGTCTAGATGATTCTGGTTACTTGAACACTCACATTTGCGGTAACCAGAAATCCCAGAATCCCTTGCAGTTGACATCAGAGCAGGACTGCAGCAGTGGGCGTTTAAATAGTCAGCAGTGCATGTTACAGATTTAATAAATTCAGATCAGATTTTTACTGGCTCCACTGTTCTCCCAAGGCTACGTACAGTCCTTTGTGATTTACATAGCCCTGGGAGAACAGCAGAACCATCAATGAAAAGATCAGAGCTTGTAAAAGCTCTGACATGCATTGCAGGTTACTGAATCTCCCACTGCTGCAGCCCCGCGCTGATGTCAACTGCAGGGAATTATGGGATTTCTGATTACAGCAAATTTCCAAGTCAGCAGAATAAGCTGGATACAGTCTACTAAACTGCAGTAAATAGTAAGTAAAAGAAACATTTTTGCTCACAAAGTGAAAAATAGGACTAGCCCCACACTTAGGTGTGGAGTTCTTAGTGCTGGTTGTTCTCCTTTATGATACCTTGGGCTAACTGGATTAACTCAATTAATTAATTAATTAATTAAAAGGAGAATACCAACCCATTGACCCTCCTTAGCTGAAAGGGAGACACTACTGAACAAGTAACAACCTTCAAATATCTTGGCATCCACCTTGATGACACCCTCTCCTTCACCTCACACATTGACCATATAATTATATCAGCAGATATCAAACTCGATATCCTGTACTGCCACAAGTAAGCAATGACCCCAGAATCCCTGAGCCTGGTAACTCAGGGCTCAATACTGCCTACCATATACTACGCTCTAGTCATCTACAGTGCTGCCACTGAAACTGCACTGAAAAGGGTCAAATTGCTATTAAACAAAGCCTGTCGACTGGTCTTAGGGGTTAAACACTTGCCACACACATATAGCCTCTACTCTAAAGGTGGCTCACCCTGCACTTAAGGGCCAGGTACTGTACCAGGCTTTCCTGACTGGAAAAAAAAGTCCTTCTAGGACTAGCACCTGATTCTACTGCAGTTTTGTTCCAACACAATTTAACCGCTAAAATTACAAGAAGATCAGCTAAGGGTATACTCCAGGTCCCCTTCAAGCATACTCCTTTGCCCAGCGTTTTCTTGCTTACTGGGGGCATCAGTGGGTAAATGACCTCCCCTCTTCTCTCTTAGAGTATGGAAAGATTGTCCCAATCAAAAGAGCCCTCTGACCCCTCCTAGCACAAGCTAACCACTGTGATTGCCCTTCCTAAACATGTTATCACTGACCCTCTGCCTCCTTCCCCTTAACCTCTCCCCTGTCTCCCTCCCTAGACAAAGCCCTCTCTGGCTGCTACCACCCCTCTACCTTGCACTTAGAAAATTAACAGTGTTAACAAAGCTTATTACTCTATAAATGTGAGATGATGGTGCTCATCTTTTGCACTTCTGTAACTGCCAATTCTGTGTATACGATTCTGCCATATTTGTCATATCTTGTACCCTATGTATTGTATTTGTACTGTATTGTTTTCCATCTATTGACTTGGATCCTTTGTAAAACAGCCATCTTGGTTCAAAGGTAATAATCCGAATCTGAAATAAATAAATTAACCCCCCCACACACACACACCGAATGAGGTTGACAATAGGCAGAACTGCCAAGACCTCCTTTCCCGGTCAACAAAAACTAAATAAATAAATATGAAAAATCGTTTACCTACATTGAATCATTGTTTCCCGTTGTATCTAAATGGCTCCCTGGGTTTTGCATTTTGCTAGTTATAAACATTGCCATGGAGGTAGTCCTTTTATCTCTCATGCTTTTTAGATTGATATGCTTTTAGTTCCTCTTCAAAATGCTTTAAATTAGCTTCAATTTTCATGTGCAAGATTGCTCGAGTAAATGTTTGCCTAATAGTGAGAAAGTTGATAATTTAGAATAAAAGGTGTAAAATGGCTATTACATAGTTTATAGTGACTGTGAGAGGATACGAAAATATTTCCATTTATTCAAATATAAAAAATGTTAAAGGAATACAGAGAGAAATTGGAAGAAGGTTGAAAATACTTCCTGTTTTTCTGTTTTAGAGTTGATTTACCCAGGCTAGCCAAAGTAAGATGCAGCTTCTCATTTCCAGTGGGGTCCTGCTTCTAGTCACTTTACAGCTGGGGAAACTGAAGCACAGGGAAGTTTGTACTGCTCTTTGTATAGCTCGAGTGCAGCTTTCTGTAAACGGTAAACCAGCAGCAGTTTTTTTATGGTCAACAATTGCTTTTGTTATTACTGTGAGTTGCCCCATTCAGGTTAGTCACTGTATCTTTGAAAGTGAGGATGGAATCCAAACAAAAGAAGTGAGTGGCAGTTGGCACATAAAGTAATACTCTGTGTGTCAGCTGCCAATCACTTATTTTGTTCGAGTTGAGCCTCATTTTAAAATTATCTGCAAATAAGGTGCATTTTTCCTCTATGTGCTTCCCTGTTTCACCAAATCAAATTCACGTTGCCATGGCATCACCCTTTCTGTGGCTGGAAGGGTGGGTGCAGGGCTGCCATCACAGCAATTGCCAATTCTGCTCCTTAGCTGACAGTAAGGCATGCATAAATACAAAGCAGTCTGTGCCCTCCCCCTCCCTACCCAGGAGCTGAACACTTCATCTTCTGGATACTCTCGTCTCCCATCAGCTACTTTTTTAACCATCTGTAGCTACTTTTAGTGGGCAGCAATGTTTAATATGTAGCAACAACTAGCAAACAATAGCAGCAACTTTAAATTAGCAGCAGCTTTTAAAAGAAACAACCTGATTAAGCAGTGTCTAATTCAAGCTCAGAAAGACTATTGACTAGTTGAGGATAACAGTGCCAAGTCTATTGACTGCTGAAAGACTATTGCCCCCCCCCCCCCCCGGCCCCTTCAGTAGTATAGAGCAATATGTTTGGTCATGTAATAGTGCTTATCCTACATCTGACCAAGATCACAGGATCTGGTGAAGGAGGAAGCATAGCTCCTCCCAGAATGACAGGAGTGGTCCCAGCAGATCTTCATTGTGGATACCTCCTTCATTGGCCATACCCTTAGAACTGTAAGCTGTCAGCATCAGGACCACTCAGAAACTTTTGCTAGCCAGGGGCTGCCCATCATCTACACAGGAACCAACCTTGTTTCTGTCAGAAACGTCCAAACGCTTCCCCTAGTGATGCTGTCTGTGGTGGCATGAGCTGACAATGCAGTGTATCCCCATAGGCCATCATATCAGGTGCTCCCAGCTGCACTGCTATCTGTGGTCACCCAGGTGACAGTATTGCAACTAAAATGCCACCTCCTCCCTAGAGGAGGAGAATGTCAAAGATGTTTGATCCTTCTTATGGCATGGTGTCCAGGATGTATGTTTTTTTTGAGGTTGAGTAAATCATAGTCACTACCCTGAAGGACCAGTACTATATCAAAATAACACAGGGTAAGAGCACAGACTTCTGTTGATGTTGTTGCATTGGAGTGAGTTTGGTGAGTAGGGATATTTTCTTGGTGCCCCTGACAGATTTGCCCCCATTCACTAATTCACCAACAGATTTAACTGATTTAAAATCAGTCAGTTTGAATCGGTATTCCTCCTCCTGGGACGAGGCCAAAAATAAGAAGTGTTTCCTACCTCTCCTTTAGGCAGATAACATTTTGTTTCTCATCGGGGTAAGATTATTTTGACAAGTCCTATTTACAGAATCATCCTGAGTAGGCAGATTACAAAAGAAAAGAAAATAAAATATAAAAAATAAACAATATGATACATATAGCATACATTACAAATATAAGAACACAATGGGTGGGATATTCAAAGGGGTTGCGCATGGCGCAACAGGGCTGCACCATGTACAACCCACCGAGGGGACCCGGTGTGATATTCAGAGGGGTTTGTTATGTTGCGCAATCCCCGATGTGCCAGGGTGCACCAGTAATGTATGCAGCGCAAGTGCAGGGGGTGTGTCCATGCATATGCGGCACATCCCGATATTCAGCCCAGGATGTGCTGTGCATATGCAGGCACAAACCCGCCTTGAGCCACATGGGGGGCACAGATATGTGCCCATAAATATCAGGAACAAGTCAGGGGACACCCACAGGTGGGCTGCCATATTGCTGGGTGCAACACAGCAGCCGCCTGCCATGGGTGGCCACCCGACCTCCTGAGACACAGTACAGGCATCGTGCCCCATATATCGGGACTGTGTAGTACAGTACGGTCTGCATGCCCATTGGCTCACGCAGTGGACTAACAGGCATACAGCCATACTGTATGCTGTCAGTCAGCTGGCAGCCGGGCGGCTTGTGGGTGAGGAGCTGCCAACTGCCGCTGACCGGGGTGCAGGGTGGTGGGTCTCAGTGGGCGGTGGGAGGGGGTTAACACATATGCCCACGATCAGGCAGGGGATCGGGTCCACTGGACCACCAGGGATATGATTATATTATGCCCACGATCGGGCAGGGGAGCAGGTCCACTGGACCACCAGGGATATTCATCTACTATGCCCATGATTCTCACTGCCAGTACTGTTTGCTTACACCATGATGGATACTCATTCTGTGACATTGCTATGGCCAGCTGGGTTTCAGTTTCAAAGATGCGTGTGCCATCAGGTGTGGCACAAAAAAACAAAGTGATCTCATCCACATACAGCAAGATAGGTAGCACTGTATAGATCCATGCTTCAGATAAAATGCGGTCATTCTCTGCATTTTTCCCATGTATTCTCCCATATCCAATATTGTTGCATTCGTTCCAACACAACAGAAATCCAGTTGTGAGTTCAAAAGGGGCACCCATGGATGCAGATAGACTGTGTGCCTTCTTCATTAGAAGGTTCCCTAATAGCAGGACTTCTCTGTCATGGACAGCTAAAAACCAGCAGAGGAGTGAGCCTCCACCCATGAATCCTTCCCATCCCTTTTATGATTTCTTTGGCTTTTACACCTGCTACTCCACTCCTTTAAAATGTGCTTCCTTGGTTTTGAATTCTGTCCAAACTTGAAATGTCAACTCTGTCTGAATTCTACTGCCAAATCTTTACTAATAACACCTGGCCGGGATGCCTTATCAAGTAGCTTGACTTTTCTCTGTATGGAGACCACTGTGCTTACTTTTCTCCCTTGTCTATTCACAGTATGAGCAAGGCAAGGTTCAACCATCTTTTATCTGCTGATAAGGTAAATGTTAAAAAGCTCAAGCATACATTAATTGAATACCCACTCCTCTGCAGGGCTTCAATAGATGCGGAAGGTATAATATATGTCAATTCAGTCCTATACCTCAACAATTTGTTAACCCAAATATTACCAAAAATGTGGATATTAAGCAATTTATTAATTGCTACACCTCTTTTGTCGCATATGCCATTATATGTACCTACTAAAAAAGATTTATATAGGCAGAACAGTACATCCACTTCATAAGTGGATACAAAAACATGTTCATTCAATATGGACAGTAAATCCAGCCACCCCACTTTTTTATTCAGTTCTATTTATTCTCTCAGGTTCTGGTGAGGATGTACCTCATATCATACCCCTTAGACCCCACCCCCACCCCCAGCATCCCCCACCAGCTGTCCTGACTGGAGGCCCTTATGGTTGGGCTCCCTGAGGGGTGAGACTGAGATCCGCCTTGATTCCAGCAGTGTCTTATGCTGGGGAATCATTTGGGAAGGAGAGGGAGCTATCTTCAGCTTCTGCTCCTGAGGGCTTTTCTCCTTTGTTTCCCCCTGGAAACATGGACATGCAATGACATCAATGTGTGGGCATGCAATGCTCCTGGCTGTGTACTCCCAGCATCTGTTGGGTGTCCCTCAAGCACTGGGTGCAGATGACTTACCCCCCTCACCAGGGAGAACAGTCCATGGGATGTTTATCCTACCTCACCCTGTCCAGCTGTCTGATGTTCCAGGCTCATTCACAAACTCAGATCATCAGTGTCACAAGCAGTAGTGCTAGCATTTTGCCAGTGGGTCTGCTCCGACCCCCACCTTGGTACACACATCAGCAGGTTCCATAATAGCAATCCAAACTGCATGACGTTTACAGGAATTAAACAATTGTAGAACCCATTGGGGTGGGGACAGGGTTCCCATCTTACTCCAACAGGAGTCCAAGTAGATATATGCCCTTGATAGTTACAGAAAGATGGCTCAAGAAATGGCATGGACTAGTGACAAAAGCAATTTTCGCAAACTCGGTCTCTCAAAAGCTTGCCTCCTCAGTCTCCACTCTCAGAAAGAAACAGACAATGCTGTGTCCAGGATGACACTTTATTGTTCAAAAACAACAAACGCCAGCAGTAGCAGTTGAAAAGACGGCACTCTCCCTCAGCAGCTGAATGTTTTCACTCCTCACTTTGAGAAAGTGCTTGGCGAAGCACAGAAACATTCAGCTGCTGAGAGAGGGCGCCGTCTTTTCAACTGCTACCACTCGTATTTGTTGTTTTTAAACAATAAAGTATCATCTTGGATACAGCGTCGTCTGTTTCTTCTTAAGAGTGGAGACTGAGGAGCCAAGCTTTTGAGAGACTGTGAATATGCCCTTGACAGACTGATTCCTTCAGGCCTCAAGGACTGTCTGGATATGATGCCATTTTTGTAATGTCATGGTCTCGGCAGCTACATGTTGTCTTATCTCATGATACTAAAACCGTTTTTTATTTCTTTTTCTTTTCTTCAGAAGATCAAGATTTAATTCGGCAGAAGTCTATTTATTATGACTCCATTTATTACATCCCCCTTCAACCATTGGAATTCTGTTTTCTAATTCTTCTTTTAGTCTTTCTTTTCCCGTACCCTTCCTCAACACCCCCCTCCTCTTGTTTCTCTCCCCTTCTTACTGATAAGACAGTTCCTCTTCCTCCTTTCCATTTTTCCTCTGTTCTGTCATTACATTCTTCATTCAATTGTGAGGTTCTTGTTTTTGTTTATTCTTTCCCCATCCCCTTTTTCTGTTTTTAAACTCAGCCTTTTACCTGGTCCGTTATCTCTTTTACTACCAATTTCATCTACCCACCCACACCCAGCCCCTTCCCTGACTTGCTTCTTCTCCTCCAGTTTTACATGCTGTGTATGAGCGTTATAGTTTGTGTTGAGATGTGTGAGTTGTTGCTCTGATTCAAAATCTGTATAATGGTATACATAGGGGATACAATGGATTGACTCAAAATATGCAATTTATCTTCAAGTGTGAGGGGGCAGGACCACACCTCACAAGCAGCAGAGCCATGAGTGAGTTATGAAAGTCCTGCCCACTTACAAGTAATGATAAATTGCCTATTTGGCATCAGACTACTATATATTCACTATATACAACATAAGTTTACAAATTATAGCTTTTTAAACTGCAGTTTGTTTGAAGATTTTGTTGATTTTTCTTTAATTTAAACAGCTTGCTTCTGTGCTGCACTGGGCATTGTGATGTCATCTGCATTGTGAAAGATGCTGTCTGATTGGTTCAATATTCCACGGTGAAGACAGAAACTTAAAAATATCCATTGTGACAAAAGTAACAACAATATTTCTTGGTATGTTGCTGTTACTTAATTCAAGAATGCATGACACAGACTTAAGGTAATTTTTTGTGGGGGGTAGGAATAAATAGGCTGTTGGTTAAATAGGATCTGCAACTTATCCTCTAGGTAGGGAAATGGGCAGACTAGACAAAGTTTATGCTTCTATGTTTCTATGATGTCACTAACTAAGATATATATTTTTATACTGCTATTTTTAACCCAACTCCTGTTGTATATACAGTATGTACATACCCACTTGGGTCAGATGATAAAACTCTGAGAATATAGATAATTTTCAGAATCATCTACCAGATTTTTCTTTTAAAAATTAATTGCTTTTTTGATATCTTGGGGCTTTTATTACATTTTGGTAGTAGTGTTCATAATTCTTAACACAACTGCCATTTCATGACATTCTTAGCATCACCAGAACAATTTGGGACCATGCTACTGTATCTTTAAATGACAAAAGCCATAGATTTGGTCTGCAAGCCACAATACCTGATGAAAGGTAACGCTAGACCCAAAGCAACAAGGCTTCTTGTGCCAGTTTTCTATAATAAATGAAAGCACTACTATTTGCATTTAAGGGTGTTTTCCAAACAGAGTGCAGTACCTTTGTGTTTTCCCTGCTTGTGTCTCCTTTTGCATCAACACCGGCTCTGTGTGCTCTGACCGCGTGGACTCTGTTGTTTGTAAGGCGTTAATCAGCTGCGAAGGTAATTGACACCTAATCACTCACTCAGACTGTCAAATGGCAAGAAAAAAGTGGTGTATAACTGAAAATTGCATTGTACACAAGTGGAAGAAATGACACTGTGAGCAATGGGAAATAAATTACTTGAATATGTGAATACAGCAGAAAATGGCATGCATCCAAATGGCATACTAGTGAAACAGACTGTACAAACATTACAACTGAATATCCCTAGCAAATAATTAAACATACTGGCGTGTATGTTGCAGCAAGTTAGCAACTTGACTATGAAATTATTTGATGGTCTCAGTACCCCTCAAATCAGGTGACAGTTTGTTTCAAGTAGTAGCAGCATTATATATGAGAGTCATCAAACCCAACCTTGAACTGTTTTTTTGGTATGACTCAACCATAGTGTTTGACATTTCTAAAAGAATACTTAACCTGCAAATTTAGAAGTCTGTCAAATAAATAATAATAATAATAAATCTTTATTTATACCGTGCCTTTCTTAAAATCAAGGTGCCTTACAATAGTTACAGATAAGAACAAGATAAAAACTAAGATTACTAAGCTCATAAAAATACAGTAACATATCAATCAGAATAAATCTTAGACCATAAATAGGTCTTTAAGGCCTTTTTAAATTCCTCCATGGACGGACACCACCGAAGCGGACAGGGTAGAGAATTCCAGAGGGTAGGGGCAGCGTACATAAAAGCCCAAGCCCCTGAAGATTTTAAAGAAACCCTCTGAATCTCTAGCAACCCCTCATCCACTGAGCGGAGCGATTGCTTGGGGCAGTAAGGTACCAGAAGTTCTTTCAAGTAGTCCAGGCCCAGTCCATGTAGAGCTTTATAAGTCAGAAGACCGACTTTAAAGGTGATCTGCCACTGTATTGGCAGCCAGTGCAGATCATGCAGAACAGGAGAAATATGACAGGCACGAGAAGTACCCATCAATAACCAGGCCGCAGCATTCTGCATGAGCTGCAAGTGGTGGATATCAACCCTAGGAAGCCCTAGATAAAGGGAGTTGCAATAATCAAGACACGAGGTCACAAAGGCGTGGACCAATGTAAGCAGATTGCTGGACGGAACAAGGTGTTTAATCCTGGTGATGTTTCTCAGATGGTAAAAGGATGATTTGACAACTGCCAACACCTGCGAATGCAGTGTCAGCTCATTGTCAAAAATCACCCTGAGGTTCCGTACCCATTCAAAGGTAGGGGCTGGACACCTCCCAGAAAAAGTCCCGAGGGTAAACCAACTCCTGTCCCCTCTATCTTGCGATCCGGGTCCACAACTATTACCTCAGTCTTCTCCGAGTTCAACTTCAGCCAGCTTGAATTCATCCAGCACTGGATTTCAGTGAGGCAGCTGTTAAATACTGAGAGAGCTCTATCCTTGTCAGGTGCGAAAGATAGGTAGAGCTGGGTATCATCTGCATAGCAATGAAATCTCAGCCCATACCTTCTTACAATGTCTCCAAAGGGTAGCATGTACACTGCGAACAACATGGGGGACAACACTAAATCCTGGGGAACCCCACAAGACAGAGAGACTGGGTGGGAAGAATTAAATAAGCGGTGAGGGCAGTAAACTTCACACTCCACAGCCATGCTAAAATATCCCGGTCACTTGAAGGTACTTGTAGAGACTCCAAAGATAGAAGGTTCTCCCTTCATTTAATCTGTGCACAGCACTGGGTTCTCAGGGCAACACTCCAACAGCAGCTCTACAAATCTCACTATAGCAAAAACTGATTGCAGCTTTAATTTGCAAACCACAGCCACAGTAGGACATTCAGATGAATAAGCAGAACTCCAATATAATATGAACAAGATAACAAAATAGCAGCAGAGTAGTAGCAGCTTCAAAAAATAAAATCTAGCATTTGTAGCATTTGTTTCGAACCACTGGCAGTTTGTGGTTCAAGCATGAAATTATAAGACCACGCCAAACTACTATCCCGAAAAATACACTTGCAGTTCTAAATAAACTCACCTACATGCCCTGACTAACTAACTAAATTAAACAAAACTTAAACAAACGACTAAAAAATAAAATATAAAGCTAATAAAACAAAACTCAGAGCTCATAATTCAAAACAGCTCAGGCAGCCCACACATCGCCGCCATCTTGCACATCTGACAAGAACTTCCTGTTTTAAATATTTAACCCAGTAATAAAATCTCTGCTTTTTCCCTTCAAATTTCTAAGGGAATCCAATTTAACTTTGAAAACATATTGCAATGATACATATCACATGGTACCTTAAAACAATCAAGCCAATCTATTATAAGTTATTTAATTTACATTGAAGTAATTTAGGAACCTCTCTAAATAAAATTGCACCTTAATCCATAACTGAGAGATTCAACTGAATTGCAGTTTTAACCCTTGATGCCTTCATCAGCCAATGTGAAACACTGCACAGCTGGCCCAGTGACATGAAGGGCTGAGGCAGGAGTTAATCTTAACATTGTTTTACTAGCCCAAACACTAGTGCAAATTGACCAGGGCTAGTGCAGCTAACTCTCTATTTGTCCGTCTTGACTAGTGCAGGTTTTTATGGCTGTTAATGAAGTTAAAAAAGTCTCTACTTTAGCGGGCTGTACTCCTCATGCTAATCTCTCTCAATGTTCCAGATGGCCTGGTATGATTAACAGCTCATTGACAGCTGCAATTATCTGGCAGTTCAAGAGGGGATCCCACAAAAGGCTCAATGTGAGTCATTATCACTCCCCTGTTAGGACTTTCAGCTAGTGTCTAGGGTGTGATTAAGGGCAGAGTGCTGTCAAGTCACTAGCTTCCAGTTTCCTGAATGTGTCTCTGTCTAAAAATGTGTCCCATATTATTAAGACCAGTGCCCCCTCATTTCCCTACATTGTGAGTGTCTGTATCCAACATTTCAGTGACAAAATGCGAAGAGACATACAGGGTCAGCCCTGCAGGTGGTGGGTTTTATCCCAATCTCACCATAACTTCCATCTCCCCTCCAGATCTCTTAACTCTGTTCTTTCCCTGGACACCACTGAAGACCAGACTTTGAAATGACCATCCACAGAACCACAGCTGCCATTGCTGGCAAGTGTAGGGGGTGCCCAGCTCAAATGGACCATGCCAGCCATCAGCATCCATACAGTCCCGCCCAGCATGTCCTTTCATCCTAAAAACAAAGCTCTGGACCATGTATGGTACAAAAATAAAATACATGCTCTAATCTAGTTCCAAGACTGGCTCCTCTTCCCCTCCTCATATTTTTCCTTCTCTTTGTAAACTTCTTGACTGCTAGCTGTCTTCCTTCTTGATCCTTGTTGCTTACCATCCACTGTTTTGCCAATTACCACCCCTGACCTTCCATCTATCAGTCTTTCTTATTATGTTTGAACATTCCTCACTTTTCTCTATATATAACCTTACTTTCTTATTAACCCTTTCACTCCATAGGTCAGGTCCATGGTTTCTACATTTATTATATATCCTACTGCCATTATTTGCATAATGCTTGCCATTATTTTTAGTTGTTTCTACTCCTTGTATTTTTGTAGCACTGCTGTACTGTTCCTCTATTTGTATTACTGTACCTATGTTGCTGTTGTTCCACTATTCTCTTTTTGTTGTACTCTCACAGGTCGTGCCTGAAAATAGTCATTTCATGGCTAGTGCACCTCAGGGATTTATTTAACTCTAAAAATTGATTAGCGTTTTGCTCATAAAAGTGATAAATCTTTGTGAAAATGCATAGCTCTTGCCTCACTGTGTTTAACAAACACAATACTTCTAGAAAATCTATATAAATACTTTCTGTACAGTTAATATAGTCCCAAGAAAAAAACTGCTAATCAATTATTTAAAACCCTACAAAAACTAAATAAATAAAATAAATAATTTGAAAGCTTAAAATAGGCATTCCTAGGGTACACAGATCATCCTATATAAAAACAGATAGCATAGCATTATGCCTGTGTACCATTTCCCCTGAGCTGATGAAAGAACAATGTTAAAGAAAAAAAATTATTGTCGGGGCAAAGCATATTAAAATCAATGCTTTAAAAAAAATATATATCATAGTTTTCTATTTCCCAAGCCCCTTAGGTTTGTGTATCCCCCACCCCCAAAGAAATCTTAGATGTGTTCCTTGTTCACTTGACTGCACAAAAACTTCCAGAAGGGTGGGGGCCAAGAATGTCTTTCTCTGCCCAACTCTGTTCATTGCCCTGTGGATGGTGGTGACAGTGTGGTGAGGTGCAAGATGATGCCAGCTATTGTGTGTGCAGATCTAGGACTGCTTGATTGAACATTTGCTGTTGTGATATCCTCTGGCTTGGTGTGTGTGTGGGGGGGAAGGGGTAGAAACAGGAAGAGAGGAAGCCATGGTACAAAACAATGGGTGGGTGGGGGCTCACTGTGTGTGATGGCATTGCAGTCTTTCTTTCTGCTGGGGAGCTGAAACCAATGTGGGAGCAAGATAAATGTGCAATAATCAGAATATTTCTTGGCTTGCATTGTTTCCTGTATATATGATCAAAATGTATGATTATAATTGAGGGCTAGTGCAACCATCTGCAGGCTAGTGCAATTTTGAATCAACTTGCCCTGCTGGCTAGTGCAAAAAAAAGGTTATGGTTGATCCCTGGGCTGAGGAGCAGGGTGTCTTACCTCCTGTTATGCTGGTGAGCTAGGTTCAGGAATGGACATGGGTCGCTGGGAGTTGACCAGGGCAGGAAGAGGACTGAGCATCTGAAGGACTGCTCTCCTCTCCCAGTGGAGAAAGTGGGAGGCTTGTTGGCATGGCCTTTGAATGTCACCTGGTGAAGGGCTGGAGGCAGTGCAGCTTCACGCAGCAGGGAGGAGCCACACTGGCATGATGAGCGAGTTCCTCCACACACACACACTCACACGCACACACACACACACACACACACACACACACACGCGCGCACGCCCACACACGCACACACACACGCGCACGCCCACACACGCACACATATACTCACACACTGTGGCAGGGGAAGCCTGAAAATGGAAAAATGGTGGTAGGGGCTTAATGAAGGTCTGCCCGCAGGATCTGTACTATCACCTTGAACCCTAGTCCACTCTGGGTGATGTCTCGGGGGGAGGGACATCTCTCATCCATCCAGCCTCGCCATGGATGGAAAGCTGTAAGGGGAAGTTACATGACCAGATGAGTCCCAGGAGAGGTTGTTGCTGGTCTGGTTATATTGGAACAAGGTGAGCAGCCACCATGAGTCACCACAAGGTAGAAAAACATCTGTGGTAAAGAGAGAAACTCTACAAAAGTGCGTATATGAGAATTTACTTTTTTGCAAACAGCTTTTATGTGTGATTCAAATCTTAGTTCCTAGTCAACAAAAAATAAATGAATAGATAAAATAACAATAAAAAGAAAAGCAGTTTTAAACTAAAACAAGGTAAGGCACTAAAATAAAATTTAAAAATACTGTTGTATCAATTTAAAATATGTATTGTTTGTAGTGGAATTACACATTTTTCTCCACAAATGAAAGCTAAGACCTGCATAACTTGTGAGTTGTGAGCGATGGCTCTAACCACTCACTGGTAGAGATATAGAGAATAATGTAATGGGGAGGGGTCTGTAACATGTTGAATCCAAAGAGTGAAGCTCAGGGGGCTTATAGATGAATCACACACTGAATGTGTGAGAAAAACTCTTTACAAGCCCTGGCACATACTTATTACCGACTATTACTTAAATTTAACAGAGAAAATTCAGACAGGCATGGTGCTAGTCATTTGTTTCTCCCATGAAGGACCCTTCCCTATGGGGCATGAAGAAATGCTACCACCAGATGCCTGACCTGTGTGTTCATGTCTAGAGTATGCGGCCTGGTCATGGAGCAGTTTAAAACACCGAGGCCAGGATATTCAAAGATCCTGGTTTGTGTCCAAACTCCAGGCATAAATTAATGCCTGGAGTGAACTACAGGTATATTGGAACATGCCCCAAATTACACAGCGAATGCTAATGACATGTTTCAATATACCAAACAACTGAGCCATGCACTATCCCAATTTCTCCCACAAACCACAATCCCCTACTGGTCATATGAGGTATGTGGCCAATAGGGAGCTATTGGGTTTGCAGGAGCAAGTGGGTGGTTAGTGCCTGTTAATGGTGATTGCTTTTGTGGAGCAATCTGCCATATTTGAGCAACTCTATGCACATGACCCAGTAGCATAAACAAGGAGTAATGGAGTCATTTGCATCACCTTAGGGCTTCATTGCAAGTTAGGAGCAAACAGTGTTTGTGCCCATACCGTACTACACATTCCAGATATGTGAATGGATCCCATTCACATATCTGGAATAATATAATATATTATGAGCTACGCTCAGCTCACACTGTGAACCAGCAGGCGACAGCCCGACGACGGTGTCAGTCGGCAGGTGGCGGGTGGCAGGCGGTGGGATGCTGCTGCCCGCTGGCTGATGGAGGGGAGTGGGGCGGTTGGGCTCAGTGGGCAGGTGTGGAGGGGGAATACCGCTAGACCATCAGGGATATTGGACATATGTTTTTTTTATTTACAAATGCCCACGATCTGGCAGTCAGCAGTCCACTGGACCACCAGGGATAACGGAAACAATTCCTTTATTTTTTTTACAAATACCTGCAATCGGGCAGTCAGCAGTCCACTGGACCACCAGGGATTTATGGTTTTCCATTTTTTACTGCAGCCCACAATCAGGCTGTGGAGTACATTGCCGGCTGCAGGGGGCATTGGTCCCTGATGGCTGCTGCCTGGCAGGGCACCAGGCGCAAGTCGTCGGGGATCAGCGCACCTGCATGCAAATGGGGCCATAATGACATGCAAGTGGCTCCATTTGCACCTTGCATACATTATGGCCCAATTTGCATGTCAAGTTTTGAATATCACGGTTGCTGTGCATAGCGCAATGGAACTTGCGCTAGCGCATCCTCATGCTCCACTCTGGCCACTTGCACTGGCGCAGTGCCACTGCACAATGCACACTGCGGGTGGCCAGGGTGCGATATTCAACGCTACTGAGCCATGGTGCAGCTCCATTGAATATCACCCAGTCCACACCCCTGCGCAGCCAAGTTGCCCTGCACCCAAGCTTGCGCCACAGCCTGGCACAGTTTGAATATCTGGGCCATGGTGTTTTTGGGACCCCTCCACATGAATTCTGGCACTGTCATGGTGTTAACGGGCCCCAAAAGATGATTTCATGGTCATTGCGCGGAACCACATTTTGGGACCGATTTACAAAATGACAGTGTCACAGTTCATGAGGTAGGCCCTCAAAAACTCTATGTTGAAAATATGATGAAAAAATTCTGAAAAATTACTGATTTACGAGCGTGCTTTGTGCAGTTCTTAAGCACGCTTGTAAGTTTGCGAATTTTTAATATTTTCACTCCAGATTTTCAACATTGCCATTTTACCACAGCTCCTTATGAGCAGTACAGCTGTCATTTTTCACATCTTGCCCAAAATGTGTTTCTGCCCATGTAGCACACAGTGGCACAGTCAGTGTGTGAAATCAATGTTCAGGACAGATTAAGAAAATCACAATGTTAAAAATTTGGTGACAAAAGTCCATAAAATGACTGTGTTATGAGCGAGTATTGTGCAGTACAGCTGTCATTTTTCACACCATGGCCGGAATGTGTTTTCGCACTTCCAGTGCAGAAATGCATGGTCACTGTGGGAAATCACTGTTCGGGAGAGATTAAGAAAATTGCAGTGACACTGTTCATGAGCGGAGGTCCCAAAATGCCTGTGCTGACAATCTACTGTAAAAAATCCCCAAACTAATTACATCACGGGTGTGCGTTGCACAGTTTCTATGCACGCTCGTGACTTCACCAGTTTTTTTTTTTATATTTTCACTGCAGATTTTCAACATTGCCATTTTTTACACCTCCCCATGAACAGTACAGCTGTCATTTTTCACATCCAGTTCAAAATGTGGTTTTGCACCTGTGGTGCCAAATGGCGTAGTCACTGTGCAAAATCAGCTTTCAGCTAACAAACTGATATTGCCAGTGTTCATGAGGTGGGGGTCACAAAAAACCATGTTGAAAATTTGGAGTGAAAATACCAACAAACACCTGAGGCGTTAGGGTTTCCGACCATAGTGCCCCACCCTGTAGAGACTGACAGGCATCAGGGGTGTGACTTGGGATTGTCGCCTGTAATGCTCATACCATTCCACCCCCACCCACACCTTCAGGCAATGAGAGGCGTTGAGGTGTGCCTTGGACTCTTCAGCCCCAAAGTTCACCCCATTCTCCTATACAGCACCCATCTCACCGTATTTCCTGATGGAATGAAGTAAACATAAGGGCCAAAGACCCCAAGGCACACTGTGACACTTGTTGGTGTCTGCAGGGTAGGGTGTGGTGAAATGGCATGGCCATTATGCCTGACAACCCAAAGGCACACCCCAATGCCTGTCAGTACCTGCAGGGTGGTGGTGGTGTTAGCTTCAGTTCAATACTTCATTGCCATTCCTATTATGCAGCTCTGTAACTCCTACACTACCAATGTCAATGCCAGCAAGCAAACATTCGGCATGGACAAATGCTTTTTTATAATATGATTTACTACTGTAAGTGTGTGTGTTTAGAGGAAGCAGTATAGTGTAGTGGTTTAAGACTCTGAGCTGCAAACTTGGAGACCTGGGTTTGAATCCTACAGCCCCCACTTGCATACTGTGTGACCATGAGCAAGTCACTTAACTTCCTTGTGCTTCCAGGTCACACCTGGGAACAAGCTTCAGCTTAGTGTGCCTTTCCTGGTTAAACAATTTCCCATTTAGTTGCAGGGTCAGGGTCCTGAAGAATATAACATTTATGTAACTCATTCAAGATTCCATCAGAGGGTCAGAAAAAAGTCTGAGAGAATTTGTATAAAAACTAACTAATGAAAGATGCAAAAAATAGCATGCGCACTGGCCTCTGAGACTGGAAAATCAGAAGGATGTGGGTTCTATCCCTACACTAGGCATGTGAATTAAAGAGCTTGTGTACTGCCTAAAACTATAATTAGATTTTAAAGGCAGTCAACCATTACCTTTTATATTTGAGGTACTTCTATCTTTTCCCTTTGTTTAATTAGAAGATTGTTTACCTGATGTTAATATGTGTGATGTGTGGAACAGTACTCTGTGTGACAGCTGACATAACTAGCTATTCTGCTCCCACTACATCACCAGCATTGTGAAGTCACTGACTGTGACATCACTGCTACTTAGGAACAGCAATTCAATGACTGCCAGGTCATTCACCTGTGATTTCACTGTCAGCAAAATCACAATGCTGATGATGTAGTAGGGGGCAGTAGAGCTAAATATGTCAGCTGCTATGCTAAGAGCTGTTCCACACATCCACCTCAACATTATGACATAGAAGACTCAAAGACTCTGTGATGGGCAATAGGTAAAAGAAAGGTACTTCAGAAATAAAATGTTATCACTGACAACTTCTTAAAATTTATATTATTTTCCTGTCTGCCTGGTTTGGTTCCACTAGCTCTTTAAATTCCCAATACTGATACTGTAGTGTAGCATGGGGGGGGGGTGCTCCTGTTTTTTCTGTCTGCCTGTTCTGGATTTTAAACATCCTATGACACTTCTCAAAAAGAGTAGGGGCATTTTTATTGTAATTGTAATTCATTACACAATAGAAATTACAATACATACATTGTCCTTACCATACATTCAAATAGCCATATCTCATATAATCATTAGTAGTACTACTGTACTTTGTTTTTTAATTCAACCAAACTCAACAATTCAACCATAAATGCTGCGCCTTTTCTACCAAAAATCTATTTATATCAGCTTTCTGCATACTTTGTAGTGACAATTTTATATTATTCAGGAGCTCCTGGTAGGTAACCAATCTTTGTTGCATTACTAACATACATCTTGACTGCCAGAGATAAAATTTAACTAGTGCAAAGGTTATATATACTGTATCACAATGATACTTGCTAAACCTATTTTCAACTGGTTCATACATAATTTCTAAGTATGAAGGTGTTTCCAATTGATTATCAGACCAGGCTTGCGCCAGGTAAGTCCAAAAGGAGCTGGCGTAGGGGCACTCTAAGAATAGATGTTCCTGTGTTTCCAATACTAATGGACATGTCAGTCTGGGGCAATACCTTTCTGCCACCTGCTTATGTCTATTATTCCCCTTTACTCCCAGTCTGCCGTAATTGCTGAGCCAGACACAATCCCAGACAAAGGATGGAAGTCTAGGATTAGGCAATTGTTTTAATACACAAACTTGCTTGGTACTTGTACAACCAGGAAATTCCACTGCTGATGTCTTCTCATGCGTTAATGTTGCTCTATATATGCCCTTTCTGTCCATGGTTAATAACCATACTGGAGTAATCTGCCACCTCACCATCTGCTTAATGCAGCCTTTCCCATACTCTGGTGTCCTTGTGGGGATAGACCTTATCTTCATACCCTCCCATGCAGGCCTACAAGGGTCCGATCATTTCAAAATCAGAGGGGCCAACACCTTCGTGGTAGGGCATAGTGCTGGGCGTATATTATAATTCACAAACAGACTGTAGAAGAAGGCGACAGGGTGTATCATTCCTACACCACCCTCCTGCACTGGTAAGTATGTAAATTCCCTCTTAATGGCATTTAAACGGGAGCTCCAAAAGGCTTGAAAGAATACCCCATATAAGCTAGTGAAAATGGACTGGTGGGGGGAATATGTAACTAAAGTACAGAAACAGAGGGACCAATAATGTTTTTATTAACAGGACCCTCCTCTTCTTAGATAACTGTTGCCCTTTCCAACTGTTTACAAGCCTATTCGCTTGCTCAATTTTAACTGACCAATTCAACAAGGCCATATTCCCTGGACCAAACTGAACCCCTAGTATAGAAATGGGGTCCAAAATTATATTAATCCCAGCCCATCTGCCTGTCAGTGATAATGGAGTGTTACCCAAAGTTACTCCCTTGCTTTTCCAAAAATTTATTTTAGATCCAGACAGACAAGAGAACTATAATAGCACAGCAATTAATGCCATCTCTAAAGAAGCACCAGAGAGCGCCACCACCAAATCATCAGCATAGGCCAATATTTTGACTTGAAGAGAGTCAACAAGAGATATGCCCACCAGATCAGTATTTGTCCATATTAACCTAATTAAAACATATATCCCAAAAGCATATAGAAGGGGCTCAGAGGATACCCTTGCTTGACAACCCTGCAAAATTTCACCTTCCTCCCAAACCAGCCATTTACATTAGGCCAGAGAAAGGAGGCAGCATACATCCCTTTAACCCAGTTAACAAAGGTACCTGGAATTCCAAACCCTAATAGTGTTGAAAATAAAAAAATGATGGGACAGCCTGTCGAAGGCTTTTTCCTGATCCAAACTTAACACATAACCTACATCTCCTTCCAAATTCCCTGCATAGAAAGTTTCTCGTAGCATAACCAAGTTGTCCTGTTGCTTCCTATTCTGAATAGCACATGTTTGGAAAGGGCTTATCAGGAGGTGAGCTACTTTATTCAATCTTGCCAACAGTATTTTACTTAAGACCTTTAAGTCAGAATTTAATAGGCTTAAAAGTCTCCAATTCCCAATGTCTTCCCTTGCACCTTTCTTGTGAATGAGCACTAATACAGCATCCATCATGGAGGCTGAATATGTAGAAGTCTGCAACATATGATTATATCGAATCACTAATGCAGGTGCGAGACTATCCATGAATGTTCTATAAAACCCTGTTCCCAACCCATCAGATCCTGGGGCTGTATTTGTTGACGACTGTGACATGGCATCCTTCACTTCCCCTTCTGTAACTCCACAGTCAACTCCTGAGCATCCTTATCCCGAACTTTTGGCAACCCGAGAGATTCCAAGATTTCTTGAACCTCTGGTTCGGGGGGGGGGGGGAGTACCAAAGGTTTGGGTGACCTGTTCCTTCACTATTCCTAGCTGGTCCAAAGGAGAAGTAACTAATTCTCCTGAGGAGGAGAGTAGATGAGTTATTACCCTACCTTCAATTCTCTTTTTATTCTCTTTATACGGGTCAGGACCACCTTTTGTCACCGGTGTCCCAAATCTTAGTTCTTGCTGTAAGGTCTTCGCCCTATCATATTGCAGGTTTTTCATTTGGCTTTTCAGATTACTAACCTGCTCACTTAAATCCTGTCCTGTTGAGTTAATCAAAGAAATAACCCTTTGCAACTGTTGCCTAAGCTGCAGATAAGTCAGGCAATCAGATATAGATCGAACCCATGCCCATTGCTGGAAAAAGGAGCCCCATGTCTTCTTTGAGTCCTCCCACTAATCTATGAGGTCAGAGTGGCACTCAACCACTGACAGCCTTGCTGCCCTTTCCCTTCCCCCTGCTCTTTTCACCCATGGATCAGTTAGCACTGATTCATTCAACTTCCAATATTGTTTTTTGCATTGTGGGGAAGTCCCTGCTTGTATACTGATTTTCACAATCATGTGGTCAGAGAACTCACATGTTATGACCTGTGCCTCTTGCACCTTTTGTCCTGATGAAAGAAATATAAAATCAATCCTTATTTTTAACACCTCCTTGTGAAAGGGGAAGCCCCCTTTGGGGTGTATCTCCCTGTAGGCATCAATGAGTCCTGCATGCTTCAGGATGGTATTCAAGGCATTAGAGTCAGAAAAGATTTTCTCTGTTTGCATACCTCTGTCTGCCCTGGAGAGGCCGCAATTAAAGTCCCCTAGCCAATACACCAATCTGGAAGTATGCAAAAAGGGCTTTTTCGGTTTGTGGGCCATAAATGGCTATAATCCTGCCCCTACAAAATTCAAAGAAAAAGTCCAACATCAAGGCCCTCCCAGGGTGAATGTCCACAAGACAGAACACCTTGAAACGATAGTTTGAAAATAAAATACCCACCCCATCACATGCATCTGTACCTGATGACCACAAGGAGGGACCTAGTGGCCATGCTTTAGAGGCCTGCTGTAATTCGTGATTAGTTTTCAGCCGGGTATCTAATACACAAATAATGTCACACTGTACACTCTTTAAACATAATGTGACTCCTAAATGCTTTCTCTTATTTTTTATACCGTTAATGTTAACAGTGCAGATGAAAAGTCTGTCCTTCAAGAAATTCATTTATGCCCTGAGTGAATCCTATGGGGTCTTAGAGACCCTACACTGCCTGGTCCATTTAGCAATGGACCCCTCCCCGCTCCCTTCTGTGTCAGTATTGCATGCAATAGAGGAGGAATCTGATTCATTTTCATCTGAATCTCTGTCAGTACCCTCTTTAGATAGTGTGGCATATTTCTTTCCTGCTTCCCAAGACCCTGCTCCCTGTCCCACCTTGGGTACATTTTGTCTGGCGTTCAAGATTCCTAACCGACCTGCTCTTGGTCTCTTCTTGAGGGAGACTGGTTGGAATGCCTCTTCCTTGTCTACTGGGGGGGTGGCATTTCCCTCTTTTCCACATCCACACTTTCTTGGGGCCTTTCTACAGGGGGCCCTGGGGGTTTCCCTGCTACCTGAGATGTCTCTAGGCCTTGCCCCTCTACTTCCTACTCCATTCATTCTGTCTGAATTGTGCCTTCCTGGGTCTGAGCTTTGAGTGTTGTATTCTTTTGTAAGGCCCTTTTGGCTTGCTGATGTTGGGCCCCATTTATTATCCCTTCCTGTGATGGACAATCTTCTCTGTTGTTAGATCCCATGGGCATCTCCCATAGGCGTGCCTGGTCTGTTCACACAGGTTGCATTTTAACAGGTTCAAACATATGGAGGAGGCATGCCCAAACCCTAAGTAGTGGTTACAATGAGGGGAGTCGCAGGCTGAGCTAAGATAGGCCCTCGAGCCACACTTGAAGCATGACCTAGGCTGACCATTATAAAAAATTGACCCCCGGTCTTTCCCCCAAAAAAAGGAACTCAGCAAATGCATGGGACCTGTGTCTGATGAATGCAGTTTAATTTTTATACGCCATTCCCAATCCCATATTTGCTCTGAGTTCAGTATGGGTGTGAGCTTTCCCATAATGTCATAGCGTTGCCGTAACCAAAACAAAATGTTCTCTATGTGGACACCTTCATTTTTAAACATCACAGTAATTGTTTTTATTTGTGGTTTCATTAATGCTATGGCATGGAAGGGAACCCAAGCAGGGGTATTTCTAAGTGTCTGGTATTGGGGCCCCAAACCATTCAAAATTAGCCACACTCTTAAAACTAATGTCGTAGTTCCCATTCCGTATACTTATCAGGGCAAAAATTTCAGATGAGAAATATCTTATGGATGTTTTCAATAGGTTTCTAGCTATATACACTCTTCTAGGTGGTTCCTCCAGTCCTCCCTTGTATAGAAGCCTGACCGCATTGCACCTGGGGTCCGGCTCTCCCCTGGTAGCAAACAGATCAGACATCTTGAGGACTGGTGCAGGTATTTCATTCTCTACCTGCCTCTTACCTTCTGTCTGTTGTGTAATATCAATTCCCCATTACAGTTTCCTCTACATCAGCTCTCATATCAACAGTGTCACTTATTGCTTTATCAATATCCTGTATGGGTTTATTAACATTGTCAACATGCCCCCTAACAAGTACAGTGTCTTTTGATACTTTACCCCAAGGTATGGTGGAGCTCTCACATTGCCTTTCGCTGGTGGCCACAGAATTTAATAATAGTTCCTGGTAGGAAGAGTCATTTGGGTTGGGAGACCATTTTCCTGCAGAGTCCTGTTCCCAGCCTTCATGCTCCAAAGCAACTGTGGGAGACCAACTTATTGCCTCCGATACTGTTTCCATAATGATCCCCCAGTCTTTCTGACAGGGCCTGTC
Source organism: Neoceratodus forsteri (assembly GCA_016271365.2). Taxonomy (NCBI): domain Eukaryota; kingdom Metazoa; phylum Chordata; order Ceratodontiformes; family Ceratodontidae; genus Neoceratodus; species Neoceratodus forsteri. Next base: position 856,748,291 of record CM028132.1, on the reverse strand, counting down.
CTTAAAAGAAAAGTTTAGTTCTTCTGTACCTTGCTCTGTCACACTTTTGAGCAGCTCCTGCCTAGTCTGGGCAAGTGTGCGAGCAGCTGATCCATGCCCTAAGCATTGTTGTAGGGGCTTCTGTAGTTTCCCTTGCTCCTCAGGACCAAGAGGCTGTTGGCACACAGAAGGTTCTCTGTTCAAACTGCCAGCCTCTGCCCGTCCTGCTTTCTTCATTTCTGTTACAGATGTCGATTCCCCAGGCCTCCCTTGAGTACCTGAGGAGGGAGTCATGCCAGTAGTCGCTGTTTCAGTTTCGCTGATAGCGTCAGTCGGAGTTCCAGTAGCTGTCTGGGAGTGCTGCAGGGAGGAGAGCGCTTCCTCAAGCTCTTGCAGCCTCCTCAATTGCTTTTCTCTTTCTTCAGTTAAGAATTCCTTTTTTGTTTGCTTCAACATCATGTGCTCAGTAAAATTCGATGCAAAAAAACAATTTCCAGCTTTGCGTTCTAAATTGGTTTCTGTGCTTAAACCAGACTTTACTTCTAGCCCATCAGTAAATACTTCCAGAGAAAGATTCAAAAGTTGCTCTGTGAGAGGACGTTTGTACTCTGCTGGCAGCTCAGCACTTCCTCCTCCTCTGTCCGGCTCTGAAATGGGCTCCTCCATTCCTGCTCATAGGAAGAAGGGCCCCCTGGTGAAAGAGTAGGGTAATTTCCATGGTGTCCTGGCCACATTTTTCCCATTCACTAAAAATACTACCAACAGCTTAATCTGGTTCAAGTAAGGATTTATGCCATGTTACAATTTCAGTTGGTTACCATCTGTATCCCCACCCCCCATCACCCCTGAAAAAGGGACTTCTAGTCTTAGTGGGCCTACCTGGTCAACAAAATTCAACAAATAAATAAATTCCCCCATTATGCCTTATGGATTCCATATAAATCCAAATCATTCAAAGGCCATCTTGACATATAATGTTAATACCTAACAGCAAATCAGAGCCCTTGATAAAAGGCTGCCACATATTACATTTAAATAAACAACAAAGTCACAAATAAGGAACTAGTGGCTTATGGAAAAATCTACAAGGATTCATACAGGGATTTGATGCTGCCTCTACAGGGAAAATACAGGAAAAATGAGGGTTTGTTACAGGAAAATGGTTATTTGGATTTGGGAGCACTGTGATGATTGTGACTAAACAGCACTATATGGCATCAACAAGAAAATGACTTTGGTCATTTGGTAGCTCTTCACAGCCCTGTCGGCTCTGGCTAGAGTTTGTTTGTAATGGTGGGATGAGGCTGCTGCAGTGTTTCTTTTCATTTATGTTATAGTGGAGTGAGTGGGAACAAAAATGGGAGTGCAGAGAACCAGAAAGATGTTCACCTCAGGTAAGGAATGGATTGAATTTGTGGTGTTCTATGACAAGAGAGAGTTTGGAGCGTTGGCGTGAGTGGCAGTTGTGGGGTTTTACCAAGTCAGAACGAATTACAGCTTTTTCCAAAGAAAAATCCTAAAATGGTGCAGGGATATTTAAGGGTAATGAGGTAGGCTGGCACCAGTACTTGTCAGGGTCAGCTGTAACACAGAAACATAGAATCTTAAGCAGAAACATTGAAACACAGTAGCTGTTAGCAGAAAAGGACCTCTTGGCCCACCTAGTCTGCCCTAAAATCCCTACCTACTGTGCTGCCATAGGCCCAATTTGATCTCTGGCCTTCCTCCCCATCCAACCCTGTTATTAAGGTCCCCTTGTGTCTATCCCATGCATGCTTGAGTCCTGCTACTGTTTCCACACCCACTACCTCTGCTGGTAGGCTGTTCAAGATGTCCACCACCCTTTCTGTGAAGACGTATTCCCTCACATCCCCACTAATCATCCCCCCCTTCCAGCTTCATATCATGCCCCCTTCTCCTGGAGCATCTTTTTCTATGCAAAATGCCACCCTCCTGTACCTTATTGATACCCTTGAGGTATCTGAACATTTCTTACGTGTCTCCTTTTTCCCTCCGTTCCTCCAGAGAGTACATATTTAATTCCCTGAGTCTTTCCTGGTAGGGCTTTTGATGCAGGCCCTGGAACATTTTGGTTGTCATTCTCTGTACCGCCTCCACCCGAGTTATGTCTTCCAAGAGATGAGGCCTCCAGAACTGGACACAGTATTCCAGGTGGGGCCTCACCATTGATCTATAGAGGGGTAACTATCTTCCTCTTTCTGCTGGTGATACCCCTTCCTATGCACCCAGCATTCTACTAGCCTTTCCCATTGCCTTGTCACATTGCTTTGCTACCTTCAGGTCATCAGATATAATAACTCCCAGATCCCTTTCCTGTTTTGTGGTTGTTACCACCTCCCCTAACTGATACATTGCCCTTAGGGTTCTGCGCCCCATGTGCATAATTTTGCACTTTTTGGCATTGAACCCTACAGTAGCTGCCAAACCCTTGACCAGTCTTCCAGTTTTTGCAGATCTTCATTTGTAGCTTTTAAACTGTTCACTGAGGATCTTGGTTCCCCTCCTGGAAGGATGCAGGCTGTCGCCCCTGTACAGGCCTCCTTTCCACCAGGTGGCACCCCAGTCCTCAATGAATCTAATCCCTCATCTCTGCAGCATTTCATAGAAACATAGAAACATAGAAGTTGACGGCAGATAACGACCGCAAGGCCCATCCAGTCTGCCCATTTCTTTTTCTACCTTATAAATGTGGCAACTGGCTTTGCTCTATCAGTGGCCTATCTATTCATACTCATCTGTATTGCTCCCTTATGCCTATCCCATGCCTGTTTGAAGCCCTGCACTGTATTCATAGCCACCACTTCCTAAGGTAAGCCATTCCATGCATCAACCACCCTTTCTGTGAAAAATTATTTCCTCACATTCCCCCTTAATTGGCCTCCCTCTAGTCTCATGCTGTGTCCTCTTGCCCTACTATTTTTCTTATATTTAGACATGTTAAACTCTTTCACCTTGTTAATGCCCTTAAGGTGTTTGAATGTTTCAATCATATCGCCTCTCTCCCTCCTTTGCTCAAGGGTATACATATTGAGCTCCGCTAATCTGTCCTCATATGTCTTCTGATGCAGTCCCTGCACCATTTTGGTTGCCCTTCTCTGGACTGCCTCAATTTGGTTAATGTCCTTTTGAAGGTGTGGCCTCCAGTACTGCACACAGTATTCCAGATGGGGCCTAACCAGTGTCTTGTACAGAGGGATTATTACCTCCCTCTTACGACTTGTGATACCTGTACTAATACACCCTAACATCCCCCTAGCCTTACCTACTGCTTTAGAGGTCTGCTTGGATGATTTCAGGTCATCGGTGATGATGATGCCCAAGTCTCTTTCTTCCTTTGTGACTGCCAGCAACTCCTCTCCCAGCCTGTAGGTGGCTTCAGGGTTTCTCTTCCCTATGTGCATGATCTTGCACTTCTTTGCATTAAATCCCAGTTGCCACTCTTCTGAACATTTTGCTAGTTTATCCAGATCTCTTCTCATTCTGCCCACCCCCTCTGGATCATCTACTCTGTTGCAGATCTTGGTGTCATCTACAAACAGACAAGTCTTACCCTCTAGTCCATCTGCAATGTCACTAATGAAGATATTGAAGAGGACTGGCCCCAGGACTGATCCCTGAGGTACCCCACTTGTGACTTGCATCTCTTCTGACTGTATACCATTTACCACCACTCTCTGTTTTCTGCCCATCAACCAGTTTGCCACCCAGTTGACCAACTTCTGACCCACCCCAAGCCTATCCAGCTTATTTATAAATCTTCTATGTGGAACAGTGTAAAAGCTTTGCTGAAGTCAAGGTAGGCGACATCAACTGCTCCCTCTTGGTCCACCACTCTGGTTACATAGTCAAAGAAATCAATGAGATTAGTTTGACAGGACCTTCCTTTTGTAAACTCATGCTGCCTTGGATCCTGTGCCCCTATGGATTCCAGGTGTTGCACTATCCTTTCCTTAAGGAGAGTGCCTCCATAATCTTGCCCACTACTGAGGTAGGACTGACTGGTCTGTAGTTCTCTGCCTCCTCCCTGCTACCACTCTTGTGGAGCGGGATCACATGAGCCCTTCTCCAGTCTTCTGGGATCTCTCCTGTGCTCAGAGACTCACTAAACAGTTCTGCTAATGGCTCTGCTAGTTCCACCCTTAGCTCCTTAAGTACTCTGGGATGTATGCCATCAGGTCCCATTGCCTTGTCCACCCTGAGCTTAGCGAGCTCTTGTAGGACCCTTCTTTTGTGAAGGGAGTAGTGCTCACCTCCCTCCCCCCTGTGTCCATGGCGCTGAGCCGGGCCCTGCCCTACCTTCTCTTCAGTAAATACTGAGCAAAAGTATCTATTTAGGATAGATGCTTTTGCAGGGTCCTCCTCCTCACATGCCCCCTTTTCTCCTTTGAGCTTAGCAATACCCCCTCTGGACTTTCTCCTTTCACTAATGTATCTATAGAAAGTCTTGTCACCTTCTTTTACTGTTCGTGCTAGTGTTTCCTCAGTCTGGGACTTTGCCTGCCTTACTGCCTTCCCTGCTTCCCTTAGGGCAGTTTGGTATGCCTCCCTATCTTCATCCCGCTGTGTTCCCTTATATTTCTTGAAGGCCAGCCTTTTGGCTCTGACCTTTTCTGCTACTGTATTTGAGAACCAAAGTGGTATCCTTCTTCTTTTGCACTTCATTTTCTGTCTAACACAATGGGATGTTGCTTCAAGTATTGCATCCTTAATGCTTACCCACTTTGCCTGTACCCCCTTCCCTGCATTTCTTTTTGCCAGGGCTAGCTTAACAGTGTTGGCCATCTTATCAAAGCCAGCTCCTCTGAAGTCCCATATTTTTGCCTTGGAATGGGATGATTTAGAAGTAGTGGACAAATTGAACCATACCATGTGATAGTCACTGGCCCCCAGGTGACCTTCTACCTGGAGATCTGTGATCCCTTCCCTGTTAGTCAGTGCTAGATCTAGGATAGCCCTGTCTCTTGTGGGTTGTTGTACCAGTTGTTTGAGCCCCCCCCGCAGAGAATCCACCATGTGTTTAGTCCTGGCAGATGTTCCTGCTGGTATTGACCAATCTGTATCTGGCATGTTGAAGTGTCCCATTATCAGAACCTCCTCTTTAGACGTCATGTTTTGTATATCTTCTAACAGTAATGTGTCTATGCCCCCCCCCTGGTCTGGGGGCCTGTAGCAACCCCAGTTCATATGGCTATCCCATTTCCTGTTTCCAGGGTGACCCACAGTTCTTCTGGCTCCTTATGTGTATTCTGAAGTTCTGTAGCTTTGATATTTTCATTGACATACAGGGCCACTCCACCCCTCCTTTCTGCACCTCAGTCTCTTCTGAACAGTACATAGCCAGGTACTGAAGTCTCCCAAGTGTGGTTATTGGTAAACCATGTCTCACTAATTGCTACCATGTCCAGTTTAGCCTCTGACATTATTGCCTGCAGGTCTGGGATCTTATTTCCCAGGCTGTGAGCATTTGTGTACATGATTTTCTGTTGGCCAGATTTCGGTGCGTTAGTTGTTGGGTGAGGTTTGGCATTTCTCCTGTGCATCATATGGGGAGACGGACCTTTTTTCTTACCTGGTGATGCAAATGAACTACAGACATGCTGAATCCCTGTTTGACCACTAGCTGAGGGGGGAAGGGTGTTCTTCCCATTCAACGTATGGGGTGCTGCACCCCTCTCCCCATTTGCTAGTTTAAATATTCTGCAAAGACATCAAACTTCTGCCCCAATGCACTGACTCCCTCCTTAGTCAGATGCAGTCCATCAAATTTAAAGAACTTTCCCTCCCAGAAGTGTTGCCAGTTCCCTACAAATCTGTGTCCTTTTTCCTGGCACCTGCCCTTGAGCCACATGTTTAGCTTCCCTATCTCCCCTTCTCTGACCTTCAGTCCATCTGTCCCCCTCTCCCAGACTGGCAGGATCTCAGAGAAGGAGATATCGGACGAAATGGATGATAGTTTGTCACCCAGCCTGGTCAGGTGTTCCTTGGTCTCCACAACTGACCAGCTGGCGAGATTATTAGTCCCTATGTGTACCAGGACATTAATGTTTACTCCTGCTTTGTGAACAATTTTAGCAATGCGGTCAGTGTCTTTCCATGCTGATGTACCTGGGAGACATCTGACCATTACCCCTGGCTGGAGATGGGTATTAACTCCCCGAATCATGGAGTCTCCTATGATCAGAAGTTTTTTGGATTTCCTCAACCATATGTTGAAATCCCTGATAAAAAAATACCTTGAAGCCCATTGGTTCTGCCCAGCACTACCTACATAGCACTGAGAGGAACGTATAGGTGCCAGCCAGCTTCAGCCAATCAGGAAACAGGATTTCTTTATCCATTTTATAATTGTTTAGCTGTATATTTTAATCCTGTTGTTTTCAGGACACTCTCTTTTATTTAGTTTTACTTTGTTACGTGGTGGGGTCAGTGTTACTTTGGCTGTGTTGGGGGCAGCTCCCTTTTACTTTGGGTTTACAAGCAGGTGACTGTTATGCATAATCCAAGGTACTTTTCCCTCCGATTAACCTCCCTGCCCCCTCCCCTGCCCCTTACCATCCCCACCACACCTACCCCAGCATTCCTCCCATTTCTCCCACCTACCTTGCTATCCTCCTTCCAAACCAATCTACCCCTGCCACCCCCATAAACCTGCATATCCCCCACTTCCCCTGCCTCCCCTCTCTGATTAAACATCCTCTATGCCTGCTGCTCCTATTTACCCTACCATCCTTCTTATTCTACCTACCACCCTGCCTTTCTCTCAACAACCAATCTGGCTGAGCTCACTCCCTGCCTTCTTACCAGCCACTGCCACAGATCTGGGCTGAGGCCTCCTGCCACTTGCCCCTGACACAGCTTTCTTCTAAACAAGGCCTCTGGCTGCACCTATGGGTATATTCTTGTGCAATTCTCTGTTTCCCAAATATTAACTTGTACTTGTTGGTTACTCTTCCTGCATTCTGTATATACAATTCTATTGCCATATTGTATAATTACACTGCATGTTTGTTTACCCTACTTATTTGTTTACCTGTACCTTGTATTTCCCTTATTGTTCTTGACATGGAACCTATGTAAAAGAGCCTTTGGCTCAAAGGTGTTAGTTCGAAACTAATAAATAAATAAATAAAAGTGTGTGCCAACACTTTAGTGACCAGCAGAGTGTGAACGGAGATGTCAATCATCTGTTATTCTCAGAAATAGCATAGTTAGAGTGGGAAACAAGGTTTGTCATTTCACTGAAATCAGTGGGTATTAAAGGTCAACCATGTAACATAAAATGTGTTACTCCACTACAAACCATTATGTATTCCCTAAAGCTGCACACGTGAGAGAGACTTACATACTGTAGCTCACTTCTGGCTTAGCCACATGCAATTTTTACTCTACCTTACTTTCAGCTAAATTTCATATCACAAAGACAGCCATACACTGTATATCCCCCATATACAGTATATTACTGGAGAGATAAAGAGAGAATCAGATTAAGCAATGGCATAGGAATTCCCAGAACTCCACCTCTGCCTTCCTTGTAAAAATCATGTTCTGACATGTTTGTTGGAGGCATTAACATTAAAGGGCACATCAGAATCAGGCTTAATCTCAAACATCATAGATTTGTTTACACACAGATTTTGTAGCCTATATGTAGACAGTGTACTGTTAAACAGTGACAATTCCCACTTAAAACATTATGGGAAATTAAAACTGAGATCTTAAGGGACAGCTCTGAGCATAAGCAAAAACATCTTTTATATGTGCCCAGTCAAGAATACCTAACATATTAGTACCTACTCAGACAGTTTATGTTTTTCTTTATGAGTAAGAGGATAGTTGAGAGTAGAAGTGATATAAGGCCTTGTACTGATGTCCATAATTACCGGGCATACCAAAATATTTTTCTTAATTTAAATATCAAAATGTGAATGCTCTGCAGAGAAAAATTGAGAAACAGGTTAAATACATCCCTAGAATTACCTTCATGTATTTGTTCATGATTCATTTGTCAAGTGATAGCCCAAGTGAGATGCAACATTACATTTTCAGTGGCATTCTGCTTTTGCCAATTGTATAACTCTGAGGTAGTGCCGCACAGGGAGGCCAAGTGACTAGCTCAAAGGCACACAGTAAGTGGCTTTGGTGGGGGTTGAACCTGTGTCTCCTGCTTCTCAAGACTGTGATCTAGCCACTACACCACACTGCTTCCATATTTGGAGCTATATGAAACTATATTTAGAAAGACTGTTTATTTTTAATAGCTTCTGTAAAACTGGTTGAAGAGTGAAGAGCAGATTGTGTCAAACCAAACTGGTCACCTATTTCACAGGGGTGACCAGGAAGGCTGACAGTTCATATACACCCCCCTCTGATGTACCTGGAAACAAGCTCTCAAAGCTTAGTGTGCCTTTCCTGGTCAAATAAAATTGCAAAAAAGAAAAAGGCTGCACCTACAGTCTATCTAGACTTGATTTAAGGCTTTAGACACTATGGTGCATGACAAGCGTCTAGACAAAGTACACCAGTATGGTATACATAAGGTGTACACAAGACAGATTACTAATTGGCTTGGGGACAGGAAGCTGGAGTTGTGGTGAATGGGTGCTAGGGTACTTCAAGTAGAGAGTGGTACTCAGTAATGTCCCTTGCAGGTCTTTTTTTGGGCCACTGGTGTTCAGCATTTTCATCATTGATCAGGAAGGTCAAAAATCCCGAACAGGCTTCCCATGTTCACTGATGACACTAAGCTGGCCGGGGGTGGTGGACTCCCTTGGGAAGTGGGACACATTCCAGGAGGACTGATACAAAATGGGCAATTTGCCAGGCACCTGGATTCTCAGATTCAATGTAGCCAAATGCAAGGAGCTACATGTGGGGTGGAAAAACAGAGGTAGGATCTATACACTGTGTGGTTCTCCCCTTTCTGCAGTGGTGGAAGAAAAGAACATGGGACCATCATAGAAAAGGGTCTGAAGCATGCTAAGCAGTGCACACCACTATCAACAAGCATTTGTCAATGCCAAATGTTTGCTTGCTGATATTAGCATTGGACATGCAAGAGTTAGACAGATGCAGAATAGGAATGGCAGTGAAGTATTTAACTCATGCCAACTCCACCTCCAACCTGCAGAGATGGACAGGCATTGGGGTGTGCCTTTGGGTCGTCGCCCATAACGCTCATGACATTTCACCTCACCATGTCCTGCAGATACTGACAAGTGTTGAAGTGTACCTTGGGGTGTTCAGCTTTACAGTCACCCAATTTCATAAGGACAGACACTAAAATGAGTACAGTACAGGGGAATGGGGTGAACTCTGGGGCCAAAGAGTCCAAGGCATACCTTGATGCCTGTCACTGGCTTCAGGATGAGGATAAGCTTTACAGCCAGCTATCCAAAAGCACACCCCTGATGCCTGTCAGTCTGTACAGGATGGGACGTTATGGTTAGAAACCCTAATGCCCCAGGCATTTGTTGGTATTTGCACTACAAATTTTCAACATGGCATTTTTGTGACCTCCACCTCATGAAAGCATTTGGGACCTCTGCTCATGAACAGTGGCACTGTGATTTTGTTAATCTGTCCCGAACATTGATTTCCCACAGTGACCGTGCCATTCTGTGCCAGGTGTGCGAAAACAGATCAGGCAGGATGTGAAAAATGACAGCTGTACCATTCATAGGGAGGTGCAATGAGATGGCAATGTTGAAAATGTGGAGTGAAAATATAAAAAATGCTCAAACCTACGAGCATACGTGGAAACTGCACAATGTACGCTCGTAACACAGTCATTTAGTGGAATTATTCCACCAAATTTTCCACATAGGCATTTTGTGACCTCTGCTCATGAACACTGTCACTATGATTTTCTTAATCGGTCCTGAACATTGATTTCTCACAGCGACCATGCCATTGTGCACCAGATGTGCAAAAGCACATTTTGGGCAGGATGTGAAAAATGACAGCTATACTCTTCATAAGGAGGTGTGCAAAATTGACAATGTTGAAAATTCTGAGAGAAAATATTACAAATTCTCAAAGTTATGAATGTGCATAGAAACTGCGCAATGCATGCTCGTAACATAGTCATTTTATGGACTTTTGTCACCAAATTTTTAACGTAGGCATTTTAGGAACTCCATTCATGAACAGTGTCACTGTGATTTTCTTAATCTGTCCGAAACACTGATTTCCTGCAGTGACCGCACTATTCTGCGCTGGCAGTATGAAAACACATTTTGGCCAGGATGTGAAAAATGACAGCTGTACTGTTCATAAGGAGGTGTGAAAAAATGCCAATGTTGAAAATCTGGAGTGAAAATATTACAAATTCATGAAGTGAAGAGTGAGCTTGGAAACTGCACAACACACTCTTGTAACACAGTCATTTTTTGGAATTTTTTCACCAAATTTGCAACATAGGCTTTTTGGGAGCCCATCTCATGAATGGTGACAATGTCATTTCGTTAATCAGTCCTGAAAGGAGATTCTGTGCAGTGACCACAAAATCACCTTTCAGGACCAAATAACCAGATGACAGTCACTGAATTCATGAGATGGGGTCCCAAGAACCCCATGTTGAAAATGTGGTGCCAAAATTCAAGAAAATGGCCGAGATACTCACATAAGTTGGAAAAAAAATTCATGCCATTGTACAGCTTACCGGCATTTATTCAGTTCGCGGTCGGCTTTGAAGAGTGCGGACGTGTTCCCGGTCCACCAATGATCATTGCACCGGGTTCCAGAGGTAAGTATGGGGTGTGGGGAGGTGGGGTGCACAGAGGGTGAGTGTGGGTTGGGGGAGGGGGCACCAGACTCAATGAGGGACTTTATTTTTCTTTTACAGGTTAAAAAAAACAAAAACAATATGGGAAGATTTTCTTTCTTTATAGGTGGTTTGGTACACTGGGGTGGGCTCCCAGTGTGCCACCTGAGTGTTTCTTGGTGGGGTCTGTAGCCGATGGGGATTGGGCACCCCCGTCTGCACATACAAATTGTTTGGGGGAACTCATGAGCTGAGGGGGATTGGGCACCCCCTCAGCACACAAAAAATTGGGGGCATTATGCTGATGGGGATTGGGCTCCCCTGTCAGTAAATGAACTTAAGAGGGGAATGCAGACAGGGGGAATTGGGCACCCCCATCAGCTTTCATGGGGACTGTGAGAGGTGGATGGCAATAGCCACCACCATGTTAAATTAAAAACAAATGTGGAGACATTATGCTGACAGGGATTGGTCTACCCCATCGGCAAGTGAACTGGGGAAGGGACATGCCGACAGAGAGATTGGGCACCCCTGTCAGTTTTTATGGGGACTGTGAGAGGTGGCGTCTGTCCATCTGCTTCCATGTGGACTGTGAGAGGTGGATGGCAATGCCACCACCATGTTTATAGAAATGGGACACTGAACAAGGCAAGCTATAATTCGCTGCTGCAATCAGGGATCACCCCAGCAGCAAAAACAGCTGATTGTTAATGATGGGGGCACTCCCTGATTGCAGCAGCACATTTTTTTCAAGTTGGTGGCATGCTACAATACTGCTGTCATGGACAGCGTGCTACTCTATTGGCACCACAGAGACCAGCCCCAAAATAGACTGTTGGCATTGGCTATACAACACTGCCGCACCTCCACAACTCGCTACTACAGCAAGCTGCCACAATATGTTTCTTGCGCATGCACAAGCAAACATAAAAAGGACTATCAGAATACTGGGGTGCATCAAAAAAAGTGTGAACAGCAGATAGGGGAGATAATTCTGCCACTTGACAAAGCCCTGTTCAGGCACCGGCCAGAAAACTGTGTTCAGTTCTGGTCTCGGCAATATGAAAAGGTCATAGAGATAGACAGGTGGGTACAATACAGTGCCACCAAAAAAGATCAGGTATCACCACAAAAGCTAAGAGGAGAGGTTGATAACCTTTAACATGGTCATCTTGGAGAAATGGAGGTCGAGGCATGATCTCAATCTTTTGCATACTCAAAGGAATTGACACAACTGAATAGACTAGATACTGGATCTAGTGTCTTCCAAAAGGACACTGGGAAATGCCCTGAAGTTCAGAAATGGTACATTTAGGGGTAATGCTAGGAGGCACATCTTTTTCCTGAGGGTAGAAAACCAATGGAAAAGCAAATATCAGCAGAGAGACAGTGGGCATGAAGGCAGTGCAGGCCTTCAAGGTAATTCCGGGCACATTTCTGGTTGCCATGGGAATCTCATGGTACCCTGCACAATTAAGTGGGTAGGGAACACCATTAATTAATACATGGGGATGCTATGGGGTCAGAATCAATAAGGAGAGGCTGGAACCCCAGAACATGTTTACTATAGAGAAAAGGAGGAGGAGGTGGGACATGGTATCAATATTTTGCATACTCAAGGGGTCTACATGGTCAAACAGATTTTTAATATGGTGTCTTGCAGTGAGGACACACCCTGAAACTTAGAGGTGGTAAAATAAGGGGTAATGTCAGTATACCCTCTTCTTCCAGGGGGTGGTGAGTGTATTGACCAGCCTACCAGTGGAAACAGAGGACAAGAAAACAGCACAGACCTTTAAGGCCTGTACAAAATTCTGCTTGCCAAGGGAATCACAGGGTACTTGAGGTAGTAGAGTGGATAGGGATTCCCTATAAATTGGTAAGTGCATGCACAGCATAATTATTTTGTCCCTGTTTGTGGAGCTGGAGGTAGACAAGATGGCGATAGAATTAGTTTTGGTATTAATTGGCAAAAAAAGTGCTAATTGGCAGCTGTTCGTAATGTTTCCATTTAACAAAATGAAATAAATACATAAGCAATAATACCCGACAGGGTGGGTGTTAGTGGGAAATATCAGACTGCCCAGTGGTGCAATGAGGCCCAACGCCACAGGTGGAGGGCCTTTTAGCTCCTGGAAGGTCCAATATTCCCCAATACTGCCCACCCTGTTAGATATTATTGCAATTAGAAAATGGCACTGTAAAAAAAAAAAAGATTAATAAAGAATTAGTTTATTGTAAGTTTTCTTGTAAAATAGTTCCTCTGCCTGGACTGAGCTATGGACTTTTGTCCTGGTGGAGAGTCTGTAGTTTAAGTGGTTGTGTGAAGTTACAGCACCCTCTAGTAGTCTGTTTTGTTTGTTAATTTGAACCCCCCCTTCCTCATGCAACACCTCTGTTTCCCACCTTGTCTTTCTTCTTTGTTTCTTGTTGTTTTTTTGTTTTATTTTTGTGTTAACTGGCATATGTTTCTATGGTGATCGGGACAGGAAAAAAGAAAGAGAGTGTGACTGTGGTCTGCAGCAGAGCTTATTGAGAGAGTGCACTTTTTTTGGGCCGTTTGTTTTAATAGTGGGGCCGGGAGCTGTTGCAGTTGTACCAAAAGAAGACATTGCGGTATGTGAAGATGTGTGCAGTTGGGAGAGTGATCATGGTCAGGGAGGCTTTTCTTTACTTGTGATGCAGGTGAGTGGTATTGTGGTATCGGGAAAAAAAAGAGGTAGTCTGATGTTGCAGAGTCTTTTGTGTTGGCAGAGGGGGTATAACAAAAGGGTCGGTACTGGTACTGGCCACAAGAGGAGTGCAGACTGAAGAGCGAAAGTGGGGGTTTCTTTACTTTGGCTGCCTGGATGTGCAGAGTCATTGCAGGCTTGATCTGGCTACTGTTATGGCCGGCTTTTGACGGAGTGGGAGCCGCGTAACTGTGTCGCTCTATTGGAGTGTGTTGTGGTTTAAAAACATTTGTTTTAAGAACTTTTTTTTATTTTTAAACATTGATGATTTGGCTATACAAGGTTGTGGGGGAGGTGACCTTTCCTGATTGAGGGGCTCACTCAGACTCTCATTCGCTTAGGAAGTAGGGGAAAAATGGCAGCTAATTCAGTTTGAAATTTGGACTGGCACAAGGATACCAGTTTGCCTTTGTGGCATATGGTTGGCACCTGTTTTTAACAGGGCTCTGTCAAAATATAGATGCATGGCTATGGAATCCTAATAGCCAATCAGGTTACTAGGATTTCCATTGCCATTTTCTAATTCCAAATATTTAATTATACTTGGATAGACACTGCTGTGAAAACTGTGTTTTGCATTATTTCCTGTTTATGGATACTATAGAGAATAATGGATACCCAGCTATCTGTAACAAACTGGTTAGCTCATCAAGAGGTTGCCATGGCAACCATTTGACCCTCAAGAGTGTAGCTCGAGAGGTTCGGTCGCCATGGGCAACGTCGAGATGAACTAACTCAGCTAGTTACCGTTAGTTGGGTATCCATTGTTTTTTATAGCGTAGGATGCCAGCTGCTATGAAACGTGACTATTTGGGTTACTTACTTTGTTTTTTTTTTTCCACTTTGCCGCTCGCTTCACTGTTGTTTTCATCACTGTTGCCACTTCCTGCTCATATAATGCACATGCGCTAGCACGTTCAATGTTGTTATGCTGTAGTAGCTATGCAGCTAGTGCAGCATAACAGCTGCAATGATGTAGCTACTACAGCATAACAACATTTCAAAAGTAATGGATTTTTAACGCTAACAGCATTCCATCATACACTATATTCTGTACAGTTCTCTTTATGGAGCCAGACATCTGAAATTTTCACTAGCTCATGATTTATGGTTGTATGTACAGAACACTAAGCATGAGCTGTTGACCTATCAGAACAGTGTTCAGAGGTCTGAACACAAACTATGGCACAGTCCTAAGTCCAAACTGCTTATTCTTTGAAGAGAACAGCACAGAATGTTGCCCATAAAAACTGCTAGTCATTTCTCAGGTTGCAAAACACAGACTAAAGCATAGATGAATTAGACATCTGGTAGCCAGAATGGGTATTTACTGGATAAAGTTGCTATAAGTAGATGACTTAACTTTGTCATTGAAAATGTTATTGTTTGGCATATGCCATTACTTCAAATTTAAGAAGCCAGATATTTTCTATTTGCAACCAGGACCACTCTCTGTGTGCAAATGAGAAAAGATAGTCACAAAATGGCAGAGCTTTTTGAGTGTCCAGTTATACAGTAGATACTTCAATAAATTGATTTGGTGAATGTGTCATTTTATTTTCCCCTTGTAACTGATTTTGCAGCCACTAGAACCAGCACCTGACCCAAGTTTCTTTTATCTCCACAGAGGTATGCATGGCTTCCTGGATGTGTTCCTCTGACCGTAAAAAAATAAAACAGCACGAAATACAGTTTTCCACATAGATGTCTATTCAGGTACAGTAAAGTATTAACAATTTTGGTACATTAATATTATTTCTGGAAAATAGAACATTAGAACAGTTGTCAATTAGAAATAATTACTGTAGCCGAGACAAAGAGCAGCCACCAGCTTCCTTATAGCAAGGAGATGATTTAATAGAGTACACTGAATTGAATTCTTAATGTTGGGGCCAGTGTAAGTAAGTAGAAATCAGTGTTTTGGTGCTGTGTTTTTGAGGTTGACTTTTCTTAGTTTGACTTTTATTCGCCAGCTAGGAAATCTAGTTGGGACAATATTTGCAGTCATTTGTGACTAGACCTGTCACTTAAACTCTGTGAAACAGGTGTCTGAAAGGAAGGAAGGAAGGCACTCACCAGGGTGGTGGGTCAGAGTTGTAGTTGCTTGTTTCTGGAGGGCATGGACTTAGCAGTGGAGACCAAGGAGGATGCTGGGAACCTCCACAAAGAAGACCCACAGGAGGGTGGCACGGGACCCCACAGGGGATGGAAACAACTCTTGGTGGGGGACTAAATCATTAGGGGATAGAACTGGGGAGGAGGGAAGGGAGAGGGAGGTAAGGTGTCTGCCCAACGCCATGGCTTGGAGGGACAGGAAAAGAATCCTTAGGATCGTGGGAGCAGCTGTGCAGGAGAGGGAGCTGGATGTCATTATCCACCTAGGGACAAATGACCTGGCTGGGAATAGGACCAGAGCAGTGCAGCAGGAGTTTGTGGAGTTGGGGAGAGGCCTTAGACAAGTGGCATGCACGGTAACTTTCTTGGAAGTGCTACCTGTCTGTGGCATGGGTGAGGCTAAGACACTCTGCAACATGGGATTCAATGACTGGTTAAAAAGCTGATGCAGATCTCAGGGATTTGACTTAATTGGGGACTGGGGCTCCACCTGGAGGGGTACAGGGCTATACTGGCATGATGGTTTGCATCTGTCTGGGAGGGGAACCAGGATCCTAGGTGATAGGTTTAAATGCTTCACTGGCAAGCATTTAAACTAGCCAAGGGGGGAGGTACTGAAGAGAAGCAGGGACATCCCAGCACCCCCCCCCCACAAAACAGGGTAGTTAGCAAAGTAGACACAAAGGTAGAAAAGTCAATAGGGAGCAGGACAAGGGTAAATCCAGAAAAGGGCAAAGGCAGTAAGGACAGGGATGGGCCTAAAAGGGGTAAGGCCATCAAAAAATGGAGGGTGGTGAGTACCAATGTCCATAGTCTGAGTAACAAGCTCCCTGAACTAGTGGCCTTGATGGAGAGGATCACCTGGATATCGTGTCAGTCACAGAAACATGGTACACTGAGAACCATGACTGGGATGTCAACATATCAGCATACACAATCTACAGGAGGGACAGGGAGAGTAAAAAAGGAGGAGGAGTAGCTCTCTACATAAGGGAAGGAATCAAAGCAACAGAACTAAAGGGTAAACAGGGAGGGAAGGAGGCACAGTGGGTCACCCTGGAGACAGAAAATAGTAACACAATCCACAAAGGGGTTGTTTACAGACCCCCATCTCAGGGGGAGGTAATGGACAAGGAAATGATAGAAGGAATCCTTAGAATGGCAGAAAAAAGAGAGATATTGTTGATGGGGGAACCTGAATATGCCAGATGTTAACTGGAGCACCTTTACTGCAGCCAAATCCAAGAGCAGGGTGATTCTCAATGCCCTACAGTGGGCATGCTTCAGACAGCTAGTTTTGGAACCCACACGGGAGAGAGAAATCTTAGACCTGGTACTCTCAAACAGGGATGGAGAGAGGATCTCAGACTTAGAAGTGGGTAGTCATCTGTGAACAAGCAACCACCAAGCAGTGTGGTTCACAATAAACACAACTCTAAAGTCAAGCCATACAAAAGCAAGGGTGTTGGACTTTTGGAGGGCTGACTTTGGCAAAATGGGAGAGTGCCTCAGAAAAGCACTAGCAAACAGGCAAGAAGGAGGGGTGGAAGAACAATGGGGAAAAATCAAAACTGCCATCACAGAGGCTACAAGCCTTTGTGTAAAGCAAATCAACAAAGCAAAATGAAGGAAAAAGCCACTATGGTTCTCAAAAGAGGTGGCAGATAAGATTAAGGAGAAAAGTATAGCATTCAGGAAATATAAGGACACACAGAAGTAGCAGAACAGTGAACTATATCAGTTAAAGCAGAAGAAGGCAGGGAAGGCAGTCAGAACAGCAAAGGCCCAAACTGAGGAAAAGATAGTCAACTCTGTTAAGAAGAGGGATAAAACCTTTTATAGGTATATTAAGGAGTGAAGAAAGCCAGCCAGTGGTGCAGAGGGCTGAGGCGCTGGACGCCACACCTCAAACCACGCCGGCAACCCGGGTTCGGGAACGGACTCGGGCGCCTGTGGTTGGCAGGGGAAGGAGTAGGATTGAGCATCCATAGGACTGGTCTCCTCCCCTTGGGAGGGTTAGGAACACATGATCACTCTGCAGTGGCCCCCAGTGGAGACCGGGTGTACAATAGAGGGATCGCAAGAAGGGGGAACACCAGAAAATGGAAATACTGCTCGCTGGCTGCTGGATGACAGCTGTCTGTCCCTGGTCACCTCCAGTGCCTTCCTGGGCCCTCCTTCTCCAAGGCAGCATCCCCGGACCCTAAGAAAAGTGTGCTTGGGTCATCCCTCTCCCCCAGTGCCTTCCCCCTCAGAGGAGGGGGGGCCTGCCCAATGAAGGGATACGCCAGGATATCCCGGGGATCAGCTGCGATACGAGGAGTTAGAGGAGGGCCGGGTTAGGATAGGAGGGGCTATCGGGAGACTTGCAGAACCAGAAGGAGTGGGGGCTTGCGAGCATGAAGAAGGTGGAAAAAGAATATACAAAAAAAAAAAGCAGCGAAGAAGAAAAACCAAGAGAGGAATACTGAGCCTTAATAAAGGGGAGGGAATGTGGGCAGAGCGTGACAGTGAAAAAGCAGGGATACTGAATTAATACTTCTGCTCAGTATTCACAAAAGAAGAGGAGGGGGAGGTACCCAAACCAAACAATAGAAACACTCTGGATGGGGGGTCGATACCAGTGCATTAACAGAAGAAAGGGTTACTAACATACTAACATACTAAAATGCCAGCAGAATAGGCCTAACGGTCTTTCATGTCTGCTCGTTCGGTCAGTCCCCAACCTGGGTGCTGACCTTGCTGTCCCCCTTGCCTTCTCTGGCTTCTCCCTTCCCAGTTCCGGATATTCTTGCTGCATTGGATTTTGCTTCCAGAACCCTTCCCCGTACCTGTCCCACCCCTCTTGAACCCCTCCACTGTCTCTGCCTCCACCAGCCCCTAGGCAGTGCATTCCATGGCTCCACCACCCTCTCAGTGAAGTAGTACCTCCTCCTTTCTCCCTGAATCTTCCCTCCAGCTTCCAGCCATGCCTCTAGTGACCCCTTCCTCCTTCCTTCAAGCACCCCGACTGTTCCTCCCCTATTTACCCTCTTCATGTACCTAAAGACCCTATCATGTCTCCCCGTCCCTTCTCTCTTCCAATGTGTACATATTTAGCTCTTGAGCCTCTCCTCATAGGTCCTGTCCCAAAGCCCCAAATCATTTTGGTTGCCTCCTCTGGACCCTCCCAGGAGTTAATGTCCCAGCTTTAAGTGTGGCCTCCAAAACTGCATGCAGTACTCAAGGTGCGGCCTCACCAAGCAGTTATACAGAGGGAGTATCACTTCCCTCCTTCTGGAGGTGATCCCCCTAGCGATGCATCCCAGCATCCTGTTGGCCTTGGCTGTTGCCCTCCTATAAGTCTCAGAGTTGTTCATCTTGACATCCACCACCACCCCCAGGTCCCTCTCAGCCATCGAGACTTGTAGCATTCCCCCCCCCAGGGTGTACACTTGGCCTGGGTTTCTGGCCCCCAGGTAGAGTACCTTGCATTTCCCTGCATTGAACCTCAGCTTCCACTTTCTAGACCATCTTTCCAGAGCCTCCAGGTCCCCCTGTAGGGCCACCTCCCCCCTCCTCCCCATCCACCACCGCCCCCAGTTTTGAGTCATCTGCAAAGAGACTCATCTCACTCTTGATTCCTGTCCTTATGTCAGATACGTAGGCGTTGAACAGAAGGGGCCCAAGGACTGATCCCTGTGGGACCCCACTAATGACCCTCCTTGGGGATGAGACTATCCCACCAACTACGACCCTCTGGGTCCGGTCCTGGAGCCAATTGCCTATCCATATGATCATCTGGTTCCCCACCCCCATTTCTTCCAGCTTATCCAACAGGCCCACATGAGGAACAGAGTCAAATGCCTTGCTGAAGTCTAGAAAGAGGACATCCACTGGTCTACCCAGGTCCAAGGCACTTGTCACCCAGTCATAGAACTCCACCAAGTTTGTCTGACATGATTTCCCCGGGATGAATCCATGCTGTCTATCGTCCAGGCACCCTGACTTATCCAGGTCCCCCCTAGCCTCTCCTTGACAATGCCAATAGCAATAGTACTTTGTTGTGAAATATAGTGAAGTAGCATGTATTATAGTGTCGTACTGCTCCACATTTCTAATTTTTTTCTGATGCAATAGTATGTAGCAGCCACAATATTAAACAATATTGCCCGTCTGAAAAACCAGCGGGTTCTGAAAGAACTCTTAAAACTGAAGGTGGACAAAGCAATGGGGCCTGATGGGATTCACCCAAGAATTCTAAAAGAATTAAGGGTAGAACTAGTGACACCACTGACTACCCTCTTTAACAAATCATGGAGGATGTGGTGGTACCTGAGAACTGGAGGAGGGCAAATGTGATTCTACTCCACAAAAGTGGGAGCAAGGCAGAGGCAGGAAACTACAGACCTGTTAGTTTGACCTCGGTGGTAGGGAAAATGAGGAATCACTTCTGAAGGAAAGAGTTTTTGAGTACCTAGAGGCCAGCAGGGCACATGACCCAAGGCAGCATGGATTCACAGTGGGAAGATCATGTCAGATGACTCTAATAGATTTCTTTGATTGGGTGACCAAAGTAGTAGACCAGGGAGGGACTGTGGACATGGTCTACCTTGATTTTAGCAAAGCATTTGACACAGTCTCACGCAAAAGATTAATATACAAATTAGCCAGCCTTGGAGTGGGTCCCAAGGTGGTAGCCTGGTTAAAAAATTGGCTGGACAACAGGATGCAGAGGGTAATAGTAAACAGAGTCCACTCTGAAGAAAGGGGGGTACTAGCAGTGTACGACAGGATTTGGTACTGGGACTGGTCCTCTTTAATGTCTTTATAAGTGACACTGCGGAGGGACTGGAAGGAAAAGTATGTCTCTTTGCAGAAGACACAAAGATCTGCAACAGGATCGATACATAAGGTGGGGTGGAAAAGATGATAAGGGGCTTGGCAAGGTTGGAGGAATGGTCAAATGTATGGCAGCATAGATTCAATGCAAAGAAGTACAAAGTAATGCACCTGGGAAACAAAAACCCAAGGGAAGAGTACACAATGGGGGTGAGATACTAACAACAATAAAAATAGAAAGGGACCTATGGGTAGTCATATTAGATGACCTGAGGGTGGGCAAGCAATGTGAGAAGGCAGGAGTGCTGGGAGGATACTGGGATGCATAGGGAGAGACATCACCAGTAGAAAACAGGAAGTTGTTATCCCTCTGTACAGACAGTTGATGAGACCCCATCTGGAGTACTTCGTGCAGTTCTGGAGACCCCATCTCTGCAAGGACATAGACAGGATAGAGGCTGTCCAGAGAAGAGGAACTAAAATGGTGCAGGGTCTGCACCAGAAGGCATATGAAGAGAGACTAAAGAGCTTAGTATGTATACCCTTGAGGAAAGGAGGGAGAGTGGGGACATGATAAACTTTCAAGTACCTCAAGGGAATCAGCAAAGTCCAAGAGGGTAGCATCTTTCAGAAAAAGAGATGTGCAAGAACAAGGGGGCACAATTTGAGGATAGAGGGGGGATTACTCAGAGATAATGTGAGGAAATAATTTTTCATGGAGAGGGTTGTGGATACATGGAACAGCCTTTCTGAGAAGGTCATGGAGTCAAAAACAGTGGGGGAATTCAAGAATGCATGGGACAGACATAAGTCAATCCTAGTGGGGGGTGGGAGGAAGTAGGCTGTTGGTTAACTAGGATCTGCAGCTTATCCATTAGGTATGGAAATGGGCAGACTATGTAAGCCAAGTGGTCCTTATCTGCCAACAAATTCTATGTTTCTATGTTGAGTTTATTATTCAGTTTTTCACATTTACATAGATAGAAGAGATAAAACAATTTAAATATCTAACACATATTTTAGTTTGTCAAAAGAAGACACTTTCCATGCAGCTGCCAAGCTGCATCATATATTAATATAAAAATACAAAACTAAACAGTAACATATAATGAGCAGTTGCAGGACCTAAACATATATTCCCTGGAGCAGCGAAGGGAGAGTAGGGTTACCACCTGTCCTGATTTTCGCAGGACAGTCCTGATTTGGGCAGCTGTGTCCTGCCAAAAAACATGAAAAATACTAAATGTCCTGATTTTATAGTAGAAAAAATATTTTCCAACATTCCACTAAATGTTCTAGAAAACTACAATACCTTAACTAAAATATCTTAAAATGATAAGAAACAATAGAAGCAACTAAGAAACTAAAATACTCAGCCTTATTTCTTATTACATAGAGAAAACAAGTCTGTTGCATTGGTCGAGGTTACATACAGTCCTGCGAAAAAACATGTTTCAATTAGAAATGTCCCACTATGGGCTTCTTAAAAGGTGGTAACCCTAAGGGAGAGGGGACACATGATAGAGACCTTCAAGTTCCTAAATGGAACAGACAAGGTGCAGGTTCAGGACCTGTTTTGGATCAAGAATCATACCAGAACCAGGAGACAAAATATGAGGCTGGAGAGGGGAAAATTCAGGGGCAACACGCACGGGTTCTTCTTTATAGAGAGGGTGGTAGACGCATGGAATGGCCTTCCACAAGGAATGGTGGAGGTGAAAACACTGAGTACTTTTAAAAATGCTTGGGATAGGTATAAGGGTACCATAACAATGAATAGCAGTTAAGGGAGGGAGGTTGGAACAAGGGCAGACTAAATGGGCCATATGGTCCCCTTCTGCCGTCACTTTCCATGTTTCTATGTTTCTCTAAACACTTAGTCAGAAATGCATTTTCCTGGTCAGATATTCTGTTAATAAATGTTGCTAAACAAAACAAATCATTATAGAACAGAGTAATTGTTCCATTATCTTATCTTATTTATTTATTTATTGAATTTTGTTGACCAGGGAAACCCACTGGGCCTCAGAGAGTCCCTTTTTCAGGGGCAACCCAGGATTAATTCCATGAATTATAAAAGAGGAATACAGTATGGGGAAGATACAGACAGTAGGTAGTACATTTTAGAACAGATTACATAACAGAGATGATAATTAACAATAAACATACATTTTGACTACAGTATGAATTCACATCAATTTACATACGAGTATAATAAAATTAGCCACCAAAGAAGACTGCAGCACTGACAGTACCAAGCAATCAGCATATTAGGTATATAGGTAACAAAGGTTTATCGGTGATAACAATTGCATTGGTTTCTTTCTATAATATGGGCTTTTAAGCCTGGAGGTATATAAAGTTTTACTATAATTTTACTCAGCTATAAAGAGCTAATTTTGTTATACCAAGGACATAGTATTGTGGTATGTTGTAGTTCTATTTAGTTCATATGTGCAATATGGTAATATTTTCTTATCTGGACTATATCTTACTGAGAGGATTTTCCTCA
This sequence comes from Neoceratodus forsteri, assembly GCA_016271365.2. Classification (NCBI taxonomy): domain Eukaryota; kingdom Metazoa; phylum Chordata; order Ceratodontiformes; family Ceratodontidae; genus Neoceratodus; species Neoceratodus forsteri. The sequence goes on along the minus strand of CM028132.1, from coordinate 856,725,349 downwards.
GAAAGGATTGCAGGCTTGTTTTTTTTATTTCTTTTTATTTATTTATTTATTAGATCATCGGTTTACAGACCTTTGAGTCATAGACTCATTTACAAAGGCACCTTGTCAAGAGAGCAATACATCACAGCAAACAAAACAGTATAGTACATAATGCTTAGATTAAAAAAGCAACCAGTGTTACAGGCATTCACTGGTGGTACACACTTGGTAATAGGTAGATCACAGTAGTCATAATATAGGTACACGAGTACCACTTCAGGTAGCAACCAGAGATGTTTTATTACATTAGTCAGCAGATGTTGCATGAGACCCCAGGTATACAGCAAAAGTAGACAGGGCAGACCCAGCCTGTGGTGCAGGTAAGGGGCAGGTGGGGGATTATGTGCAGTTGCAGCAGCGAGTGCTTGTCAGATGGCTTCTGAGGGAGACCTTGAAAAGACCAAGCTTAGTGGAGTCAGCTATATTGGCTGGGAGGGAATTTAACCAGGAGGGAGCCCGATAGCAAAATGATTTCTGGGCCATAGAGGTCCTTATCCTGGGGACAATAAGGGAGGTTTTGACAGTGCTGCGGAAGAAGACTGAGGGGGAGACATGCTGCAGGGAGGTGGCGATCCCAGGGGGAGAGCCCTAGCAGGGTCTTTTTTACAAGGCAGGTTTGGAAGCGGGGTCTTTCTTCAAGGTTGAGCAAGTTGGTGGTAGAGTACAGCATGCATGTATTGGTGTGCCTAGGGGCTCTCAGCATTAGCCTGCAGGCCTTGTTTATAGAGAGCTGGATTCTTGCAAGAGCAGTGTTTTGTCAGCTGCAGCATAGATGGGTAGCCCATAGTCGATTAGCGACAGGGCAGAGGAGGTGATTGCCAGTCTAAGGGTCTCTTGTGGTAGGAAGTCCCTATGGCGGTATAACAGTCCTATCCTGACATTGGTGGCAGCAGAAAGAGCATTGATATGGGAATGGAAGGAGAGTGCCGAATCAAAGGTAATGCTCAGATACTTGTAGGAGGAAACCTGCTCAATGGGGTTTAGTGTGCTAGTCAGTATCACGAGAGGGGCACCACTGGCTTTGCTTTGGAGAGGCAATTTTAAACAGTTGTCTCAAATCATTTTTTTTTTCACAACTCCTAAGTATGTTCTAAATGAAAAACCTTTTTTTCCAACTCGACATGGGCAGAAATCGTAGCACATCATGTCAACGGTAGCTAAACTGGCATGGTCAGAAAGATCACAGGCAAAGCCGTAACAGCCAAAACAGGATATAACCGGGGAATAAAAAATGGTAAGTTACTAACTTCACTGGAGTAGTGTTCCATGGTGATGTGGTGTTGTAATAGTAAATCTTACTATCCCTGAAATCCACACTGGTATTCTTGATTCGCTATTTTGTCATTCGATACTTTGCCTGTGCTGGTTGTGCCATGCTGCTTTAGCTTCTGAAGACATGACGTGGAGCCAGCTGAAATTTGAACTAATTACACTCTCTATATCAGTTTGTTTTTCAGTGCTGGTTACTCCTTGTTTTATAAGGTTTTTGTTTGCTAATATGTAATGTGTATTGATGAATTAAACAAACAGGAAGGGACACAGATATGTGGGGAGTGGTGCAATGCACTGGCTGTGGAGCAGCAGTCTTCCAGGAGACATTCTGGAGCCTGCTTTGCTGCCCTATTTGCAGGCACCTCTCTGATCTGAGGGGGGAAGTTGTTCGTCTCCATGCTGACCTGGCAGGGATTCAGGAAACCTGCTCCCCCACCCAGGGACCACCCAGGCCACCGCCAGTACCTCAGAGGCTGCCAAGAAAGAGGAGTGGTTGGACCACAGTGGGCTCAGGGAGGGTGAGGATGGTGGAACAGAGGTGCATACCTCCAGTTGTGCCTCTTCACAATTCATTAGCCATGCTGGCAGAGCATGGTTCCTCTACGGAGGCACCCGCAGTGGAGACCAAGGAGGATGCTGGGAACCACCACAATGGAGACCCACAGGAGGGTGCACAGGAACTCACAGGGGATGGAAACAACTCCTGGTGAGGGACTCAGTTGCTTGGGGGGTAGAACTGGGGGTGGGAGGGGAAAGGAAGGTAAGGTGCCTGCCTGGCACCATGGCTTGGAGGGACAAGAAACGAATCCTCAGGATCATGGGAGCAGCTGAAAGGGGGAGTGAGCTGGATGCCATTATCCACCTAGGGACAAATGACCTGGCTGAGAATGGGATCAGAGCAGTGCAACAGGAGTTTGGGAAGTTGGGGGGGGCCTTAGACAAGTAGCACACATGGTAACTGTAGCAGAGGAATTATAGCTGGGGATCCTCCAGGCTACGTATTACCTCGGGACCTAGTTGTAAATTACAATACAGATGACACAGATGCAGTCGGAAGAGTAAAATATACGTTTACTTCAGCGTGGTGCTGTACAGCTGTTGATGTTACATTTTCTCTTCTCCTATATATATATATATATATATATACATCATCTCTCCCCCCCAGCATGAAATTACCCATGTACCAATAAAATCATTTTGTTATTAGCATCTAGGCAGAACTTGTCTAGACATGTTTGGGCATTCTTGGGTATTGCATTCTACACATTGGTTTCTGCTAGACCCATATAAGGGCATGCAGGCTCATGCTGTTGTATGTTGCTATGGTGTGAATGAAACCCATTGTTTCTCCTAGGTCAAGTTGACCCACTGTGCACACATGAGCAGTTAGGCAGTTGGAGCCAGTGGATGATGACATAGGTACATTATATGGTTACAATCCCCCCCCCCTTGTACCTATGGAGACCGCCATTCAATCTTGGAAAATTTAGGTCTCCTGTGCAGTAGTGGAAGTCCTCCGATAGGGGGCCCTATTAGAGACCCTCTGGGCAGCTTTTCCTATAAGTATGCAGTCCGGAGACTATTTATTAATTATGACATGGCTGCTCTCATAAGTCCTGTTACACGCAGCATTTGCATTTCCTGTCTCATGCCTCTGATGGTATGCCTTAGACAGCATGCACTAAACATTAAAATGGCTACCAATGCCAGTTGTAGTACTAATAGGGCTTTGAAGGTTAGCACACCCCATGGCCCACCCAATGTACCATATATCAAGTGTTCATTATCAGCATCATGAAGTAATTCTTGATCTTTAAGCTGTATGTTATGTGCTGAATTCTCAATGTTAATCAGATGTGTGTCCTTACGGTCTAGCAGGTTCTGTAAATTTTGAGTAAGTAGCGGTATTGGTGCTTTAAATGTAGGTGCATAGTTATTAATTTGATATGCCTGATGGGGAGTTTGAGTTTGAATGTTAATTTGAGATGACCTATGATGTGATATAGGATGGAAAGTATAGTCCCCAATTTGTACATCACTGTTAGGTACAAAGCAGAAGTTAGGTTGGGTAATAGGACAGGTTTTGCCTTGTTGTGTTAATGTTTTAACATTTGTTACAATACAATACTGGTTAGTAGAATTATAAGTGGAAATTACACTCTGGGTGGTCCATTTTTGTATTTGAACTGGGCACCAGACAGTATTATTGTTCTCTTCCTTTATGGAAAGTTCTCCACAAACTGGTTGAATTTGTGACATAACATTGCACTGGCAGATCCACTGGCTGTTTATCTCCTCACAACAATGTAAATTTGGCGCTACCCAGGACCCATTCTTATTCTGCACTAGTATATTAGGTGGGGTCACACGGTATACATAGTAATGCCCCTGGAGTTGACCTAGAGAATGGACCTTGACAACACTAGTATACCTTTGCTCGGCATACTGTATTTGGGGTAATTTTACAGTGAGGAGTACCTTCATCGTGTCTGCTAGAGTGCTATTTGGCCTGAGCCCTTGTGGTCTTGTATACACTTTGGCCACTTTCCTTACCCACCAAATGGGTGGGGCTCTATTGTAAGCGCAAGGGTTCAAACAGTGGGAGTCATTGACATCCCGACACATGGGGCAATACCATAATTTGATTTGGGCATCTGACATTTGATCGGGCACCTTATTGTTGCTTAGTTACTGTAATAACTTATTTACAGTGGCTAGTACATAAGATCCATAAGCAGAACCGGTTATAGCTTTCCCTATAATACGGTTCCCTACTTCCTCATTATGCTCATCTATAATGTCATTTATTTTATTTTCAACTTGTTTGAGCAACTTAGCTATCTCATGTATATTATATACAGTACTGTCAGTCGTTCCTTGGCTGCCAGTCCAGCCTGGTTGATTGTTAATGGTAGGAGAACCTCTCTCTCCTATTATAGGTTTACTGTATTTTGGTGTTCTCTAATGGCTTCCAAATTGGCTCGATTCCAGATACTCATTCCAGAGCGAAAGAGTCCTGTTATGTCACCCAACAGGTCTCTTTTTCTTCTTTTCTGATAGTAATCATGAACCCCCCCCTCTCGAGCATGGAAAGCACTGACCATATCTAACAACACTGTGGCATAAAACTTTGATACATTTGTATTGGCACCCCTACTTGTACTATTTAAGTCCCAGCTAGAAAAATCAAACCTAACAGGTAATCTAACGTATTGTACATCATTTACAAGAGTTTGATCAGTGGGTGTTGATGTAAGTCCACTGTTTGGCCCTGCAGTGAGGTTAGGACATGTGGCAGGGTTAACAGTTAGTGTCACTTGTGCACTAGTCTCTTGAGGCTTAGTTCTATGAGAGATAACTCCCCCCAGAATACCGATAACATTTACCCAGGTAACTAAAGTATAGGTCGAAATAGTCACTATGTAGGTGCCTGAATCTTCGGGGGCTACCTTTTCCAACACCAGGGTTCTGGTATCTGGTTCAATCCATCCTCGGTGGGGTGACCAAGGCAGGTCACAATAGGGTGTTCTCCATTTTAACAGTTCAATGACTGGCCCACTTCCTCTCTCTGGGCAAAACCTCAAGATGTTGATTTGCGTATTATTTAGCGTCCAGGTTATGTCATATACATAGGTCGTAGTATCATTGCGGTCTCTGGTATAGTTTATTCTCAAGTGGGCAGTGTCCTCATAATCTACGGCTACATGATTGGTCTTGACATTTACTTGTATGTAAGAAGACACTCTGTAGTAGGTCGCCACCATCAATAGTAGTAATGTAAGCATGGTGTCAACCTAGGAAGACAAATCAAATGCAGTATCATTGTTTAGTCCGCTTTATCTGATACCTTTTTACATTGGTCAACATAGACCCATAATTCTGGCCTGGTCTTTTGTATTTTCTTTTTGTTTACAAAAGCTAATTGTCCCCCATATTGTTGTTGCAGAGCTTGGGGCACTGGTTTGATTTCTTTAGTAATTCTTTTTACATATACTGCAGTCTCTCCCAATTTCTTTAGCACGGTATAGGGTCCTAGCCAATTGGCATCTTTACAAGGTGATTTTTGTTCCCAATTTCGGACCATGATAGTGTCCCCCTCTTTTATTGGGGTGGCCCATCCCATAGAGGGCTGTCTATAGCTAACATTCTTTTCATGTGCCCTGGCCATGTTTTGAGCGGCAAATCCTAGGTACTGTTCCAATTGTAATTGTACCCCAGACAGAAACTTTTCATGTTTTACCTTATCACTAAAAGGGCCGCTTGGAGAAGGCACATTTGCCGGGTGCGTTAACCTCATCTTTCGCCCCGTCATTAATTCGTAGGGTGACAATCCAGTGCTTGCCTGGACAGTCCCTCTGACTGCCATTAAAATACCAGGCAAGTGATCTACCCCAATTTTCCTGCGTCTAAAACACACTTTTTTAATGCATTTTTAAGTGTTCTATTCATTCTTTCCACCATTCCCGAAGACTGGGGATGGTATGGTAGGTGGTATCTTTGTTGAACCCCAATTATTTGGCACATTGTGACCATTACTTGATTTACAAAGTGTGTGCCTCTAACTGATTCGATGATATTGGGGAAGCCCCAACCAGTGCACACCTGGTTATATAGGATTTTTGGCGTTGTTATTGCTGTGTTGTTTTTGGTGGGGAATGCCTCCACCCATTTAGAAATCATGTCTATAATAACCAGCATGTACTTATATCCCCCCTTTGCCATTGGGAGTGGCCCCACATAGTCAATTTGTAATGCATCCCAGGGGCCATCTGCCAGTGGCAATGGTTGTAATTTTGGTTTGCCCCTCTTGAGGTCTTGTTGCAAACATATAAGACAGCGATGTATGCTGTCTGCAAGGGTTTGTCCATGTTAGGCCACCAGTATTTAGATTTAACAATTTGCATGGTTTTGTTGGACCCCCCATGGCCACACCAGCTGTGGTTTTCCATGACAATATCATGATATCATTGACTTGGAGGTATCCATTTTAGTGTTTTATCCTCCTCCTGTCTAAACAGGATGTTGTCTCTGATTTCAAATTTGTAATTACTTTGGGGGTCTTCTTTTGTTTGAAACATAGAAACATAGACTTTGATGGCAGATAAGGACCGCTTGGCCCATCTAGTCTGCCCATTTCTCTACCTACAGGACAGGCCACAAATCCTAGTTAACCAACAGCCTATTTCTTCCTACCCCCCACAAGAATTGCATGTCTGTCCCATGCATTCTTGAATTCTCCCGCAGTTTTAGACCCCACAACCTCCTCAGGAAGGCTATTCCATGCATCCACTACCCTCTCTGTGAAATAATACTTCCTCACATTGCCCCTGAACCACTCCCCTCAATCTTTAAATCATGTCCCCTTGTTCTTGCACATCTCTTTTTCTGAAAGATGCTACCCTCTTGGACTTTGTTGATTCCACTGAGGTACTTAAGCACGTTTCTATCATGTCCCCCTCTCCCTTCTTTCCTCAAGGGTATACATATAAAAGCTCCTTTAGTCTCTCCTCACGGCTTCTCTTGCAGACCCTGCACCATTTTAATTTCCTCCTCTAGACTGCCTCTATCCTGTCTATGTCCTTTGGGAGATGGGGTCTCCAGAACTGGACACAGTACTCCAGATGGGGTCTCACCAACTGTCTCTGTACAGAGGGATAACAACTTCCTGTTTTCTGCTGCTGATGCCTCTCCCTATGCATCCCAGTATACCCCAGCCCTCCCTACTGCCTTCTCGTTGCTTTTGCTAACCTTAAGGTCATCTGATATGATTACCCCAGGTCCTTTCCTTTTTGTTGTTGTTACTACCTCCCCCATTGTGTATTCTTCCCCTGGGTTCTTGTTTCCCAGGTGCATTATTTACTTCTTTGCATTGAACCCTTAGCTGCCATACTTCTGACCATTCTTCCAACCTTGCCAAGTCCCTTCTCATCCTTTCCATGCCTCCTTGTGTATCAGCCCTGTTGCAGATCTTTGTGTCATCTGCAAAGGGCATACTTTTCCTTCAGTCCCTCTGCAATGTCACTTATGAAGACATTAAAAGGACTGGACCCAATACTGAACCTGCAGTACCCCACTAGTAACCCCCTTTCTTCAGAGTGGACTCCATTTACAATTACCTTCTGTGTCCTGTTGTCCAGCCAATGTTTTCCTAGGCTACCACCCTGGGACCCTACTCCCAGGCTGGTTAATTTGACTATTATTCTTTGTGGGACTGTGTCAAATGCCTTGCTAAAGTCTAGGTAGGCCATGTCCACAGCCCCTCCCTGGTCTACTACTTTGGTCACCCAGTCAAAGAAATCTATTAGATTCATCTGACATGACCTTCCCACTGTGAACTTATGTTGCCTTGGGTCCTGTGCCCCACTGGCCTCTAGGTACTCAACTGTTCTTCCCTTCAGAAGTGACTCCATCACTTTCCCTACCACAGAGGTCAGATTGACAGGTCTGTAGTTTCCTGCCTCTGTCTTGGTCCCACTTTTGTGAAGGGGAATCACATCCGCCTTCCTTCAGTCCTCGGGTACCACACCATCCTCCCATGATTTATTAAAAAGAGTTGCCAGTGGTTTCACTAATTCCCCCCTTAATTCTTTTAGAATTCTGGGGTGAATTCCATCAGGCCCCATTGCTTTGTCCACCTTCAGTTTTAGGAGTTCTTGCAGAACCCTTTTTCTGTGAAAGGACTGGTATTGACCCCTATCAAGAGTGCTGTTAATTGGATTAGGCACTTCCCTCCTCTTTTGTGAATACTGAGCAGAAATATTCATTCAGTATCCCTGCTTTATCACTGTCCCCCTCTGCCCACCCACCGTTCATTCTATTCAGCCTCACTATCCCTCCCTTTGTCTTTCTACGCTCGCTGATGTACCTATAAAAGGTTTTATCCCCCTTCTTAACTGAGTTGGCTATCTGTTCCTCAGTTTGGGCCTTTGCTATTCTGACTTCCCTCCCTGCTTCCTTCTGCCTTAACTGGTACAGCTCTCTGTCCTGCTGTTTCTGTGTTTCCTTATACTTCTGGAATGCTATCTTTTTCTTCCTGACTTTCACAGCCACCTCTTTTGAGAACCATATGTATTTTTCTTTCATTTTGATTTGTTTGCTTCACACAAGGCTTGTTTCCTCTGTGATGGCAGTTTTGATGATTCCCCATTGTTGCTCCACACCTCCTTCTAGCCTGTTTGCTAGTGCTTTTCTGAGGCACTCTCCCATCTTGCCAAAGTCAGCCCTCCTGAAGTCCAGTGTCCTCACTTTTGTATGGCTTGACTCTGTAGCTGAGTTTAACGTGAACCACACTGTTTGATGGTCACTTCTTCCCAGATGGCAACCCACTTCAAGATCTGAGATCCTCTCACTGCTCCCGATTGAGAGTACGAGGTCTAAGATTGCTCCCTCATGAGTGGGTTCCAAAACTAGCTGTCTGAGGCCTGCCACCTGTAGGGCATCAAGAATGGCCCTGCTCTTGGATGTGGCTGCAGCTAATGTGCTCCAGTTAACATCTGGCATATTCAGGTCTCCCATCTACAGAGTCTCCCCTTTCTCTGCCATTCTAAGAATGCCTTCAATCATATCCTTGTCCATTCCCTCCCCCTGACATGGGGGTCTGTACACAGCCCCAGTGCAGATTGTGGTGCCCTTTCCAGTCTCAAGGTGACCCACAGTGCATCCCTCCTCCCTGTTTACTCTTTTGTTCAGTTGCTTTTATCCCTTCCCTTTACTTAGAGAGCTACTCCTCCCTCTCTTCTCCCTGCCTGTCTCTCCTGTAGGTTATGTACCCTGATATTTAACATCCCAGTCATGGTTCTCTGTGTACCTTGTTTCTGTGACTGCTATGATATCCAGGCATCCTCTTCCATCAAGGCCACTCAGCACAGGAGCTTGTTGCCCAGACTACGGGCATTGGTACCTCATTACCTCCATTTCCTGATGGCCTTACTCCTTTTTGCCCCATCCCTGTCCTTCTTGCCTTTGTCACTTTCTCCATTTACCCCTGCCCTTCTCCCTCTCAACACCTCTATGTTGGTGTTTGCTGCACTTACTACCATGATTTTTTTGGGGGGCTAGGATTTCCCTGCTTCTTTCCAGTGCCTCTCCCTTGGCTAGTTTAAATGCTTGTCAATGAAGCATTTAAACCTATCACCTAGGATCCTGGTTCCCTCCTGGACAGATGCAACCCATCATGCCAGTATAGGTCTGCATCACCCAGGTGGACCCCAGTCCCCAATAAAGCCAAATCCCTGAGCTCCACATCAGTTTTTCAACCACTGATTGAATACCATGGTGCGAACACCCTAGCCTCTCTATGCCATAGATGGGCAGTACCTCCCAGAAGGTTACTGCAAGTGCGTGCTGCTTGTCTAGGCCCCTCCCCAATTCCATAAACTCTTCCTGAACTTCTCTAATCCCTTTCTTAGCCAGGTCATTTGTCCCTAGGTGGACAATGACATCCAGCTTCCTCCCTGTGCAGCTGCTCTGGCAATCCTGAGGTTTGCTCCTGTCCCTCAAGCCATGGTGCCAGGAAGGCACTTCCTCTCTCTCCCTTCCTCCCCAGTTCTACCTTCCTAACAATGGAGTCCCCACCAGGGTTCTTTCCTTCCTGCGGGTCCCCTGCCACCCTCCTGTGGGTCTCCTTTGGAGGTTCCCACATCCTCCTTGGTCTCCATTAGGGTGCCTCCATAGAGGAACCACACTTTGCCAGAATGGCATAGGAATTGTGGAGGGTACAGCTGGAGGGATGTGCCTCTGTTCCACCACCCTCACCCTCCCTGAGCCCACTGTGGTCCAACCACTCCTCTTTTTTGGCAACCTCTGAGGCAACGGCAGTGGCACTGGTGGTCCCTGGATGGAAAAGGAGGTCTCAAAAATCCTGGCCAACTCAGCCTGGAGATGAGCAACCTCCTTCCTCAGCCCAGAGAAATGCCTGCAGATGGAACAACACTGCATCCTCCAGAATATCTCCTGGAAGACTGCTGCTCCACAGCCACTGCACTGCACCACTCCAATCATGTCTTATTTCTGGCCCCTTAACTGTTTGCAATCCTTACTCTTTCCTCTGTTTTTTTCTGACTCTCCTTACTTTCTGCCTGTGTGCCCTTTAAGTTCCTGATTGTCCTGTTCTGAGACAAGAATATCCTATATTTCTCAGTAGACCCCTTACTTGCTCTGAGGCAGACCTCCAGCAGCTAGAGGGGGAACGGAGAGCTACTCTTGTCCTTCTAGGATGGTGGGTCTTTGGTGGCTCTGTGATCACTCACTTCCTGCTCCCAAACAGGAAGTTCCTGTTGTCAGTCAAATTCTGTGCCTATAAAAGTAGAACTAGCTTTGGGTGGGAGGGTAGGAGGGCAATATAGTCCCAGTAGAGAAGTCCAGTCACACAGCAGTCCTTTCTCCTGGTGTCTTCTGCCAAGCTACTTTGCGCATATTTATTTACAATCCAGGGGTCCTAGCTTTGCAAATCACCCAAATTTGCTTTGGGTAACAGTTTATGGGTTGCCAGTAGCACTTTGATGGCTGGTTTAATCTGTACGGAGTGAATGGGAGTCTTTGGTAGGATCCCTTTCCAGGGGTCTCCCATTTTTGCTGCCATTTTGGCGAGCTTATCAGCTCTATCATTTCCTAATTCTGCTGGAGTGGCGTATTTAGAGTCAACATGGGCCTTGACCTTTATGATGGCTATTCTTCCTGGTGTGGCATCCCCCTTCCTTAATATGGCCTATAATAGTTCTCTGTGTTTGACGTGGTCCCCAGTTGCTGTTTTCATACCTCTGTTAGCCCATATGGGTAACCAGGTAGTAAGTGATCCCACTGCAAACTGTGAGTCTGTATGTATGCCTAACCTGCCTTTGGGGTTTGCCAGGATGGCCTCGTAAATTGCCACCAATTCAGCAAATTGGGAGAAGTCCCCTTGTGACAGTTTTGTGAGTATTTCCTGTTTGTGTATGGGCCTTTTATCCTCTAGATGGTAAAACCCGGTGTCATGATACACTGCTGCACCTACGTATGGGACTCCTTGTTCCCAATACCTTGATCCAGCCACGTAAGCTGTGTTATAGCCATTTGCACCATGCCCATCCACAAAAGGTGACTCTCTGGCTGCTATTTGCTGGACCTCCCCACAATCATATGGCTCTCCCTGGTCATCTAGGTACTGTAACATGTGTGGCACTGTTAATTTCTCAATGGTAATGTTTTTATCTTGCAGGGCTAACAGCCACCTTGCTTGTCGGGTTAGGCTAACTCCCTTGACTTTGTTTTCTAACAATAATTTTAAATGGGTCCGTATAGTCTGTATTATGATGGGTTAAACCTAGTGGTTGCCTCACTTGCTTGTACAGCCCAAGCAATGGCCAGGACTGCTCTCTCGCACATGTTAAACCCTCTCTCTACCTCTGATAATTGTCTGTTTAGGTAGGTAACTCGTGCTGGCTTTCCATTTTGTTTTTGTAACAGCACAGTGACAATGGTGTCATCTGTTGCATTGGATTGTAAATTAAATGTTTTTGAGTAATCAGCTTGTATTAAGGCTGGCACTGTCTGTAATGCTTTTTTTAACTTATTAAAATAGTATAACTCTTCTCCCTCCCATATGAGCTTGTATTGGCCTTTTGGGTCGTCCTTTAACATACTATATAATGGCTTTGTAATCTCTGAGTACCCTTTGATATAATCCCTACAGAAATTTGTCATACCCAATAATGTTCTTAAGCCAATAATGGTAGTTGGTAATGGTAGGGTCTGGATTAGTGCTGTTCTAGCAGGGTCTATTCACCTCTCCTGGGGAGAACTAATAGTTCCTAAAAAGGTAACCTTTTGGTCACCAATTTGTGCTTTGTCTGGATTTACCTTTAATCCTTTTCTTTCCAATAAGCCTAGTACCCTATCCAGTAGCTATAGGTGGTCCTCCTTTGCTGAACTTTGCAGCAGAAGGTCATCTATGTATTGAACTACCGAGTCTCCCAACCCTTCTTCCTCCAGGATTTGTTTTATGTACCTGTGGAACAAGGTTGGTGCTGAGTGGAAGCCCTGTGGCAATCGAGTAAATGTGTACTGTTTACCCTCAAAAGTAAATGCAAATTTATACTGGTCCTCTGCCATTAGCCAAATCTAGGACAGAGAAGAATTTGCTCTCTGGACGTAATTTGTTAAAAATCACAGTATTGAAACTAGTAACAGGGCTAACCTGAGGGGTTACTTTGTTTAAATTACGGTAGTTGATGTGCAGGCGGTATTTTCCATTTGGATTTAACACTGGCCAGATGGGACTGTTAGCTGTTGAGCACATGGGCCTAATGACTCCTTGTTGCAACAGCTGTTGGATGACTGGTTTGATTCCCTCTACCGCCTCCTTTGGTATTGGGTACTGTTTAGTGTTCCCCGGACATGGACCTTCTACAGCTATTTTTATGTTGCTTACCTATCCACAATCTGTGTCAGTTTGCACCCATACCATCTCATGATTTTGTATAACTTGCTTAAATTCAGGGTGCTTTAATCATGTCTCTAAACTTTTAACACTTGTTGCAGCATTTGATTTTACAGAGGCTAAAGCATAACTTTCCACAACAGTGATTGGTTTAAAACTTTTAACATTTATTTTCCATAGACATTGATTACTAAGATCTACAACAAGCTGGTGTTTTGTCAGGCAATCGTTACCAATGATGTTGGCTTCCGTGAGACCCCCCTGCCCATGTGAAGGCTTGGTGGCCCACGGGTGTACCTCCCAGCCTTATGTGTTGTGGTTGGGACCAATACCCTTTTGTGGTATGTCCTGTACATCCCTCTGTATACATTGGTGGTCTTTCGAGGTCTAAGGGTATGCTGATATTTGTAATTGATACAGCTGCTCCAGTGTCTATGAGTGCTTCTACAGTGTGATCATTGATGGTAACCTTAGCTGTAGGCCTCCCCTGACTATCAGCATGTAAAGCGCATACCCATTTAGCGTCAGGGTTACCGGAGCCTCCGCCTCCCTATTGCTTGTCTATTTCACGTATGGCACTAAGCCTCCTTATGATGTCATCATCATCCAGGGATGACTCCTGCCCCTCTCTCTGGGATGCCTTTAAAACCACTTGTAGGTGATCAATCAGATCCACTACAGCATCTCCCTTATTACTCTGTCTGCCCGCTGGTGGACCTCTCGCTCGATCCCTTCCCCTAGCTTGCATCTGCCTTGGACCTTTTCCTTCCTGTCTTCCACCTCGGGCCCAACACTCACTTTTGATATGCCCTGTTCGCTTGCAATTAAAGCATGTTAGTTTGATGTGCCCGCAGCTGGGTATTTGTTGGGATCCTCATTTACCCAGGTGGCTGTGGCAACTTTACTGTGTTTTTGATTTTCATTGAGATAGTCTCTAATAATTCTAACCTCTCATCATGTGATTTTGATAACTTTAACATGGACCTTAGGGTGGGATCCAGGTCATACGCCCGTATCCACAGGTCCCTAAAGGTTGGATCCTCCTCGGTGGGGCACTCCTGCCCCCTGTGTTGCTGGGAAACTTTGAAGAGCCTCAGGATAAAAGCCCATGGCCCCTCTCCTGTTGTCAGCTTGGTTTATAATATTTTGTCCCAGTCGACTTCCTGTTGTGCCGATTCACCCCTTGCCCGTTTTATGGCATCTACTATTTCATTGTAATCTGCCCACGAGTTGGGGTTTTTGGATGCATCTTTGTGCGTGCCTTGCACCTCATCCGGCATTGTCTCGGCCAAATGTGGACTGAGTTTAAACATTACGATGCGGCAGACATCTTTGCTAGTCAGCCCCATAGTAGTTTGGATGTTTTTTTAACTTTCTTCCTAACTCTACCAAATTTGTCTTATAATCAATAGGTCCTATTTCCTGACTCAATTGTGCTAACTCTTTAATAGTTAGATCCCTGATTTTGGGTCCCGGATATGGTTTATCTATGATATGCCTATTTACTATCCTTTTTGTTCGGGTACACTTTCCTGTTGACTTCATGGTCCCCTCTTGATCTTGCTCCATCTCCAGTGCCTCTTCCGTCATTTTGTCTTGTCCCTCTAGGGTAGCCCATCTACCATTTATTACCTTTTTATCATCTCCTCCCAGCGCACTTTCGTCTAGCTGGCTGTTCCTCTCCTGTTCATCTGCGTCAAGCTGTTCCTGTATCCATCTTATTTTTTTTTAAGGTTCTCTCCTAACTGTGTGAACTTGGCTACCTCGCTTGCGTTAACCCTTTCTTCAGCATGTTTACAGCTTAATTCATATCTGTCCCTTTTGCCTTCTAACAAAAGTAAAGACTCTTCCTGTTTTTGTCTAGTTGCCTGAGACACTGTACCGCCTGAGGCAGCCATGCCCCGCGTGGAGACCGGCACCATCTTTACAATGGTCCCTTCTTTGTTTCGTTGCTCCTCCCTCTCTTGCTCTTTTAACTTACTCTGACACTCTACTAACAATTCTGATAACTCTTCCACTTCTGCTCATAACTTATTATTATCAAAACTTAATCTACACTCTTCAGCAGCATGTTCCTGTGACTGCTGGTCTACCTTTAATTTTAGCAGAGAATTATCCCTATCTAAAAGACAATGGTCTCCCTGTACCTTTACTAACTGTGACTTTAGTTGCTGGTTCTCCTTTTGCAGTGATTCTGACTCTTGGTTTATTTGCATTTTTAAACTATCTATTTCTGACTTTAGCTAGGTTACTATATCTTGCTGCCCTGCCTCTTGATTTATTTGCATTTTTAAACCATCTATTACCAATTGTAGTTGGGTTACTATCTCTTGCTGCTCGTGCAGTTTCTTTAAAAGTCTCATGTGTTGATGAGTTACCTCCTGGCTGTATTGCCACAGACCTTGTACAGCATTTGCTAGCTTTTCTTTTTCATTTTTGGTTGCGGAATTAACGATCCAGCACTAGCATGTTAAAATACTTTCGGACTGGCTTGTCCTCTGGAAGGGCATCGTATGCCCCTAACTTGCATCTTTTTCCCAGATATTTGTGTATCTCTACCTCCATTGCAAACTATATTGCATTGTGTTTACAGATTAATTCTGTGAGGTACTATCCCCACGGTTTGATACTTATCCATCTGCTAACTCTGACAAAGTATCACCCCCGTGTGCACCAGTGGTGACCCTGTACGGGCTAGTCTTATGACCCTCCTAGAGCCCTGTCTTGCAAGTAACAGTGGTCTCTAGCCTATATTTTGTTCCCTAGAGTTCTACCTCATGAGTTCGAACAGTAATTTTTAGTTAACATTTGTCTACTTATTTAATCTCTGAGCATACGTTACCTTGTGGAGCCCCGTGGTTGGTTGAGGTGATCAGTCTCTCCCGTGGCACCGAACTTTTCAAGGATTAAACACATTCAGGGCAATTTCTTATGGTGTGGACAGACTACGTCGAAGTCCCAGGTCAGTGTTCCCCCATTTAAAAGTGATCCGAGTCATGGCAGCAATTATAGCAGAGGAATTATAGCTGGGGGTCCTCCAGGCTACGTATTACCTCGGGACCTAGTTGTACATTACAATACAGATGACACAGACACAGTCAGAAGAGTAAAATATATGTTTACTTCAGTGTGGTGCTGTACAGCCGTTGATGTTACATGTTCTCTTCTCCTAGGAAAAGCAAGCATATATATATATATATATATATACACACACACACACACACACACACACATTATCTCTCCCCCCCTTAGCATAAAATCACCCATGTACCAATAAAATCATTTTGTTATTAGCATCTAGGCAGAACTTGTCTAGATATGTTTGGGCATTCTTGGGTATTGCATTCTACACATTGGTTTCTGCTAGACCCATATAAGGACATGCTGTTGAATGTTGCTATGGTGTGAGTGAAACTAATTGTTTCTCCTAAGTCACATTGACCCACCGTGCGCACATGAGCAGTTAGGCAGTTGGAGCCAGTGGATGATGACATAGGTACATTATATGGTTACAGTAACTTTCTTGGAAGTGCTACCTGTCTATGGCATGGATGAGGCTAGGGTACTCTGCACCATGGGATTCAATGACTGGTTGAAAAACTGGTGCAGAGCTCAGGGATTTGGCTTCACTGGGGACTGGGGCTGCACCTGGAGGGATGCAGGCCTATACAGGCACTATGGTCTGCATCTATCCAGGAGGGGAACCAGGATCCTAGGTGATAGGTTTAAATGCTTCATTGGCAAGCATTTAAACAAGCCAGGGGGAGAAGCACTGAAAAGGAGAAGGGAAATCCTAGCCTCCTAGCCCCCCCCAAAAATCAGGGTAGTTCGTGAGGTAAACACCAAGATAGAACAGTCAATAGGGAGAAGGGCAGGGATAAATGGAGAAAAAGACAAAGGCAGTAAGGACAGGGATGGGGCAAAAAGAAATAAAGCCATAAGAAAATGGAGGGTAATGAGTACCAATGCCCGTAGTCTAGGTAAAAAGCTCCCCAAAATGGTGGCCTTGATGGAAGAGGGATGCCTGGATATTGTGGCAGTCACAGAAACATGGTACACAGAGAACCATGACTGGGATTTCAACATACCAGGGTACACAATCTACAGGAGGGATGGGGAGGGAAGAAGAAGAGGAGGAGGAGGAGCTCTCTATGTAAGGGAAGGGATCAAAGCAACAGAACTAAAGGGTAAACATGGAGGAGAGGAGGCACTGTGGGTCACCCTGGAGACTGAAAATGGCACCACAATCCACACAGGGGGTGAACTCTTAAAATTGAAGGTGGATAAAGCAATGGCGCCTGATGGCATTCGCCCCAGAATTCTAAAAGAACTAAAGGAAGAACCAGTAACATCACTGACTACCCTTTTTAATAAATCATTGGAGGATGGTGTGGTACCTGAGGATTGGAGGAGAGCGGATGTGATTCCCCTTCGCAAAAGTGAGAGAAAGACAGAGGCAGGAAACTACAGACCTGTCAGTTTGACCTCAGTGGTAGGGAAAATGATGGAATCACTTCTGAAGGAAAGAACTGTTAAGTACCTAGAGGCCAGTGGGGCACAGGACCCAAGGCAGCATGGATTCACAGCAGGAAGGTCATGTCAGATGAATCTAATTGATTTCTTTGACTGGGTAACCAAAGTAGTAGACCAGGGAAGGGCTGTGGACATGGCCCACCTAGACTTCAGCAAGGCATTTGTCACAGTCCCGCACAAAAGATTAATAAACAAATTAGAGAGCCTGGGAGTGAGTCCCAGGGTGGTAGCCTGGGTAAAACACTGGCTGGACAACAGGGCACAGAGGGTAATAATAAATGGAGTCCACAGTGAAGAAAGGGGGTTACTAGTGGGGTACCACAGGGTTCAGTACTGGGGCCGGTCCTTTTTAATGTCTTTATAAGTGACATTGCAGAGGGACTGGAAGGGAAAGTATGTCTCTTTGCAGATGACACAAAGATCTGCAACAGGGTTGATACACAAGGTGGTGTTGAAAGGATGAAAAGGGACTTGGCAAGGCTGGTGGAATGGTCAAATGTATGGCAGCATAGATTCAACGCAAACAAGTGCAAAGTAATGCACCTGAGAAACAAAAAGCCAGGGGAAGAGTACACAATGTGGGTGAGATACTGACAACAACAAAAATGGAAAGAGACATGGGGATAGTCATATCAGACAACTTAAAGGTGGTCCAGCAATGTGAGAAGGCAGTAGGGAGGGCTGGGAGGATACTGGGATGCATAGGGAGAGGCATCATCAGTAGAAAACAGGAAGTTGCTGGCCCTCTGTACAGACAGTTGGTAAGACCACATCTGGAGTACTGTGTACAGTTCTGGAAGACCCCATCTCTGCAAAGACATAGACAGGGTGGAGGCAGTACAGAGGAGGGCAAGCAAAATGGTGCAGGGTCTGCACCAGAAGACATATGAAGATAGACTAAAGGAGCATAAGATGTATAGCCTCAAGGAAAGGAGGGAGAGGGGGAACATGATATAAACTTTCAAATTCCTCAAGGGAATCAACAAAGTCCAAGAGGGTAGCATCTTTCAGAAAAAGAGATGTGCAAGAACAAGGGGGCCCAATTTGAAGGTAGAGGGTGACGGCTCAGAGGTAACGTGAGGAAGTATTTCTTCATAGAGAGAGTTGTAGATGCATGGAACAGCCTTCCTGAGGAGGTCGTAGAGTCAAAAACAGTGGGGGAATTCAAGAATGCATGGGACAGACATAAGGCAATTCTAGTGGGGGGTAGGAGGAAGTAGGCTGTTGGTTAACAAGGATCTGCAGCTTATCCGTTAGGTAGGGAAATGGGCAGACTAGGTGGATCAAGCGGACCTTATCTGCCATCAGGTTCTATGTTTCTATGTAAACAAAAAAAGGACCAGATTATTTAGAGTTATCTTTACATATTTCAGCCTGTCACAGCATAAACCTCTATCTCAGAGCACAATGGCCTACTTCACACAATTTTGAAAATCTACGGTTATTTTGCCCCATTAGCCTTATGAAATAAATAAGAACTTATGGCATTATGGTTGAGAGCAAACAGTGACAGTCCATTTCTCTCCGCATTAAGGCCCTTGGAGATCATTTTGGGAGGCCTGGGATTGACTTAAAATATTTACATATGCTTTTATTCTAGCACATACATTTTAGTTGCCTCTGTACTGTAACTCTGATGCATATGATGCCTGTGATTTCATTTCCATACCATGTACTGTTAAGGCAGGTCTTACAGAATTGCCCCTGGATAGCCTCTGGAATCCTAATAATCCATTCATAGCTTGAGTTTTTGTCAGTGTTTTGCAATGAGTCCTCCTGCATGAGTTTGCTAATTGTAAGTCCCCGATACACATATTGTAATTGTAGACTACCCTCATGTTTTATTTTCTTACATGCCAGTTATACTTTAGTCTGTTTGAATTGAAGGCTATTGCTTTTAATTTCTCAAGTTTAATTGTAAGTTTCCAATCAGTGCAATATTTTGAGAATAAATAAAATTTACACAGCAGCCCAATCAGGGAAAAGCAATCTCAGAACAACATTGCCTGCATTGGCCAAATAACTCATTTCAGTGCCTAAGGTGAATGAAAAGGAACATTCATCAGTTCATAAGCCAAGTCATTTAAGCAACAATCTATGACAGGGTGTGGATTATGCTGGTATTTACCCATGCCTGGTGTGGTTTGCTCACAAGGCTGCAGGCCGAGTGCCTAAACCATGCCAGACATGGGTAAATCCCTGCATAACCCACATCCTGCAGTGGATTATTGTAATTATACAATTGGCATGAAGTAAAAGTTTAAGAAAAAATTATTAAAATGGTATTATTTTGAAAAACTTTCTTTTATTTCTTTTTTGTGGTATATCCTTCCTCTGCGTGTTAAGTAGTTCCCTGTCACTTGGTAGAATATTGTTGTAGGAGACACTCCCACAACTCAGAGAAACATATGGTTGAAGGAATGGAATGTTTGTTTTTTATTCATTTATTTATTTATTTATTTAACAGCAACTTGAGAGAGAGAGAGCAATGGAGGAGATATATGCCGGCAGAGACAAGCGGCTGGGAGAGCAAGAGAGTGAGAGTGGGAGGCCTGGGAGAGTGAGGTAAGAAAAGGTGAAAGACTTGTGATTATACAGCTCAATCATGAGCTGAGTTTTTCTATTTATTTTTTTTTTTTTTAGTTTAATGATCGGTCTCGGTGATTAGGCAGCATGGGAGCCCTAGCCAAGTACATGCAGGGGTTCCTAAGGTCAGTACCATAGTCTGAATGAGTGAAGTATGGATGGGTGGTTGCCAGTAGTTGGGAAGAAGTGGGAAGACAGCTGCAGTTTCACTTTGGCCTCCATTCCAGTTTCATTATCTGCTACTATCATGAGAATAAGAAGTTTACAAGTGTTATAACAGGATCATTTACATATTGCAAGTATTTAAAAAGGTTTTTTTGTAACTTTCAGGTTTTTGTTTAAATTTTTAGAATGAGACTTGCACGGGGAACTGCAGCTCAGCAAGAATTAAGATGACGGCAAAAACAAAAGTTTTCGGAGCATACAGAATGTATTAATTTTTATTAATGTAACTTGGTCTACTGGCACTATATTTGTGGGTTGTGCTGGGATTTACACACAGGTAAAGATGCCATTCGACCAATTAGGTTTCTGGATTTTGAGACCCCATTGTATAATTATGTACATTTTATATAAGAATGGCACAGAATACTTCCTCTGCTTGACTCTTGAACTCATAGACAATTTCTGTCAGATCTCCATTTTTACCATAGCGGACATAGGATATAGAAACATAGAATTTGACAGTAGACACAGAGTGCATGGTCCAACCAATCTGCCCATTTCTCCCCTGCCTATAGCGTCACCGCAGACTCTACCTTATATCTGGCTCCCTTCCTCACCCCTGCTTCTCATTAAGATTCCCTTGTGTCTATCCCATGTGTGCTTGAAGCCCACCACTGTTTTCACCACCACTACTTCTGCTAGAAGACTGTTCCTGGCATCCACCTCTCTTTCTATGAAGAAGTACTTCCTCACATCTCTTTTGAATTTACCCCTTCCAGCTTCATAGCATATCACATGGTTCTTGTGCGTATTTTCCTCTTAAAAAATATTTTCCTCTTGTGCTTTATTTAGCCCTGTAAGGTATTTATATGTCTCTATAATATCCCCCCTCACTGTTTTCTCTTCTAGGGTGTATATAGTGAGGCACTTCAGTCTCACCTCATAGGGCTTCTAATGCAGACCCTGCATCATTTTAGTTACCCTCCTCTGGACTACCTCTACTCTGTCTATGTCCCTCCTGAGATTTGGCTCCAGAATTGGACACAGTACTCTGGGTGGGGTCTCACCAGCTGTCTATTCAGTGATGACAACACCTTCCTCTTTCTGCTGGTGATACTCTTCCCTATGCATCCCAACATCCCGCTGGCCCTACCCACTTCCTTGTCACACTGCATCACCACCTTGAGATCCTTAGATATAATGATCAGATATGATGATATTGTTTGGAGGAGTGAGTCCTGAAAGGAATCCGCTAATCTGAAAGTGGACACAGCAATGGGGCCAGACAGGGTGCATTTGTGAGGGAGGGAGCTCAGGAAGGTACTGGCTACACCTGTGACAATCCTATTTAACAGCTTACTGGAACCACTCCTGGGTTCAGAGGACTAGAGGAGGGCAGATGTAGTACCACTTCACAAAAGTGGTAGCAGAGAGGAGGCAGGCAATTATAGGCCAGTCAGCCTGACATCGGTGGTAAGAAAGTTAATGCAATTATTGCTGAAGGAAAGGATGGTGTAATATCTTGAATCAAATTGTTTGCAAGGCCTGAGGCAGCATGAATTCATGGGGGAGGTCATGTCAAACTAATCTTGTGGACTGGGTGACCAAGGACTTAGAGCTGGGTGGAGTGGTGGACATGGTCAACCTAGATTTCAGTAAGCCTTTCAACACCGTTCCACATAGGAGACTAGTAAGCAAACTGAGTAGCTTAAGGTGGGTCCAAAGATGGTAAACTGGGTAAGAAATTGGTTAGGAGATAGGTGACAGAGGGTGGTGGTAAATGAAGTTCGTTCCAAGGAAAGGATGGTGTTCAGTGGGTTGCCTCAGGGATCAATGCTTGGACCAGTCCTTTTTAATGTCTTTATAACTGACATTGCAGAGGAGCTGGAAGATAAGGTCTGCCTCTTTGCAGATGACATCAAAATCTGCAATATGGTGGACACTCAGGGTGTGTGTGTGTGTGTGTGTGTGTGTAAAGAATGAGTAGAGACCTGAGAAAACTTGAGAAGTGGTCAAAGGTATGGCAGCTGGGATTCAATGCAAAAAAAGTACAAAATAAATCACTTCGGGCACAAAAACCCATGGGCAGAGTACAAAAGGGGGGAGCGGTATTGACAACCACCAAGCAGGAAAGAGACCAGGGGGTAATCATAGCAGATGAAATAAAGGTGGTCAGGCAGTGTGGCAAGGCTGTTGAGAGGGCTAGTGTGATGCTTGGGTGTATAGGCAGGGATATCACAAGCAGAAGGAGGGAAGTGGTGCTGCCTCTGCATAGATCGCTGGTAAGTTCCCACCTAGAGAATTTTTCCAGTTCTGGAGACCACGGGCTCAATTTTTAATTGACCCTAAGAGTGACACAATTTGCATTGATCTATGGCTGCAGAAAAACTCTGGGTGCACCAGAGACCCTGTGCCCTATTTTATGAAACAGGAGGTCACTGCGCCAAAGACTTAAGAATTGCCACTGCCACAGGTTTGCGCCAAACTTTTAGTGCATCTGCAGGGTTTGATGGAGGGATCCATCACCTCCCCACCTGGCACAATCCCAGAGGGACCACAAAAGGTGGGGAATATGCTGACAAGGAGGGGGCCAGGGCAGAGGGAGGATGAGGGGTGCCCTAGGGAGCGACAGGGGCATGGCAGCAATGTCAGGGTGCCGAGGTGGCACCCAGCAGGGGTGTCATGCACTGCAAACAGCAGATCAGCCCAGGTAGGGGTTTGCTAGAGACAGACAGTGATCTGGCCCCAGGTGGACACAGCCCCTGGCATCTGCCTCATAGGTGCCATAGTCCCCAACACTGTAGGCAGGCAGGAGTGGCTGCAGGTTGCAGGGTTCAGATGGCAGAGGAGAATGTTCCCCAGTCATTGCCACAGTCCCCTGGTACTCAGCCCCCCTGAGTTGAGGTAGGCTGCTGCTATCATACAGTGTTGGGAACTATGGAACCTATCAGGCAGGTGCCAGGGCTGTGTTCACCTGAGGCTGAGTCACTGTCCAACCCTGCCAACTCCCCTCTTCCCAGGCCTATCAGCTCTCTGCAAGTACACATTGCACCACCACTGGATGCCACCTCAGCACCCTGACATTGCTGCCATGCCCCATCACTGCCTAGGGCATCCCTGTGCTCCTTCTGCCCCCAGTCCCCTCTTTGCAGGTCCCCCAAATCACCACCCTGCCTGGCAGTGGCATATGGTCCTTAGACCATCCCCCTGGCTGGTCTGAAATCATCCCCTGTTATGACCAGCCCCACCATGGCCCAACCACCCTTGTGACCTGACATACGGTTGCTTCTGCTGCAAGGGCGGTGCAGGGTAGCTTTGGCACACAGCATCCCAATTTTGATGCAGCCTGCATTCAAAAATTGGATTGTAGCAAACTTTGATGCAAGGGACAGGATTTTCCATCACGAATGAATGCCGCCAGCCATCGGTGCGCCGAACATACAGCACATGGGGCTTGCGGCATTCACCAGGCGACCTGCAGGAATTTCCATCCCTTGCATCCAGCAGAGGTCCTTAGACCTCATAAGTGTGGTCTTGCTTGCACCGTCCCTCCAGGACAAAGTCACGGTGCTTGAGCCTGAACATTAGCACAAGCAGCCGTAAACCACAAAAACTGTTGCAACTGCACCCAGTAGTGGAAATTTGGGTGCAGTTGTGCCAAAGGTGATCGGTGCACAGCTAAATTCAAAGTCCCATGGTGCAGGGCTAGACACATGCCCTGCACCACCTTTTTTCCATCACAAATGAATGCTGCAAGCCACCGGTGCGCCGAGCAGACGGCGCACGGGGCTTGCAGCATTCACTGGGTGACATGCAGGAATTCCCATCCCTTGCATCCAGCAGAGGTCCTTAGACAACATAAGTTTGATCTTGCTTGGGCCATCCCACCAGGACAAAGACACAGTGCTTGCACCAGAGTATTGACGAAAGCAGCTGTAAACCACAGAAACTGTCGCAACTGCAACCGGTAATGGAAATTCGAGTGCAGTTGCACCAAAGGGGATCGGTGCACATCTGAATTCAAAGTCCCATGGTGCAGGGCTGGACTTACGCCCTGTGCCACCTTTTGAAAATCCTGCCCAAGGTGCCACTTATTGTCATAGCTGTTTAGTGTAGGCACCTTCTATCAAAGTTTTCATTCTGAAAACTGAGCCCCACATCTCTGAAAGGCCATGGACAGAGTGGAGATGGTCCAGAGGAGGACATTTCAAATCGTGCATGGTCTGCTTCAAAATCCCTATGAGGAGAGGCTAAAGGACCTCAATATGTACATCCTGGAAGAGAGGAGGGAGAGGAGGGATATGATAGAGATTTTACATATCCCACAAGGTAAATAAGGTACAGGGGGGATGTATTTTTCAGAAAAAAAGGTGTTCAAGAACAAGGGGAGCTAAAACAGGAATTTAAAATACAATGTACATGCAGTGGATAAATTCAATTTTTTATAAAACTGTGGGTAAATAAGTTAGTGAGGTATGACCGAACAATATTGTATGAGGAATATCTGTCTGCAGTCCCTTTGTATTATCTTGTTTATTATTGCTTGTTGCCCCAAGGATTGTATGGACTTTTACTATATATGTATGGAAACTTTATTTTTTTTTGAAATCTTACAATTTGCACAGAACCACCATGTAAACAGGACCTACGGTCCTAATGGTGTGATTGTCAGCTGTTTCCTGTATAAAAATAAAGATTTTACTACTACTAAGTACTTTTTTACAGTAAAAGTGGTGGATTCCAGAAACAGCCTACCAGCAGAGGCGGTGGTGGGGGCATATACAGTGGAGGGGTTCAAGAATGCATGGGGCAGGCATAAGGGGATCTTTGTGGAAAGGAGGAGGGGGGGAGGGTAGGGATAAAAAGCTGGAGGTGAAATAGGGTCTGTGGTAACGCTGTAGATAGGAAAAAATGTGCAGATTGGGTGGACCAAGTCGTCTTTATCTGACACCAATTTTTCTGTTTCTGTTTCTATGATTACTCTCAGGTCCCTTTCCAATTGGTAACTTTTAACACCTTTTCTCTCATATTGTATTCCAACTCTGGGTTTCTGTGCCCTGAGTGCATGATTTTGCACTTTTTCACATTTCACATTGCAGTGTTGAAAGCCTTTATGAAATCTGAGTGTCCCACGTTCAGTGCCCCACCTTCATCTATTTCCCTGGTCACACAGTCTAAGACATCTATCAGATATGTCTGTCTGACATGACCCCCCCCCGTGGATCCACAATCAAGTTCCTTAGAAGTGACTCCATTAACTTCCCCATTACTGTTGTCAGGCTGACTGGTCTGTAGTTGCTTGCCTCCTCCCTGCTACCACTTTTGTGAAGTGGGACAACAGCTGCCCTCCACCAGTCCTCTGGAACCATTCCTCTTTCCAATGAGTTGTTAAAAAGGACTGCCAGGGGTACAGCCAGTTCCCCCCTGAGCTCCTCAGTACCCTTGAGTGTACCCCATCTGGCCCTGTAGTTTTGTCCACTTTCAGATTTTCCAGTTAGGACTCTCTCCACTGTAAAGGGACTTGAGTCTACTTCCTCCTGCCCAGTGCTCCTGCTGCTTTTATTTGGCCCATCCCCTTCCTCTTCTTCTGTGAAGACTGAACAGAAATATTTGTGCAAGATATTTGTTTTTTCCTGATCCTTCTCTGCATAGTCCCTACCTGCCTTTTTTAAACCACACAATCCCCCCCATCTTCCTCTTTTCACTTATGTACCTAAAATGTCTTGTCCCTTTCATTACCCCTGGGAGATCTCCACGACGCCGAGTGAGAACGTGTAGTTGTCAACATCTGGTTATTAGTAAATAGGCACAATGCCGACTAGCCCGCATTTTGCCATTGGGAATAGAAACATTTTTTGTGGGAGGCTTTGCCCCCTGCACCCCACTTCTTTAAATAATTAACTCAGAGTCTGAGTTGTTTTGGGTGCAGGCAAAACACAGGGAAAAACAGTACAGCAGGACCATCACAGTGACCTGGCAATATTGGTTGCTGTGATGGTCTTCGCTATGATAGTTTCATTCTGCTGATGGTATACCCCCCTCCCTTGGGCTATTCATTCCTCAGTTTGCATCTTTGCATTCCTCATCACTTTCCTTTCCTCCCTCTGCTTCTTCTGATACACCTCCATGTTCTCCCCCTGTTGCATCTCTTTATACCTTCCAAACAGACCTTGTACTCTTGTGCAAAATGACCAGCATGTCCAGCAATTGTTTGTTTAACTCCAGATTGTTTAGCTTTGACCATGAAATGGTTCATGATAAGCATCAAATGCAGTCTTTAAATCAGTAAATTTTAGCCCATACAGTATACACTTTTTGTTGCCTTGTGTTTTTATACTTGAAATTTCATCTGGTAATGGGATACAGTGATCTATTGTGGAGTGTTTTGTTCCAAGCTCAGGCATGATTTTCACATATTTTTCCCATATCTCCAAAATTTAAAAAAACATTGTTCCCAAATATTTGTGCCAAATTATCAGTCAGTCTCATTGGAACTCATTGGCCTGTACATTACTGGGTTGTTAATGTCTTTTTTTTTTGTGGATGAGAATTATAATGTTACTTTTCCAACTGTGAATCGTGTTCAGTGAGTCATGTGAACCAATGTGGGATCATGTTCTAATCTACAATTGCATGCTTTAAATAATACTTGGAGTACAGGGGACCACCTCATTAGGTCTAACTTGTAAACATTTGCTGGTATCATGTCCAGCTCTGGTGTCTTTCTGACTTTACCAGGAAGAATTGCATTTAAGAGTTCTCATTCCACAGTGTGACATATGCCTTCCTTATCTGTATTTCATGCTTATCACACCCTCTTCATATTGCTGAATATGCTGGTCATTGATAAACTGAGTAAAATTGTACCTACTTTCCACTGCTGTATTAGCTTTTGTTCCAATTCTATACTTTACAGTGCCATAGGCAGTGACAACTATGATTAATTCTACTGTATATCTTAATTTTACATTCTCCATTGTATTTAATTCATTGTAACCTTACCTTTAACCTTGGATTCTTGTAGGATTTTATTCTTAATCATATTAATATTTATTCTTCTGACCTCGATTCCCACTCTAAATTTAAATTTCATGAAGTGACCCTGACATAGTTAAAAAGCAAATACTTAGTAATGATCCCAAACCTAATTTGATATCTGACAGAACTGATTTCTGGATTCTGAAACTGGCTGTTGATACTTTCGCCTACCCTCTTTCTATTATTTTTAATTTTTCAATTTTTTCATGGGGATTTTCCGAAGCTCTGGAAGTATGCTATCATCTGACCCATACACAAAAGCAGTAACCCAGCTCTTGTTTCCAATTATCGACCAATTTCCCTTCTTCCACCATTATGCAATATTCTAGAAAGAATTATATTAGATCAGACCTTGGAACACCTATGTCAGCACATTTTGTTAATTGATTGTCAGCATGGCTTCAAGGCAGGGCATAACACTGAAATGTCCTTGGTGAGGTTCACCTGAGCAGTATAGAGAGCTTTGACAAGGGTACTCTGTTCCAACTCCTTTTCATGGACCTCAACAAGGCCTTTGAATTGTGGATCATAATTTACTTCCCTATATTCTGGATAAGCTGCAATTCTCTTGTGAAGCCATTAAATGGTTTTCCCAGTACCTCACAAACAGGACATATATGACCAGCATTGGTGGTCTCTACTCTTCTCCTAAGTCAATTAAATGTGGTGTTCCCCAGGGATCTATCCTGGGGTCACTCATTTTTTCTCTTTACATGAATTCTGCTCCTAGTTCATGCATCTCAAGTTCTATTATAATGTATGCAGATGACGCAGTCATCTATGAGGCAAGTCAAACACCAAATGAAGCCCTCTATAAAATTCAGACTAATTTTGATTCACTTCAGAACTGGTTAATCTCTAATTCTTAATGCTTAATTCTGTTAAACCAAAATTATCTTGTTTTCTAACAAAAAAAAAACAACAATACTGTCGACTTAGTACCTATTTGTGATGTCAAGGGAAATACCATTGAACTGGTTGATACGTTTAAATATTTGGGGCTTGTATTTGATACCAATTTTACTTTTGAACACCATGTTACCTATATCACTAAAAAAATTAATCAAAGACTTGGTTGCTTATTCTGAATCAAGCCTTTTCTAGTAACAGAATCCAGGAAGTTATTGGCACATAACTTTCTTTTCAGTGTTCTGGACTACAGGCTAACGGTCTATGCAGCAATGAACTGTAAATCTTTGGATAAACTGAGTGTCACCTACAATTCTATCTTAAGATTTATGCTTTGTGTTCCTGTGGGAACCCACCACTGTCTTCTTCTGAAATTATCCAACTGTATCTCTCTCTTATTAACAGGATTCACTTTAAAATGAGTATTTTTTATTCAAAATCAAATCTGGCCTTCTGTCCTTTTCAATAAGCTCATATTTTCCTAGATATGTAAATTCTAAATGCACCAGAACTCAATCAAAATTTACATTTGGTTTGCCATCTTTTAAGAATGCTATAGGTCAATGTTTCCTATTGTACGGTGGTCCATATTTTTTCAATTCCCTTCCCCAAGATGTGTTGAACTGTAATTCATTACTGTCTTTTAAATCTAGATTGAAAAGGCACTTACAGCTTTCACAGGAATGTATTTGTTGACTTGTAATTGTATCTATTTTTAATGCTTGTTTTGTACTTTATCACTGTATTTGTATATTTATGTAACGCTTGTCATCTGTGAAAACAGGCAGTTATGCTCATCAGACTTACAAGGATAAAAAAATAAAATGAAATGAAATATTTGTCATTGTCACTTACTGTATTGTTTTTGGTTGTTCTTCTCCTCCCAGGTTGTGCCTGAACATAGGCAAATGATTGTCTAGTGTACCTTACCTGGTTAATAAAAACTAACTGGAATGAAATATTCCAGAACACCTTATCATAATTTGATTTTACTGCTTTAAGCATTTATTTCCATTATTTTTGCTGATGGCTCATTCTCTTTTCCGTGACTGGAACCGTTGGTGGCTTAACTTGTGTGAAACTTCACATTTTGCAGTTGGTTTGGAAAGGGAAAGTCCACTAACACTGGGCATGGGTATGATGCAAAAATAGGTGTTTACCTCACCATAAGTTAGAAGTCAAGTTGCTAGTTGCATTTTTCATATAATTTCTTCACATTGCTGGTAAAGATACATTACAAAATGTGCCATCTTGAAAAAATATTGTTTAGCCAATGATATGCTACTGATTGCCATGAAAATCATGTTTGGAACCATGGTCTAAAACAGTGTCATTAATGATAGATGAGTTTGTGCTGCCTGATGGCTCTGGATGCCATAAGACTATGCTGATGATACAGGTTCAGGAACAAACTTGATGTGCTGGCAATCAACACATGCTGCCAGTAGCAGCACATCCTCATTCAGGTAGGCTGGCACCATGCTTGCATAGCACAAAATAGGGGTTGGGGATCACCAGACAACTGGAGAAGGGTGACAAGAACCTGGTAAGGGAGAAAAAGTTATACAAAAAAATTAAAAAATAATAAAAGAAGACTTTTCCTGCTTCAGAAGGTAGCACACCTGAATGTGTGAATCACTGTTTCATACTGGAGTAATGGATAATGGTGTTCTGGGTAGTGTTTTGAAAGCAAAAATGAAAAAGAAATACAAATTTAGTAACATTGGGGTTTAACAGGTTTTACATTGTAGGGGTAAAACTCAACCAAACTTTTCAGACATCATCTGTTATGAGGGTCAAAGGTTTACTGGTCCACTGGATGACTAAGTGTGGGATGCTTCTGCAACACAGTAGTGCTTGTGCTACTGTGGAAGAGGTTATGTGGCTGGATATGAGTGTGACCTTTTGCACTCTCTGTTCTGGAAGAACTACTACCCTTTCAGGGTACAGTGGAGTGGCACCCCTTTGAGGAGGGTTCCATCCCAAAAGGTGCTGCAGGAGCAAGGTCCCCTGGCTGAAGGTACCTTAGGAAGGATGCCCAGATAAGAAGAGAGAGGCAAGCCACCAGAGGAGAAGAGAATGGAGAATGGAGAATGGAGAATGGATAATGGGAATAATGAAATGAGTGTCAATAATATGCTTAGGACATGTGCTCTTTTTTATAGTGCTCAGAGGCAGTGTGGTGAGGTCACCTGCTGCTCCACTGAATCTCAGACAAGCCTGCCATTTCACTGGTTCAGCCCCCTAAGCAAAACCCATCCTAGTTTGTATTTATAAGTCACCCCCGGGCTGAGAAATTTGATTTTTTAACCTGGCCATCTAGTCTCGCCTTCGCGGTCAAAGAATCTTGTGATCAAAGAATTTGCAGGCTCACAACCAAAGAAGTTGCAAGCTCATGATCAAAGAATAAAAAATGTTAAAACTAACTTTTTACACAGAAATACATGAAATTACAGTCATGCCTCGATAGAACAAAGCCCCCTGAGCAAAACCCAGCCTAGTTTAACTTTATAAGTCACCCCTGGGCTAAGAAATTAGATTATTTAATCTGGCCATCTAGTCACGCTCTCTCAATCAAAGATCACAGTCAAAGAATCTCACGATTAACGAATTTGCAGGCTCGCGATCAAAGATCATTAGCGAGCCACGATCAAAGAATTAAAAACTTTAAAACTCTATTTTTTGACCAAATTACAAGAAACCACAGGCATGGCTCGATAGAGGGAAGACCTCTGAGTAAGACCCATCATACTTTTACTTCAGAAGTCACCCCTGAGCCGAGATATTTGTATTTTTCCTTTTTTTTTTACTTTATTTTATTATTTCTGCTTACAGGTTAAACAACATACAACAATAGACCTATAAATAAACGATCACAGTACATACTATGTACATATAAACTGAGGGCACTTAGTCCGTAATTTCCATTTAGTACATTTATAGCCTCAGGCATTTATTCCATAAATTGATAAATTAAATCATGTATAATCTTAAAGTGAAAATACTATAAAGAGAAGACAGAAAAGGGAGGAGAGGGGGGAGGGGGGCCAATAAACACTAAGAGGAGATGGGGCAGAAGGGAGGAGAGGAGGGGGAAAAGAGAAAGAAAAGAAAAAAGGAAAAGAAAAGGGGGTAGGAGGGAACCATAGGAAAAGTGCATGACGCAAGAAGAGAGGTGTGTACAAAAGGGCAATCCAATTAACCAGCTGATCATACTGTTTCAAACTAGGACTCATTATGCAATATTTCATTAAGGAACAAAGTCTGGGCTTACTGAGGACATATACAGAACCCTTCTTCTCCATAAGAGTTCAAACTGTGGTAACTTTTTATTTATTGTGGCAGATAAGGCTTCCATTCTACATATGGAAATCATAATCTCATGCCATTGTGAGATGTCGGGTGCCTGCTTAGTCAGACACTTTTCAGTGGCTACTTTTTGAGCTGCCAGAAAGATTACCCTTAGCAGTTTTTCCATATTTGGGTCTCTATATCCCCTTGGTGTGTCCATAAAGAAATATAGGGAAGGAGTCAATACCAAATCAGGGTTAAATACAATGTGTAGTACTTGCTGGAAGTCTTTCCTGAACCCAGCTAAGGCCGGGAAGTCCCACATTATTGACCTAAGGCAGCTGGAGAATAGCCACAATCTCTCCAGCACTGTTAAGAGTGAGATATCTGGTATTTGGCTTGTACTGCAGGGGTCCAAAAAAAACACAGCAACATTTTCCAGGTGAATTCTCTCCATGATATTGTTGCTAGGCCCCTATATAATTTCATTTAGACTTTATTCCACCCTTCATTCTCTATTAAGATCCCTAGGTCCTTAACCCATGCTTCTTTAACTAATTGTGTTGAGCTCCCTTTCCATGATAACAGGGCCTTGTATATATAAGAAATAATATGATTCGAAGGTGCCCTGTCCTCTACCACCATCTTGCACAGAGTTAGTATCAGAGGGGTAAAACCCAACCACCCCGATCCAAGACAAATACTTTTGATATAGTCCCGAATTTGAAAGTATCTGAATCTGTCAATCCATCTAAGCCCGTAGTGTGTAATTAGATCTCGGAGAGACAAAACTCCCCCTTCTCCTAGAAAATGCCAAATCATATAAAGGTTTTTCTTTTCCCATAATTTAAATCCCTTGTACCATTTTACGAGTCTGAAATCTTCCAGATATGGAATCGCCCATGGGAGATATCTCCATTTCCGCAGGCTTCTATCCCCCAAGACCCCATACCAGATGTTCAAAGTATGAGCCGTATATGGGCTAGGATTCCCTGGGGGGTAACACTTGCCTTTTGCTGGTCAATAAAGTACGGTGGAGACTGGTGATGTCTCCCTCCTCCAGCTCCAATGATTTCCATTTAGTTATGTAACTCTTATTGGTCCAATAGAGATTTGTCCTAAGTTGGGCAGCCGTATGATATAGTTTAAAGTTGGGGAGAGACAACCCCCCTCCCCCCTAGGTAATTGGAGAATTGAGAGACGTATCCTTGGTTTTTGAAGGCCCCAAATAAATCTAGAGATCTTCCTTGTAAGGGAATTATGGAAAAGATGCATGGGGGATACGGGCAGGGTCTGTGCCAGATAAAGAAATCTAGGTAAAACTACCATCTTTATTGTTTGTACCCTTTGGAATAATGAAATAGAGATAGCTGACCATTTTTCTAAGTCCCTGCTTATTTGATCTAGAAGTGGGGCATAATTAAGATCACCTAAAAGTTCATATGTTGGTCCTATTTGAACTCCTAAGTATTGTAAATGTTTTAAGTCCCACTTAAAGGGGAGCTGTAGTCAGATATTATCCGATGGGGTATAATGAATCTGCAACACGTCAGTTTTCATAGTGTTGATTTTATACCCTGCCAGCTGACCAAAATTCTCCAGACAGTTCCACAGTCCAGGAAGAGCACATTCTGGGTCACTCAAATAGATAAGAAGATTATTAGCATACAACGCCAGTTGTTGTTCTCCCCCAAGCTCCACCCCCATCACCCCCTCCTCTCCCTTCAACGCACGGGCCAGGAGTCCCAGGTACAGAGCAAAGAGGAGGGGGGACAGGGGGCACCTCTGCCTCATGCCTCTATATAATGAGATTGTCCCAGACACCTGGCCATTAATCTTTATGAAGGCACTAGGCATAGAGTAGATGTTATTAATAATTCTAATATAGGAATCTGAAAAGCCAAAGAGCTCTAGTGTCAGGCGGTGAAAATTCCATGCTACCAGGTTGAAGGCCTTCTCAACATTCAAACTCAAGAGTAGGAAGGGAGACCTCAGCCAGGCAGCATGGTGCAAAACATGCAGTATTCATTTAATGTTATCCTGGGTTTGCCTACCAGGCATAAATCCTGTCTGGTTGAAATCAATTATAGTAGGTAAAATGCGTTCCAATCTTTGGGCTATCAGACCAGCATATAATTTGTAATCAATGTTAAGGACTGAAATTGGTCTATATGATTTACATTGGGAAACATCTTTACCTGGTTTTGGAATGCTGGATATCACTGCATAGTTCCAGGTATCTGGGATCCGCTCTCCCTTTTGCGCCTCTCTAGAGGCATCTAGCAGTGGGGCTTCTACCTCAGTTTTGAAGAATTTATAAAACTCAGGTGTGTAGCCATCGGGACCCGGGGATTTACCTTATTTTTAATTTTTTAATTACTTGGGCTAATTCTTCTGGGGTTATAGGGCTGTCTAGCTGGAGTCGTGTTTCTGGGCTAAGTTTTGGGAGTGCTAGTTTGGATAAGTATACATTTATTTGTGCATCATCCGCTCTTTGTTCCGGAGTATAAAGGTCTTGGTAACATTTCTGAAAACTCTTCATGTTATGTTGATATTTTTTTTTCAGACCGAAAAATGAAAACAAGATGGCAGCTATCACAATCAAAGAATTCCTCACAATCAAAGATTCTTTGATTGTGAGCCTGCAAATTCTTTAACCGTGAGGAGGGACCAGATGGCCAAAACTCTGTTCTTCTTTCACAAAATAACCATATAAATTTTCCCATAGACTTATAATGGGAACTTAAAACTTTAATAACTTTTGAATGGATTAATATTTTTTCACCAAATGAAAAGTGGCATGTTTCTTGACTCAAGCTCTTTCAAATGAGCCAAGCCATAGACCAGCATGCCACACAATGGCCATGCAGCACCACAGACAAACTCCAAAAAACTGCCCACATAACTGGTGGAAAGTGCATTTTTCAGTGTTTTGGTGCACAAAAACCGTATGTCTGACTGAAACAAAATTTGGCAAGTCAAGAGATCTACCATGCCCCACCATGCATACCAAACTTCATGCAAATCCATTGAATGGGTCCAAAGTTATTAACATGCAAAATATTGAGTTTAACATAGAAGTGGCTTCATAACCCTAAATATAGGGGCACAACTATATACATATATATATATATATATACATATATATGTATATATATTATAGTAGTGCAGTAGTGCCACTATAGTTAGGGTTGAGCAGGGGGTTTCTATGTTAAACCTCAAACATTGCACTTTAATACCTTTGCAACCGTTCAACAGATTTGCACAAAACCTTGCATACATTGTCTAAGGAGGTAGATCTCTTGACATACCATGTTTTGTTCTGGTCAGATGTGTGGATTCCAAGATGCTGATAGTGAAATAAGTGAAAACATCTATTTTTTTGGCTTGTCATTACATAGCACCCAGATGGTTTGGAATTTTGCTTTGACATGTTCACAGTAGAAAGGGCTTGGGCCACAGTGGAGCCTTTTACTTGTTTGGTAAAAAAATATTATTCTGTTCCAAAGTTAATAAATTTTGAAATTTCAGTTCTGAGCATGCTCAGTAAGGTCTTTTGGATAGCGGCTTGGAACAAAAAAAGAATTTGGTCCATACAAAAAAGAATCCTTTTTTGTATGGGGGTAATTCCTTTTTATGAGGGAAAATTCTTTTTTCATATGGCCACCATCTTGTTCCATTTAAAAAAAAAGTTTCAAAACTCACAAAAATGACTTCCTGCATACATACCAACACATGTATCTTGCTAATCGAGATCTGTTAGGTGGATTTTGAACTTATGTTTTAAAAATGACCCAGAAATGCATTTTTGATACATTTTAAAATCCTTTTTCATGACTCAATTTCCATTTTTGTATGGCTATACAAAAAAGGAATTCGGCCATACAAAAAAGGATCCCTTCATACGAAAAAATAATTTGGACTTTTGGATTCTTTTTTCATATGAAGGCATCCTTTTTTGTAAGGATTTTTCATTCATACAAAAAAGGATGCCCTTATATGAAAAAAGATTTTGGACTTACTTTTTTTCTCCAATTATTTTTTCGTATGAAGGAATCTTTTTTTCATATGGCTTTTTCGTTCATTCAAAAAAGGATCCCTTCATACGAAAAGATAAGTTGGACTTAGTTTTTTCAAATATTTCAACTTCAAAGAGCCATAACTCCCTCAATATTAGAAATTAAGGGACAATCTATATATCAAAACAAAGGTCTTAATGAGTACTACAAGAATAATACATAATTCCCACCAACAATTTAGGGGGCATATAAAAAAAATGAAAACATCAGAATTCCCATAGGATAACATCAGAAGTTTAATAAGCCATACCACCAAGCAAATACATTGCTTGTTGACAGAAATGGAAACACAGGACCTCCTGACCCTGTGCTTCCACACCAACATGGATGTACACATCTCTGCAGGGATGGACTTCCACAGGCAAATGGATGAGGATACGATTATTCTATCTCAAAAAATAAGGAAATTCATTGCAAAAACCTTGTCAATGCACCAGTTAAGGTTAAAAACAACAAAAGTAGGGAAATGTGGTGTTAGGGTTCCCAACCCTAACACACCACCCCCACCCTGCTATAGGCAACAACAGGAAAAACCATTATCATTTCACCTCTCCTGAGTCTTTGCAAATCAGGCATGTGGTGTACTTTGGGACTGTCAACCCTAACACTTACCCAATTCTCATATACTCTACATGTCTCAGCTTATTTACTGATGGAATGGAGTGAGAGTTAGGGTTGCAAACCCTAAAGTACACCACACGCCTGATTTGTGAAGACTTAGGAGAGGTGAAACTGTAATGGTTCTTCCTATTGCTGCCTGCAAGGTGAGGGTCAGGTGTACAGGTTGGGAACCCTAACACCACATTTCCCTGCTTTTGTCACTTTAAGCCTAACTGGTGCATTAATGAAGTGTTTTGCAATGAATATACAGTAAATATAGATGAAATTTAACAACAGTAGTGTAGATAAATTTATTTATTTTTATTGGTTTTATTAGAATTTTGATGACCTGGTGGGCCCAATTGAGACAAACAAGTCCCTTTTTCATGGGCAACCCAGGGAACAGTACGTTTCATATATATCTTGAGCAGGCAATATAATACATGGTGATACAATTTACAGAAAAGCAAATTACAGGAAGTACAGTTTAAACAGCATACAAAGTTAGAAACAACAATAATAGTAAGAAGCACATTTTTACAATAGATTACATTGTAGAAAGATACAAGTGCATGGTAAGGTTAACAGTCATGGCATACATTCTTGTTCCTATAGGAATGAAGGTGCAGTTATGAGAGAATAAGAAAGAGTAAGGATAGGCATAGTGAAGATGAGGAATTGGGAGAGAGGTTCGAACGGGAAGGGAGAAGGGGAGGAGCCAGGATGGACTCCCCCCATTAATTTATATGATGACTTTTGAATCCATGCCTATTGCATAAATATTATAGTTAAGGTTGAGTAGGATGTTTAATGTTAAACTCAAATCTTTGCACCTTAATAACTTTGTCGTTCTTTGACAAAATAGCACACAATTTGGCATGCGTGGTCAGACTGCCAGGGTCATAAGACATGAAAAGTTTCATGAAGGCATCTTATTGGGTTTTTGAGATAGGGAGCATCACAAATCAGAAAAAAAAATCAAATTTTCCCCTATACTTAACGTGTATTTTTTTTTTTTGCTGTCATGTACAGGCTACATGATACTGAATTTCTGCACAAAACTTTCAGTGTACAGGTAGCCTGTGCTGAGGTATCACCTTTCCAAGGTTCGGTGAAAATTAAACAGGTCCTGATTTATAATGTTTCAAAAGATAGCCACCACATATGAAACAGAAATTTCTGATTTGCAAGACTGTTTTTTAGTTTGCACATTTGATATATCATGAACCAAAAATGGGTCTTGCGAACCACTTTTGTTTTTTTGGATTCACGATGGCTGCCATCTTGTTTCTTTATTTCTGTTGATACTTAGGTTGGAAAAGACTTGCAAAGGGATAGTTTTAGCAAAACTAAAACATCCCTGATGTTAATTGATTTCC
Source organism: Neoceratodus forsteri (assembly GCA_016271365.2). Taxonomy (NCBI): domain Eukaryota; kingdom Metazoa; phylum Chordata; order Ceratodontiformes; family Ceratodontidae; genus Neoceratodus; species Neoceratodus forsteri. The sequence goes on along the minus strand of CM028132.1, from coordinate 856,688,042 downwards.
CTAAGCAAGATTCTATTGTCAGTTTATGGTGAAAGTTGCAACATTTTTTTCCACATTCATGATCTCTCCCAAGGGATTACTGGTTCAAACCACTTTTTTTTGTTTGAACTAAACTCAAACTAATGACTCAAAAAATAGAGGGCAATAAGTACCAATGCTCATAGTCTGGGTAACAAGCTCCCTGAACTAATGGCCTTGATGGAAGAGTGATGCATGGATATCATGGCAGTCACAGAATTATGGTACACTGAGAACCATGACTGGAATGTCAGCATACCAAGGTCCACAATCTACAGGAGGGACAGGGAGGGTAAAAGGGGAGAAGTAGTTCTCTACATAAGGGAAGGGAGCAGAGCAATGGAAGTAAAGGGTAAACAGGGAGGAGAGGAGGCACTGTGGGCCACCCTGGAGACAAGAAATGGCACCACAATCCACATGGGGGTTATCTATAGACCCCCATCTTAAGGGGAGGAAATGGACAAGGAAATGATAGAAGGCATCCTTAGAATGGCAGAAAAAGGGGAGATATTGTTGATGGGGAACCTGAATATGCCAGATGTTAACTGGAGCACCTTTGCTGCAGCCACATCCAAGAGCAGGGTCATTCTCGATGCCCTACAGGGGGCATGCCTGAGACAGCTAGTGTTGGAACCCACTCAGGAGGGAGCAATCTTAGATCTGGTACTCTCAAATGGGGACAGAGAGAAGATCTCAGATTTAGAAGTGGGTAGCCATCTGGCAACAAGTGACCACCAAACAGTGTGGTTCACAATAAACACAGCCGTAGAGTCAAGTCATAGAAAAGTGAGGGTACTGGACTTTAGGAGGGCTGACTTTGGCAAAATGAAAGAGTGTCTCAGAAAAGCACTAGCAAATGGGCAAGAAGGAATGGTGGGGGGAACAATGGGGACAATCAAAACTGTCATCACAGAGGCAACAAGTCTTTGTATGAAGCAAATAAACAAATCAAAATGAAGAAAAAAAAAATATGGTTCTCCAAAGAGATGGTGGAGAAGGTAAGGGAGAAAAATATAGCATTCAGGAAGAACAGTAGTAGCCACAGACATTGCCAGCTATTTCCCAAAATTTCTGTGATATTTCTAGAGAAATCTCCTGCTTTCTGCATTACCACAGTAGGGGCAGCAGAGAGAAACTCTTTAGAAATTTTGTGAAATATCTGGAAATAGCTGGCAATGTCTATGGCTACTACTGTATAAGGAAACACAGAAAGAGCAGGACAGAGAACTGTGCCAGTTGAAGCAGAAGGAAGTGGGGAAGGCAGTCAGAATAACAAAGGCCCAAACTGAGGAAAAGATAGCCAACTCAGTTAAGAAGGGGATAAAACCTTTTCTAGGTACATTAGGGAGTGGAGAAAGACCAAGGGAGGGCTAGTGAGGCTTTATAAAGTACAGGGGTGGGCAGAGAGTGACAGTGAAAAAGTAGGGATACTGAACAAATACGTCTGCTCAGTATTCACAAAAGAAGAGGAGGGGGAGGTACCTAAACCAGTCAATAGAAGCACTCTGGATCGGGGGTTTGATACCAGTCCATTCACAGAAGAAAGGGTCCTGAAATAACTCCTAAAACTGAAGGTGGACAAAGCAATGGGGCCCAACAGGATTCACCCCAGAATTCTAAAAGAACTAAGAGGAAAACTAGTGACACCACTAACTATCCTTTTTAACAAATCATGGGAGGATGGTTTGGTCCTGAGGACTGGAGGAGGGTGGATTTGACTCCTCTTCACAAAAGTGGGAGCAAAGCAGAGGCAGGAAACTACAGACCTGTTAGTTAGAAACATAGAAACACAGAAGTTGATGGCAGAAGGAGACCGCTAGGTCCATCTAATCGGCCCATTTGTTTTAGACATATTTTGACACTCTAGTTGCCCTTTGTAGTCAGCGCTCCCTTGTGTCTATCCCATGCATTCTTGAATCCCCCCACAGTGTTGACCCCCACAACCTCTTGGGACAGGCTGTTCCAGGCATCCACCACTCTTTCTGTGAAGAAAAACTTCCTGGTGTTGGTAGGGAACCTCCCTCCTTGCAGCCTGAGGTCATGCCGCCTGGTCCTGGAGCCCTTCTTGAAGTGAAAAAGTTCCTGTGCCTGTATCTTGTTAATGCCTTTTATATACTTGAATGTTTCAGTCATGTTCCCTGTCTCTCTTCTCTGCTCCAGGGAGTACATATTCAGTTCCCAAAGTCTTTCTTCGGTTCCATGTGACAACGGCGATCACGGAATAGTGATTGCCGTTAAGGCGAGTGTACATCGTCGAAAATGAATTACGGTGATGTACACTCGCAGTGACTGGAAAACCAGCAACTGGTTTTCTATTTTATGCAGGGGGCTGTGCCCCCCCACACACCCCCAGGGGGCTTTGCCTCCGCACCCTCTACTAAAGGATTCTCAACTCCTGGAGGCTGCATGTCAGGGAGATCTAAACCTTGAAAAATAAAAACCTGAACTGACACAAAACACGATTGTGCCCAGAATAGAACCTGACACCCTCCCAACCCCAGCCCACCACCTACCCACCACACCACATGGCCAGCTCAGCAGCTGACTGCTGCATTGCACCCCACATGCCCTCCCTCCCCTCCACCCGTCATGCAACATGGCCCCCCCACACACGTGTGTGTGTGTGTGTGTGTATATATATCAACATCCTGTTGCCATAGTTGCCTACCTCCGTATCCAGTCACTACACTGCCAGGGTCGCCCTGTACACAGGCGCCGTAATTAATTTGCCCTTTTTGAAAGCGCTCTATCGCAGTTCACTTGTACACAATATACCCTTTCCTCATAAGACATGTACCGAAGACCCTGAATCATTTTTGTCACCTTTCTCTGTACTGTTTCCACCCGGTCAATGTCCTTCCTGAGGTGAGGCCTCCAGAACTGGACTCCGTATTCCAGGTGAGGCCTGACCAGTGATCTATGCAGTGGTAGTACCACCTCTTTCATCCTGCTCATGATTCCCCTCCCAATGCAGCCCAGCAGTCTGTTGGCCTTCAATGTTGCCATCTCACACTGCTTACTAACCTTCAAGTCGTCTGAGATTGAGTCCCAGATCTCATTCCTGGTTTGAGGCTGCCAGTCTTTCACCTCCTTGGTAATACTCCTTTCATGGATTTTTCTTTTCTCTATGCATGACCTTGTACTTTTTGGCATTAAATCTCAGCTGCCACACTCCAGACCATTCTTCTAGTTTCTTGAGATCAGCTTCCATCTTGCTCACTCCTTCTGAAGTGTCCACCCTATTACATATCTTGATGTCATCTGAAAACAGATGCATCTTCCCTTCCAGTTCATCAGCGATGACTTCTATAAAAACACTGAAGAGCAGAAGCCCCAGCACTGAGCCCTGAGGCACCCCGCTGGTCACCCTGCCTTCCGTCAATTGCGTTCCATTAACCTGTACCCTCTGGGTTCTGTCTTGTAACCAGTTTTGTACCCATTTGACTATTTCTGAACCAACCTCTGTGTGGTCAAGCTTCTTTACCAGTCTTCTTAGTGGAACCGAGTCGAAGGTCTTACTAAAGGCTAGGTAGACCACATCTATTGCCCCTCCGTTGTCTACTATTTTTGTAGTGTAGTCAAAAAACTTGAGCAGATTTGTCTGGCATGACCTACTTGCTGTGAAACAGTGCTGTTTAGGGTCTTGTTGGCTTCTAGTTTCGAGGAATGCTATGATCCTCTGTTTGAGTAATATCTCCATTAGCTTCCCTACTATAGATGTGAGGGTCACCGGTCTGTAATTACTAGCCTCTTCACAACTGCCTGATTTGTGAAGTAGAACCACTATTGCCTTTTTCCAGTCTTCAGGTACCACACCGCTCTTCAAGGATTTCATGAATAGAAGTGCCAGAGGGGCTGTTAATTCTGCCCCCAGTTCCTTAAGGATTCTGGGGTACATCTTGTCTGGTCCCATGGCTTTGTCTGCTTCTAGTTTATTTAGCCCCTCCTGTACTTTAGCTTCTGTAAAGGGACTCGTGTCTACCCCCTCATCCTGGGGTGTTATGTTTTTTCAGGGCTGGGCCATCCCATGGGTCCTTTTTGTTAAATACTGAGCAGAAGTGTTTGTTGAGGATTTCAGCTTTCTCTGGGTCATGTTTGGTGCATTTCCTTTCTTCAGTAGCAATCTTTACTATCCCCCTTTTGCCTTCCTACATTCCCTAATGTATCTAAAAAATGATTTGTCTCCTCTCTTTGCACCTTCTGCTATCTTTTCCTCTGTCTGGGCTTTTGCCTTTCTAATTTGTTTGTTAGACTCTCTCATTTTTTCCTTGTATGACTCCCAGTCTTTCTCAGTTTTGGTTTCCTGGTATATGCTGTACGCCTTCTTTTTTCTTTGACCATGGTAGCCACTTCCTTGGAAAACCATGAAGGATTTATTTTTCTTTTTGCTTTGCTGACCCATCTGGCACATCGATCTGTGGCAGTCTGTATTGCTTTCTTGAGTCCCCCCCACATGACTGCCACCTTCTCAACCTCTATTTCCATTAACTGGCTACTTATGTTGTTCCTCATTTTTGGGAAGTCAGCCTTTCTGAAATCTAGCACCTTTATCTTTGAGTGGCTGGTATCCTGTGTTATGTTTACTTTAAAGCTTACCATGCGATAGTCACTGTTGTCCATATGGCATCCCACTTCGATGTCCTTGATCCTTTCTGAGTTTGTGAGGACAAGATCGAGAATGGCATCTCCCCTTGTTGGAGTTTTAACAAGTTGGCATAGTCCCGCACCTTGTAGTGACAATAAGAAGTCCCTACTTCTTGTTGTTGCTGCCATTTGTGTGCTCCAGTTAATATCTGGTAGGTTGAGGTCCCCCACTAGAATTACGTCACCTTTATCAGTCATTTTGTGGATTTCCTCTATTAGGTCTTTGTCTCCTTTATCTCATTGATTTGGGGGCCTGTACACGCCACCAATTCTGAAGGATTTTCCCTTGGCATGTCTACTGTTAGCCACAGTGACTTGAAGTCCCGAGGTTGCCATTTTACTTCTGTGGCTTTTATTTCCTCCTGAATGTAAATGGCTATGCCATCCCCACCCCTCTTGTTTTGCCCTGCCTAGCTTTCCTGAACAGACTGTACCTGGGAATGGTCATATACCATCTGTGGTTTTCCGTGAACCACATTTCTGTTACAGCCACCCAGTCCAACCTTTCTGTTTCCAAGATGGCTGTGAGTTTGGGAAGTTTGCTGGTTAGGCTCCCAGTATTTGCAACCATTGCTTTCCAGGAATGTACATCCTCTTTGGCACGAGGTTGTACCCTCTTTCTGGACTGATCCAGTTTGCCTTTTCCGCCCAAGAGATTATGGAGGTTGCTGGTTTGGGTGGATGTTGGCTCTGATTTGTTTTCTGAGGAAGTATGCGAGCATTTGACATTTTGGGGAATGATGACCAGACCACCAATGGCAGGGATGTGAGCTGCATCATACTCCCTTTATTTAGTTTAAACTACCTATATAAACATCAAATTTTTGTCCGAGTGCTCACACTCCTTCTTTCTTTAGGTGCAATCAGTCCTATTTAAAAAAAGCTCTTTCCAAAAAGTTGTGCCAGTTCCATATGTAGTGGTATCCCTTGTCTTGGCACCACTCATGCAGCCATGAGTTAAATTCACCATCTTCAATCTCTCTGACTTGCTTGGTGCCTTTTTCTTTTTCCCACACTGGCAGCACTTCTGAGAAGGCTAATTTGGATGGAAGGGAAGACAGTTTGTTGGCCAGGTCCTCAAAGTGTTTCTTGGCCTCCTGAACTGTGTGACTTGCCAAGTCATTGGTACCAAGGTGTATTGTTATATGTGTATCATCCCCTGATTCCTGCATAATTGTCTTTATGTATTTAGTGTCCCTACTTGCAGAAGCTCCTGTTAGATACTTTACCATGCTGTCACTTTTAACATTTTGTGTTAGGTAGTGTTCCACTCATCAGATCATGGAATTCCTGATATGAGAATTTTGCTTTTGTTTATATTTGTGTCATTTTTATGTTTGCTTGAGCGCATGTGCAAGAAACATTACGCGGCAGATTAGGAGAGAAGCAGGTTGTGGAGGCGCGGCACTGTGGCATCCAATGGAGGCACAGCATTTGGGGGCTTGGCAGTGGTGCACCAATGGAGGCACAGTGTGCTGATGACACTGGCTTCCAAAAGTGCCACCAACTTGTAAAGTTTTTGCTGCAGCAATCAGGGACCACCTTGTCATTGCAGCATCAGCCATTCCGCTGCAATGAGGGAGTGACCCGTCTTTGCAGGGCGGAATGTTGCCTAGTGTAATATTGTTTGTGAACACGGTGGCAAGCTGCTGCCATGTTCATGAACAATATTGCACAGCCCCCAATGCTGAGGGGGTGCCGAATCCCCCTCAGCATCATGCACCCCCCCAAAACTGTCTTCGTTTGCCAATGGGGGCCCCAATCCCCATCGGTTTCAGTCCCCTCCCTGCCCAGTTTAATTTGCTGATGGGGGAGCCCACTTCCTGTCAGCATAATGTCCCCCTCCAAAAAAAACAGTTGCTTTCAGCTGAGTGGGTGCCCAATGGTAGTATAGCCTAGAGGTTAGAGAAACGAGGTGTGAACAAGCTTAATACATCCAGCAGACCAGACCTGAGTTTGATTCTCACAACCTCCACTTGCATACTGTGTGACTCTGAGCAAGTCACTTAACCACCCAGTGCTCCCAGGTCACCCCTGAAAACAGGCACTTGAGCCTAGTGGGCCTTGCCTGGTTACCAAAGACTAAAATAACAAAAATAAAAAAATTCCCCTTGGTTCTTGCGCCCCCCCTTGGTATGTCCCAATGGGGGTACCCAATCCCCCATCGGCTATAGCCCCCCAAAACAAAACAGTTGGTGGCACTCTGGGAGCCCACCCCAGCATGCCAAATGCCCCTGTGAAAACAAAAAACTATCCGGCGATGTTTTTTTTAATTTTACCTGCAAATCAGAAAAGGATCCCTTGTCGAGTCCGGTGGCCCCTGCCCCCAACCCACACACCACCCTATACGCACCCTGCCTACCTACACCCTCACCCCATGCTTCTTCACTGTAGCACGGCGCAATGTTCTCGGTGGACCAGGAACACGCCTACACTCTGCAAAGCCGACCGCGAACTGAAGAAATGCCAGTAAGCTGTATAATGGCATAAACAGGGTTTTTTCAACTTTGGTGCATATCTCAGACATTTTGGGGAATTTTGCAACCAAATTTTCAACGTGGGATTATTGGGACCCCTCCTCATGAAGTCAGGCACTGTCATGGCGTTATTCAGTCCCAAAAGTTGATTTCGTGGCCACTGTGCGGAATCACCTTTTGGGATGGATTAACACAATGACAGTGCCAGTGTTCATGAGGTGGGCTCTCAAAAAAGTTTATGTTGCAAATCTAGTGGAAAAAATCCAAGAAATGACTGTTTTATGAGCGTGCATAGTGCAGTTGCTAAGCACGCTCATAACTTTGCGAATTTGCAATATTTTCACTCCAGATTTTCAACATTGCCATTTTGTCATGCCTCCTTCTGAACAGTATAGTTGTCGTTGTTCACATCCTGGCCAAAATGTGTTTTCACACTTCCGGCGCTGAATAGTGTGGTCACTGTGGGAAATCTGTGTTTGGGACACATTAACAAAATCACAGTGACACTGTTCATGAGCAGAGGTCCTAAAATGCCTATGTTGAAAATTTGGTGATGAAAGTCCATAAAATACCTGTGTTATGCGCATGCATTGCGCGCAGTTTCCATGTATGCTCGGAAGTGCGAGCATTTTTAATATTCTCACTACAGATTTTCAACATTGCCATCTCTTCACACCTCCGTATGGATGGTACAGCTGTCATTCTTCACATCCTGCCCGATCTGTGTTTTCATACATGTGGCACAGAATGGCATGGTCGTTGTTGGAACTCAAAGTCTGGGACACATTGACAAAACACACTGCCACTCTTCATGAGAAGAGGTCCCAAATGCTTTCATGAGGTGGGGTCAGAAAAAGGCCATGTTGAAAATTTGTAATGCAAATACTGAACCAAACGCCTGGGGTGTTAGAGTTTCTAACCATAACATCCCACCCTGTACAGACTGACAGGCATCAGGGTGTGTCTTTGGATTGCCGACTGTACTGCTCATGCCATCCCACCCTCCCAGCCACTGACAGGCATTGAGGTGTACCTTGGACTCTTTGGCCCCAGACTTCACTCCATCCTCCTATGGTGCACCCATTTCAGCATATATCCTTATGGAATAGAGTGACTGTAAAACCAAACACCCCAGGGCACACCTCAACATGTGTCTGTGTCTGCAGAATAGGGTGAGGTGACATGGCATGACTGTCATGGGAGACAACCCAAACACTTACCCCAGTGCCTGTCCATCTCTACAGGATGGAGGTGGGGTTGGCGTGAAGTTCAATACTTCACTGCCATTCCCATTCTGCATCTGTCTAACTCCTGCATTTCCAATGCTAATACCAGCAAGCATACATTTGGCATTGACAAATGCTTGTCATTTTGAGTTTTAGTATTTTTGTTGTTATTGAATTTAGTTTTGGTATTGTTGTTGATTACATTTTGAGTATTAGTATTTTTGTTTTTATCATAGTTTGTATTGGTTTTAATTGGCGTGTTATCTTTTTATGGTGGTTTGATTTCTTTACTTTGTATTACTTTGTCTGTGGTTGGTAGTAGTGGAATGAACCTGTTTTTTTGTTTGGACAGCTGGGAAATACTCCTGGTTTTTGGCTTCCTTCCTGGGCCGCCTGTGATGCCTCTTTTTCCTTACCACCTGACAGTCTCTGGGCCCTACCTTGAATCCTAGCCACTGGCTGACATGCTGGTACTGGTGATGGTGGGGGGGAGGGCTGAGGAGGTGTGCTATAGAGTTCCCTGTATTGAAGGTCATATATTATAGTCCAAGCATCCTATAGTTGGGATGCAAGATCTGCTAAGGTGCAGCAAGCATGGCAGGGTCCTGGATGCCATTTGTAGATCCTATTGTACAGTGCACCACAGTTTTCGCAACTGACAAGGTCCATTTTTTTGTTTTCTTTTAGTTGAGAGATAGTGCTGGTTCCTTTTTCTTGGCAGGAAGTTTGGACGAAAAAGAAAACAGAACAGTGAGGTTTTTTTTGTACCTTACTAGCATGGGTGGCCCTACACACCTATAAAGTAAAAGCACTCGAGGGAGGGTGGGATTAAAGGGAGGGTGGGTGGTTGTATCCGACTGTCCCCTGTATGCTGTAAAAAACAATCAGGTAGCTGTTGAACAGACAAGGTCTAGCTTGTACTTCTGCAAGGTAAGAAAGAATCTGGTTACTAGCTCAGTTGTTCTGCCACTTAGTAGCACAACTAGAGACTGGAGGAGAGAGGGTCTCTCTCCCAGTCGGTGAAGATCAGTGAAGCTCAGCAGACAGTAAGGCTAGGGGCAGGACTGCACTTGGCATATGCCTCCTAGGGTTGCCCTTTGTGTCTGAGCTGTTGCTTCTGGTTGTTTCTGGCTGAGAGCTTTCTATTAGCTAACCACTATTTCAGTAGTGGGTACAGCAAACAGTAAGGCTAGGGGCTGGACTGCTCTTGGCATATGCCTCCTAGGGATGCCCTTTGTGTCTGGGCTGTTGCTTTCAGCTGAGAGCTTTCTATTAGCTGACCACTATTTCAGTAGTGGTACAGCAGTAGAAATGCTGATTTACATACAGCAGCCAGAAATCCTTGGTAAGTGTTCCAACTGCTTCTTCTGCTGACAGAGCAGCCGCTGGCTGGGTCTGAGCAGAGCGATCGAGGAGAGAAGTCACCTCAGTGGAGATGGGAGCCTGGACTGTGCACTTCAAGGGGGATTCAGTCAGGTAGAACTGCCGTCAAGGAATCCCTGCTTCTGCACCTGTCATAGTCTGCCTTCTCTCTGTGATTGGTCTCTCTCTCTCTCGGTGAAGATCAGTGAAGCTCAGCAGACAGTAAGGCTAGGGGCTGGACCGCACTTGATGTATGCCTCCTAGGGTTGCCCTTTGTGTCTGAGCTGAGTTTGAGCTCAGTGGTAGGGAAAATGATGGAACAACTTCTAAAAGAAAGAATTGTTGAGAACCTAGATGCCAGCAGGGCACAGGACCCAAGGTAGCATGGATTCACAGCCTGATGGTCATTATTACTTTGACTGGGTGACCAAAGTAGTAGACCAGAGAGGGGTTGTGGACATGGCCTACCTAGACTGTAGCAAGGCATTTGACACAGTCCCACATAAAAGATTAATAAACAAGTTAGCCAGTCTGGGAGTGGGTCCCAGGGGGTAGCCTGGGCAACAAATTGACTGGACAACAGGACACAGAAGGTAATAGTAAAAGGAATCCACAATGAAGAATGGGGGTTACTAGTGGGGTACCACAGGGTTCAGTACTGGGACCAGTCCTTTTTAATGTCTTTATAGGTGACATTGCGAAGGGACTGGAAGGAAAAGTATGCCTCTTTGCAGATGACACAAAGATCTGCAACAGGGTTGATACACGAGGGGGGATGGAAAGGATGAAAAGAGACTTGGCAAGGTTGTAAAAATGGTCAAAAGTATGGCAGCTTAGTTTCAATGCAAAGAAGTGCAAAGTAATGCACCTGGGAAACAAAAACTCAGGGGAAGAGTGCACAATGAGGGGGAGAGATACTAACAACAACAAAAATGGAAAGGGACCTGGGGGGTAGTCATATCAGATGACCTAAAGGTAGGCAAGGAATGTGAGAAGGTAGTAAGGAGGGCTGAGGGGATACTGGGATGCATAGGGAGAGGCATCACCAGTAGAAAACAGGAAGTTGTTATCCCTCTGTACAGACAGTTGGTGAAACCACATCTGGAGTACTGCCTGAAGTTCTGGAAACCCCATCTCTGCAAGGACATAGACAGGATGGAGGTAGTCCAGAGGAGGGCAACTAAAATGATGCAGATTTTGCACCAGAAGCCATACCAGGCTGGTTTTAGGAAAACTCACTTCACAATCACCTCTCTCCTCTGACTCACCGACACCATCCTCAAGGGAATGGATAAAGGGGAAATCACTGCGGCTATCTTCATCGACCTGGCTAAGGCCTTCGACACGGTCTCTCATACCCTGTTACTGTCCAAGTTCACCCTCGCTGGACTGACTGGGCCTGCCACCAGCTGGTTCCAGTCATACATGGCAGGCAGGTCCCAGTCAGTCCGTATTGGCTCTGCCATTTCCACCTCACTCCCTGTCATCACGGGGGTCCCCCAAGGGTCTGTCCTAGGCCCTTTGTTGTTTTCCATTTTCTTCAACAATCTGCCTGCGGTCTGCCCTCATACGTTCATTCACATGTATGCAGACGACACAGTTCTGTATGCCTCTGGGCCATCCCCCTCTGCAGTAGCTGCCTTTCTACAGCAGGATTTTGAAAATGTCCAACTCTGGTTTTGTTCTCATCAGCTATTTCTAATCCCCAAGAAAACTGTATCCCTAACATTCGGCACTAGGGCAAAATGTTCCCATTTCCTCACCACCCCCACTTTCCACACACTTGATGGCTCCCCCCTGGAGGTTTGTACTTCCTTCAGATATCTTGGGGTCTGGTTAGACCAGCATCTTGACTTCGCTGCGCAAATTGATGCTATACATAAGAAGCTACACCCCATGCTGGGTGCGTTATACCCAATAAAAGTTGCATCCCCCTGCCTACGCGCCTGGCTATTGTTCAAAAGATTATCCTCCCAATACTGGACTACGGGGATGTAGTCTACTGTGTAGCCCCTAAGTCCTCCCTGGCCAGACTTGATCCTCTCTTCCACTCTTTCTGTCGGTTCGCCCTGGACTGCCCTCCCATAACCCATCACTGCGACCTCAACCATTCCTTAGACCTTCCATTTCTCCACAATCGGAGATTGATACACTGTACTAGAACCACTGCAAAATTCTGGTCACAGTCATTCCCCTCCTACCTTGCGGCCACCCTAGCAGTTCTACCCCAGCCAGCTTGCTCGCTTAGGAACATTGATTCCTGGATTCTTCACATCCCCCACATGTCCACCGCATCTGGCCAGGCTGTCTTCAGCTACCGGATGCCAAACTTATGGAATTCCTTGCCAGTTGATATTAGGCACTCCACCAGCACACCTCACCTCAACGCACTACTCAAGACACACTTTTCCACTACTTGCTCATGCAATTTGCACTGCTGAAGCCCAAGTAGTTATGTCGGCTGCTTCCTATTCGTCTGTATATTTTACTTCTGCTGTGGACTACTCTGTTTATATGAAAGCTGATGTTTACTCTGTAAATATGTATGTATTGCTGGCTATTCGCCTACATATTTTGTTTTTTTACATCTGCTGTTGACTACTCTATATATGAATGCTATTATCTACTCGGTTTATATGAATGTATTGAAATATGTATTTCCACTGTATTTCTCCCTCTCCCCCCACACCCCCAGGGCACATATGGAATTGAGTGGTACCCTGCTCAGAATGCCTTCATGGTAAAACTCTTAAATAAATAAATATGAAGAGAGACTAAAGGACCTTAATATGTATACCCTAGAGGAAAGGAAGGAGAAGGGGGACATGATAGAAACTTTCAAGTACCTCAAGGGAATTAATAAAGTCCAAGAGAGTAGCATTGTTCAGAAAAAGAGATATGCAAGAACAAGGGGTACAATTTGAAGATAGAGGGGGGTCAGCTTAGGGGCAATGTGAGGAAGTATTTTTTCATGGAGAGCATGGTGGATGCATGGAACAGCCTTCCTGAGGAGGTAATGGGGTTAAAAACAGTGAGGGAATTCAAGAATGCATGGGACAAACATAAAGCAATTCTGGGGGGGTAGGAAGAAGTAGGCTGTTGGTTAACTAGTATCTGCAGCTTATCCAATCGGTAGGGAATGGGGCAGACTGGGTGGGCCAAGTGGTCCTTATCTATCATCAAAGTCTGTGTTTCTATGTTTCTAGTTCTGGTTCATGAATCAGAAAAAGAAGTTTGAACCAAAAACAAAGTGGTTCACATCAGAAAAAGGGGTTCTCAGTTGGTGCGAACCAGAAAAAGTGGTTCTCAGTTGATAATCTGGTTCCCAATTTTGCAGCTTAATAACTTTGGCTTTATTTGACAAAATAGCTCAGATTTGGCATGTGCAGTCAAGCTGTTAGAGTTTCAAGACATGGAAAGCTTTGTAACAGCATCATCTATGGTTTTTGAGATACAGAGTGCAAAATTTCACAAACCAGAAAACGTGGTTCTCAGTTGGCCATCTGGTTTGCAATTCTGCACCTCAATAACTTTGGCTTCATTTGACAAAACAGAAATTTGGCATGCACAGTTAGGCTGTCAGAGTCTCAAGAAATGGAAAGTGTTGTGACAGCATCTTCCATCATTTTCAAGATACTGAGTGCCAAAGCTGGCAAACCAGAAAAAGTGTTGCTCAGTTGGTGCGAACCAGAAAAAGTGGTTCTGAGTTGCTGCAAACCAGAAAAGGTGGTTTTCAGTTGGTGTGTACCAGAAAAAGTGGTTCTTGGTGTGAACCAGAAAAAGTGGCTCTCAGATGGTAATCTGGTTTGCAGATTTGCACCTTAATAACTTTGGCGTTGTTTGACAAAATAACCCAAAGATTGGCATTCACAGTCAGAATGTGAGTCTCAAGAAATGGAAAATTTCCTGATGGCAACTTGTACACTTTTTGTGATATAGAATTGCAAAGTTGGCAAACCAGAAAAAGTGGTTCTCAGTTAGTAATCTGGGCCCACATTTTTAAAGGAGATGTGCGGCGCAAAGTAGAGATGTGCTGCCCATCCCCCAAAATGCGCTGAAGCATGATATTCAAACAACAGAGATGCGGCACGCATCTACAGATGTGCCAAAGTGCAAATATAATGTATGCAGTGCATGTAGAGTGGGCTTTCCCATGAATTTGCCATACACCAGCCTATTCAGCCAAAATAAGAGGCACAAGTACAGCACATCATGAAGATGCGCTGCCAAAGTTAGGTTTAAAAGGAGCATGCCTAACATTGCAAGCTATCCACAGGCAGCAAGCTGAATAGCAGCAGCCATGGATGGGAGTGTGTTTGTGATGGAAGCTGTCATGAGGGTTGTGAGGAGACAAGCAGAACAATGGGGGAGAGGAAGGGCCCATAGGCAGTATGCCCAACACAGATGGTACTGTGCCCCATGTCACATTTCAACTACTCACTGACACAGAGATTGTGGGCCGTTACCATCTCAACAGGGCAATCCTGAGACAACTCTGCTAGCTGCTCCATGATGACCTGCAGGCATCAACACACAGGAGTCATGTCATGTAGGTGGAGACAAAGGTGACAGCAGCACTGTGCTTGTTCACCACGGGTACCTTCCAGATATCAGTGGGTGACACTACTGGTATCACACAATCCACCACGTCCTGTCTCCTCACACAATTCCTCACCACCCTGCTGCCCCATGCTATGGAGTTCATCCCACTCCCTAGCACACAGGCAGAGTGGACAGAAACAATGCAGCACTTCTACAGGGTGGCACACATGCCAGGTGTGCTAGGGACCATTGACTGCACCCATGTGGTGATCAGAGCACCACCTGGCCACGACGGTGACACACATGTGAACCAGAAGGAATACCATTCAGTCAACAACCTGGTGGTGTGCAATGCCACAGGGTGCATCAGCAGTGTCTGTGCCACACATCCTGGGAGTGCACACAATGCCTACATCTGGCATCAGTCGGCCCTGTGCCACCAGTTTGAGACTGGGGAGATACCTAGAAGTCACCTAGTGGGTGAGTGGGGCTGAACCCCATGCCGACAGAGCACACACTGTGGCTCACAGCACTGCAGGCGGCAGTGCAGGGAGGCAGGGCCCATGCTCTGGCCAACAGGAATGGGGAAACCTGCAACTGGGGAGCCCTCTGCAGTGGGGCCCACAGACAGGGAGAAAGTAGAGGGGTGCCAGGGGTGTGCCAGTGCAGGGGTAGACACACAACAAGCACAGGCGACAGGGCATGTAGCAATATATGCCCCAGGGCCAGACCACCACCTGGGGCAGGGCAGAGAATCACAGATTTACAGGACATAGGCAAGGTGAACTAACAGGCTGTGCACCATGGAACAGTGTCAGGCCCAATGTGCATATACCATCAGTGCACAACCAACAGCAGGAGGGCACCCATAGGTGAGCCAGGGCATGAGCAGGCAGGGAGCATAGCCATGGCAATGGGGTTGACAGACACAGGCAGCAAACACAGGCTGGTGTGGGCAGTCAGGACACCATGGTTGCCTTCATGAGACTAACATATTGCATCCCCCCCACAGGTGACAGTGCCTACCCCTGAGCCCTGGCTGCTCACCCCCATACTGCAGCCCTCATCTGAGGCAGAAGAGAGATACAATGAGGCACACATCATTATACGCAATATCATCAAGCGTGTGTTTGGCATGCTCAAAATAAGATTCAGATGCCTGAACAGGCCCAGTGGTGCCCTACAATACAGCCCAGACAAGGCCTGTGGCATATTCCTGGCCAGTTGCATGCTACATGGCATGGCCATTGACTGTGGAATAGTTGTCTAGGCACAGGAGGGTGACAGTTCGGAAGATGAGGAACTGCAGGCTGAGGATGAGCAGCCAATCCTGGACAGGAGGGACCTACAGCTGGCCGCTAGGGCACAGCGGAACAGGGGTACAATCGTGGAGGAACACTTTGGAGACTGGAGGTGAGTAACAGAGGGGGACCAGACAGGGTGGTCAGATACACATGCAGAGGGGGTCCTAAGGATCCCCCCATGGGCAGGTAGGCAGCCACTGCATGGATGCACAGGCATCCACTACAGTGGCACCAATGCCAGGGGGAACACAGGTGCATGTGGGGGAATGGCATGGATCAGAGAGACACCACCGGCACACACGCTCAGTGGACAGCCAAGGCCACACTCATCATGCCCTTACCACACACCATGACAACATGGCCCATAACCATGTCCCGGATGCCACACAGCCAGTGGGGAAAGGGTCACCATAGGCGTGTGCATCCACTGAACACAGGCCTGGGCAGTACCGGGTAGGTGTGACAGCAGTAACAGCTGCAGGGTGACATGGCCAGGCTGACAGTACCATGATGGCATTGGTGCCTGCCACGATGGCCACAGATATGTGGGTGGCCATGCCTAGGCAAGGGAAACCCCATTGGGTGTTCTCCTGCCATAACGGGTGGTTCCTTAACCCCTGAGGATGTTGACACACATGACCATGACTGGGTGCGTGTGGGGTTAGGGGTACAGAAAACCAAATTGGATCCAAGGGTGTTGGGGATGGTATTGGCAGGGGATGGTGTCTGCAATAAGGGTGTCATGCACCTCCATGGTGTGATAGTGCTGGTGGCACTGTGTGTCGTGCGCTGGGTACTCCTGCGGGCATGAGGCACCAGAGCTGCACAGCCCACCTCAATGGCCTGTGCAATCCTGTCAAGACTTGCAGTCATGTCCACCCACGTGAGATGCAGTTCTGCAATCATGTCCACCTGCAGAAGGCGCAGCTCACCAAGCACCTGCGTATGGCTTGTGGCTGCATGCTGATCCATGAGACCCACCCACACCTGCAGGCCATGTATAGTCTCCCTGAGCACCACCTGGGCCTCCACAGAGTTCTACAGGAGCCAAGTGTGCTCATCCAGCCTGTCAGCAGGGGACATGTCCAGGGGGAGTTGATGGGCAGGGGGTGGACCAGCCTGCAGTGCCACATCCCCTGACTGTGGATGCCACACAACAGGCTGCTGTTGGGCTGGGGAGTGTGTGCAGGTAGACACAGTGGGCCCCAGGTCATCTGCAACATGTGCCCATGCAGGCTGTTGCACAGCACCCTGCGGTATGATGGCATCACCCCCCAGGCCCCACAGTGGCACCACGTCCCTGGCCAACCCCAGCCATCGCAGCAGCAGATGGCATGTTGTGGGGTAGGGGTACATGTGATGGCCAGTTCAGTCGCCACCGTCTGATGCTGTCCAAGTGGCAACTGGGTCCACATGGACGGGGGCAGTGTCAGTGATGGTGTTCCCCAGCTGGGTGGCATCATCATCATTGTCATCATCATCCGTGGCCAATGCCAGCACATTGAGTTCATCCAGTAAGTCAATGCTGGACAGGGGGTCAGGATCAGCCAGCCCCAGTAGGTCCCCCAACCCAAGTGTGACCTACCCCTCCTCAGCAGCCATGGCTATGGTGGATGTAGATGGTATGGGTTTGTCACTTCCTGGCTATCTCTATGGACCATGACCCAGCAGCACCCCTGAGGTGCAATGGAGCTGTAAAGCAGAATAGGTGTGCATGGTCAGTGCTGCAGGCCCATGGTGTTGGGTGACATCTGCACACATGGGGTGAGCATGTGTGCCACGAGAGTGCTGGTGGTGACACACAGGCCACAGACACCAGAGTGGGTCTTACTGGCCACACCCCACAGTGGCATGTGTGATGCGTGTCTGCCTATGTGTGCACCCACAGGGATCAATGGGTGGTACAGCCACCATAGACAGACTGGGCTCAGCCACTTGTAGGCATCCGCCCCCCCATTGTCTGGGTCAATCACACAGCAGGCATCATGTGGCACACAGGCTGACTTGGGCATGCCGCTGCAGGTACATGCAAACACCACCCATGGCTCAGTGGATAGGGTCAGTCACAGGTGCCTGCACACTTGACAGGCCTGGTGCCACCATTGTGTTGCACACTACAGAGCCAGCACCACAACACCCCAGAGGCTGTTGTGGCCTACATCAGGGCTGGGCAATGACGGCATGCTATTGGGACACCCTGGGAACACAGTGGTGTGGCCTGCGTGGCACGACAAGCACACCCATGCCAAACACATGCAGTTTTCAACAGTAACAGTCATGTGCATACTCACAGTGCTGCGATGGCCCACCTCCCGTGTCGAAGTCGCCACCAGGAATACCCACCACAGAGGCATGGCTTAGGGTGCTGGCAAGCATCTCTTCCTGTGCCAACAAGGCAGGCACTGTGGAGGGCCCACCCCAGTGGCCCTCTGAGATGCCCTGAATGTGGCCAGCCACTCCATGGCCCTGGTGTGCTCGCTGTTTATCTGTTTGATATACTTCTGGAGTGTTTGGTTGTACACCCCACGGGCATTAACTGCCCATGCCACATCCTCCCAGCCCTTCACCCGCTCCTGCTGGGTACCCCGTCTTGCAGGTTAGGAGGTCCTTCCACATGAGGTACGCCTCCATGAGGGTCTGCAGTTCATCCTGAGTGAAGTTTGGCTGCTTTTTCTTCTTCCCCTCCTCATCTGCCATACTGGTGCCTGTGGATGGAAACAGACATACATTAGCACAGCCCCCAGCATCAGTGGCATGGTGTGAAGGTCTTGCGGGCTGCAGTGCAACAAACACTGTAACAGTCAAAATGTAAACACTCACCTCCAAGGCTGCAGTTCCTGTCAGTCACTTGTGTGGTGGAGTGGCACAGGACAGCCCCATTTATAGCTCTGCACATGCAAATGAGGGGCCATGCTGCCCGTAATGAGATGCAAATGTGTGGACTTGGGCCAGGATTGGGCAATGTGGTCATTTGCATATTCAGACTGAACATTGCAAAATTGCACCTGGCCCATCTCAATGTGCATTGCACATCTATTTGGGCAGTGCATCTCTTCATGGTGCATTTCCGATGCATGCACGATAGGCCGTAGCATCACTGAGTTGCACGGTCACAGATTTGTGATGTCATGGCCGGTGCATTGCGCATACCCCATCACATTGCCCTATTGCACGGTTGCCGTGTATGATGCATGAATGCCAATTTGCACCTTGCGTATATCTACAGGTGTGGCATTGCCCAATCTCCCCAACATGGTTGTGCCATGTGACGGCGCATGCATGTAGCATTAGGGCATGACCCCAGTCTCCCCCCCAGCAATTCACTACTGTACATGTGTGGTACTATGCCATGCTGCGGCTATTGCGCATCCCTATGTTGCATGTGCATGCTGTGCAGGGCAATGCATGCATGGCCTATCGCAAAACCAGCATGGCCTAGCCACATCACTATCAGAGCCTTCCTGTGAGCCACACTTGCAGCCGCTCAGAACAGGCAGAATGGCACATGCTAGCAGCTCACAGGGGACCAGGCCATGCAGCCTGAACTGGGGGAATGTGGAGCTCGCTAACCTTGTGGACCTTGTAGTGCCCCCAGAGAGCCAGTTGTTTGGGTGCAAGGAGCTACAGGAGGCACAGGCCCAGGTGTAGTCCAAGGTGGCAGTGCACCTCACACAGAGGACGGGCATCACCACGACTGGGAAGCAATGCTGGCACAGGTATTGGGCCCTGCACTGGAGACAACCAGGCAGTCTGGACCACCTGCGAGACCAGGCCCACTGGGGGGGCAGTGCCATGCCCCAGTATGTATGTGTTGTGCACATGCTTTCCTTGCCTTCAGCTGGGGGGGTTTGCGGGTGTGCGGCTGGGCTGGGTACCACTGCCCACATGGGTGACATGGCCCCGGTCATAAGGCCAGCCCCATGGCACCATATGTGCCACTGTATGGCCCTGGGTGCCATGGTGGGCCACGGTGGTTTTGCTGTATCCATGGTGGTCCCCTTTGTGCACTGCTTGTCACCAGGGCATGCACTGTGCTGCACCATGCTGTGTCATGTCACTGTCGGGCCCCTGGGTTTGGGGGGCCTGTGGTTCTGCATGATGCTCACATTGCCTTTACTATCGTATCCCCCTTGCAGATAGGGAGGAGTGGCACCAGGCCCAGTGCCTTGCCAGGAGATGGGCCAGTGATGGAGATGCCGAAGGTGGGAACGGAGATGGCACATACAGGGGTGTGTCAGTGTGCTTCAGGTAAGTGTGCTGCTAGTGATGCATTTTGCTGTTCTGTGGGTTTTGGGAGTTATGCATTGACCACTGCAGTCCATAGCCTGCTTGTTGTGCATGCCCATGTGATGCTGGCCTCACACACATGGTTTGGGGTTGCTGCACCATGTGGCATCTCTGCTGTGTGCCTGGCTCCTGTGTGTTGGTCCATGTCCAGTGTGTATCTGTACAAGAACATGGGTGCTCAGCAATGCCCACAAGGGGTCACCCCTTGGCTGACACACATGGGGCATGTGGACGTCTGGTTCACACAATGTGGTGGTCATGGCCACATGTCCCTTGGCAACATCCAGTGCATGCACAGGTTGTGATTACCTGTTCCCTGTACCACATTCCATGCTCTGTGTGGCACTGTTGCATGGCACTTCGCTGGTCTGTTGTTTGCTTGGCATTGAAGCAGTCCTGTGTGTGGGTCCACCCAACATCTGGCATGCACTATCACTCCATCCCAGTGAGGGATAGGGGGGCTGTGTGTTCCTGGTTGGGCTGTGGCACTGAGTTTGTGTTCTGTGTTTCCCCCATAGGTTGATAGGATGCCCGTGCAGGGGTGGAGTGCCGCAGATGGACCCAGGGAAGGTTGGTGCTGCATGGACGACTTGTGACCAGCCAGGAGCTGCTGCTGGCTATGTACAGGCACCAGGGCACCATCCTCATGGTGGTCCACAACATATTACGGGCTCTGCAAAGAGGCAGGTGCTCATGCAGGGGTGGTCACGCCACAGCAATGCTAGGTCTGTGTGGCCATTGTGGACTGTTCATAGTGTAAATAGCCCCTATATCCATGCGCCCACACCCAATACCTTGCCATCCTCTTGTAAATAGATCCCCCCTGATTACCTGTTCCTGTTCCACTCTGCCCCACAACCTTTTTATTGTATCTAGTTGTTACTGGTTTTCCACTTCCTGATCTGTTGCTTGTTGTTGTTTGTACCTGTTTGCTTTTTGGGAATTGTTATAGAAAAGTTTTTTACATCTTGACTGTGCCTGTGTCTGTGGTCCTTCCATTGCTGGTTGTTGCCATCACCTGCTGTGTAGCATGGTTGGCTGACTGCTACTTGCTTTTCACTGCCCATATGTGTCCCTGCCATTGCACACCCGTAAGGCCTGGCCCCCAGGTGTTGCCCTCCCTCTGTGTTTGTCACAGTTTCCCCTGGGCTGCCTGTGGGGTGTCCATGATGGTGACCCTTGTTTTCCCTTGCACTGATCCCCTGTGCCTGTGCTATGTCTTCCTCTGCTGTAGTCATAGTCCCTGTGCTGGTGTGCTGCACTGTCAGTGGTCCTATGTTGCTGGCGGTGTCTTCCCCTGTGTGGCCAGCGGCCCCAGCCTGTGTGGTGCTGTATCAGTGGCACACATTGCCTCCGCTCTGGCTGCCACATCTGCCCTGCTTGGCATGTCAGCCCTGTTGTCACATTGCCTGTCCAGGCCGTGCTCTCCATTGGCACCACCAGTGCTGTGGCACCTCATCTATGCCCTTCTGTATATGCCCAGTGTGAATAGTACTCCAATTCGCTGGTGGTCTGTGTGTGGTGCTTTGTACTGTATCCCTGAGGGCTATGCCTGTGCCCATATTTGCACTATTCATGTGCCACTGTCCTACCCTGTGCCTTGTGGTGCTGCCCTGGTGCAGCTACGGCCACCTGTCATGCGCCATTGCTGTGGGCTTCTCACCCTGTTTGTGCTCCACTGTCCCAGGCTGACTTGCTCATTCCCCATACTCAGTCCTGCCCTGGTGCTCCACTGTCCCAGGCTTACTTGCTCATTCCCCATACTCAGTCCTGCCCCGGTGCTCCACTGTCACAGGCTGACTTGCTCATTCCCCATACTCAGTCCTGCCCCGGTGCTCCATTGTCCCAGGCTGACCTGCTCATTTACCATACTCAGTCCTGCCCCGGTGCTCCACTGTCACAGGCTGACCTGCTCATTTCCCATACTCAGTCCTGCCCTGGTGCTCCACTGTCACAGGTTGACTTGCTCATTCCCCATACTCAGTCCTGCCCCGGTGCTCCACTGTCACAGGCTGACTTGCTCATTCCCCATACTCAGTCCTGCCCTGGTGCTCCACTGTCACAGGCTGACTTGCTCATTCCCCATACTCAGTCCTGCCCCGGTGCTCCACTGTCACAGGCTGACCTGCTCATTCCCCATATTCTGTCCTGCCCTGGTGCTCCACTGTCACAGGCTGACCTGTTCATTCCCCCTATTCTGTCCTGCCCTGGTGCTCCACTGTCACAGGCTGACTTGCTCATTCCCCATATTCAGTCCTGCCCCGGTGCTCCACTGTCACAGGCTGACTTGCTCATTCCCCATATTCAGTCCTGCCCGGTGCTCCACTGTCACAGGCTGACTTGCTCATTCCCCATACTCAGTCCTGCCCCGGTGCTCCATTGTCCCAGGCTGACCTGCTCATTTACCATACTCAGTCCTGCCCCGGTGCTCCACTGTCACAGGCTGACCTGCTCATTCCCCATATTCAGTCCTGCCCCGGTGCTCCACTGTCCCAGGCTGACTTGCTCATTCCCCATACTCAGTCCTGCCCCGGTGCTCCACTGTCACAGGCTGACCTGCTCATTCCCCATATTCTGTCCTGCCCTGGTGCTCCACTGTCACAGGCTGATCTGCTCATTCCCCATATTCTGTCCTGCCCTGGTGCTCCACTGTCACAGGCTGACTTGTTCATTCCCCATATTCTGTCCTGCCCTGGTGCTCCACTGTCGCAGGCTGACTTGCTCATTCCCCATATTCAGTCCTGCCCCGGTGCTCCACTGTCACAGGCTGACTTGCTCATTCCCCATACTCAGTCCTGCCCCGGTGCTCCACTGTCACAGGCTGACTTGCTCATTCCCCATATTCAGTCCTGCCCCGGTGCTCCACTGTCACAGGCTGACTTGCTCATTCCCCATATTCAGTCCTGCCCTGGTGCTCCACTGTCACAGGCTGACTGGCTCATTCCCAATACTCAGTCCTGCCCTGGTGCTCCACTGACACAGGCTGATTTGCTCATTTCCCATATTCAGTCCTGCCCTGCGCAGTAGTGGACGCCTTTAATAGGGTGCTTTCTGGTGCGCTTGACTGACCAGTCCGGTAGTATGACCTGTGGTCTTCTCACTTGGAGGTCCCTTTGTTTGATGGGAGCTCAAGGAGATGAAGACTCTGGGTTGGAGAATAGAGCACTGTTGGTGGAAGTCTGGCCTGGAGGTGGACAAACTGGCCCTGCGTATGCACTATGGTGCATACCAGGGGGCAATCAACCATAAGAAGGCAGAATTCCTGTCCAGGGAGATTGCTGCTGGGAGGAACTGACCAACTGTGCTCTTTCAGACTGTGGACAGGCTTCTTCACCCTGCCTGTCTACAGCTGAAGGTAGCTTTTTCGAATGCATTGTGTGATGGATTTGCTCTGTTCTTCTCGGACAGGGTGTCTGCCATCAGGCGGGGGGTTCTGCCAATGGACCAGAATCTGGTCGACAGTGGTCGCCATGGGCTTCCGAAGAGCACGCCGTCTGTTTGGGGTGAGTTTAGACTGGTGGAGGTGGCTGAGGTCATTGAGATTGCTTCTAGGCTTCTGCACATCTTTTGTGAACTGGACCCAGTGCCAACTCGTTTCTTAGTGAGATGTGTTGACTCTGTCAGCCTGGCGTTTGCCTTGATTGTCCGGTGTTCCTTGTCGGAGGGGGTCTTCCCCGATGTCTTGAAGGAGGAATTGGTGAGACCCCTTCTGAAAAAACCATCGTTGGACCCTGACGTCAAGGCAAATTACCGTCCTATCTCCAATCTTCCATTTTTAGGTAAGATTGTTGAGAAGGTGGTGACGCTCCAGCTTGAGGAGCATCTTGTGGCCCATAATCTTTATGAACTATTCCAGTCTGGGTTTTGTGCAAGGCATAGCATGGAAACTGCACTAGTTCAGGTGCACAATGACCTCCTTAGGGCTAGAGATTGAGGGGAAGGGACAATTCTTGTTCTCCTCGATCCCTCCTCAGCATTTGACATGGTGGATCATCGAGTGTTACTTGACCGCCTAAGGGAATTCTGTGGACTTGCCGGCTCTGACATCCGCTGGTTTGAGTCTTTTTTATCCAACAGGAGGCAGAGGGTAGTGATGGGGAATTTCTCCTCCTCCCCTGACCACCTATTGTGTGGAATTCCTCAGGGTTCGGTCTTGTCACCGATGTTATTTGCCGTGTACATGCTACCCCTGGGAGAGCTCATTAGGAGGTACAGCTTGGGTTTTCACTGCCATGCTGATGATACCCAGCTGTACTTTTCCTTTGGCCCTGGAACATCTTGTGCAGTAGAAGTGCTTACCAGCTGCCTTGCTGAAATCAATGACTGGATGGCCTCCAGTTGGTTGCGATTTAACCCCAGTAAGACGGAGGTACTGGTGGTGGAGTCAAACAGAGGACGTGATAGGTTGGCCTCTGGTGCAGAGACAGGACTTTGCCTTGGCTCTGTACCATTGAAGGCCTCCTCTAGGGTGCGTGATCTGGGTGTTATTCTTGATAGCGGTTTGACACTTGAATTTCAGGTGTCTTCCGTTGTACGTACTAGTTTTTATCATCTGAGGAATATCACCAGGATCAAGCCCTTAGTTCCGCCTCTGGACCTCCCCGCTTTGGTACATGCCTTTGTGACGTCCAGGCTTGACTACTGTAATGCTCTCTATCTCGGGGTCTCTGGGGGTACCCTCCACCAACTGCAGTTGGTGCAGAATGTGGAGGTGAGGTTGTTGACAGGACAATCTAAATACTGTCACATAACCCTGGTGCTACGTCATCTGCACTGGCTGCCGGTTAGGTGGAGGGTCCCCTTTAAGGTGGGTCTGCTCACCTTTAAGGCCCTACACGGCCTGGGCCCTGGCTACCTGAATGACCTTCTTACACCTGCTGTCTTGGTCCATTCCCTGCGTTCTTCTTCATGGGGCCTCCTTGCGATTCTCAGGACGAGGTTAAGAACTGCAGGCGACAGAGCATTTAGTGTCACCGCTCCCGTCCTGTGGAATTCGCTTCCTATAGTTGTTAGGGAGGACCCATCTGCTGAGGTTTTTAAGGCCCGACTAAAGACATTTTTATTTGATCAGGCATTCCCTGACTATGTTTTATAGTTTATATTGTTTAATTCTTAATAATGAAACAAATTGTGTAGTAAAATAAGGTTTTAATTGTTTCGAGTTGTATATTTTATTGATTGTATTGTGTTGTGTTGTATTTATTTGATTAATGTACGGCACCCAGAGCCTCCGGGATGGGTGTCTTTTTAAATAAAATTTGCCTTGCCTTGCCTGATGCGCAGCCTATGTCTAGGTGCACAGTGGTGCATTTTTGCTATATTCAGCCCGGGTTGCGTCGGTGCATCTTGCTGTGCATCTTCTGAATATTGCATTTTTTTGGGATGGTGCATCTCAGATGTGAGGTGCAGCACTTGTGCGATTTTCCAAGGGACTTTTGAATATGGGGGCCCTGGTTTGCAGTTTTGCACCTTAATAACTTTGGTGCTGTTTAATGAAATAGCCCAAAATCTGGCATGCAGTCAGGCTGTCAGCATCTCGAAACTCATTAATTATTTTAATATCCTCAACTGTGATAAGGAATTTCTTGTTATGGGTGACTTCAACATTAATCGGTTATCCAACAATGCAGCACCCTATAAAGATGTTCTGGCCAGTCTCTGCCTCACCCAAATGGTGAGTGAATCAACCAGACTGAACTACTGCACTGGCACCCACACCATGATTAACGAGGTCCTAACAAATCAACAGGAGAGAATAAGTGAGCTCTCAGTACACCTGGTCTCATTTAGTGACCATTCACCCATCACCTGTCTTTAGTCTAATAAAATACAGACATCTGCCCCACTTCACTGCTAGCAGAGTGTTAAAACAGAGCAGCTAAATACTTTCAAAACACACCTCCAGCAACTCGACTGGTCCTACTTTGACACCTCCCACAATGTCAAGCTAGGCATTGGTGTACTTCATTAACACCTTGAATGCAGTCTGTAACATTTTTGCTCCAACTGAAAAATAGAAGACAAAAACCTTAACAATGGATAGGTCACCTAAGCCCTCCTTGAACTCATGAGAGACAGGGACCACCTGTGGCATAGACAAGGTGACCGGTAAACCAGCTGACTGGCAGAAATACAGGACAGCTAGAAATAGCTTTACCCACAAAATCAGGCTCGCAAAAAGCACAACACTACAAGGACTGTCTAACTAAAACCTGAGGGGATGGAAACAATTTATAGAATAATCTCAAGGAAGTCACGGGTAAAGTTAGGAAGTCCTCTTCTTCAATGCTTATGGTTAATGGTAATATTACACAAGAGCCTAAAATTATTGCAGACACCTCCAACTTAGCATTTACAGACCTTAGCTCAGTATTCCCTCTGGATTATCTAGATCACAATATCGACAGCATGGACAACAAACAGCTGACAGCACTGACAACAAACAGACCACTCTCATGCCATCCACCCCTGCAACCCCCCCTTTCTATTTCAAGGAAATCTCTGCCATTGATTGAAAAAAAATATCTTCAGAGAATCCTTAGTAAATTACGGTTTAGCAATGATAATCTTGATCTTAAAATAATAGTGCTCACACTAGATGAAGTGGTCCTTCCCATCACAAAGATTTTCAACCTCTCCGGCTGGCGCAGTTCTCCTCAAAATGGAAATCAGCTGTAGTTATCCCAGTGCATAAAAGTGGAGACTGTACAACCCACTCTAACTACTGACTGATCTCCATCCTACCCCTGCTTTCTAAGGCCCTTGAATGAATAGTTTCAGACCAGCGGGTTGACTAACTGGATAAATACAATATCCAGTGCCCACAACAGCATGTGTTTCATAAATCCCACAGCACCACTACTGCTCTCTTAGAATTTACCGAATACATTCATGAGGCCCTGGAAGAAAGGAACCTAGTGGGATCATAGAAACATAGAAACAAAGACTTTGATGGCAGATAAGGACCGCTTAGCCCACCTAGTCTGCCCATTTCCCTACCTACTGGATAAGCTACAGATCCTAGTTAACCAACAGCCTATTTCTTCCTCCCCCTTTCCCCACAAGAATTGCCTTACGCCTGTCCCATGCATTCTTGAATTCTCCCACCATTTTATACCCTACAACCTACTCAGGAAGGTGGTTCCATGCATCCACTTCTGTGAAAAAATACTTCCTCACATTGCCCCTGAGCCGTCCCCCCTTTATCTTCAAATTGTGTCTCCTTGTTCTTGCACATCTCTTTTTCTGAAAGATGCTACTCTCTTTGACTTTGTTGATTCCATTGAGGTACTTCATGTTTCTATCATGTCCCCCCCTCCTTTCCTCAAGGGTATACATATTAAGCTAATTTAGTCTCTCCTCGTATGGCTTCTCTTGCAGATCCTGCACCATTTTAGTTGCCCTCCTCTGGATCGCCTCCATCCTGTTTATGTCCTTGTGGAGATGGGGTCTCCAGAACTGGATGCAGTACTCCAGATGGGGTCTCACCAACTGTCTGTACAGAGGGATAACAACTTCCTGTTTTCTGCTGGTGATGCCTCTCCCTATACATCCCAGTATCACCCCAGCCCTCCCTACAGCCTTCTCACATTGCTTGCTAACCTTAAGGTCACCTGATATGATTATCCCAGGTCCCTTTCCATTTTTGTTGTTGTTACTACCTCCCTCCCCCCATTGTGTACTCTTCTCCTGGGTTTTTGTTTCCCAGGTGCATTATTTTGCATTTCTTTGCATTGAATCCAAGCTGCCATATATTGACCTCACAAAGTCCTTTGCTATGACAAATCATAGTATCACCTGAAAACATTACTTGCCCTTGGTATATCCACTGAAACAGCCTTATGGTTCCAGAGTTACCTAGCTCAGAGAACCCAGCAGGTTAAAATACAAAACATATTATCTGATGACAGGAAGGTATTATTAGGGGTAACCCAGGGATCCATCTTTGGACCGCTATTGTTTATGTAACCCCTAGGGGGAACTATCCCAAGGGCTACTACCCCTGCCTGCTCTGACACTAAGAGGTTGAGGGGCCTGAATCTGATAACGGGTGCCTCCACCCAGAGGTTGGGGTTGGTACTGTCTGGTATCACCAGGTCACAGCTCTCTGGGCCACTGCGACCCCCCTTCTTTCCCACTAGTGGCCCACTCAAGTAACCCCGGATGGCCCAACCACATACACTCACCCCCAGGCTTGAACCAGTCCACTTGGGCTGCAGGCCCCCTGAAAAGTAAGATGCTGTTACACAGTAATCACAATTCAGTAGTTCACATAAACACACAGCTCAGCCAGTATACTTTAACAGAACAACCAGTCTGATTTATTTAGGGGGGAAAATAACAAGGGCGGGGCAATCAAGTTAATTAGCTTACCACTCTAACATACATATATATATATATATCTATATCTATATCTATATCTATATCTATATCTATATATATATATATATATATATATATATATATATATGTAGAGCACTGTGCACATGCCTAACCTATAAGTCACTGTCTCTAGGTACCCAATCTATAGAAGGCTAGCCTCTCGATGCAGCTGGTTGGGGCCCTGACTCACTCCCACAAGCACTTGATTCCTACAAGGGTTAAGTAAAGCCAGCAGGCTCAGTTCGTATAGCCAGTAAAGCAGCCAGACCAATCCTGCCCACACTATGAACATCTGACAGGGAGCTACCCTGACTTAGTACTCATGACTCCAGCAGGAAAAATCACTCTCACACCACTTGCAGGGACAAGCTTGGGATTCCAGCACTCTTCCAGACATTTATATGAAGAACAGAGGGGTACCATACCAGGCAGCTGCTATATTTTCCCGATCGCTATTACTTCAGTGCACCGGGCCCAATGCTGCAGCTTCACTTGTCCTGACAGACCAAGCTCGATTAAAGCAGATTCTCCAGTCCTCTACAGGGTGAGCCTTGTAGGTAGCTGTGCTTCTGCACAGCCTCCTCTGACCGCTCCCTAGCAGATTTAGTCCGTTCTTGGTGGCGGGCTTGCCGCCCGACTCTGGCCTTCCACACGTGCTTCCCACGTGAAAAACTCAATGGCGCAAGAGCCTAGAGCTCCTTCTTTGCTCACAGCTACACCAAATCTGCCCCTTGGCAGTTTGTTCCAGGTCTCTGAGTTGGGGCGACCCGATCCTATTGGTGGTCCGCAGGTACCAGGCACTTACGTCTGTCCCCATTGGTGCCACAAGGGTGCCCTAGCCCAGAACTTAATTTCCCAGAACTCCTGGCTGTATCCCCTATGGCCAGCCGGCTCTAAAGTGAGTCCTGATCCTGGTTGGCTCAAAAGTTCTCCATTTTTTATTGCCCCTCACCCACCACTGGTCCAGTTCAATAGTCCAGGTCCAAAATGGAGGGGCCAAGCACGCAAAGTCCCAGCTGCAAAGGAAGCAGGTTAGACAAACTGTAATTTTACTATTGCTGTAACTAATCATAACCAAACAATTACATCTATCACAAGGGCTCCCACTGTGCTTTTCAGCGACTACACAACGGGAGCGGTGTCACCGCAGCTCAGGCGGGATTCGAGTAGAGAAATCCCGGTCCCCCCTTGTACACACCCCGGAACCCTGCGAGCAAGCAGTTCTTAAAGAGACTGTACTGGAGGCTTCAAAACACTCGCAGCGGCCGCATTCTGGCGGCATTGCCCCCTACACCAGTTAGGTCAGGAGCTCCTAAGCAGCTCCAGGAAGGCTCTCAGGAACCCCCATCTGTAAGGGGGTTACATTTAGCCTCTTTCTCAACTCCTTCCATGAGATTTGCATGGCCAAGCTTCTCCTGTATGCAGATGATGTTGTCATCTTTGCGAGTGGCCTCCATCTAAATGATGTAATAGATGAATTACAAAAGAGTTTTTCTAGTGTAGAGGAGTGTTTCACCCAACACAAGCTCCTCCTAAACTATAAAAAAACAAACAAAAACCATGATGTTCTATAACCTACAGAGCAAGAAAAACACCTAGCAGTCTCGCTATCAACAACAGCAGGCTTGAGCCGTTGGAGCAAGTTAACACCTTTAAATATCTGGGTGTCACCCTTGACTACTCCCTTTCCTACACACAGCACATTGAACTAATTGTTAAAACATTCAGTACCAGACTAGGCCTGCTCTATAGGCACTGCTCCTACTTGATGGATGAGGCTCTCACCCTAGCAGTAAATAGCTCTATTCTTTCCATTATAGACTATGGCCTTGTTGTGTATAGCACAGCCACGAACACCGCCCTTAAACAAATGAGAATGGTGCTTAACAAGGCCTGCAGGCTACTGCTAAACACAGATGCCCTCACACATGCATGTGATCTCTACACCCAAACTAAATGACTAAACCTGCAAGGCAGAGTTCAGTACCAAGTCTGCCTCCTTGGGAAAAAAGCCCTCCAAGGTCTGACCCCGAAAACCATCCAGAGGATACTCAAACCAGCATACAATTCTCATCAGACCAGAGACAAGGCAAGGTACCCATTGCACATCTCGTTTTGTTGCACTGTTTTGGCCCAAAGTACTTTCTCTTATAAGGCTCCACTTTAGCTCAATGAGCTCCCAGCCAGCATCCTTAACAACTCCAAACTCAGGCTGCTCAAAAGAGAACTCAAATGGCACCTTTATGACTGAGGGAGATGTGATTGCTCAGATTAAGCCCCCCCCCATTTATTTTGCCTCTCTCCTCCATCGCTCCCTCCTCCCAGAATCTTGGCTAGGAGTATCCCTTACCACTTTCCATGCTCCACTCCCTGCCCCTCATACTATTACCCTGCCTATCCCCATCACTAACCGTAATCCACCTCCCACCCCTCCTTTTGCCTCCTTCCTCTACCTAACCAGCCCACCAAGCAACTATAGCATTTATTAAGTCTTTTTACCCACCTCATCTCTCTCCCCCCTCTCTGTGTCTCTCTCATCCTCTCCTCCCCTCCTGTCACCTTCCTTCCTTCCTCTCCTTTAACCAAACTCCAGTGGTACTCACCCCCTCACTCTTCCATACTCCCCCCTCCACACTTATCACCATGTCCATTCTCACTCCATCTCTTGAAGCCACCCCCTGGTGGCAAGGGTGCAGCTAGGGATTTACAATTTGTACACAGAGCAGCCACACTGCACCTCCCCCATTGTCGAGCCCCACCCCCCATTCCACACTCTAGCCCCACCCCGCCAGTCCACACTCTTATTCTCATACACCCCCACCACCCTCGATGTGAGACTCACTGACTGGCTTTTGGTTACAATGTTGCATTGTGACAAGCCTCAGTACCACATACACAGCAACAAGACTGGCTTTTGGTTACAATATTGCATTGTGACAAGCCTCTGTACCACATCAAGGTAGCCAGTCCCACAGAGGTCCATTCATACCAGTGCCTGTGCTCATACACTCTGTCCACTCACTCAGGCTGAAGCACCACACCAGCCAAAAGAAGTCAAGTAGTCAAATCAAACTCTGAATGGCAACATCCCATCAGCAGTGTACCCTTACCAATTTCATGAAAAATGACAGTAACTATTTACATTACTTACCGTATAAGAGGGCTGGGTAAGCTAGATGGTGCTCTGGTTTTGGTGTTCTGGTTTAGGTTCAATCACCTTAACCACTTAAACCATTCACACCAACTAGCCCGTACCTCCGACTTTGTTACTTCAACAATTTACAATTTAAAATGCAACTATGAATCAAATACCAAGACGCAACACCAACAGAATAAAAAAAAAAGAAGAACGCAGAGCCCTACACCAACCAAAAGCCCATTCATACCCAAAGTAACCAAAATCACCCACTCAACAAAATCGTAACATACCCACAGCAGTGTGCTAGTACCAACTAGTCCTATACCTTATAGAATTAGGTACATTACCAGTTTAAAAATTGCAACTTGTGTGAATTGAGTGTTTCATTTAAGAATGGGCCACAAATCTAACAAAACACGAAACATCAAAAGTTGACCACCCACGCCAACCAGAATTAGTGTACTCACTCGTACACACCCAAATAACCACTCCATCAACAGAAGAATGTCTAATAAATTTCTTCTAATTTTTAAACAAATACAGCAGAAACCAACCAATACAGCAAACCACAGCACAGACAGTAAAACAAGCTCCGCTGGCAGATGTCACCTTGTCATGAAGTTAATCCGACGATCATTGCCATGTGTTGAAATCCTTCAGTACTTGTTCTACATCGACTGGGATATTGTGATGTAGATGTAGCAGTGCTAAACTGGTCAGTCGACTTTCACTCATACTGTTCCGTAGCCAGGTCTTTATTCTTCACAGTGCACTAAATGATCTCTCTGCCGTAGAAACGCTGATTGGCATTGTGGCCAAAACACAAAGAGCTGTGTTAATACCTGGGTAGAATGCAGGATTTACCAGAGATAATGTATAGATTATGCTGTTTGGCTGTTTTTCTTTTGGGACAGACATCCACTTAGTCTTCCATCTCTGCAGTTCTGCTCTAAAGCTGTCCAGACTGGAGAGGTCACCCTTGTATGCATTAGACACAGCAGTCACCATTTCTTCAGTGTCCATATCATGTAGTTTATGTGGCAACAAGTACTGCTCAAGAAAACGTGGGGGCGGCATTCAATCAGCTTTTCCGACAGCTCTGAAATAACCGGTCCAAGAAAGGAATAAAGATGTTTCTTCTGTGGTATTCTTGTGGATCTGATGCAGCAACATTGTTCCTCTGAGTTTGTCATCCACTTATTCTTGTCATGGATTCTTCAATAAACGCACAACTTGCTAACCATTTCACCTCATCATACAGTGCACAAAATCTGGTATCAGCATACCAGCATACCGTATATATAGAGCCATGATACATTCCTCAGATTTAAGAATCAACAATACTTTTATTCTTAAATCTGAGGAATGTATCATGGCTCTATATAAAACCCATGTTAGACCCTAGTTTGATTACGGTTCACCATTGTGGAGTCCCTATCTGGCTAAGGACATTTTAAGAATTGAGAAAGTCCAAAAGAGGGCTACTAAGATCATACCTCATCTCTCTCGTTATAATTACGAAACTAGACTGCATAAAACAAAGTTATATTCGCTGGAATTCAGAAGACTAAGGGGGAGATCTCCTTCAGCTATTTAAAATTCAAAAATCAGCCACATTGATGAGTTCATGTGGCTTAGTCTTTGCATCTAGAAAAATGGTACCCAGAATACACAACAAACAAATAGAAGTCCAGACAACAAGAACAAGCAAAAGGCAACATTTCTTTACCGTTAGAGCCCCGAATATATGGAATTCTTTACCTCAGGAAATTGTGCACTGCACGAATATTAATACGTTTAAAATTAAAATCGATAATTGGCTTGTTGAGAGATTTTAATCTACCAATGAGCCACACTGTGTGGAGGACATTCTCGATGGGCTTTGGCCTACTTATGTCCTAACTACCAAGTACCAAGTACCAAGCATCCTCTCTCATGCTTCTAAGTGTCTCAACCACAACATTTGCTTCTTCACATGCCTGAATCAAGTCAATATCCTCACATTGCAGGTACAGATGGAGAGGTTTAGTAAGTTCCAGAATTGCCTCCACAGACACCAAACAAACAAGGAAATCAAATTTTGTGATGGAAAACTTAAATCTGTCGGCATCCTCATCAAAATCGGCAATTTTCTTCAAGGTGCTGACTATCACAAGATATTTTGCTTTGAAGCATCTAAGTGAATCTGCTTGGCTCATCCATCGTGTAATCCCAGTGGCAGGCAAGACTGTACTTTGGTCTTCTTCCTCCTCCTCATCTTCCCAGTCACATGGCAAGTTCGTGAATTCTTTAAGTTCTGTCAAATACACATTGCTGCACTTGGCAGAGAATTTCAGTGTTACAATTACTTTTCTGCATGTGTCAAACATATTTGAAATCTGGTGTGTTTTACAGGAGTGAACAATTGCAGTGTTCAAATTATGGGCTTTGCAAGCACTGTAGGTAGCTTCGGGAAGGACTGCAAATATTCTGGCTTGCACTCCATTAAATTAGCCACTAATATTGCTGCCTCGATCATAGCCTTGGCCCCTCATGTATTCCTTATCAATTCCCCAAGCAGTAAGTCTTTGCAAGAACAGTTCTGCAAGTGCTTGCCCAGTTGTCTGGAAGGCTTCCACAAACTCGATAAAATCTTCTCGCAGTTGCACAGCTCCATTTTCAGTTCGATGAACGTGTTGCACCGCAAGGGTTATCTGCTCTTTTGTGGCGATATCAGTGGTCCCATCTGCAATCAAGCCGAAGAATTTTGCAGCTTTGACCTGTGCCAGAATTCTTCCTTGAATCTGTTGCCCGATCAACTGTATCAACTGATTCTGAATTTGTGCCGATGTGTACTGTGTGTTCCGTGGTGCACAATCCAGGTGTTCTTTGAAGAGCGTGCCCAATTCAACTGTGTATTGCAGAAGTGCATTGAACTTTCCAGTGGTCGGAAGCTTTCCTCTCAGTGCTATATTATACATTCCACAAAGGAGAATGATGTTCATAATGCATCGCAGAGCATGCCTTGTTTGTTCAGTTATTTTCTGATCCTGCTTTACAAGGCACTGATAAGCCGTTGTCTGTGTTCCATCACATATGCTTACAAATGCCTCTGCCCTTGCAGTGGCATTCCCATGTTCTTTTGAATTGCTGTGCCTGTCTAGAATCTTTTTCCCATTTGACCAGTCCATCATTGGTATAGATACCAAAACTGTTTCCTTGCAGGTGTTAAACACAAAATATGGTCCGCTGAAGACTGCATCCAGATGCTTTAAGTATTGTGCAAAATTGTACTCTCACAGAAGCTGAGGACTGAAATGTCGATACTGCTGCTGCCCACTGTAAGATTTCATCACTCATTTTGGAAACTGGAAGTTCTGAGGTGGTTGCCATTGGTTTGTTAAGATCCCCTTCTTTTGCACTTCTGTCAGTGTCTGACGGTCATAGAACCCAATGTCTCCTTCATCGTGTACCTGCCGATCTTCTCTTCTTAGATGACTCTCTGTGCTGCTGCTCCATGGCATTAAAGGTTCTTCACCAAAATATGTGGTCCCAGGTACAGGTCCTGCTGCAGCATCATCAATATTTAAAGCAGCAACTACTGAAATTGCAGCTGGCTCTTCAGGGACATAAACTTGAGCTGCTACAGCATATTCAGATTAATTGCCAAGGACTTGCCTATAATGAAAACAAGATGAAAGAAGAAAAAGTAACATCAGAGGAATGATCATTTCTCACTTTCAATGGTTACAGAACACTGTTGGCGTAATATGGTACTTGGTCACTTGCCTATTTTTGGCTGATGCAGCCTATATAAAGGTAAGCCATTTTAGGCAGATGCAGTTTGTCATAGGGACCCAGTTATTGTGTGGTCTACTGTACCTCAATGATGGTAGCTGGGTGACTTCACAGTAGGGCCCTGAAGTGAATACAAAAGACCATCACTCCGTTTGAAATCAAATTAGAAAGTTGTGAATCCAGGCTGGAAAAACAGATTTATTGTTACAATTGACCCCATGGGGGTGTTCACATTGGATAAGGTTTGAAAAGGGAGCTTTGAGTAGAGACCCAGCTGATGTGTGGTCTACCTAGATGATGGAGCTGGGTGACTTCACAGCAGGGCCCTGAAGTGAATACCAAAAGACCACCACTCCATTTGAAATCAAATTAGTAAGCAAAACAAAATGAAGGACCACAGGGGGCATGCCTTAGACAACTAGTATTGGAGCCCACTCGAGAGGGAGCAATCTTAGACCTGGTTCTCTCAAACGGAGATGAAGAGAGGATCACAGATGTAGAAGTGGGTAGCCATCTGGGAACTAGCGACCATCGAACAGTATGGTTCACAATAAACACAGCAATAGAGTCAAGCCATACAAAGACAAAGGTACTGGATTTTAGGAGGCTGACTTTGTCAAAATGGGTGAGTGCCTAAGGAATGCACTAGCAAATGGGCAGGAAGGAGGGTGGAAGAACAATGGGGAATAATAAAACTGCCATCACAGAGGTAACAAGCCTTTGTGTAAAGCAAATAAACAAACAAAACGAGGTAAGAAACCACTATGGTTCTCAAAGGAAGTGGCAGTGAAGGTTCAAGAGAAAGAAAGCATTCAGGAAGTACAAGGAATCACAGAAGGAACAGGACAGAGAACTGTATCAGTTAAAGCAAAAGGAAGCTGGAAAGGCAGTCAGAACAGCAAAGGCCCAAACTGAGGAAAAGATAGCCAACCTCAGTTAAGAAGGGGATAAAACCTTTATAGGTACATCAGGAGCAAAGGAAGACCAAGGGAGGAATAGTGAGGCTTAATAAAGGGGAGGAGGGTGGGCAGAGGGTGACTGTGAAAAGGCAGAGATACTAAACAAATATTTTTGCTCAGTATTTACAAAGGAAGAGGGGGAGGTACCTAAAACAAACAGTAGAAACACTCTGGATACAGAAGTTGATACCAGCCCATTTACAGAAGAAAGAGTTCTGAATGAGCTCTTAAAACTGAAGGTGGACAAAGCAATGGGGCCTGATGGGATTCATCCCAGAATTCTAAAAGGACTAAGGATAGAACTAGTGACACCACTGACTACCTCTTTAACAAATTATGGGAGGATGGGGTACCTGAGGACTGGAGGAGGGCAGATGTGATTCCCTTCACAAAAGTGGAGGAGCAGAAGCAGGAAACTACAGACCTGTTAGTTTAACCTCAGTGGTAGGGAAAATGATGGAATCACTTCTGAAGGAAAGAATTGTTAGTGATCTAGAGGCCAGAGGGGCACAGGACCCAAGGCAGCATGGATTCACAGCGGAAGGTCATGCCAGACAAATCTGATAGATTTCTTTGACTGGGTGACCAAAGTAGTAGATCAGGGAGGGGCTGTGGACATGGCCTACCTAGACTTTAAAAGGCATTTGACACAGTCCCACACAAAGATTAATATACAAGTTAGCCAGCCTGGGAGTGGGTCCCAAGATGACAGCCTGGGTAAAGAATTGGCTGGAGAATAGGACACAGAGAATAATAGTAAATGGAGTCCACTCTGAAAAAGGGGGTTAGCAGTAAGGGTACCTGGGGTTCAGTATTAGGACGGTCCTCTTCAATGTCTTTATAAGTGACATTGCAGAGGACTGGAAGAAAAAGTATGTCTCTTTGCAGATGACACAAAGATCTGCAACAGAGTTGATGCACAAGGTGGGGTGGAAAGGATGAGAAGGAACTTGGCAAGGTTAGAGGAATGGTCAAATGTATGGCAGCTTAGATTCAATGCTAAGAAGTGCAGCAGGTAATGCACCTGGGAAACAAAACCCAGGGAAGAGAACACAATGGGGGTGAGATAACAACAACAAAAATGGAAAGGACCTGGGGGTAGTCATATCAGATGACCTAAAGGTGGGCAAGCAATGTGAGAGGGCAGCAAGGAGGGCTGGGGGATACTGGGATGCATAGGGAGAGGCATCACCAGCAGAAAACAAGAAGTTATCCCTCTGTACAGACAGCTGGTGACACCACATCTGGAGTACTGCGTGCAGTTCTGGAGAGCCAATCTCTGCAAAGACATAGACAGGATGGAAGCTGTCCAGAGGAGGGCAACTAAAATGGTGCAGGGTCTGCACCGGAAGACATATGAGGTGAGACTTAAGGAGCTTAATACTGAGTAGCCTCGAGGAAAGGAGGGAGGGGGACATGATAGAAACTTTCAAGTACCTCAAGGGAATCAACAAAGTCCAAGAGGGTAGCATCTTTCAAAAAAAGAGGTGTGCAAGAACAAGGGGGCACAATTTGAAGATTGAAGGGGGCGGCTCAGAGGTAATTTAAGGAAGTATTTTTTCACAGAGAGGGTTGTGGATGCATGGAACAGCCTTCCAGAGGAGGTTGTGGAGTCAAAAACAGTGGTGGAATTCAAGCATGCATGGGACAGTCATAAGGCAATTCTAGGGGGTGGTGGTAGGAAGAAGTAGGCTGCTGGTTAACTAGGATCTGCAGCTTATCCATCAGATAGGGAAATGGGCAGACTGGGTGGGCCAAGCGGTCCTTATCTGCAGTCAAATTCTATGTTTCTATGTTTCTATGACCAATCATCTACCATTTTATTAATTTACATAAAAACAGACCACTTTATGCACACCGTGGCAGGTGCCTTCACCATACCAAGAACATTCTCAGAAACTACATCTAAAAAACACAATCAAGGCAGCATCTACAGCCAACAAATAACACACCATAACTAAACCCCATAGAAAAAAAATAATCTCCTAAGGTAGAACCATAACATGCATGAGACACAAGATGTTCTCCCCAAAAAACATGAATTACAATAGCTCCCTCATAAGAGTGCTGTTCTAAAATGATAAAAATAAAGAAAACCAGTGAAGCATGGTTGTATAAATCTGACATGCCGCATGCGGGGGGGGTGACTGTGATAACCCTTATCTGGTACAGTAGCTTGTGACCTCTCATTACCCTTACGTAAGGGCAACAGGAGTTCACAGGATCTGTATCAGATACATGAGTTATCACAGTCACCCCCCATCCCTTATAAATAAGGGATTGGGTACCACATGTTGAGGACTATACACTTATCCCATGTCGGCTTTAATCAGCTAAAGCAGGACATCAAAATAACTTACCGAGTTGAGGATGGTCCTTCACGGATGTGTGCTGGTGTTGCAGCAGATGCAAGTGTTTCAACTTGGCTAAAATGAAATAGCAGTGTTAGATATAAACTACAGAACAAAGGTGTGTTTGAAGGGCAGTAAAATGTTATCCTTAGCATACTTCACCTTTTATATCTTACCTTTTACCAGTATAGGGCCATAAACTTACCAAACAGTATAGCACATTACACAGAAGCACAAAGCAACAAAAATAAATAAGATAAATGATCCTAGAGTACAATTAACAAGGTATCAAAAGTCTTAAGAGAGAAAGAGAGTCACATATGTAAACAAATTATACTGTGATAAATACAACAGCCATTTCAATGAATGTTAATGAATGGTATCTCAAAAACTTACCAAGCTGAGGACAGTCCTTCATGGAGCTCTACTGGCATCACAGCAGATGCAGGTTTTTCAACACTCCTGAAATTAAATGGCACTGTTAAATATGAACTGCAGCAAAAAGGCATATACAAAATGCAACACCATAGAATTTCTAATTAACATACTCTACCTTTTCATTTAGCCGTTACTAATATGAAACCATAAACTTACGAAAAACTATGGTCAATTACACAGAATCACCAATGAAAAGCTAGAAGGGGAGCTAATGAAAAATAAGGCAACAAAAGTCCCACAAGAGAAAGACAGTCACAGAGGTGTACTAGTTATATTACAAATATACCTGTCATCTTAACACTGTTAGACACATGAAGGTGGGCATACCGTAGAGCTTATTATTACATGTTCATTCACTTACCGAATTAGGAAAGAGGCCAAACCCTTTGACAGCTGTGCTGTCTCCTCTTGCCGGGCACGTTTAGCTTTCCTCTGTTGGACACCAGACAGTTTTCTTTTCTGAACAGATTTCATCCTAGCAAGGCAAGTACAAAACCAATTAGAACTCTAGCAGGACATCTTGCAGGCTGGAAACCACAATACACATGTAAGTAATTGCAACTTACATTTTTAGTAGGAGAGACCATGACTTTTCCAGTCAGCAATTCACAAGCTGTGCCAGAAATGTCTGGATGAAACCCAGAAGTGAATGGCATGTCCTGCACTATGAAAATCAAACTATAGGCCTAAGTTCCATGAACACTACAGAAAGATATATTTGTCATGATGCAGATGCAGCAGAGTATCATGCACGTGTTAATGCTTTTCTCCTTAGGATTACTTAGAAGCAGTTAGCACCATATTTTAAGTGAACTGTGCTGCAACCAATTCCAGGTCACAGATAAGTAACTGTTAATGAGTTCTGAACTTGGAGAACAAACACACTGCCTCACACATTTGGAAAGCTCATAATGAGCAGCAAATGATTGTGTGCCATTTTATCCAGTGAAGTGGAGCTGGATTACAACTAAGCATTATTCTCTCATTGTATGTTCTATATTCATGAATGTGCTGTTGCAGTAAAGCTAAAAACATGATTAGTGTGAAGCTAGTGCCTACGCTTTGTTACTATAGGAAGATGCCCTTTAAAGGCTAGGAAATGAATTCTTGCTGTGCTTTACTGTTTAATAAATTAAAAATCATCAGACAGTGGCCTGTGGGGGTGTGTGTGTGTGTTTTTCATTTCAATGTTTAGAATGCATAGTTCTTCAGTTGAGAGACTATGAACTTCAGTCTGTTTCTGTATTGTGAGTCTGGGTGTGACAAAGTTTTGAAAATTTCACATCTGACTAGCGATTCAACAGTCAGTACATTGTTGGGTTCACAATAACAGAGTGTGAGTGAGCGTTCACTGCTCTAGTCTAGGCCACACCACACGCACCACATGCACATACCCACCACATGCACACACCCACCACACGCACACACGCACCACACGCACACACACACCACATGCACATACCCACCACATGCACACACCACATAGACACCACGAGCAAACAAAGCAATCATGCTGCCAGTGCTCACATACAAAGGGTACTGAAAATGGTCATCAACAGCATGGAGTCAGTTGGCCTGGTGGCACCGAGGGATGAGGCGCTGGATGCCACACCTCATGCCATGCTGGCGACTCCGCTTTGGGAATGAGCTAGGGAGATGGTGGCCAGCAGGGGAAGGAGAGTGGATTGAGCATCTGGAGGACAGCTCTCCTCTCCCTGGGGAGGGATCCAAGGCTTTCTGGTGCAGTAGAGACCCCCCGTGCAGACCAGGAGATACTACTAGCACCAGAGTAATAATGAGAGAGGAGCGTAGTGGACATCTATAGCTAGCTGTGCTGACGTCATCCACACAGCTGTGCTCACGGGGGTAAGTAATGAAAAAATCCCCATCCGAAGGGATAGGTGAAGGCACCACAATCCACTAAAACAAAATAAAAAAAAGCAAACAAACAAACAAAATAAAAACAGCATGGAGTCATACACAGTTTTGACTGAACATTATGCGGTGTGGTCACAGTTATGTAATTAAAGTGCATATTCCTAGTACAGCACTTGTTTCACTTATCAGCAATAACTGGGCAGTACTTTACTAGGGATGTGCACTTTAATTAGACAGTCCTGGAGAAGGACAGTGTCCACTGGGAGGTTCAGTCCCCTCAGGTCCTTGATAAACCAGGCTTGTTCTCAAACAGTCGCTGTGAGCGGTCGCCATATCCACTGCATCAATGATCTGGCATCCTTTCCCTTTCTATCTTCCCTGGCTTGCCCCACAGGAGGGACTACAGAGGGGCAGATCCCTTCTGGACTCCAGAATATGGGGTACATCTGGGTTGGAATGGGAGAGGGGCACATGATGCCGTGTGATGCCCAACTTCTAAGTGCACCTGGTGTCCCAACTACTCCAACTGTACTTCAGACAGAGAAGGGAAGATGGACATTACTCCATCTGTGCTTCTGACATTGGAGGAAAACTATCCTGGAACTTGATGAACCCAGGTGCACGTGGAAGTTGGGCATCACACAGCTTCATGTATTCTACTCCCATCCCAACCCATAAGTATGTGCTCCAGAAGGGGGCTGACCTTTTGCACTACCTCCTGTGGGGCAACTGACCACTGGCACCGATAATATGCTAGGGTGAACATATCATTTTTTTTTAAATGAAAACATTACACACACACACACACACACACACACAATCAAAAGCCTCAAGCCACACTTCTCTGCTCCGATACAAAGAATATGCTGTCAGTTCAGACTTTAAGGCTAAAACCATAATATTCTAAAATACAAAATAAGAAATAAGGTTTGAACAGGTCATTGCAGTGTTGATCAACATAACTTCTTAGGTGGACCCAGAGGGTGTGAGGGGCGGAGCGCCCACAGAGAAATAAATGACAAAAAACAAAATTTTCCTTGTAAAAGTCCATCACAATTGAAGCACATAGCAATGACACCTTGGTGGGGGGGCGCTTAGAGAAATAATTAATAAAAAATAGAAAAAAGGAGTGGACAAAGAACAAAATCTTTAGTGATTTTATAATTTCTGGAAAATGTTTTTAGTTATTACCTTCTGTGGGGGTGGGCCCCCCCCCAAACTCACACCCAGGTTCTCCTGGGAAGTCACTGCAGTTTTGATCAATACAACTTCTCTAGAAGGGCTATTTATGTTTTCAGCCGAGGCTGCATATGTGCTTAACGTATTTCTCCAAGTAAGTGAACCTGGCCTTATATCTTCACAATCCATAATATTCTTAAATGCTGAATGAGAAATAAACTTTGAAGTTTTAACAGGTAAATACAATAATTCCCATACTATTGTGAGCTTGTGCATCTCAGAGGACATGTTCATCATTCATGCAAGCACATACAACATTGGAGAGCTGTACTTTTGGGAGCATTCAGGCAGACAGGCACTAAATCTCCCTCTATCTCTCCATATGCTGCAGTGTACATATAATTTTTTTTTTATATCTATGAAAACACTGTTCAACATACACTGCCTGTCACATTACCTAACCCAAGTCCATTTCCAATTCCACTTTCCATTCCACAGTCTGAAAGATATCTATAGCCCTAAGGTAAACTGCTTTCAAATCCTGAAGAGCCAACACTTTTCTACACTACAATCCTCATTCATTAAAATACCACCAACAGCTTAATCTGGTTCTCAAAGTCAGTTGGCATTCATCTGTATCCCCCTCCCCCAAGCCAAGCCTGAAAATAGGCAGAAGTAGTCTAGTGCACTGTGTACTTACCCGGTAAACAAAAACTAAATAAATAAATAAAATAACACGCCCCTTCCCCCAAGGTCGCACCTAGAGATGAGGGAGGCAGCAGTGGTTTAAAGCTCTGGGCTGCAAATCTGGAGTCCTGGGTATGAATCTCACAACCCCCATTTACTTGCATACTGTGTAACCCTGAGCAAGTCACTTAACCTCCTTGTGCTCAGGTTGCACCTGTAAACAAGCTTTCAGCTACAGTCAAAACACACCCCCACACCCCTTCCCCCATGGTTGCACCAAGAGATGAGGGAGGCAGCAGTATAGTGCAGTGGTTTAAGGCTCCAAGCTGCAAATCTGGAGACTCGGGTATGAATCCCACAACCCCCACTGTGTGACCCTGAGCAAGTCACTTAACCTCCCTGTGCTCAGAGTGCACCTGTAAACAAGCTTTCAGCCATTCCTGTCTCCTGGTTAAACAATTGAGAAAAATTTGGGGGAAAAAAACAACCTCAGTGTGTAGCTGGGACCAACTGGCTACCTTTGCCAACAATGAGTGTGACTGATGACATGACATTTGCTTCCTACCAAGCCCAGTTCAAACACTTAACCACACACCCTCACTTCGGAGTCAGACCATCAAGAAAAAAAAAATAACATACCTGGAATGATATAAGTAATACAGCAGCCCCAACTCAAGAATTTCTACTCCAAAATTATAATTCTCCTGCTGTCTGGGCACTGCAGGGGTTGCTTGCACTGCCATTCAAAATCACAGGGTAGGATGAGTAGCTGGCTGCTCTTTTATTTTATTGATAGATTTCAGTAAAATATAAGCAATTATGCTCTTTTGTGGACTGTTTTCCTTTTTGTTGGTAGGCGAACATACAGGTGTGCTGCTGACTGCTGAACTCCTAGTGCTGGAACTGGTCAGTAAGTTGTCTCACCGCTAACTCATCTGCGGGCAGCACTGAAAAGTGGTTCTGTGTTGGTGCAAACAAGAAAAAGTGGTTCTTATTTGGTGCAAACCAGAAAAAGTGGTTCTCAGTTGATTTAAACCAGAAAAGTGGTTCTCAGTTGGTGCAAACCAGAAAAAGTGGTTCTCAGTTGGTGTGAACCAAAAAACGTGGTTCTCAGTTGGTGCATAGTGTACCAGAAAAAGTGGTTCTTAGTTGGTACAAACCAGAAAAAGTGGTTCTCAGTTGGTGCAAACCAGAAAAGTGGTTCCCAGTGCGAACCAGAAAAAGTGGTTCTCAGTTGGTAATCTGGTTTGCAGTTTTGCACCTTTATGACTTTGGCATTCTTTGACAAAATAGTCCAAAATTTGGCATGCTCAGTCAGGCTATCAGAGTCTCAAGATGTGGAAAGTTTCCTGATGGTGTGTTGTACAGTTTTCGAGCTACAGCGTGTCAGATTTTGCAAACCAGAAAAAGTGGTTCTCAGGTGGTAATCTGGTTTGCAAATTTGCACCTTAATAACTTTGGCATCATGTGACAAAATAGCCCAAAATTTTCCATGCACAGTCAAGCTGTCAGAGTCTCAAGAAATGGAAAGTTTTGTGACAGCATCTTGTACGGTTTTTGAGATACAGAGTGCCAAGTTTGCAAACCAGAAAAAGTGGTTCTCAGTTGGTAATATGGTTAGCAGTTTTGCACCATAATAACTTTGGCATCATTTGATGAAATAGCCCAAAATCTGGCACGCACAGCCAGGCTGTCAGCATCTGAAGATATGGAGATTTTTGTGACTACATA
Organism: Neoceratodus forsteri; assembly: GCA_016271365.2. Classification (NCBI taxonomy): domain Eukaryota; kingdom Metazoa; phylum Chordata; order Ceratodontiformes; family Ceratodontidae; genus Neoceratodus; species Neoceratodus forsteri. Next base: position 856,643,661 of record CM028132.1, on the reverse strand, counting down.
TTGTATGATTTTTGAGATACGGAATGACGTTTTGGCAAGGATTTGAAAATTCTCAGCACAGCGTTCATGAGGTGGGGTAGTAACAAGGCTATGCTGACAATTTGGTTGCTGTCTTGGCTAAAATATGGGCCCTGCACTTCTATTCCAGAATACATGAATGCATCTATGGAAGGATGGGGCCCTGCCCTCCCATGGGCAAATGTGGATTTGATTACAGTATTTTAAAAAAGTAAGGAAATTCATTGCAAAAAATTGCATTAATGTACCAGTTAGATTTCAAGTTTACACCACAAAAGTAGGGAAATGTGGTGTTAGAGTTTCCAACCCTAACTCCCCTCCCCCCAAAATACAAAAGGACAAGCCTACACAAGCAACCACAGACAGCCATCATCAGGTAAGACAAACAACATACAACTGTTTCCAGATGACATAAATGTAGTAGCACTGATGTGCTACCTTTGTGGATTTGTTTCTGTGGTCAAACCTGCATCTATATGTCATACAGTGTGTTCTACAGACAAAAGACCCCATGGGTCCTGCACCTCCACATACATAGGCACTCATGCATGCTGCATGAGATACCTCACTAGATAGCATGATCTGCTACTGAATGGTTTTCTATATGTAGCTGCATAACTAAAAACCTGCTACCCCCTTGAAATATTTCTAGATCTGCTGCAGAAACCGTGACACACACATTGCAACAGTATTTCTATCTGTATATCAGCAGGCCCCACAAATGCCTCACTTCTGCTGCCAGAAGTCAGTGTATATGTCTTACTGAGAAGCCCCCTCAGGGGCCTATGCTTCTGCACAGAGATGTACTGTTGCAATTTTTGTATCTGAAATTCTGCTAATCCTTGAACAATTTCTAGATCCACTGCTGAAACCATGATACCAACATTGCAACAGTACTTCCATCTCTGTAACAGGAGCCTGCCCGTCTGAAGCCAGATGTTGATGTGCATGTCTTACACCTCTGTCTGAAGACTTGCAGGCCTTTGAGGTGCTTTCACTTCTGCAGACAGAAATACTGTTGCAATTTTGGTATCATGTATTTTGTGACTACCATACTTCTGTAGCCAGAGGACAGTGTGTATGTCTTACATCTGCCGCTGCAGAAGCACAGGACCATCAAATGCATGCATAGAAACATAGAAACATAGACTTTGACAGTAGATAAGGACCGCTTGACCCACCTTGGAGGAGTCAAAGGCAGATACATAGGGTGAGGCTAAACAGGAGGGGGTGACAGAAGAGGGGGAAGAATCAGGAGGTGGGCTGGCAATGACTGGGTATGAGCACCTGAGGCTACAAAAGTCAAAGGCAGATACATAGGGTGGGGCTAAACAGGAGGGGTTGACAGAAAAGGGGGAAAAATCAAGAGGTGGGCTGGCAGCGACTTAGAGAGTGTATGAGCACCTGAGGCTACAGAAGTGCTGGTCCATTATGGGTCTGCACTTCTGCAGATGAAAGAACTCTTGTAATTTGGGTATTGTGGATTTGCATTCGTGGCTGCAGGGGCCTGTGTTTCTTGTGATTTGAGTTTCTTGGATTTCTTGGATTTCTGTCTGCACTGACAAGTGAGTGTGTCCATCTTGTAGTGTGTGTGCCACAGATACAAATCCACAAAGGTAGCATATGCATGCTACTGCATTTGTGTCATCTGGAAACAGCTGTATGTTGTTTGTCTTACTTGATGATGGCTGTCTGTGGTTGCTTGGAGGAGTCAAAGGCAGATACATAGGGTGGGGCTAAACAGGAGAGGGTGACAGAAGAGGGGGAGAATCAGGAGGTGGGCTGGCAATGACTTAGAAGCAGGAGGATGGAGAGGAGAGAAACAGAGAGAACAATGAGGAATGTGGGGTGGAGAGTTGGTGGCAAAGTGGCAGAAGGTATTGCAGAGTGAATCCAGTCTGGCAAGGCAGGAGGAGGGGGTGGTACCATAGACAATGTCCATGTAGTCAAAGATCAGAAGAACCATTTTGGTAATCAGCTCCTGGCAGACCTGGAAGAAGAGGTAGTCTTCATGCCTGTAGAATGCACCTAGTCTAGGATGAAGCTTGGTATGGATAGCATCGATGTGGGCAGAGATATCAAGCTTGCTATCAAGTCACACACTGAGGTACTTGAAGGCAGGGACAACCTGCAGAGGGATGCCTTCTAATGTGGAGAAAACAGAGGAGGGGGATAAGAGCTTGGTCAGCTTCAGGTTGGTGCCAAAGGTCATTGAAATGATCTTCTGTTTGTAATCCAGAACTGGATAGTGTGGAACCACCACAGTACATTATAGAAGTCATGCTGGAGATGACCCTCCACAGCTGTGGCCGAGGGTCCAGAAGTAAAGATGATCATGTCATTCACAAACATATTGATGGGATAGACACATGCAGATGGTTGGTCATTTAGAAAGACTGAGAATAGGATAGGGCCCTGGATGGAGCCCTCTGGGACTCTAGCTTGGATGAGGAGTGGGGGAACGGGGCACCATACACATGTTGTTGATGGCCTGTGAGATAAGAGTGGAAGCAGTCCACAGTGGAAGCTGAGGGACTAGACAAGCTCAATTTACTCAGAAAGAAAGGGTTGGACACCGAGTCAAAGGCTTTGGCCAAGTTGAGGAGTACTGCTGCAGTCATATGGCCCTGATCCATCCCAGACAGAATAGAGTCAGTTACTCACAGTAGGGAGGAAATGGTGGAGTGATGCTTCCTAAAGCCAGATTGGAAGGGGAAGAGGAAGTTAGAGGAGTGCAAGAAATCAGCAAGCTGGGAGTAGACAACAGTCTCTTGCAGCTTTGCAAGAGAGGGTAAGGAGAGGAGGGGTCACCTCCTTTGTGTAGAGGCAGAACTTTTGCCAACTTCCAGGCCTGAGGGGAAGTATGGAGGGAGTAGGAGAGGTTCAGAATATGTGCAAATAGAGAGGCTCTTTGTGGAGCAGAGATCTGGAGAAGTTTGGGGGGGGCAAACTGTCAGGGCTAGATTCTGAAGGGTTCAGTGAGGTGAGGGTGAGAAAGACTTCCTGGGGAGAAACTAGAGAGATGAAATGGGATGAGGTATCAGTGGGTATGGGGGGTAGCCAGGAGAGAGAGGAGAGGGTAGAGCACAGGTGGGGAAAAATTACTTAAGTGAGCACCATTAAGGGATGGTCAAAGATTGGTGAGCCATCCACCAGGAGGGCAGGGGTAGTAGACTGGGCTGGGGGATCAAAGAGGGAATGTATAATGTACCAGAATTTTAAGGGAGAGTTAAGGATAGGCTGGAGGTTAGATTTGAAGTAGTGGGCTTTCGCTGCACAGACAGCCTTAGTGCAGGAATTCCTGAGTGACCAGGAAGATTAAAGGTCCAACAGGGAGTGATAAGACTTATAGTGGGCCCAAACTTCATCTCATGACTTGCATGAAACAATAAGATCAGCAGTAATCCAAGGGTGATGAGAATGCTTAACCCTTGACTTCATGAGGGGGTGTAAGTATTCCAGGTGTGAATAACTATGGCATGGAAGAGGGACAGAATAGACAGGGGACCAGTCAGAGGTAGCCAGTTCATTTAGAAGGGTCTTAGTGTCAAAATATCTGAGTGATCTGCACCAAATATATTTAAGAGAGGAGTGAATGGGCCTCACTTTGACACAATAGGTCATGCAGTAGTCACTGAAGACATCTGGGAGACTGCCAGCTGCAATGATATGGTGGGAGTGAGAAGAAAGCACCCAGTCCAAAAGGGAGTGATTCTGGGAGTGATGATCATGCCGGGTGTGCTCAGATACCAGTTGAGCGTGGTTTAGGGCCTTGATCTTGTGGAGGGTAGGCCTGGAAACAGGGGAAAGCCAATTCATGTTGAAATCCCCTAGTAGGATGAGCTAACCAGAAGCAGCATGGGAAACAAGAGAAGAGAGGTTTTCTACCAGGAAGGAAGGTGAGATTTTAGGAGATGCATAAAAAACACTAACACAAATAGGGAGAATGGAGGTGAGAGATAGCTTGTCAAGAAGGAGTTTGTGAGATGAAGGGACTGACTCTTTAAAGATGATGGAGCAGGATAGATTCTGCCATACATATAAGGCAACACCCCACCACAGTTACCACAATCTTGACAGAAGAGGTGGTACCCTGAGAGGGCCAGGTGGGAATCTGGTACCTTGGCAAAGAGCCAGGATTCCAAGATACACAAGAGACTTAGGGAGTGTTGAGAGATCCAAACTTAAAGGGGGTCAAGTTTAGAGAGGAGGCTTCTAGCATTTAAGTGAAAAATACTGAAGCCTTTGGTGAGGGTCAGAGGAGAGGCTAAAGACAGAGGGCCAGGGTTGGGTTTAATGTCACCAGCAAGATGGGGGAGTAAAAGGGGTAGAAGGAGAAAGGAGTGAGATTTCAGCTTCCTCAAATGAGGGAAGGAGGAAGGAAGACGGGAGAGTGGACATGAGAGAAAAGTATGGTGGAGAAATTTGAGGTTAACAGAGGGTGAAGGGAGGAGTCCAGGGTGAATTGAGACCAGTAGCCCATCTACGCAGCGGGTGAGGAAGGGGGAAGGAAAGGAATGAAGGGATGGGAGAGAAAGGGGGAGGAGGAAGTGGGAGGAAGGAAAGAGTAAGGGAGATGAAAGGGAGGAGAGGGAGAGAGAGAGGTGTGGACTAAGGTAAGAGAGAGGAAGGAGAGGGGGAAGGAGGGGGCAAGAACAGTAGAGAGAGGAAAATAAGGTAGATAGGAGGAGGGAGGAGCATAGTGAGAGGTAGAATTAGAAGTGTGTTTCTGAGCCTGGATGAGGCAAAAGCAAGTAACAAGGCAGCGAATTAAAGTACAGCAGTTACTCAACTAAGGAATAGACAAGCAGGGCTAATCAAAATGTACAAGGTGATTTTTTTTTTTGCACAGAGCATTAATGGACAATGGATCCTTTTTTGTTAAATATTTTGAAAACTACATAAAATGCAGAGCTGAAATCTACAAAAGCTCACATATTGGGGCAAACTCTATCATACCTGCAAGATTCGGGCTTCAGCTCAAACCAGTTTTTCAGTTATTGGTGAGGAAAAAAATGTCTTAATTTTGGTCGGTTTAATGTTTTTTGCACATCAATAACTTTGCCTCCTCTATACCAATTATTATGAAATCGTAAGGATTCCGAGATCATTGCACCAGCACTGTGCCTACCAAATTTAAGTAAATTAATTGAACAGGGGCAGAGTCACTAAGGTGCAAAAATCAGGATTTAACATTAAATTGCTTAAGCAACTCTGACATGCAAACACTACTGTGCCTGTATAATATTTATTTATTTATCTTCTGTTAACCAGGTAAGCACACTAGACAGTCATATGCCTATTGTCAGGTGCGACCCGGAAGATTATAAAGAGATTACAGTAAAAAAGCAGGTATTACAGAATTCCAGAGAGAATACAACAGTCAGATGCAGCAAGAATTAACAAGGGGGCATGTAGAAAAACATAACATGACATGGTAAGCAATTGACAGTCAGTGTAGAACATCACATAGTAAGGTAACATTTGACACACCGATCTCAAAAGTGATGACCGGAAAGGACCATGAAGTGCAGTACAGTGCAGCAAAGGGACATGATAGCTTAGGTACAATGACAGGTTGAGGAAGTTTCAGGAAGCCCAGTAGATATATATATATATATATATATATATATATATATATATATATATATATATATATATATATATACAGTGTATATATATATATATATCTATATACATATATATATATATATATATAGAGAGAGAGAGAGAGAGTTAGTTCAGATTGAGAGAGGAGATCTGGCAATTAGAGAAAAGGGCATTTCTGGGAGTCTTCAGACTTGCTAACAAAATGCCTGTAGATGAAAATCAGAACTGTGAATGATTTTTTTGTTGTTAATGTTTTGTCAAATAAATTATGCTTGACCAGCATTGGACTTGACCTATTGTGCTTGTCTTCTTTAAAAGCTCACCTGGAGCTCTGCCAGACCTTTCACACTCCAGTTTGTGACACATTCAATCAAGAGCATACACACATATATTTAACAGTAATGCATGAAAACCTTATGAAGACAAAACAACCATGAATTTAAATCAAATTATAATGGGTAACACTGATTGGGAAATTGCGCAAAAAGCCTTGTACAACTTTATCTTCAGTAATCAGAACTTCTATGCAAAATAAAGGGAAGCTCCTATTCAATTGAAGACAGCAAAAATGTTGAAACTTGCACTCAAAGTAAAATGTTAACCCCAGACCTCAGGTACAAATAGGTAAAAATAGACATATCATAGCAAAGATCAAGAACACACGTGCAGAGTTCAAACAGTCGACAGCCCTGAGGGAGTGCTATCAATATCCGTTAATGGAGAAAGGATGTTTCACCACATATTGTTCAATAGCAAAGTCTGGGAACATCCTCTTTCGTCACAGACATGGTAAGTCACTGCTATCTTAATACAGTCTGAAACCTACCAGTAGGAATTCCATCTCCAGACCTAGTCCATTTATGATAATAAAGCAAACCCCACTATCCTGCTGCAACACTGTAGTTACAATAAAGCTTTCCTCACAGGTCCAGTCTACAGTATCTCCCTGGACTTGCCTGAAAATAGGCACTGTATGTCTAGTGTACTTACCAGGTAAACAAAAACTAAAAATTAAAATGGTGTGTCTGGGAAATGAGAAGCAAGTATGTTTTGCAACACCAGGACACTCCCTCGTTGAGGTTGGTTGAAAGCATTAACAAAGAATGCTTTAGTATAGATGAGACTGATACTAAATTTTTGTCAAAATCTGTTTTGTAGATTGTCTGAAGTCAATGGCCTGGATTCCACCCTAATACTGAGCAGGAATTATTACTGGAAGATTTTTTTCTGCTTATCATTTGTGTTTATTTTTGTAAAATTCCATGTGTATTTTTCAATTCCTAGTCTGAGTTTTTCATTAATTTCTTTTCCTTTTTATTTCCAGTTCATTTTTGTGTAGGGTATGCATACAGTTTGTTTTATTTCTGTTTAAATAAAAATACCCCTATTGTTCTTCGAAAAGTGCCATGGGATCTTTAAATTCCATGTAGACCGTGATCAGAGATGGGCAGAAGAAATCTTGGTTTAATGTCTCATCCGAAAGATATGTACACTTTCCAGCAACAACTTTGAGCATGGCCAAATACAGCATATTGAAAGGTTTCTCCAGTTCCACCTAGTGTTTCTTAATACTGTCAGATGTCGTCTGCTATAACTAAGTGATAACATTTACTGAAGTCAGGAAAAATCAATATTTGCACTACTTCTATAAAATTCTTCTTAGCCTTTCCAGTGTGCAGAAATATGTAATATTATCCAATGTTGACCAAGATCTCTACTAAAGGTCTTGATGAGTGTACCAAGGAATTCAAAAAGGCCACTGTACAGGCACATTCAGTCTATATGGGGAAAAACGTGCCACAAAGATCATCAGTAGGAAACCATATTTCGCAACATTTACTAGGACTCTTCTATGCTCTCTGGTGTACTCAAAGTCCCGGTTTTGGATAGTTCTGTAGATTTGGGAAACAGATATGCAGAAACACATTCTCTTTTGTCAACTGTTTTTATGCTGTGTTCCACTTTCTATGCCACTTCTACAGTGACCAAGCTGACTGCCTCAAGTTTAGTTTCCACCTTAGAAAGCCTAGTAGTAAAGGATTCCAATTTAGTGGTGATAGGACCTTCAAATTCCTAAAAGGAAATAACAGGGTGAACTGCTGGGAACTATTTAACCTGGATACCAGCTGGCAGTCATGAGGTCATGAGTGAAAGCTAACAGGAGGGAGGCTTAGGAGGGACATAAGGAAATACTATTTTAGAGAAAGGCACTGAGCATGTACTCACTGGAGATCAGAAGTGAGAGGGGAGGTCTTTATCGTATCTCCCCTCTCGCTTCTGATCTCCAGTGAGTACATGCTCAGTGCCTGGAGGCATTCCTCATAGGACATGCCCTTCTGGACCTAAATCATTTTTGTTACCCTGCACTGCACCCTCTTGAGCCTATCTCTATCTTTCCTGAGGTGAGGACCCCAGAAATGGCTGCAATACTCCAGGTATGGTCTTACCAATGATCTATACAGGGGAAGAATTACCTCCCCTTTTCTGCTACCAGTTCTCCTCCCAATACATCCAAGCATCCTATTTGCCTTACTATAAGCCTTGCTGCACTAATATTATTGCTTTATGGAGTTGCTGATGATAACTCCAAGGTCTCATTCCTCAGCCATGGTACTAAGTCTCACCCCTACCATCTAGTACAACGTCCTGGGGTTCTTGTTCTCTAGGTGCATTACCTTGAACTTTTTGGTATTGAATTTCAACTGCCAAACCCTTGACCACCCTTCCAGCTTTTGCAAGTCTCTCTGCAGTTTCTTTATTCCTTCATCACTACCCACCCGCTCACAGAGCTTAGTGTCATCTGCAAAGAGACACAGCCTGCCCTGGATCCCCTTACCAATGTCACTGATAAACATGTTAAAGAGGACCAGACCTAGGACAGATCCCTGCTGAACCCCATTCATGATCTCCCTCTCTTCTGATTTAACCCCATTGACCACTACCCTCTGCTTCATCCCCTTTAGCCAGTTTCCTTCCCAGTTTACTATGACCATAGCTGCGACCAGATCCTCCATCTTCTTCAGCAAGCATCTGTAGGGTACCAAGCCGAAAGCCTTGCTGAAGTCAATGTAGAGCAAATCCACAGCATGGCCCCTATCTAATTCCCTCATTGCCCAGTCAAAGAAAACTATCAGGTTAGTCTGACAAGACCTCCCTGCCATGAATCCATGCTGCCTACTATCCTGGAGACTGTTGCTCCCCAAGTAGTCCATGAGATCCTCTTTGACCAGTGACTCTGTCCGTTTTCTTACAAAACAGGTAAAACTGACAGGTTTTGCCCTGTTTGTTCCTTGCCCCCCCCCCATGAAGCGGAACTACATATGCCACCCTCTAATTACCTTAATGTCTCCAATTACACCTCTGCGACTATACTACCAACACAGTTATCATGGAATGAAGTTCTCTATGTACTCAATGAAAACCCCAATGGCAGCAGAAGCCAGGGATTTCATCACACAGTCACTTCAGGCACTGATGTACAGATGGTGTCAGTTGCGAGTTCTGATGCTTAATAAAGAACCAATGGCAAAGAAGAAGAAGAAGAATTTATATAGTGCTTGTAATACACAGTGTATGCCAAAGCACTTTACAAGCAATGCTAGACTGGTAGTGAAGTGACTAAATGTATAGTGGCTGCCATATTGCACATCAACACCCACACACAGCCTTGGGCAGTAGCATGAACTGGTTTTATGGGAAGGGGAATACTGGCCAGGACACTAGAAAAGTCTCCTACTCTTTGCAAAGAGTGCCTCTGGTTCTTTTACTTCCACCTGGACACTCACCAGGACAGCACCAGAATGAGTAGAAGGTACCTCAGTTTAACATCCGATCCAAAGGATGGCACACCCCAACAGAACAGCACCCCCCTAATACTGCACTTGGATGCCAGCGTTTATTTATGTATGAGCCCAGTCCTGGTGTGGGACAGGTAAGTTGTCAGAAGTGTCAAAATATTGATAATTTCTTGTTTTTTCTGTTGGCCCTTCTGGTGTTGGAGGAAGAAGCTACTGGTATTGAATGCAATGCTGGTGCCAGAGACTGTATTTGGCCGGCAGTTGCTGCCCGAAGAAATGTCAGAGGGAGGACTAAATGTAGAGATGAAGGAAAGAGGTGGACAGGTGCTGCTGGTGGCCTATGTGCTGGAGGATGAATGTTGTTGTGTCAATGGCTGCTATGCTCATATAAGGGATAGGATTTGGCTGACAGTTTGGAACTTTTGTGAAGACCTTTGTACATTGGTGCTGCTGTGAGCAGCCCATCTGTTGACATTAAAAAGAGGAATGATAAAGGATGCTGCTGGCTGCTATGCCCGTACCAGAAATAGGATCTGGCTGACAGTTTGGAGCTTTAGTAGAGACCTTTCCACACAGATGTTGCTGTGGGTGGCCATCTGTTGAGTGAATGGAGAAGGAAGGATGAAGGATGCTTCCGGCTGCTGATGACCACTATGCTGTTACCAGGGGCAAGATTTTGCTGGCAGTTCAGAGCTTCAGTAAAGACCTTTGCACATTGCTTCTGTGGGTGGCCCATCTGCTTGTTTTTTGTAAAATATGTTGATTGGCAGCCATGTTAGACTTAACATATCATTAAACAGCAATTACATAGCTGAGCAAAGGCAAGGCTGAGAACAGAGGTAAGGCTGGATACACAGAATGCCAGCATCAGCTTAATACAGTCCATAGAAAGTCAGTTATGGAAGGTGCAAGACGTAGGAACAGATGTGTGCCCTTTACTATACGTGCCTTTCAACCCTGTGCCTCTTGGTCCATGTGCCACTCCACCCATTTACCCCATCTTTTAGTTCTAGCATAAGGTGTGCTCACCCTAATGGTAACATGCTTATTTATTGTGATTTTGTGTACTGTAAATGGTGACATTGCCTTGTCTTTCTCTTCTATGTAACCTCCCGGGTTGCTCCTGAAAACAGGCATGTATTTGTCTAGTGTGCTTACCTAGTCAATAAAAAACTAACTACAACATGCTAACCTGTGGCTTGTTCATAACATTATATTGACTCGCTCAATTTTCATACTGTCAACTAACACACTGACCCAATGTGCAATCCTAGGTGGCATGTCAGTGAGCCAGGAATGCACCAGGGTTGCTTTTCCAATCGCCAGACCCAGTAACCAAAGAGGGTGTTTGTACTGGTGCCCCCCCCAACCCTCGCCTTCATACCGACAGGACTTCATCTGCCATGCCTTACCTGGAAACTGATATTTGAGAATGAATGCAAACTATTTCACCCCAATATTGCCCCACTTTAGGGCATTGCCAAGCTAGATGAAAAAAGGTCTCCTCCTGTGCCAAGTATTTAGAACCTGTGTTGGATGTTAAACACTAAAGTGTACCTGGTGTAAACTATTGCACTTGATCACCCCTAGTAGAAGGGCATAGAATTGTTTAATGGGACACACACTCCTGGTGAATGCCAAAGGAAGATTTCCTCCACTGGTGAATGTTGTGGTTCCAGGTTTACTGCCCCAACTGCAATTGGATTCTTTGCAGTACTTGTAGGTAGGTGAAGAACTCTCATGAGCTTAATTTGTAAGTATGGGATAAGGTTTGAAAAGGCTAAAGAACACCCCCTCATAGAGGTCAGCTGGTGTTAACAGCCCCATTTCTTCCCCACTGGTACAACACTTGGCATGTTGGCGTTGGTGGCCCTGGCTGCCCCCGCAATCCTCATAGAATCCTGGCCTCTGGGAACAGGAAGCTCAAGTGTAATAGTTGTTTGTGGGCTGATAACCACACAATGGGAGGGCTTTAAGACCAAGGTTCGATGGGCGGAGCAACTACGTCACTCACCCATCGAGCTTGAAAGGTCACTACATCCTGGGCTTTGCCAGGATTCTTTTTCATTGCAGCCGGAGACGCCATCGGCTGTTCTCCCCTCTCTGCTCCATTCCCTCATGTGTTTTTTGCTTTCCTTTCTTTGTCCTGTCTGACCCCACAGCAGCGCCTTCCCTAACCAGCTCCTACCACCATTTCTGTAGCATCTTCATTTTTCTCTCCTCCGCTCCTGTTCTCCATGGCGCTTCTGGGGTTACGTTACCCATGTGCCAGTTTTGCCTGTCCTGCGCTGTTCTCTCTGGCTGTGTCGCAGCACAGGTTTTCCCTCCTGCTTGCTAGGACTGCCCGAGCTCTGTGTTGGACTGCCTCACTACCGACATTCCTGGAGTGCTCATCTGCAATTAACCGTGCTTGTCCGATGTGCTAACCCTGCATATCCATGCATCCTGCAGCAGTTTTGGTAAGCCTGCAGCCATTGCTTTTCCTATTGTTCTATGTACTCCTTCTATTGATTGTATGCTTCCTTCCTTCCTTGTTCCGTATTCAGTTTTCTTTCTCTACCCTAGCGCTGATCCCGAGGACACCTCTACTCTGTTTTGTGGCACCGGAGATTCTGGGTTGTGTGCTCTGCAGTTTGCAGCGCACTTTGCTCCGTCAGTAGCTGATACATTGCTTCCCCCCATCGTTCGGGTTGCATGTGAAATTCCGCTTCCCTCCCCGCCCTGCTTGGGCTTCAGTCTCTGCCCCTTCACGGATGAAGTTTGCATATGCCAGGGCGAGGGATCCTTGTTGTCTGGGCAGTGTACACTCGCAGATGTCAGTCGCTTCTTCATTTTGTTTTTTGCATACTTTCATATCAACCCTTGGGTCCGGCTGGTGCCTTCAAACTGGTGTGCATGGAATGTTTCTTTCCCTTCTGCCTGCCTACCCTCTGGAGATCTTGGAGTTGGTAGTGTCATACTCCTAGCTTTCCCCAGGTTGCTAAGTGGTTTGTGTCTCTTTGCTCAAGGTCTGTTTCTTGCAGCAGTACTCGGTCTCACACCTTAAAGAAAAAGTCTCCCTCATTCGTGCACTTTTTCATTTCTCATCAGTCCTCAGGTATTATCTCAGCCTTAGCTCACATACATCTCAACCTCTCAGCATTGTAGATCATGGCTCTCTCCTTCATCAATCATGGCGGATGGCCCAACTGTGGAGCGCTTTCTTCTATTCCAGTGTATCCTGTCTAGGGATAGTGGGCCCCATCTGTTGGGCTTGGGAATGTTTCTTCCCTCCGACTTCATGCCTCATCCATTTCCTATTTTACCTTACTCTCTCCCTCGCTCCTCCGACCTTTCCATCCTGCTCATCTGGTTTCCTTGGTCATTCGGCTATTGCTCATTCAGTATACCCCTCCTCGTACCCTCTGCCAGTTGTTGTCACCATTCTTCTGTTCTGCCTCCTCTCCATTCCCTGCTCTCAAGGTTTCTTTTAGGCATACCTATCATGGATCTTATGCCACCTACTCTGACTCACCCTACTGCAGTTCTCATTCCATATCAGTTGAGTCCTATGCTACCCTATTGACCTCCCCACCGTCCTTTCATATCTCGATTTCCAGTACCTGCCTCCATGGCGTCAATGCATCATCCTCCTCTTCATGTCTGTACTCCATCCGTACTGCCCTGACTGGGTCCATCTGACCGGCAATCGACATTTCTTTTTGGCCTACCTATCCTGAATGATCGGCCACCCATACATGCTACTTCCGCTGGTCTTGGTCTCCTTGGGTCCTATGCTACCCCCTTGATCTTCCCCTCTAGTCTGAACACCCTCCGGTTCTGGATATGCCTTCTTGGCTTCAGAATATGCCTCCTTTCGAGGAGCCTCATTGCTTGCATCACTCTATTGAATTCCACTTAGCTTCCCTCCTCATTATACCTTGTCCAGTTTTGCTCCTCGATCGTTCAACCTGAGTTGTCTCTGGTTCCAGATCTACCTTTTTGACTTCGGAGTCTACCTTCTTTCGAGGAGCCTACTTCCTTTTCCTTCCTTTGTATAAGTTCATTTTCAAGTTCATTCCTGTCTCCTCCTCTTCCAGTCCTGTATCCTCCTCTTACAATTCCATACTGGCCATCCAGGATTCCCTCCTCTCATGGCCTGCTATCGATATTCTTTTTGAGCGTACCTACTGTAACTCCTATGCAACCTATCACCCGCGGCTATCCTGCCACATGTATCGAGTTTATAACTCCAGTCATCTTTCACTCAGCATTACTTCAAGGTTTATCTATTTACATTGCTTACTTGAATGTCCTTATCATTGAATTCCATACTACCTCATCGACTACAACCTCATGGTCTAATCATGCAGAATTTAATCGTTTACATCACATAATCAAGCATGCCTCTTCAACCTCAGTGTCTGCTCATGTCCCTTATTTCTCTGTGCTTCTTTGGGGTGTTTTCCCCTATCCATCATCATCCTCCCTACTTATATCCCTCATCTATGAACCATTCTCTTTACCGACATACGTCCTCAAATCAAACGTCGTCAGCCTGGAGGGAAGGCGACCTAGGTCTTGGATCCCCAGAGGTTTCCTCCTTAAAGGTTTTTTTTCCTCTCCTCTGTGGCAATGGTCATAATATTAGTTAGAGTTAGGGCTTTCTTCTCATTAGTTAGTTAGGTTCCGCTGTTGGATGGAGGCGGATGGTGGCCCCGGCTTTCTCCTCTCTCCTTGGGAAGTTAGCCCTTCTCGTCACAGAAATTATTCATCCTCCTCACCTCTTCGATGCTTGACGTCTTTGGATATTCTTTTGGGCTTCTTCCTACCCTACCTTTAGCCGACACATTCATTCCTGGCACCTGTGGGGGGGGGGACCCTCCTCTAGGGTTCCTTGCGTCATACTCCTATGACGTGGCATATCCCACAGATAGAGAGGCGGAAAGCCACATAGAAAACTCAAGTTACACAAGCATTATCTAATATTCTGTCTTTCAGTTGTATAAGCACATCAAATGGGAGGGCTTTAAGCCCAAAGTTCGATGGGCAGAGCAACTACGTCACTCCCCCATCGAGCTTAAAAGGTCACTACATCCTGGGCTTTGCCAGGATTCTTTTTCATAGCCCACCATCCACCCCTCCTCCTCCAGCGGCTCGTCTCTCTTCCCTGTGGGCTTCTTCCTACCCTACCTTTAGCCGATGCATTCATTCCCGGCACCTGTAGGGGGGGAACCCTCCTCTAGGGTTCATTGTGTCATACTCCTACAGGGTGGTATATCCCACAGATAGAGAGGTGGAAAGCCACAAAGAAAACTCAAGTTACACAAGCATTATCTAATATTCTCTCATTCAGTTGTGTAAGCACATCGAAGTGTTGTTTTTCTCAGAAACGGGTTGGTGAGCCACTTCATTATACTTGTCCTTAGTCCTGGGGAAAGGACATTAGATAAGAGTGTGCCACCCAGTGAATTCTCCTCCATTGCCACCCAAGCAGGCCTCTCGACTCCCTAGACCTGGGTGTCCTTTAAAAAGGTTAAACACATAGTCATGTAATAAAAATAGAAATGAGGTAGTCCCAACTCACCCTTGCCAGACAGTATCTGCAGAATTTCCTGTTTGACCCAGGCTCCATCTTGCCCCTCCAAAAGAAGGAGGCAAGGCAGCCTCTGACTCATGCAAGAGACAATAGGGTCATAATTCAGCTTCCAAAAGGCAGAAACCTTCCTTGGGAGGATGATACCCAGATATCTGAGTGAGGTGGCAGGCACAAGGACCGCACCCCCACTTGAAGTGGGCTGGCCCCCCCATCTGCAACCACATGTACTTATACCAATTGATCTCATGTTCCAAGAGGGGGCCATAGAGCCAAATGATATCCAGTAATGCAGGTACAGGCACTTGGGGGTTGGACAGGTAAAGGACATCACCTGCAAAGAGGAATATTTTATTATGGCCATCCTGAATTTGAAGGCCTGTAATGTTGGGATGCTGCCAAACTGCTGCCACCAGGGGTTCAATGGTGAGAACATATAATGGGGGAAAGAGGACATCCCTGGCGAGTTCACCAACTGAGTTGGAAAGGGGTAGAAAAGTGTCCATTGGTGAGCATTTGGGCCCTCGGGTAAGCATGCAGTGCCCCCCATGATTAGAGTCTAGGAACTAGGCCATACCTCTCAAAGGTTGCAAACATGAAGGAACGCTCGAACCGGTTAAAGGTTTCCTTCCCATCCAGAGCCAGCAAACCAGGCTGAGCAGCCCCCTTCTGTTACTTGTCCATTCCAACATCTCATTAAAAGAGCTCTTGATGTTACTTTTTGCCTGTCTTCCCTTTATGAATCCCCCTGGTCCATATGTATGAGGTGGGGAAGGACCCCCTCAGCCACCCAGCCAAAATCTTTGCTTCAGTCTTGCAGTCTGCATTGAGTAGTGAAAAGGGGTGGTAAGAGCTACACTGTATGGGGCCCTTACCGGGTTTGGGCAGGACTGTGATAGTGGCTAAGTAACAGGAAGGGGGTAGAGTGCTCCTATCAAGAACAACAAGCAGTATCACTTCCAGGGACTCTTGCAACACCTCCCAGAAAATCCAGTAAACTCGGCTGGGAGCCCATATGGGCCTGGGGTATTAGCTGCTGTGTGGGCCCAAACTACCTTCTGTGTCTCAAGTCTGGAGATTTCTCCATCTAGCTCCTTCACTAATGCCTGGGAAACTCTTAGGAGGTCGAGGTTTCTGGGGGGATGGCAGGTGTGACCTCAGAGGTATAAAGGGCAGAGTAAAATACTGTGACTGCCTGCCCAATTTCTCTCTGATCGGAGGAGGTCTGGCTGCCCTGCACCACTATTTAAGGAATGATTTTATACACCACCTTCTTTTTCAACTGCCAGGCCAGCTACCCACCTACCCTTATCCACCTCAAAATATGCCATTGCTTGGCGCAGTAAAAGGGTCCTTTCTGTCTGGGCTGTGACCAGTTGATTTAATCTTACCTTAAGCAAGGTCAGTTCATGCAGTGTCTCTGGTGAGGCAGACTGCATGTGGTCTGCCTCCAAGGACTTAATCCTCTCAGTGAGTTCCTTCTCCTTCCAGACTTCCTCCCTATTTTTGCAGGATGCAAAGGAAATGGAGACTCTCCTCAAGAAGGCCTTCAAGGCATCCCAGCGAACTGTATCTGTGGTGTCTCCCCATTTGTTGTGAAAGAGAAATTGCCTCAAACATTTTAGCATAGTGGGGGTTGGGGGTCTACTAGTAGGTAGGGGTCCAGTCTCCGTTGCCATGGAAGTGGAGCATAGCCATCCCAGCTCAAGGTGACTAGGACAAGGGCATAGTCTGGGTACATTATTGGCCCATAGAATGCCACCTCGATCAGGAACAGGAGAATGGTAGTCATGAATATCATATCTATTCCAGTGTAGGCAGCATGTACATGTGAATTAAAGGAAAACTGTTTGGCATCCAGATATAGACACCACCACACATCATGAATGCCCCTTTCTGCAGCCACCTGGTGCAGAGCTGACACCCCCCTGAGGGCTGCCTGAGTGGGAGGGGCCTACCAATCTACAAAATGTCCCCACAGGGTGCAAAAATTCCACCAATACCACCAGCAACTTGTGGAAAAATCCAGGATGCTGTAATTGGGGCCATAGACAGATACCACTGTAAATTTTGCCCCCTACTTCCTGTACTAAGATGATATACCTGCCCTGTTGGTCCTCCAGCTGCTTATGAATGGTCGCCTGCAATCCGGGTCGAATCTATGTGGCCACCCCGCACCAGCTTTGGTGGTAAAGCCAGCTGCTGTTAACTGGCCTTTCCAGTTTCTCCACATCTTCCCTTATCATGTGCGTCTCTTGCAACATGATTACATCGCCCTTCGGCTTACTAATTTGTGTCCATATTTTTTTCTTTTGATTACTGTTTTCAACCCATTGATGTTCCAACTTGCAAACTGCAGTTTGTCTGCCATTACAACATTTGAAGAGGTACTATAGTCAACCTGCATCTGCACCCCCCACCCCACCCCCCAAATAATGACATGCGAATAGGCAGAAATTGCATGAAGCGTCACCTTGTAGCCCTCCTGGCGCCCGCAGACTGATGCACATGGCCGATATGCACAAATGCTGGCCACCTGTGCGTGGGCCCCCAGTGCAGATTTGCAGAGGATGGATGAGGGTGGAGTAGCAGAACCAGATGGGCAGCCCATCGGAGGCCCATCCTGGGTCCTAGAGTGTATCCCCTGCTCCAAGGAGCAGGGGAGTGCGGGAAGGTGTGGGTCCAGGTGGGTGAATAGCAAACGCAGGCACCTGGGCCTACACGGCCAGGCCCCATTGTCCAGTGGTCCCCCCTGTCTGATACCCACCCCTGTGGCACCACGTCCACCTGGTGCACAGATGACCTCCCAGCAGAACCTCTGCCCCAGACCTGTATGCCAGCCCACCCCCACATACAATAGTGCCCCGTCCCCATTCACATAAATGAGAACCCCACACACACAACAGTGCCCAGTCCCAGTTCACATAAATGAGATCCCCCCCACACACACACATCTGCCCCATCCCCATTCAAGTAATGGAGAACACACACACATACACACAGCTGCCCCATCCCCGTTCATGTCAATAGACCCCCCACACACAGACACACACATTGCTGCCTCGTCTCCGTTCATGGCAATGATCCCCCATAGCACACATACATGGATGCCCTGTCTCCTATCCACAAGCGTATGACACACACCCTGACTCCTGATCCTGGCACCCCTGCATTGTTGGCCAGTGGCCTGCCACCCCCCCATGGCACCGACAATACCACCCCCATCTCCCATAATGAAAGTCGGTGCCGCGGTGGTGAACAACGAGTGGCACATCCCTACGCACACCACCTCAACTACCCACCATCCAGCTGATGCTGGGAGTGCGTTGCCTACTGTATTTATGGGTGGCATGCTCCCAGCATCAGTTGGACAGTGGGCAGCCAAGGAGGTGTGCGGAAGGATGTGCTGCTCACCATCCATCAATGCGGCACCAAATTTCAGGTACAGGAGATGGGAGATGGTGTTGTCGGTGCCATGGAGGGGGCCACTGGCCACCAATGCAGGGGTAGAGTGCTGGAATTGGGGGGTCAGGGTGTGTGTCACACACTTGAGGATGGGGCTGGGGCATGTGTGTGTCTGGTGGGGAGGATCATTGCCATGAACTGGGACAAGGCACCAATGTGTGTGTGTGTGGGGTTTCATTGACATGAACAGGGATGGGGCAAGCATATGTGTGTGTGTGGGGGGGTTCTCAGTTACATGAACAGGGTTGGGGCAGCCATGTGTGTGTGTGTGTGGGGGTTCTCATTTATGTGAACGCAGATGGGGCACTGGTGTGTGTGGGGGTGGGCTGGCATACGGAACAGAGGCGGGTGTTATGTTGTTGGAGGGGGGCTTCACCTTCTGCCAAGACTGGGTGGGGTTCTGTTGGGGGGGGATGCATCCTGCTGCCGGGACCAGGCAGGGTTTATATGTGCACATGGCACATATGGCACTTGAGGCAGGGACCCACCTACCATATACAGAGCCTCCAATGCACCCCTATGAGCAGCACTACGCACCTTTGTGAATGGCACGTAGTGTGTGCACACCCCCATCTCCCCCTGGACTGCCCTGGCAGGTAGCTGCCCACGTGGGATGTGGAATCGGGTGCTCACCTGGCCAGCGCACCTTTAGTGAATGCTGCCAGAGATCCGTGGGACCCCTGCTGTGCTGCATTCCAGCATATGTATGCCTACGTGCCCGGTTTACACAGCGCATTGGCATAGTGCATAGGCCCCATGCCAAGGGAGAACTATTTTTCCCAAATGAACTCCCCCCAGTCTTCCCCCAGTCAATATGCTGAAATATTTATCAGACCAGTACAAATATCCCCAATATGGTCCCTGAGAACACGTGCGCAACCAGCTCATCCCCCTTCCCTGCTCACCCTCTTCCCCCTAGATATACTAGTAGGCAACCAAACTGTATAGAGCTTTTAGCTGTGCTTCCTCACCCCCAGTGGCATTGAAACACCCCCAATGTCCAACAAGAGCAACAGGTTCTAATCCCCTTACACTCCCTCAGCCCTCTTTGGACAATTGTGAAATTAAGATCATGCCCTTCAAACTTCCTCTCCCTTCTCCAAGTAAAAGACTCCGACTGAAGGGGCGTGGCTTAGCCTTTAACCAAGATGGCAGCATAGTCTCTAAGCTCCCTGTTCTTGTGGGCTTTATCCTGCAACATCCTGCTGAGAGGGGCTACAAACTTCATCTGACTATGTAAGAAACAGAAGAAGAAGAACTCACCGGCAGCATAACTGTTGTCTCATTTTCTTGTTCTGGTGGTACTGCTGTCTGCAACAAGTGCCTGTTTCTGCCCGGGGCCTACAGGATGGCGTCCTTCTCTCCTGCTCAAGCTGAGCCTGCAACAATGGAGCACACGTTTTCCCAATTAATGGCACAAATGGCACAAATGACTGTAGCCCTCATTGCCAATACTCAGACGCTATAGGCTATTGAAACTAGGATTTTCCACACAGAGCGACATCTAATAGCTCATGATGTGGCCTTACAGGAGCTCACAGCCACAACTCAGGATCAGGCCTGCCTTATATCTCTCTTGCAAGATAAGGTAGACGATATGGAAAATCGGACTCGATGAAACAACTTAATATTTGTCGGGTTTCCTGAAGGGGCTGAACAACAAGATACAATATTCTTTTTACAAGATACATTGCCTCGCATTCTTGGCCTACCTCTGAACACTAATCTCCAGATTGAGCCGGCCCATCGCTCTCTCGCGCCAATTCCCAAGCCGGGAGAGCACCCTCGTCCAATTTTAGCCAGGTTCCTGGACTATTGCCAAAAAGAATTGATCACCGCTGCAGCTAGGGACCAGGGCTCCATTTCATGGAAAGGAAACATAATCTGAGTGTTCCAGAACTACTCTTGGGATCTTACTGAGCGGTGCAAGGCATGCACACCCTGCAGGAAAATACTACATGCCCACCGGGTAGCCTTCTCACTCTGCTACCCCGCCACCATGTGAGTGATAATTAAGGGCTCCCCTACCTTCTTCTCATCACCGGAAAGCCTCATGGATTGTCTCTACAGAGAATATCTGCAAGACTTCAGGAACCCGGAGTTGTTTAACATGTCTAGTGGCCCCTCAGACACCTCTTCGCATATGGAGATATCCACCAGGTCCCCACCACAATCTCCCCAGCTTTCAGTGCTCCGTTTTGAAGCTTCACTACCCCCGAGAAGTAGGAAACACCACCCTATGCAGTGGCATGAAAAACCGCCACGCCCGATCACCCGGCAAAATGATCAAGGAACCCTAGAAGATGTGGCTGATGACTTGCAACACCTTTTTTCACCCAACCGATATGCCCCTCTGCTCACCCTTTCGGAAAAGCCAGTGCACGCAGCCGATTGCTCTGCAGGAGACCCCTCATCGGAGCCGCCGAGATCTTGGGCCGCAGTTGTTGCAACGGAATCCACACCAGCCCCCTTGGAACAAATCCCCCTGGGCAGCCAAGTTCATCCCACTAGCTGTTCCTGCCATCTGAAGAATCAAATTGCGAGCCCTCACAAGCGACCAAGAAACTACCTGCCTGATCTCCCAGCTAAGTGTTTTCACTAATTTGCTTGCTATTTTGTATATTATCTGGCTGAACTAGAGAGTCAGTGCATCCTTAGCCTCACAGCCCGGCTTTCCATCGGGAACTGCTGTTAATCTGGTGGCTTTGACCCACCTCGCCTCCTTGGTTGGATTTGTGTGTGCCCGATAATACACTGCAATGTCCGTCTGAGGGGAGGACTTGGAAGGGGCAGGAACTAGCGGCCTGATCCTCCCAGAGTAATCAACACTAAACGCCAGTGCAGTTTTCTATGTTTCATGTGGCTGCATCTTGAAACTTGTGGGGACTGAGACAATTAGACTGACATCATTTGCTACCCACTAGATATTTAACCTCCTGTGTGTACCATGCAAGTAGCTAGCAACAGACAGGGAATATGACCTAGTAGGTCAATCCCGGGTGGGGTCTCAGACGATCACTGGGGGTGGCTCTATGCCCAGTTTGTTTTACAGGCTCAATCCCCCTGCTGCACTTATGCTCGCTCAAGTTGTCAGTGTGGATAGAGACAAGGAGCTTGATCATGCTACTCAGTCTTTTTTCTTCACTTTATCTGTGTGTTTCTCAATGATTTTTCTTTCTTTTTTTTTCTCCCCCTTTCTCCTCCTTGTTAGGAGGTTCAACAGTACAGCATAGATCATTTCGGGCTCCTCAGCACTAGGTGGGTCAACCTGTCTTAGGACGCCACAGAGTTTTTCTGGCACTTTGCGGGTTTCTCAGCCCCCCCGTGTGGCAGCTGGAGGAATTTCTTTCTGATTTCCCCTCAGCTATGCTGCACACTATATTGGCTATTTAGACCCTGAGTTTTGACCCAGCAATTCCTATCTTTCTCCCTTCTATGCCCCAACAAGGCACAGGACAGGAGATATCTGCTGTCACTCAACGAATACGTGGAGCTGTTTTCTCTGCATTGCTCCACTTTCTCCCCCTATACACCCACCCCACAAGAGGACAATGGATGGCGCTGGAAGCTGACCTTCCGGCTTAACCGCTGCCCTCCTTCAAATCTAAGTTACTGGATAGACACAATGATGTATATAGTTAGAAGTATTTGTGGGTCATTTAGCCCATTTATTTGGCTTTCATATTTCACAGACTGGGTTCTTGTTAAGTATCTGTTCTTTTACAACACTGTAGGGCTTTCTTTATGTATATGGTTGAATGGTTTGAAGAGTCTCAGAAGGGGAAGACCGGATGTGACCTCAGCCTGCTCTTTTTTTGATACCACTATAGTACCTTGCACCAACTCTCACCACTTTAATTACGGCTGACCTTCATGCATACACCTGGAACATATGGGGCTTAAACACCCCGGTTAAATGTAAACAGGTGCTATCCCACTTGAAAAGGCTGAGGGCCACGCTGGCCTTTTTACAGGAAACTAAGCTAACCAAACAGGATCATGCTAGGCTAGTAAAAGATTGGCTAGGGCAGGTATTTTCTGCCCCCTTTGCAACTAAAAAGTGAGGGATGGCCATCCTTATTCACAAGTCACTAGCTTGGACATGTACGCAGACCCATTCGGACCCCCAGGGCAAATGGGTGATGGCATTACTGGCAACTCCCGAAGGGCCCCTACT
This sequence comes from Neoceratodus forsteri, assembly GCA_016271365.2. NCBI lineage: Eukaryota > Metazoa > Chordata > Ceratodontiformes > Ceratodontidae > Neoceratodus > Neoceratodus forsteri. The sequence goes on along the minus strand of CM028132.1, from coordinate 856,621,019 downwards.
TCTTGCTTGTATTTATGCTCCGAATGAAGACAATCCCTCCTTCTTTCATTCAGTAGCGCAGGAGCTAAGCTCTATGTCACCAGATCCTGTCCCCACCATTTTAGGAGGGGATTTCAATTTGGTTCTGGTGCCCCAACTAGATCGCAGTGCCTCCATACCAGTGCAGCGCCCTAAAGCCCGACTATCCTTGCAACACTTGGTAACGGAAATGGGTCTCGATGACGTCTGGAGAACTCTCCATCCGCGGACGAGGGATTACTCTTTCACTTTTGGGGTGTATGGCTCTCATAGCAGACTAGACTTCTGGCTGGTGTCAGCTGACATATGTCAGAGTACAGTAGACTCTGCGATCATGCCTAAAGTTGTATCAGATCATGCCCCTGTACATCTGCATATTCTATGGGGTCTGAACCCATACAAATCTGCTAAATGGAAACTAGACCCCCTTCTGCTGAAGGACCCACTCTTTGCTCCCTGGATTACTTTGGAGACAGCTCTCTTCCTAACCGAACGCCCCCCCCCCAGGATACCTCTTCTAGCACCCGCTGGGAGGCTCTCAAGGCCACCCTGAATAGGGCAATCATTGGTTTTGCTTCCACCAGCCAGAAGAAATGGGAACATCTCCTCACTTCCTTGGAAGCTAAACTAAAAGATTTAGAAACCCGGGCTAAACAGATGCCTCACCTAGCAGCTGATTCCCCAATATATAAAGACATGCTCTCTACTCGTATGGAGATTAATGACTTACTAACCTGCAAGGCTGAACTGGCCATGCTCCGGCTCCAACATCAATATTGGTGGGGGGAAGGCTGGCAAGCTATTAGCTTACCACCTTCAAAAGCAAAAGGCTGAATGCCATATCGCTGGTCTGAGAGACCAGTGAGGTACAATCAGCACAGATTCCAACTCCATTAATGGTGTCATGAAACAGTTTTACTCCGAATTATATTCCTCTACTGATACTCAGACTAAAGCCTCAATAGATGCTTTCCTGACTCTGCTCCAACTTTCCACTCTCCAGCCCTCCCAAGCGGAATCCTTAGATCTCCCTATCATGCCGGAGGAATTTACAATAGCCATTAAAAGCCTCAATGCTGGGAAGACCCCTGGAGAGGATGGCTTCCCAATCAAGTTGTGACAGCTACTTGCACCTCAGGTTGCCCCCCTCCTGGTGCAGGTCTAGAATGAGGTCTTACAATCTGGTATCTTTCCTCCCACCCTTCGAGAAGCAACTATTACCGTATTCCCCAAAAAGGATAAAGACCCCATGCTCCCCTCAAGCTATCACCCGATTTCCTTAATTAATACAGACAGCAAAATATTTGCTAAGGTTATGGCACTTAGGCTTAGCCCCCTCCTTTCTTCTGTCATCCACCCTTCGCAGGTGGGCTTTGTGCCCGGGCGTCTGAGCCGGGATCATATCAGATCAATGTTTAATATTATCTACCAGGACAAATCTCTCCCCACCCCCGCGGCTGCCATTGCTGTGGACTTTGAGAAAGCCTTCAACTCCCTGGAATGGCATTACTTGGAGAGAGTGCTGCAGAGGTTTGGTTTCTGCCCCCTATTTCGACAATGGATCATGGCACTGTACCATCAACCACTGGCCAGGATCCGGACTAACGCGGTACTCTCCAGCCCCTTCCAGCTTGGTAGGGGCACTCGCCAAGGGTGCCCTCTTTCCCTGCTTTTGTTTATTCTGGTGATTGAGCCATTAGCAGCAGCCATCCGACACCACCCACTTATCCCAGGCATCATTATTTGGACTTACACTTACACCACCCTAATGTATGCTGATGACCTTCTGCTCCCCATCCCAGATGTTGCAACAGCTCTTTCGGCTCTACTCACACTTCTGACCAACTTTGCAGAACTCTTCTGCCTTTGGATAAACGTATCTAAAACTGAAATACTACCTCTCAATTCTAATTGCACACAACACAGCTCCTCTCCCTTAGGGTTGAAATGGGCCCCAAACTACCTTAAATACCTCAGCATTCATATTTCTCCGGATTTGTCTAAAATCTGGAACCTCAACCTTAGCCCCCTGATTGCTGACCTTAGAACAGAAGTAGACAGATGGCGACTGCTTCACCTTACCTTGACAGGGAAAATAGCTGCTTTAAAAATGATTGTGATCCCTAAACTTTTATATCCTGTCTCCCACATTCCTCTAGCCCCCCCTTGCAATGGCTTCGTACTATAGATAAAATTGTAGGTAAATTTCTTTGGGAAGACAAGAAACTCCGCTATAGCAGAGGTAAGCTTTGCTCTCATTGGAAAGAAGGTGGGTTGGGCCTCCCTTGCCTTGAAGGATATACCTGGGCCTACTCAATGGTGCAGTCCCTGAAATGGTTCACTACTTTGACCTCAGACTCTCCGCAATGGCTCTATATGGAACAGGCCACAGCGCAGGTCCATAGTCTCCCCCTTCTGTTATATAATCCACTACCCAAGTCCTTGCGAGCCCATCCTCCCATAGTACCAGCAATTAATATCTGGCATAAGGTGCACAAAAGGATTGGAGCTAATCCCACCCCATCTATCTGTACACCTATCTTTCATAACAAATGTATCCTGATAGACAATAAGCCTATCTATTGGCCTCATTGGGAGTAGGCTGGCATTAAAGTATTGGCAGATAATCTAGATGAAATGGGCTACAGACTGAAACCCTTTCAAGTCCTAGTACAAACAAAAACATTAAGTAAAAGGGATTTCTGGAGATACCTGCAACTCCGCAGTTCCTTAACTACAATTCTTAAACCAAGTCCATTAACTCAGACTACTCCTCAAAGAGTCTCTGTCTGGCTTAAGCTTCCTACGGCACAAGCCAGCAAAATATATGCTGACATTAGAGGGAGTATTCCCTCTCAATTGGGGGTATCAAAATCAAAATGGGAAAAGGCAATGAATATTGACTTAGACGACACTCAATGGTCTCTCTGCTGGAAACTAGCACATACAAGTTATCCTGATGCCTGCAGCAAACTTATTCAAAATAAATTGCTACACCACTGGTATAGAACAACAGCAGTGCAGTACAAGGCAAACCTCCTACATAGCTACATAGATACATAGACAGTGTCGGCAGATAAGGGCCTATGGCCCACCCAGTCTGCCCATTTGAGCTTGTAAGTTCAGTTTATGTTTTCCTAGAAGTCTGTCTCCTGAATATTAATCTTTGTTGGAGATGTCATGCTCAAGTGGGAGATCTTTTCCACATTATCTGGCAATGCTCCCTACTGACCCCCTTTTGACAAGCTGTTATTCAACTAGCCAGGGATGTCCTTGGCCTAGCAATCCAACCAAACCCCCTTTTGTGGATCCTGGTCTACCCCCTCCTGGATTTAATCTCAAACCCCACCTCATTCGTTGGCTGGCCTTGCTAAGTATCTCTGCCAAGCGCCTCATACTTTCATGGTGGAAAACCACTGAAATCCTCACTATATCAGAGCTCGAGCAGGCTCTTACCCTCCTCGCTACACTTGCTCGTATGTGCTACTCAGCGCTTAATAAATTTGAGGTTTATGCATTATGCTGGGCCCCTTTCCTAACCTATCTGAAACCTAGAACTGGTATAGGATGAACCCTTCTTGGTGGCTTACAGTTTGTTATACTCTCTAGTTATTCCTGGAATGTGAGACTCTTAGTTTTGATATGACATAACAAGTTTTGTTCTTATTTCATTCTTTGTAACCCTAGCAGTGTGTATGTATTCTCCTAATTCAACTAGATTCCCAGTCTTAACTTGTAAGTTTTGGTGTTTGCCTTGTTGATAGTGTTTAGAATATTGTTACATAGCAGTCATGCAGAGATGTGCGGGCTTCCCCCTCTTACCCCTACAAAGTCCATTATAGCTGGAATGTACAGATTATATGATATATATTTTGTCAAAGTGTGGACATTTTGTTGTAAAATCCTTCTCTGCTGTATATAATTTCATGGCTGCATGTATAATATTGTTCCTTAAGTTGGAAAACTAATAAAAACTATTAACTGGAAAAAAAAAAAGACTCCAGTTGAAAAACAAAGTAATAAACTCAATATATTCCCCTCAGAACCTCAGTGGGTTCTCACTTCCTGTACGGGGGTGGGGAAGGGGTGGTCGATACCAGTGCATTCACAGAAGAAAGGGTTCTGAAAGAACTCTTAAAACTGAAGGTGGACAAAGCAATGGGGCCTGATAGGATTCACCCAAGAATTCTAAAAGAACTAAGGGTAGAACTAGTGATGCCACTGACTACCCTCTTTAACAAATCATGGAGGATGTGGTGGTACCTGAGAACTGGAGGAGGGCAAATGTGATTCTACTGCACAAAAGTGGGAGCAGGGCAGAAGCAGGAAACTACAGACCTGTTAGTTTAACCTCAGTGATAGGAAAAATGATGGAATCACTTCTGAAGGAAAGAATTGTCGAGTACCTAGAGGCCAGAGGGGCACAGGACCCAAGGCAGCATGGATTCATAGTGGGAAGGTCATGCCAGACGAATCTAATAGAGTTCTTTGACTGGGTGACCAAAGTAGTAGATCAGGGAGGGGCTGTGGACATGGCCTACCTAGACTTTAACAAGGCATTTGACTCAGTCCCACACAACAGATTAATATACAAGTTATCCAGCCTGGGAGAGGGTCCCAAGATGATAGCCTGTGTAAATAATTGGCTGGAGAATAGGACACAGAGGGTAATAGTAAATGGAGTCCACTCTGAAGAAAGGGGGGTTACTAGTGGGGTACCGCAAGGTTCAGTATTAGGACCGGTCCTCTTCAATGTCTTTATAAGTGACATTGCAGAGGGACTGGAAGGAAAGTATGTCTCTTTGCAGATGACACAAAGATCTGCAACAGAGTTGATGCACAAGGTGGGGTGGAAAGGATGAGAAGGGACTTGGCAAGGTTAGAGGAATGGTCACATGTATGGTAGCTTAGATTCAATGCTAAGAAGTGAGGTAATGCACCTGGGAAACAAAAACCAGGGAAGAGTACACAATGGGGGTGAGATACTAACAAGAACAAAAATGGAAAGGGACCTGGGGGTAGTCATATCAGCTGACTTAAAGGTGGGCAAGCAATGTGAGAGGGCAGTAAGGAGGGCTGGGGGGATACTGGGATGCATAGGGAGAGGCATCACCAGTAGAAAACAGGAAGTTGTTATCCCTTTGTACAGACAGCTGGTGAGACCCCATCTGGAGTACTGTGTGCAGTTCTGGAGACCCAGTCTCCGCAAGGACATAGACAAGATGGAAGCTGTCCAGAGGGAGGCAACTAAAATGGTGCAGGGTCTGCACCAGAAGACATATGAAGAGAGACTAAAGGAGCTTAATATGTATAGCCTCAAAGAAAGGAGGAGAGGGGGACATGATAGAAACTTTCAAGTACCTCAAGGGAATCAACAAAGTCCAGGAGGGTAGCATCTTTCAGAAAAGAGGTGCAAGAACAAAGGGGCACAATTTGAAGATAGAGGAGGGGCAGCTCAGAGGTAATGTAAGGAAGTCTTTTTCACAGAGAGGGTTGTGGATGCATGGAACGGCCTTCCGAGGAGGTTGTAGAGTCAAAACAGTGGTTGAATTCAAGCATGAATGGGACAGTCATAAGGCAATTCTAGGGGTGGGGTAGGAAGAAGTAGGCTGCTGGTTAACTAGGATCTGCAGCTTATCCATTAGGTATGGAAATGGGCAGACTGGGTGGATAAGCGTCCTTATCTGCCATCAAATTCTATGTTTCTATGTTTCTATGCCTGACTGGAGGGCTGGTGCAGTATGGTGGGGGGGGTTCCATCCTGCTGTTGCCAGTGGGGGCTTAGCTTGGGGGTGTGCAGTGGCTACAGCAGAGTCCCTCTTCATGTAGTCTGCACCCCCGCAGCACTCCATGCCTTAGTGAAGGGTGTGGATTGTGGGTATACCCCCTGGCTATTCCCCCAGACCATTCGCATGCATAGCTGCATGAATGGATGAGGGATTATATAGAAGGGCCATTCCCCTTTTGTGAATAACATAGGCTCTGCAGGACCCTCAATGCATGGCTACCCAACTTAAGGAATCCTATGTTTAAACATGGGCTCTACAGGACCCTTGATGCATAGCTACTCAACTTAAGGAATCCTATCTGCAAACATGGGCTGTGCAGGACTCTTGATGCATGGCTACCCAACTTAAGGAATCCTATATGCAGCAGATACATGGCGCATAGGCTTTCTGCATGTTAGTGCATAGGGCCAGTGCGCTTATTCTGGGTACTGCCATAGTTTGCCAACTCATGCAGCATACTTAATGGCCCAGACCTGACCCAGAAGGCTGAACCCCCCCACTTCCCTGCCTCTACTCATGACTGTTTAATGCACCAAATTGAGATGGTCTCTGGCTCGATTCCACCGTCAGAACATGCCAGCATTCTGGCACCAGGCAATTAGGGTGCCAATCGGCAATGTCGCTGATCGCTTTTTCCCCAGGGGACTGTGCGGGGGGCACCTCTCGTTGTGGGGGGGCTATGCCCCCCCACACACACCCTACTTAGGGATTCCTACTCCAGGGGGGTGGACCTCGGGGAGAGGGCAGCGAATCCTGCATTTGGCACCCTGATTGCCTGGCACCATAATACCAGTGCTCTGAGCACTGTAAGGGCTCTAGCTCATGCTGGCAGTCCTGGCTGCCTCTGGCTCAATCTCCCAGAAGTCACCACTTCCTCCATAGCTAGAAATGTCACTGCTTATTCAGAGTTAATAGATTTTGGGTGGCTTCCACGAAAATCTAATGGTTAGTTTAAAAGGCTATATATGTGTGTAAATTGTCAGTTAGTCACATGCAGTTTATGTTTTGCCTCATTGAAGGCCTGCCATTTTATTTGGAGCCATCAGCTATAGTCTGCAAAGATATGCACTATATTATTGTCCATTTTATGGAGCTCATCAGAGACTTTCTAGACTTGCCTTTCTCCCTTCTTTTCACACTGTTGATGATGATATCATTGAGGATGTTTCCTCATTTAAGTACCTTGATGTCTGGCCTAACCATCATCTTGATTCCTCTGTTCATATTGATGCCATTCACCAAAAACTTCACCTCAAGCTTGGTGCACTTTATAGGAACAAAGCAAGTATCCCGCTTCCTATATGTCATGAGATTGTTTTAAAAATGATCCTCCCAATTTGTTATTATGGTGATATAGTCTACAGTGGAGCTTCAAAATCCACTCTTTCCAGACTGAACCCTCTTTTCAATTATTTTTGTAATTTTGCTTTAGATTGCTCCCCATGTACTCATCACTGTTCACTTCATTCTACTCTTTCACTCCACTCTCAATGCCAGGTGCCTTACCCACTGTGCCTCCTTTATTTCTAAATTCTGGTTTGTTCCCTTCCCTCCTACCTTCCCTCTTATCCTAGCCCTCGACTTTCTGCAATCCTTTACTTAATATTGCTTCTCATTTCCTCGCTATTCCTTCTTGGAAATCTACAGCTGGTCCCTTCCCTGTTCTATTAGCACTTCCTGTTTGGCTTCTCCTTAAAGTCTGTCCTTCATGACTTTTTTCTCCCTCCTGCACCAGTCCTTGGCCCTCTTTCTTCTCCCTCACACTAGCTTTGCCCTGGTTATCTGTTTTCCCCACACCTATGCATATGTTATTCTGATTTGTATTTAAAATTTTATTATTTCTTCATCTAAATTGTATTACTGTATTTTCTAGACACACATTGTAAATGCTTTACATGATGTTCCCATCCCCTTTCCTCCCCAAGACACATCTGGAAACAAGTTGTTACCAGCTCAGTATGTCTTTCCTGGTCAAACTTTTGAAATAAATAAATAAATAACTTTTTCTCTGACCCTCGGTACATGCTGCTTGCAGCACCATTTGCCAATCAGATAATGCAAGAACTTTATTAGAAAATGCTGCAGAAGCTCCATGTGATCCAGGTGCTTTCCAGGTGTGCAATGAGCCCATTAAATCTCGGTGGTGGGGCCGGGTCCAGACCCAAAGACTGCAGGAGCCAGTGCATTAGAAATCTAAGTGAGTTCACTCCCTCTGTCCCCTCCGGGAGCTCTACCACACAGACATTATTCCAGTGCTTGTGATTCTCATGATCATCGACAGTATCGGATAGCTCTTCTATGAGCTTGTTCGCCAACCAGAGCTCCGTTATTACCACTTTGAGGGTTTCTTCCTGCTATCCCACCCAGCTCTCAAGTTCCTGCAGGTGAGAATCATGGCTTCTGATGTGTCACCCAATGGATTTATTGACAGTTGCAGGTGGGTGACTTGAGTATTTAGGTTCTTAAATCTGGCCCCGATTTCATTCCGTATTTCAAAGTAAAATGCCTCCAGCAATTTCTTGCAAGAGAGAGAGAATGAGACATTGTGGTATCTTCTGCCTCCTCTGGTTCATTACCTGTAGGTCCTGAGTGTGTGGCTGCATGCCTCCAGGGATAACCAGGCCCTTCTCCTTTGCCATTGTTCTTGGGGGTCTTGAAGCTTATTTGTGACTGTTCTTTAGACGATTTCTGCAAGTTAGGCATCAGGACTCATGTTTCTCAAGAAATCTGGTTGTTCCACTCCTTCTAGTTGCAGAATGTAAATGATATTATACAGATTAGGTAAGAGCTCTGGACTATGCATCCGTTTCTTCCATGGCAGTCCATCTGTTGAGGAGAAGGAGGAGGAGGATAAATGATGCTGCTGACTGCTATGCTGGCACCAGAGACAGGATTTGGCTGACAGCCTGGAACTTTTGTGAAGACCTATGTACATTGGTACTGCTGTGAGCAGCCCATCTGTAGACATTAAAAAGGGGAAGGATAAAGGATGCTGCTGGCTGCTATGCTTGTACCAGAGACAGGATCTGGCTGACAGTTTGTAGCTTTAGTAAAGATTTTTGGATGTGAGGAGAGGAGCCGCTGACTGGTTCTTACTGTTTGCTGCCTGTCAAGGAAAATTTAAACAAAAAAGAAATTGTCTAATGCATGATCACAGCATATTTCTTCTTTTTTCTTTGGACAACAAACTGCAGGCCATACTCCAAAGTGTTTGTTCCTAGGGCACTCCCTTCATACAATGCCACAGGGTCACCATGGATGATACAGTGCCAACCCCTGCATTGTGGGTTTAGCAAGGTTAAAAGGCCTGGGTCCTTTAATCTCCTGTTTGGTGGGTTCATATCCAGGGTTGGAGATAATAAATAGTGTGGTGCCTCCACCCAGAGAAAGGTTAAAGTGGGCTTAGTGTAAGTGTAGTACAGCTGTCTGAGATGCAGTGCCTATCCACCTCACCAGAGTCACCCCACCCATTAACCAGATCAATGCAGGAGCAGTCTCTGTAAAGCATACACTCATACTCTAAACAAATAATGCTCAAACAAAGAACTGCAACACAAGAACTGGATGTTTATTTCATTTTATTATTTATACTGGAAAATCATTGTAGGGACTATGGCCCTAATTGGGGAAAAGAGAGATTAATGATGAAGTAGCACTGTATGTGCTAGCTGGTTCTTCATTTCTAGGCTCAGCTAAACAATATCATTCCTGCCCTTCTAGGCTCAGTCAAATGATAGGGTTCCCTGGGCTGTGTCTTACTGCTCTTCCAGGCTCAGCCCGCTAATGGCAACCCACCTCCCAAACCAAGCATTTGCAACACAGTTGGTAGCCTACCCTTCTAAAATGGGGGTGCTACCCTCTCCCCACTAATACCACTTCAATATCCTTAGTTCTACCTAGGGAGCTCCCATTGCTTCACTGGGTACCCAGCCATGGAGATGGTGTAGGACCAATGACGCTGCTTGTGGTTGGCTGGCAGTGGAGCACTTATAACACCAAAATTAGTAGTGCTTTGCAGAAATAAATCCCATAACAAAAATGCTCTTCAAACCTCAATGAGAAATTTATAACTCCTTCCTGGATCGCCAAGTCCACTAAATGCTTCAAAACTAGGCTGCAGATTGTTGTTGCAGGGCAAGCTCTCTGTTTACTCAAGGTTTCCAAGACCAGTGGATTTACCTTGCAGTGCAACAGTGATGGCACAGTTTACAGTGAGTCCCTCTCTGTCTGATTTCACTCTCTCTCTCTCTCTCTGTCTATCTTTCTCTCTCATATGTAATGGCAGTCATTGTTAGCAGATTCACTAACAGTCCATCTGATGCATGTCAGACCTCTCCTGGCATCAGCATTCAGTTGGAAAATCCACTTCTTTACATCCAGTTCCTCCTCTAACTCTCTTAGGCGATTTATCTTACCGAGCATGTTCTGACATATAAGCCCAAAGGGTGGTGCTAACCAATAATTGGCAATGGTGCTGGCTAATTGGTCTCAGCCATGGTCCATGGCTGCAGTACAGTAAAAGTCTCTCAGTTTTGCTGCAGCCTTCAGTTTCATTTTATTGTGGTGTGTAGTACTTGATTACCTCCTTTACTCTCACATAGCTGCAGGAAACCTGCTTCTCTCCGTCTCTTGTAGACACACAAGAAGGCAACAAAAGGCAGCACTCTGCAAAAAATTGAGGTTATAGTAAAAACTTACAACTCAAGCCATCCATGGTAAAAAGTAACCCAAATCCACAGCACTTACCCCAGCACTTTGTGTCTCATGCATGACACTGCATCGGGGGCAGGGCTATGGTGCACAGTTCCCCAATTTATTGAGATTTCATTAAGGCTACATATACATTATTATTGTGCACCACAGCTTAATGAGACAATCTTGTGTCAAGAGTGATTTAAAACAGCACCACAGTGCCCCCCAAGTGTAAGAGAATGTATACAAAGTTTCACAAAAAAGACTAAAGAGACTAGATAAGCAGATCAAAAAAGATGCCTAAGGCCAAGTGACCTAAATGTATTCCTTCAATAATATATTCTAGGAAAAGCATATACTTTTATAAGGGGGGAAAATGGGACCAAAGAACAGGATATTTACTTAAAAATGCTTGAAAATTTCAAACTAAAGTCTAACAGAAAATTTAATGGAAAATTATACTAAAATGATGTTGCTTGCCAAACCAACCATTGTACTACGGGGATGGGGAAGGGGTGAAGGGGGAATGGGATAAAGGAAGGAAGGAAGGAGCAAGGGGAAACATTAGCGCATACAACAAAATAAATACAATTTCAATGTAGAATACACATATACTTTCGTAAGATTTCAATGTAGAATACATACAATCTGTCATAAGAAAGGTGTGATGTCCAAACAATCATTAAGACCATGAAGGAGAGATTTCTTAGGGTATAAATCCATTTTGATTCACTTTAAAGAAGTTTTTTGACTCTGTCACCATCTTTAGGGTGAGACTCCCCATGTCCCAGTCCTGTAACCTGGAATTCAGAAGAGATGTATTTGTTGCAGGTGGCAAAATGGATCCATATTGTGGTGTTGGATTCAGTTTTTGTAATGGCATGCATGTGCTCCTGCATCCTCTCTTTCAAAGCATGGGGAGTATGGCCCACACATAGCATGGGGCATGTGCATTCAACAACATAAACCACGTAGGTTGTGGAACAGTTTATAAACTGTTTAATTCAAACCTTCCTGTTTGATAGAGTATGTGTGAAAACACTGCCTGGATGCAGTGACAGCACATATTACATCTCCCACACTGCAAATTCCCCACTGGTTTTGGTGGCATCCAATACGGATGGTTGCTGATAGATGATTTGACATACAAGCTGTTGGAGAGCAAGTTATCCCAATGTTTTCCCTTCTTTAAGTTATTCTAGGGTGATCACCAACAGCCCAACTAAGAGCTGAATCACCCTGCAAGACTGGCCAGAACTGACTAATGACAGCAGAAATCTTAGGAGCTATGCGATTAAACTCAGTGACAAAAGTCACTGGCTGATTCCCAGTATTATCCCTAGATTTGGGACATAGAATGTCACCCCTATTAAGTCTTCTGGCTCTATTTAGAGATGTGCCTGATATTCTCTGAGTACCCACGTTCTAGAAAGCAGGTTTTTAGCCATGCAGCTTGTCTTTTAAAATCACATATAGCAATTCCACCCTAAGGCATAAAAATTGGCCATGGGGAACGGCTTTTTTCAAGTGGTGTGAATGGGCAGTACTAGCATGTAATAAAGTGCTGCCTGAAGTAGGCTTTCTGTACATCTCAGACTGAATACTTTGTCCATCCACACCACTTGACCAACTCATTGTGGCCAAGTCCACTAAATTTTTCTTCAAAATGGAATTTCCATAATTCACATTTTATGCAGGATGAGAGCAAGGCTTTTCAAGAATTAAAAGCTATGAAAAACATTAAGGTCAAAGAAGCGGACAAAGGTGGAAAAATTGTCATTCTGAGTAAAGATCAATATGAGAATGCGATGTATCGCCAACTTGATGATATAGAAAGTTAGAGGAGACTATCCGAAGACCCTGTAAATTGTTTAAAATCTAGGACTGACTTATTTTTGGATACCTCCCTAGACAATGGGACTATTACACAGCCGTAATTACGTTTTATGAAAGTTGATCATCCAGTGACTCCTATGATATATGTCTTACCCAAGATCCTCTAGGAGCAGACCCCCCCCCCAGGCAGACCTATTATCTCTAGTAATGGCTCTCTAACTGAGAAGATATCAATTTTTGTGGATCATTTTTTGAAACAATTAGTTATCAAAATGCCATCATATATATCAGATTCTATGGACATTTTGTCAAAGCTTGAGAGGTTGGTCTGGTCCTCAGAATTCATATGAGTCACTATTGATGTTGTTAGTTTATATACCAATATACATCATGATCTTGGTCTGACTGCTATTGAACACCACCTTAACCATGACCATCTGGCACATAATTTGCCAAACTTTTTTTGGCATGGTGGGAAGGGACCATCCTGTTCAGCCATGACAAGAACCCCTTTCTACCCTATATTCAGTTATGGGGCAGGTATTTGGATGACATATTGTTGATCTGGATAAGGGATGTTGCTACTGCTTCTGCTTTTGTTGACTTTTGAAATCAAAATAATCTTGGTTTACAATTTACCTCTGCAGCAGATGTGTCTTCAACGACATTTTTGGATTTGCATCTGAGTGGTGTGGATGGACAAAGTATTCAATCTGAGACATACAGAAAGCCTACTTCAGGCAACACTTTATTACATGCTACTATCACCCATCCACACCACTTGAAAAAAAGCCATTCCCTTTGGTCAATTTTTATGCCTTAGGCAGAATTGCTCCAATATATGTGATTTTGAATGACAAGCTGCAGAGCTAAAAACATGCTTTCTAGAGCATGGGTACTCAGAGGATATCTTAGATACATACTGAGAGCCAGAAGACTTAATAGGGGTGACCTTCTATGTCCCTAATCTAGGGATAATATTGGGAATCAGCTGGTGACTTTTGTCAGTGAGTTTAACCATATAGCCCCTAAGATTTCTGCTATTATTAATCAATTCTGGCAAGTCTTGCACGGTGAGTCAGCTCTTAGTCGGGCTGTTGGTGATCACCCCAGACAAAAATTAAAAATTGGGTAACTTGCTCACCAACAGCTTGTATATCAAACCACCTATCAGTAACCATTTGGATTGGATGCCACCAAAACCAGTGGGGAATTTTCAATGTGGGAGATGTAATATGTGCTGTCACTGCACCCAGGTAGTGTTTTCACATACCCTCTATCAAACAGGAAGGTTTGGATTAAACAGTTTACAAATTGTTCAATAACCTATGTGGTTTATGTTGTTTAATGCACATGCCCCATGCTATATGTGGGTCATACCACCCGTGCCTCAAAAGAGAGGATGCAGGAACACATACATGCCATTACAAAAACTGAACCCAACACCCCAAAAGGAATCCATTTTGCCACCTGTCACAACCACAACCCTTCTGAATTCCAGCTCACAGGACTGGAACATGTGGAGCCTCACTCTAGAGGTGGTGACAGATTCAACAAACTTCTTCAAAGTGAATAAAAATGGATTTATACACTAAGAACTCTCTCCCCATGGTCTTAATGATTGTTGGGACATCACACCTTTCTTATAAAAGAATATGTGCATTCTACATTGAGATCTTATGAAAGTATATGTGTATTCTACATTGAAACTGTATTTATTTTGTTGTATGCTCTAATGTTTCCGCTTGCTTCCCCCTTTCTCCTTCCTTCCTTCCTTCCTTCCTTCCTTCCTTCCTCCCTTGCCTCTTCCCCATTATCCCCACCTTCCCCATCCCCATAAGACCATGGTTGGTTTGGCAAACAACATAATTTTCTGTATAATTTTCCATTAGATTTTCTATTGGCCTTTAGGTTGGCATTTTCGAGCATTTTCTAGTAAATAACCTATTTTTTGGTCCCTTTCCCCCTCATAAAAGTATCTGCTTTTCATTAGAATATATTATTGAAGGAACAAATTTAGGTCACTTGACCTTTTGCATCTTTTTCGACCTTTTGCTTATCTAGTCTCTTAGCCTGAACAGTTTATAAACAGTTTAATCCAAATCTTCCTGTTTGATAGAGTATGTGTGAAAACACTGTCCTGGATGCAGTGACAGCACACATTACATCTCCCACACTGCAAATTCCCCACTGGTTTTGGTGACATCCAATCCGTATAAATTCGTTTAAACTAGTGGAGTATTATTGTGTTGTTTTAAATCACTCTCAAAACAAGGTTGTCTGATTAAGCTGTGGTGCACAATATTAATGTATATGTATCTTTAATGAAATCTCAATAAATTGGAGGACCATGCACCATAGCCCTGCCCCCTGATGCAGTGTCACCCACAAGACACAAAGCGCTGGGGTAAGTGCTGTGGATTTGATTTGCTTTTTACTGTGGATGGTTTGAATTGTAAGTTTTACAATAACTTCAGTTTTTCTGTAGAGTGCTGTCCCTTGTTGCCTTCTTGTATACTTGTACTGGGCTTAGCAACCATTCATTTCGTAAGCGCAGGTTCACCTGTGTTTTCTTGTCTGCCTCTGCAATTCGACAGTTTTCACTGTCTCTCTCACTCTCAATAGTACAAAGGCACCAGTCCATTCAGTAGCCAAACTCAGAGTGAAATGGGTTTTGAACTGCCCCTGCTGTTCACTGGGGAATAGCACCTCCCGAATGGTCAGTCGAGTTGTCAATCAGCATAGGCAGTCTGGGAGGTCTGTCACTTGACAGGCAATCATTGGCCACAAAGACAGCTCCTTTAATTAAGTCCTTTACAAGTCCAGGAGCCCTTGAGCTCTGTTCTGTTGCAATATGGCCCTCATTGGTCACCCAGTAACACTTTAACCTGGTTACCATGTCAGCTTGGGTCAATGATGACAGAAAGGGCCACTGATTCATAGTTCAAAGGTGATCCTCCACAAATGTCCTTAGCTGCACCAAAGTCTCATAGTCAAACACTGTTTCACACCTCAAACCAGTCCTGCATGGGTGCGCTTATCTGTCCAGTTCGGTTGAGGTAACAATCGGAAAATGCCCCACCCAGTCAGGAACACTGAAGCATTGTCTCTGTCAGTGATTGCTGGAGCCACTAATGTGTGAGCCCAAGGAAACCTTAAAGGTATAACTACCACAGGGGTCACACTGTCCTGCTGCTAAGTAATTAAAGCCCACATCAATTCTAACTTGAAAGTCCAAATTCTAAACATAGCTAAAACACATTCAGACTGTCTGAACACCTGATTCTTATCTAGACATGAACGAATGCATGTCTCCAACAGTACCACCTAGACAAATATTTTCTGTCTAATGGCATTTTCCATAAATAGTTCCCACATATTATGATGGCATCCTGGGGGATCTGCCAGTAATGATCTGGGTGTTACGTATATACCTTTGTGTAAAATGTACATGAGCAGATTGGTAGAGCTACCATGTGTGTCATATGTCAAACTGATTCATGGCCTGACAGATCTTTTCTGAGTAGCACAATGGGGTTGAATCTTCTTCTTCTGAATCCATGGTCTTGTCTCCCTTTTCCACAACTAGTGCAGAAGTGCCTTCAGTCAGAATTGGTTCCACTATGTCTTCTTATTCCTGGTGCTTTACATCTTCTCCTTTGATGGTCTCCTCATCGGGTACCATCCATCTAAGTGCATGACAGTTCACACTAGCATCGAACCGGGTTCATGGCTGCTTAGCTGTTTTTCTAGGTTCAATGTCCAGCAATAAATTGGGAATGCCACTGTGGAATATCATCAAATGACTAGCTTCTTCATCAAATGTGTCATTGTCCAGTGCTCCCAGTGTAACACAAGTTTTTTTCTGTGGCTGCGTGTTTCTCTTTTTTCGCATAGCAACTCTAGCTTCCAGCCACTTAGGTACATCAGGTTCCTCTATAATGACATGAGAGTCCAATTGCCCAGTAGGCAGCATGTGATTCCTGTCTTCTGGTTGTATTTGGTAAACAGGTATGTCTTTTACTACACCTGGTTACCCCCCCGACAGCGACATTTCGCCAGCAAGGTCCCCCACAGCGCTTACAGCACCATGCTGCTGTGGGAGACCCGCTGGAACTTGGCGCTGTCTGTCGGGGGTTCTGCACCCCCCAATCAGCTCTGACTGGAATTGAGAATCATTAAGTGGGGGGTGGGGGGCACAGCCCACCGTGTGGGGGGGGGTTCGGTGGCGAAGCCCCCCGAAGAAAACAAGGAATTACAGTGCAAACCAGCAGCTGACTGCAGAATGTGGTCAGCCTGCCAGTGTCGCTGATGGGGTGTTCAACAACATTTTTGTCGAGCTCCCACCGTGGATCCTGCTACACTATAGCATAAAGGTGGGTACAAGGCAACAAGTCATGTGCCATCATACCTAACTTTATTGGCTTGGTTCCATTTTCTGGCCATTCCCCTAGGCCAACTGGTAGGTTGTACTCAACTGGTCCTTTAGATATTGGACATATTAAAATTAAATCTCCAGCTGAGCCCCATCAGCAGAGACTGCAAAGCACAAATCAATTTGCAATCTTGCTTCCCTATTGAACATTAGGTATTATAGAGTATCTGGTTGCATCACCTTTTGTGTTTTAGCCGTCCCCCCATATTTGGGGCTTACCTTAATGGGGCTATGGCCCCATGATGTCCTCTTCCAGTGGCTCAGGGTAGGCGAGATTTGGGCCAGTTTTCATGCCTGGTCTTCGCGGTGGCTACTGCCCAACTTGTTCAGTCCTCAGCCATAGAATGGAAGAGGGCCAAAGTCCAGGAGATGTTCTGCACCTCTGAACACTTTTAGGAGGCATCTGTCCAGTCTGGCAAAGCCTGGAAGCATTGCACATGCATGGCCAGGGAAAATTGAAGGCGCTATGGCTCCAGAAATGTGCTTTGCCATGCGGCCACAATTTAAAAGTATCCCCGCTTCAGAGCAGGCAGCAAAGTTGGGGGTCAGTTCAGAAATGCCTCTGGGCACTCCAAAGGGGTTTTCTGCCCATATAATGGGCAGTTAATAAGGAATAAGGGCTGTTATGTAAATTGTGCAAATGTAAACAACAATGGCAGCCCTCATTAGTTCCCTGTCACAAGGGGGCCGCTGGGTAAGGTAAAAGGGCTCCAAAGAAAGCCTGGGAACAAGCCAGCCAATAAGTTTGGGAGGTCAGGGATGGAATAAAAGGGAGTGAAATCCTGCTAAGGGGAAAGGCCAGGGAGATTCCCAGACAGAGAGATGAGGGCTGCTTCCAACCTCAAGGAAACTGTGGGCATCCTATGGCTCTTTCAAGCCACACAATCCAGATTCAGGCAGAATACCTGCAAGGATTGCTTAGTAGCAGGGATAAAATAGACTGCTGAATTGTTTCCCTGTGTGAGCTTTGAACCTAAATCTCTGCCTTGCAGTCGCAGTACTGCACAGTTTTTAACATTTTGAGTCTGTTGAACTGTGCCAGGCTGTAAATTGAACTGAGCATCTGGAACTGTTTGATCTATGAATTGCCTGGAAAAAAGGTCACTTGTGCAGGGTTTGAGACTGTCTAGGAACCCAGCTGTGTTTTGTGTCAAGTCGGAAGCTGCAGACCCCATGGATTTGCAGGGAGTGTTTAGCCTCTCCAGACATCCTGGAATGATGAGAGCCCAGAAGAGGTGAAGACAATGAAAGGCCAGAAGAGGTGACGACATCAAGAGGCCTGTCAGGTGAAAACACAAAAGACCTTGGAGTCGAAGCTGTGAAAGGCTTGACAGGTGAAGGTCCAGTTTGCTGCACATCCCTGTCCAGCTGCTGTGGTGCACCACTAATCACTGCTGACACCAAATGGTATAGTTGAACTGAGTTTCCTGCACCCCTTAAGCTCCAAACTGTTAGTACCTCTGAGCTGCGGCTCTGAGGATCCTTCTTGCATTTAGCTAGCTAGCTAGAAAGGTGGTAAAGGGGGTGAAGTCCTTTGCAGGACTGTGAAACCTGCAAGATATGCCCAGACAGAAGAGTGGAAGCTTACTGTTTGCTTATTTGGTGGGCCCCCCTTCAAAGTTTACCAGTTTATGCTTAAGACTGTTTTGTCCTGTGCCCCAAAGAATTCAGTGTACCTACTTGGCATCTACTGGTTGGCCACAAACACCATGGTAATGTACCCACCATAACCAACTGACTGTGACTACCAATACTGCTGCTGGGAAAAAGTTGGGTGCACCCTTGTGTGCCAAAAAATTGTTGTGATTTTGATATTTTTTCCCTCTTTACCCCTCCGTATAATAAACCTGAAGTTAGTTTATGTTACAACTTGGTATTGCTGGTTATTGTGTAGAGTGTACTAGTGTGGGGGAGATACTTTGGGGGCAGTTATTGTATTTTCCTGGGGAGAGATAACCTTGTGTTTTACTCATCAGGTACCCCATATAACTACTCCAGGTGGTGGCACCGCACCATTCTACTCCAGTTTAGCAGGCTAATTAGGGAACCCAGGCTGGCCCCCTCAGAAGTGAGTGCAGTGTGGATCCCAAGGTCCCCAGAACACCCAGGTGGTAAGCCAAAGGGCTATTAAATGTTCAATTGCACAAATTTGCAAGTGCATTCTTCTGTTGACTCCATTTGACTTTGTTCTTGGGGTCCAATATACAGAACTTGCTGTGGCATGTTGAGAAAAATCTGGTTAAATATCTCCAGTTGTGGATTACCTTACGGGTGATACAGTGTCATTTTGGATTTGAATATGCTCCAGAGGGATAACAGTTTCTTCACTAAGTGACTTTTAGAATTTTAACCCTGATCCATGTGGATCTTTTAAGGTTCCCCATGGCGCACAATTAGTTTTTCCATTAGGATCTTTTTGACTGTAATTGTATTTTGGTGCTTGGTAGGATATGTCTGGGCAGTATCACATCATAAGAATGATCCAAAATGAGTGACTAGAAATATAGAGACTCATTTTGGGTGCTTTTATTGTGGGCTACCCTGCAGAATAGCGACGGTATGGGATAGCAACCAGGGGGAAGAGTGAACAGAAGAGAGGAATAGGGAGGAGAAGGGGAGGGGAGGAACAGGGAGGGGGTCTTCAGGCACTGGTGTACCTGCTGCCACCAAGCTAGCCATGTGGCATGGTGGTGTGGGTGGCTAGCTCTGGCAGAGCAGGCACTGGGTTTGAGACCAGGAGCGGGTTACATTTTGCCTCAGCTGCAAGCTGCGGCACTTAATTTTTTGTGAGATCTAGATTTTGCATCCTCCCTGACATGCACCCCCCTGGAGTTGACAATCCTAATTCAGGGAGGGGGGTGTGAGGAGGCACAGCCCCCCCCCACAAAAACACTTTTTTTTACATCTGGAAGTCAGGTTGCCTTAAAGTGTATATCACTGATTTGCTTTTTGGCCATGTACATTCACCATAATAGCGATCGCTGTTTTGCGGTTCACTATTATGACATAGAACCATCTGGGCATACCTTGAAAAATGTTTCAGTACCTCTAGGATATGGACAACATTTATTGAGTTGAGTTCTAGACTGAGGAAGTTAATACACATCAGCTCCATAGGTGCACTGGTAACATTTACAAAATGAGTGGCCCTCTATGATAAGGTTTTGCTCTGCACAAATTCTGTATACTACACTGCCCACAGTAGTGCTCTTTGTGGCCAACAGAAGTGAGCTCAGGTTAGTCCAGTGTTCTCCACTTCCCAGATATCCCACCACATCTTGCAAAATATCCATTCTGATCCTCTCAAACTTTTCAGGCAGTAGCAGTTTCTGCCTGAGAAGCCTGTGTGTTCCTTGTATGTCTCTGTAGAGCAGAATATTTTAACTTCAGTCTGGGCCACTCTCGATGACAACTGAGTCTCCATTCAGGGGTATTTCTTGTTTTGCATCCCAACCATTTTGGATGGCAGCTCTTATATCCTGTAAACTGTGATCAAACCTCTGTTCATACACTAAGTCATGCTGGCTTAACTGTGACAGTGCCATTCAATCCAGAGCTGTGAAGCTATAAGTGACAGAGAGGAAACATTCACTAGAGGTTCCCAAGCTGTCTGCAAGACAATTAGGTTAGGCAGGTGATGGCTTTAAAGCCGCATCAGGTGCTGCCACACTGAAGGTACTAAACCCTGTGTGATGAACCTACATTCACATGAAAGGACACTACAGATTTCTTAAATGTCCTGAATGACATAAAAGAGAAGAATACATATTAAGTGACTCCAGATATAGATTTATTCTATACTAATATCCCCCATGAAAGAGTACTAGAAGCTCTAACCTGTTTTTCTAAACTCTAAACCCAAGGATGCCCTCCCCCAACCACCTTTATCTCACAACTTATGGGGTTTGTACTTAAATTTAATGTAGTCACCTTTTTGATGTTTTACCATTGGATCAATGGTACAGCCATGGGGCAACATTTTCCCCCAGTATGGACAATTTATATGTGGGGCTGTGAAAGATGATACATGGACAGGATCCTGACAGGAATCCCTTGTTTAATAACCTCCTTCTTTGCACAGGTATATTGATGATGTGGTGGCTGTGTGGCATGGATCTAGTGAAACTGTGAGAATTAGGGAGGCAGTATAGTGCAGTGGTTTAAGGCTCTGAGCTGCAAATCTGGAGACCTGGGTTTGAATCCCACAGCCCCCACTTGCATACTGTGTGACTCTGAGCAAGTCACTTAACTTCCCTGTGCTCCCAAGTTGTACCTGTAAACACATTTTCAGCTTAGTGTGTCTCACCTGGTTAAACAATTGGAAAAAAAAAATGTTAAATACCTGCATTCCATAAATTCAGAACTTAAGCATTGGTGTGTGTGAACTCAAATAATATAACCTTTTTTGATCTTACCATCAATGGGGTTTAAACGTAATGTGGACACATACAGTTTTTGCAAGCAAACTGACATAATACAAAGTAATTTGTTAAAGAAGTGTGCTTATTTTAGTTAGAGTACTGGATCTGGGGGGCCAGAAGACAGAATATTTTAAAGGTATATGTGCAATAGATTGATTGTGTATTGGTAAGAGAAAGGAGTTTATGTTTGTGTATTGTATGTACAAAGAGAGATTGATGATTGTTTGAAATGAATGTATGAATTCACAGGCCATTGTTGAAAAAGGGTTATAACCCAACAATTTGTATCCTGTATAAAAATAAATGTTTTATCATCATCATCATTACTGATAGCTAGCGGCTGTCACCCATGCCACACAGTCACCAACACCCCTAAGGGCCAGTTCCCCAGGCTACAACATAATTGCAGCACTGGGGAAGGATTGGAGAAGAGTGCCAGTGCCAAGCACCCCACTAGTAGATTTCAGGAGAGAAGGTAAAGTTAGTACAAAATTGCACAGGTTAGGAAGTTTGCCAGATCCCAATGTAGGAATATGCTGTTACAAGGAGGTAGAAATTGTAGTGTAGAGTCTAAAGATTCAGTTTTGTCACTACCTGTTGAGTACCTGCAGGCTATGTAGAGAAAATAATAAAGAGCCTTGGCATGTTCTTAGTGATGATAGTGATTGGAAGATAATGCTCAGAAGTCCCCCAGAATATTTTACAGAAACCCCCAAATTCTTAAGGGCACATTGGTGTGCAGTAGACAGCAGAACTATAGTAGTGTGACATGGCTAAATACATAATGCTATCCTTGTTAGAGGTGCACTGTCTGCAGAGTTATTAACCCATGGAAAGCTTTTCAGAATCCTCACAATGGTCAAAAGTACAATATCTGAAATCTTACTATTTGTGATGCCACATGTGTTGTTTATTTGGCTATGTGTATCTACAGTGTTTTTTCTTTCAAAAAGAACAGTAATATATTTAAAATAAAAACAGGGGAACGCTGTAGAGCAATTTATAGAGGGGGCATAAAATATGCACCTGCATAACATATAGTTAACTCCAGGGCCCCAGAGGACCACAAGTTCAAGCTCATGGGACTTGAGAAAATCATCACCCTAAGTCCAAGAGGGGGCAACTTTGTTAATGTGATGTTGTGTGGGGAGGCCTTTTAAAAATATAGATTGGTTGAAGGAATGGCCAGGCTTTAATGAGAACCTGGCTTTAGCCCAAATTCTTAAATACGTTAGCATACAATAACGGGTGCCATGGAGACTTCTGTCCTCAAGCATTTACCCATTAGAGAGCTTCTAGTTAAAAATGGTAACTACACACATTTGAATATGGGGATAGCTGTTTTTTTTTTTTTTCACGATATATATTTTGACTCATAATCTAGGTATAGTAGCTGGACTTCAGATTTGCCTTGTGATAGTAGATGGGACATTGTTGATTATTTCAGCATCGCTGCTTTTGTTAAATAATTTTCATGTTTATCTTATAAGCTGTAGTATTGCCCATTTAATTATTGGGCTGTTTAAACAGTGTCATCATGTTAGTCCAACACCTTTGAAAAAGCGTTCACAATACAAAACATGTCAGGCAATTGGATCATTTTACATTTTTTTGAGTTTTGCCTGTGTCACTGCCTTGGCTTCCCTCATCTTTTTGCTGGCTAACTTTGTTTCCTCTAGGTATTTCTCATTATCCTTCTCCGTTTGACTTTCTTTGTTCTTTAAGATAGCCCTGCTTTTGGCTCTTACCACTGTCTTTACTT
This sequence comes from Neoceratodus forsteri, assembly GCA_016271365.2. NCBI lineage: Eukaryota > Metazoa > Chordata > Ceratodontiformes > Ceratodontidae > Neoceratodus > Neoceratodus forsteri. The sequence goes on along the minus strand of CM028132.1, from coordinate 856,598,066 downwards.
CTGCCATGAACCACATTGGACCCTTTGCCTTTTTTCCCTTTCATACCTTCCCCATTCAGCTTCCTGCTGGCTACCAGTCTCTCATTGCTTATAAAGTGCTTTGTGATACAATGAATATGAAACATGCTATATAATTTCTAATTCTTCCAATATTTAAAGCTAGAACAATTATTGTGATACTTGCTTTTCTTACACATGTGGAGAATATCATAAGAATGGCTTGCTCTCACTGCGTTTTTGATTTTTAAAACTGCACAGATTCTGACAATTCTTATGTCTCTCAAACAATTGTTGCTCAGTGAAAACTATTTTTGTTATACAGGCCTGATATCATAGAGCTGAGGGAAGGTGCCTTTGGATCTTCCCTGCAGATGAAGAGCTAAATTTAAAACAGACTCCTACAAGTTCTGTGATGTTGACAAAAGGAAGGAAATGACAAGAATCAGAGTGACAGCTAAAACCAAAAGAATGAATTCTGCTTCAAACATGGGTTGTTCTAAAAGCTCAACAAGTTCTGATATTTTTGTGAACATAATAGACGATATTGCCCTAGAAATCACTGGTACACAGGTCAAGATAAGTGAGTCGAAATCTGTGACTATATTTATATATCTCCTCTCTGTTTTATTTTTGCCAACCTTTGAGGATAAATGGTTTAAATATAATTGATACTACGGCCCGGATATTCAAACTGCACCATAAAGTATCACAATAGCAGGAGCAGGCGCAAGTGCAGTGCGCCCATGAGCAACACTTGCGATATTCAAACACAGCACAGGCCAAGGTGCTCTTGTGCAATACAACTGAATATCATGCCAACTGTGCCATGGTGCAACCAGGGATGCACAGTGGAGCAGGGTAGTAGCACAGTAGCACAACCAGGGATGCACAGGGACAGGATGCAGGGGTGCGCCACTCATGGAAGACATGGGCAGAGGAGCACACAGCAGACCAGACAGCACCCCCCTCACCCCATGAACTGCACAACCTGTGGTGAGCTGAATGAACCACCAGCCCATGAACACCAGCACCGAAACCACAGCTGGGGCACGGTGCCCCAGCACACCCCCTGGCAAGCAGTGACCGCAATACAAGGAGGGCTGGCCACCCAGTGCCACCCCATCCCACCAATGCAGAGCACACCCTGCACAGTGATCCCCAGACACCCTGCCCAGGAGCAGTGCCCAACAGTGCATGGCACCGAATGCTTGCCACCACCCCCACTGTGACAATCAACCCTGTGCACCATGGAACCATGCATGGCAGCCCCACCATGCGCACCCTGCAGTGGGTAGCACCAGCCACCGACGCAACTGCAGGCACAGTACCACCCTGCATGGCCCCCCTGTGGCACAGCAGAGAGGTCGACCCTGCATCGGTACCCAAGGGACCACACATGTGACAGGGCCTGCCCTGGACCCCACCACCAGCAGGACAGCACCCTGCACACCCACCCAGGTACACACCCTGTCCCAGCACTGGCCCCAACAGCCAGCACAGACACCCAAAGTGGTGCATGGAGGCATGTGCCACACAGGATGTAACTCAGGGCATGGACAAACACCCACCCAGACCCAAGGGCACCCCAACACAGGGACACAATAGTGGGGCAACAAATTCCACTGGTGTGTGACCACTGATCCTGTGTACCCATGGCCAGCAACCCACCATGGCACAGGTGTACCAGCCATCCTGCGCATGCACCATGAAGCCATCCACCACCAGCATGCAGCCAGAGCACAAGTGACAGACATCAGAGCACAGACCCCACAACAGACACCAGTGACAGCATGGAGGGGGGACAACAACAGCATAGGCCACAGTGCCACCCGAAGCAGACATGCACCATACCGGTGACAGGAGGCAAGCCGCCATTGCACCAGGGCCAGAGGGTGGCCAGCATGGACAGCCACCACTGACATGCCAGCAGACCGTGCATACCACAGACATGCAAGGGTGTCAGCCACATGGGCCATGGACATACTGACAGGGGTGCCATGGACACAGTGCATGCACCAGGGACCACTGCACACAGGCATCCAGTGCACAGGGAGCAGCATACATATCACAGACAGGGACTGAGTCCCCCACCCACACCATAGGCGGGTCCCTGGCGAACACACACACACCCAAGCCTGCACCACCCCTGATGCCATGCACATAACTGCAGCCAAGCATCATTAGCCCGCTTCAAATCAGAGACCACCACAGTTGTCATAACAAAATGTATGTAATAAAGATGTGAGAAATACAAAACATATATACAACTATTTACAATGGGGGGGAAGGGCCACAAACCAGGTGGGGGTGGGCATAGGGCAAGGGTGAACAACTGGGAGAGGGATGAAGGGGTGTGAGGGTTAGTCCAGAGGGGGAATACAAAACAGAGGCATAGTGGGCCTAGAGCTGACCCCTCTCCCCATTTCTGTCCCTGTGTGTTCTTCGGTGCCGCCATCCTCCGCCCTGATCCAGTCTTTGCAGGAGCTCGAGGGTGGCCCTTATGAGCTGCAGCAGCTCCTGCACACTCCTTTCAGGCACTGTCCAGCATTCTCCACCTAGGACAAGGGAGCAGAGTCATTATGCGTGACTGGCCAGACCCCTGCAGCCCACTCATTGAGCACGGCATACAGCCATGGGCCACGCCCCTGTGATGGCATGTGACCACCCACAGTGACCATGCCCACATGACCTGCCTACCCAGGCATCCACAGCCATGTGGAACACTGCACACACCCACTGCCCATGTCCCGCACAGCACCACCATGGCCGTACAGTGACATGGCTATGCAGTGCGAAGGCAGTGGCACAGCCATGTACCCAGTGTATGCACGGACCACCTGTGATGCCCACCCACACATGCAGTGCCACAGGACAGTGCTGAGTGCACCATGTAGCGTGCACAGCAGTGGGGCCAAGTGCCGGTGGCCATGCCCCACTGCAATCCCTGCAACACAGCATGCACAGATGTAAGGGGAAAAACTGCACTCACCCGCATCCAGGCCAGCTGGGTGCTGCTGGCCCATGGCCCCTCCACCACGTCTCTGCTGCTTCTGCAGCACACCCACCCTGTCCTGCTCCTGCTGGGAATGGGCCTGCCCCACCCTATGGCACTCCTCCGGGCCTAGGGTGCAAACATGGAGAGGGAAACATCAGCACAAACCAGTAGCAAAGACTCCCTCTGGTGTGTTCGTGCCCACACAGCCCAGCCATGACACCCCCCCACCACCACCACTGCCCCCACTAGATGGACCCCACCCTCCTGTGGGGTGGACACATGCACAGCACGATGGACGGACGCTACCAGTGTATAGATGGAGCACCTACCTGGCCATGGCATGGCACCTTACCAGGCACGTGCCTGCAGACACCTCAGTCTGTCAGGGTCCCTCCACCATAGGTCGCCATACATGTGGCGACACTGCTCAGCAGACCTGGTGATCCTGGTGGCCTCCTCCAGGCCATCAGCCACCTCCTCCCACACAGCATTGTGTGGCCTGTCCAGTGGATCCTGGCCAAACAGGGTCCCAGCATGGGGCTCAACAATGGCCACTAGGTTGGCCAGCTCTATTGCGCTCCACTGCTGTGCCCTCCTCCGTGCCATCATGCAGTGTGTATCACTTTCAAAATGGCACTCTGTAGCGCACGTGCCCCACGTGTGGAGGCAGTGTGGTACTGCGCTGCCAGACCCCTTCGCACTGTCACCGAACTGCTTGATAAGGGTGCACCCATGTGGATGCATGGTGCCTAAGGGGCAAAGGTTGACTGCAGGATCAAGGGTCTGTCTACGCACGGAGCGACACAGTGCTATTGGTACGCCCTGCATGTAACGTGGTAGGGTGCCTGTGTGTGATGCCCTGCAGTGGCCTACCGCACTGTGGCTCCATGGCGCCTACAGCGCACCAGGGCATGAGCACCACATGGGCGATCAGTGCACTAGCACCACAGGCACAGTGGTGGCCGTGCCCTGCACTGCCTCCTGTGCACAGCACATCAGCAGCACCGCACGCATCAGTGTCAGCACCCCAGGCATGTGCCATGCGGTGTCGATTGCGCACGTCACAGAGCTGCACCATAGCCTGAGCACGCGCAACAACATTGCGCAAGGTGAAACAGCATGATATTCAGCCAGCATATGCAAATCAGCTTATCAGCCATTCCACCACGCAACTACTGCATTAGCATCCACTTACAGTTGCGCCTCACCTCATTTGCATGTGTTGCGCTGTATAAATGCGACATGGTGCTGTAGAGGACATAGTTTGGTATTGTAGTCTATTGTGGTGGGTTGCATGCTGTTTGGATGTGGGGACTGTGGTTTGTGAGGGCTGAATGGGACTGCACAGTCAAAGGTAACACCTGTCATTCCCACAGGCTCGATCATGACCGAACGTGAGGATGAAGAGGAACACAGATGGGGGAGAAGGAGGAGGCCCAACTTCACCCGGGCTGAATCAAATGCCCTGTTTGAGGCATATCTCAACAGGGAACCGCTGCTCAGTGGACAGCAGGGAATGCCACAGGCCTGTGCTGTGGCGTGGTGTGAGGTGGCATGTGCCATGAACCAGCATGGCAGCCACCAGCAGTCCATGCAGGAGTGTAAGAAGAAGGTTGGCATGGACAGGAGGAGGATCAAGGATAAGGTGGCTGCCATCAGGACTGCATGTGCTGCCACCTGTGAGGGCCAGCCGGATGTGCCATGCCTGACGCCACAGGAGGAGTGGGTGGCTGGCAGCATGCAGCGTTGTGCCATCGAGCGCATTCCTAGTGGTGGCTTCAAGATGGGTGGCAGCCCATCACTGCATGTAGGTCCTGTGTTGTCACTGTGTTGGTGGTGGTGGGAATGCCACCAGGCAGGGCGGAGCCACTAAAGCTAATGTGTTCCCTTACAGCTCCTGAGCATCTACATGCATCAGTGGTGGTGGGTGTGTCCACCGAGGGTGATGCCCTGGACATGAAGGATCACCCATCCACCTCCACAGGTGTCCAAGGGACCAGACCAGTGCATACCTGCATGTCTGGACTGAAGAGGGTGGTGCAGGTGCGGACGAGGCCCTGCCTGTGTCCCAGCATGACAGCACCCATGGTCTCCAGCATGCTGGGACACAGACTGTGCCAGATCTAGCACCGATGATGATGGACCACACGTCCTGGACAGTGATACATGTGGGATGCAGGATGGTCCCACAGCAGGCAATGGCATGGGCATTGCTGTGGGTCATGCCAACATGGAAGCCTGTGTAACAACACAGTCCCAGCCTGTGCCTGTATGCCCCACTGGGGCAGCACTGGTGTGCGTCCAGGGTGGTGGAGCTGTTGCAGCCACTGCAGCGGCGCTGGTGAGCCCTGGCAATTGGCAACTGGAGGGGCAGTGCCAGCAGTCAGCCAATGGCGACAGGGGGGCAGTGTCGGGGGTGGTGGCCATGCACCACGTGTGGACATGCCCCGGCATGGCTCTGGTGTGCAGTGCCCATCATCAAGAGGTGCTGGCCAGCAGGGCCAGGATCACCACGAGGGACAGCATGCCGGACCAGCGGATGACCTCATTGACGAGCACAGCCATCTACTCCAGGCTTCAGTAGATCAGCAGATGCGGCTTGTGACTGCGGTGAATACACTCAGTGCGGTTCTGCGGCAGGCAGAGGAGCAGCGCAGCAGAGACCATGGTCTGCTCCTGGCAGAGATGGCCCGGCAGCAGGCAGATGTGACCACTGCCATTGACAGGCAGACCAATGCATTCACAGTTGTCATGGCCACATTGGGCACCCAGTTCAGTGCCCATCCACTGCAGACACCACGCAGTGTCATGTCCATCCCCCATTCCCAGTGCCGTGTGACACCTGCTATGTCGACACCGGGTTCAGCTGTGGGCATATCGAGCACGTCTGGCACAGGCATGTTCGGCGTTCACACATCATCACCCCTTGGGGACAGTCAGTGCCACCCCATGAGGCCAATGGTCAGCCTGGCATGGCTGGCAGGTCTCAGCAGGGCCGCCCACGCATCCGTGGTGGCTGTGGCACTGTGCCGCATGACTGACCTGTCTCCCTCCATGGCCACTGTCTGCCGCTGCCCTGTGTGCAATGTGGTGTGCATCACGCGACACATGGGTGAGGTACCCAGCCTTGCACACACACGGTCCCTGTGCACAACCTCCCGGCTGCTGGCCACTGCGGCATGTGCATGCAGATGCCTGCGTTGCGCTGTCTGCCAGTGTGAAACAGTGCCCAGCATCTGAGGCACGCACAGTGATGGCCACTGGGCATGGTCATGTGTGGACCTGTGTGGGGGTAGGGGTGGCAATTGGGATTGGTGTGCCGTCTACCCCTTGTGCATGTCTTGTGGTGTGTGTGTGCACGTGTCGTGTTTGGGCCTGCCCATCCCTGATGCTATGTGCGGTGCCACACTCAGACCCATTCCCTTACCGGCATCTGCCACTGGTGTTCTTCCCTGCCTGTGGGCTGTGCCCTTGCCATTGGTGGTTGCATATGGCCCCGTAACCTACCTGTGTTGACCAAAGTGCTCTTCTGTAATGGTGTCCCGGTGCAGCTGTGACATCTGGATCAGGTGGGGGTCTCTTCACTCGGGGGTGGCTGCCCATCACCGGCTGGACCGGCATCCTCATCGTCCCCACCGCTGTCCCCCTCTTCAACCTCTATGGCTATCCCACAGTCATTGGCCATGTTGTGCATGATGCAGCAGGCCAGGAATAGCCCACAGGCCTTTGAGGGGCTGTACTGTAGGGCACCGCCAGATATGTCCGGGTACCAGAACCGTGCCTTTAGCATCCCAAACACCTGCTCGATGACATTCCATGTTGTGGCATGTGCATCATTGTACCATAGCTGCAATGGGGTCGTGGGGTGCCGGTATGGTGTGAGCAGCCAGGGACATAGTGGGTAGCCACTGTCACCTGTGTGTAGAGGGCAGATATTAGTATGATGGTCTGCGTCATTTTGCCATGGGCCAACAAGGCTGGTACCCATGGGACCTCTGACTATGCACCCCCCCCATGTCTCCTCATGTCATCCTTCGTGATATGCATACTCACCCACTAGATGGCCAGTGGGGATGTCCCCACTCTCAAACCTGTGGCACAGTGCAGACTGGTGCCAGATGAAGGCATCATGTGCTCCCCCAGGGTGCATGGCACAGACATTGGTAATGCGCCCCCTGGCATCGCACACCACCTGGCAGTTGATGCTTGCATACCCCTTCCGGTTCATGTATGACACTCCATCTGGGCCAGGTGGCATGCGGATGGCCACATGGGTGCAGTCAATGGCCCATGAGCATGCCAGGCAACTGTACTACCCTGTGGAACTCTTGTATGTGTGCTGTGCGCTCCACCTATGTGCTGGGAAAAAGGATGTACTCTGCAGCATGTGACAGCAGCGCGCTGAGGAATTGTGTGAGTAGGCATAACATGGCTGACTGGGTTATGCCTGTCATGTTCCCTATTGGTCTCTGAAAGGTGCCCATGGTGAGCAGGCACATGACGGCTGTCACCTTCATCTCCACTGACAGAGCATGGCTCCGTCGTGCCTGCATCTCATCACTGCACAGCTCACACAGCTGCCTCAGGATCACCCAGTTCAGGTGGTACTGGCCCACAATCTCTGTGTCAGAGAAGTGTTCAAAGCTGGTGCAGACTCAGTACTGTCTGTTCTGGGCATACCGCTGACGGGCCCTTCCGCGGCTGCGCCCCCTAAGCCTGTCTTCTCACACCCCTCATTACCGCCTTCATCTGGAAGGTGGCACTGGCCATGTCCCTGGCTGGTGTCCCCCCCCAGCGGCTGTTATCCCATTCCTCCCGCTGTCCATTTCTGATGCTCCCCCTGCACTGGGTACACCTCCAACCTTTGGCTGTGGCTGTCCTGCCTCCTGCCACCGCCCTTGGTCCAATGTGGCACTCCACTGAATTTCCTGCACAGTGGCACAGGCTCCCCACTCCTACCCTGTTTCTGGCTCAGTTCAGGTGGGCCCTGTCCCACTCCTGCCCAGTCCTGCTCACTGCTACCCTCTGTACTGCCCCTGTGTCTGTCACCATGCTCCCACCTGTGGCTTCCCTTTGCGTTCTTGTGCCCCTCTCTTGCTCCCTTTTATTTTGGATCATTTCCGCTGTCACGTGACTTCCACTAGTTCCCCTATTGCGCACGGCGCATGCTGTTGAATATCGCACTGCACATGTTATTCATGGTTCCGCCCCCTACGATTGCGCATGCATTCATTACTATTGCAATCTGGCACATTTCTACTTGCGCAGTGCAGCCACCTCCTGCTGAATATCACACAATGGTGCATTTCCGTACTTGCGCTGATGCATCCCTGTTACGCATGGCACAACCCTTTTGAATGTCCGGTCCTATATGCTTAACTAGATACTAAATTTATTATCTATGTGGATGATGAGCAGTACCTTATTGGATTTGATTATTCTTACCTGATACTACAGTGACTGTTATATCTAAAAATTCACTTTGAAAAAATGTTGAAATAAATAAGGAAATGTATTTATCGCTGTTCTTACTGCACCTCTCTCAACTTAATGATGTTATTTTAAGCATGTACAGTATCTTCTGTCTTAGTTTTTTTATTTTTTTATTTATAAGATCAATTTCCCTGAGGTGCTACTGCGACCTGTGCTTAAATATGAATCATTTAAATATTTTCTTATTTCCGTGTGAGTTAAATTTCTTAAATTATGGTTGACAATCTATGTTTTTTGTGAGTATGTATTGATATTCCTATAGATTTGTTGTATTAAAAGTCAATAAAGAGGACGTTCCAAAGAGTAAAAATTTGGGGGCAAGAAGGCTGACTAGGCAGCTGCTTTGTCGAGTAAGCTCCTGCAGAGTCTATGTGGCATTTTGTTTTCAACTGCGGCACCTCACTTATTTAAAATTACAGCAGCAGCATGACTGAGAAGAGAAAAATGGAGTCTTCCATCGCAAGTGAAAGATTTACACCACTGCATATTTGGCAGCTTAAAAACACTTTCAAGTCATCACAGAGCCCAAGTGGTAGCTAACAAGTTGATAGGACACCCAGCCCAACTTTTGTTTCTATGGCAACCACACTCATCACAGCTCAACAATGCCACTGATAAACCCTCACATGTAACAACAGCAAGTTGAACAGAATGTCTTCAAGAGTCATACCAGACCCTACTTTATGCCCATTTCTGCACTCTCTCACCTCAATGTATCTGTGGAACCTGATTTTGTTACTAGCAAAGTGATAAACTCTACATCTTGATCTTCTTTGGGGGCAGAACATGGGCAAATTCACTCCATTAAATATCCCCTGACTTAAAACAAGCCTTTGACCATAATTACCCTGCTACTCTTATTAACACTGCAGCTATGACCACAGTCTCTGTAGCAAACATAAATGCTCCATGGCTTCTGAAATTTCAGTTCCAGCATTTTTATGTTTGCTTGCATGCATATGCAAGAAACATAGTGCCACCATACAAGAATTCATAGGTATGTCTCCCTACTTCCAATACCCTGCTGCCTTTTGCAGACATGGCCCCACCATGCCAATGAATGTAAGAGCTGTCTACGACAGTGTTTGCAAATGCAGCAGCATTCAGTTGAAAGAAGGAGCTGCAGCGTGTAGGCAATTTGCATACTGCCATCGTCGGTAGTATGCAAAGTGCCTCCATGTTGGCACTGCAGTGTAAGAGCTGTCATAGACAGCTCCACCTCCCCAACAAGTAGCACGCTGGAAGCCCACCCCAGCATGCTCATGTGCTCCCCCCCCTACACACAGTATGACTGATGGGGGTGCCCAATCCCCTGTCGGCTTCAGTGCACCCCAAAACAGCATTCAAGGTGCCACGCTGGGAGCCCACTCCAGTGTGGCAAACATCCATTTGGTGGCCCCCAAACACACTTCCAGGTGCCATGCTGGGAGCCAACCCCAGCGTGGCAAAGCTCTCTATGGCCAACGAGGGTGATCAATCCCCCGTCGGCTCTGCTGGCCCCCCAAAAAACTTGCAGCTGCCACGCTGGGAGCCCACCCCAGCATGGCAAACATTCTGCGTCATCTTCCTATAAGAAAAAAGAAACCTAGAAAGAAAGAACGGTCCCACACTGACTGTCTTGACCCCTCTCTCCTACCTGTGCCCACCCTCTGTGCACCCTGCCTCCACCCACCCCACCCTTACCCCATACTTACCTCCAGAGTCTGGTGCAATGATCTTCAGTGGACCGGGAACATGTCTGCACTCTTCAAAGCCAACCGCAAACTGAGGAAATGCTGGTAAGCTGTATAATGGAATAAATAGGGTTTTTTCAACTTTGATGTATATCTCAGGCATTTTTTTGAATTGTTTCACAAATTTTCAACATGGGGTTTTGGGACCCCACCTCATGAATTCTGTCACTGTCATTTTGTTAACTGGCCCTGAAGGTGATTTTGCTGTCACTGCATGAAACCACCTTTCAGGACCGATCTACAAAACAACAGTGTCCCTGGTCGTGAGTAGGCCCCAAAACCCTATATTTAAATTAAAGAAATTCCCAAAAAATTACTGTTTTATGAGCATGTGTTGCACAGTTCCTACACACACTCGTAAGTTCACGACTTTTTAATATTTGTACTCCAGATTTTCAACATTGCCATTTTACCACACCTCCTTATGAGCAGTACAGCTGTCATTTTTCACATCTCACCCAAAATGTGTTTTCGGGCATGTAGCGCACAATGGCGCAGTCAGTGTGTGAAATCAATGTTTGGACAGATTAAGTAAATCACAGTGACACTGTTCATGAGAAGAGGTCTTAAAATGGTTATGTTGAAAATTTTGGGAAGAAATTCCCAAAAATGACTGTTTTACAAGCGTGCGTTGCGAAGTTACTACGCAAGCTCGTACATTCACAAATGTTTTATATTTGCACTCCAGATTTTCAACATTGCCATTTTACCACACATCCTTATGAGCAGTACAGCTGTCATTTTTCACATCTCACCCAAAATGTGTTTCCGCATATGTAGCGCACAATGGCGCAGTCGGTGTGTGCAATCAATGTTTGGGACAGATTAAGAAAATCACAGTGACACTGTTCATGAGCAGAGGTCTTAAAGTGGCTATGTTGAAAATTTGGCAAAAAAATTCCCAACAATGACTGTTTTATGAGCCTGCGTTGCGCAGTTCCTATGCACACTCGTTAGTTTGCAAATTTTTAGTATTTGCACTCCAGATTTTCAACATTGCCATTTTACCACACCTCCTTATGAGCAGTACAGCTGTCATTTTTCACATCTCCCCCAAAATGTGTTTCTGTGCATGTAGCGCACAGTGTGTGGGAAATTCTATATTGCACTAGATATCTGCAACAATGTGCACTTTTGCTCAATTCTGTGGGAGGTGAAACTAACTACCCTTGGTAATTGCTTTTTATTTACATATTTATTTAGTGTTTAACCAAGAAGGGGCTTGCAAACTCTGTTTATCTTGTGAGTAACTTCAGAAGGATTTAAATACTGCATTTGGGTAGACCCTTGGAGGTAGCTAGATTGTCTACTAGGATTTTCTGACAGTTAAACTATTTTTAAATAAATTACAGGTGGCTGAGGAGTGAATAAGGAGCTTGCAAACTCTGCTTATCTTGGTAGTAACTTCACAAGGGTTTGAATACTGCATTTTGGTTGTCCCTTGGAGGTAGCTGGATTGACTACTAGGATTTTGGGACAGAAACTATTTTTAAATAATTTACTGGTGCATAGGATTTTGTGATAGTTAAATTATTTTTAAATAAGTTACTGTGGTTAAGGAGTTGTCATAGCAAAACCTGCAGTGTGAATTGAAACACAGACAGCCTCAGGCACAGGAAATTGTTTACTTCATTGTTTTCAGACCACAAAGTGTTGTATTGGCTCAGGAAAGGTTGCATCATAACCATTGTCAACCAATTGCCCTGGGAGGAGCCTTCCAGACTTGATCAGATTACTATAAACTACTGGTGGCTACAATATTTAGAGACACAAAGCACATCTTCTTGACCTGGAAGGAGACTACTTATCTATTCAGCTGTGAGCTGTGTGGGAAATTCTATATTGCACTAGATATCTGCAACAACATGCACTTTTGCTCAATTCTGTGGGAGGTGAAACTAACTACCCTTGGTAATTGCTTTTTATTTACATATTTATTTAGCGTTTAACCAAGAAGAGGCTTGCAAACTCCATTTTTCTTGTGAGTAACTTCAGAAGGATTCACATACTGCAGTTGGGTAGACCCTTGGAGGTAGCTAGATTGTCTACTAGGATTTTCTGACAGTTAAACTATTTTTAAATAAATTGCAGGTGGCTGAGGAGTTGAATAAGAAGCCTGTAAACTCTACTTATCTTGGAAGTAACTTCACAAGGGTTTGAATACTGCATTTTGATTGTCCCTTGGGGGGTAGCTGGATTGACTGTTAGGATTTTGGGACAGAAACTATTTTTAAATAATTTACTGGTGCATAGGATTTTGTGATAGTTAAACTATTTTTAAATAAATTACTGGAGGTTAGTTGAATTATTATAAAGGGCAGTACTCACCAGGGTGGTGGAGCAGTGGTGTATTTGATTGTTTCTAACAGTCACCTATGGTTGTGGATTACCCACCCCCCTTCCCCACACCCCACACCCCAGGCATGGCATTTCCTTTATAGCCAAAGTTCTGACATCACTTCCTCAACAGGTCTTGGGGCAGAACTGTCATATTCTTAATAATCCAGCACAGTGCATAAAGGGTAAGTACACACCACAAAAAAAAAATATATATATATATATTGGAGAGGGACATGTGGGGAGTGGTGCAATGCACTGGCTGTGGGGCAGCAGTTTTCTGGGTGACATTCTGGAAACTGCATTGCTGTCCTATTTGCAGGCAACTGTCAGCTCTGAGGGAGGAGGTTGCCCACCTCCAGGCTGAACTGGCAAGGACTAAGGAGGCCTCCCCCATGCAGAGAGCACCATTGTCACAACCACTGCCTCAGAGGTTGCCAAGTATGAAGAGCAGTTGGACCACAGTGGGTTCTGGAAGGGTGAGGGTGGTGGAACAGAGGTGAAGCCCCCTAGTTGTACCTCTACAAAAATCATACACCAGTCTGGCAGAGCAAGGTTCCTCTATGATGGCACCCTCAGTAGAGACCAAGAAGAATGCTGAGGACATCCACAAGGGAGACCCACAAAAGGGTGGCAAGGGACACCACAGGGGAAGGAAACAGCTTCTGATAGGGGACTCAATTGTTAGGGGGTAGAACTGGGGAAGGGAGGGGAGAGGAGAGGGAAGTAAGGTGCCTACCTGGTGCCATGGCTTAGAGGGACAAGAAGCAAATCCTCAGGATTGCAGAAGCAGCATCACAGGAGAGGGAACTAGAGATCATTGTCCACCTTGGGACAAATGACCTAGCTAGGCATGGAATCAGCGCAGTTCAGGATGAATTTGTGGAGTTGGGGAGGGGCCTCTGGCAGGTTGCAAGCACAGTTATCTTCTCAGAGCTGCAGCCAGTCCATGACAGGGGTGAGGCTAGGGTAATGCACACCATGCAGTTTAATGAATGGTTGCAAAACTGGTGCAGAGCACAGGGCTTTGGCTTCACTGGGGACTGGGGGTATACCCGGAGAGATGAAGGTCTATACTGGTACAATGGTCTGCATCTGTCCACAAAGGGCAACAAGCTCCTAAGTGACAGGTTTAAATGCTTCCTTGGCAAGCTTTTAAACTAGCCAAGGGGTGGAGGTGCTGATAAGAGGCAGGAAATTTAAAGCCTCCCCCCACAAAACATGGCAGGTAGTAAGGTAAACACTGAGGTACAGAGCTCAACAGAGGGCAGGACAGGGGTAAATGGAAAAATAGACAAGGGCAATAAGAGCAGGGATGGGGGAAAAAAGGATAAAACCCAACATTAAATGGAGGGCAATGAGCACCAATGCCCATAGTCTGGGAAACAAGCTTCCTGAGCTAGTAGCCCTGATGGAAGATGAACAATTGGATATTGTGGCAGTCACAGAAACATGGTACATGGAGAACCATGACTGGGATGTCAACATACTGGGGTACACAGTCTACAGAAGGGACTGGGAGGGTAAAAGAGGAGGTGGAGTAGATTTATACATAAGGGAAGGGAAAGGAAGGGATCAAAGCTACAGAACTAAAAAGTAAAGGGGGAGGACAAGAGGCACTCTGTGTCACCTTGGAGACAGGGAATGGCATCACAATCCGCACAGGGGTTGTATACTGACCCCCGTCTCAAGGGGAGGAAATGGACAAGAAAATGATAGAGGACATTCTCAAAATGGTTGAAAAAGGGGAGATACTGTTGATGGGGGACCTGAATATGCCAGATGTTAACTGGATGACATGTACTGCAGCCACATCCAAGAGCAGGGTCATTCTGGATGCCCTGCAGGGGCAGGCCTTAGACAGCTAGTGTTGGAACCCACTCAGGAGGGAGCAATACTAGACCTGGTACTCTCAAATGGAGAGGATCACAAATTTAGAAGTCAGTAGACATCTGGGAACAAGCGACCACTGCACAGTGTGCTTCACAATAAGCACAACCATGGAGACAAGCCATACAAAAACAAGGATACTGGACTTTAGAAGGGCTGACTTTGGCAAAGTGGGTGAATACCTGAGGAATGCACTAGCAAATGGCCAAAAAGGAGGGGTGGAAGAACAATAGAGAAAAATCAAAACTGCCATCATAGATACAACAAGCCTTTGTATGAAACAAATAAAGAAAACAAAGTGGAGTAAAAAGCCACTATAGTTCTCAAAAGAGGTGGCAGGGAAGGTTAAGGAGAAAAGGCTGCATTCAAACAGTATAAGGAATCACAGAAGGAGCATGACAGGGAACTGTATCAATTAAAGCAGAAAGAACTGGGGAAGGCAGTCAGAATAGCAAAGGCCCAAACCGAGGAAAAAATAGCCAACTCAGTTAAGAAGGGGGATAAAACCTTTTATAGGTACATTAGGGAGCATAGAAAGGTTAAGGGAGGAATAGTGAAGGAGGGGGAAGTGGGCAGAGGGAGACAATGAAAAGGCAGGGATACTGAATGAATACTTTGGCTCAGTATTCACAAAGGAAGATGAGGAGGAGTTACCTAAACCAGACAATAGAAGCACTCTGGGTAGGGGGGATGACACCAGTCCATTTACAAAAGAAAGAGACCTGAAAGAACTCCTAAAACACAAGGTGGACAAAGCAATGGGGCCTGATGGGATTCACCCCAGAATCCTAAAAGAACTAAGGGAGGACCTAGTGACACCACTGACCACACTTTTTAACAAATCATGGGAGGATGGGGTGGTACCTGAGGACTGGAGGAGGGCAGATGTGATTCACCGTCACAAAAGTGGGAGCAAGGCAGAAGCAGGAAACTACAGACCTGTAAGTTTGACCTCAGTGGTAGGGAAAATTATGGAATCACTTCTGAAAGAAAGAAAGAATTGTTGAGTACCTAGAGGCCAGCGGGGCACAGGAACCAAAGCAGCATGGATTCACAGCAGGAAGGTCATGTCAGATGAATCGAATTGATTTCTTTGACTGGGTGACCAAAGTAATAGACCAGGGAGGGGCTATGAATATGGCCTACCTAGACTTTATCAAGGCATTTGACACAGTCCCACACAAAAGATTAATAATCAAGTTAGCCAGCCTGGGAGTGGGTTCCAGGGTGGTAGCCTGGGTAGCAAACTGGCTGCACAACAGGACACAGAAGGTAATAGTGAATGGAACACATTCTGAAGAAAGGGGGGTTACTAGTGGAGTACCTCAGGGCTCAG
This sequence comes from Neoceratodus forsteri, assembly GCA_016271365.2. Lineage (NCBI taxonomy): Eukaryota > Metazoa > Chordata > Ceratodontiformes > Ceratodontidae > Neoceratodus > Neoceratodus forsteri. Next base: position 856,582,282 of record CM028132.1, on the reverse strand, counting down.
TACTGGGTCCAGTCCTCTTTAACATTTTTATAGGTGACATTGCAGTCTGGAGGGAAAGGTATGCCTCTTTGCAGATGACACAAAGATCTGCAACAGAGTTGATACACAAGGGGGTAGAAAGGATGAGAAGGGACTTGGCAAGGTTGGAGGAATGGTCAGACATATGGCAACTTAGATTCAATGCAAAGAAGTGCAAGTAATGCACCTGGGAAACAAAACCCAGGAGAAGAGTACACAACAGCAGGGAGGTACTAACAACAACAAAATGGAAAGGGACTTGGGGTAGTCATATCAGATGACCAAAAGTGGGTAAGCAATGTGAGAAGTCAGTAAGGAGAGCCAGGGGAATACTGGGATGCATAGGAAGGGGCATCACAAGTAGAAAAAGGGAAGTGGTTATCCCTCTGTACAGACAGTTGGTGAGACCCCATCTGGAATACTATGTGCAGTTTTGGAGACTCCATCTACGCAAGGACATAAACAGGGTGGAAGCAGTCCAGAGGAAGGCAACTAAAATGGTGCAGGGTCTGCATCAGAAACCATATGAAAAGAGACTGAGACAGCTTAATATATATACACTTGATGAAAGGAGGGATGGGGGGACATGATAGAAACTTTCAAGTACTTCAAGGGAATCAACAAAGTCCAGGAGGGTAGCATCTTTCAGAAAAAGAGATGTGTAAGAACAAAGGGGCACAATTTAAAGATAGAGGGGGGACGGCTCAGGGGTAATGTGAGGAATTTTTTTTCACAGAGAGAGTGGTGGATGCATGGAATCGCCTTCCTAGGGAGGTTGTTGGGTCTAAAACAGTGGGGGAATTCAAACATGCATGGGACAGACATAAGGCAATTGTAGTGGGGGTTGCAGGAAGTAGGCTGTTGGTTAACTAGAATCTGCAGCTTATCCAATAGGTTAGGGAAATGGGTAGACTGGGTGGGCCAAGAGGTCCTTATCTGCCGTCAAAGTCCTATGTTTATGCACAGTCGGTGTGTGAAATCAATGTTTGGGACAGATTAAGAAAATCACAGTGACACTGTTCATGAACAGAGGTCTTAAAATGGCTATGTTGAAAATTTGGTGACAAAAGTCCATAAAATGACTGTGTTACGAGTGAGCATTGCGCTGTTTCCACATACCCTCATAAGTTCATGAATTTGTAATATTTTCAGTCCAGATTTTCACCACTTGCATTTTTCCACACTTCCTTATGAACAGTACAGCTGTAATTTTTCACAACATGGCCGCAATGTGTTTTCACCCTTTCTGTGCAGGAATGCGTGGTCTCTGTGGGAAATCACTGTTTGGGACAAATTAAGAAAATCACAGTGACACTGTTCATGAACGGAGGTCCCAAAATGCCTATGTTGACTATCTGCTGTAAAAAAAAAAAAATACATTAAGCGGGTGCGTTGCTTGGTTCTACACACACACAGGACTACCACTTTTTACTATTTTCACTGCAGCTTTTCAACATTGCCATTTTTACACCTCCCCATGAACAGTACAGCTGTCATTTTCACATCCTGTTCAAAATGTGTTTTGCACCTGTGGTGCCAAATGCGTAGTCACTTTGCAAAATCAGCTTGGCTAATGAACTGATATTGCCACTGTTCAAAAGTGGGGGTCACAAAAAAACATGTTGAAAATTTGGAGTGAAAATACCAACGAACGCCTGAGGCATTAGGGTTTCCGATCATAATGCCCCACCCTGTAGAGACTGACAGGCATCAGGGGTGTGACTTGGGATTGTCGCCTGTAATGCTCATATCATTCCACCCCCACCCACACCCTGCAGCCAGTGAGAGGCATCGAGGTGTGCCTTGGACTTTTCGGCCCCAAAGTTCACCCCATTCTTCTATACTGCACCCATCTCACCATATTTCCTGATGGAATGGGGTGAGCATAAGAGCCAAACACCTGAGGCACTCTGTGACACTTGTCAGTGTCTGCAGGATAGGGTGTGGTGAAATGGCATGGCCGTTATGCCTGACGACCCAAAGGCACACCCCACCAATGCCAATGCCAGCAAGCAAACATTCGGCATTGACAAATGCTTATTCACTTTGCCACAGCTGGAACTAATGGAACTAACTGGAAACTACTAAAGAAAAAGCATAAATGATATACCAAGTTCAAAACAACACGTTCGTATGTTATATGGGAAAAAATATGAAACACTCTAAAAACAATGTAAAAATAAGATTAAAAAAATAAACAGTGAATGGAGAATATGATTGCTACTACTGCTAACAAGGATAACATGAAACAGTTTTATGGGTATGTGAATTCACTATGAAAATCAAACTCTGGGTTAGATTCCACTATGGTAGACAACAAGCTTATTACTGAACCAGAAGCTATGGCAAACAAATGCAATTCCTACTTTGGATCTGTGTTCTCAAAAAGTAAAGTCTACTTAGGGGATGTCTCCAGTAACATGGAAACTTATAATTTTTACAGAGGAAGACATTAGTGACAAAATAAATAAAATAAAAAATTCTTACTCAGCTGGACCAGATAAGAGTTTCAACATTTTTGGGGAAATGTTAACACCATGTATTGCCACCTCAATGAAAATACTATTCCAAACATCCTTAACTGATAAAGAAATCCCACTGGACTGGTTATCAGGAAATGTGATACCTGTACATAAAAAGGGAAATAGGGCTGACCACACCAACTATAGACCTATTAGCCTGACATCTGTGCCAGGGACGTTGATGGAATCATTACTTAAAGATATAATAAATTCTCACATAGACTGCAAAGGTCATTGAGATGCAGAACAGTATGAGTTTGTGTGCAGCAGGTCTTGTGTAACTAACTTATGTTTCTACGAAGAAATATCCATGGCACTGGATCGGAGGGGTATCCTGTCATATGCAATTTTAGTGACTCCAATATGAGCGACTCAAGTTGTGCCAACGGGATAGTGACTGTGCAGAAATAGCAATAGGAGGGGATAGCGAGCAAGGAGGGATGCGATGGCGAGGGCGACTGACAGGGGGAGCTGAAGAGCGATGCATGTGAAATACTGGAATCAAGCATGCTGCTGCTGAGCTGTTCACCTGGTGTGGTGGATAGAGTTATGGACTACAGTGGTGATGGTTCCAGGTTTGGGACTGCTTGTAGGGAAAAATGCTTTGAACATTATTGGCTGTTAGAATATTTTTTTTTATCCTGCTGTTCCCCGGCCAGATGGTGCCCCAGGCATGATATCCCCCCAGAAAACTGGTGCCCCCTCCCTTGTATAGGGGGTCCTCCCTTGCCAGGCTTGACCCCCTCTTCCATTCTTTCTGCTGTTTAGCCCTTGACCGCCCGCCCACAACTCATCACTGTGACCTCTATAGATACCTAGACCTGCCTTCTTTACATGATTGGAGAACAGCACACGGTGCAAGGTTAATATCGAACTGGACCCAGTCCCTCCCCCCTTACCTAGCAGCTACTCTAGCTACCCAAACTCCTCCAACTTACTCTCTCCGGAACACCAATGCCCGGCTACTCCAACTTCCTCATATGACCTCCACCAAAGGTCAGCTTGCTTTCAATTACCGCATGCCTCATGTATGGAACTCCCTCCCAGCTGAGCTCAGACACTCCACCTCCTCACAGCAGTTTAACCTTCTCCTCAAGCAGCATTTCATCTCCACCTGCACATGCAGCTAGCCCCCTATAGTAGCCATAAGCGTCAAATGTATGTTTGTTGTCTGTGCATTCGCTGTCATAGGAAATCCCTTTTACTGCTGAGGTAAGTGGCCCTGGTTTAGCTCCAAATCTGGCATTTTTACACTATTAGCTGCCCCCTGCCATGACATGTATTTGTACTCTGCAAATTTTTCATCAATATAATGTACTACTTCATGAATAGTTCTCTCCAATTTCCCCTTCCCAGGACGCATCTGGAATCGCGAGTTTGCAGTGCTCAGTATGCCTTCTTAGTAAAACTTTTAAATAAATAAATGTATATCTCTTTCCCCCAGTGTACACCCCCCCCCCAGAGTTGATTATATTAGTTTGCGTGGTGTGGAGGTGCAGCCCCGGCATTAAATGCTAAAAATGAATATTCTCCTGGTCAGCATCCTGGCAGTTGCTGAGGTGTTTTAGGGGATGATTTTACATTCGGTGAAATGTACTCACTCTTGTGTGAGTTGCTTTAGTAAAATCACCCTTATGACATGGAACCGATGGGGGAATGCCAGTGGATTACATATACCTGGATTTTGATAAGGCCTTTGACAAGGCCCCACATGGTGACATTGTACAAAGTTCATGTGATACAAAAACAGATCATAGAGTCATAGGATGGGTTGCAGGGTGGCTGAGGGGAAGAACCCAGAGAGTGTGTATAAATGGCTGCTACTCCACCCCAGTGCCAGTGACAAGTGGGGTACCACGGGGATCTGTATTGGGGCCTGTCTTATTCCGAATATTTGTGTCTAGTATGGGACATCAAACTGCCAACTGGCTAAGTAAACATGCCGATGATACAAAACTAGCAGGAATAGCGTGTAATGGGGCAATATAGCTGCTATACAAGAAGATCTGGATAACATCCAAAAATGGACCACCCAGAGAGGAATGAGTTTTAAATAGAAACATAGAAACATTGAAGTTGTTGGCAGATGGGGACCATACAATCCATCAAGTCTGCCCTTGGCTTCCTACCCCCCTACTTAGCTGCCTGCTTGTGTATCCCACAGTGTCTGTCCCATGCTCACTTGAATTCCCCCACTGTCTTGGCTCCCACCACCCCCTCCAGCAGGCTATTCCATGGTTCCACAATGTGCTCTATGAAGAAGAATTTCCTCATATTGTTTCTGAACTTTCATCCCTTAAGTCGAAGGTTGTGCCCTCTAGTCCTGCTGTAGTTCTTTACCTGAAAGAGGTTCTGCACATGTACCCTGTTATTGCCTTTAAGGTATTTGAATGTTTCTATCATGTCCCCATGATTTCTGTGTTGTTCTAGGGAGTATAATTTGAGGTCATCCAGTCTTGCCTTGTACGGTTTCTGATGCAAGCCCTGCAACATCTTTGTTATTCTTCTCTGTACCATCTCCAGCCTATCTATGTCATTCCTGGGGTGTAGCTTAGTACTCCAGGTATGGTCTGACCAGGGACCAGTACAGGGGCATGATTACTTCATGCCTTCTGCTCATGATGCCCCTCCCTATGCATCCCAGGATACCACTAGCCTTTAGTGCTGCCTTTTCACATTGTCTACTGACCTTGAGGTCATCTGATATGATCACCCATAGGTCTTGCTCCTGCCTGGTAGCCACCAGCTGCTCCCCTCTCATTGAGTACAGTTTCCCTGGATTATGCTTTTCCAGGTGCATGGCCTTGCATTTTTTGGCATTGAATTTCAATTGCTAGATCTTGGACCATTCCTTCAGTTTTTGGAGAACAGCTTCCATGCTTTACTGTCCCTCTGTTGTGTCTATCCTGTTGCCAATTTTGGTGTTATCTGCAAACAGGCATACCTTTCCCTCCAGTTCATCCACAGTATCACCGATGAATATGTTGAAGAGGATCAGCTCTAGAACTGAGCCCTGCAGGACCCTGCTAGTCACCCTCCCCTCCACAGAGTGCCATTTACTTATACTCTCTGAGTTCTCCCATGTAACCAGTTTTTGACCCAGTTTGTAACCTCAGGCCCAATTCCCATGTTCTCCAGTTTTTTGACTAGTCAAAAGCTTTGCTGAAGTCCAGGTAAACCATATCCACTGCCCCACTCTGATCCACTGTTTTGGTGACCCAGTTGAAAAATCAACCAGGTTTGTCTGACAGGACCTCCCTGATGTGAAACGGTGTTGATTTTTGTTGAGCTGACCAGTTTGCTCCAAAAAAGCTGTGATTCTTTCCATCAGCAGGGACTCCATCAGTTTTCCAATGACTGACATTAGACTAACCAGATGGTAGTTACCTGGCTGTTCCATGCTTCCACTCTTGTGGAGTGGTACTACTGTTGCACTTTTCCAGTCCTCCAACAGCTCCCCGCTCCTAAATGATTTGTTGAAGAGCACTGCTAAGGGAGCTGTCAATTCCCTTCCTACTTCTTTCAGTATTCTTGGGTGTATCCCATCTGGCCCCATAGCTTTATCTACCTTTAACTTGTCTATTTCCTCCAGGACCCTTTCCTCTGTGAAGGAACCCGTGTCTATTCCTTCAATCGGACAGTTCTTTATGCCTATTGTTGATCCGTTACCATCTGCTTCCTGTGTGAAGACTGAGCAGAAGTACTCTTTGAGTGCCTCTGCCTTCACCCAGTCTTGCTCTATGGTTTTTCTGTCTTTTTTTGAGATTCTAACAATGCCCCCTTTGGTCTTCCTTTTTTCATGTATGTACCTGGAGGTCAAAAGATCAAAAAGCTCAAACAACAAAATGTGATAGTGTTATTTTATCTTGGATAAATATAAGCATGCCAGTTCATGAGTTAGTAAAGAAATGTGGTAAATAAAGTAAAATTAAATGTGTACACATCAGAGTAAAGAGGAAGTTCAAAAGGTCAAAGACTCGAAGGGTATGAAAACATGGACTCTTTTAAGTTTAAGGCTATAAATCATATAAAAAAAACCAATCCCAGTGCAGATGTAGGATCCTTCTACAAAGAGAATACGGGCTGATTTTCTCACTAGGAGCTGTTTTTCCTAAAGGTCTAAATGATGCATGGGACATTTTACCCTTTCTATGAATTGACCTAAAATTTTCATATCCTTCGATTCTTTGACCTTTTGACAGTGGGTGGCACGAGACCCTGCAATAGTCTCAGATGTATGACATGTGAGCACATTTCCACTTCAAATTTTATCAACACCTCCCACAACAGATAATTCAAGATACAGGAGAAACAGACATGTGCATCTCAGAATGTTGTTTATTACATCCAGTGTAAGAAATGTCCATATACAGGTTATGTGGAGGAGACTGGACAACTTTTTCAAACCCATATGAACTCACACAGACATGATATTAAAATGAAGAAGATTGAAAAAAACAGTGGGACAACATTTCTCTCAGTCCGATCATTCCATCTCTGACATCTCTCTTTCACAAATATACAACTGAGGTGAACGTTTGAGGTCAAACTTGTTTTTCTTTTTGAATATGGTGGATGACGGCATGAATCAGGACACGAGTTTCATGACCCATCACACTATTTGAAATGCTCCTGTTTTTTTTCTTGTTTCAGGTACAACATATGGACAGATATTTGTTTTATATGTTTCTAATATGCTTATATATAAAATGGCTCTACCTAATCTATATGACTGTGTATTTATAGGTTTGTCTTTATCTGGTGGGTGGTGATTCCATGGGTTTTTAATTTACACTTGCAGAACTGCTATTTAGTAGTAGAAAATGTTGTTTTTATACAGACATATGTTGGTACATTGATGCCATTAGGGCAACAGAATCATATTTACTAGGTGGTCCTATTTCACGTTACAGTTTAAATGTTCACAAATAATATTGACAAATGAATATAACATTACAGACAGAACATGTTAAAACAGTGCAAGCTTAAATTTTCACAAATAATATTGACAAATGAATACACAGGCTGGAATATTCAAAGGGGTTGTGCATGGCGCAACAGTGTTGTGCCATGCACAACCCACTGGTCGCCCTGGGCAACATATTCAAAGGGATGTTACACTCGCAAATCCCAATGTGCCAGGGCACAACAGTAATGTATGCTGCGCGAAAGTGTAGGGCGCGTTTGCTGCATATTCTGCACACATCCCTATATTCAGCCCGGGATGCAGCTATATGGCAGGCACATTCACCTTGTGCCACATGGGGGTGTAAAGATCTGTCAAAAAAAGGAGCAAGGCCTGGCCACCCACAGGTGAGCTGCTGTGTTGCAGGGTGCAACAGGGCAGCCGCCAGCTGTGGGTGGCCACCCGACATCCAGAGCCACAGTCCATCATCGTCACGCCCCCCCACCCGCTGCCTTGTCCAGCTTCATAGCATGCCCCCTTGTTCTAGAGAATCCTTTTCTCTGATAGATACTCTCACTCAGTACCTTATTAACCCCCATTAGGTATTTAAAAGTCTTTATCAAATTCCCTCTCCTTCTCATCCTCCAGGGTGTACATGTTTAGCTCCTTTAGCCACTCCTTATTTTTTGATGCAGACCCTACACCATTTTGGTAGCCCTTCTCTGGACCACTTCCACTCTGTCTATGACCTTCCTGAGATGTGGGGCTCAATTTTCGAAGCTCTGAGTATAATGCAAGGTGCCTGCATCAAACATTACTGATGCATTTGGCACTGTGCATCAGAAGATGTGACAATCCCAATTTTCAGATTCAATCTGCATCAAAAAAGGGGAGTTGGTGTGCCAGACTGGCACTTCACCAGCCTTGTGACTGAAATCAGGGTGCTCCAGGTCACCACGGTGAGGCTACATCATCCCCTTTTTTGAATTTTGCAAGCCCTGTCATGTATGCAACAAGGGGCTCTGTTTAGACCAGCCAGGAAATGATCTAAGGGTTCTGTGCCACTGCATGGCAATGTGGTGATTAAGGGGGAACCTACCAAAAGGGGGCTGAGGCAAGAAGGAGCAGGGGGCTGCCCTAGGGGGCATGAGGGAGACAGTGGAGGACCAGACCAGTCTGGTGATGTGGCATGCAGCTGGGGTGCATGTTACATTGACTGGCAGTTGATCAGCTGGCAGTAGAGGGTTGGCAGGTGGGGAAACTGACCGGGCCCCGGTGGGCTCAGCCATGGCACCTGCCTCAGAGGTGTCACTAGCCAGAAGCCTGTATGTGAGACATATTGGCTACAGGGTGAGAGCACCTAGTAGTGGAAGGAAACCATCTCTGGGCACCACAGCAGTCCCCTTGCACCCAGCCCTCATACACTGTGGCAAGCTTCCTTCCATGTACAGGCTTCTGGCTAGTGGCACCACTGGGGCAGGTGTCACAGCTGTGCCACCTGGGACCAGGTCAGTTTCCTTTCCTGCCATCCCTCCCTAGACTGTCAGCAAATCAACTGCCAGTCATTCTAATATGCACCCAGCCAGGTGCCTCATCACCACACTTGTCCTTTGCCATCTCCCCCATGCCCCAAAGGGCACCCACCCACTCCTTCTTGCCCTTGCCCCCTCCTGCCATACACAGCCACCACTCCTTCATGGCCCCTCTAGTGTTGTGCCTGGCAGAGGGGGGAGCCAGATCCCTGTGGCAATTCCCGCAGGTGTGCCAAATGTTTGGTGCTAGCCTGTAATGACTCCTGGGGTTTTGGTTCAGGGACCCCCTTTTATAAAATAAAATGCACACGGAGTTTACTGCAGCCCTAGAGCAATGCAGCTTGCATCACTCTAAGGGATCTTTGAAAATTGAGCCCATGGTCTCCAGAACTGGACACATTACTCCAGCTGAGGTCTTACCAGTGATCTATATAGGGGCAGCACCACTTCCCTCTTCGTGCTGGCGATACCCCTTCCTATGCACCTTAGCATCCCACTTGCCCTTTTGACTGCCTTGTCACACTACCTGGCCACCTTTAGGTCATCTGATATGATTACTCCCAGGTCTCTTTTCTGCTTGGTCTTTGACAGTATCACTCTGCCCACTTTGTACTCCATTTCTGGGTTTCTATAACTCAAGTGCATTATTTTGCACATTTATGCATTAAAACCCAGCTGCCATACACTTGACTACTCCTCTAATCTTTTCAGATCCCTACCCATCCTTTCCACATACGCTCCTGGAGTGTCCACTCTGTTGCAGATCTTGTTGTCATCTACAAAGAGTCAGACCCTTCCTTCCAGTTCCTCCACAAAATGTTTGCAATGACAAAACTTGCCAAAAGTGAAGGAAGGGGGCCATCAAACTTTTTCTTGCACTGGGCTCTAGTTGTTCCTGCACTAATTAAAGATAAAAACACTTTCAAAGTATTATTCCATCAACAGGATACCTCTTTTTAGGGACAATAAAGAAACATATCAAAACATTGTGTCCTGTGTTCTTTTTTTTCTTATGATTTTGCTAACAGTATTTTGTCTACATGTACTCAGCAATTATTTGGAATGCTTGAGTGTGATGTCACAGGTTGGAAATGCACAGATTCTTACCTGAGGCTTTATTCATTCTTAATGTGAGACCTACAGTATTGCTGCTATTTACTTCAAGAGTCCTATTTTATTTAGTCATCTTTTTTTAACATATTCTTCACTTTTTTGTCATGGAAGAAGCCAGTGTGGGTGTGCCTTTATGTTGATTATTTCTGCTGTAATTTCCAAATCACTATTTGAATTATTCAACAAATATGGGGAGCTCATTGATGCCATGGAAACAGTGCAAAATATTTTCAAATGTTAATATGTGGGTAAACATCCAGGAAAATGGAGACTGGCAATTTTTTTTCGGAAATGGACCAAGTGTGCTGATGATGAAGGTGCCTTTTAATGCTGTGTGTAAAACAATTTTTTCCTTATTCATATATCCCCCCTTCCCACATCACACACACATCTACACATGGTGGTTTGATGGCACAGAGCTGTTAAGATTGAAATCACCATATTAAATACTGTATAGTCACAGCAATATTAAGAGTACAAAAGGAGAGTTCCTTTTTTAAAGTAACATTGCACATATTCCTGTACTGTTTCTTTGTTTAAATCATTGCTATCTTATAACTGTAATTGATTTCTGAGAGCAAGGGCTGAAAAGTTTGAATTGCCGCAGCCATGATCTTGTAACTGCTTACTCAGGTGAGAGAACTGGTAAGTCAGTATGGTGAATGGGGTCTCCTATCAGCAAACACACACTTCCTCTCTGTCACTGGCTGTTGGGCTGACTCAATGGAAAAAACAAAGTTAGTAGCTGAGTAAGGTTGGTCTGCAGCCCAACTTCTGCCTGCATTGCAATGGCATTCACCCTCAATGTTCCTCTCTCCAGCTCCAACATACTCACAAATGCAGCAAGAGGTTCCGTAGCTCTTATCAGGAAAGACTTTACTCAGGAGGATGTTATCCTACTAATTAACTGGTTGGGTCTGATGAGCACTCAGCAAGTAGTTTAAATCTCAGCAACTACAACTTGAACTGATTTAAGTCCTGCCTAAAATGTTTTAAAGTAGACTTCATATGCTGTTTTCCTCCTCTCAGTCATCTTGGATCAGCTGCAATGATGCACTCAGTCCTATATGCCAATGAGTATCAGCTCCAACCAAGTTTCTGCAGTACCCAATGTTTCCAGCTGTATCAGATGTGCTATGCCTTCCCGTTCCCAAACTTTTTAATTCATTGCATTAGTTGTAAGAACCTCATATATCTATATGCTTTTATTATGCCTTTTTTGCCCCCTTTCCTTCCCTTCTGATTTGACTCCCTACATTATGTTAACCTTCATGTCCTGTCGCCCCTAGTTTTAGTTATTGCATTTACTTCTCTGTCTTCAGTACACTCCATCCAAGTTGCCTTAGTTTCAGCTGTGTGTAATCCAACACCTGCTTTGAGCCCCTTACCACTTAGTTAGTCTATTTCTCAGTGACCAAGGCAAAACAACAGCACACGAACTACTGTGCCAAAGATATAGGACAGAATGGTAGGAATTCTATATTGCTACGTGAGAGATACAAAGGGTGCAAAAGAGTAGGCCCTATAACATCAGTGAGACAAATAAGGTTGCCAGTAACAGGCAGCCCCAAATTGTCATATGGCCCCCTAAGGAAAGAAGAAAGGCATGGGGGGAGGGAAAAGGGGAGAGGGAGTGGGATGATGGTGAGGTCACCAGGTGTTATTTGACACAAGGAGAAGGAAGCTAGCCATTGGCCGGGGGGAGGGGTTTTGAATGAATCTGGCTGAAGGGGCCTGGAGGGCTATAAAGGATTGTGCAACCCTCCAGTATTCCTCTTTTGCTGGGATTTTCTGTTGGTGAGGTCTCAGCACATTCATTGGCAATCATCAGGTAAGGCACATGGCTGTGGTCTCCTAGGAGCCTTTGGGCCCTAGGGAACCGCAGGTGGTTTGCAGTAGTTTTTTGGTCCATACATTGGTAGAGAATATTTATAATGGCTGTGGGTCTGAAGCCTGGTGTGGAATAATTTATAAAGAGAGAAATGCTTGGAGGCCCTCATCACAAGGCAGTCGGTAGCTGGAGGCCGGTGGGCCCGTAGTGAGTGACAGCTGTGCACGGGGGTGTTTTTTTGTGGTGAATAATTACGAGAAATAAGTCCATATAGAGATACTGTTAAGGCATGAGTGCTCTGTAATTGCGAGTGAACAGCACTGGGACCGCAGGTGTGTATGCAGGTGGGGAAGCCACTGCATGGTTTTGGTTGTTCCGGGCATTCCAGCAGAGCTTCTGATTGGTTCTCCCTGGTCCATGAGGCACAGAACCTGCATGTACTAGGAATGGAGAGAGGTAGACTCCTCAGGCGGGATTGTCAAAAAAACAAAAAAAATTATATAAACAGAGAAAGGGCCTGTGGTGAGAAGCCGGCATTGCTCCACGTTTTTTCTTTGTGAAGTTGGTTACAAGGCAAAGGCTTACAGGTGGGGAATTAGCCTGGGGACCCCGTGGTCATCCAGGGCCATGGGACCACAGCAGAGAGTGCAAGGCTAGCGTGTCCAAGGCCTAGAGTTTCTGACAGGACTTTGGGGGAATGAAGACACTGAGAAAAGAGGTTTCTTAAAAAAAAAAATAGAAATGTGAAACAGTAAAAGGGCAGTCTGACATGAGAGAGAGTGCATTTCGAAGGAGGCCCAGACATGCACAGGCCATGGGGGGAAGGAGGCAACTGGGCAGCCAAGAATGGGAGCTACAGAGGCCCAAAAGGGCTACAAGGCTGCAGGGGAGGTGCAGAGGTGGCAGGAGGAAGCCGACAGGCATGCATAGAAGATGGGGGGGTTGTTACAGGGTGCATGCTGAATGGCCAGTGGGGCAGGCGTTGGAAGGGGAATGGAGGCTGGTCGGCTTAATCGGGCCAGGCTTGGCATGGTGGAGAAAAGGACAATGGTACAGGATTACTACGAGGAGACAAGGTGGTTTCTGCAGGTGGGTGGCCTGGTGTGGTGGTCTGCATTTGGGAGAGAAGGCCTAAACAGGGCCAAGGCACAATTTCAAGGGAGTGAGCAGCCCGCAAGCCAAAGGCCTAAGAGGCCTGCAGTTCCAGGACTTGGGGGGCCAAATTTGGTGGGCAAAGAGGGGACAGGAAGGGCAGGGTGCTTGGCAAGACATTCTGGGGGCAGCCGAGGGGGCTTAAAAAAAAAAAGGAACGGAAAGAGATAAAGCAAAAAAAACCAAAAGAAGGATTTCACCTCAGGAATCGGCATGCTAGATTGGAGGGATGGTATGCGGAAAATAATGAGCCCAACAGGAACGGTCTGGAGAGAGGAAGACAGGGGGAGGACTGGAGTACCAGGGATGTAGGGGGGCACATGGGGCACACTGCATATGGTGGGGAGGGTTCCGAAAGGGTGACTTCACACAAGAGATGGCCCCTGAAGAAATGGCCTTCGGCAAAAAAAGTGAAGAGAAAGAAGTGGAAATATAACCAGGGAACAAGGAGCATTAGGCTCAGGCCAATGAAGCCTGCACTAAGGGGTGCCAGCAGGTGGAAGGTGGCAATGGGTGCCCTGGCAGAGAGGTGTGTAGTGGGTGCCAGAGGGGCACAATAAAAGGAGGTTTAGGCCTGGCAAGGGCTGGCTTGGTGAAAGGAGTGGGGATGGTTGGCAGGTCCCACTCACATTGGTCAATTCCTTCCTTTTTTGGGTTTTTAGCTTTACAGCAGCGGACAGATGGCTCTGAAGAAGACCCCAGTTTCCAGCACTAAGCTGATGGAGGCGGTGTCTAAACTGATGAATAAAATGACAGAGTTGGTCGAAGCAGCACAGCAGAGGGAAGAAGAGAAAGAGGCTTCAAAGAAGCAGAAGGAGAAAGAGAAGGATGGGCGGGGGGACAGGGGAAGGAAGAGGACAAGAGGCGTGGGGCCCAGCCCCTCACCTGTCCCACCACCAGAGCCCAAACCAGTGCTATCTGGGCCAGGCCCGAACGGGGGTAAGGGAAATATAGATGTTATGAATGAGGGCAATCTGAAAGAGTACCTGGAAGGGTTATTAGGTGATATGGGGGACATGGGCATAGAAAGGATGGAATGGGTGATGCAAGCAAATAAGGGCAGCAACAAGGAGGGAAGGGGGACCACAGAGAAGCTTTCAGGGAAGAAGAAACTATACAGTGTGCCCCCAGACTTCATGCTGGGTGACCATGTGCCATCTTTATTAAAAGAAAAGATCTGGAAAGGGGAATACGTGGACATTTTTGGGCTGGTGGATGAGGACACGGCCCAAAAATATGAATAGAAGGGGTCAGTGGAGAAATCAGAGATGGTGGTGGTGCTAGTAGTAGTGGGGCACAAGGAAGAGGAAGCAAAATACAAAGGGAAAAACATTGACACATAGCAAGCAGGTTTCCTCATATACAGCCTACTGCTCCTGGAGAAACAGCCAGAATTGGCAAGTCTCCTCTTGACTTACACAGCCATTGTAAGGGACTCGTATAAGGCCAAGATTAGGAATGGCTGGTTGAAGTATGACCAGGTGTTTAGGAAATGGATAGCAGCAAAGGGCGACCTGCAGTGGGACTGTATGCATTCTGAGTTGTGGGTTCAAACTTTAGCCGGGACCCGGTAGGTGGTCGATCAGGGTACCTAAAGAAGGTCCCCACCCCAGCAGCAAAAGACATGCTGGGGAGGCCAACAGGGCCTCCCCATGTATGGAAAACTACAAGTTCTAACATCGCTTTGCTCATGCTGCACAGGCCGACATCCAGTGGTGAGCTGCTGGCAGGGTGGGGAAAGGAGCACACCATAAGGGTGGCAGGAGCAGTCCTTTTGGGGGGGAGGGGGAGGAGGAGGAGCTTGGGGGGGACAGGGCAGGGGCAGGTACAATTCCAATTATGGGTGTAACTGAGAGAGAGGGAAGGGAAGAGCACTGCGGTTTTCCCTTAGCATGCACCCCCATAGCATGGAGGGTGGTGGAGGCCTGGACACAGGAATACCCAGACTTAGCAAGAGCAGAATTCCTATAAAAAGGTTTCAGAGAGGGTTTCCAGCTTGGTTTTGAGGGTGGGCACAAGGCAATGAAGGCAAAGAGTTTGAGATCAGTTAGAGGTAATGAGGACATTGTTCAAGCAAAAATTTGGAAGGAGACAGTGGCAGGGAGGGTAGAAGGCACCTTCACAGAACCTCCCTGCCCCCATTTCAGGGTGTCACCTTTGGGGGCAGTCCCAAAGAAGAAGGATGGTGAGTTTAGACTCATATACCACCTCTTATATGGAAGAGGCATCGGTAAATGAAGGGATCCCGGATGACTTACAGGCAGTCTCATATGCGTCCCTAGACAAGGTGGTGGTGTTTATAAGGGCAGTGCAGGGGGCGTGGCTGGCAAAGACGGACATTGAATCCACTTTCAGGCTATTGTCGGTGAGGCCCGAGGATTGGGATTTATTAGGTTTTCAGTTCGAGGGAGGGCTATACTTCAACAAAGCCATGCCCGTGGGATGCTCGGTGGCGTGTTCAACCTTTGAGGCATTTAGTTCTTGGATGCAATTGGTGTTCAGATGAAGGTATGGGCACAGAAGAGTGGTCCACTATTTGGATGATTTCCTGATCATAGGGGGAGTGAGATGGAGACAGAAGGGATGTTGTCGGCTTTAAGAAAATGTGCAGGTGCATAGGCATTCCACTGGTGGAGGGAAAGACAGAAGGCCCTAGCCGCCAGTTGGAGTTTCTGGGGATTGAGGTTGACATGGTGCAGGAGCGTTTTCACCTGCTGGGGGACAAAGTGGCCCAACTAAGGGGTCTGTTAGCTCACGTAAAAGGGAGGAGGAGGGTGCCACTGGTATTAGTGGAGCAGCTGCTGGGACACCTTAATTTCGCTTGTAAGGCCATAAGCCCAGGCAGAGCCTTTACCGGGAGGCTGGCGAGGTCCATCAGGAAAGCAAAAAAAAAACATCATTGGGTAGACATCACGAAAAGGGTGCGGGAGGAATTAGGGGTATGGAAGGAGTTCCTTTATGGGTATAACGGGGTAACTTTCTGGTGGGAAGAATGGGCATACAACACAGACTTGGAGTTATACACTGATGCTTCGAGGGCACTGGGGATGGGGCCTACTTCAAAGGGGATTGGATCTCGGAGGCTTGGCCGGGCACCTAGAAGAAAGCAGGTTTGCTGAAGGACATTACCTTTTTGGAAATATTCCCCATTGGGGTAGCGATGGAGATCTGGGGGCACATTATGAGGGGAAGTGCATACTGTTCTGGTGTGACAATAAAGGGGTGGTGGAGGTAATAAACAGGCAAGGGGGGGTTACTGAGTTGGTAGGACAGGTATGCGTCATTTGGTCCTGTTGGGGTTGCAACTGAATTTGTCATTTAAAGCACAGCACATCTAAGGTCTTCAAAATGACATGGCTGACAGTCTTTCCTGTTTACAGTTGGACAGGTTTTGGGAGTTAGGCCAAATGCAGTGACACGCAGGACCAGGGACCCAGACCATCTATGGGAAATTGGAGGGAGAAGGCCAGATGGCTGTACCAGAGCTCCTGGGTGCCCAACACACTGAGAGCTTATGAAGGGTTGTGGTTTTTTTTGCAGGAGTTCTGGGCTAGAGCAGGCTGGGATACAGCGGAGCAGGTCTCGGAGGACCAAGTGAAACAATACATAGTGGTGAAGTGGGAAGAGAGGATGGCCCATACCATGATAGGGGTACACCTGGCAGGCATAGGATGGGTTTGTAAAGACAGGGAATGGCCAGATGCCATGGCAGGGAGAGAGGTGAGATGGATGGTCACAGGTTGGCAGAGGGGGCATGGGGTGAGAAAAGTTAAGAGAAGGCCCATCATGGGGCACCTGCTCCAGGGAGCTATGGGTGCTTTACAGCATGTATGTACCATAGCAAAGGAAGCCTGCTTGTTTACAGCTGTTTTTGCAGTCATGGCAAAGGGAACATTCAGGGTTGGGGAGGTGGTAGCCCCATGGAAGTCAGGGGCAGCCCCAGGTTTACAAGCAGGAGACATCGCGTGGAGACAAGACAGGGTGGTCATTCAGTTGGCATGGTTGAAAATGGATCAAGTGGGCAGGGGCATAGCCATGGTCTTGGCCAGACAAGGACATGGGAAAGTATGCACTCTCATGGAATTGGAGACATATGCTAGGGGGCAGGGAGCAGAGGGAGTATAATTCCAGCATGGGGATGGAAGCCCGGTGATGGGTTTTCAGTTAAGTGGTGCCCCTAAGAAGGCACTTGTTTTTGTCAGGGAAGACCCCAGTGAATTCACCCCCCACATTCTTTTTGAATAGGGGTGGCCTCGAAGGTTGCTGCTCAAGGGGCCAAGATGGAATTGAAGCAGGTAGGGAGATGGAGCTCCAACTGCTATAGGAGCTATGTGAGATAATTGACAGAGCAGTGTTTTCACCATGGTGTTTCTTCTTTTCCCCTACAGGATACAAACGACAGGTCTGGTTGGTGGGGCACTCCTTTATCTACTGGGCTGAGAGATTTGCGGCATCCAGGAGTGGTGGGACTTATCTACAGATGGAATTGGAGCACATGAGAGTGCAATGGAAAGGGATAAGGGGCATGAGATGGGCTCAACTGATGCCACTATTTGAGGAGCTGGGGATAAGGTGGAGCAGGCCAGATTTGCTCATTGTACACCTAGGTGGCAATGACCTGGGAGAACCACCATGGGGGGCATCAGTACAGACCATAACAGCGGACCTGGAAAGAGTGACGGAATGGTGGCCGGGGGTGGTCATCAGCTCATCCGAAATCACATCCTGTAGAGTTTGGAGAGGGTGCCAAAGAGGTCAGGGCAGTGGAAAAGGGGAGAAAACAGCTCAATAGGAAAGTGGAGAGAGCAGTAATTGAGATGGGAGGGGTTCATATACAACATAGGGACATATCTTTTGAGAGGGCAGAGGTATACAGGTCAGACAGGGTGCACCTGACAGAGTTTGGCATGTGCCTATTCCTGAGGCCCATGATAGACTTGTTGGGGGAGATCAAAAAGAAGGGTCCTACTATTAGCCCACAAGGGGCCCCATCTTCCATCACCAGCGGAGATGGGTCAGTGGAAAAGGGGGGCAAAAGAGGCTAAGGTGGGGGAGTGAGGCAGAAAGGGGAGGGGCAGGACAACATGTTCTGGTGGCAAATGGCACCTAGGCATGGATGTAAGGGGTGGGGAAGGGCAGAGACTAGGGTTGGATCAGAGTGTCGGACCAAGGGGGTGGAGGTTCTGGTAAGTTGGTACCTGGTACTGGTGATGGTGTGGGGGGGTCGGATCTGAGTGTCCAGACCCTGAAGGCAAAGCACGCAGGAGGAAGAGGACCAGGAAGGAAGAAAGTTCCGGAAGCAATACTGGACAACTGTATTTACTGTTTGGGAAATGTAAAGTTTAATGCAAAGGAGTTTGCGGAATGTAAATACTAATTACTGCCTAGAATAAACTGTTGCCAATGAGCATCCTAACCTAGCAGTTGTGGATGGAGTGAGTTTGTTTTCCAGGGGAAACAGATGACAATAGCTTGTTACCT
This sequence comes from Neoceratodus forsteri, assembly GCA_016271365.2. Classification (NCBI taxonomy): domain Eukaryota; kingdom Metazoa; phylum Chordata; order Ceratodontiformes; family Ceratodontidae; genus Neoceratodus; species Neoceratodus forsteri. Next base: position 856,563,727 of record CM028132.1, on the reverse strand, counting down.
GAATAAAACGAAACTGTGAAAGAGCCATATGATTATGCTTAATTTGCATCAGTTGTTGAGGAACGTGAAAGCAAACTGCTGGTAGTAGAGCAACAGTCTCCAACAAGGACAGCAAAATTGCACTCAAGTGGAAATTACAACAGAACCTGCGCCAATATGCTTAGTTAAGATAAATGCAAGCAAAACATCTGGCCCAGGTTGATACAGCTCAGAATCCTAAAGGAAGTAATGGAGAATTTAGCATAGTTACTGGCAAAGACTTTTAGAAAATTCTTGGCAGCAGGGAGGTACCAGTGGACTGGAGACTAGTACACATTGTCCACCTGTTCAAAAAGCAGTCTTGGGAGAATTTGGAGAACTACAGGCCAGTTACATTGATTTTGGTTGTAGGCAACATTTTGGATGTTATTATACTATGATTGATGTATTGAGTACAATTTTAGCTGGACACAGGATAATAGCAGATAGCTAACAAGTTTTTATACATAGGAAGAGTTGTCAGACTAATGTAATTATATTTTTTGATGAGCTAACTGTTATGTACTTATTGACATGTACTAAATATGGCATGGATTAACAGCAAATGCTCTCTTTATTGACCTGGACTTCCTATTAGGCAGTTTCTGCAAGTTATGTTAGAAACCAGACTAAAAATACAGAGTAACCGAGTAATATCATGCAGCAGTGACAGTCTGTTGCAAGCTTTGCAAGTAGATAATCTTGTTTACTTGATCTGATTAACCCATGGAACCTTGTGGATTATGGGCTGCCAGTGTATGGTGCTGCTGATCAGACCTCTCTCAACAAAATTCGCATTACACTAAACAAGGCCTGTAGGCTAATTTTAGGGGGTCCCTAGGTTAACGCACACTTGCCAGATATATGCAAAGGCCATGCTGCTTGACCTAGATGAACGCCTTAGATATCAAACCTGTATCATGACAAAAAGAACTCTCATTGGGCTATCCCCACCAGGTTTGGCAGCCTCCATCCACCATGCAAGATCCCTAGTACAAACCCGAACCTCCAGCAAAACCACCCTATCAATTCCCAGCGCTAGGACCTCACGCGGTCAAAGGGCCTATTGCTACAGAGCCCCATCCTGGTTCAACACGCTTCCCCCCCCACTATCTCTGATGCTTCTTCAATCTCCTGTTTTAAAACCTCCCTCCAAAATCACCTATTTAATACTCAAAGCTGTGATTGTTACTAGTTTGGTCTTGCTCATAGGCTATGACAAAGCCACCTTGAGTGGCTGCATCCAATAATAGAAGTTATCCTGGCCTTAGCAATTTACTGTATGCCCATTGTTGAAACATACCTGTTTAAACCAATTTGTTGTATATCTCATTGTTGTAACATACTGTTGTATTGTGCCTAAACCAATCTGTTGTATATCTCATTGTCGTAACATACTGTTGTACTGTGTTTGTCTTTTTCGATGAGGTACCTTTGTAAATGAGCCCATGGCTCAAAGGTTTTTTCAAACTGATGTACAAATAAATAAATAAAGGACAATTAATTAATTATTTATTTATTTATTAAATTTTGGTGACCGAGTAAGCCCCCTGGGCCCTGAAGGTCCCTTTTTCATGGGTGACCCGGGTTGCATAGAAACAGTATAAACAACGTTGTGAAACACTGAGCGTGAGTTCCATGTGCACAGACAGACGTACAGTAGTAGTACATAGGTAAATAAGTGATCCGCGATACTGATAAGTAGCATTATACCTAAAGGAACCCATTAAGTCTGGATAGGTCCAGACAAGCTATTATCAGAGGGTGGTCTCAGGGGCCATTGCAGTATCATGGAGATTACTCTTACATTGACAGTGTCTCAACTAGAGCTGGAATTTCGCATCTCACAGAAAATTGGACGAGCTGGAGACAGCTTATTAAACTGGTCTTGACCTGTGGCCCATAAATGGCTGACCACACAGAATGCCACCTATTTTCTCACAGCAATTGGGCAGAAAGAAATGAACAATTGCAGACTGTGGGTGACAAGCAGCTCACTCTCAGTTGCAGATAAAGAAAAGTCACAAGGACTGTTTGACTACTTTGAGACTTACTGTAGTCTTGGGGGGGAAAAAGCAGGCACAGTGCAAAAAGCTTCTATGACAGAAGTAAAGCTGGTGGTGGTGGGGGGGGGGGAGGCAGTTATCCCTGGACCACATACCTTCTCTGATTAGCAATAGTTATTCCTTTCCCAATACAGATGACATGATAAAAGACAGGCTGGTTATATGGATTCAGTGTACAACCTTGGTCAGGAAAAGATGTTACTTGAACCAAACTTACTGTCAATCTGAGAAGGGCTCTATAAATAGACAAGATAAAAGAACCATCTCAAAATGAAAAGAAACGTAAAACTCGTTGAGTCAAGAAGCATCAGGCACCATAGAGTTCTGAGTACCCTAATGCAGAAGCATCAGGCAAAAAAGGAAATTTAAAAAGATATTTATTCCAGAACCACTGAGTTCCAGACTAGTACCCTAATGCCCCTGATGCTTTCTGACTTGATGGATGCAGAGTTTCTTTTCATACTGTGTTCACGTAGGCTGCCAACCTTGCTCCATGCCGCATCCTACCATTCCCTGGAGCACACACTTTGTTTGAAATTTACAGAAAATATCTAAAGATGCAGGATTCAGATTCTTTAGTCATTGACAGTTATGTCATTACAATAGTAATAACAATAAAATGATAATGATTCATATTGCAAAACTGTAACATGATTATAGATGGATACAGTATAAATCAGAAATAAAGGTACAAAGGATGATTTAGGCATAACATTTTAATACTGCAATAATGTAGCTGCATAGCCAGATGGTACACGCCTACTGTAAGCTTTAACAGTTAATTTGGTACAGTTCAAAATAATTGCAGGTCCCAAGAAAAAAACATATGGATTGGAATATCTTATCTGAGTTTTTTTTGTTTGCCCACCTTGACTAGAATTTATATGGATCGGAATACCTTACCTGAGTTTTTTTGTTTGCCTATCTTGGATAGAATTTATCTGTCTGTCTCGTATTGCAGCTTTGAAAAGATAGAATACATTTGATTGCATTATCCAGATCACAGGGATTAAGAATGACTTCAAGGCATGTTTCTAGTGAATAATACAAGAGCAAGATTATATCAATCAGATACACGTGTCTCCATGTAGTATAACTGAGATACAGAAAAATAATGTGATACGGGTTTTCATAAGACCTAAGTTACATTGATAAAATAAGTAAATTTTTTTGGCATATCTGGATTCAATTCTTTTTGGTGGAAATATTTTTGACTTTGAATCTGATAAAGATTAATAACCAACAGTCATCAGGGACAAATGAAAAGGTTAGATAAGGTCCTGATCTATGCAAAGACTTTCTGCAAGGCTGGTTCTAATTCCAGAATGCTCCAACTTCTCCTGAAAATTTCCTCTGCTTTATTACTCTGTGTGGAAAAAGTTGTTACAAAATTAGACCCTTCATTATACGATTCTTACTTTTATTTCTAGGTGTCAACAACACACTTCTGTCAAGGGAATCAACTTCTGATTTTGCCTTAGTTAAACATCTTACATCATACCCCCGTCCTTAAATCTTTCAGTCAGTAATTCTGCTTCCACTTGATAAGCCTCTTCAAAACTGCAAGTTCTTCTCACCCTCATATATTGCCTTTTTGGGATATTCGAATACGATGTTTTGGATGGCAGCTTTTGTAATGTAACACTGTATTTTTTGTCCGGCATCTTTCCTACAGATCTGTTACAATGTTACCATCATTTCCCTTTTTAACTACCAGATCAAAAAAAGCTACCTCCACTAGACTCTCAGTGAGAGTAAATTGAAGGTTACAATTGCTACTCTTTAAATACCCTATGAAGGCTTGCAGTTTCTCCATGTCACTTTTCCAAATTATGAATATATCATAAATAAAGCATTTGTACATATCCAGACACTAAAAGGTTAGTGTCTGGATCATATGCAAACACCCTTTCCTACTCTGACAGGTATATGTTTTCCTAGTTGGGAGCCATCGTCGCCTCCACTGCAGCTCCCTTGACCTGGTTCCCAAACAGAAATACATTTTTTGTAAGAATATGCTCAGTTAGTCCCACTAAGAATCGAACAATCCCCCCCCCCCCCAGAATATGTAGTATCGTCATACAAAGCTGCCCTTAATGATGCTAATCCCTGATCATGGGAAATATTGTATACAAGGACTTAATATCTAACATTGCTAAAATACATTTTTCTTCTACTACAACATTAGACAAGATTTCCAAAATATGCATGGCGTTCCTCAAACATGCTCTGGATTTCTGTGCCACTATTTTAATTATGAACATCCACAAGCTGAGCCAAAGGCTTGGTGAGTGAACCATTGCTGAACACTATTGGTCTTATAGGGGGGTTATGCAAGTACTTATGTATTTTGGGAAGACCGTAAATAACAGCCCTCTTCGGACATTCAACAGTTAAAAAGTAATCTATTTGTGCACTGATGATTCCATCTGTGACTGCTTCTGAAAGCAACACATCAATTTCTGTTTCAAATCTCACAGTAGGGTCTACACACAGTTTGGCATAAGATGACTCATCATTCAGTTGATTCATAATACCAGAAGTATACTTATCTTTCCTCATCACCACAATAGCCCCACCCTTGTCAGCAGGCTTTATGGTGATGATGTTGATATCCTCCAACCTTTTAATTGCATCCTTCTCCAATTTCTTCACATTTTGGTTACTGAGCTTAGCAGAGTTGTTCACCAGCTCTCTAACTTCTTTTTCACAAGCTTTTAGGAAGACAGCCACAGTTGGATTCATGGTGGTATATATATATCTAGATTTATTTTTCTACTTCCCCAATTCTGTGTCTCTTACCTCTTCCTCTTCCTCAGTTTCATCCAAAGTTGTCTCATCCTTTTTATATAGTATCTGTAAATTCAACTTTCTCACATAGCTGTGTAAGTCCACTACTGTGTCAAATTCATTAAAGAAGTTAGTTGGAATGAATTACAGACCTCTATTTTGTACATTTAACAAAGTTTCAGTTAGCACATAGTTAGAAATAGTCACTACTAGACCCATATGAACATCTGTATCTACTTCACAGTTCTCAATTCCATCTCCTATGTTACTTAATTTTGTACTTGCCCCGCCCTCTGAACTTTCTTCTGTATGGGGTTCATGAGTAATGGGTCCCTTGATATCTCCCCCATTCTTGATTGTTCATCTGGTATCCTGTTGTCCCTGTTCCCCTTCCTCATGCCTCTCCGCTTGCCTCTAATTCTTCTCCTGGCACCTTGTCTACAAATCAGATGCATCTGGGTCTCCTCCATAATGTTTGGAGTAGAGATATTGGTAAGTTCACACAGCTCATGTTCATTTGGGGACCTCCTTGCACTATATTGGGGTCCCCTGCCTCATTTGTTGTTCCATTATGAGAGCTTGTTGATTCAGAGGAGGGGGGAACAACCGTACTGGAGGGTGTGGTTATCTGAATAGGAGTGTATTGTATCTGTAAGTTCAATGGGTCTAGTGTGGGTGTTTGGACATGGCCCATTAAAAGGCTGTGGGATATTAGATTGAACATTCTCATCCTCTGTTTCATCAGTTTCTGAGCCTGATGCACTAGTGTACATATCGAGATTATTCTGTCTTTTCAAAATGGGTCATAGAAACATAGAAACACAGACCAGGGAGGGGCTGTGGACATGGCCTACCTAGACTTTAGCAAGGCATTTGACACAGTCTCACACAAAAGATTACTATACAAGTTAGCCAGTCTTGGAGTGGGTCCCAAGGTGGTAGCATGGGTAAAAAATTGGCTGGACAACAGGATGCAGAGGGTAATAGTAAATGGAGTCCACTCTGAAGAAAGGGGGGTTACTAGCATGGTACCGCAGGGATCAGTACTGGGACAGGTCCTTTTTAATGTCTTCATAAGTAACATTGCAGAGGGACTGGAAGGAAAGTATGTCTCTTTGCAGATGACACAAAGATCTGCAACAGGGTTAATACACAAGGTGTGGTGGAAAGGATGAGAAGGGACTTGGCAAGGTTGGAGGAATGGTCAAATGTATGGCAGCTTAGACTCAATGTTAAGAAATGCAAAGTAATGCTCCCGGGAAACAAAAACCCAGGGGAAGAGCACACAATGGGGGTGAGATACTAATAACAACAAAAACAGAAAGGGACTTGGGTGAAGTCATATCAAATGACATAAAGGTAGGCAAGCAATGCGAGAAGGCAGTAAGGAGTGCCAGGTAGTTACTGGGATGCATAGGGAGAGGCATCACCAGTAGAAAACAGGAAGTGTTATCCCTCTGTACAGACAGTTGGTGAGACCCCATACGGAGTACTGCGTGCAGTTCTGGAGACCCCCATCTCTGTAAGGACATAGACAGGATTGAGGCTGCCCAGAGGAGGGCAACTAAAATGGTGCAGGGTCTGCACCAGAAGACATACAAAGAGAGACTAAAGGAGCTTAATATGTATACCCTTGTGGAAAGGAGGGTGAGGGGGGACATGATAGAAACTTTCAAGTACCTCAAGGGAATCAACAAAGTCCAAGAGGGTAGCATCTTTCAGAAAAAGAGGTCTGGAAGAACAAGGGGGCACAATTTGAAGATAGAAGGGGATGGTTCAGACGTAATGTGAGGAAGTATTTTTTCACAGAGAGGGTTGTGGATACATGGAATGGCCTTCCTGAGGAGGCCATAAAGTCAAAAACAGTGGGGGAACTCAAGAATGCGTGGGACAGACATAAGGCAATTCTAGTGGGGTGTAGGAGGAAGTAGGCTGTTGGTTAACTAGGATCGGCAGCTTATCCATCAGGTAGGGAAATGAGCAGACTAGGTGGGCCAGCGGTCCTTATCTGCTGTCAAATTCTATGAGTCTATGTTTCAAAATGAGTCTGACATATTGTTTTGTTTTCTTGCCCCACTCAAATATGTAGCCCCTCTCATAGTCATGTCTGTCTCTTTCAAACTTTTTCATTTTAGTTCTCTAAATGTGCTCATCAGTTACTTTAATTGTGTCTCAATTTATTGACACACATATTAAAATCAGAATACGATTTAAATTTAAAAAATTGTGCATCACAGTTCTTGAATTCTTTTTGAATTTGTGGTTCAGTCTCTGCGGCATCCTGAAGGATTATTTGAATTAAGCCAGCTGATGACTCAAGTAAATGAGTTTACGGAGGCAGTATAGAAGAGTGGGTTAAGGCTCTGAGCTGCAGATCTGGAGACCTGGGTTTGAATCCCACAGCAACCTCGGTGCCAACTGTGTGATCCTGAGCAAGTCACTTAACTTCCTTGTGCTCCCGGGTCGCATCTGGAAACAAGCTTTGGCTTAGTGTGCTACTCCTGGTTAAAAAATGTTCCCTTTCCCTAAGTGAGTCTGACAGTTTTTCAAAAACCTTACTTTTTCTATATCAAGCATGGGCTGTAACATCCTTCTTAAACCCCTGGGGACACGGTTCACTTTTAAATACACTTCCATAGTCACTTGTTTCCAGTACATACATCGGGCTTTCAATGATATTCTTTCAAGTAGCACATATGCTTGTTTAATACCCATTGCTTCATTATTACTACTAGCGCTTGCTTCATTCATAAATTTGTTACTCGCTCTTTCATCTCTGCATGTCAGCAGCTGGTTTGAATCCCCATGTTTAAAAATGGAGTGCCTGGCAATATTTCCTTCTCACAAGGTAAATTTACTAATTCACTGTCATTCTCAGAAGCTAGCATAGATAATTTGGGGGTGCTACTCACATCACCGGCATTTTCTAACTGCCATGACACCATATTCTGGACATCTGTTCTGGATGTCTGTCCAAAACAGGCGAAGCAACTCTGATTACAGTTCAACATTGTTGTGGTAAAAATACTTGGTGGCACCAGAAACCAGTCAGCACATACTTAAAATGAGGTGCTAGGGCCTCAGGTCACAAACAAATGCAAACTGTATGACTGGTATAGCAGACCTCACATAAAACAAAAGCCCTTTCTTGCACTTGGGCAAGTCTGCAGGAAATATTACATGCTAGGGTATTTTGCCAATGTGTCAAGATGGTACTGTGGAAAGACAGCCCACTTTACATCATACTAGCCCAAAATTGTCCCACATTTACACTGGAAGTTAAATTTATTCGGAAGGCAACCAGCTTTGTTTGACACTTACCCAAAGAGCAAATTTGTTATTCCCATTTAAGAGACATAAAATATATCTTACAGTCATAAGTTCTCAGAATGAAATAAAACAGAACCATATTTGCAATACCATATACTAAGAAATAAAGTTTCACTCTATTGCATTTCTTTGAGTAATAGAGACAGAATAAATGTAATATGTATAGGCAATCTAGCAAGTAAATGGCATCAGTCACATTCACATATAATGGTATCCATATGGGCATATTTGCAACAATTAGATTGATGATTTTTTTTTATCTTTTTGCCTTGGAGAGTAGCTGCATTTTTTAAATGTTCTCTCTGCAATGTGTAGCAGTTTGTAACAGCAGTCCTGATGATCAAAATATTAGTTTAAAGTTGGTATGAAATTGTATACAGTTCTCAGCTGCCCTCCATAGCGAAAGAAATGTAAACAAGCATTTGTCAATGCCAAATGTTGTCTTGCTGGCATTAGCATTGGTAGTGCAGGAGTTAGAGATGCATAATAGGAGTGGCAGTGAAGTATTGAACTGATGTCAACCCCATACCCAACCTGCAGAGACTGACAGGCATTGGGGTGTGCCTTTGGGTCATCAGCTATAACGCTCATGCCATTTTACCTCACCCTACCCTGTAGACACTGACAAGTGTCGTGGTGTGCTTTGGACTCCTTGGGCGTTATACTTACCCCATTCCATAAGGAAATATGCTGAGGTGGGTGCAGTATAGGAGAATGGGGTGAACTTTGTGGCTGAACACTCCAAGGCACACCTCGATGCCTGTCAGTGGCTGCAGGGTGGGGGATGGGGGGAATGGTGGTAGCATTACAGCTGATGATCCCAAGTCACACCCCTGATACCTGTTAGTCTCTACAGGGTGGGGTGTAACAGTTGGAAACCCTAATGCCATAGGTGTGTATTGGTATTTTTACTCCAAATTATCAACATGGGTTTTTTGTGACCCCGCCTCATGAAGAGCGGCAGTATCAGTTTGTTAGCCTAAAGGTGATTTTGCACAGTGACTGTGCCATTTAGTGTCACAGGTACATAAACACATTTTGGGCAGGATGTGAAAAATGACAACTGTACTGTTCATGAGGAGGTGTAAAAAATGGCAACATTGAAAATCTGGAGCGAAAATATGAAAAAATTGGTGAAGTCATGAGCATGCATAGAAACTGCACAACGCACATCTGTAACCCAAATATTTTGGGGTTTTTTAAACCACATTTTCAACATAGGCATTTTGAGGCCTTCCCTCATGAACAGTGGCACTGTGATTTTCTTAATCTGTCACAAAAGTTGATCTCCTACAGTGACCATGCCATTGTACGCTACAGGTGCGAAAACACATTTCAGGCAGGATGTGAAAAATGACAGCTGTACTGTTCATAAGGAGGTGTGAAAAAATGCCAGTGTTGAAAATCTGGCATGAAAATATTGCAAATTTGCGAAGTTACAAGGGTGCATGGAAACTGCTCAACACATGCTTTGTAACACAGTCATTTTATGAACTTTCATCACCAAATTTTCAATATAGGCATTTTAGGACCTCTGCTCATGAACAGTGTCACTGTCATTTTGTCAAACTGTCCCGAAACCGATTCCACACAGCAACCACACTATTCTGTGCCAGATGTGCAAAAATGCATTTTTGGCCAGGATATGTAAAATGACAGCTGTACTGTTCATAAGGAGGTGTGGGAAAATGGCAATGTTGAAAATCTGGAGTGAAAATATTACAAATTCACCAAGTTATGAGTGTGCGTGGAAACTGCCCAACGTACGCTCAAAAAACAACCATTTTTTGGATTTTTGTCACCAAATTTGCAACATAGGCTTTTTGAGAGCCCCCCCTCCCCCATGAACAGTGGCACTGTCATTTCTTTAATCGGTCCCAAAAGGTGATTCTGAGCAGTGACCACAAAATCACCTTTTGGGACGGAATAACACCATGGCAGTGACTGAATTCATGAGGAGGGGTCCCAATAACCCAATGTTGAAAATTTGGTGCCAGAATTTCCAAAAATGGCTGAGATATGCACCAAAGTTGAAAAAAACCTATTTATGCCATTATACAGCTTACCGGCATTTCTTCATTTCACGGTCTGCTTTGAAGAGTGCAGATGTGTTCCCAGTCCACCGAGGATCATCATGCCGGGCTCCAGAGGTACAAATGGGGTGAGGCTGTGTGTGTATGGGGGGAGGTGGGGTTTGCTGAGGGTGGGTGCAGGTTGAGGGAGTGAGCAGGACAGACTGTGAGAGACCGTTTTCTGATTCACAGGTTTAAAAACAAAAAAAACGTCATGGGTCATTTTATTTTTACAGGGCATTTGGCATGCTGGGGTGGGCTCCAGCATACCACCTGAGAGATCTTTTGAGGGGTGCTGTATGTGAAGGGATTGAGGCACCCCTATTTATCTTTATCTGAAGGGGACAAGAGCAGAGGGGATTGGGCACCTCCCTTGGCACACAACAAATGGGGGGACATTATGCTGATGGGGAATGGGCTCCCCATCAGCAAATTAAACTGGGAAGGGGTCTAAAGCCAATGGGGTTGGGGCCCCAATCAGCAAAGAAAGGCTGTTGGGGGGTGCATGATGCCGGGGGGGATGGGGCACCCCCTCAGCACACAGTGAAATGGGAGGGAGGGGTCATTATGCCAACAGGGAGTGGGCACCCCCATCGGCAAAAGAAGTGGGTTGGGGCATGCTGACAGGGGGATTGGGCACCCCTGAAGTTAGTGCTCTGCAAGGTGGCAGTCAATGCCACCATGTTAACTGAACTGGTTCACCAGGAAAGGCACGCCGCTGCATGACGAGCTTAGCTCTCATTGCAGTGGACCTTTTCTTTGATCTGGTGGCCATTTTACATGTTGCTGGTGTCAGCACCTGCAGCTGCCTAATTGGGTAGTGAGGGATGCTCCTACTGATGCATGCCCTGCATTCGCCCACAGTGACCGCACCTCCAAATCTGCTACTACTGCAATATGTTGGCTGCGCAAGCACGAGCCAACATAAAAAGCACTTGGCATAGACATATTGTAGGTGATAATGGCAATTAAAACTGCTTTTAGTGATAATCATTTGCAGATGATAACAGTTCTGTGTTTACACACCTTTGCCTCTTATCAGATCTCTTTTCCTCGAGCAAAACCTCACTTCCAGTCCATTTATTTGCTTGCCAAAGGCAAGATGCTAATTAGGCTGATAGCTTTAGGGAGTATGGTTTGAAAAGAGCTTACAGTCATTTATTAAACTGCCGTTTTACCTTGTTTGACATGACATAAGAGTTCTTCTTTTAGCTTAATTGAAGCATATTCTTTTTGAGGGCACTGTTGGCAGGAGGCTGGATGTGATGGGTTGTTTCCTTGGCTTGTATTTCTTGTTTTGCTTCTGAGGCATGACAGGATTGACAGAAGACTGTCATATGTATGCTGTTGCAGTGAAATTCATAGCTTGTTAAGCGTGGTGAAACTATCATTAAATGGTGAAATGTATCATGTCTCTTTCAAGTAATAGTCTTGTTTTTATTTGGTTCATTTCATTAAAGTAAATATGTTAGCAACTTTCCTTTCCTTCTGTTTCAATAGAATTGCAAAATGATTAGGCAAAATTATTGTTTTCATTCCATGAATGCTGTTAGATAAGGATGTCCTTAGCTGAACAAACATGTTTTATCACCCTGTGTCCTATTTATATGTTTATATGCATTGTTAAAGTGTCTGTTATGGTTATAAGAGTGCATTCTCGTGTTCTTTGCATGAAACAATTGCAAAGCACAACTGATCAATTCTGGCACATAAAGGATGTGAGAAAAAACTAGTACAACCATAAGAGGCACAGAAACTGTACATGTAAACATATTATAAGTCATGTTAACCCTTAGGCTGCCAACAGAATTAGAATGTATAGGAATTCTGGACTGAGATATCAGTCCTTGGCCCTGCAAGAGTTAAACACCTTTGTAAAAAATGAATTTTGATTTATAATCAGAATGTTTTATTTTGCAGAATATTAGAGAATCCCTTTTGTTGGAAATAGCCTGTGCCAACTGAACTTAGAACTTCAGAATTTTAGAACTGTGCATGTAAGATACCCTCTAATGGTTATAACAGTACCTGGAATGTTTAAAAATAAACAATCCTGATTGGCTAAGAATGATGTCATGATCTGCAACACAGTGATATGAACCATAGTTATGCAGTTTATACATATAGTATTAACGTATCAGTACCTTATAATAACCTTAACATTTCTAGAATCACAACTTGTTGCAGTAAATGTGGCATACCTGTTAACAGGTGTTTCTAAGGAAAGAATAATACTGTACATTACAAATCAAAAATCTTAAGAGATTACACTCATTATCACATTTAAACACTTTCCTACACTTCATATCAAGACTTTTAGATGACACACATGCCATAAGATTGTACATATCATCACATTAATAAAATAATTGATGTAGTGTTGTGACTCATCTGGGTCTGTTATCAATCTGGATCCAGTAACTTAGATGCTTGGTACCCATAACACATGACAAGGCATATGGTAAGATTGCAGCTGAAGACTGCTATAACATGATTTTATAAACCTTCACATATCTTAGCAGAACTAATAATATGAGTTTAAGTAAGGGCACAGTAGAGTAATATGACAGGCTTGTTTTCGATGGCAAAAATAGAAAATAGATAAAAATTAACCAGGTTGCATCATAAAGAAATTATGCATTAAACTTCACCTGAACTCTGACCAGATGGGTCCCACTGTGCCTGGTTATGGAAAAAAACATGCATACCATCACAAACATTAACACAAAAAGTTCAGAGGATGATGATGCACACCCACTGTTTCTTGCCACTGTCAACCAAGCTGAATGAGATGATAAATAAGCTGAAATCACACTTTTGTGGATAAAGAGAAAACAATGATAATATTCAAGATTGATACAAGGGCACAGGTATGTTGCATTTCCAGTGCAGTGTAGAGGAGTACTCAGTAACAGGTTTCATTATAACCAAAGATATCCAGGTACTATTACTGCAATCTTCCTAGTAATAACTAGGTATAACAATAATAATCCCTTTGTTTAAACTGCATCACATTGAAAGGATTCACCATTGTGAGGGTCTAGGTAGGAAATGGGCAGACTGGATGAGCAATGACTCATTTTCTGTCTGTAAAAACACGTACATGTACTGTACGCACACACACACACACATCTCTGTGTGTCTGTGTAAATATCTATGTCTGTAAAAACACATACATGTACACACACACACACACACGCGCATCTCTGTGTGTGTCTCTGTCTGTGTAAATATCTATGTCTGTAAAAACACATACATGTGTACACACACACACACACACACGTCTCTGTGTATGTCTGTACCTGTGTAAATATCTATGTCTGTAAAAACATGTACATGTACATAAATACACACATACACACATGCACATACACACACACTGACACACACACATATATGTTTCTGTATGTCTGTGTAAATATCTATGTAACTGTAACTGGAGTTACTGAGCATCACTGACATGGTATGATATCAGTGGCATCATGCCCATAGGGCCCAAGGGGGCATGTGCCCCTCAATATCATTGAACAAACATTTATTTTCCACAGTCCCAAGGTCCAAAACAATATATGCTTTTTTTGAAGTTGGTGAGGGTGGGGTGTGGGGATCTGCTTACTTAACTGCGACTTCAAAAAAAGCATATATATTAGCCAGCTGGGGTGTAAGAAGTGATTGATGGTCCGTGATGACATTCAATATAGTTTTCACCAATCATTTCTCCTGTTTGTGCTGTCAGTCTGCCCATCCCCAAGGAGCTCATTGGCTCAGCTCCCCAGTCCCACAGTGACACTGACGTGCCACGTGGCGAAGTGTGCATTTTCTGGTGCCATCTCCAGTGTGCACATGAGGAGGACAGACACAGACTGAGGAGGAGACCGGAGCTCTACTGTTGCAACCAAGGAGTTTAAACTGTCACCGGTGGGCACGCTGGTAATTATCCAACTTGTCGGTTGCTCCAAGAAGGTTGAGCTTTTTTAAGCAGCTGCTGCTGCGAAAGAGAGTGAGAGGCTGAGGGAGAGTCTGCATCTCAGAGACAGCATGAATAAGCTTGAAACCTGGGCTTCTGCACAGCAATCCTCCTTCCAATCAGCCTCCACGAGGAAAGTAAAACAAATTCCACTAAAAATAAAAACAATGAGGAGGGCCATTGGATTTTTAAGGGGGTGTTGCTGGCTGCTGGCCTGACCAAGGGAGGTTGGGGCTGGGGCTGAATGTGTGCTGTCACCGCCGTGCAAACTCTGCAAACCCCAGTCCCAGGCATCGCAGCAAAGGAGTACCAGGATAATGGAGTGGGAACAGGGCCTGCAGTCCTAAGGTGAGACAAGGTAGGAAGTTGAAGGATATAAGGAATTTTTATCATTTTCTGCTTTTTCCAGCACCATGTATATTATGTTCCTCATCTGCATTTTTAGTTCCAGAAATAAACAAGAAAGGGGAAGCTGAGCCATTGGACAGGGGGCAGAGAAGGTGACAGACTTATTTTTGGGAAAAGTCTCTCTTCCTTGACCTTAAGTCACTTGCTTAAGGTCTCCCCATTCCTTATTCACTGGGGTAGCAGCATATAGGACAAGGCAGGGTCAAAGTTGGAGTCAGTGTTGGCTAAGGGTAGTTCATATCTGCTAGCACCGAGGACCCAGGCCCCTTCCCAGAGTCGGAGTGGCCCACCAGGATACCTGGACATTTCTAGGTGGGCAACCCACTATTGGGTACCTGCCCACTTTTTAAAATCTTAAATTCTTTGAGTTTATCATTTGTTTTCTAATTAAATGGGGTATTTGGGCAGTGCAGGTAAATGTGAAATACAAACACAGAGCTACTTTGTCCTATTGAAATTGAATAGTCTTATGAGTGTGTCACCCTGGGGCTTCCCCTATTGATTTTCCATGTAGACCCCCATATCTACTTTGTAGGTGGGTCCCCTGTAGCCCAAAGTGAACCCCAACTACTCAGCCACCCCTCCCCCACCACTCCTGGGTTTTAGGGGATGGGGTGCAGACTTGAAAGAATCTACGACATGATGTTGGCAGTTGCTTGTGATAGCTGTTTGGAGTATACAGTACAGTACAGATGTGGGTCGAATTTATTCTGCATGTGCACTTGAAGTTGTGCATTAAAAGGGGCAGGATGCTGCTGCCACGGTATAAAGTTACCTAGTTTATTTTTAATAAAACAATTACCACATACAGTGTTGAAATTGTCAGCATTCAAAATTATTTCAGTAAATTGATATACGTGGTTCCAAAGAAATGAGTTATTTGAATTTTTGTGGCATGTGGGTGTGTGTGTGTGTGTGTGTGTGGTACCTCATAAACTGTTTAACACTGCCTGATGTATACTATTTTATTTATTAAAGAGATTGTTTCTAGGTTTAAAAATTAGATTGAGCACCTACGTGTGCATCGGTATTTTAATTCCATAAAATCTGAATAAAACATGGGCCACATGTAAAAAGATAACTAGGTTGGGGGCCCAGTCATTAATTTTGTTGGGGGCCACCAAAATCCTAAAACCAGCCCTGTTGGCAGTAAAGGCAGAATCTATGTGAGCCACATTTGAAGCAGTGTTAGAAGGTGGGTAGGCTAAGAAGAAACCACAACCACCATAACGAACCCCTCCCCAGATTTACGAGTAATAAAGCACCTGTATACTCATAAGGACAGTTCTTGGAGAAGCCCATTGCCCATCACCCCCCGATGGTCATCAGCCAAAATAATAGAGGACTTAGAAGAGACAGAGGCCAAGTCCCCTTTGAAGACAAATCCTTTTTCAAGCTGCAGAATGGCAACTGTATCAAAAACAAAGGCTGCGCCACTATAATGTGAGAGTGCAGAGACCAAAAGCACACAAGGACTTACAGCAAAGACGCTGCACTCCTCAGCTCTTCAGTATAAAAGGCTTTTAATAAGTATAAATTAAGAACTGCCACAGCATGTGGAAAAAAACAGTCAGATCCCCGACCAGTTTCATCACTCAGACGTCACCAGGGGGATGAGTTAACCATTTATCACTCACCACTTTTAAATCCAAATCTTAAAGTGACAGTGCATTCATTTCATTATGTGCATTAAGTGCAATAGTGCTCAGTTTAACAAAAAACAATAATAAATAAACATCTACGTGCAGTTCTGGAGACCCAATCTCTGCAAGGACATAGACAGGATGGAGGCTGTCCAGAGGAGGGCAACTAAAATGGTGCAGGGTCTGCACCGGAAGACATATGAAGAGAGACTTAAGGAGCTGAATATGTATAGCCTCGAGGAAAGGAGAGAGAGGGGGGACATGATAGAAACTTTCAAGTATCTCAAGGGAATCAACAAAGTCCAAGAGGGTAGCATCTTTCAAAAAAAGAGGTGTACAAGAACAAGGGGCACAATTTGAAGATAGAAGGGGGCGGCTCAGAGGTAATTTAAGGAAGTATTTTTTCACAGAGAGGGTTGTGGATGCATGGAATGGCCTTCAGGAGGAAGTTGTGGAGTCAAAAACAGTGGTGGAATTCAAGCATGCATGGGACAGTCATAAGGCAATTCTAGGGGGTGGGGGTAGGAAGAAGTAGGCTGCTGGTTAACTAGGATCTGCAGCTTATCCAATAGGTAGGGAAATGGGCAGATTGGGTGGGCCAAGCGGTCCTTATCTGCCATCAAAATCTATGTTTCGATGTTTCTATGTTATCCATACATATTTTGTGTAAATAAATAGCAGATCAACATCATTGTAGTGTATGTGTGAAATAATGAGTTATTAAAACAAGTGCAGCTTAGCAAAACTTAAAATGACGACTACAAATTCATTCATTTAGGTTTAAAAACAAGACCATCATCATCACAAGCAATATATATAAGAATTATACAGACTCCTGGGTACCCAAGGCTGCCCGTACCGGAGAAGGGTCAATACTTGTAACATGACCTGTGAAAAGGACAAAGAGATACATGTAATTAGGTAAATTGAGGTCAAAATAAAAAAAATTAAAAAAAACACATCTGCAAATCATTTTCATACTGCAGCACACTAATAGTTGCTGTTGTACATAATTATACAAAATCATTACAGCATTAATACTATATAGAAGCAATCAGAAATATACTGCTGAACTGTTAATGGGGGGGAGAAAATGGGAAGGAAAAGAGAAGGGAGAATGGGGAAGGGAAAGATAAAGGAGGAAAAAAGAGGGAGGATTCAGTCAGACAGTGAGGGCATTAAACAGGAGGGGCTTTATTTTCTTCTTCTAATGCAGGGCATAATTCCATCTTGTCATTTAAACCCGGAGGGTGTAATAAGTCCAAAGTAAAAATCCAAAAGGATTCTCTCTCAAGAAGTTTATCATCCAAGTTCCCACCCTTGGGGCCCAATCTTACCACTTCAAGTCTACAGAATTTAAAGATATGCTTCACATTTTTATTTCTAGTTACCCTGCATTGGTTTGCCAGTGCACTTCTAGCATCATTGTTTTCTATGGATCTGAAGTGTTCCCCAATCCTCATTTTCAAGGCCCTTGTTGTTTTCCTTACGTAATAGGCACCATACTGACATGTAGCCATTCATACTACATTTTCCATGCTGCAATTGATAAAATCCATAATTTCATAACTTCTGTTACTGTTACAACATGTAAACATTGTGCATTTAAGTACTGAGTTACAACATTTACAATTGCCACATTGGTACATGCCACTAGGTAGCGGAGGTCTTAAACTCTCCACTGGTATATCACAACCCTGGTAACTGTGTACAAGTTTATCCTTAAGGTTTGTGCCCCTCTTGTACACCATACATGGTTTTGTCTTTGTTACCTCAGCCAGGAGGGGGTCACCTTGCAAAATGTTCCAGTTGGATACAATAATGTCTCTAATGGCACTAGAATGTCTGGAATATGTTGTAACAAAGTTCAACCTGGGCATGTCCATCTATCTTGGCTTTGCTCTAAAAAGATCAGACCTGTCAATATTGCAGGCTTCCTTAAATGCCCTGTCAACCATCTGGCTAGAGTACCCCCTACTCACAAATCTTGTGACCATTTCAGACCCATTAGTAATAAAATCTACATCATCGCTGCAGTTTCAGCATGCTCTCAACATTTTGGGCTTGGGAATATTGGACACCATACGGTGTGGGTGACAACTGGTGGCCTACAGCAGAGAATTCCTATCAGTCCCCTTTCTGAACAAATTGCTCCACAAAGTGCCATCATCCCTTTTCGTTATCATGATATCTAGAAAGGAGACACGATCTTTGCTCCTCTCTCTGTATATTTTCTTTCAATTTTAATTCATAAGCACCAAGGTCCTTGTGGTCTTTAAACTTCAAAACAGCTTCTTCTTTTGGTTTTCTATAATTTGTAACTTCATCTTTTTGTGCATCATAATCCCTTATACAGTAAGTGTTTCCATAAGCACATTTGTACCAATCAGTTCTTGAGCACTTCTTGGAGAAGCCCATTGCCCATCACCCCTGATGGTTGTCAGGCAAAATAATAGAGGACTTAGAAGAGAGAAGCCAAGCCCCCTTTGAAGACAAATCCTTTTTCAAACTTCAGAATGGCAACTGTCATTTATTTAGAGTGTGGTGCTACTGAAGACCTCCAGTCCAATGAAGTATGGGTCCTGAGTGCAGGCCACATCTCTGACAAGCAGAAGCAACTGCCACTGAAGAGCAGAGGAGAAATTTCTTTGAAAATACAAAAGGTCACTGTCCACAGACTTAATAAAGACAGAAAAAAATGTATGTGTTCTATCATTATGATGGCATTTAGCATGTTTTGGAACAGCTTCCTGACCTGCTAAAAGTCACCAAAATGCACAATTTGACCAGTTTTTCAAAATTTTCATGGAGGAACATGCCTCGGACCCCCCTAGAGAGGTTTGGATTTTGTGCCCCTTCAAAATTTTGGGTTGCATGATGCCCCTGTATGACATGGTGTGACATGGTGCAATCTATTGAGAAGAACACAGATATGTCCACTCAGATATCTCCACTTAGTGGAGGTGGGTCAGCACTTCCAAACTGAATAGACTACAAAGACAGTCATATCAATGCAGCTTATTTAATTCATTAGGTTTATAAAAAACATTTCGAAACAGGTTCACCACACCATGATATTCACAACTGGTTTTCAAACATGGACGGGGAGCAGTATCAAATACAGAATCCTCCAACTGGTCTAAGCTTGGTGCTATACAAATAACTTAACAGTATGTAAAAGCACTTAACTTTCCACTTAACCAGAAAAATAATAAAAATAATAAACTGCAGGAGAGCCCCCGAACTTTGGCATGCCGACCTGTGCAGAGGCGGTTGAAGCACTTACATAGCAATGCTAAGGTGTCATGTTCAGATCGTGTTTCTCCCCAGTGAAAACAATGCTTAAAAACATGTTTCTTAAAGAGACAGCTTACCAAAGTGCAAAAAGATCAAAAGCACGCAAAAAGTACAATGGTGCAGAAATGTGAATAAATATGATAGCAAAAGATATTATAAGACTAATGTAAAAGCGCTAATGTTGTAAATGAGGCCATAAAATGTCTCAGTCTAATTAATAGCTGAAGTCAATAATTCATCACAGTCTCCACTAGAGGAACACATGTAGTGGCATTTCCTCATTCAGGCCCCTTGGAGACAATGTATTAAGAGAAAATATCCAGAAGGCTTTACACTGATGCAATTGTCTAACCAGATCACCCCTCTCCGCATTCCTAATTCAATGTTCTCTAAGCCAATAAATCTCAGAGTGGCTACTAATTGGTGTCAGACTTTATAGTGTCTGGCCAGAGCATATTCCACATTTCCATTCTGAATTGCTGCCTTATTTTCTCCGAATCTAGTTTTAAAGCACATTTTGTATGCCCCACATAGCCCAGACTGCATGGAAAAGTTACTATTAAAATAACCCCAGTACTATTACAGTTTCTGAACAGTTTGATCTCAAAATGTTTTCTGGATCTGGGGTGACTAAATGTCTTAGTGTTAAAAGTGTTCACACAGTAGGTACAATGCCCACAATGGAAATTCTCCGTAGGCGTCTGTGGGAGCCAGTTGGGTCTGGTATCCAGAATAGGTAAAAAAAAGCCAGATTATCCTCAATGCTTTTACCATGTTTATAAGTGATCCTCGGGTTGCATTCCAGTATTTTTTATGGCTGTGGGCAGAGCCGACAGCCATCTTGCTATCTGTAGTTTGAAAATGGAGTATCGTGGAACACATTTTTTGAACTTTTCAATGTATCCTTCCACATTTACAAATCACTATGACAAATAAAATAAAATAATCCCTTCTTTCTGTTTAGAATGTTGGAGACATAACTCCAAGCTGCTTATCAGATGGCCATTAGGAAACTGAAACAGCTTGTTAAATATTGGTTGCCTATTAAACTGGAGATTTGTTTACTCCCTTCGAAATGCAACAACTTGCACATTTGAATGCCTAGTATTTAAACATTTTTTGCTACTAACTTTAGTTGGGCATGAATATCTTTCAAGAAAGATTCATACCTCAGAAGTGTTACCCTTTCCCAGCAAATTTATGATTTACACTGTTTTTAACGTCTCAAGACCTATCTGATAAAAATGCCAGGTCTTTAGTGAACTACTCAGACAAATATATAAAATATTTTTTGACAGCAAGGGCTGCACCTGCTTCCCAAACATAACAGGTAAGAGCTACTGAGATCTCTTGTAGTAAGTGTGTGTGTGTGTGTGTGTGTGTGTGTGTGTGAAGTGGAGAAAAAGTCAAACTCCTGGCAAGGGAGACCTCCTCTCCTGAATTAACTGCTGACAAACCATGAGTGATACATTCATCTGTTTAATTATCTGATTCCTTATGTTCCCATATAGAGTTATAAAAAGTTAGTCAAAACAACTGAGAGAAATTTGTAGGGACAACAGTTGAGTTTTTCTTGTATTTTGGACCTCCAGCTCTAGGCTGTGGAACATAAATGTACTATTTGTGGTTGGAATGAGTAATCTAAACAGTAAGAAGGCCTAAACAGTAATATTTTAATTTACAGTATTTGTAATGTAATCATGCATAATTTCTATAAATAAATTTGAGATCTGATAATAATGTAGCCATGGTATGTGTTAACTTGCTTTGATCTCTCACAACATATAGTAGTAGTAAATATGTTATTCTGAAAATTCAGAAAAGAACAGCCCAATTGAGCCAAGGCACATTTTCAATGGGGTTCCAATGTGTAAAATAAACAAATAGTTAAGCAGAATATGTACGTAAATACTAGCATAGCAAATACAATACACAACATGTATCAAAACACACAATACTGCATATGACAGACATGTAGAAGTTTTTCAATTAATTACAACAAACTTTAGGCATTTCAGCACTTTTTACAAGCCAAGACCTTATCTGATGCCAACATGGAGGAGATAATGACTTGATATATAATGTACTATTTGTGAGAATCAAAGAGATCATGCCATTTATTAGGAGGAAAATTACTGTTTAGATACATAGACACTATCAGCAGATAAGGGCCTATGGTCCACCCAGTCTGCCCATTTGAGCTTGTAAGTTTCCTTTATGTTTTTCTATATTATTATTTTTATATTTTTGGGAGGTTTCGTGTAGGCTTGATATTATTCCTGAAATGTCAGATCTTCCTCAGGAACTTGCAAGATACCTGGGGCTGGATATTCAAAAGGGTTGCGCCATGCGCAATAGGGTTGCACCTGCGCAAGTCCGAAATGCACCATTCTGCAATATTCAGCAGGAGGCAGTTGCGCCCCCCAAGTCATGCTGAGCAACAGCGCAATGCTAATGAAGGCATGCTCAACCAGAGGGGGAGGAACCATGCATAAACTGCACAGCCCAATATTCAGCCGGCTGTGCAGAGTTATGCAGGCACAACCCCCTACCTGCGCCTGCACAACTTTGAGCAAAAAAAGGATCAAGTCAAGGGCCACCCACAGGTGAACTGCCACATTGCAGGGTGCAACACAGCAGCTGCCACCTGTGGGTGGCCCTACACTTGTTCCCTGTGCCCCCCCTGCAGCCCAATCACGGGCATAATAGTAACCCACCCACTAGCCCGATCACGGGCATAATGTAAATGAACCCCCCAACTAGCCCGATCGTGGGCAGAACAGAGTTCACCCCTCCGACTAGCTCGATCGCAGGCAGAACAGAGTTCAACCCCCCCAAGACCAATATCCCTGGTGGTCCAGTGGACCGCGAAGCCCGATCGCGGGCATAAAAGTCAAACCCACCCCCCCAAAGTCCAATTTCCCTAGTGGTCAAGTGGACCACGAAGCCCGATCATGGGCATAAGAGTTAAACCCACCCCCCAAGTCCAATTTCCTTGGTGGTCCAGTGGCCCCCACCCATGGCACACCACCCCTCCCCATCAGCTGGCAGGCAGCAGCACCACCGCCTGCCACCCAGCCTCTGCCGACTGACAGCTCAGTAGGAACCTGCACGCCCATTGGTTCAGAGCAAAGAGCCAATGGGCGTACGTATACCATCTGAGCAGGGTCCAGATATGTGAATGAATGAATTCATTCACATATCTGGACTGCCTTAGCTGTATGGATGCAAGCCCATTGGCTCTTGCTCTGAACCAATGGGCGCAGCCTACTGAGTTGTCAGTCGGCTGGTGGCGGGTGGCAGGGCGGTGGGAAGGCCGCCACCAGCTGATGGGGAGCGGGTGGTGGGCTCCATGGGTGGGTGGGTGGGGCCACTGGACCACACAGGAATATTGGTCTTTGGGGGTTGAACTCCATTCTGCCTGGGATTGGGCCAGTCGGGGGTTCTTTTAATTATGCCTGCGATCGGGCCAGTCGGGGTTCATTACGTTATGCCCCGATCGGCCAGTCAGGGGTTCTTTACATTATGCCCAATTGGGCCAGTCGGGGATTTACATCATGCCCGCGACGGGCTGCAGGGGCATCGGTCCTCGAGGCTGCTGTACCTGGCAGGCGCCAGGCCAGTTGTCGGGATCGGCGCACCTGCATGCTAATGGCATGCAAATGGGGCTGTAATTAGATGCAAATGGCCCCCCGTGCGCCTTGCATAAATTGTGGCCCCATTTGCATGTCACCTTTTGAATATCGGAAATTTGCACATGGCGCAATGGAACTTGCGCCACCACATCTGAATGCTCCACTCTGACCACTTGCGGTGGTGCAAGTTCCACTGCGCCATGCACAGTGGCTGTGGCCGGGGGGCGATATTCAAAGGAGTTGCTCAATAGCGCAACTCCATTGAATAGCGCCCCGGCCACACCCCTGCACAACTTTTTTGAGCAGCACAAGGGCTTGCACCACAGAATGGCACAGGTTGAATATCCAGCCCCTGGTATATAACTATATCATCTATAAAATTCTGATCAAACAACTGGAAACAGAAGACTGTTTTTTGTCATTTTATAATACGTCGTACTGAGTGTGTATTAGCTGAGTTGCTGGATCAGGGCTTTGAGGAAAATAATAACATTTACTTAACTCATTCAAGATTCCATCAGGTGGACAGAAAAAAGTCTATGAGAATTTGTCTGAAAACTAACAACCATAAGATGCAAATATTGCATTTGTGTGTGTGTGTGCATGTATATATATTCATTTCAAAAAGCTCAATTAATGCATCAGTTAGGGTTATTTCCACAGTGATGAAAGTGAGGAAATGCAATGTTAGGGTTACCACCCCATCACCCCATCCCCACGCACCCATCCTCAAACCCCTAACTCTGCATTCTCCGTACCCCCCCACACATACATGCAAGCAGTACAAGACACATCCATCATCATGGTCCAGCAACTGTATGAGTTCTACTGCCATTAGAGTGCCTTGTGGGTACACACGCATGTTGGGCAACTATGGGAGATGGCCCACAGTAAGCATTTTTTTGTCACAAACATCAATAACAAGATTTTAGCAGATGCCTGCATTTCAATTGTTAAGAAATGATGAAACACAGAGGGCCAGATATTCAAAACTTTGCACCGGGCAAAAACTGTTTCCACAGGTTTAGCATGGGATTAGTGCAGGTTTGCTATATTCAAAAGGACAAATAGCGCACACAAACTGCATTAGCACTGGGCAAAATCATATTGAATGCAAGGGGCAAACTGAGTGGGTGTGTACATGAATACAGGTGCAATGCTATATTCAGCAACTAGTGCCATGCAAAGTGGTTTTGCATGACTTAGCTTGACACTTAGCGCAGTGCACATTACCGCCCAGGAAAAGGTAGTCTTAACCCCGGGCAATCAGCTTTGCACGACATTATGGCTTTGCACTGTGTTTGCGCAGCTTTGCGTGACCCTAACACATAAATATGACACATAGACAAAGCCAGACATAGAGGAAACATGCTGCTCACTGATGGCATCACAATGATACCATCATCTGCCACCAGTCCCAGCCATGCCAGGCAGTAAGTGGTGACCCTGCCACCAGCCTTTCAGTTAGACTTTTTATTCTGCACTTGTTCCATTCTGCATGGCAGTCAAGGGGGCACAGGTGCAAGCCAGGGCCATGAGGGAAACCAAGGGGCAGGGCTATACTACTTCCAAAGCCACCCATCCAGCACAAGTGTTGGGTGTGAGAGTTAGTGGCACAAGCACCACTCGGAAAGAAAGTTTTCTAAATTTCTTGACTAAATGTAAGCTGAAACTGTGCTTTCATATTGACTTTATTACTGAAAGACTGGCTGCTTTAAGTTAAGAAGGAGCAAATTGCATTTTCTGTTTTTATTTTAGTGTTATAGTGATTTCAAATATGTAAGTAAGATGTTCAAATTTTGTCCCCTTAGTTTTTTGCCATAACCTGAGTTACAGACAGAAAGTTGATTATAGTATTTTAGTGAATTATATGTTTTGCTAATACTAATCCTAATTAGACTAGTTTTTTAGGGGGTGGGAATTAGTGACTGAGTCAAACAGATTTATTAAAATGATTCATTTTACCTATATGTTGTTTATATGGGGAATTCTTTCTGCCTCATATTTTTTTAACACAGATAGAAGGAGGTATTCACATTAAAGAAGTCCATGCAGAATGTGCAAAAACATGTGTTATGTAGAGTGTTTTGATATGTATATTAAATCCTATTATGAACCGGCGATCGTAATTCGAGCAATCTGATTGGCCAACAGCTCTCTAAAGCCGTGATGATATCGGGCTACATCATCACGGCTTTAAAAAAGCTCCGGCAACCAGCCTCCTCGCTGAAAAAATTCCCGCTGTTGCCAGCATTCTCCACATCCCTCACGACCCTCGCAAAACTCTCCCGACACACAAGCTGTCCTACAATGGCATACAACGAGCCACATATTTAAAACAAAAAAAAAATCAATCCGTTACTAAACGGAGTCGAGCGGCAGCTGCACAGAAGTTACGGTCGGTAACTTCTGACTTGGTTTTGAAAGCAGCACCGCGCGACTCACAGTAACGGGTGATTTTCTCTTGTACCGTAAATAAAAACAATCGCTCTGCCATTAACACAACAGCTGCAACTACTCCATTTACTTACTCACCAATGTGCAGTATTTCAAGCTGACTTCTGACTCGACAGAAACCTCTTCAAAATACCCACAAATCACATCCGCAGCAATGAGAGATGAGTTCACAGAGACACAACAGTCCCACCACTGTCAACTACCAGTATCATAGCACCTACCAGTCTCAAGAACTATTTTACAAAATGTCACCCTACACCACCCAAAAACTCGTTTTAAAACCTGTTTATTTTACTTTTTATTTTTAAACATTAAAGCCAGTTCATAATAGCAACAAGGCACTCCAGGGTGTGATAAATCATGGGATATCATCACTTAAGATGTCGTTGGATGACTGCGACTGCGACGCCGTGCCCAACCACCGAGGCGTGACGATATCCCGATATATCACACCCTGTAGTGCTATGTAATATCTCTAATGGCAAGAAAAGAATCAAGCTTCTGATTGGTCAGCTGGCTGTCACAGCAGGATGTTATCCTGGCATAACATCCCTGATGATTGTTTGTACATATGGAGCATGCTCCTGATGCGCTTTTTTTTTTTCTATTGAGAAACAAAAATATTTTTACACACTAACAAAAACATTCTTTAAAATTCTTTTTTTAACTATAAAACAATAAGCCATTGTATAATAGGAATAATGCCCTCCAGGGTAGGTGTTATGCTGGGATAACATCCCTTCTCGGGTGTTGGACGCCCTCGGCCGGTGGCCTCGGGCCCAACCACCCAGGTGGGATGTTATCCCAGCATAACACCCACCCTGCCGGCATTATTCCTTTTAGTGTGCCCTTCCTCTCATCTGCTATTAGGAGTTTTCCTAAATTAGCCTGCTAGCTGTATGGTAGTTTTACGAACCCTGGGGATCTCCATCACAAATAGGTTTATTGGCTTTCTTTCTCCTACGATGCACCTTGGCTCATGTGACAGTGATGTAGCTATGCCCTTAGATTTAGCAGGGTCTGTCACAGCTCAGCCACAAAGATAATATTTCTTTCAGAGAAGTCACACTGCCAGATTTTGGGTGAGTGTAATCATTATTTTTTGTCATTAGTACCTTGTCCTGCTATATTACAACCTATAAGGTGATGTTAAAATTTTATTACTTAGTACTGGTGCAAAAACTGCAAGTGGCTGAGAGGAATAGAGTAAACAGTGACATGATTCAAACACACACACACACACAGCAGAACATAGCAAGACAAGGTACTGATACCAAAAAATAATAATGATTGCACTCACCCAAAATCTAGTAGTGTGTCTTCTCTGGAAGAAGTATTTTCTCTGTGGCTGAGCTGTGACAGACCCTGTAACAAGACACTGGCTTCCTGCAGGGGCAATTAGACATCACATCAAAGGGCACTATGGGAAGACTAGAGGCCATGAAAGAAACCAGAATGGCAACCTCCAAGGGCAATAAAACAGTTAGGGAAAGTTAGAAAAAACATCTCTCATAGCCAGAGGAAAAGAAAACACTGGGAACTGGTTAGAACACAGAAAAAAAGACTACTACATATCTTTTTCTGATTTTAACATGGAGTTTTCCTTTAAATATGGCAGTCCCTATGTTACAGATGCCAAAACTAAACTTACAATAATTTGGTAGAAGCCTTTGATAAACAAGCAAAATGACCAGGCATGTTTTTTTAGCACAAATCTGGTACTGTTTCAATGTACCAGAGTACAACTTGGTCAGGATTAAACTGCAAAGAAGTTATAGAAGTAACAGCAAATGTTATATTATCATAAGGAAACTGCTTCCTTTAAAACTATTACTGCTTGGAGGGGACACTGAAAGAAATAATGGGCCAGCTATAAATAAGTTGAATTATACTTCTGAACTGAAAAATATAAAGGGTTCTTAAACACTCATTTAAACATTAGAAGTTTGTTAGCACATTTAGATGAACTATAACTATGGCTAGATTAGGAGAAGTTTGATATAATTGCATTAAGTGAGACATGGCTAAAACATTCAACTCCAAATGAACACCTTAGCATAGAGGGGTACACGTGTTTCCAAAAACAATAGGGTTATGGGTAAAGGAGGGGGTGTATTTATCTATGTAAAGGATGCTATAAGTGTTGAACAAATAGAGGCAGGACTAAATATTAGCTCAGGAGAACACTGGACTATTAAACTCACTTTAGGTAGAAAAATGGGTACAGTTGTTTGTTTTTCAAGTGTCTATTTACCACCTAAAACAGCCAATGCAGATGTAACTATACTAGGTAATCTGACACTTTTAAACAAGGGGAACATATACTAAATAATAATGGGAGATTTTAATATAGATTGGATAACCCTTCATAAAAATGATAGGGTCAAAAATATTGGACAGCTAATGGTTTTAATCACGTAATTAGTGAATGGACCAGGAAGAATTGTAAGATGGGGGGTACAACTGTAGATTGGGTGTTGATAAATAGAGTACAGTTCCTTAATGACTCAGGAGTTCTAACTGATGCAATTTCTGACCATTGTTTTGTCTACATGATCAGAAAAAACACTAAAAGATAAAACAAAAGAGATTTTAATTAGGGAAAACCAGATCTTTTAAAAATCTGACTGATGACATATTTATAAACAAAATTATTAAATTAAACTGGTAACCTCGGTACAACTTAAAGCAGGTAGAGGAAGCAGTAAACTTTTTTTAATGAGCAGCTTTTAAATACAATTAACCATCATGTACCTAGACAGAAATAAAGGATCTGCACAAAACACTTACCATGGTTAAATGCTAAATTACTCGAACTGTTGAAGAATAGAGATATATTGTGGAAACAGTTTAAAAAGTTTAATTTACAAATCGATTTGAATGCGTATTGTAGAATTCATAATATATGCAAAACTGAACTTAAGAGATCAAAACAAACATATTACCAAGAAAAACAGTTGAAAGATCTAACTAATCCTAGGAGTTTGGGGGATTCTTTTAGATAATTCTATCAACTTTCCAATCAAGTGAAGAGTGACAAATTAAAAATTGGAGAACAACTAATACACAATAATTTGAAACTATCAAACACATTTGATGAATTCTTTACAGACATGACATTCTTTAAAAATCAACTTAATCAGGATTCTAAGAGGTTAGATAGCAGGGAATATAGTAAACCCTGTTAAAAAACCTTTCAGCTTCTTTAAAGGTAAATGAAGGGGAAGTCCACACTCTCTTGTCTAAACTTGGGAGTAACAAAAGCCCGGGTGTGGATAGTCTATTTTCCAGACTGCTAAAAATAGCAGCAAAACAACAGGCTAAACTTGTGCTATATCTATTCAACTTATCCTTGTGCACAAAACAGTTCCCAAACTGCTGGAAAACAGCAGTTGTATTACATATGTACAAGACAAGTGATAAGCATTTGATCTCTAATTATAGGCCTATTTCAGTTCTGCCTGCCATGACAAAGCTTTTAGAGAAGGTGATATTTAACCAACTGTCAAAACACTTGGAAAAGTATAAACTCCTCACACAAGATCAATATGGATTTAGGGGAGGGTACAGCATGTGGACGGCCTTGGTCAGGTTTACCAGTGATATTTACAATGGAACAGACTGTGGTTTGCTCACTGGGGGAATTTCTGTTGACCTGACCAAGACCTTTGACCTGGTGGACCACACCATACTGATCCAAAATCTTGAAAACATAGGAGTGGGGAATTATATATTGGATTGGTTTAGACATTACTTATCAAACACAAGACAATTAGTCAGAATTGGATCAGTAAAATCATCTATGAGGACAACACATACTGGGGTGCTACAAGGTTTGGTTCTGGGTCCACTCCTGTTCTCAATATTTGTTAATGAATTACCGGAAATCTGCAAGGAAATTTCAACCATAATGCATGCAGATGGTACAGTACATTATTGTACTGGGAGGACAGAAACTGACCTAGAAGCAAAAATACAACCAATATATCGTGCCTTACAAAACTGATTTACAGAAAATAAAACTACTGAATGAAAAGAAAACAAAAATTATGGTCTTTGAAACCAAGCAAAGACTAGAAGGAAATAATATTGTTACACTAGTGAAGAATGGGCAGGGTCTGGAGGAAGTACTGGTTCTAATGATAAAAAGTGTCTGAGAAATGGAGCTTTCTGATTGGCTGTAAACATTCTGAGACCCCTACATTAATCTTTTATTAATATGCTTGTGCAGCCTGGACCTGTTTCTAAAAAAATCCATTTATAGAATTCAGAGCTGCCATTACACTTGGTGATAAATAGCCAGTGTATAGTACGGTATTAAATAAAAATATTAAAATGATATACACCTGTCCTTTATTTTTCTGTTCTCCAAGACAGATCTCTTACTGCACCTTGTTCTTGATTGTAAAGTCTATGAGGAAAAACCATGGGTTTTCTCGGGAAATAGCAGTTCTGAACAGAGTGGTTGGGGGGGGGGGGCATGTAACATCATAACAAGAAATAGGCTGAGTTGCTTAAAATACTGTATAGGTGGGCAAACTGTAATTTGAGTGGGATATAGTAATAGATGTAAAGCTTTAAAACATCAGTTCTCTTCAACTGAAGGAAAAAAAAAAGCACTTCAGTCATCGGAATTGCCAAGTGTTGCTATGGCAATCACACAACGGCACTCACGGGAACATGCATTCAAGGATGTTGGCTTCAGTATATCTGTGTCTCAGCAACAAAAATTGTAATTAGTATAGATAATCCTTGTATGGCTTCTGTGCTTAAAATGTGTTTCAGTTTTGTCAGACTCTGATAAAAAAATAAGCAACACCATGGCAACTCAGCAGGGAGCACACACACACACACACTGAACGATCCTTGCAAAGCTAGGCAACATCAATGAGCTGCCCACATTCATTCATTATTTATTTATTTATTATACATATCAGAATTACAACCCTTTGAGACAAGGACTCATTTCCAAAGGCTCCACGTCAGTTCCAGTGGATTCAACACATAGACAGCAATACAAATGCAATATGATAGACAGGACGTTACAGAAGTTTTTTGTTACATACCAAACAGCGAATAGCAAACAGTATTCATATATTTGCAGGTGTCAGAACAAACAACATAGAATCCTGAGCTATCCAGTGCCCAGATAAGAGTTAAAGTTTACGATAGCAGTACAGAGGTCTATACAGTGTGAAAGCTAGACTCCAAGGACAAATACAGTAAATTCAGAATTGCAGCCTGAGATAAGACAATTGTGGTCAAGAGTCTAGGAAAGGGGCCGGGGAGGGAGCAGGGCACCTATGGGCTAGGATCCCACTTGTGTATTTCATTCACAGCTGTGGGTGGAGAAAATGAGGCTCTTGAGAGCTGCCTTAAAAGGGCCTATTTTAGTGAGTGAGGAGATCGAGGAGAGGAGGGCATTGAACCAGTGTGACGCCCTGTAGCAAAAGGATCTCTGGGCCAGTGATGTCCACACCCTTGGGACTCTGACAGCGGCCTTAGTGGAGCCACGGGTAGAGGCAGAGGGGGAAGCAGGGTGGAGGGAGGCGGACACCCCTTGGGGGGTGGATGGACTATTTAGGCATATTGTAATGTCTATGAGGAACAACCGTGTTTTTTGGGGGGAAATACAGCAGATCTGAATGGTGGGGGGGGGCATGTAACATCAGTACAAGAGATAAAGCGAGTTGCTTAAAATACTGTATAGGTGGACAGACTGCAATTTGAGCGGGGAAGGTTTAAAACATCAGATCTCTTCAACAGATGGAAAAAAGGAAAATACTTCAGTCTTCAAAATCACCAGGCTTTGCCATGGCAACCGTGCAACAGCACTCATGAGAACGTGCATTCAAGGATGGCAGCTTCAGGATGTCTGTGTCTCAGCAACAAAAATTGTTATGGTACTATATTTTATTTAAAAAGATAACCCTTGTATGGTTTCTGGGCTTAAAATGTGTTTCACTTTTTGTCAGACTATGATAAAAAAAAAGTAACACCATAGCAACTCAGCTGGGAGCACACACACACACTGAATGATCCTCTCAAAGCTAGGCAGCATCAATGAGCTGCCCACATTCATTATAAGTGCGGATGGACTATTTGACCATAAAAACTCATGAAAGTTCAAATTAGATGATTATAGAAACATAGAATCTGATGGCAGAGAAGGACCGCCTGGCCCACTTAGTCTGCCCATCTCCCTACCTGATGGATAAGCTGCAGATTCTAGTTAATCAACAGCTCACTTCCTCCTAACCCCCACTAGAATTGCCTTATGCCTGTCCCATGCATTCTTGAAGTCTCCCACTGTTCCTGACTCCACAACCTCCTCAGGAAGGCTGCTCCATGCATTCACAACCCTCTCTGTGAAAAAATACTTTCTAACATTGCCTCTGAGCCGTCCCCCCTCTATCTTCAAATCGTACCCCCTTGTTCTTGCACATCTCTTCTGAAAGAAAGATGCTACCCTCTTGTACTTTGTTAATTCCCTTGAGATACTTGAAAGTTTCTATCATGTCCCCCCTCTCCCTCCTTTCCTCAAGGGTATACATATTAAGCTGCTTTAGTCTCTCCTCATATGTCTTCTGGTGCAGACCCTGAACCATTTTGGTTGACCTCCTCTGAACAGCCTCCACTCTTGTCTATATCTTTGCAGAGATGGGGTCCCCAGAATTTCATGCAGTACTCCAAATGGGGTCTCACTAACTGTCTGCACAGAGGGATAACAACTTCCTGTTTTCTACTGTTGATGCTTGTCCCTATGCATCCCAGTATCCCCCAAGCCTCCTTACTGTCTTCTCACATTGCTTGCCCACCTTTAGGTCATCTGATATAATTACTCCTAGGTCTCTTTCGATTTTTGTTGTTGTTATTAACTCACCCCCCATTGCGTACTCTTCCCCTGAGTTTTTGTTTCCCAGATGCATTACCTTGCACTTCTTTGCATTGAATCTGAGCTGCCACATATTTGGCCATTCCTCCAACCTTGCGAAGTCCCTTTTCATTCTTTCCACTCCACCTTGTGTATCAACCCTGTTGCAGATCTTTGTGTCATCTTCAAAGAGACATACCTTTCCTTCCAGGTGCTCTCCAATGTCACTTACAAAGACATTAAAGAGGACCGGTCCCAGTACCGAACCCTGCAGTACCCCGATAGTTACCTTCCTTTCTTCACTGTGGACTCTGTTTACTATTACCCTTTGCATCCTGTTGTCCAGCCAGTTTTTTCATCCAGGCTACCACCTTGGGACCCTCCAAGGCTGACTAACTTTTATATTAATCTTTTGTGTGAGACTGTGTCAAATGCCTTGCTAAAATCTAGGTAGGCCATATACACAGCTCAACTCAAAAGTAGGGATCACCCCTGGGCCACTGCAAGAGCTACTGGCACTCTGTCAGACATTCAAAAGTATAAACAGGCTCGCAACCACTGTACTAAACAGATCCGCTTGATGAAGAGCTCCTACTTCAAGAATGCCCTCTCCAACTCCTGGGGCGAAGGGAAATCCTTCTGGGACAACATAAAGAATATCATGGGTCAGCAATCCAAATCCTCTCCTACAATAATGAATGTGGATGGAACCACTACATTAGACCCAGAGATCATTGCAAACACCCTAAATGATACCTTCACGGACCTTAGTGGTGTCCTCTCATCTGATTTCTTTACTGATGCTGACCCTCAATTTCTACTTTACTACTGCCTCTCCACAAACCACCCTTCCATTTCAAACTAGTAAAGGCACATGAAATCTATAAATATGTAAAGAAGGCCATTTCTAATTCCCGAGCAAGCAGCGACACTATTGACCTTAAACTTCTGTCCCTCACTCTGGAGGAAGTACTGCTCCCCCTCACAAAAATTTTCAATCTCTCTCTCTGCTACAGCCAATTCCCTAGGAAATGGAAGGCTGCAGTTGTCACTCCGGTGCACAAAAGTGGTGATAAGTTACTGCCTTGTAACTATCGCCTGATATCAATACTACCACCTCTCTCTAAGGCCCTTAAATGCTTGGTGGCGGACCAACTTTCAGACTACCTGGAAAAGCACAACATCCTATGCACTCAGCAGCATGGATTTAGGAAAGGGCACAGCACATCGACTGCCCTACTTCAATTCTCAGGAGCAATCCACAATGCCATGGACAAAGGAAACCTAACTGGAGCAGTTTACATTGACTTAACCAAGGCATTTGATACAGTTCACCATGGCCTACTTATCAAACAACTTCTATCTCTAGGGCTCTCTTGAGGTCCTGGTGACTGGGTAAAAATTACCTTGCTCAGCGCTCTCAATCTGTAAAAGTAGCTGGAGTTCTCTCGGACTCAAAACCGGTTCGCTCAGGAGTTCCCCAGGGATCCATCCTGGGCCCCCTCCTTTTCAGCCTTTTCCTAAACTCCCTCCCCAAATCCTGCCCTGAACAATTAATCCTCTATGCCGATGATGCCGTGATTCTTGCCACTCATAAAGATCTGAACCTCTTACGCCTCAACCTTCAGCATGCTTTTTCTAAAGTTGAGATGTGGTTCCTTGAACATAAGCTGGTTCTAAACCACTAAAAACTAAATCCATGCTCTTCTCTAACCCATGACAAGAAACGGCAAGTCCCACTCACCATTAATACATACCTGGGAAATACCCTTGAACAAGTGCCAAGTTTCAAATGTCTTGGAATCAACTTTGATCAAGGCCTAACCTTCGCAACTCACATTGATAGTACAGCAAAAACTATTAATCAGCGATTGGGATTCTGTATGTCAGGAACGACAGCTTCTTACCCATTCTGCACTGAGGTTGCCATCCAATCTTCTATCATCTCAGTCGTTGACTATGGCTTAGTTATATCTGGATCTGCAGTACTACAGCACTTAGTGGCATTACAACATCCCTAAATAAGGCCTGTCGGCTGCTCACTGGTGCACATCGGCGTACCACACATGAGACTCTGTAGACTCAGGTTGGTTGCAACTCTCAAACCGGATAAAGTACCTTACCTGCCTGATGGTGAAAAATCCACTCTGGGCCTCACTCCGCCCTGTATCAAGACCTGTTATGCCGGCGCTGCACCTGTTTTACCAGAAGATCAGAACACCAGCCTCTCCAAGTCCCCGATGCCGGACTTCTCAGGGACAAAGATCATTTGCCTATCATGCCCCAGCTGGCTAAATGCCCTCAGCACTCATATTACTGCCTCCACCTCTCTAGGTATTTTCAAATCAAGGCTTTTCTCTCACCTTGCCGCCTCCAGCTCCTGTGACTGCCCTGATTAAACCTCCTGTTTTCTCACTACCCACCCTGTTCCGTTATTTGACAAAGACATGTTTGGAAACCTTTTCTCCTGCTATTGTCTGCTCCCACACCTTTCACTTAACTCTCTGTTCTGGACTTTTCCCTATTTGTTTCTCCTAATCTGGCATGACCTCTTTCTTGTAATAATAATGTGATTATTGATATCTCATGTCCTTTTGCACAAGTGATTTGATATGTATTTGTATATGTTTTCTTGCTCTTGACACAACACAAATTGTTGTGTTATCTATGTAACCTTTTGTACTGTACCTAATTGGCGTGGAACCTTTGTAAAAGAGCCTCTGGCTCAAAGGTAGTAATTCCTAGAACAATAAACTAAACTAAACTAAACACAGCCCCTCCCTGGTCTACTACTTTGGTCACCCAGTCAAAGAAATCTATTAGGTTCATCGGACATGACCTTCCTGCTGTGAAACCATGCTGCCTTGGGTCCTGTGCCCCACTGGCCTCTATGTACTCAACAATTCTTTCCTTCAGAAGTGATTCCATCATTTTCCCTACCACTGAAGTCAAACTAACTTGTCTGTAGTTTCCTGCCTCTGTCCTGCTCCCACTTTTGTGAAGCGGAATCACATTTGCCATCCTCAGGTACCAACCCATCCTCCCATGGTTTGTTAAAGAGAGTAGTCAGTGGTGTTACTAGTTCTACCCTTAGTTCTTTTAGAATTATTGGGTGAATCCCATCAGGCCCCATTACTTTGTCCACCCTCAGTTTCAAGAGTTCTTTCAAAACCCTTTCTTCTGTGAATGGACTGGTATCAACCCCCCTATTCAGTGTTTCTTCCTTGTTTGGTTTAGGTTCCTCCTCCTCCTCCTCCTCCTCTTCCGCTGTGAATACTGAGCAGAAATATTCATTCAGTATCCCTGCTTTTTCACTGTCACCCTCTGCCCACATTCCCTCCCCTTTATTAAGTCTCTGTATCGCTCCCTTGGTCTTTCTTCACTCCCCAATGTACCTATAAAAGGTTTTAGCTCCCTTCTTAACAGAGTTGGCTAACTTTTCCTCAGTTTGTGCCTTTGCTATTCTGACTGCCTTTCCTGCCTCCTTCTGCTTTAACTGATAAAGTTCTCTGTCCTGCTCCTTCTGTGTTTCCTTTTATTTCCTGAATGCTATCCTTTTCTCCTTAACCATCCCTACCACCTCTTTTGAGAACCATAGTGTTTTTTTTCCTTCATTTTGTTTTGTTGATTTGCTTCACACAAAGGCTTGTTGCCTCTGCGATGGGTGTTTTGATTATTCCCATTGTTCCTCCACCCTCCTTCTTGCCTGTTTGCTAGTGCTTTTCAGGGCAGTCTCTCATTTTCCCAAAGTCAGCCTTCTAAAGTCCAATACTCTTGTTTTTGTATGGCTTGAGTCTATGGCTGTGTTTATTGAGAGCCACACTGTTTGGTGGTCACTTGTTCCCAGATGGCTACCCACTTCTAAATCTGAGATACTTTCTCCTTCCCCATTTGAGAGTATCAAGTCTAAGATTGCTCCCTCCTGAGTGGGTTCCAACACTAGCTATCTGAGGCATGCCCCCTGTAGGGCATCAAGAATGACCCTACTCTTGGATGTGCCTGCAGCAAAGGTACTCCAGTTAACATCTGGCATATTCAGGTCCCCCATCAACAATATCTCCCCTTTTTCTGCCATTTTAAGGATGCCTTCTATCATTTCCTTGTCTATTTCCTCCCCCTGAGATGGGGGTCTGTACACAACCTCCATGCGGATTGTGGTGCCATTTCCTGTCTCCAGGGTGACCCATAGTGACTCATCAACTTCCTGTTTACTCTTTAGTTCTGTTGCTTTAATCCCTTCCCTTATATAGATAGCTACTCCTCCTCCTCTTTTACCCACCCTGTCTCTCCTGTAGACTGTGTTTCCTGGTATGTTGACATCCCAGTCATGGTTATCTGTGTACCATGTTTCAGTGACTGCCACAATATCCAGGCATCCCTCTTCCATCAAAGCCACTAGTTCAGGGAGCTTGTTGCACAGACTATGGGCATAGGTGCTCATCACCTTCCATGTATTTTTTATGGTCTTGCCCCTTTTAGCCCCATCCCTGCCCTTACCACCTTTTTCTGCATTTATCCCTGTCCTGCTCCCTACTGACTTCTCTACCTTTGTTGTTTACCTCTTTAACTACTGTGCTTTGTGGGGGGAAGCTGGGATTTCCCTGCTCCTTTTCAGTGCCTCCCCCCTTGGCTAATTTAAATGCTTGGCAATGAAGCATTTTAACCTGTCACCTAAGATACTGGTTCAACCCCCTGGACAGATGCAGACCATCGCTCCAGTATAAGCCTACATCCCTCCAGGTGGCTCCCCAGTCCCCACTGAAGCCAAAACCCTGAGCTCCACACCAGTTTTTCAACCATTCATTGAATCCCATGGTGCGGAATACCCTAGCATCATCCTTGCCATAGACAGGTATCACCTCTGAGAAGGTTACCATACATGCTACTTGCCCAAGGCCCCTCCCCTACTCCACAAACTCCTCTTGCACCACTCTGATCCCATTAACAGCCACATCATTTGTCCTAGGTGGACAATGACATCCAGCTCCCTCCCATGTGCAGCTGCTCCCGTGATCCTGAGGATTCGCTTCCTGTCCCTCCGAGCCGTGGCGCCAGGCAGGAACCTTACCTCCCTATCCCCTTCATCCCCCACTTCTACCACCCTAATGATCGAGCCCCCCACCAGGAGTTGTTTCCTTCCCCTGTGGGGTCTCATGCTACCCTCCTGTGGGTCTCCTTTGTGGAGGTTCCCAGCATTCTCCATGGTCTCCACTGCAGGTGCCTCCATAGAGGAACCACTCTTTGCCAGAACAGCATATGAATTGTGGAAAGGTACAACTGGAGGGATGCACATCTGTTCCACCACCCTCTCCATCCTTGAGCCCACCTTGGTCCAACCGCTCCTCTTTCTTGGCAACCTCTGAGGTAACGGTGTTAGCCCTGGTGGTCCCTGGGTGGGGGAAGAGGTTTCACGAATACTAGCCAGGTCAGCCTTTAGATGGGCAACCTCCTCCCTCAGACCAGAGAGGTGCCTGCAAACAGGGCAGCATCACAGCCTCCAGAATGTCTCCTGAAACACTGCTGCCCCACAGCCATTGCACTGCACCACTCCCATCTTGACTTATTTTGTGTCTCCTCTCCGATTGTTTTGTATGCTTACTGTCACCTCCCTCTATGTATTTTTACACTTACTTTCCTACTGCCTATGTGCCCTTACAACTCTTGCCCTTCCTGTTCTGGGACAAGAACTTTCCGTAGTCTTCAGTAGTCTCCATCTTCCATGCTTGGATTCAGACCTGCAGCAGCCGGGGGGGAGAAAGAGTTATTTTTTTTTAGGTTCCTTCAAGGTTGATGAAACTAATGTGTCTCAGTGATCCTTCCCTTCCTACTGCCAAACTGGAAGTTCCTGTTAGTCAAATCCAGTGGCTATAAAAGTAGAACTGGCTTTGGGTGGGTGGGAAGGAGCGCAATTAGTAAAAAATCTGTAGTTCTAGACTGCTGTATCTTGCTCTGAAACCAAAATGTTCTCTTCTGCCTAAAACAGCAGGAAGCTGTAATTGGAGACAGCTGCTTTTGTACTACTAAGCTGCTA
This sequence comes from Neoceratodus forsteri, assembly GCA_016271365.2. NCBI lineage: Eukaryota > Metazoa > Chordata > Ceratodontiformes > Ceratodontidae > Neoceratodus > Neoceratodus forsteri. Next base: position 856,525,139 of record CM028132.1, on the reverse strand, counting down.
ACCACCAGGTATCTATAAGATGCTGAAATCCTTTCTCCTACAAATTCTCCTTATGCTGCTCCTGCTCTCAGGAGATGTTCACCCCAACCCAGGACCACCTGGGCAGCCAGCAGTGGCACCAAGCAGAAGGACAGGGACACTCACCATGGCATCCATCGATGCCTGCAGCATCCTCAACAAACTTGATTCCCTCCAAACATGGATTCTACAGCACAACCCTGATGTCCTCTCAGTTGTGGAAATATGGCTAAACCCTAAAATCCCTGATACCTCAGTCTCTATCCCTGGCTACTGCATTTTCAGGCAAGACAGGATTGCTAAACAGGGCGGGGCTGCACCATCTATCTTAAGGACACCCTTATGGGTCACATCATCCCATCCCCTAGCCTGAGCAACTCCTCTCAGGTCCTCACAATCAAAATCCTCCTTGGTGCACATAACAAGGAACTCACTGTCATCTCAGTTTACCTACCCCCAAGAGACCAGGCTGCTGGCTTCCATAGCATCATGGAATATCTAAGGATCCAGCAACATAATTCTGAAACCATAATCATGGGTGATTTTAACATTAACTGGCTCTCTGCTGAGGCTGCTACCTATAAGGAAGCAGCCACAGTGCATCACCTCACTCAACTGGTCAATGTCCCCACTAGGTGTAACTATAGGACAGGCTCCCTTACACTTCTAGACTGAATTCTATCTAACCGCCCTGAATGCATCTCCAATGTTTCTGTACTCTCGGATACAATAAGTGACCACTCGCCTGTCATCTGCTCCTGGTCAAACAAATACCACAAGCCCCCTACCAAGCTTATCTATGCCAGGGTTATCAAACAAGGGCACCTCCAGCTGTTAAAATCCCATCTAACCAGGCTGAACTGGGCAGTGCTTGACTCCCTCAGTGACACCAATAAAGCTCTGGACCTACTTATCAAATGTTTCAACGAAGCCAGTGACATCTATGCACCAGTGAAAAAGATGAAGGTCAAAGGACAGACCAACCCCTGGGTTACTACTGACCTTTTAACTCTACTCAAGCACAGAGACCACCTCTGGCATTGTGCTCGTGCAACTCCGACGCAAGTAATCATACAATTATACAAAGCAGCCAGAAATGATTGCACTCAAAAAATATGGAATGCTAAACGCAGCTACTACAAAGAGGCTCTGACCAACTCTTGGGGCCAGGGAAAAAAATTCTGGAACAACATGACAGAACTCACAGGCAAGGATCCTAAAGCACCACCCACTATGCTCAACCTTCATGGCACTCCTACATTTGACCTAGGTACCATCACCAGCACTTTTAATAATGCATTTACAAACCTGGACAGTGTCCTTCCACCAAATTTTTTTGACGACCCCCCTCCAGCACCTCCCAAGTTACCCCCCAACTAGAACGTACAATTCCAAAGTTTTTTTTTTAAGGAGGTCCCACCACAAGTAGCTAGAAAATACATTCAAAAGGCCATCGGTAAACAAGGGTACAGTGGTGACTCCCTTGACCTGAAACTGCTGGCACAAGTCCTCGATGAAATCTTAGAACCACTTACAAAGATCTTCAATCTCTCGCTCAGATTGAGCCATTTTCCCTCTCTCTGGAAGAAAGCCACTGTCACACTGGTTCACAAAAGCAGAGATAGGAGGTTCCACACCAATTACAGACCTATCTCACTCCTCCCCCACTATCTAAAGCGCTGGAGCGAATAGTGTCGGATCAACTAGTTGAATTCCTGGATAAGTACAATGTACAGTGCCCAGAGCAGCATGGCTTCAGAAAACAGCACAGCACCACCACCGTACTACTGGAATTTACAACCTTCATTCATGCCACGCTTGACAAAGGGAATTGTGGAGGAGCAGTATTTATAGACCTTACCAAGGCATTCGACACAGTTAACCACCCCCTACTGCTCAAGCAACTGTCCTCCATTGGGATCTCCAGTGATGTCCTTCCATGGTTCACCAGCTACCTTGATAATTGGATCCAACGTGTAAGGATTGCAGGGATCTCTTCAGATGAGAAACCGGTCCACTCCGGAGTCCCCTAGGGATCTATTCTGGGCCCTCTACTCTTCTCCCTCTTCATCAACAATCTCCCCAGTGCCTGCCACCAAAAAATATTACTATACGCAGACGATGCAGTTCTGTTTTCCAGCCACCATGACATTACAGTCCTTGAATCCCAGCTGCAGCTCGACTTCAAGCGCATCGAAGACTGGTTCAATTCTCATAAACTTGTCCTGAACCACAGCAAGACTAAAGCCATGTCCTTCTGCAACTGATAGAGCAGGCACAACTCTCTGTCCCTCACCATCAAGAACCACGCTGGGAACCCACTCGAACATGTCAAGGAGTTCAAGTACCTTGGTATTACCCTGGATAGTACCCTCTCCTACACTCAGCATATTGACACTGTTGCCAAGACCGCCAATATACGGATTGGACTACTACACAAACACAAGCACTGTATGCCTGCGGATGCCCTTAAACTAGCCATCTACAGCTCTGTCACCTCTATCATTGACTACGGCCTTGCCATCTACGGCTCTGCCTCAACAAGTGCCCTCCACAGGATTTCAGTTTCTCTCAACAAAGCCTGTAGACTACTAACGGGTGCGGCCCGACAAACTCACACCTGTGACCTCTATGCACAGGCCAGCTGGCTACCCCTACTCAGCAGAATACAGTACCAGACCTGCTTACTTACCAAAAAAAGATTCTCCTCGGTCTCATGCCACCTGGTGTTAGCTCACTCCTTACTACCTACAATGGCACTCAACAAACACGTGGTGCCCAATCTCTAACCTTTCAGGTTCCTAGATGTCGTACCTCCATGGGTCAGCGGTCCTTTATCTATAGAGCCACTCAATGGTTCAATTCCCTCAATAAAGAAGCACTTTCCTCTACTACACTTGGACCCTTCAAAAGGAATCTCAAACTTTACCTCACCTCTACCACTCAATGTGACTGCTTCTCTGAACAGAGATCTCTCTAAACACCTCCCAGCTCACTCATGTCTCACAGCCCGCCCTTTCCCCAGTCTCATTCCCTCTGGCACCGGGCCTTCCTTGTGACTCCTTTCCTGCTTCGCATCTCCACTGGTACAAGACATTTTCCACCACCATCGGAAAGTGGCTATTAGCCTGCCAACTCCTCTCCCAGTTGCGCCTGCAATACTAACTCGCCTATGGTGCCCTCTATCTCTTATTGTTACACGCAGCCAGCTGCCTACTCAAGCTGCTCATTATATGAATATTATCTCAAAGTATGTTATAACTGAGTATCTTTATTTTTTCTTTTAGTTGTTTTGGTTGTTTATTGCGCATTCTTTTACTACCTCTGTATGTATGTTGACCTTCATCCTTTGATGTGGAACCTTTGTAAACGAGCAGTTTCTGCTCAAAGGTATTTGTAATCCGAGAATTTAATAAATAAAAAATAAATAAACAAAAGCTACACCCCAATTAGATTCACCCTCTGCTCTGACTCAGTAACTTAAAGGAGCACTGTCAGCCTTGACCCTCATTTTTGTGGAGAATTCCATCAGTGTGCCTCTATGCAAACACAGATCCCCTACGATGCACAGAATAGACATAGATATACTTTAGAGTAGTATTCTTACCATTATTCGTTATTTTTAAGAATGTCCACTTTCATTCGGGTCTGTCTGCAAGTCCCCCATCCCCCGGAAGCATAAGGCAGCCAAGTGAGTATGTCTGACACTGAGCGCCGGCATGGAGACTGATTTTACACAAGCTGAATACAGTATGTATCTTCTACTGATGTACAGACCTGCCCGTTTTTAAATAAAGCCGAGCGCTGAGAAAATTAAAAAAAGCTTTTGAAAGAGGTCGCCGAAATCTAGATGCATCAAAGCGGATGAAACACACATCCGCACATGTGTGGGGCGTCACTTTCGCATCGCGGTTCAAACAAAAAGCACAATTTCTCCAGCGAGCAATTTCAATGAAGAGATCGATACTCCTTTGAACCTACAAACATATGTAAAAAATCAGTCAGTGTCAAACGTACTAAACGGCTGCCTTATGCTTTTTTTGGGGACAGGGGACTTGCCAGACGGGCCGAATGAAAGTGAACATTCTTAAAAATAACGAATATTGGTAAGAATACTACTCTAAAGTATATCTATGTCTGTTCTGTGCATCGTAAGAAATCAGTGTGTGCATAGAGGCACACTGATAGAATTCTGCACAAAAACGAGGGTCAAGGCTGACAGTGCCCCTTTAAGCTGATACAGCCACCTTCCTCAGAGAAACACACAGTGACGTTCTTTTTTTTTTTTTACTTAAATGAGATCCCCTTCTTCTAACAAAGTATCTGTTTGCTCAATCCAAACAGGTACTAACTTCTGCAGAGATCGAAGTGATTTTATCAGTAAAAAATCTGTAGTTCTAGACTGCTGTATCTTGCTCTGAAACCAAAGAGTTCTCTTCTGCCAAAAACAGCAGCAAATACATACGAACTTGCATTATACCAGAAGGTACAATTTTTTTTATATTTCAGTTTTTTATAAAAGCAGTAAGGTACTCTCAGGGGTTATGTTAATCTTCAAGTTAATCACCCACTGAGGACAATATGGCACTCGGCTGCACTTTGTGCCACATTACACCCCCAAGGGGTGATTAACTAGAACATTAACACAGCCCCTGATCATACCTCATTGCTTAATTATCTATGAGTAACTCTTGATAATACACTGTCTTTTCAAGAGTATATTACTAAGGTACCTAAATAAAATTAACAAGTTGGGTTACCGTTACAGGAACAAAACAGTTTAACATTGCCTGCTAAATGAACTAGATGCTCCTTACAGCCCTGGAATACAGCTCTGTTTTGTTGTACAATTTACAAAGTACAACACTTCAAAAGTATGTGGTTACATTTAATAATATTATTAGGTCTACTACCAACCAAAACAAATGAGAACATCATTGTGATTTATATCAGAAGTTTGGAATCTTGTCTCATGAACAAAGAATTCACTATTCAACCCTAACATTTCTTCATAAGGTTTTAAAATTAGAAACTCCTAAAGTTTTAAATGACAGGCTAAAACGAGTGAAAGCTAGCAAATCACTGGGTTTATCTTCAACAAAACAGTACCAAGAAAGTTGGATCAGAACTAAGGTGGCCGAACGTTCAGTGATGTTTTATGGTCCCAGACTACGAAATGATCTTATTAAACAGGAGAGAAATGTTACTTTATTCCAAAACACACATGTTTAAAAAAAAATTAAAAAAGCTGCTTAAATGGACCATCAGTGTGCAGTTGTTTAGATAACACTTGAAGTTTTAACTTAAGTTTTATCTGCTCGTCTACTTATAGTTGTACTTCTGTAAATGTTGTATACATTTTTGAAAATACTTCCGATTTGATGTTTTGTTGTCTGTAACCTGATATTGTTTACCTATTGTTCTCCCCCCAGGAGTGACTGAAAATGGATCTTTGATCCAGTCCACCTTCCTGGTAAATCAAATAAATAAATAAGATTTAGTGAGGTGGAGATGAGAAGAGCCACACTAGGAAACAGAATGACTCCCAGAGGACATGGAGTATGTTGTCGTGCACCCATCTTGGCCACTTCATCTTTTCCACCAACTTCTTTGGGTTGGGAATCTGAAGCTGGGCAGCCTGTATGGGAGGTGGGGTGGGAAAGCTGCAAACTAGGGGTGCTAGCTGCACACTCGAGCAGACATAGATAGACCGGGTGGTCTGTTTCTGCTGGCACATTCGTATGTTCGTATGTTCATATGTATTATGGTGTGACACTGTAGCCTTTGCCAACTGTCCAGAAACCCCTACCAGAGCATTCAGCTACTGTAGCACCTCGGACCATCAGGGAGTGATTAACCACAAGTGCTAAACCCTACACCTGACAAAGAGGAAAGAATATCCTGTGAAATGCTTAGTCTTCCTCTTGTCAACCTGCATGGCAGATGGGATATTGGTATGTGATCTCAGGTTGCTGGCTTTGCAAGCAGGCAGCACCTTCCTATTTATTTACATTCTTTTATCTCCTGTTTTTTTCCCCCTGCTAGAAAGGAACCTTCTTCCATCTCTTCTATTACCCTTCTTCTCCCCAATAAGCACCACCAAGAGCCTCACATTGCTCTCCCCCAGCCCAGGTCAGGCCAACTCCGCTTACCCCATGAATGGCAACATCAGCAGAGCAATGACTGTCTCAGTGCCTCCTCCACAGTGTCACCTGCTGCAGCGGATAGTATTCCTGACCAACAGGGGCATAGTGGCGAGGCCTTCCAGTGCAACACACAGTATACCGGCAGATTCACATTCCCAGAATGGCCACAGGATGGCAGAGAGGGTGTCGGGGTCTGTGGGGTCTACAGCAAGGAAATAGACCCCCAGAATGACTGCGAATACTATGCCCAGCTCGGCCCCACAGCAGCATGCACAGCCCGATGAGGGCCGGCAAAGCGACGGGCAGAATGCAACATGCCCATCACAGAACCACACATGGTAGTGATTACAAATGGGGCAGGGGGCCGGGGGTGATGTCTACCAGCATGGTGAAGGCATGCATGAGCCACAGACATGCCACTAATGTATGTGTTGAGCATCCATGGAAAAGAACAGCTCGTGCACCACAGGTATGTGTACAAACATGAGCGCACCCAAGGGGCGCTGACATACTGGAAGTGTGTGGAGTACAACACTGGCCAGTGCTGTGGGCATGCAGGAACCATCTCTGAGGTGGAGGACATGGCCCTCTCAGGCAGGTACAACCATGTGCCTGACGGCACTACCGTGGAGGTGAGGTGGGTCCATGCACACCGAGAGCAGCCAGCAGGTGGTGGCCACATGCTGCAGCAGTGTCAATGACACAGTGGGGGGCTGCCTGCCATCCATGGGCAACATGAAACGATCTGTCCAGAGGGCCAGGAGGGTGATGCATAGCACACCTGTGGAGCCAACCAACCTGTCCCAGCTGTCCATTCCGGAGAGGTACAGGAGCACCAATGCGGGTGAATCGTTCCTCCTACATGACTTAGGTGAGGGGCCGGAAAGGTTCCTCATCTTCAGTACTGCACACAACCTAGAGTATCTTGAACAGTGCCAACGGGACCTTCCGGTGCTGCCCCCATCTATTCCAAGAGCTGTACAGCACACATGGGGTTGAGGTGGAGAACGTGTTGCCCACAGTGTACATGCTCATGTCAAGCAGGACTGTGGACTCCTATACTGCGATCCTACTCAAGTTACTGGAACTGTGCCCTGGGCTGCACCCGCACAACATAATGATCGACTATGATCAGGCGGTGTACAGGGCCATGCATGCTGTGTTCCCACATGCCAGGATCTAGAAACATAGACTTTGACGGCAGATAAGGACCACTTGGCCCATCTAGTCTGCCCATTTCCCTACCTACAGGATATGCCGCAGATCCTAGTTAACCAACAGCCTATTTCCTCCTACCCCCCACAAGAACTGCCTTATGTCTGTCCCATGCATTCTTGAATTCTCCCACAGTTTTAGACCCCACAACCTCCTCAGGAAGGCTGTTCCATGCATCCACTACCCTCTCTGTGAAATAATACTTCCTCACATTGCCCCTGAACCCCCCCCATCTTTAAATTGTGTCCCCTTGTTCTTGCATGTCTCTTTTTCTGAAAGATGCTACCGTCTTGGACTTTGTTGATTCCACTGAGGTACTCAAAAGTTTCTATCATGTCCCCCCTCTCCCTTCTTTCCTCAAGGGTATACATATTAAGCTCCTTTAGTCTCTCCTCATATGGCTTGTCTTGCAGACCCTGCACTACATTTTAGTTGCCCTCCTCTGGACTGCCTCTATTCTGTCTATGTCCTTGCGGAGATGGGGGTGTTTCTTCCACTTCATCCAGTGCCTGTGGCGCAGGCTGCAGCAGCATGGCACCCTCACACAACTGTACATCACAAGCGATGAGTTCACCCTGCAGTGCGGATGCTTGCTGCCCTGGCATTCATGTCACCAGATTATGTCAGCCCTGCCTATGAGGAGCTGCGCACATGGGAGGTCTTTGTTACCCATGAGGAGGAGCTGGCACCCTACATGGACTATTTCGAGGACTCCTGGCTGGGGCACACAGTAGGCAGCGGTGTGCGGCGGACCCCTCCCACCCTATCAACTACTGGAACTGCTATGCCACTGCACTTGAGGGTCTGCCATGCATGAACAACAACACTGAGGGCTAGCACTGTGGGTTCAATTCCCTGATGGGGGCATCATGCACCATAGTTTGGTGATTCATTGATGTGCTGCGGAGGCAGCAGCAACTGACCAAGCTACAGATGCAGCAGGTGCTGTGGGGTAAGGACGGTGATGCCAACAGATAGCGGACCAGGGACTGCAGCACACGGCTGATGGAGATAGTGGAGCAGTACTGCTAGTGCACACTCTGGGACTACCTGCTGGGCATTGCCCTTATCATCCAACTGCATGTGTAATAGACTCTGTAGGTACGGCAGCATGCCCCTGCCTGTCGTGGCACCCATGGGCCATCCTGCGTGTGTCCACCTGGACCGATACCCCTGTGGGGGTGTGGAGGGGGGGAGTGTGGGCACTGTAGGGTGGTGGGCACTGTTATGTGATGCACCAGACCTGATGGCCACCTGTTTCCCTCTCTGGTATTCTGCACTGTACATGCACATTAAACCCTGCGCTGCATCTGTCCTGTGTCCTGTGTGCTCTGTCAAGTGTGCGGGGGGGGTGTGCCTGGTTGTGCCTTGTGCCACCGGATGTACCCTGCAGTCATGTCCTGCAGTACTTGCAGCTGTGTGCATCATCTGTCCTGCATGGGAGGGGGTTTGTAGCCCATGTCACTGGCACTCCTTCTGTTGGGGGGCATGCCTGCACCGGGTGGTGCTCCCCCTGTACATCACTGGGTGCCTTGGGGGGGTGTCCACTGGCATGATACCGCCACTCCTCTCGGGCGGGGGGGGTTGATCTGCACCATGCCCTACTGTCTCCATGGTCCATGAGGTGGTGGGTGCCCACACGCCAGCTGCCTGTCTGACGTGCTCCTGGGGTGGTGCCTTGGCCGCCCGTTCACTGGGCGATGATCGCTGCGCAGACTGTTGTTATTCTGCCATGCGCATTGTATATCTTGCAGCAGTTTGCTGGTCAATGCCTGGGTGTCTCTGTGTCGGCTGTCACTGTTCCAGGCATCGCGCTGTCATCGTAGAGTCCCCAAACTCCAGCCTACCTGTCCCTCAGCTGGTGGCATGCTACAACATGACAGGATCTCTACCCACCTATGCCCAGCTTGTTTTTAGTCTCTCTTTGTGTGTGGTTAAAGTTGTAAAGACTCCCACCTAATTTCAGCCTTTTTTTTCCCCAATTCCCCTTTGTGTGCAGTAGGGGCTAAATAGACAGACACCTACTTAAATACAGCATGTTTTCAGTCTGTCTTTGTGTAATGGTGGGGTGATATGATATAAACCCTTTCCTGAGTCCAGACTATTTTCACTCTCCCTTTGTGTTAGTTCTGCAGTAGTGCTTCTGAATGTTGATCCTGTTGACGTGCACTTCACTTACCTGCTCCACTCCATCTAGCCAACAAAGGTCTTTGTGTCACTGAATCAAAGAAAAACAGAAGGCTGCTTCTTGACATCCTTCTGCCCCAATGTATATTGAAACCAACAGAGATCATTGTATCAGTGCCAAAAATGCCCTTCTGATACTGCTTTTCTTGAAGCACATCTGTTATTAGGAACTGATTACCAAACTATCTTACGAGTTCACCTTCAGTGGAGGCCTTTAAAAAGGGGTGGAAGTTCTATCTCTTTACACAAGCATAGAGTGATAGCTGAACCTAAAGATTTTGTTATCTGGGAAGTCAGCTTTTCTTTCAGTTTAAGATTTTTTTTAAATGTCTATGGATAAACGTGATTTTGGTTTGTTTAGGCTGGAAGATTTTTGATATCTGGACTTTATGTGATGTATTATTTTATGTGGTATTATCCATTTTGCTGTAGTATTTCCCCTGAAGCACCCTAAGCCCCAGGCATAGGGGACTATAAAAAATTGGATTGCCATTTATCATAGAACCATAAAAACACAGAAATTGTCAGCAGAAAAGGATCGCTTAGCCCACCCAGTCTGGCCAGATTTTCCCTGCCTATTCTGTCTCTGTAGACATTACCTGGTCTCCTTCAACCCCCCCCCCCACCTATTTACCAGTATTCCCTTATGCCTATCCCATACATGCTTGAAGCCCCCCACTGTTTTTGATCCTGCCACCTCTGCTGGCAGATTATTCCAAGCATCCACCACTCTCGGTCAAGTGGTACTTCCTCACATCCATCTTGAATTTCCCCCTTCCAGTTTCATTGCATGCCCTCTTGTCCTGGTGCATGTCCTCATTTGAAATAGACTCCTCTCCTGAATCCTGTTCACCTACCTGAGGTACCCCTCTTCTAGGGTGTGCATGTTGAGATCCCGAAGCTTCTCCTCATTGGGCTTTTGATGCAAACCCTTCACCATTTTATTTAGCCTCATCTGGATTGCCTCCACCCTGTCTATGTCCTTTCTGAGATGTGGCCTCCAGAACTGGACACAGTACTCTAAGTGAGATCGCACCAGTGACCAATACAGTAGTCACATCAGCTCCATCCTCCTGCTGGTAGTACCTCTCCTTTTGCACCACAGCATCCCACTGGCTCTGCCCAATGCCTTGTCACATTGCCCTGCCACTTTTGAGGTAATCAGATATGATGATACTAAGGTCTCTTTCCTGCTTAGTGACCATCAGTCCCCCCCCCATTTTATACTCACCACCTGGCTTTCTATGCTCTAGGTGAATGATTTAGCACTTTTTGCCGTTGAAGCCCAGCTGCCATGCCCTTGACCACTCTTTTAGTTTTCTAAGGTTCCTATTCATTCTCTCCACCCCTCATGAGTATTCATCCTATTCAGATTTTGGTGTCATCTACGAAGAGGCATGCCTTCCCTTTCAGTTCTTCAGCAATGTCACTTATGAAGACATTAAGGAAGACCAATCCCAGTACTGAGCCCTGCAGCATACTACTGGTCACTCTCCCCTTCATTAGAATGAGTGCCATTTACCACCACTCTCGTCGCTTATCCATTAGCTAGTTTTTTGCCCAGTTTACCAATTTGGAATCCACCCCTGGACTACCCAGTTTCTCTATCAGTTTCCTATGTGGCACAGTTTTGAAGGCCTTGCTTAATTCCAAGTAGGCCATGTCCACTGCCCTTCCTTGATCTATCTCCATGGTTATCCAGTCATGGAAATCAATCGTATTCATTTGGCATGACCCCCACTCCCCATGCATCCATACTGTCTTTGGTCTTGCAACAGCAGAATGTGCTTCTAAAAAGCACCATTTTGTACCAAAGTCTTCAAAAATGTTGTTTGTGGTGAATGATTCCTCCCTGATCCCCCCCTTTCTTTTTTTTGAGAAAAGTTTTTTTATTGTTATCCAAATTAAACAACAGGTTATACAGGAATTCAAGACTGAAAAGGTACAACACTTACCGTACTAGGTGCATTTAGCAAGTACAGAAACAGATAACTATACATGGGTGGGGAAGGGGGGCCAGAGAACTGTGCAAGGGGTATCAGGGAGGAGTTTAAACAGTTTACAGTAGCCTTTAAGCAATAGTCATATATGGACCAGATGTCTCTGATCTTAGGCCTAGCCAGCACCCAGGCAGAGTAATGTGTCGGCTGGTCTGGCCAGAGCACAGATCTATAGAGCGTGTGGGTGAAGAGGGCAGGTGAGCTTCACCATCCTTACCTGGCTGGGGTGCAACCATGTCAGGTGTATTGACAGAAGGGGGAAGCCATTTAATAAGAAGGAATCAGCAGGTACTTACCCTCCTGCGCATAATGGACCATACAGACCGCTGGGTCTTGACCATAGCAGTCTAAGTACGAGTCACAGCAGCAAGGCAGCAGGTGTGGGCTAGGTGTAGGAGTCCACAGATCATATGGTCCAGCCAGCCAGACATCCAACCGCACCTGAAAAATAGGAATATACACACAGAGGAACCATGTGCTTGCATGCTATGGTACAGCATTAACAGGATTTGTACAGGCACTATCAACAAACACTTCTGCAGGTTGATTAACTTATAGATAAGATATTGACGGGTGTGTTAAGTACATGGTAGCAGCAGACAACACAAAGTAGTGCCCTTCATTGAGTAGTCCCTGGGAAATAAATCCCACCACAGACAATATCTAACCCACTCCTGGGTGTAACTGCCACCATGTAGGATGGGTTCAAGCCTGCATATAAGAGACCCTGTCCATGAACAGGTAACAGCTCAGCCCACTCCAGCTAAAGGGTTAATAAACCGCATGTAGGGTGCCCAGCATTTATGAAATTTGGTCAGTTGGTAGGTTTTGAGATGGGAGATCCTGTCCAGCCCAGCCAGACTCGAGAGGGAGGCCAGAACTTCTGCCTGAGTAGGGGCGGTGGGGGACCTCCATTTGCACACAATTGCCCTTTTGGCTTGGATGGCTAGTAAAGCCAGCCATCTGTACTCCTGAGGTACCAGTGAAGGTAGATTTTGCTTGGTTCCCAGGAGAAAGAATGTGGGGACCAGAGGGATGGGTTTCAGTAGCACTCTTGAGACTGTTACACCCAATTGCCTCCATAGCAGCTGCATCCAGGGACAGAACCATAGACTGTGCAACAAGTCCCCCCCCCCACACCCTGACACTGCCAGCATTTTTCCGATGGGAGGATCTTGGCTTTGTGGAGTATGGATGGTGCCCTGTACCACAAGTGGGAGATCTTGTTTTGGATGAGCCTGGTTCATGCATTTTTAAACCAGGTGTGAGTGTCCCTCCAGATTTGGTCCCACTGGGCTGTAGTAATGGTGCATGACAATATTCTCTCCCACTTGGCCTTAGCCTCCTCTGATTGGGAGGGAAGTGTATCCCATAGGTTGACATAGATTTGACCAGTTAACCCTTTTGGATGGTCCAGCCAGACCTGAAGATTCTGGACAGGGGCTCCTAGTGTGGGGGCATCTAGGAGGGTTTTAATTGCAGTCCGAATCTGTAGGTACCTCTAGAAGTCCTCCCTGGGTAGCTCTCATTTGCCTTGGAGGGTTGGGAAGGTGGAGACACCTAGGTCTGGGGGGGTCAAGGAGGGCTCCTACCCAAGTTATACCCCTCTTGCTCCAGAGTGGCCACACTACACTTTTATGATCTATGGTAATGCGGGGGTCGAGCCACAATGGCATGTGTGCCAGATGGGCTGGGTCTGAGCCTAGCTTCGAGTGGGTGGTGTACCAGTATTTTCTGGATGCAAGAATGGTGGGGTATGGCTCAGCTAGCTGTGTGACCATTTGAGGCTTCTCAGGGTGGTAGATGAGTGCCAAGGTGACTACTATTCCCAACAGGTTCCACTCCATGTGTACCGCTAGGGTATGTCGGGTGCGGAGTCCCTAAACTAGTGCATAGTTTGCGAGGTCTGGAAGGCCCACTTATAGCCTTCCATCCATGGGAGGTTCCATCTTCCCTTTGACCAGTGGGATCTAAGTTTGATACAACTGAATCTGGGCTTGGCTCCCTCCCAGAGAAGATCCCCCATCAGTTTGTCTATGGGGAGGGCCCAGATCTTCGGGAGGATAAGTGGTATGTGGGAGAGGAGGTAAAGAATTCTGGGGGCAGCCACCATTTTAAAGGCAATGACTTTGCCTGCTAGGGTGAGCCAAAGCAGTTTCCATCTCTGAAACTCTGTTCTGGTGGCACTCAACAGGGAGTGTATATTGGCCCCCCAGATGTCTCTAAGTCCAGGGGTAATTTTAATACCCAGGTATGTGATCCCAGCCAGGACCCAGAGGAATCCTACATCAGTGGCCATATGCTGCCGACAGTTGGCATTGAGAGGCATCAGCTCTGTTTTGGTCTGGTTAAGGTTGGAGCCTGAAAGTTCGGCAAAGATTTGGAGGAGGTCAAGTAGGGGTGGGATTGATTGGGGGACATCCAACAGCGGGAGGAGGAGGTCATCTGTGTACATGAGGGTAGGATAGGCAGCTTCCCCAATCTTTATTCCTTGGATTGTGGCATGCTGCCTGATTGCCACAGCCAGGGATTCTACCACCAGGACAAACAAGAGAGGGGAGAGAAGGCATCCCTGATGGGTCCCCCTTTCAAGTGGTAACTGTTGGGATATCATGCAGTTGATAGTGACCTGGGCAGTTGGCTCAGTATAAATAGTCTGAATCTTATTTCAAAAGCCTTCCCCCTATCCCCAGGTGGGCTAGTGCAGCATATAGGTAGTCCCATTCAAGGGAGTCGAAGGCTTTTTCAAAGTCAACTGCGATAGCCGCTGCAGGAGAGGGGAGGGACTGTGCAACATGCATGAGGTTCAGCAGACTCCTCGTATGGTCAGAGCTGTGTCTGCCTGGCACAAAGCCCACTTGGGAGTGGTGGATCAGGATGGACAGCAGAGGGCTGAGCCTGGTGGCTAGGGCTTTGGCGTACATCTTGCTGTCCACATTTATGAGGGAAATTGGCCTATAGTTGCCCAGGGAGGTGGGGTCCTTCCCTTTTTTGGAAATGAGGATTATATTTGCCTCCCTAAGGGTTGGCGACAAGGTCCCTTTTAGTTCAGCCTCCTTGAAGACATCCGTCAGGAGCAGGGCAACTTGAGGAAGTAGGGCCTGATAGAAGTCTGTCAGGAAGCTATCCCTTCCAGGCGATTTACCTCCTTTCAGGCTCTAGATGGCCACCTCTACCTTTTCCTGAGTGAGTTGACTATCTAGAACCCTGGCCTGAGTCGTCGAGAGCTTTGGGAGGAGGAGGCCATCCAGGAACCATGACATTCCCTGATGAGGGGTGTCATGGGTGGTCTTGTATAAGTTTGTGTAGAAGTTGGTCATGACCTTGTTCACAGCATGTGCTGTGGTTACCACCACACCAGTTCCATTCTGTAGGCCTTGGATGAGTGTGGCAGCCTGTTGCTTTCATAATTGGTATGCCAAGGCCCCCCCCCCCCGTGTCCCCACCTTCCCAAAATGTGTGCCGGATCCTGAGGATGGCCACTTCTGCTTTCCTATTCAGGATTTGATTGATTTAAAATCTGAGACCGAGGATTTTCCTCCCAGTGGAAGAAGAAGGTGATGGGGAGGGCATGGCCTTGTACAGGGTCTCCTGCAGGACGAGTTCTGATTCCAGCTCCACCAGTTTCTGTTCCCTCTCTCTTCTCTTGGCTGCTGCAAAGCCCATGATGTTACCCCTCATCGTGGCCTTGAAGGCCTCCCAAGTATTTCCTGGGGAAATGTCTGCAACCGGGTTTGCCTCCAGGAATAGCGAGGCCTCATTCCTGGCCCAGGGTCCCTCATAAGGAGGGGGTCTAGCTTCCAGAAGCAGGATGGGGCCTCCTCTGGACTCCAGAGAATGACCAGCAATACTGGCCATGGTCCGAGATACCTCTTGGGAGGATGGCTGATTTGAGGGTACTCTGGAGGAGGGGTTGGGACACCAGCCAGTAGTTGAGTCTACTGTAGGAGGCATTGGGTTCGGAGTAGAAGGTGTAGTCCCTTACCCTCAGGTGAAAGTGATGCCATGCGTCTGTTAAGCCAAGTTCGGACATAAGGTGCTACAGGGCTTTCCCTCCCCTGATGTGCGATTCCTTACCCGTGTCACTCCTGTCTAGACATGGGACATGGGTGAGACTGAAGTCTCCTCCTAGAATAACAGGGGAAGCCTGCTACTGAGGGGGAGCCTAACTCCGCTGCAAGGGCATAAAAGGACTGATGGTCATCCTGGTTTGGTGCATAGACATTAGAGAAGTAAGAGCCCTGTGGGAGTGTTACCCACCCTACCAGGACTAACCCCAAGAGAGGCTCCAGTACCCTGCTTGATGTGGTACTCACCAACCGCCCTAATCGGATCCCCAATGTACAAGTCCTCCCAGACTCTCTCAGCGATCACTCCCCCATTCTATTCCACTGGTCAACCTCAGTCCCCAAACCCATAGCACAGTCCACATGCCCGGCGGCGTCTAATACCTGGTGGATTGATAAAACTTAAGGAACTTCTGTCCCAAATTGACTGGTCTCCTATACAGGCAACTCCTGACATTGACACAGCTCTCTCCTTCTTTACCCAAACTTTTAATAATGCCTGTGATATCTTTGCCCCAGTGTTGACCCGCTGTTCTAAAAGGAAGAATGCCCCCTTGGTTACCCCAGCTTTGAGCCACCAGCTCAAACATAGGACAACCTATGGCACCGTGCCATTGAGACTGGCTGCCCCAATGACAGGCGGGTTATATGCTGCCGCTCAAACAAGTGCACTGGCCATCAGAAAGGCCAAGTCTGAGCACTATCGGGTCCTCACTCACTGCCTCATGGGGAATCCCAGAACCTTCTGGGATAACATTAAACAGTTAAATGGGAGTGCACACTCCCCCACCCACCAGATCAACATTAATGGTGTGATCTCCTCAGACCCAGCCCTCATAGCCAACCACCTCAACACCTCATTCACTAACCTTAGCCCTATCCTCCTACAAATTTTTTGACCCTCCTCCCCAGCACCTGCCAGTAATCTTTCTCGCCCTTATTTTCTCCTCTCGTGTTTCTGCCCAAGAACTTAGGCGCACCTTGTCACTGCCCTCAAGAGTAATAGTACAGGCAGTGACACCCTGGATCTGTGTATCCTATGGCTGGTTTTAGACACAGTCCTTACCCCGATCACATGCCTCATCAACCACTCTCTTTGCCTGGGGAAGGTTCCAACTGCCTGGAAAGTCGCCACTGTCACCCCTATCTTTAAAGGTGGTGATAGGACTGTGGCTGGAAACTATCGACCGATCTCCATTCTCTCTCCTGTCTCCAAGGCCTTGGAAAAAGTGGTGGCCTCTCAAATCTCTGACTACCTCTCCACCTACGATGTCCTTTGTCCTGAGCAGCATGGCTTCCGAGCGGGCCACAGTACCAACACAGCCCTCCTAGAGTTCTCCAACTTTCTCCACTCCTCCTTAGACACTGGTTCTCTGGCTGGTGCTGTCTTCATTGACCTCTCGAAAGCTTTCGACACTGTCTCCCACCCCCTCCTTCTTGATGCCCTTAGTTTCTCTGGTTTTGCTGCTGGGCCTATCTCCTGGTGCACCAGTTATCTGTCTGACTGCTCTGGCGTGTAAAAATTAATGGGACCTACTCAGACATCTGTCCCATCTTTCTGGGGTTCCCCAGGGCTCCATTCTGGGCCCCTTACTATTCTCCCTTTACCTTAACACCCTTCCACGCTCTTGCTCGGGGAACATTCTATTGTACGCTGATGATGCAGTCATCTTTGCCTCAAATCGTAACCCTACTGCCCTCCAGGACTCGCTGCAGAAGTCCTTCACTGAAGCCGAGGGCTGGTTCAAGGAACATAGATTGGTGATAAATCTTAAAAAAACAAAAACCATGTTCTTCACTCATCCCCAAAACAAGTCCTGCAACTTAACTCCTCATTCACTCTGGGTCCTCATTCCCACTCGAACAAGTTTGCTCCTATAAATACCTAGGGATCCATTTTGACCCCTCCCTCTCCTTCCATGGACACATCGCTGCCCTAGCCACTGCCACTAATATCCGATTGGGCATCTTACATCAGTATAAACACTGCCTCCCCCTGGAGGCTCTTCGACTCGTGATCACCTCCTCTATCCTGTCCCTAGTGGACTATGGACTGCCGGTGTATGGTGCTGCTGATCAGACCGCACTCCATAAAATCGCTTCTCTGAATAAGGCCTGCAGGTTAATTACTGGAGCACCTAGGATGACACACACCTGTCTACTGTATGCTAAAGCACTGGTACTTGATCTCGATGGGCGCCTCAAATATCTTACCTGTACCCTACAAAAAGACCCTCCTTGGGCTTTCCCCACCAGGATTGACCACCACCATGCGCGCTCTGTCCCACTAGTTCATACTCGGACCTCTGGGAAAACCTCTCTTGTTATCCCTAGAGCTAGGACCTCTCACGGCCAAAGAGCCTTCAGCTTTGGGGCCCCTCCTGGTTCAACACACTGCCCCCTCCATCTCTGAAGCTCCAACTATATCGTGCTTCCAAAACTTCCCTTCACGTAACCAGCTTATTAACACCCGATGCTGTAACTGCCACTAGTCAAAGCCGTACTCAATACTTATGACAAAGCTTATTACTAAGCTGCTAAGGACGACATAACTCTGGTATTGTTTGCATCCATCCTACCTGTACCAGCTTGTTTGTATCTATGTCTTAATTTACTGTTATACTTATGTGTTGTACTGCTATACTGTGTATTTTGGTTTGTCTTACTGTGACAAGGTACCTTTGTAAATGAGCCTGTGGCTCAAAGGTTTTCCAAACTGCTGTTTAAATAAAATAAAAAAAAATAAAAGTGTCAAAGGTGGCTATAATCCACCTGCTATCCGGGTCAGCTACAGAGTTTGTTAGCTTCCAGTTCAGGGATTTATGCAGCAGGATGGCCATCCCA
Organism: Neoceratodus forsteri; assembly: GCA_016271365.2. Lineage (NCBI taxonomy): Eukaryota > Metazoa > Chordata > Ceratodontiformes > Ceratodontidae > Neoceratodus > Neoceratodus forsteri. The sequence goes on along the minus strand of CM028132.1, from coordinate 856,506,662 downwards.
CATTTTCTAGATGGTGCCACAGCATGTACCAGTTGCCACACCCAGTCTTTCAAGAGGAATTTGTGATCCGTTCCTGTGAGTTTAGTCTCTTGTAGGATGGCCACCTGGGATTTAATGCGTTTAAGGTAGGAAAGGATCTTTTTCCTCTTGGTGGGGGAGTTCAGATCCCGGACATTCTCTGGTGTGGAGCGCTATTTCAGTCATGTTGCAGTCTATGTGGGTACTGACAGACCTCTTGCTCAAAGACTCCTTGAGCTGGTGCAGTGTGCTGCCCCGTATTCTTACCCGAATTACCCACCCCATGCTTCCAATACAGTTTGACTAGGGTCCTAGATTATGAGGGGAAGAGGTGGGGTTGAGCAGCGCCCAGGTGAGGGAGGGAACAACCGGTAAGTCGTACCTCTGAGTGAAGCTGTTTGTGGTGCTAGGATGCTGTTACCTATTCATGGATGCCTGGTGGACAGGCTGAATAAACAAGAACTATGGTTTAACTGGTTTGTACAGAACAATTTAGGAGTCATGTTGGGTTTCTGTCCCACACTGTAACTGGCTACTGCTGTAGCCAATGACTGGTCTGGGTCACCCTGGAGATTGGCTGAACCCACTAGGGGATTGTCTGCAACATATCACAGGCCAGTCTAGTGCAGCATTAAACAACAATAGCAACAGTATTAAGGGTTTAACAGATTAACTAAGTCCAAAGCAGACGAAATATACAATATAAACCGACCTTAGAACAGTCGCTTCCTGGAGCAGCAGGCAGCGTTAATTACCTGGATACCAGACAGCTGTGGGTGGGAAGGATACGAGTACTCCCAGCTAACCTCTTTTTCCCCAGTGGCCAGGATGCCCTTGTTTTGGGGGATGCTGCCTACCCGAGGGAGAGAGGAAAGGTACGAGGGGAAGTTCTCCCAGAGCCAACGTGCAGCGCCTCTAATTTGGTAACAGAGCAGTCAGTTTATTCCCCTCCCTCCCATGAGGGTGAGAAAAAGGGGAGGCAGTGGTAGGGTGACCTATCCCCCATAGCCAATGGGCCAGGTACTGATATGATGAGGGCCAACTAGTCTGATGGCCCTGTACACCCCTTACCCCCGCATCCCCCTGGATATGCTATGGGGGCCAGTACACCCTATCAGACCAAGGTGACATAGTGCAGATGGTGGTGACTGGCATAGGTGTGAGGGCTGCAGACGCCCTGTGTAAACAGACCTGCCCCAAGCACCAGGATCCAGGCATATGCCACCTACCCTTCTGTTGGAGTATCATGCGGGCAGTTGCACCGTTTATGGGGCTGCTCTGACAGGGCACATAAGAGTGCATACTATCAGTATCCGGTGGGGGGGGGAGTGCTGCCCAGACAGCAGTGGTTGGGGAGGGAGAGGGAGGGAGGGGAGGGAGAAGGAGAGGAATGAAGGGGATGGAGGGCAGTAGTCGGTGTTATGGGTACTTGGGGCAAGGGAACAGTACGGCCATGTGATGGCTGGAAAGGGTGGGCCAGAGGATGCAGGAAGGAGGGAGGGAGCAGACAGGCCCCTAACACTCCATTCCAGATAATGTCAGCATTACAAGGGATCAGGAGGTGCATAAGCGTAGCTCCTCATCTGAAATAGCGGACAGTCAAGGCCACGGATTACCAGCAGGAGGTGTTATACCCCCCATCCAACAAGAAACAAAGCACACAGAAGCCCCCATCAAAACAAATAAACATCCCAACATGATAGAAAGTTGCACAACAGTCCCTTGGGGTGATATGGTTAAAAGAGGGACCAGACACAACTGTTTCCTGGCCCATAAAGGGGACTTAGCATACAGCTGGGGGGAGCAAGGCCAGAGCTGGGCAGTATCGTGGAGAACTGCTCCCCTCACCTACCTCCCTTACCAATTAAATTGAATTCCCCTTCTCCCGCTGAACCCTCCCCCCCACATCACCCCTTGAAAGGCACCCCTTCACTTATCTGATACTGGCTCTTCAGTCGTGGAGCCCCGGAGACGTCTTCACTGGATCTTCTTCCACTTCTGCCAAAACTGAGCCAGGGAATGAGTGCCAGTTAGGGCCTGCACACACAGCTCGAGCTTCATACTCCTGGAGTAGGAGGGCCAAGTCCACAGCAGCCACCCAGGAGAGGGCCGCATTGCTGTCTTTGGCTGGGGTGCTGTCCATTTCAGAGCAGGTATCGCCAAGTTCAGTGTTCTGGTCATTAGGTGGGGTAATCAGCACCAGTGGGGAGAATCTATTTTCTGTAAAATAGGGGCTGGTCACCTCTGACCTGTCAGGTACATCATAGTGATTCTCCCGGTATGTGCAAGTTTCTATCCCAGTCCTGCTTATTGGGTGCTCTCTCCTAGTATGGGCAGCTTGCCGGGATCTTTTTTCTATGTTTCCCTGATGCTGCTCCTTCCCTAGTCTGTGAGTGAAGGTATCACAAAAGTCCTGTGCTCTTTTTAGTGGGGATCTTCTGTTCTCATACCTGACTGCGTTGTTGGGTCGGCTCTGTTCCTGGGCAGGTGCAGCCAACCGGCCAAAGCGCTGCCGGAATGACATAGCAAGAAACTCTACGGCCACCTCCGGGGTTTGATACTGCATGTCAGTGCCATTAAACATGAGCTGAAGGACTGCTGGTTATCTGAGGGAGAATGGGATCTTTAGATCATGCAGCTTCCGAACAACATCGGTGTATTCCTTCCTGCACATTGCCAACTCCCTGGAGTAGTCCTGAAAGAGCATAATCTTGTGGCTTTTCCAGTCCAGGGCTCCCAGCTCTCTTGCCTGGACTGGATCGCTTCCTTCTTGGCAAAATTTAATAGTCGGGCCAGGATAGGCCTCGGTCTCTTGCCGGGTGCTGACTTCTGCTGTATGATTCAGTGTGCCTATTCTATAGAGATTCTAGTGGTAGGAGGCAGATGGAGGACCTCCAGGAGGGTCTGTTGCAGGAAGGAAATCGTCCAGCCCTCCTCACGCCTGTTGGGAAATCCTAACACCCGCAGATTGTTGTGGCAACCCCTATTTTCAAGATCCTCTAACTTGTCCTGCCTGAGCAAGATCTGCTGTGCTTGATCCCTCAGCAAGGCAGAGTGGGCATGGAGGATTTTGTCATGTGGTGCAGTTTTCTGCTCCATCTGCGTCACTCTGGAATCCAATATTTGAAGTGAGCCTGCAGTGTTATTTGCGGCCAATGTAAGTCCCTCCAACTTCCTCCATACGGCTCAGGATCGACGCAAACATTTCCCGGACTGTGGGCTCCGGTGGGCCCTCCTTGTTACACAGCACATGTGGCTGGTGCCGGAGGAGAAGTCTTACCAGACGGCTGGTGCAGCAGTATGGAGGCAGAGCTTTCCCAAAGTTTGTGAGGGTGTACAGAAGATATTAACATGTCACCCAGGTGCTTTCACCAGTGTAAGTCTCTCCTGGATCGGGTACAGAAGTTGGGTTTTGGCTCTGTTTAGTTAGCTGCTAGACTATTAAGCTACTATCTTGTATTTGGCCAGGCTACGCACACTGATCCCCCCTTTTTAATACAAAGTGCCTCCAGTGAACTTATGCTTCACCCCCAGTTTCAGACTTCTGCTGATACTGCTGAAAATATCATTGGTACTGGTCAGGTTTTTTTCTTTGGTGTTCTCTAATACAGTGCACTGCACAGGTCCCCACACTAAATGCAACCAACAGATATGGCACTGTAACTACTTAAGGCCTGGTGTGGGGTGGAGGATCTTTAATCAATTGGCCATTTAGTCCCCTCATACCAAAGCCTTTTTATTACCCCAAGTGATTTCTTCTTATTTGTACTGAGCTGCTTCCTCTATTTTCAAAAGGTTTCAGCCATAGACAGCCATAAGCACAGGATAGGAGAAACCCTTTACTATTTTGAAGTGAAATTTTAGATATTTATTTTAAAATGTCGGCCAGGAAAAGCCCATTAAGATGGAACTTATTTCCAGGGGATTACATTATAGGCAAATATGCCTTTTTGCAGGTGACCCCATACTCAGAAGTAGTGTTGCTTTACAAGAAGTGATCAGGAACATGAGAGAAGATCTTAAAAAGCTGGAGAAGTGGCAAGGGATCTGGCCGCTGGGCTTCAGTGCCAAGAAGCACAAGGTCATACTCATGGGAAGTAGACACCCAGCAGCCAAGTATAGGTTGGGAGGGGGGTGACCATCACAGTGATAGAGGAAAAGAAAGAAAGATCCATGGGTAGCAATTACAGCACCATGACATCCTCCAAACAATACAGTAAAGCAGTGGGTAAGTCAAACAGGAATCCGGGGTGCATAGGCAGGGGGTACATAAGCAGAAGGAGGTTATACAATGTCTGTACAGATCCCTGCTGTGACCTCACCTGGAATACTGCCTCCAGATCTGGAACTCTTACCTCAGAGAGAGGACATGAATCAGTTGCTGGAGGTGCATACAAGTTCCATAATGATTATCAAGGGACTGCATGAGTACTCACACAAACAAAGGCTAGAACACCTGAATATTCACTTACTGGAGACTAGGATAGAGATGGGGGAATGATTGAAATCTTTAAATACCTGCAGGATATCAACAGGGTGGACATTACTCTACAAACTTATTTCAGCCCAGTAACATCAAAACAACAAGAGGAGCAGCTAGAAATTGGCAGGGGCAAATTAGGAGGGACATCTGGAGATAATGTTTGACAGAAACGGTGATAGAAGGGTGGAACCTGCTGCTGGAGGACGTTATTAATGGAAAGCTTCAAGAAGGGTTTGGTACATATTCCTGACTCTCGATATCCTGACAGGCATTAGCCCAACTGTGAAATCCCACCGTAATCATAATACTGACACTTGTATCCCCAACAATTAAAATCTCGTTTCTCAAAAATGCCAACCCTCTTACTGACTAACAACTGATAGTTGCTGCATGGTTTTTAAAAGGACATGCAAGCTTTTTACATGGACATGCGCTCCTCTCGGTGAGTACCATAAGGGTGACAAGGCATATTACTATCAGACCTTGCAACCCAAATTCATGGGCTCTTGCGGGGGGACTGAGGCATTCAATGCACAGCCAATAGTTGCTGGAGAAAATTCACTGCGCTGAGCGCTCTGAAAGAAATGCTGCTGATACAGTGCTAGGCACAGAGGCAGGAATGGCATCCTCCGATCTTAACCACATCTGGGTGTCCGTCCCTTCAGAGGAGCTGGCCGTTGCTAGCCAAAGGCACCAAGTGCACTTTAAACAGAAAGCCAAATGGGATAAAATCTGGCAGCTTTAAAATACATGCACCCCCCCCCCGGTCCCATAACCAAGTGAGTTTAATTGAATAATGGCTCAGAAACATAGAAACATAGACTTTGACGGCAGATAAGGACCACTTGGCCCAGCCAGTCTGCCCATTTCCCTACCTACTGGATAAGCTACAGATTCTAGTTAACCAACAGCCTACTTCCTGCCACCCCCCACTACAATTGCCTTGTGTCTGTCCCATGCATGTTTGAATTCCCCCACTGTTTTAGCCCCAACAACCTCACCAGGAAGGCAGTTCCATGCATCCACCACTCTCTCCGCGAAAAAAGATTTCCTCACATTACCCCTGAGCCGTCCCCTTCTATCTTTAAATTGTGTCCCCTTGTTCTTACACATCTCTTTTTCTGAAAGATGCTACCCTCCTGGACTTTGTTGATTCCCTTGAGGTACTTGAACATTTCTATCATGTCCCCCCTGTCCCTTCTTTCATCAAGGGTATACATATTAATCTCTCTCAGTCTCTCTTCATATGATTTCTGATGCAGACCCTGCACCATTTTAGTTGCCCTCCTCTTGACTGTTCCATCCTCTCTATGTCCTTGCGTAGATGAGGTCTCCAAAACTGCACACAGTACTCCAGATGGGGTCTCACCAACTGTCTGTACAGAGGGATAACCACTTCCCTTTTTCTACTTGTGATGCCCCTTCCTATGCATCCCAGTATCCCCCTGGCTCTCCTCACTGACTTTTCACATTGCTTACCCACCTTTAGATCATCCGATATGACTACCCCCAAGTCCCGTTCCATTTTTGTTGTTGTTAGTACCTCCCCTGCTATTGTGTACTCTTCTCCTGGGTTTTTGTTTCCCAGGTGCATTACTTTGCACTTCTCTGCATTGAATCTAAGTTGCCATATGTCTGACCATTCCTCCAACCTTGCCAAGTCCCTTCTCATCCTTTCTACCCCCCCTTGTGTATCAACTCTGTTACAGATCTTTGTATCATCTGCAAAGAGGCCTACCTTTCCCTCCAGACCCTCTGCAACGTCACCTATAAAGATGTTAAAGAGGACTGGACCCAGTACTGAGCCATGAGGTACTCCACTAGTGACCCCCCTTTCTTCAAAATGTGTGCCACTCATTATTACCTTCTGTGTCCTGTTGTGCAGCCAGTTTGCAACCCAGGCTACCACCCTGGGACCCACTCCCAAGCTGGCTAACTTGATTATTAATCTTTTGTGCAGGACTGTGTCAAATGTCTTGCTAAAGCCTAGGTAGGCCATATCCACAGCCCCTCCCTGGTCTATTACTTTGGTCACCCAGTCAAAGTAATCTATTAGATTCATCTGACATGACCTTCCTGCTGTAAATCCATGCTGCTTTGGGTCCTGTACTCCACTGGCCTCTAGGTACTCAACAATTCTTTCTTTCAGAAGTGATTCCATCATTTTCCCTACCACTGAGGTCAAACTTACAGGTCTGTAGTTTCCTGCTTCTGCCTTTCTCCCACTTTTGTGAAGAGGAATCACATCTGCCCTCCTCCAGTCCTCAGGTACCACCCCATCCTCCCATGATTTGTTAAAAAGTGTGTCAGTGGTGTCACTAGGTCCTCCCTTAGTTCTTTTAGCATTCTGGGGTGAATCCCATCAGGCCCCATTGCTTTGTCCACCTTGAGATTTATGAGTTCTTTCAGGACTTTTTCTTCTGTAAATGGACTGGTGTCAACCCCCCTACCCAGAGTGCTTCTGTTGTCTGGTTTAGGTAACTCCTCCTCATCTTCTTTTGTGAATACTGAGCAAAAGTATTCATTCAGTATCTCTGCCTTTTCACTGTCTCCCCTGCCCACCTCCCTCACTTATTAATCTTCACTATTCCTCTCTTAACCTTTCCTGCTCCCTAATGTACCTAGAAAAGGTTTTATCCCCCTTATTAACTGACTTGGCTATTTTTTCCTCAGTTTGGGCTTTTGCTATTCTGACTGCCTTCCCTACTTCTTTCTGCTTTAATTGATACAGTTCCCTGTCGTGCTCCTTCTGTGATGCCTTATACTTTTTGAATGCAGCCTTTTTCTCCTTAACCTTCCCTGCCACCTCTTTAGAGAACCATAGTGTTTTTTTGACTCTGCTTTGTTTTCTTTATATGTTTCACACAAAGGCTTGTTGCCTCTATGATGGCAGTTTTGATTTTTCTCCATTGTTCTTCCACCCTCCTTTTGCCCATTTGCTAGTGTATTCCTCAGGTATTCACCCATTTTGCCAAAGTCAGCTCTTCTAAAGTCCAGTGTGCTTGTTTTTGTATGGCTTGTCTCCATGGTTGTGCTTATTGTGAAGCTGCAGTGGTCAGACTGTTCCCAGATGTCTACAGACTTCTAAATTTGTGATCCTCTCTATTTGAGAGTACCAGGTCTAGTATTGCTTCCTCCCGAGTGGGTTCCAACACCAGCTGTCTAAGGCTGTGTCCCTGCAGGGCATCGAGAATGACCCTGCTCTTGGATGTGGCTGCAGTACATGTCATCCAGTTAACATCTGGCATATTCAGGTCCCCCATTAACAGTATCTCCCCTTTTTCAGCCATTTTGAGAATGTCCTCTATCATTTTCTTGTCCATTTCCTCCCCTTGAGGTGGGGGTCTGTATATAACCCCTGTGCGGATTGTGATGCCATTCCCTGTCTCCAAGGTGACCCAGAGTGCCTCTTGTCCTCCCCTTTACTTTTTAGTTCTGTAGCTTTGATCCCTTCCCTTCTATATAGAGCTACTCCACCTCCTCTTTTCCCCTTCCTGTCCCTTCTGTAGACTGTGTACCCCGGTATGTTGACATCCCAGTCATGGTTCCCGTGTACCATGTTTCTGTGACTGCCACAATATCCAAGTGTTCATCTTCCATCAAGGCTACTAGCTCAGGAAGCTTGTTTCCCAGACTGTGGGCATTGGTACTCATTGCCCTCCATTTAATGTTGGCTTTATCCTTTTTTCCCCCATGCCTGATCTTTTTGCCCTTGTCTATTTTTCCATTTACCCCGTCCTGCCCTCTGTTGAGCACTGTACCTCAGTGTTTACCTTACTACCCGTCATGTTTTGTGGGGGGAGGCTTGAAATTTCCTGCCTCTTATTAGCACCTTCCCCCATGGCTAGTTTAAAAGCTTGCCAAGGAAGCATTTAAACCTGTCACTTCGGATCTTGGTTTCCTTCATGGACAGATGCAGACCATCGTGCCAGTATAAACCTTCATCTCTCCAGGTGTACCCCCATTCCCCAATGAAGCCAAAGCCCTGTGCTCTGCTCCAGTTTTGCAACCATTCATTAAACAGCATGGTGTATAGTACCCTAGCCTCATCCCTGCCATGGACTGGCAGCACCTCTGAGAAGGTAACTGTGCTTGGTACCTCTCTGAGGCCCATCCCCAACTCCACAATTTCATCCTGTACTGCACTGATCCCATGCCTAGCTAGGTCATTTGTCCCAAGGTGGACAATGATATCTAGTTCCCTCTCCTGTGATGCTGCTTCTGCAATCCTGAGGATTTGCTTCTTGTCCCTCCAAGCCAAGGCACCAGGCAGGCACCTTACTTCCTTCTCCTCTCCCTTCCCCGGGTCTACCCCTCTAACAACTGAGTCCCCTATCAGAAGCTGTTTCCTTCCCCTGTGGTGTCCCTTGCCACCCTTCTGTGGGTCTCCCTTGTGGGTGTCCTCAGCATTCTTCTTGGTCTCCACTGAGAGTGCCATCATAGAGGAACCTTGCTCTACCAGACTGGCATATGGTTTGTGTAGAGGTGCAACTAGGGGGCTTCACCTCTGTTCCACCACCCGTACCCTCCCAGAACCCACTGTGGTCCACCTGTTCTTCATACTTGGTAGCCTCTGTGGAAGTGGTGGTCTTTGGGTGGGGGAGGCCTCCTTAGTCCTTGCCAGTTCATCCTGGAGGTGGGCTACCTCCTCCCTCAGAGCTGACAGTTGCCTGCAAATAGGACAGCAATGCAGTTTCCAGAATGTCTCCCGGAAAACTGCTGCCCCACAGCCAGTGCATTGCACCACTCCCCACATGTCCCTCTCCCTTATAATATACAATATGTAATAAATATATATATATTTTTTCTTCCTTGTGTGGTGTGTTCTTACCCTTTATGCACTGTGCTGGGTTATTAAGAATATGACAGTTCTGCCCCAAGACCTGTTGAGGAAGTGATGTCAGAACCTTGGCTATAAAGGAAATGCCACGCCTGGGGGGGTGGGGTGCGTGAAAGGGTGGGTGGGTAGTCCACAACCACTGGTGACTGTTAGAAACAATCAAATACACCACTGCTCCACCACCCTGGTGAGTACTGCCCTTTATAGTAATTCAGCTAATCTCCAGTAACTGATTTGTCAACTATTTAAAAGTAATTCGATGCAAACTGTTACAGAATACTAGTAGACAGTCCAGTTAGCCACAAAGGCAAATCAAATATGCAGTTATTTCAACCCTTCTGAAGTTGCTCACAAGATAAGTAGTTTTGAAAACCCCCTTCCTGATTTAAAAACGAAATTAAACACAAAGCAATACCAATGTAAGACTGTAAAGTAAGGAAAACTTCCCTCAGATGTAAGTAAGAGAGATCAGTTGCAGATTTCTAGTCCAATATAGTATATCCCATGCAGCTTCTCAGTTGTTTCAAAGCACAGCCTGTTACACCACTTGAAGAGATGGGCTTCAGATACCCAAAATTGCCACAGAGCAAGATCGGACAGCTCGTAGCTGAGCATGGCAACCAGTATTATGATGTATAGCTATTTCTTCATTCGCTAGTAACGGCTTTCACTGCTGGAGAGCAGAGCTCCACAGCACTATCACCACGCACCCTGAACATACAACATATCAATTTAGAATCCTACAATTTTCTCTTACTACATCAAATTCAAGAACTGTTCTGTATGGTTAAACTAGTGTAACCCCTAGGTGGCACTATCCCAAGGGCTACTACCCCTGCCTGCTTGGCTAGGAGCAGGTTAAGGGGCCTAGGTTCTGTAACGGGTGCTTCCAACCAGAGGTCAGGGTTGGTAATGGTCAAGCTAATCTGGGCACAGTCCTCCGGGACACTGTAACCCCCCTCTTTCCTTACTAGTGGCCGGAACAATACACAATAATCACTTTCATAATAGCCCTGATACACCACACAATTACCCACACTGTTGCACTTACCACCAGGGCTTTCCTCTGGCTTGGCCCTGGGGATCCCCTGTAAAACAAGGTTATACACAGCAAATAACAGCAGTACAGTACACAAACTTGCACAAATTGGAACCACAGTCAGGGTAAATGCAAAAAAGAGTTAGATCTGATTTATTTAAGGGACTTGAACAAGGGAGGGGCGTAATCAGGTTAAGTTGCTTAAAGGCTGTATCAAACAGTTATGCATGCACTTCAGGGTCCATAAACAGTCACACACTCTGGGTACCCAGGTGAAGAGGTGGGCTAGCCAGGAACATTGCAGCTGATTGGGGTCCTGTGATGGAAGAAAACAACATGCACCACACACACTAATTGTAATCCAGAGCCAGAGGGCTCAGTTCGTGAAAAGAAAACAAGACAATCAGATGACACACTTTTAGTTTAGGCTGTTGTTGCAGGGACCTACCCTGATTACTCATGATACCCAAGACTGGACATAGGCTGGATGAAAATTGAGACTGCAGGTGGTTGATCTGGAGTGCCAGGAGAAGTAGGGCCCACACGATTCACCGAGGAGTCATTCCTGTTCAAGCGTGGAGCAAGGGGCTGATCCCCAGGCAGGTCTCTCATCGATGGCTTTCTCTGTGCAGTGGGTAGTCTGGCTGGGCCAGTGTGGCAAGGCCCAGGCCAAATGGAGACAAATTTGGATACAGTCCATTTTGGGCTGGATATAGCTTCCAGCAAGCAGAACACAGTTCACACAGTTCACACAGTGGGGAATCAAATCACGACCCACTAACAACTCACAGCACATTTGCATGTAAGGAAGTTCTACTGTACGAGGCAAACCACTCTCTGGTCACAATCACTAAATCTCTGCACAAACCGGGGATTCAAAAGCAGTTGGAAATCCTGACAGGCCAATCGCATTAAGCAAAATCTTCGGTCTTCTTCAGGTATGAGCCTGGTAAAAAAAAAAAAAAAAAAATCAGTGGCTTACTTTGTTCTCACAAACTTGGATTTAGTCAGAAATAATTCTCTTCTCTCCCTCTCAGGGGCAGCAGGCAGACATGCAGGCCACAACTCAGGCCTTTCCACAGAGACTGTCTTGAGTTGTTGCTTCTTCAGCTCCCAACTTAGATCTGACTCAACTGCCAGCAAGCCTGGGACTTTCCCCAGAATCCAAAAGGTTTGGTTGGCTGATCTGTCTGTCAGTCACAACAAAGGCTCCCCCTTCAGGTGCAAAAAAGTGCCAAAAGCCCCAAACTACAATTCCTACAGATTTTGACTCCAGACAGCTCCTGTAGTCCGGCTCTACTTTAGGTCCCACCAGTACTGATTGGTCCAATTCGGCAGTCCAGGACCAAGATAGTGGAGATAACTAAAACAGTCCTTGCTGCAAAGAAGGCAGGTTAGACAAACTACATTATCATTATCACTCTAAATGATTTTCAGCAGATAGTTACATCTTTCAACAGAGCTCCTTCTCAGATTACTTATGACTGCAATCCAGGCAGCTCTTAAAGAGACAGTACACAGAGGCTATACAGGCACTCTCTGGCAATCACATTTAAACTGCTAAAATGCAGGACATCGGCCTGGCAGTGAACATTTAGGCAAGCTCGAGGAAGACTGTTCAGGAACCCCCATTTGTAAGGGGGTTACAGCAGCTTGAATGGACAAGTAAAACGGGCATGGGAGGGGTGGGAAAGACGGAAAGAAGCAAAAGGTGAGAGAATAATTAACAGAGAATAGCTTGCCATTATGTCAGAATAAATGAACCCTATAGGTTGCATATTTAAAATCCTTTCACTACACAATGAAAAGTATGCCTTATTATTGCAGACACATTAAAAGCCAGGTTTACATTTTATTAAAGACGCATCAGTAAGATCGCACACGAGGTCGGTATTTTGTGACATGAGATTTCAGCTGTCGGGAATACATGCACCAGGAATATGAATGCTGTGGGATATCAGAGTCGGACATTCGGCTGTCGGGATTTTGAGAGTCAGTCAATCGTATGGATCCCCTTCAAGAGGGGGTAGAATAAGATGAAGGGGCTGGTACAGGAGACAGAAAGGGGGAGAGGTGACATTAAACCCTAAGGTGCATTAAGCTCTGCATCAGGAAAAGTCAATATGGGGTGTGTGTGGGAAATGGTATGAAAAATACAAAGTACAAAAAAACATTGTCCATAGACAGAGAAATAATACTGTGCAGTGAGTGGGCACAAAGGTAACCACAGTACAAAGATGAACAAATGACAATGGTATACCAAATGAAAACCACAGTAGATAAAGTCAGAACCAGATAGCTGTGGAGAGAAGTAGGAGTGGGCAGGGGAATGCAGGTGGTGGGAATTTCCAAGGGAAAGGTGACATGTGTAGTGCCACCAGAGAAGGGAGGGAATTAGGAACTGGAGTAGGAGTGAACCACAACATCACAGAGCAGGTCTGTCAGAGTGAAACGAGAGGAAGAGGAGTGAATAAAAGGGGGAAGGTTATTCCACAGAATTCAGTTTCAATTCAATTCAAGTTTAGTGCAGGAATAACTCCATTGAACAGGCTCATTCACAAGGAGGTCCTGAGAACATTTATCAGAAACATACACAGAGAAACAACAAGGCATGGTACATACACAACAGAGCATAGTACATACAGTCATGATTCATAAGATTAGTACTGGGTACAAATACATGTTGTTTACATGGCAGATATGATATTTATAAGGTAACAACATCTGGTACATTGCAGACTAATAGAAGTGCCGGTCTAATGAATTTGGCACAAGGAACTAATATGCAAGAGGAGTAGGCAAGGGACTGTGAGGATGGTAGAAGGTGGTAGAAGGAGGAAGGGGAGAAAGTGAGGATAATAAGGGAGGCCAGGGAAAACAGGAGAAAGAATAGGAGGGAGGGGTGCCAGGTGACTAGAGAGAAGTAGGGAGTATAGGGTGGAGTGCTGGAGAAGGTTGGGGATAGTGGGAAGTAGATGGGGAGTAAAGTCAGAGGGAGGAGGTTGGCAGGGGGACATGGGGAAAGAGGAGGGAAGAAGCAGGTGACAAAAGGGTAGGATGGAAGAGATGGGAAGAGACGGGGGGGGGATAGGATGAGGCCAAGGTGAGAAAATTACGTGGGACAGGGCTAGAAGAAGGGGCCAGAAGAGACACTCTGTAAGACATGGAGGCCTGCCCAGATGTGGTTTTGAACAAGGGGATTTAAAGGAGCTGGAATTAGAATTCCTGAGTGAGTAGGATGGGGAGAGAGAGAGGGACATAGGAAAGTGGAGAGGTGATGGGGAGGATGGTGAGCCAAATATAGATATGAGGGTAGAGGACTGAGAAGTCACGGATCTAAGATGGCCAAGTGAGGCACAGTAGTGGTGAGCTGCAGAGAGGAGCTCCAGGGTATTGGGTGACTAATGATGGTCTAAGCTACAAAAGCTGAATTTCTGCCCAGTAATATTGGCTCAATCCAACATGGATAGAAAACACAGAAGCTGCTTGCGACTCTCTCCTGTCTTCCGGTATAAGAGGTTTCAATTTAATATGTCCAAAGACGTACATTCTGTAAAAAGACCTTACAGAACAATTTACTGTAAAATTACAACTTAATAAGAGGGGCTATAATAAACCACCAGACTCCAATGGGTCACCTAGCCCCGACACTAGAAAACAGTCTAGAATACGGAAGCAGCAAAGACAGCTTCAACTTCAATTAACCCGAAAACTAGAGAGTGAAACTGCTGGCTTGGAAACACTCACCTTGCTGTCTCCTATTCCCACTACCCAGCATGGAAAGAATCTATTACAGCTGAGGGTCACGATATGGGAATAATGGAAAACTGGGAGGAAAGTAATAAGAATGCATCAGTACAAATGATAGACGGCCCAAACAATACAATTGGTGAAACGACGACAACGCAGAATGACCTGCACAAAGAGAATTCTGATTTCTCCATCAAGCCCTCAAAAGGTTAGTGAATCTACACTGAATGATTATAAAAGTCTAATTAATTATTCATGAACTAAAGAAGCTCACTGATTGGCTGCCATGCTGGTCTGAAATCTCTTAGAAATGCCCAGCACTGCAGCCACACGGCTGACCACAGTACTCAAACACTGATGGCAGCAGCAACAAAACAAAAGAAGCGTTTTTGGCACTGCTCTCAGTGTACACTAAGAAATGAAAATTAAAAAAAAACTGAACAGTTATATCCCTGTCAACAGCCGCTGCACATCACGATCATTTCCTACCCGCGAGCACATCAGCATAGCCGCACATGTTACCATAGGAACCAGTGCTGGTGCGTGTTGCCCCCCCCCAAAAAAAAACTAAACAGAAAAACATTTTACAAACAGTGTGATTATTGCGATTAGATTTATAATCACAATAATGACCTCACAGCCGGTCATTTTGTAAGGATTAATGACCAGCCGGTGGGGGTCATTATGCCCCAGAAATTGACCAGCTGTTTGATCATTATTGCTTAAAACTCATACTGATTTGGTGCCAGAAGATATTTCAGGTAGTTCTACCTTAAATCAGTTACAGACCCCCCTACACTAATGCCTCAAAAATCAGTGCAAACAGTGCTTCAGCTCTACAAACGCAAGCGACTGCCCAGCGCAATCCAATACAGGTGTTACTAACAGTATGGAAGTGCCAGTAAACTTGAAAACTATATCTGAGGGACCCCCAGAACAAACCAATGTTACAGCCTCCCTGTTGTTTGAATTTAAGAATGAACTAAAACAGGATATTCAAATAGGGCTGGAGTCTATTAACTCATCTCTCAAAGTCCTGAACACCTCAATTTCCAATCTAGGAGAGAAACTTTCTACTTTAACAATTAGGACTGATGAAATGGAAAAAATGTATCTGCATACTGAAAGACCAGTTGAGCCCCTTAGAAAAAATAGTGAATATATACACAGAGCAACTTAAACATTGCAGCAACAGATTACAGAGCAAGAAGACCGCTCACGCTGTAATAATTTAAAACTGATCAGAGTGCTGGAGGGACTAGAAGACAAGGGGGATCCCGTGCCATTTTTTGAAAGATTTCTGACAAAAGCAATGGGGTGAAGTTACCCTGAAGAAAAAATTAGAATTGACCAAGGGCACCGAGCAGGGGGAGTGTGAGAAACTGAGAATCCCAACTTCAGTCAGACATTTTTCAGAGCAGTCTACATTAAACCCCACTATTACACCAAGAAAAAAAATCCTAAAACAGGCTCGAATTGAAAGGGGTCAAATATGTGGTTTATGTTGATTTTAGCCAAGGGACCATGCAGACCCAGAAACCCTTTAGTATAATCAAAGCAATGTTCTATGAAATGGGAATGCATACTGTTCTTTTAACCCCTGCTATATGATTATGGGAAAACACACTATTTCAATTATCCTAAAAAAACAGAGGAATTCTTTTATAACAACATCAGCCCTACCAGACCTTTTCACAATACAGACAACAGAGAAAATGAGTTTGCGGACAGTGAGAGTCCATCATCCTCTGTCACCAGTAATACTTGTATTTCAGGATGGATTCCTGCAGATTAGATTTCAATTCTAAACATTAAGGGGACCTGTTTGGAGGACAGGGCAAAAGAAAGCACACAAGTGACACTTGAATAGATAAAAGTCACAGAATACATCCCTGAAAGCTTATTCATGAACAGTGACCTGGATGAACAAGATGAAAAGAAACAGAACATTGGCAAATGAACCAGTGGCCTGACAGATGAGCCAAAGGAATGAAGAGCTGGGATAAAATATCCCTCCATATGTGTGTGTGTGTGTGTGTGTTTCTCTTCTTTCTCAAGCTTTACAGGTACCATGGAGATGAAGGCTGAAGCTTTACTATATTGATTAGATTAAATTACTGTATGCTGTGGACATGTATATGAATATATGCACAGAAAAATGGAATGGAGAAGAGAATTTTTTTTTCTTTGTTTTTCATTTGTTTGGTTGTATCAGGGAGAAGAGGATAAAAGAATTGCCATATGAACACAACTATAATATCACAATCTATGGACATGTTTACAATTTGTGTGTGTTTTTTTTTTTTTTTACGATTTTATCTTTTTGTGAGAATATGACTGTATTTGTAGGCTTTTGGGGTACAGCAATAGGGTTAAGGGTTAGCAGTGTGTGTGATAATAAGGGGATTGCGTTATGAAGAAAGAAGGAGGAAAACAGAGCAATATTGGGAAAAGAAAGGTAAAGGAAGTATAATGAAACTTGTTGTGCCCAACCCTGTGGCTCCTGCTCAAGCAGCCAATGTGCACTGCCACCTCTTGCAATGTCTCTCTCTGCAGGTGCACGGGGACAATGGGGGGGGGGTTGAGGTTTAATTATATATAGTTTTTTATGTGTATATTAGCGCTATTGCAACTAAGAAGGTGGACAAGGGACTAGAGCATTCAAATTTAGAGATATGGTATAAAGGATAAAAGCTGACATTCAGGACCATCTGCTAAACAATAAAACATACACCCATGACAGTAGACGTATACCAGCATGGGTGGGGTACATTAGGGAGTTAAGACTGATAGGAGACGAGTGGGAAAGGGGATGGAGGAAGCTTGATACTGATTTTTTGGTGGGCTTTATGGGGGAGGATTGGGTTGGGGGGGATGTTTTATTCAAAATATCTGGAGTGCTTTCATATAAATAATTGACCATATGAGGGATGGGGGACTGGTCTCTCAAACATGGGAATTTAAGAAAGTGGCAAAGGCATGTGATGATAGAAGTTTACAATACAAGAAGATTTGTGAGTTACAATATGGGTACATCAATCAAGTTTACAGCAGTCACATACTGTATAAGATTATGAAATGGAGTATTATTTGAAAATTATGTCTTGGAATATCAAGGAGATGAAAGAACGGGTGAAGAGTAAAAAAAATCTTCAATTACACAGATAGGCAGCAAATAAATTGTCGAATGGTGCAGGAGACCCATATAGATCAGGCAGAATTCATATACTTATATAATAGATGGGGCAATGGGGTTAATGCACCCTTTTCAAATAACGTTATTTCAGAAGGAACTCTGGTGTATCTATTTTATGTTCAGTCATAGATAAGGAGAAAAGATATATCAATTGCACCATATCAATACTCGGTCTAACATACACACTGGCTAACATATATGGTACAAATGAAAACTTACCAACCTTTTTTAACACTTTCTTCCTAGGCTTAGTTACATGTAATGCCCACTGGATAATTGGCGGGGACTTTAACAACAATTTAGCCCATTCCAATATAAACCCTGGAAGAACTTCCATGGCAGCATTAAGGGTGAAAAACTAAGGATGACCTCCATCTAATGGATCCATGTAGGAGGGCTTTTCCACTACATAAGCAATTCTCATATTTCTCACCAGTCCATCAAAATTATTCAAGAACAGATTTATTTTTGATAGCAAAGTCATTACTGCATGACGTTACAGAAACTATGCACAAAAATATCATTATTTCAGACCACACATCAGTTATTTTTTCATTGGAAGTTCACAGCTGCCCAGAATTAAGAACATTCAGATTGGAGCCAGCAGTTCTTAAAGATGAGCAACATGTGAACAAAATAAACCAAGAGGTGCCCGAGTTCCTTCTAAATAATGACAAATCAGAAATCTCACCCATTTCCATATGGGAAGCATTTAAAACATACATCCTGGATATCACTATAGCATACATGGCTGAATGTAATGAAATAAGATCTAAAAAAATGTAATGACTTAGAGAAAGAGATCTTAAAAAAAGAACATCAACATAACAATACTACAAATCCCAAACTATTACAAGAACTTTTAGTATTGCACAAATTGTATAATGATCTTATTACCCTGGAGGTAGAATGACAGATTTTAATCACACAAAGTAAATATTATGCACAGGGTGATAAACCCAACAAAATCCTTGACTGGCAAATAAAGAAAAAGCAGGAAGAAAGAAATATTAATGGAATAAGGAACTCTAACACCGCAATACTTAATAATCCAAAAGAAATTGATCAAGAATTCACCCATTACTGCACTAAATGATATGCCTGAGTGTGGGATGGGAACTCAAAAGAAATGGAGAATTTCTTAGCCAAGATCACAGTGCCTATATTGACACCTGATCAAAAAACACTACAGAGCAGGATATCACAGGGGAAGAGATCGAGCAGCTATTGAATCATTAGCAAGTGGTAAGTCCCCTGGACCTGATAGCCTACTAATAGATTTTTATGAAAAATTCTTCCATATGCTTTGCCCATTTCTTAATAAACTGTTTTTATGTTTAATACTGAGAAACGTCCTCCAACATTTAGAGACGCTACAGTATGACTGTTCCTTAAGAAAGATAAGATCCCCTCAATCCCGAATCATACCGACCTATCTCTTTATAAATTCTAACACCAAGACTTTAGCCAAAATCTTGGCCAAAAGATTAGAAAACATTCTACCCAATATTATACACCAAGATCAGAATGGATTTATAAAAGGCTGGTGTTTAAAAAGTAATATTAGGCCCTGGACACGCTACAGAACTGTTTTGAAAAACATTTTTAAAACCAGTTTAGCTAAACCATTTCAGTGCAGGCACACTACTCAGTAACCATTTTTGATAACAGTTTAGTGTGGCCACACTGCTAGTGTTAAACCTGTTCTCCTTGTAACTATTTTCTGTTAAGTCCAACATACAGAACTGTGCTTCCCTGGACACACTGCAGTTAGAACTGTTTTAGTTAAACCATTACAGCAGTGTCAGTGGCTCAGTAGGTAGCACACTCACCTCTGAGGCTGGGAGATCAGAGGGCTGTGGGTTCAGTTCCCACATCTGGCACTTGAGCTAATATCCCAGTACTGACACTGTAGTGCAGCATGAGAGGGGTGCTGCACTTCTGAAGTGCCGTCTTTCAGATGAGATGTTAAACTGAGGTCCCATCTGCCTGGATTGGTGGTAGTTCAGGTGGATGTTAAAGATCCCATGGCACTTATCGAAAAGAGTAGGGGAATTTCCTTGGTGTCCTGGCCAAATTTCCCTCATTCACTAAAAATACCACTAACAGCTTATTCTGGTTCAAGGTCAGTTGGCATTCATTTGTATCCCCCTCCCCCGGGTCGTGCCAGAAAATAGGCAGGATTTGTCTAGTGTACTTACCCAGTCAACAAAAACAAAATAAAAAAATAAAACATGTTTACTCCTGGCCAGACCTGTGAGTAAAACCATGCTAGCTCCAAAATGTTTTTAAAAATGGTTTTAAGACTAGGTATCTAGCAGGGTTTAAAAACACTTGTTAAAATGTTTTAAGGGGCTTGTAGTCTGTCTGCAAACAGTGCTAGGGGGAATTTAAATGTTTTAAGGCACTTAAACTGTTTTAAGTTCCTCAGTGTGTCCAGGCCTTAGACACACACTCAATATTCTGGACAAACATAAAGCAGCAGATTACTCCTGTATATCACTTGACATTGGAAAAGCATTGACAGGATAGAATGGCAATGCTTAAAAATAATTCTTAACTGTTATGGTTTTGGCCCTAACTTTAAAAAATGGATGGACATACTGTACTCTTCCTTATTTATATGCATAAGAACAAACAGGGAGATTTCTGACCATGTTCAAATCCATCAAGAAACATGTCAAGGATGTCCCCTCTCCCCTCTGATTTTTGCGTTGGCTTTGGAACCTATGGCCATTGCAATAAGCGAGAATTCAGAAATCCAGGGACTAAAAATATGAGCAGACAGAACACAAAATAAGCCTCTACATAGACAATGCATTAATCTACTCCAAAAATATGGGCATATGTTATCCAATATTAAATGCATTATTAACCAAAATTGGTCAATTTTCTGATTATAAAATAAATGGATAAATCAGAATTAATGGAATCCAAATACCATTCAGACCCCTTCTGTAATCACAATTCATGTAACATAAAGAAAGTTATGCAACTGAAATATCTTTGTATCCATATAGATCAAAACTGTTCAAAACTATTCAAAATCAATTTTGAACCCCTTCTAAAAAAAGGTGTAATGTTACCAAAATGAATATGTTACCTAAATTTTTATTTCTCTTTCAAACCATAACCATAATTATTAACTATAATTTTTTTACTGTCATAAAAAAAAATGTGACAATTTACATGGAAAGTGAGGAAACCCAGAATGAAGCTAAATAAGTTATATGCCCCTAGACCTAATGGGGGTTTATCACTTCCTGATCTATACTGGTACTGTTTGGCAGCTAACATTTCTTTAGCACATTCTTGGTTTCAAACAATCAATCAATCAATCAATCAAGTCTTTATTTAACCAGGCATTCATCGTTGAGCAGAAGCTCATTTGCAAGATGGACCTGGGTGGAGCATGAACAATTGTATATACAGGTCAACACAGGTATTTACAAGGCAATACAGATAATACTCCTTACAGAGAGGAAGAAAAAGAAGTTCATACGCATTAATTCAGACTCCCATGCCCAGTAGAAATGGTCTCCTGTCCATACAATAAAATCAAACACATATTGTATGTTGGACCATACTGAAAATAAATTCAAACCCTAAGTCAAAGCATGGTGACAACTTGTCATACTTGGGACAAAACTTTACAATTAACTAAAATACCATATAATATATTTATGTTCATGTGTATCTATCTAAATTGTTTTTTGGTCCATCAACTGCAGATAAGCATTTTAAGAATTGACATAATAATGGACTAGTCAAAATCAAAACAGATGTCTGATAAGGAAGGAATTCTGGACTTTTTAACCCTAAAGGAACAATAATCACTTCCCCAAGTCGATATTTTTAGATATTTGCAAATTAGGAATTAAATTCTACAAAACCCCAGCAGTTTACATCCCATTCAACTGAACTCTTTAGAACAGATTATGACCTGTCCTAACCCAGGGAAATTAATATCTAGTACCTACAACTTAATAGTAAACATTACACACAACTTTCACACATTAAAAAACAATGGAACAGCAATGCCAATACCAACATCACAAACTCAGAATGGGGAAGGATTTTGGATTATTCTAAAAGAGGATCTTATCGACTAAACTCAGCTGGTGTAAGGCATCTTGCCTTGGAGCTCCCGCGACGATCCTGAGCCACCCCCCCCGCCTGAAGCTGGTGTAAGGCATCTTGCCTTGAGCTCCCATGACGATCCCTGAGCCGCCCCGCCTGAAGCTGGTGTAAGGTATCTCTTGCCTTGGAGCTCACGACGATCCTGAGCCGCCCGCCTGAAGCTGGTGTAAGGCATCTTGCCTTGGAGCTCCTGGGCGACGATCCTGAGCCCCCGCCTGAAGCTGGTGTAAGGCATCTTGCCTTGGAGCTCCCGCGACGATCCTAACCGCCCCCCGCCTGAAGCTGGTGTAAGGCATCTTGCCTTGGAGCTCCCGCGACGATCCTGAGCCCCCCCCGCCTGAAGCTGGTGTAAGGCATCTTGCCTTGGAGCTCCCGCGACGATCCTGAGCCGCCCCCCGCCTGAAGCTGGTGTAAGGCATCTTGCCTTGGAGCTCCCTGGACGATCCTGAGCCGCCCCGCCTGAAGCTGGTGTAAGGCATCTTGCCTTGGAGCTCCGTGGCGATCCTGAGCCGCCCCCACCTGGAAGCTGGTGTAAGGCATCTTGCCTTGGAGCCCCACGACGATCCTGAGCCGCCCCCGCCTGAAGCTGGTGTAAGGCATCTTGCCTTGAGCTCCCGCGACGATCCTGAGCCGCCCCGCTTCTGAAGGTAACTGTAGCTGAATGGAACACCTTTGTACAGCATTCTTCTCTTTGTCTGCCTTTAAACTTGGCGCCTTCTGAAACGGAACGGTAGCACAGCAAGCTTAAACACTGTTGCAGGCGTGGCTATACGTTTGATTGAAGTCGCGATGTCGCCGGCTTGGCTGTCTTCCTGACTCAGCGACCGTCCCCCTCGCTCTGCAGAGCCCTGGCCTGCAACGGCGCCGGTACTGACTGAAGGACCTGTGTGCTCGGTTAGGAGGCACTCTTTATATGCTACATGCTCCTACTCTGGCTAAAATGGACTTGATAGTGCTGATTTAATGTAGACACAGTTTTGCACAGTTAAGCTGCTTATTTGTTATGGTTGATTTTAAACTGCATAATAGTTCCTGTACTGCATACTATAGAGAAGTGTTCTTTAGTGTGTTTCAGACTGCCGTTGTAAAATTCTGCTACCCGCCTTCTTTCTTTGTTCCCTCCCTCCCTGACTCTGTCTCTTTGTCCCCTTCTCCTCCCCCTCCTAAGTTCAACAACTTGCACCTGCCTATAATTATAACCTCCCCATACAGGACCTCACTCACCCCTCTTCTTTCTCCTCAGCTGGTGTAAGGCATCTTGCCTTGGAGCTCCCGTGACGATCCTGACCCCCCCGCCTGAAGGTAACTGTAGCTGAATGGAACACCTTGTACAGCATTCTTCTCCTTTGTCTGCCTTTAAACTTGGCGCCTTCTGAAACGGAACGGTAGCACAGCAAGCTTAAACACTGTTGCAGCGTGGCTAAGCACGTTTGATTGAAGTGCGGTCGCCGGCTTTGGCTGTCTTCCCCTGACTCAACGAGCCGTCCCCCTCGCTCTGCAGAGCCCTGGCCTGCAACGGCGCTCGGTACTGGACTGAAGGACCTGTGTGCTCTCTTCCCCGCAGTCGCTTCGCGACTGCTCCCCACCCGCCCCCCACCACCCCCACCCTTGTCTGGCATTTGCTTTATAGGGCTATGCCACGCCTCTAACACGCCCCTGGGTCAAAAATAACTAACTCCTCAGATTTCCATTTGCAGGTTATATCAGTCTACAACTAGAGGCGTTCTGATTTATCCAGCACTATAACTGTTTATAGCTATATGTTAAATTTTATTTCCTTCAGCCTGGTCTCCTTGTCTAGCTCCTTCTCGGACATTAATACCCTGCTAAAACCTATACTTAAAATGTATATTAAATACATTGTAACCTTTCTATCTATTACAATCCTATTTAACCACTGCTGGGTTCAAGTCCCTGTAGAACCAAAAGTCATCACTTAGTTGTTTCCTAGTCATTGATCCCAGGCGATAGTTAGTTTCCAACACCCTTTCTTTATCCCTTTGACACCTTCTCACTTCTTATTCCTCACAAACTAGCATACCACTTAGCCTACTCCTCCATAAACCTGTAGGTTGTAAATTTCCCCTCTAACTTTATCCTTTCATCATAAGCTAGGCACTTCCTCCGCCCTAGCAATACTTCTATCTGGGGACATTGAACTGAATCCGGACCTATAACAATGAACCAGTCACCAAATAATGTGACCTGGCAGATTCAAAGGACTACGGATTGCCCACATGAATATTAGGAGCCTTCTTCGTAATCTACCTGAACTTGAGGCATGGGTGGCACAATATCTTCCGGACATCTTATGCCTATCAGAAACCTGGTTAAAGCCCTCGACTGCTAACCATTTGTGTGCCTTACCCAACTACAATCTTATCAGGCAAGATAGAATCGCCGCCAAGCGTGGAGGTGGGGTTGCTATCTACTACAAACAGCACCTACTGCTAAGCCAAAATGTACTTCCTGCCCTATCTCTTAGTGAAGCTATCCATGCTACGCTCCTATTAGGTTCAAAGAAATTGCATTTAATCTGTGCCTATAACCCCCCCGCAGGAGGGTTAAAAGGCCTAGAAGAACTTCTCCAACACATTGATATACCACTGGTCATAACAAGTCCTTGTATTAGGTGATCTAAACCTCAACTGGGCTAGTAAAGCGTCTCAAGCCCTCCATACCCTAGTGCAAAGTCATAATTTTCAGCAGTTGATCTCTGGCCCTACCAGAATTAGGGCCCCCTCGAGTCTAACACGCTTATAGACTGGATCCTTACTAGTGCCCTGATAGCATTAGCTGTGCAGGCACTTACCAGATGCAATCAGTGATCACTCCCGATATATTGCACATGGAGTTCATACAAAAACCATCACTGCCCCCAAGACTTGTAACTTTTCGCAATTGTGCCAATTTCAACCCTTTTCACTTTATTAATGACCTTTCTATGATTGACTGGTCCTCCATTCATAATGCATCAGATGCTCAGTCCACCCTAGATAGCTTCATCACAATTTTCCAGCGGCTCCAAGATATCCATGCTCCATGGATCACCAGGCACTTTCGTGGCACTCAGACAAAATGGCTTACTAAAGAGCTACTAACCCGGATTAGGGCCAGAGACAAAGCCTGGAGTCTTTTTAAGTCCACAAAGTTGGAATCTGACTATTGCCATTACCGTTCACTGAGGAATGCCTGCAAAACTACATCCGCCTATCCAAAGTACCTTCTGTAGGAACCTGCTAATAAACGCCTCTGGTGATTCTAGGAAATTCTGGAATACCATAAAAACTATCATCAGCCCTAATCAAAAGTCCCACACTAACAGTATGTTACTTGATGGTATACACTGCAATAACCCGTTAACCATAGCCAATACCTTTAATAACCTTTTCTCAGATTTATCTAGCTACCTGTCCACCTTCCAAAATGCTAGCACTGTGCTGCCCTCTCGTGACATTAAACCACTTCCCTCAAACCCCCCTTTTAGGTTCCGGATCATTCATAAAGAGAAGTTGAAAAGCTACTTCTCACTATCAATGACAACAATAGTCCAGGGTCTGATGGTCTTGAACCAAGGCTGCTGAAAGCGGCCCCTTATAGCCTCCCCAGTAACCACAATTTTAATATGTCCCTTTGCCGTGGTATAGTACCAACTATATGGAAAATTGCTAAAATCACTCCTATTCCAAAGAAAGGAGACCAAAAGGAAATAAAGAACTATCGTCCCATTGCTATACTTCCTACCTTAAGCAAAATTCTGGAAAACTAGTGCCACACAAACAATCAATACCTTCAAAATATAACCTCCTCTCCAGTTCCCAACATGGCTTTGTAAGGCCATAGTACCACCTCTGCCCTGCTAAAGCTGACCAGTGACATTAACTCAGCCATGGACCTAGGCCTCCTGACTGGTGCAGTCTTTATTGACCTAACTGAAGCTTTTGACTTGGTAAACCACTCGCTCCTTCTATCAAGACTACGGTCCTTTGGTTTCTCCCCAGATACCATAACTTGGTTTGAGAGCTATCTGACCGATAGGCAACAGACCGTGGTCTTTAACTCTGCTATTTCGAATCTTGCACCTATCCACGTTGGAGTGCCACAGGGCTCTATTCTTGGTCCGTTACTCTTTACAATATTTATTAATGACATCCCTTCAGTCGCACCGAATTGTTCGTCTTTGCTCTACGCGGATGATTTGGTTATCTATCATAGTCGCGAAAACTTCCATCTCCTACATCATCCTCTTGCATGGATTTCGAAAGTATCCAAACCTGGCTTACTCATAATAAACTTGTCCTAAACTCTAGCAAATCTTACTCAATGGTGTTTGGCTCCCAGGCCAGACTCAAAACTAATCCTTATCCCCTTAACATCTCCCATGGACAACTCTCCTCTACCCTCTACCAATTCTTTCAAATATCTTGGTGTCACCCTGGATGAATCACTTGACCTTGACCTTCATATCGCTACTATTTGTAAGTCAGTCAATGCTAAGCTAGGAAGTGCCTATCGTACCAGCTACGCACACTCCTCAAGCCAGACTAGCAGTGGCTCAAGGTTTCCTTTACCGGCTCTAGTATGGCTTCGCCGATCTTCCTTTCGCATCTAAATCTGCCCTTCATAAATGGGACATCACTTACAACATTTGTCGCCATGCCGCAGCCCTCAACACGCCTTCAAGCACCACTGCCACCTTTATCGGGACCTAAAATGGCTTAGCCCATCCGCCTATCGTCTTCAGACCTTTGGATCAGTAATTGACTCTGTCATCAGAACAGGTCTCCCCCTATCCCTTTCTTCTGCACTGGAAACCCAACCTTCTACTCATGAATTACGATCCACTGATAAAGCCCTTCTGCGTGTGCCAAGATGTAGAACAAAAATGGGCACTCGTGCGTTTTCCTACACTGCCCCGAAATACTGGAACTCTTTACCTCTCTCCATCCTCAAACAAACACACATACTATCTTCAAGAATCTACTCGTGAACACCTTCACACTCTGCATCCCTGCACTTGTTTTAACCACCTTGAATCCCTACTAATGCTTGCTCTCCCCTTATCTTCATCCTATCTACCCTTTTCCTTCCTCTACTTATGATCCTTATCTGCCATGCTCTTTCATCCCCTCTTTCCTTCTTCTCTCTCCCTCTCTACCACTTACGGCACTTACTGCACTTTAACATACTACCTTCCACGTTGTTTTTGTTTGATACCAATCCTGTTTCCTCCTTCTGTTTTCATGGTATCTTATCCCTCACCAATCAGTATGTCATTGTATATACTATACGCTGTTTTTACCCATTGTACTGTTTCATGTGCTGCGTCACATGTTAATTGTTATGTCTGTAAACTGTTTTCTCCCGGGTCGTGCCTGAAAATAGGCATTGTTTGCCTAGTGCACTTACCCGGTCAACAAAAGCAAAATAAAAAAAAAATAAAAATAAATAAAAATTTGCTTTAATGTTAGTGATATAATTTATTGCATCCCACATCGGTTGAACTTAATGAACCCCGAAATCAGTAGTCTATGCCCCAGATGTATTAATGAAGAGGAAACTTTGGAACATATGTAACTCACATGTGATAAATTAAACATATTTTGTGAAAAAGTACTTAAGACTCTGTTTGACTATTGGAGCCCACATTGATAAAACTGTGGCATGTATATTACTGATACCGATCACTAAACCCATATATACATATTCTGGTACTAGGCATTGTAAATACATTCAAATGTATCCTAATGAAATGGAAAGACATGCAGCCTCCAGATTACTGTATATGGATGAATTGTATGGTCTTAATTCAAAGACAGAAAAAGTACATTATGTGCTATGTAAAACTGATCAAAAATTTGATAGAATTTGGGCAGAACATTAAATCAACACTAAAAGCAGAACTATTAACTTAATACTGTAATTCCTATAAAAACAAGAAACAATTAGTACAGTGAATCCTATAGAATTCACACATAATGAGAATAGGACTATAAGAGACAGGATTACCCCATCTGTATATTCCAAGCCAAACAGATAGAAGCTCTTGGCGATTCTTATAGTTTGATTGTATGTATATAGCAAATATGGGACATGATATTGAAAATAATGAGATTGTAAGAAACTATATTTATGTATGACTGCTTGCCACTTCTATTGTATATGAAATTATTGGGAATAACATTTTAAAAATAAAAAAAAATGAGGGTAGAGGAGTAGAAGAGACATCTGTCTTAAAGAGATGGGCGACAGCACTCAGAGTATTGGTAACAGTGATAGTTACAGGGTGTATAGTTAGGTGCAAAGTGACAGGAATTACAGAGTGGGCACAGTCAGGCAAAGGTGGACTTGCAGGCTGCACTGTAAACCACATCCTCATAGTCAAACATTGGGAGAATCATTTTCAGAACAGTCTCACAATGAGCAGGAAAGGGGAAGCAAGACCTGTTCCTATACAGCTCACTCAATTTGAAAAGAAGAGCCCTGTGGGATGCCTGAGACAATTGAGAGGGTGGGGAAAAGGGAATCACTCACAAGGACTGATTCATACCAGTCAGAAATGTAGGAGCTTGGCAGACAGAGCCAACCACCCAAGAGGTCCTGTCCCTGCCAGCTTGTCAAGTAGGAGCGAATATGCAATTTTTTAACATGGCATTAACAAAAACAGACTAAGAAGCAAAAATAATTGGTGGAAGCACATTAATTCCTTAGATATGCATGGTTGTGTAGTACTGAAATTGACCAGAAGACAGTGAAAAATATCCAAAAACATTGTCTTACACACCCACCCAGTGCACACACTAGGTCACGTAACGTTGGAAGTGACATACCAAAAAAAAGATGGAGAATTTTATGAACACATTTTGTATGACTAAATTAACCAGCACACAGTAGCACATGCACAAGTAAAGTGAGCAACTGTACAAGGTCAGAGCAGACATCATGCACACTTACACTAACCAGCGGTAGAGGCTCTGAATCCTGGAGCAGTGCACAGGATAGTACACGGAATGAAAATGTGAGTACGGCAGGCAATGCAAGTAGTACAGCAGTAAATGTACATAAGGAAATCTATTGTACCAACCCTTTTCAGCTGTCCAAATTAACCAGGAACAGACCCATTAATTAACATTATCACGCACCTGCAAGCAACTGATTTCAGACACACAATTTCCGGCTTGCAGCGTCAACGGAGAAATGCATAGTACAGTGATCGAAAATGGGAATCTAGCAAATAAAAAGTAATATGGGCAGAAAGGTAGAATTAATGAACAGTGTAACCAAATGAGAAATCTGTCCTTAAAGATAATAGTCACAGCAGGTTTTGTGTGGATGTACCGCGCCGTTGTATGCAAAAGTGTAATATTTCCCACAATACATACTTAATCTGCCACAGTTTAAAACAAATGAAGTACAAAGTTATGCACCACTTCTAAAACATTTTAAAAATGTTTTCTAGGTTATAAACACCGTAAAGGGTAAAATCACCATGTGTGAAAAAAAATTTCAGAGTATCAATAAGTATAGTAATAAGTATGGTTCCAAAAACGAACTTCCTGATAGTAAAATAGAAGTGTATCGTTATAAAAAACAGAAACAAAAAAAGAAATTATGTTGTTTAATTTGCACAATCAGTGTAACACAAGTAGTAGCCATATAAGTAAGCATTAATCACCGATGAAGGTGGCATCTAATGGGGAGTTAATGCATGGTTGAGACCGTTGTGTCACGAGGCCGGAGGCCGAGTGCGTACAACGGTCCACCCATGCATTAACTCCCCATTAGATACCACCTTCAGAAGGGATATGCACTTGTAAATATGGTGTCTGCATCACTTACATCTCAGAAATATGTTTCTGCTACTGTTATATACCACACAATGACAGCAATAGAGGTAATCAGTTATTTTTACTGTTACTTTTAGAACTATGAATGAACCTCAGTTACATACATACATATATATATATATATATATATATATATACACACACACACACACACACATATATATATATATATATATATATATATATATTTATGCAATGGGGTGGACATATATTCAGTGTGATAAATGCATATAATTACTGGTCAGCAATTTTTTTCTATGGGCTGAACCAGTTGCTATTTGCCGTAATAACTGGCTGGTTATTACGACATTCATGCGCCCAGTCACTCAGTCGATGATGCTCGCTCATTGGATTATGTTCGGCGTGGGGACGGGCTAAACTCTCTTACAAACATGGCGGCTCCATCTCTCGCATCCCGTGGAGCCTCCGAAACAAGACGCATCCATCCTTTTTTTTTTTTTTTGTTTCATGTATCTGGTTGATCCAGCCTTTTCCCCAGCAAAATATCTGGTTGATCCTGCCATTTGTCCGTTTCGGAACAATGACTAGAGCTACAAGGGAGCGTGCCAGGGAAGCATGGTAGACACGATCAGGTCAGAGACTAGCTGTAAAGTATAAACAAAACGGAAACAAAAAAGAACTATGTTAAGGAAGGGAGGTAGAGGGCAGAAGACAGATGAAGTCAGAGATTGTGTGTGTGTGTCTGTTTGTAAGAGAGAGAGAGAGAGTGTGTGTGTGTGTGTGAGAGAGAGAGTGTGTGTGTGTGTGTGAGAGAGTGTGTGTGTGTGTGTGTGTGTGTGAACACTGAACTCAAGCAGGAGAAAAATTGCTGACCTTTTACTATAAAAAATAAAAGATGGTGAAGTGTGTCATATTCGAATTTAATGCTCACCCTCGGTGTGGGATGCTTTGGTAAACCCCTTGGGCTTCGCCCTCTGGGTTTATATAGCATCCCACACCTTGGGTGAGCATTAAATTCTCATAACACACACTTCCCCATCCTTTATTCTCTATTTATCTGAGTCACTGTATGTATAAATAAATTTATATATACAGTGACCATTTATACACACAGTTACTATGTCACAAATCTCTTTAGAATTTATTTAGAATGTTCGGCCTCAGAAGCAGTTCTAATCATATTCAAATGGAAATAACTTTAAAACGAAAAAAGATAGAATGGTACTATGAGCACAAAAATTGTTCTGCACAAAATGATCTACAAAATGAGTGGTGTTTCATGTATAGATACCGTATAGATTTTTTACAATTAGCAAAAAAGTAGAAGAAACTGTAATTTTTTATTCACTTTTTTGACAAACAAATGTGAATAACTTTAAAACAAAAAATGATAGCATGGTACTGCGAGCACGAACAATGTTCAGCACAAAAATATCTACAAAATGAGTGGTGTTTCATTTATAGATACCTGTTAGTTTTTTTTATAATTAGCAAAAAACAGCATAAAATTCAATTTTCTTTTCCCTTTTTTGCCAAACAAATGTGAATAACTTTAAAATGAAAAAGGTAGCTTAGTACTGTGAGCATGACATTTGTTCAGCAAGAAGTTTTCTACAAAATGAGTGGTGTTTCATTTAATAGCAACCACTATGCCAGGCAGACGTACTCTACGAAAGTCAGCCAAAACTCCCAGAAATTATCATTTAAAATAAAGACAAACAGTCAAAAACAAATGTTCCTGCACTGATAGAAAGCATCCCTATTGCATAAATGAAATATACAATGGTGAGCAGTCAGATAAATGATTTATCTACACTTGTGCTGTTTGACCTTGGACACCTCACTCATGGCTTACGCCACTTGTGAGGCTACCCAAGGTCAAACAGCACTTGTGTAGATAAATCATTATCTGACAGCTCACCATTGTATATCCTATATATATATATATATATATATATATATATATATATACATACACACACACACACACACACACACACACACACATATATATATATATATATATTAAGAGACAAAAACTCTGTTTAATGCATTAGTTAGGTTTGTTCCACAGCGACAAAAGTGGGAAATTAGCTGTTAGGGTTGAAAACCCTAACTCCAAATTCACCCCCCCCCCAGCACCACACACACACAGACACACACACACACACACACATATGCAAGTATGGGGGAGGACCAAGTCAACACAACCAACAACAGACATCCAGCAGCAGGTGACAGAAATAACAAACAATTGTCTAAATGTACTACGAGACATCCCCACCCACCTGACCAGGTACTGCATGCTCAGTGGAGATCAACAGCAAAACTGAGGCCATGTACACCAAATGTACACATCCCTGATTGCAGCTGCACACAACGTACCACACTTAGTAGTTGCATGGCCTTACCTACCGATGCCCCACACCAGGCGACACCACATGTGATGGGCCACCTGAGCAATAGAGTTGAGCAAAACCAAGGAATTGTACAGGTATAATATCTCTGATTATAACAAGGGTTTGAGAAATGCAGCTTTGTAATTGACTGTAAACATTGTAACAGCCTTATGTTTAGTTTTTATTAACATACATGTAGAGCCTAACCATATGATGAAGATGCTTTAATGTTGTTTAAAAAAACAGTTTTATTATGATAGCAATAAGCCACTCCCAGGTATTATGTTAATGGTCAGTTTATCACTGTCTAGCAACATGTGGCACTCGGCTACGCCTCATTCAACATTAAACCCCTACAAGGTGATTAACAGACCATTTAACATAACCGTTGGTCATGCCTTATTGCTTAATTGTCTTTATGAGTAGATACTCTCCCTCTGCTAGGCACTGCAGGAGTTTTGCAACACAGTGTCACACCCAGTTACCCCATACTCTGTCTACTTACTGGAGAATGGCTGTGACTATGAACTCATAAAGATGAACAGTGTAACTTGATCATTATAGTCATCGAAACCTTAGTGTGATTATAACTGACAGAGTCAGTGACAGAGAATAACCCTTGCCATCCTAGTACACTTATCCCATTGTGAGTTAAATCAATACTAAAAGACATTCTGTTTATATCTACACTATACCTACTTGATTGCTGTTGTACCACAGTTGACATAGTTATCACTTTGATAGCATCAGTGACAGAAGTGTGGCAAACCAAACACTATGTGTATACAGCCTGAGTATGAAACAACTGTTAAAAAAATTACGCTGTGTCCATAAGTAGCATAGATCACTCATTGCAACAATAGTAAATGTATCACTATTTGAATAAGTTAGTCATCACAGATGCCATGAGATTGTTTTTATCAGGTACAACATACTGAGTAAGTGCCTACAGGAAAATCTATCCTATAGACATCTCCGATACAGGTACGTCATTGTTGGCTCAGTAGTCCTATGATATTTAGAAGTTGCTTGGCCTGATCCATGCAATTACACTGTTTCTTACAAAGAATACTTACTGCATCTTTAGTATTGAAACACACTGAAGGTCTATGTATATACATTAGCAGTACAGCTTCATCAGTAAGAATGCATCTGATACTGGCAGTACGAATTTCACAGCGTTGAACAGGCAATGCTTTTCCATATGTTTACATCAGCCTCTCTATCTTCAGTAAACAGTTGCAGTAAATGTACTACTATGAAAATCACATACTAAATGTAACACTACTTTTATCTTGAGCATGCTAGTGTCTTGTAGTTAATTTATGTACTTCTATTAATTAATGTATACTCACTAGTGTTAAAACCTTTCTACAACTGTGATCATGCACCTTTAGCATTTATGTTGACTAACGGCACAATACCAGTTGTGGTGTGGTGTGGGGCATCGGTAGGTAAGGCCATGCAACTACTAAGTGTGGTACATTGTGTGCAGCTGCAATCAGGGATGTGTACGTTTGGTGTACATGGCCTCAGTTTTGCTGTTGATCTCCACTGAGCATGCAGTACCTGGTCAGGTGGGTGGGGATGTCTCGTAGTACATTTAGACAATTGTTTTTTATTTCTGTCACCTGCTGCTGGATGTCTGTCATTGGTTGTGTTGACTTGGTCCTCCCCCATACTTGTCTGTGTGTGTGTGGTGCTGGGGGTGAATTCGGAGTTAGGGTTTTCAACCCTAATACCGAATTTCCTCACTTTTGTCGCTGTGGAACAACCCTAACTAATGCATTAAACGGAGTTTTTTGCCTCTAATTTCCCTTCTTTTTGAGAATGAAAATGAGAAATAGTGAATGTAATGCAGCGGTGGGAGCACAGGGCCCAAGGCATAGTAACAGGAACAGCAATGCAAACAGAAGCGCTAACAGTGGTGCACATGATAGTGCAAGCGCGAATGAGAACAGAAAGGGTAACACACACGGTGGCGTAGACAGGAACGGTCTGCCACGTGATGTGTTGTCACATAGTAACATGGTGCCTGCAAACGGAAATGTCAATGAGCATGGTGACACAAAGTGAAACAGAAAGAGAAACAGTACTGTAGACACAAATGGCAAAAAATAACAGAAACGCAAGCGCAAATGAAAACACAAAGGATAACGCACATGGTGGCGCAGAAGTCAACAGTAAGTGAAACGGGTACGGAACCGCAAGTGGAAAGGGTAACAGTAACAGTAATGTAAGCGCACAGGCTGGTTTTCCCCAAAACCTGCATAGAGAAAGACAGTGAGTACAAAGAATGTATGCATAATAATGAGTATCGGAGCAAAAAATGAGGACTTGGAATACTAAATAGGTTACATCTCAGGAACCATATGACGTAGAAAAAAAATTTAAAAGTCATATGATTTATAACTGTCCTGGCTAATTTTGTGCTTAGCCCCCATTGGGGGCTAAGCATTTTTCCAACGAAAAGTCTGTATCTCGCACAGTTTCCGAGATACAGGCCCTGAAAGAGAAGTTCGGAGTGCCATGACTTTGCCTCCCTGTAATATTTGTTCACCAAACCACTGAAAGGCACATCTGTGGGCTGTTGGCTGTCTTCCCTCCAAATTTCAGGAAAAAAGACCAAACCGTTATTTTGCAGCAGGGTGCCAAACGATTCCTGTAATGCGTCAGGAAGCCATAATGTTATCCTATGGGAAAAACTGTCAACTTAGGAGTGCCGTAACTTTACCGCCATGTAATATTTTTTCACCAAGACACTGAAAGACACATTTGTGAGATGTCGGCTGCGTTCCCTCCAAATTGCAGCCCAAAACTCCCAACCGTTCTTTTGCAGCGCAGTGCCAAAGAATTGCTGTCACTTTCCCACAGACTAGAAAACTACTGTCGCAATTTGCGAAAGCTTTCGAAAAAAAGTTTGACACTTTTGTGAGCACGAAAGTAATTTGCAAAGTGCTTTTGCCAGAAATTTGGAAAACATATTTCTGGGGTGTTTACCTCAAAATAAAGACATGGCTAGCATCCTCAGGGTCCGACTAGGTGAATACAAAAGAATTAGGTTGCTAGAGGGTCCCAAATTTAAATGCCAACCATTTTTCTGATCACCAACTGAAAACAAAATGGTGGATTTGAAAATAACAGGGCCATTTGCGAAAGTAAAATGCATTTGCGACACTGTCGAACTTTTTGTTAACTTTTCCATTGACTTATAATGGGAAATTGTTTTTGAATAACTTTGAACCATTTAATATTTTTCACCAAATCTTTGAAAGGCATCTGAGGACCCCTGGCCACCGTTCCTTGAAGATTTGGGCAGTCGCTAAACGATGCGACCTATGCTGTATATGAAACCATAGAATTCCAGAAAAAGCTAAATGCGCACGCAGATCATGGAAATAACTACGCAGCCGTGTATCCAACTGCTACAAAACTTGTCAGATCCCAAGGCCTATGGTTCTTGATTGTGTATTCCAAATTTCAGGCAAATCTGTCAAACAGTTGCAAAGTTATTAAGGTGCAAACTTTTGGGGTTTAACACAGAAATGGCTCCTCTACCATAATATATATATATATTAGAGGCAAAAAACTCAGTTTAATGCATTAGTTAGGGTTGTTCCACAGTGACAAAAGTGAGGAAATTCGCTGTTAGGGTTGAAAACCCTAACTCCGAAATCCACCCCCCAGCACCACACACACACATTCAAGTATGGGGGAGGACCAAGTCAACACAACCAATGACAGACATCCAGCAGCAGGTGACAGAAATAACAAACAATTGTCTAAATGTACTACGAGACATCCCCACCCACCTGACCAGGTACTGCATGCTCAGTGGAGATCAACAGCAAAACTGAGGCCATGTACACCAAACGTACACATCCCTGATTGCAGCTGCACACAACCTACCACACTTAGTAGTTGCATGGCCTTACCTACCGATGCCTCACACCAGACCACACCACTTGTGGTGGGCCACCTGAGCAATAGAGTTCAGCAAAACCAAGGAGTTGTACAGGTATAATATCTCTAATTATAACAAGGGTTTGAGAAATGCAGCTTTCTAATTGACTGTAAACATTGTAACAGCCTTATGTTTAGTTTTATTAACATACATGTAGAGCCTAACCATATGATGAACATGGTTTAATGTTGTTTAAAAACAGTTTTATTATGATAGCAATAAGCCACTCCCAATGCCGGTTGGGGGTGGGCGGGGTCCAAGGGGTTTTCAACCCTAACACTCGAATTTCCTCACTTTTGTCGCTGTGGAACAACCCTAACTAATGCATTAAACGGAGTTTTTTGCCTCTAATATATATATATATATATATACATACATATATACATATACACACACATACACATATATATACACACATATATATATATACATATATATATATATATATATATATATATATACACTATATATATATATATATATATACACACACACATATATATATATATATATATATATATATAGTGTTTTTTCCACTTTCTTATACTGCTACAATTATCACTTTCCTAATGATTGACTAACATTTTGTGACTTTCTGAGCAGCTGTTCATTTGGTATACTCCGTGGGATGACTACTTTGCTCTTTCAGTGCATCACCGTGTACCTCTGTCTCTCATTTGCATACAGCTGACGTGCTTTCCTAGCACTTCCTACTGCTCTTTCAGTCGTGATATTCGCTTTATTTTTCTGTACTATTTAGACTAATCACAGTTCCCGGGTGTCTCTCCTCTCTCCTCCATTTGTGGATCCCGCTGGATACTTAACATTCACGGTGCCATATACCATGAAATTGCTGACATGCAATCCATCTCCGGATGTTCCTGGTGCTCCTCCATGTTCCGGTCCCTTCCATCCTGTCTCACTCGCTAGTACTCCTACAAGTGCCTGTCTTCTCTGTGTCCCAGGTGCTATAGTCGCGGTGCTTTCCACTCCCTGCTTTTGTGCCTCTCTGCTTTTTCTCCACATTCACTCCACATTCTTCTCTTTCTCTCCCTCTCTACCTTTTCGACTTGCTTCACTCTGTCTTTTCTACCAGTCCCTCCCTATCACTTGTCCTACTACTCCTCTTGTGTATGTCCCTGCTAGTTCTCAACTTACT
The DNA here is from genome assembly GCA_016271365.2 of Neoceratodus forsteri. NCBI lineage: Eukaryota > Metazoa > Chordata > Ceratodontiformes > Ceratodontidae > Neoceratodus > Neoceratodus forsteri. The sequence continues at coordinate 856,469,866 of CM028132.1, read as the reverse complement.
CACTTCTGTGTCTTCTCTTCTCGTCTTTTATGTACTGCTCTTTTTCCTTCTGTGGCTACTTTCTGTAGTTCAGGAGCATCACAGCATTATCGTCTCATAATGCTGTGTTGCTCCTGTATCACCTGACGCTGTTCCTCCTATCACATTTCTTGTTTATAGTTCCTTTTTTTTGGCCATGTTACAAGTGCATTAAGCCATGAGAAAGGAGGCATTAACAAGGAATTAATGCATTGTTGGGTGTTTGGACCCAACCATGCATTAATTCCTTGTAAATGCCTCCTTTCTCATGGCTTAATGCTTATGTGTTGAATACTTTGGTTACATCAAAAAAAGATTGCTGCCACCAGCAAACCTTGGTCCATCCCCTTTATGATGAAATCAGTGAATCTGAGGAGGGAGGAGACAGTAGAATCATTTTTCCTAAAACCCAAATGGAATAGGATTAGGAAGGAAGAGGAGTCATGGACGTAGAAAGCTGGAGTGTGCCACCTTCTTCTAAAATTTTGCAAGTTCAGGGGTGATAGAGATAGTCTGGTAATTACCAAGAATATCAGGAGAAAAACAATGCATACAACACTATATCAGAAAATCTATATAAATGCATCAGTGCATCAGGAACACAGAAAAACAGTCCCTACATATCATCGCCCAAAGTGACTTCCTCAGGGGGTGGCTGCTTCACAAAATTGATACTTTAAATACCCCAAACCATAATAAGAAACATGTGATATCCAATACTACCAATGTTGTGACAAGTGCTAGTTAGGACATAATATGCAAATTACTTGTATATGTGTTTTTTATCAGTCGCACTTGTCACAGCATTGATAATGAATACCGTTCTTGTATGGTTTGAGGCTATATGATCAGTGTTATGAAGCAGCCACACATCCCTGAGGAGCCACTTTGGGTGGCAGTATATAAGGGCTGTATCTCTGTGTTCCTGATGCTCCAATAAATGTATTTATTTTTTCTGATACAGTGTCCTTTGTGCTGCTTTTCTCCTGATTTTTTAGTTCTCCTTTATAGCGGCACCTTAAGGAGACTGGCGTGCTCTCTCTTTTTTTCTGTTTTAATTACTAAGAATAGTAAAGTCCACCTTTGTGGAGTGGATGGACCATAGCATGCTGCCAGGTACCATAAACCTGTCCAGTGGAGAAGGAAAGGTTAAAGAAGGAAGTGGTTTGGAATGCAATAGCCAGTGCAGTGCAACAAGATGAAGTGTCCAGGCCATGGAGGTTGTTACTCGTAGCTAGACTGAGGAGGGGGGGGGTGAGACAGAGACTTAGATAGATAGAGACAGACAGACAATAATGGCAGAACAGGATCAGAGGTCCAACCACTATTCCCTTCATGCTATCTCAGCTCTGCTTGAATCCCCTGACTGTTTTTGCACCCACCACCTCAGCTGACAGATTATTCCAAGGTTCCACCACCCTTTCCATAAAGTAGTACATCTTTGCATCCCACCTCAATCTCCCTCCTGTAAATTTCCACCCATGTCCATACAACCACAATTTGGCATTCGGCCAAAATAGTTCCCCACAGGGTTCCATGTAATAATAGCGAAAATAAAAAAGCGATCGTCATTATAGTGAATGTATAATGGCGATCGCTTAATTCGCGACAGGATATAACGTCGAAACCAAAAATAGCACCACCTTAAACATTCTCTCCATGACTCTGAATTCATTGAGAAAAACACACACACATATGGAACCTGCCAACTGCACTAGCCATTTGACAAAAACACGCAAAGTAGCGCTACTCTAGGCACCTGATCTATGTACAACCAGCACGTCAAAATAGTGACATTTCATCTTAAAAAAAAAAAATGGCTGATGCCAGATAGCGATCCTTTATTTCAGATTTGTTAACTTCAAAACTTCATAATGCTCAGATGTGGAACTGAAAATTGTAGGCTAGATCCTTCAAGTATTCATACGTAGTGCGGGTTTTATACTCAGACGCAATAGATGCAATGCACTGATCTAGGTCTTTGTATTTCCTTTTCTTCCCTTTATTGCTAGCGCCTGACACCAGCTGCTCCACCTTCATGTCTGTCAGATGTTGTTCATCTCACACACAAATCGATGAATTTCCAAATGCAGGGGTGGCATACTCCAAGATGGGAGTTAAAACCCCTGTGCCATCCCTCTACTGCGTTATTGGTTCTCGCTAACCCCATTTGTGTGGCAGTGTGACAGTTCCACTGCTCTACTAGGAAACAGGCACGTCTTCTGCCAGACTGACCTTTTGGTCTGCCAATCCAAGTATCTTCGAAGTAGTCTGTGATTGGCTGTAACATTTCTTCATTGGATGAAAAAAATCTATCTCCTTCAGCTCCTCGAAAGCTCTGACAACATCTTTAGGGGGAACAAAAGCTAAGGATAACAACATCCTTAGATGCAGTGCAAAATCAGGATCTATACAGTATTTTGTCTCCACATCATGGGACTTTTGAATTTGCTGCCAGACCGCTTGCACAAAATAAAAAAACACCCTCGAAGCTGAGTGTCTGGGAAAATACTGGCAAACGATTTCCATGCTGCCTTGTCCATAATCGCATTTGATGGTGGCATACCTGATACCAGTTTTCTTAACTCAGAAAACACATGTGAATATGATGCAGACTTCCTGGAACACATCAGAACACATATTGCAGTTATGATTATGCCAGACTGCAGTCCATGCACACTATATAACTGGTTAAATAGTGGGGGGCAAGCCTTAAATGTGCCATCAAGCATCCAGTCTTCACAGTCCTGCAGGAATCATAGGCTCCCCCTGTGGCAAACATTATAATTCTGTCTGGTTCCTTTCCACTGTCAAACATAAGGAAACAGTTCCCTGAACTAAGCACGCAGAACTCTGGTGGTATTGTAAGCTCCTCCACAAAGGCAGGTGTTGCTGGACATCCCCTCTCTGTCTGTCGTATACGCTGAACTGTTCTTTTTATGAGATTTAATCCTGGAAGCCTACCAGTTACGGATTCAGGGGCTGCAGTAGTACATTCTACCACTACCTGGGATGTGTTTTCAACTGTGGAACATGCACAACAACGTATGTCTGCCATAACCCGTTTTGCTCCAACCTCCTCCACGTCAGGGACATGACTGTGCTCTTTTTGCTGAGCAACAACATTATCTGCAACAGTGTGGATTCTTGCCATACAATTATATTTGTGACAATCAGCACAACGCCAGCATGTCTTATCTCCTCTCTCCTTGTCCTTTCTGTAAAGGTAGCCAGCATACAACAAGATGGGCTTACCTTTCTGGCTCATTACAAACTCCAGTGGCATAGCGCAATCTACCGTCAGCACAACAGGTCAGCTGTGTTCTCGATTAGTAACCAAGCAACATTAGTTAAATTACACTGATTAAATACGCCCACAGTTGCCATGACATTATGTGGTGCCTAGAGAGCAGCAATATTTTCTGTGCTCCATAATGCAGTAGAAACAGGGTTTTCCAATAGCTGGAAATAAAATGATTTATGTGATCAGCCTAAGGATTCAGACATAGGCAGAGATATTTTATGTGATACCTAGAGACTTTGTGTTAGAAATGAGGAGATTAGTTACAGCATCAGACAAAGGCAGAGCTATTATATGTGATCCCTAGAGACTTTGTGCTACAAATGAGGAGCGCTATTCGGCATTACATCTTCGCTATTTTGACATGGCTTTCTACGCATTACTGTTGGTCGCTATGATGTGCTGATTGCTATTGTATTATTCGCTGATGTTACGACGCTATTTTGTAAGGTGCTATTTTTTAGTCGCTATTATTACGAGCTACCCCCACAGTACACTTTGTTTATTCTTTTAAGGAACTTGAAGATCTTTATCATACATCCCCTCTCCCCTTCTGGTCTCCAGTGAGTATATATTTAGTGCCTTGAGGCACTTCTCATAGGATCTGCCTGCTGGCCCTGAATCATTTTGTTAAATTTGTGCTGCACTGTCTCCAGCTTACCCTTATTCTTTCTGAGGTAAGAACTCCAGAACTGGGTACGGTACTCTAGGTGAGGCTTCACCAAGGATCTGTAGAGAGGAAGTACTACCTCTTCTCTTCTGCTGTCACTACCCCTCCTGACACATCCCAGCATCCTGTTAGCCTTGCTATAGGCCTTGTTGCACTGACTTGATTGCTTAAGTGAGTTGCTGATGATAGCACCACAGCTGAGGAACGGGATCTGGAAGTTAAGTCTCTCCCCTCCCACCCAGTACTCCCGTCTTGGTATTCCTTTTCCCTAAGTGCATTGCCTTGTACTTTTTGGCATTGAATTTTAACTGTCAGACCTTTGATCACCACTCTAGCTTTTGTAGGTCTCTCTACATTTGCCTTATTCTATCATCATGATTCACCCTCCCACACAGTTTTGTGTCATCTGTGAAAAGACACAACCTGCCCTGGATTCCTCCTCCTCCAGGAGCTGAGAGGGAGAACAGCTACCAGCTACCATAAAGCAAGGAGTCGACTTACTTGAGTACATTGAATTCAGTTTATAATTCAGGGGCCTGTGGTAGTAGGTAGAAGTAAGTGTTTTGGTTCACTGTTTTTGATATTGTTCTTTACTTATTGAAACTTTTATTTGCCAGGGAGGTAATCTAACCTCAGGAAGAGTGAGGGGTCCTCGGCTGATTGTTTTCTCATTCCAGGGTAATCCCACCCACCCACCCACGCCAGGGCTTGTCTTCCTTATTTAGGGTGTGGGTCTAACATCTCCTTTATAGGTACTACACAGCACACACGTCCTGCCTAGTCCAGGTAGGGAGCGGTGTCACAGTAACACATAAAGTAAAGCCACAGTAGGGGAACAAAAAAAAACTTTTTATGGGGTGTCAACTAAATAACTTGAGTAAAAGGGGTCAATCCACAGTAAGGAGAACAAGGGGAGCAATACAGGAAACAGTAACAACAAACAAATTTAAAAGGGGGACTGCTAAATAACTTAGAAAAGGGGTCAAGCCACAAAACCAATAGGCAACAAACAAAAGGGACCCAGAAGGAGGGCTACAGAAGCAGACAGCTAGATAAATAGAAGATTAAGTGTAGCATTATGTGGGGAGTGGTGCAATGCAGCAGGTGCTGGGCAGCCATATTCAGGCAGACCTTCTGGATGCTGAAGTGCTGCCCTTTCTGCAGGCACCTCTTTGGACTGAGGAAAGAGGTTGCCAGACTCAGAGTGGTGGTAAAAATGGGTTGTGCATACCTTCAACCCCATCCAGAGACCACCTAGTCCAAAGCTGCTGCCTCAAAGAATGCCAAGTAAGAGGAACACTTGGACAACAGTGGGCTCAGGGAGGGTTAGGACTGTCAGGCAGAAACACACCCCAAAACCTACTCCACTACATATCTCAGATGTTGCACTGGCAAACAGGGATGGCCAGTCTAAGGCACCTGTAGTTGTGGAAAGGACGGATGTGTAGGTCAACAGGAAAGGTGACCTCAGAGGGTAGAGCAGTGGACCCCAGAGGAGGAGGAGGAAGCAAATCCTGGTGGGGGACTCTAGTGTGAAGGGGATCCAGCTAGGAACAGGAGGGGGGAGGACAGGGAGGTGAGGTGCCTATCAGGTGCAATGTCGTGGAGGGATGGGAGGAGGATCCTGGGAATCACTGGGAAGGCAGGACTGGAGGGAGAGCTGGATGTCATTATCCACCTAAGAACTAATAACCTGGCAAACAGGGAATCTAAAGCAGTTCAGGAGGAGCTTAGAAGACTGGGGAGGGGTCTCAAACAAGTAGCTACTTCCATCACTTTTTCATAAGTACTACCTTCAAGAGGCATGGGTGAGTGTAGGGGCACCCACACCAGAAACTTTAACACATGGTTGAAGAACTGGTACAGCAAAGAAGGGTATGGATTCAATGTTGACTGGGGGACCCACCTGGATGAATGTGAGCTTATTCAAACCTGATGACCTGCATCCATCCTGGAGAGGAACCCAGATGTTCAGTGAAAAGTTTAAATGCTATATTGGCAAGCATTTAAACTAGCCAAGGGGGGGGGCAGGCTAGCAAGAAAGGCAGTTGATTGTCCACCTCCAGAAGCTAGCAAAGGAACAGTGGACGAAGAGAGGGAATATCACAGCAATGCAAAAGTGCACAAGATGGAGAAAGGGAAGAATAGAAGGGACACAGGTACCCAAGGAGTGGATAGACAGAGGGCAGACTACAACAGAAGGGCAGAAGGCAGGGTGGCCCATACAAAAAGATCACCGGGGAAGGGGGGGAGTGTAGGACAACAAAACAGGGGAGGGAAGTTACAGCATGGTAAGCCATGTGTGCCAATGCCAGGAACCTTAGCAACAAGATGGAGGACCTAGAGGCAGCTATGGCACAGTCAGACCTGGACATTGTGGCCATCAGGGAGACCTGGTGTAATGATAACCACAACTGGGAAATGGCCATACCCAGCTATAACCTATTCAAGACAGACAGGAAGGGGGAAGAAGTGGCACTGTATGTGAAATATAACATTAAGGTCACAGAGATCCAAGGGGAACAAGAATGGGGAGCTACTGTGTGTTAAGCTTGAAAGAAAAATGGAGGCAGCCATCAGCACAGCGGTAGTCTACAGTCCACCAACCCAGGTGTAAGAGACAGACAGGGAATTGATGCCTGCCATCCAAAAAATGCAGACAAGGGGGAGGTGGTGCTGGTTGGAGACTTCAAAATGCCAGATGTGGACTGAAGCATCCCAGCAGCAGCAGCAGCAGTCAGGAGCAGCTTTATCTTGGACTCCCTTCAGGAAGCCTTTCTTAAACAATTGGTCATGGAACCAACTTGGCAGCAGGCAATACTGGACCAGGTGCTCACAAACGGGGACAGTGTGATGGGGGTCACAGTGGGCAACACCTGGGGAACAGTGACCACCAGACACTGTGATTTGAAATAACTGAATGGGGCCAGCCTGCCGGCAAGGTGCCTGCTTGCAGCACCAACATCCTGGGTTCGGTGACAGACTCAGGAGTCAGAGGGCCGGTTGGGGGGAGAAGGATTGAGCATCCCAGGGACTGCGTTCCTTCTCCAGGGGAAGGAGGAAGAGTGTCCGGTGCAATGCGGTCCTCTGGCAGGGGCTGGAGGTACTATCGTGGCCAGCACCACACGTCAGGGGGGCGGAGCGGACGCTGGCATGATTGCACATCCCCAACCCCAGGAGGTAAAACTCCACAAAAAATGCCGGCCTGATAGTGATGGCTCCCCATCTCTGCCACCACTCCCTCTGCTGACCAAGGTCCACTGAGGGGGGGGTCCGACTCTCGTAGCCTCAAGTTCCTCTCTGAATTCTCTTTCTTCCATTGCCCTGGAGGCCAATAGATCACTCCCAAGTGTACTTTTCTGCCTGAGGCTGCCATGAGTTGCACCCATACTGACTCAGCCTCCTCATTGCTACCCCTAATGCACCCATCTTCTACCACCTCAATGCCCTCCTTGACAAAAAGGTAAACTCCTCCCCCCTCTACCAGTTCCTCTGTCCTTACTGAACAATAAATACCCAGGGGCCATCATCTCCCAGGAATTATTATCTGTGGCCTATGTTTCCATGATGGCCACAAGGTCCAACTCAGCATCTGCCATCAGCACCTAGAGCTCACTGACTTGGTTACCTAGGCTCCTGGCATTAAGACATAGCCCCTTCCATCTGATCCCTGCTCTAAATTTGCTACTGGCCTTCTGTTTTACATGTTTTCTCCCACTCTTATTGGTGCTTCTGCCTTTCATTTTCCCGCTCACTACTGTCCATTACCTTGGTCTTGTAAACATTACTGTTCTCTTTGTATTATCTTCGCTGCTACAGTCTCCTGTATGTGGAAGACTGCTGTCTAGGTTCCCCTTCTGCTCACCTTCCACCATGGTTCCCCTAGACCCAGACTCCACGGCAGTCAGTTTAAATATAGACTTCAAACTTCTGCCCCAGCACACTGGCCCCCTCTCTCATCAGGCAAAGTTCATCACCCTTGAAGAGTCTCCTTTCCTGGAAGTCCCCCCAGTCCCCTACAAAGTGGCACCCTATAATCTCAGCACCAACCCTTAAACCAACTATTAAACTCCTCTATTTCAGCACTCCTTATCTTATCCTGCCTCCCCTCCCTGCCCCACACAGGGAAGACTTTGGAAAAGGCCAGGGAGGCTGAGTGTGCCTCCAATCTGTCCTCTAGTCTACAGAACTTCCATTTCACTGCCTCCACTAACTAGTTTGCCAGATCATTGGTACCCAGGTGTACCAACACCCAAGCTCCCACCCTGCTCCCTCTACACCACCCTCCCTATTCTGTCTAAATCCTGGATGGCTGGTGCTCCTGGCAGGCATCGGATCATTCCCCTCCCATTGACCCCTCATCTGCAACCCTTCCTACCTCCTTATTATTGCATCCCAACCACTAGGACCTTTCTGGCAGCCTTGCCCCCCCTTGGAGGCCATCACGTTGTCCTGTCTTTTCCCTTCGACTGACCTGGAGTCCCCCCCGTTGGAGTCAGGTGCCTGGACCTCCTCCAGGGGTGCAAATCAATTCTCCATATTGATGGTACTGGGCTGGAGAACCTCCTTATGGCTACCCCTTCCCCCTCCTGTGCCCCACCACTCTCAATCCCCCCTGGACCAGTCTGTCTCTGGGGATGTGGGGGGTGAGCTCCTGCTGAGCTGAGTGTGCAGTTGAGATATTTCTACCCTCACTGCTACCAGCTGAGCATGGAGCTCTGCTATGGTCCTGGAGATAGGGAAGTGCACCCTCCTGCATAGCACACCTCTAGAGAACAGTGTTCCACAGTGGGTCTCTGGGGGAGTAGGGGTGAGCTCCTGCTGAACTGAAGGCACAGCTGAGATATTTCTACCCTTGCTGCTACCAGCTGAGGATGGAGCTCTGCTATGGTCCTGCAGATAAGTCAGTGCCCCCTCCTCCTGAGCACATCCCTGGAGAAGAGTGCCCCACCATCCCCACAACTGAGCATCTCTCATCTAAACCCCATCCTACAAAGAACTGTATTAGTCAGAGAGAAACAACTTAAAATGAATTTAGTCTACATCATACATCCAGATAGGGTGTATCTGCTACCAACGAGCTTTTGCACAGAATTCAGGCATGTAAGTTACCCTATAGTGCACACCCTGGTACGATGACAGTGTACGATTCAAGTAAACAGAAGCATGACCCTGGAATTATCAGGTACTCTGGCTATACCACAGATATGGGTATGAAAAAAATCAAAAAATATATTTTTTCTTTCTCTCCCCCACCTGTCTTTTTTTTTTTTTTTACAAACAAAGTAGGACTGAATTACTGTATAATAGATATATTTTACTGGCATTACAGTTTCACTATATTAGCAGATTCGTACCAATCAGTGGTTATAAAGTAAAATTTAATAGAAAAAAAGAAACTTTAATAACACACCATGTCTCTGGCATGCCTGTGACATCTCTGACATTCAGAGACCATGTAGTGGATGTGAGTAGGAGTGAGGGCAGGTGGGCAAGCTGTGATGAACAACAAAACATGCTCCTTTCTAGTACACATTAAACCTATGCCTCACTTACTCGAGCCTTTGCCTTTTTGTTTTTACTTCTATGTGTGTCTTCTTTTTGAATATGGATGCTCGAGCTAGTAGAGGAAGTGGTCAGGCAGCAGTAGCAAGTGATCAAACAGCTGGCTGCATCAGGAGCATGAAGCAGAACACCATCTGGATGAGACCAGTGGTACTTTCTTCATTCCAGCCCCACAGATGGAGGTGAGCCACCAGTGTAAGCCAGTAGAGGAAGAGTGCGGGCAGCCAGGATCTGACAGAGGGCAGTGTTACTAGCAAGTGAGCTGGCTGTTGTGTGGGCAGCCAAGGGAGAGAAACAGTGAGTGACCAGTCAGGTGGGGAAGTGACCAAGTAACAAACTACAGGATACTGTATACTACAATTTACAACATAAGGAATGATCAACTGTTTGTCAGAGCGCAAAGCACTAATTCAAAATGAAGTGAAAATGCTCAATCAGCTTAGAGCACTAAAATAAGGGACAGCAAATACAAGGTGTTATACAGTAACTCCCCACCACAATGCAACTCCTCAACCAGCTGAAGGAATTAACTCCCCACCACAGTGCAAACCCCCCAAACAACTGAAAGAATCAATTCCCCACCACAGTGCAACCCCCCAAATAACTGAAACAATTCACTCCCCACCACAATGCAACCCCCAAACAAATGAAAGAATTGACTCCCCACCACAATACAACCGCCAGACAATATGAGTGTACCTGGGATCCAATGAGCAGTTGTCCTTACTAATGTCTGATTCTCTGGCTGGTTCCTGGCAAACGCCAGTCGATGCCACAGAGACTGTTCTGAAGGGTGACACTTGCTGCACTTTGGGTCAGAAGGGGAGCAGAGTAGCTGGCTGATGGTTGCATCGTTGAGCCGATTCCGGTGGGCAGACTCTGATGTCCTTTGCACATTGGTCTTTTGCATGGGAGGGGGCTGCAGTGTGGGGGGCTGATTGCAAAGAGAAGCTTAAAATGGAGCTGGGGCACACCTGATTCTGTTTTCACAGGTCACAGGTGCCTCCCTTTTAGCTCTCTCAGATAGTTGATGCTAAGAGAAAAGGGGATAGGGGAAGCTGTAGTTGATCAACCCTTGTCCTTTCCTGAATGTACTGCTTCTAAAAGCAGAATCAAAATATAGATAGATAGATAAATAGATAGATGGATAGATAGATAGATAGATAGATAGATAGATAGATAGATAGATAGATAGATAGATAACATTGGTTGCAGAGACCAGTGGAAGAAAAAATGAGTGGTAGGAAAATGCAAATGAGGTGAGGTGTGGGAGGGAGGCAGAGGCAGACGAGCAGAGGGAGAGGGCACAAGAAGAGAATGAGTTGTTGAAAACAAAGGCAATATAAAGTAAGAACCCAGTCAAGTAATATCTGATCAAGGATATTTTTATTATTATTTAGTGTCCAACCTGAAATATTATGGCCACAAATTTCACTGGCAGACTGGCTTTATGAAGGCCTGCAAGATCTACAGTTAAATAAGATCATTTTTTTAAAAATTAATCATTTTTATTAAAAGCAAATGGGGGCTGATGAGCAGCCAAATGAGTAGATGCAATGTTTTAGAGCTGCCATGTCTACTTTTATAAAACAGCAATTAATAACACATTTACTCAACTTTTTGACTTTATATCGATTCCCAGGTGTTGGGTCAACTTTTGTACCTTCAATGGGAAAACCTAAAGGAGCACTGGCCAGTACAGATTTCTTTAAAATGAAAGGAGGGCCATCCAGCAGACAAGGAGCAGAGAGACAGAGAAAGCAACGAGTTCTAGTGCAGAGGGGATGTAGGAGGTGTTCCTAGCTACAGATAATAAAACCCTCCAATAGTCCAATCAATGCAAGATTTTGATAGGAAACTTGACAGTATGCAAGGCTGGATACATGGGGTGGACACTCAACTAGATATAAATGAAGGGCAGATGTCTGTGGTAGCTAATGACTCTAAAAAAGCAGTAAAAGCCTCAGAAAATGTGCTGCCGAGACAGATTCTTGGAGATATGATAAACTTACAATGTGCTAAACATATCCATATACTGGGCATACCTGAGCAAGCTGAAGGGGAAGACTTCTGTAGTTTTATCATAAAATGGCTGGAAGAACAACTACAGCTACCAGAGGAGATACCGCCCCTCAGTGTGGACAAAGTCTACAGAGCAACTCCCAAAGGTGAGTGCAACAATCTGATGCCAGACCATGCACCATTTTGGCACTCTTACACAGGGTGCATGTAAAAGATTTAATACTGAGAGTGGTCAGAAGAAAATGAGCCATCAATTTTCAAGATGCCAGTATTTCTGTCTACCCTGATGTGAGCTATTCCACTAGGCAAAAACAGAAAGCTTCTGATGGGGTCAGGAGGACACATAGAGAACCAAAGATACAGCACCAGTGGGTCTTTCCATCCCAACATTGTGGTGACTGGCAGACATGAGTATATCTTTAATGACCCACAAGATACAGGCTAACTAGCAGACAGTCTGAGATCAGATCACCGTCAGGAAAAGGAAAATGAAGCTTCTGATGTGGACACTTGAATATTGCTTTGTTAGGATTCAGTTGCAGCAGAGTGGTGGAGAGTGAGCTACATAATGGTAAGGGGTAAGGTAAGACATATTTAATCAAACATGTACACTCAGAGGTCATTTGAGTTATAGCTCATAACTGAATAAATATACATAAGAGGAGTAAAAAGTTTTGAATGTCTTGGCACACTTACAAAATGGCAGAAATTCAGGACTGAAACATTAAAATGGAGACTCTTGCAATGCTTCCCACTAACTGAATCTTAGCCTCTCCAAAGTAGAAATGTCAGTACACTGGACCTATTTGCACATCTCTTGGTTCATAGGATGTTCACTCTCCAGGGACTCTAAATACTTGTTATTGTTTAATTTTTCTTGTGTTCTGAATTGCTCCAATATTAAATGATTAAATTTTTCTTTGCTACTAACTTTGTTTGGGGATTAAGATTCCAGGTTATGTGGGTATTAACTGTTTACTCCATCTTTAAGGTGGTAGAAGGTTCTTGGACGTTAGCTAGCTTGCATGGTTTTTGTGAGCCTTTTTTCCAGGGGACACATTAGGCTAATGCTTTTTAATAGTTTCAGTGGGGTTAAATATAATAAAGGTAACTAGTGACCCCATAACAGTCCCGTAGCGGGCTATCCACCATAAGTAGAATATTGCTTGTTTAAAAGATGTATTGTGGGAACCCTCAATGCTGTCACTTATATTTATTAACTGTTGGTATAGATTTGTTTTCATTGCTATCTCTCTATTGGTACTTATTGAACACTGTGTCATGTATCATACAAACTTCAATAAATAGAAAGTAAAAAAAAGCAAACATACAATGGAGCCCCTGAGAGAAGTCACCTGATACATATTAGCAATAATCATACAAGACCACTTCTTAAGTCCTTCATACATTGTTGAGACTGTCCAGTCATGCTTATCTAGCTGAGTTGAATGTTTGGTCTGATAGTTCATATAACCAATACCTAATGACAGCAACAAAAGGGTGTTGACCTATTCCCGTTCAGTCCCGACAGTATTAGAATAGAGGTGTTGGCTGGTTATAAAGTCCACATTATAAAAGGCAGAAGTAGGTCATGTACTAAACAGTAGATTGTTAAACAAATTATAGTAACTGGAGGTTGTAATATCCATAGCTCTAGTCGGACAGACAAAAAAAGAAAAAGGAAAAAGAACCAACTAGAACAATTAAACAAACCAGGCTACCTAGTGTGAATATTGGAGAACCATGGAGGAAGAACAGGTGGGTTACACCACTAGGGGTTAGGAGTGTTTGGCAGGACTGCCTGTGGTAGCAGGGATGCCTCAGTTTTGCAGTACTCTGAGTTTAGAAAGGGGGTCCATACCTTATAATAGCTTGTCAGGATGGAGTTGGCAAAACTAGATAACCTTTCATGTTGCCAGTAGACACACCACCAAAAGCCACTCCTGGATTGAGGGGATCTTAGTGGCCCTCCATCTATGTAGTATCAGCCTTTTGGCTACCAGCCCCACAGTAGTAATCCATTGTGCCTGAGTGGATGATTTGGGCATACAGTATCAGAAGAGCAGCAGTCCAGCAGGAGCCTTTCTGCAGTGATAGGGAGGGCACCCCCTGTGACTCAAGCACAGATACACTGTATCTGATGCCAGAAATGGTGGAGAGCTGGGCATGATCAGAGTATGTGGAATAATATAGCAGCAAGGCCCTGGCACCTCCAACAGGAATCATCCGATAGGAGGCCCATAGTCTTGAGAACTGGGGGGAGGGGGTGCAGTACCATCTATGGAGCGTCTCATTTTTAATCTGCTTCTACCATCCCTACAGGCTTTGTAAAGGTTAGACCAGCAGTGAGCCCATTGAGAGTCAGAGAAAGTGGTACCTAATTCAGCTTTCCAGAAACATCTAGTCTCCTGAGAGGGGTTCTGGTGGGCATCCCTGAAAGTCCTGTATATGGTACTAACCCTGTTTGTGGCAAGGGATGTCCAGAGAGACAGAAGATGCATATTGTGTGACGTTGGGTACATCTGCCTCTCTTTCTGGAGCTTGTTGATAACATCCCACAGCTGGAAATACTTCCAGAAGTCCCTCTGGGCGTGTTCAAATGCTCCTTGAGGCCTGAGAAGGAGTCAGTGTGGTCAGTGCACAGGGAAAGCAGGTCCTTAACATAGTGTATACCTTGTCACCTCCATAGGGTCCACCTAATAGGGGATCCTCCAATAGGGATGCCCGGATTGCCCCATAAAGAGGTCCAAACCTTGGGGTTTGGGGATTCTTTGATCCAAGTATGGAGTTTCCTCAAGTATGCAGCAGACACTGCCAGCAATGGCAGTAGTTTACATAGCATGCTATGATTCCCATACAGAGCCATGGATGGGGAGTGTCCCCAAACCAAGGCAGATTCTAAACACAGCCAGAGTGGGCTTGCCTCTGGATCCCCCTAGAACCAGCATACTGTTTGAGCAGTGACAAATGCCACATGATAAACTTGGAACCAAGGGATCCCCCACCCCACTCCAGTGGAATCTCAGTTTGGATTGCTCTACTGGGTGATTTTCCTTCCGAGCCAGAATGTGGAGAAATTTAGGGCTGATGATGACTTTAATGACATCAGTTTTGCCTGACAAGGAAAGATTCAAGGATTTCCACCTTTAAAGATTTGGTTAGGTGGATTCTAACAGTTGATTCAAATTCGTAGCTATCATTTATTGTATTTCCTGTTGAGTTTGATCCCCAGATATGTGATGCCATGCTCAACCCAAGTGAGACCTGAGCCTGCAAGGATCTCTGGCTTGCATGCCAAGTTTAGAAGTAGGACTTCTGTCTTACTACGGTTGATTTGGAGACCAAAACCTGCCAAAAGGATTTGAGTAGGGAGAGGATCTGTAGAACAGCCTGTGGGACATCCAATAAGGTAACTGGTATGTCATCAGCATAAAGAAATGAATGAGTTCACTGTCGAGGACCTGGATCTCACAGTTAAGAGGATGTTACCACAGGGCAATGGCAAGGGGTTTAATGGCCAGAATGAAAAAAGGGGAGGGGGGGGCAACCCTGCCTGGTGCCCTTCTGGAGCAGAAAAAGTTCAGAGCAGAGGCCATTAGTAAGGGCTGAGGCAGAAGGCAAAGTCTACAGGACCTTGACCCACTGCCGATACTGAAGGCCAAATCCCATTCTATCCAGTGTGGACAGTAGGTATTGCCATTCAAAAAATTGAGGACTTTTTTGAAATTCACAGCCCTAGCAGTTGCCAGGGATTTGTTGTGTTGTACCTTAAAAAAGAGGGACAGTAGGGTTCTTAGATGGTCAGACTCTAATCTACCTTTACAAACCCCACACATGAGAGGTGGATTAAGCCCATGAGAACCTTCACATCAGCATTAATAGGCCAGATGAGGCAATAATTACTTGGTAGGGTCCTTACCTTTCTTCAATAATTATCCATTATTATGGTTTCCCTCATGGAGAGTGGGAAGGTGGCCAATTTGAGGGATTCTTGAAAGACTGACAGCATGCAGGGGGAGAGTTCATGTGCTAGGAGGTGGTAGAAGTCAGCGGGATACCCATCCCCTCCTGGAGCTCTATGCACATTCACAGCTTTGATGGCCTGTATCACTTCTTAGAAGGAGATAGGGAGGTCAAGTTCCTCCACCTGGGAAGGTGGGAATGTGGGGATTGGCAAGCCCTCGAGGAAGGTCTCCACCGCAGTGGCTGCAGGTGGGGAGGGTGAGGCATACAGATGTGTGTAGAACCACTGCACAACCATGTTAATGTGCTTAGGGTCACATTTGAAGCATCCAGAGGAGCTCTTGAGGCCATGGATGAACTTTCTGGCTTGCCTACACTTTAGACAGTAGGCAAGCTGGATCCCCTCTCAATTCTCAGAAATTATGATGTAGTTGATGTAGCTTCTGGATGGCCAGTTCTGCTTTCCTTGTAAGAATGGCATTCAGTTTGATTCAAAGGCCAGAAATACTGGCAGTTAAATCCTTGGGTGGGGGTGGAGCAACTTTATAGGCAGCTTCTGCTTCTTTAATTTTTTTTTCCAGGGCAATTTATTCTGCCTCTCTGGCCCTCCTCAGTTGGCAGCATAGGCCATGATTTTGATCCTTAGGGTGGCCTTAATGGACTCCCAGAGGGTGGCATCTGATATTTCCCCATTATCATTGTCCTGCAAATAGGCTTCCACCTCCTTGGACAGCCAACCTTTAAAGTCTGGGTCCTCAAGCAGCAGGGGATCAAGTCTCCATGAGGAGGATTTCAGAACTGGAGGCCCCTATAAGATCTTAAACTCAGTGGGGGCATGATCTGAGATCACAATGGGGTGTATGATAGCCTCAGTAAGCTGGGGCATAACTGAAGTGCTAACCAGCCACCAATCTATTCTACTGTAGGAGTCGTGGGTCATCAAGTGGTAGGTGTAGTCCCCAAACACTAGGATACTGATTGTGCCAGGTGTCGACCAAGCCATGTTCACCCATCATCACCTTGAGAGCCTGAAGCATACACTTCTGGTGTTCTGAAGATGCCCCACTTCTGCCCAGCTGTAGATCTAGAGTGACATTTAGATCTCCACCTATGATAACTGGGGTCCCACCCTTCCTGAATTCCAGATGTGTCTGACTGAGGTCTTTGAAGAATTCAGTGTCATCATTATTGGGTCCATACACATTGGCTAGGACCAAAGGGCCAGCCAGAGTGCCAGTCCATAGGAGAACCCACATCCCCAGTTTGTCTGATTGGGTTGATTCTACAGTCCAGGCCTATGGTTTATGTATCAATATGGAAACCCGACATTTAGATGAAGTTATGGCACTGTGTTGTTCCTCCCCCACCTGGTCTTTCTTCAATTTGACCACCTCTGCCTTTGTCAGCTTGGTTTCCTGAAGAAAGGCTAGGTGGGTTTTGAGACATCTGAGGTGTGACATTGCCCTGTGGGGAATTTAAACCTTGAACATTCCAACTAACAATTTTAAGCTCCATTACACCAATAAACCCATCCTCCAGTATGAGTGTAAAACATCAAGAATACCACATTTGCCCCCTCCAGGTGTGGGTTCCCTCCCTGACAAACTGGTGACCACCCCTCTCTTTTCCCTTGCATTTAAAATTGACAATGCAACACCACCAGGTAGCAAGAAATACCAAAAGATGAACAAACAAACAGTAATAAAACCCCTGACCCCAGCACCCTCCCCTCACCCCCTTTCCCTGAAAACTTGAGAGGCTTCTCCAAAACTACCATAGACTGCCCATGGGCCCCAGTGCCTTCAGAGTACTCATGAGAGTGCAAGAACATTCAGTACAAACTTTGCTTGCCTGGCCCTGCCCGGCCTGGGCTGTTTGTTTGGATGCAGGTACAGGTGTACCAGACAGGGTTACACATGAAGGAACAAAGTAAACAATTGAAAGCCATCTCTCACTTGTGACTGCCAACAGCCAATGTGGTGCAACAGGTTTGGCAGGGAGAGCTGCTGTTGCTAGGGTTGCGGTCTACCCATTAGCTGCTGAGCCATATATATGAGTCGAAGCAGACAGGAATGGCATCATGTACTGCGGTGATGGACCACAGAGAACACAAAGGGCAATGGCCTGTCTGCCTATATTGTGCCCCCTTCTGGGGTCCAGATCTTCCCTGATGGCTTGAGCCTCAATAACAGTATTTATGAGTTGCAGCCTGTGAGGGCATTTCGATATCAGACAGCAGTAAATATTGTTATGGGGAGAGGCATGAGTGACCCAATGTAAGTGGGGCAAGTCACCATGTAGTGTTCATGTCTAAACAATAGAGAAGAGGAGAGCAATAAAGCTTATGAAACATACATTTACCTTGGCTGCCTGACAAAAAAGTACAAATGGGTCCTTAAAGCAGGGAGGTTCACCACACAAAGATTATGGTAGAAGGGTGGTAGGACACCATCGCCACTTTAAATGTTATGGCAGCTTAATTATCTGGGAGGCCTGATAGGGCTATCAACATGGGTTACTCATGTCCTTAGGGACTTTAGCATATAAATAAGGACAAGATAAGAATGTTGACCTGGAATACCAGAGAGTCAAGGAGGGGCTGCAGACACTGGAATGTTCCTTGCTTGGCATTCTTTCATATCTTCAGTGCAAGTGGAACTGCTGGCAGAAAGCGAGGCCGTAGTTGTGGTCAATGCCCTGAACTCGGTTCGGGGAGAAGATGGATCCACCTCAGGTACCTTGGAGGGAGTTGGAGGCAGGGAACATTGGCCGTGGGCTTCCCCTGCAGCAGAACTATGAAACCGTTGTTGCCAAGCGGGCTTGGGGGGTGCCTGAGCAGTCTTTGTAATTGGCACTGTGGTTCCAGCTTCTCAACCACAGTCAAGGGGAGTGCTCTTTTTTTGGGGCCACCACAGCTCTTTCTCTGTCTGCTCTTTCCCTTCTGCTTCAAGGGAAGCTGCCACAACTGCCCGTCACTGGGTAGAAGTGGGGGGTGAGGCCCTTCATGGCTGTCTCAGTGGTGGTCTGGAGCGGGTGTAGTATCCACAGGCTGTGAGCAGGTGTCTGCTCATGTTGCAGGGTGAGCTGGTCTATATTTTTTTAGGTCCACTCTGGGCTAGTGTTTTTGCAGGTACTCCTCAGTGGCTTCTGTTGACTCATGTGATCTAGTCATGCCATTTGACGTAATCCAGAGTATGGCTGGGAACCAGAGTCATGCCATTTGAAGTAATCCAGAGTATGGCTGGGTACCAGAGTGAGTATTGGAGGCCCAGATCCTCACAGGCTCTTCTCACTGCAGTGTAGAACCTGCGGCACTCAGAGACAGCAGGGGAGAAATTGGCAGACACTTGTATACAGTGACCATGCTGCCAGAGATCCTGTTTTTCCCTAGCCAGGTAGATAATTAACTCTTTATCTTGGAAGCAGTAAAACCTGGCTAGAATGGGTTAAGGATGGGATCCAGGGGCTGATTTAGGTGCCAGGGAGCAGTGGTCTCTGTCAATCTCAAGAGGACCCAGCCACTTATAGTCCAGGATGCCCAGAAGGACCTGCTGTAGAAAGGCTGAGATGTTTTTTCCTTGGCTGTCTTCTGGGAAGCCCGCAAACCACAGATCATTTCCGCGACTCCTATTTTCCATGTCTTCCAATTTGTCCTACATCAATCAGATAGTGTGATCCTAGTCTCTAACATATGCCATAAGGCAATCTGTTTTGTCACCCTTGTCCACTATTCTTTGCTCAGCCACGTTCACTCATTGGAATATCTCGATAATGTTTGTATTAATGCTTTGTGTGGCAATCTCTCATTTGGATATGTGAGTTACTTGCTTAGATGCTGAAACATTCTTTTAATTTCCTTCAGGTTGCTGTCTGTGGTTTCCTTGGTGGCCATCACCATTCTGATTGAGTTCCCATGCTGTGCCTCAGGAGGGAGAATGGAACAGACAACGGCAGCAAAACTATGGCTTACCGAGGTTGGAACACTGCAGCTTGATGTTGGCAGGGTGAGCAGGTAAGCAACTTTACACTCTGATAGTTTTAAAGACCCAGTGCTTATCCCAAACAGTGATATTTCATGGATTTTGACAGGGCTGCATGCAAGGGAAAGGCAGCCATCTTGGTTGGCTGCCTAACCACAACCCAAGATACACATGATTTAATATTCAGTTCAGTACAAAAACATACTAGAATAGTAAAATTTATAGGTAAGACTTTAGCTTATGTACGGCATACTTGAACACTGAGCAATTTATTCTTGACTTCTTTTTACATTACATTTCATATACACTCGGTACACAAATAAGACAGAATTTATAAAATTAAAATATTAAAAAAAAATTATATATGTATTTCTATGTTATCCAGTTTTCTTTTTCTTTTGTAGTTACTTATTTATGCTTTCTAATTGTTTTTGCTTTGGAACACATAGTCTGGTATATACCTCCATTTCTTATTTTTCAACAATATTTTTTACAATCAATGTAAGTAGTGGGTTTCTAAAGCCGAACAGAAACAACAAATAACTTGTTCTGTTTATAAAAAATGAATATAAATTTCTTTCATACAGTGCAATACAATTATAGTTCATTTCTCTGTTTTCCGTTATTAAACATAATTTTTGTTAATATTATAATGACCTTCATTATGGTTTATAACAAAAGCAATTTATAGTTTTTTTTGTTTTTTTTTTAACAAAAAAACAAGGTACTAGTTTCCAGCAGATCTTTGAATGTAACAGGCAAGGTCACATACTAGCCTTCAAAGCTGTTTTCATAATTGACTCATGTCTGTTTTGTAAGGAAAAATAATCATATTTTAATACGCCTTTCTGTATTCCTTTTCCTAACATGTCTTGAACCTCTAGTGATCTCATCCTTTTAATGGTTCAGTCTTAAGACAAAACTGCTTATGAAGAAAAACATTTAGTTTAACAATTCATAAAAATTAGTTTGTATTTCTTGAAATCCGCCTCAAGTTTTATCTCTATTTTCTTGTGCTGTGGGAGAACTAGATATAAAGGTAGAAATAAATGGTCCCATGAGTAGTTTTGTTAAGGCTCAGTGTGAGTGTGTAGGTTTTAAAATTACAACTTGTAGTGACTTACCAAGATATTGTGCATCCTCCCACTTGGCTCGCTCTATCCATAATGAGGAGCAGTGAGCACAGGACAGCTTCTCTTTATTTACCTGTTTGGTAACTATGGAAACCAGCACCATGAGGCCACCAAGCATACGCAACCATGCTGATGACATCACCACATGGTGATGTCATTTTCACAGCCCAGACAACACTGAGCAATCCAAGGTACTTGTAAGCCTTTTAGTCTTGCTTGTAACAAGCTCTGTGGTTCAGTTTGCTAGGTACATTGCCTGCGTCAATTTTAGCTCAACACTCCACAGTTCAAATCATCACATAGAAGCAAGGAGAATATTCAGATTACACATTTTTTAGTATTTTTGTACTCCTGTTCAACATTTACATGGTTGCAAAACTCTATTAATGCAATAGATTAAATTCCATTTTGGGTCACAACCCCAACTCCTGGTCAGAACTGACACACCCACCCCAAAATGAAACAGCATGTGCTGCAATGATCAAATTCTAATTCTATGCATTAGATCTAAGTAACAAGATAAGTAATATTGTTCTAACTCATGTTCCTACTATAGGCACATAATTCTAAGTAGTCACATTACAGTCATCAAGTCAATTTCTTCATTTATACCAAAACATGGGTTTGCTGCCCCCCAAATGTATTAGTCCAGTATGCCTCTATTGTAAGTTTGATGCTGTTCCAGTCACCACCTCTTGGGGGTGGATGCATTTTTTTCAAGCCCAATAAATTTTAGACTAGGAATTCCATGTCCATAGTCACTAAAATGTTTTGCCACAGAGGAGACTTCATAAACAGCCTGGTGGTCCAGTGGTACCCCATCCCCACCAGCTCACTTTGTCCCCCACCACCCTGCACCCCTCTGGTCAGCGCTGGATGGCAGCTCCCTGCCTGCAAGCTGCCTGGCCACCCACCGACTGACAGCATACAGTAGGACTGTATGCCTATTGGTCCACTGTGTAGGCCAATGGGCGTGCAGACCATACTGTACTACACAGTCCCGATTTGTGAATGAGCATTCATTCACAATTCAGGACTGTGTAGTACTGTATGGTCTGCATGCCCATTGGCCCATGCAGTGGACCAATAGTCATACAGCCCTACTGTATGCTGTCAGTCAGTGGGTGGCTGGGTGGCTTGCGGGTGGGGAGCAGCCACTCACCACTGACTGGGGGGTGCAGGGTGGCAGAGGACTAAGTGGGTGGTTGGGGACGATGGGTACCACTGGACCACCAGGGTGTTTGTCAAACATCTGCGAGCAGGCGAAGGAGATCGATCCACTGGACCACCAGGGATTACATTAATTCATGCCCATGATCGGGTGAAGGGGTAGGGTCCACTGGACCACCAGGGATTAACTTAAATCATGCCCATGATCAGGCAAGGGGGGGCATGACACCCCCTGGGCAGGGGGCTTGTGGACTGTGTCCTGGGCGGTCGGGTGGCCACCCACAGCAGGCGGCTGCTGTGTTGCACCCAGCAATATGGCAGCCAGCCTGTGGGTGTCCCTGGCTTATTCCAGGTTTCGACAGGCTCAACACTGTGGCCCCCTGTGTGGCACAAGGTGGGTTTGTGCCTGCATATGCGCCGCACATCCCAGGCTGAATATTGGAATGTGCCGCATATGCATGGGCATGCCCCCTGCACTTGCGCTGCATACATTACTGGTGCGCCCCGGTGCATCTGGGGTTGCGCAATGCAACCAGCCCCTTTGAATATCACACCAGTGTGCATCAGTGGGATGCACATGGTGCAACCCCATTGCATCATGCACAACCCCTTTGAATATCCTACCCAGTATGTTCTCATCCATAAAAGGATTTTGTATATTTTTGGTCCCAATAGTGTTACTGTTTTGCGTGCAGTTGCTACAGGAAATGATTCTTTTATATTTTCTGCTGTAAGCTCCATAACATTCCTGTCTTTTTCTGGCAGGTCATGTTTTGCCTTGGATAACTGGTGTCCATCAACTCGGTTAATCAACCCTTATCATAACCTTTATCTAATAAATTACATACTAGTTCATGTATGTCTGTTGTTGGGTCTTATAGTAATTTTCTGTAGGTGTCCTCACAGTTAAGTTGTCTTAAACATTCTTGTTAATACAGTTCTTAACCCATTTCTATGCCCCCGACCTTGTCTACAGGTTTTATTACTACCGAAGTGTTATATTCTAAGTGTCTCACAGCAGTAAAATCATTGGTTGTTAAATTTACAAAGCTCTTTAATCCATATTTTTCTCTGTTCTAATCATCTGTTCTAAATTTTTTTCTACCATCTTACTGTATGTATCTATATTCTTTGACAAAGTCTGATATAATGATGGCTCTGATTGTTTTTTAATTTTTTGTTATATCCATGTCATGTTTTTGTTAAATTGTTGTATTTAGTGAACTGCTATAATTTCTTTTGGACATGGAACCTTTGTAAATGAGTCTCTGACTCAAAGGTATGTAAAATTCTGAGACTGTAATAAATAATATTTCCAGGAGGTATGTATTTGGATTTATATCCTAGTACTCATCCCTGTTCCTGTTTATTTATTTATTTTAATTTTATGGGCATCTAGAGGGGTCTCCTGTATTGTACTGAAAACCTGTTTTAATCTTAATTAATAAAAAAAATTGTATATCAAAAAGAACCATAAAAAAAGATTTATTATGAGGGAAGAGTGATAGTCCCTCACTGAAAACATGTGTCTTCTAAATTTAGAGTACATTTTGAGGGATTGTAAATTGGAATTTCTCCTGTCCACCTGGGTCTTGCATCCTTGTCTCACGAGTGGTCCTGCACACCCTGTTTCTCTTTACTTTCTCTTTCTAATTCTTCGTCTGTGTCTCATTCCTGTGTGTTTTTTTTTGGGGGGGGGTTGTGTCTTGTTTTTGGCCTTGTCCCGAGGTACTAGGTTGGATATCTTTGTAGCAAGATGTGTAATTCTCCCTGTATGACTATCATCTCCAACTCCCATCCCACCCTCAACCTTTTCCATCCCTGCCCCTCTGTCTTTATAAAAGGTCCCATTAAAATGCATTGGGGGACTGGGATGCACCCTTTTATGGCTGTCAGTGAGTGAGTGTTGTGCTTCCTCTTGCTCCTTGCAGCTGTCTGTAATTCTTTGTTAACTTTCTGTTGGCTACAAGGAGGAGCAAAGTGCATGAAAACATGTTATGCAAGTGAGACTACTCTCGTGAAGGTGCAGCTGACCTAGGTGATACACTAAAGAACTCTTTGGGTTGTTTAGCCAAGTCCCCCCCCCCCAAATGCAATGACAAGAAGGAAAACTTTTTTTTTTTTCAGGAAAAAAATTAAATTACCTATATAAAGCTGAGAGTTTTTGTGCTACTGAGTGATTGCAAAAGATCAAAGAATAGCATAGCTGAGGCACCAGCTGATGCTTGTAGGAACTAGGAAGTATCTCTCCCAACCTCTCTGTATAATGAAACATCTCTGAGTTTCCAGTCAGTCCAAGTAGCCTGGCCATGAACTGGGAAAACTAAGGGAGGGAGATCAATTGCTGGAGCAAATGGGGGCCAGGGTGTGGCAAATTGCAAAATAACACTTAATCAGCATGCCTTTTACACACATTGCATCCCAAAGTGTTTTACAAGGCACAGGTATTCCATACTGGTAGCATAAGGATCATAGAATAGAGTAGAATTTCCTGTGCCCAACCTGCGTTTACAGTGACTTAAAAAAATCTGGCCCTCTCTCTCAAGTACCTGATGGGTCCAGTGAGTATCCCAGCCCATCAGGAAATTAAAAAAAATCGGTCCCACTCCCCCAACCACCTGATGAGTCCAGTGCCCAACCCAACCCATCAGGGAATAAAACAAATCTGTCCCCTTCCCCCAACAACCTGATAGATACAGTGCCCAACATGACCCATCAGACAATAAAAAACAAACCTGGCTCCACTCCCAACTACCTGACTGATCTGTGACACATGCAACACCAGGACATGAGATATATATATATATATATATATATATATATATATATATATATATATATATATATATATATGTATATTATAGGGCATAGTAGCACCCTATAGTAAGGGCTGAGTAGGCAGTTCAATGTTAAACCTCAATTTTTGCACGTTAATAACTTTGCAACCATTCAACGGATCTGCACAAAATTTGGCATGCATGGTCTGTTATGGTAGATCTCTTTATTTCCCAAGTTGTGTTTTGATCAGACATGCAGTTTCTGCACAACAAAATGCTAAAAAATGCATTATTCGCCACTTTTGACATGTTTTCTGCCTAAGGTGCTGTGACCACACTGTGTGGTTTTTTTGGTCTGAAATTTGGAACATAGAAAGAGGTTGGGTCAAGGAACAATCCAGCTTTGGTTTGGTAAAAAATATTAATCCATTCCAAAGTTATTAATTTTTTAATTTTGGGGTTCTGAGCATGCTCAGCTCACTCCAAGATTTATATGGTTATTTTTCAGATAAAGATTGGGATCACGGTCAAGGATTTTGTAGCTCAGGGACTAGGATCCTGGTCCACCACAAAATTCCTTGTCCACGAGCCACCATCTTGTTTTTCAGTTCCCCCCCAAACAAAATGTTGTAGTTTTCTCCATGGGTGACTTTTGGGCCAAATGAGGCATGGGTTTTATTCAAGGTGACCCCCTCTACAAAGCCATGCCTTTGGTTTGGCTCATTTTGGTCAAAAAATAGCTGTTTAAAATGTAAAAATTATTTGACCATGACTCGCTAATGATCCTAGTCCACAAGCTGTCAAAATCCTAGTCCACGAGCTCTCCAGTCAGGGATTTTGCTACCTCATGGGCTAGGATTTTAAAAACTTTAGCATTGCATTGCTAATGAACGGTTTGGTCTTTTTACTTGAAATGTCCAGGGTATTGAGGGGTTGCCACACAGGTGTGAATTATGCTCTTTAGGTATAGGAATTAAGTGGTTCCATAGATATGGCATCACAAATTTGATATTTTCCCCATAGGATAACATTGTGGCACCCATTGAGCTTTTCGGTGCCCATATCTTGTAAGTGATGCAAGATATGATTCAATCTATTTATATTGCCAGCAGTGCTTATTGTCACGATTATAATGACAGTTGAATTTTTTTTCTAGCTGCTACAGTTCACAAGACGTCGGCAAATTAGTGTTACAAGGGTTCCTTGCCCTATAGAGCTGCTGTATGGCTCTGTAGCTATGTGCAAGTGGGAGCGCAGGGTCCAGAGGGCCCACACTCCCACAGACTCCAACTGTTATGCACAAATGGGCAGCTTGGTGGGAGCATGGAGTCCGAAGGGCCCTGCACTCCCACTAATGCATGCTATTTACTAGTTATATTATACTTTTTCAAAAAGTAAGGAAATTCATGTCAAAAAAATTGCATTTAATGCATCAGTTAGGGTTAAAACAACAAAAGTGCGGAAATGAAATGTTAGGATTGAGCTCCTAACCCCCCACACCCCACACCCCCATCCTCCACAGACTGACAGATGCTGGGGTGTGCCATGGGGTCATGAGACCTAACTCTTACCCCATTCTCCTTTACTGAAGCATGTCAACCTGCTTACACATGGAATGGGGTGACAGTTGGGCCACATGACCCCATGGCAAACCCCAGTGTCTTTCAGTCTGTGAAGGATGGGGGTGTGGGGTTTGGAGGGTTAGGTGCTCAACCCTGTTTCATTTCTTCACTTTTGTTGCTTTAACCCTAACTGATGCATTAAATGCAGTTTTTTTTGGTATGAATATATATATATATATATATATATATATATATATATACACACACACACACACACATATATATATTAATTTTTTCATGTTACTGTTTATTTTCTTTGTAAAATATTTTAAGTCATATGGGAGGTATGTGGGAAATGAGATGACAGTTTCTTTCAATTCTGCTATTCTTTGGGAGAACAAGATGGGTGGGGGCCACATAGTTCTGTCCTTTAAAGGCTTTTGTTTGGGGATAACAGAATTTCTCTCATTGAAAAAGATTTGTGTTTTGTATGTAAACAGTGGCAGAGGGAAAGCGAAATGTTTCCAGCTGTGCAGGTGGCACCGATAACAGAACCAAGCCACAGTACATAAAACCAGTTTTGATCAGTTCTGGGGAAGAGGTGGTTCTCACAGATGATAGAAATGTCCAGGCTGTGATGTCAGAGAGGCAGGGTCAATGACACAGTGAGTCGGATGGCCTACTTTGGATATTCTGATCATGTTTCTCTCAGGAGGGTTATTTGAGCTGGGACATTAAACATGTAAATCACATGGTTGTGACTGCCATAACTCAACAGATCACACTGGGGGTAAGATTCTACTCTGCTAACTGTGTTGTTCTTTTTTTCTGTAGCATCCTGTATTCACCATAGATTTTTGTGTGTATAATCCTGTACCATCAGTTAACATCATGGAGTATTAAATGTTATTTTATATACTTAATGCTTTCTGTGACTGTTCTTAAGGTAGAGATAACCTAGGGTAACTTGGCAAGTCTGTGATCTGTTTCCAAAGAGGCAGATTACTAAGCTACTGTACCTAAAGCTTACGGTTCTTGGCTATGACTAAAGGAGTAAGTTGTTTGCCTTTTAGTGGGACACTGTACTGTGTGAGTAGTGGTGCTAATGGGATTGGAACCTAAAGATACCCTGAGTGAGAATAAAGCTGAGTGGTGGCTGCATACCAAGGTGACCATTATAGCATCTTAAGGATTGTGAAAACTGGTAGCAGTGTGGACTGAGTTCTGACAGAGAGTCAGTCTGTGACAAACCCAAGCCAGCCCATCAGGGAATAAAAAATAAATACGTCCCTCTCTCTCAAAATACCTGTTGGGCCTGGTATGCAACCCAGCCAATCAGGAAATAAAACATATGTCATCCTCCCACCAGTAGCCTGATGGATCCAGTACCAAATGCTGCCTATCATGGAATAAAAAACACCCGGCCCTTCCGCCAAACTGCCTGGCAGGTCCAGTGCTCAGCCCAGACCACTAAGGAATAAAAATAGAAATGTCTCCCTCCCAAGACAATCTGAGAGGTCTGATGCCCAATCTGACCTGTCGGAGAATAAAATAAAATTATAGCCCTCCTCCCAACATCCTGACTGATCCAGTGTTCAACTGCACCTGGCAGGGAATAAAACAAATCTGGCCATCTTCCCTTCAGACACCTTACCAGTCAGAGCCCAACTATGCCTACCAGGGAATGAAAAAAATCTGACCCTCCTCCCAATAGCCTGATAAGTCCTGTACCCAACTGCACTTAGCAGGGAATAAAAAAATGTGGCCATCTTCCCCCAGACATCTTACCAGTCAGTGCCCAACCTGGCCCATCAGGAAATAAAACAAATCTGTCCCCCTCCCTCCAACTACCTGATGGGTCCTGTGCCTAACCTGACACATGTATTAAGCCAAATGGAGATAAGGTGGAGGAGCAGCAAAGCAGGGAGTAGAAGGTGGAATAGGCAGGCTAGTAAAACACTGCTTTCCCCATGCCTATCTACTCAGGTCACAGTCAAGGTCTCAGACACTGGACAGAGGCTTGGGACTGCTGCCACACTATTGCTGCTACCAGTCTGTTCAGGCATCTCCATCTCCTCTGACCCACAGCACAATAGCATGGAGGACTGGACCAAGGGTGACTGATGGCGCACACTTCTGAGGCTGTAACCCAAAGTGCCAGTGATCCTGGCTCCATCACCTGATTCTCTCTCCTTTGCTCTTTCCTATTTTTGGACCTCAGTCTCATCTCTGCACTTTTCCCAATACGCACACAGGGATCCCACTGCCATGCGCACTCCAACCCAGCTTGCTGCATAGTAGAATGGTCCAGTACACAATCTGGCCTTTCAGGTAAGACAACAAAATCTATTCCCTTCCCACAAACTACCTGATGGATCCAATGCCCAAGCCAGTGGGGAATAAAAAAAAAGCATTGCCTCTCCAACAACAACCTAACTGGTCCAGTACCCAACATGATATGTTACAGAAGAAAAAATCTGTCTCTCCTCCTCCTACTCCTCTTCCTCCTCCTTCTCCACCAAACTACCTGATGAGTCCAGGGCCAAACCAGGACCATCAGGGAATAAAACAAAATCTCCCCTCCTCCCCTCAACAACCTGATGAATCCCAAGCTCAACCCAGCCTGTCAGGGAATAAAAAAATGTGCCTCCCTCCCCCAAACTACCTGATGAGTCTGGTGCCCAACCTGGCCATCAGGGAATAAACAATACCTGGCCCTCTCCCCCAGCTACCTGATGAGTGTGGTGCCCAACCTGGCCATCAGGGAATAAACAATACCTGGCCCGCTCCCCCAGCTACCTGATGAGTCTGGTGCCCAACCTGGCTATCAGGGAATAAACAATACCTGGCCCTCTCCCCCAGCTACCTGATGAGTCTGGTGCCCAACCTGAACTATCAGAATAAAAAGGTAATATGGAGGGGGGCTTTAAGTGAATTGGTGCTGGATGGATGGAACTAATTGCCTGGTGTTGAGTGGACTTAAACCATTGTGCACAGAGTAGGGAGCATTACTGAATAGCAGAGTTACTGCGTCAAAGCGCTCCCTGTGGGCACTACGTACAAAAAAAATCTGTAAACCTGACATTGGATCTGGTCCTCATATAACTACAATTATAAGACTGAGCATGGTGAGACAGTAAGGACTGCTACAAAAATTAACGAATATAAAAACATAAAAACACAAGACCAGCTGTGTTGGCACCAGCCAAATCTTGTTGTGTTTGGTTTTTTTTGAAGTCAGCTTCAGCTTGTAAACTTTCCATTTTTATAGAGAGTTGCTCCATGCAAGCATCTAAATGCTGCATCCAAGCAGAAACGTTCTCTCATATCATTAGATAAGTCTCAAGCTGTTCAGGTAACAATTCCCCTGTTTACCTTTATGCTGGGTCACTTACAGGTTGAGTTGCACGTTGGTGAGTTACATGCTGGATTTGAACAAGATTCAATTTTAGACCCCTTTTTGGCTCAACAGAATTGAAGGGATAATAACTGTGGCTGTAAAGCCACAACTGTTAGTATTATTTCTCTAAGTAACAAGCATTTGTCAATGCCGAATGTTGCTTGTTTGTATGTGCTGTTTATGTATTTGGAAGTGATAGTTCCATGCCTTCCTCCCAAGTCATCCACTGTGTCTTTCCGCTCAGTATTCACAGAAGAGTGGGAAGGGCAAGGGCCACAGCAATACAGCAGTTGCCAAGGGGGTGAAGAGGTGGACAATAGTCCATTCAAAGGCAAAAGAGTCCTACAGGAGCTCACTAAATTAAAGGTGGACAAAGCGATGGAACCAGATGGCATACGCCCAAGGATATTAAGAGAACTGCGAAGGGAGATAGCAGTATCTCTGGCAGCCATGTTCACTGAGTCATTCAACATGAGTGAATTGGAGGAGGGCACATGTGGTCCCTCTACACAAATGCAGCAGCAGGGAGGAGGCAGGGAACAATAGGCCGTTCAGCCTCACCTCAGTAGTGAGGAAGATCATGGAGGCATTGCTTAAAGAAAGGATAGTGGGGCATCTAGAAGCCATCAGAGCCCAGGACCATAGACAACATGGATTCACAGTGGGGACATCATGTCAGACAAATCTGGTTGATTTCTTTGACTGGGTGACAAGAAGTGAATCAGGGTGGGGCAGTGGACAACGCTACCTTGATTTCAGCAAAGCTTTGATACCATCCCCATAGGAGGCTGATAAACTAGCAGGGTAGGCTGGGCATGGGGGAAAGGGTGGTAAACTGGGTTAGAAACTGGCTAACAGACAGGAGGCAGAGAGTGGTGGTAAATGGGGTGCAGCCTAGGGAGAGGGGGTGACCAGTGGGGTGCTGCAGGGTCTTCATTAGTAACACTGCAGAATGGCTGAAGGGAATTTTTTCACCAAATTTTCAACATAGCCATTTTAAGACCTCTGCTCATGAACAGTGTCACTGTGATTTTCTTAATCTGTCTCAAACATTGATTGCGCACACTGACTGCGCCATTGTGCGTTACATGCACAGAAACACATTTTGGGTGACATGTGAAAAGTGACAGCTCTATTGCTCATAAGGAGGTGTGGTAAAATGGCAATGTTGAAAATCTGGAGTGCAAATGCTAAAAATTTGAACTTAAAGCGTGGTAGGAACTGCAGCATAGCTCGTAAAACAGTCATTTTTAAGAATTTTTTCACCAAATTTTCAACATAGCCATTTTAAGACCTCTGCTCTTGAACAGTGTCACTGTAATTTTCTTAATGTGTCCCATACATTGATTTCGCTCACCGACTGCACCATTGTGCGCTACATGGGCGGAAACACATTTTGGGTGAGATGTGAAAAATGACAGCTGTACTGCTCAAAAGGAGGTGTGGTAAAATGGTAATGGTGAAAATCTGGAGTGAAAATATTGAAAATTCACAAACCTACAAGTAGCATAGGAACTGCGTAACGACGCTTGTAAAACAGTCATTTTTAGGAATTTTTTCACCAAATTTTCAACATAGACTTTTTGAGAGCCCACCTTATGAACACTGGCAGTGTCATTTTATTAATTGGTCCCAAAAGGTGATTTCACGCAGTGACAGTGAAATCACCCTTCGGGCCCGGTTAACGCCATGATAGTGCAAGAATTCATGAGGAGGGGTCCTAAAAACCCCATGTTGAAAATTTGGGCCCAAAATTCCCCAAAATGCCTGAGATATACAATAAAGTTGAAAAAAACCCTATTCATTACATTATACAGCTTACGGCATTTTCCTCAGTTCATGAGTTGGCTTTGAAGAGTGCAGATGTTTCCGGTCCACGCAAGATGCCGCGAGGTCCGGAGAAAGTATGGGGTGCAGGGGGGGTGTAGGGTTATCACCTGTCCCTATTTTCGCAGGACAGTCCTGATTTGGACAGCTGTGTCCTGCAGAAAAACATGAAAAATGCTGTACATCCTGACATTATAGTAGAAAAAATATTTTCTGATTTTCCTCTAAATGTTGCAAAAAACTATAATACCTTAAAATAATATAAAACACAAGAAACAACTAAAAAACTGCAACACTTACTCTTAATTCTGATTATTTAGAGAAAACATATCTGCTGCATTGGTCGAGATGACATATTGTCCTGCGAAAAATCCTGTTTTAGTAAGAAATGTCCCACTTTGGGGTTCTTAAAGGTGGTAACCCTAGTGGGTGTGGGGGAGGCAGGGTGCGCAGTGGGTGGAGTGCGGGCTGTGGGGGCAGGGAGACTATGAGGACTGTTTTGTGTTTGGTATGTTTTTTTTAATTAAGGCGGCCTTGGGACATTTGCCACGCTGGGGTGGGCTCCCAGCGTGGCACCTGGAAAAACTTTTGGGGGGGTGGAGCCAGCAGGGATTGGGCACCACGCTGGCTATAACAGTTTTGCCATGCTGGGGTAGGCTCTAAGCGTGGCACCAGGACAGCTTTGTGGGGGTGTGGAGCCGACGGGGATTTGGGCACCCCATCGGCCATACAGTGGTGCGTGGCGGGAGGGAGCGTGCATCAGCATGCAGTATGCCCGTTTGCGCAGGAGGAGGGGGGAGAGCTCAGCTCACTGAGCTGAGCTCTCCCTTTCAACTGTATGGCACTGCATTTTCAACTGCTGTCATAGACAGCTGCAGCAGTGATTGGGGAACTGGGGCCACACCTGCAAACACACTGACTGAATTGGAAGACAGGTGCCACACCTCCGAAAACTCGGATGATGGCACTATGTTTCTTGCACATGCGTGCAAGCAACATAAAAATGATTTAAATGTATGGTATTTGCTGTAGGTGCTGTCTTTCGGTTGTTGAAGTAGCTAACAGTGGAGGCTCAGGAAGAGAGGCCACAGCTATAACTGCCCAGAAGCCACTTCCTATTCTGGTGTAATCAAATATTTATCCAGCAGTCCGCATTTAATTAACATAATCTCTCCTGAGAAGATAGATCCCTTTTTCTTTTCTTTTGTTTCTGTTTTTCTTTTTCCTTAGTACCAGCCATCTGTGAAGAGATCTATGTGCATGTTTTCCACGGATCTGGTAAGAGGTCAAACAAAAGGCTGCCAAATGCCAGCACCCATTTTAGATTCCCATTTCTTTTTGTTTTTCATTTTCTACCTTTAGAATGTTTTTACTTTGGTGGAGAAGTTGATGGCAAATGGCATTTCACAGCAGTTCTTTTAATGTAGGAAATCACAGCTCAACTCATTGTGAATCAGTAGTGACAAACAGAGCCAACAAACAACCGCCCTTGCAGCCAGTTACAGTCTGCACGACTGGCTGGCTGTGATGTGCTGAAATATGTACTTCTCTACCCTGCTCTCTCATGCTCTGTTGTCCAGTTTTGCAGCACCAAGTCACATGGGAGGCCCCCAACATGATGTGGGTATACACAGTTGGAGCAGATGAGCTGGGGATGGGGGCGGATAGATGGACTATGCATGTGCAATGATGCCAATAAACAAGTCAAAAGCATGCATGCTGACTTCACCGTCACATGATGATTTCAGTGCAGACCTGCTGCACCCAGCCATGTGGAAGACTCAACCATGCTGCTGCTTGCCTGACATAAGCAAGGCATGGCAATGACTATCAGTGTCAGTGGCTCAGTAGGTAGCACACTCGCCTCTGAGGCCGGGAGATCAGAGGGCTGTGGGTTCAGTTCCCACATCTGGCACTTGGGTTAATATCCCATACTGACACTGTAGTACAGAATGAGAGGTGTGCTGCACTTCTGAGGTGCCATCTTTCGGATGAGACATTAAACTGAGGTCCCATCTGCCTGGATTGGTAGTAGTTCAGGTAGATGTTAAAGATCCCATGGCACTTATCGAAAAGAGTAGGGGAATTTCCCCGGGGTCCTGGCCAAATTTCCCTCATTCACTAAAAATACCACCAACAGCTTAATCTGGTTCAAGGTCAGTTGGCATTCATCTGTATCCCCCTCCCCCAGGTTGTGCCTAAAAATAGGCAGTATTTGTCTAGTGCACTTACCCAGTCAACAAAAACTAAAACAAAACAAAAATTCCTGTCTCAGGATAGCCCTGTTGATCTAACTGATGGTGACATGAGTGATCTCTCAGTCAGCATGCTTAGTCAGTGCTGGTGCAGCACTGTTTTTTTTTTTTTTAGCTGTTTTTGGAAGGGGCAGGTCTATCCTCTGCCTGCCTGAGGCACTATTAATACAACAACTTCTGTCAGACAGCAGCAGCAAGTGGCATTTTTCTGGCAACTGCACAAGTGAAATACAGAAAATATCAATAAAGTACACAAAAGGAACATACAGTTGCATGAGAAATGGGTGCCCACATCCCGCCCATAGGACCAAACTACAAGTAGGAAAAAAGAATGAAGCATACTCACTACAAAACCCGAGCCATGGAGAAATTAAAAAAACTGTTCATGCTAAAGTGCATTCATTAGTAAAATCATCAGCCATTAGAGTAAAAATGCAGAAAAAAAGTGCAATAGACAGCCATTGTCAGTAGGCTAATGTCCCAAGCACTTTTAGGGACTCAAACTGCTACTTCCTTATGGGCAAAATACCTCTCGTGGCTGAACTGGGAGGGGCCACCCATGAACAGGTGGGTCATGGGACACCATTTTCAGGGCTAGTGACCCTCCCGATTCACATAACACCTTTTATGTTAACTATCTTAAGGACCCTTACAATAAAACTAGTTAATGCTCCTTATCTCAAAGGAGTTTTGCCATAGTAAGAAAATGGGAGAAACTCTTGAGAGTAGCACCCTAACATTTTTCGAAGTATTGACAGTAGCCGAAATTACAAGTGCTAAGCAATAGGTCTGAACGTATAAATGTAACCCCCCCTATAAATTGGGGTTCCCGAAAAGTCTTCCTTGGGTGTGCCAAACTGCCCATGGCCAGGCTGGTATCCTGTGTCTTAGCGTTCGTTCAACAGTGTTTGTATGAGAGTACCTTAATGCCTCTGTGCTCTGTCTCTTTAAAAGCTGCCTATAACGTGGTGCTTATTTAACCTGGGAGAGGGATGAGTGTCTCTATGCTCGAGTCTCGCCCAGGCTGCCAGATAACCGCTCCGTTCTGTCATTGCTATTTGCACAGAAGGAGCTCTGTTAGAAGCTGTATTTATTTGCTGATTATCTATTAGAATAGTAATGTTACGGAAGTTTGTCTAACCTACCTTTTTTGCAGCATGGACATTTCGATATGGCACCACCATCTTGGTTTTGGACTGCTATTGTGAGCCTATCAGTACCTTTTCGGACCTTAAAATGGCGTCTGTCCCCAGGGGTCTTGTGGGAGCAAAATTCTGCAGGAATTGTAGTTTTGATACTTTGGCACCTAAATGCACCTGGAAGGGGAGCCCTTATATTGACAGACAGATGGATCAGCCAACCAAACCTTTTGGATTCTGGGAAAAGTCCCAGGCTGTTTGCAGCAGAGAGTCAGTCCAAGTTGGGGATCAAAAGGGTGAACAGCTCGAGATATTCGAGCAGTAGCTGCTGCGTAGTTCATGCGGGAGAACTGCAGAAGGGCTCAGTTTTGGCCTGCCTTCTGCTGTCCCTTGTGAGGGAGCTCTATAAAGAATTGGACTGCATCCAAAGTTTTGAGAGAGACTTAAGCCACTGAATTGGTGACCAGGCTTGGAACCTTAAAAAAGACTGAAGATTTGCTGAATGCAATCAGCCTGTCAGGACTTGCATTTACTGCTGAACTCCCGGTTTTGCACAGAGACTCTGTGATTGAGACCGGGCGGTCATCCGCCTGGTATAGTGGTGATTTCTTTACTGTAAATGTGCTGTGGGCTGCTAGTGGGTCATGATTTGGTTCCCCACTGTGTGTGTAGCTGTGCCTTACTTGCTGGAGGCTGCATCCATCTTTCTCGGACTCACATCCGAACTGTTCCTCGGTCTGGGCCTTGTCACACTGGCCCAGTCAGATTACTCATGCCACAGAGAAAACCATCGACGAAAGACCTGCCTGGGGATCAGCCCCCTCAACGCCTTGAACAGGAATGATGCCTTGGTGATTCATGTGGGCCCTGCTTCTCCTGGCACTCCAGCTCATCAACCTGCAGTCTCAATTTTGTCCCTCCTGTGTCCTGTATTGGGTATCGTGAGTAAACACCAGGGTAGCTCCCTGCAACATCAGCTAAATCAAAAGTGTCATCATCTAATTCGCTTGTTGTTTTCTTGTTACAAACTGAGTCATCCAACTCCGGATTACAAATTGTGTGTGGTTGTGCATGTTTCTTTCTTCCATCACAGGGCCCCAACCAGCTACAATGCCAGCCTACCCCAGGCAACGTTCCAGGCTAGCGCACCTTACTCCCACCTGGGCACCCAGAGTGTGTGACTGTGTAGGAACTCTAAAATGCATGCATGACTGCCTGATTGAGTTAGCCTTTAAGCAAATCAACCCAATTATGCCCCTCCCTTGTTCAAGTCCCCTAAATAAATCAGATCTAACTCTTTTTGCATTTAATCTGACTGTGGTTCTAGTTTGTACCAAAATCACTGTACTGTTGTTGTTTGCTGTGCCTAACCTTGTTTTACAGGTAGTCTCCAGGGTCGAACTGGTGGAACCAGCCCTGGTGGTAAGTGCAAACAGTGTGGGGAACTGTGTGCTGAATAGGGGCTACTGTGAAAGTGTTTGTTGCATATTGTATAGGCCACTAGGGGGGAAAGAAGAGAGTTACAGTGTCCCAGAGGGCTGTACCCAGGTTAGCGTTGCTACTAACAACCCTGTCCTCTGGGTGGAGGCACCCGTTTCAGTACCCAGGCCTCTCAACCTGCAGCTAGCCAAGCAGGCAGGGGTAGTAGCCCTTGGGATAGCGCCACCTAAGGGTTATACAAAAATGCTTTTAATCTATGTGACTCAAAAATCTCAACCCTCACAAATCACCCCTTGAAGAGAAATTGGGCTATAATCCCAAATATTACTTCCAATGGTAACAATACGTTACCTTAAGGAATTCAATTCAGTAATCTCCCATATTGTTCAGAGGCCCATTGATGGCTTCATGTTACAGTAGTTAGGACAAAGTAATGTGGTGTGCTGGAGATAATGTTTGTGAATATAGGCCATCGACTGATAGACAGAGCCCTCAGTTTCTTGGAAAATCAGGCCCTTGTCATTTACAAATACTGTACTGTTCTTTACCAAAATTAAAAAGTAAAGAAAAGTCAGAGGATGTCTGTTAAGTTTATGAGTCATTCCAGTGTTTGTTCTAAAAGGAGGGGTTAACTGCCCAGTTAAGAATTAACTAGCAATTGTGAAATAAAAACATTGAGGGTAGACAACTTTTATAACAATAAAATTCCTACTTATTAGAAAGTTGAGACAACTATGAGGCAGTGTCTGTTATTTAGGAAGTAAAGAGCAACTTGTACTCTTTTTACTTAGGGACATCAGCTGCAGTATGAACAGGCTAAATTACTTGTTGTTTATTTAGTTTAATAGAATATTAAGATGATTCTTTTTTAAAGAGAAAAGACCATACAACAAAAAATTCTGTGACCCTAAGTACCTAAAGTAATACCGTCAGTCAGTCAAAAGATTTTATTGTTCAGTCATTAGAAAATAGATCTTTACAATATTATAGAAAAAGAAGACAAAAGCATTTTTTATATACAATAAGTAGCAGCATGGACATACCAGAATTACGCAGCAGAATAAATAATCAATCAAAAATGCACAGTGCAGCATTCAGAGAATCCTAAGCCACATTCTCAGTTAATATAGAGTTGGAACTTCTTTTTAATTTAATTGACTTCATGGTTAAGAAATATCTAGTGAGTTGCTTAATGATGTAATCATCATCTACATTCTTAAGAAAAGTTACTAGATTTTCTGAAACATATGAAAGAAACATAGAAACATAGAATTTGTCTGCTTAAAAGGACCACTTGGATCACCCAGTCTGCCCTCCTGGTTCCTGCCTAGTCTGTCTCCACAGACCCTTACTGGTCTCTGGTAACTCTCCCTCCTCCCTGCCCATTTTCTAATATTCCCCTATGTCTGTCCCATGCGTGCTTGAAGCCTTCTACTATTTTTTCCTCCTCCACTTCTTCTGGTAGTCTATTCCAGGCATCCACCACTCTTACAGTGAAGTAGTATTTCCTCACATCCCTCCTAAACTCCCCCCCCCCCAAGATTCCTTGCATGCCCTCTGGTTCTGGTGCTCTTCCTTATATGAAAGAGGCTCCCCTCCTGCACCCTGCTGACCCCATAAGGTAAATTTAGGTTTCTATGGTACCAGTTCAATACTGTGCACTCAATAGAGTGTCGCATTAACCACGCTGTGCAGACCACTCTTGGAAATACAGCAACAGGGGTAGAAGTGATAGGGAAATACCACTACCCCTGTCACTGTACGCTTTTGTTTGGAGGCATAAAATTACTGTGTGCTGGGTGCCTGGTCAAGCCGCTCCCCTGGTGGAGTGGCTAAGGTGCCAGCACACAGTGAAAGCGGGAGATTTGGGGCCATGGTTGGATTCCCCCTGGGTCTCCCTGTGCTACTACTTTTTGCAATGGTTTTTGTTTTTTAAAAAACACAAAGAGCCCCCCAATGAGTTTCTTTTCATCCCCCTAAATCCACACCCCACTGGAGTTTGTTATTTATATTCCAGGGGGAGTGGGGGGGGTTAAGCCTCTGCAGAAACATAAGGACGTCCATTGTGGAGAATGGCATACACTGTTTGTGTAGGTCGGTGGTTTACCGGACCTTTTTTCAGCACACGCCGTTTTCGCTGTGGCAGCTTTTGCTGTGCTGTTATTGTACACAGCGTTATGACCTAGTGCCAGTTTCTATCATGTCCCATCTCACTCTCCAGTCTTCCAGGGTGTACATGTTGGGATTCCTCAGTCTCTCCCCATAGGGCTTTAGGTGCAACTCCTACACCATTTTGATTGCCCTTCTCTGGCCTGCATCCACTGGACACAATATTCCAGGTCGGGTCTCACGAATGAATGATATAGTGGCAACACCACTTCTTTCCTCCTGCTGGAGGTTTATTTTCCTTTGCATCCCTGCATCCCACTGGCCCTAGCCACACTGCTTTCTCATACAGCCCTCCCACTTTTAAGGTCATCAGACATGATAATTGTAGTATATTATGTGCCTGTGCATGGAGACTTGGTTACAGCTTGTATGTTCAGTGGCCATCTTTATTCTTTTCAGAGACAGTGGACTTACATCAGTGCACATATACAAAAAAATCCCATTGGGCATGGCAGGAACTTATACCTTAGATAGAACTACAAATATCTATATGCATAAAGACTTTCTACCATAAATATATCCATGTATATACCACCACAAATATCCATGTATATACAGTACTACACTCCTCCCCCTTAGACAGAAACTTGTCTAAAATACTTCAACTGTACCATTTCCTAACTTCTAGGTCAAAGTAGACTATTCGATATCCAAGTTTAGGGGATTATTCTGCCCCTTGGGTAGAATTTGTCACAAACTAAGTAACAGTATAAGTAAGAGTTCAGTTGCACAGAGTTACAGGTTCAGTACATGACTTTAAAGGACAAGTCTTTGTGGTGGTCTTCGATGCCTAATGGGATATCTACGGGCTGGAACAACTGCTGTTGGTGAATCAGGTGTTTCATTATTATTTGACACTGGCCCCAGTAGAACTTCACAGGCAGGAGCAAAGTCTTCTGTGTCACTGTCCTTATCTGGAGTGATGTCTTCTGCCACATGTGCTGGAACCTTGGAATGCAGCAGGTGATTCACATGTATGTGAACAAGTTGATGTCCCATGTGAACTGCATTAGTCAAAGGTCCACATGTTTTAATCACCACCCCAAGAATCCAATAAATCTTGGGACGTCTATAGTCTTGAGCCATCACCCTCTCCCCAGGATGAAAAATGTGTAGTGGCTTGGCTGACCCTTTTGCTGTTGTAGTTGATACCTTGTGACAGTATGGGCCAAGTCCAGTTTGAGCAATGACAAAGAGTGCAAGGTTGATGTTTGAGAAACAGTTCAGCAGGTGTTCACCTTGTGACTGTGTGAGGAGTGTTTCTGTAAGTGAACAGGAAACGAGCCAACCTTTGAGCTGTAGGTACTTGATGTGAATCTGGTTTGTTCGAAGCTTTTTTGAATGTCTGTATAGCTCTTTTGGCTGCACCATTGGATGCTGGATGGTAAGGTGGAGTCAAAATATGTCAGATGCCATTATACTTTAAGAACAGTTTGAAGTCATGAGAAGAAAACTGGGGGCCATTGTGCGACATTACCTCCCGTGGTAGGCCATAAGAGGCAAAAAGTTGTTTGAGAAGGTTTACAGTCTTTTCAGTAGTTGTGACTTCTGTGGGCAACACTTCCAGCCATTTGGAGTGGATGTCAGTTACTACTAGGAAATGTTGTTTGACCACTTAGGCATAGTCGACATAGATGTGCTCCCATGGTATGGTAGCTCAGGACCATGGATGCATGGTGTGATAGCTGGTTAGTTGTGGACAGCTGCATATGGTGCACATTGATTGGCAAGATGTTGGATTTCTTGATCAAGTCCTGGCTACCAGAGGTATTCTTTGGCTAGCGCCTTCATTCGAGAGATTCCAGGATGTCATGTAAGTCAGAAAGTAATCTCTTGCGGAACTTTGGAGATATCACAACTCAAGCTCCCCACAGAACACAGCCTTGCTCTGTGGACAACTGGTTCTTCTTGTCTAACAAACGTCAGAGAGTTGGGTTTCTCGTGAAGTTGGGCCAACCATTTAGGGCAAAATCTAGGACTTTAGAGAGGACATGATTTCACCGTGTCTACGCTGTGACATCCTGTTAAGCAATAGGTAATTCCTCAAGATGTGAAATATGGAATATTGCCCTATCATCTTCCTTCTCTGTAGCATTTTTGCATTACAGTCTCGATAACGCATCTGCATTTGCATGATCATGAGAAAGTCTGTATTCGATGTCATAGTCATCTGCCAACAAAATCAGGGCCCATTGCTGCATTTTTTTTTTTTTTAAGTTTTTCTTGACCGGGTAAGTGCACTAGACAAATCCTGCCTATTTTCAGGCATGACCGAGAATACAGATGAATGCCAACTGACCTTGAACCAGATTAAGCTGTTTTGAGTGCTGCGAGAGTTGGTATTGTGGCCTTTGGCCCCAGAATTGCCAGTAGAGGCTTGTGATCTGTTTGCAGAGTGAATTTCCATCTATACAAGTACTTATGGAACTTCTTGGCACTGAACATTTTGCTCAAAGCTTCTTTCTCGATCTGAGCATAGTTTCTTTTGCTTGGAGACAAGGTCCTGGAAGCAAAAGCAATCAGGTATTCCTCCCCAGAAGATAACACATGGGAGATGATGGCCCCCACTCCATATGGTGATGCATCGCATGCTAGCCTCAGAGATTTGATGGGGTCATAGTGTGCTAACCATTTGCTGCTTAGAAAACATTTCTTGCAAACCTGCAATGCTTCCTCACACTGTGGCAACCAATTACATTGAGTTTCTTTCTGTAGCAAGTCATGGAGTGGTTGCAACAATGTGGACAACTGGGCTAGGAACTGTCCATATTAGTTCAAGAATCCTAAAAATGATTTAAACTCTATCACATTTGTTGGTGCAGGTGCCTTGACTATAGCATTCACCTTGCTCTCTGTTGGGCGCAGGCCTTGTGTGATGATCCAGTGACCGAGGTGTTCAACAGAATTTTGTAAAAACTAGCATTTGGCTAGCTTTACTCCCAGTCATACTGCAGCATTCTGGTCAGAACTTGGTCCAGGATTGTCAGATGCTCTTCCACTGTGGGTGCTGTTACCAAGATATCATCCATAAAGCATACTACAGGGTCCAGTCCATGCAATATCTGGTCCATTGTGGTCTAGAAAATTGCTGGCACTGTGGAAACTCCATATGCCAAGCGATGATACCAGTAAATTCCCTTGTGGGTGTTGATGGTTCAGATTCTGGTTCCAGTTCCAACTGCTGGTATGCAAAAGATAAGTCCAACTTGCTAAAGAACTTGCCCCCTGAGAGTGCGGCAAACAAGTTCTCTGCATTGGGTAATGGGTATGGATCTGGCCATATACAACCATTCACTGTAACTTTGTAGTCACCACACAACGTCACTGCTTTGTCTCATTTCAGTACCACAACGATAGGGGCAGCCCAGTTGCTTCTCTATACTTTTGAGATGATACCATGGCTTTCAAGATGGTCCAGTTCCTTCTCTACCACTTCCCTTAAAGGATAAGGTACTGGTTGAGGCTTGTGAAAAAGAGAGGCTCCCGGATGCACTCAGATCTCTGCCTTGAAATCCCAGATCATGCCACAACCATCCTGGAAAATAGGACATTTGTCCAATACTTTCTTTAGCGCATCTTGCAGTGCTTTGGTCACAGTATTTGAGCTGAAGATCTTTTCCCAATTTAATTTGATATGTGTGAACCAGTCTCTGCCTAGTAATGCATGTCTTTCTCCTTGTACCACCACTAGAGGCAAGGTCCATGTCCCTCCCTCATAGATAACTGGTACTTCAATCTTCCCTAACACAGGGATTGGGTCTCCTGAGTAAGACGAGAGTTCAATATATGATGGCTGCAATGGGCACTGCTGAAGTTTCTCTCTGTAGATGTGCTCTGGCACAAAAGATACTGAGGCTCTGGTATCTAGCTGCATGCTAACCAGGTTTCCTGCTAGCTCTACTTGGAGGTAAATTTCTGCTGCTTTTGTTCATGTTGCATAAACCATAAACAGGTGCAATGCCTCATCCTCTGTTTCAGTAGTTGCAGTGCCATCTGTGACATTCTGTGCAACAGCAGTCCGTGATGTGGTTTTGCACGCTTTCTGTATGTGACCCACTTTTCTGCAGTAGCGGCATTTCTCGTGTTGAAATCGGCATGTGATTTGCTGGTGGTTATCTCCACATCTGTAACATGGTTTTGACCTTGCGGAAATGCCCTGTGGTGCTGACTTCTGAAATGTTTCAGGTTGTTGAGAAACAGATGGAGAACCACTTTATGGTGTAGAATTTCCCTTGGATGCTGGAATACGGGTGACCTTGTGAACTCTACTTCTTTGGGGTTCAGAATGTCCTGCTAATTCCCTGGTATCCTTTTGAGTCCTTTTCTGACAACAGGCATTTTTGATAGGCTTCTCCTCTCAGACTGCACACAAAGCGATCCCAGAGGGCATCCTCCAGAAACTGGCCAAAGCCACAGGTGCTTGCCAGATGCTTCAAAGCAATGATGTAGTCAACAAGAACTTCCCCCTCTTCTTGGTTCCAATGATAAATTCTGAAGCATTCTGCAATGAGAATTGGCTTGGGCTTGAAATGCAGTGAAAGTGTCTCTATGAGTTGGGCATATGCCACGTCCACCACTTTGGCAGGTGCAGTCAGATTCTTGAGGAGCTGGTACACTGTAGGCCCCAAAACTGCTAGGAAGACCTTTGTTTTTTGCATCAGGAACTTCATTTACCTCTAACCAGTGTTCAAAGCGTTCCAAATAAGAATCAAAGTCCTCTTTTGATTCATCAAATTCTGGTACTCTGCCAATTGCAGTCATGATGGTTGTGGCAAGAAGTTCTGTAGATGCAGTGTCCATAAAAAAAAGTCTGTCTTTCATTTACAAAGGCTTTTCAGTATGTGCTGCAGTTTCTTTATTATGTCACAAGAGGCGGCTACTGCTGAGCTGCTTTTACTGCTGTGGTCAGGAATCTATGCTGCTGGTGTTAAGTGTCAGCATAATTTACAACTGTTGTCCTTAGGTTTCACATACCAGAAAAGGGCTCAGTTTCCCACTCTGTAATTTTTTTCTCTTTAAACTCAGCAAGTTAAACAGACAGTTCACACTAGCTGGAGTTGTGTTGTC
This sequence comes from Neoceratodus forsteri, assembly GCA_016271365.2. Taxonomy (NCBI): domain Eukaryota; kingdom Metazoa; phylum Chordata; order Ceratodontiformes; family Ceratodontidae; genus Neoceratodus; species Neoceratodus forsteri. The sequence goes on along the minus strand of CM028132.1, from coordinate 856,426,408 downwards.
AGATTTGCTTTATGTCTGATTCTGAAGCAAGAGATTGCAACAGACACATTTATGGTGTTTATGGTAGCCTGGCTGGTGGGGAAAGATAAGCAGTCCAACAAATTAAATGAGAGGTAGCAGGTGGGGATTTACAGCAGTTAAAAAACATGCCTTTCAAAAAAACATGCATTAGCTCACATAACATTTCTTTCACTCATCTGAGTTGTATTGCTTTCATCCTTCTTCGCCAGTGTAGCATATTAAGTGCCTGTGCAGGGAGACTCAGTTACAGCTTGTATGTTGAGTGGCCATCTTTATTCTTCTCAGAGATACTGGACACACGTCATTGCACATACACAAAGAAAAACCCACTGGACATAACAGGAACGTATACCTTAGATCGGACTACAAATATCCATATGCATAAACTACAACCCTAATGACGTTCTTTAGACTTCCTACTATATATATCATATAAATATATATATATATATATATATATATATATATATATATATGTGTATACATATATATATTTGATTTTTTTTTTTATTTGTTTGAAAGTTTGTGACTGGGAGAGGCACATGGAGCCAAGGTTTATTTCCAGGTGTGACCCATGGGCAAGGGAAGGGGAGTATGTGTACAGATGTAGACTGACTTATAGAACCAGATTCAGCTGTTGGTGGTATTTTTAGTGAATGGGGGAATTTGGAATTCTATTTCATAACAGCTAGCACGGAACAGTGATCACTATTATGGCGAGTGTATATCGCTGAAAAGCAAATCAGCAATATACACTTACCGGTGAACCAACACCTGGCAACCAAAAGTGTTTTTGCAGGGGGGCTGTGCTCCCCCACAACCCCCTTAATTAGGATTCCTAAATCCAGGGGAGTGTATGTCGGGGAGAAGGCACAAATTTGGCTGAAAAAAATTAAGTCCAGAAGACACAGGCAGCGGCAAAATTTAGACCCTCCCATCCCCAGCCCGGAATCCAGTACCTGCTGTGCTGGAGCCAGCCCCCCTTACCACCACACCACATGGCTGGCTCAGTGGCAACAGACACAGTCACTCCCAATAACCCTCTTCCCTATCCCTCCCCTTCCCCTCGCCAATCCCTTTTTCCAGTCACCTTCCCCTACCCTTGTGGTAGAAGTAGTCGCAACCTTTGTGGGTAGCCCATCCCAACAGCGACAAATATGGAGTCGCTGTTTTGACAGTTGCCCATATTCAGCTGCTATTATCACTGGATACCAGAATTTGGCCAGGACACTGGGGAAATTCCCCTACTGTTATCGAGAAGTGCCGTGGGATTTTAACATCCAGCTGAACAACCACCAGAACAGGCAGACTGGACCTCGGTTAACATCTCATCCAAAAGATGACACGTCTGGAGTACAGCATCCCCCTCTTGATGTACTACAGTGTCAGTATTGGGATTTATCCCATATTCCTGGTGTGGGGCTAGAACCCACCACTTTCTGATCTTTCGGCCTCAGAGGTGAGTGTGCTACCTACTGAGTCACTGACACTGCAGCTCACTATATATATATATATATATATATATATATAGGAGGCAAAAAACTCCATTTAATGCATCAGTTAGGGTTGTTCCACTGCGACAAAAGTGAGGAAATTCAATGTTAGGGTTGAAACTCCCTTTGCAACCCTGCAACTCTCACCCCATCACATGTGGAAAGAAGCTGAGGAATAGGAGAATGGGTGAGAGTTAGGACCCATGACCCCAATGCGCACCCTGATTCCAGTTGGGGGAGTGGGCTGGAGGGGTGCAAAGGGGGTTTCAACACTAACATCGAATTTCCTCACTTTTGTCACTGTGGAACAACCCTAACTGATGCATTAAATGGAGTTTTTTGCCTCTAATTTCCCTACTTTTTGAGAACAATATTGAGAAATAGTGAATGTAATGTGGCGGCAGGAGTGCGGGGCCCTGCAGGGCCCTCGCTCCCGCCATGCGATGTCTTGTCACATAGTAACATTGTGCCTGCAAACGCAAATCGTAATGCACATGGTGACGCAAAGAGAAACAGTGCTGTAGACAGAAATGTTAAAAACAACGCAAACACAACTGCAAATGAAAACGCAAAGGGTAACACACATCGTGGCGTAAACATGAACAGTAAGTGAAACGGGTACGGAACTGCAAGCGGAAACGGTAATGGTAACAGTAATGTAAGCGCATAGACTGGTTTTCCCCAAAAGCTGCATAGAGAAAGACAGTGAGTACAAAGAATGTATGCAAAATAATGACTCTCGGAACAGAAAAATGAGGACTTGGAATAGTAAATTGCTTATATCTCAGGAACCGTACGACATAGAAAAAAAATGTAAAAGTCATATGAATTATCACTTTCCTGGCAAGTTTTGTACTTAGCCTGTAGCAGGGGGGCTAAGCATTTTTTCAATGAAAATCCGTATCTCGCACCGTTTCCGAGATACAGGCCCTGAAAGGCGTGGCAAATGCCGTAATGTTATCCTATGGGAAAAAAAACAGAAGTTCGGAGTGCCATAACTTTGCCTCCCTGTAATATTTTTTCACCAAACCACTTGCAGGCACATCTGTGGGATGTTTACTGTGTTCCCTGCAAATTTCAGCCCAAAAGGCCAAACTGCTATTTTGCAGCAGGGCGCCAAACAATTGCTGCAATGCGTCGTACGCCGTAACGTTATCCTATGGGAAAAGGCGTCAACTTTGGAGTACCGTAACTTTGCCACTGTGTAATATTTTTTAACAAAACACTGAAAGGCACATCTGTGAGATGTCAGCTGCGTTCCCTCCAAATTTCAGCCCAAAACTCCAAACCAGTCTTTTGCATCGGGGTGCCAAAGAATTGCTGTCATTTTCCCACAGCCTAGAAAAGTACTGCCGCAATTTGCAAAAGCTTTCACAAAAATTAGTAACACTTTCGTGAGTGTGACACTACTTTGTGAAAGTACTTTTTCCAGAAATCTGAAAAACATATTTCTGGGGTGTTTTACCCCAAAATAAAGACATGGCTAGCATCCTCAGGGACCGACTAGGTGAACACAAAAATAATTAGGTTGCTGAAGGGTCCCAAATTTAAATGCCAAGCATTTTTCTGATCACCAACTGAAAGCAAAATGGCGGATTTGCGACAGTGAAAGGGCCATTTGCGAAAGTAAAAACTGCATTTGCGACACTGTCAAACTTTTTAACTTTTCCCATTGACTTATAATGGGAACTTGTTTTTTGAATAACCTTTGAACAGTTTAATATTTTTTAATGAAATCTTTGAAAGACACATTGGGGACCCCAGCCGCACATTCCCTGAAGATTTTGGACTGGTCGTGCAAACCGTGTGACCTGTAGATGCGACCGTAATTCCAAAAAAAGCGTAAACGCACACACAGATCACGCTTAATAACTCCGCAGCCATATATCCGACCAGTAAAAAACTTAGCAGATCCCAAGGCGTATGGGTCTTGATTCTGTATTCCAAATTTCAGGCAAATCTGTTGAATGGTTGCAAAGTTATTAAGGTGCAAAATTTTGGGTTTAACATGTAAATGGCTCCTCAACCCTAACTATGGTAGCACTACTGTGCTACCATAATATATATACTGTATAAATACATATATATATATATATATATATATATATATATATACACACACACACAATATATTTATATATATATATATATATATATATATATATATATATATATATATAAAATGGGTAAGGAAAATCAGTGATAATCTTAAGTAATCTTGGATGTAGGTTGTCAGGACCAGGAGATTTGTTGGGGTGCCAAAGAATTGCTGTCATTTTCCCACAGCCTAGCTTGAAACATGTCACATGACTGTGCATTATTCCACAACAACTGCATGCCTCCCAGTATGACCGCACACCTGTACTACTTTCCAGACCCCTTCCAGTCCTCAGAACCTTCTCACCAGTAGTCAGATCATATCACATCTTTCACAGAAAGGCTGCCAAACACACCTAACACAGGCAGGCTGCCACAAACAGGCTGGCAGCAACAGCCATAACAAATCAACACAGCAGTCCCACACAATACTCATTTAGTTGATCCTGCCATAATTGTTTCATCTTTTAACTAGAAACATTGTTAAAAAATATATCTGGTTGATCATGCCATTTTCACTGACTGTTACTGTTGAAGCACTTTCACTTTCCAACCTGCACTGTAGCATGACCTTGCGGTCTTAATTCTATAATGGACGTAGTGGCAGACTTTTAAAATGAGGTATCTTTCCTCAAAAAAGAATGTAGCTTTGTTTTTTTATGTCCGGGTTCTGTACTGTTTCTAAGTGAAGCCGCCAGCTGCAGAGGGAGGAGAGCGAGTGAGTTGGTGGCTTCAGAAGAGAAGCACTTTCACTTTCCAACCAGTAGTGTAGCGTGACCGAGCGATCTTAATTCTGCTAGAGGATGTGGTGGCAGACCTTTAAAATGGGGTCCCTCTTCTGGAAAAAGTATCTAAAATTATTTTTTAATGTTCAAGTGCTGTGCTGTTTGCAAGTGAAGCCGACAACTTAATAGGGAGGAGAGCAAGTGAGTCAGTGGCTTCAGAAGGGAAGACACAAGCGGGAGCGAGCATTGCTTAGCAACACTCGCTCCTGCTTGCATCCTCCCTTCTGAAGCTGCCGACTCGCTCGCTCTCCTCCCTCTGAAGTCGGTGGCTTCACTTGCAAACAGCACAGCATTTGAACATTAAAAAAACAAATCTAGATACTTTTTTCAGAAAAGGTACCCCATTTTAAAGGTCTTCCACCACGTCTATTAACAGAATTAAGACAGCTCGGTCACGCCACACTATAGGTTGGAAAGTGAAAGTGCTTCAACTGTAACAGATGGTGAAAATAGCTAGATCAACCAAATACATTTAAAATCACAATTTTCTTTACAAATCAAGGCAGGATCAACCAGATAAATATCAACTATAACTTAAAACATATCACAGTTCTGGCAGGATCAACCAGATCATCTACTATAAATTAAATATTTATTTTTGCAGACAGGGACTACTTTTATTCCCCCTCCCACAATTTTTGTGGCCATTTTATAAGATAAATAACCCAATAGAGGGTGTGCAGCTGCGCTCTGATATACGCACGCCTTGGGGTCAAACGCACTTGGCCCACAACACACACCAAGACGTGCGTATATCACAGCATGACCATACACCCTGTAGTGGGTTATCTAATATATACATACCCATTTATATACTACAATAATCCCAAGTTCTCTTCCCTGCTTAGTGATTGACAATACCCCCCTCCCCCATCCTATACTCAGTTTTTGGGTTCAAGTCTTCTTTGTCTCCCATATTACAATTACATGTTTTATTTTACAATTTCAGATCCTTCACATATCTGGTCACCATAACATCACTAGAAAAGGATTCAACTCTATAATTTTTTTATAACTAGTTCTCTTCTTCTGGTATATATTACATCTATGTAATATTTGTATCCATACTATGGATCATTATCAATGTACCAGGGTGAAAACTTTGAATTTCTCATTTTCTCTGTGTCTATCATTTGATTACATAGCCTAGTTCTGTTTCTCCTGTAACTTCATGTTTGTTGAATTCGCTGGTACATAAGACAATGTTTCCATATTTGTGCAAGTTAGCCATAATGTTAAGACAATGATGTACTGTAAAAGCCTTAGATATCTGTAACATGACACTTAGTTAAAAAAACATGCATGGTTTTAACTGGTATTAAAAACAGAGGTAAGGTAACAACACAACCATACGAAAGTTTATACTGGTAGTCTTATTCATTTTTATCCTTGTCTGATTTAATAGGCACAGTTCAAAGAACTCCAGTTAGCTTTCTTTTTCTTAGCACTAACCTTTGTGTATAACAGTGGTAATTTCTTCTATTATACATTGCTGGTATTTATATAGATAACACCTTTTCAGCTTGTGAACTTGGGTTTCATCCAGTCCTAAAACAACCATTTAGTATTTGAATTGTATATATAAATTGGATGAGGGCAAAGATAATAAAGGAATAATGCACAACAGGGTGTGTGTCGTGCTGGGATAACGCCATGCCTGGGGTGATTAGGCACAAGGTTGCAGGCCGAGTGTGACTAATCACCCCAGAAGTGACGTTATCCCAGCATGACACACACCCTGTCATGCATTATTCCTATTATACAATGGCTCGGCTATAAAGAAAAAAAAAAAAAAGACTAAAAAAATGTTTAAAATGAGTTTTTCCCTTTGTTTTTCTCTATGGAGGAATATGTTTAGGAAAAATAATCCCCAGTTTCTGTTTTGCCCACTACATTGTGCTGCCAGTACACATTATTTTCTGTTTATGTCTCCTCAAGTGTTGTTCTGCACAGAGAGGTCTATGTCTACCTGTTTCTGCATGTGTTTCTTTTTTTTTTTCCTGCGATGGTGAGTTGATCCCAAGGTCTGCGAGAACTGAGCCAATTGGCGAGAAACTAGAAGGGGTCGGAGACACACACAAGTCTGTCTATGCCTGTCTCTATCATCTTTTTATTTTATTTATTTATTTTTTTTATTCTGTAGCACATTCTGCCATTTCTGGTTTGAGGTGAACAGTGCAGCACTGAGCCAACTGGCGTGAGAACCAGGAAGGGAGCACATGCCGCACTGTTAGGAAATGTCAGAAGCGTTCACTACAGCAGATGCTGAATTGTGATTTGAAATTTATTTTCAGAGGACTGGGGAGAGGGGCGGTTGACGGTGTTGTATGTTAAACACTGAAGTGGGTCAGTAAGAAGCCGTAGCCACTCAGGGTCCAAGTGACAGTAGGTGAGGCTTTCAGAGACGGAGTTTGGGGCAGGGGCGAACACTATCGGAAGGAGGTAAGCTGCGCAGCATGGTTTCTGTCCTGCACTGATGAGTGGGGTACTCAGGGCAGTGACAGCTTTTGTTTTGAGGAGTAACTAGTGCAGGAATTTTCTGTGGATGGGGTTTTGTATTTTTTTTTTATAACTGCCCGCTTTTGTTTTGGTGGTGTTGTGTTTTGTGAGTGAAGATCTGCTGGGATAATGGCATCTGGCAAACTGCAGAGCAGGTGTGCAAAGTGTAGGAAACACGGTCATGCCATGTGGAGTAATTTATTTTGTATGTGCTGCAGTCTTGTTGGTGCCCAGACTGGATCCATTATGTTATGTCAGGATAACATCACAGGTCCAGTTCCCCAGTGACTAATCAGAGTGCTAGATTCTTTATTGCCATTGTATAATAAATAACAAATCTGGGTTGGGTTTTGTTTGAATTATTGTGTACTGTTCTCGTTTGGTGTTGGTCTTCATGCTTTATAGTTCATATTTTCTCTTCTGACACTGTCTGGATGGGAGTGGCTCTGCTGTTTCCCCAGTAAGTTATATAAGAGGTGTGTTAAGCTGGGGTCTGTCTCTTGCTCTAGTTGTGTCACTTGGTAAGTGTGCCAAGGTGTCCAGATTTCTAAAAGAAATTAGGGGACTTAAGTTTTAATGATGCTGTGATGCTTTCCATATTTTCTATGTCTGGCATGTTCTATTTCCTTGCTGTTATTGCCCATCCCCTCTAAAACTGGTTTCCTATTGGTTAATCGAGATTGTTGCCCACTTCCCTGCTCCCAGTTCAATCAAATATGGATGAGAGGAGGTGTTGTTTAATCAGTACATTATATAGTCATTGAACCTTGACTTTTAGTACAACCAGCTAGTAAAAAAAAATGTTCTAGGTCTGTCTGAGGTCTGTTTGCCAGAGATAGATTGCCTGCTTCTAGAAGAAAGTACTTGACCTGCAAGTATCTGTAAGTCATTATATCCCGGTCGATATTTTTCTCTCAGTTCCTGACAGGACAAGCATTTCAAGCTAGCCTAGTGGCTCGGAAGGCTGATGCACTGATGCCTCACTGCCCACCATGTCAGTGACCCAGGTTCAGTAACAGACCCGGGTCACTCAGGGGTCAGCTAGAGGAGAGGGTGGGAGGGTTGCCAGCTCCACTGCAATGCTGCTATCTGGGTGACCAGAGGTAGTAGCACACATGGAAGCCTTGGCATAGGGAGGGGGCACCTTGTGACTGTGATGCACATGCTTGCATGCGTCCTAAAAGCCATAGCTCACCAGGGTGCCTGAGGGGAGGGGTGAAAGCCAGATGGAAAAAGTTGAGGCCAAGAAGGATGATGCCACACTCCCTTGCAGGATCCACACCATCTACTGGGCTGCCCACTGCCACATTACATCCATACCAGTCTCCTCCCAGGATAACTCAGAAAAGGAGATATGTTGCGCTCAAAATTAGGAAGTGGTGCTAACAAGGGTGCAAGCCCTCTACACAAATTCCTTGTCACAAAGGTCAGCACTCAAAGCAATCAGGAAACTGCAGGCAAACTATTAAAATAAATAAGTCTTTATTGTGCCAGGTAGAGATGCCAGCTAAAATCCTGAGCCCCTCCAATATGGATAAGCAGGGGTCCCAGGAGGTCCTATCATGGGGGCATTCCATGGGGAACTGTTTGGCAGTGGAAGTGTAAGCCCCAGAGATGACAGGTGACAGGGCTGGGGGAAGCAGCAAAGGTGATGGGGCCAGCTGAGCAGGAGGTAAAAAAAAAAAAAGGACGAGCATCTCAGTGATGTAACACACAGACTAAACTTGGTGAGGCCTTTATGTTTCTATTTTCTGAAGTCGATGTCTAGTTGGGGGGAGGAAGGTGTCATGGTGTCTGATCAGAGCTGCCCCGATGTATTTGGCATCTTTGTCACCTGTCTAAGTTTTATTAGAGGTTTTTACTGTTTGTTTCACCCATAGGTTGTTCAGTGAATGATGCAGGTCCTTTGGAAGGATCACTGTGGGGAGTGTCCATAGTGGGAGTAGGGGGGCTGGTGCCTACTCTATGAGGTACAAGTCTGAATCTACCCACTGCTTTGCCCAGGTGCAGTGATACAAGGCCTGTGCTGCTAAGTAACATTGTTTAGAACAGGGCAATCCCAGGCCCTCCATTCTCTGGAATGTTTCGGAGTCTATTGAGAAATTCTTGATCTTTTCACCAGCCAGAGAAACTTGGAATTCACTTTAAGGAAGATATTCCAGAAAGCGACTGGGATGGAAATGGGTAGAGTCTGAAACAAAAAAGTATGCAGGATAACACATTCATCTTAACTACATGGACTCTCCCATATAATGTTAAAGGCAAAAGCTTCCAGCATACAAAGTCTGCCAGTAGTGTGTCTAACAATTTTTTTTATAGTTATCCGGGAAGAGTCCTTTTATATCTGCCGAAGTCCAGATGCCCAGGTAGCAGAATGTGTTGTGAGGTGCCCAAGCAAATGGAAAAGAGGCCTTGAAGCCAGGCTGAAGGGGCAACACTAAGTATCATTGTCTCTGATTTAGCTTGATTGATTTTATAATCAGCTAAAGAGATGCCAGGATTGGAGGATACACAGGGAGGAGGAGGGTATACCTTGAAGCTGAGTTTCTAGGGGAAAATCACTGTTCTAGAACATGGGAATAATCTAAATGGTTAGTGTTTAACTGTCTCTAGGTTTTTTTTGCCGGGGGGGGAGGCCTTTTGGAACTTGGAAACAGTGTACTATACTTACCTGGTAAAGGAAAGGGTGCTAAGATTTTCAGTGTATATCCTACCTGGTTTTGGCAAGGAAATGAGATTATAAGATTGTGTATTATCCTGGAAGGTCAATAACTTTCTGCACATGGAATATTACTATGAATTATTACCATTAACAACTGGGGAGCAATATGTCATAACTTGGGCTTAGAGATTTCCGAAATTGCTAACAGCAGTCGAATATACTGTGGGAGCTTAAAAGTGTTGGGATAGCTGGCACTGAGCCCTGCTGGCTACAAACGCTGCGATCGCTTCTCCCATCGGCTACAGGGGTCTTTGAGGGTGGCCCATTGCCATGCGTCCCTTCTCCCTGCAACAATCAATTCTATTCTATTGTCAAGCCGAATGACCGAGCCAAAAGACTTTTCTCCGCGGAGTGAGGTGCTCATTGCGGCTGAACTCCCCCATAGCTTGTGACGACTGCCTAAAAATCTCTGGGACCTTTGCCTACAATGACTTGCCACAGGGCTGAATTTATGGCCCCCCCACCCAGTTCCCTCCTCCTCTTAAATGGACCTAAGCCCCTCCCACTTCTTCGGTGAGGTCCTATCTCTGTGGCGAACACTGCTGTGGTTATGCAGCCTGACCTACTTGTGCTAGAACTGTTGCTTGCTTGTAGAACTGTTGCTTGCTTGTTTGCTTTAGCCCTGACTGGCTGCCACAGCTTAATCAATCCTTCTGTTTGCTTTGTCACGATTGCCTGTTATAGTACAATTAACCCTTCTGTTTGTTCTAGTCTAGGTTGCCTGCTTGCCTGCTGCAGCCTAATTATTTAGTTCACTTTTATTAATTCTACTGTACCTGAGGATAATAATCCATACTGAAACCTGTTCTGCTGCTAATTCCCACTTGCTAGATTGTCTGCTCCAAGCCTTAATGCTTGTTACAGTATTATCAATCTCCTATATTCAAGGATAATCACTCTTCCCGGGCAAGAACTGCTGCTGACTTCCACCCATCCCCCACCTGATCTGTCCTATTCCAGGAACCTAACCCTTATCTTACTTGTTATACTTATGTTCACTGCTCACTTCAGCTGTTACCTTAGTCCAGTCCCTGTCCGTTACTGCCCTGGTTCCTATTCGTGCCTGTTCTGCAACAATTGTCCCCTGCCCTAAAAACTGACCATCTTTTCCAGGGATTTTGCCTCTGCACTCCCTGCCTTATCCCAGGTAACCATGAGGGCCTGGGACACATGGCTGCCTTTTCCTATATAGCTCTGATCCTGGGAGCTGACCAGCTCTACTCCTGGGGTTATTCTCCCCTGAACCAGAGCAGGAAAGCTGGTCCATCCCCCTACCACCTCGAACCTCTTGTGGAGGGGACCAACATGCTACTCCTTTCCAGTTATGGAGTAACCCACAGTGGAAATTGTTACAACCTTTTTTACTACCTCCACCTGAGAAGCAGACGAAGGTACTCCATCCCTCCATCTAGAATCATAGGATACCTTTCCAGGCTTATGCTTGCTCTGGGGAGAGATGTTAAACCCAACTCTGGCCCCCACTCCCCTAACCTTGCTCTTAGTGACACCACTAACCCTCTCTGGGCTGAGGCTAAGGGCCTACGGCTAGCCCATATGAACATTGGCAGCCTAAGGGATAAAGTCCATGACCTTGAAGCTTGGACTGCACTGTACAAGCCAGACATGTTTGCGGTTACCGAACCTGGCTCAAGCCGCATATCATTTCTCATGAAATAGACCTGGTCAGCTACAATGCCTTCAGACGGGATCATGTAGGTAAGAAAGGTGGTGGCATTCTCATCTATACAAAGACCAATCTCAATGCTGTGCACCTAAATTATTCTCCCCTCAATGATTCAGCATGTGAGACCATATTTACCAGAGTGCTCCTTGGAGACACTAAGCCGCTCTACATTGGTTGTGCCTATCTTCCACTCCTATTGGCAGCCTCTTCCTCAGAATCCCTAAACCATGCCCTAGCGGAGCACCCCCTGAGGGAAATGATTCTCCTTGGGGACTTCAATCAAAACTGGCTTGCCCTGGGGACCTCAGCCACTAAGAACCCCATCCTTGGCTCCAACCTGACTCAAATCATCAACCTGCCAACTAGGCACAGTGCCAAGTCTGGCAACCACTCTTTACTTGACTGGGCCTTTGTATCTTGCCCGGACTATATTATGGCAGCCGGGACCATGGCAGATTCATTGAGTGACCACTCACCAGTCTTCTGCACCTGGTCCAATAAGCTTCCTAAATTGGCTGCCAGAGTGCTAGTAGCCAGGAACTTCAGCAGATTTGCTACAACTGATTTCTGCTCAGACCTTCATGCAGTAGACTGGGATCCCCTCCTCACTCTCCCCATCCTGGATGAAGCACTGGACTACTTCACTAATTCGTTTCTGTCCATGGCCAACGTTCATGCTCCGCGAAAGAAACTAAGAATTCAGGGGAAGTGCCACAAATGGCTCAGCCCTGGCCTCAAATGGAGCACGGTGCTCAGGGATAGGGCCTGGGGATTATATAAACCCTCAGGCCTCAATGCTGACTGGGAAAAATATAGGGTACTGAGGAAACACTGTAAGAAAACCTCCAAACAGGCAAAGTCCACATACCTGCGTGACTTCCAGACTAGTCACCTACGGGATCCCAAGAAATATTGTGGCCATATAAACTTGTTACTTAAGGAAGCCCTCAGTACCCAGGATGGAGCTTTACTGGTTGGGAATACCTTGACCAATGACCCCTCCACAATAGCTGAGGCATTCAATGGCTCCTTTTCAAACCCAGAAGGACTATCTCCCCCCGTCCCGCCTGATGCTCCCCAGTGCAACAGTCACGACTGGGAGCATGCTTAGCCCCAGTTTCACCTGAAACTTGTCAAACCCTCAGAAGTACTCCCACTCCTACTCAAAATTAACCCCAACTCCTCCCCAGGACATGAGCTGCTCGAACCTAGACTGCTGAGGGCTGCTGCCTCTGCCATTTTCCTCCCTGTCACTTGGCTCATCAACAGGTCCCTCCTTGAGGTAATAGTCCCAAGCAAATGGAAAGTAGCGACCATAGTCCCAGTCCACAAAAAAGGGCCCCGAGATAAAGTAGGGAACTACAGGCCCATCTCCATTCTCTCCCCCCTAGGGAAGGTGCAGGAGAGGTTAGTCTACAACCAATTGCAAGACTACCTTGAAAAGCACTCTCTCTCCTAGCCGACATACAACATGGCTTTAGGAAAGGCCATGGCACAGACACAGCCCTTATCCAACTCACGTCTGATGTCCTTGATGCTATGGACAGGGGCTCTCCAATGGGAGCTCTATTTATCGACCTGTCTAAAGCCTTTGACCTGGTCTGCCATAAACTTCTTCTCTCCAAACTCCACCTCTTTGGACTAGACGGGCTCTCCCTCTCCTGGTTTAAGAGCTACCTGCTCAATCGAATCCAAAAAGTTCTCTAGAGTGGAATCCAATCTAGTATGCAACCAGTGGTCTCTGGGGTACCTCAGGGCTCAATCCTGGGCCCCCTGCTCTTCACCCTCTTTGTCAATGACATTGAGAGGGTTTGTGGGCCGAACAAACTCATCCTCTATGCAGACAACACCATTGTCTACTGCAGTGACTTGCTACCTAGTGTTATCACTGCCAAATTGCAAGCCAGCCTCTCAGCACTCGAAGCCTGGTTCTCCACTAACTCCTTAGTACTGAATGAGGAGAAGAGTAAAGCTGTCCTGTTTGGAACCAGGATCTGGGCACCACCAGATGTGATCTGCTCCAACTAAAAACAGCCCAGGGGAAGAGAGTTGAGGTCCTTGATAAGATCAAATACCTTGGAATCCTCCTTGACCAGGAGCTGTCCTACAAGCCTCATGTTGACTCTCTAACTAAGATCATCCACCAGAGGATAGGACTCCTTTATGTCTGGGACACTCCCTCTCTGATGAGGCTCGGCGAGCTATCGCCAATTGGACCCTACCCCCATCCTCCTCTTCCTCTATGGGTCCCCCTTCTTCCAGTCCCTTAGAGAAGGGGAACTACGTAATCTCTCTGTGCTTTACCACAGAGTGGCACGCTTTGCCACCAATGACCCCCCAAGGAGGCACCACTGTGAGGTCCTAGCAGACCTCCATTGGCCCACCTTATGGCACAAACTGGCCTATTCCTCTATCTGTCTGACCTACAAACTCTCCACTGCAGGCCCCCCTCATCACTTGCGTGGCCTGCTCCACCCTAGAGTATACTGCCGTGATACAAGATCCTCAGCTGGCTGTCCCCTGGATATCCCACGGGCACACTCCAACTCAGGCAAGCGTTCCTTTAAATACTCTGCCCTGCACTTATGGAACACTCTCCCAGCAAACCTGGTCAACAGGCCTTCTCTCCAAGGCTTCAAGCTAGGCCTCAAAGTTTATCTCCTTGAACTCAGCCTCTGTGGCTGTAATCATTAGCCCCCACTCATTCCCCTTCCTACATAGGTCTCAATTGTGACTACGGTATTCCATGCTTATTCCTATGAATGTGTCCGCTGTGACTACTGTTACCCCAATGTATTGTGTCAAATGTATAAATCATAATGTCAATTGTAATTATTGTCACTCCAATGTATGTAACAATCTTAATCACTGTATCTTATACAATGTATGTAACCATTGCTTTATGTAACTAATCCCGGTTCGCCCCTGAAAAGGGACCTCTGGTCTCAGTGGGTTTACCCAGTTATCAAAATTTAAATAAATAGATAAAATAGCAGAAGTTGCTGATTTTGGCTTTGGGCATCTAAATAACAGATTGTGAATGTCAATTAAGAAGGGATCCGTACGGTTGCCCGACATGAAGTTTACTGACACAGCTTTCCCATCATTTGTTTTCCCCGCTTAATTATTTCCTGGGTGACAGTTTCCTGACCAGTGCAGTACCAGTGCACAATCGGGAGAGTGGGGCAGCAAGAGAAACTGGAGCAGGGGGAAGCAATGAACACAGTGGTGATGGATCAATCAAGTTGTGCCAGGTCTACTCACTTGGGTGCCTGCAATGCAAGCAGTGTCAGCGAGTCTATTTTTTATGTTTGCTTGCGCGCATGTGCAAGAAACATAGTGCGTCGATCCAAAATGCAGTTCCCTACAATTGAAAGGGAGAGCATTGCTTGAGTGAGCAGTGCTCCCCCACCACACACACACACACACACACACACGCATGCACATTACATGCTCATGAGCTCCTACCTCCCCCACGCACACACAGTATGGTTGGCGGGGTGCCCAATCCCATCAGCTCTACTGTCCCCCGCACCAGTCTATATGGCCAGGATGCCCAATCCCTCATTCGGCTCTACTATTCCCCAGACTATCGGGTGCCACGTTGGGAGCCCACCCCAAGCGTGGCAGCAGGTCCTATAGCCCGACAGGGGTGCCCAATCCCCATTGGCTCCACTGCCCCCCAACAACCTTCCAGCTGCCATGCTGGGAGCCCACCCAGCGTGGCACATGTCCCGTAGTCAAAAAAAAAAAAAACTGAAAGAAAAACCTTCCCTCTCTGCTGTCTTACCCCCCACCCGTGCCCACCTCGCACCCTGCCTCCCCACCCCCACCTCACCCCATACTTACCTCCAGAGCTCGGCGCGATGATCTTGCACCAGGAACACATCTGCACTCTTCAAAGCCGACCTCAAACTGAGAAATGCCGGTAAACTGTATAATGTAATGAATATAGTTTTCAACTGCTGCATATATCAGGCATTTTTAGAATTTGGCACCAAATTTTCAACATGGGGTTTTGGGACACCTCCTCATAATTCTGTCACTGTCATGGCGTTAATCAGGCCGGAGGGTGATTTATGATCACTGCGATGAAATCACCTTTGGGACTGATTAAAAAACAGTGCCAGTATTCATAAGGTGAGCTCTCAAAAAAAGCCTATGTTGAAAATTTAGTGAACAAAATCTAAAATGACTGTTTTACGGTGCGTTAAGCTGTTCCTCACGCTTTTTCGTGGGTTCATAATTTTCAATATTTTCCTCTGGGTTTCAACATTTGCCATTTGACCACACTTCCTTATGAGTAGTACAGCTGTCATTTTCACATCTCACCCAAAATGTGTTTTCCAATAGCATGTGGCGCACAATGGCGCGTCGGTGTCTTCGAGAAATCAATGTCCGGGACATTAAGAAAATCACAGTGACAGTGTTCATGAGCAGAGGTGTTAAAATGGCTATGTTAAGAATTAGGAAAAATTCTCAAAATGACTATTTTACTAGCATGCGTTGCGTTGTTCCTACGCATGGCAACGTAAGTTTGCGAATTTTCAATATTTTCACTCCAGATTTTCAACATTGCCATTTTACCACACCTCCTTATGAGCAGTACAGCTGTCATTTCTCACTTCTCACCCAAAATGTGTTTCCGCGCATGTAGCGCATAATGGCGCAGTCGGTGTGCGAACACAATGTATGAGACACATTAAGAAAATCACAGTAATGCTGTTCATGATCAGAATTGTTAAAATGGCTATGTAAAAAATTTAGCTAAAAAAATTCACAAAAATGACTGTTTTTACAAAAGCGTTTTCTGCGCTGATCCTACGCACGCAGCTCATAAGTTACATGATTTTCAATATTTTCACTCCAGATTTTCAACATTGCCATTTTACACACCTCCTCATAGGCAATTCTAGCTGTCATTTTTCACATCTTGCCCAAAACATGTTTCCACCTATGTAGTGCACAATGGCGTGAGTCGGTGTCGAAATCAATGTATAGGACACATTAAGAAAATCACAATGACACTGTTCATGAGCAGAGGTCTTAAATGGCTATTTTGAAATTTGGTGAAAAAAATCCTAAAATGAATGTGTTACGGTCGCATTCGCGAGCTTCACACACCCTCATAACTTCATGAATTTGTAATATTTTCAGTCCAGATCTTCACCAGTGGCATTTTTCCCCACTTCCTTATGGACAGTACAGCTGTCATTTTTTCACAACATGGCCGAAATGTGTTTTCACACTTTCAGCACAGAAATGCATGGTCGCTGTGGGACATCATTGTTCGGGACAGATAAAGAAAATCACAGTGACACTGTTCATGACCGGAGGTCCCAAAATGCCTGTGTTGACAATCTGCTGTAAACTGTTCCCAAACTGATTATATTACAGGTGCACGTTGCACAGTTTCTACGCACGCTTGTGACTTCACCAGTTTTTTTTAATATTTTCACAGCAGATTTTCAACATTGCCATTTTTTACACCTCCCCATGAACAGTACAGCTGTCATTTTTCACATCCTGTTCAGAATGTGTTTTTGCACCTGTGGTGACAAATGCCGTAGTTGTTGTGCAAAAGCAGCTTTTAGCTAACAAACTGATATTGCCACTGTTCATGAGGTGGGGGTCACAAAAAACCCATGTTGAAAATTTGTAGTGAAAATATCAACGAATGCCTGAGGCGTTAGGGTTTCCGACCATAACACCCCACCCTGTAGAGAATGACAGGCATCAGGGCTGTGACTTGGGATTGTCATCTGCAATGCTTATACCATTCCACCCCACCCACCCGCAGCCACCGAGAGGCATCGAGGTGTGCCTTGAACTCTTATCCCAAAGTTCACCCCATTCTCCTATACCACACCCATCTCACAATATTTCCTGATGGAATGGGGTGCACATAAGGCCAAAGACCCCAAGGCACACCGTGACACTGTCCAGTGTCTGCACGGTAGGGTGTGGTGAAATGGCGTGGCCATTATGCCTGATGACCCAAAGGCACACCCCAATGCCTGTCACTATCTGCAGGGTGGTGATGGGGTTGGCTTCAGTTCAATACTTCACTGCCATTCCTATTACGCAGCTCTGTAACTCCTACACTACCAATGCCAGCAAGCAAACATTCAGCATTGACAAATGCTTGTTTGTATTTGTTTTGTTACACAGGGACTGACATTGCTTTGCCCCTGCCAAAAATCTGAATAATCGTTAAACACTGTAGGTACTTTATACTTCACCTTCCGGGCCCTTCTGATAAAAGTACGGCAAGGCAAAGCTACATACCCACCACCATCGAGAGAGTCATACGGCCGCTTCTGCTGGGTGGCCATGTAATGCAATCGCTTGTCTCTTGTGTGTCTCTCCCCCCCCCCCAATCCAAATACATGATTCAGAAGCTCAGTTATTGGATTTTGTTAGATTAATTGAGACTGAAATGAAATCTGACTGTGCTTGAACAAAATCTGTGGGTCCTGACTTTGTAATCATTGTATGAAGTTTGTCCAGCTGACAGATTGCAACGAGCTGTTGGAATATCTGCTCAGAGTTAACTGAGGTATTGTTGTTTTTAATTTGTAAGCTTAGCAAAGTTCTAAGTCTAAAACAGGTCAATTTGAAAATAATTCTAGGTATTATGGACACTAAAGAAGACATTTTTGGAATGCCTTAGCCAGTTTTTCTGTATTCCTGCCAAACTAACTGACAAACGCTATATACCAGCACGAAGCAAAACATGGAACAGGTGCCGAAATGTGTGCCACAGCTTACATCTGACATCTGAGAGTCAGATCATGGAGCTGAGCCTGAGTTTCATTCGTGCACAGGAAAACATTGATTTAATTAGTAATTAATTACAGGTTGCCTCACACAAGGGCTCGAGGAACAGAACTATAGCACTATACACTGGGTTGGCTCATTCAAATTACAATTTCAAGCCAACAATGTTCAAGAAAACATCGCATTGACAAACTCAATTAAGGGAAATAGATTGCGGGCAACACAGAGTCAGGAAAAGGAATGATGGGCAGCCATACTAGACCCATTAAGAAAAGTGGTATTTTTCTCATTTTTAGATAATGTGGAGTACTAGGGGCAGTCACATGACATTGGATGTGGGGGAGAGGTGGCTAGAGAAGAAACAGAGTTGGAGAGAGGGACAATCCAGGAGAGATAGAGCGGTGGACTGTAAAGGATGTGGGGCAGCAGTGTTCCCAAACACAATGTGGAATGCAGGTGGGTGTCGGATATGCAGGCAGCTGGGGCAGCTAAGAGAGGAGATCACCAGGCTGAAGTGGAAACTAGAGGACAAGGGGGTGGAACAGGGATGGGGCTCAGGAGCAGAGGGGGAATAAATCAGCTTGGAGGGGTTGGAGCCTCACTAGAAAAGGGAGAAACACTAGGAAACCTAAGGAAGGAAGTTATAATGATGCCCAAAGGCGGGGAGTACAGGGCACCCAGAAGCAGGGAACAGGAAGGGAAGGGGGCTAAGGAAACAGGGAGGACAGTGCAGACATACAGCAAGAGGGAGGTCGGGAGGAGTGCAAGAGGAGGACTGAAAAGTTGGACCAAGGGATCAAACAGGTTTGCACCATTGGAGGGATTGGAAGAATGATCTGGAAAGGCAAATAATAAGGTGGGACTGGGAATGCAGGAAGCCTGGGCAGGAGAAAGGGGCTTGATAGGTGAGGTGTAGGCTGAAGGGACCCAGGCAGGAGGCAGGGAATCAAATGGAGAAGTTTAAGAGAGGGGGTATTCGCGGGGGGAAGGATACAGGAGATCAGAAATCTCTACAGGTTAAGACAGGCACATGAAGGAGGTCAGTAAGAGAGGAAGGTGGCGGTCATGTGCGACTGAGGATTCAGGGGAACCTGGCAGGAGACAGGGGCTCGGTAGGAGTCGTGCAGGCTGGAATGTCCCAGGCAGATGATGGAAAATCAAATGAAGAGGTAGAAGGAGGGGTGTAGACAGGAGGGGTAGGGAGAAAAGATGTCAAGAATCTCTACCAGTTATGTCAGGCATGGAAGGAGAATAGTAAGTAAGTAAAAATGTATTTAGTTAGGCACCCAAACTCGGAGGCTCTGCACTCCGTACAGTAGTAGAACAAATTGACAGGATATAAACATCACAGTTTAAAACAATCAACAAAAATAAAACTATATAGACAATTATATGAAGTTAAAAACAGTTTAAAAGACATCCACAGGATAAGCTAAACTGAAAAGGTGGGTCTTTAGGCCACTCCTGAACATCTCCACCATAGGGACCTCCCTCAAAGATCTTGGGAGTGAGTTCTAGAGGACTGGGCTGGTCACCCCTAATGAACAATCACCCAAGGTTTTCAGCCTGGTCCTTGGAACTACCAGGAGGCCCTGGGTGGAAGAATGGAGGAAGCAGGCCAGGATGGCAGGTGTGAGGAGATAAGACAGGTGCCAGGGCCCGATCCGTATAGGGCCTTATAGGTGAGTAAGCCCACCTTGAAGAGATCCCACCACCTGACCAGCAGCCAGTGCAGATCCCACAGGACCACAGTCACATAACAGGACCTGGATAGTCCTGTCAGCAGCCTGGCAGCTGCATTCTGGACTAGCTGCAACCAGCAGAGGTTCTCTACACTGACCCCGAGGTACAGAGCACTTCAGTAGATGAGTCTTGATGTCACAAAGGCATGCACCAGTGACGACAGGCCTTTGGGCAGAATAAGCAGTTTAATCTGGGTGATGTTCCTCAGATGGTAACAGCCACTTTTGATGACGGACAGCACCTGAGCTTCAAATGTCAGCCTGTCATCAAAGATCATGCCCAGACTTCTCACCCTAGAGGACACCATCGACCCCAGGACCAAACCTGTTGTCGTCCCGGAGGTGGCCCCATCATGCCCACAGCTAGGCTCAATCACTAGAACCTCCATCTTATCCAGGTTAAATCTCAGTCAATTAGAGTTCCTCCAGTCCTGGATCTCAGCAAGGCATTTATTCAGCACTTCAACAGCACCACTTGTCCCTGGTGCAAAAGCATGTACAGCTGAGTATCTTCTGCATAGCAGTAAAAACTCAGATTGTACTGTCTCATGATCCTCTCCAGGGGCAGGAGGAGATGAGGAGGGAGGACATATGTGACATGGGGTAAATGGGGAAATAGTCCCCAGGGAAGAGACCGGGGGAGTAGGCATGACACAGTGAGGGAAAGACCATAATGGAGACGGACAGGAGGGAGGTGGCCTATCAGCCAAAGGATATGTTGAGGAGGAGGAAAACAGACAATTAAGACCAAGAGGTATACAGCAATGAAGGAAAAAAAGGGTATTAGTATTTGGGGACTCTATCATTAAGGGCATCTATTGGAAAAAAACAGGGGGAACGAAGGGTAGTGTTATGTGTTCCTGGAACGGAGGTGGGTAGGGCAGGTTCTAGGAATAAGCAGAAAGTGGGTAAGGCTGGGAGAAACCACATATCATACTTCACCTAGGGATAAATGACCTAGAATAACATCATAAACATATGTAAACCAGATATTATCAAAAAGAAACTGTGCAAATTAGACCCCAAAAAATCTCCTGGTCCTGACAACCTACATCCAAGATTACTTAAGGAACTGGCTGAGCTATTATCTACTCCTATATCAATTATAGGCAATAAGGCAATTAATGAAGGTAGAGTCCCTGCAGACTGAAAGGGAGCCATCGTTGTACCCATATACAAAAAGGGCAGTAAAAATATCATAGCTAATTATAGACTAATTAGTCTTAGGTCTATCATTTGTAAAACTATAGAAAGTATACTGAAAGATGCCGTATTAGAACATTTTAGCGATAAGGGGCTATTGGATAAAACTCAACATGGCTTCACAGAAAGGAGAGGTTGTAATACTAATTTAATAAGCTTTTATAACAAAGTCACAAGATTACTGGACCAGAATGAACCTATGGATGTGATTATTTTTATTTTGAAAAAGCTTTTGATACACTACCACATGTAGGGTTGATTGAGAAACTTATCAAATTAAGGATTAAACCATCTATAATCCAGTGGGTAACATCATGGCTTAGCAACAGGATGCAGAAAGTTAGAGTTAATGGTCATTTCTCCTCAGAGGGTAGCATGACCAGTGGAGTCCCCCAGGGATCTGTCCTGGGTCCGTTGCTGTTCAACTTGTATACATATGACCTTCAGGCATCCAGCAGTAATAATTTATTAAAGTTTGCTGACGATCTTAAATTGGGGGGGGTCAGTTCACATCATTTACCTTCCTAACCACTTTGTACAGTCCTGCCCACTCAGCCTACAGTTTGTCTTTCCAGACCGGAATAAGGACCATGACTTCTTGACCCACCATGTACAAGCGAGCTCTGGATTTGTGGTTGTACCACACCTTTTGTTTCTGTTGGGCAGCTGCCAGGTTGCTCTGGGCTGTCCCCATAAGCTCCTTCAGCCTTTCCCTAAACCTAAGGCCGTAATCCACAATGGGAGTTCCCTGGATGGCGTGCATGCCTTCCCAGACCTCCCAGATCAAGTCTACGGGCCCATGTACCTGGCATCCATATAAGAGTTCGAAGGGGGAAAATTCTGTCGACTCTTGGGGCACCTCCCTGTATGCAAGCAACAGGTGGGGAAGGTATTTCTCCCAGTCCCTTCCATGCTGTTCAGCAAATGCCCAGAGCATTGACTTTAGGGTACCATTGAATCGTTCCACAAGTCTATTGGCTTATGGGTGATACAGTGCCATGCATCTCTGCACCACCCCATACTTCTCCCATAAACATTTCATCAGGTCTGACATGAAGGAACCCCCTCAATCAGTGATTACCTCCTGTGGAAACCCAACACGGGAGAAAATCCCAAGTAAGGCATCTGCCACTTTGTCCATCCTCAGCGAGGATAAGGCGACTGCCTCTAGGTGGCATAATCCACCACAGTCAGGATGAATCTCTTCCCTGAGGAGCTGGGGGTATTTGAAGGCCCCACAATATCCATTTCCACCCTCTGGAATGGCTCCTCCACTATGGGCAAGGGGATCAGGGCTGTTGGGGTTTTCTTGCCCGTCTTCCCTATTTCTTGGCACCAGTGACAAGACCTGCAATTCTCCTTCACCTGCTGGGTGAAGTTAGGCCAGTAGAAATTTTGGGCTAACCACTGCATCATGCACAAGATCCCCAGATGATCACACAAGGGAATATCATGTGCAATTTTGAGCAACTGCTCACGATACCCCCGGGAACAACAAGCTGCCTGCCTAGCAGCCCTCCCTGTGTCTGTACTGCCTCAGTATACATAAGTTCATTTCCCCAATAGACCTTATGTCTGCCGTCACCTCACTGTGTGCCGTCCGAGTCTGCCCAAGCCCTCAGCTTCTCTAAACTAGGCTCACTTCTCTGAGCAGCTGCAAACCCCTCACACAGTCCCAAGGCATGGGACAGGTCCCCTTCAGTCACTAAACTAGGGTCCCTAGCACTAGCATCAGGGCCCTCATGATTACTGTCAATCCCAACCCTCGGACAATGGGTCACCCCTCCCTCTTCGGAGTAACCTTCCGTAGCTGTGTGGTCACTTGTTACCGGATAAATTTCTACCCCCTCTTCATTAATCTCTATATCAGGAAACACAGGCTGGGGAACCAGACTCCCAGTGGTTTCCACAATGGCTTCTGTGGGGTTCAGGGAACTACAATTTTCCCTTGCCGCTTGGCTACGGGTAACTGCACATACTATCCCCTGTTGGAGATTTTTACCCAGGATCACATCCACTGCTAATGTTTTGGCTACAGCCACCTGTTGCACAGTTCCTCCTGTTTCACCCCAGTCTAAGAGAACATTAGCGAGGGGCATGTTTTCACCTCACCTCACCAGTGAAGTCCTGTACAGTGACATATTTATTGGGTATAAACTGACCAGGCTGTACCAGATCCCCCTTTACCAAAGTCAAGGATGCCCCTGTGTCCTTTAACCCTTGCGTCTGTACACCATTCACCATGACTGGGTGCGTGTGTTCCCTCATATTCACTGGCATGCTTCCAGGGACACACAAACAACCTACTTCCTTTCTAGCACCCTGTTGTGTATTATTGCTCAACTTTTTGGGACACTGTCTGGCAATATACACAACCAACATTCATTTCTTCTCTCAGAGAAATCTTTTCTCTGAAACCTAGGGCTAAATGGTTTCGGTGGAGGCAGTGAGGGTTTTAGCTGCCCGGAAGGCATGCTTTTCCCTTTCTGTGCTGCCACACCCACCCCATTCATCTCAGAGCAGGTCTGCTCTTGGCATAGCGGTCCAAGAGTTCAGCAGCCTCTTGCACTGTTTTGGGATCTCGGTCCTCCAGCCAGGTTTTCAGCTCTGCTGGGCATGCCCAGAAAAACTGTTCTAACAAAATCACATTTTCAATTTTATTAACAGCGTTTGCTTCAATTCCTTCCCACCAATGTTTTAAAAACTGACATTGTTTCGTGGCTAGCTCCTCATAGCTCATGTCAGGGCTTCTTCTGAGCTTACGGAATTTAGCTCTGTATGATTCAGCAGTTAATTGAAATTTTTTTAACAGTGCAGCTTTAAGTTTGCTGTAATCATTACTGTTCTCATTGTCCATTTGACCCAATGCATCCCGAGCTTTCCCGGTAAGTAGCGGGGATAGCTGGAAGCTCCAGGACTCCCTAGGAATTTTAGCCTGAATACAAACTTTTTCAAAAGAATTTAAAAAGGCATCCGTATCCTCCCCCTCCTTAAATTCAGCTATGAATTTGGAGTTCAATTTGTAACCCAGTCCTGCAGTCCCAGTTAAACCCAAGCCACTTACCTGCTCTGGTGTCGCTGGTCGGAGTCGTAGCTTCTCCAGTTTGTGTTGCCTCTGGCGCTCCTCTCTCTTCTCCTCTGCAGCTCACTGGTGCTCATGCTCCTCACAGTCTGTCTCCCTCTGTTCTTGTTCTCTCTTCTCCTGGAACTCCAGCTCCATCCTGCACAACTCAGTTTGCTGTCTGAGTTCCTCTGGATTCAAGATACTGGTGACCTTCCCCTGCTGCTGTGGCCCTTCACTGACAGTGGCCCTGCTGTCATCCTCACCAGATCTGGGCACAACACTGGCCACTAGTCCTGCCACACTTGAGATCTGGTCCCTTTCAGTCACAGTCTGTGACTTGCTGCTCTGGGTATCTACTACCATCAGGGCCTCCATGAGGTTCTGCTTTTTGGCTATCACCTGGAACGGGACTCCTCTGTCCCTGCACAACTGCTTTAAGTAATCTACAGTGTACCTGCTGTAGTCAGAAGCCATCTTCTTCCCTGACTACTGCCACTCTGACTTGCACTTTAGAAAACAAAATAAAATGGGTAGGAACTTGACTGTATGCCAAGTGGTATAGTTCTGTTTTCCTTTTTAAAATAAAACTCTGTCTTTTTCTTTCTTTGCAAGAGAGCTTACGGTCTCAAGCTGATACAGAAGAATAAAAGCTTGTGATACCAAAATTATGCCACTGCTGCCAACCAATCTGTCACAAACCCACTGAGCAGGTCAGGCCCTCTACTCCCAAAGTGCCAGCCTCCGAGCGCAGTCTTGTGAACAGTTTAACAGAATAAGGTAACCCTCTTGTCTGTTTTGTGAGTTCGGATCAACCTTTGGTCTCAGGTCTTGGAGGGATTCAAACTGTGAACCTCTTGCTAGCATACCAAATGCACAGACTCAGATATTTCTGTCTTCAGGGGGCCAGATATCTTTGCCTACAGGTACCTAACCAGGTATACAGAGATGAACTCTTAAAAACTTTAATAAAGACCTTAGATTTAAAACGCTTCTCTTTCAAGTCTGGTATCACCATTCAAGCTTATGCCTAATGTCTGCTATAACCATATACACTTTTCTTACAAATGAAAGGAACCAAAGACAGATCTCCACGTCACACACACCGATGAAGGCAAACATAGTATGATCAAGGACATCAAGTAAATTGTGCAATGGGCTGATCAGAGTGGTATAAGGGTTAATCTTAATAAATGTGTGGTGATGCATTGTGGCAAGAATAATATAAAACAAGAGTATTGGACTTCTGACCATAAACTACATACTGTGGATGAAGTGAGAGACCTAGGGGTATGGGTTACTAATAGTATGAAAAGTGATACTCACTGCAGACACCTAGCAAGAAAACTAAACCACCTAACTACCTGCATTAAAAGATCTTTTACAAATAAATCTGAAACCATTATGTTGCCATTGTATAAAACATATTTGTGCCCACATCTCGACTATTGCTCCCAAGTTTGGAGCCCTTGGTTGAAGAAAGACATTTCTATACTGGAAAAGACACAGAGGAGATTCACCATGCATATTTTAAATCTTAAGTACACTGATTATTCTAACAGGCTAAGTCATCTCAAACTGTGGCCATTGCAAGTTAGAAAAGAGAGACGATTTATTGACTTTTTTATAAATTACTGAAGGATACTGAGTTATTAGAAGACTTACAAATTAACTACAGTGGCAATGTTCATAACCTGAGAGGGTACAACAAACAGATAAAAGGGGAAATATCTAGAACTAATCTGAGGCACAACTTCTAGCTACCTAGAGTAATAATTTATTTTTATTTATTTATTGAATTCTTAGCAACACAAGATATGAGCGCTGGGGATTGGGTGCCTGCAATAATGGTGATCCAATCCCCAGCGCATGTTTCCAGGGCTACCATAGAGTAGAGCGGCCGGACGGGGGAGGTCAGTGAATATAGCGATGGGATGTCACTATATGTATGCGTGAGGGGGGGAGCAAGAACGCACAGCGAGTGGAGGGAATGTGAGGGGTGGTGCCATGGTGGGTTGCCGAGCCGACCCGTGGCATGGTGGGTGGGTTGGTGGCATTGGTCAGCAGGGTACTGGGTTCAAGTCCAGACGCTGGTGCATTTTTGTTCCACCCAGCCAGAACCTTTTTTTTTTTCATGTTTTCACCCCCCCCCGACATGCACCTCCTCGGAGTTGAGAATCCTTAAGTGGGGGGGAAGGGGGCGGATTAAATTACTAAGTCCCAGGCACCATTTCGCTATGTGCTGGGGTGTCAGAGTGCCGAAATAAATTTTTGGGACTCTGACTTTGAGATAACGGCGATCACCTTTAGGCTTTCATCATTATCACATAAACGCAAATACTTGGATGACACCTGTGAGCAGATGCCCATTGAGATCTTCCATGTCAGATACAGTAACACAAGAAGACACTATATAGCTACAGTAAATTATACATACAGGCCCGGATATTCAGACTGCAACAGGCTGTGGCGCAAGCCTGGGTGCAGCGCAACTTTGCTGCGCAGGGGCATTGACTGGGCGATGTTCAATGGAGCTGCACCATGGTACAGCATCATTGAATATCACACCCTGGCCACCCGCAGTGTGCATGGCACAGTGGCTCTGCACCAGCGCAAGTGGCCAGAGTGGAGCAGGGGGATGTGCTAGCTCAAGTTCCGTTGCACTATGCGCAACAACCGCGATATTCAAAAGTGCACATGCAAATGGGACCATAATATATGCAAGGCACAAATGGGGCCATTTGCATGTCATTATGGCTCCATTTGCATGCAGGTGCGCCGATCCCTGGTGACTTGTGCCTGGCATCCTGCCAGGCAGCAGCTGTCGGGGACTGATGCCCCCTGCACAGCGCGGCAATGTTCCCCACTGCCCAATCATGGGCATAAGTATAAATAAAAGAATTCCAATATCCCTGGTGGTCCAGTGGACCACCTGCAGCCCGATAGCGGGCATAAGTATAAATAAAAGAATTCCAATATCCCTGGTGGTCCAGTGGACTGCTCACAGCCCAATCGCGGGCATAAGTTGTAAAGAATAGAGGTCCTATATCCCTGATGGTCCAGTGGACCACTCGCAGCCCTCTTGCAGTCATAAGTTTAAAGAAAAGAATTCCAATATCCACTGGTGGTCAGTGGACTGCTACTTGAGCAGTCGGGCTTCGTACGTAAAAATCTAAGTCCAATATCTCTGGTGGTCCAGCAGTACCCCTTCCCTCCGCCCACTGTGCCCCACCACCTGCTCTCCCGTCAGCGGCCGGCAGCAACACCCACCGCCTGCTGCCCCGCCAACTGACAGTGTACAGTAGGGCTGTATGCCCGGTGGTCCACAGCATGAGCCAATGGGTGTGCAGCCATACCACACAGTCCAGATATGAGATATCTGGACTGTGTAGTATGCTCGAAGTTACACACCCATTGGTTCACGCTGTGGACCAATGGGCATACGCCCTACTCATACACCGTCAGTCGACGGCAGCGGGCAGCAGGCGGGGTGCTGCCACCGCCCACCACTGATGGGTGGGGAGTGAAGGCAAGCACAGGCAGGTGAAGGAAGGGGACCGCTGGACCACCAGAGATATTGGACTTAGATTTTACATACCGAAGCCCGCGATAGCTGCGAGTGTCCACTGGACCACCAGGAATATTGGACTGCTTTTTCATTCAACAGGATGGCCGCGATCAGGCATGGGGGTGCCGCCAAAGGCTGCGCAGCCAGAGCTCAGGTGGCAGCCGCCATGTTGCACCTTGCAATACGGCAGCTCACCTGTGGGCGGCCAACTGTTGTTCCTTTTTTTTTGGCTCACCTGTGTGCAGCACAAGTAGGGGTTGTGCATGCATGGACTCAGCACATCCCGGGCTGAATATCTGGATGTGCGGAGTATGCATGGGCACACCCCCCCCACCTGCGCTGCATACATTACTGATGCTTTCCGGTGCATCGGGATTTGTGCCAGGCACAATCCATGTTTGAATATCATGCCAGGGCACATCAGAGGGTTGCGCATGGTGCAACGCTGTTGCGCCATGCGCAACCCTTCAGAATATCTGGGCCATAGAGTACAAAAAAATTTAACATTACATGGGTTGCAATGGCAAACAGTTACACAAATTATGCTAAGGCATAGTACATGGTATGCCAGCATCCTATGGAAGGGAGAGAGGCAGAGGCAGACTGTTAGGATGAGGTAGGGAGGGGCAGAGGGAGCTGGGCTAGGAAGGGCAGTGGGAAAGAAATGAGCCAAGGGGTAGGGGCTGGGAGGCAAGTGCTCGGGCAAAAGGGTGTGGGAGGCAAGTGCTTGGGCAAAGACTTAACTTGGCGGGTCAAGAGTTGGAGGTGCTGAGGCAGACTAAAGCTGCAGGTGCAGACTAGCGGGGGCACCCACAGGTACTATTGTCGGAGAGGTGCTGATGGAGTTTGCACTTAAAAGAACCAAGGGTTGTGACTCTGGCTATGTCAGGTGATAGACCATTTGTCCACAGAGGGGCCTGGTGTACAAAGGATTGCTGGGCCATAGTTGTGCAGCACCTGGGCACATGGAATACTTGTGTAGTCAAGTTTCTGGTATGCCTGGCATGTCTTGGTGATGATAGAAGGCTCAGATCTCCTTGAGGAAGTAAGTTTAGTGAGACCTTTTTTGTGAGTAGGCAGGTTTGATAAAGTATTTTGTCCTTCAATTGAAGCTAGCCCAATCACGCATAAAGCTCACAGGTGTGGGTGAGTCTTGGGGCATTAGAGAGCAGGTGGCAGGCTTTGTTTAAGGCCGTTGAAAGGCTTTGGAGTGCTGTGTCAGTAGTGGAGTCATAGACAGCTAGGCCATAGTCAATCAAGGTGATGAGTGAACTGTTAATTGCCCAGTTCAGAGATTCATAGGTCAAGCAATGTCTGTGCCTGTAGAGGATACCGATCCTGGTGTTAAAGGCTTTGGCCATGATGTCAAGGTGCCCTGTGCAAGACAGGTCAGTGTCCAGTGTGATTCCCAGGTACCTGAAATGGGGGACTAGTTTCAGGGTGTTACCAGAGTCATTCTGAATTGCCAGGGGATAGCCTTTCAGGTTGTTTTGGGCAGTGGCAAAGAGCAGTGTCTTGGTCTTTTTATAGTTCATGACCAGTTTTTGCTCTTTGAACCATTTTTCAGCCACTGTGAAGCAGCTCTGGAGGTCATATTCCAGAAGTGCGGGGTCGAGGTTGCTAGTAAAGATCACCGCATCATCTGCGTAGAGGAGCATGCAGCTATTGCAAGCAACCGGGAGGTTGTTTAGGAAGACACTGAAGAGTAACAGACTGAGTATGGATCCTTGTGGTACCCCTGATCTGACCGGTCAACTTTCTGATAGGATGTCCCCAATCTTTACTTGCTGTGATCGCAGGCTAAGGTAGCTACAAAACCATGCTACAGTTTCTAGGGCTAGCCCTATATCCAAGAGTTGTTCAAGGAGGATGGCATGATGGACCATGTCAAATGTCTTTGATAGGTCACAAACAAATCAAGCTTCACCGCCCTTATGTGTTAGAGTTGTTGCTGCACTATGGAATGAGGCAGCAAACCTCTGCAGTGATAAAGTCCAATGGGTAGTAATGTGCAAGGAACCACAGTGCACTGTTGCTTATTGATGCAGACCAAACTTTACTAAACATTCAAAGTGCACAAAATAGTCACAAAGCAGGAGTTCAGCATAGCTACCCCTAGTGCCTCGACTACACGAGTCTTCAAGGGGATGGTGCTACAAGAACAAACCAATCCTTAAATATACATGCAATTTCCACGTCATTATGTCCATGTCATAGCATTACATTTAAAGTGGCAGTGCATTTCATACATTCATTTAATAACATTAGGCTGTTTGATTACTTACTAGAACATTGTGAGCAAAATTCATCATATTGTAACCTTAGTCATAAATTACAGTTTCTTTACAAAAAGAAGTGGTAAACACAAATAAATTGAGGAAGGAAACTATGATGCTACCACATCCTAATGGTGTTTGTATCCTGGGGCTATCAAGCAATAAGTCGGCCATACTCCATTGTGGCAAATGCCAACCATATAGGAAGGAGCCCAGATAGGACAGGTTAGTGGCACCCATAAAAAGAGAAGAATTAAGAGAACAAATTATTTAGAGCAAATGACTGCATTATTCCATCTGATACCTATTCAAAGAACAGTGGAATTATACAATATCGAAACAAAATTCTTGGTAAAATCTGCTGATTTAAACAACATGCAAAAAAAAGTAATATTTTTTGTTGTGCAAAAACGGCTTAATATCCCAATTGTTATTTAATCCCTTTGGTGTTACAGTATCCAGCTTAAACATCCACATGCATTATTTTTTTAAGAGTCTGTTAGCCCTATCTCCAACCCATAGATCTGGTGCTATCCAATCAATACCCAGAAATGTCAAGCCATCTGCTTTAGAGCTGCGGTGGGATATGAAATGTGTACCTGCAGAAGTATCATTTTTGGCATCAACTATTGACATTATATGCTCTTGTATGCATTGCTTTAAAGGTCTCACAGTTTTTCCTACATATAATAAGTTGCATTCACACCAAAGTATGTATATTACATGTGTAGTGTCACATGTAATAAGATCATTAATGTTAAATGTAAGTTCCGATCTCTCGGGGTGTGTGTAAACATTGCTCTCTGCAGCACAACTGCAAACATTACACCTCTTACATTTATGAAACCCTTTTGTCCTTTGTAGGAGCCAAGTTTATGCAGTGTTTGACATATTTTTTTTGTTGTCTCTTTTTGGCCCTTGAATGTACCAATCTGTCTTTTAAATTTGTACCCCTGTGAAATGTTACCCTTGGCTTGGGTCATATAGCCATACCCACCACATCATCACTTGTCAGAATAGGCCAATTTCTATATATTATATCACCAATTTGGCCTAATAAGTGATTATATTCAGTGATAAAAGTGCAAAGTGCACTCTGCTCAACATTCTTACTGTTTGGTTTGAAAAGAGAATTCCTGGGGATCTCTTCTACTTTTTGTTTTCTTGTATCCTGGGCCTGATACTCAAAATTTGTCCGTCTACTGCAGTTTCTCTATAATCTTAAGAATTGGCTATGTGGTATAGATTTTTTTCAAATTTGGGGGGGGGTGGGCACTCTCAAAATGTAAAACTGAGTTAGTTGCGGTTGATTTTCTAAATATTTTAGTATTAATGGAGTATCTCCCTTCTGTTTCATTGTCTATTGTTAAATCCAAATCCAGAAAATTTAAAGAGGTAGGGTCCTTTTGATAAGCAAATCTCAAATTTAAATTATTATTGTTAAGCCACTGCATAAACGCATTAGCATCTTCTTCTTCTCCATTCCAGATACATAATATGTCATCAATAAAGTGAAACCAATACCTCACTTTATTGAAGAAGGGATTAACCATTTGATTTAATACAGACTCCATTTCCCATTTCCCTAGGAATAAGTTGGCATAGCTGGGTGCCATAGCGACACTCATAGGTGTGTCACAGGCTTGTTGAAAGTGTTCCCCTTCAAATTCAAAAACATTATTTTTTAGAATAAATTCCAGTGCCTTCATTATGAACCCTGCTGGAATCTCTGAATTTTTTGGTTATTCAATTAAAAAAGATTCAGCTACTGCCAATCCTTGTTCATGTTAGATAGAGGTATAGAGAGATTCTACATCTATACCCAACCATTTAAAGTTCTCTTTCCAATTCATATTACTCAGTTTATCCAATAAGTCAGTGGTATCCCTAATGTATGAATCCAATGCCTTAACTTCAAATTGCAGAAAGAAATCAATGAAGTTACCTAAATTTTGTGTTATGGATCCCACCTCAGAAACAATCGGTCGGCCTGGTGGCAGTTCCTTATTTTTATGTATCATTGGTAGTATATAGAACCCTGTGATAACTGGATATTCTTTCCAAATAAAACCATATTCTGGTTCTGAAATATTACCATTTGCTACAGCCTCTGACATAAGTTTAAACAACTCCTTTTTCTGTTGTATTAATGGATTAACAAGTAACTGCCTGTAATTCTCATTATTATTCAATAAGTCCCCAGCAATTTCTCTATAATGCTTCACATCTAAGATGACAATATTTCCAACTTTGTCTGATTGTTTTATAACAATATAATTATTCTGTGAAAGTTCAGTAAGGGCAATTCTTTCTTTTCTAGAAATGTTATGTCTATTAGTATTCACTTTTTCTTTTATCATTTCTTTCACCTGTTTCATTACAGTTTTTCCATAGGTACTAATT
The DNA here is from genome assembly GCA_016271365.2 of Neoceratodus forsteri. NCBI lineage: Eukaryota > Metazoa > Chordata > Ceratodontiformes > Ceratodontidae > Neoceratodus > Neoceratodus forsteri. The sequence goes on along the minus strand of CM028132.1, from coordinate 856,394,074 downwards.
GCATTGTTATAGGTGATAGGACAAAACACAGACTTTGGTTTAAAAAGGTTTTTTTCTGAGGGTTTTTAAATTCATGTTAACTCCCATAATACCATGTCCCCTTCTCACTTGGGAGGTCAAAAGGTCACTTTGTTCTTCATTTTCTAATAGTAACTCCTCTGAAGTTAACAAGTTCCTAGAATCAATCTCTGATGTTTCTATATTGAGTTTACCTATATCAGCTGGTGTAGTTTCCTGGGTTGGTGTAAAGGGTTCAAAATTCTCAGTCATTTCAAATGCTTCTGTTGTATTCCTGGTGCCTTCTATTTCCTGGAGTAAAATATCAATGTCCTCAAATGAAGTATCCACTATGAATCTCATTTTGGCTAAATTATAATCCGTTTGATTCCAATCTCCTTCAAAAAAATGCAGCTTTAAATGTAATTTCCTGAAGAATTCTCAGAGATCAACTGCTATTGAAAATTCATTAATCTGTGGTGTAGGGATGAAACTCAAACCCTTTCTTAATACTCTTTCTTGATCTTCTTAAAGAGTTTGCTGGCTGAGAGGGATTTAATATCTGTAAATTAAGTTCTTCTTTCATTCCCTCAGTGACGTTTCTATTCCTGCTTGTTTTCCAACCCCCCCCGCAGCATCTCCTTGTTTTTCCTTTTTCCTTTTCTCTGTCCTTGGGTACTAGGCATTGCTGAAAATAATAATCTGCTCCTATATTGAAATGTGATTTATTTCCTGTTGTTTCTTGCTGCTGGGGTTGATATTTATTCTCTTGCCTTTGAAATCTGACCCTAGATCATCCTCGGCTCAGGGACGTGGTTTATTCCATCTCAATATCCCCCCAGCATAATCATTTTTATCTATTTGGAGTTTAGTAGTTTTCCTCTGTATTAACTCCAGTTCATATTTCTGAATTTTATTTTTTAGCTGCTCACTGAAGTCCAAGTATTCTTCACAGGCCTTTAATTTGATAGTTGCTTCTTTGCTTTGCGACTATTTTGTGCACTTTGAATATTTAGTAAAGTTTGATTTGCATCAGTAAGCAACAGTGCACTGTGGTTCCTTGCGCACTACCCTTTGGACTTTGCCTTTGATAGGTCAACAAAGGCCACCCCTACAATGTGCCCTTTGTCAAGAGCACTATGTATGAATCCAATAAATTTCAGGAGAGCCATGTTGGTACTATGGCCAGCTTGGAAGCCATGCTGTTCTGGGCATAGGAGCTGATATTGATTGAAGTACTCCACCAGCTGGTCAGCCACAATCCTTTCAAGGACCTTGGAGAGTGGGGGGAGTATAGAGATCAGCCTGTAGTTGTTTTGAAGAGACCGGTCACCACCTTTTAGTTTTAAAACAAAGATTGGACAGCACTTTAGTCTCAGATGCGAGTGTAACTGAATATTTTGTATAGTCCTTATTGTTTGTAGTAATAACTTATTACATGTCATAACTGTGTGTTTGTACTGTTGACTGTATGATTTGTAAGGTATGTTCCTAAGCCTATTACAATCTGTGGAAACTTGAAATTTGTATAAAATGTTTACTACACAGGTACACCTTGTAAATAGGGTGTCAATTGTCCTAATGGTGTTATACTGTATAAATAAAATTTTTACTACTACTACCTTTGTGTACTGGGGTGACCGTGGCAGCTTTCCAGATTTGGGGGAATTTGGAGTGGCAGGGGGATAGATTCATTATCTTTGTCAGTGGACCAAGTACTTCGTCTAGTGTTAGTCAAACAAATTTTAGGTCCAGAGAGTCCCCACTGTGCCTTGATTTGCTGAGGGCTTTTTTAAAGGCATTTTCTAGCAGTGGCTTTGGAGACCAATTTGAAATGGAAAAGTGGCTGGTTTGGTCATGCTGGGGTCTTCTCATTGACCCCTGTAGCAGGGGTATTGAAGAAGTTCATCGGGAGCATACTACTGAGCTCTGAGAAGGCGAGGTTCAGAGAGTTATTCATAGCACCAATGGTGATAGTACAGCATCAAGAGCATTCAACTAGGATAAAGGACAGTGTTTATATGTGATGAAGGAGATAAAGAGGTGTGACACCTAGTGTGAGGGTCTGAGGAGGAGTCAAGGTGAGGGGAGACTGGGGGGCGTGAGTTTGCAGCCAAAAGGAATGGTTTTGTCTAGGAGATTGGGAGGTAGTGGTAGTACTGTAGGTTGGTTATAAGGTTGATCCAGTGGGGCAGAAGGCAGAAGGGGAGAGGAAGACACAATGATATGGCAAGGGGGGAGAGTGGAGATAAAAGGAAGGGGAAATAGAGTGTGGGTGAGTGGGCAGTATGGGTGTTTGGGTCCTAGTGGCAGTCACAAACTGTCCTAGTAAGAATGTGTTGCCTTAGGCCATTTTTGAATTGTGAGATGCATTGGGAGTTTAGAATGTGCTCTGGGATTTCATTGAGCCATTGGGGGGGCCCTATAGCTGAAAGCACGCTGTCCCTGCACAGTTTGATGGAAAGGCGTTGACAGGGCTTTCTTCATCCTGCCTCTGGTGGTATAGCTGGTAGTAATTTGTGTTAGGATGTTAGAAATGCATGGGGTGTTTACTCATTAGCACCTTTTTTCCAAGGAGCCATGTTTGGAATATAATCCTGTTCTTTAGAGGCATCCAATTTGTTCGTATAAGGAGCAGGTGTGGGTATTTCAATCTGCAGCCATTGTGAGTATACAAGTTTTGTTTAGGGCAATGTGAATCCTTTTTAGTGCAGTGTCTGTTGCTGCACCGTAGACCGCCAATCCACAGTCGATGATAGAAAGGATGGAGCTGGAGACTGAGAGCGGGCCTCTGTTGTGAGATACTTTTTTATGCCTATAGGGTACACCCAGTTTGGTGTTCATTGCCTTTACCACTGTGTCAATGTGTTGGGTGAAGGTGAGAAAGTCATTAATGGTGATTCCCAGGTACTTGAAGGAGTGAACTTGTTCTAGCGGCTCACTGACTTCATTGGAAATTGTGAGGGGGTGGGAGCTTCTTATTGTGCTGTGGGCTGGCTGTAAGCATCAACTTGATCTTTTTGTAGTTTGATAGAAGTTTACTGCTATAGAGCCAGCCTTCTAGCTTGTGGAAAGATGCCTGCAGCTTGGAGTGGAGGGCAACTATTGATGAACCGCTGTTGAGAAGTTCAGCGTCGTCTGCGTAAAGTATCAGTTTAGTGTCACAGACTTCTGGAAGATTATTTAGGAAAAGGCTGAACAGTAAGGGCCCCCAGTATTGACCCTGTGGGGCCCCAAAGATACCTCATTGGAGCTAGATACTGTGTGTCCAATTTTTACATGTTGACTTCTGTGTGTCAGGTAGTCCTTGAACCAGCAGATGGCAGTGGTTGCAACTCTCAGGTTCTGTAGTTGAGTCAGGAGGAGAGAGTGGCTGACAGTTTTGAAGGATTTGGTGAGGTCTATGAAGACTGACCCCACCAGTTTTCCTTCATCTAGTGCCATGTCCGAGTAGTCAGTGTAGTCCAGCAAGGCCATGGAGGTACTATGATTCTGCCTGAAGCCATGTTGGTTTGGGCATAATAGGTTGTATTTATTGAGATAATCTGTAAGTTGGGCGACCACAATCTTTTCCAGGGCTTTAGATAAGGGTGATAGGATGGATATTGGCATATAATTGGTGGCACATGTCATATCACCATTCTTGTGCACCAGCATCATGAGATCCTGTTTCCAGATCCTGGGGAATTGTGCAAGAGCCAGAGATTTGTTAAATAGTTTTGTAACTGGCACAATAATGACATCCAGTGTTAGGGATAGGAGTTTCATATCAACTCCATCACTGCCCATTCTGGTCTTGCCTAGTATTTTTTTTTTATATGTTTGTAAGCCTCCGTCACTGACACTTTTTTGAAGTAGAAAACAGGGTTTGAGCCCCCTTGAGGTGTGTAGTTGGTTTGTTCCCCAGCAGAGTGCAGCTAGTCGGGGGGTAGCACTCCAGTCAGGTCAGTAAATGCTGTGTAGAGGGAATCCGCGATGTGCTGTGGGTCAGTAATCATGGCATTGTTGATGTTGAGTGAGAGTGGATCTTCTTTTCATCCTTCCCAAGAAGGTTTTTGATAGTCTCCCAAAAACCCTTCCCATTTCCCCAAGTTTTATTAAGCTGCTCCTTGTAGAAGTTGGCCTTTGCTTGGTGGATAAGGTTGGTGCAGTGGTTTCTTGCTGCTCTATAGCATTGGAAGTTGTGTTTGCTGTGAGAGGATCTGGCTTTTTCCCAGAGGATGTCTCTCTCTCCTTCATCTGAGCGAGGAGATCCCCTGTGATCCAGCCATTAACTTGACCCCAGATTTTTCTTTTCCTCAGTGGTGCAAAGATCTTGCAAATGTTGTTGAAGCCCTCTATGAAGTAACTTAGGGCCTGGTCAATATTAGGTGCATGATCGATGGGGGACCAGTCATGCTGGGAGAGGGCAGAGGAGAGGGCCCCAAGCTTGTCCTTCCCCAAGACCCTACTTTTGATTATGATAGGCGGGGGCTTGCTCAATTTGTTCGACCATGTGAAAGTGACTGGGGAGTGATCACTTAAGGTGTCTGGCAGGACCTTTATCTCAGAGATCTGAGATGGAGAACTTGTGAGGAGCCAGTCGAGGAGGGTGTCTTTTCTTGTTTTGTGGTTATGCCTTGTTGGGCTGTCTACGAGTTGGGTCAGGTTGGAAGTAGTGACCGTGTTCTTGAATGGCATGGATTCCTTGCCCTCCCAGTTGATGTTAAAGTTTTCTGTTATGAGGAGCTCTGTGCCCTTAGGAAGGGTAGCAATTGTATCCAGTATTTTTAAGAGGCCATCCCTGGCTTTAGTTGGTGGAATATAAACCGATGCTATGATTAGAGATTTGCAGTGCCGTCTGACCTGTGCTTTTATTGCTAGTAGTTCATGATCATCCTCGACCCTGCTGACTGGGAGGACCAAGCAGCATAGGTAATCCCTGACATAGATGAGGACTCCTTCACCTCTCTTGCCTCACCTGTCTTTCCTGAATGTTTGATATCCTGGTAGCATCACTTCATTGTCTTTTATCTTGCTTGACAACCAGGTCTCTGTCAGACAGAGGATGTCTGGTGCATGGTGGGACATCCACGCTTGAAGTAGGTCAAACTTTGCTGTGATGCTGCAGATGTTCAGTTCGGCTACCTTCGGGCCTTTACTCATATTTCCCCCATGTTAGACACTGGTGGTGGGCCCGGATTGGCATGGATGTTACCCGATAGAAGAAAAAGCATGAATATTATTTTCCTGTCTGAGAGGTTTATGCTAAAGGTGGAGCATATCTTGCGCCTCCTGCTCTTGCAGTGGGAGAGGTGAGCGCTCACCAGGGTGATCTTTATGGGTGTGAAAATGGTAATGTTGTTGATAACCGTGGCAGGTGTTGGGGGCCCAGGGCTGGCAGGTGGGATACAGTTAGTGGAAAACTGGTGCTCCCTCAACATAGCTGGCATGGGGTGCCATTAAGTCCATTGTTCTCCACAGCATCTGAAATCTGAGACTTCCTTTCTCAATTACTGTTTATACCTGGGAAAGGCTGAGAGACATGACATGTTTATGAGCTATGAAACTTTCTTGAAAGAGAATTCTACCAGACTGAAGCTTAGCACACAAAATAGTGCTTTGAAACACTTCTCAGCAGACTGCTTCAATTAGTTAGCATAGTGATAATACAAAACCTCTAATTATAGCTACAGTAGTTCATTAGGAATCTGGAGAGTTCCTTTTTCCACTGAAATAGCAAAACGTCTGCAGGGCTCTGCCCACTGCAGCCATAAAAAGGGAGTTATCTGCATACAATACAAGCTTCTGTTCTACACCCCCCACCACCACCACCACCACCAAAACTCCCTGTATGTTCTGGTTCTGTCTGATGCCTATTGTCAGGGGTTCCAGACTGAGTGCAAATAGAAGTGGTGATAATGGGCAGCCCTGCCTGGTTCCACTTTTTAAACTGAATCTGTCAGAGGTGGCCATTAACTTTGACATTTGCTTCCAGCTGATCATACAATGCTTTGGCTGCCCACACAAAACCCTCTCCCAGGTGGAATTTGTCTAGATAGAACTTGTGTTAAGAACTGCTAATCCACTTTGTCAAAGGCATTCTTAGCATCTATGCTAATGGATAAGTGGAAGGCCTTCAACTGCAACTTCTCTGTAATGATGTTAAGGCAATGCTTTATATTGTCTTGTTAAAAAAAGACCTGTGAGACCAGTATTTGGTTACAGTGCAGCAATTGTGCATATATAGTTGTAATTAGTCCATTAGTATGCCCGTACATATTTTAAGATCTGTAATCAACAAGGAGATAGGTCGATAAGAGTCTCATACCTCTCGGTCTTTATCAGGTTTTCGTATTAATGATATTTGGCCTTGATGACAGGAGGGCAGAATCTGGTGGTGCCCTGACATTATGGCTCCCCCTACAGCTTTTAGATGAGATGTTATTCAATTTTCAAATATTTTATAAATTCTACCAGGTACCTATCCGTGTCTGGGGCTTTTCCATTTTTAATGGCCTTATTTTTGCTGATATTTTTTCTGTTGTGATCAGGGCACTAAGTGTCTCCTTTCTTGTTCTTCTAAATTTGTAAATGGGAGTTGCTCTAAGTATGTTTTAATGTCTTGCATGTGGTTAGGGCCTCCTTCTTCCCTGTATAGTCTTATAATAACTGGCAAAAGCCTTCAGTATGCATGTCAGGTTGGAAGCTGGTCCATTTCCTAGCAGGGGTTTAATTCTTAATATTGCATTGAATGTTGCTTGCTTTTTCAGTTATCCTACCAACAGATATCTACCATGTCTCCATGTTCATAGAACCTTAGCTTAGAATACCTCAGGCCCTCCTCAATCTTTGTTTCTAATAATTTAGTAAGGTCTGTTTTCTTTTTGTTTGTTTTTTTCACATCCAGTTGTTGTTCTTTTTTTTTCATTGTTTCATCTAGGACTATTTTGTGCTCAAATTCCAGATCCTGATTGCAGCACTCTAAGGATAGTTGCCTGGCTAGTCTAATTTTTTTTCTGCTGAGAAGTGTAGACTATAATTGTTCCCCTCAGGGAGGTCTTCAATGCCTCACAGTAAAAAGTGGATGGGCTGTCTCTCTTTGTGGGTTTATACTGGCATATTCATTCACTGCAGATGTCACCAGGTCCCTGAGCTCATCTTTGTTTAACAGGCTGACTTTGTGTCTCCAGTTAGTAGTTTTCAGGGTTGGGAATACATTTAAAGACAGGGTAACTGGAGCATGGTCTGATCTAGTGAGACAGAGTACCCAGAGAATGATCTGACCTAGTGGTGTTACCAAAGGCACACCATTTGAATTTCCCCAACCCAGTTTGAGGGTATAAAAAAATTATCAATGCGGGAATACTGATTGTGTCCTGGAGAGTAGTAGGAGTGATCTCTGACTCCTGGATTCATAAAATGCCAGGCATTTAACAGTTCAAGTTCAGACAGTAGTTTCCCTAGCATCTTTCCACTTCTGGTTGGTGGGGCTTTGCTGGGTACCAGATTTATCCAATGTGGGTGGGGTTGAGGACTGTATTGAAATCCCCTCCAATTATAACTAGGTCGGTGGCATCCATGACTGTTTCTGAAATAACTTTTTTAATAAAGGGTTCCCTCAAGGATTCCTCGTTAGAAGCATATACATTCAATAGTATACATTTATGTCTCCTATAGATAGCCCATAGTCTTACAAAATTCTCCAAATCTGCTTCTGTAGATCAGAATGGCAGTGCTCCTCCTGTACTGGTGCTGTTCACATTGTGAAGCATGGACCTCTCCCAACCACATTCACCTCAACTGTGCACATTCTGTGGCATTGTGAATGTGCTTCTCTGCAGTTCTCCTAAAACCCTATATATTTTAATTGGGTTATTAAGACCCTTTACATTATAGGTTACCAGGTTGAGATCAGCCAGCACAGTGTTTGCTGTTTGTAAAAATCATGACTCTGGTTAGCTAAGATTGAGTATGGAGTAAATTTCTAGAAAACAACCAGAAGCATGCAACCAGTGTAACTCTTCTTTAAAAACCACTGAACAAAACCATAACTTATATAACACATAACTATGCATATTTTAAATTGACAAGTATGGCACTTCAAGGTGAGCTACCCATGTCAACTCCAGCTACTAGTGTGGGTGTGTGGGAAGCAACAATGAACCCTGCTAGAGAGGACCTGTGTCAGGTGCCATACTGAGAATGGGCTGGTGTCCAGAGGGTAGTAGGTCTATGGCAGAGGCAATACCCTGCTTATGTTCTGGGGACTATTTCCTTGTGTGAATGGAACTCTGGTGGACCCAGGGTGTTTTTTTTAATTTTAGTTTTTGGTAACCGGGTAAGGCCCACTAGGCACAAGTGCCTGTTTTCAGGGGCGACCTGGGAGCACTGGGTGGTTAAGTGACTTGCTCAGAGTCACACAGTATGCAAGTGGAGGTTGTGAGAATCAAACTCAGGTCTGGTCTGCTGGATGTATCAAGCTTGTTCACACCTTGTTCCTCTAACCTCTAGGCTATACTGACAGTATTAAACCCACAAACTGCCCAGGAGACCCCTAAGCCTGCTATACTGGGCATAATCTTCTCATGTTGGTACAGTGGGTAGGGCACCACAGGGTTTGGAGGGGACTAGTCAACCCAGATCATGGGAATGGGGCTGGCCAGTCCCCTTAGGGAAACAAAAATCAGGGTTTGTCTATGATGGTTATTTTAACCTGTGGATCAAAGCAGCCCAAGTTTGATCCATGCATCAAGATGATTGAGAAGGGACACCCCCCAAGAGGGGTGGTGGTCCCCACCACAGCAGACTCCTCACACAGCACAGAGACATGGGCTTGTAATAAGCCTGTTATTTTCCAAGGAGGAGAGAGAGAGCAGAAGCGATCAAAGCTAATGTGAGGCATGTAATTCTGGAGATCCTGGGTTGTGATATGCTGTGCATGACTGCCTTGTTCCTGGGGTCTTCCATCAAGTCAGGAAACTGGTCAAGGCCCTTCAGTTGATCTCCTAGACTTTGAGGCCTGTGATAGTCACTGGGTTTCATTTGGTTTTAACCATTAATCCAACCTAGGCTTTTATGAATAACCCATCATGTCTTGTAGCTGCAGCCTTCATCCTCATCTCACCTATTTAAGGCTCAGGCCTTTCTGATAAATACCTCTGCTACACCCACCTTTTGTCAAATAGATCCACCTGGTCTGGGTGTCAGCTCCCCCATGGAAATGAAGAGCCCCCTGCCCTTGCCAGCTGTCCCCACAGCATCCCCCCAAGTATCCACTCATCATTTTGTGTTCCAAATGGTATCAATCCATTTTCTTCAGTTAAGGGCAAGGGCAAAACATGCTGTTCCTTTTCTTTAGCCTTCATTGCAAATTTCAAACAAATGTCTGTCCAATTCAAGTGTCCATGTTTTGCGCTGCAGTCTTATCACAGGAAGGGGAGCCTTTCTGTTGTGAAGGTTTGGCCTTGGGTGAGTCTCAAGGTGGGCTTACATGAGCCATGATTACATCCCATATTTTATTAGGGGATTTTTCTGCGTTCAGTTTAATGTCAGTGCTGTTGCCAAGCCCTGTTCTGCAGGTCCTGTTGTATGAAGTTTGCCTGCAGCTCTTTAAGAATAATGCTCTCTCTGTGCTTGCAGGTAGGATTCAGCATCTCACAGGTCAGAAAAACACTTTACCCCATCTATAGTTTGAACACTGAGGTGGGCGGGATATTTAAGGTAGGTGGTGATCCCTTTCTGTTTAACAGCATTCTGTAACATTAATATTTCCCTTCATTTTTTATGGGCAAAGTCATGATCAAGGTTCAAGATCAAGTTTATTGCAGGAAAACTCTGTTGAGCAAGCTCATTCACAAGGAGGTCCTGGAGCATGTATACAGACAAGGAATACAATACATAAAACACAAAAAAGCATCACAGTAGATGAAATAAAATAAAGGTTAGGTTCATATGGTACATAGTGCTCAACTTAAGGCATAACAAGTAGATATAAACTGCATAAACCTTGTGAGAAACATTAGTAGTTGAGAGTTTACATTCATGGGGAGAGAGTAATTACATAGGAGCAAGAGTTTGAGGAAAAGCAATCAGGGGAATAGAAAAATGGATGGAGGGAGTGAGGGGGTAAAATATCGATGGAGAACATAAGGGTAGAGAGGACTTTTATGAGAAGAATAGAGAAAAGGTGGAGCAGGTGAGATAAGTGATAAAGATAAGGGTAGAAGAGAGTCTTAAGAACAGCTAAAAAGATCATTATGATTGGCCACAGTAAACATTTTGGAATACTAGTCTGGGCAAGTTATGGTAGGATACCAACAGGACTAATGCTAATACCAGTACATTGGGAGGGCATGGAGAAACATATAGGTGGAGAAGAGACTTAAAAACAGTTACAACTATCTGTAAATTTAGATGTAGTTAGCGTTTTATAAAAGTTAACAGAGACAGTACTAGATAGTTTCAGTGTAGATTGAAGCTGATTCCAAATGGTTGGGAGAGCATATGATATGGCCTGTTTGCCAAAGGTGGTGTGAGTCCTAGGCACAACAAGGGCAATAAAATCAGATTTCCTAAGTGAGCATACACTGTGAGAGATGTGGATAAGAGATGTAATATAGCTTAGTAGCTTATTCAGGAGTATTTGAGAGTCCAAGCACCAGCATGGAGCAGATGCAGAGTGGTAAGTGACGTCCAACCAACGGCTGTGTACAGGTCACAATGGTGGGTTCAGTATGGAGATTTTGTAATGAACCACAGAGCACGATGATAGAGGACATCCAATTTATTTAGGCTTGTGGTTGCAGATGAAGTGTAAATTAGGTCCCCATAGTCAGGTAGAAGAAGGAATGTGGCTTGAACCAGCCTGGTTCTAGTCTCTATCGGAAAGATGGCCCTGTTTCGGAAGAAGAAACCTAACCTGATTTTTAATCTTTTGGAAAGGTCATCAAGATGGTCATTAAAGGAGAGCTTATTATCTAACCAAAGGCCAAGATACTTAAATTTAGAGGTGACTTCCAATGATTCGCCTAGAGATGTGACAACAATGTTTTTAGGTATGTTAAAGGGGGCAGTAGGGGTAGTATTAAGAATGAAGATCATAGCTTTGGTTTTCTTAGTATTGAGAAGGAGTTTAGCATTAATAAGATTACATTCAAGTTGGGCAAAGTCAGCTTGAAGCATATCCCTTAATTCAGACATTGATGTGCCAGAGGCATATAGTACTGTGTCATCTGCAAAGAAATGCAGTTTGGAGTTGGTTATATGTGAGTCAAGATCATTGATGTACAGGGAGAAAAGGATAGGGCCAAGGATAGAGCCTTGCAGGACTCCCCTTGCAATTGGCTGGGAGGTTGAGAATAGGCCATCCGCTTTAATTTTCTGTGTCCTTCCTGTTAGGTAACTGGTGAACCACTGGGCGGTGGAGGAAGTGGCACCTAATTTAATGAGGCTAATAACTAGCAGATTATGGTCAATGGTATTGAACGCTTTACTGAGGTTGAGGAAGACTGCACCAGTGATCTTCTTGGAGTCCATAGCAGATTCCCAGTCGTCGGTGACTTTAGCCAATGCAGAGATAGTGCTACGATTAGTGCAAAAGCCAGATTGCACTGGGTTAAGAAGTGAATAAGTTAGCCAGCCCAGTGGCGCTGAAGGTTGAGGCACTGGATACCACGCCTCGTGCTACGTCGGTGACCCGAGTTCGGGAATGGACTCGGGTGCCAGGGGTCAGCAGGGGAAGGGTTGAGGACCAAGCACCTACATGGTAATGTCCTCCCTGGACACAGGCGTAGGGTCAGCCCAGTGAGCCAGGGACCCCCAGTGGAGACTGGGGGCACTGCAGCAAGCCGGGCAGCATGTACTGCATGGCCCACGCACTGGGGCAGTAACCATGAAAGTGGAAAAACCCAGTCCTGGGGCTAGGCGATGGCACCAGCCCCCATGCCCACAGCCGGGTCCAATCTGGCCAACCTTCAGGGTTCCTCCATCAGGGGCCTATGTCCATAGCTGGAGTATATGTGTGCAAGTGTGCCCGAAGTAGGTGGGGCAGCCCCACCCCAGAGGGGTCAAGTCGGGGGTGCCAGCTGCGGGCGGGGCAGAGGAGAGAGGAAGGTTCGGTTGGGTGGACCTCGGGCAGGGCAGTACTCAGTTGGATGCGTGAGAGAGGGTCCCAGGACCGTGACTGGATGGAAAAAGAGTTGAAAAAAAAGAAGTGAATAAGTTTCAATATGGTGTTTTAATTGAGTATAAATCAGTTTCTCAAAGACTTTAGAGAGAATGGGCAGAATTGAGATGGGCCCATAACTGTTTAGGTCGCATGGGTCCCCTGTTTTAAATAAGGGAAGGATATGGGCAGATTTCCAGCTAGAAGGAACTGTGGAAGTGGTGATAGAGAGAGATTGAATATATGTAGAATGGGGGCAGTGAGATGTGAGTAGCCTAATTTTAAGAAAAAAGGTTCAAGACCGTCATCCCCAGCACTTTTCTTGGTATCTAGGTTGATGAGCGAGTCTTCAACTTCTTTATAGTTGAGTGGGAGGAGCTGAAAGGGACAAGTCACAATTTGTGGGGTGGTAAGTGAGCTGGTTTGATAGTTGGCATGGCTTGCATACGGTGATGAGTCGAAAGCTAGGCCCACAGTGACAAAATGGGAGTTAAGTTCTTCGAGGATTTTGGTAATTATTTTCTACAACCCTACCATTACTGTGGATCTTAGTTGGAATGGAGGGAGCAGCAGGCCATCCTTCGATGGACTTAATTGTCCTCCAGATTTTTAGGGATTCGAGTTTGCCTGTTCCAAGGTGGAAACACAGTAGCTTGCTTTGGCAGTATGAATGCATATGACGCAGGCATTCCTAACTGTTCTAAAAGCCTGCCAGTCTGCTGAACTCAGTTCTCCTAGCCTGAGCTCAAATTCTGTCACGGTTTGTGAGTGCAGACTTGAGATCTGAAGTAAACCAGGGGTTTGAGGTGTTGCGCATCCTAATCTTAGTAAAGGAGGCGTGCTTGTTAGCAAGGGCATTGAGTTTGGTGTTAAGGACAGTGATAGTCTCATTGGTGGTTTTAGCAAGATAGAGATCTTGCCATCGAATCTTGCCTAAGTCAGCCAAGTAATTTGATGCATTGAACTTCTGATAGGACCGTATAGATATAAGCTTAGGCCGAAGACGAGCTTTTGCTTGCGATCTTATACAAACAGCAACCCCATGATCACTCATGTCATTATGGAAGACCACAGAGTGTGACATTTTGTGGGAATGCGTGGTTAATATAACATCAAGTAGTGAGCTATTGGCATTATTTCAAGTGTTGATCTAGTGGTTTCACTAACTAGCTGGCTAAGGTCTAATTCATCGCAGAAGGATTTCAGGCTAAGCCATTTGGGGGTAAGCTAGTCATATTGAAGTCCCCCAAGGATTATTGTTTCAGTATTGGCAGAGGTGGTGAGAGATTTAAGGATATTAAGGATATCAGTGCTACCAGTTGGGGGCCTATAACCACCAATGACCGTAATACAATCCGTGGAAGGAAGGTGGAGCTTCAGAGATACAATCTCACATTCCTTCAGTTTTGATTTTCAAGAGAATATCACTGACTGAAAACTTATATTTAGTGTAGACAGCCACTCCACCCCACCGGACCCTCTATCTGCCCTATATAGATTGTAACCCAGCAGGGAGACTTGTTGGTCGGTATTGACCTTTTTGAGCCATGACTCAGTAATAATGATCAAATCTGGATCAGTATGTGTGGGCCATGCTAGTAGCTGATCAAATTTCTTAGCCAGGCTTAATATATTGACCAGCAGAATTTTAAATGCCTGTACCCCAAAAAATACCTTGTTCTTTACCAAAGCTTTTTTTAAGACTGTGTCCTTGGTACGATAGTCTAGGAATACCATAATGATCAAATGGGGATGGGCTGTACTGTCTTCTGTTGGCACTCCCAATGATCTACAGTATGTTCTTGAATTATATTTGAGGAGTTGATCAACTGGCAGGCCCAGGATTTCTCTAAGCAGTTCTTCCATTAAAGTTATCATTTCTCCCATTTCTGTTTTCTCAGGCAGCATATGTAGGCATATATTGTTGTGTCTGTGCCTATTTTCAAGTGATTCCATCTTTTTCTCAAGTTTGGTTTCCTTACAATGAAGCACCAGCAAGGCTGAGTTATAAATATCTACTGTTTATGAGTTCTGAGTCAGACATGTCTCTATGGCACCCATCCTCTGTTCCATGATCTGAATGTCCCTTTCATTATCAGCGACCATGGATTCCAGGTGGCAAATTGTGTCCCTGATGTCTCTGAGTTGGAACTCAGCTTCTTTGAGGCAATAGCAAATTCTTCTTCTTCTTCAGTGTCACTGTTCAGAGGGGAGGAGGAGGCACGGGAAAGTGAGTGGCTGCAGCCTCACAGCTGCTCCAGTGCCAAAGATTTTAATTGTTTAGGCATACAGGATGCCAAAACTTCTTTGAGTCTCTGCCTCATAGACATTATGTCAGATAGAGAGCATTTACCAGGCTTTGAAGTCAGTTTCAGCTGGCAGATTGAGTTTGATTAGCAAGGCTAGAACAGGGCTCCTAAATCAAACAGTCATTAAGGTGGTGATGTCTCCAGAAGTCCCCTAACTGTATTTTTATATACTTCTTGTATTTTATACTGACTGTCATGTTCTTGTTTACAAAGTGCCACAAAGTCTCTAAATCATATACTTCTAGCAGATTGTGTGTCGCTATAAGCCATTCTGATTTCCTGCAGCCAATTTACACCATGTTTTATTTTTCTTTGAGACATAGTTTTGGTAGTTTATTTTCAGACAGCCTGATCATTTTTATCCAGTAATTTAATCTAATCAGATCAGTTAGTGTTTTAAAATTATCATGTCCAAGTTCTGATCATAAATATATTAAGGGAAAGGACGCCAAGGGCTGATCTATGTAGTTGCCTAGGTAATTTTCCAGATCTTCAACTTTCTCCAGTCCCCATATTTTGGCTGCGTATAGTACTTGTGGTACTAGATTAGCACTCATGATCTGGATTAGTGGTCTTCAACTGTTACTGTCATATTGGTTGATAAACATTCTTTAAACTGAAATACACATTGGCAGGTTTAATTTTTGTGTTCTGTGTATGCTTTGACCATGAACAATTGTAAGCAAAAAGAAGACCCATGTAAGCATAATTATCAACTGCATTGAAGGTCATATCACCAAACTTCAATTTTCTGTTCTTAGGCTTACTACCAAAGACAGCAAATTGGCTCTTTGTTGAATTTATTTTTAATTGAAGTCTTTCTGATGATTAATTTAAAAGATTGAGATTTTGCAGAAGACCTGACCTGCTAAGAGAGAGAGAGAGCATAATAAGGCTGTCAGCATAGGCTAATGCTGGAACAGATACTAAATCAACCTTTAAAAAATCTGTGGCAGTATTTGCTAGTTTGACCAAGATTTCATGAATTTAAATATTGAAAAGAATAGGTGCCAGAATGCAACCTGGCCTGACCTCTTTGTTAGTCTGAAATTTATCCATAGATACTCCCTAGAGCCCAGTCATACCCTTGCCCAAATATTAGAGTACAGGTTTTTAATGATGGCAGTCATAGTAGGTTCTATATCATAGGCCAATAATTTCAAAGTAAGGATTTAGATATTGAGTTAAAAGCCAATGATGAATCTATTAATGCAACAATAATTTCTGTTTTGAAAAGGTTATATACTTTTCCAGTACACATTTTAAGATAAAACAATTATCAGTTGTACATGAATTTTGTATGAATCCAGCTTGTAAGGGTGAAAGAGTTCCCCTGTGCTCTGACTGAACATTGAGCCTTTTTAGTATAATCTTGGTAAGGACATTAGCCATCACATCCAACAGGCTACAAGGCCTATACATACACGGGTCTAATTTATTGCCCTTTTTATAAATGAGCACTGTTTCTGAACCCTTCCAAGAGTCTGGAATATAATGGTCTTCGATGCATTTATTAAAATACTTAAGTTAGCATCAGCCCAGTTATTTAAGTTGTTTATACTTCCGTGGGGATTAAGTCTGGGCCTGGGCCTTATTTCTTTTAAAGGTAATTATGGCAGCCATCACTTCATCAATACAACATGGTTTCAAATTATTACTATTACAGTATGAGATATTTCATGATTATAGATCGCTGAGATGTTAATATTTTTATCAAAGAGCAATCTAGAAAAATGCTTCACCCATTTTCCAGCGGAAATATATGTATCTGAGGTATTGCTGTAATTATTTGTTCCATTAGCTACCAGAGGATAAAAGGCTTTGTCATCATTTCTAAATATATTATTAACTATATTATCCCACAGCTTGTTTTGATAAGCTCTTTTTATTTATTATGCAATATTTGTTATATTTTTTATTTATAATTAAATATAATATGTAAACTTTTCAAGCATTGATAAATTCTCTCTAAGAGGGATTTCTTTGTGTGTTTGACCAATGCTCTAATCTTAGAGTTTGTGTTTAACCT
The DNA here is from genome assembly GCA_016271365.2 of Neoceratodus forsteri. Classification (NCBI taxonomy): domain Eukaryota; kingdom Metazoa; phylum Chordata; order Ceratodontiformes; family Ceratodontidae; genus Neoceratodus; species Neoceratodus forsteri. The sequence goes on along the minus strand of CM028132.1, from coordinate 856,377,594 downwards.
ATGTTTAAGCCAGTTTTACCACTCCTTTCAACATATTATATATAACAGATTAAATATGATTAAACAAAGTGTCAAACAAGACCAACACTTCTGTAGCATTTATATCATCAGGTCCCCTTATTTTCTAGTTTTGTGAGAAGATGGGTAATCAGCAAATTAAAACCGAGTCCTATAATAGCATTCCAGCCATTTGTTTTTTGCATCTGATCACAATGTTGGCTGGTAATTAGGTTTAATTATTTTTCAGTTGTGGAAATATTTCTTGTTTAAGATCAGAGGAGAGTGATCACTTTCTCCTATTGTCCTAATAGTCATGCTCTTCCAAACAGTCTATGACCAATCCCATAATGCAAAATCAATAACTAAAGCACTACTTGGAGAGAAAAAAGTTGGTTTTACTTCTGCATCACAATTTAACCATTCATTCAGGGGGTACAAGTTACAGTAGTTTATAAATTTAATGACATTATGATCTGCAGAATTCACTTTCTTATCTGTTGAATTTCTAGTCAGCTTGTACACATCTTCAACAACACAATTTTCAGTAGTATCATCATCTAATCAATTAGATGGTCTATTCTTGCATTAAGATCTCCCCAAAGAAGTACATGGGGAATTACAGTAGTGAGCCTGTTAATCTTCAATTTCTTCCTTTGAGCTATCCCAGGCTCCCCCCCCCTGTAATATCTTAAGTTATGGGAAGGTATATAAACATTAATCAGGATCATTTGTTTCCTTTGAATAGTTACTAATCAAATCATGAAGTTTTAATTCTCATTAATAATCAATGGTGAAAGAGAAGTACCAATTTTAAAATATCAGACTAGACCACCAGATGTACCTAGCTGCAGGGGCATCTGGTTGGAGTAGCCTGTCATTTGCAAGCTTTCTACAACTTGGGATTAAAACTTTTACTTGCAGTAATCTGGACTCTGCAGTGTCTTTACATTTGAGTGCAGCCTTTGTTTCTTTAGACCACCAGATGCCTTCCCAAATTTCATGTTTTTTGTCAGGAACATGTAACAATTGAATAATTATTGATAGAAAATGTCATTGTATTTAAGAAGCCATGCCTCTTGAATAAGATGATAGGGAATTTGTTCACAAAATCAGACCCTTCAGTGTCAGCAAACTGTGTCATTACATCAGCAATATTCCATGAAAGAATTGTGTATCAGCTATTATAAGGAGATCAGGAAGGTCCTCAATATCTCTGCATTTAGGACTTCCAGCAATAGAGTTTTCCTTATCTTGTTTTAGTCATGGATATCCAGTTAAAAGAAAGTAGTTATCTATTTCTGCTTAACTTGGGCACCCTCTAACATCGCAGCATTTATTTTCTACTAAATATATTCCCCTGTCATCCATCACAGATGTTTTTGCAAGGATTTGATTTCTTACTTCTAGGTTGGCCTGTTCACTCCCTATCCCATTTACTCTCCTTTGTGCTGTCAAGACACTGGGTTGGATTTTTAAAGCCCCTGTCAGTCCCACAGCTGCAGGAAAAAAATGGCAGAGCCACAGTTTTTCCAGCAGCCATGGTATTTTCAGTTACATCCAGCTCCATGATTTACAGCAGCTTGTGGTCATTGTTTCAGTGCAGCTGCAGGAAAATGCTATGTCTGGTGGGACCAGGCGTGATATCTCCCCCAGATCTGCCAGCTGAAAATGCAAGTCATATGTGGAGATTTCATCCCACAGCAGTGGCTGCAGATCAGGACTTCGTCCAAGGTGGACAGAACATTCAGCCCCTATCTCTTCCAAGATAAATATGCAAAATATTTCTGTATAGAATAATGCATGAGATTGTGTGCTTAATGAGAATTTTACACACATCCGAGGTGTTGAGTGCTACATAAACCCCAAGAGCAAAGTTCATTTATTTAAGCATCCAACACTGAGTATGTGTGTAAAATTTGAGTTTTACACACAACCCCATGTTTTATTTTATGTAATTGCTGCATATCATTTTTTCACCACAGCAGTTATGTAAAATAACAAGACATCTCTGTGCAGCCATGGTCTGATCAGGTTTCAGTGGGGTCTGTGTTCAACTGTGCCTGCTGAAAGAAACGTTTAGTTTATCTTTTTTTTTCCATTTTTTTAAATAGCCAAGTTTCAGCATTTTTAGCCCAGTGATTTTTTTTCTTCAATGGACTTACCACCAAGTCCAAGTGGCAGTGTAGTGTTGAATAGTAAGCCATGGTGTCTGGCAGTGAGACAGAACAGCAGCGGCTGGCACATGTGCAGAGCAAAGAAACCTGGCATGTGCTTGCCATTATAAACACTCCTTTATAACAGCAAATTACAAACCGAGTTTTCCGTAGAGAAAAAATGAGAGCCAGTTATTGTAAGAAAATGACATATGTAACCAATTAGTCTCTTGTCATTTTCCCTGGAGAGACAATCTAAGCCAAAAATATTAAGCATTACTTGCTTTAACCAGGCTAGTGCCATATCATTTATTATCTCTCTTTGATTAACATCAAAGTCAAAATGTCTTGATTTCTCAAATTTATGTCCCCTAGTCCAATGATAGTTGGCAAGTCTCAGAGCTGCACAGGTTATTTTGACACATTCAGTTCCAAGTTAATTTTTCTTCCATTTTTTCCCTAATGATATCCCTTTTTTTCCACCATCACATCCATTTCTGTTTTACAGCTGTAGCTCCCTCCTTGGGAGGGGGGCCTACCTGGATATTACTGTACTGCCCCCAAACTTTCCTTCAATATTCCATGCCTGCTCCAGCCCGAGACTGCCAGCCACACAGACTTCCTACATAGGAAGGGGAGCACAAAGTACAAGCCAACTCCACACCACTACTGAGATAAAGGTCTCTAGTGTGCCTACAGAACTATAGAGCCAGTTTGAATAAATATCAGGGCAGTGGAAAATAGCTAAAATTATAGTGAAAGTCCTGAGTTTCTGAAGCTACAATAACCATCTTGTTGACCTCTGACCTTGCTTCTAGCCAATCAGAGGTCAGGGATCTGGGCAGTTGAACACCAGAGATGATTGTGGGGAATTATGTCATAAGGATCCTCTCAAATGGACCGGTGGATTTCGTGGTCCAATCAGAGGGCAGGGCTGGGGAAAAGGACTGATAGCCCTGTTAGCCTAGTTAGGCACTGAATGGAGGAAAAGAGATTGACAGGCTATGGAGTGGCAAAGGGCAGTTTGGGAGAGATTGAGAATGGTGCAGACCTGCTGCTAGTTAGAGAGATTGAGAGGCCTAGCCGGGCCAATAAATCTTGCAAGCCCTCCCCAGGATTTACTTCTGTTGCTGCCTGTAAACTTTTCTATAGGTTCACCAAGTAAGAGTCTGTTCCAGACAGCCTTGTGTGGAAGAAATAGCAGAAAATGTGAGCTAGAGGGGCATTTTGTTGCATCCAATGATTCCAAGGCGGTTGGTGTGGATAGAGATACCTGCACTCCTTCCTAGCCTGCTTTGGAGCTAGGTAAAGATCCAGCTATCTTGTACCTAGTGGGGTCAATTGGGGAACAGGGAGTCATGGGTGCATGCCTGAGTATAGGTGTACTTTCCAACCACTGGGGAGTCAGACTGTGGGGTCATTCCTGGGGTCTGGGCTCCTTGGAAACTGGGAAGTAGCTGCGTAGTGTGCCTGCTTCATGTTGGTGAGCCAGAAAGACTGTTTCCTGAGAGGTGGAGGCATGAGGACTGTTACCATGGAAGTGTGGACCAGAAGGACTTAGCTGTTGTCACCTGCTGGAAAGAATCCAGGGCTTCTGGGCTGCTATCCTGCTGCAGTGTGTTGCTCCCTGCATCTTCTGAATGGCTATTCTGCTCCAGTGTGTAGCTGCTTATGTCTTCTGAATTGTTCTCCTGCCCCAGAATGTTGGTCCCAATGCCGGATGTTCTTCATAATCCATGTGTCATATGAGTGCCAGCATGGCTGGCTGAGTTCTTTTCAATAATCCAGTTGGATTACAATTATTGCCTTTGGATGGTTGATGGCTCCACTTTGATTTCAAGTTCTAGAAGTTGTGCTAGCACACTATGGCCTGTTGGGGTATTTAATTGCAAGCTTCCTAAATTTTCACCAAGAGCACCACTGCAAGATCCCCGGCAACTCTGCAATCGGGCCTGCAAAGGGACTGCATTATAACACCTGGATACCCAGAGTCTAATGTTTAATATTGTACCTGTACTTATAGTTTATTATTGACACCGGATAAAAGTTACCACACCCTGTGTAAAATAGCCACCTTCTGTGCCCCTTGCTTAGGTGGGTGTGTATATGCTGTGTGGGGTTTGGAGGGTGATAGTGCCCCAAAGCACAGTGGGGTTTGAGGGGAAATGCCTGATGGTGGTTGTGTACACAGCAACTTGCTATTGTCTAACCCCTGCTCTCTCTCCACAGTCTCTGGGCCTGTGTGCCAAACTAAAACACAGTTTCATTTGTTGACTTTTATCACTGTGTGAGTATTCAATTTCTATATCCTGACTGAATTATTGTTTGGCAATGGTAACAGCTGTTGGCAGTCCCCAGGGGTGATCTTGTCTGGTGTAGGGAGGTGGGTAGGCACTGCATCTCAAAGGACGGTACCACACACAACATCTGGCCCACTCATTCTCTCTGGGTGGAGGCACCATGTTATTTACTAATTTGGGACAAACTCCCCTACTACAGGAGAACAAATGAACCCAACCCCCTAACCAGGTGTGCCACATTACAGTCACCAGGCAGGGGTGTGAACCCGCTCACCGCACCGACCAAGGGGGTCACAAGAATGTAATAATTTCTTGCAGTAGCAATTCATCTGTTTCCTGGTCCTTCCTATTCAGGCCATACTTCCTTTTTCTTCTTTTTTTTTTTTTTGTCTTCTTTTTATTCTTCTGATTAGTCTCGTTGACATTCTCTGTAAATAATATAAAACTAAAATCTGGGCTCACTCTTAGTTTCTCGGATTCCGCTTCCTCCATTACTATGGATGATGATTCTTTTGGTCAGTGATTGTTGTTGATTAATTATATTGTCCATTGTAGTGCCATTAATGGCTAGGTATTCTCTGACAGTATCTAGATAATTACACATAATAAATAACTGCTCTACCAGCATTAAATGTGTTGTGTTTTGGCTATTCATAATGTTGATTGTGGCTGCACTAAGGTAGCAAAGAAAGTAGGTAAGTGGTTGATTCAGTGTACCATAAACATAAATGGAGACTTTCAAACTTCTTCAACAACAGGTTCTGAGGAGGAAGAACCCATTGACCCAAGGACGAGCATTCCCCCTTCCTTTGATATGATCTGTCAATTTCTTTGAGACCAGTAAATGTATTATGCAATTCTGGCTAATCTAGCTTTCTGAGTCAACTCCTCAGTGTAAACTGGAGGAGGGACTGGTAAATCTATAAAAATTTTAATTAGATGGGGCTTTGTCTATTAAAGAATTGACTAACGAATTAACTAAATAATTAGTGTCATTTGTAGGCAATGCAGGAGACTTCTCAAAAGAAGCAGGCAAATTACATATGTCAATGATTTGAGGTGGTTTCTCTATTCCTAATTCACCTTTCTGCACCAAGTTTATATCGCACGGGGTAGATGTCATCAAACTATATTCAGAAATTGTTTTAGTCATCAACTTCTTGCTGTTCAGGTTTTTCTCCCAATTCCTGAGCAGGTCCCCATTTTTATTTTTCCCTAGGTGTGAGATAATTTTTGGCTGTTTTAACTTTTCATCCTCTTTTTGTTTGATTATTTCTCCCTTGTTGGTTACTATTATTTTTTTCTTTAGTTTTCCAGGGAAGGGGGAGAAGTATCACCCTTAAGTTCCTTTTGCTTTCTGGTTTGCACCATGCTTAACTGATTAAATGCATAATGCATTTTTGCAATATACTCATGGTAGTCTCCTCTGTGCTTGTACGTACTTTCTCTGCTCAGTGTGACACTGTTACTCTTGACACATTTGTGTCTCATTGTTATTCTTCCACACTTTGTAATATGGCCTTTGCTACTTTACATAATTTCAAGTGACGTTTTATAAACTTGCAGGTCGTGCCTGAATCTAGTGCACCTATGTGGTTAAAAGAAACCAAATAAATAAATTAGCAAAATATAAATACAGCAAAAAGCAAAATGAACCACATAAAAATTCAGTTATATAAACAAAATCATACATAGTCCTTCTGGTAATTTGACAGACTTTAACATTTTATATTAACTCATGATAGCTCTAAAAGAGTCACTCAGACTTATCTGAAGATGAGCTTGCAGTGTTGAGGCATTTTTTTCCTTTGCTCAACTCATCTGGATATACCGGAGTGTAGGGCTCCAATGCTGTCCAGCAAGTTGCAGGAATAGTTCTGTAAGAAGCCATCTTTTAATAATAAGGTATTTCTGCTCTGTCCATACTTGAGGCCATAAATAAGCTCCCTAAGAGTAAGAAAGTTCAAAAGGTGCAATAACCAATAATTTTCGGAGGAGAGGTATGGCCCAGAGTCACAGAGCTAAACAAACTGTGCAAGGTAAAATTCCATTTTAAGATAAAAATAAATGCTCCTCTTATACATGCATGATGTTATGATCATTGAATGCTACCAAGCTGATGTAAGTTTAATTGATCTTGTGACTTTAAGGCTTTGAAACAGGCTGCCTCTATGTCCTTTAAAAAAGCACAAATAGTGGCATTTTTTCAGTATAACTAAGACAAAACTGTCTAAATTATTAAGAAAAAACTAGGTATCTGCATCAATAGCATAAAAAGGTGACATACAATGATGCTACAGTATATGTAATAAACTTTAGTTAAAAGTTGCTCTGTCCTCTCAGACTACTCTCTGAGCTCTCCGTGTTTCAGCTGGACTGCCAACTGGAGGAAGCAAGCATCTTTTTATCGGCAGGAGAGTGATGCATCAGAAAGCCCCACAAACATCATTCCCTAATTGATTTGCTCTAATCACGTGATCATGTGTGGTGTGAAAATCAAATATTTTATAATATTTTAAACTAAAAAGCCATGTGGTGAGGTGGTGAGGTTGGCTAGCTCTGGCACAGCAGGTACTAGGTTTGGGGCTGGGGACCAGGAGACAATATTTTGCCATTGCCTCCAGCTGTCTTTATTTTTTTGTGCCAACCCAGAGTGTTGCCCACTCCCCGACATGTATCCCCTGGAGTTAGGAATCTATAGTCAGGGGGGTGCAGGGGGACACAGCACAGCCCCCCCCCACAAAAAAATACTTAGTGTTGTTGCCGGATGTTGGGTCGCCCCGGGCATGTGTATTTTGCCAATGTGCTTTTTTGGCGATATACACTCACCATAATAGCAATCTCTATTTTGTGATCACTATTATGACATGGAACCCTCTTCATTTGTTAGGAAAGTTTTCCTGATTGGCTCCCAGGAACTGAAGAAGGCCGTGCTGAAACTCAGTTCCCACCTGAGGGAACCAACCACTTTTACTGCTCTAAATGTAAGCTTTTTTACACTAAATTGTGGTCCCAGAGTAGCTAGCAGGTGTTTTGGAATCAAGAGGCAGGATAAGGACAGACAGGTCCTTTTTCTGTATTTAACATTTTATATTTGTAAAAGTATGTATTTTTGTATTATTTATACAATTTACATATCTCTTAAAGAGCAGACGATACCTCCAGGAAAACTTTGCAAAACATACTAGTCAGACACAATTCAGCTGAAATTTCACATTAGTTCTGTATTTCTTTCCCTACTATGTATTATAGAGGTCATAGAGAGTCCATCAGTTCACAGAAAGTCCATCTGTTCCTGTTGCTTACTGATTGAATGATTGATTGATTATATTTTGTTTTTGTTGACTGAGAAAGGAGAGCTAGGAAATTATGCCCTTTTTCAGCCTTATCCTGGGAAAGTGGGGGGGGGGGGATAAAACCGTATGTGGAAAACTGTTGCTTGGTAATTGAAGAATATCAAACAGTTGTTCAAGACCTGCTTACTGTTTTAATTTCATCCCAGTGTTTTTGCCCCTCCACCACACCTGAGTATGAACCCTTCCTCACCCTGAGTATGAAATTGACTAGCGTCTGTACATTTACTTTCGCTCCATCTCCTAAACCATGTCTAACTCTTTAAAAATAAATGTTAGTTTATCTTGCTGCCCAGTGCAGGTTATTTCTAATTCCATGTAATAACTACTGACTACATGACTGTAAAGCCCAAGCCTTTCCACAGACCTAAGGATTACCCCAGTGGCAGATCCAGATTTTTTAAAGGGTGTAGCAGTTTTCTCAAGGTGGTAGTACTTTTCTGGTGGCCCACTCTAGCACAACACCCCGACAGTGAAACCCCAAAACAGACCATTACAGCAACACTGTCTTTTGGGATGGCACAATACCAGTGTCAGTATTGTGCCAGCGCAGTGCAGGACGTCGGGGACTTTTGTGTCGAGCACAAGTGGTGCTTCTGTACATTCCCCAGAAAACTGTAACATGTTCCCTTTCAAAACTCATATTGTATTAAAATGTCTACTGTTTGTTGCCCTATGGGAGGTTATGGGTGTTACTTCGCTATATACAGCTGAAACTGCTACTGGGAGTTCCCCTTGGTTTTGACATTGATAATTGTGGAGACTCAGTGACACACTTTTGGTCACCTTGAAAATTCATCTACAGCCACAAGAAGTATGCCTTTCTCTTTTACAGCAAAGTCCAAATCTACTGTCTTCCATGATCTATTACTAGCCATTTCCGTGAGCATAGCAGTGATAAATCAGGTCTGTATGCTAAAATGAAATCTAAAGCTAGTACAATGCTCTCATTTCATATATTTACTATACAATAAATAATGCTTAAATGCAACAGTGAAGCATCGACATCTTGCAGAAGTCAGTGAGGAAAACTGAGGTTTTTAATTCAATAGTGGTTTTGAATAAGCTAATGTTGCAGTATTTGCAATTCAGTGGCTTGTTTTGCTTTTTATTTTTAAATCTCCAGTGATACGATGTATATTTAGGACTTATCATATCCCCAGTAGAATTTAATTTGGTCCATGCTATGTTTAGACAGATTTATCTTTCTGTTCAGGAATTGCTTCCATTTATACAAAATCTAATATTAACATGCAAACTCATAGTATACATTAGGTGCAGAGCATTGCCTCAGGATATCTAATATGACATTTTATGAGATACTCATCAGCTAACTCTACTGTTTCTGCAGTACCACCCAGAATAAGGTACATTGGTAGCTTCATTATTTAGTGTCATATTTATATCATCTGTCTGGAAGAACTTTGCAAATATTGATCTCTGGTAGTTTTCTTAGGCTTAATTCAGAAAAAAATCACATTTATAATTTGAATCATGCAGCACTGTCTAGATAGTCTGATTTACTCTGGTTTCCAATTCAGTTTCTGTTACAAGCAGATAGTGCTTGACCTGTCAGCTTCATGCTCAATAACAGACAGGGGAGTTTTACAATAGTGGACAGCCATCTGAAATAGCCATGCTTCAACCTCAGCACACTCAGCAGGAGGAGTCCCCTTGTGAGTGTGGCAGAATGCAAATCACCATTTCAGAGATTAGTGAGCCACTAAAATCCCAGTATACACCCACAAACATAGCACACCACAACACTGTGACTTGCCCAGTGCATGTTGCCATACACAGTTGGGCGAACCATGTTTCAGATGTTGGGAAGAGACCCTGTTATGTATGAAGAAAAGCATAGTACAGACTGTTCTCAAAAACATAATTTTATTTATTAATGTATTCATTTGTTTATTTATTGAAAATTTTAGAGAACACCTTTGAGCACAAGTGCTCTTTTACAATCATTTCATGTCAATACAGAGATTACAAAGCAACGTAACAGATACAGTACGTGAGTTCCAGTGGAATGAAGTCAAGCAAGTACAAATATAGTCAAAACAAATATAAATGAATACACTGGATCATTTGCATGCAATTTTTCAATAAGGCACAGAGACGGAATCAGTGTAGAACACGCATCATAATGGTACATGGCCTCAGAGCCAGAGTCTGACACACTTCAAACAGTATACCTGGAGGGACTTTAGTTACAGTGATTAGCAGTTACAGTTGCACTGAGCTGTTAGGGTTGCCCATAGTGCTCTCTTAAACTGATTAAACTTATGTAGACTGAGCAAGGTATCAGGCAGCTCATTTAACCAGCCAGTGACCTTAACTGCAAATGAACATTTGCTAAGCTGAGTATCTTGAAAAGGCAGTTCTGAGCCAATCTCCTGGTGTTGTAGAGATTAGAGACAGGGCAGAAGAAGAGAGTTAGCACCAGGAAGTTAGGCCCAGTTGTACCTTCTTGGCTAGCAGACATGTCTGAAACTTAATTCTGCTAGGTTGGGGTAACCAATTTGTTTGGGTATACAGGACGCACCTATGGGTGTGCTTGTCAGCCCCAAACAGAGTGGCAGCCTTACCACAGATCAGATTTATTCTGCTGAGAATTGAGTCACAGGCAGTTGCATAGACAGAGAGGCCACAGTCAACTAGTGACAGTACTGAGCTTACCACTATAAGATGTCTACCATTAGCAGAGAGGTTTACCCAGTTACGGTACATGGCTCCCAGTCGACTGTTTACCATGGATGCAAGGTGGTCAACATGGGAAGCAAAAGATAAGGTATTGTGCAGGATCACCCTGAGGTATTGAAAGGTTTCCACCTGTTCAAGTATATGTCCCAGGTCATTGCTGATGATGGGGGAAGGGTACCTTTTTTCATTTGTGGGCTTGTGAAGAGCATTGTCCTAGCTTTTTTGTAATTTAGAATCAGTTTGCTTCAAGAGCCTCAAAATTGTCCTGAAGGACAGAGGTAAGCCTACCAATGTTAGGTTTCTTGGAATAGATAACAGCATTGTCTGCATTAGAGAAGTACATTTGTAGACTGACAGGCATTAGGCAGGTGGTATATGAATAACACAAATGGCAGAGGGCTCAGCATGGAGCCCTGGGGAACACCAATGAATATGCTGCTAATATCTGACAAGGAGCCATCTATCTTAACACACTGAATGCAATTAGAGAGATAACTCTGGAACCAGGTGACTGTGTCCTGTGACAGGCCTGGGCCATGGAGTTTGTAGAGAAGCAGCTTATGACTGACCAAGTCAAAGACTTCTGACAGGTTGATATAGAGGGTGCCAGCCTTGTCTCCATTGTGTCACAGGTTTCATAGGTTGGGATACAAGTCTATAGCTTTCACCAACAGGACTTGCCATTTTTCAATGGAAGGGGTTTCTACTGAGGTGTATATCCAATTTCTTTTTAAAGACAGTGATTGTGTTACTTTCTACTATTTTCTTTGGTAGTCCATTCCAATGGACAACAACCCTTTGATTTTTCCAGGCCCCTCTCTTATTTGTCTTGTAGTTTTCTCCTTTAAGCTGATAACTACAGTATGTGATCTAGTACTCTCATTGGAGACCTTTACATCTAACCCTAGACATTCCCATAAATCCTTGTTTTTAAACGCCGCATACAAAAGGCATACACAAACAGGTCACCCTAAGTCTATGGTATTCTAACGTGTACAATCAAAGTTACCAAAGTCTTTCCTCATAGGTAAGGTGTTTTAATTTGGTTACTCTTTTTTGTGGCTCTTCTTTGGACTTGCTCAAGGGCCTCAAGGATGAAACTGGAATACCCAATTAGTTCTGCATTGTTGCTATGTTTTTTCCTAAATCCATGCTGTTGGGGACACTGTATTTCATATTGCTCAAGATCTGAAACAAGTTGCTTTATTATAGTGGTGCAATAGCATCACTATAGTTAGGGTTGAGCAGACTGTTTAATGTTAAACCCCTACATTTGCACTTTAATAGCTTTGCCACCATTCAGTGGATTTGTGGTCTCTTGACTTGTCAAGTTTCATTCTGGTTGGATGTGCAGACTCTGAGATTTGGATTGTGAAAAAAGTGAAAATATCTGGCGCACTTTTTTTTTTTTTTTTGTCATCACCTAACAACCAGACGGTTTGGAATTTCGCTCTAAAACTTTCAGGGTAGAAAGGGCTTGGGCCAGAGTGGTGCCTTTCGCTGGTTTGATGAAAATAATATTAATCCATTTCAAAGTTAGTGTTTTTTCACATTATTATTCTTTTTTGGTATGAAGGAATCCTTTTTCATATAAATGACACCGCCTTACAAAAAAAGATCCCTTCATATGAAGAAAGAATTTGGACTTATTTTTTTTTTCACTTTCTTTTTCTTATGAAGCAATTTTTTTTCGTATGAATGACACAACCTCATGAAAAAAGATCTTGTCATACAAAAAATAATTTTGATTTAGTTTGTTTTGCATTCTTTTTTTGTATGAAGCAATCTTTTTTTGTATGAATTACATAATCTCATGAAAAAAAGATCCCTTCATATGAAAAAGTTAGTTTTTTTTCCTCACATTTCAACTTTGGCAAGCCATAACTTCATTGATATTTAGAGTTATGGGACAACCTATATATCAAAATAAAGATCTTAATGAGTACTTCAACACTAATACATAACACCCCCAAAACAAATTTAGGGTCCATATAAAAAAGCATAATGAATACAAAATTACAATTCCCATGGGATAACATTGCGACTTTAACAAGCTGTAACTCTGTCAGTCTTTGGAGCTAATAAACAATGTATATATTAATAGAAAGGTCTTAATTACTACGTCACTAAGCTCCTAAAAAATAAGAACTGAAAATGGCCCATCCTTACAAAAAGAATTATAAGGAAGCACATAAATTGCTTTTCTGGTGGAACAGAAGTGCACACTTCCACACCCGCATACACATGTAGATAAGTGGAGCTGCAGAAGTGCTGGGCCTAGACGGCCCTGCACTTCCATGATCACATGGATGTTTTTACACAGGTCCCAAAGTGACCAGCATGAATGATGATATGATTCTATTATCTCAGAAAGTAAGGAAATTAATTGCAAAAAAACTTCATTAACACACCAGTTAGGGTTAAAATGACAAAACTAGGGACATGTGGTGTTAGGTTTCCAACATAAAATCCATGTGCACTCTGTACCACAGTCTCACAACCAACCTCTGTGACTGAACAGGGGCTATAGCTGCATATTACAGTCATGCAGGAAAATGTAATATTTGTTTATACATGGCTACTAGATGTAACTATAGTATGGGCAAGTGTATTCATTTTTATCATACCAATGATTTCTCACAGCTTGACCAGCAGCTCATTTTGGAAAATTGTTGGAATTACTTTCTAAAACCCCACAGTGCACAGCAATTTTCCACAGTTCACATTTTGTGGTTGCAAAAGGTTTGAATTCCAAATCTAGTATGTAATTAGATCATTCAGTAAGCAGAACATGCGTAACCTTTTTTAATACATGGGGCTCAGTTTTCAAAGGTGTGAGGCAGGGCTTGCATCAAGCCCTATGTCAAAGCCTTTTTTTGGTGCAACTTCATCAAAACCCTTTGCTGCAACTGCACCCAATTTTCTATTGTCGGGCACAGTTGCAACAGTTTCCTTAGCTTATGTCAGCTTGCCCCAAAGATTTGGGCAGGCTGCATAAAAAGGGTTCCCCAAAAGGCACAAGTTAGACCAGGGTAAACTGGTCTGACTTGTGGCATTTGGTGCTCAGGATTAAAAATCCCAATCACTAGCTGGGAGAATGCTGCAAGGCCCGTGCACCAAATGATCGGCACACTAGGGGCTTGCAGCATTCTCAGGGCTTTGACAATTGAGCCCATGATCTTTCTGAGTTTCACAAACTATGTCAGCCACAATTATTATAGGTAACTTGTCCAAAAATGAAACTGAAAATTTAAAAACACCAGTCATTCTCAATCTCCAATGTCAGTCTGGATAATGTGTGTGCATTACCATGCCAGTTTAAAGTTGTGTATTGAATACCATACAGTATGCAACCATAATCAGTGATCATATCTAGCTATTGCTTTTGAAGATAGCCTTGTCTTGGGGTACAAGATTACCATAAGTTGGGACTTGTGGTCTGTGATCAGGGTGAATTTTCTACAAAGTATTCATGAAATTACCTAACTACAAATATTATTATTCCTAAAGCTTACTTTGTTTTTTGTAACATATCACCTTGCTGCCTGTATTTTTTTCTTAACAGCTTCTACCTTTGCATGGTGGCCCCCTATCCCTTCCCAGGTACCCTTGGCCTTTGTGAGCCAAGTGGAAAGGTGCATACTTCCTGTGGAGGATAACTTCATGGGGTCACTAATGTTTTGCTCTACAGAGAGTCTCCCACTAGACCTCCCCCTGATTAAACAAGGAGCTCAGGTGGTTGAAGACCAAATGTGGATGTTTGAGTGTTCTTGGAGGAAATTGAGGTCACTTTAGGATAGACTAACCCTGTGGGTTCATTATAAAGAGTATCGGGGGCAATCACCCTGAAAAAGGCAGTTTCTATTATGGCAATTGCTGCAGGGAGGAACAGACCTGCTCAGCTCTTCTGTGCTGTAAATGGACTATTGCATCCAGTCTGCCTTGCTAGGGTATCCTCTATTCAATCAGCAGGCCCCCCAAGTAGGCTGTCATGACTCAGCACCATCCAATCATTGTCTAGCTATGGCCTGTTGGTCTGGTGTAGGTTTCAGCCAATGCCTATGGAAAGATGTTCTCTGATTTATCTTAAGGCTACATCCCACTTTCTATATGCTGGATCTGGGACCTACCTGACTGTTTGTAAACTGCTGGGAGTCCCTTAGGTGCAACAATTGCAAAGATAGGAAGGTGTTCCTAGAGGGAGGGTATTTGGTACATGGCACCGGAAAGGGCAATGGTGAAGTCCCCTCTTAAAAAGCCATCTTTGGACCCTGACATCTTGTCCAACTACAGGCCTGACTCGAACCTTCCCTTTTTAAGGAAGGTGGTCAAGAAGGCAGTGGCAAGGCAGCTGGAAATTCATATGGAGAACTTTTCTATCTATGATACTTTCCAGTCAGGGTACGGGGGCATTGCAGCATGGAGACAGCACTGTCAGGGTGCAAAATGGGCTGGCAATATAGCCTAGAGGTTAGAGGAACGAGGTGTGAACAAGCTTGATACATCCAGCAGACCAGACCTGAGTTTGATTCTCACAACCTCCACTTGCATACTGTGTGACTGAGCAAGTCACTTAACCGCTCAATGCTCCCAGGTCACTGAAAACAGGCACTTGTGCCTAGTGGGCCTTAACCGGTTACCAAAGACTAAAATAAAAAATAAATAAATAAATAAATAATGTTCCCCTCCTGGCTAGAGATAGGGGTGAATGTTTAATTCTTGTACTTTATCCCACATCAGCCCTTGGCATCGTAGACTATGGGACTTCAAAGAGCAACTCGCTGCTACAATAAAAAGCTTAAAACCACTAGATTTACATCTATTATCTTTCAATTTTATAGTTTTCTAGCTATTTATTTTCTTAACTTTTCTTTGTTGTTGGTCATCTAAATGTTGTAAATAAGGCAGAACTTATTTCACAGAGTCTTTAAAAAGTATTTGATTTTCCCCTGCAAACCATACAATTGCTGTTTCTGTCATCACAGTCTGTTGTCATGGTGAGCTCTACAATGTCATAAACAAAGGTACTGGGAGGTTAACATGGGAGAGGCAAATGTTTTAATGCAGATTTTTTTAGACAGACTACCAAGATGTGTTGTAAACCCAGGAAAAGACCTTTAAAAATGAAAAAAATGCATTCTTCAGAAAATTGTAATAGCTGAAATATCTTATTTATAAAAGTACATACTGAAGTGCAGAGTTGCTCTTTAACAATTCATCTGAGGAACTCGGGAGGACTTAGGGGCACTGTCTTGCAGTGGTTTGAATTCTTCGTTACCAGTACTGTATAAAAGATAGCTGGGCACTTGAGGTTAGATCAGGGTCTGTATAAGTGAAAAACCACTGGAGGCTGAAATGCAAACCAATGTGTTTATTTGCATCATGGTATACAGACATTTGACATAAGGTAAAGTGAGGAAACTGAACCACAAGATGCCCTGGGTTTTCAAGGGTTCTCATCCGTGTTCACTTGTACAGACCTCTGATCTAATGTCAAGTGCCCGGCTCTCGTTTGTACAGTCTTCAATAGCTTGAGGAGTCAGCAGCTCCCGCCCAGCATCGGACTCCTTACACCACTTGTGCACACTACTTTCTGGATTGCTTCTTTACCCATAGTTTGCAACAAGTTTCATTGGGAAATTTTTCTTCACTTCCAGCAGCCCTGGACTATGGGGTCCCTCAAGGTTCGATTGTGTTGCCCATTTTGCTTGCAGTGTATATTCTGCAGATGGGTGAGGTAATTTGTTCATATAGTCTGAAATTTCATTGCTGTGCTGATAATACTTAGCTACATCTGTCATTTGCCCCTGGAGAGGGAAATGTTGTCAATGTGCTGAACAGATGCTTAGCTGATATTAATGACTGGGTGACAAGTTGGCTTAGGCTGAATCCAGACAAGAGGGAAGTGTTTCTGGAGGGGAGTTATCAGGGTTACAACTTGATACCACCCCTCTCATTCCCAGAGGTAGGGTAAAAAAATCTAGGCATCATCATGAATCAAACCCGGACACTGGAATGTCAGGTGTCAGCTCTGGTCTGTGGTGACTTTTTCCACCTAAGGAATATCATCCAGATAAAATTGCTATCTAAATTCTGAGGACTTGAAGACACTAGTGGTTGCATTCATGATGCCAAGATCAAATTACTGCAATGCTCTATACCTTAGGTTATCTGCAGGTTTGATACCTGTAGCTAATGCAGAATGATGCAACTATGCTGACTACCAGAGTTTCCCACTCCTAGCATATTTCTCCTCTGCTGTGGATGTTGCACTGACTGCCACTGAGGTGAAGTGTCCAGGATTTGTGCGAAATCCTCTCCCACCCAGGGACCACCAGGGTCACTGCCCTTGACTCAGAGGTTGCCAAGAAAGAGGAGAGGTTGGACCATAGTGCGCTCAGGGAGGGTGAGGGTGGTGGAACCCTCCAGTTGTACCTCTCCACAATTTCTATGCTGTTCTGGAAAAGTGTGGTTCTTCTATGGAGGCACCCAAAGTGGAGACAAAGGAGATGCTGGGAACCTCCACAAAGGAGACCCACAGGAGGGTGGCATGGGACCCCACAGGGGAAGGAAACAACTCCTGGTGGGGGACTCCATTGTCAGGAAGGTAGAACTGGGGGAGGAAGGGGAGAGGGAGGTGAGGTGCCTGCCTGGCGTCATGGCTTGGAGGGACAGGGAGCGAATCCTCAGGATCGCAGGAGCAGCTGCACAGGGGAGGGAGCTGGATGTCATTGTCCACCTAGGGATACATGACCTGGCTAAGAAAGGGATCAAAGCAGTGCAAGAAGTGTTTGTGGAGATGGGGAGGGGCCTTAGACAAATAGCATGCATGGTAACCTTCTCGGAGGTGCTGCCTGTCTATGGCACGGGTGAGGCTAGGGTGCTCAACACCATGGGATTTTCAATCAGTGGTTGTAAAACTGGTGCAAAGCTCAGGGATTTGGCTTCATTGGGGATTGGGGTCCACCTGGAGGGATGCAGGCCTATACTGGTGTGTTGGTCTGTAACTGTCTAGGAGGGGAACCAGGATCCTAGGTGATAGGTTTAAATGCTTCATTGGCAAGCATTTAAACTAGCCAAGGGGGGAGGTACTGGAGAGGAGCAGGGAAATCCTAGCCCCCCAAAAACATCAGGGTACTAAGTGAGGTAGACACCAGCATAGAGATGTAGATAGGGAGAAGCACAGGGGTAAATGGAGAAAGTAACAAATGCAATAAGGACAGGGATGGGGGAAAAAAGGGGTAAGGCCATCAAGAAATGGAGGGTAATAAGTACCAACACTCATAGTCTGGGCAACAAGCTCCCTGAACTGGTGACCTTGATGGAAGAGGGATGCCTGGATATCATAGCAGTCACAGAAACATGGTACACAGAGAACCATGACTGGGATGTTAACATACCAGGGTACACAACCTACAGGAGAGACAGGGAGGGAAGAAGAGGGGGCAGAGTAACTCTCTATGTAAGAGAAGGGATAAAAACAACTGAACAAAAGAGTAAACAGGGAGGAGAGAAGAGAAAACACTGTGGGTCACCTTAGAGACTGGAAATGGCACCACAATCTGCACAGGGGTTGTATACAGGCCCCTATGTCAGGGGGAAGGAATGGGAAGGATATGATAGAAGACATACTTAGGATGACAGAGAAAGGGGAGATACTGTTGATGGGAGACCTTAATATGCCAGATGTTAACTGGAGCATCTTTGCTGCAGCCACATCCAAAAGCAGGGCCATTCTCGATGCCCTTCAGGAGACACGCCTCAGACAGCTAGTTTTGGAACCTACTCATGAGGGAGCAATCTTAGACCTCCTACTGTCAAATGGGGATAGTGAGAGGATCTCATATCTAGAAGTGGGTAGCCATTTAGGAAGAAGTGTCCACCAAACAGTGTGGTTCACGATAAACTCAGCTACAGAGTCAAGCCATACAAAAGTGAGGGTTCTGAACTTCAGGAGGGCTGACTTTGGCAAGATGGGAGAGTGCCTTAGAAAAGCACTAGCAAACAGGCTAAAAGGAGGGGTGGAGCAACAATGGGAAAATATCAAAACTGCCATCACAGAGGCAACAAGCCTTTGTGTGAAGCAAATAAACAAATCAAAACAAAAGAAGAAGCCACTATGGTTCTCAAAAGAGGTGGTGGTGAAGGTTAGGGAGAAAAAGATAGCATTTAGGAAGTATAAAAAAACACAGAAGGAGCAGGACAGAGAACTGTACCAGTCAAGGCAGAACGAAGCAGGGAGGGTAGTCAGAATAGCAAAGGCCCAAACTGAGGAAATGATAGCCAACTCAGTTAAGAAGGGGGATAAAACCTTTTATAGGTATATCAGGGAGTGTAGAAAGACAAAGGGAGGGATAGTGAGGCTGAATAGAATGGACAGTGGGTGGGCAGAGGGGGACAGTGAAAAAGCAGGGATACTGAATGAATACTTCTGTTCAGTATTCACAAAAGAGGAGGTGGGGGAGGTGCCTAATCCAATTAACAGAAGCACTCTGGAGAGGGAGGTCGATCCCAGTCCTTTCACAGAAGAAAGGGTTCTGAAAGAACTCCTAAAACTGAAGGTGGACAAAGCAATGGGGCAGATGGAATTCACCCCAGAATTCTAAAAGAATTAAGCGGAGAACTAGTGACACTACTGACTATCCTTTTTTAACAAATCATGGGAGGATGGTGTGGTACCTGAGGACTGGAGGAAGGCAGATGTGATTCCCCTTCACAAAAGTGGGACCAAGACAGAGGCAGGAAACTACAGACCTGTCAGTTTGACCTCTGTGGTAGGGAAAGTGGTGGAATCACTTCTGAAGGAAAGAATTGTTGAGTACCTAGAGGCCAGTGGGGCACAGGACCCAAGGCAGCATGGGTTCATAGCGGGAAGGTCATGTCAGATGCATCTAATTGATTTCTTTGACTGGGTGACCAAAGTAGTAGACCAGGGAGGGGCTGTGGACTTGGCCTACCTAGACTTTAGCAAGGCATTTGACACAGTCCCACAAGAAAAGATTAATAGTCAAATTAACCAGCCTGGGAGTGGGTCCCAGGGTGGTAGCCTGGGTAAAATATTGGCTGGACAACAGGACACAGAAAGTAATTGTAAATGGAGTCCACTCTGAAGAAATAGGGGTTACTAGTGGGGTACTGCAGGGTTCAGTACTGGGTCCAGTCCTTTTTAATGTCTTTATAAGTGACATTGCAGAGGGACTGGAAGGAAAAGTATGCCTCTTTGCAGATGACACAAAGATCTGTAACATGGTTGATACACAAGGAGGTGTGGAAAGGATGAAAATGGACTTGGCAAGGTTGGAGGAATGGTCAGAAGTATGGCAGCTGGGATTCAATGCAAATAAGTGCAAATAATGCACCTGGGAAACAAAACCCAGGGAAGATTACACAATGGGTAGTAACAACAACAAAAATGGAAAGGGACCTGAGGATAATCATATCAGATGACCTTAAGGTTGGCAAGCAATGTGAGAAGGCGGTAGGGAGGGCTGGGGGATGCTGGGATGTATAGGGAGAGGCATCACCAGCAGAAAACAGGAAGTTGCTATCCCCTGTACAGACAGTTGGTGAGACCCCATCTGGAGTACTCGTCCAGTTCTGGAGACCCCATCTCGCAAGGACATAGACAGGATAGAGGCAGTTCAGAGAAGGGTACTAAAATGGTGCAGGATCTGCAAGAGAAGCCATACGAGGAGAGACTAAAGGAGCTTAATATGTATACCCTTGAGGAAAGGAGGGAGAGGGGGACATGATAGAAACATTTAAGTACCTCAGTGGAATCAACAAAGTCCAAGAGGGTAGCATCTTTCAGAAAAAGAGATGTACGAGAACAAGGGGACACAATTTGAAGATAGAGGGAGGATGGCTCAGGGCAATGTGAGGAAGTATTTCTTCATGGAGAGGGTGGTGGATGCATGGAACAGCCTTCCTGAGGAGGTTGTGGGGTCTAAAACTGTGGGAGAATTCAGGAATGCATGGGACAAACATAAGGCAATTTTTGTGGGGGGTAGGAAAAAATAGGCTGTTGGTTAAATAGGATCTGCAGCTTATCCCCTAGGTAGGGAAATGGGCAGACTAGGTGGGCCAAGCAGTCCTTATCTGCCGTCAAAGTCTATGTTTCTATGTTTCAGTGTCGAAAGCTTTACTGAAGTCCAGATAGGCCATGTCCACTGCTCTCCCTTGATCCATCTCCTGGTAACCCAGTCAAAGAAATCTATGAGATTAGTTTGAAATACCACCCCCACCAACCATGAAACCATGCTGCTGGGGGTCCTGCAACACTTTTGTCTCCCTGTGTTCCAAGAGGCTCTCCTTCAGTAGTGTCTTCATTAACTTCCACACCACTTATGTGAGACTGACTGGCCTTTAGTTGCTAACATCCTCCCTACTGCCATTTTTGTGCTGGGGGACAACATTGGCTCTCCTCCCATTCTCTGGGACTTCCGCCATCTCCACTGAGGTGCTAAAAAGCTCTGCAAGAGCGGTGGCCAGCACCATGCCTCCATTCCTTTAGGACCCTTGGATGAATCCTATCCAGCTCCATTGTTTTATTCTCCTTTAAGGCTTCCAATCCCTTCTGGACCGTCTCCACTGAGAATGGATCTCCCTCCTCTCCCTGGTGCTCACTGCAGCATGCTGGTCTATCCTCCTACCCTCTACCATGAAGATTAACCAGAAGTAATGATTTAGTATTTCTTCTTTCTCTTGATCTTCCTCAGCACAGTTCCCCCTTCCCTCCTGATTCTCACTATTCCCCCTTGTCTTTCTTTTTTTCCCTGACATACCTAGAGAAGGTCTTGTCCCCTTTTTTGACCTCATATCTATCCTCTCCTCTGTTAATGCTTTAGCTGCCCTCACCCTCCTTCCTGCCTCCCTTTGTTTTTCCAGATATACCTCCCTGCCTTTATCCTTCTGGATCTTTTTCTACTTTCTAAATGCTATTCTCCTTCACTGCCTTTGCCACCTCCTTAGAGAACCACAATCACCTCTGCCTCCTCTTTCCCTTGCTCATTTCCTTCAAACAGCATGCTGCTGCCTGGGCTATACCCTACTTAATCATTCTCCATTGAGCCTCCACTCCCCCTCTGCCTTCCCCTCTGTGGCATTCTCTGAGGCAGTTTCCCATTTCTTTAAAATCTGCCCTACTGAA
Organism: Neoceratodus forsteri; assembly: GCA_016271365.2. NCBI lineage: Eukaryota > Metazoa > Chordata > Ceratodontiformes > Ceratodontidae > Neoceratodus > Neoceratodus forsteri. The sequence continues at coordinate 856,355,936 of CM028132.1, read as the reverse complement.
GTCCTAGTGTGTTTTTTTTCCTGACCTAGCAGTATGCCAAACCACACTGTACAGTCATCACTTGTACCCAGGGGACTACCCACTGTGATGTCAGCAAAGCTGTCTCTGTTTGTAAGTACCAAGTCAAGCACTGCCACATCACTAATGGGTTCCAAAGCCAGCTGCCTGAGAAATGCCTCTTGTAAGGAGTTGAGGATGGCCCTGCATCTTGATGTGGCTGCAGACTGAGTTCCCCAATCTACATCTGGGAGATTTTTTCTTTCTTTTATTCTTTGGTAACCAAGTAAGGCCCACTAGACACACGTGCCAGTTTTCAGGAGTGATCCAGGAGCACTGGGGTGGTTAAGTGACTTGTTCAGAATCGCACAGTATGTAAGTAGAGGCTGTGGGAATCAAACCCAGATTAAAGTACCCCATAATCAAAACTTCTCCTTGTTGACCATTTTGCTAATGGCTTCCCTCAGGAATCTATCTAAATCCTCCCCATGTCGGAGGCCTGTACACCACCCCTTGCGAATAATGGCCCCAACCCCATTTCTAGGCTGACTCATAATACCTCCAGAACCTTCACTGTCCCTTGTTGCCCCTGTATCTCAGTGGCCCTTATACCCTCTTTCATATATAAAACAATCCCTCCACCTTTCCTCCCTAACCTGTCCTTCCAGAACATGGTGTAGCCTGGGATGGCCACTTCCTGGTTGTGGTTGTCCACACACCATGACTCCATTATGGTCACCAGGTCAAGGTCTACCTCTGTAATGATTGCTTCAAGGTCCAGAATTTTGTTTCCCAGACTCCTTGTGTTGGCACACATGGCTCTCCATTCTCTTTGTCCCTCTCTCCCTCTAACCTGCCTCCCCTTTCCTGCTTCCCCCTTGCCCACTCTGTAACCCTGGTTCTGCCCTTCCCTGTTATTTTGTCTTCCTGCCTTCCCTCCTTCCCCTCTCTTCCAAAGGAAATGCTTCCTCCAGACTTGTCTGCCCTTCCCTTCTGTTTGCTTCCATCAACCTTTGGGGATTTTCTTCTCCCTGGTTTAACTAACTTTCCCAGTTCCATTAGTCTCTGGGGGTATGCAGTCTCTGCCTCCCGCCTTAGCTTGTTTAAATTCTCATCAAAGTAGCATTTAAACCTTCCACCCAGGAATGCCTTCATCCCCCGGGTATAACCCCAGTCCCCAATATAGCCAAAGCCATCCTCCCTCCACCATGCCTTCAACCACTCACTGAAGGACATGTTGCAGAGTTCCCTAGCTTTCCCCTGAGTGTGCATAGGTAGCACTTCAGTGAAGGTTACTGTGTGAGCTACCTGTTTCAGGCCCCTCCCCAGCTCTCTAAATCTATCCTACATTACCCCTAGAATGTCCCTTGCCAGATCATTCATCCCCAGGTGATCAACATCCAGCTCACTCCCTACCCTCTCTTCCCTGGCAATCTCCAAGATCCTTTTCCAGCCCTTCCCACTGAAGCACCTGGAATGCATTGTACTACCCTGTCCCTCCTTTCCCCTGCCTCCAACTCAATTCCCCTGACTGTGGAGTCCCCACCAGCAACTGTCTCCTCCTTGGCCAGGCAACTCTCCCACCCTCCTTGAGGCCTGCTCCCTTGAGGATCCCCACATCCACTCTTACTTGTGCCTTGGGTGCCTCCTCTTGGCTTCCCCGTCCCACCAGAAGGACAAAGGAATTGCAAAGTGGTAAGGTCTGAGGGGTGCTTTCTCTCCTTCCTCCCAACACCCTCCTGGAACCCAACAAGGTCCAGCTGCTCTGCCTCTTTGCTGGTATCCTTTGAGGGAGTGGTGGCAAACTAGGTGGCCCCTGAGTGAGGCAGATGGTGCCCTATACTCATGTCAGTGTAGCCCATAGTCCAGCAACCTCTTCTTTTAGCCCAGAGACATGCCTGCATATGGGGCAACACCTCAGTCTCCGGAGAATGTCTCTAAAGATTGCATCCCTGCACCCATTACCCTGTACCACTCCCATGCCTGATGATTTGTTTATCCTCCTGACTTTTTGCTTCCCTGCCTTTCCTTTGCCTTTAGACTTCCCTTATTGACAACCTCTCTTGGCTTCCCTTGACCTTTCCCCTTCCTAGTCTGTGTTTGCCCCTTACCCTAGATCGGGTTTTCCTTCAATTCCCTTTTTTTGGTCCCTTGGTGACTTAGGACAATTGGCTTCCTATACTTACTGTTTTCCCTTTCCCTTTCCCTGTCCCTGGCTTCCCTTTCTCTTGATATGTTGTACCCTCGTTCCCACCCAACTGTGTATTTCAGTTGCCCTTAGTTTGGCCTTTTTAGGTCTTACCCTCCCTACACTACACCAGGTATTTCTCTGCTTTGATATGTAAATATTCTATTGTACAGCAAAATGTTTAATCCGATGGCATGGGTTGTGCAGACTTCCCATGCGTGTTGCATATATCTTTTATAATCCATTCCAGTTTTTGTATTTCATGTTCAATGTTACTATTTTTGTATTTCTCCACTCCTCCACCCTCAGGACACATCTGAAATTGAGTGGTACTCCACTCAGTATGCCTTCCTGGTGAAACTTTTAAATAAATAAATAAATTGCTTCCCCCATCCCACTGACAGTACACCCTTTTTAACCAGTCAGCAAGCCAGAGTTCCCTGCATGTCTGCTTCCTCCTGCTGATACCTAAGATTCCAGCTTACATCTGTTCCACTTCACTGTTTCACTCACATGCTGGGACATGAACGTGTGGATACATTAAAGTGTCTGCAATTTATACTCTCTCAGGGCTTCCTGATGTACCCTGATTGGCTGCCTGAGGTCACGTGATCCCTCTGACATCTCAGACCTCTAAGATGGCTCCCCACTCCTCCTGCCCAGCTACTGATGCAAAGAAAACAGTAAGTAGAGAGTTACAGTTTTATTAAAAGGCAGATTTCACCCAGGTAGCTGCCCAAATCTGAGTACCATGCTGACTTCCCATGGCTTCTGTGCACTCTGAATTCCCAAATGACAGCGTTTTTATCCTCTCAGAGCTTCCTGGTCCATCCTGAGTGGTACCTGAAGGCACGTGACTCAGTTGACCTCTCCAGCCTCTTAGATGGCTCCTCACTCCTCCTCTCTGCTCCTCCTGCCTGGCTCCTAATGCAAAAAAAAAAAGTAAGTAGTGAATGACAGTTTTAAATTAAAAGGCAGCTTTCACCCAAGTCTGATCATCATGCTGACTTCCCGCTGCTTCTGTGCACTCCAAATCCCCAAATGGCTGCTTTTTCCCCTCTCAGGGCTTGCTGTTCCACCCCTATTGGCTGTCTGAGGTCACATGATCCTGCTGACCTCTCCAACCTCTAAGATGGCTCCATACTCCTCCTCCCTACTCTTCCTGCCTGACTCCCGATGCAAAAAAAAACCCAGTAAGTAGTGAATTACAGTTTTAAATGAAGGCAGCTTTCATCCAGGTAACTGTCTGAGTCTGAGTGCTGCATCAACTTCCCGTGGCTTCTGTGCACCAAAATATGCAATAGGGTAGAGACTGCAGGGGATGGAAAGAATGAGTAGAGAACTGAGAAAACTTGAGTGGTCAAGGGTATGCAGCTGGGTTTCAATGCAAAAAAGTGCAAAATAATACAATTGGGGCACAGAAACCCAGAAGCAGAGTACGAGATAGAGTGAGTATTATTGACAGCCACCAAACAGGAGAGAAACCTGGCAGTAATCGTCTATGATGACCTAAAGATGGACAGGCAGTGCAAGATAGTTGGGAGGGCTAGTGGAATGCTGGGGTGCATAGGGAGAGGTATCACAAGCAGAAGGAGTGAAGTGGGTGTTGGCTCTATATTGATTGCTGCTGGTAAGACCTCACCTAGAGTACTGTGTACAGTTCTGGAGGCCACATCTCCAGAAGGACATAGACAGAGTGGAAGCTGTTCAGTGGAGGCCAACTACAATGGTACAGGGTCTGCATCAAAAGCCCTATGAAGAGAGACTAAAGGAACTCAATATGTGCACCCTGAAAGAGAGGAGGGAGGGGGGGATGTGATGAAGACCCTTTAAATATATCACAGAGGTAAATAAGGTGTAGGAGGAACATAGTTTTCAGAAAAAAAGGTACTCAAGAACAAGGGGACATGCTATGAAGCTGGAGGGAGTAAATTCAGGAGAGAAGTGAGGAAGTACTTCTTCACAGAAAGAGTGGTGGATTCCAGGAACAACCTACCTGCCAAGGTGGTGGGGGCAAAAACAGTGGTGGAGATCAAGAAAGCATGGGAGAGGCATAAGGGAAACTTAATGGTATGGAATGGGGGGAGGGAGAAAGAGCTGGAGATCAAGTAGGTTCTGCGATGTTACTGTAGGTAGGGAAAAATGGGCAGACTGGGTGGTCCAAGTGGTCCTTGTCTACCAACAAATTGTTTTTCTGTTTCTATATTGTTGTGTTTAGCAGATATCCTGGACAGCCCTCTGGTTGGTAGTCACAATCCAGACTACCTTGCACCTGTTTCATCGCCACTAGGTAAACATTACAGAATGATTGAAGTAATGAGAGAACACTCTGGTAACAGAATTCTTTGAAACACCATGTGCAGCAATGCTTTTTGAATAATAGGTTACATTTAGATTGACAAGCAAATATGCTGAAATGTATATCTGTTTGTGTCTGACAAATGGCAAAGTTATGGTAGGGTGTCACTTTTTCTTGTGTCAGAAATAAACAATGAGAAATGGTGCTTCTTATACTACATGAATTGAAAAACTACTGAGTTAACTCTCTGATCTCATCAACAGGCTACATATTCACAATCAATATCATTAGTGCTAGTAGCCAGTAACTGTAATGGGATATTTAGATTATCACAGAGACGGAATACAGATATACTTTAAGTAGATTATGTTACTCTTGTGCATGATTCTAATCCACCCTTGCTACCATTTCAAGACTTCCATCCACCCTCTCATGTGCCCACCAGCCCTTTGAGTATCTATGCTTACCCTGCTGATTGCCAGTGGTTTAATGTGTAAGTTGTATGATGCTTTATTATTATGATGGCTGCATCTGCATCTACCAAACCTTATTCATTAGCATTCTAAGTGTCTGATATTGTAACAGCTCAGCCCTGCTGCTATAGTATGTCCCCCAGGATTCTCTAGGAAACTAGATGTGTCTCGTAAATTAGGCTATTCTGTAGTGCATAAATCCTAGATAAAATAGATAAAAATATGCAGAACTGCTGCCACCTTTTTTGCATCTCAAAAGTAAACCTGGAGCATGATTATGAAAATTTGAGTTGAAACAGGCCGGTGTGCCTTTAACTGTAGGGGATATGAAAACGCTGGTTAGGTCTCTTCAGTTAAGCTAGCTTTGGAACTTTGGTAGATTGCATGTCACATCCCTTAACAGCACCCCTGACCACTACTAACTGGGCTATAGATACCTGACAGGTTAATAATGCACACGTGATCAGATATTTGTAATCCGATCTACCAGACCTCCCTCCCATCCTGTAGGCTCTCAGGTGTTCAATGCACATCACCGAGGCTACAGCACAAATGCCTGGCTCCCAATACAAGGTCACCATTTAGGTAAGATTGTTGCTTTTTACAGTACTATATCGATATGCATGGCTTACTTGGTGGTCGCTGTGGCTTTTACAGTGGTTTCTGACACTTACAATCATTGTTCTATATCATTGCTATCAAAAGCTGAAAACTTTTGTTCTGTGGGCATTGCCCCTCAGATTACAGTTTATTTCAGATTTTACACCGAGCTTTGGGTATTTACAGTCCCATTACCCCTATTCCTTCTTTCTCTCAGTCTCTCCTTCTGAGCTCTGATCATTTTCTGTTACAGTTTTTGATATATTGATTTATTCTCCTTAGTTCTATATCTGCATAGTACTTCCCACATTTCAAAACAACTGGCAAAGGATTTGTTTGTTGCTTCTGCTATCACCAGCATCAACTGTTATTGTTACCTGTTCTCAGGAACCCTATGCTGCGATCAAACAGTATGCCTTTTTAATCATTTTGTTTGTACTGTGTCCCATTCTGCTATCCACAATTGTTACAGGTGTTGCTCACCGAGTCAGGAAGCACTCACTAGCTTCTCCCCTGCTCCTCCCACCTCTGCAATCTTTAAATGGCCAGCCAGCAACCCAGTAATGCTAGGCTCTGTAGCTAGGTCACTGAATTACCTCTGTTTTTGCTACAATGCTGGTATTTTGGCACAGTCTTTACTACAACCTGATCACTGTAATATATTTGAGACTTCACTGGAGCTGTCCTGGCATATCTCATTACATTCTGTCCAGCTGCCTATGCTTGTCCTGTTTTGCACCTAAGAATTAGGAGTCTCTAGTGTTAGAGAGAGTTAGGATTTTGCACCACTCTTCTACCGTAATCATGCAAATTGGAACAAAAAGTTAGGCCACCTTAAAAAGCAACTGTCTACTATAATAAAAAGTGTTATATCGCTAGGTTTACACTAGTTATGTGTTAACTATTTTTTCTAGTGTAGCCACCTCTGACATCAGGGCTTGCCTCTTGGGCCGCAGCTGGTCCTGGTGCATGCCTCCCATGTCTCCCTGCTGCCGCTGATTCCTCTAGGACTCCGACTCCTGTCTTCAGCTGTCCCCCGCTGCCTGCTTTTTTTCACATTGTGTGGGTGGGAGACAAAGCCAAAGAAACCTGTGGCACTGCTGGGATGCATAATTAAAGCCCGCAGGCCTCTTTAAAGCTCAAGCCCAGATGTCAAGTGGGGCTTTGGCATATAACTGCCCAAGTGTGTATGTGTGCTCTCAGGGATGCATTTGTCAGCATGAGCTGCAATAGCCTCTAGAAAAAGGTGCCAAGGAGTGGTGCATTTTGGAGAGGGGCTCCCAATTCTTCAGTTAGCCCCCCCCCCACCCCCCACAGGGCAAATTGGGCCATTTGATCAACATGTTTAGATAAATAAATTAAGGTCATTATGGGGCAATATGTTAATGTGTACCAAGCTGCCTTGGGGGCAATGTTTATTATGTGTGACTGGGGGCTGCCATCTTAATTTCCCCAGTGCCATGGCCTCCACCCAATAACAGTAAGCCACTGCCACAGGCTGGCACTTATGCTTGCAGCCACTAGGGCATCGTGCATGTGACTGACAATCCTTCTCAGTCATTTAGAGCCTGTAATTCCCCCTGTGACATGAGAAGCTTCCAAAAAAGAGTGGGTAGTCTTGTTCAGACCATTGTGAGAGGCAGAGGCTGCCAGCCTTGATCCTGCCCTGTGAGCTTAAGCCTGCTTCAGAGTAGTCCAGCGAAGATCTAACCCACCTTAGCTTCTTATCAGTTGCTGTTGCTGCTCTGGCTAGCCAGAGTAGCCTAAATTTGGCAAACTTAGGGGTAGAAACTCCAGTTTTGCTGTAAGATTAAAGGTACCAGAGAGTTCTCTGGTGTTTGTTTAAATATTTGCCATCATTCAAGTTTGTCGATTCCTGCTGGCATTGAAAGATGTCAGCATAATGCTGCTCATCTTGTGAAAATCATCAGTCAGTGATATTCAGAGGATCCAGCAAGAAGCTACACCCCTGGTGCTTGTCCCCCTTGGGAGCTGTGAAGACCTATCTTGTCTGCCTCTTGGGTTTCAGGATCCGTGAGTACTATGCTGGGCTGTAAGTGTTTACCTTTCTGTGGGTTACCATTTGGAATTACCTTTGAAATACCCTGTTTGTGAAATACTAATATTTGGGCTGTGAGTGCTAGCACAGTAAAAGTCATTTGGGTGTGGGGTTTGGAATTTGTTTAAATTCAGGAGCATAGCTACAAGGGTGCAGGGGGTGCAGTGGCACCCGGTCCCATGAGCTTTGAGGGGCCCAAATCATAATTCTGATGTTTATTTAAAACTGGGGAGGGGCCCTGTAACATTGTCTTGCACCCAGGCCCTCTGGGAATTTGCTACGCTACGGTTTAAATTGTGTACCATCTCTACAGACCCTGAGCAATGCAAGATCAGGCCTGCAACAGTAACTTTAAACTGTGGTACTCAGTTAGTTTAAATCTAATAACACCCAGGTATGCTGGCTTGGGCCACCTAAAGTACTTGGAGGGAGAGGGAGAAGGTGTACTGGGGATGGACTCATGCTGGGCACAGCCTGACTATAACCATTGTTGTTAGCTAACCTTTCCTTTTTTCTCTACAGGACCCATAAATAAAGTCCTGTTAGTTTTCTTATCACATGTGAGCGAATATTATTTTGCACTGTCAATTGCTGGTCCTGTATTGCATTATCTGTTTAGATCTGCTTCACGGGTGGGATCCAGAGTAATGTTTGTGCCAGTGGGGAGGAGGGCAGGTACTGCGTCCCAGGGAGTTGTACCACACCTGTCACCAGGCACACTGATCTGTTGTCTGGGTGGAGGCACTGTACTATTTTATTTTCATTTTGGATACAAACAGCCCACAGGGGGTTCCAAAGAACCCAGGCACCTCAACCTTGCAGGTCAGTGTGTATGTAAGACAGGGGTTGTAACTGCAGCTTTACAACTAAAGACACAGTGACCCGGTTACACTAGTTGATTTGTTATTTTTTAACTTTTCCCAGTTGTTAGTCTGCTAAATATTGCAGATAATGCAGTACTTATTTCACCAAGTCTTTCAAAATGTTGCTGACTCTTCCCTGCTAACCTCACAAATGCTGTTTGTGTCATCAAAGTCTGCTGTCATGATAAGCACAATGATGTCATAAACAAAAGCACTGCAAGGTTAACAGGGGACAGCCAAATGGTTTTTATACCGACTTTCTGGATAGCTTACCAAGATGTGCTGCAAACCTTGGAAAGGAACACTGAAAATGAAGAAAAGTATTAAATAGTAAATTGTAATTGCTGAAACATTATATTTATAAAAGTACAGGCAGAGTTGCTCTTTAAAGATAGTCTAACTGGTGGGCAAAACTATTGTACTTTGTCACTTTGGCTCCCACTTGAGACAAAAAAGTGATGCATGCTTCAGTACATGACACATAACATCATTTTTTGGCTGTAAAGCATGCACAACTGTTGCAAATGCATCAAACCATTTGAAAATAGCATTCAGACATTTTGGCTCATTTATTTTGATGTGGACACAATTAAAAATCAGGAACTGCAACCACATCAAGATGTTTAAAAATCCGTCCCCAAGCACACACCTCAGCTGTTCCTGACTTCCAGCGACATCCCTGATTTTGCCTCAAAATTATCTCTGTCCCTCCTAAAATTTGTATTTCCATGACTGAACAGTAGGGATTGTAAGCAAAAATTATGTCAAACATCAAAGTAACAGGCTTGTTCTTCTTTAGCAAATGTATTTCAGACTAAGCCCCTTATTCTACTAGCTTCCTGACTGGATGCCACCAATATTTAAGATGTACTCCTGGATTTGGACCTTTGTTCCCGATTTCTTCAATCCTAGCCTCTGACTTATAAGGCATGAGATCAAAAGGTATAGCCCCAAGAATATATTTATATGTTCACTTTTCAGATTGTGTTTCACTTGGGATGTTATTACTATTGACCATGGCTGTGGTTTAAATATTGTTTTCTTCTTGTTACTTAAAATAAGATTTCTGTACAGCCTCCTCCCCCCCCCCACCCCCACCGATGTCTGTTAATTTGGGCTATCAGACAGGACATGATATAAGATGGAGAAATAGTTAAGCAGCATCATGTTCCAGTTCTACACACCACAGGTAATAAATGCTGACCATATTTTTTGTGCTGATGATAAGAACAGCTTTAACTGAGTTTCAGAAGCACCACTGACATAACATGACCACTTACAAAAGAATTTAGTGCTGCGTTTAATTGCATTAGAGTGGGACTATAGGTCCATTTAATGATCTGATTTGCACCACTGCGAGCAGTGCAGATGAGTTGCAGTGATGCAGATCAGGTCATGTAAACGACTTGCGGAGCATTGTAGGCTACTCCGTTGTGGCAAACTGCAATTCCTGTTTTGGGGGATTGTGTACCATTGCAGGTGTTTTTTGCAAGCATGTAAACATGCTGCTTCACTTGTACCAGTGCACCCCCAGCACACCACGTGGTAACTTTGGCTCAAAATTTAAAATGGAGCATGGAGCTATTTGGAATGGGTAGTCGACAGCTAGCATATAATAAATAAAATAAATAAATAAATATGCAGTGTTGCCAGTGCAGTGTAGGAGAGTGACTTCCTCACCTTGACATAGCCATCACTGAGGTGAATCTGACCCTGCCACTGTTGTTATTTCTTGGTATTATTATGTTGGCAACAGAGCCAACCCCTACCCCCCCCCGACTCAGGCAGAAATACTACTGCAATGCAGGAAGTTCAGTCGGACTTTGGAGCTGACCCCTGAAAGAAACAAAGCTCAGCGGCTCCATGCACTGTACCACGAGGTCAGCAGATTCACAGCTCAGGCTGACAGTAGAGAGCACCATTGCAAAACACTTTCATCACTAAAATGGCCCCAGCTCAACAGCAGGCATATGCATCCTTCTGTCTGCCTCATGTTCAAAATCTGGAATAATCACCTACCTCACCTCCAGAACCTAGTGGTGCACAGGCAGCACCTAAGAACTCTCTGTGCAACATCGCAGCCTACTCTGGAAGTACCAAGGGTACGTATGACAGCTGGAGAAAGGTTGTTTGCATATAGAATAACACAGTGCTGGAACAATCTCTCCCCTTCCCTTCAGAGCCGCCCCTCACATTCTGCATTCAAGCATTCACTAAGAGCACACTTCTTCACTAATGGTATCTGCACCTGTGCGTACTAAAACAGCACCCATGCCTGAAATCTCATGAGTCTGACTAACGCTCCCTTGAATTAGTATCCTCTCACTTTAAGGCTTACTCCCTATCTATGGTACTCCTACAATGAATGCTTACTAGTACGTGACCACATGTAATTTGCACTTCTTAGGATTGTAACTGTTGTCATGCTTGAATGTTGTTGATCTGTTACTGTTTTATGTTAACTAACTGGCCTGTCCTACATTGAATGACCAAACTCTGAAATGCCTACATGAGTTATTCTTGCCTTTGCATAGACCTTTATGTTCTACATGCATCTGTTGATTCTAGAAATCTGTACTGCGTACAGCAAATGTCAAGTGTTCCCTTACATGTAAATAATCCCGGGTTGCCCCTGAAAAAGGGACCTTTGGTCTCAGCGGGCCTACCCAGTCCACAAAATTCAATAAATAAATAAATATAAATAAATAAAACCCTGCAGTGATCCACATGCTACCACATGTAAACACTGTACAGCAGCATTTCAGGAGGAGAAGTAGGAAGTGGGGCAGACAGGACCACAGTGACCAGGTTAGTGTAAATGCACCTTATAGTTGTTGCTCATACACACAACATACCTGTAGATCTCTATAAGTGAACTTCAATCCCTGTGCAACTGTACTGTGTCTCTGAAAATGGTGAAACCCAACATTACAGTGCTGATAGATAAGCAGTGGATACTTTATAAAGTATTGTTGTTTCCATTTTAAAATATGAACATTGTAGGAATATTATTAAATAATATTCTTCCTTAATTCCAATGACAATTCCATAAATTGCCATGGTTATTAACTAATTTTGGTATATATATTTTCTTGGAAGTACCACCTGTGAGAGGCATGGGAGAGCATAGGGGCACATGCACCAGGAACTTTAACTCATGGTTAAAAAACTGGTGCTGTGAGGAAGGGTTTGTTTTCACTAGGTGACTGGGACCCACCTGGAGAAAGGGAGTTTTGTTCAAGCCTGACGGCCTGCATCTGTCCTGGAGGGGAATCCAAGCACTCAATGATAGGTTTAAATGCTACATGGACAAGCATTTAAACTAGCTAAGGGGGATGACAGGCCAGCAATGAGGCTACCTAACTGCCCACCACCCACAGCTAGCAGTGGAACCAGTGAACAAGAGGAGCGGATATCTCTACAAAGAAATGTGCAAAAGATGCAGATAAGCACTCAAGAGGTGAATAGGCAGAAAGGGGGAAAATTCAACAGAAGGGCAGATAGCAGAGAGAGCCAGGGATAAAGGACAACCAGGAAGGGGGCTGGAGTAGAATGGCTAAACAGTCCAAGGAGTTCAAATCATGGGAAGCCATGTGTGCCAATGCCAGGAGCCTTAGTAACAAGATGGAGGATCTGGAGACTGCCATGGTGCACTTGGACGTGGACATTGTGGCCATCACAGAGACCTGGTGTAATGATAACCATGACTGGGAGAGAGCCATACCCGGCTACAACATATTCAGATGAGACAGGGCAGGCAGGAAGGGAGGAGGAGTGACACTTTATGTGAAAGATGGCATAAAGGCCACAGAGATCCGGGAGGAACAAAATGGGGGAGAGATACTGTGGGTTAAGCTGGAAAGGAAAATGGGGTCAGACATCTGCATAGGGGTGGTCTACAGACCACCAGCCCAGGAGAAAGAAACAGATAGGGAGCTGATGCTAGCCATCCAAAGGATGGCAGACAAGGGTGAGGTAGTACTGGTTGGAGACTTCAATACTCCAGACGTGGACTGGAGCCTCCCAGCAGCAGCATCAACCAGGAGCAAATTTGTCCTGGAGTCCCTTTAAGGTGCCTTCCTCAAGCAACTGGTCATGGAACCAACTCAGCAGAAGGCAATAGTGGACCTCGTGCTCACAAACAAGGACAGTGTGATGAGGGTAACAGTTTGGGAGCACCTGGGGAACAGTGGCCACCGGTCACTGTGGTTTGAAAGCACAGAAGGAGTAGAACCAAACCGCACAAAAACACGTATCCTGGATTTTAGGGAGGCAGACTTTGGGAAAATGAAGAAATGCTTGAAAGAGGCATTAATGGGAATGGGGCCGGAATCAGGGGTTGAGGAACAGTGGGCAATATTTAAAATGAGGATTACAAAAGCAACAGAATTATGCATTAAGCAGGTTAGTAAGGGGAAAAGGAAGATGAGGCCATTATGGTTTTCCAAGGAGGTAGCGGAGAAAGTGAAAGCCGAAGAGACTGCATTCAGGTAATACAAAAAGACACAGGCAGAAGGGGATAGGGAGAAATACCAGGAGAAGCAAAGGGAGGGCAGTAAGAGAAGCCAAAGCTCAGACAGAGGAGCACATTGCACAGTCAGTGGGTAGAGGGAACAAAACCTTTTACAGGTACATAAATGAAAAAAGAAAGGCAAAGGGAGGGATAGTGAGACTGAAGGGGAAGGATGGGGGCCTCATGGAGGATGACAACAGTAAAGCTGACATACTGTACAGGTATTTCTGCTCTGTCCTATTACTGAGGAAGAGGAGGGTAATGGGCCTGAAGGGAGTACTAGGGGTGGGAGCAGCACAGAAATGGACACAAGTCCCTTTACACTAACTGGAAGGAATAAGAGTTGATAAAGCAATGGGGCCAGATGGGTTGCACCCCAAAGTCCTAAAGGAACTAAGAGAGGTGGTGGCTGAACCTCTGGCAATCCTGTTTAGCTGATCACTGGAAACAGGGGAGGTACCCAAAGACTAGAGGACAGCAGATGTAGTCCCCTTATACAAAAGTGGGAACAAAGAGGACACAAGGAACTACAGACCAGTCAGCCTGACCTCAGAAGTGGGGAAGATCATGGAAGCACTACTGAAAAAGAGATTTTGGTACATCTGGTTGCCAACAGACTACAGGACCCAAGGCAGCATGGTTTCACCAGGGGGAGGTCATGTCAGACCAATCTCATTGAATTTTTTGACTGGGTGACAAGGGAGATGGATCAGAGGAGGGCAGTGGACATGGCCTATCTGGGCTTCAGCAAGGCCTTTGGCACTGTGCCACATAGAAGGCTATTAAACAAACTTGGGAATATGGGAGTGGGCAGGACAGTAGTGCGGTGGGTAGGTAATTGGCTGAGCGGCAGAACACAGAGGATGGTGGTAAATGGCTGTCACTCAACAGAGGGAAGAATGACCAGTGGTGTACCACAGGGATCAGTGCTGGGATTGGTTGCATTCAACGTCTTTATCAGTGACATTGCGCAGGACCTAGAAGGCAGAATTTCCCTGTTCACTGATGACACGAAGCTCTGTAACAGAGTGGACACACCAGCGGGTGAAGATAGAATGAGGAGGGACCTGCAGAAGCTTGAAGAATGGTCAAGGGTTTGTCAGTTGAAATTCAATGCAAAGAAGTGCAAGATAATGCATATGGGGCACAAAAACCCTGGAACAACATATCATTTGGGGGGTGAGGATATAGCATGCACCAAGCAGGAAAGGGACCTTGGGATTATCATCTCTGATGACCTCAAGGTAGGGAAACAGTGCAACAAGGCATTAGGTAAAACAAATAGAATGCCGGGATGCATAGGCAGGTCATCACCAGCAGGAAAAGGGAGGTCATAATTCCACTATATAAGACACTAGTGAGGCCCCACCTGTAGTACAGTTCACAGTTCTGAAGACCTTACCTATGTAAGGACATAGACAGGGTAGAGAAAGTTCAGAGGAGGGCAACAAAGATGGTACAGGGATTGCATCACAAGTCTTATGAGGACAGGTAGAAGCACTTGAACATGCACTCCCTGGAGGAGAGGAGAGAGAGAGGGGATATGATAGAGACATACAAGTACCTTATAAGGAGGAACAGGGTGCAGGAATATACTATTTTCCAGAGAAAAAGATGTTCCAGGATTAGAGGGCATGGGATGAATTTGGAGGGAGGGTAATTCAGAGGAAACATGAGGAAGAATTTCTTCACAGAACGGATGGTGGACAAGTGGAACACCCTGCCAGAGGAAGTCGTGGGAGCCGAAACAATCACAGGATTTACGAATGCATGGGATCGACATAAGATAATTCTGGAGGTCAGGGGTAAGGGGCAACAGACTTCTAGGAAAAGATAAAGTGAACTTACAAGCTCAAATGGGCAGACTGGGTAGGCCATAGGCCCTTACCTGCCGACAGTGTCTATGTGTCTATGTATCTATGTATCTATGTACAGTATAAGGCTGACTCCCAGTTATTGTGATTACCATGCTGCTGTAGTTTAATGGTGTGATAGAACGTCATGGTGTCCAGTCTTCTCCCAGAGTTTTTAAGGTTGCACAACTAATTCAGATTTCCAGCTATGATTAGAAGGCCTTTCCCTGCCTCAAGCAACCACAAGTAACCAACCCATCAAATGGTAGAGCATTCATTATAGACTTGTGTCAGCTAAGATTTGCAGCGATGAACCTATTTATCTGACATGGAGTGACAGAACAGCATGTGCTAAATATTAATATAGCATTTGTTTATGAGCATGATGCCAGTACTGTACTTTCAGCCCCATCATAACATAACACCAGTGTCCTGGAGTCAGGGGGCCTGGCATTGTAATTATTATTCTCGCCAAACAATGAAGGACATTTATGGAAGTACTGTAGCTTGATAACACAATTTAGCTGTATATGAAGTTGGAGGAAAGCATCCCTACATATACTTCTCCAAATATTACAAAACTGCTATACAGTCAAAAAATATCCAATTATTTTACATAGAAACAAAGACTTTGATGGCAGATAAGGACCGCTTGGCCCACCCAGTCTGTCCATTTCCCTACCTATTGGATAAGCCACAGATCCTAGTTAACCAACAGCCTACTTCCTCCTACCCCTCACTAGAATTGCCTTATGTCTGTCCCATGCATTCTTGAATTCCCTCACTGTTTTTGACCCCACAACCTCCTCAGGAAGGCAGTTCCATGCGTACACCACCCTCTCTGTGAAAAAATACCTCCTCATGTTGCCCCTGAGCTGTCTCCCCTCTATCTGCAAATTGTGCACCCTTGTTCTTGCACATCTCTTTTTCTGAAAGATGCTACCCTATTGGACTTGGTTGATTCCCTTGAGGAACTTGGAAGTGTCTATCATGCCCCCCCCTTTCCTCGCTGGTATATATATTAAGCTCCTTTAGTCTCACTTCGTACAGCTTATGGTGCAGACTCTGCATCATTTTAGTTGCCCTCCTCTGGACTGCCTCCATCCTGTCTATGTCCTTGCAGAGATGGGGTCTCCAGAACTGCGCATAGTACTCCAGATGGGGTCTCACCAACTGTCTGTACAGACGGATAACAACTTCCTGTTTTCTACTGGTGATGCCTCTCCCTATGCATCCCAGTTTTCCCCAGCCCTCCTTACTACCTTCTCACATTGCTTGCTACCTTATGGTCATCTGATATGACTACCCCCAGGTCCCTTGTCATTTTTGTTGTTGTTAGTACCCCCCTCCCCCATTGTGTACTCTTCACCTTGGTTTTTGTTTCTCAGGTGCATTACTTTGCCTTCTTTGTATTGAGTCTAAGTTACCATCATTTTAACAATTCCTCCAACCTTGCCAATTCCCTTCTCATCCTTTACAGCCCCCCTTGTGTATTAACCCTGTTGCAGATGTTTGTGTCGTCTGCAGACAGGCATACTTTTCCTTTCAACCCCTCTGCAATGTCTCCTATAAAGGCATTAAAGAGGACTGTTCCCAGTACTGAACCCTGCAGTACCCTACTAGTAACCCCCCTTTCTTCAGAGTGCACTGTTTACTATCACCCTCTGCGTCCTGTTGTCCAGCCAGTTTGTTACCCAGGCTACCACCCTGGGACCCACTCCCAGGTTGGCTAACTTGTTTATTAATCTTTTGTGTTGGACTGTGTCAAATGCCTTGCTAAAGTCTAGGTAGGCTATATCAACAGACCCTTCCTGGTCTACTACTATGGTCAACCAGTCAAAGAATCAATTAGATTAATCTGACATGACCTTCCTGCTGTGAATCCATGCTGCCTTGGATTCTGTATCCCGCTGGCCTCCAGGTACTCAACAATTCTTTCTTTCAGAAGTGATTCCATCATTTTCCCTACCACTGAGGTCAAACTAACAGGTCTTTAGTTTCCTGCCTCTGCCTTGCTCCCACTTTTGGTAAGGAGAATCAGATCCACCCTCCTCCAGTCCTCAGGTACCATACCATCCTCCCATGATTTGTTAAAAAGGGTAGTCAGTGGTGTCACTAGTTCTCCCCTTAGTTCTTTTAAAATTCTGGGGTGAATCCCGACATGCCCCATTGCCTTATCCACCTTGAGTTTTTGGAGTTCTTTCAGGACCCTTTCTTCTGTGAATGGACTGGTATTGACCCCCCTGTCCAGAGTGCTTCTATTGCTTGATTTAGGTACCTCCTCCTCTTCTTCTTTTGTGACTACTGAGCAAAAGTATTTGTTCAGTATCTCTGCCTTTTCACTGTCACCCTCTGCCCACCTTCCCTCCCCTTTATTAAGCCTCACTATCCCTCCCTTGGTCTTTCTTTGCTCCCTAATGTACCTAAAAAAAGGTTTTATCCCCCTTCATAACTGAATTGGCTATCTTTTTCTTGGTTCAGGCCTTTGCTATTCTGTCTGCCTTCCCACTTCTTTCAGCTTTAACTGATAGTTCTCTGTCCTGCTCCTTCTGTGATTCCTTATATTTCCTGAATGCTTTTTCTCCCTAACATTCCCCGCCACCTCTTTTAAGAACCATGTGGATTTTTTACTTCATTTCGTTCTCTTTAGGAGCACAAACAGCAACATGTAGACCAAATACAACATGCAGACAGAAGCTGCCAAAACTGCCACTAAACTACTAAGGTAACTTGCACTTAGTGGGCATGCTAGAGGGCTTACTATGATTACCAATAACTCTCCAGCCTGAAACAGAAAAGGAATACAAGGTTAGTACAATGAAGCAGTGCTGAAGCATACAGATCCGGTGGTATTCTGCACTCTGCCAATCTGCCCTCAGTTGATATATTCATGACAAGCTGATTTCCTGCAGATGAGGTTGCAGAATTAAGTTCCACATCCAGGATGTCCCATGATTGGCCAACTTGATAACACTGAAGCAAATGTAGCATAGTCAGCATCACAGGGTCTTCAACAACAGGGAGGGGATTCCGGAGTCTGATCTCTTATCACCAGCCATAAATGTAAGAACATCCAATCCCTGCCTAGTGGCTTCATAAACAAATGTCCCAAAAGGATAGTGGCCTTATTTACTGTAGAAACACACGTACTGTTACTACTGTACAGCAACTCTCATCATACACCAATCCAGAAATGAATAGTGCCTTTCTTGCAGTGATAGCCAGTGACAAGACAGTAAGTAGTAGGAAGCAAGTAAGCTTTATTTAAAGAGCACCCATTCCCTCAGGCTAAGGGCACAGTACAATGTTCAGAACAGTTACATCAACAATTAATTCAAGTTAAATAAAACTCATAATAAATATGCCCCGACTAAAATTACAATTTAAATAAATAAATTAACTAATCAGATACTGTAAATAATAAAATGCATGTTTAACACGGCCAGTGAATCAGGTGCCCCATCCTATAGTCCAAAGGCTTCTTTGAACAGGAGTAATTTTAGCCCCTTCTTAAAGGCTTTCAGCGAGGGGGCCTCCCTCAAGGATCTTGGAAGTGAGTTCCATAGGGCTGGGCCAGCTACCTCAAAGGCCCTGTCACCAGATGATTTCAGCCATGACCTGGGAACCGCTAGGAGGCCCACCTCAGGAGGATTGGAGAGAGCGGTCGGGATGATGAGGAATCAGGGGTTATATAGATATCTAGGGCCCAGTCCATTTAGGCTTATGGGCATGATGCCAGGATGCACTTTATAGCTGAATATGTCAGGAAATATCACAGAAATCCAGTTCAAGTGAATAGGGGGTTTCTAGGATGCATTCTATCATACAGTGCCTGGATATTCTGAATCATGACACTGGCTGCTGGACAAAATGACCCTGATGCATAGATCAGCATCTTATTCAGGGAGTGGTTATTGTCCCAATACAATATATTCGAAATCAGCCTCAGACTATAAGTGAATGTATTTTTAATGCATAACATGAATCTTAGACCAGAAACTTACACCTGAACACAAGACACCAGTCCTTTAGTACATCTTGACAGCAAAACCTGATAACCTGATGGGGCAGAAGGCGTGACTCAGAGACATTCAGCAGATGCCACTCTTATCAGTGTCTGGTGATATATGATACATAAGTGACAATAAAGCCATTATATCTGAGTATTGTCTGTGTTGAAAATACAGACATTGGCCAGTGGAAGTATTTGCAGTCTGCTTCTGCAGAGTTCAAAGAGTGCAATTAATTTCCATTTTAAGTCTCTACTCTAGCAGGTGTTATGTTGCAAATGAAAGGAATCCCATCAATCATTTTTAGGCACAGAAAGTTCATTTGTAAAGTGGCACAGGGGTTACAACAATTACTAAACATAACATAACATAACATAACATAACATAACATAACAAAGGTTGGCTTCATATAGCACCTTTCAAACTTATATCTCAAAGTGCTTTACAAAGCAGTTAGGTTGGTAGTGGTAGTGTAAAGACTGTATGTGGCATACTCACAGCAGCCACAAAGCATGCTAACACCACACATAGCCATATTGTATTATAAGCTGTGTGGTTACGAGAGAACATTTTGACCAGGACACTGATGCTATCCTCCTACACGGAAAAGAAAATATGAACATATTAAAATAGGACAGAAGACAGCTTGTCACCCACAGAAACTGCACTCCCTAACTTTTCAACAGTAATACCCTGTAACATTTGCAACATATATATCATATATGTTTATTCATATCATATATATATATATATATATATATATATATTCATTGCAAAAAACTTTGTTAATGTGTCAGTCAGAGACAAAGCGACAAAAGTGGGGAAATGAGACATTAGGGCTGAGTCCCTAAACCCTCACCCTACCACCCCACCCTCCATCCTCCACACACCAACAGACATCGGGGTGTGCCTTGGGGTCGTCAGGCCCAACTCTCACCCCATTCCATGTATAAACAGGTTGACATGATGCAGTATAGGAGAATGGAGTGAGAGTTAGGCCTGATGATCCCATAGCACACCCCAATGTTTGTTGGTGTGTGTGTGTGTTTTTTTGTTGTTTAACCAGGAGTAGCACACTAAGCTGAAAGCTTTTTTACATGAGTGACCTGGGAGCACAAGGAAGTTAAGTGACGTTCTCAGGGTCACACAGTATGCAAGTGGAAGCTGTGGGATTCAAACCCAGGTCTGGTCTGCTGGATGTCACCAGATTTGCAGCTCAGAGCCTTAAACCACTGCTCTATACTGCCTCCCTTGTCCATCTGTGCAGTGTGTGGAGGATAGGGGATGGTGTGGTAGGGTGGGGGGTTTAGGGGCTCAACCCTAACATCTCATTTCCCCACTTTTGTCACTTTAACCCTAACTGATGCAGTAACAAAGTTTTTTGCAATAAATTTCCCTACTTTTTGGGAAGCTGTAATGTAACTGGTAAATGGTGTGTGTTGGTGGGAGCACAGGCCCTCTGGGCCCCGCTCTCCCACCAAGCTGCCTATTTGCACATAACGATATGTGTGCATGGGAATGCAGGCCCTCTGAGCCTTGCGCTCCCACTTACACATAACAATGGAGCCATACAGCAGCCCTATAGGGCTGAAAAGGAACCCTTCAAACACTAATTTGCCAATATTTCAGTAACCGTACAAACTATGAAAAAAATTCCACTGCAGTTGTAATCATGACTTCAAAACCTCCATGCGTGCTTAGCTGCAGGTAATGAAAAATCCGTATCTCGCATCATTTCCGAGATACAGGCACTGAAAGTTGCTGTGGGTGCCGCGATGTTATCCTATGGGAACAAATCTCAACTTTGTGATGGCATATCTATGGAACCGATTAACTTTTTCACCCTTTATACCCTGCACATTTCAAACCAAAAGACCAAACCGATTATTTACATTGCACTGGCAACATTTTAAAAATTCTAGTTCATGAGGTGGCAAAATCCGATTCGTGAGGTCAATCCCCATTCGCAAGCTGTCAAAATCCCCAATTGCGAGGAATCTTTAATCATCAGATTTTGGCCAACTGGTCTGGAAGTCACAAAAGGGGATTTTGCCAGTTTGCAAAAGGAGATTGGCTCGTGAAAGGGGATTTTGACAGCTTGCGAATGAGGATTTTATCAGCTCACGAATGAGGAATTAAAAAACAATCCCCTTTCGCGAAATGACAAAACTCCCTCTCATAAGTCGATCCCCTTCATGAGGTGTCAGAATCCCCATTCGCGAGCCAATCCTCGTTCAGGAGAAGGGTCATCTGGTCGTGAAATTACGATCAAGGATTTTGTCAGCTCACAAAAGGGGATCGGCTCGTGAAAGGGGATTTTAACACCTCACAAAAGGGATTTTGTCAGCTTGCGAAGGTGACTAAAAAACTCATCTCTTTTAAAGGATAAACCCCTGTTCTAAAGTTTCCATCCTTGTTCACAAGATAGGGGCCATCTGGTCCCTAAGTTGCAAACAAGGATTTTGTCACCTTGTGAAAGGGGATCAGCTCATGAACGGGGATTTTGTCACCTCGCAAACGAGAATTAGAAGTGAGTCACGAACGAAGAATTCTAAAATCTAAAACAGCCATTTTTTTGGCCAAAGCGAAGGAAACCAAAGGCATGGGTTTGTATAGAGCATCACCCTGAACAAAACCCATGCCTTATTTGTAGAAGAAGGCACCCGTGGGGCAAGCTACAACATTTTGTTTGGGTGAAAAAATTAAAACAAAATGGTGGCCCGCGAACGAGGAATTTTTCCTTACGAACAGGGATTTTATAAATCCCCATTTGTAAGGTGACAAAATCCTTGATCATGAGCCCAATCCCCTTTCGCAAAACATGCATATAAATCTTGGAGTGAACTGAGCATGCTCAGAACCCAAAAATTCAAAATTAAATAACTTTGGAAAGGATTAATATATTTTCATCAAACTAATGCTGGAGTGTTCCTTGACCAAATGTCTTTCTACCTTGAAAGTTTCAGACCAAAATACCAAATGGTGTGGCTGCAGTGTGATGGGCAAAAATCAGCAAAAAAGTGCTAAAAAAGGCAGAAAACATTCTTCAGTGCTTCGCTTCATGAAAACCGCAAGTCTGACTGAAACAAAACTTGGTAAATCAAGAGATCTACCATATGAGACCACGTATTCCAAATTTTGTGCAAATCCGTTGAACAGTTGCAAAGTTATTAAGGTGCACAATTTGGGGTTTAACATTAAAATTCTTACTCAACCCAAACTATACTGGCGCGACTGCACCCCTATATTTAGGGTTGTACAGGCACTACAATGTTAAGCCCCACAGTTTGCACTTTAATAACTTTGCAACCATTCAATGGAGTTGCATGAAATTTTGCACACTCAGTGTTTTGGTGCAAGTCTCGAAGTTTCAAGTTTCGTTCCAGTCGGATTTTGAGTTATAGATATTGCAAAAAGTGAATTTTTTGCATTTTTCCCCATTGGTTTGAATGGGGTTTTCTGTCAACTTGGCTAACGTCCAGACAGTTTTGAATTTTGGTCTGAAATTTTCTGGGTAGAAAGGGGCTGGCCCAAAGATGTGTCTTTTTATTGTTTGGTGAAACAATATTAATCCGTTCCAGGGTTATTTAATTTTGAAATTTTGAATACTTGGTTCTGAGCACGCTGAGTAAGCACTGAAAAATAGCTGTATGAAATGAAAAAGGCATCTCTTTTATATGGGGACAATCTTTTTTCATGAGGGAAAAAATCTTTGTTTTGTTTGCCACCATCTTGTTTTCCCTTTTTCCATACAAATTAACATTTGAAAACCCACAAAAATTACATTCCTGAGAGCAATCAGCATATGTAGCTTGCTTATGGGGACCCTTTTAACTGGATTCTGCACTTAACTGTTGCAAAAATGCCCTTAAAATTTGGTTATTTATTTTTAAGTTAATAAATCTTGTTTTGTGTCTCGTGATATGAAACAAGATTCTTGTTTCATATGATGAAGCATAAAAAAAATATTTTTTCATATGGAGACTCAATGTATTTAAATTGGGTTTTTAACTTTGGTGCATGACTTTGTAATTTTTCAAGATTTTGACACCATATTTTCAACATACCCTTTTTGATACCCCATCTGTTGAACATGATTGGTGTCATTTCATAAATCCTGCCCGAAAGCCAATTTTGCAGTTAGTTGGGGAAATCACCTTTTGAGTGGGATTTCAAAAATTTCACTGTACATGTTTATGAGGTGGGGTCATAAGAAGGGAATGTTGAAAATGTGGGGTCAAAATATGCAAAAATAGCAAAGTTGTGTGTATCTGTTGACATTTCTCTATGCTCACCCGTAACTTTCTTAATTTTCAATATTTTAACCCCAAATTATTAAAATAGCCATTTCTTTACACCACCTCATGAATGTGACAGCTGTCATTTTTCTAATCTTGCCCAAAGTGTCTTTTCATGCCCCTGCTGTGGAATTACACTGTAGTAGCCTGGAATGATATTTTGGAGGGGGTTTGACAGTTTTTACTACCAGGTTGGTGAGGTGGGGTAATAGGAAGGCTATGTTGACAATTTGGTTGCTGTTGTTCTACAAATGGAAGCACAGGGACCAAAGAGACCTGTACTTACCCATAAACATACATATACGCATCTATGGAGGGATGAGAGCATAGGTCCCAGAGGGCCCTGCACTCTATCAGGCAAACAAGGATATGATTACACTATCTCAAAAAATATGGATGCATGGGAGCGCAGGACCCAGAGGGACCTGTGCTTCAACAGGAAAATAAGGATGCCATTATGCAATCTCAAAAAGTAAGCAACCTCTTTACAAAAACTACATTAATGCAACATTTACTGTAGGTTTCAGGCTAAAGTGACAAAAGTAGGGAAATGTGGCCTTAGGGTTTCCAACCCTAAAACCCCAATG
This sequence comes from Neoceratodus forsteri, assembly GCA_016271365.2. Lineage (NCBI taxonomy): Eukaryota > Metazoa > Chordata > Ceratodontiformes > Ceratodontidae > Neoceratodus > Neoceratodus forsteri. The sequence goes on along the minus strand of CM028132.1, from coordinate 856,332,196 downwards.
CCACCCATAAAGCAAATCAGGGGTGGAGTCTTCCTAGAGGTTGTCAACCCTAAAGTTCACACCATTCCATACACTCCAGAAACATACACACCTAATGGGGTGAGCTTTAGGGTTGACAACCCCATGGGAAGACTCTGCCTCTGATTTGCCTTAGGGTGGCATTTCCCTACTTTTCTCACTTTAGCCTGAACTCTAAATGTTGCATTAAACATAGTTTTTTGTAAAGAATATACTGTGTGTGTGTGTGTGTGTGTATATATATATATATATATACACACATACACATACATATACATAGAAGCATAGAAATTGTCCGTAGATAAAGGCCTCCAGGCCCACCTAGTCTGCTCTATTTTCCCTACCTATTGTGACACTGAAGGCCCTACTCAGTCTTAGGTCCCCCCCCAATATCTCCTAAGATCCCTTTGTGTCTGTCCCATGTGTTCTTGAATTCCTTGACTGTTTCCATTTCCACCACCTCCTCTGGAAGGCTGTTCCATGCATCCACCACCCTCTCTGTGAAGAAGTATTTCCTCACATTTCCTCTGAACCTCTCCCCTTCCAATTTCATATCATGCCCCCCTGTACTTCAGCATTTTTTTTTCTCTGGAAAATGCTACAATCCTGCACCTTGTTTTTCCCTGAGAGGTATTTGAATGTTTCTGTCATATCCCTCCTTTCCCTCCTCTCTTTCAGGGAGTACATGTTTAATTCCCTAAGCCTTTCCGCATAGAGTTTTTATGCAGGCCCCCTCACCATTTTGGTCGCCCTCCTCTGAACCGCCTCCAACCTCTTTGTGTCCTTTTAAAGATGGAGCCTCCAAAATGGAACACAGTATTCCAGGTGTGGTCTCATTAATGATCTATACAGTGAAATTATTACCTCCCTCCTTCTGCTGATGATGCCCCTGTCTATGCATCCCAGCATCCTGCTAGCCTTTCCTGCTGCCTTGTCACATTTTAGTCACCTTCAGGTTATCAGAGATGACTACCCCCAGATCTCTTTCCTGCTTTGAGCCTGCTAATACCTCCCCTCCCAGTTGGTATGTTGCTCCCAGGTTTATGTGCCCCACGTGCATTATTTTGCACTTTTTAGCATTGAAACCCAACTGTCAATCCCTTGACCATTCCTCCAGCTTTTTTAGATTGCCCCTCATTTTATCCACCCCTCCTGGTGTGTTCACTCTCTTGCAGAGCTTTGTGTTGTCCACGAACAGGCATACATTCCCTTCTAGTCCCTCTGCAATGTCACTAATAAAAACATTGAAGAGGACTGGGCCCAGTAGTGATCCTTGTGGAACCCCACTGGTCACTCTGCCTACATCGGAGTGTATGCCATTTACCACCACCCTCCGAATCATTTTGTCCAGCCAACTCTCTACCCAGTTCACTATCTTAGTACCTACCCTTAGGCTCTTCAGTTTGCTTATCAGTTTTCTAGGTGGAATGGTGTCAAAGGCCTTACTGAAATCCAAGTAAGCCACATACACCACTCCATCCTGATCTACTGCCCTGGTTACCCAGTTAAAAAACTCAATCAGGTTTGACTGGCATGAACTCCCCACTGTGAAACCATGTTGCCTCTGGTCTTGCAGATCATTGTCAACCAAGTATTCCACAATCCTTTCCTTCAGTAGTGATTCCATTACCTTGACCACCACCAATGGCAGGCTGACTGGCCTGTAGTTTCCTGCCTGTTCCTTATTTCCACTTTTATAGACTACATCTGCCCTCCTCCAGTCCTCCAGTTCCCCTCCCATTTCTAGAGCCAGGTTGAACAGGTCAGTCAGAGGTGCCACCAGCTCCTGCTTTAGTTCCCTCAGTATCCTGGGGTGCACACCATCTAGTCCCATACCCATTGGTCTATTACCCTCCCCCTCCTCAGTGAATACTGAACAGAAGTAATTGTTCAATATGCTCACTTTTTGGTGGTCATCCTCCACGCAACCTCCTCCTTCTCCTTTCAGCCTTACTATCCCCCCTTGCCCTCCTTTTTTCACTTATCTACCTGTAAAAAGTTTTATCCCCTTTTTTCACTGATTTGGCAATCTGTTCTTCTGTTTGCACCTTTGAGCTCCTAACTGCCTTCCCTGTCTCCCTTTGTTTTTCCTGGTATCTTTCCCTATCCTCTTCCTCCTGTTTTTTTTTATATTTCTTAAATACCCTATTTTTGCCCTATTTCCACTACCTCCTTAGAGAACCATAGTGGTCTCCTGGCATAGGTATCTTTTTCCGACTTACATCTTCTCGAACAAAAACTTCCCATACTCGTTCTCCTCACTGTGCTTTCTTCTGACAGTACTTTTTCCCGATTATCAAATCACCGACACAGCGTACAAAAAATAATTGCATGAATCAAGAGCAGTCACTGTTTCCACATGAGCAAGTGTCAGTAATCAATCAGTAATCAAGTAACCAAGAATCAAGAGAGCTCACATGTAACACATCTGCTGTGTTTAATTTCAAACAAGGGAATCGGGGTTTAATTGTTTGTTTACTTGGTAGCTCATTTATAACCCGTATCTATTAGCCTCACCCCCCCCTTGTGCAATCATGGCCGAAGTGTGCAGTATTGTCCCATTCCATCGAGGTAATAATAAGCTCTGTGTTGGCGGTTACCTGCTTGTTAAAGAAAGGAACCGCGGTGATATATTTTACTGGTGCTGCCAAAGTTGGAAGTCTCTGAAGTGTCTTGGTAGTGCCACCACGTTCTTGTGGGTGGCCTGCAGCACCTTAGAAATCACAGAGAGCACAATCACGATCCCAATGCAATGGATGCACCAACTGCTTGTGCAATTATATCAATGAAGTGTAGAATGGTAGATACCCGTGACACCCCAGCCCAACTAATTCAGGCTATAACAACAAGTTTGCCTGAGGAAGTCAGACAAAGCAAGCCCTGTAAGTAGTCGCTGCAGCAGGTAGTCAAAAGGGTAAGATGACTCGACCTTCCAGCACAGTCACGTACATTGGGGGAAATTAGAGTCCCTGCTGAGCTCAGGCTAGTAAATGGGCAGCCATGGCTAGCTCGAGAGTCCACATGTGGTGAAGACAAACTAATAATTTTCACAACTAAGAGAAACATATGTCATCTCCACAAAGCACAATACTGGCTGATGGATGGTACCTTCAGAACTGTGCCCAGTATGTTTCTGTGGCTCTACTCAATCCATGGTAACAAACAAATGCTGATTTCAAATGCAGTTAATGTTGTATAAATGCTGCTCATTGTTTGTCTCACATTTAAAATGTAGTTTGTCTCTGATTTCAAATGCAGTTAATGCGGTATAAATGCTGCTGAGAACAGTTGTATAAATGCTGCTCATTGATTGTCTCACATTTAAAATGCAGTTTGTCTCTGATTTCAAATGCAGTTAATGCGGTATAAATGCTGCTGGGAACAGTTGTATAAATGCTGCTCATTGTTTGTCTCACATTTAAAATGCGGTTAATGCGGAACAGTAATCAGCAAATCTGCACACTAGATATTGGGAAATGTTATGTCAGGAGTATGTGGTTGCAGGCAATGTGTGAGTCGGGATTTTGTTGTCGGTAAAATAATTTTCGAGAAGGTATATGTCGGGAAGTAGTATGGATCCCGGTCTCCTTTTCCTTTTGCCCTTGATAATCTGCCTGATACAGAGATTAGTAGCTATTTCAATTCTCTTTTATTTTTGTCCACTTTTTCTTGACTCCCCTTATACTCTCAACTCCTGCTAGGGTATCTATCAGACATACTCCCATTTTCATGAAATCGGCCTTCCTAAAGTCCAGGACCCTTGTCCATGTGTGATTCGAATCTGACCTGTCTATTTTATCAAACTACTCCATAGGGTGATCACCATTCCCCAGGTGGTCCCCTACCCTAACATTTGCCACACTGTCCCCATTTGTCAGTACTAGGTCCAGTAGTGCCTCCTCCTGAGTGGGCTCCCCAACCAATTGCTTGAGGAATGCCCCCTGCAGGGAGTCCAAAATATTCCTACTCCTGGCTGTCACCACAGCGGGGAGGCTCCATTCCATGTCCAATAAATCGAAGTCTCCTACTAGCAATACCTCGCCCCCTTTGAGTCATCCTTTTAATTGCCAGCATAATTTCCTTATCCACCTCTTTCCCTTGTGCGGGAGGTCTATAGATCACTCTTGTGTGGATAGCTGCTCCATTCCTCCTCTCCAGTGTGACTTACAGTATCTCCTCCTCTCTCCCTGCTCCTCCTGTATTTCTGTGACCTTTATGTTGTCCCTCACATAAAAAAGCCACATCTCACCCATTTTTACCTGCCCTGTTCCTTCTGAACAGGTTATAGTCTGGTACAGCCACTTCACCAAGTCTGCTCTCACCATGGTAGCCTCTAAGTCAGCAATCTTGTTACCCAAACTGCAAGCATCTCTACTAATGACTCTTCAAGTGTGTTTCCAGTCCCCCCCCTTTTCCCATTTACCTACTTTCTTTTTCAGTTCCAACTGCCCCTTCTACCCACAGGACTTCACATTTTTTTGCTTCCTTTGTTAGTTTTCCTCCCTCAGGATTTTAATTGATGACCTTTCAATCTTGGGGGGGCAGTTGATGTCTCCCTGCCTCCCACCACCTCACCTCTTGGCTAGTTTAAATGTTTGCAAATGAAGCATTTAAACTGTTCACTAAGGACTATGGTCCCCATCCCTGGATGGATGCAGGCCGTCGACCCTTATATGGGCCCACATCCCTCCAGGTGGGTCCCCAGTGAAGCCAAATCCCTCCTCTCTGCACCATTCCTTCAACCATGTATTAAGTTCTTTGGTACAGAGTATCCTAGCCTCCCCCTTGCTGTGGACAGGCAGAACCTCCGAGAAGGTCATGGAGCTTGCTGCTTGCTTGAGGCCCCTCCCCAGCTTTCTGAACTCCTCCTGTACTCTTCCTATCCTTGCCTTATTCCTCACCAGGTCATTTGTCCCAGGTGGACAATGATATCCAGCTCCCCCTTCTGTGCTATTGCCCTGGTGATCCTCAGGATCTGCCCTCCATCCCTCTAAGCCATGCCTCCAGGAAGGAACCTAACCTCCTTGTCTCCCTTGCTACCCTTTCCTAAATCTATTCCCCTGACAATGAAGTCCCCTACTAGGTGTTGCCTCCATCTCCCTTGGGGTCCTCTGTCATTCAGCCTTGGGGATCCATTCTGGATGACCCTTATATCTCCCCTGGTCACTACAATGGGTGTCTCTGTGGGACCTTCCCACTCCTCCAACACTGCATAGGAGTTCTGTAGTTTCTCCAGATGGGGGGATATGCATCAGTCCCACCACCCCAACCCTCCCTGAGCACACCGTAGTCCATCTACTCCTTCTTACAGGCAACCTTTGAAGTAGTGTAAGCAGACTTGGGTGGCCCCTGGGTGGGGGAAGAGGTTCCCTGAATCCTTGCCAACTCAGCCTAGAGACTGGTAACCTCCACCCTCAGCAGAGAAAGGTTTCTGCAGATGGGGCAGCACCACAGCATCCAAAAGATTCTCCTGAAAACTGCCGCCCCACAGCCACTGCAGTGTACCACTCCCAGTTTCTTTCCCCTCTGCACTGCTTATCCTTGCTCCACCCTGCTCTAAGAATCCGCCTTTTCCTCTCCTTTCTTTCCCTATATAGGATGTTCCACCACCCCCTTCTTAACTGTAGTTGAACAATAGATTTACTTCAGTTTCTAGATCTCCCTGTGATTCCTGTTGATCACCCCTATCCCTGGCTTACTCCTCCCCTATTAGATGCTGATTTACCTGGTAGCAAAAACTATTACGCTACTTCCCTAGTGGCTAACTCCTGATATTACCACTCTCTGAACACCAGTAATCACAAGGGTTTTTTTTTGTGTGTGTGTGTGTTTTTTTTATGATCACCCCTGAAAAAAATGCACATAGTAAACAAGCCTAATGTATCCAGTAATTAGACTGTAGATTTCACTACAGTATTGCACACAGTCCCCCACTGTATACAATATATTTGCCCCATGCCCTGTTGTTACTTTATACTGCTGCAGTCCCTGTAAGAAACAGCAATTACATATGATCAACCCCTGACTAAATGCACACTGTAAACATATGACCAACCCCTGAAAAAATGCACACTGTAAACCAGCCCCTTATGCCCCTGTTTTTACTTTATACTTTAGCAGCCCCTGAGAGAAAAATCAATCAATATATGGTCAGCCCCTGAAACAAAAAATGCACTCAGTTAACTAGCCCCAGTTTATACAGTATAATCCCAGCTTATACGTGTGCCGTCTGCTCTTTGTTGACTTCTTGGTTTGTGCTTCAGGTTTCCATCTCCTTGCACTCCCCTTTTCAATTTGCCGATGCTCCTGGTAGTTCCTCCAGAGTTCTTGTACTAATTGGGCGGGTGAGAGGAAGGGCCCAAACACCAGTGAGCACTGTCTAGCTAGTGCAGTAGGTTTTTCATCTAACTGCTCCCACTTCCCTGCAGTCGTATTCCTTACTGCCACAGCAAGCCTCACTCAGGTCTTCCCCCTGGCTTCAGTGGCTGAACGGCAGCTTTGAAAAACAATCTGTGGTGTCCTCCAACCACAGCTCTGGAGCTCTGTCTTCCCCTTAGCTTCCATGGCATACATATATTCTTTTCTTAAATATTAAAATTTTTTTCTGCGTTTACTACATTGCTAAGTGACTTCTAAATTACCACCATTCTCAGGAAGATGTTTCCCCATGTAGCTGCTTGTTATGACACCTAATTGTGGATTTGTATTATTTTTTTCTGATATAGTCTCAACTCCTGGCACAAAGCTAGATCTTTTAAGAAGCTATATAGGGCAACTAGCTCTCCTCTTATTCTTCTGTTTTATAGGTTAAACATGTCTAGAGTACTTAGGTTTTCCCCCACATTCCATACTATTTTCTTCTATCATGGTTCTTGTTGCTATTCTTTGAACTTTCTCCAGTCTGTCCACGTGCTTCTTATGACATGGGGTCCAGAATTGGCAGCAGGACTCCAGTTAAAGCCTCACATATGCCCTATGTAGAGGATCTGCTTGTATGTCTCTTGATCTGCTTACAAAGTTCTGCTTTAGACAATCTTGTGTATGAGTTGCTTTCTGAGAGGATGATTCAGACTGCCATTCCTGTCTGAAGTCCCGTCTGATATAAATATAATCTCTAAATCTCTTTCTTCCTACACATTCTTTAATTTGTTCCATTTAAGTAATAATTTGCTCTTCTATTTTGCTTTCCCAAATGTAATACTGCATTTCTCTTTGTTAAACTTTCTTTATGTTCCACCCATTCGACCACTCATTTATCCTTTCTAAGTCCCTCGGTATACTATATTTGTCCTTTCTTCCGTTCCTGCTTGTCCTCCCAATTTTGCGTCATCTGCAGACTTCAAAACTTAGTTTTTTGTTCTTTCATTAAGCTCCTTGTTTTCCTAGTGTGTGTGTGTGTGTGTGTGTGTATGTGTGTGTATATACATACACACACACACACATTATACTTGTGCAGTAGCGCAAGTATAATTATGTTTGAGTAGGCCTTTTAATGTTAACCCCAAATATTTGAACCTTTATAACTTCGGTGCCATTCAATGAAACTGCCTGAAATTTTGCAAGCTATATATATGCCATGGACTGACTAAAAATACCTCATTACTTTTATCTGCATGTTTTGACCTCTATAACATAATGAGTGGTGGAGCAGATCAAAGTAAATGTGGTATTTTTAGTCAGCCCATGGCATGTGCCATTTATATGATGACTGTGACATTCAAGCAAGATCAGTCCTTTTAATAAAGATTTAACTGTTTTTGTTTGATGTCACTGCTCTGTTTTTAATTTAAGCAGATGCCACTGTGATGTCATCAGACATCATGCAAGCTGCTCTTCCATAGGTTGTGAGTTCCTTTGTGACCAGCCTAAAGGGGCAATAAATGTTGATGAGTCCCAACTAACATTAAAATAAAAGAAAATTCCACTCAAGGCCTGTCAAGCATAAAAATAAATGCATTTATTTGTAAATTTCTATTCTTACAATCATTATATATCTATATTAAATAATATAGGACCAGACCTGATGCCTGCAACACTTAACTAGACACAAAAATATTTTTTCTCACCCCTTGTTTCCTATTACTCAGCCAGTCACTTATCTAGTTTACTGTCTTAGAACTGATCCCAGTTGCATCAAGTTTGTCAGTCAGTTTTGAATGTGACATGATATCAAATGCTATGCTGAAGTCCAAACATATCACATCCACAGGTGTGCCCTTGTCTATGCTTTCAATGACGGGCTCATAAAAAGGTTAACACATTGGACAAACTCTATTTCCCTTTTGTCGAGCCATGCTGATATGTATCTATAAACCCTATTTGTTTTAGTTCATCCTGAATTTTCTCCATCAAAAAGGATTCCATCATTCTATGTGGGACCTCCATGAGACTGACCCATCTATCATGTGATTGCATACCTCTATCACACTATTTATGTTTGCTTGCCAAAGGCTAGAAAACATATTGTGATTCTCTGAGCTGTGAGAGGCCTTCTGAGGACTTGGCCATCCTCCACTTATCACAGCTTCAGAATTACTATTCTTCATCCTATTTCTGCCCACTATCCACCATCATGCTGCTTTCTGCTTTGAAGTACTTGGCCAACCACAATGTTGGAAAATGAAAAGTGAAAGTGGAGTTTCTTGTGCAACTTGTAGTTCCTACAGACAATGCTTCATGTGTTGTTCATACCACATGTGTAATGCCATTCAGTGCTTTGTTTTCCTTCCTCATGGGAATGGCAGAGAAGTTGCACAACAGCCACAGCTTGTTCCTGTATGTGGCTAACAATGTCGCTCAGTGGCACTAGTTCTGTCTTCTGTCCCTTCCCTCCTACCAGCAGCACCAGTTCTCTAACTGTGCAGCTAAGTGATATTTGTTGTGGTTCTCTCACCCACCACCCTTAGCAGAGCAGGAAGAAAGCAGATACATTTCTTTGCCATGCTCCAAGGAGTGGAGCATGGCACCTCAAAGCCCTTCCCCAAGCCACCACCTGAAACCAGAAGCAAATGGTGGCAGCATCAGAGGGAAAGGGCAAGAACCTATTGTTCCAGTGACCTCCTCTGCCACCGTCCAATACTGAAGTGCCCAGCCCCCAGTGCCACCAAACAACACCCCTAGCCATGGTCTGTCACCAGGGTGCCTAATCCACAGTGCTGCTAAAACAAACACCACCTGAAATGGTATGACACTGGGGTGCCCAGTTCCCAAGACTACCAAAGAATACCCTTCTGCCACAGTCCAACACCACGGTACCCACTTCCTGGTGCTGCCAAACACACACACACACGCACCAACACTGCAATGCCCAATCCTCAGTGTTGGTTCCCTGAAACAAGAGGAAACCATCCATCATCATTTCACTTTCTTTGTGTTTTAAAGCCTGAAAAAAGGCAACTGTCCAGAGATATTTGTTTATTGTTTTTGTTTTGTTTGTTTCTTTTTTATATTGAAATCCACATTTTCAACCTAGTCTTTTTTTTCACCCCACCCCAACCCATGAGCCATGGAGGTGTCATTTTTCAAATCTCCCTCCCAAACCTGTTTTTGCTGTCATTCTGCAAGATTATGTTTTAGGTGGGATTTGATAAATGACTCCTGTTGTGTTCGTATATTGGGATAATAAAAATACTAACTTAAAAATGTAGGTGTCTCAGTGTTATGTATGAACCTTTCCATTCTGCAATCATCACAATTTAACTAGTAAAGTTTTTTTTTTTTTTTTGGTTAATTTTAACTGCTACACTGTTTGCACCCAACAGCTATACAGCAAATACAAGCAAGCAAATAGGACTGGTACTGGTGAATGTTTGTTAAATCATTGTATCACTGTGGCCTCCTTACAATCTCCATGTACTTTCCCTGTCCCAAGCGATACAATAAATAAGTTAATCAGAGGGCTCACTAATTCCTTGGCCAGATCCTTAAGGACCCTTGGATGGATTTCATCTGGCCCTGTTAATTTATCCAAATTTAATGTCACTAGTTTCTCTAAAACCTTCTCCCTATTAAATATATCACTGCACTCTGTGGAATATTCTATTACTACTTCAGTATCTACATCTGATAAGGATCAAACAAGAATAACAAACTGTGGGCCAATTTCCCTGACAAATATAGATTATAAAATACTTAAAAAAATTATCAACATAAGATTAGTAGATGAGTTAGAACGTTTCATACACATGGATCAACAAGACTTTTTGTCTGGGAAAAAGTATTCAGGATTCTGTTACTGTACTTAGCCCAGGGAGGACAGTGGGACCAGCAAACAAAGAGATTAGAGCTTACATAAACTCTAACATGCACTGCAGGCTATTGAATCTCCCACTGCTGCCTTCTGCTCTGATGTCAGCTGCAGAGGATTCTGGGATTTGTAGTAACAGAATATGTCAGCCTAGAACTAAATAAAATTAGTCTGATGCAAGCTATTATACTACAGTAATCAGTAAGTAAACCAAAATGTTTTTGCACACAAAGTGCACATTGGACCGGCCACACACACTTAGAGTGTGGGGCCCTTGATAGTGACTGTTCTGCTTTAAGAACTGAAATATTGAAAGGATCATGTTGCACTGGTGGCTGTGGATGCATATAAAGGACAGTATGCTATGACATTCTAAGAAATCTTGAAACCTGTGATAAGAATCACTTGTGAGACCCCAGGTGCCTCCGTCTATTTGTTCTTGTACACTGTCCATAGTGGTACATATGTCACCTCTAGGTTTTTGCTTCAAATAGTGTTCTCTGGTGCTCCAGGGTGATTTCATGATAGTAAAAGGGGAAACCTATATCCTTTTTGTTGTGCTATGTGCTAGTCAGGAATCATTTGTATGGGTAAACCTGTTGTTGTACTATAATATTCATGTGTTAGACTGTTGAGTTCATGATTTTACTTTTCTTTGTTACAGGAATTGACACAGATGTCAGTTTGTCAGCAGGGGAGGATGTTACCCACCCTTGGGGTTTACTACTAATACCCCTTTATTAGACCTGTGTGTCTTGCCATGCATTGGCCCTGGGACATGGACTAAGACTTGGGTTGGAGTGTGATCAGAGTACCACAGTGCTGTATGTGTCAGTGGACTACTGTTTGCATTAACACAGGAACAGGACACCCTCTCCATATTCATACTGCAAACTATATATATTCTACCCTGGTGTATAGGCTAAACTGGTGTCACCTGTGTTATGGTGTTGGGACTATGTACATAACATCTAAATGGTGATTGTAGGAAAAGGCACAAGGATACATGAACTGCACATTTTTGCAACTCTTGCACCCATGTTTAACAGTCAGAGGTTGGGCCCACAGCAAGTCACTGTATTGGGTTCTGGCAAAACCCATGAGGATTCCGGGGTTCAGGAGCCACTGATTAATTCAAACATGAAACAGTGAACCAGTGAGGTGTCAAGGATCAGTCCACCAGCTGTGCATTAAGAGAATAATAGTCGTGGTCATCATATGAGAAGCTCCTCTCAATAAGAGTATTAAAGTTCACATCAGTTAAGCATTTGGGGGGATTCGGCAGAGGGAAAGGGAATGAGAGAACCCATGTGTATCTGAGCAGTCTTGCCAAGGAAAGAATTGAACTCATGAAAAGCTGCAGCTCAGTTCATTTAGCTGCAACTGATTGCTACAGAAACAGGAGGAGGAAACAGAGACCATCGGTCTGAGCCAGCATCAAACCACAAGTACTATGTGTGCAAACCAATGAATTCAAGTGATTGCTAAACAACCTGGAAAAGCAGGTGTGAAACCATGAGTGTTAGTTGTTCTTGTGAGGATCAGTTTTCCTTGAGCCAGTTTCAACTATTTATAATACAGATCCATTAATATTTCTTCAGCTCACCCACCTGTTCTTAAAGTAGTGGTAAATCTACTTCAAGAGCATAAGTTGAAGTACTTTCATGTGTTTAGTATTCTACAATCCGTTAAGGTGCGAGTCAGTAACCATCAATGGTCAGTTGGTTGTTGTGTGTGTCACCCTCACTGCTGCAAGTTTCTGGTTTCTACACAAGCATTCTGATTGCCCAATTTTATTTAACATTTATATTGAAACCATAGTGGAAGACCTGTATCAAGTTGATGCTTTTCCTCCAGTTGCGAATAACATGCCTATACAAATTCTATTATACGCAGATGCTGTGGTTATACTTTCACAGACTCCTCTAGGTTTCATGAGAGACATCAAGTAAATAATTAGCTCAATGAAGAAAATAGTCCTAGAAATAAATGTGCAAAAGTCCAAGATAATGTTTTTTTGGAAGGCATAATAATAAAAGGAATGAGTTAAAAAATTGGAAGCTAGAAAATGTACTTTTGGAGGAGGTAAATGACTATTATTATTTAGGTGTGGTCTTCGACAGTAAATTAAGTTGGAAAAAGCATATAAAAATCAAAGAAACTGCATCAAAAATGGTGCTGGTGATAAATAGATTTGCTAATACATTTGGCAATAACTCCTATTTAGCTCAGAGAAGAAGTTTTGATGCTAAAGTGAATGCTCAAATTTGATATGCTTCAGAAATATGGAGCACAAAGAACATTTTAATGAGCTAGAAAAAATATAGAAACTATTTTTAAAAGTAGTCATGTGTCTCACATGATATGCAGTGAATGCTGTTGCTACAGCCTAAACAGGAACATTAGACATAAAAACAAGGGCATTAAAAAGATGTATAGTGTTCCGGTCAAAAATTAATTCCACACAAATGGATAGTCTCCTACATAATTGATGGAAAGATGCAAGCTGCAGCAAAAAAAATCATACTTGGTTTGGCCAGTTAAATAATGTACCAAATAAATTTGGCCTTCAAGAAACTATATATTTAATAGTAATAGAGATTCAGAATGGTGTTTAAAGAATGCAATACAAAGGATTTTAGATATAGCAATCCATTAAGATCTAGCCTCAATTCAGGAATCTATGGAATACAATTTACTGAAAAAGAATAAAATTAATTTTGTGACAGAAAAATATGTGTTATTCTGTGAAAATGTCCACCATCAGAAAGCAATAGGCAGATTATGATTGGAAATATTATGGTATGGGTGGAAAACATTTCATGAAAGGCAAATGTCACCCTGTACTTTTAACTTAAATACATGATTAACAATCCCACATATCATTTTTGAACATAAAGCTCTTGAAACAGAGGGAAACAGATGATTGAGTTCAGCTATCTTAAACAGCAAGAGAAAAGATACTGAAGAAATAACTTTGAATCTACTCATAAAGGAAGAAGAAGCAATACTATTCAGACTGAGAAACTTTACACATGCAGCATTAAAAAAAAAATTAATATGCTAGCAAAAATGTGGTAACTCTCAAGGGTGATTGGTTTCCATATACCCATTTCTGATAGCTAGACAGGTGACACAAGTATGGAAAATAGATATTAGCAGATTTTAAATGTTGGGCTCAGAAGGGAAAGGAGCAACATTTTGTACTATGTAAACTACATGGTTTCATATCTGTCAGAGTTATTTGTGATGTATATAACATATATTTATGCAAACTTTTTAACAAATAAACTTGAACCTTGAACCTTGACTGCCCAGACCTTGAGGTACCAATTAGCAGAGGCCCAGCAAAAACCGCAAATCTGAAGCAATCTCCTCATCAGTCTTCCAGTCAGCCACTTTGTCTGAAGGGTCATGGGTACTCAGGTCTTACCTGTCTGTGGGGAAGTGTTGTTTATGAGCTTTGGAATTACAGTTACAAATGAGTTAGATTACAGTTTTGAGGGGTTTTAATTGTGACTGTGTAATACAAAGTCACTCGGTGGGGGGACTGAGTAATAAGCATTGTGCATCAATGCAAGATCCAGAGCAGTATAGACATCAGCCTACCACGATCTGACACTAGGTACTCAGACAATGATGTACCCTGTGTAACAACCTGGAAGCAGTGCTCAGTGACTGAGGGTGCTAGTGGGGTGATCTGACAGTACAAATAGACCAGTACTACTGTGGTTTGGAGTGTGGAGGACTGCTTTATCACTGTGCATACCTTACTTCATGCTGCTAATCATCTTGTTTGTTTCACAGGATCTTCAGTAGTGAATACAAGCTTGTTGTTATCTGTATCACCACTGTTCAGTGATTGCCTTAGCAAGGCAATGGTGTGAATAACCATCAGGGAAGAGGGACTGGTGTACACATGGTCACATGTCCTGCAGTGGAGAAGTGGGCTGGCACTGTATCCCAGGAGAAGTACTTTACTCATTACCAGGTTCACTGTTTCTTTTTGTCTGTGTGCCTCACATTCTTATCAACCTTATTTATCAGTATTCAAACCCCCATCGCCAGGGGTATAAAGACCCAAGCCCTTTAACCTAGTCTGTGGCTTTCCCCTCAAGGCAGGGAGTATCACATGAGACACATACGGCAACCCTATAGTACAGCATTTTTTTTCAATTTAATAATTAAATTCATGTTCCTCTAATGACCTTTCTTAATATTCAAGTTTTCATTTCTGTTATTTCTTTGGTAATCATGGAAATCGTCCTCCTATCCTTACCAGCTTGCCATGGAGATCTCTGCTGCTTACCCTACCACAGATAAATTTTAAGTCATGGCTCTATATAAGTGTGTGTGTGTGTGTGTGTGTTTGGGTAAATATTTTGCCAGTGGAACTGAGCAGAGTTTTTAATTCTTGTATTCCATGGCATTTTTCACATAAAACTTTTCTTTTATGTATTGTTAAATTTGGACCCATTTTATAACTATAATAAGGCACTCCAATGTGTGTGCATTGTTGCAGTATAACAGCACTTCTCAGGCGATTGAAGGTACTCAGCAATGCCTTTTGCCTCACAGCACACCCAGGTCATGCCATTGTTCTACAACAATGCACTTCTTGCCATGCCTTATTGATTAAGTGACCTTTCACTGATTACAGTCACACACAAAGATATAAGAACACCAGTTAGGAAGCATTTCTCAGTACCAGGCCACACTATCAGTGACCTAAGCATCAGTATATTGAAAGGGACCTTAAAACCACTCAGAGCAGTGAACAGTATTTCAACACAAAAAGAGGACTTAAAGATGCTGGCAGGGCTGGCCTTACCATAGTGTGAACTGTGTGATCACACAGGGCCCTAGTTGGGAGGGGGCCACCCAAGTAAATGATTGCATTGAACCAAACAACTCCAATACTGACTCACTGAAATACTTAAGTGATAGCAGAGCACAGTCACCAGGTATATGATAGCTCCACCATTCTGTCTTGGTTACCCCCCCCGCTGTAAAAGAAAGAGCTGAATGCCAACCCCCCCCCCGCTGTAAATGAAAGAGCAGGATCCTGCCATTTGAGAACCTCCAATGTACAACAACAAACAGTGAGACGCTAACTTGCTCACTCATGCTGTCATGAGGAAGACAGCAAATAACAGGGCAGACAGGTGGGGGGACCTCCCCATCCCTGTCCCTGATGTATAACAAAGAAATAGCATCCCCCCACTGTTCTTGACTCTCTCCGACTAGTGTGATAGCAGTAGTCAAGAACAGTGGGGGATGCATTATTAAAAGAAACTTACTTTACCTGACTGCTGCTGCTGATGGCCTGGTGTCCCCCCCCTATCTTGATGTGACCTTCTGTTGACTGGATGGCTGACTGTAAACCCACGGCATTGGCTTCCTGCTGAGATGGAGTCAGGCTGGGGAATGAGAAGTGTTTCTGAGTTGGGGTCTCTCTGGTTTTCTTTGGGACAGGTGTGGAACTTTCTGGCCTGTGCCCACCACAGTTAAGGGAAAAAAGGGTCCAGCTGTGGGGGTGGATGTGGAGGTTACAGTACAGTGGGGATGAAAGGGGGGTTCAGAGTGAAAGGTAGGGGTGGCATTGAGGATGAGGGAGCTCCAGGTGGGAAGGGGACAAGTCAGGTACAGAGTGTGTTAGGGGAAGGGGCAGGATTGTGGAGGTAGCTGGGGATGGAGTTGAGGATACAGATAGTTATGCAAATGTGCAGAGCAGGATGGACTCTCAGGGCAGGCACAAGGAAAGAGAGTTTGGGGGGGGAAGGTGCTAGTGCTGTGTGATTCCATAATAAAAGGGGTCAGATGGGGGAGTAAAGGAGAAAGACATAGTGGCATATGGGTAGAGTCTGCACCTGGGTTGATGGCAGATAAAGCAGGGCAGGCTATTCTCCAAGTGTGCAAAGGGGAAGCTTATAAACACGTGGTGGTGCGTGTGTACAAATGACTTGGCAGGAAAACGGTAGAGGTGGTTAGGGAGAGGTTCATGGAACTGGGTAAATTGAGTGAAGAGGTAGGGAGCTCAGTGGCCTTCTCTGAGGTACTCCCAGTGCCCAGGGCAAGTACGCCAAGGAAAGGTAGGATAGATGAATTCAACAGTTGGCTGGGAAATTGGTGTTGATCCAGGGGGTACGGGTTAGTGGGGGTAGAAAGAAGTAGGCTGCTGGTTGGCTAGGATGTGCAGCTTATCCATTAAGTAGGGAAATGGGCAGACTGGGTGGGCCAAGCAGTCCTTATCTGCCGTCAAATTCTATGTAGTGGGAGGCTGGGGCAGGGTCTGGGATAATAGGGATCTGTACACAGGGAACAGATTACATTTGAGCAGGGAGGGAAGGGGTGCTAAAACAGAGGTTAGAAGGATACATAGAAACAAAGGTTAATTTATACTAGGCAGGGGGGTGGTGAGTGGGTTGCTGAAGAGAAGACTTTCTGGGGAGGGGAAACAGATGAGGCTTCCCCCACACAAACTGTGTTGAAAGCAGGAAAGGATCAAAGAGCGGGCTGAGAAGGGTGGGAAATTAGGTAAGAAGTGTAAGGGAACATCTTGGAGGGTTGTCTTCTTGAATGCTAGGAGTCTGGGGAACAAAACTGCAGAACATTAGGCTCTGTTGGCAGCGGGGATGGTGGACATAGCTGCCATCACAGAAACATGGGCCAACCAATATCAGGACTGGGACCTGATTATCCCAGGTTATAGGATTTACAGGAATATAGGGGCAAAGGGAAAGGGAGAGGGGTACCGATGTATGTAATGGAAGGGATAAAGTGTACAAGGGAAGAGGGGGAGAAGGGTAGGAGAGAGGCCTTGTGGATGCAATTCCAGGACACGCAGAATAGAATTCTCAGGATGGAGGTGGTATACAGGCCACTGACTCAAGGGGAAGACCTGGACAGGGAGCTAGCAGAGCAAATTAGGAAGGTGAGTGGGAAAGGCAACACAATGATTGTGGGGACTTCAATCTACCAGGAGTTGATTGGGGTACCCCAGCCACCTCAAGTGCTAGGGAGCAAATACTCCTGGATGCCTTCCAGGACTGCTTCCTGGCACAGATGGTCACTGAGCTGACTAGGTTGGGGAATACACTGGATCTAGTTCTGGCCTATGGGGAGGCTGTAAGGGAGGTGGTGGTGGACAACCTGCTGGCTGGGAGTGACCACCACTCAGTGTGGTTCACACTTAATATGAGCAGAGAAGCAGTGGGTGCAGGGACCAGGGTGGTGGACTTCAGACAGGCTGACTTTGGTAGGATGGGTGAAATCTTAAGGGGGCATGTGGAAGGAACACAGCCACAATGGGATGTGAATCAGAAATGGGAAAAAATCTAATTGGGGATAATGGAGGCTACTGGGATGTAACAGATTGCATAGCAAAAAGGGAAGGGCTAAAAAAACTGAGCTAGCTAAGTAGAGGGGTCTTAGAAATGGTGAGGGTTAAAAAAGCAGTGTTCAAGAAATACAAGTAATCCAGGAAGGGGAGGATATGGAGGAGTATGTGAAGAGGCCAAGGAAGTTACCAGGGGAATATGAGCAGCTAAAGTCTCCAGGGATTTGAGACTGGCACAGGGCATCAGGGATGGGGAAAAGGACTTCTTCAGATACATATGAGAGAGAAGGAGCTGCAAGGACCAAATACTAAGGATCAGGAAAGACGGAGGGTGGGCAGAGAAAGGGTGGATCAGACAGAAGCACTGACTGTGTACTTCTGTTCTGTATTCATGAGGGAAAAAAGAGGGCAGCTACTGCAGGGGTAGGCAGGGTGGGTGGGGGAGAGGGATTAATGGACAGGGTGATCACTGATGATAGGGTATTGGAGGGGTTAAGGGCTCTGAGAGTGGATAAGGCACCTGGACCAGATGGTATACACCCCAGGGTGTTGAAGGAAATGGCCAAGATCCTGTCTGGACCACTGGTGGAATTATTCAATACCTCTCAGGACAAAGGGTGCATACTGTATGACTGGAGGATGGCCCAAGTGGTACCCATCCATAAAAGTGGACCAAAGGATGAGTTGGGTAATTATAGGCTGGTACGCTTAACTTCCATCATGGGGAAGCTAATGGAGACAATACCTAAGGAAAGGCTGGTGACCTTTATGGAAGACAATGGGCTCCAGGATAGTCACCAGCATGGGTTTGTCTCCAGAAAATCCTGCCAGATGAACCTAGTTGAGTATTAAGAGTGGCTCACGAGGGAATTTGACAAGGGTCATGCGGTAGATGTCATATACTTGGACTTCAGTAAGGCCTTCGATTCAGTGCCACATGGGAGGTTGGGAGGGAAGTTGAGACGCGTGGGGGTGGGGATTAAGATGGTTAAATGGATTGAGAACTGGCTACAGGGGAGACAGCAGAGGGTAGTGGTGGGGGGACTCTCATCTCCAAGGGCTGTGACAAGCGGGGTGCCGCAGGGATCAGTACTGGGGCCAGTGCTGTTTGGAATATTCATAGCGGATATCTCATATAGCATCAGGAATAAGATCAGACTGTTCACTGATAATATCAAATTGGGGACAGTGGTGGACGATATAGCAGGTTGGCAGGGGCTACAGGACAACCTGACAAAGCTGGTGGAGTGGTTGGAAATGTGGCAGTTGAGATTCAATGCAAAAAAGTGCAAATTCCTGCACTTTGGAGCAAAGAACCCAGGGAGAGGTTACCAGCTGGAAGGGGTGCAGCTAGGTTCCACCGAGGAGGAGAAGGATCTAGGGGTGGTTGTAACAGGGAAGATTAACAATACAGAGCAGTGTAGGAGGGTGGCAGCAAAAGCCAACAGGATGCTGGGTTGTATCGTGAGAGGGATCTGCTCCAGGAACAGGGAGGTGATCCTGCCTCTCTACAGGGCACTGGTCAGGCCACACCTGGAGTACTGTGCACAATTATGGCACCCATATCTGAAGAAGGACATGAAATTACTGGAAGGGGTACAACACAGGGGCAACAAGGTTGATCCAGTGATTGGAGGACAGACCATATGAGGAGCGGCTGAGTGAGTTGAACATGTATTCCTTGGCGGAGAGAAGGGACTGGGGGGATATGATTGAGACCTTTAAGTATGTAAAGGGGATAAACAAGGCAGGCACTGAAGGAATAGTCAGGCTGAGGAGGGGGAGGGACACAAGAGGGCACAGTCTTAGATTGGAGGGAGGAAGATTTAGAATGGAAATGAGAAGACACTTTTTCACAGAGAGGGTCATGGCAGAATGGAATGCTTTACCAGAGGAGGTGGTAGCTTGTAAGACAGTTGGTTATTTCAAAAGGGGATGGGACAAGGTGAAAGGGGGTAATTGGGAAGGGGAGGGGGAGGGGTAGCTGCAAGGTGGGGTGCTAGCTTCACACTTGAGCAGACTTGATAAACCAGGTGGTCTATTTCTGCTGGCAAATGTGTATGTTCGCATGAGGGGGAGGTGGAGTATTTGAAACTGAACTGCATGGTGCACAACTCCTTGCTTCATGCTCAATGTCCTTTTTTATGGCTGTGTGGATGGAGCTCAGCAGATGTTATGCAGTCATCATCTGCAAATAGCACAGTGGAAGCACGTTACCGGATTACTGTGCAGTGTGCTTCCACAGTACTGTGGCACAGTTTCCAGTGGTCATGTTTATGCCACCCTTTCCCTCCACCAGCCACAAAAACACACCGACTTCATGGGGCATTTCTTTTTCTTCCTCAGTTATGGAGCTGTTCAGAGCACCGCTGGAGTATGCCATTCACAAGATGGTCTCTGACTCAGATTGTGCATGCACGAGTATCGCACATGCGCAGTTCTGTCAGTGCCAGCATCTTGTGAATAGCATACTCCGGCAGTACTCTGAAAAGCTCCATACTCTGGTAGCGCTCTGAAAAGTTCTGTACAGCCGTATCAGCTCTGACTGTCTTTTTAGCGGTGGGAGGATGGTTGCACCCAACTCAGTGGATAACTTAATGCAAAATTAAACATTAAACATTGCAAGCTAGAAATTAAGAAATAGGGGCTCTTCATCACTGAACCTTTTTGTTTTTATTCATGCAGCTTTATAACTATTATAACTTTTTTATATGCTGTATCCTGTTTTAATAATCCAACCTAATTGCATTGTAAATTGAAAATATTTGATCAACCAATCACAGTCCTCTTCAGTGGTCTTTGGACACATCCTTTATAGTGATGCCTGCATTCTCAATGCTGCAGAAGTTTTTGTAGGCTGCTAGAGGACAGAGCATAGTGCATGCACAGTAGCAGAGCTCTGCCAGTACATGAAAACTAAAAGTTGTCCTGAATTCTAAGAAGTGCAGAGATCATGTGATGTCTCAAATGGAACAGCTGTGTTCTTACTGAACTCCGACCATAACAGCCTTTAATTTCAAATTAGACTGATAAAGGTGACTTTTTTCCTCTCTAAAAGCCATCATAACTGAGGATGGAATTACTGCACTATATAAAGAGTAAGTGTTTCAACTTACCAATATGGATATTGAGATGAAAAATCTGCTGCCAAAACACACACCACCACTAACTCCAGACAGGGCATGTGGATCCAAGTGATCTAAGCAGGCTGAAACAAAACAGCCTACGTCAGCAACTAGCATGAATACTATAACTGCTACTCTGACCGAGGAAAAATTTATGTTGGAACTTAATCCTCTTAAAGAAGCAATTCTTAAACTCTTGAAGAAACCAAAACTATCAGAACGACTATGGAAGAATTGGGCAAAAGACTAAGTGAAGCCAAAGTTAGAATTTCCTCCGTGGAAGAATGGCACACTAGACTAGACCCAGAACTCCCTGCTATGAGACAAAAAATGGCAAAACCTAAGGCCAAATTAGAGGTCTTAGAAGGGACAAGCAGGCGCAATAATGTGGTTATATTCGGATTACCTGAATTATCTGAGGGCTCGAATCCTATCCACTTTGCACAGATACTGTGTGAAAACCTAGCTGACCCATCTCCGAACACACAGAGCACATAATTGAAAGAGCTCATTGAGTCTTACGAGCAGCCCCCAAACAAGGAGAACCACCTAGACCTTTTTTCATAAAATTTCTAAATTACCTAGACAGGCAACATGTCTTAACAAACCATAGACAGAAGCAACTCTTGACTTGGGACGGCAATAAAATAGCACAAGACTTACTGCAACCGGTCAGAATGAGCAGAAAATAATTTGCACCCATAGTTGCCAAGTTAATTGCCACTGGGATTAAATTCTGCATGTCTTAGCTAAGTCTAAGCTCACAGTGACTAAGGAGGGTAAATCATACTCCTTCAAATTACTGAATAAATCCAAAGAAACGCTCAAAGGTCTGTTTCCCAACTTATTAAAATCTGGCTGACTCCTTTGCATTTCAACAGGTTTTTTTCTTTAAGGATACTGCAAATGATGGGTCAATTTTTTTTCCTTCTCTTTATAACATCAGTTGCACTGGAACAGATTTGTGCCATCATGTTTGGTCATTTCTAAGGCTGAGTTTGTTCTAGTATGTACCGTACAGCTTAGTCCTGTCTGATTTAAAACTACTGGGTACTAACCACGAGACTGACATGACAAATATCTCAGCTTTACTTTTTTTGACCTGCTGGATCCTTCTTGGGCAGAGCCGATGGTAAGCTCTCAGGTTCTTGATCTTTTATGTACAGTCCTGGCATCAATGATCGCTGCTCACAAAGAAGAGGTTGGACTAGAATCAGATATTTTAATTTTTTCTCCTTTGTTCTATGGTCCACCTTTAACATGCAGCCCATGAAAGAAGATTGCACGATCAGACTTGTACCTTTCAAACACAGGTCCATGGACTGACTGCTTTTGTCAGTTTCCCAACTAATTCAAATCTGGATAGTTATTTTGCATCTCAACAGTTTTGTTTTTTATAAGGAATCTGCACTTGATGAGACAACTCCTTCTCTTTAAAGTGACAGTTGTGATGGAACAGATCTATGCCTTCAAGTTTGGAAGTTTCTATGTTGAATTTGTTTTAATGGGCACTGCAAAGCTTTGGTCCTCCCTAACTTGAAATATTGGATAGAAACCCCATGATGGGTAAGACATGTCTCTCGGCATTGCTTTTTGAACCTGCTGAATTATTCATGGGCGGAGCTGGTAGTGGACTGTCAAGCACTCGATTACTTATGTGTAGTCCTGGCAGCAATGATCGCTCCTCATAAAGAAGAGTCTAGACTGGATAACAGGTACCTTGACTTTCTCTCCTTTGTGCTTCGGTTAACCTTTAACTTGTGATTCATGATGGAGGATCACACATTCCATAATGGGACATACTTTCCTTTCTTTGAAGCAATGGTTGCGATGGGGCAGATTTGTGTCTTTGGGTTTGGGTGTTGTTGGGTTGAGTTTGTTCTGGTAGGTGCCATACAGCTTTGGTCCTGCCTGATTTGGAACTGATGCATAGCAACCTCAAGATTGGCTGGACATGGCTCACAACAGTACTTTTTCAACATGCTGGATCCTTCTTGAGCAGAGCTGAGGGTACACTCTTGGGCACTTGATCATTAGTATACAGTCCTGGCATCATTTGTCGCTGCTCACTGGAAAGAGCTTGGACTAGATAACAGATAACAGATATTTTAACTTACTCCCCTTTGTTCTTTGGTCGACCTTTAACTTTCGATCAACAAAAGAAGATTGCACAATCGGACCCACACCTTATAAACACAGGTCAATGGACTGCTTTAATCCTGGCTACTACTCTCCTTCTCACTTATTTCACTGGTGTGTTTCCCCAACATCTTCCTGGTATCTATGCTGGAGTTGAAATGGTCTAGACATGTTAATTGTTGACTTTAAATGATCATGACCAGCTTTTAGAGTAACTGGCTTCTCAAAACATCAGTCAGAATGAATGCTTCTGATAATGAATGGGAACTTGCATAGCAGGGTTAGGATGGTTTTATGATCTATGTGCACACAGTATATTTGGCTAAATTATCCCGTTGTTCCAGGATCTTAAATATTGTAGTATTCCTAAAGTTTATTAGACTTTTTTGAACTGGGAGATTTTCTGAACTAATATCATTGTTATAAGCATTCAGCAACAGAACAGAGCTTAAATCTCTTAGTCACAACTTAAATTCAAGTTGTGGTTCTGATGTGTTACTTGTGATTGTATTTCACTTAATTAATTATCTTTCTTTTCTGCTATTAACTTGGAGCCAAAATTGATCTTGCCTTAAGATTTATGTTTAGTATGGAGTCTCTGTATATGGTAACACAGGTCATCTCTGCAGTATCATTTACTTTCTTTTCCTTTTATTTTTTACACCATTCTAACAGTTAAAGTAAGCAAATAAGAGGTTCCTATTTTTAGCTCCATTCTCACAATATACTATAATTTAAACTAGTCTGTTTATCAGGAATGTTCTTAGTCTATTTTAGAATTCTACACAAGGTAAGGAAAAGGGTCCGGCTCCCCATATGATGCACAGGAAAAATGCCAGACCTCACCCAACAATTAACACACCAAAATCTGGCCAATGGAACATCATGTACACTAATGCCCGCAGTCTGGGAAACAAGATCCCAGACCTGCAGGCAACAATGACAGAGGCTAAACTGGATATAGTAACCATTAGTGAGACATGGTTCGCCAGTAACCACATTTGGAAGACTTCAGTACCCGGCTATGTACTGTTCAGAAGAGACCAAGGTACAAAAAAGGGGGGAGGGCCCTTTATGTCAATGAAAATATCAAAGCTACAGAAATTCAGAATGCACATAAGGAGCCAGAAGAACTGTGGGTCACCCTGGAAACAAGAAATGGGACATCCATACGAACTGGGGTGTCTACAGGCCTGCAGACCAGGGGAGGACATAAACACATTACTGTTAGAAGATATACAAAACATGACAGCTAAAGGGGAGGTTCTGATAATGGAAGACTTCAACATGCCAGATACAGATAGATCAATACCAGCAGGAACATCTGCCATAACTAGACACATAGTGGATTCCCTGCAGGGGGAGGGCCTCAAACAACTGGTAAAACAACCCACAAGAGGCAGGGCTATCCTAGATCTAGAACTGACTAATGGGGAAAGGATCACAGATCTCCAGGTAGAAGGTCACCTGGGAGCCAGTGACTATCACATGGTATGGTTCAATTTGGCCACTAGAACTAACTCATCCCATTCCAAGGCAAAAATATGGGACTTCAGAGGAGCTGACTTTGATAAGATGGCCAACAGAGTTAAGCTAGCCCTGGCATGAAGAAATACAGGAGAGGAGGTACAGCCAAAGTGACAAGCATTAAGGATGCAATACTTGAAGCAACATCCCACTGTGTTAGGGAGAAAAGCAACAGCAAAAGAAGGAGGAAACCACTTTGGTTCTCAAAAAAAGTAGCAGTAAAGGTCAGAGCCAAAAGGTTGGTCTTCAGGAAATATAAGGGAATGCAGTAGGACGAAGATAGGGAAGCATACCAAACTTCCTTAAGGGAAGCAGGGAAGGCAGTAAGGCAGGCAAAGGCCCAAACCAAGGAAACACTAGCACAAACAGTAAAAGAAGGGGACAAGGCTTTCTATAGCTACATTAGTGAAAGGAGAAAGTCCAGATGGGGTATTGCTAAGATCATAGGGGATAAGGGGGAGTGTGTGGAGGATGACCAAGGAAAAGCATCTATCCTAAATAGATTCTTCTGCTTGGTGTTTACTGAGGAGAAGGTAGGGCAGGGCCCACAGCTCAGCACCATGGCACAGGGGGGATGGAGGTGTGCACAAGTCCCATCACAAAAAAAGGGTCCTACAAGAGCTCGTTAAGCTCAGGGTGGACAAGGCAATAGGACCTTATGGCATACATCCCAGGGTACTAAAGGAGCTAAAGGTGGAACTAGCAGAGCCATTATCAGAACTGTTTAGTGAGTTTTTGAATACAGGAGAGGTCTCAGAAGACTGGAGAAGGGCTCATGTGATCCTGCTCCACAACAGTGGTAGCAGGGAGGAGGCAGGGAAATACAGACCAGTCAGTCTTACCTCAGTAGTGGGCAAGATTATGGAGGCACTCCTTAAGGAAAGGATAGTGCAACACCTGGAATCCATAGGAGCACAGGATCCAAGACAGCTAGGATTTACAACAGAAAGGTCCTGTCAAACTAATCTCATAGATTTCTTTGACTGGGTAACCAGAGTGGTGGACCAAGATGCAGTTGATGTTGCCTACCTTGACTTCAGCAAAGCTTTCAATACTGTTCCACATAGAAGATTGATTAATAACCTGGGTAGACTCAGGGTGGGTCAGAAGTTGGTCAGTTAGGTGGAAAACTGGTTGGTGGGCAGAAAACAGAGAGTGGTGTTAAATGGTATACAATTAGAAGAGATGCAAGTCAAAGTAGGGTGCCTAAGGGATCAGTCCTGGGGCCAGTCCTCTTCAATATCTTCATCAGTGACATTGCAGATGGACTGAAGGGTAAGGTTTGTCTGTTTGCAGATGACACCAAGATCTGCAACAGAGTAGATGATCCAGATGGGGTGGGCAAAATGAGAAGAGATCTAGATAAACTGGCAAAATGGTCAGAAGAGTGGCAACTGAGGCTTAATGTAAAGAAGTGCAAGATCATGCACATAGGGAAGAGAAACCCTGATGCCACCTATAGGTTGGGAGGGGAGTTGCTGGCAATCACAAGGGAAGAAAGAAACTAGGGCATCATCATCACAGATGGTTTAAAATCATCCAAGCAGACCACTATAACTGTAGGTAAGGATAGAGGGATGTTGGGGTGTATTAGTAGGGGTATTACAAGTCATAAGAGGGAGGTAATAATCCCTCTTTACAAGACACTGGTTAGGCCCCATCTAGAGTACTACATACAGTACTGGAGGCCACACCTGCACAAGGACATTAACAAAATGGAGGCAGTCCAGAGAAGAACAACTAAAATGGTACAGAGACTGCATCAGAAAACATATGAGGACAAATTAACAGAGCTCAAAATGTATACCCTAGAGCAAAGGAGGGAGAGAGGTGATATGATTGAAACATTCAAACATCTTAAGGGCATTAACAAGGTGAAAGAGTCTAACATGTTTCAATATAAGAAAAATAGCAGGACAAGAGGACACTGCATGAGATTAGAAGGAGGCTGATCAAAGAGTAATGTGAGGAAGTTCTTTTTCACAGAAAGGGTGGTGGAGGCATGGAACAGCCTACCTCAGGAAGTGGTGGATATGAATACAGTGCAGGGATTCAAACAGGCATGGGGCAGGCATAAGGGAGCAATACAGATGAGTATGAATAAATAGGCCATTGACAGAGTAAAGGCCCGTGGCACATTCATAAGGTAGGAAAAATGGGCAGACTGGATGGGCCTTGCAGTCTTTATCTGCCGTCAACTTCTATTTTTTATGTTACTTGTCATTACTGAACAACCTGTAGTGGTGGTTAAAGAATGTGTTTTCATGTTTTTATAATTTAAATCAATTAGTGTGTTATGTAAGATGAATATTTAGCCAAATATCTAATAAGACTGATTTAGAAAAATTAGTTTAGAACATTTTTAGCATTACATTATCTTTCTTTTAATGTGTGACTTACGGATGTGTCAAGCCAGGATGAAGTGCAAAAATGCTGCAGAATATCACAGAATACTGCAATTTACTGCAGGAGTCATTGTAAGTCAATGACAATTAAGCCCTTTTGTCGTGCAGGATTTTGTGACATGTCATTACTGCAAGTTACTGCACTTCATTGTGGCTGACATATCTGTATAAGGTTAGGCTGAGGTTGGGTTACAGTGGGAGCTTTGTGTGAGATTCATCACCCTCTAAGGAAGATGGTAGGTCAGACTTTGGGACTGAAGGAAGAGACACTAGAAGGCTCCACACAAGTACATCTATTCCAAATTCATCATGCCTTCCTCTACCTCTTGTGTTTTAGAGGTTGAATCGTTTTTTTTTTGTGTTTATTTTTAGGTTTTGGGGGGGGAAATTTGTGACATCAGAATGTTAAAGGCTAGAACCAATTACCATTATTTTACTAGTTTATTCTCTATCTCAAATACAGTACTTTAGAGGGTGATCTCAATACTACTCTTTCTATACCTTTTCTCAAAGCTGATTAATACTTTTAAGTTTGCTTCTTGGAATTTAAGAGGAGCCCGCTCTAAGACAAAAAGGTTACAAATTTTAAAACATGTAACTTTCTTGAAATGTGATGTTTTTATCCCTTCAATAAACTCATTTCTTGCTAGCAGAGACTGATCTTTAAAAAAAAACTAGACTATCAAAGAGTTTTTGGGGCAGGTAATTCCACCTCTAATAAAGGAGTAGCTATTTTGATGACTAACAAATTCCCATATACTCATAATCAAACTATAAGGGATCCAGATGGTAGGTACATTCTTGTTGTTGGGACATTCCAAAATATGAACATTCTCTTAGGATCAGTTTATGATTCTGAAACCTTTTTGATGTCCTCAGTAAAATCTTTAGCTCTATTTTCTCTCTATAAAATTATCATAGGAGGAGATTGGAATATCCTGCTAGATCTTAATGTCACCAAATCTAAAATAACAGGGAATAGGCCCAATACTGACAGTGCTTTAAAAAAGCTCTTGGAAATATATCACTTGGTAGACCCATGGACATTCAGAAACCCAGACTCTACGACTTACTCCTTTTTTTCCGCCAGTCCAAAATTCCCTTTCAAAAATTGATTACTTTCTTATTAGCAAACTATTAGTTCCCAATATCACAGACACTCAAATAATGACAAGGATATCTCTGACCATTCTTTAAAATGGTTCACATATGACTCCGGGTCCACCATTATAACACAGTCCATATGGAGACTAAATAAACAGCTTCTCAGAGATGAATATATTATTAACCATCTTACCCAGCTAATTAACACTTTCATAGAACCGATTTTAAAATCTACAGATAAAAGTAGATATTGTTTGGTCCCCATGTAAATGCTTTCTCAAGGGTGAATTAATTAGGCTATCATCAAAATAGAACAAGCAAAGACAGGTGGAACTGGGGAATTTACTTAATAGAATAGAACTTTTAGAAGAATTACTTTAGAAACACCCAACTGCCCAAACAGCTCAATAACTGAAACAATGTAAGAACCAATATGAAACATTAACAAAAGAAAAGGATGAATTTCTAATTATAAGAACCAAAGTGAAATACATGGATCTAGATGAAAAGCCAAGTAAATCCCTTGCAAATAATTTGAAAAATATTGAATCTTCTAAGACCATTACTTCTATTGTCTCAGAGGCAGATGATTTACTTAAAACTGATTCTAAAGATATTATGTCAGAATCTGAAAATTTCTATAAGCAGCTATAAGGCCCCATCTCTAACTCCTTTTCACTCTGAAATGACTGAATATTTAAAAACATTTGTTTGCCCCCACAAAAGCCCATAGCAGGCCTAGGGCCTGATCAAACCCAGTACTATACAGGAGATCCTAGAAGCCATAAATTATTTCAAACTTGACAAATCACCAGGGCTGGATGGGTTTACAGCAAACCTTTACAAAGTCTTTAGAGATTTTCTAGCACATATTCTACAAACTTTCTTTACTTACATTTTAGAATTCGGTACACATGATCCCACTGTATTACAAACACTAATAATACTACTCCCAAAGCCTGACAAACAAAGAGACAAAGTGGCCAATTACCACCCCATTTCACTTATAAACTATGATATGAAGATATTGACTTCTATTCTTACTCAAAGAATCAAAAACATCTGGAATCCATTGATTTCTAGAGACCAGGTAGGTTTCTTGTCTTCCAGACAATCTTATGACCATATCAGAAAATTATCTTACATTTTCTCTGCTTCCAGGAACTCCAGATGCCAAATGGCTCTGGTGTCCCTGGATGTGGAGAAAACTTTTGACAGAGTGAATATCAACTTTCTTATGTTCACTCTTGCTAAATTTGATTTTCCCAGTAAATTTACGGAGTGGTTGAGAATCCTATTCTCTAACCCAACAGTAACAATCTTGTGTAATGGCCTTTTTTATCCCCCATTTATCTATCTTGTGGAACATGACAGGGATGTCCTTTATCCCCTATACTTTTCAATTTTTATCATGAACCCCTCCTATATTTTTTGAACAATAATCCCCACATTTTAGGTATTAAGATAGGCTCCTATCAGTGAAGCTTTCAGTTTATGCAGATGATACACTCCTATATGTTTCTAACCCCAAATAATTAATTCCAACAGTTTTGAAAACAATCCAGGAGTATAGTAAGTTTTCTAATTACAAACTAAATAAAGAGAAAATATTAGTAATGCCCCTAAATAACAGCTTATTTAAAGACAATATTTTAGATTTAGGCTTACTTTGGACCCCATATCATATAAAATATCTCGGTATCTATCTCTCGCAAGATGACAATTAATTAATTTAAACTTAAATAACTTTAATTACACGGATAAAACAAGATATCATCAGATGGCAGAAATTACCTCTATCTGTAGGGGGAGAATAAGCATTTTAAAAATGAACATTTCCCCTAGACTATGTCACTGTTTGAATATGCTTAATATTTTTCAGCCCTTAAAATGGTTCAGTCTTTTACATGGTTTAGTTAATGAGTTTATTTGGATAAAAAAAACACCCAGAATTGCATTAAATCAGCTCTTCCTTCCTAAATCTCAAGGTAGTGTTAAAATACCCAATTTGCTTTATATTATATGTCTTCCCATATAAACAAGTATCTTAAATTTATCTCTTACGAAGCATACCAAACTAGCTATAGACCTATCTGGCTCGATTTAGAATTTTTTTTTATTAAAGCAAGCTAAAATATCCCTATAATCAATGTTATATATGAAAACCTCCAAATGGCCCAAATAAGCACTCGTATATAAAAACTCGGCTATAGCAACCTCCTTCAAAGTAGTTAGCCAAGTAAGCAAATATCTTGACACACAATTTTCTAAAGATGTAAATCAACTGCTTATAAATAATTATAACTTCAAACTTAATGGAAAAGTTTTAACAAACCAGTGGTTCCCAGAAGCCAAGAGTCTAACGGTGGCCTCTCTACTCAAAAAGGGATTCCTACTACTTCTTAGTAATATCTTGGAAACATTGAACTTCAGCAAAAAAACACACTATCAAGCTTTGTGCTCTAAAAACTGCTTTGATTTCCCATTTTGGATCATTTCCATGGCTGGCCGATTATCATAAATTGTTATCTAGATTTTTACAAGCCAATGCACACCCACATCTTATTACTAATATATATAAAATTTTGCTGGGTAAAAAATGTTTAGATAATCCTATTCAACCATCATATTGGATACAAGAACTGAATAATAGTTCATTAAACTGATTGTCAATCTGGAACACTGTATATAAATACATACCTTTGAACAATCTGGCCCAGATATTCAAGCTGTGCTCAAAATGAGCGCAACAGCAGGAGCAAGCACAAACCAGTTGCGCAAATGCGCAACAGGTGCGATATTCAAACATGGAGCAGCACAAATTGCGCAAGCAACCAACGTCTGAATATCGCACATACTGTGCCATAGCGCAACCAGGAAGGAGAAGCTGAGCCAAAATGTTGTGCTATGGAGCAACCAGGGCAGCCCAGCTGAGCATTCCAGAGGTGCCATAGCACAAGTTGAGCCTCCCCAGAGCAATGGAACTGCACATCCAGGGAGGCAGGCTGGGGCCCACCGCCAGCCATGCCACACATGGGCACAGGAACACACTGCAGAACCCACACCACACCTGCACACCCCAAGCACATCATCACTGGGGGTGTGACGGATGATCTACTGGCCCATGGGGACAAGCCAACACAGCATAGCGGAGCTATGACACCCCAGCACAACCACTGGCATGCTGAGAGTGCCACACACAGGGGGTTGACAACCACAGTGCACAGCAGCCCCCCATATGCACAGCACACCCTGCACTGTGACCCCAAGACACCACCTATGTGCATTGACTGGCACTGCAGGAAACCATGCATCCCCCCAGCACATGTCAACCCCGTGCAGCACAGAAGCCTACAAGCCAGACACACCCTGTGCACCCAGCAGTGGGTGGCAGCAGATGGCAAGACCAACAGAAAGTCACTGCCATACTGGAGATACCTCCCCATGCACACACATGCACACACACACCCAGGACCATACCACCCCAGATGGCATGTACACCCCTGCAAATAAGCACCCATAGCCAGCTGCAAATCAGAGACCAACACAGTATTCATATCAAAATAGAAATGTATATTTAAAAGATTCAATCACAAAACCAAGCGAAACTATTTACAAGGAGGGGACGGGTAAAAGGTAGGGGTGTTCAAGGGGAAGGGAATAAAAACTTGGAGAGGGAAGGCAGGGTGTTAGGGATGGGAGAAGTGGGAAGGGTAATGTGGGCTATGGCCCAGCTGGCTGCTGGTCCTCCCCCTGCTGGTGCCCCGTCCTGTGCCTCCTTCGCTGAGCTCCATGGTGCCGAATGGCCTGCAGGATGTCTTGGTTCTCCAGTCCAACTTGGGTGAGGCGCCGAAGATCACGTGCCATCCTCCTGAGTACCTCGAGGCCTAGGAAAATGGGAACACAGTCAATGGCTGTGACTGACCACAACCCTGAACACCACCCAATCTGCAAGCCATATAGCCCAGTGTCCCACACCTGTGATGGCATGCACCCACCCACAGTGAACATGCACATGGCCATCACAAACAGGTGGCACCAGCTATGTGCACCACTGCACACACACACTGCCCATGTCCATCACAGCACAAACAAGGCTGTCCAGTGACATGGCAATGTGGTGATGCCAGTTACACAGCTATGTGCCCAGTGCATGCCTGGACCACCAGTGACGCCTACAC
Source organism: Neoceratodus forsteri (assembly GCA_016271365.2). Classification (NCBI taxonomy): domain Eukaryota; kingdom Metazoa; phylum Chordata; order Ceratodontiformes; family Ceratodontidae; genus Neoceratodus; species Neoceratodus forsteri. Next base: position 856,300,112 of record CM028132.1, on the reverse strand, counting down.
AGACGTGCTGTGATACTGGACAGTGATGCATGTCACCTGTGTCATGCATACATACATAGATACATAGACAGTGTCATCAGATAAGGGCCTATGGCCAACCTAGTCCGTCCATTTGAGCTTGTAAGTTCACTTTGTTTTCCTAGAAGTCTGTTGCCCCTTACCCCTGACCTCCAGAATTCCTTCATGTCTGTCCCGTGCATTCTGAAATCCCGTGATTGTTTCAGCCCCCACCACTTCCTCTGTCAGGGTGTTCCACTTGTCCGCCACCCGCTCTGTGAAGAAATCCTTTTCCATGTGTCCTCTGAATCGTCACCCCTCCAACTTCATCCCATGCCCTCTAGTCCTGGAACATCTTTTTCACTTCAAAATAGTGTGTCCTGCACCCTGATCCCCCCTGTAAGATACCTGTATGTCTCTATCATATCCCCTCTCTCCCCCTCTCCTCCAGGGAGTACATGTTCAGTTCCTTCAACCTGTCATCATAGGACCCATGATGCAAGCCATGCACCATCTTTGTTGCCCTCCTCTGAACCTTCCCTGCCCACTCTACGTCCTTATGTAGGTATGGTCTCCAGAACTGTACACTGTACTCCAGGTGGGGCCTCACTAGTGTCTTGTATAGTGGAATTATGACCTCCCCCTGTCCTGCATGGTTGTATTGTGCAGGGCTAGTGGACTTCCCCCCCCAAGCATACAATAGCATCCATGAAGTCATGATACTCACATTGCTCAAGCAGCTGTGTCTGCTGCTGTAGCTTTTGCTGCCGTTGATGCTGTGGCTGCTGCTGCTGCATCTGGGGGCCGACTCCTGCTTCCACCGGGGCCCTGGCATGGCCCTCCTCACCCCGGCCCTGCATCCTCACATCCCGGCCTGTGGGAGACATATGTTGAGACAAACATCAGTGTGACTCAAAAGCAGAGTGCCCCCTGCCCCAGTGAGAGTGCCTGCCCACACAGCCATACCCATCCATCGCACAGCTGCACACACTGACACAGCCAACCTTGTCCGAGCCGTCACCTATGCACAGCCACCAAAGCACACACACACCCCTACAGAGAATACAGGTGCATAGATGGTACACTCACCTGGCCTCGGCACCACGCCCCACCTGGCACGTGCCCGCAGCCTTGCCAACATGTCTGGCTCCCTCCGGCGGAGGTCACTGTACCGGTGCCGGCACTGCTCAGCAGACCGGCGCCGTCCAGTGACCCCCACCAGGTCAGTGGCCACTTGCTGCCACACCTCTGTTCTTGGTATGGTGAGGGGCTCCTCACCATAGAGTGCCTCATACTGGGGCTCTACTAGTGCCACCAGGTTGGCCACCTCCAGTGGGCTCCAACTCACAGCCCTCCTCCTAGCCATGTTAGGCAGTTTACAGCAGGCAATATGGCGCCCTGCTGCACCATAACCCCACGTGGAGATGTTGCGCAATAGACCACCACAGGCTCCAATCGTGCTGTTCGAACAGCGCCATCACGTCACATAGCGCTGTCACCAGACAGCACAATAGGGACGTATACATGGCAGGCGAACAGCGGCAGGGGGAAAAGGGCAAACACAAGGTCATGAGCAATGACGCAAGGCTACACACAGCGCCATCTGACGTATAGGTATCCTGCGTGACAGACCAGCTGCGTACCAGTGCCACAGTGGACTATTGCTCAGTAATGCCACAGCGCCATATAGTGGCCAGTGCTGTAGCACCACTGGCACAATGGTGGCCATGGCCTGAATTGCCTATGCGCTCAGCACATCAGCAGTGCCATAGACGCATGAGTAAGCTATCTGGGCATGCGCGATGCAGTGTACCACACAGGCACAGATCTGCGCCATTGGCTCAGCCGACTCTTCCGTATTGCGCAAAGCGCAGATTCGCGATATTCAGCCGACATATGCAAATCATCTGATCAGCCATTCAAGGGCACAGTGGCACGATTTGCATGTCATTAAAGTTGCTCCACTCCTAATTTACATGTGTTGCACTATAAATGTGCGACAGTGGGCTGTGATGGCCAGATTCGGTTACTGCAGGTGAGAGGTGAGTTACATGCTGTGTGATGTTCAGGACTATGCTCATGGGGAAATGCTGTAGACTGCACAGTGACAGGTGTCCACTTCCACCCATACAGATCACCATGACCCACCAGAGCCAAGGTGAGGGAGAGGACGGTGGGTGTAGGAGGAGGCCGAACTTCACAGCGGCAGAGACGGAGGCCCTCTTCCAGGCCTACCTGGAAGATGAGCCACTATTGAGTGGACAGAGGGGCACCCCTCAGTCCCATGTGGCTGCATGGGACGGGGTAGCTTGGGCCGTTAACCTGCACGGAAGCCACCAGCGCTCTGTGCAGGAATGCAAGAAAAAGATGGGGACTGACCACAGGAGGTTGACGGAGAAGGTGGCAGCCTTCAGGGCAGCACGTGCTGGCACTGGGGGGGGCCCACCAGTGGTGTTGCAGTTGACCCCACATGAGGAGACACTGGTCACAGCCATGCAGCCGAGTGCCATTGCGGGCATACCAAGCGGAGGATTCCAGACAGGTGGAAGCCCATCACTGCATGGTATGACATGGTGGTGGTGTTTGGGGGGGTGGCAGTTGTTCACATACACTCACATGTACTCTCTTTCTGTTACAGATCCTGTTCGTCTTCAGGAGATGGTGGTGGTGGGTCCAGACAGTGATGCAGACCTGCTGGACATGGAGGAGGGACCATCCACCTCCACCACCAGCCAGCAGGCACTGCAGCAGCATGCGCACGCGGGCCAACAACTCTGGTGTCAATGATACGGGTGCGAGGGGTGCACAGCCTGTGTCTCAGCAGTCTGGCATGCAAGCATGCCAGCATGCTGTGACCATGGCAGTAGCACGTACCTGCACCATTGATGATAGAAGGCCTGCATTGGGCAGTGATAGGTGTGCATCCGATGACAGACACACGGCAGGCCAGCACATGCCCCTGGGCCTTTCTGGTTCAAACCTGTGTACCAGCATGCTGGCACAGTCCCAGGCTGTGCCTGTCAGCACCGGTGGGGCAGCACCGGTGGCTGTGCAGGTGTCTGGCACTGTTGCCAGCACAGCTGTGGAACAGGTGGACCTGGGGGCACAGCGGTTGGAGGGGCAGCAGCAGCAGTCGCACACCAGGTCTGGGGGTACAGTGTCAAGCAGTGGCACATGTCCACCGCCCTTTGATCCACCCATACCTAGTCCTGGTGAACAGCGCCCACCCTCAAGGGGTGATGTGCATCAGGACTGTCCACACCCTGGGGGTCACGATGCCATTGGGGCACAGTACCCATTGGACGCACACACCCACCTGCTGCAGGAATCAGTACAGCTGCAGGGGTGGGTTGCAAGGTCCGTGGAGGCACTGTCTGTGTCCGTGGAGTGGCACAGCAGGGAGTGTGTTCAGGACCGAGCAAGCTGGTCCGTGTGCGGACGGATGTGACCGCTGCCATTGACAGGCTGACCCAGGCAGTGGTCTCTGTCGTGGATGCATTGGGCACACAGTCAGGTGCCCCTGTACCACACACCCCACACAATGCACTCTCCACTCCCCGTTCCCGGTGTCGTGCGACACCAGGCCTGTCGATGCCGGGTTCTGCTGTGGGCATCCCGAGCACCCCTGGTGCAGGTTTGTTCAGCGTGCTGCAGACCCCTGTGTGGGCAAGGTCACATTCGCACAGTGGGACCCCTGGTGGTGGAACAGTGCCACCCCATGTGGCCCCTGCTCAGCCTGCCCATGCTGTTGGGTCATGGCGGGGCCACCCACGCATCCGTGGTGGCCGTGGGACAGTGCTACATGACTGAGCTGTCTCCCAGTGCGGGCCCTGTCTGGTGCTGCCCTGTGTGCAATGTGTGTCATGGTGGGCAGTGCACTACTGGGTGCTCTGCTCACCACGCCAACACACGGACCACCTGCACACCCTCCCAACTGCTGACCACAGGTGCGTGTGCATGATGATGCCTGCATTGCACTGTACACCAAGGTGCAAGGGTGCACAGGTTCTGACACATGTACTTGGACAGTACAGGTGGTGGGGGTGGTCAGTGGTGCTGTGTGTTAGCAATGTTGGTTCTGCAGTGCTGTGCATCTGCCCATGTACGCTCTGTGCCTGGTGTGTGTGTGTGTCCATATGAGTGCTCACCCCTCCCTGATGGTGTGTTGGTATGCCTGGACCCTTCCACTCCCCTGACCTTCATGCACCCCTGGTGTGTTCCCCTGTGTGCCTGTAGTTTGCGCATGGACAGTGTTGGTTGCACATGTCCCCTTGACTTACCTGTGTTGTGTGTAGTGCTCCTCTGTGATGGTGTCCCCGGTGCAGCTGGGCCTGCCGGATCAGTCAGGGATCCCTCCATCCTAGGGGGGCTGCTCATCACCATCATCACCAGTGCCACCGGCGTCCCCATCGCTGTCCCCCTGTTCGACCTGTATGGCTATCCCATGGTCTTTGGCCATGTTGTGCAGGATGCAACAGGCCAGGAATATCCCACAGGCCTTTTGGGGGCTGTACTGTAGGGCACCGCCGGAGGTGTCTAGGCATCGGAAGCATGCCTTGAGCATCCCAAACACCCGCTCTATGATGTTACGTGTTGCGGCATGTGCCTCATTATAGCATAGCTGCGCTGGGGTCGTGGGGGCGCCGGTACGGTGTGAGCAGCCAGGGACGGAGTGGGTATCCGCAGTCACCTGTGTGGAGATAGTGGAGAGCAGTGTCATGTTCAGGTCCATATTGGCCATCTCCCTGTGTGCCACTACCATGGCACCTGTGTCATTCCCACCCTTGCCCAGAGTTTGCATTCCATACATGTGTACTCACCCACTAGATGTCCTGTGGGGATGTCCCCACTCTCGAATTGATGGCACAGTGCAGACTGATACCATATGAAGGTATCATGTGCTCCGCCAGGGTGTGTGGCACAGACATTGATTATGCGCCCAGTGGCATCACACACCACCTGGCAGTTGACACTGGAGAATCTCTTTCGGTTACGATAGGCATGGCCATCGGGGCCAGGTGGTGTGTGGATGGCCACATGGGTGCAGTCTATGGCCCCTAGCACGCCAGGCATACGTGCTACCCTGTGGAACTCCTGCATGTTTGCTGTACGCTCTGCTGCGGTGCTGGGGAAATGGATGTACTCCGCAGCATGTGGCAGCAGTGCACTGAGGAATTGAGTGAGGATGCGTGATGTGGCCGACTGTGTGATGCCTGTGGTGTCCCCTGTCGGCCTCTGGAAGGTGCCCGTGGCAAGCAGGCACATGCAGGCTGTCACCTTGTTCTCCACCGACAGAGCGTGACTCCGTCGTGAGGGTGCCTGCATCACATCACTGCACAGCTCACAGAGCCATCTCAGTATTGCCCTGTTCAGGCAGTACCAGACCACGATCTCTACATCTGTGTACAGCTCAAAGCTGATGCGGGCACGGTACCGCCTGTGGGGGGCATACTGCCGACGGGCCCCTCCATGGCCACATCCCCCTGCAGCATGGATTCTCACCCCCCTCATTACAGCTTCCATGTGGAAGCTGGCACTGTCCATCTCCCTGGCTTCTGCCCCCCCCGGCTGCTGTTGCTGTGTTACCCCCGCTGTCCTGACTGCTACTTCCACTGCACCGGGCACCCCCCGCTGGCCTCTACAAACTATGGGAAACAGTTTCCTTGCCTGCCCTTTTCAGTCTGTCCATCTGTCTCTGTCTGTCTCTCTCTCTCCCCCACTTGACTAACGTTCTTGCGCCGCTTCCTTGAGCCTTTTTATTTTGGCTCATTTCCGCTAGTGCACAGTTTCCGGCTGTGCCGCTATTGCGCATTGCGCAAGTGTTTGAATATCGCATGCGCTTCTTTATGCATGGATCCGCTTCTTCGGGTTGCGCGCGCATGCCTTCATTTTCATTGCGCTATTGCTCAGCATGTTGGGGCTAACTGCCTCCTTCTGAATATCGCAGAATGGCGCAGTTTTGGACTTGCGCATGCGCAACCCTGTTGCGCATGGCACAACCCTTTTGAATATCTGGGCCTCTGTGTTTAATGCAATTTAAAATTTTGCATAATGCATGTATGACACCTCTTAAACTATACAGAAGTGGTTTACTGGCCTCTGACAAGTGTACTAGATGTCTTCTAGACACTGGCTCATTAATTCAAATGCTATGGAAGTGTCCATTGGCTCAGCCACTCTGGATAGACATTAAAAGGAAAGACAGATAAATTAAATTTGCAGATTGCTTTTAACATAGAAGGTTGTATAATAGAGAATTACCACTCTTTAGTAAACAAATCAGATAAAGCTGTGATGGCTATGATTGCAATCTCTGCTAAACAAACAATCTTGATGCATTGGTTAGACAGAGATTTACCCACTTTCAGAGAATGGTCTTCAATCACCATGCTCAATTTGGGTCTTGGGGAAATAATAGCAACCTTCAATAACAATTTATAAAGACTTCATCACCTTCTGGGCAAACTTTATGACCTGATACTGGTGTAACACCTAAGTATAGACTCCTCTTATAGATTACTTTATATTATACAATGGCAAGAAAAATTCCAGGGCTTTGATTGGTCAGTGTGTGCCTGAGACAGTGATAATATTACACAATAACATCACTGTATTGATTGTTGGATTGTTCTTTGATTCTTCTCTTCAGAAACAGAGTTATATTGCTACACTAAAAATCTACTAAAACCTTTTTTAAATATTTTTTTATTTTGTATAACATCGAGCCATTGTATAATTGCAATAAGACACTCCAAGGTGTGTGTTATTGTGTGATAGCGCTACTCCTGGGTGGTGGAAGCACTCAGTCACTGGTTTCAACCCACCCCAGGAGTGATGTTATTACATGATAACACACACCTTGTTGTGCCTTATAGTTTAATTTACTCATTACTAATTAATTTGAGACACATTTTCTTTATTCTTTTTTCCTTTTCTCCTAGGTTTTACCCTAGATTTCTCTCACTTTTTAACAAGAGAATATTCTGATTTGTTGTTATTTTCTTTTCTGGTTCTGGCTTCAGAATTAGACAATGATGGGGAGGAAGGGGGATTTAGCTTGATCTGTGAATGTTATTTCACTCTCTCTTTGTAAATATTTCATGCTGTATTACTTGTTTGATCTTTCTTTCTTCTTTTTTTGTATGTCTGTTTGTTGATTAAAATTTCAGTAAAAATTGGAGAATCAAAAAAAAAATCTAAGTGGGGCAACCTGCATGCTTTTATGGAAAGAATTATCACAATTTAACTGAAGGACAAATATGCCATTATAAAATGCTACTGGTTGCTGTACTGGAACAGAAGCTATTGGAGTCATACTACAGCTGCAGACTGGTATAGCCAGTGACTGGAGCTGGCTTAGAACAAGTACAAAAACTTAATATCTAAGACCATGTTCTTCAGTAATGAAAGTATGCATGTACTGAATTTTTTGTATAAATTCATATTTATTCTCACTATCACAAATGTAGCATTTTAGTTAGTCTTATATTTTATGTACATTAATGTACATTGAGAAAATCAATTAGAATTGTGTGAGTGCTTAATGGAAAATTTCCTAATTGAAGTCTTTTGTTCAGTGAACATGAATGCCTTTGACTGCCTTTTTTAAGTAATAGAGCAATGACCTGATTTGTGTGCTATAGCAGTTAGAACCTAAACAGATGCATTCTTCCTTTAATTCTGTAAAATTTTCATAGATACTGAAACAAAAGCAGATTGCTCTACATTAACATGTATTGGTGACTGGTTTTGTTAACATGGGTAGAGCTTGCTGAGACATACGTCCCTTTTTGAGGGAACAGCCCAGGATTAATTACAAACAATACAGCTCCTGGGTAGTTTCTTTTCTGTACCTTAGGTGAATGAGTTTGCATTTTGTTTTGCATTGAAGCCCAGCTGCCATACTCTCGACCACTGCTTAGGTTTCCCAGGTCTCTACTCTTTCTCTCCACCCCCTCTGGAGTATCTACTGTATTGAAAACTTTGGTGTCATGTGCAAAGGGGCATACCTTCCCTTTCAGTGCTTCTATAATGTTACCTGTGGGGACATTGAAGAGGACTGGTCCCAGCACTGATACCAGAGGTACCCCGCTGGTCACTTTTCCCTCATTAGAGTGAATGCTGTTTATCACCACCCTCTGTTGCCTATCCTTAAACCAGTTCCTTACCCAGTTTAGAACCTTGGATGCCAACCCAAAACTGCTAATTTCCTTATAAGAGTCCTATGCGGTATGGTGTCAAAAGCCTTGCTAAAGCCTAAGTAGGCCATGCCCACTGCCCCACCCTGGTCTATTTGCTGGTCACCCAGTTGAAGATCAGGTTAGTCTAACATGACCCCCCCATAAATCCATGCTGCCTCAGGTAATCAGGTTCATCTCACATGACCCCCCATAAATTCATGCTGCCTTGGGTCTTGTAACCCACTGGATTTAAAATACTCCACTAGCCTTTCTTTTAATAATGCTCCATTAATTTCCCCACTACTGATGTTAGAATGACTGGCCTATAGTTGCCAGGCTTCTCCCTGCTGCCACTCTTATAGAGTGGGACTACATCTTCCCTCCTCCAGTCCTCCCTACTAGTCCTGTTTCCAGTGAGTTGTTAAATAGGGCTGTCAGAGTCATAGCCAGCACCTCCCTGAGCTCCCTCAGCACCTCTGAATGTACCCCATCCATCTCCATAGCTGTATCCACCTTTAGATTTGCAAAACCTTTCAGGACTCTTGCCTCTGTGACTGGACTTGTGTCCATCTCTCTCTCCCCAGTTTTCCTGCCATTTTATGTGGTCTAGCATGCTCTTCCTCATCTGTGAAGACTGAACAGAAGCATCTGTTCAGGATATCTGCTTTGTTTGACCTTCCTAAGCACAATTTACCCCCCACCCATCTTATCCTCATAATCCCTCCTCTTGTCTTCCTCTTTTCATGGGTGTATCTGAAAGAGGTCTTGTCTCATTAGCTACCTCTTTGACTATCCTTTCCTTTGTTTATGCTTTTGTGACACTCATCACCTTCCCTGCTTCCCCCTGCTTAACTTGGTGCCCTTCCTATCTTCTTCCCTCTGCATCCCTTTGTACCACCTGAATGCCACCCCTTTAGTCTTTACCTTCACAGCCACTTCCCTTCCTCTTTTTCCTCTTTTTTCTCACTTCTTTCTCACAGAAGTGTGTTGCCTTCTCTATGCCATCCCTTAATTTTCCCCACTGTTCTTCCACCCCACCCTGCAATCCAACCCCACCAGATCATCTCTGAGGCATTCACCCATTTTCATATCATGAAGTCCTGATGATGGCCCAATGTCTGCTGCCATACCCCTCCCCCCCACACACACATCTAAAAATGTCAAACTTTACTGTCTAGGTAGGCTCCATGCTGGGAGTAACAGAAACAACACTAAGGCTGGAGTTTCCTGTACTGCAGTCTACTTGTATCTTTTGTGACTCAGACTCACAGTATGAAACTTTGCTGTATGACCACACACAAAAATGTGCATGGGGGGGATGAAGCTACTTGAGTCCCTTCTTACCATTCCTATGTACAATATTTTCATAACTTGTGATTGATGGTTTGCATAATAAATACAATAAACTTTAACAACACCTTTTGCAGTTGCTCTCTTTCTGTGTAAAACAATAAAAATACCCATCTAAATATGATATGGTACATAACTGGGGTACAGGAGAGGTGTAAACATCAGATATGGGGGTGGCTAAAGTGAATGGAGGGGCCCCACAGAGGGGGTTTGCATAGGGCCCCAGAATGGTTAAGGCCAGGTGGGTTTCTTACACAGTACCACAGAAACACAGAAATGTGGAATTTGTCAGCAGTTAAAGGACAGCTTGGCCCACTTACTCTACCCAGCTTGTCCCTGCTTATACTGTCACCATAGACCCTACCTGATCTCTGACTACTACCCCCCTCCCTGATTTTCTACTACAATTCATTTGTGCCTGGAGGGTGGCAGAGCTAGCCATCAAACATGGTGGTGGCTTAATCGTCAATGACAGTTCTGCTGAGAGGGAATTGTGTGCCATCCATCACAGTTGGATTTTCTTTTTTATATGGGGTAATTCAGAGAGCTGCTGCTACGGACAATTGAAAGATATAAAAAATGAAAAGGCTTGCAGCTTCCAGAGCACTGTACCATGGAGATTTTGATCGGACCACATTGCTTCGCCAAGCGGGCATTGAAGGCTCTTTCCACCTGCATGCCAACAACTGGGATTACAGACAGCAGATTCCTTGTAAAATTTCATGCTGGGCTCTAATAAGACTAGCTCTGTGGACCTCACTGCCATAACTGCTATGCCAACCCAGATCCTGCATTTTTTTTTTAGTTGTTTAACCAGGACTAGTACACAAAGCTGAAAGCTTTTTTACAGGTGCAACCTGGGAGTACAGGGAAGTTAAGTGACTTGCTCACAGACACACAGTCTGCAAGTGGAAGCTGTGGGATTCGAACCCAGATCTGGTCTGCTGGATGTCACCAGATTTGTAACTCAGAGCCTTAAACCACTGCACTACACTGTCTCCCTATCTATTTTACAACAGAGCTAAAAGCCACCGCTCATCAGACCAACAAAGACTTATCTGCCCTGGTGACTAGAGTGGCAGCTACCGAAAACTCTTTAAAAATACAGAGAGACACTATTCAGTTTCAGCAAATGACTCTTAGGGAGCATGATCAGAAGATTCAATTTTTAATGGATAAGGTGAATGACTTGAAGAACAGGGCTCAAAGGAATAACATTCCATAGTGGGCATCCCAGATGGTATGGAAGGCCGTGACATGCCTACCTTTTTGTATAATGTCATTCCACTGATCCTGAAGACCCTGGGCTGCCCACCACTGGAGATAGAGCCCACCACTCCCTTGTGTCCAGCCTCAGCCTGGGAGAAAGACCATGGCCAATCCTTTGTAGATTACTGCAGTTCCCAGTAAAGGGGGCAATTCTCCAGGTTGCCAGGGAGCAGGGAAATCTCAGCTGGGAAGGTCAACCAGTTTAGCTTTTTCAGGACTTTTCTCCAGACCTGTCAAGATGAAGAAGGGCTTTTGCTGAGTTCCAGCAAAGTATCTACCAACAGAACATCCCTACCTCCCTGCGGTACCCTGTTATGTTAAGGATCCAGGTAAATGGTGTTTATATCATGTTTCAATCTTCCGTAAAGGCTGAACACTATTTCAATACAGCAGACTTTGGAAATACTGCACCACATCAGACACCATCAAAACTGCATGGTGAGAAGGCCTTGCCAATGAACCTCACATCTCTGGCTACTGGGAATTTGCAGAACACGGATGCCCAGGATGGTGAACCATGGCATCAGGTGAATAGGGGCTGTCAGAAGAAGCAGAACAGGAATGCCAGTAATCAAAGACACCTGCCACCCAGAAAACAATCTAGAAGACAATGAAGGATTGCAGCAATGTCAGATGCCAGCAGTGAGTCCCCGTTTGCCACCCCTGTGAAGACCTCAAACAAATATGAGGCATTGCGAGACCTGACTCCCTCCTCACTACCTCTGACAGTGGATGCCCCCCAACCTGGCACCTCATCACTCTTCTACCAATTGGTCTTCCATCTGTGCTGAATGGGTGGATTGGCTCAGACCTCCAAAGGATGAGGCTGATGTTCCAGGTTGCATGCACCATCCTCCTCAGAGAAGCAATAGAAAGGACAAAACATCCTCGGGTGAACCCCAACTTGCTTTGGTTGGTTTGTAAAAATGTTATCAGTTGGGCTACACTCAGGTAAGATTGGACTATCTGGCACTACTGATCAAAGGAGTTTCTCATGGCAAGAAGGGTCTGGGAGCAGGCCCCCCCCCGATGAAAATCTTACCTGGGAGAACTGCTTGCTCCCTGTGTCTGTCTTTGAGTTTTTATTCAAGACAGCCAGACTGAGATTGTATGCCCTGTAAATGAACAAATGAAAATACGGGTATGCAGTGAACTAATAATCTTTAAAATTGGTTACTGTGTTCAGGGCTACAAGTTCTTAGTTCAGCCCATTGGTATAAATGTTTAGCAACAGGTTGATGATGGTTTGTTTCTTTTTTACACAATGTGTTTGCCCTGTTAACTCCCACCAAGAATAAGTAGCTTAGCAACAGGTCACCTTGACTGCTGGGGGAATAAGCTAACCCATGTTTGCACTTGCCCCCCCCCGTGTACAGTGTGTCAGTCCTTTAGATGCTGCCTACCCTGAAAGGTATAGGAAGCCTGTGATGTACACAATGTCAATGGCAGTGGAGTTACAGCAGGACTTTATGTTATGGTAGTGTGAGTAACCAGGGGTGGGGGATATACTACTATATCCTGAAACTCGATTCCCCAGCACCCTGCAGCCCAATGCCAATATCCTAAGATTCAAAATCCCAATGGGGGATTTTGCATGTTTTTCATGTTTTGGGGGCTTCACCCCTCGTACCCCCCCTTAATTAATATAACAAACTCCGGGGGGGTGCAAAATCCCAATGTTGGGATTTTGTGTGTCGGGCTTCCGTTATCAGGCTTCAGGGTGTCAGGGAAACGAGTTTTGGGATATAGTAGTGATGCCAGGGTGGGTATAGGTTGCTGAATGGCCCCTTGCCACAGACAGATGCACTACTATAGGAGTTCTTTTAGCCTCTACTGTGTTTCCTGGATCTAAGGAGAGCTCGATCCTCTGTCTGTCGAGTATTTCATTAGATGTCTTCTGGGCAAACTGGGTATGGTGTGCTCTAAGGATATTTGTTTATAAATGTTAAGGATCCAGTTTGGCTCACCCGACAGTTGTTTATAGTGGCACTGAGCTGCATGGGAACAATATACGAGGGTGGTGCTAAATTAATCCCCTTTATCCACTCAGCATGCTATTAGAGTGTAAAGGAGATGTTTAGCGGCTGTGAGAAGGGGCAGGGTGCTATTCCTGTTCCGTGCTTGTAGGGGATCTCCCTCTGTACCATGTGACAACAGATCTCCAAGATGCACTGGGGTGTACCAAAGCTTAGCAGTTCCAAGCTTTGCTTTCTTAATCGCTCAGTGAGCTAGGTTTAGGTGTATAAAAGCTGTGATGCAGTCTACTTTATTCAGTCCCCCCCAGCAGACTGTGCTATCCATAATACCCCTAGATGATACAGCCACAAAACCTACTTGCATCAGTAATTATGCTGGGTGTAATTCTCTCCCACCAGGGAGAGGCTTCTGAGGCTATTAAGGATGGCTTTGCCAATTGTCCGGTCCTAAGTAGTAGCCCTCTGTGCCACAGTAGATTTAGTAAGAGGCAAGTGTCCCATGATAAGTTAAATAGTATTTCTTCTCCCTGTTTTACCATAAGGTGTTTACAGGCCTGTTGGCCAACAAAGTTTTCTATAGCGTTATATGTTTTCCATATTGTGGTGTGTAACCTTTCTTACTTATTATTAGCCTATGCAGATTTCAGTAAAATGGAGTTTGAGAGGTGCCTGCCATTTGGACAGGGTAATTATGTGTTCTGATGGCAAAATACTGTGCTTGCTTTACATGGCAGTCCTGAAGCAAGCCTTCTTACAATAAGAGGAAGGACCACAGTGGGGCCTAAGTGGGGCCCCATTTCTAGTTTGATCCCTAAGGTATATTGGTTTTAGTAATGATTATATTTTGAAATATATTTTGAAACATGGCTAACCCTATTTCCTTTACTTCATGGAATGTGAGGGGCTTAACTCCCCCATTAAAATGAAGAAAATCCTGGCCCACTTGAAGAAACTACACACACAAGTGGCCTTTCTCCAAGAAACAAAATGAATCCATAAGGAAGCTCAGAAACTTAGAAGTGAATGGGTAGGGTGGGAAATATATAGTTCTTCAAAATCAGCTACTCATGGGGTATCCATCCTGCTACACAAATATATGAAATGGGTCTCCATCACCCAGGCAAGTGTTTCAAAGGGGCGATGAGTGCTTACCAAAATAAGGGCCCCTACTGGCCCTATTATCCTAGGGAATCTGCATGCCCCCAATACTGATGATCCTATATTCTTTAATACTGTATCCCAAGCCCTACAAGACATGTCATTTGATAACCCAGAGGTATTGCTAGGGGGTGATTTCAATCTGGTGTTGGACTACTGTCTCGACAGATCTAACAGTAGGCCAGAACCCCACACCAAGGCCCTATGTACTCTGCAGGAACTAATGTCCCTTCATCAGTTGATGGACCCCCAGGGGCTCCAGAACCCATCCAGTAGGGACTGCACATTCTTCTCTAAAAACTTGTGCATGGCCAGCAGAATTGACTTCTTGCTTGCCTCCTCTGACATTACCCCAATGGTGTGCTCCATAACTATTGAACCAATATATATATCTCCTACCATACTCCAGTGGTACTGACATCTTTGATGGACCAAACTCCAGGTAAATTCCAAACCTGGGGACTAGACCCCTTTTTGAATCAGGATAAGGAATTCCACCAATGGATAAAACAGGAAACCCTGCTATACTTCCAAGACAATCCTCCGGGGTCATCCACACCATTCCTAATATGGGAGGCCTTCAAGGCCACAATCAGGGAAAACATTATAAGTTATGCAGCTCATAGAAAAAAGGTCCAAGCTGCTGAAACCCTGAGATTGGAGGCACTTCTTAAAGAAAAGGAGGGAACATAGAGGAAGGGCCCTAAGTGTCTGAAAAACAAATCTTTGACCCATGAGATATCCTCCCTCAGGATACAGCTGAATCAACTGGCCATCAGAATGCCTGAGTTACAAATTATCAGAATGAAGCATAAATTCTGGGTGCAGGGTGTTAAAGCAGGTAGGCCTTTGTCCTACTGCCTGCGTAAAAGCAGGCAGAAAGATTTATCCCTTTCCTTAAGAATCATGAGGGTCACCTGCTGTCTTCACCAAAAGCGATTAACAATGTTATGAAAAAGTTTTATCAGGCTCTATATCAATCCTACACTACCCTAGATGCCAAGGCATTTGACACCTTCACTCGCCATCTACCCTTGCCAAAACTCTCACTGTCACAGAAAGAGTCCTTTGAGGCTCCTATTTCTGAGGCAGCAATCTCTGCAGCTATCAAAACTATGGTGCCTAATAATGCTCCTTGGGTCGATGGCTTTCCACAAGAGTTTTACCAAATGGTCAGAGAAGAAATACTTCAGCCATTGCGGTATGTGAGGCATTAATCTTACATTAGCTCAGCTCTGCCTGACATTCTTGAAAAAGCAATAATTATTGTCTTGCCTAAAGAGGGTAAAGAGCCAGCCCTCCCTTCCCATTTTAGTCCCATATTCTTAATTAATGAAGATGCAAAGTCACCTCAAGGGTATTCTACCAGAAATCATACACCCTTCCCAGGTAGACTTCATTAAAGGGAGAGTAAGTTTGGACCACCTGAGAGCATTGGTATCATTACTTCAAGTGACAGGTACATTTCCCACCACACTAGTAGCAATCACCATTGATTTTGAGAAGGACTTTGATTCAGTGGAGTGGGACTACTTGACAAAGGTTCTCAAACTCTTCAACTTCAGCCCTAACTTTATCAACTGGATTCAGACAGGCATAAGGCAATTCTAGTGGGGGTTGGAGGAAGTAAGCTGTTGATTAACTAGAATCTGCAGCTTATCCATCAGGTAGGGAAATGGGCTGACTAGGTGGGCCAAGCGGTCCTTATCTGCCATCAAATTCTATGTTGCTATGTTTCTAGACCTTCTGCACTCTGATATTCACAACTTTTTTCTTTTTCTGACCTAGCGTCTCTACAATTCAAATATAAAGAAAATAACTCTTATTCCAGAACTCCTTCTCTCACTAATTTCTCATTCAATTCACACTTTAATTTACTCTTTCAAACTTCTTACACATTTTGCTTACCTGTGCTTGTTTCATGGTGCCCTTGCTCTAGCACTTGTGGTTAAGCTATTCTCTTGGTGTTTCTACAAATTTAAATACAGAAATAGTACCCCAAATTACAAAAGTTACAAAAAAGTTGTGAATATCAGAGAGAGGGCGCTACAAGAAAGTGCAGGTAAGCAAGATTTGGTGTAAACTGAATGAAAAAGAAAGTGAGCATTAAGAAATAAACACAGGGTGAGAAGAAAGACTCACAGAATGATTTCATGTTATTTCAGCCAAGAAGGAAAGCAGGGGAGGTGACTTTAAAGGCACCATAAGAGAGGAGCCACATGGAAGTGGACTGTGAACAAATTAAAATAAGAGAATGGCAGGCTGATTTATGAATGGAAAAACAAATAAGGTGTGATAAGAACAAGGACAATTAGGCAACTTTCGTCTCTCTTGTTTTGTTCTAGAATTGGAAAAGAAAAACAAAAAATAGAGATTGAAGGATGCTGTGAAAAATTGAAGGAGATTTAAACAAGGTTTGTAGGAGTATACACAAACACGCTGTTATGGAGCTCATATTAAGAAAGTATAAATGATTAAGAAAGCAAAAATTTGTTTAAGAAAGTAAAAAGAAAGGATTATAAAATAGGGTGTAGTGACTATTAGATTTAAAAGGTGGCGATGAAGTCATGAGTTTGCTAAAAAAAGAAAATGTTTTAGAATACTGCATATTTATATTTATAGAACGACACTGTATATTGGGGCCTGAGGAAGTGGTGGTGGCCACAAAACTGTTGCCCTGGCCTTTTAGGTGTGGAATAAAAGAAATGAAAAGCAGTTTTTTTTGGCTGAAAATATTTTATTTTGAATGGAGTTCATCCCAATCTAGATATTTAAGGGGGTCAATTTTGCCAAGTTTTTGAGGATGACCTAAGATATAAAACAAAGGATAGAAGTTAAAGAGCAACCTGAACTCACATAGTAAACAAAGAAAGATAGACTTGTGAGGCAGCACACGAGTTCAGTGGCCTGATTTTAAGGTCAGCTTATGACCAAGAGATAGATGAAGTAAGCTCAGGCTTCAGACTTCACCACAGATACAGTGTCATGGGTTCTCCCATTTCCATCTCCTACATAGCTCAGAACTCTGGGAATAGGTAAAGAACAAAGGGAAGTATGAATAGGAACCAAGGGGTGGGTCCAGTGTGAGACAGGAACCATTTCAAGAATTTCAGCAAAATGCGGAAGGGACATTACTTACATATCACTTTACAGCAGAAGAACAAGCACAGATTTTTAGCCTATTAAGTGGAGGCAAGCCATGAACAGAAACCACAAGTGATAAGACACTGTCAAATAAGATTTATCATCTTAAACAAAAATATATAAGATTAGAATGGCATGCATTATCACTAGGTTAATATATAAAGAACGATAGAATACCTAGGGGGTTAAGGGTAGTAGTAGAATCCAATTTAGGATTCATCACCATCAAACTGAATGAAAAATGGATAGGCATTCACAACAAATGCTCGATTGACTTCATATTAGCCCTTATAGAAGCCATAGTGGAAGAGAGAAACAGGTTAACAGCAGTAATACAGGGCGTGAAAGATGACTATAAGGCATGAGTTCAGCACCAAGAATTAATTTTAACATTGGAAAAGATAAAGAAAGATTTAGTAGATTATGAGGACTTTATTAAACAACAGAACAATAACAAAAATTTAAAAGAGATATCATAGACTACAGAAACAATAAAGTCTACAATCAGTTTACTAATCCTAAACCATTTTGGGGTGGTCAATATACACAGGGACAACACGACTATCAAACAGACTCAGACAGTGGAGACATTTATGTAACAAATGCATATACAAGACAGGAAAGTAGGGATCCTTTTTTAAAGGGGAACTCACGCCCACAGGAGGATGTAAATACAAGAACACAGGAACAAGTGGGAAAGCAAGAATGTCAGAGATAAGATTTGAGAGACAGGGGGTGGCAAGGAATAGAACATTTCAGAACACAACACATAAACCAGAGAGAAGGGGGTGGTGGAGGAGGTGGAAGAGGAGGGAGAGGAAGAAGCAAGGGAGGATACAATTACAACAGGAGGGGGAGACAGAGGAACCAGTAGTAGTTTTTAATTTGATTAATAGTGTCATTACAGATATGGAAGTTCAGGTTCTGAGCAAAGGTCTGTCCTTCCCACAAACTAAAGGTATAGATCTTTTTCAGTTAGAAACAGACCTACAAAAATATTATAGAAAATTAAGGTTAGCAGATTGGTTTAAAGATAAAGTGGAAGAACAACCAACGAGAAAACAAAATCTACAGAAAGCACTGGGAATAAAATCTAATTTTTCACCACCTAAGGAGAGAGAGGTAGTAGAAACCTACATAAAAGTAATAGACAAACAGAGATGACGAGTAAAGAATCAGCATTTCCAAGATACAATAATATGACAAGGAAGGAAAGGGAGATCTTAAAAAATTTAGAAGATGACAAATCAACTGTGATTAAACCTGCAGATAAGGGTGGGGGATAGTGTTGTGGGATTATAAAAAATACAAGGAAGAATGTTTGAGACAGCTAGGAGACAATGAAAAATACTTAAAACTGGATATGAACCCCACTGAGGAGATAACACCAGACATTAGAGAGTTTTTAGAACAGGCAGTAGATTTAGGGTGGTGTACAGATACAGAAAGGGAGATGTTAACTAATAAAAAAACAAGGATACCCCTCTTCTATGTCCTACCTAAAGTACACAAAGATTTGAAAAACCTCCCGGTAGACCCATAGTTTCCAGGGTAGATTCAGTTTTGGAACCTTTATCTAAGTACGTAGATTTCCACATTAAAGATGAAGTAACGAAAATGGAGACATATGTGAAGGACACGAGTCATGAGATAGAAATCATTGGGGAAATAAATAGGAGTGACCTAAATATGGAGGAATTGTGGTTAGTGTCCCTAGATGTGAAGGATCTTTACATGAGTATTCCACATGAGGAAGGACTGGTATCATTAAATCAGGTATTACCTACTAGAACAGAAGATTTTCCACCAGAAGAATTTTTAGGGGGCTTAGCAGACCTGGTGTTAAGCAAAACCTCAGTTTTGAGGAAGATTTTTACTTACAGTTGCATGGGACAGCAATGGGGATCACAATGGCACCTTCGTATGTGAACTTATTCATGTGGAATTTTGAGAAAACACATATTTTTCATCGAGACATGAATCCATTTCTTGACTGCATCAAGAGATGGAAACATTTCATTGATGTTGTATTGCTAATATGGGAAGAGACCAGAGAAGAATTAGGAAGGTTTGAAACCTACTTAAACAGCAGAAATTCCAACCTTCTTTTTTCAATGGAAGCAAGTCAGACAGATATAGCTTTTCTAGATTTAAAAATCTATAAGGGGGAGAGGGGATTAGAGACAAAATTACATTGAAAAGAGACAGATAGGAATACATTATTACATTTTAATAGTTTCCATGATCCAAAATTGAAAGAAAGCATACTGAAATCTCAAATTATAAGAGCAAAAAGGAATAATAGCGAAGAACAGGAATTTTATAAAGAAGCAGATAGAATGACAGATAGGTTTCTAAAGAGAGGCTATAAGATACAAAATATTGAAGCAGCTATTGTAGAGGTAGCAGAGACACCTAGGGAGGAACTCCTTAAAGGAAGAAAGTAACTACAGAGAAGAGAATAGTATTTTCTACAGCCAATAGCCATCTGAGTGGAAACATCAAAAGAATATTAATGGATAATTGGCATATATTACACACAGGAAAATCAGAATAGAAGATTTAGAGAACAACCGTTCATGACATCAAAAAAGAACAAGGCAATAAGGGACAAGTTAGTTCACACTGTACATTATGTCCCTAAAAGACAGAAGAAACAACTTTTATTGGGTCCCTTAAAGAATGGGAGTTACCTGTGTGGACAGTGTTTTCAATGTGGGAACACTAATAAGAAGCAGTATTTTGAACATCCGCACACAAAAAAAAGTATGAAATAAGTCGCATCACATAGTGTACATTTTACAATGTCCATGTGACAGATTATACATAGGGAAAATGGAGAGGGAGCTACAAACCTGTATAAGTGAACACAAAAGTGACATCAGGATGAGGGACCAAAACTCTTCAGTAGCAAAACATTTTAATGAAACAGGACACTGTGCAACATCATTGAGATTTGCTGGATTAGAAAAGGTGGAAGAACCAGTGAGGGGCAGTACTAGTTGGGATGATCTCCTGTCAAAAAGAGAAGTCTTCTGGATTTTCAAAATGGACTGCATGAAACAAAGGATTGGTATGAATGAGACAAGTGATTGGAGCCTTTATTGGTGAAGGACTGTGGAGGAATACTACAAGTCAAGAAAGGAAATGGATTACATGAAAAAGAAATCAGGAAATTGCATAACACCAGCAAAGCAAGAAGCATATTTTCACAAGGACACTTTTAGAAAACAAGATGTGGACTTTGATTGTTGATCCCCCCACAAGAAATTACACAACAGCAAAGCAAGAAGCATATTTTCACAAGGATATTTTAATAAAACAACAAGATGTGGACTTTAATTGTTGACCCCCCTTTTTTTTTCTCCCTAGGCAGATCCTTTGCTTCACATTCCTCTATGTGGCACTATATAATCTGAATATGTATATGACACTGTATAATCTGAATATGTATGTTTTAAAAAAGAATTAGGAAAGAAAAAGTTCCTAAAAAAAGAAGAAATGGTTAAAGTAAATAAAATAAATGAAAAAAAAAACATTTTACAGCGTTCAGTTGGGGGAGGGGTGAAATGCCAACCTAGACTGCAGGGCTAAATTTCCAACTATCCGCCTTACCTGTTGAGCCACTGGAGCTACTAGGATGTCTCATGCAACAACAGAGACAAAAGGCAACATCCCTAGGTGGGGAAAAGGGGTGTGACGTCATAGAATGATGTCCCCTCTCCCCACCAATGGAAAGGTATTTAAATTCAGCATGTGTGAGGGCTCAGCCTCCCCTGTAACCAGGAAGTTTGCCAGACCCTCAGAGCATTGTTGGTAAGCTTCTTAAAAAACCTTAATGAAGAAGTTTTAATATGTACTAAACCAAGAGAAGTAGAAAGAAGGCAGAAGTTTTGTAATTAGAGCACCTTTTTCTAGGATTACTAGGATTTTTATTGACATAAGGGAGCTTAAAAGCCCATTATATACGTCTCCCACATAGGTGGGATAATGTATACCAATAGGTTTTTATTATAATATACCGTATATGATCTAAATTATTCTTAAATATAGCCAGACTAGAACTGTCAATTACATCCTGAGTAAGTTTGTTCCATACAAATGATGTCTTAACAGTAAAAAAGTAATCCCTTTTAAATGTGTTTGACTTTTCAACTATCTTCTGATTATGAGAACGAAGGACACTTCTTGTATTGCTATAATGCAAATTAAAAGTTTTTAGACCACCTGTACTATGTATTATTTTGTAAAATAATAAAAGATCACCTCTTTGCCTTCTTGCCTCCAACGTATGCAAACCAGTTTCTTGTAATCTCTGTATTTAAATTTGTAGGCACGCCAAGAGAATAGCTTAACCACAAGTGCTAGAGTAAGAGCACCATGAAATAAGCACAGGTAAGCAAAATTTGTAAGAAGTTTGAAAGAGTAAATTAAAGTGTGAATTGAATGAGAAATAATAAATAAGAGAAGGAGTTCTGGAATAAGAGTTATTTTCTTCATATTTGAATTGTAGAGACGCTAGGTCAGAAAAAGAAACAAACTTGTGAATATTAGAGTGAGGGCGCTACAAGAAAGTACAGGTAAGCAAGATTTGGTGTAAACTGAATGGAAAAGAAAGTGAGTATTAAGAAATAAACACAGGGTGAGAAGAAAGACTCACAGAATGATTTCATGTTATTTCAGCCAAGAAGAAAAGCAGGGGAGGTGACTTTAAAGACACCATAAGAGAAGAGCCACGTGGAAGTGTACTGTGAACAAGTTAAAGTAAGAGAATGGCAGGCTGATTTTATGAATGGAAAGACAAATAAGGTATGATAAGAACAAATGACAATTAGGCATTTTTTGTTTCTCTTATTTTGCTCTAGAATTGGAAAAGAAAAACAAAAAAGAGATTGAAGGATGCTGTGAAAAATTGAAGGAGGTTTAAACAAGGTTTGTAGGAGTATACACAAACACGCTGTTATGGAGCTCATATTAAGAAAGTATAAATCTGATTAAGAAAGCAAAAATTTGTTCAATAAAGTAAAAAGAAAGGATTATGAAATAGGGTGTAGTAACTATTAGATTTAAAAGATGGAGATGAAGTCATGAGTTTGCTAAAAAAGAAAATGTTTTAGAATACTGCATATTTATGATGTTTTTGTATATTTTATATTTATAGAACAACACCGTATATTGGGGTCTGAGGAAGTGGTGGTAGCCATGAAACCATTGCCCAGACCTTTTTGGTGTGAAATAAAAGAAATGAAAAGCAGTTTTTTTGCTGGAAATATTTTATTTTGAATGGAGTTCATCCCAATCTAGTTATTTAAGGGAGTCAATTTTGCCAAGCTTTTGAGGATGACCCAAGATATAAAATAAAGGATAGACGTTAAAGGGTAACCTGAACTCACATAGTAAACAAAGTACTTATTGAGATCCCTCAGTCTCTCCTCATAGGATTTTTGATGCAACCCCTACACCATTTTTGTTGCCCTCCTCTGGACAGCCTCTACCTTGACTATGTCCTTCCTGAGATGTGGTCTCCAGAACTTGACACAATACTTGAGGCAGGTCTCACCAATGACTGATGCAGTGGCAATACTACCTTTCTCCTTCTGCTGGTGATATTCCTCCCTATGCATCTCAGTATCCTACTGGCCCTACCACTGCCTTGCCACACTGCCATGCCACCTTGTGGTCATGAGATATGATTATCCCAAAGTTTATTTCATGTTTTGTGACTGTAAATACTTCCCCAACCATTTTATACACCGGCCCGGGATTCTGTGCCCTAGGTGCATGATTTTGTACTTTTTTTGCATTGAAAGCCAGCTGCCATACCCTCAACTAATCATCAAGTTTTTTCAGGTCCCTACTCATTCTCTCTACCCCCTCAGGAGAAATCTACCCTTTTTCAGAGTTTGGTGTCATCTGCAGAGAGGCATACCTTCCCTTCCAGCTCCTCTGCAATGTCGCTTGTGAAGACACTGTAGAGGACTTGTCCCAGCACTGAGCCCTAGGGTACACCACTGGTCACTCTTCCCTCATTAGAGTGAGTGCCATTTATTACCATATTTTGTCTCCTATTCTAGTTTGCCACTTTGGGTCCCACCCCTAAAACACCCAGTTTCCTTATAAGCCTCCCATGTGGTATGGTGTCGAAGGCCTTACTGAAGTCTAAGTAGGCCATGTCCACCGCCCCACTTTAATCTGCTTCCCTGGTCACCCAGTCAAAGAAATATTTTGAGGTTTTGTCTGATAAGACCTCCCTCCTCCACCCATGAATCCCTGCTGCCTCAGGTCCTGTAACCTGCTGGATTCAAGATACTCCAGTACTCTTTCTTTTAATAATTTTTTCATTAACTTCCCCACCACTGACATTAGCCTGACCAACCTATAGTTGCCAACCTGCTGCCACTCTTCTGGAGAGGGATTGCATCTGCCTTCCTATAGTCCTCAGGAACCAATCCTGTTTCCAGTGAGTTGTTAAATAGGACTGTCAAATGTGCAGCCAGTACCTCCCTGAGCTCCCTCAGCACCCTTGGATGTACCCCATCTGGCCTCATAGATTTGTCCACTTTCAGATTTACAAGTCCTCTCAGGAGTCTTTCCTCTGTGAATGAACTTGCATCTGCCTCCCTCCCTACCTCCCTCCAGTGTTCCCACTGCATCTGTGTGGTCTGTCCCTCTCTCTCTCTCTCCACTGTGAAGACTGAGCAGAAGTGCCTGTTCAGGGTATCCACTTTTTCACTGATAATATGGAAAGGTAAGGTTATGACAAAAATTTACTGGATAAATGTCAAATGTTTTGAATTATGTATGAACTGAGCTGGATGTCACTTGTCATGTACTTATCTGAAAGCTTGAATAACTTCCAAGTTACAAAAAGAAGAGGATATCTGCTTTTTCTGATCCTCCTCTGCACATTCTCTCTGCCCTTTTAATGTTCATAGTCCCTCACCTTGTCATCCTCTTTTCACTTATGCATCTGACGTTTTCATAGGAGCTGGGTTTGTAAAGTTTTTGGTGGGGCCCAGGGGTCAGGGGTCAAAGCCCCTCCCTCTGGCTCAGGGGTGAGAGGTCATCCCCTCCATCCACCCCCACAACTGGAGGTCTATGGGAGCAGAGCAATCTGTATAGTAAAAAAAAGAAGCTGGCACATTAACAAAAAAAACCTAACCTTATGATTTGTCTCTGTCAGCTGCCCTGCAGGATCCTGAATGGAGCCCATACAAATCCTGGTGAAATGGAGGTACATGACTTGGCTAGGGTTAGGGGCAGCAGTTAAGTACAGTTCATGAGAACTCACAAAAAATGCAGATGACACAATAAAAGAAATACAGCAGTAAAGTACAGTTTATAGAAGAAAAGCTGTGAAAGACAACAGAGCCTTCCGCTGGAATGTACACCAGTAGAGGGACTACTTTACCACAGTAACACATTTTCTTTATTTTACTCATGTTATACCATCTCTAATTTTTGTTGTCTTTCTATTTTCTAAAACTGTCATATGTGGGCCATTTTCTAAGTACAATAATACCTGACAGGGTGGGTGGTATTGGGAAATACTGGATCTTCCAGGGGCTATAAGGCCCTCTGCCTGTGACGTCAGGCCTCATTATGCCCTGGGCGGTCTGGTATTTCCCAATACTACCCATCCTGTTGGGTATTATTGCTTACATAATGATGCTCTGATAGGATAATCTGCATAGTCGCTGATTTGTCCCATAACTTGCACTATATTATAAATATTATTACTTCCAGAAGACCCTTTTAAAGTAGACAACAGATGATTTAGGCATGTGTTCATAGTTTCAAGGTAGCAGCAGGTATCCAACTGGGGGGACTCACAGTGCTGGAATTACATTATAGTGAGCTTTCTAGGAATCAGCATGGGAATCAATGAATGGTTAAAAAACTGGTGTTGACCTCAGGGTTTTGGCTTCATTGGGGACTGGGGAGCCACCTGGAGGGATGCAGGCCTATAGTAGTGTGATGGTCTGCATCTGTCCAGGGGAGAACAAGGATCTTAGGTGATGGGTTTAAATGCTTCATTGGCAAGCATTTAAACTAGTCAAGGGGGGAGGCACTGAAAAGGAGCAGGGAAATCCCAGCCTCCCCCCACAAAACAGAGTAGTTAGAGAGGTAAACACCAAGTTAGAGAAGTCAGTAGGGAGCAGGACAGGGGTAAATGCAGAAAAAGGCAGTAAGGACAGGGATGGGGCTTAAAGGGGTAAGGCCATCAAAAAATGGAAGAAGAGGAGTGCCAATGCCCACAGTCTGTGTAACAAGCTCCCTGAACTAGTGACCTTGATGGAAGAGGGATGCCTGGATATTGTGGCAGTCACTGAAACATGGTACATAGAGAGAACCATGACTGGGATGTCAACATACCAGGATACACAATCTATAGAAGGGACAGGGTCGGTAAAAGAGGAGGAGTAGCTCTCTATATAAAGGAAGGGATTAAAGCAACAGAACTAAAGAATAAACAGGAAGTTGATGAGTCACTATGGGTCACCCTGGAAACAGGAAATGGCACCACAATCCGCATGGGGGTTGTGTACAGACCCCCATCTCAGGGACAGGAAAAGGACAAGGAAATGATACAAGGCATCCTTAAAATGGCAGAAATGGGAGATATGGTTGATGGGAGACCTGGATATGTCAGATATTAACTGGAGTACCTTTGCTGCAGACACATCCAAGAGCAGGGTCATTCTTGATGCCCTACCAGGGGCATGCCTTAGACAGCTAGTGTTGGAACCCACTCTGGGGGGGAGCAATCTTAGACCTGGTACTCTCAAATGGGGAAGGAGAAAGGATCTCAGATTTAGAAGTGGGTAGCCATCTGGAAACAAGTGACCACCAAACAGTGTGTTTCACAATAAACACAGCCATTGAGTCAAGCTATACAAAAACAAGAGTATTGGACTTTAGGAAGGCTGACTCTGGGAAAATGAGAGAGTGCCTCAGAAAAGCACTAGCAAATGGGCAAGAAGGAGGGGTGAAGGAACAATGTGGAATAATCAAAACAGCCATCACAGAGGCAACAAGGCTTTGTGTGAAGCAAATCAACAAAACAAAATGAAAGAAAAAATCACTATGGTTCTCAAAAGAGGTGGAAGGGAAGGTTAAGGAGAAAAGGATAGCATTCAGTGAATATAGGGAAATACAGAGAACGTAATCTGTTAAAGCAGAAGGAGGTAGGGAAGGCAGTCAGAACAGCAAAGGCACAAACTGAGGAAAAGATAGCCAACTCTGTTAAGAAGGGGGATAAAACCATTTATAGGTACATTAGGGAGTGAAGAAAGACCAAGGGAGGGATACAGAGACTTAATAAAGGGGAAGGAATGTGGGCAGAGCGTGACAGTGAAAAAGCAGGGATACTGAATGAATATTTCTGCTCAGTATTCACAACAGAAAAGGAGGGGGAGGAACCTAAACCAAACAAGAGGAACACTCTGAATAGGGGGGTTGATACCAGTCCATTCACAGAAGAAAGATTTTTGAAAGAACTCTTGAAACTGAGGGTGGACAAAGCAATGGGGCCTGATGGGATGCACCCCAGAATTCTAAAAGAACTAAGGGTAGAACTAGTAATGCCACTGACTACTCTCTTTAACATATCATGGGAGGATGGGGTGGTACCTGAAGACTGGAGGAAGGCAGATGTGATTCCACTTCACAAAAGTGGGAGCAGGGCAGAGGCAGAAAACTACAGACCAGTTAGTTTGACCTCAGTGGTAGGTAAAATGATGGAATCACTTCTGAAGGAAAAAAATTGTTGAGTACCTAGAGGCCAGTGGGGCACAGGACTCAAGGCAGCATGATTTCACAGCAGGAAGGTCATGTCACATGAACCTAATAGATTTCTTTGACTGGCTGACCAAAGTAGTAGACCAGGGAGGGGCTGTGGATATGGCCTACCTAGATTTTAGCAAGGCATTTGACACAGTCTCACACAAAAGACAGATATACAAGTTATCCAACCTTGGAGTGGGTCCCAAGGTGGTAGCCTGGATAAAAAACTGGCTGGACAACAGGATGCAAAGGGTAACAGTAAACTGAGTCCACAGTGAAGAAAGGAGGGTAACTAGCAAGGTACCGCAGGGCTCGGTACTGGAACCGGTCCTCTTTAATGTCTTTATAGGTGACATTGGAGAGCACCTGGAAGGGAAAGTATGTCTCTTTGCAGTTGACACAAAGATCTGCAACAGGATTGATACACAAGGTGGGGTGGAAAGGATGAAAAGGGACTTGGCAAGGTTGGAGGAATGGTCAAATATATGGCAGCTCAGATCAATGCAAAGAAGTGCAAGGTAATGCATCTGGGAAACAAAAACCCAAGGGAAGAGAACACAATAGGGGATGAGATAATAACAACAAAAACTGAAAAAGACCTAGGAGTAATTATATCACATGACCTAACGGTGGGCAAGCAATGTGAGAAGGCAGTAAGGAGGGCTGGGGGATACTGGGATGCACAGGGAGAGGCATCAACAGTAGAAAGCAGGAAGTTGTTATCCCTCTATACAGACAGGTGGTGAGACCCCATCTAGAGTACTGCGTGCAATTCTGGAGACTCCATCTCCACAAAGACATAGACAGAGTGGAGGCTGTTCAGAGGAGGGCAACCAAAATGGTGCAGAGTCTGCACCAGAAGACATACGAGGAGAGACTAAAACAGCTTAATATATATACCCTTGAGGAAAGGAGGGAGGGGGGACATAATAGAAACTTTCAAGTACATCAAGGGGATTAACAAAGTACAAAAGGGTAGTATATTTCAGAAAAGGAGATGTGCAAGAACAAGGGGGCACAATTTGAAGATAGAGGTGGGATGGCTCAGAGGTAATGTTAGAAAGTATTTTTTCACAGAGAGGGTTGTGGATGCATGGAACAGCCTTCCTGAGGAGGTTGTGGAGTCAGGAACAGTGGATAATTCAAGAATGCATGGGACAGACATAAGGCAATTCTAGTGGGGGTAGGAGGAAGTAAGCTGCTGATTAACTAGAATCTGCAGCTTATCCATTAGGTAGGGAAATGGGCAGACTGGGTGGGCCAAGTGGTCCTTATCTACCATCAAATTCTATGTTTCTATTTTTCTATCAGCACCTATAGCTGTGACGTGAACTCATGACATCAGTGCCACTGACTTACAATGGAATAGTGTCGGCGTGGGAAGCCAAGGTTAAAAGTAAGACCCTGGCCCCCTCCACGCTCAAAGTTCATAAAATATAATTCCGATATTGGGACAGCAGATTCTGCCTGATAACATGCTCACATGTCCCTCCTAGCTGAACATCAGAAATGTGGTCCCGGACCTGAACTCATCACCAGTTCACAGAAACATTGAAATTGACGGTTGAAGGAGACAAAGGTCAATCTCTTCAGTGTTTGCCCTTTAATTCTGATGGTTCTGCTGCAGGACTTCGATGATGCAAAAAAAAAATATCAATCAGGAAGACTCCCAGTGAGGAGACTCTGAAAGTATGGTCACTGGATCGGACCTCAGAATACTGCCTGGGCCACACATCTCAGGGACAAATCATAAAAACATTAAACATACAAACATAGAAGATGTCCGCAGATAAAGATCTCATAGCCACTCTAGTTTGGCATATTTTTCCCTACCTACAGCTATACCGCAGACCCTTAGTCAATCTTCTGGCCCTTCCCACTCCTACCAACACACACACACACACACATCTCACCATACATCTGTGGTGATCCTCCTGAATGCCCATTCAGGTGGCAATGGCATTAATTTCTATGAAACACTTCAAGGCAGTACATCCCAGCTTTGCTGTTTGATGGCCTACAAATCACTTGCAGATGCCGTTACCTCACCTGTGACCACTACTGCCACATTCAAATGTCCATACCAGTGGGTTTTCTGCATATACTTGAGAAGAATGACTGCTTACTTTACTTAACTAAGGTTTACCACATGTTCATCTCATCTGGACATAACTAAGTTCCCAGCCTGTGCCTGTCCACATGGCAGCGGAGCTGAGAGTCAAACACATGGCCTCAGCAAGACGCAGGTCAGTAGTACTCCTAATGTGCTACTAATACCAGCAGTAACCACATTTTTTGAAGACTCATGAGAAAGGTAATAGCAAGACGTTGAGTGTATTGACCACCCTGTACTGGGTACCTGGCAACCTTCTAACTTCTGCAAATTTTTGTTTTTATCTTTTTTTAGAAATAATGATGTGCTCTTTGAGTAAATGTAAGATGCAAACACAGGGCTATGGTATCACAGTCATACATACTGTGTAGTAGAGCAGTGTTTTATACAGAAATCCATTTTTTATGCTGTTGTAACACAGTCAAAGGTCATGGAATGTGAGTGTCCCCTTCTGTGGTAGAACAGCATTCTAGAACCTATAGAGACTGCACAAGACAGTTTCCCTATGAAAGAGAAAAAACAAACATTTTTCAATGCTGAATGATGTCTTGCTGGTGTTGGCATTGGTAGTGCAGGAGTTAGAGAGATGCATAATAGGAATAGCATTGAAGTATAGAACCAACGTCAACCCCACCTCACCCTGCAGAGAGTGGCAGGCATTGGGGTGTGCGTTTGGGTCACTGGCCATAACGCTCATGCCATTTCATCTCACCCTACCCTGCAGAGTCTGACAAGTGTCACATTGTGTCTTGGGGTTGTCGGGCCTTATGCGCACCCCATTTCATAAGGAAGTATGTTGAGATGGGTGCAGCATAGGAGAATGGGTTGAAATTTGTGGCTGAAGAGTCCAAGGCACACCTTGATGCCTGTCAGTGGCTGCAGGGTGGGGGTAGAAGACCAATGGCGTGAGCACTACAGCAGACAATCCAAAGACACATCCTTGATGCCTGTTAGTCTGTACAGGGTGGGACATAATAGTTAAAAACCCTAATGCCCTGGGCATTTGTTAGTATTTGCACTCCAAATTTTAAAACATGGCCTTTTTGTGACCCCACCTTATAAAAGCATTTGGGACCTCTGCTCATGAACAGTATACCTGTGATTTTGTTAATCTGTCTCGAGTGTTGATTTCCCACAGTGACCGCTCCATTCTGCACAACATTAAAATATCAGCTGCACCATTGATAAGGAGGTATGAAGAGATGGCAATGTTGAAAATCTGGAGTGAAAATATTAAACATTCTTGAAGTTATGAGCATGTGTAAAAACTGTGCATTGCATGCTCATAACACAGTCATTTAGTGGAATTATTTCACCAAATTTTTAACATGGCTATTTTGGGACCTCTGCTCATGAACAGTGGCACTATGATTATCTTAATCTGCCCCGAACGTTGATTTCCCACAGTGACCACACAATTGTGCACCAGATGTGCGAAACTACATTTCAGGCAGGATGTGACAAATGACAGCTGTACTGTTCATAAGAAGGTGTGCAAAAATGACAATGTTGAAAATCTGGAGTGAAAATATTACAAATTCTCAAAGTTACGACTGTGCGTGGACACTGCGCAACGCACACTTGTAACATAGTCATTTTATGGAATTTTTTCACCAAAGTTTCAACATAGGCATTTTGGGACCTCTGCTCATGAACAGTGTTACTGTGATTTTCTTACTCTGTTCTGAACATTGTTTTCCTTCAGCGACTGCACCACTGCGCGCTGTATGTGCAAAAACACCTTTCAGGTATGATGTGGAAAATGACAGCTGTACTGTTCATAAGGAGGTGTGAAAAAATGGCAATGGTGAAAATCTGGAGTAAAAATATTAAAAATCATCGAAGTTACGAGCGTGCATGGAAATTGCATAATGCACGCTTGTAACACAGTCATTTTATGGACATTTGTCACCTAATTTTCAACATAGGCATTTTAGGACCTCTGCTCATGAACAGAGTCACTGTGATTTTCTTAATCTGTCCCAAACATTGATTTCCCACAGTGACTGTGCTATTCTGCGTGGGAAGTGCGAAAACACAATTCGACCAGGATGTAAAAATTGACAACTCTACTGTTCATAAGGAGGTGTGAAAAAATGCCAATGTTGAAAATCTAGAGTGATAATATTAAAAATTTGCAAAGTTATGAGGGTGCGTGGAAACAGCGCAATGCACACTCGTAGCACAGTCATTTAATGGACTTTCATCACCAATTTTCAACATAGGCATTTTAAGACCTCTGCTCATGAACAGTGTCACTGTGATTTTCTTAATCTGTCCTGAACACTGATTTCCCACAGTGACCATGTTATTCTGCACTGGAAGTGCAAAAACACATTTTGGACAGGATGTGAAAAAATGACAGCTGTACTATTCATAAGGAGGTGTGGAAAAATGCCAATGTTGAAAATCTGGAGTGAAAATATTACAGATTCACGAAGTTTTGAGCATGCATAGAAACTGTGCAATGCATGCTCATAAAACAGTCATTTATTTGATTTTTTTTTCACCAGATTTGCAACATAGGGTTTTTGAGAGCCCACCTCATGAACAGTGGCACTATCATTTCGATAATTGGTCCCGAAAGGTGATTCCATGCAGTGACCACAAAATCACCTTTTGGGACCAAACAACACCATGACAGTGATTGAATTCATGAGGAAGGGTCCCAATAACCCCATGTTTAAAATTTGGTGCCAAAATTCCCAAAAATGCCTGAGATATGCACCAAAGTTGAAAAAACCCTATTTATGCCATTATACAGCTTACCTGCATTTCTTTTTTTTATATTTTATCTTTTTGCCCCTCTGACTTGCTGCCAATTATCTGCCTGATCACAGCACCTTCATCTGGCTTCCACCTTCTCACCATGCTTACCCCCATGAAACCCCTGACTTACCCCTCAGAGGGCGGGATCACAGCACTGGCCAGGTGTCGCGTTCCTTGTGACTATCTGGCGAGAGCCAGTCGGGAGGCTAATTGAAGCCAAAGTTAGGCTTCACGGAGGCGGCAGACAGAGGGAGTTTTCTTCCCATTTTTACTGAGGGCAGGGACGTGCAATGACATCCTGTGTCTGCCCCACCCCCTTGGTGCTGTTGCTCATTGGCAGCTGTGGCACCCCCAGCCTCCACCAGGAGTCAGTCAAGCACGGGACGAGATCCTCACCCTCTGCCCAGAGAAGGAGAGCTGTCCACAGGATGGTCCATCCTTCTCCCCCAGCCAGCCCTCCAGTGACTCAGGTCCATTCCCGAACCTGGGTCGCCGGCATCGCAAGTGGAAATCCAACCACTGCACTGATGGGCTGGCAGCTTACCTGCATTTCTTCAGTTTGCAGTCAGCTTTGAAGAGTGCAGACGTGTTCCCTGTCCACCGAAGATCATCACACAGGGTTCTAGAGGTAAGTATGGGGTATGGGGGGTGTGGGGAGGTGGGATATGCAGTGAGTGGGTGTGGGTTGGGGGAGGGGGCCACAGACAGTGAGGGACCTTTTTCTACTTTACAGGTTAAAAAAAAAATAAACATTGCAGGAAGGTTTTTCCTTTTGACAGGTACATTTGCCATGCTGGGGTGGGCTCCCAGTGTGCCACCTGCGTGTTTTTGGATGGGGGGACTGGAGCCGATGGGGATTGGGCACCCCATCAGCAAATAAAAAAGGGTGTTTGGTGGGGGTAGAATGATGCCGATGGGGATTGGACTCCCCTGTCGGCAAATGAACTGGGGAGGGGGGGCATGATGATGCTGACAGGGGGATTTGGCACCATGATGTCGGCTTTTCTGGGGACTGTAAGAGGCGGACGGCAAAGCCGCCATGTCTCATTTGAAATGTTATACCAGGGAAGGCATGCCTTACAATCCCTACAATGAGGTGGAGCTCCCTCATTGCAGCAGCTAAAATATTGCAAGTTGGTGCCACGCTTTGCAACTGCTGTCATAGACAGCATGCAATCTCATTCGTGTCACACAGCCAAGCCCGAAAAAGCAGTGGTGCCACTGGCCACAACATGACCACGCCTCCAAAACCTGCTCTTCCACTTCAAGTAACCCCAATATGTTGTCTGCACTGCACACGCAAGGCAACATAAAAAACACAATGCACACATTTCACATAATATTCTAGAATCTCACAAGACAGTTTCTCTATGAAAGAGATAAAAACACAATGCACTCATTTCACATAATATTATACACTATAAAAAGTACAGGATGAGCAACTTTATGCATTACCAGTGTGTCCTGACACCTCAGGGTTCTAATTCCCATGGACCTCAGAACCCCTGTGTGGAAGAACACACTGGTTATGCATAGCTGTCCATCCAGTATACTCTATAATGTGGAATGGAATACTGATTAATCTGTCACCCTACCCCCTACTGCTTGATTTTCAAGGAATACAGGGTGGGTGATCCCCTGTGTCAACTTTCCAGGCAGTCCCCCCCCCATATCTCAGTCCAACTCTGGCTGGCTGCCACTGCTCACCACAGGCTCTGGGGTCGAATTGGGCAGGCAGGCAGGCAGTGACCCACTGGAACTCGGTTCCCAACTTTCATGACACCACATCTCTTAAAACATTTATGACAGACTCAGTTGAGCAATACAGTAGATTATTGGGTATGCATAGAACCCACACTATGCTGGTAGAGCTCATGTTACACCAGCTGGTCCAATCACCTGTTCCTTTACCTTTTATTAGTTTATTTGAGTTGGGGGGCTTCCCCCCTTTAAAAAACAGAAGGGGAGGTATGGAGGCTGAGCCCCACAACTCAAATAAACTGACAAAACCAAAATTAGTGTTGCATGTGGTCCTGGTGCCTGGCAGTTTGGTCCTACAAGTGTGGCCTGCTGCAAGATACACACATAGACCTCCTAGTTTATTATGCCAGCGTTTTGAACTGGAAGAGCGATTTTAAATAGTAAATCAAGCAATATCAGACAGTCAAGCAAGGGGCCTTCTGGCATGGAATGTACACAACTTACAGTAACAGTTAAACTGCAGCATATTCCTTAAAAAATCGATAACACTGAATATAGAGAAAATGGCAACTTCAGTAAATCCTCCGCATCTGGTTTTACAAATTATAAACAGCAGTACACTTTTCAAAACAAAATTATCTCTGAACAAAAAATAGTAAACAATGTGACTGTGAAGCTTCTTTAGACAGTAATAATTGTCACTTCAGTTCATATTCTGTCCCATGGGTGAAACTTTAGTTTTTTTTAATAGCCCACAGACACCAACCATTTGTGGCTGCAGTAACTAAGCATTACTGGCTCTCATTCCAGTTTCTCATAATCAGCACAGCATTCTTTCAGACCTTGACTTCCTCATACCCCATCCTACTCTTGACCCTTTTGCTGGCATTGCTGATTATGCAGCCCTGATCCTTCCCATCCCCACCACACCTTACCTGGCAAGTGCTGGGACTCACTGGCTGGTTCTCTTGGGGGGGTAAGGGTGTATGTTACCACCACCTGGTGCTGCTCTCTGCTGCCTTAGTGGACAGCTGAGCTGTCAGCTGGTTGGCCTGCTGTCCCCTCCCATCCTTGTCATCCTCAACCTCTGCTTCTCCAGGCTGTTGCTGAGGCGGAGCCCCGACTGGCTCCCCTCTGGCTCCAACCTCATCCTTTTCTTAACAGAGCTGCTAGTGGCTGCCTGAACTCATCACCCAACCAATGACCCACACCACTTTTCCCCAGAATCCCAGTCGACCATCTCCCTCTCTGTCACACTCAATCTCTGCTCTGCCCACCGAGTCTGGAGTCTCCCCTCTTCCAAAGGGTCCACCTGAGGTGCGGTGCCAGTCCAGACTCCCTCCTTGACCTCTTGCCTTCTGCTTACTGCAGCTGCCTACTTCATTTCTAGCTGCCTTGTCCTGATTTCTTAAATTTTCACTGTGGTGCTGCCTGCTCTTACCACTTTTCACCAACAGTCAGTCCAGACACTCAAGTCACCTCACCGATCCTCGATGCCTGCCTCATTTTAAGAATTCCTGCCATCCAATCAGGATGCTTGCTTGCCTTTTGGGTGCATGCACATCAAGGGATTTGGTGCCAAATTAAAAAATGCCACTGGTCCACTAATGATTTGAGACTGAGCGGTCGGGATGGGGTGGAGGAACCATGAGCGGTGGGGGGGCGGGCGGCTTACTGCGCAGATCAGAAAAATAAAAAAAAAACATAATAAGTTCCAAAATATTGCTGGGGCTGGGTACACGTCACAAAATATTGCTGGTTCCTATGCCTCGAGGGCCCATACAATCCTGCGCCTATGGACATTTTGTCCCAATTAGCTACCCCTTTGGCTATCTTTTCCTCTGTTCTCTTATGCCCCTCACTGCCTTCCCTGCTTCACTCTGCTTTACATGGTACACCTCCCTATTCTCTTTCCTCTGTGTCACTTTGTACCTCATGAATGCCAACCCTTTAGCCTTTACCTTTGCAGTCACTTTCTTTGAGAACCATAGTTGAAATGTTTTCAACTGAATGTTGATAAAACTCAGAACTCAACAGTAACATGAACACAGCCAGACTTTATTCTCTGACCTCTACTCCAGTCTATCGGTAACATCACCCTCATTGGTGAGTTGCTGTCCAAAATAGGTTACCTCTGTCTGATCTATCTGGATTTTATCTGGATTTAGTTTTAAAGGGGAAATCTCCCATAGTTTCACACCAATATTTTCCCAACTCCTTATGTGTAACTGTTGTGTGCCTCCTCCAGTTGCAAGCAGTCCTATAGCTGTCCAAATCTAGATTATAAATAAAAATATACAGCCCCCAAAAGTTATCAATGTGTTTGTCCTCCATTTTACCATCAATGTTGCTGGAGGATGATGTCATCAGAGCAACAGATAATGGTGCTGCACTAAATGCAGTTCCACCAGTAAACCAAACCCACAATGTTTGGTTCCCCACTTGAGTAATGGAGGGACCCTTTAAGTGTTGTGCACATCTTGAAGTGCAGGTCTAATAGGGACTAGGACCATGTGAGTGTGATGCAGCACTGATTTGAGGTATATACAGTATTCATATAAGGAAGTGCCTGTATGTGTTGTGTTACTGTTTCTGTTAGCAAAAACAGTTTACCCAATAAATGACTCTGGGTACAACAAGAGTTTAAAGTGGTATTATACAGCTGTTGCATTATGTTATGTGTGTGTTAGCATTCTCTGTTTTGATTGACACCAGCAGTGAGAAACAACCTTTCAAATAGGCCCCTTTCCCTTTGTAACTAAGCAGTCAGTGATTGGATAGCTGCTGTAAGGCAATAAGGCAATAAAGAATTCAACTACACAAGGAATAGGTTACCAGGAAAGCATCGGCTGCAGCATATGGAAGAAGGATAATCTAGTGGTTAAAGCACAAGCACTGGGGGACTCTGGTTCAAATCCTACTAGTGTCCCTTACTCTCTAACCCTTAAGAAGTTCCCCTAACCTCCTTGGAAACTGTGATGGCCCCTCAGGTCCATGACTTTAAAAGTGCCCAAGTCCCACTATAAACCATTAGCAGTGATGTGAGAGCTGCAGCACTTCACTTTCAAGGTATTAAGGATACACTGTGGCAGCCCCCCCCACTTTGTAATGCCAGCATTTGAAGTAGGATGTCCCTCACACATCAGATGCTACACCTCAGCTGTTGTAGGTGAAGAAACTAATCAGTCTCAGTGTTTGTAGTGCTCTGTATTTGCTTAGCTCACTCCTCCCATGTCATATGCATTCTGTGTCCTGGTATTTCCAGTCAGAAACCCAGATTTAAGGAGCATTTGAAATGTCAAACAATACACTTTATAAAGTAAATGATCCAGCTCTCCACTTTCAGGCCTCTGAAAGGGGATGTGTATAAGTCAGTCTTGTGTGATCCTTTGGCAAACTACCCAGGCTCACTTTGTAATGAATCTTCTCAAGGGTGTTTACCTGGTTCAATACAGAGTGACTGATTGACTGCTTGATTGATTGATTGGTTGGTTGATTGATTAATTCAGTCTACTGCTGTCCACAACATGTTACAACTGTCTCATAGAGAGAAATAAGCAGTACAAAGAAACAGCTTTTGTTTCCTGTGAATGAAATACTGTTAGATGTATTATTTGCTCTACACATACAGTATTAAGGCTACAAGTACTACTCCCTGTGTGAGTTGCGTGACAGAACTGCCTTAAGCCATTGCAAACTTAAACTAAAATCAGGCTAGACAGCATTGATACCCTTATGTTTTGTTCTGCACTGTTGCTGCAGTGACATCATGGAATGGGAGGGGCTGTATAACAAGTGACACATTTGCATGTAAATGGAGGCTTGCTTGACATTTTACTACCTTGTGTCAGAGCCTCAAACTCTAGATATGTGTTGAAACAGAAGAAATGGCTGATCTTGTATTGACATATGTACAGTACTTGATGTAATGTACAACAAATACATCAGACATATCCAAATCATAAATATACAGGAGGCTTCTCCTTTAAGTTCACATGTCTGCACCTCTTCAGAAGTGCCACAAGGTGGCAGTCATGCTCCTCTTTTGTACATCCTTATTCAAGAAGGTCATCAATGGTCACTTTAACACCCTGGAGTCCCTCTATGATTTCATGAGATTTCTTCTAGAACATCTCTTGTGTAGATACCATCCTGAAGGGCACAGGGTGAAGCAACATCTACCAAATGGCATGTTGAAAGTTGTCAGTCAGCTACTTGTCTCATCCAGTTGCAGCTAGCAGTAGCCTGCCAGGGCATCAAGTACACTGAGATAGGTTGCCCCTGACAGTTTTTGTGAAATGTCCTCCAGTGTGGGCAGTCTATAAAGTTCACGCATTATTACTTTGTTGAGGTCATGGGGGTCTCTGCAGAAAGATATGTTTCCTGAGTTCTTTTTCTCGAATGCCACCATGGAGCTGATGCATTCTGTGGGTTCTGTTACCTTGACGACTACACCCAGCTTTTACATTCTTAGTATTTCTGCTTTTATTTTGGCCTTCAGGGCTAATGGTACTTGCCTTGGTGCATGAATTACAGGTCAGGCTCCTGGTTTTAGGTGTGTCAAACAAACTCTTGACAAACAACATAGTCCCATAAAATATCTGAGTACTGGTCTTGCACAACTTCCATTGTCAAGTTTTTACTCACAGGATCAACAGCCATGACTTTCGGGGCCAGCCCTATGTTTTTGCATGCTTTTAGCTCCAAGACAGGTGTGGCTGGTATATCCACAATGTAAAATTGCATCATTTGTGGTTTTTCTTTGTAACTGCACTGGAAGTTGCAACTTCCCTCTATGTTCCGCTCCCACCCTCCATAACCAGCTAAGCGGGGCATATTTTTGGTTTGCAGGGGATGCACGTGTGCTAATTTCCCTTGATATACCTGGACTGGTATGCAATTGACCTGTGCACCCATGGTCAGCTTGAATTTGATGGCTGTTTTCATTATACCCTTATGTAGTGTAGCATAAGCCTCCTCTGAGATATGTCCTTCCCTGTCGATGGATGCTAGGGAAAAATGGTTAGTCTTTTGCATTCTGCCTATATCCCTCTGTGGACCCTTGTACTGTGTATCCTTTGAGTGGAATTTTCTGGCATGTTCCCTGATATTTAATTGCAAAATTACCATATTTCTTACATGCTCAGCATATCTGACCAAGTACAAGGCACTCTGCCCTTTTCAGCATGCTTCTGCCCACACCTTTAGCACAGTCTGATACCCACTGGAGGTCGTCCTCTGCCAAACCTTGCCCTCCCTTCTGTGCTGAGTCATTCCTATTTTGTATTTTGGCTTTCTAGAAATAGTGTGTACCGCCTGTTGTGCACTGCCTGCACTGCATGTCAACAGAAGCCTCAAAGGCTATGGTCACCTTGAGTGCAGTTTCTAGCATCAGGTCATCTTCTAGAAAGATTTTTTCCTGCACCTTTTTATGTCAAGTCCCCAGCAGGATGTGGTCTTTTACCATGTCATCAGTGTCTGTGAAGGCACAGTCCTTTGCTAGCAGACATAGATGGGTGCGCCATTCATCCACACTTTTGTCCTGGCTTTGGTTTCTTTCATTGAACTGTTTCCATTGCACTGTTGAATTCTTGTATGGGTTACAGTATGCCTAAAAGCAGGTGAACAGAACATCTGGCTTCACTTTGTCCTCAGCTGTGAGGCCACTGCTGGCACAACTTGCTCTACATACATCTCCCTTCTGGCCTATGCATATTAAAAAGTGTGCTGCCTTTTGTTCAGCATTCCAATTGTCTGCATCTGGCTGGCAAAAATCAGTTCTAGTCCTATTCTCTGCTACATTAACCAGAGCTGAAATCAAGTTGGGGTATAGTCTTTGTTCCAGGGCCATCATACTTCAGGACCCCACTCCTGGTACCATGAACTACCTTCAGCTGAATGTTGATAATAAAACTCAGAACTCAACAGTAACATGAACACAGCCAGACTTTATTCTCTGACCTTGACCCCAGTCTATTAGCAACACTGCCCTCCAACCACTTCCTCCTACAACACTTCCCATCAATTGCTCTTGACCCCAGGCAGAGGTGGACTATCTTTTTCAGTCCTCCAAAAGCTCTATTGCATACATTTAAAGACACAGCACAGTTTTAAACATAATATGCAATTCATTGCACGAGAGTCACAGTACATTACAATAGTGATCTTTTCTTCTTCCTTTTCTTGGCTCACTTCTTTCATGCAGGGGTTTGTTGCCTTCACTATGCCTTCCCTTAATCTACCCTACCTTTCCTCCACACCACCCTGCAATCCTTCCCTGCTAGGTTGTCTCTGAGACTTAAACCCGTTTTTTTTAAATCTGCCCCCCTGAAGTTCAGGTCACTTGTCCTTGTGTGGTTTGTCTCTGGTACAGTCTTAATGTTAAACCACACTGTGCAGTGATTGCTTGTCCCCAGTTAAATTAATATCAAACTGTGAAATAAAAGATTTCCCTTCCCCCTTCAAGTGTTGTGACAACTGAACTGCCTTGCTGCCCAGGGAGGGGGTGAGCATGGCTTAGTGTACTTCCGTGTCTAGGGGTACAGATGGTCAGCTCGCTGGGAACCCCTTACACTTAACATATACTCTGGGTTGCTTAACTTCCTGTAGGGTATGCTGGATGAGGACACATTTAGGGAAGGCAAGTGTTATCCATGGTCCAGCACCCCTGATGGTGTCCCCACCTCATGGGCAGCAACATATGTAGGTACATGTACTAACCTTAGGGTGAAGACAGTTGCCATAAAAGCCTAAGTGTCAGGATTTGTGTTTTGTTATGCTCCATTGTGTTTTAGCCATGAGAAATGCTTTTTTGCTCTCTTCTTACTGTATTTTCATATGTAAAGCAGCAATACCATCTTTAGTAATTGTACAGCACTACAAATGACCTTGGAGCTCAGTACCTTAGTTGTGCCATTATCAGCTAGTAATGTAACTTTCTACAGTAGTTAGGGCAGTTGCTCAGGCCACCTGTTTTTGTCCAATTATGTACATTTTATGTATCTTCCTTAGCCATTGCTATAGTAATCATCGGGGTATAAGACACTTTGTAACACGTAGCTTCTCTGAAAAGAGAGACTGCGTTGCCTTGGTAAGGAAAACTGGTGTTCTCCCAGTGTTCACACTGTATTGGTAGTATGGCTGTATTACTTATCTGTAATAAATTTCATTGATTATATGAGTACCACTTGTCTGTTGTCTCTTCCTTTTGTGCCATTCCACAAAGAACCTGAAAGGGTGATTTATTATCCAAAATTACATTCGGTGACCACGTGCAGGTGGAATGTACAAAAGGAGATTCACATTCAATTTATTTTGAATGTCAAGTAATGTAGTGCGACTTTCACCTACTTGGACCTACTCATGCTTACAGTGGTTACGGTTGTGGCAGACCCACATTGCCTTGGTCTCAGGTGTGGCAGAACCACACCAGACCCCCTTACACTCCCTTTGTGAGTGACAGCATACCCCCTTGGCATCACCGTTCACCCACCTGGGACCAGAAAGCGGTTGGTGACAGTGCCAGGGTATTTTTACCTGTTTTCCAACTGCTTATTTGTTTGTCTACTCCTTATTTGTCATGTCTGATCTGTGCACAGAACTGAGACTCAGTGCCTCAAACTACCTCACATCCTATGGTGAATGGACAGATTTTGCACTGGATGCAAAATCTGGAGAGAAACCATTACTGCTGACATCTGACCATTACTTAAAGTCCAGACGAACAACCAAGAAATACAACCTTAGAGGTCTTTTGGTTGTGGCTCCACATACCTCTGTTGAGAGTCTCACAGTGAGGTCTGCCTCCCTTGAACTGCAAAACGCGTCTCTAAAAAAAGAGATGGGCTTGCAGGCATCAGCGTTACAGAAAAAGGAAAGGAAACTAGTGGAGGAGACACAGTCACTCCGTGATGCTAATTCCAGACTGCTGCACTGTACTGCTCAAGACACTGAGTGAGAGTTATGTTTATTAAGAGATGATTGTGAAAGGTTGAAATGTGATAAGAAATAGTTAACACATTTGAATGATATCTTGAATGATACAAATGAGACTTTGAAAGATGAGAATGCTGAGTTGAACGAGGATTACAAGCGTGTGAGTTGGATAAAGAGCTTAGGGAAAATGTCAAATTGGGTACCGCATATAGAGTGTTGCAGAGAGAGATTGAGATAGGTATTAAGCATGGCACTGCAAAAGTCTGTCACAAGAAAAGTAGACAAAAGATGGCGAAGTTGCACCATCAATGGGAGATTCTTGCCAGCCACGTTAAGGCTATGAACAGGTTTCAATATACGCCCATTGAGATTATGTCATCCAGTGATGATGACTCTGACTTTGATGACAAGGCATGCCACGTCACACACAAGTGCAGCCCCCGTGATGTAGCAAATTCCGCTTGCCATTCAGAAGATGGTGCCTATGTTGGCATGCACACTGCATCACCACGCCTATGCAAACATGGTGGACGCCATGTACAATGCCAAGATGGTGGCCCCCATGACACAGACAGAAGGCCTGTATTCTGTGATGCACCTTCACTCACTTTTCTCTCTAGGGGCGATGAGTCAGATATTCACAGCATGATTCGTGAAGCGATCAGTAGGATCACGGGCCCAGAGGATCAAAAACAGGCCATCCAGGACCAAATTGATAGAATGCTAAAAGACTCTGTCACTCAGTATCATACATACAAGGTAGTCACTGATTCAGCAGCAGAGGCAGCATTTTGTGGGGCCATGCAATGTATTGAACTGGGTACAATTACACATACTTCTAACTCCCAGCAAGTCGCACATTCTGTCCAGCAAATTCCACAGAGCATCGGACAGATGGGCCCAACTGACAATTTCAGTTGCCACTTGGAGAAAGTGCACTCCCTTTGTGAGAAGCTCTCTCTCCAACCCCAGTATCAGGTTCAAGACTTGCAACAAACAGTTGAACCTACCCTCTGGGCTAAGCTCTCAGACAGCACGGAGTGCTGAAAACTTTACCTTTGATGAAATTGCCACTGTCCTCATGTGTGCAAATTACCTGGGAGTTGTGGGAACATGCTTGGCCTACAAAATCAAGCAAGGCACAAAGGAAAGCCTAGCCACCTACCACCAATGGTTGTGGCTTGTGTACAGAACTGGCAAAGCCCTAGCAGATGAGCAATTTGACATAGATCAAATTGCATATGAGGATTTGTACATCCAGGTGCCCGGCCTTGCAGGAAAAGGTTGAGCTCAATATTTTCCTGGACACTGACAAGTTTCAGGATGTCCTCACTAAGATGGAGCAGGCTGACTAGATCTACGTCTGCACCCTATCTTCCAGCAAATCCAGCAAGGTAGCTGTAGTATAGCCTACCCCTGATGCCCCCACCCCACATGGTAAAGGGAAACAACCAGAAAAACGATACCACTTCTGATGAAAAACAGTCATAAAAGGTGGGGGAACCAGAACTACAGGAACAACCAGAACAGTAGCGACAATAGAGGCAGTTGGATAAATCCAGATGCCCAACAAAATAGCCAGAACCGATACCGAAACAGTCCGCACTATCATCAAATCAGAGAAGAGAACTAGACCCTCCGCAAGCTGTTGGAGGAAATCTGTGCCATGAGGGGAGCTACAGCTACACAAACTATAGCTGCCCTAGCCCTGGCTGTCGAGTCATTGAGCAGGCAAGGG
Source organism: Neoceratodus forsteri (assembly GCA_016271365.2). Classification (NCBI taxonomy): domain Eukaryota; kingdom Metazoa; phylum Chordata; order Ceratodontiformes; family Ceratodontidae; genus Neoceratodus; species Neoceratodus forsteri. The sequence goes on along the minus strand of CM028132.1, from coordinate 856,256,996 downwards.
GAAGTTGCATCGGTTACTGGCCAGGCCGACATGACATCCAAGGCAGAACCACCTGTGACATCATAAGTACACTTGTACCCTTTGCAAGACATACAGGAGGCCTTGAAAGATCCTGCAGGCCTTCAATTTCAGGAACAATAAGACAATACTGATTCTAAATGCACAGATTGATAATAGCAGGCCCCAGTCTGGATTGTGAGTAAGCTGATTGTTGACACAAATTGACGGCCTTGTGTAAAGTCCACGGTCGGGGGCCGCCAACTTACCATGCTTCTGGACACTGGAGGAGCCATGTTGGTCCTCCATGATGAGGAACCAACCTCATCTTACTGGTCTACCAGCTTTAAGACCAGTGCACAGGGTGCAGATGGTACCCAACTACACATCTATTGATCTATTCCTCTACCTGTGGTGGTAGGCCACCTCAGGACTGATTTTGCTTTTGACTTCATGGTCCTATGTCATCACCCCAGCATTCTGGGAATTGATTTCTTATTATTACATGTCTGTGTAGTGGATTTAGCCAACAGGCTACTCATTCAGAACAAAGGACAATGTCATGCTGTCACCATCCCAGACTCACACGTAGTGACAGCCATTTCCCAAAACAACAAGGAGTAGGATGTCATGGCTTTTTTCAGGAGTCATGACCTGTTTTCTGAGCTTGCACTCTTGCTGCAAAAACACCTTGATGTGTTTGCCACTAACAAACAAGACTGTGGTAGAATGCATACTACCACTGAAATCACTGGTCCTGACCCTGTGAGGCAGAAGCAGTATCTATTTCCTGCTGAAGCCCTCCCATCACTTAAGAAACTATTCAATCACTGCTTCAACAAGGAGTGATCAGGACTTGTGTCTCTACTGTCAATTCACCTATTTGGCCCATTAAGAAACCAAATGGGGCCTGGAGACTTACAACTGATTACAGAAAACTCAATCAGGTTACTCCTAGTGGCACACCAGCAGTAGCATCAGCACCTGATGTACTCAAGCTGTTGACACCTGACAAAAAAGTGGTTCACAACTCTTGACATTTCTAATGGGTTTTGGTCACTCACATTAGCACAGAGAAGCCAGTACAAATTTGCTTTCACCCTTGATGGACATCAATACACCTGGACAGGACTTCCCCAGGGATTTCACAATAATCCCTCCCTCTTCCATCTCCACATGATGGATGCTCTGCAGGGGTTCTCCACATCCCAGTATCTCCTGCAGTATGTGGATGACTTGCTTCTGGCAACCACCACAAAAGATCATTTGGCACTTCTAGACAAACCTCTACCTCTCCTCAAGGGAGCAAGCCTGAAGTGCAACCCCCTCCCAAGGCACAACTGTGTGAGAAAGAGGCTATCTTCATTGTCCTACATATTACAGACCAAGGCAGAAGCCCAACTGTTAAGAAGATCCAGAGCTTGCAAGATCTGCCACTTCCTACTAGCGTGGCAACACTCAGATGCTTCTTAGGAATGGTAAACTATTCCAAGGATTTTATCCCTGACTTTGCCTTGAAGGCCGCTCCCTTGTATGAACTTCTGAAAAAGGACGTCCCATGGACATAGAGCCCTTCTCACACTGATGCTGTGACACAGCGCAAGCAGGTCTTAGCCACAGCCCCAGCACGGATCAATCCTAACCCAGATCTTTCATCCATTTGGAAATTACCACATCTGATGTGGCCATGTCGGCAGTGCTGGCACAAAAGTACAATGGGTACTTCCAGCCCATCGTGTGTTCTTCTCAAATGCTGTCCCCAGTAGAGAGGAAGTATAGCCTCTGTGAAAGAACACTTTTGGCAACCTACTGGGCTGTCAAACATTTCATGTACATCATTGGTTATGCACCTATTGTCTTGCATACCTGTCACACCCCAACCAACTTCTTACTTTCACACAAAGAGAAAGATGGTTGTTTCTGATACCAGACTCACCCACTGGTCTTTGCTTTGGCAGGACAGGGACATCAAAGTACTACCTGCAAAAATGCCATCCATCTTGGCTCATGGACTACTCTCTACAGGTATGCCCCATGACTGTGCACTCCAACTTCCTGACTTACCTGAGCCGGGACCATTCTTACTGGCTACACCAGATATTTTAGAGGATACCAGCATGTATCGCATCTTCACAGATGACTCTGCCTCCTATGCGGATGGGGAACAGGTAGCAGGATTTAGTGTGTTCATAGTATATCCAGATGGTGATTTTATGCGCATTGCTAGGAAATGTACTGTCATTTCCTCACAGTATGCCGAATTGGCAGCTGTGGCCTGTGCTCTACAGGTTATGTGCCATGGTGCTAAGGATGCTATCATCTTTGCAGACTCCAATTGGGTCTGCTCTTTCCTTACTGAATTGTTATCATTCTGAGGGAGAAATAACTTCACATCCTCTGATGGTACACCTGTCAAATACAGGGATCTGTTTGTGTATATACACACACTGACACAACAGTTTACTCATAAACTGTACATTTACAAGATAAAGACTCACTGCAAAACTGACCCTTGCCATGAATTCAACAACTGAGTGGACTCACTTGCTAAAGCAGGTGCTCAAGGAGGGGAGATATGGTCAATAACTCACCCAGTAGCTTTGGCAGCTATCTTCTTATCTGCCAACAGCAGGCAGAAACTGCAACCAGAACCCCCACTAGACCTTTCTGCTGCACAGAAATCTGATAGAGAACTAAAAGATATGTTCAAATATTTGGACAAAGGAACTGAACAGGAACTACCTACTGGTAGTCCATACAAAAGACATTCTGACAACATACACCTATCTCAAGATCAAAAACTGATCTGATATAGGAAGGACGATACAGGTCACAAACTGTGGATTGTACCACAATCCTTATGAACCAAATTCATCCATATAGTTCATGACACCCCCACTGGTGGATACTAGGGGGCAGATAACACCATCCAGAGACTTAAAACCATCATCTGGTCGCCTGGTATGACTAAGAACGTGGAGCACTATGTGAACAACTGCATAGTGTGTGCCCAGAACAATTCAATTTTGGTGAAAAGAAATGCCAAACTACTGCCACAAAGGCAATCTGGACCATGAAATGCAATACAAATTGATTGTATTGGCCCCCTCACTAACTCCAGTAAGAACAACAACTATGCACTTGCTGTCACAGATTTGTTTTCCAAGTGCGTTGAGGCATTCCCTACTCAGAATAATGGCAAAGACAACTGCCAAGATCCTGGTGGATCAATTGTTCTCCATGTGGGGCCTACCCCTTAAGGTAGACTCAGACCAGGGAACCAGTTTTACAGCAGAGCTGATGGAGACACTCCAAATGCTTGGAGTAGATCAGAAATTTCATATCCCATACCATCCTCAATCCTCATGTCAGGTAGAAAGAGCAAATAGAAGAATCAAACAGATGTTATGCAAATTCATCAATAACAATCCCAAGCACTGGGATTCCCTCCTGCCACTACTACTGATGGCAATCAGGGGCACTCCTGCAGCAACCACTCAGTGCACACCCTATTAGGTTATGACTGGTAGAGCCATGAGATTACCTGAGCACCTGTTGATTGGCCTCCACAATCCTATAACAGATAGGGTATCTGTAGACAAATATGTTGAAAAACTTTGTGATGACGTCATGAAAACACATTTGTTTACTGCAAGTCATATGCGTAAAGCTCAACAAGTAGCAAAAGCCCTTTTTGATAAGCATGCCAAAGAAGTCAACTAGCAACTTGGAGATCAAGTCATGCTTCTGAAATACAGACCACCGGCTCACTCATTTACCAGCAAATCGGAAGGCACATATCCCATTGGCAACAAACTTAGCCCTGCTGTTTTGCAGGTGAGAGTTCAACATCAGAAACAGACCACTGACAAGTGGTTCCATTCAAATCAGCTCAAGTTGTATAAAGGTGACTAATTACTTTTCCCAACCCTCTTAGGGTGGAATAGTACCCCTCACTTAACAACCCTTTTCTGTTTCTTTCACATACACTGGAAAGATGGCTATCTTGCACCTCCTCATCCTGGTGGGACTACTTTCTTTGACTTATTCTCAAGACAAACCCCTTATGGCTGAACACAGGTGATGTACAGCACAGTTGCTTGACAAACTATAACATACAGCTAGAGATGTACCCATCTCCAGCCCCCAGGGAGTATGTATTGACATCTCCAACAACTTGATTACTGTTAAAGAAGGCTCAGACGCCTATCTTAATGCCGTGGTTGTATCTCCAGACAAATCCACATTGCCAATACAATGGGAAACTGATTTTAATGGTTACACACTTCCTGTAGCATGTTCATCTAAAGGAACTTTTCAAGGATGGCACCAAACGGTACACTGTCTATTCAACAAGCCACTTGTAGACACACTAGTCTCTACTACTTAACCACCTTAATAGAGCCTACCTTTTGTGACCACCTCACATCTGCAGAGTCACAAGCTTGCTGTCTTCACAACTATATGGCTACTGAAGCTACGTTCCTTTCTGTGGTCCCACCCACAGAAGAAGAACTGACTGAATGTCCTTCTCAGGAGCCTGGTCCTCCTAGTGGTCTGACCGCCACTTCCCTTCCAAGAGCCTTGATTAATAACCTACAATTTGTGTATGTTCCAGTTATTTTTAATCTTACACATTGGAATATGGCTGAGTTTGGTTTCTGTAACGCAACCAACACTTCTAAATGTTTTAGTATGATGCTTCTAGACATTGTAGCTGCTTACCAAACCATCACAAATGATCCAGTCAGTGGACATCATGCCACTGAACACTTAGGAGTTTTTAGACCTGCACCTAATGCTAAGGATAAACCATGCACTAGGCATGATACTGCAGATGTTACCAGTGCAGCAGGCACCGTCTCTGGCCTTTTTGGTTTAGGAATGTCTACCTGGAATAGGGCAGATATAGCTGTTATTGCAGCATAAACACTAAACTTTCAATACGCTATTAAAAATTATTTGTTACCACCACTGTTACATAGTGTAGATGGTTTAAGTAAGGAAGAGCGCTTTACTGTATATAACATGCAGGAAATCCCTAAAGGGTTCAACAACACTAGAAGCAAAATTAATGAATTGATTTTTCAAAATAATAAGGAGGCAGACAAGCAATATATTTCCCGTGAACTTTTATGCTTCGCTTATGGTTCTTGCGTAATTGCCACCGTTAACAATCTCTTCAGGGACTTGGAAACAATATGGATTCCAGATATTATTCATGATAGGAGAATGTTTAAATTATATTGTCCTCACTGCAAATTTACTGCATGCATTACACTGTGTATGTCAAATTCTATCAATATTTCCATGTCTACTGCTAGAAATCGTGGGTATGTTTCACGTTATCCAAACCAAGCACCATACTACTTTACTAAACGTTGTTCCGTTCATGGCAGCACTTTTATTACCTTCCTTGTCTCACTACCTTGCTTTGATCCACAAATATCTGTTTTTGACAAACTGCCCACAATTAATTCCATTGGACATCTTGATGAGAACATTTACAGAGAACTAACTGACTTACCTTCTTTTCTTGTATACCACTCTGTTCTACAAGCTCGGGTCGCACCGCATACCAACTGCTGCACCAAGAAGGGATATTATTACCTGTGCTGCTATGATGTATTTGACATTGTTAAACCTGTATGTGGCTACTCTCCGGAACACTTGTACTGGTCGTTTTCCTTGGGTGATGATCTGCTGTCCAGCCTGACTGAACAATCTTCGCAAGCTGCATCTTCAGCTCCCGCTGCCGAAATAGCTGCATCCTGAAGCTACCTGGAGGAGGTATATCACTTCACATCATGGCTCACCAACCAGTAATTCACTTGTCCTATACGTCTACAACAATGAGTTACCTACAGTTCCAACGGACAGTATTGTGTTGTGACAAATCATAATTCCTTTGCTTATGGTGCCAAAATTTGTGCTATTAATTTTCTTAACTTCTGTTTTATTTCACAGCAGAAAACTGTAATTAGTCACACTGTGATCACTCCTGTTCCTCTCCCTGAACCAGATGTTATTGATACTGATCTGCAATACTTGCTTGCCTTGTCTCAATATTTGCCTATAATTAATGGGTTCCCTTTTTTCCCCATAGGGAAACCGTGGCATAATTTGTCGTAATGAAGGAGTGTTCATTACGGTAAACATGCACACGGTTTTCCTCACTGTGCGTATGTGCCAGCCGTACTTCCTCGCTTCACCATCTCTTGATCATGGAAGTGATAACGGAACAGCAAACTGCCGTCTGGACTAGGCGGTAAGTAGGGAAAAGAAACTGAAAATCTGCCTGAACATTTTAAATTAACCCATCCCTCAGGGTTGTGCACCAGATAAAAAATTAAATTACAAATCAAACTCCCTACTGCGACCACACACTTCAACCTAACAGGACCGGGGCTGCACAGCAACCTTTTATTTTGTACAATTGCTGAGGCAAAGAAAGGAAAACCCAGCAATTATATAAAATAAAATATGGGTCAGGGTGTGTAATCTCAAAGTTTACACACACCCGAGAGGTTAGATGCTTGTCATAAACCCTCGAGCCGCTTCTCGAGGTTTATGTAGCATCTAACCTGGGTGTGTGAAACTTCTTCGCTACACCCACCCATACTTTATTCTACATATTTTTAATGTACATATTGACCTTTTGACACTTTCTTTGAAATCCCTTTTAGCTAGAAAGGATTCACATCTTGTCTATATTAGCAATAACATTTCTAAAGTTGGTGATGTTTTTAATACTCTTAATCACGATGGTGATTTAAGCACTACTCTTTCCAATACTTGGTTAGAATGAACTTTTAAAGCGTTTGTTATTATCCAAGCATTTTTGATTGTTTTTCTAATACTAACACTTTGCTGTCTGTGACATACTCTTAGACAACATCGCGAACAACTCGACTTCCTTTACAAGGCTAGTGCCTTGGGCTTGTAAACAACAGCTTTTGTAGCTCCATCCCACTACTTTCCTGTGGCTGTTGCCTTTTGTTGTGAAAGTAACAAGGGGGAGAATGTTATCCATGGTCCAGAACCCTTGATGGTGCCCTCACCTCACGGGCAGCAACATATGTAGGTACATGTACTAACCTTAGGGTGAAGACACTTATCATAAAAGCATAAGTGTCAGGATCTGTGTTCTATTATGCTCCATTATGTTTTAGCCATGAGAAATGCATTTTGCTCTATTCTTGCTGTATTTTCATATGTAAGGCAACAGTGCCATCTTTATCAATTGTACAGCACTACAAATGCCTTTGGAGCTCAGTACCTTCATTGTGCCATTATCAGCTGGTAATGTAACTTTCTACAGTAGTTAAGACAGCTGCTCAGACCACCTGTTTTTGTCCAATTATAGACATTTTATGTATCTTTCTAAGCCATTGCTATAGCAATTATCGGGGTATAAGACCCTTTGTAACACATAGCTTTTCTGAGAAGAGAGACTGCATTGCCTAGGTAAGGAAAGCTGGTGTTCTCCCAGTGTTCACACTGTATTGGTAGTAAGGCTGTGTTACTTATCTGTAATAAATTTCATTGATTACATGAGTACCACTTGTCCGTCTCTTCCTTTTGTGCCATTCCACCAAGAATATGAGAGGGTGATTTATTACCCAAAATTACACAAAATAAGTCCACTATAGCAAATGGCATTCTTTGCCTATTCCCAGCAGTTCACACTTATTAAAAACAAGCATTTGTCAATGCCGAATGTTGCTTGCTTGTATGTGCTGTTTAGATATTTGGAAGTGATAGTTCCATGCCTTCCTCCCAAGTCATCCACTGTGTCTTTCCGCTCAGTATTCACAGAAGATTGGGAGGGTCAAAGGCCACAGCAGTACAGCAGTTGCCAAGGGGGTGAAGAGGTGGACAATAGTCCATTCAAAGGCAAAAGAGTCCTGCAGGAGCTCACTAAATTGAAGGTGGACAAAGCAATGGAACCAGATGGCATACGCCCAAGGATATTAAGAGAACTGTGAAGGAAGATAGCAGTACCTCTGGCAGCCATGTTCACGGAGTCATTCAACATAAGTGAATTGGAGGAGGGCACATGTGGTCCCTCTACACAAATGCAGCAGCAGGGAGGAGGCAGGGAACAATAGGCCGTTCAGCCTCACCTCAGTAGTGAGGAAGATCATGGAGGCTTTGCTTAAAGAAAGGATAGTGGGGCATCTAGAAGCCATCAGAGCCCAGGACCATAGACAACATGGATTCACAGTGGGGACATCATGTCAGACAAATCTGGTTGATTTCTTTGATTGGGTGACAAAGGAAGTGAATCAGGGTGGGGCAGTGGACAAGCACACCTTGATTTCAGCAAAGCCTTTGACACCATCCCACATAGGAGGCTGATAAACTAGCTGGGTAGGCTTGGCATGGGGGAAAGGGTGGTAAACTGGGTTAGAAACTGGCTAACAGACAGGAGGCAGAGAGTGGTGGTAAATGGGGTGCAGCCTAGGGAGAGGGGGTGGCCAGTGGGGTGCTGCAGGGTCTTCATTAGTAACATTTGCAGAACAGCTGAAGGGAATTTTTTCACTACATTTTCAACATAGCCATTTTAAGACCTCTGCTCATGAACAGTGTCACTGTGATTTTCTTAATCTGGCCCAAACATTGATTGCGCACACTGATGGCGCCATTGTGCTTCATGCACAGAAACACATTTTGGGTGACATGTGAAAAATTACAGCTGTACTGCTCATGAGGAGGTGTGTAAAATGGCAATGTTGAAAGTCAGGTGCAAATATTAAAATTTTGGAACTACGAGAGTGGGTAGGAACTGCATAACACTGTTAAAACAGTCATTTTAGAATTTTTCACCAAATTTTCAACATAGTGATTTTAAGACCTCTGCTCATGAACAGTGTCACTGTGATTTTCTTAATGTGTCCCATACATTGATTTTGCACACCGACTGTGCCATTGCGCTACATGGGCGGAAACCGTTTTGGGTGAGATGTGAAAATGACAGCTGTACTGCTCAAAAGGAGGTGTGGTAAAATGGTAATGTTGAAAATCTGAAGTGAAAATATTGAAGATTAGAACTTCACGAGCGTGCGTAGGAACTGCGCAACGCACACTCATAAAACAGTAATTTTTAGGAATTTTTTCACAAAATTTTCAACATAGACTTTTTGAGAGCCCACCTTATGAACACTGGCAGTGTTGTTTCACTAATTGGTCCCGAAAGGTGATTTCATATAGTGACCATGAAATCACCCTTTGGGCCCGATTAACACCATGACAGTGCAAGAATTCATGAGGAGGGGTCCTAAAAACCCCATGTTGAAAATTTGGGCCCAAAATTCCCAAAAATGCCTGAGATATGCAATAAAGTTGAAAACCCCCTATTTATTCCATTATACAGCTTACGGGCATTTCCTCAGTTCGAAGTCGGCTTTGAAGAGTGCAGATGTGTTCCTGGTCCACCGAAGATCATCGCACCAGACTCCACAGGTAAGTATGGGGGGGTGTGGGGAGGCAGGGTGTGCAGTCTGTGAGTGTGGGTTGTGGGGGGGCAGGGAGACTGCGAGGGACGTTTTTGTTTACAGGTTTTTATTAAGGCGGCCCGGGGCGTTTGCCCACGCTGGGGTGGGCTCCAGCGTGGCAGCTGAAAAACTGTTTGGGGGCTGGGCCGACAGAGTTGGAAGGCACCCCATCGACCTCTTTCAAGCTTGCCACGCTGGCGTGGGCTCCCTGCTTATGGCACCTGGAAAGCTTTTGTGGGGGGCATGGAGCTGACAGAGGAGTGGGCACCTCCCGTCGGCCATACAGTGTGTGTGTGTGGGGAAGCCGAATCAACCGCGAGTATGTGTGCTTGTGTGTGTGTGTGTGGGGGAGGCTCAGCTCACTGAAGCGGAGCTCTCCCTCTCAACTGTACGACCACTGCATTTTCAACTGCTGTCATAGACAGCTGCAGCAGTGATTGGGGAACTGGGGCCGCGCCTGCAAACACACTGATTGAATTGGAAGACAGGTGCCACACCTCTGAAAACTCGGATGATGGCACTATGTTTCTTGCACATGCGTGCAAGCAACATAAAAATGGACTCTCTCTGTTCTTTTGCCTCACTGAGTAACAATGAGTATGGTTGGCCTAGCAGTACTTCTTGGGCAATGCCATGCCCAGGGATTTGCTTTCCCTATCTACACTGAATCCTAAATCTTCTGTCTTATCTATGGCCACTGCTGCCCTATGGCAATCACTCTCCTTAAAAAAATGCAGCACACTGGGCAGTCATGCACATTTGAGGGTGAACAAGTTACCAGAGGAGACCGTACAAGGCTGGCCCTTCTCTTACCAGGCACTGATGCTCCTTCACCATAAAACAACTGTGTGGCTGGGCCTAGCCTCATGTTATACCATGCTGTGCTATAGTCACCCCAAGGCCCACCCTTCTAGGATGACATTATGGCAGATGGGTCATGGAGTGATCGGTTTTTGGGGGTTTCTTGTCCTCACAACTTTCATGAAGAAGCAATTCTCCTACCTTATTGCTGCTGTTTCATGGTAGTTCCTGCTTCATGAGTCTCTGAGGTGCTCAACAGTGTGCACCATTCCTGGGGTTGCCCCAACTCCAGAATGCCCAAGCCATTCTTCAAGGGACCTACCACATGCCTAAAAGCTATTGGGTGTTTTTCCCTTGTGGGACACCCCCTTGGGGTTCCTACACCCTCTTGGTACTTTCACTATCCATTGGCTGTTATCTGGTGATCCCCAGTGAAGAAAAATAGCTCAAGGCCCAGGATCCAGGACTCTACTGGATCTCTGCAGGCCTGGCAGCTGCCACCACAGCCTGCTCCAACTTCCTTAGCTTGGCCTAGACTGATAATGCACTTTAATTTTCTAGACTCCTCCCATCAGTTAACCACTGTGAGACCCGGCACCAAAGTGTCTGAATATATAAGGTGAACAATCTATGCCCCTACTGGTAGGATAGCATTATTACATACGTGCTTTTTCCCCTCACAGTCTGATCCAAACACACACACACACACACACACTCACACACACACACACACACACACACACACACACACCGTGAACTTTTGATAAGCCTCACTGACAGCTTTCCAACAACATAGGCACCTTTGTTTTCTAAAGGACATTTAACTGAGGGCATACTCTGTGACCCTCCCATCTATCTTTTACTGCAGTATATTAACTCTAATACACCTTGATAGTCTAACTGGCTTCTTCCTGACTGATTTGAATCAAGATTCAACATGTTATATCCAGGGCCCTTAAGAGAATGGGGGTGCTGTGAATAATTCCCGGGGCCCGGCAAGAAAGAGGGGCCTCAGACCACCCAGCATGCTACTGTACACAGCTGCATAGGGGCCCCAGATTCTGAGGCAGAGGCAGGGGGCCCAAAATTCCTCTCACAGGACTTGGTTAATGTGACATGAAGTTCAGCTGTGCTTTACCGACTTGATGAAAACAGTATAACTCTGGAAAGCTAGCCTTTCAACATATATTTTGTTAGTCCAATAATAGGTATCACCTGCAATATATTTGTAATTTTCTTTTGCATTCTCGGACTAACACAACCACCTCATTTCCTTGTTGAACTTTTTGTTACAACACTGGGAGGTAAAATTGTCCGTGTCTGTGGACGTAAAAGGTTTTAAAAAGGACTGGCACTCTTGACTTCCTCAGTAGAAAATCCTTGCTTTAAAATACACAGTCTGTATTCAAGATGCATGTTAAATTTAATGTCTTTTAAACCTTGTCATTGTTTCCACATTCCCAGTGGTTTCAGAGGTATATAAATCTTCATAATGTCTTAAGTTCTTTATTAATTATCAGTGGATCAGAAACCAAATCCCCTGCAGAGGTTTAATTTGTAAAATTTGCCTATTTATCTTTTCCTGTTGTAATTGCCATGCAAGTAATTTCCCACTCTTGTTACCTTGGGAATTGTAGCTTCGCAAAGTATAAAAGGTGGCTCTTTTGTCTTACTGCTGTGATAAATTATTACATTCTTGCCTACATTTAATTAAGTTTTGAATAATATTGTCCTGACTCTGTTCAAACTGCAGTTTCTCCAATGTTTGGATTTTATCCTCTAGAAATTTTAATGTCTGTTTATATATTTGTTTTCTCAAATAAGTTGTAGAAAATAACATGTACCCTCATGGAAATTGTTAGCATTTCACAAAGAAAACTTCAAGGTGGATCCAAAGCACATTTAAAGGTTGCGCTGAACCTCATCTGTTCCCAGAAACATCAAAGAAGTTATGCTTTAGCATTTAGAAGAGATTCTTTATTATTATTTAATACAACAGGGTCCAGTCACCATATGCAATTGTTTTCTAAATGTAAGACAATCGTGAACACAAAAGGATTAATAATTTAATTTCCTTCATATTGTTGTTTACTTAAGACTCACTGAATTAAAATGCATTTGGGACAGAAAAAAAAACTGTATCCTGCATTATTATTTGTTCATAATTGACTAAGTATGAAAAATATTTATTAGGAGGATAAAGGAGTTTACAGGAGTCAGAGAGGCCCTAATTCAGATATTTCTTTTGTACATTATTTCTTCCCCTGATCTCAGATGCTGCCCATCTCTGCCAGGCTACCTCCCGGCCCCACCTGGCACCCTTCTCTGTCACTTACCTGTTCCCCCGGCAGGGTCCACAGAAGGCATTTCCTCAGCGAAGGGAATTTCTTTCATGGTGGGTTCCTTTTGGAGTGTTGTCAGTCATGACCTCCCTCAGGCCAATCTATATATGAAGGAGCCAGTGGGCAGTTGGGAGTGATCAGACCTAACAGTATAAAATTCATACTGCAGCACATCTGGGTTTTTCCATCCTGGTTTCTCCCTGCCCTCAGGACAGGACTGGTTTGGGCTCCATGCCATATGCACACTACTGCATGAACAAGCACTAGAGCTGCCTGGCTGTGCCCCACCTTCACACTAGCCTCTTTGGTTGCACTGCCACCTATGGTCCCGCAGGTGGCGGTGTTGCAGTGGAAAGCACTGCCTCCCTTGCTCACTCCCTGGAAGTGAAGCATCAACTGGGACACTGAATTTTCCACTCTGCAGCCAGCCCCTGATGTACCAGGGTTATTTTCAAACCCAGGTCCCCAGCATCTTGAGCAGTAGACCTACTGCTGCACTGACAGGTTGGCCTCATTCTGTCTTGTTTGCTTGTAAATTTTATCCACCTTATTGAGTGGTGTTTTCACTGAGTGTGAAGTATTTAGATCAATAACACAGCATCATAGTAATGTAAGGTCAGAAGGGACTCTAGGTCCATTATGTCATTCTCTCCCAGTTCAGAAGGTGGGATGAATAAGTGTGTTATGCAAATGTCTAATTTAGGGGTGTCACTTACCCACTGTACTATCCAGGGTACCCAGTGATTTCTTGATCAGCAGAAATTCATCCAGGCTTGCAGGAAGGCATGTACTGTCTGCATGCCCATTGTCTCTGCTGGTAGGCTGTTCTCTAGGCTCACTACCCTCTGGGAAAAGAAGTGCCCTCACAACATTATGCATGAGTTTGAGAGCTATGATCTTCAGGATTTGTCCCTGTGTCCTGCTGCAAGGCACCAGAGCAAACATCTGTTATAGCTTCTCAGTACCCTTGAGTATATGGAAGGTGGAGGTGACTTCCCCTTTCAGCCTCCTTTCCTCCAAGGTGAGCATGTTAGTGCCCACATAGTTTTGGTCCCACATACCTCTGCTCATGTTGCTGGCCCTGCGTTGCACTTTCTCAATTGCTTCAGTGTTGTTTTTTTGTACTGAGCAGCCCAGAAATGTACATTATACAGCAGGTGGGGTCTGCTGAGGACCTTGTACAGTGGCCAGGCTTCTTTCCCTGACCTGTTTGTCATCCTCTGCCTCTTGATGCACCCCAGCAGTCTGCTGCCCACTTGAAACTGGCCACACACTGCTTGCCATGTTTTAGTCCCATGTCCATGGTCCTCAGGTCCATTGCCTCCTCCACTGCAGTAAGAGGAGCCCCACACAATGTGTGTGTCCAGCTTCTGTTTTTCTTCCCCAAGTGTAGCACCATGCATCTGGCTACATTCAGTATGTTTGCACAGACTTATAAAATGGGCTGAGAAAATCCTGCATTTTAACGGGTTTTTACCTGTGCATCAAATCCGTTCAATGCACAGGTAAAACCAAATACTCAATGACAGGACTCATATTGAAAAACAAATCAGTGTGCAGTTAGAACACTGACTTTTGAAATGTTGCCATTTTTCTCCCGTAAACTAGCAAGAGAAACATTCAGGTAATCTGCCAGCAGCAACCATTGTTTTACCACAGTATCACATGTAGACAGATGTAAAACCATATAAATTCAAATGAAAGGTACTAACTGCTCCCGTTCTGTCGATAACTGCTGATATCATGGTAGAGCTCCCATAGCATGCCTGCTCCCAGTGCCTCCATCAGAAAATCACACTCCTGTGTTTTTGTATGTTATTTATTTTTTTAATCAACTTGCGTTGTTATTTTATTTTGATGCTGGCACCCTCACATGTCTCGCTCTTCAGTGCTGTCATGAGAAGGGCAGGAGCCGCTCAATCCTGTGCATCTCATCACAGTGATCCAACTCTTCCATACAGAAAAAAATAGTCTATCAGCAACTGCTCTCTCCCATGCCACAACCACAACAAATGCCAATGTGTCCTCCATCCTGATACACACTGGGGCGGGGGGGCTCCTACATGTCAACAAAACGTTGGGGGAGGCTCCTGCATAGCAACAAAAGTATCATAGTAAAACATAACATCAAATTCTAGATCTAGAAGGGCTATTTCATGACAAATTGTCATAATAATAGTCTTTTTTATATATGTAAACTTGCTTTTTGTAGCATAAAGAAATAAGAGAAATAAATATAGCACATTTTATAAGTGCAATAAGACACTCCAGGGTGTGCATTGAACAGATATTACCACATGCCCGGGGCAAAGGCACTTGGTCTGTGGCCTCTTGCCTCATTACACCCTTGGACGTGTGGTAATATCTGCTCAGTGCACACCCCACCATGTCTTATTGCTCACTTAGTACAGTATTCCTAATACTGTAGGATTCTGAATACTAAATATTCTACACAACTGTTCTAAATACTCTGTTTACATGAAGTGGAATATATGTTCCAGTTAATATTCTTCTTTTACATGTACTGTAACTCAGTATTCTGAATAAGCCTGACTTTGGGCATGCTCCATACATTTGTTTATTAATTACAGGAAGCCTTTCTACAGCGTTTATTCTGAATACTGGACTTGCTATGTTTACATGGCCCAGTATTACAATAGAATTTGGAATACTCCTGGAATATTCCAGCTGTGTTATACGGAATACTAATATTTGGAATACTGCCACCATTTTCATTGTGTTACTGTTTACAAGGCAGGAATACATGTTCAAAATACGGAGTATTCCAAATAAAACCAGACTATTGCAAGCCATGGATTTATAGCACCTTAATCTGAGACTTTAGGAGTCCATCCAATTTCCAGCTTGTTCTGGTCTTCCTGAAGTTTTTCTCCATGCTCGAGGGAGTCCACCACCCTTGCCAGGTTAGGATCATCAACAAATGTAAGCAGCACACTACAGACTCTAGCTTGCTGAAGAGCATTGGCCCCAGCATTGGTCCCTGTAGGATTCTAATAAAGATCTCCAGAAATACTGTACACAATATGCTGAAACCAAAAAAAAAAAAAAACAATTACGGGTCTATAATAACTCATGCTTGTTTTTTCCATAAGGGAAACCTGGTTATACTGTAATTTCCCCATTATAACCCACAGGTTATAATGGTGAACATGCACCAGGTTTCCCTCACTCTGCACATTCACCAGCCGCGATCTTGCCATTCTCTGCACCATCCCCATCCACAGGGCAGCACATTTCACTGGCAATCTGAGTCAGTGGTAAGTTCTTTTTTTTTATTTTTTAAAAACAAAATATTTACTGATCATAAAAATATTTACATTGAGTGTCAAAAGAAAATAGTAAACATTGATTTACTTTGGGAGTCACTACAGACTGCATTGAAACCCCACTGGTCTGTTACTCGACTCCATAGGGATGTCCATTTATATTATTTAATTGCTGTGGTGAAAACACAATACCCAGCAATTATTTAAAATAAAGGCTGGGTAGGTGTGTAAACCTCAAATTTTACACACACCCTTGGTATGGGATGCCCTTATAAACCCCTTGAACTTCACTCTCGGGGTTTATGTGGCATCCCACACCTTGGGGGGGGTAAAATTCTTATTATAACCCCCTACCCAGCCATTATTCTATATGTAGTATCCTGATTACACCCTAAAGACCAAACCCACCCAAGTTACATTAAAGTTTCTTGTACTTAAATGAAGTGGGATTTACTCAGAAAATCAGCCTTGCAGCCGATATTAAAATCAAATTCTCCATTTGCTTTTCTTGGGTTAGTCACCATTTTTAATTTCAGTCCTGTGATTGTTACGTTTTCCTACATACGGTAAATGCAAAAAGAGGGTCTTAATATTTACATTTTTTCTTGTAGACTTCATTTCACAGCCAATATTGTAAGATAGAGAATGCAAATGTAATTTTTTTTAATAGACGCTGTACTTTGTGTATTGGCTTACAAACTTATTATAGATATCATCAAATCATTTTTTTATTCAGCAAAAAGCTTTCATAATTTAACATACAAATCAATATAACTAAAAACATTTTATAATAAATACATGCAAAGTATACTGCACAGATTGGAGACAGATTATTTTAAAATTGCAACCTAATGGAATTCATATATCTGAATTGTTTTATATCATGTAATCCTTTGATTTGAATAATGTCAGCAATAGTTGATTTGGGTGGATATGGGACCTAACCACGTTTTCCTGTGCTTCTTAAATAGTGGGCAAATTAGGGTCATGTGTTTAAGGTCATCTGGAACCTGCATATTACACCTGCAATATGCAGAACTGTTACCATTGCATTTTTGTTTGGATAATAAAAAAACACTTTTAAACAGTTCAAGTCTGAATCTTGTCATTGTTCTCCTTTTATTGATGTTATTGAATGTTGTTAAATAGGATTCATAGTTATGATCTGTTTTAATTTGCTTGTACCAAATGAAAATTTTGTATTTATTTAGCAGTTCCATATCAGAGGCAAAATGGATGTCTCTTAATCTAGTTTTAATCTGTAATTTTATTTTACTATATGGTCTACTGTATATTTGATATAGAATACCAGCCATTCCAAATTTGATTATGTATTTTTTAATAATATCAATTGATAGCAGGTAGAAGCCCTTCCCATTATACTCTGTTTCCTCTTCAATCCAGATTCTAGGTAATCTAGTCTCGTTTAACAAAGGTATCATTAAAACATGGTGTATCTTTCTTTCCATAACATATACTGACAATGGGAGCTGTCCCAATTCTGCTCTTATAGCAGGGGCTGGAATAGATTGGGGAACTCTCAGTATGTATCTATAAAGTTTATTGAGTTGTATTTCCAGTTAACTCAGTTATTTGGTTGCCCATATTTCAGCTGCGTAAAGTAGACTTCCCCTAATTTTTGTTTCCATCATTTTCAGTTGTCCAATTACAGAGCCATTTCCCATAGAACATTTCTTATTAGAGAATCATTTGAAAGCATTACAAGATGTAATGGCATGCTGATTTATTATTTTTATGTGTTCAGACCATAAGAGGTTAGCTGAGAAGCAAACATCCAGATATGTGTAGTTGGTAACAGTTAAAATGTTAACATTATCAATGTAGATGATAGGTAGTCTCTTTTGTTTGTGTCGAAGCACCGTAAGATTTGTTTTTTTTGGTTAATTGTTAATTTATTCTCCAAGCACGAATTATAAAAGTGATTCACTTTTCTTTGCAAGCCTAAAAGTAATGTGGAAAATAGGATGAGATCATCTGCATAAACTAAAAGTTATACTTTTCTACCTTTTATGGTTGGAGAATGGTATTCAGGGTCTTCCAATTGTTCTATAATTGAGTTAATATAGGCGTTAAACAGGGTTGGTGCTAATAAGCAACCTTGTCTAATACCCAAGTTTGTTTTTATTATTTTGGTTAGATCTCCACTCTGGTTATATTGTACCTTCAGCCATGTGGCTTTATGGAGCCTTATCAATACATCCAACAAGATTTGTTCTATGTTATATTCTGAAAGTCTTTCCCATAGTAAAGCCCTACTAATTATATCAAAAGCTGATCTGAAGTCTCCAAAACAGCAGAAGAGTTTACCCTTTCTGATTTTAACATATTTCTACACCAAGTGGGCAGGGATGTAGCAATGCTGGCCTGGACAAAATCCATTTTGATATTCACTTAATATATTATTAGTTTCTAGCCAATTTTGCAATCTTGTCAAAATGATTCTACAGAATATTTTCTGAGCATTGTCTATGAGGCTTATTGGTCTATAATAGCCGGATCCATACTGTTACCTTTCTGTTTTGTAAATGGATAAATTAAACTTCCTCTCCATGAATGTGGTATTTCATTACCCTGAAGCAGTCAATTGAAAATAACATATAGAATTGTGAGCCACCACTCTTACTTGGTATTACTTGGTATGAAAGAACAGAAGAAGGCCAGAGCCCATCGAGACTGTTCCCCACACTCTGTGGGACATTATTTACAGTATCTATTATCCCTCAACCAAACATCTAATTTATTTTTAAAGACAGTGGCACTAGTTGCCTCTACCAATTGTTGTGGCAAGGTGTTCCATACAATGAATGCTCTTATTGGAAAAAAGTTTCCCCTTTTGCTGGTTTTATAAGTTTTTACTTCAAGCTGTTTATTATGCAGTCTCATAACATGTCTCCTTTTGGAGAGTGTTAGACCACATTTTTCCATTAGATCTGGTGAATTTATTAAATTAAAAACCATAAACATGTCACCTCTTAATCTTCTAGTTTAAAGAGAGAAGAGACCCGTAGCTTTAAATCTCTTCTGATAATCCAAGTTTGTTAATCCTGGAATCATTCTAGTTACTCTCCTTTGAACCTGTTCAAGAATTGCTATGTCTTTTCTTTGGTTTGGATTCCAGAAAGGGGAGCCATAGTCTAGATACAGTCTGATGTATGCCCTATGCAATGGAATAAGGCATTGTTCAGTGCGATTAACAAGAGTGCATTTTATTTGCCTCAAAAGTCTGTTGGTCATGCAAGCAGTACTAACACAGTGATCATTTGATGTAAGTTTATTATTAACATATATCCCTAAATCTTTTTCACAATTTGATGAGTGAAGTGGTAGTCCATTTATATAATATATCGTTTTTGGATTATTTACACCGAAATGCACTACTAAACATTTGTCTTGATTAAACTGCATATGATTTTCATTTGCCCAAAGTGTTAATTTTTCCAAATCCTTCTTTAATGCAGAAATATTTTCTTGATTATTAACCTTGCCCCCCCAATTTAGTATTGTCTGCAAATTTCACCATAAAGTTATTTGGCCCTGTTTGTAAATCACTGATATAGAGATTAAACAATGTTGGTCCCAAGACCGACCTCTGTGGTACACCACTTGTCACACTACCCGAATCAGACAAGATATCATTAATTCTGACTCTCTGAGAATGATTTGTCAACCAGTTTAAAGTCCAGTTGACAATATCAGGTGACAAACCTAGATTGTGCATTTTAGTAATGAGTTTTTCATATGAGACTTTATCGAAGGCTCTACTAAAGTCCAAAAGAATTACATCAGTAGGGATATCCACATCTAGTAGAGTACTTATATTATTGTAAAAAAGATATCAGATTGGTGGTGCAGGAATACTTGGGAGTAAACCCATGCTGATTTGAATCATAAATTCCTAATTTTGTACAATCTTGATCTATTAGTGACTTCCTTACTCGTTCCGTTAATTTACCAGCCACTGAGGTCAGGCTAATTGGACGATAATTTTGCACAGAACCTCTACTGCCTTTTTTAAATATGGGAGTACTATTGCTGAATGCCAATCATTTGGTACAATGCTTTCTTGTAAGGATTTGTTGAAGATAATTGACAAAGGTATAGAAATATTTATAGAGGTTTCGATCAGAAACCATGGATGAATACCCTCTGGGCCCGAACTAGTATTTTTTTTTAGTTTTTTGATAACCTGTATAATGACAGTTTGATAGAACCTATGATAATCTATGTGGTGAACTTTAAATGTACTAATAGGTAATTTTTGAGAGAAGACAGAACAAAAGTACTTATTAAAGAGATTTGAGGTTTCTATATCAGATACAGAAGAGCCATTGGTTATAATGGGACCAATGGTCCTTGTTACACCTTTTTTACTAATCTATAAAGTCTTTGTATATCTCTCCCATAATTTTATCCATTCCTCTGGCCTTATTATTTCTAAGGGCTAAGATGGCTTCTGCCAGTTCTTCTTTATTAATGAATACTGGTCTTGGGAAGTGTTCAGACACAAGTTTTTCTCTCATTGTACATTGGTCTTCATAGAGGGAAAAGTATAAGCTTTCAAAATAGTTTTCCCAAGTACTAGGTGTAATTGTGGCCTCTATATATTTAGCATACTGACTGTAGCCCATGCTTACCAATGTCCCAAATCTTTTGCTGTCCTTGTTTTATACTGCGATCCCAAGTTTTTCCCACATTTTATTTTGGTAATTGTTCCTCTCATTTTCCAAAACTAGCTTGTGTCTTTTCCTGGCTTTATTTAGAATACAATTGTTATACCTATTTGGATATTTTTTCACTTTCCTAACCAAATTATTAAGTTTCTTCTTTTCCTTCTTACAAGTGTAGTTAAACCAGGTGTGAGTAATTTTATTAGGGTTCCTGAAACAAAGGACCTATATATTTATTGATTTTTTGCCAGTTCAGTAAAGCAGTCATGACATTTTCCAAATTGATAATTATTTTATTATGAATTTTGGCTAGATAATCTGTTGTCAATAATACATTAAAATTCCATTTATTAGACCCATTCCAACATGTTCTGCACATATTTAATATTTCATACTCTGTATCTGTTTCTGTTATCATCCTGCCGCAGTTATTTGCTGTTAACAGGGTGGTTGAGAGGAGTACAGGAGAATGTGCAGAATCAGGCCTGTCTAATATTTTCAGGTTAACCAGATATTCCATGGCCACTGGGTTTACCCAAACCAAATCAATAGTTGAAGAGCCGTTAGGCCCCTTAAAGGTAAGGGATCCTTCTAAATCTCCCTCTGTTCTCCCATTTAAAATATATCAATCAATATTTTCCACGGCTTTTAATAAATTCTTATCTTGCTTATTTAATTGGTTGTCTTTATTTTGTCTTAATAGTTTAAAGAGTTAAGAATAGCCAAGTCATAGTTGGTTTTGGAGTTTTTAATGGAAATAAGGTTTTCAGTACTAACTCTTGCATTAAAATCCCCTGTAATATTAATTACATCTGTATAGTAACTGTCCATAATTATTTCTACAAATCTTGTGTATTCATTCCAATCAAAAATATGATTGGTATTATTAGTCAGAGGTAATTTTATACATATATATATATAGCAATATTAGATTAAAATTTGGAAAGTGGAGCACTAAAGTCAATACAAAATTAAGTTTGCAGGGTATAGGTGTGATCTTTAAATTTAAGGCCATCTTAATATAGGTTGCTATGCCTGCTTTTGCTCTGCCATGTCTATTGCACTTAACCACAGGAATGGCATAGGCCACATAGCCCACATAGCCCAAGATAATAGGAGGTTCTGAGCCAATATGCCAGGTCTCCTGTATACAAAGTTTTTTTGGGGGGGACAATAAAAATTGTCTTGTTTCCAGATATGCTAGTTTCAGATTAAGCCCCTCTATATTGCATGACAGTACATGGATGCCAGGTAAAATTTCCATTTTTTTGTCAATTTCCCATTCCATTATTTAATATTGCAAAACTGTTTCTTGTTTCTGTGCTAGATGGATATGAATCCATTTGGTATCTGGGAGTTTTGATCAGTACAGCAACCTCCATAACATGAATTCCTAAATTATACAAAATCAGGGCTTTTTCAAGGACTGCTTTAGCCAAAGTCATGTTCCTGAATGTTGCACATCTATTTGTGTTTGCAATGGATCAGATCTATTAACCTTTATCCATTATATACAATTAGAGCCTAAGGACCCGATTCTAGAAGGGTGGTGCAAGTTGCCGCCGAACGCAACTTGCGCCACCCTCTTCTACATTGATCCTGCACCCATTCTAGAAGGAGCAGGATCTCTGCAGCAAGTCCTCAGTGACTCTGCGACATGCAGCAAGGTATGCCGCACAGAGGGCATACCTGGACAGCATGTTTAACCCGCCACCAAGGTCACAAATGCACCCCCACCCATGCCAACCCCCAGGTCGCCTGCCACAAAAGTGGCACATCACCTTCCCTGGTAGTCCAGTGCCCCCCCTGAACTGTACATTAATAAAATAAAATAAGATCCCCATTTCCCTGGTAGTCTAGTGCCTCCCCTCAAACTGTACATTAATAAAATAAAATAAGATCCCCATTTCCCTGGTAGTCTAGTGCCCCCCTGAAATGTACATTAATAAAATAAAATAAGATCCCCATTTCCTTGGTAGTCTAGTGCCCCCTTAACATACATTAATAAAATAAAATAAGATCCCTGTTTCCCTGGTAGTCTAGTGACTCTCCACCCCCACACCCATCTGTGCCAGCCCACCCAGCACCCCCCTGACCTTTCCCCAGCTGGCAGCTGGCACAGGACTACCTCTCACCTCCATGGCCAGCCACTGACTGAGTGCAGTAGTAGCACTACTGCACAGACACACTCAGAAATAAATTTCTGAGCGCATCTGCAGTAGCGCCATACTGCACTCAGTCGGTGGCTGGCCAAGAGGTGATAGGTGGGCTGCGCCAGTCACCGCTGGGGACAGGTAGGGGGGTGCTGGGTGGCTGGCACAGCTGGGTGGGGGGCCACTAGACTACCAGGGAAATGGGGATCTTATTTTATTTTATTAATGTACAGTTGGGGGGCACTAGACTACCAGGGAAACAGGGATCTTATTTTATTTATTAATGTACAGTCTGGGGGCTACTAGACTAGCAGAGCTGGCTTATTGCCGCATATGTGGTGGGCAACTCATGGTTCAGGGCATGGGTGGGGGTGGCAGTGCCACCATGCAGGGCTTCTGCCAATGGCTGTTTCGGGGGGCTGGGGGTATGGATAGCCCTGTGGAGCCCCACTGGGATGTGCTGGGCATGGGGGAGGGAAACCTTGCACTGTCCACTAGACTGCTGATGGATCTACAGGACCCCCAAGGGCATCCGTAAGTTATACCAGCTAAATGCTGGTATAACTTACATTGCCTGATCTCCTCCAGGGGTTCTTGTAGAATCTCGATGTGGGCACTTTGTGGCTGCCCTTCTAGAATGGGGTGCAACTGCTGCCGTAAACCCCCTAGCATCATGTTGCAGGGTGTTTCTGTGGCATAACTGCTGTTTGGCACAAGCGGCCTGCACCATGTCGCAGACCACTATGTAGAATCACACATGTTGCAACTGCTGGCATAAGTTGCTACATGCGCCATTCTACTTGGTGCAACTGCAGTTACGCCAGGTGTAACCCTTCTAGAATTGGGCCCCAAATGTGTATGCAGAATTTTTGAAAGGAAAATTTCCAAATCATTTTTAATTTTCTTTATACTGTCTTGTCTGAATGCCTTCCAGCCAAATATGGTTATTGATTGATTTTCCCAATCTGTATATTTTTTTTGTTCATAGTTTGATATTACCTGTAAAGATCTGTCATATCAGTCCATTAGTCTTTCCTAACTGTTCTAGTTTACTATCTGATATGATTGGTATCAGTTGAGGAGTAAACATAAACATTTCTCATTGGCTTCACTTTTTTTCTTTATTCCAGATTTTCTCAGCAAGGTTTAAGGTAGTACAATACATCAGCACACACTCATTTTCTTTTTTGGGGGTCTGCTAATATATATATGTGTGTGTCAGTGGCTCAGTAGGTAGCACACTCGCCCCTGAGGCTGGGAGATCAGAGGGCTGTGGGTTCAGTTCCCACATCTGGCACTGGGGTTAATATCCCAGTACTGACACTGTAGTGCTGCATGAGAGGGGTGTTGCACTTCTGAGGTGCTGTCTTTCAGATGAGACGTTAAACCATGGTCCCATCTGCCTGGATTGGTGGAAGTTCAAGTGAATGTTAAAGATCCCATGGCACTTATTGAAAAGAGATTAGATGAATTTCCCCAGTGTTCTGGCCAAATTTCCCTCATTCACTAAAAGTACCACCAAGAGCTTAATCTGGTTCAAGGTCAGTTGGCATTCATCTGTATCCCCCTCCCCGGGGTAGTGTCTGAAAATACACAAGATTTGTCTAGTGCACTTTCCCAGTCAACAAAAACTAAATAAATAAATAATAAATATTTCATCTTTGGTATCAAAAATGTTTAGCAATTTACATAACCAGGTTGCCAGTTTGTCTTGTGTTTTCTCATATACAGGTAGATATTTTACCCCATGAACCTGTATTAGATATTCTGTCTGTGCCTTTTGCATTTTTTCATTTGTGCAGCATTTATTTAGGCTTGTAATAGAGTTTCTGTCTTTATTTCTTGCATTTTTTTCTTTTGTTTTGATGTCAGATGATTTCGGTATCACTGCCTGTTCCTTTGTTCTTTAGGGGAAGCATTCCTATGCTGCTGCAATTGCTTTAACATCTTTGGCAGCAAGTGTTACATACACTGAGACATTTCTGTGCCAGTGCTCTTCCCTGCAATGTTATTGACATCTATTTTGTGACTGCCTGTTGATTTGATCTACCGGAGCCCCTAATTGAGAGCCAGCTGTACCGGGGTGAATACCATCGTGCATGTTTAGCAGAGGAGATGGGGCAGGACATTTAAAAGCTTGAGCCACTACTGCATGAGTGCAGTAGCATGAGTGTGAGTGGCGCAAGTGCCACTCATCAGAAAAGAATTCTAAGGACACTTGGTCTAAGTTCAGTACTTACCCACCCCGGGAGGAAAGAGGTAGAGAGAGGTAGAGATCCCAGTAAACCATCACCTGCAGATGCCAGGAGCAGAGCATTTGTCCCAGGAAGTGAGAGGCTGCGAGAACATCTCCCAATATCCATTACATCAGTACGGAACTGTAATTCATAAAAATATTTATTGCTCAGGATCTTCCAGTAACTGGGGTGTAGGCGGATCAGGGGAGCCAGCAACCAGTTAGATTGTTTTGGAAGAAGGGTTTTCTGACATTAAATTCCCACATACTATACTGATAATACTAGATGCTATTTATAGGTATAAAAAATGGCTGTTTCATTAAGGTTTAGACAATTGGAGTGTTAAGCAAAGATTTGTTGGGTCTGTGAACATTTAATTTAGAAACCGCCTTTAAAATATAGCTGGTGTTTTAATAGTGTAAGTATTGGTTTAGGGAAAGTTTATATGGTAGGTTGAGCCTAGTAAAAGTAACAGCATCTTACAATTGAAATTTGGTATTTTTATAGTGGAGGAAGTCTTTTTAATTGTCTGTAGCAACTACACATACTGTGGATACTTTGTAACCATGAATTTGAAAACAATGTATTTTCTGACAACCTTGTTATTTGTAGTAAGCCTTGTTCAAATGTGCACCTTTATAGAAAATGATACTCCAAATTTAAAGGTGCAGATGTCAGTAGCTTCAGGGTCTTTTAGGCAATAGCTATAGATCACCTGAAAGTTAGAGGGAGAAGAAATTCATTTGCTCTGATAAGGGAAACCTTGGGGACCAGGAAGTTTGGTTTCAGACGCATAGCGGTGAAGCACCTGTATAAGATACTGTGGGTTGTTTTGGTGCTCTGTGGTGATATTGAGATGAATCCTGGCCCTGATAGCAATCAACTTGCATTGTATCATGACAATGCAAGGAGCTTTAATTAAAAAAATGGATCAATTTAGATTATGGGTGGAGACTGTTGATCCTGAAGTAATTATTTTAACAGAGACATGGTTGAATGCAAACATAAATTCTAGTGAGATAGAACTGGAAGGCTATTTACACTATAGATTTGATAGAAAGATACGGGGGGTACTGATGTACTTAAAATACAGCTTGAGACCATCTATCCAGATATATTCTGGAGTGTTTGAGGGGATAGAGTGTATATTAATTGGTCTTCAAAATCTGAAAGTAATTGTGGGTGCAATATATTCCCACCGCAAGGTGAAACCTGCAGCTTTCAAACCCTTTTCCCATCATTTGGTAGAACTTGTTAGAAATCAGGATTTAATCCTGATGGGCAATTTTAATGCAGCCTGGAATGGGTCAAGGGGTCAGAAGCTGGAGGAGACATTTTTAAATTTGCATTTAAAACAGATAATTGACACCCCCACCCAGAAAAGTAGACTAGTAGGCCCTGGAAATATATTGGATTTAATATTTGAAACCTCTGGCATGGGAGTAAAAACCAAGAAGGTCCACCCACCTAATTCAGGGGATCATAGTGTTATTTCATGTGAGATCAATCTAGCATGTAAAATTAAAATAACTCCCTCAAAGGGTTTAAAGAGATCATTAGTTAATTATAGCCCAGAAGCCCTTATGGAGGAATTAGAAAGGCAAAATATACAAAGAGTAACATTAATTCCAGATATTGATCTTGCAGCAAATGAGTTTACAGAAATCTTTTAAAAAGCCTGTAACAAGTGTGCCCCATTGAAAGAACAAACAGGAAGACCTCATTGTTTTCCTTGGATAGCAGGGACTATAAAAAAAAAATTAAAGAAAAAGATACACTGTGGAAAAAAGCAAATAAAACCTTGGATAGAACAATTTGGGAGCAATTCAAACATGTAAGAAACAGAATAAAGTGTGAAACTAGAAAACTAAAAGGGAAATATTATAGGTAAAAATTTCAAAATACCAATAATCGAAAACATTATTGGAATTTAATTAAAAGTTTGTTGAATCCAGTAAAAAACAGTGGAAATTTGGCAATGACTGAAAATGGTATAAACATAACCCAAGCAAGAGCTGTGGAAGTTTTAAATAGCTATTTTGTTAACTTACCAGACATAAACTTGATTAACAACTCCTATGATCAGGAGAGCCCTAAAGACAGGCCAACACATTAAATGATTAATTTGCCTGGTTTTAGATTTAGAAAGGTAATCATAGGAGAGGTTATGAAAGAAATAAAGAAATGAAGAAGTAATTAAGCTGGGGACTTAGATAAACTAGAAATACATTTTCTAAAGGACAGTATTAGGGTCGTGGGATGGCCTTTGGCTTCGTTGTTTAATTTGAGTTTGAGTCAGGGTAAATTTCCAAGCATCTGGAAAAGAGCCAAGGTGATTCCAATATTCAAGGGTGGGGATGTTTCACTTCCAACAAATTATAGGCCGATAGCTTTTCTATCAGTTATTTCCAAGTTAATGGAGTGTTTGGTTCACCCTCAACTAATGTTATACTTGGAAAAATATAAAAAACTAACTCCATTTCAGTATGGATTCAGAAAGGGTCAATCCACAGAGACTGTGCTCACAGACTTCCTGGATTTAATAGCTTCTCCATTAGGGGAAGGGAGGTCCGTGAGCGCCGTCTTTGTGGACTTGTCGAAGGCCTTTGATTTGATGGACCACCCTTTGATGTTGCAATCCCTTAAAAATATTGGGGTCACTGATTAGTCATTGAGATGGTTTACATCATATTTAAAAGATCATACTCAGCTGGTTTCCATTGACGGTGTTAGCTCAGAATTGGCCCCTGTGAAACGTGGTGTTCCACAGGGCTCAATTCTGGGCCTCTTGATGTTTCTTATCTATATGAATGCTCTTCCAAATTATATAAAACATTCAAACATCATATTATATGCTGATGATATGGTGTTGATCACTGATGGCACAGCTAGGCAGGAAGTAGAAGGAAAGCTCCAGTCTGACTTTGAAGCCATGCAAATTTGGTTTAAGACTAAACATTTATTGGTGAATACCAAAAAAACACAAACAATGTTGTTTAAAACTTCTAAAACTAAAAATAAAAATTTGGATAGTGCTATGCTGATTTTGACTATAGATGGACAGATATTGACACAGGGTGATACATACAAATATCTGGGAGTTGAACTTGATTCTGGCCTTACCTTTAATCAACATATAGACAGTATGATAAAGAAAACCAAAATAAAATTGCGGGCCTTAAGAAGGGTTACTTTTTGTATGACCAAAAATGATTGTAAGTTGGCAGCAGATCAGTTAAGTATCCCTACTATAGAGTATGGATCACATGGTTATTGTTTTCTACAAAAAAATCCCTACATAAACTGGATGGATTATATCATAAAACAGCTAGCTATGTAATATGATGTAGTCCCACAGTCCATCATTGTTCCCTGTACAATGCATTGTCCTGGATCCCTTTGCATTATAAAAGAGAAATAGTATGGAATACTTTATTGCATAAAATTATAAAATTGGAAACCCCTGAAAGACTTGTGAAACAATTAGAATGGGTAAACTATAACTATAGTTTGAGTAATATAGATAATACATTAAAATTACCCAAGATTCACAATGAATATAGTACGTTTAAATTTAAATATAGAGCTACTAGCTCTTGGAATAAATTATCAAATGATTCAAGAGAAATGAATTTGACAACAAAGGAATTCGGACAAAGGATTAAATAGGACCTCGAATATGTATCTACATGTATGGAATAAACATGTTGTTGCTGGCAGCTTTTAATAGAATAACAAGGGGCTATTAGAATAGTGTAGACATGGGATATTAGATCATATTGTCTTTTATATAAACATATTTGTTGATAGGTGTGATGTGTAATAATTTGTCATGTTAATATGTTTGTGTGTTATTACTATACATTTTTCATTTTAGAATGATATAATATTTGCATGTCATGTAATATGTGCAATATTGAAATGTTTTGAACCTATTTGAAATTGTAGATAACATTTATAACAGGACTACCATGAAGACAGGCCTTGTATAAGACCTATGGTGTAAACTTTTTGCATTGTCAAATTGTACTTGCCTGTATAAATAAAAATGTTTTTACTACTGTTACTACTATTTTGGTTTATGTCTACATAGTCAGTTAATACCTCAGTCTCCTCACTGTGCCATCTTACTGTTGAACTATTCATTGTAGGGATCAAGGAAGGAAGGCTATATAACTTTTCTCAAACATGGTCATCGTTTCTTTTCCCTGAGTTTGACCCTTGTTTTGTCCTTCCTTGTTTTGCTGCTTCCCATCGTCGTCTACAATTATAACATTAGCCGCTTCTCTCCTGTTACTAGACTCTGCTTTTTATGTTTGTCTTTTAATTCCTTGCCCTTTTTGTTCCTTTTGCTGTCTATTTTTCCTTTGTTTGTTTTCTTTTGAATTTGTTTTTGATTTTTGGCTTTTTATGTTGATTACGTGCATGCGCAAGAAACATATTGCGTCAGCTTTCTCCACAAGCAGGTTGTGGAGGTGTGGCACTCTTGTGCCCAATGCCCCCACAGCCTGCAGAGGCTTGTCCCCCGTCCTCCAATGCCGTGGCACACTGCTGCTGACACTAGTTCAGCCAGCGTGCCACAACCTTCTAAAAATGTAGCCACTGCATTCAGGGGCCACCTCGTCATTGCAGCGTCAGCCATCCGCTGCAATGAGGGAGTGACCCGTCATTGCAGGGTGGGATGTCAGACCCCCTGATGTTGTTTGTGAACATGGAGGCAGTTTGTCACCGAGTTCAAAAACAATATAACCCCCTTCCCCCATTGTGTTTACTTGTTGCCGACGGGGGAGCCCACTCCCCATTAGCATTCTGTAACTCCCCTTTTGTTCCTGCTGATGGGGTGTCCAATCCCCATTGGCATAATGAACCCCCCATTTTCTTCCTGCCGATGGGGTGCCCAATCCCCGACGGCATAATGAACCCCCCTTTGTTTCTGCTGATGGGGTGCCCAATCCCCGTCGGGCTACTACTTGTCCCAGCTGAGGTTGTTTGCTGGCATGCTGGGGAGCCCACCTCTAGCATGCCAGATACCCTTTGTGAAGGGAAAAACGGTCCTGTGCCATCTTTTGTTTTTTTTTGTCCTGAAAAAAAGAAAACTGTCCCTCAGTGATCGCCCTGCCCCCCATCCGCAACCCGTACCCACCCACTGTGCACCCTGCCTCCCCACACCCCCATCACCCCATACTTACCTCCGGAGCTCGGCGCGGCAATCTTCGGTGGACCGGGAATACGTCTGCACTCTTCAAAGCCGACTGCGAACTGAGGAAATGCCGGTAAGCTGTATAATGTAATAAATAGGTTTTTTTCAACTTTAGTGCATATCTCGGGCATTTTTGGGAATTTTTTCTCCAAATTTTCAACATGGGGTTTTTGGGATCCCTCCTCATGAATTATTAAACTGTCATGGCATTAATTGGCCCCAAAAGGTGGTTTTGCAGTCACTGTGCGGAATCACCCTTCAAAGCTGATTAATGAAACAACAGTGCTGGTGTTCATGAGGTGGGCTCTCAAAAAGCCTATATTGCAAATTTAGTGGAAAAAATCCAAAAAATGACTGTTTTATGAGCGTGCATTGCACAGTTGCTATGTATGCTCATAACTTCATGAATTTACAATATTTTCATGCCAGATTTTCAACATTGACATTTTGTCACACCTCCTTGTGAGCAGTACAGCTGTCATTGTCCACATCCTGGCCAAAATGTGTTTTTGCACTTCCGGCACAGAATAGCATGGTTGCTGTGGGAAATCAGTGTTCAGGACAGATTAAGAAAATGACAGTAACACTGTTCATGAGTAAAGGTCCTAAAATGCCTATGTTGAAAATTTGGTAATGATACTCCATAAAATGACTGTGTTACACGCGTGCATTGCGCATTTGGCACGCACGCTCGTAACTTCGCGAATGTATAATATTTTCACTCCAGATTTTCAACATTGCCATTTTCCCAGACATACTTATGAACAGTACAGCTGTCATTTTCCCATCCTGGCCAAAATGTGTTTTCGCACTTCCGGCTCAGAATAGAATGGTCGCTGTGGGAAATCACGGTTCAGGACAGATTAAGAAAATGACAATGATACTGTTCATGAGAAGAGGTCCTAAAATGCCTATGTTGAAATTTTGGTGATGATAGCCCATCAATTGACTGTGTTGCAAGTGTGCGTTGCACACTTTCCATGCACCCTGTAACTTAGCAGATTTGTAATATTGTCACACCAGATTTTCAGCAGTACCATTTTTTCACACCTCCTTATAAGCAGTACAGCTGCCATTTTTCACATCCTGACTGAAATGTGTTTTCACAGTTCTGGCGCAGAATAACGTGTTCACTGTGGGAAATCAGTGCTCAGGACAGATTAAGAAAATGACAGTGGCACTGTTCATGAGTAGAGGTCCTAAAATCCCTATGTTAAATATTTGGTGCTGAAAGTCCATAACATGACTGTGTTACAAGCGTGTGTTGAACTGTTTCCACGCACCCTTGTAACTTCGCGAATTTGTAATACTGTCACGCCACATATTCAACAATGGTATTCCTTCACAACTCCTTATGAACACTACAGTTGTCATTTTTCACATCCTGGCTAAAATATGTTTTTGCACTTCTGCCGGACAATAGCATGGTCACTCTGGGACATCAGTGTTTGGGACAGATTAAGATCGACCGAGTGAGAGGAGGGAGTGACCGAGCTCAATTGAGTTCTGTCAGGACTGCTGCAGATTTGTTTGTGTTCAGACAAAGGCCCCAACACAAGAGCCCAGTACAAAAGGGCAGCCTGCAGCACTTGGAGAAACAGAACGAGAGAGCGAATGAGGGAGGGGGAGTAAGCGAACTCACCGAAGCACTGTCAGGACTGCTGCAGATTTCTTTGTGGGCAGAAAAAGGCATCAATACAGGCAGGATCCCAGTACAAAAGGCCAGCCTGCAGCAGTGGGAGAAACAGTATGCGCGAGTGAGACAAGGGGACTTAGTGAGCTCAACGGAGTTCTATCAGGACTGCTGGGATTTCTTTGTGGGCAGAAAAAGGTGCCAATGCAGGCAGGAGACCCATACAAAAGGGCAGATTGCAGCGCCAGGACAAACAGAATGATCGATGAGAGAGGGAGACTGAGCGACCTCAACAGAGCTCTGTCGGGACAGCTTCAGATTTCTTTGTGGACAGACAAAGGTGCCAATACAGCCAGGAGCCCCATAGAAAAGTGCAGTCTGCAGTGCCAAGAGAAACAGAACGAGTGAGTGACAGAGCGGTAGTGAGCGAGCTCAACAGAGCTCTAGTGTGACTGCTGCAGATTTTTTTGTGGGCAGAAAATGTAGCAACACAGGCAGGAGCCCAGTACAAAAGGCCAGCTTGCAGCGCTGCCAGAAATGGAATGCGAGAGTGACAGGGGGGAGTGAGTGAGCTCAGTGGAGCTGTGTCGAGACTGCTTCAGATTTCTTTCTGGCCAGAAAAAGCCGCCAATGTAGGCAGGATCCCAGTACAAAAGGGCAGCCTGCAGCACCAGGAGACACAGAACGAACGAGTGAGGGATCGGGAGTCAGTGAGCTCAACAGGGCTCTGTTGGGACTGCTGCAGATTTCTTTGTGGGCAGAAAAAGGCAGCAATTCATGCAGGGGCCCAGTACAAAAGGGCAGCCTGCAGTGGCAGGAAAAAAAGAATGAGCGAGTGAGTGAGCTCAACAGAGCTGTATTGTAACTGCTGCAAATTTCTTTGTGGGCATAAGAAGGCAGCAACGCAGGCAGGAGCCCAGTAGAAAAGGGCAGCCTGCAGCGCTGGCAGAACAGAATGAGCGAGTGAGAGAAGGGGAGTGAGCAAGCTCAACGGAGCTTTGTCGGGACTGCTGCAGATTTCTTTGTGGGCAGAAAAAGGTGCCAACAGAGGCAGGAGCCCAGTACAAAAGGGCAGCCTGCAGCGTCAGGAGAGCCAGAATGACTGAGTGAGACAGGGGGAGTGAGTGACCTCAACAGAGCTCTGTCAGAACAGCTGTGGATTTTTTTGTGGGTAGAAAAAGCCACCAACACAGGCAGGAGCCCAGTACAAA
The DNA here is from genome assembly GCA_016271365.2 of Neoceratodus forsteri. Taxonomy (NCBI): domain Eukaryota; kingdom Metazoa; phylum Chordata; order Ceratodontiformes; family Ceratodontidae; genus Neoceratodus; species Neoceratodus forsteri. The sequence continues at coordinate 856,223,950 of CM028132.1, read as the reverse complement.
AGGGCAGCCTGCAGCGCCAGGAGAAACAGAATGATCAACTGACAGAGGGGGAGTGAGCTACTTCAGTGGAGCTCTGTTGGGACAGCTGAAGATTTCTTCCTCAGCAGAACAAGATGCCAACGCAGGAAGCAGCCCAGTACAAAAGAGCAGCCTGCAGCACCAGGACAAACACACTGAGCCAGTGACACAGGGCCACTGAGTGAGCTCAACAGACCAACGCAATCAACATTTGGCATTGACAAATGCTTTTTTCCTTTTGTTATTCTGAACAATTCTCACATTACCATTGTCTATATCCTGTATAATTTCTTTATTCTGATTAGATATATCATAGTGTGAGAATGGGGCTGGTAAATTAACTTGTATAGCCTTATTTGCTCTGTCAATTACAAGGTCTGCAATCATAGAGTCTTGTCGAAGGATGGGGAACCTTTGTGAGAGATGCTCCAAGATAACTTTATTACGAAACACCTCTACACATAGGTTCTCCAGATTTTCTTTTATTACCCAAATATTTTTCAGGGTAACAACACTTGCATAATATGGGTTCTTAATAGTTTGCAATATCTACTTTGACAGAGCTGAACAGGAGGTAAAGTCTCCTTTATTAACAAGATGTTCTGTGTCATGTGCTATCTCCTTTTCACATGGTATCTCTCTCCAAGCTAATAATTCTGGATGAATTTGCGTAGTTTCTAGGGAGAATTTTGGTGAATTCGTATGATTTATATTTGCCTTATGGCTGAGTTTGTATTTTTAAAATCCTCTGCCCATTTTTTAGGACCCGCAGTTGTATGGTCCAAGACCTGTATTACTGAGCCAAGATTTTCTTTACTTGGGCCCTTACTAATGCTATCCCTTGGTTGATGTGCAGAGTGTACCTGGGTTAGTAGACTTGACTTATTCTGAGGTCCACGCCTATGTGTTTTCCCTTCCTGATGGCCATTGGGGCTCTGGCCCATACTATATACATCCTCATAGAAATATATTGTGTTTAAATAATCTAAATAAAATGATTCTTCATTACAGTGCCCTATGCTTTCCATTGTGTCATTCTGAGATAAATTAATTGATATCTCTTCTTCAAAGGTGGAGGTTAGCCTGGGAGAACATAAAACCAGAGAGTTGCTATCTTTATTCATAACTGGGGTACTGGCCAAACTTGTGTAAGATTGTAGAAAGTAATTTGTTATTTTCAGTTGCTTTTGTATAGTTCCTACATTAGGTGTGCTATCTGTAATATTGTCACAAACTTTTGTGTTATGTAAATGTTGGATTATTTTTTTTATCTTTTTCTGGTAGTTTAGTATTACTAGTTTGTTCCACCAGACTTTCCCACCACTTGTCCATATTTGGAGAGGCAAGTTTTCCACTTCTGGTAATTACCATGTTCATACACAATTTAATATCAGGACGACGACATAAGAATTCTCACAGCAATATCACCTGTTGTTACTAAATCTAGAGTAACATCAATTAGGGATATTTAAACATAAAAATTAATAGTTACCTTAAATTATTATAGCTAATTCTTGACTAATTTTAGTCAAATCAGTGCTTAGAAGGAAATCACAGACAATAAACTATAGATTAGTAGCCTCATATATATCTAAAATCTCCTAGTGAACAAAAGAAAAGTCCTTGCTAGACAGATATAACTACATTTATGTTTATAAAATTGTACAAAAAAATCTGAGCTCCCAGCTCAATAGTATTTTATATTAAAGGGACACTGTCAACCCCCCTTAGGTCTCAAAGTGACCCTAGTTTAAAAAACACATTTTATGGCTGTTCATATTCTACAGAGATTGTTGATGTGGCTGGTAGTTTGATTCAGATCCTTTTTTCCTTTTAAAAAGTGAAAAATGGAATCCCCATCACACTGGTGTTACCACACCAAAACATGTTTGTTTACATTTCTTGACCAACTCCCACTGCAACTTTCTTGGACTCAGGACTATCCCCAGCAAAATTTAGCCACTCATTATGCAGTGGGAGTAGAGGAGACTATTGTGTCATGACTGGCTGCACTGTTTGGGGGTGTTTCTAATGTTCAGGAGGTATGCAAGAAGAGTAGTTCAATGACATGAAGCAAAACAAGGCTGGGTATGACTATACATTACCATGCATTTCAGTTCTAATAAGCAAGGAGGCAGATCAAACAACCAGAAACATCAATGAATTTTAGAGACGGTAAGTAGTCATAAAATGTGGGGTTTTACCTAAAAACAATATGATGCAAAAAAGATTGACAGTGTCCCTTTATGTTAAGCAGTTAAGTGATTGGTTGACTGAATGTTTAAAGGTATTCCTCTCAAAGTCAAAGCAAATTCCATAGAATATCATTAAGTTCCAATCACAAATGAACTGGTGGACTAGTGATTTAGAGTCTATAACACCAGATTATTTAGTGTGTTTAGGCAGAATAGTATTCATTCTGAAATGAGTAGACTTATATAAGTTCAAATTTGTGCAGCTTTATGCCTTGTGGCTTCTCTTCATCTTATAACACTCTCAGGAATTATTCATTTTAATTTCAAGACAGAGACCGTAACAGTCCTTCCACTGTATGGCAAACAAGGTAGTATTCAGATAAAATTCAAGCAAGTCAAGCAAGATAGGTAGATGTAAAATAAAGGAGAAAAAGTTGGTGGATATAGGTAAACCAATAAGAGCTTACGAGGTCCCACTCTTTACTTTTGCAATTTACAATTTGACAGGCCCAACAATCCTGACAAGTTCCGAAAAGGTTCAAAAATGGGTTCGGTCTGTTTCGATGTGTTTTGGTTGTGTTCACTTCAAGGTTCAGTTTGAAGAGATATTGTACTGTAGCTCCACAACTCTGAAGAGACTAGAAAGCAAAACAAACCCAAATGATAGTAGCCAGAAAAATAAGCATGCTAATCAGTCTCTATTTCTGTGTTCTATGTTGCAATACTTAAATATTTAAGATGCTTTAAAATCAGTTTAAATCAGAGTATTAAACTGCTAATAACAAAATACTAGACTACAAGATACTGAAATACTAAAAGTTTTTGAACAATTCCCAGTTACCTATCCCACATTTGGCTGCACGGGTTGCTAATATATATCTAAAATATGTTGTAGTGTATTACAGATTCAAATGAATAGGGCAGTTTGTGTAACTTCAAATACAGTCAAATAGGCAGTGTACTTACTAGTGAGATACAGTAAGTCTAAATTCTCCAAAAATAGTATGACTCAAAAAGTCGGATGGAGTAAAGGTTCAACATTTCTCAGTTTTCCAGCAAGGTGTTCTAAATAAGCAGGGCCACAAACTTTCCAATTATAGCACAGCATATACTGCTTGCCCTAACACAGCGGTTGAACTTGAGAGAAGATGGCAAATCTACCTGAGAGACGCTACACATGTGCTTTTAAGCCTCTCTCCTTCCAGCTCACAACTAGCAACAGGACTAGGGGAAGTGGATCAGCTGACTATCAGCAGCTCGGCAGTACGATGTTGTGAGTACTCCTGTGAAGTTTCTAATTACATTAATTAAACAATTATTGGTAAATTTAGAGACCTCACCAGAGTTTTTACCAGCATTTAAAGGCAATTAATTAACTTCAGTTTCTTTTTTAAACTTAGCTCTTAAGACTAAATACTTTCAATACAGAACACTTATGAACTTGCTATAGTTAGCTGTGTTCCAAAAGGAGAACAGTCTTTCACTCATGCAACATAAATAAAACAGATTAAAACTAAGTTTGATAATGAGTCAGTTTACGTTATAGTATTTATGTAATGAAATATGAAAAAGAACCATACAACAAGGAAGGTAGAGAGACATAAGAGACAGAGCAAATATTCTTGTTCTTGCTTGATGAACCAAGCAGCAAAAATTGCAAAGGTTACAAAGGTTCCAGCAGATCCTTAGAATGTCCAAACCCCCGCAGGGTCACCCCGTAGATTCCACTTCAGGGGTGGGCTCCCCCACCACACAGGACTCCTGGCTCCGGGAACAATATTACATAATAATGACAGCTGAAACAGTTCATCAGCACAAGATAATCCGGAAAGGATGCTGATGGTAAGTCGCTACCGCAGGCTCTCCTTTTACTTACAAATCCACAGTAATATATTAGGTTATGCAGGCAATGGTGGCGTATCTGTTGTAAGAAAAGGATGAGTGTGTCAGAGTTCCTGCTAGTCAGCTTCTCCACAGTTGAGTATCATGCAGCTGCAGTCTCTTTCCTCCTGGTGCTGTCTTCTCTCTCCCTGCTCTCTCTCTCTCTCTCTCTCTCTCTCTGTCTCTTTCCTTCTAAGAGAATTATCCTACCTGCTGTGGGCTGTGGTAACCTCTGAGAAGCTGGCTGGTGCAGGCAAAGCTGGAATTCTATAGACATCATAGGTAACAACACTTGATTTCAATGGGAGTGAGGGCCTCAGAGACAGCCTAACATGGAAAGGTCAAACCATTTAATTTTTAAAGTAACAGAATGGAAGCACAAGAAAGTGCAGTGCCATTAGTCTCTAGAATTACGTCATTCCACTTCCATGCAGGCATTAAGTTCATTTTCATCAGCCTTGTGGCTTAAATAAAACTCAGATCATCCATTTGCTTTTCTTGGGTCAGTCATAGCTCTTTTCTAAAGAGGACAGATTTGTTCCAGGGTTGAAATAAATAAATAAATAGACAGAAAATTATTTCTAATTGGAAACTGTTTATAATGTTCCCATTTTCAGAAATGCTACTCGTATCTCTAAATGATCTATATACATTTTGCATTTATTTTGCCATATGGGCAGCATTCTGTTACAGTTCTCTTCATGGAACTACAGTAGTCACACCTGAAATGAGCCTTGGTAATCAAAACTTCCATGGATCCAGATTTGGAATTTATTTATTTATTTATTTCAAAAGTTTCACCAGGAGAGACATACTGAGCTGTAAACATCTTGTTTCTAGAAGCGTCCTGGGGAGAGGGGAGAGGGAGAAATACATATCCATATAGAGCAAAAATATTTACAGAGAATGTACATTCATATTAAGGCACATTTTCATACAATGTATCATATATTAAACATCGAGTAATATACATTGAATGTACAAGAGCATATACATAGGAATTATTTACAGAAAATGGACAACATCAGTAAGTAGCATTTGCCTACAAGAACAGGGGATGAACCAGGTTAGTGCAAGTGGCTAAGGGTAGTCTAGCAAAGGGCGTAGAGTAGAGGGGGAGAAAGGAGAAGGTAGATCATTGGAAGGAGACATGGGAGGTCCAGAATTAGGGTGGATAGGTAGAGGAGGTAGAGGAACGTGGGTAAGGGAGGAGGGGAGGTGGAGATATGTAGTATGAGAGCTGGGAGATGGGGAGAGAGAAGGGGGTGGAGAGCCAGGAAGAGGAAGGCATGAGGGCAATAATGGGGGGAGTCAGGGGCAGTTACAGGAGGGGGCAGAGTAATCGTGTATAAGACTGGAAAAGGAGTGGATGGAGGTAGCAGAACAAATAGGGCCAGGGAGGGAGTTCCAGAGTTTAGGAAGACGAAAAGAGAAAGCAGCTTGCCAGCCGAGGTCCACCTGGATGGGAGAGTTAGAGAGTGGAGGTTAGAGCTACGGAGAGAGTAGGAGGGGTTTGAAGGGGAGGACAGAAGGGACCTAAGGTAAGATGGGAGGGAGCCCAGTCAGTACTTAGCAATAAGGGAGGAGCAATGAACAACTCATCTGGCTTCAAGGGAGGGAAAGGAGAGAGAGAGGTGTAGAGGTGGCAGTGGTGGGTTCAGGGGGGACAATCCAAGGCAAACCTACAAAAGGAGTTGAAGAGCGGATCCAGTCTGGCAAGGGTAGACTTGGGAGCACTAGCATAGGTAGTGTCACCATAGTCAAAGAGGGGAAGAAGGGGAAATGAGATGTGCATTCACGAAGTTCAACGTTCCAACTCTGCCAGCAGTTTTGCCAGCAAAGTTGCCACTTTGTCAGGCGATGCAGCAACTTTACAATAAATTTTGCCCAAATGATGGGCACATTTGGCAAAGTTGCCAACTTCATGAAGTTCCCGTGAAGCTGACAACTTTGCTGGCAAAGTTAAGCTTCACTACAGCTCTAATTTGGAAATAATTCCAGTTTTTGGAAGTCACCATACTTTGCAACAAATTTTGCTGTTTGCACAACTGCAAATGTACTGTCATTTTGCACCTTATGTTGTTTCACTCTTGCACCTTATTGTATTGTGTACTATAAGCCCCCTTCCCCACACACACACACTATTACCAGATCTCATCAGTATATCTTTCCTGGTTAAACTTGAAAAAAAAATACATAATTACTGTACAGCTAATTCAGTACATTCTTATATAGAAACAGAGAAACAAAGAATTTGCTGGCAGATAAGGGTCACCTGGACCACCTAGTCTGCCTATTTTTCCCTGCCTAGAGTATTACCACAGACCCTACTTGATCTCCAGCCCATTCACCTCCCCTCCCCTTCCCTAAGATTCTCTTGTGCCTATCCCATGCATTTTTGAACCCCATTACTGTGTTTGTCCCCACCACCTCCACTGGGAGACTGGTTGAGGAATCCATCACTGTTTCTGTGAAGAAATAGTTCCTCACATCTCTCCCAAATCTACCCCTGCCAGCTTCTTATTAATTAAAAAAAAAAAGATTGATAAACAAATTAGCCAGCCTGGGAGTGGGTTCCAGGTTGGTAGCCTGGGTAAAACACTGGCTGGACAACAGTACACGGAGGGTAATAGTAAATGGAGTCCACAGTGAAGAAAGGTGGCTTACTAGTGCGCTGCCACCACAAGGTTCAGTACTGGGGCCGGTCCTTTTTAATGTCTTTATAAGTGACATTGCAGAGGGACTGGAAGGAAAAGTATGTCTGTTTGCAGATGACACAAAGATCTGCAACAGGGTTGATACACAAGGTGGGGTGGAAAGGATGATAAAGGGACTTGGCAAGGTTGGAGGAATGGTCAAATGTATGGCAGCTTAGATTCAATGCAAAGAAGTGCCAAGTAATGCACCTAGGAAACAAAAACCCAGGGGAAGAGTACACGATGGGGGGTGAGATACTGACAACAAAAATGGAAAGGGACCTGGGGGTAGTCATATCAGATGACCTAAAGGTGGGCCAGCAATGTGAGAAGGCAGTAAGGAGGGCTGGGGGGTTACTGTGATGCACAGGGAGAGGCATCACCAGTAGAAAACAGGAAGTTGTTGGCCCTCTGTACAGACAGTTGGTAAGACCACATCTGGAGTACTGTATACTGTTCTGGAGACCCCATCTCTGCAAAGACATAGACAGGGTGGAGGCTGTCCAGAGGAGGGCAACCAAAATGGTGCAGGGTCTGCACCAGAAGACATATGAAGAAAGACTAAAAGAGCTTAAGATGTATAGCCTCGAGGAAAGGAGGGAGAGGGGGGAACATGATAGAAACTTTTAAATACCTCGAGGGAATCAACAAAGTCCAAGAGGGTAGCATCTTTCAGAAAAAGAGATGTGCAAGAACAAGGGGGCACAATTTGAAGATGGGAGGGGGACAGCTCAGAGGTAATGTGAGGAAGTATTTCTTCACAGAGAGGGTTGTAGATGTATGGAACGGCCTTCCTGAGGAGGTCGTACAGTCAAAAACAGTTGGGGTATTCAAGAATGCATGGGACAGACATAAGGCAATTCTAGTGGGGGGTAGGAGGAAGTAGGCTGTTGGTTAACTAGGATCTGCAGCTTATCCATTAGGTAGGGAAATGGGCAGACTAGGTGAGCCAAGCACTCCTTATCTGCCATCAGATTCTATGTTTCTATCTCCTTGAGCACTTTTTTCTCTCTTGTACCTTGTTTACCCCACTTAGTTATTTAAAAGTCTCTATCATATCCCCCCTTTGTCTCACCTCTCGTCTAGGGTGTACATACAGTATTTAGGTTCTTTAATCTCTCCTCATAGGACTTCTGATGTAGACCATGCACCATTTTAATTATCCTGCTCTGGACCACTTCCACTCTGTCTATATATTTCAGGTATGCTGTTGGTGTGTGGCTAATATCAACTAACAAACAAAATCCCCCCACCCATCAAATACTATCCAAAAGAGCCTATAAACAATTTAATCCTTTTTTCATTTTTTTCTTACCCTAGTTTTAAAGGGGAGTATTTTTTGCCCTTCTTCAGTCCTAAAATACAAACATTAAGAGACCACATTTTAGAAATTAACAAACTTTAAGAGAGACCACATTTTAGAAGCTAGTATAAAATAAAACTGGTAAATGTTGTCTGTCAGAAAACTCAATCATTCTTTATTTCACGTCTATAAAATTTGATGTTATTGAATATTCAGTTTTTCCACTTTGGGACTTTAATACTATCTCCCCCATTTGTTTCTGAAGTTATCACTATATTTAAGTCAGATACATCCAAAATGGAGTACACAGAGCCCTCTCTTAGTTCCCCTTACAGTAAATAGAATCTTTGTCACAGTTTTTTGTTCATGTTTGACCTTTCAAAAACACTTTAATCGGACCTTTTTATCTTTGTATTAACATGTTGATAACTACAAAGCAAACTATCTTGTCTTTAAGTTGTGTGTGACCTATTCTGGGGCAGATTCCTGATGCAAATTACAACTTGCTAGGCCCACAGAATTATCAGACTACAAAAATGAATAGCTGGTGCCCTCTGCAGGCAAAAATACAATTTAACAATGTCAATATTCATCAAAGATACAGTCACATTAAAAAACAAGGGCCCAAGATACAGTCCAAAAGAGTGGTGACAAGAAGCAAATGGCAAACAACCACATTGTGTGCTTCCACCCTCTAGAGTACTATACAAAGTTAAATCTTAGTCACAGTGACATTGTCAAGATGTTAATGTGTGCAGATAGGGCTTGCACTTGCTAATACTCCAGACTATAACCACACTGACACATAGCAAGAGATAATGCCAGTCACATGGCACCATAACATACTACAAGTCAGTAAGTACAGCCAGGAAGTCATCCCCTACCCATTGCCTTATGGCCTCCTCTGAGCCTAGCATTTTCTGTTTTTCAGGGCCCAGTCACTACCCATTCCCTCGTGGTGCAGTGGACCTCCCACCTGTACTTCTGCATTACACTATTCCCAGGTGTCCACTGGAACCTCTCTCCCAAGCCCCATCCTTGCATACATGTAGACTGGGTGTCCATGCCCACCATCAAAACCCTTCTCCAGCTGCTATGGTGGTCCCAGTTGCTGCTATGTATCCCACCCCTTGTCCTCACCAACTGCCTATTACAGTTCTGACAGATGGGAGGGGACAGCACAAACTATGATAATGAGACCACAGGGCTGCCATGCAATGTTTATGGTTCTGCAGGCCTTTTTTCATGGTCATCCCTCTCCCTTTCCACACATTTACTAACTGAATAGTGAATGCATGGAGGAGGATAGTGACTCTATTTAAGCATACCTTAATAAGACCACAAGCCTCAGGAATTTGCAAAATGGTCGCAGTAACCATTTTGTAATTTCCAGTGTGAATGTGTACATTTAAAATGACGTGGTCACACACAGAGAAGCAGATTACACTGATTTTTCACATATACCAAATTCATAATTGCATATGCAGCACAAGAAACTATTTTCGTACAGGCTGACAAAATGTAATGCATGATTATTGTCCATTTAAGATGTTATTTTTAAGGCAGTGGGGTTCAGTGTTTAGACAAAGAGCTGTGATCATGGAAACCCCAGTTCAGATCGCACGAAGTCAGTAGCTCCCTATGTGACCCTGAGCAAGTCATTTGACCTCCCTGGGATTTAATCTCTCCCAGCAGTGCAACAGGAGCTAAACGCTGAAGCACCAAGGAGCCTGCTGCCACCAGCCCCCTGGAGTCAAGCATCAGGTATGGCCTATACATAACCCTGACCTTGCTGGCTGCTGCTCCTGCTGCCAAATTTTTCACACACACACCCCCAGGCAACCCTTAAATACACTTAAGCTCCTCCTTCCCCTACCCCATCCTGCCCCATTGGCTCCCAGTACTAGTGCTCTGAGCTTAAAGCTTTCTGTCTCCCCACCTCCTTTGTTGATCTTTGTTGATCCTGCCCTTCCCTTAAAGGCATCCTCACTGTAAGACACTTTCTCCTTAAAGCCCTGCTCTCTGTTTCCCTGGCTGTGGTCTTACAGCTCTAGATAGTACTGTTTCATTAGCTATTGTAATAAATCCAAGAGATGGCTTCCTCAGCCCCCCCTTCTCCTCATTGGCTATATCCTCCTTCTGACAGTAGAGCCAATTTTGGACCCCAGGAAAGACTCATCCTGCCCAAATACTCCTATAGGACTGAAAATAAGCCCAACAGTGTCTGCCAGCCAGTTAACTTCCTCCAAAGGCAGTAATCCTTATACATTTCCAACCCTTCACACCTCCTACTGTACAACATTCTCTAAGCAGACCCCCTTTACCCTCTCTGTTAGGGTAGCATTATCTGCTCTAATCAACTTCCACCGCCTACCAAACTCCCGCTCCATTGCCCTTAATAGTGTCCAAGACAAACAACCAAACAAAGCCTTCCAAAGAGCCTCCTTCTTAGGGAGGCAGCATAACACAGTGGTTTAAGGCTCTGAGCTGCAAATCTGGTGATATTTAGCAGACCAGACCTGGGTTTGAATTCCACAGCTTCCATGTACATACTGTGTTACCCTGAGCAAGTCACTTAACTTCCCTGTGCTCCCAGGTCACACCTGTAAAAAAGTTTTCAGCTTAGTGTGCTACTCCTGGTTAGACAACTAAAAAAAAAAGATTCCTGGTAAGATGTCTCAGAAAATTATTAGTACCACTGTTACTCTGTGCAGGCAGTGTGGAATTAAACCCGGGCCCCTCCCTCCACTGCTAACTGCCTTGGGGGAACTCCCACAGCTAACGGGTCTAAGTTTCCTGCATATGAAAGTATGCAGCCTTACAAACAAACTTGACCAGGTCCACCCCTGGGTACTACATGCCAAACTTGATGTAGCAATGCTCTCGGAAACCTGTCTGAAAAATACTTTACCTGACAAAACGTTTAACATACTGGGATACAACTTGATCAGGTGTGACAGGTTGACCAGAGGTGGTGGTGTTGCCATATATATTAAAGATAAATTCCTAACCACCGATATTGTCTGCACATCAATGCCCAAAAAATTTGAATGTCTTACCTTCAAAATTACCCTTTTGCCTGGTATAGCCTTACTGGTAGTTGCATGCTATAGACCTCCTACAGCAGGCCTGTGTATACTGCCCCACATTTACTCTCTCCTGGAAAAAGCGAACAGGGAATGCATTATCATAGGTGACCTTAACCTTAAATGGAACGATGCCAGCACAAACAAGCTTAAGGACTTCTGTGAAGAGCACGGGCTCACTCAGATTATCTCTGATGTTACACGACCTAACAAGAAAAATCCTGACCAAAGTTCACTTCTGGATCTTATACTTGTCAACAAACCACATATCTCTCATGCAGGGGTCTTCCACGATGATCTGAGTGATCACTGTGCAGTCGCCTATATTATGTGCTCCCCCACACCTCCCCTCCACCTCTACTTTCAAGCTTAAGCGCAACCTAAAATACTTCAGTCTCACGGCCTTCCTGACAGATCTTGGGAACATAAAGTAGCAGGATTTCTACCTTACACCCTCTGTGTCTGAAGCATTCTGTATTTTTCATGATCTGCTAGTAAATGTTATCAACAAACACGCACCCTTAAGGAAAATCAAATCCAGGAAATGCACACCTGATTGGTTTAGCCCACTACTTAAGAGGGCCTTACGGCATAGAGACACCCTTTGGAAAAGGGCTAGGAAGTCGCAGTCTGACTCAGACTGGCTCTCTTTCCGGGTAGCCAGAAATGCCTGTACCAAACTGGTAAGGTTGGAAAAACAATGGTTCTTCCAGTCAGCCCTGGAGGCAAACAAAAACTTCCACCAATTTTTGGCAGATACTGAGAGAGGTTGAGGGACATTCTCCTGCCACCCCCCTACCAGCCAAAAATTGTGGCAAATAACATCTCCTACACAGATATGTCCGAGATCCTCAATCAGATCAATAACCACTTCGCCACTGCAGGCCTCGCATTCGACACATCATCTGTTAGTAAACCGAGCACCACAAGCACCACCACCAGCATAGCTACTAGACCAACCATAGCCCCCTCTACTGACTGCCCCTTCTTCAAGTTCCAGCCAGTCTCCTACAAACAGGTGGAGGACCTGCTCCTCTCGCTGGACACCAAAAGGAGTGCTGCTGCCAATTCACTTGAACCCTTCTTCTTAAAAGCAGCTTCTTATTATCTGGCAGCTCCAATTGCCCATCTCTTTAACAGCTCATTATCTCAAGGGGAAATGCCGCCTAGTTGGAAAACTGCACACATTATCCCCCTGTTGAAGTCAGGAGACCCCACTGACTTGAACAACTATAGGCCTATTTCGTTGTTTCCTGTTTTATCCAAGCTACTTGAAACAAGCATTTGTCAATGCCGAATGTTTGCTTGCTGGCATTGGCATTGGTAGTGTAGAAGTTACAGAGCTGCATAATAGGAATGGCAGTGAAGTACTGAACTGAAACCAACCCCACCACCACCCTGCAGAGAGTGACAGGCATTGGGGTGTGCCTTTGGGTCATCAGGCATAATGACCATGCCATTTCACCACACCCTACCCTGCTGACACTGACAAGTGTCATGGTGTGCCTTGGGGTCTTTGGCCCTTATGCGCACCCCATTCCATCAGGAAATACGGTGAGATGGATGCGGTATAGGAGAATGGGGTGACATTTGGGCCCAAAGAGTCTGTGGCACACCTTGATGCCTCTCAGTAGCTGCAGGGTGTGGGTGGGGGTGGAATGGTATGAGCATTACAGGCAAGAATCCCAAGTCACACCCCTGATGCCTGTCATTCTCTACAGGGTGGGGCATTATGGTCGGAAACCCTAATGCCTTAGGCATTCGTTGGTATTTTCACTTCAAATTTTCAACATGGTTTTTTTGTGACCCACACCTCATGAACAGTGGCAATATCAGCTTGTTAGCCGAAAACTGCTTTTGCACAGAGACTACGGCATTTGGCACCACAGGTGCAAAAACACATTCCGAACAGGATGTGAAAAATGACAGCGGTACTGTTCATGGGGAGGTGTATAAAATGGCAATGATGAAAATCTGCTGTGAAAATCTTAAAAAAATGGTGAAGTCACTAGCGGTGAGAAACTGTGCAACGACACCCGTAATGTAACTAGTTTGGAGATTTTTTACAGCAGATTGTTAACACAGGCATTTTGGGACCTCCGATCATGAACAGCGCCAGTGTGATTTTCTTTATCTGTCCCGAACAATGATTTCCCACAGCGACCATGCATTTCTGCGCAGAAAGTGTGAAAACACATTTCAGCCATGTTGTGGAAAATGACAGCTGTACTGTTCATAAGGAGGTGTGGAAAAATGCCACTGGTGTAAATCTGGACTGAAAATATTACAAATTCATGAACCTACGAGGGTGCGTGAACCGCGTAATGCTCACTCAGAACACAGTCATTTTACGGAGTTTTGTCACCAAATTTTTAACATAGCCATTTTAAGACCTCTGCTCATGACCAGTGTCACTGTGATTTTCTTAATCTGTCCTGCAAACATTGTTTTCAGACACCGATTGTACCATTGTGCACTGTACGCGGAAACACATTTTGGGCGAGATGAAAAATGGTAGCTGTACTGCTCAAAAGGAAGTGCAGTAAAATGGCACTGTTGAAAATCTGGTGTGCAAATATTACAAATTCGCAAACTTGCCAGCATGCGTAGAAACTGCGTAACGTGCGCTCCTAAAACAGTCATTTTTGGGAATTTTTTCACCAGATTTTCAACATAGCCATTTTAAGACCTCTGCTCATGACCAGTGTCACTGTGATTTTCTTAATTTGTCCCATACAGTGATTTCGCACACCGACTGTGCCATTGTGTGCTACATGGGTGGAAACACATTGTAGGTGAGATGTGAAAAATGACAGCTGTACTGCTCATAAGGAGGTGTGGTAAAATGGCAATGTTGAAAATCTGGAGTGAAAATATTGAAAATTCGCGAACTTATGAGCGCAGTGAGGAACTCTGCAATGCACGTCAGAAACAGTCATTTTAGAATTTTTTAACAAATTTTCAACATAGCCATTTTAAGACCTCTGCTCATAAACAATGTCACTGTGATTTTCTTACTGTGTCCCATACATTGATTTCACACACCGACTGTGCCATTGTGCACTACATGGGCGGAAACACATTTTGGGTGAGATGGAAAATGTCAGCTGTACTGCTCATAAGGAGGTGTGGTAAAATGGCAATGTTGAAAATCTGGAGTGAAAATATTGAAAATTCACGAACTTACAAGAAAAGGTGAGAACTGCGCAACACACGCCAGAAACAGTAAATATTTTAGCATTTCAGCCCACTAAATTTTCTAAATAGGCTTCTTGAGAGCCCAATCTTATGAACACTGGCAGTGTCATTTCAGTAATTGGTCCCGAAAGGTGATTTCGTGCAGTGACTATGAAATCACCCTTCGGGCCCGAATAATGCCATGACAGTGACAGCTTTCATGAGAAGGGGTCGCAAAAACCCCATGTTGAAAATTTGGTGCAAAAATTCCAAAAAATGCCCGAGATATGCAGCAAAGTTGAAAAAACCCGATCTATTACATCATACAGCTTACCGGCATTTCCTTAGTTCACGGTCGGATTTGAAGAGTGCAGACGTGTTCCCGGTCCACCGAAGATCATCGCGCTGGACTCTGGAGGTAAGTATGGGGTGAGGGTGGAGAGGCAGGGTGCGAGTGGGTGGGTGCGGTGGGGCAGGGAGACCGAGGACCGCTTTTTAATTTACAGTTGTTTTTTTTTATTATTAAGACGACGGGACGCTTGCCACGCTGGGGTGGGCTCCAGAGTGGCAGCTGGAAAGGCTGTTTGGGGGGGCTAGAACCGACGGGGGATTGGGCACCCCCATTGGCCATACGGGCTTGTGCCATGCTGGGGTGGGCACCCAGCGTGGCAGCTGTAAGGCTGTTTGGGGGGACTGGAGCCAACAGGGGATTGGGCACCCCCGTCGGCCATACAGATGTGTGCCACGCTGGGGTGGGCTCCCAGCATGGCACCAGGAAAGCTTTTTTTGGGAGAGTGGCGTGGAGCCAATGGGGCATTGGACACCCCGTCACCTATACAGTATGGGGGGGGAGCGTGTCAGCACGCAATATGCGTGCGTGCGTGTTGAGGGGGGGAGCTCTGCTCACTGAAGCGGAGCTCTCCCTTTCAATTGTATGCCACTGCATTTTCAACTGCTGTCATAGACAGCTGGAGCAGTGATTGGCACACTGTGACTGCGCCTGCAAACACGCTGACTGAATTGGAAGAGGCTGACACACCTCTGGAAAACTCAGATGATGGCACTATGTTTCTTGCACATGCGTGCAAGCAAACATAAAAATTGGAAACTCTCAATTAAGGAAGTACTTGGATTGTGAGAAAATCTTCAATCCAGTCCAATCAGGTTTCAGACCCAAGCACAGTACCTTGTCTGCTCTTGCCAAAGTGTCAAATGGCTGGCTAAAAGCCCTGGATAGTAAACAACTATGTACTCTTCCTTGACCTCAGCAAAGCATTTGATACGGTTGATCATTCCATACTTCTTGATTCCCTGAGTAGCATCGGTCTAACCTCTGCTGCAGTAAAGTGGTTCCCGTGCTACCTCACAAATCATAAACAGCAAATTAAAGCCCAAGGGGAATTCTCCCCACTAAAATTACTGCCCCGAGGCATTCCACAAGGTTCCATTTTGGGACCTATCCTCTTCGCCCTTTACATCAACTGCATCGACTCTGGCATGGTTGCTGGAAATGTTCATCTCTTCGCAGATGACAGTCACCTACATGACCAACCCCTCCTTGGACATTGGGTACAAGGAGCTACAGCAGGATTTTATCATCTTCCAGCACAACCTGCTGAATCTAAAGCTCTTGTTAAATGCAAAAGAAAAACAAAAGCTGTGATTATCTCTCCATCCCACAATATGGGGATACCTGGGACCCCACAGATGATTACCCTCCTTAATGAACCACTAGAGCTAGTGGATAAATTTAAATATCTGGGAGTCTGGTTGAATAATAAACTCACCTTCAGTGTACATCTAAGTTAATAAAAAAGCTAAGGCAGCACTTCCATATTTTCTAACGCATAAGACGCCTACTCACCCTGGAAGCTAGAAAGCGACTGGTTCAAACAACCTTTCTTCCCCTAATTGACTACGCTGACTTCCTATACAGCCATTGCTCCCAGTATGCGCTCCAAAAGCTGCATACACTCTATCATCGCGCATTGAGATTTGTTCTTGACTTGTACTTGCAGACTCATCACTGCTCATTGTACCAAGCATTAGATTGGCCATCCCTCTCCACGAGGAGGCAAATAAACACCCTCATGTGGCTATTCCGGGTTTTGTCCAACAAACTACTACCCTTTATCTGTGACCTGTTTAAACATTCAAAGGGTGCCTATGGACTAAGGAACTCCTCCTTTGTCCTCCTTAAGCTACCACGAATAAGGACCTGTCTTAGCTCAACTGCCATTAGTTCCTTTTTACCAGTGCTTTGGAATAGCATGCAAAAATTACTTAAAATCTCCCTGCTGCCCAGCCACTTTATATTTAGGGGCTGCTCTATAGAAGCCTGAAAATGGCATGTGATTGTTTCAGATAAAGCTTTACCCCACTCAACTAAGTCCCTTAATCTCTGTAATTCTGGGACACCTATTTCCCATGTCGGCCAGCACTCCTTTAGGGCAACCACCCCCCATAACCTCTTCCTCTCATTAATTAGCTTCGCAGGGGACCCTCATAGTATTAGGCCGCCCTATTTTCCCTCTCTACTATGTGTCTGATACCATTCTTCCCACTGCCCTTCTCTATGTCCCTCCTTCCTCTCCTCACTTGTACTCTATGAGCTACAACCTGTATACGCTGCCCTTTAAATGCTTATATTTGCACTTGCTTTACATGTCTGATTCATCCAAGTACTGATTTTGTATATGGTTACTGCCTATACCAATGTCTACTTTTGTATGAAATACTGTCTACTGTAAGCAAAAGTGTCCTCTATATCCAGGACCATCTTGAAAATGAGCTTGCTCAATGATGTAACTGCCTGGTTAAATAACGTTTGATTGATTGATTGATTGATGTAAACATCTGTGCTGGGCTAACTCTGGCAAATTAATTGCAAAAGAAAAAAAAAGTAAGAGATTAGCCGTACACTATGACATGAACAAGGGAATGACATGTAGGTACTTGTTTTTCTCATATGAAATCCAAATGTTATTCAGACTTCTAACACCATAAATTCACATACAGACTGGCAAACTATAATGCATGGTGTGATTTAAATCATGCATGGAAGCAATGGAAAACATATTTCAGATGAAATGCAAGGGTATTTAAAACATCTCTGAATGTTAATTATGTTACATATCTTTCTATTTAATTTTAGACTTTTATAATTAATATGTCACATGTAATTTTTTTTTTTATTTAGTTAAGTTTCATGGTGGGGTATATGATTCCACCCTTAATGTTATTACAACCTTGTTATGTAGTGAGATGCAAATTATTATACTGTGATGGTAGTAAAAGTACAATTGGGGACCTTGCAAGGTTCTAGTCTAAATGGCATTTTTATCAGCGGCTTTTCAAAAATGGATTAAAATACTGGGTTTAAAATTTCAGGGTTCTGTGAAAATTTTGTGTGATAGCAGGGATTAAAAAAACTGAAAATTCGAAGTCAATCTCTTGCATTAATGAATGGAAGATGTTAGAAAAAAATTACTGGTTTTTTTTTTTGCCATTTGTTTTGCTGTTCTTATTTTGCCCAAGGCTAGAGCAGAAACCACAAAAGCTTAAACTGTGAAATGCACCATGGTGATAGAGGATGCCCCACCATAGTACATTTCAAGGTTTAGACATTCAATTTTTTTTTACTTTTTATAATATTTAGATTTAACAATTATGACTGAATTTGCATTAAAAAGGTAATGTCTTACATGTGTGGAAAATTCACATAGAAGCATTGAACTTGCCGACAGTGAAGGGCCCATCATTGTCAGCCCAGTTCCACCTAGCTAATCTAATGCGGAATGTGACAGCCTTACTGTAACACATACATTTGGTATTGTGCGAACTTATGTATTACATTATGTGGTTATTGGTTTGGTTGGTGAAGGTTGTGTTTAGAGGGGAGATAACTTTAGATATAATAAACATTTTTATAAAATTTGAGCTTTGTATTGTAGGAAAGGGTAAAGGCTTTTGCTTGGATGCAGATTAAAATTTAACAGAAAATGTTATGAGTTTTGTTTACACACTTGAGGTATGTGACCAAAGCAGGTTTTAATGTTTTGGGGGGCCCCATCAAGGCTATAAGTAACAAGGCCCCCACTCAACTCACTTCAGCCATGCCTTTCACATTGTGCCATATGCACATTTTATGTTAAATGCAACCTCTGACACATTAAGTTTTTTTAAGAGTGAGGTAGCAGTGTTAATCCTTGGTGCGCCTCGACCCATCCAATCCATATCTGTTCATCTACCTCTGATTGGCTGGCCCACAGCTAGCAAAGTTGTTTCATGACATTAAGATGTCACATCAGAAGGCTCTGCCCTGCCATTATTGCCCTTTATTGCAGTTGTTACAATGCAATAATCTAAAAAAAATTAAACAATAAGGTACATTGGCTCTGGCTGGGCATTCAATGAGCAGAGGCCCTAAGGAACCACAAGGTCCATCGGTACCCAAAACTGGCTATGTGTGTGATAACACATAAACCATGTAAGGAAAACTTGCATAGTTTCTAAGGGTATCACCTACTGATGGAGTGGTAAAAAACAAACAAAAAAAAACAAGTAATTCAACTCCTTTTTTGGTTTTTTCCATCTCATAGCCTGGCAACCCACAGCCAAGCTACTGCCCAGTCCTGCGATCTGCCCCGACCCCAGAGACTCCCCCCTCCGACACACACACACTTACCTGCCACATGGGGAGAGACCCTTCCATGGTTGGGTTGGTGGTGAGTGGGACCCCCCCCAGTTGTATGGTTCAAAATTTGGTGGTAGTGAAGGCATTCTTCCATGCTGGCTGGGCGGTGCAGGACCTGAGCATGCTGGCATAACCCTGCTGTGTATTAGAGGTGTTTTTCTCTCGATTGCCGTTCCCTCCCCTGAAATACTGGGGTTGTGAATACGTAAATAACCCATGCAACACTACTACCCTAGGGAAGAGTAGTGAGTGGACTATCTGACGCCTTTCAGAGAGCAGTGGATGATTTACTCCAAGCAAAAAGTAGCATATAATAAGCAGATACAGCTTAGCAAGCCCAGTGTAGAAATAATGTGACAAAAGTGTTTTACCCACCAGCAAAATGTGAAAGTGTTTCTAGACCACCGTGGGCCCTGTGGAAGCAGCCCCTCTGGCCAAGAAGCACTGACTGAAGTTTTTAGATGGCACAATTATTTCTTGAAACATTAATAAACCTTCTTTAAAATGAAATAGGAGTTTTGAGTCTTCCTCAGCCCAGCAATTGTCTAGAACATTGAGCCCTTGAGGTAAGGATGCCTCCAATTATCACAATATTAACAGGCCACACAGTTTAGGCCAGGTGAGTATCCAGGTTCCAACCCCACCCCCGAGCAACCCATGCAATGGGCACGCATGTGCCAAGGCCCCCTTGTTACTTTCCTCCCACTGCCAGCCCTGTCTGTCCTGCACACACCCAGGCATCCCTATGTAGCGCTAATGCCATGGGAGAATGGGCAACCTCCCTACCGAAAGAAAGTGTCCTCTGGGATGCTCCCTCCTCCTCCCCCCTGGGATGTCTCTCGATGACCCAGGCTAATTTCTGAACCCAGGTCACCAGGTAATTCCACATATTTTACTTGACATAATTACTGGTGTCAAATCGGAAAGTGACCAAGAAGGCATGAATATTTTTCTGTAGGGTTCCATTTTTTTTTCACACTTCAAGAACAGTAACAAAGAATTGGAGAAGTTTAGAATACATTATAATCAAACTTAATGTTCTGATATTTATTTATAAAGAGAAACACTTATGTAAAAACAATAAATGATATACTGTACACAAGAAGAAAGGTAATGGAACTCAGCTGGACAGATGGGGGAGTCCAGAAATATAGTGCAAATAGGTTCAAATGATCTGGCCAGGAAAGTTGTAGAGGAGGTGAAGGAGTGCTTCTGCACCCTATTCAGGACTCTCAGAGACAACTGACCTTCTCTGAAGTCCAACCACATCCATGCTTCAGTTGCAGAGAGTAACTCAAAACAGAGCAGTTTAATGTGTGGTTGAAGGGCTTGTATCGGGGGAGGGGCCACACATGGCGGGGATGGAAGCTGTTCAAGAGTGATGGCCTATACCCCAATGGAGAGCGTGCCAGGGTGCTGGGGATTAGATTTTCACCACAACTAAAAAGCACTCAAGATGGGGAGGCAGCACAGTTGAAGATAATCTAATCCATACAGCTGAGGGGGGGGGCCTGGATAGCCTCCACCAGAAGCAGTGCAGGCAGGCAGAACAAGACTAGGGGGTGGAGAGGGGATGATACAGTAAATCAAACAGAATTCAAAGGAAAGAAGGGAAGGGGTATAGAGGAAGAACTGGGTTAGACAAGGGGCAGTGGGGCACAATAGGGGTAGGAGGGTGTGTAGAAACAGAAGTTGAGGGCACTTCAAGGGAGGCCAGACATCCAATGGGACACAACAGGTATGGAAAGTGATGTGTGCTAAAGCCAACAGCCTAGGAAACAAAACCTATAACCTCCAGGTTATACTGGTTTATGCATATTTGGATATGGTGTCAGTGACTGAGGCATGGGCAAGTCAGCTCAATGAGTGAAAGCTGCAGGTACCAGGGTACACACTGTGTGAGAGAGAGAGAGAGAGAGAGAGAGAGAGAGAGAGAGAGAGAGGAGAGGAGAGGAGAGGAGAGGAGAGGAGAGAGAGAGAGAGAGAAAATGCAGAGGAGGTGGGCTGGCCTTATACATAAAGGAGAATATCCTTGTCTCAGAAATCCAGGAAGCAGGCAGGACTAAATCGATTGAGACAGTATGGGTATAGACTATTGTGGGGGATGGAAGGGTAATTAGGATTGGAGTGGTGCACAAGTCTTTAACGTAGAGAGAAGAGACAGATGGCTAGTTGGGAGCATACTGCTCAAATGCTATGAATTTGGCATAGACCTATGATTTGTACACTACAACTCACCCTTGTTCCGCAAAGATTTACTGATGTTCTTAACAATGCTAGAGCTATTTCTTTTTCCAATTGTTTAACTAGGAGAGATGCACTAAGCTGAAAGCTTGTTTACAGGTGCAACCTGGGAGCACAGGGAAGTTAAGTGACTGGCTCAGGGTCACACAGTATGCAAGTGGGGGCTGTGGGATTCAAACTCAGTTCTCCAGGTTTGCAGCTCAGAGCCTCAAACTACTGCACTATACTGCCTCCTGTCTATGCCTTTCTGGACACACAAACTATTTAATCAACTAACTTGATAGAAGCATTCCTGAACAATACATATATGGGGCACACTATTTGTAGACATATTATTCTTTAAATTAAGGAAGTGCTACACATTCTGGCCATTTGCTCTGAATTTTGAAGGCCAGTGCTATGGATTTTAATGCTCAGAGGTTGAAAAGTATGGTTGTTGCCAACTCTAACTGATGCATTAATAAAGTTTTTTGCAATGACTGTATCTATCTATATATATATATATATATATATATATATACATATATCTATCTATCTATCTATCTATATATATATATATATATATTATAGGGGCACCGTCACGCCCCTATAGTTAGGGTACAGTAGGCAGTTTAATGTTAAACCCCAAATTTTGCACGCTAATAACTTTGCAACCATTCAACAGATTTGCACGAAATTTGGAATGCCTGATCTTGGATGGTAAATCTCTTGATCTGCCATGTTGCATTTTGATTGGCATTGAGGTTTTCATGCAGCAGAGCACCAAAAAACACATTTTTCACCTTTTTTGGCAAATGTCAAGGTAATTTTTCAACATCGCACTGTGCCAACGCTGTTTGGAATTTTGGACTGAAATGTTCAAGGTAGAATGAGGTTATACTAAGGAACAATTCAGCATTAGTTTGGTGAAAAAATTGGAATCCATTTCAAAGGTATTAAATTTTGGAATTCGGGTTCTGAGCATGCTCAGTTCAGTCTTTGAGATAGATGCACAGTTTCAATCAAGGATTCCTGGTCATGAAGGGCTGGTGAAGGGAGATTGTGAAGAGGGATTGGGAAATCTCAGAAAATCCCTCTTTGTGAGAAAAATCCCTCTTCATCAGCCACCATCTTGTTTTCTCCCTTAGCGAGGGGAGAAAACAAAACCTCACAACTTGCCCCAGGGTTGTCTTTTCTAAAAACCAAGACATGGGTTTTGGTGAGGGGAATGTCCCCTACCCACCCATGCCTTTGTTTTTGTTTTGTTTTTCTACTTTCATAATGGCACTTTTGCACTTTAAAATCCCTTTTTGAAATCCCTTTTCGCCAGATCTGCTGCAAAGAGGGATTGCGAAAAGGGATTCTTAAAGCTAACTGTGCTGTTTTCCCTGGTGTCTAATGGACCCCCTAACTCCCTTAAAAGATTCATTCCCTGGTGTCTAGTGGCCCCCCACCCTCTGATCACCCTCCCCTGTTTTTTTTTTAATTTTTATTTTCTGACACTCCCAGTGTCAAATAACCCTGCCCGCAGCCCACTATTTTGAAATGTGCCAACATCGGGGAGTCCAATCTCTGTGTCAGCTTTTACCTCCTCAACCCCCCCAGTAGCTTTGGACACTAGGGGGTCCACCCCCAGTGTCCGAAAATACGTATATTTTTTATGTACTAAAAAATAGAAAACAGTCCCCCAACATCTTTTTCTTTTGATGCAGAATCCTGTATCAAAATTTTTCGATGCAGAATCCTGCATTGAACTAGTCTGCCTCTCTATGTTTGTTTTTTGCCAACATCAGGGAGCCCAACCTCCATGTTGGCATGTGTCCCCCCCCTTCCACTACTGTGGCACAGTGGGAGCCCACCCCAGTGTACTGAAATGTGCTTTAAAAAAAAACTGGGGGAAAAAGGAAACTGTTCCCTGACATCTTTTCTTTTTCTGATGCAGAATCCTGCATTGAAATTTTTGAATGTAGAATCCTGCATCAAACTAATCTGCCCCTTTATGCTCATTTTTCGCCAACATCGGGGTGCCCAATCCCCGTGTCAGCATGCATCCCCCCTCCACTACTGTGGCACACTGGAAACCCACCCCAGTGTGCCGAAATGTGTTTAAAAAAACATGTGAAAAAAGAAAACTGTCTCCGACGTCTTTTTTTCACCTGTAAAAAGGAAACGATCCCTCGTCGTCCCTGCCACCACCCTCCCCCATCCCAACCCTCCCTCTGCGCATCCACCTCCCCTTACCCCCCTTACCCTATATTTACCTCCGAAGGTTGGGCGCTGTTATCTTCTGCAGAGCGGGACATGTCTTGCACTCTTCAAAGCCGAACCACAAACTGAAGAATCAAGGTAAGCTCCTTATAATGGCAGTCAATGGGGTTTTTAACTTATGTTGATATCTCAGCCATTTTTAGGAATTTTGGCCCCAAATTTTCAACACGGGGTTCTTGGGACCCCACATCATGAACACTGGCACTGTCATTTGGTTACTCAGCCCCAAAAGGTGATTTTGCGGTCCCTGTGCGGAATCACCTTTCGAGACTGATTAACCAAATGACAGTGCCACTGTTCATGAGGTAGACTCCCAAAAAGCCCATGTTGCAAATTTGGTGAAAATATTCCAAAAAATGACTGCATTATGATCGTGCATTGCGCAGTTTGTACACACACTCGTGACTTCACCAGTTTTTAATATTTTCACTCCAGATTTTCAACATTGCCATTTTTCCACACCTCCTTATGAACAGTACAACTGACATTTTTCACATCCTGCCCAAAACATGTTTTCACACCACTGGTGCAGAATGGCATGGTCACTGTGTGAAATCAACTTTCGAGACAGATTAACAAAATCACAGTGGCAGTGTTCATGAGAGTAGGTCCCAAAAACCCATGTTGAAAATTTGGTGAAAAAATTCCAAAAAATGGCACGTTATGAGCATGCATTGCACAGTTTCTACACACACTCGTAACTTTGCCAATTTTTCATATTTTCACTCCACATTTTCAACATTATCATTCTTTCACACCACCTCATGAATAGTACAGCTGTAATTTTTCAAATCCTGCCAAAAATGTTTCTCCACACCTGTGGTGCAAAACGGCATTACAGTTGTGCAGAATTACATTTCAACAGGGATTTGAAAGTTTTCTGTTCTGGCTACATGTGATGAGGTGATAAGAAGGTTATATTGACCATTTGGGGTGAAAATTATTTAAGATGGCACAGTTATGACTATTTGTTGCAATTTCACTACACCTGCTTGTAACTTAATGTGTGGAAGCGCAGGGGACAAAGACCCCTGTGTTTCCACAGCTAGATTCATATGTGCATCTATGGAGGGATGGAAAAATAAAGATACTATTATACTAAAAAAGTGAGGAAATAAATGGCAAAAAACTTTCGTTAATGCATTAGTTAGGGTTGAAGGAACAAAAGTAGGAAACTTAGATGTTAGGGTTTAGTCCCTAACACCCCCCACCAACCCACAAGCCCACCCACACCTACCGTCCACAGACCAACAGGCATTGGGTGTGCCTTGGGGTACTCGAGCCTAACTCTCCCATTCTCCTATACTGTACCATGTCAAATTTCTTACACATGGAATGGGGTGAGGATTGAGTCCGAGACCCAAGGCACACCCCCATCGCCTGTTGGTCTGTGGAGGTGGGTGGATGGGCTGGGGTGTTATGGCTCAGCCCTAACATCTTATTTCCCTACTTTTGTTGCTTCAACCCTGACTGATGCACTAAATTGGTTTTGTCAGCTTTACCTAGTATTAAGCATAGCACTGATAGTGAAATGTGTTCCTAATTGTTGATTTCCATGTTATTCTGTCAAAATAAATTGCTTGTGTGTTAAAATGAAGATTTTATATTGTCCATTTCCTGTGGTCTGGCTCCGTCCCCTTTTTTACTCTATGCAGTGAACTATGTGCCCTACACATCAGGCAAGGGAAACAAAGATGGCCGGCAGCATGGAGGAGTTCCCTGCAGTGGATGATACCAGTGACAGTTCATCCTTTGATAGCGATATCGATTCCATTCACAATGCAGAACTGGGTGAAATTTTTAACCCATACCATGATGACCCGTATGAAACCAGTACTAGCAGTGGATCCTCCGATGACTGCCAAGAGAATGATGATACTGTGTGGCCTCTGTCATATCACAGTGTCCATCGTGTGGGAAAGACCACATGGTAAACCTCGTTTTTTTTCCCTTGTTGAACTACTCTGTGTCATGCTGCATTACTTGCTTTGTTGTGGCATAATTACATTTTAATGTTTCTTAATGAGAGAAAGCAGTTAAATGGTGCCGGTCCTCCAAAAATGTGTATATTCATATTTCACTTCAGCTGCATTGATCTACAGTCATTTGCTACTGTCCGATGAGGGTCTGCCTTGCTTATGCATAATTCTATAATGTACAGTTTACATGTACGTGGTGTACCCCCCGCACTTTTTTTTTTATGTGTCGAAGTTACTTTCATGTTTGCAGTGTCCAGTAAAGTAAATTACCCGCCCCTTACACCAGTACCACTCGCAAGTCCAATATAAAAGCATGTTTTTTCCTTGGTTTGTATGGTTCAATAACAGAATGGAAATTGCTGCTTTTTCAGTTTATGTGTTCATTGTATTTGCCATCACCCACTCCAAAGTCTTACTCAAACTGTTTTTTTTGGCACTGCATTACAAATAACATTACTCTTTGCCAGTGTGTGTTTTCTGAATCTGGAATAAGGCTGTACTCTGGAGAAAGCACTGCATAGTTTGGTTTTGTTGATCTACTTATCTGTGTGTGTGTACCATTAGCAGCTGTGTTCACACCATTCAAAACCTTGTTTGTACATCGCAAAACACTGGTTTATCAGGTTTGCTGCTACTAGTCCAATGTCCATGACTGAATTACTGTTCCAATGTCTATAAGCAATACTGATATTCCTACTGAATGTGCAGTTGTATAAAATGACAACATTTTCGGACTGCAGGTACATGTTCCTTGTGACTGCATGTCCTGAGAATATGTTAATTCTTGCAGTGCCATGTGGCTGTGCATGTGTTAGGTCTCTGTAAACCACATGTACACCTATGTGTCAGTGCACTTTAGTGCCTCCTATTGAACGTATGTGGTGTGTGTGTGTGTGTGTGTGTGTGTGTGTGTGTGTGGTGTAAGGATGGTTGTCGTAGGCTTTCTTCTGATGGTATTGTGAGCCAACTTTCTTCATGTCTGTGGTATTTATGTTTTGCATGCCCACCACTGTCGTGACTCAACTGGAGAACAAGCTCCTGACCAAGAAAAGACTGTTGTTGTCTTGAATGTGCGTGACTGTTTGTCTGGGCTGTGGTTGTGGCTATGATGGTGGATGAGTGTGTGTGTGTGTGTGTCTGTGTGGTTGCATGAACAGTACTGTATGTTTGTGATTGGTGCTTTCACTGGCATAGCGCCAACATGAATGTGCATGCATGTGTGCTTCTGTGAATGTACCTCTGTTTTGTTTTTTTTTCTGTGTTAGATATGGTTTGCGCTATGTTCTGAAACATTGCAACTAAATGGTAGCCAAATTTCATGTGTGTTTGTGAGCACAATATAACGTCAATTGAAATATGAACATACGAAACTGGCAGTTGATAAAGGCCTGATAGTAAATGAAGTATTGTCAAATGTTCCACCAGTGTCCATCACAGCTGAGCTGCCTATCCATCCCCTCCCCCCCAAGCAGTGACTATCACCCTTGCCCTGTCCCATCACCTTTGGATTCAGCACACTGTACTACCATATAACAATTGGTCTTGTGATGTGCTCCACCCATATACCACCCTTTCAATACAAAGCAGTCTCCTAATTTGCCTCTCTTCTGCACTTTCTCCCTTCAAATCTCAGATCTTGCCCTCCAGTGCCCCTCCACCTCCTTACTTTTGAAAGCACCTCCATACACATCCTGTTAATTCCCTTGGGTACTTCACAGTTTCAGTCATGCTCCCCCTACCCCTCTGTTCCTCCGTGGAGTACATCTTGCAGTCCATCACCTTGCTGTCCTAGGTTAAGTCACCTATCACCAGGACCATTTCGGCTTCCCTGCACTGCAACACCTCCCTGAACCAAACGTCCTCCTTCAGGCACAGTCTCCATAACTGCATGCAGTACTATCAGTGTTGTATAACCAGTCACCTGTATAATGGCGGAATCACATCCACCTGCCTCCTTGATATGCCTTGGGTTGTTCAATGCTCCCGTTATGACCACCCCAGATATTTCTCCTCTTCAATGTCGATTAGTTGAATCCACCCTCAGTGGTATCTCTGACTTGTGTATTTTTTTTTGCCAAAATGTAGCCACGTTCATTTCATGGTATTAAACCCAAGCTGCCAGGTGTCCAACCAATCCTAAAAGTTGGCACTTTCATCTTGCAACCCCTTCCACAATTGTAAGTCAGCCAATAGTGATCCTAGCTTGGTTGTGCCTGCAAACAGACTGATGTTACTCATGATGCCTATTCAGATGTCTACTATGAATATCACAAACAATACCATCACCATGACAGAGCCCTGTTGCACCACAGTTGTAACCGTCCTGGTATATGACAGCTCCCCTCTCACCAGCACAATCTGCTGTCTCAATTGCAGCCATTTCACTACAAAACACACTTCATTCACCCAATGCCCATGTCCCTTCCAGATTATTTCCTGCCCTCCCATGCATAACCTAATGTAATACCTTACTGAATTCCAGGCACAGACATCAACTGTGTGGCCCCATTACAATTTCAAGCTTCCCCGGTTAGAGTACTGTGCCATGTTGGTCTGACCTGATTTTTCTGAGACAAACACATGGTGTCTGCTGTCCTGCAGGACATTATCCTGTATGCAGGAAACCAGCCTCTCCATGATGTACCTGAAGATATAATATTGGTTCATTTCACATGAATTGTGACGATCATATGTGGCTTCATGCATCATCCAATGTGTGTGTACAATGTGAACACAGAATGTAGTTTTGTTCATCTGCAATGATGGGTGGGCTTTTAACAGGCACTATGTTTCAAAATATGTTTCCAGATCTACACTGTCAGCCACCTCCTGATTTGGACCATCATCAGTACACATGCTGCACAGTGTGGCCGATGTACCCATATGTCACATAACTGCTTTTGTTAAAAACACCTATATTACCCTATAGGTGCAAGTGTACATCTGCTACATGACAATATTAACACTTCTCGAACACTGAAGTTCATTAGGTTGGTTGTTGTTATCAACCAAACGACATAAATTTGCAGTTTGTTGTGAAGATAATGTGCTGCCAGTTCCTTTGGCAGGCCATATCACAGTTACCTCGTCAACCTGTAACCCAACTGTGTCACTGCTTGTTGCAGAATCAATACACCCTAACATTTGTCTTGCTATGCAACGTCAAGTCACATTTGTGCTGCATGACACCATGGCAAACAGTTAAGTTTGGGATTTTTATCAGACTTCAATAAATTTCTGAATCAATGTTCTGAACCTTAAAAAAGCACCCTAACACGTTGCTTGTTATGCAGTGTCAAGCATGACTGCGGATGCATCAGACTATGGGTCATGATAAATATCTGGCTGCAATGGCTGTAGTCACATTTGTACTCTGCTGCTTCTACAGTTCTGTAGTCATTGACACAGCTAGACTACATCATCCAAGCATGTGTGTCACATTTCACTGTGACTATAGTCAGTATATATGAAATGCAGCGACACTCTGTCATTCAGTTTGTGACCTGGTTTATTTTATTTTTTTAACCATGACAATTGTACATCCCCTCTGTCAGGCACCCAAGGGCACCCTCCATGTCTCTCCACCTTTGCCTGCCAGCCACTGACCCCACATATTTGCCCCGCAAGGGAACCCGACATTCCCCCCCCCCATCTGTTGTAGAATGCGTTGGTGTCCTGGAACAGCGCTTCCTAATTGGATCAGTTTCTGCTAATGTCTGTCCCACTTGTCCTTGGCCTACCATCATTGAGTGGAGTCAGCAAGTGCCTGGCCACTTTCTCTCCCCCCACCCCATAAGAAGTCAAGCAGTCAACCGACACTCAAGCTTTCTCACCCCGGCCGTCCCTCCGGCGCCCAAGTATGTTCCAGAAGATGGGTTGCCATTGTCTCATGTGTAAATCCAACCCCTGTGCTGACTGGCAGGCATGACTTGGTTTTTAACTTTGTATTACCACCCCCTTCCCCACACCCCACAAAGTGTTTTGTTTCGTTTTTCCTGTGACGGGTGCTCACTTTTCTTTAGATTGTTTATTGCATATATTCTTGTAACAATACCCAACAAAGTGTTCCGTATGTTTTTACTACTTCTAAGGAACACATTTTGTTCCCATCCTAGGCGTAGCTGTGGTCTGTGCCACAACATGGAAGATATACTTGAATGTTCTGGTATCAGGAGATTGTACGCATGACAGAGTGTCGTGATGATGAGGAGGTTGGCTGCATAACAGAGCACAGTGGTTTTCAGCTGGTTACTCTCGATCCGCATGTGTGGCAAACTGCATATTACAACTACCACCAGCACTACCATGGTGGTAACGCTCCGACAAGCCTTTATGAGTAAGTAATGCCAACACATTTGCAAACACAGTAGGTTTTCATCACTTGATGCACTGCAGTATGTGCACAGTTTCTATTCATTACATTACAGTAACAATGGTCTAAACATGCAAGGCCTAGCATGCTACTAAGAATTTATTTTCACTTGCCCGGCATGCTTGTATTGTAGAAGGAACATGTTAGTATGTTCACCACTGATGTCACTGGCCTGTTTCTATAAACACAGCCAACCTCAACTGTGATGTCATTTCCTAAACTAGAAAAGTATTTGCAAAGGAGAAGGGGGGCCATACATATAGTAGGAGTGATGATAGAAACAGCTGGGGGGGCTTGACGGACGGAGAAATCACAGCGGAGAGGGTGCTAAAGGGGTTAAGGGCATTGAGGGTAGACAAGGCACCGGGACCGTATGTGGTGCATCCAAGGTACTGAATGAGCTAGCAGAGGTACTGGCAGGCCCCAAGGCACTTATTTAATACATCTCTAGACACAAGGTGTGTACCACATGATTGGAGACTGGCTCATGTGGTTACCTTTCACAAGGGTAGATCCAAGATGAACCGGGAAACTATAGGCCAGAAAGCCTGCAGTCCATAGTTGGGAAGCTAATGGAGAGAATCCGAAAGGAGAGGCTAGTGGCACTACTAGAGGTCAATGGAGTGCAAGACAGGAGGAAGCATGGCTTCGTCAATGGCAAATCATGCCAGACCAACCTAGTGGAGTACTATGACTGGGTGAGTATGCAAATTGATGGGGGCCATATGGTGGATGTCCTGTACCTCGACTTCAGTAAGGCCTTCAATTCGGAACCACATGGGACACTTGAAAGTAAACTATGGGGCACACGGGCAGGAGCACAACTGATGTGGTGGGTGGAGAAATGACTACAGGATAGGCAGCAAAGGGTTGTGGTTGGAGGTTAGTTCTCATCCCCTAAGCCAGTGACAAGTGTGGTTCCATAGGGGTCGGTGTTGTGGCCGGTGCTGTGTGTCATATTTATTTCAGACATCTCGGTGGGCATCATCAGCAAGATCAGTCTGTTTGCAGATAACACCAAGATGGGGGCAGTGGTGGATGACTGGGGGTGGGGCGGGGGCTTTAGGGGAATCTGCCAGGGCTTGAGGCATGGTCAGACAATGGCAACTCGGGTTCAATGCCAGAAAATGCAAGGTGATGCACTTCAGAGCAAAGAATCCAAGGAGAATCTACCATCTGGGCAATGTGCGGCTACAAGTCACTGAGAAGGAGAAGGAGAAGGAGAAGGATCTGGGTTGTGCTCATCACAGGAACAATGAACAATTCTGCGCAATGCAGGAGGGCAGCAGCAAAGGCCAACAAAATGATTGGATGCATTGCTGGGGCATAACATCGAGAAGAAGGGAGTTGAGCTGGCAAACTGTCAGTAATTTCCAACAGAAAGAAGGGTTAAAAGGTCAGGTTAGTTGATATCTTGGAGGCAGAAGACTTGGTCTGCTGGCCAAGGCACCTAGCTTCACCTGAGCTCTTTCATTCCAAGACTGCTTGAAAGGCAGAGTAGAGAACCTTACCAGAGCAAGGGAAAAGGATTAAGACTTCTTTTGGCTAAGCAGATTTACTGTGTGGTGTTGTTTTTATTTTTTACTCACAGGGATTGCTACTGTTTGTTGCTAACATTTCATTGCTTTATTTTTCTCTATAGCAAAGTGTTTCTTACAGTGTATATCTTCTCTGAAATTATTACAGGTGGTGCTTTACAGGTTTTACAGTTTTATCTAACATTAGGATAAGCTTTCAGGGTTACTGCATTTGTTGTTGGCTGATTGTTTCTGCTCTTACCTCTTTGTTCTTTCGTCCGTGGTTCTTCTTTTTCGGCAGAGGAAGGGCCCAGCCACCCACCCCCATCCCCAACCACCCCACACTACACTCCTTTTATAGGGTACCACAGTTGTGACATTTCCTGTGGCAGAGCAGGAAGGGGTGGATCAGTGGGGCATCCACAAGGTGAGCTCATTTACAGGGGCGCTAGTAATTTAACTTGTTATAACAAGTTAAACAAAACAAAACACAATCAAACCATTACTTGCATTTTTTCCTTCTAATTACTCTGACTAGGTTATAAACCCAGCAACTTATCTGGAATGGATATCATTAACTGCAGGTACTGTGGAACAATTTTCAGAAGGACAGTCTTACAGGATTTAGGACACTGTCCTACATGCTGGGCCATTGGAGATCTTAGGGCTCGGCTCCTGGCAGCATGGGCAGAGATTGCACACCTCAAATTTCATATTCAAGAGGAAATACATTATAAGAACCACCCGCCATTTCCCCAGCATCCAACAGGAAAACCTCAAACGCAGAGGGTAGTTGGACCAGGAGTTTGGCAGGTGGTTAGGAGGGGCAAATCGAGTGCCCCATCACTCTCTGCTCTCCAACATATTACCTCCAAAAACTATATAAACACTACAAACAGGTATCTGCCTCTATCTCTGAAATCAAACAAAGAGGCAGAAGACACTGCAGAACAGGACACTGCAGCACAGGAGCTAGCACAACAAAACTCACCCAAATCAGGAACCAAAACAAAAAGCAAAAGAAAATCCAAAAACTTCTGATCATAGGAGACTCCATGATTCGGGGAGTTGATACCCATCTCCAGCCAGGGTAATGGTCAGATGTCTCCCAGGCACATCAGCATGGAGAGACACTGACGCACGATTGCACAAAGCAGGAGAAAACATTGATGTCCTAGTACACATAGGGACTAATGATCTTGCCAGTCGGTCAGTTGTGGAGACCAAGGAACACCTGACCAGGCTGGGTGACAAACTATCATCCATTTCATCCGGCATCTCCTTCTCTGAGATCCTGCCAGTATGGGAGAGGGGGGCAGATGGACGGAAGGTCAGAGAAGGGGAGATAGGGGAGCTAAACACGTGGCTCAAGGGCTGATGCCAGGAAAAAGGACACAGATTTGTAGGGAACTGACAACAGTTCTGGGAGTGAAAGTTCTTTAAATTTGATGGACTGCATCTGACTAAGGAGGGAGTCAGTGCATTGGGGCAAAAGTTTGACGTCTTTGCAGAATATTTAAACTAGCCAATGGGGAGAGGGGTGCAGCATCCCATACATCGAATGGGAAGAACACCCCTCCCCCCTCAGCTAGTGGTCAAACAGGGATTCAGCATGTTTGCAGTTCATTTGCATCACCAGGTAAGAAAAAGGTTTGTCTCCCCATACGACGCACAGGGGTAATGCCAAACCTCACCCAACAACTAACACACCGAAATCTGCCCAATGGAAAATCATGTACACAAATGCTCACAGCCTGGGAAATAAGATCCCAGACCTGCAGGCAATAATGACAGAGGCTAAACTGGACATAGTAACAATTAGTGAGACGTGGTTTACCAGTAACCACACTTGGGAGACTTCAGTACCTGGCTATGTATTATTTAGAAGAGACCGAGGTGCAAAAAGGGAGGGAGGAGTGGCCCTGTATGTCAATGAAAATATCAAAGCTACAGAAATTCAGAATACACATAAGGAACCAGAAGAACTGTGGGTCACCCTGGAAACAGGAAATGGGACAGCCATAAGAACTGGGGTTGTCTACAGGCCCCCAGACCAGGGGGAGGACATAGACACATTACTGTTAGAGGATATACAAAACATGACAGCTAAAGGGGAGGTTCTGATAATGGGAGACTTCAACATGCCAGATACAGATTGGTCAATACCAGCAGGAACATCTGCCAGAACTAGACACATAGTGGATTCCCTGCAGGGGGAGGGCCTCAAACAACTGGTACAACAACCCACAAGAGACAGGGCTATCCTAGATCTAGTACTGACTAACAGGGAAGGGATCACAGATCTCCAGGTAGAAGGTCACCTGGGGGCCAGTGACCATCACATGGTATGGTTCAATTTGGCTACTACATCTAAATCATCCCATTCCAAGGCAAAAATATGGGACTTCAGAGGAGCTGGCTTTGATAAGATGGCCAACAGAGTTAAGCTAGCCCTGGCAAAAAGAAACACAGGTGAGGGGGTACAGGCAAAGTGGGCAAGCATTAAGGATGCAATGCTTGAAGCAAAATCCCATTGTGTTAGACAGAAAAGGAAGTGCAAAAGAAGAAGGAAACCACTTTGGTTCTCAAATACAGTAGCAGAAAAGGTCAGAGCCAAAAGGCTGGCATTCAGGAAATATAAGGGAACACAGCGGGATGAAGATAGGGAGGCATACCAAACTACCCTAAGGGAAGCAAGGAAGCCAGTAAGGCAGGCAAAGTCCCAAACTGAGGAAACACTAGCACGAACAGTAAAAGAAGGTGACAAGACTTTCTATAGATACATTAGTGAAAGGAGAAAGTCCAGAGGGGGTATTGCTAAGCTTAATGGAGAAAAGGGAGCATGTGAGGAGGAGGACCATGTAAAAGCATCTATCCTAAATAGATACTTTTGCTCAGTATTTACTGAAGAGAAGGTAGGGCAGGGCCCACAGCTCAGCACCATGGACACAGGGGGGAGGGAGGTGAGCACTACTCCCTTCACAAAAGAAAGGGTCCTACAAGAGCTTGCTAAGCTCAGGGTGGATAAGGCAATGGGACCTGATGGCATACATCCCAGGGTACTTAAGGAGCTAAATGTGGAACTAGCAGAGCCATTAGCAGAACTGTTTAGTGAGTCTCTGAGCACAGGAGAGGTCCCAGAAGACTGGAGAAGGGCTCATGTGATCCCGCTCCACAAGAGTGGTAGCAGGGAGGAGGCAGGGAACTACAGACCAGTCAGTCTTCACCTCAGTTGGGCAAGATTATGGAGGCACTCCTTAAGGAAGGATAGTGCAACACCTGTAATCCAAAGGGCACAGGATCCAAGACAGCATGGGTTTACAAAGGAAGGTCCTGTCAAACTAATCTCATAGATTTCTTTGACTGGGTAACCAGAGTGGTGGACCAAGGGGAGCAGTTGATGTAGCCTACCTTGACTTCAGCAAAGCTTTTGACACTGTTCCACATAGAAGATTGATAAATAAGATGGGTAGGCTGGGGTGGGTCAGAAGTTGGTCAACTGGGTGGCAAACTGGTTGACAGGCAGAAAACAGAGAGTGGTGGTAATTGGTGTACAGTCAGAAGAGATGCAAGTCGCAAGTGGGGTACCCTAGGATCAGTCCTGGGGCCAGTCCTCTTCAACATCTTCATTAGTGACCTTGCAGATGGACTAGAGGGTAAGGCTTGTCTGTTTGCAGATGACACCAAGATCTGCAACAGAGTAGATGATCCAGATGGGGTGGGCAGAATGAGAAGAGATCTGGATAAACTAGCAAAATGGTCAGAAGAGTGGCAACTGGGATTTAATGCAAAGAAGTACAAGATCATGCACATAGAGAAGAGAAACCCTGAAGCCACCTATAGGCTGGGAGGGGAGTTGCTAGCAGTCACAAAGGAAGAAAGAGACGTGGGCATCATCATTTTGCCTCAGTGTTTGCACACAGAGGTTCTTTGTCTTTTAAATAGCTTTTTATTTTAATGGGTTCACCACAACATATCCAAGACACACTGTCTTAGGGTAGCTGGTCCAGTCCACTGGGGTGTCAAGCAGACGAGGCATACTGATGAGTCCTGGTAGGATGAAACACGTGTCTATGTCTTCTGTTAGCACTCTTTGCAAACTGTGTGAGAGGCCTTTCGGCACCATGCAATTTTGCTTAAAGTTGGACTAGCATAACATTCTGTGGTGATTTGCATATGCAGCCCATGATGCTTTGCATTGTGAGGGCATGTGTGATTTTGTATCATCACTGTTGACCTGAAATCATCCAAGCAGCCCTCTAAAGCAGTAGGTAAGGCTAGGGGGGTGTTAGGGTGTATTAGTAGGGGTATCACAAGTCGTAAGAGGGAGGTAATAATCCCTCTTTACAAGACACTGGTTAGGCCCCATCTGGAGTACTGCGTGCAGTATTGGAGGCCACACCTTCACAAGGACATTAACCAAATTGAGGCAGTCCAGAGAAGGGCAACCAAAATGGTGCAGGGACTGCATCAGAAGACATATGAGGACAGATTAACAGAGCTCAATATGTATACCCTTGAGCAAAGGAGGGAGATAGGTGATATGATCGAGGCATTCAAACACCTTAAGGGCATTAACAAGGTGAAAGAGTCTAACATGTTTAAATATAAGAAAAATAGCAGGACAAAAGGACACAGCATGAGATTAGAGGGAGGCCGATTAAGGGGGAATGTGAGGAAATTCTTTTTCACAGAAAGGGTGGTGGATGCATGGAATGGCCTACCTCAAGAAGTGGTGGTTATGAATACAGTGCAGGGCTTCAAACAGGCATGGGATAGGCATAAGGGAGCAATACAAATGAGTATGAATAGATAGGCCACTGACAGAGCAAAGGCCGATGGCACATTTATAAGGTAGAAAAAGAAATGGGCAGACTGGATGGGCCATGCGGTCCTTATCTGCCGTCAACTTCTATGTTTCTATGATTCTGCCATTAAACATCTCAAAATATGTCCCTGGTAGTCTAGTGGAACCCCCTGGTATCCCAATCCCCGTAAAACATGTAAAAGTATCTCCTAGTAATCTAGTTGCATCCCCGCCCATATCCACAGCCACGTATAACATTAAAATAATGTCCTAGTAGTATACTAGCACACCCCACCCACACAGGACCCACATCCCACCACGCTCCAGCCCCCAGGTCATCAATGTGCAGAAACCCATCTGCACACCTCTGAGGCATTCCACCAAATCACAGATTATAGTAGCTGTTGACCAATGGGCTTGCAGTACGCATTGTAATACTCACAACTTTGTGAATGCATGACACTGCATAGGTGTACGGGTGTGTTGCTGCCCACAATACTTGCTTTACTGTGGCTTAATTAATTAAATTTTAATGTCTGTTTATGAGAGAAAGCAGTTAAATGGTGCCGTTCCTCAGAAAAAGTGTGCATTAATATTAAAATTCAGCTCCATTGATGACCTGGGGGAGCTGGGGGCAGGTTGGGGTCCTGTGTGCGTCAGTGGTTGTGGTGCCACTGAAGTACCAGGGCAATAATTTGAAATGTTTTACAGGGATCGGGATATGGGTGGGGGGTGGTGGTTTGCCACTAGACTACCAGGGAAATAATTTTACATGTTTAACACGGATCGGGATTCGGACGGGGGTTGGGGTGCCACTAGACTTCTAAGGGCATACTTTTGCATGTTTTAAGGGTATCAGGATATGGGTGGAGTGGGGGAGCCACTACAATGCCACAGCATCATATGGGTGCTTGTGTACGGTGTTGGGAAGGGGGGCTACCCACAGTTGGCAGCTGCTGTGTTGTGCCGTGCAATACAGCAGCCCGCCTGTGGGTGGCTACCAGTTGAGCCTATTTTTGACAGGCTCAACATTGTGCCCGTGTATGTGGCACATCTCAGAGATGTGCCCACAGATGCGCCGTACATCCTGGCTGAATATCGGGATGTGCCACATATGCATGGGCATGCCACATGGTGATGCGCTGCATACATTATAGATGCGCCCCAGTGCATCTATGGTTGTGCTGCACATCTTGGGCCTTTTAATATGGCCCTGGGCACAATTCTGGTGATGCACTGGCACAACTTAGTTGCGACAGGTGCAACTGTTTTGAATATCCAGGCCTATGTTTCTAAGATGCTGTACAAATGTCTCCTGTCTATGTGATGCGGTGTGATCAAGAAAGGAGCTTGCACATATGCCAAAGTGGAAGGTATGCATACGTTTTCAAGATAGTTATTTTTATTTTTTATTTTTATTTTAACTTTTCTTGACTGGATAAGTGCCATGAGCCAAGGCCCGTTTCAGGCATGACTCAGGACCTGTGGTCAAGATGTTACAATATAAAACTGTAAGCAGACAATAACAATAATACAACACTTTAAGAAACATAGAAACATAGAACACAGAACATAGACTTTGACGGCAGATAAGGACCACTTGGCCCACCCAGTCTGCCCATTTCCCTACCTACTGGATAAGCTGCAGATTCTAGTTAACCAACAGCCTGTTTCCTGCAACCCCCCACTATAATTGCTTTGTGTCTGTCCCATGCATGTTTGAATTCCCCCACTGTTTTAGACCCAACAACCTCCTCAGGAAGGCTGTTCCATGTATCCACCACTCTCTCTGTGAAAAAGAATTTCCTCACATTACCCCTGAGCCGTCCCCCCTCTATCTTTAAACTGTGCCCCCTTGTTCTTACACATCTCTTTTTCTGAAAGATGCTACCCTCCTGGACTTTGTTGATTCCCTTGAGGTACTTGAATGTTTCAATCATGTCCCCGTCCCTCCTTTCATCAAGGGTATACATATTAAGCTCTCTCAGTCTCTCCTCATATGGTTTCTGATGTAGACCCTGCACCATTTTAGTTGCCCTCCTCTGGACTGCTTCCATCCTGTCTATGTCCTTGGTAGATGAGGTCTCCAAAACTGCACACAGTACTCCAGATGGGGTCTCACCAACTGTCTGTACAGAGGGATAACCACTTCCCTTTTTCTACTTGTGATGCCCCTTCCTATGCATCCCAGTATCCCCCTGGCTCTCCTTACTGACTTTTCACATTGCTTACCCACCCTTAGGTCATCTGATATGACTACCCCCAGGTCCCTTTCCATTTTTGTTGTTGTTAGTACCTCCCCTGCTAATGTGTACTCTTCTCCTGGGTTTTTGTTTCCCAGGTGCATTACTTTGCACTTCTTTGCATTGAATCTAAGTTGCCATATGTCTGACCATTCCTCCAACCTTGCCAAGTCCCTTCTCATCTTTTCTACCTCCTCTGGTGTATCAACTCTGTTACAGATCTTTGTGTCATCTGCAAAGAGGCATACCTTTCCCTCCAGACCCTCTGCAATGTCACTTATAAAGATGTTAAAGAGGATTGGACCCAGTACTGAGCCTTGAGGTACTCCACTAGTAACCCCCCTTTCTTCAGAATGTGTTCCATTCACTATTACCTTCTGTGTCCTGTTGTGCAGCCAGTTTTCTACCCAGGCTATCACCCTGGGACCCACTCCCAGGCTGGCTAACTTGATTATTAATCTTTTGTGTGGGACTGTGTCAAATGCCTTGCTAAAGTCTAGGTAGGCCATATCCACAGCCCCTCCCTAGTCTATTACTTTGGTCATCCAGTCAAAGAAATCAATTAGATTAGTCTGACATGACCTTCCTGCTGTAAATCCATGCTGCTTTGGGTCCTGTGCCCCGCTGGCCTCTAGGTACTCAACAATTCTTTCTTTCAGAAGTGATTCCATCATTTTCCCTACCACTGAGGTCAAACTTACAGGTC
Source organism: Neoceratodus forsteri (assembly GCA_016271365.2). Taxonomy (NCBI): domain Eukaryota; kingdom Metazoa; phylum Chordata; order Ceratodontiformes; family Ceratodontidae; genus Neoceratodus; species Neoceratodus forsteri. The sequence continues at coordinate 856,184,783 of CM028132.1, read as the reverse complement.
TGTAGTTTCCTGCTTCTGCCTTGCTTCCACTTTTGTAAAGGGGAATCACATCTGCTCTCCTCCAGTCCTCAGGTACAACCCCATCCTGCCATGATTTGTTAAAAAGTGTGGTCAGTGGTGTCACTAGGTCCCCCCTTAGTTCTTTTAGGATTCTGGGGTGAATCCCATCAGGCCCCATTGCTTTGTCCACTTTGAGTTTTAGGAGTTCTTTCAGTACTCTTTCTTCTGTGAATGGACTGGTGTCAACACCCCTACCCAGAGTGCTTCTATTGTCTGGTTTAGGTAACTGCTCCTCATCTTCTTTGGTGAATACTGAGCAAAAGTATTCATTCATTATCTCTGCCTTTTCACTGTCTCCTCTGCCGACCTCTCCTCTCCTTTATTAATCTTCACTATCCCTCCTTAACCTTTCTATGCTCCCTAATGTACCTATAAAGGTTTTATCCCCCTTTTTGACCGAGTTGGCTATTTTTCCTTGGTTTGTGCCTTTGCTATTCTAACTGCTTTTCCTACTTCTTTCTGCTTTAATTGATACAGTTCTCTGTCGTGCTCCTTCTGTGATTCCTTATATTTTTTGAATGCAGCCTTTTTCTCCTTAACCTTCCCTACCACCTCTTTTGAGAACCATAGTGGTTTTTTCCTCTGCTTTGTTTTCTTTATTTGTTTTACCCAAAGACTTGTTGCCTCTATGATGGCAATTTTGATTTTTCTCCATTGTTCTTCCACCCCTCCTATTTGGCCATTTGCTAGTGCATTCTTCAGGTGTTCACCCATTTTGCCAAAGTCAGCTCTTTTAAAGTCCAGTATCCTTGTTTTTGTATGGCTTATCTCCATGGTTGTGCTCATTGTGAAGCACACTGTGCAGTGGTCGCTTGTTCCCAGATGTCTACCGACTTCTAAATTTGTGATCCTCTCTCCATTTGAGAGTACCAGGTCTAGTATTGCTCCCTCCCAATTGGGTTCCAGCACTAGCTGTCTAAGGTCTTCCCCCTGCAGGGCATCGAGAATGACCCTGCTCTTGGATGTGGCTGCAGTACATGTCCTCCAGTTAACATCTGGCATATTCAGGTCCCCCATCAACAGTATCTCTCCTTTTTCAGCCATTTTGAGAATGTCCTCTATCATTCTCTTGTCCATTTCCTTCCCTTGAGACGGGGGTCTGTATACAACCCCTGTGCAGATTGTGATGCCATTCCCCATCTCCAAGGTGACCCAAAGTGCCTTTTGTCCTCCCCCTTTACTTTTTAGTTTTGTAGCTTTGATCCCTTCCCTTATGTATAGAGCTACTCCACCTCCTTTTTTGCCTTACCTGTCCCTTCTGTAGATTGTGTACCCTGGTATGTTGACATCCCAGTCATGGTTCTCAGTGTACCATGTTTCTGTGACTGCCACAATATCCAATTGTTCATCTTCCATCAAAGCTACTAGCTCAGAAAGCTTGTTTCCCAGACTACGGGCATTGGTAGTCATTGCCCTCCATTTAATGTTGGCTTTATACTTTTTCCCCCATCCCTGCTCTTATTGCTCTTATCTATTTTACCATTTACCCCCATCCTGCCCTGTGTTGAGCTCTGTACCTCAGTGTTTACCCTACTACCTGCCATGTTTTGTGGGGGGAGGCTTGACTTTTCCTGCCTTTTATCAGTACCTCCCCCCTTTTCTAGTTTAAAAGCTTGCCAAGGAAGCATTTAAACCTGTCACCTAGGAGCTTGGTCCCCTTTGTGGACAAATGCAGACCGTCATACCAGTATAGACCTTTATCTCTCCAGGTGGACCCCCAGTCCCCAATGAAGCCAAAGCCCTGTGCTCTGCACCAGTTTTGCAACCATTCATTAAACTGCATGGTGTGTAGTACCCTAGCCTCACTCCTGCCATGGACTGGTAGCACCTCTGAGAAGGTTACTGTGCTGGCTACCCATCTGAGGCCCCTCCCCAACTCCACAAATTCATTCTGCACTGCACTGGTCCCATGCTTAGCTAGGTCATTTGTCCCAAGGTGGACAATGATATCTAGTTTACTCTCCTGTGATGCTGCTTCTTCAATTGTGAGGATTCGCTTCTTGTCCCTTCAAGCCATGGCACCAGGCAGGCAGCTTACTTCCTTCTCTCCCTTCCCCAGTTCTACCCCCCTAACAATTGAGTCCCCTATCAGTAGCTGTTTCCTTCCTCTGTGATGTCCCTTGCCACCCTTTTGTGAGTCTCCCTTGTGGATATCCTCAGCATTCTTCTGGGTCTCCACTGAGGGTGCCATCATAGAGGAACCTTGCTCTGCCAGAATGGCATATGATTTGTGTAGAGGTACAACTGGGGGGCTTCGCCTCTGGTCCACCACCCACACCCTCCCAGAACCCACTGTGGTCCAACTGCTCTTCATACTTGGCAACCTCTGAGGCAGTGGTTGTGGCAGTGGTGCTCTTTGGGAGAGGGATGCCTCCTTAGTCCTTGCTAGTATAGCCTGGAGGTGGGCAACCTCCTCTCTCAGAGCTGACAGTAGCCTACAAATAGGACAGCAATGCAGTTTCCAGAATGTCTCCCGGAAAACTGCTGCCCCACAGCCAGTGCATTGCACCACTCCCCACATGTCCCGCTCCCTTATTATATACAATATGTAATTATATATGTATTACTACTTGTTTTGTGTACCTACTCTTTATGTCTGTTGCAGGGTTATTAGGAATATGACAGTTCTGCCCCAAGAACTGTTGAGGAAGTGATGTCAGAACTGTGTCTATAAAGGAAATGCCTCACCGGAGGGGTGGGTGGGTAGTGCACAGCCACTGGTGACTGTTAGAAACAATCAAATACACAACTGCTCCACCACCCTGGTAAGTACTGTCCTTTATAGTAATACAACACACACCACAATTTACTAGACCACGGCTCCTACACAAACCACTCTACTGCATCCAGGGATGAAAATGAACTAACTTCTCAGCCAGCAGGACACTTTAAATGTTACAAAAATATCCTTCCAAATTCTAGGTCTCAACCCCAGCACTCAAGCAAATTCAGTTGTATCTCACTCCCTCTGGTTATAAAATTACTACACTTTTAATGGAATCCTGCAATTCTCTGCTTAATGCCAATAAGGAAAAATAAAAATAAAACCTTTTGTAGAAAGCGTAGCTCCCTTTTCTCTTACCAAATGCTCTGCAGTATTATGCCTTAATCAGGTTTCCAGGTTTAACTGGAGTTGTTTTTTTCTTTGCCGTTACTTTCTCAGCTTCCAACAGACAATTTAAAGTCAGTGTGACTGGCTTCTAACTGTGAAGGATGCCTAGATCAAGCAGTGATGAAAACCCCACCCAGAGCCAATTGATTGACTAGTGACACCTGTGATGTAAGCAGGCCTTTCAATGCAGGCAGCCTGCTATGTCTAATTCCAATACACAAAACCTTTCAGTGAAACCAGGGCTAAAAAACTTAACTTCTCAACCAGCAGGACACTTTAACTGTTACAAAAATATCCTTCCAAATTCTAGGTCTCAATCCCAGCACTCAAGCAAATTCAGTTGTATCTCACTCCCTCTGGCTATAAAATTACTACACTTTTAATGGAATCCTGCAATTCTCTGCTTAATGCCAATAAGGAAAAATAAAAATAAAACCTTTTGTAGAAAGCGTAGCTCCCTTTTCTTACCAAATGCTCTGCAGTATTATGCCTTAATCAGGTTTCCAGGTTTAAATGGAGTTGGTTTGTTCTTTGCTGTTACTTTCTCAGCTTCCAACAGACAATTTAAAGTCAGTGTGACTCCAATACAATACATCAACATCACTACAATTTCATCAGAAACACTTACATTGCACTTTACCCATAATGTTGTTTTAGACTTTGTTTAAAATCAGTATGACTATTGGTTTCAGAAAAAAACTGTTGGCAAACAATTCCAGTATTCAGCTTCCATAGCAGAAAAGGCACCTTTCAGTATCTCTAAGCTGGTAGTAAGAATATAAAGAGGAGTCGGTCTTTTGTCTCAAGACATTATCCGTTAGACAATTTAAATTATATATAGTGCTTAATGCAGTGGGAAACCAATCTGTGTGTTGATACAATAGACAATAATGGGTTTGGTAAGATGCCTAGAGTACAAACTGACATATACTGTGAATGTAGTAGTCAGTAATGATAAATCAGCTTTCATAAGCTTTGATAAAAGAAAAGAATTATAATTCATAGTTGCTAATAAAATACTTCTAGCAATGGCTGTCCTAGCCTCTAAGGTCAGATAATTTTGGAGTCTAAAGAGTACACCCAATTTCTGGTTTACCTGTTTTCAAGATTGTTTAATCTAGAAACATAGAAACACAGAATCTGATGGCAGATAAGGACCGCTTGACCCACCCAGTCTGCCCATTTCCCTATCTAACGGATAAGCTGCAGATCCTAGCTAACCAATAACCTACTTTTTCCTACCCCACCCCCTAGAATTGCCTTATGACTGTCCCATGCATTCTTGAATTCCCCCACTGTTTTTGACTCCACAACCTCCTCAGGAAGGCTGTTCCATGCATCCACAACCCTCTTTGTGAAAAAATACTTCCTCACATTACCTCTGAGCCATCCCCACCTCTTGCTTCAAATTGTGCCCCTTGTTCTTGCACACCTCTTTTTCTGAAAGATGCTACTCTCATGGACTTTGTTGATTCCCTTGAGGTACTTGAACATTTCTATCATGCCCCCCCCCTCCTTGAGGCTATACATATTAAGCTCTTTAAGTCTCTCTTGATATGTCTTTCGGTGCAGACCATACACCATTTAAGTTGCCCTCCTCTGGACTGCCGCCATCCTGTCTATGTCTTTGCAGAGATTGGGTCTTCAGAACTGGGCACAGTACTCCAGATGGGGTCTCACCAGCTGTCTGTACAGAGTGATAACAACTTCCTGTTTTCTACTTATGATGCCTCTCCCTGTGCATCCCAGTATCCCCCCAGCTCTCTTTATTGCTCTCCCACATTGCTTGCCCACCTTTAGGTCATCTGATATGATTACCCCAGGTCCCTTTCCATTTTTGTTGTCGTTAGTATCTCACCCCCCATTGTGTACTCTTCCCCTGGGTTTTTGTTTCCCAGGTGCATTACTTTGCACTTCTTAGCATTGAATTTAAACTGCCATACATTTGACCATTCCTCCAATCTTGCCAAGTCCCTTCTCATCCTTTCTACCCCACCTTGTGTATCAACTCTATCGCAGATCTTTGTGTCATCTGCAAAGAGACATACTTTTCCTTTCAGTCCCTCTGCAATGTCGCTGATAAAGATATTAAAGAGGACCGGTCCTAGTACTGAACCCTGCAGTACCCCACTAGTAACCCCCCTTTCTTCAGAGTGGACTCCGTTTACTATTACCTCTGTGTCCTGTTCTCCAGGCAATTTTTTACCCAGGCTACCATCTTGGGACCCACTCCCAGGCTGGCCAAGTTGTATATTTATCTTTTGTGTGGGACTGTGACAAATGCCTTACTAAAGTCTAGGTAGGCCATGTCCACAGCCCCTCCCTGATCTACTACTATGGTCACCCAGTCAAAGAAATCTATTAGATTCATCTGATGTGACCTTCCCGCTGTGAATCCATGCTGACTTGGGTCCTGGCCCCTCTGGCCTCTAGGTAGTCAACTATTCTTTCCTTCAGAAGAGATTCCATCATTTTCCCAATCACTGAGGTTCAGAATACATTCAATTAGCTAATCTTTGTTCAACTGTTGATTCAGAATCACAGCAGAAGCAGAACTACTATATTAAAGAATATCATCATCATACATCAATGCACTTGTATTTTGCATACGCAGGGATATTCCATCCACAAACAATGAGAACAAAAGTGGCCCCAGGATAGATCCCTGGGGGACACCTAGCTCCATCTTTTTACTACTAGTTGTCATTCCCCCATATTTTACATATAATGGTTTATCAATTAGATAACTTCTAAACCAATCTCTGGAATACTTAGTTACTCCCAGATTCTCCAGCCTCCTGAGCAGCAGGAAATGGCTAACCAGGTTGAATGCCTTGGGCAGGTCCATGATCACAGTACCAGTGTGCTCACCCTTATCCATTGCTCCACTGATGTGGTCCATGAACCTGGCCAAGGCAGTGCCTGTGCCATTACATTTACAAAAACCATGCTGCTCAGGAGACCGGAGACCACCCAGCTGTAAGTACTTTGTAAGCTGCTGGTTAACAATTTTTTCAAGCAGCTTGCCTAATGTAGATAACAAAGAGATTGGCCTATAATAATCCATCTAGCTAAGACTACCCCTTTTATGTATAGGTGTAATTACCGTTTCCTTCCAAGCACTAGGAAATTGACCTGTAATTAATGAGAGATAAAATATTTTTATTAAGGGTCTGTAAGTATACAATGAGATCATTTTAAGAAATTTTGGCTCCAAACAGTGTCTATCTGAACTTTCATTGATACCAATCTGTTTCAAAAGTTTTAATACTTGAGACGCCTTTACTATACAGAAATAGAAAGGGAGATTTTGCATAGCGTCCTTTTTTACCTGACATTCTTGTCCGCCAACCACAGAATCAAACTCTTTAATAAGTTTTGTTGAGTCTGTAAACTTATTTAAAAACGTCTCTCCTATTGTTAAAGAATCACTTATTCTAACACCATTGTGATAAATAGTATGTTCAGTTTGATTGACTACTGGATCTATCACTGATTTAATAGACTGCCAAAACTTTTGTGGGTTCCCGAGCCTCTTGCATTGTTGTAACTGATAATATTCAGATTTTTGTTTTCCTATGTTTAACCTTACACTCATTTCTCAAACTCCTGTAGTGATTTAAATCAACTTCCCTATTTGATAGTTTATAGCAGTTCCAGGCATTATTACACTTATTCATTAGAGCAAAAAGATCGGGGGTAATCCATTTACTAATAGTACCTCTGACCCCGCATTTGATTTTTGGGAAATATTTATCTTGCAGTCCCCGTAGGGAACCAAAAAAATAATCAACCACTGAGTCCACATCCAGGATTGCGTCCAAGAATGATCAATCTATGGACAATAGTTCTGCCAATAAACCCTCAGGTATTTCATTTGTAAATTATCTTAATGTTATAAATCTGGGTTGTAGTTTAACTCGTTTACACTTTCAGGTACAAATAATACCCAGATGATCACTTACTACATTAGGTAGTGAGCCACATTTTTAAACGTTAAATTAGTTATTTGTAAGAAGCCAATCCAAAGTTGTGTGATTACCACTAACATTATTTAACCTTGCATGTGAGTTTATTAACTGGGATAACCCAGCATTCATTATAAGGGATTCCATTTCAGGATTGGCTGCGAGGTTCCAATCAATATTAAATCCCCCATAACCAATATAATCACCCCTATTTTGCAGAGAATCAAGATAAGAAAGAAAGTCATCCACCCCATGTCTGGCTGTTTTTGGAGAATTGTATACTGTACAGAATTTTAATTTGTAGCAACTACCCAATGTGATCTCAAGTAGCAGCCATTCACAGTCAGAACTTGCATTATAAACTGAAGTTACTTCACCTAGTTGCAGACGTTCTTTATAATAGACTAAGATCCCCCCACCTTTTTTCTTTCCAGGTCAGTCTTTCCTATACATCTTATATCCACCTATGGCATAAAGATTGTCTTTATTATGAGGTTTAAGCCAAGTGTCTGTCAGGCTAAGTATATCTGGTTTATGCTGAACCATTCAGGCCTCTATTGCATGTTTTTTTTTTTATACTAGGTTCCGAGTATTTAAGTGGGCAAACCTTAGCCCCTCTTTCAACCAGATGTTATCTCATGGGGCAGTGAGGGATTGCTAGAGATTCCCAGGGTTCGCATAAAAACTTCAGGGGCCAGATCTTTTAGTTTTATGGCCCCAACCCTGTGGAATTCTCTACCTCATCAGGTACGAGATTGCCCGACTGTCCAAAGCTTTAAGGAGGCTTTAAAAACATATCTTTTTACCTTAGCGTATAATGAGTTTTGAACGCTGTTGCTTAGATTAATTCTAATACTGTTTTAATTATTTATTAATTTTATCATGTTATGTACAGGCGCCTTGGTTTTGGAAAGGCACCTTTTATAAATAAAGATTGATTTGATTTGATTAGTATAGACCATGGGGCCTGGATTTGTTTCCACACTCCCAGATAATAACAATAACAATAAGTTGACTACAGTTATACATACAATATATGGTAAAATGTAATGATGTGAAAGATGTTACCAGCTGTATAGTGGCTTTGAAATCCCATTTTGTTCAAAGGGTGTGATGCCTGTTATGGTTGACTTTTTTACACAGCAATGATGCATTTGTACATTAACAGCACTGCAGTGCATGTACTTATGCTCATCTTTGTGGCCCCCATTAGTCACACAGACACTGAGTAATCATACAAGAAGATGCATGTGTTATCTCAAAGTCAATTGCATGCATTTTTCCCAATGACTTCTTTTTCTCCCAACCCCACAGGAAGTACAGATACACATAGTATCGACAGGTGGTTCGTTGGTGCTGGGGGTATCTGGGGAAAGATATACGTGTTCCACTACCCTCCTGCTGCATGTCTGTTATGAGAAACAGATATCCGAATGACACTGGGGCATATACCTACTTTAAACCAGAAAGAATACTTCCCCATTGACTGGTATATTGGGTGTTTACTCACCTGCTAAAGGTGATTGTGTTGGTTGACATCCATGGCACTCCAGACATTACCTCATGGGTTTTAGCCCATCTGATAGGCTAGTGATGCACATGACTCTAGGATCAAATTTCTAGTATATCCAGGTCCCAGAAACCCCTCTTCTCCAGTTCGAATCTTCCATAGCTGAAATCAAGGTTAGTAAAGCGCAAGTACAAATTCAAAGAAAACAATACAATCATTGTAAATAATGATGCAGACTGAGGCGGTAAACTAGTGTGGCCCATGGGCCCATCTTTATTTTCCTATTGTTACAATCTAATCTCGACCCCTATTAGGTCGACAGTCAGTATCCTCCACCCTTGTGTGTGCCTGTAGTGGCATATGCCCGAATTCCTCCTTAGATATGCTTGTGAATGCTCCATTGCCGGTCACTCTGAGTACTCTGTCGGGAGGGTCTTGGAGTGCCATGGATGTCAACCAACACAATCACCTTTACCAGGTGAGTAAACACCCATTGTGATTGGTTGACCATCCATGGCACTCCAGACATTACCTCATGGGTAGATAAGTAGCAGTATTGTACCCCAGGGAGGGAGACAGAGTGGTCTATGAGTGAGAGGTGGAGGTGGCTGTTATGAGGACCTGCGTGGCAAAAGTGGGCTGTGTGTTGTACAGGTGCTCGAGCCTATAGTGTCTGGCAAATGTATGGATGGAAGTCCATTTTGCCACTTTGCATATGTCTTCTGAAGAGACGTTTGCCCTCTCTGCCCAGGAGGTGGCTACTGACCTTGTGGAATGGGCCTTGATACCTTCAGGGGGTGTCCTATTTTTGGTTATGTATGCTCCCTGGATGGTCTTTCTGAGCCATCCGGCGATGGTGGTCTTTGAGGCTGCCTTACCCTGTCTTTGTCCCCTTGTAACAAGGAATAATCTCTCTGTCTTATGCAGGGGCAATGTCCTGGATATATAAACGGAGAGGGTGACCCTGACATCCAGATAGTGTGGGATTGGCTTAACACCCAGTTGGGTCTCTCCCGAGAAGGTGGGCAACTCGATGGGTTGCTCCCTATGGAAAGTTGTGGATACCTTCGGCTGGAAGGCTGGAACTGTCCGTAGGCAGACTCCCTGAGGGGTGAACACGGTGTAAGGCTCCTTATACGACAGTGCTCCATGCTCTCCAATTCTGCGAGCTGAGCAGATGGCAACAAGAAAGCAGGCTTTGAGGCCGACCCAGAATAGGTCCACCTGGTAGGGAGCTGTACTGAGGGAGTCCAGTACTAGTGGGAGATCCCATGAGGCGATGGCCAGTCGAACCCTGGGTTGGAGCACTTCCACTGCTCTTAGGAAGCGTATGGCATCCGGGTGTGCTCCCAGGCTGTATCCCCGATGGGACCAGTGGCCGCTTCAATGGCCAAGAGTTGTACTCTGAGGGATGAGTGAGCCAGTCCCTTGTCCACTCCCTGTTGGAGAAATAATAGAATGGTTGACATATCTGGTTCCTCTGGGTCCTTACTGTGTTCCTGACACCACCTCATGAACAGAGACCATTGTCTACCATAGGTGGATGTGGTTGAGGACCATCTGGATTGTAACATTGTGGATATGACTGACTCATGGTAGCCTGCTCTCATCAATCTCTTCCTCTCAGGAGCCAGGTCATGAGTTTCAGAGTGTGCGGGGCTGGGTGAAGTACTGGACCCTGCGTCAGCATATCTGATTTGTAGGGCAACCTGAGGCTGGCTAAGGTCATGTCCAGTACCGTGGCAAACCATGTTCTCCATGGCCAGTAGGGTGCCACCAGGACGATGGTACATCGAGATGCTCGGATCTTGCTTAGTACCTGGGTAAGGAGTGGGAGGGATGGGAACACGTAAGCATGCTCCCGGGGCCACGGCTGTGATAGGGCATCAGTTCCTTGGGACCGGGTTTCTCTGAATCTTGAATAGAACGCTTGAATTTGTGTGTTCTCCATTGTGGCCATGAGGTCTATGGATACCAGTCCCCAGGTTTCCTGGATCATTTGAAAGGGGCCGGGATGGAGACGCCGCTCCCCTGGGTGAACCTGTTGCTGGCTGAGCCAGTCTGCTCGCACGTTGAGCCTGCCCACGAGATGTACTGCGCCGAGATGAATAAGGTTGGTCTGTACCCAATTGAGGACTGCAGTCGCCTCCCTCAGCATGGCTCTGCTCCTGGTTCCCCCTTGTTTTGTGATATATGACACCATTACCTGGTTGTCGGAACGTATGAGGACCGATTGACCGTAGATGAATGACCCGAAAGCCTTGAGGGCATGGGCTACTGCCCTCATTTCTAGGACGTTGATGGATAAATTGGTCTCTGTTGATGTCCATAAGCCTTGTGCCATCAAGTCACCCAGGCATGCTCCCCAGCCTGACAAACTTGCATCCATCTCTATTATGGCAGTGTGAGGTGCCTCTAGTGGGATTCCTCTTGTGAGGTTGGCCTTCACTGTCCACCATGTTAGTGAGCGTCTCACCGATGGTGGAAGTGGGACAATGACTTGCAGGTTGTACTCATTCGGTGATCCCTGAGCGAGTACGTAAGTCTGAAGTGGTCGCATGTGCCATCTGGCCCATGGTATGAGGTCTATGCAAGATGTCATGCACCCTAACAACTGGGCTATGTGTCCCATGGTTGTTCAATGGTGAGATCTCAAGTAACGAGCCAATGTTATGAGATTGAGCACCCTTGCCTGGGAGGGTTTTGCCCATCCCTGTGAGGTGTTGATTAGTGCCCCCAGATGTTCGATCTGTTTAGTGGGCATCAGATGACTCTTGGTACGGTTCACTACCCAGCCGTGTTCCTCAAGTGCTCTTAGTGCGGTCAAGGTATCGCGGTGCGATTGTTCCTCGGAGCGTGCTCGAATGAGCCAGTCGTCCAAGTAGGGTATGATGTCTAGCCCTTGCTCCCGAAGTCGGGCTACTGGGACTATTGACACTTTAGTGAAAACCCTTGGTGCTGAGGTAAGTCCGAAAGGCAAGGCCTGATACTGGTAGTGGTGGCCTAGAATGTGGAACCTAAGGTATTGTCGGTGTTTCGGTATGATAGGAATGTGGAGGTATGCATCCTTCAAGTCTATGGACGTGAGATAGTCGCCTACCCGGACGTTGTGTAGGGTTGACCTCATGGTTTCCATCTTGAACCTGTGGCACACCACGTGATGGTTGAGGTGTTTTAGGTCCAAAATGGGGTGAAGTTCTCCCATTTTCTTGGGTACAAGGAAGAAAATGGAGTACACCCCTAATTTCTGCTCGTGTGGGGGAACGGGCTGGATAGCTCTGTTCTCTAGCAATTCCAACAGGATACGTTGGACCTGGTGTGGGCTTGCCTTCTTTTTGGTGATGGGAGAACTTAGGAACCTATGTGTGACGGGAGATTGGGATAACTCTATAGAGTACCCTCTTGATACCACCTCTTGGACCCACTTGTCCTAGGTTGTGCTGAACCATTGGTGCTTGAACAGGGACAGTATTTGTCCCACTGGGGGGTATGAATCCTGTCCTTGTAGCGTTCTGGGTGCATAGTCATTGTTGCTTCCCCCTAAAGCCCCTACCTCGTCCCCTGAATTTCGATCCACGGGCTCTAAAGGAGGACAGTTGGTATGAATGGGAATAGGAACTGCGGTAACCATTCGGTGTACCTCTGCTCTGAAAGGAATTGTTCTGGAAGTGCATGTCCCTGCGAGGTTGGTATGACATGTTTCCTCCCGAAATTTCCGCCTCGCAGAAGGAAGGTAGGTGTACCTAGTCTTATTCTTAAGCAGGTCTTTGCCCTCCTCTTTTTGTCATAGGAATTCCTGTAAGCCCTCCCCAAAAACATGCTTCCCCTTCATGGGTAAGTTTTGTAGTAGTGTTTTTGATTCGTTGTCAGCATCCCATAACTTTAGCCACAATGCTCTCCTGGCACGATTGGTGATGGTCATGGCCCTGGCATGCAGTCTGAGGGTGTCCATGGCCATGTCCACCAGGTATTTTGTGGCATTGAGAGTGCACTCCAAAAGTTCTGCCTCTCTGGACTTGGGGTTTGCCTGCTCCAGGAGCTCCTCCATCCATCGGATTTGTGCGCGTGCCGTGTAGATGGCCATTGTGGAAGTCTTGGCGGCAGTTCCCTCAATTTCAAAGGTCCTCTTTAACATGTCCTCCACTCTTTTGTCTGTTGGATCCTTTAAGGCTATGGTCCCGCAGAGCAGAATGGTTTTCTTACTGAGTGCCGCCACCTGGAGGTCAATGGTTGGGGCCTTGCACCAGATACTGGACTTGTCCTCCTGGACCAGATACATCCTGTCCAGATTTCTTTTATTCGACATTATGCTCAGTTCTGTGGATTGCCACTCTCTGTTGAAGACGTCCTCAATTGCTGGGCATACCGGGAAGGTCTCTGTGGCAGTTGCTTTTTGTTGGATCATGGGATCTAATTTTGACTCTGGTTTTCCTTCCTCTACATCGAATCCCATGGTGGCCTTAACAATTTTCATGAGGCCTGGGATCATGTCGAAAGAACACATCTTCGAAGTGAGGGAAGGTTCAGCTTGTGGTTCCATGTCCTCCTCGTCAGTCTCCGCTCCTTCTTCCTTATCTGGTATATCCTTGTCTTCTATGGAGTCCAGCCGAAGATTGTCCGGTACTGGGTCTGCAGTGTCTGGATGTTCCTCAGAGGGCACCCCTGTGTTGTCCAGCTCCTGAAGTGGTGCTGATGGTCTATGCTGCATAAGGGATTCGAGTTTCTCCATTATTTTCAGCATGAAATTCTGCTGGTTCTCCATCATAGCAACTGTGACCTGTTGGTTCTGAATCAATAGGGTACTGGGATCCATCCAAGTAGGGCCGCTGGGCCCTGGATTTCTGGGCCCTATGACCGGAGTTTGCTCCATGGATAAGTCGTCGTCGTCATGAAGACAAGCAGAGCAAAGGGGGCCCGGAGCATGGGGCAGGAGAGTACCATTGCAAGAGGAGCACTTCTTGGCCTTGACCATCTGGTGAAGAAAGAAGAAGGCAAGCTTATTGTTAGGACTGGTTGCCAGGTCCTGCAGGCAGATTCTTGCCCCTTAATTACAAGCTGAATCTGTATGGTCTAGCACCATTTTGAATAACCCATAGGTGCTATCGAATAGAGTTTGTGTTGGGGGTGTGTGTGATGAATTCTTTGGGGTAAGAATGGCATGGGGGGTCGCTGTGGGAGGAGTCCCTCATGGACAAATGCACCAATCTGGCGGTCGCTGTTGGGAGGGACCTCCAGTGTAGAGATGAGACACATATCGGGTCGCTATGGAGAGGGACCCATCTGAGGAAGGGGAGGTACTGTAATAGCAGTTTGAACATCATAGGCCATTATGTAGAGGGGCCCATAATAGTACTGGAGGGATTCTGTAACAGTAGATCATACACAGGGGGTCGCTGTGGGAGGGACCCAAAATGTAGAGTAAAAAGAACCCTGGGTTCCTAAGGAGTGTTTATGCCCCCTTTGTTTGCACATTTGTCCCCCAGCCAGAATCCAGAATGAAAAAACATTTCTTTGTCCGATGTGGAGGAGCTCACGGTGACTTTAGAGAAACTTGGAGCCCCTTATAAGGAGAGGATGGGCCTGTAGGGTGAAAGAGGCAGACCCTCTCTCTTTCTGTCACTGTGCGACTCTGTGGTCTGCAACCATGCAGTCGAAAAGCTTGCAGGCGACAACCAGTCTCCTCCCTCAGAAACAGCTGAGTCTAAGGAGGCCCCACTGCGAGGATCACACCGAGAAGGACCCGAAGAGGTCGGGTATGGTGGTGCATGGGCAAGAGAGAGATCGGTAGTGGTGCCTATTGGTTAGGCAGGCTGCGGGGCCATGCAGTCTCCGGAGGGACACAGAGGCCATTGCGGTGCCTTGGGGGCCAAAACCGGCAAAAAGTGCATACCACGTGCCACAGAAGGCATCGCCCTCCCTAATGCACCCCCTTGATCTTTTGAGGTGCTACTGGGGCGTTGGGACCAACCACGCAGCAGTGGCGTCCTCTATTGGTGGAGGGCATGGCACTACGGAGCGGAGCTAGGCCAGAGGCCCGCGGTGGTGGGCTCCCCACGGAATAAAAACAGCATTTTCCATCTTCTTTACAGATGGGGGAGTCCCAGGGTGACAGCGCCTCATTGTCCTGCTGCAGACATACTTTGGGGAGGGGAGATGAGTGCGCAGGCCATTGGCGTCTGCTTCTCCTGGATACAGCATGCTGCTGAGAGGGGTGGGGCGAAGGCGCTGGGACGCGCTGCTCACGGCGCAACTTTTGAAACAAAGTCCTTCTGAAGCGTCAACTTGCTTACAGTTGCTTCCCAATCTGTTTCTCTCTACCCTTCTAACAACCAACAAAACACTTGGGGCGCCTCTAAGCGAGAATCCTGTGAGCGATCGCAACGAGGTTTTGAAGAAGCACAGAAAAACTGTAATAGGACAGCAAACCACTAAAAACATGCTGCCTACAAGTAAAAAGTGATACCAGTGCTGGCTCCCAGCCTATAGCAGCAGGCTGGACATTCCTAATAAATCTCAATAAAAAAAACATGCTAAATAAAGCTTAAAGCTAAAGCCACACAACTGGCTTTTTCTATACTGAAGCACAATGTGCTGCGTTTACATCCTGGCCAATACCTTTGCAGCACCTAGATTTGCTGCTCCTAAAGCATAGATTTCTCTCTCTCTCTCTCTCTCTCTCTCCCATTATAGCAATTAGAATCAAGGCCTACCTTTTTGTGTAGAACAACAGGGATCCTGGTGTGCTTGTTGCCTTATCAGATGCACGTTTTGAACTGGAGAACAGGGGTTTCTGGGACCTGGATATACTAGAAATTTGATCCTAGAGTCATGTGCATCACTAGCCTATCAGGTGGGCTAAAACTCATGAGGTAATGTCTGGAGTGCCATGGATGGTCAACCAATCACAATGAAGAATTGGAGTACTACGCTTGCAGAAATACTATTTTGTGTCCTTTGATGTGTCAGTTTGCCACATCAGTTTTGGATGAAGTTATTACTTCACTGTTGTCAATGTTACTTGTGTACTCACAGTTAAAAAAAGTTACTGCATGTAATGTATATATTTGTTTCTAACTGTAACATGAATTTCAAATAACTGAACAAAATGAGTTTTTTTCAATTCTTTACTAATTAGTTTTGATAAGTCCATGTAGCACTGAAATGCCAGGCTTTAACACATCAAAACTGATATTTTACTAATACAAGTTTGGTATTCTTCTACTGCTAAATGTTTGTTTGTAACAAGTTACAAACAAGGTAAACAAGTACACTGTTGTACAATCTCAAAAGAGAAGAGGACCAGAACGATGTCTGGCAAACATCAGAAGTACAGCAGTGGACAGTCATGATGTGGTAAAACACATACAAGTGTTACTGACATAAAAAGTGTCACAGCATGCCTTGCTCAACATTTTTTCAAACCACAAAACTGTACCCACACCCCGCCATGCTATCCATGTCCAATCATGACACAGAAGACAGCATGCAGCACAGCACACTGAAAACCTCCAGTGGTTATTTTTCATATGTGATTTGCTGTGTGTGTGTGTGTGTGTGTGTGTTTTTTTGCATATGTGTGTGTGTGTGTGTGTGTATGTCTAGGAGTTTCTTTAGCGTATCCTTGTGTGTGTGTTTGTGTCTAGGTGTGTTTTTGCACCCGTGTGTGTGTGTGTGTCTAGGTGTTTTTTTAGAGTGTGTGTGTGTGTGTGTGTGTGTGTGTGTATGTGTGTGTCTAGGTGTGTTTTTGCGTATGCATGTATGTATGTGTGTGTTTGTCTGTCTGTCTTGTGTGACAGGTAATGTGTTTTACTGTGTGGTTGACCAGCTCATGGCATGGTACAACCAAGTTTAGCAATCAATGTTTGATGCTGTTAATGGACCTCTGTGTTCTTGTCAATGTTGATGTAGTACATCTGATTCACGGAACCGATGTCGTCACTGATGGGTGATGGACAGTCAGGTGAAATTTTTGTGTATTCATTAACGCTATACCATGCATCCAGTAGATGTAGGAACAGTGATTTAAGCACAGCAACATCCACTAGAACATTGCTTCAATCAACGGTAGGAGGGACTGTAACTGCTGCACTGGACAAGCCACCACCACAGGGACTGAAGAGTCAGCTTGACCATACGTACTGCTCACGGCAGGTATCACGCACCACCTGTGTCCAACAGACTGGTGCATGTCGAGATACAGATACAATGGCACAGTTGCAGATGGTTGCCACACACACAAAACTGAAAATATGTTCTTACTGTAGGTTGATGTTGCCTTCAGACGACGTACCGATGGGTCTCCCCTCTTTGCCTTCGTAAAGTACACTGACAGGTGTTCATTTCCATCACTGTCTCTCAGAAGTTCTTTCCCATAGTTATAAGCACACGCAAGCCCATAAAGAAGGACGCTGTATTAGAATAGGTGGTTTTTTTTTTAATCATTATATTAATGTAAAAAAAGCACAAAACAAAAGCACCAATCCCTGTCTGACATGTTTCGGGCAAACACCCTTTGTCAAAGACTGGAGAACAAACATTGCAGACCATTAAAATACACTCAAAATTGATGTCATATGTTTACCACCACCCAATGGTGAAATGAATCAAATCACATAAACTCCCCATTTCTCCCTCAGCTTTAACAACCCTCGATAGGGTGTTCCCTTAATTAAGGCAGATGCTTGTTAGATATCATGACATACTGCATTAATGAAACTGATGTCTCTTTTCTATGCTGTGCAGTGTTAAGAAATATCTGAAAAAAGCATCTATAATAACATTCACCATGAAGTGCAGAAATAATTTAAATAAGTACTTGTCTATACACAAGACATTTTTACATCGGAAGACAGTGGGAAAAACAAAAAAATAGGGGAACACATGATGTAGAAAGTATTATCAGGATTAATGTATACATGTGTCACTATTCAATAGCTGGAACACAGACCTGTAAGAAAATGGTTCATCATTAGCTGGTTATGCATACAGTTGATACAATGTAAAGCATCGGCTACATACTGCTACCTGTCCAACTTGTGCTTGTGCAGTTAAAAAAATCAGTCGCAGTACACAGAGTGGCTTATGGATCACCAAAACTTCTTATAACAATAACATATTGTCACAAAAATCAAACTAACTGTGCAAACTTGATTCTGTGAAATTATCAACGTTATTGTTCATAAATATTGTTACATTTTTGTTTCATAAACAGCACTGTATATAACAACTTTTATCATTAGTAACAGGCATACAGTTTCTGTTGTTGTGTCTAATTAGTATCTTCCTTGTCCGTAACCAAGTGTCCTAATAGAATCTGTATGCCACTATTGACTGTGTACTCAGGTAAAGCCACTGCACTGGTTGTTGTGCACTACATGGGATATCAACCTGTAGTGCTGCAGCTGTTTATTTTGGCTCTTGCCTCAACTGTTAAATTCCTTGCCATCTATGATTGTACAATCTCAAAAGAACAGAGGACCAGAATGATGCTGGTTTTCCCCTGGTCTCCGGGTGCCCATGTCCCTCCATATTGTCTCCCATTTAAGAAAGGTCCATGCATGAATGTGTGAACAATCGCCAGCACGAACGTGCAAGACTTTACCGCACGAATGTGCAAGTTTTTACCTCGTGAAGGTGCGAGGAGATGTGCAAGCACATCAAGGAAAAAGAAATAAAACATACTTCTCAGTAAAGTGTAGCTGATTTGCAAGCTACTCTCAGTGTTTAGAGGGTACCTATGCATTTATGAAGTAGTCCAAGGAATAAATTAAGACGCGCTAGCTGCAGCTGTTGCTGCAAGGCTGGAAGTGCGTCTGCAATGCTGCACAGCAAAGCTGAGACTAAAAGGTGTTTGCACAGTAGTATTTTGTTACATTGTTTTATCTTCAGGAGTCGTTTGGGGACTATCCTTGCTGCTCAGCACTCTACACTAACTCTACCTCCCATAGTGCTGGCTGGCCCTTCTCCTCTGACTTAAATAGGTAAAAGACAGGTAGGAGTGGCCTGAGTAGCATGTCCCTCCCCTTCTCCAACTTATTTCTTCATTTAGGCTATAAAATAAGGTGCTTGCAACTTTATATCACTAGTTATTGTGATTACAGATTTCAGTGTTGTGTTAACATTAAAAATGTATGTGTTCTTGCTAGTTAGGTTTCAAACAGGTTTTGGGGTGGAGCCTACCTACATCACATGACCATTACCTGTTATATAAAGAATTGTTAGACGTAGAGTCAGCAGAGTGGTGGACGCTCAGCAGTCCAGACCCTAGTTCTTCCTAGTGGTCGATTAATTACTTACTGGAAAAGAAGTTACCTGATTTGATTTGTTTTCTTTTATTTTGTTTCCTCTTATATTGTTTGCTCATTCAGTTCGCTACTTTATATTAAGAATCCTGCCATTTATTTTATTTTTGCTGAATAAAAGCTGTTTATGTTCTACAGATTCTGGTGTCTGCCTCCATCCATACCCACAGCCTACTACAGGGTCATCTCAGTTTCGAGCAGCAACCACACACACAGTTTCATGGTGCGGTTTCAATATCCTTGACAACATGAAGAAATAACAGTATCGGCAGCATAAAATTTCAGTAATCACATACACATGTTGTTGGCACATTTAGATTGCTACCTACTAATTATGGAAGTTGTCACTCATAATAAATGCCTGCAAATGGCAGTGTCAACAACAAGCATGTACTCTGTGTTACTGTAAACACGTAATCGCAACATGCAATGCCATGATGTTTGTGGTACTTCAAAACATAGCAATTACTGTGCAATGTTACAATGTCATCCATGACACTGCAACGGCAGTAAAGTATCAATACTGAAGTACAATTCTGTTTTGATGATAAACCAAAGCTGACTTAGGCATGGTTTACCACTCGATGTAATGCACGTTCCTATCTATTTTGCACAGTACATCACACTGCAATGCATTTTACATGTAAACAGTAACCCTTGTGGGACATTTTAAATCCTCGAGAAAAACTTTGAATACATTCCATGTCACTTTCCATGGTAACTAACATGTATGCTTACTGTGCATGACATGCATGTCGATGTGTTCTTACCTTCTTTCACCCATTTTTTCTTTCTTTTAAGTCCAGTCAAAGGACCGTGTCAACAGGCAGAAAACAGGGGTTTTGGGTGTGCATGCTGGTTCTGCATGTGCCCAATCAAGGCATCCCACTTGGCAGTGATCGTATCAGGGCTATTCACAGGAGAAGTTGAGGCTGCCGAGTATAGATGGTTATTTATGCTTCTGCACCATGGAATGATGCTTTCCATGCCATTCTGCTTCAGTAGACCATCTATCTTTTTGCGAACACCTTAGAAAGAGTACAACATAGTCAGCATCTGGGATAATTTTCAGTTCTCATTGTGACATCTTTCAGCTGATGTCAGATATGCAACATGTAATGCAAAAATTACGATAACACTGAAGTTCCATACTATGTGAGTTATCGCTTGATTGTGACAACAGCTGTTCAATATTGTGTGACCAAATAGCACTAGCTTAGTCACAATGCAATGTTTATGAAAACAAAGTACACTTTTATGATAACAGCTTACACTGCTTCTCTACCTGGTCCAATGTTCTTGTGATAGCTGGCAAATCATTGTTTTGCAGAATACCAGTTTGATAAGACAAAGCATCGTAAGACGCGATGTTGAAAAATGGTGTACTGATTAAAAATTAAAGTTTGTCACTGTCAACCTTATATGTCTCTGATAGGCATATCAACTAAAGCAAAGACATACCTTTGGCCATGTGCCACACATCATAAATAATGTGTTGCACCATCCATGAGTGGACTGGTCCGTAGCCATGCAATAATTTGTTTGTGACGATCGGTCACTAGTGCCTCTACTGTAAGTTGATTCTGTTCCTCAAGCATAGTCAGAGCTCCCTTGAGTCCCTCTAACTCCATCCAAGGGGAGTTTTTGACCTCGTTGCTCTATAGACATAAATAACATGTTACTACTGAGCAGCGCCACCATTGGGAACACAGTGTTGACAAGTTGTTGATGTGTCGCACTAACCTGCACAAGTGTGACACTAACCACCTTGTTTATGTGAAATTCAACCAAAGTGTATGACCCAAATTTTGTGCAGTGGCCAGGGCTGTCTGCTCTTCCATCTCCACCAAGTATTAATCCACCATCAATACCCCGTAGCTGTTCAAGCAGCCTGGACTGGTGTTCATGCCAGATCTTTTCAATAGTTGGCAAAATCACATCTTTTGATGATGCTCAAGGATGCTACATGAGATGCCACATACATTTATAAATTCAAACACCCTGATGGTCTTAGACACTGGACAACCAGATGCCAGTAGGCTACCATGCACAAGATGGCCATGTTTAGGCTCGTTTGATGACGCTCTCTTAAAGCCACAATTTGAGCAGCGAATGTCAACAACTAACAGAGTGCCACATTGTCTGGCAGGATCATCAGTGAAATATGGTACTCTGGCAGGAGAACTGCAACTGAAGTAGGACTGGAACAACTCGTCAAGGCAAGACCGGTATACTATATACTTAGGCTCATCAAGTGCAGAATAATGAGAGGATGTAGCACACCTGTAAACAGTAGAACAGAAAACCATGTCATGTTACTGCCATTTCAGAGTTTAAATCGACAAACAAAAAAAATCATATGATGCCCAACCACTTGCCGTAGTCTTTTTGGCACTCAATCTAAGCCTGCAACAAAGATTCCTGACAAGGAATGTACTCAGAATCATGGATGTCATTGTGATCTGGTCATGATGAGTCTTTGGAAGGAACAGGAGACGGAAGTGGTGCTGAAGAGTATACATCCGGAAAGTGTTGTACCACATCGGAGGCATCTGTGAGTTGGTCACACTGAATTGCAGCATCCACCATCTTCACTTGTTTTGTTTGTGTCCCTGCAGCATGAAATAACAGCGGTCAGAGATTTTTGGAATTTACTTTGGTTCAAAGAGAGACATTACTGGTTGTGTATTAGTGAAATGTAGTGCAACTATTGACCTGAATAAAATAAAAACAGAAACTTGGCTACCCCTAAACATATATGATCGCTGATAGGCTACAGTGTTCAGGGGTATTGATAATATCACGTGGTTCACTCCAGTACAAAACTTATTGCGCCCTGCCAAAACAGTGCCACTTACTCAACCTGATGACACAGCAACAGTAAGGTAACCACAGCAGCTTTTGTGATGTCAGAAAATGATGGTTGTCTGTGTGCTCCACTGACTTCTATCGGCACATTTTTTGGATAGTTTTTAACTAATGTTTAGAGTTGTGATATACAGAAATATAATCAAATGCTCAACTAACAGGGACTGCAACTACTGTGGTCACTTTGATTTGTTTACGTATATTGCAACAGTAAATATTACTAAAAGCTATATAAAAATCACACTCATACAATTAAATTGAGCACACACACACACACACACACACACACACACACACACACAAAAACCTAATTTACAGTCTTCACAAATGAGCCGTTGGAGTTGTGTGCTACTTGCAATATCGTGGTGCAAAAAAAAAAATGGCACTGCGTGCAAAGCATGCAATAGTGAAATGATAATTGGGACATTTGCAGAGTTACTGCCAGACTAGGGTGATTTGCATATTGACTTACAATATAGAACAAGCCACTATGGTTCTCAAAAGAGGTTGGGGACAAAGTCCAGGCTAAAAGATTGAGTTTCAGGAAATATAAGGGGAGCCAAAGGGAGGAGGACAGGGAGGTGTACCTTGAATGTCTAAGGAAAGCAAGGAGGGCTGTTAGGAGGGTGAAGGCGCAGACAGAAGAGGGCTTAGCATGGTCTGTAAACAAAGGGGATAAGGCATTTTATAGGTACATCAGTGAAAGAAGAAACCGGGGGTTGTGAGGCTCAAAGGAGAGAAGGGAGAGTGTAAGGAGGGTGATCTGGACAACACACATACTTCTGCTCAATATTCACTAAGTGGGGGGGTCAAGGACCACAGTTGGGTTGCAGAGGCAGTGGGGAAGGGGATGTGGACACCAGTCTATTCACAGTGGAGAGATTTCTGAAAGAACTCACAAAGCTGTGGCACCCAATGCCCTTTGTTGGTTCCAAGACTATCTGATATGGAGAAATCAATGTGTCAAAATTGGGCAAACAGTTTCCAGCACGAGAGGTATCATTAGGGGTACCTCAGACATCAATATTGGGGACCCTACTCTTCAGCCTCTTCTTAAATGACCTTCCCACAGCCTGCGACACCAAACTCATACTATATGCAGATGATGCTGTGCTCCTGAGCAGCAGTACGTTTCAAGCTGCCCTACAATCTAAGCTACAGAACTCCTTCTCCAAACTCGAGGACTGGTTCTGCAGACATAAGCTGCTACTGAACTACAAGAAGACCAAGGCCATGCTTATGTCCAGCCCCCACAACAAAAATAAGCACCACCACAGGTCATACAAATCACTAGACCTTGGAGCACTTTTAACTGACCTATCAAATGTTGATTGGTCCTGCATCCCCCGGGCATCCTCCAGTGACACTGCCCTTGAGCTCTTCAAGTCCAGATTCTTAGCCATCTGGGACTACTATGCCCCACTCAGAAGGACTAGAGTAAGGGGAGCCCACCTGCCCTGGGTCACAGCCAATATCATAGACCAACTCCATGCCAGGGACCAGGCCTGGAAAACATATAGGTCAACCAGGACCATGACGGCTCTCCAACTATACCGGTCATTCCACAACTCCTGCACTAAGCTTCTACGGCAGACCAAAGCCAACTACTTCAAGGCGTCTTTCCACACAAACATAAACCACCCAAGAAAATTCTGGAAAACAATCAAATTGCTTTTTCCCCCGCCCAGCCCCCACCCCAGCCCTTAATGCAGAAATTCTATTGTCATGGATCCGGTGCTGTGGCCTCAGTTTTCAGCACATTTTTCACTAGCTGTGCATCCTTTCTCATATCCTCCTCCCCATTCCACAAGCCCACCCCTCCCTTTCAGCGCACCCCTCCGGCCTTCAGTTTCACCTTCTGCCTGGTTACCCTGACCGAAGTCCATAAAGCAATGTGGGCTCTCAATCCATCCATAGGCAAATGCCCTTCAGGTCTGGACTCCAAAATGCTCTATCTATGTGCCCCTGCCATCGCCACCCCTTTGGCCGCTCTCTTCAATCTCTCTTTCTCGCCTGCTGAAATCCCATCTGACTGGAAGTGTGCCACCATCATCCCCCTTCCTAAAGGTGGTGACCCCTCCCTACCTGGAAATTACTGCCCTATATCTTTGCTCCCCATCCTAGCTAAATTGCAGGAGCACCTCGTTCTCTCCCAACTTGCCTCCTTTCTTGACTCTTCCTCCTCCTTCTTCACACCTTTCCAGTCTGGATTTAGGAAGTCACACTGTACCATCACTTCCCTTCTAAGGCTCACCGATGCCATCCTCACTGGGATGGAACACAGGCACACCACCTGAGCTATGTTTATCGACCTTGCCAAAGCCTTTGATACTGTCTCCCACGTCCTTTTGCTGTCCAAACTCTCCCACACTGGACTTTCAGGCACAGCCACCAGCTGGTTCCAATCCTACCTGATAGGCAGGTCACAGACTGTAAGAATAGGCTCTTGCACTTCTGTCCCTCTCCCTGTCACCTCTGGGGTCCCCCAGGGCTCAGTTCTTGGCCCATTACTGTTCTTCGTTTTTCTAAACAACCTGCCCTCAGCAAGCACACACACATATCCATTCACATGTATGCAGATGACACTGTTCTGTATGTATCAGAGCCCTCTACCTCAGTAGCAGCCACTAGACTCCAGGAGGACTTCAGTGCTGTTCAACTTTGGTTCCGCTCAAACCAGCTTTTTCTAAATCCCAAGAAAACTGTCTCACTAACTTTCCGCACATGGCAAAGACTCTTCCGTCTATCTGCAACCCCCACCTTCCATACGACTAATGGGTCCCCCTTGGAAGATTGCACCTCCTTCAGATACCTAGGGTCTGGCTCGACCAGCACCTTGATTTTTCTGTCCACATTGATTCAATCCTCAAGAAACTTCATCCCAAACGGTGCCATTTATTGCAACTGGGACTGCTTCTCTTTGTCCACCCACAAAGCTATTGTACAGAAAATGACCCTCCCAATTCTTGACTATGGCGACATAGTCTACTGCACGGCCCCAAAGTCCACTTTAACCAGATTAGATCCTCTATGCCATTTCTTCTGCCTTTTTAGCCCTGGACTGTCCACCCACTACTCATCACTGCCTCCTTTACAAATCACTTGACCTGCTGTCACTACAGGAATGGAGACAGACCCACTGTGACAGGGTTACAGCAAAATTCTGGACACAGTCCCCCCCCTCTCCTATCTCAAGTCTGCCCTCTCAGTCCCACCCCCCTCCGCATACGTACTCAGGAACATCAACTCCAGGCTTCTTCATGTCCCACATATGTCCACATCTAAAGGCCAAGCTGCTTTCACCTTCCTTATGCTTAAATTATGGAACTCATTGCCAGCAGACATTCGGCACCTAGACAACACCTAGCATCTCAACTGTCTCCTGGAGGTGCACTTCTCCTCCACCTGCACATGCAACTAGCCCCCACGAGGAGCTTAATGCCCCCTTTTAAATAAAAACAACTTACCTCCATTACCATGTTCCCTCACTATGTGTGGTGCCCCGGCTCAAATACCAACCATGCACAGACCTCTCTGTCCTCAGCTGAGTACATGATAATATGGGCCCCTGCTGCACTCTCACATCTTATTGGTAGCGTACACGGACCCTGCCATCAGCAGTGTACTTGTCATGGTCCTCTATGCCCGGGCTCATCTAGCTGCTTACATCCTTCTGCAATTGTATGATGCTCTCATTATGCACCTCCAAAATGTATTATATGGGCCAAATGTATGTAAGGCTCTTAACTTCATGTAAAAGTTGAAGTGCTAATCTCCTGCTTATCACTCTGATCTCCCATTTACCATGTAACCTTTTGGGATCTCAGCTCTGATGCCTTTTTCTATTGTAGTTCCTCTGCTTATTGCTACTGTATAGTTTTATTCCCTTCTTCCCCTCCCAGAGGACACATCTGGAATCAAGTGGCTCTCCGCTCAGTATGCCTTCCTGGTAAAACTGTTAAATAAATAAATAAATCTCCAACTCATGCAGTGAGCCGCTGGAACAAGTCCACTTGTTCAAATATCTGGGGGGTCATAATAGATGATACTCTCATGTTTGTGCACCATATTGACTCTCTGGTCAAGACAGTCAATACCTAGACTGGTATCCTGTACAGACACAGGCAATACCTCTCTCCGGGGGTCCTCTATCTCTCAGTCCACAGTTCCATTATATCTACTATTGACTATGGACTAGTGGTCTATGGGTCAGCAATGGATACAGCGCTCAAGAGGGTTCAGACTGCACTCAACGAAGCCTGCAGACTCACCCTGGATGCTGAGCTTGGCACTCACACCAGTACTCGGTACAAACATGTAAACTGGCTGTCATTAAGAAACAGGGTCAGATTCAAGACTTGTATCCTAGGGACGAAGGCTCTATTGGGTAAAACATCACCTTGTGTAGGCAATTTGATCAAGGTGGCCAACTCGTTACAGGTCACCAGGGGGAGGACTAGAGGGGTCTTGGCTATCCCCTTCCATTTCACCTCACTTGGGCAATGTGCATTTGCCTACCGAGCCCCCTTCCCCGTGGATGAATGAACTCCCCGGGCACCTCTTGGCCACAAATTGTCTGGCCCAATTCAAAATTGACCTCAAACAGCACCTAATAACACTTTCTGAGTGCGCCTGTCCCTAAGTCCAGCCACACCTGCTCTCTCTGCCCCCCAGCAAGCACTAGGCAGGCCTCAGGTACCCCCTTCCTCTATCTCTTCTCCTGACTTGCCTCAGCAATCAGTTTGCAACATGCTCCTTCGGCACCCTCCACCCCAGCTTCCCCCCTTCCTCCAACTCCCAGTCCCGTGAGTTTTACTAACAGTCACTACTAATGCAGGCTGCCTAACCATGCCCCCTCACACCCCACCATTTACTCTAGCAATTTTCTCTGCTCAGTCCCCCTCGTCCCCCCATTATTTCTTATACCTTATCACCCTTCTTCCCCACCCTTCACCTCCACCACAGTACCTACCTCTCTCTTGTACCTCCTTTCTTCCCCCACTGCCAGCTACCCTCCACTGAACTACTGACAAAGCACTTTGTGGCTGCTTATTCTCCCCTCCACCCTCATAAAGTGTTTTTCTTGTTATTTTAACTTGTACCTATTTTTTAAGTTATTCTGTTAAATTCTGAATCCAAGCTGTATCGTTCATTGTGATGTACCTTTGCTTTCTCCTATTGTACTTTGTTTTGCAATCCATGATGTGGAGCCTCTGTAAAAGAGCTTGCGCTCAAAGGGCCTTTCCGAATCACTAAATACATTTTTAAAGAAAGCTGAAGGTGAATAAGGCCATGAGGCCAGATGGCATACACCCAAGGATATTAAAGGAGCTGTGAAGGAAACCAGCAGCACCTCTGGCAGCCCTGTTCACAGAGTCACTCAACACGGGTGTCATTCCAGAGGACTGAAGGAGGGCACATGTATTCCCACTGCCAAAAAGCAGTAGGGAGGATGTGGGGAAATACAGGCAAGTCAGCCTCATCTCAGTGATGGGAAATATCATGGAGACACTTCTGAAAGAAAGGATAGTGGCCAATCTGGAATCCAGCAGTGCTCAGGATCAGAGGCAACATGGATTCACAGCAGGGAGCTCATGTCAAATTATTTTTTTGATTGGATGACTAGGGAAATAAATCAGGGAGGGGTGGTAGACGTAGCCTACCTAGATTTCAGCAAAGCCTTCGACACCGTCCCACATAGAAGGCTGATTAACAAGATGGGTAGTCTGGGCATGGGAAAGAAGATGGTGAACTGGATTAGAAACTGGTTAACAGACAGGAGACAGAGGGTATTGGTAAATGGGGTACAATTTGGGGAGAGTGGGGTGACCAGTGAGATCAGTACTATGACCAGTCCTGTTCAATGTCTTCATTAGTGACATTGCAGAGGGGTTGGAAGGAAAGGTCTGCCTGTTTGCAGATGACATCAAGATCTGCAACAGGGTGGATGTTCCAGCAGGGTTGCAGAAAATGTAGATATGGCAACTGCGGTTCAATGCAACAAAGTGCACAATAATGCACCTGAGTAGAGGGAACCATGGGGAGAGCTACAGATTGGGGGTGGGAGGAGCTGACTGTCACCAAAGTTGAAAGGGAGCTAGGGATTTTCATCTCGGATGACCTTAAGGTATCAAAGCAGTGCACAAAGGCTGCAGGGAGGGCCAGTGGCATGCTGGCATGCATAGGCAGGGATATCACTAGCAGGAGGCAGGAGGTGGTGATGCCATTGTATAAAACATTGGTAAGGCCTCACCTGGAGTACTGCGTGCAGTTCTGGAGGCCACACATGCACAAGGACACTGGTGGAGACTATCCAGATAAGGGCAACAAAGATGGTGCAGGGCTTACACCACAAAACATATTAGGAGAGACTAAGGGACCTCAGTATGTACTCACTGAAGGAGATGAGACTGCAGGGGGACATGATTGAAACATTCAAGTACCTCAATGGCACAAACAAGGTTCAGGTGGGGGACCTTTTCCAATGTAGAAAAAGTACTAGAACAAGGGGGCACAATATGAAATTGGAAGGGGTAGATTACGAGGTAATGTGAGGAACTTTTTCTACACAGAAAGGGTAGGTGACGCTTGGAATAGTCTGCTGCAGGAGGTAGGGGGGCTAGCACAGTGGAGGTGTTTAAGCATGCCTGGGACAGGCAGAAGGGAAGCTTGAGATGTGAGGGGGTGATGAAAAGCCATTGATCCCATAGGGTCAGTGGCCACATATAATATATAGGTCTTACAGGCAGACTGGATGGGCCTAGCAGTCCTTATCTGCTGACAATTTATATGTTTCTATGTTTCTAAACATTTGTCAAAGGTGAATGTTTGCTTGCTGGTATTGGCACTGGTACTGCAAGAGTTAAAGAGATGCACACTAGGAATGGCAGTGAAAAATAGAAATTGTCAGCAGATAAAGACCACCAGGCCCATTCAGTCTGCCCGTTGGCCCTATACATTGTATGTGGCCACTGACCCTATGTGATCAATAGCTTTTCATCACTCCCTCTCCCTCGAGGTTCCCTTCTGCCTGTCCCAGGCATGCTTAAACCCTTCCACTGTGCTTGCCCCCACTACCTTCTGTGGCAGACTATTCCAAGCGTCAACTACCCTTTCTGTATAGAAGAACATCCTCACATTACCTCTTAATCTACCCCTTCCAATTTCGTATCGTGCCCCCTTGTTCTAGCACTTTTTCTACATTGGAAAGGTCCCCCACCTGCACGTTGTTAATGCCCTTGAGGTACTTGAAAGTTTCAATCATGTCCCCTCGAACTCTCTCCTTTCCTCCAGTGAGTACATATTGAGGTCCCTTAGTCTCTCCTCATATGTTTTGTGGTGCAAGCCCTGCACCATCTTTGTTGCCCTTCTCTGGGTAGTCTCCACCTTGTTGATGTCCTTGCACAGGTGTGGCCTCCAGAACTGCATGCAGTACTCCAGGTGAGGCCTTTCCAATATGGCATCACCACCTCCCACCTTCTGCTAGTAATACCCCTCCCTATGCACCCCAGCATATCACTGCCCTCCCCACCGCCTTTGTGCACTGCTTTGATACCTTAAGGACATCAGAGATGATGACCCCTAGGTCCCGTGAAGTAATGCAAACCACCCTGCAGAGAGTGACATTCATTGGGGGGGGGGTAACTTTGGGTCAACTGCCATAACGCTCATGCCATTCCACTTCATCCCACCCAGCAGACACTGACAGGTGTCACAGTGTGCCTTGGTATCTTAAGCCCTTACACTCACCCCATTCCATAATGAAATGATCTGAGATGGGTGCAGTATAACAGAATGGGGTGAACATTATGGCCGAAGCCACCAAGGCACACCTCAATGTCTGTCGGCAGCTGCAGGGTGGGGGTGGGGATGAAATGTCTTGAGCATTATGGCCGATGACCCAAAGTCACACCCCCAACACTTGTCAGTCCCTAGAGGGTGGGTCGTTACAGTTCAAATCCCTAACACCCTGGGCATTTGTTGTTATTTTTGCTCCAAGTTTTCAACATGAGGTTTTTGTGACACCACCTCATGAACATGGCACTATCATTTCATTACTCAATCAAGAAAGGGAATTTTGCACAGCGACTGCAACATTATGCACCACAGGTGCAAAAACACATTTCATGCAGGATGTGAAAAATGACAACTGTACAGTTTATAATGAGGTGTGAAAAAATGGCAATGTTGAAAATCTGTAGTGAAAATATTAGAAATTGGCAGTTACGAGCATGCATAGAGTGTGCAACACATGGCCATAACGCAATCATTTTTTGTAATGTTTGCACCAAATTTTCAACATGGGCTTTTCAGGACCCTACCTCATGAACAGTGGCACTATCATTTTGGTACTCCATCCCGAAAGTTGATTTTGCACAGTGATAGCGCCACTCTGTGCCACAGGTGTGAAAAACATATCAGACAGGATGTGAAAAATTACAGCTGTGGAGTCTTCTCCACCGCTGTGTACCTGGTTGTGGTGGTGGGGGGGGGGCTGCTGCTGTAAGTACGAAACTGTCCCTGATTGTAGTGGCAGATTTCTTTCAACTCCTTGGCTGTATTTGAAACTGCTATCATCGACAGTGTACTCACTGATTTGTGGCTATTGGACAAGCCCAAGAAAGCATCGTCTGCATTGGCCACTCTGCGTCACAGGTGTGTAAAACATATCAGACAGGATGTGAAAAATTACAGCTGTGGAGTCTTCTCCACCACTGTGCACCTGGTTGTGGTGGTGGGGGGGGCGCTGCCGCTGCAAGGATGAAACTGTCCCTGATTGTAGTGGCAGATTTCTTTCAACTCCTTGGCTGTATTTGAAACTGCTATCATCGACAGTGTACTCACTGATTTGTGGCTATTGGATGAGCCCAAGAAAGCATCGCCTGCATTGGCCACAACACTCACACACCTCTCAAATGTGCTACTACCATAAGATGTTGCTTGTGCCTGTGCACAAGCAAACATAAAAGTGTTGCTCATGTAAAAGATGTTTGCACCGGGGTACTGTGTTTGCAACATGCAATCGAGTTAGGTCACGGCTAACCACTACAAAGCAAGGGACAATTATGCAGGGTGTTGGCAGCACTGCTGTTCACATTTGTTATGTGCCACTTCATAACTAAATGACAAGATCATGTCTTAATACAGTGACAAATATACTGTACATGGGAGTATCCCGTTTTGATGTAGTATCTGCAAAGAAAGGTGTATTAAATATAGTACAGTTAACATAAAATTTCAGCCAAGATGTGTAGGGCTGTTTCCTTATTGCCATCATTCAACACTAGTAGCCAACAAGGGTGCATAGTGACACTTTCAAAGTAATACATGCATGTGTAGCTATTGACAATCCACACATAAGGCCTCCCTCACAAAGTAACCATGGAGGCTTGTATGACTTTCTAAGTGTATCACAAAGATCTCAGGGATTAATGCAGTGATCAGCAGATGTCCTAGCTGTACTACTTTATCACTGTATGTAGACAATAATGATGTACTGTAGATACACATCTTTTTTTGCAGCTGAATAGTGACTGATGGGTGTGTGTGGACCTTGAAATGTGAGTGCATCCAGTAGCATCAGTGCAGGAACTGTCATCTGCATTTGAGAATGACAATTCCGGTCTCCCCAGCACTGTCACTTGGCACACTGGAAGCTAAAAGGCAGTCCATGTCTGGATCATCAAAGGATCCCTCACTGATCATGTCACTGCTTTTACTCTGTTAGTGCCCCTAAAGTAACTGTAAAAAAGTACAGATAATGTGGTTGTTTCCACTTCCTTGAAAAAGGTATAGTATCACAATTTGTTACATCAGTCCAGGCATGCTTGAAGACCTCATTGTAGCATAGTACCCGACCCAAAACCATAACAGATGATGTTCTGTAATAACCAATTTCACCATGTTCTGCTCATGCACCCACTGCATGTCCTATGCCAACCTCCCCCACACACTCGCCATTTTAACATCTTCTGATCATGCAATCCAAGTGCATGTCCTCATTTACCAACCCCCCACCAGTTCATGCATGTATGTGTTACACATGCTGCTCCTGTAGTCAGACTGCATGTCCCCCAACACCAATTGAGGCCACTTACCAGGTTGTGCAGAGACAGTCCCAGTAGTCATGGTTGCTCCACCACACAATCATGCAACTCACCAAACACCATCCTGCACACATCTTCCACCCTCCATCTAGTACACGACCACAAAGCATAACAGAAGGTGTGCTAGAATGACACATTTCACCATGTTCTGATCATACAGTCCCGCTACATGTCCTCTTGCAACCACACCCCCAAATCCATTCAGCCACCTTACCAAATACTATCCCACATGCATGTCTTTCACTGTACCACTGCATATCCTCACCATCCAACACTCACCAAAACAACAATGCAGGCTGCTTACCACACCATCCTCCACACATGTCTTCTGCCCTCCACCCAGTACCCGACCCAAAGGTGTAACATAAGGTGTGCTGGAAGAACACATTTCACCATGTTTGGCTCAGGCACTACCACTACATTTACACATGCCCCCACCACTGATTCAGGCCAGTTACCTGGTTGTGCTGATGCAGTTCAACATATCCTCATGCCCCCTCAATCATGCCACTAACCACACACCATTCTGCACCAATGTCTTTCACCCTCCACCAAGTACCGGACCCAAAGGCATAACACAAGGTGAGGTGGAATAAGACATTGTACCATGTTGTGCTATGGCAGTCCTACAACATGACCTTATGGCCCCCCATCACCCATTCACAACACTTACTAGGCTGTGCTATGAAGTCCCGCATGTCCTCATAACAACCACCCACACAATGATGACACTTACCACACACCATCCAGCACATGTCTTCAGCACTCCACCACCAACTAGAACCAAAACCAGACACAATGAGTAACCCTTTACAACATGTTCTGCTCACGCAGACCCACCGCATGTGCTCAGGCCCTCCCACACCAAACCCATTAAGGACATTTTAACTTGTTCTGCTCATGCAGTCCCACTGCATTGCCTGGTCCCACCACACCACAAGAATTCACACATG
This sequence comes from Neoceratodus forsteri, assembly GCA_016271365.2. Taxonomy (NCBI): domain Eukaryota; kingdom Metazoa; phylum Chordata; order Ceratodontiformes; family Ceratodontidae; genus Neoceratodus; species Neoceratodus forsteri. Next base: position 856,151,905 of record CM028132.1, on the reverse strand, counting down.
CATGTTTTCCACCCACCACATAGTACCACACCCAAATGCGTAACCATCCTACATGCTTGTCTTCCACCCTCCAACCAATAGCCAACCCAAAGGCATAACACAAGGTGTGGTGGAATAACACATTTTACCATGTTCTGCTCTGCCCACCCCACCCCCCACCCCAATCCCTTTAGGCCATTTGACATTGTTCAGCTACGGCAGTCACACTGCATTTCCTGTCCCACCCAAACTCAAGAATTCAGACATGCATGTGTTTCACCTTCCACCCACTACACGACCCAGAGGCATAATACAAGGTGTGCTGGAATGACACATTTCAGCATGTTCTGATCATTCAGTCCCACTGCATGTTCTCTTACAACCACCCCCCAAACCATTCAGGCACCTTACCAAATACCATCCCACATGCATGTATCCCTGGTTTCAGATAAAGGGTTTGTGTGTGTATTAGAAGCAGACATAGCAAATTGCCTTCACTGAAGGGCCTGCTTACATCACAGGTGTCACTAGTCAATCAATTGATTCTGGGTGGGGCTTGTATCACTGTTCTGTTTAGGCATACTACACAGAGTAAAGTCAGTCAGAGGACCTGCCTGTTCCTTTTGGAAGCTGAGAAATTGGCTATACTGCAGAGAACAAACTAGAATGCATTTGAGGAACTGGTAACTTGGTAAAACATAATATTGTAGGGGACTAGGAAGGTAAGCTACACTTTCTACAGAAAGTTTCATTATTTTCTTATTGGCATTAAGAATTGCAGGATTCCATTAAAGTGTAGTAATTTTATAACCAGAGGGGTTGTAATACAACTGAAGTTGCATGATTTCTGTGCTAGACACATAGGATTTGGAAGGATATTTGTGCAATATTTTGGAAGTGTCCTGCTGGCTAAGCAGTGAGTTTATCCCTGGTTTCAGATAAAGGGTTTGTGTGTGTATTAGAAGCAGACATAGCAAATTGTCTTCACTGAAAGGCCTGCTTACATCACAGGTGTCACTAGTCAATCAATTGATTCTGGGTGGGGCTTGTATCACTGTTCTGTTTAGGCATACTACACAGAGTAAAAGTCAGTCAGAGGACCTGCCTGTTCCTTTTGGAAGCTGAGAAATTGGCTATACTGCAGAGAACAAACTAGAACGCATTTGAGAACTGGTAACTTGGTAAAACATAATATTGTAGGGACTAGGAAGGTAGCTACACTTTCTGCAGAAAGTTTCATTATTTTCTTATTGGCATTAAGAATTGCAGGATTCCAGTAAAGTGTAGTAATTTTATAACCAGTGGGTTGTAATACAACTGAAGTTGCTTGATTTCTGTGCTAGACACATAGGATTTGGAAGGATAGTTGTGCAATATTTGGAAGTGTCCTGCTGGCTGAACAGTGAGTTTGTTTTATCCCTGGACTCAGTAGAGTGGTTTGTAGGAGCAGTGGTCTAGTACATTGTGGTGTTGGTTGACTTACTATAAAGGGCAGTACTCACCAGGGTGGTGGAGCAGTGGTGTAATTGATTGTTTCTAACAGTCACCAGTGGTGTGGCCTACCCACCCACCCTACCCCTCACCCCACCCACCCCAGGTGTGGCATTTCCTTATAGCCAAGGTTCTGACATCACTTCCTCAACAGGTCTTGGAGCAGAACTGTCATATTCTTAATTACCCAGCACAGTGCATAAAGCGAAGTATAACACACCCAAAAAAAAAAATTTGTATATTACTCATTGTATATTATAAGGAAGAGGGACATGTGGGGAGTGGTGCAATGCACTAGCTGTGGGGCAGCAATTTTCTGGGAAACATTCTGGAACCTGCGTTGCTGCCCTATTTTCAGGCAACTGTCAGCTCTGAGGGAAGAGGTTGCCCACCCAGGCTGAACTGGCAAGGACTAGGAGGACTCCCCACCCAAAGAGCACCAGTTCCACAACCACTGCCTCAGAGGTTGCCATGTGTAGAGCAGATGGACCACAGTAGGTTCTGGGAGGGTGAGGGTGGTGGAACAGAGGCGTAGCCCCGAGTTGCACCTCTACACAAATCATATGTCAGTCTGGCAAACAAGGTTCCCATGATGACACCCTCATTGGAGACCAAGAAGAATGCTGGGACAGCCACAAGGGAGACCCACAAAAGAGTGGCAAAGGACAACACAAGGGAAAGAAACAGCTTCTGATAGGGGACTCAATTGTTAGGGGTGTAGACCTGGGGAAGGGAGAGGAGGAGAGGAAGTAAGGTGCCTGCCTGGTGCCATGGCTTGAGGACAGGAAGCAAATCCTCAGGATTGCAGAAGCAGCATCACAGGAGAGGAAACTAGATATCATTGTCCACCTCGGGACAAATGACCTAGCTAGGGCATGAGATCAGTGCAGTGCAGGATGAATTTGTGGAGTTGGGAGGCCCTCAGACAGGTAGCAAGCACGTAACCTTCTCAGAGGTGCTGCCAGTCCATGGCAGGGTGAGGCTAGGGTACTGCACACCATGGTTTAATGAATGGTTGCAAAACTGGTGCAGAGCACAGGGATTTGGCTTCATTGGGGACTGGGGGTTCACCTGGAGAGATGAAGGTCTATACTGGCATGATGGTCTGCATCTGTCCAGGAAAGGAAACATGCTCCTAAGTGACAGGTTTAAAGGCTTCCTTGGCAAGCTTTTAAACTAGCCAAGGGGGGAGGTGCTGATAGGAAACAGGAAAGTTCAAGCCTCCCCCCGCAAAGCATGGCAGGTAGTAGGGTAAACACTGAGGTACAGAGCTTGACAGAGGGCAGGACAGGAGTAAATGGAAAAATGGACAAGGGCAATAAGAGCAGGGATGGGGTACAAAAGGATAAAGCCAACATTAAATGGAGGGCAATGAGTACCAATCCCCGTAGTCTGGGAAACAAGCTTCCAGAGCTAGTAGCCCTGATGGAAGTGGAACACTTAGATATTGTGGCAGTCACAGAAACATGGTACACGGAGAACCATGACTGGGATGTCAACATACCAGAGTACACAATCTACAGAAGGGACAGGGAGGGTAAAAGAGGAGGTGGAGTAGCTCTCTACATAAGGGAAGGGATCAAAGTAACAGAACTAAAAGGTAAAGGGGAGGACAAGAGCAACTCTGGGTCACATTGGAGACAGGGAATGGCATCACAATCCACACAGGGTTGTATAGAGCCCCCGTCTCAAGGGAGGAAATGGACAAGAAAATGATAGAGGCATTCTCAAAATGGCTGAAAAAGGAGATACTGTTGATGGGGGACCTGAATATGCCAGATGTTAACTGGGCAACATGGACTGCAGCCACATCCAAGAGCAGGGTCATTCTCGATGCCCTACAGGGAGCATGCCTTAGACAGCTAGTGGTGGAATCCACTCGACAGGGAGCAATATTAGACCTGGTACTCTCAAATGGAGAGAGGATCACAAACTTAGAAGTCAGTAGACACCTGGGAACAATCGACCACTGCACAGTGTGCTTCACAATAAACACATCCATGGAGATAAGCCATACAAATACAAGGATACTGGACTTTAGAAGGACTGACTTTGGCAAAATGGGTGAATACCTGAGGAATGCATTAGCAAATGGCCAGAAAGGAGGGGTGAAGAACAATGGAGAAAAATCAAACTGCCATCATGGAGGCAACAAGCCTTTGTGTGAAACAAATAAAGAAAACAAAGCGGAATAAAAAACCACTATGGTTCTCAAAAGAAGTGTCAGGGAAGGTTAAGGAGAAAAAGGCTGCATTCAAAAAGTATAAGGAGTCACAGACAGAGCATGACAGGGAACTGTATCAATTAAAGTAGAAAGAAGTGGGGAAGGCAGTCAGAAAAGCAAAGGCCCAAACCGAGGAAAGGATAGCCAACTCAGTTAAGAAGGGGGATAAAACCTTTTATAGGTACATTAGGGATCATAGAAAGGTTAAGGGAGGGATAGGGAAGATTAATAAAGGAGAGGGGAGGTGGGCAGAGGGAGACAGTGAAAAGGCAGAGATAATGAATGAATACTTTTGCTCAGTATTCACAAAAGAAGAAGAGGAGGAGTTACCTAAACCAAAACAGTAGAAGCACTCTGGATAGTGGGGTTGATACCAGTCCATTTAAAGAAGAAAGAGTACTGAAAGAACTTCTAAAACTCAAGGTGGACAAAGCAATGGGGCCTGATGGGATTCACCTAGAATCCTAAAAGAGCTAAGGGAGGACCTAGTGACACCACTAACCACACTTTTAACAAATCATGGGAAGATGGGGTGGTACCTGAGGACTGAAGGAGGGCAGATGTGATTCCTCTTCACAAAAGTGGGAGCAAGGCAGAAGCAGGAAACTACAGACCTGTTAGTTTGACCTCAGTGGTGGGGAAATGATGGAATCACTTTTGAAAGAAAGAATTGTTGAGTACCTAGAGAGTAGCGGGCACTGGACCCAAAGCAGCACGGATTCACAGCAGGAAGGTCATGTCAGACAAATCTAATCGATTTCTTTGACTGGGTGACCAAAGTAATAGACCAGGAGGGCTGTGGATATGGCCTACCTAGACTTTAGCAAGGCATTTGACAGAGTCTCACACAAAAGATTAATAATCAAGTTAGCCAGCCTGGGAGTGGGTCCCAGGGTGGTAGCCTGGGTAGAAAACTGGTTGCACAACAGGACACAGAAGGTAATAGTGAATGGAACACATTCTGAAGAAAGAGGGGTTACTAGTGGAGTGCCTCAGGGCTCAGTACTGGGTCCAGTCCTCTTTAACGTCTTTATAGGTGATATTGCAGAGGGTCTGGAAGGAAAGGCTGCTCTTTGCGGATGACACAAAGATCTGTAACAGAGTTGATACACAAGGGGGGTAGAAAGGATGAAAAGGGACTTGGCAAGGTTGGAGGAATGGTCAGACATATGGCAACTTAGATTCAATGCTAAGAAGTGCAAAGTAATGCACCTGGGAAATAAAAATCCAGGAGAAGCGTACACAATAGCAGGGGAGGTACTAACAACAACAATAATGGAAAGGGATCTAGGTGTAGTCATATCAGATGACCTAAAGGAGGGTATGCAATGTGAGAAGTCAGTAGGGAAAGCCAGGGGGATACTGGGATGCATATGGAGGGGCATCACAAGTAGAAAAAGGGAAGTGGTTATCCCTCTATACAGACAGTTGGTGAGACCCCATCTGGAGTACTGTATGCAGTTTTGGAGACCTCATCTACGCAAGGACATAGACAGGATGGAAGCAGTCCAGAGGAGGGCAACTAAAATGGTGCAGGGTCTACATCAGAAACCATATGAAGAGAGACTGATAGAGCTTAATATGTATACCCTGATGAAAGGAGGACGGGGGAACATGATAGAAACTTTAAGTACCTCAAGGGAATCAACAAAGTCCAGGAGGGTAGCATCTTTCAGAAAAAAGAGATGTGTAAGAACAAGGGGGCACAACTTAAAGTTATAGGGGGGACGGCTCAGGGGTAATGTGAGGAAATTCTTTTTCACGGAGAGAGTGGTGGACACATGGAACCGCCTTCCTGGAGAGGTTGTGGGGTCTAAAACAGTGGAGGAATTCAAACATGCACGGGACAGACATAAGGCAATTATAGTGGGGGGTTGCAGGAAATAGGCTGTTGGTTAACTAGAATCTGCAGCTTATCCAGTAGGTAGGGAAATGGGCAGACTGGGTGGGCCAAGTTGTCCTTATCTGCCGTCAAAGTCTATGTTTCTATGTCTTTCACTGTACCACTGCATATCCTCACCACCCCACACCCACAAAAACAACAATGCAGGCCACTTATCAACACCATCATCCACGCAAGTCTTTGACCCTCCACCCAGTACAAGACCTAAAGGTGTAATATAAGGTGTGCTGGAAGAACACATTTCACCATGTTCGGCTCAGGCACTACCACTTTATGTCCTCATGCCCCCACCCCCATACAGCACACTTACAAGGTTGTGGTGAGGTAGTCACACCTGTCCTGTCCCCACTACCTCCACACACACAATCAGGCCACTTACCCAACAGCATCTGGCATGCATGTGTTCCACTGTCAAACCAGTACCCGACCCAAAAGCATAACTGAAGGTGTGCTGGAATAACCCATTTAACCAGGTTCTGATCAGGCACTCACACTGCATGTCCTCATGCACACCATAACGCCACCACCAATTAAGGCCACTTGCCAGGTTGTGCTGAGGTGGTGCCACATGTGCTGCAGTCCACACACACCCAATAATTCCTCACACCATCCTGCAAACGTGTCTTCCACCCTCCACCCAGTACCCTTCCCAAAATCTTAAGGTGTGCTGGAATAACACATTTCAGCATGTTCTGATCAGGCAGTCACACTCCATATTCTCATGCACCCCACCACCCAAATACCCATTCAGGCCACTTACCCAGTTGTGCAGAGGCAGTACCATTTGTCCTGTTCCACCCCCACACACAGGCATGCCACTTTACTAATACCATCCTCAACAGGTGTTTCCCACCCTCCGCCAAGAATCCAACCCAAAACCGAAACACACGGAAGAACAAATTTCATCAGGTTATGCTCAGACAGTCCGACTGTATGTCCTCTGAACCCCCCCAGCCACCCACATTAAGGCCATTTGACATGGTTCTGCTCAGTCAGTCACACTGCATGTCCTGGTACACCCCCCTCCCATCACCAATTCATGCATGTGTGTGCTCCACCATCCACAAAGTGCATGACAAAAAGGCGTAAAACAAGGTGTGGTGGAATAACACATTTTACAATGTTCTGCTAAGGCAGTCATACGGCATGTCCTCATAGCATCCACCCACCCCACCACCAATATGCAACACTTACCAGGTTCAGCATTTCCACATGTCCTCATGATAACCCTTCACAAAATCATGCCACTTACCCCACACCTTCCCACACACATGTATTCTATCCTTCACCCAGAACTAGACACAAAAACGTACTACAATGAATAACCCATTTCAACCTGGTCTGCTCACACAGTCCCACTGCATGTGCTCAGGCCATCTTAAACCAAACCCATTCAGGCAATTTGACATTGTTCTGCTCAGGCAGTCTGACTGCATTTCCTTGTCCCTTACCAGCACAAGAATTTGTGCATGCATGTGTTCCACCCTCCATCCGGTTGTGCAGATGCACTCCCATTTGCTCTGTTCCACCCCCACACACACACAATCATGCCACTTACCATACACCAGACTGCATGCATGTTTCACACCCTACACCCAGAACCTGACAAAAAAGCATAACACAAGGAAGAACTAATTTCACCATGTTATGCTCAGATAGTCCAACTTCATGTCCTCTGTTACCCCCACCCCCATTCAGGGCATTTGACCTGTTTCAGCTCAGGCAGTCTTACTGCATGTACTGGAACCCCCACCCCTCCCTTCACTAGTTCATGTATGTGTGCTCCACCATCCATGGAGTACACGAACAAACGGCATAACACAAGGTATGGTGGAATAACACATTTTACTATCTTCTGCTAAGGCAGTCCAACGGTATGTCATTGTGGACTGCCCCCACCCCAACCAACACACATTCACAACACTTACCAGGTTTGTCTCTGGCATTTGCACGTGTCCTCATGCCCATCACCCACCCAATCATGCCACTTACCCCACACCATCATGCATGCATGTCTTTCACCCCCACCCAGAACCAGACCCAAAATTGTAACACCATGAATAACACATTTGAACATGCTATGCTCACGCAGTGTGACTGCATGTGCTCAGCACAACCACCACCCCAAACCCAGTCTGGATATCTGACCACTTTCGGATAAGGCTTACCCATTTGTGCAGAGGCAGTCACACATGTTCTGGCATACCCACACACACTCTCAGGCTACTTACCCCCCCCCCACACACACCATCAAGCATGCATGTATTCCACCCTCCATCAAGCACCTGACAACAAAGCATAACACAAGGTGTGCTGGAATAACAAATTTTACCAGTTTCAACTCAGGCAGCATGGCTGTATGTATGTATGCCCCAACCCCCCCCGCAACACACACATTCAGGCCTCTTACACCACACCATCATGCACAAACGTCTTCAACCCTCCACCCAGTACCAGACCTCAACGCATAGCACAAGGCATGACAGAATGCCACATTTCCTTATGCTTGGTACGGATCCTTTTTTTAGCTTCTAAAAATTAGCAAATTTCAGTTTGTACTGCATCGTATTCTCAAAGTCATCATTATTGAAGTGGGCAGAGCAAATATGGGGAGAGGAAGCAGATTTCCAATCTCAAGCAATATTGAGAAGAACAAAATTAACCCACTTTTTAAATCACTGTGGGGTCTTGTTCCTTCTTGGAAACTCAAACACAGCTATATTTTCACCTGGTGTGTTTTTACATCCACCAACAACACAATAGTTTACCATCTTGACAGTTGGTGAACCACACAGAATTAGGGCACTTTGCTTGAAAAAGTAAAGAACTGTACACAAAACTGAATGTACCATAAAGAATTAATTCAAAATATTGTATATTATTTACAAGTAGCACAGTACAGAAGCAGGCAGCAATCCAGAACATACAAAAATTTGAAATGTGCATACATGGATTCTAGTTACAAGGCCTTCACAAATGAAACACTACAGTACCAAATAAACACAGTGCACAACAGTTATGCTCCAAATGGGTTATTTATAGAAACATTGCACAACAGTTATGATGCTACTGGTTTCTTTAAAATGAAATAGGTACATACCATGTATGATCAACACACAAATAATGATTCATACATATATTTTATTCAAGTCTAAGACTGGAAAAGCACACCATGGTCCACTAATGAATAAACAATGCATTCAGAGTTATATACACATGCACTCCAGTTAGTATTAAAACAGAGGATGTATAAACTGCAATTTAGTGTGCCAGTATATAGAACTAATGGACACGAGCCATAGAAATTAGCCTACTAAACATTGAATTGTCACTGTATGCTTCGTTGGCACATCAGTAAAATAAAGCCATGTGCCCCAGAATCAAAGATGACAATAGCAAGAGTCAGAAGCAGTGAACACTAACGCGATCCATAAACAGACAATGAATAGTCAACATGAATGGAAAGACTAATTCATGCACATGATAAAAATAGAGTATTCTGTTAGGCTGATTGAAAAAATTAAAAATTAAGTCTCGTAGAAGCACAAGATCGAGGAGTCAAACAGGGCGCTCAGCACAGAATGACTTTCCCGCTCTGTACATCATAGAGCCCGTGACTGTCATTCAGCACTCCCTTGCATGACGTGGTGTTGGGGGCGTGGTTGCCAGTAAGCACTTCAGAAAAAAATCAACACAAGCTGACATGGAGCTCAGGGACAATGTTAAATACTGAAATGAGGACAGGAGCAATTTACATAAAAATTCGACAGAGGACATCAGTTCACCATTGGTGGCAAGAATAACACACCGAAATCAATATAAAAAAAGGTGACAAAACCACTTTAACAAAGCTTTTGCAATATATATATATACACACATATGTATTATGGGGTACAATCATGCCCCTATAGTTAGGGTTGAGTAGGCAGTTTAATGTGAAACTCCAAATTTTACACCTTATTAACTTTGCAACTGTTCAACGGAGTTGTCCAAAATGCAGAATACATGGTCTCATATGGAGGATCTCTTGATTTGCCAAGATGCATTTGGCTCGGACTTGTGGTTTTTGAACAGTAAAACACCAAAAAACGTGTTTTTCCCCTTTTTCTTTTGCCCATTTGTGCTGATATTTGCCCATCGTGCTTTGGCAACACCATTTGGAATTTTGGTCTGAACTTTTCAGGGTAGACAGAGGTTAGCCAAAGAACAGTCCAGCATTGGGTTGGTGAAAAAATATTAAACCATTCAAAAGTTATTTAAGTTTTAATTTTTTCGGATTCTGAGCATGTTCAGTTCAGTCTGAGATTTATATGTATGTTTATGAAAGGGGCCTGGACTCACCATCAAGGATTTTGTCACATCACGAATAGGGATTTATAAAGTCCACGTTCGTGAGGGGAAAATTCCCCTTTTATGAGCCACCATCTTGTTTTAATTTTTTCTCACAAACAAAATACTGTAGCTTGTCCCACAGGTCTGTACTGTTGTAAATTAAGCATGAGTTTTGTTGAAGGTGATGCTCTCTACAAACCCATGACTTTGGTTTTCTTTATTTTGGTAAAAAAATGGCTGTTTTTCATTTTTAAATTCTTTGTTTGTGACTCGCTTCTGATCCTTGTTCGCGAAGTGACAAAATCCCTTTTCATGAGCCGATCCCCTTTTGTGAGCTGATAAAATCCTTGATTGCGATTTTAGGAGTAGATGGCCCTATCTTGTGAACAAGTATTGGCTCACAAATGGGCATTCTGTCATGTCGCAAAAGAGAATCAGCTTGCAAAAGGGGATTGGTTTTTTGAATCCCTTTCACGAGCTGTCAAAATCCCCTTTCGAGAGCTATCAAAATCCCCTTTTGTGAGCCGATCCCCTTTTGCAAGCTGATAAAATCCTTGATTGTTATTTCCAGACCAGATGGCTCTACCTCACAAACAAGGATTGGCTCGCATATGGGGATTTTGACACCTCGCAAAAGGGGATCAACTCACAAAAGGGGATTTTGACAGCTCAAGAAGGAGGATTTTTTTTTAAATCCTCTTTCACGAGGTGGCAAAATCCCCATTTGGAGGTGTTAAAGTCCCCTTTCACAAGTCAATCCCCTTTTGCGAGCTGACAAAATCCTTGATCATGACTTCCATACCAGATTGCCAAAATCTGGCGAACAAGGATTTCTAGCGAATGGCAGTTTTGACAGCTGATCATTGATCTTGCAAATGGGGATTTTGCAACCTCATGAACTAGGAATTTTAAAACTTTCCCAGTTTGGTCTTTTGGCTTGCAATTTTCAGGGTACAAAGGGGGTGTCCTAGAGATGTGAATTATGCTGTTCAGGTGCAAAAAATTTCATCAGTTCCATAGATATGCCATTATGAAGTTAAGATTTTTCCCATAGGATAACATTGCAGTTCCCACAATGCCTTTCACTGCCTGTATGTTGGAAATGATGCAAGATATGGATTTTTCACTCCGGGCAGCTTAGTTCACTTTTAGGCCTAACTCTCACCCCATTCTCCTATGCTGTACCATGTCAGCCTGTTTGCACATGGAATGGGGTGAGAGTTGAGCCTAATGACCCCATGGCACACCCTAATGCCTGTTGGTGTGTGGAGAATGGGGGGTGGGGTGCTAGGGTGGGGGGTTTGGGGCTCAACCCTACCACCTCATTTCCCTACTTTTGTCACTTCAACTCTAACTGATGCATTAATAAGTTTTTTTGCAATTAATATATAAATACATATATACATGTATATACACATATACAGTATATATGTATATATGTGTATATGTGTGTATATATATATATATATATTGTGTGTGTGTGTGTGTATATATATATATATATATATATATATATATATATATTCGAAAAAACTCCATTAATGCATCTGTTAATCGATGATGCTGCAACAAAAGTTTGGCTTGATGTTGGGGTTACCACCCCCACACACCCTCACCCTTACGAGCACCAACAGGCATCAGGGCATGCCATGGGGTTGCCAGGCCCAACTCTTACCCCATTCCATGTGTAAACATGCTGACACTCTACATTATAGGAGAATGGGGTGAGAGGTCTGATGAACCCATGGCATGCTCCAGTGCCTGTTGGCACCTGTAGGGTGGAGGGTGGGGTGTGGTGGTAGGGGTGGTAACCTAACATCAAATTTCCAAACTTTTGTCACTGTGACATCAACCCTAACTGATGCATTAACATAGTTTTTTGCAATGAATTTCCCTTCTTTTTGAGAAAGCATATTATAAGTGGTTAGTGGTATGTGTTTGCAGGAGCATGGGTCCTGTGCTCCATTCACATTGCCCACTTTTTGCGTAATGGTATGCATATGTGGGAACATAGGCCCTCCAGGCCCTGCACTCCCACTTACACATAAATACGAAGTCATACAGCAGCCCCATAGTACTGAAAAGGAACCCTTGTAACACTTATTTGGCAATATCACAGTAACCGTAGCAACTATGGAAAACATTCCACTGCAGTTGTAATCATGACTTCAATGTGTACTTAGTCCACCTAAAGGTGGACTAAGCTGTGGATAGCAAAAAATCTGTATCTCATATCATCTTCAAGATATGGGCGCTGAAAGATGCAGTGGGTGCCGCAATGTAATCCTATGGGAAATGTCTCAGCTTTGGAACACTGCAACTATGAGCCCATTGAATGTTTTGAGACCAAACCACCAAAAGGCACATCTGTGGGACCAGGGCTTGCCACTCTGAAAATTTTAGCCCATAAGCACAATCAACCTTGACACAATGACGTGACAAAGAAAATAACACATTGAACAATGTTTTCAAGCATTGTTTTCACGAAAACAAAAATGTTTTCATGACACCCCTATACCTTATAATGAAATGCTTTCACGCACAAATAAATGTTGCTGAGGTAATTTTTTTATCACGGTCATTGCCGCAAAAACAAAAAATATTGTTGCAGCAACAAAATGGCAAAATGTTGGGAAAACTTTGAAAAACATATTTCCAGACCACCTGCAGAAAAACTAATGCCAGGGTCATGCTCCTAAGGGCCCGATTAGGTAAACACAGCTGTTGGTGTTTACCAAAGGACATTATTTTTTGATTTACATGTTTTTTGTCTCTCGCTAACAAGATGGTGGCAGCACATAAACAAAATTTGGGAGTACAACAACAAAAAATTGATTACTAAAGTTTTCATCATACACTTATAAATTTTCCCATAGGCTAAAATGGGACATGAAAAACTTGCATAACTTTTGAACGGATTAAGATTTTTTTCACTAAATCTCCAAAAGGCACCAGTTTAACCCAGGCCACATAAAGACATGCAAATCTGAATCTGCTCAGATGCATTCTTCAGTCCTTTAAACTCGACCAAAAAATGCTCAAAAGTTGGGGATTTTTCACTTTTTTGACACAATACAGTTCCGCAACCGTACACCTGACTTGAACAAAACTTTCCAGATCTAGAGATCCATGGCTGGACATGGCACATGCAACATTTCAGGGAAATTGGACAAACAGTTGCAAAGTTATTAAAGTGCAAACCTTGGGGTTTAAGATTTAAGTGGCTATGTAACCCTAACTATACTGACCCTACCTGCCCAGTTTTATATAATAGGAACCCTAATTGATGCATTATTGGAGTTTCTTTTGCAATTAATATAATATATCTATACCTAGATAGATAGATAGATTATATTAATTGCAAAAAACTCGTAACGTATCAGTTAGGTTCTATTACAGTGACAAAAAGTATGGACATTCGGCATTATGGGTTTCCCAACTCTAACACCTTACCTTTACCTTCTCACATTAACAGGGCATTGGGGTGTGCCTGGTGTCAATGTCCTAATACTCACCCCTTTCCACGTGTACGGAAGCTGAGATGGTACAGTATAGGAGAATGGATTGAGAGTGAGGCCTGATGACAACAAGGCACACCCCAATGCCTGTTGGTGTGTGGAGAGTGGGGTGGTAGGGTTGAGAACCCTAAAGCCAAATTTCCATATTTTTGTCACTATAATAAGAACCATAACTGATGCATTAATGGAGTTTTTGTAATGCATTTCCCTTCTTTTTGAGGTAGTATAAAAGTTTTGTTATTTTACTGTAGGAGCGTAGGGTCCTTTAGACCCTGCGCTCCAGTCCCTCCGTAGATGCGTATATGTATGTAAGTGTGGAAGCATATGGCCCACATGTGTCAAACAACAGTGACCAAGCTGTCAGCATTGCCATCTTATTACCTCACCTCATGTACCCCGGTACAGAGAAATTGTGAAATGCAAGGCAAAATGTAATTATGTGCAAGTGAAATGCCATTCTGCGCCACAGGTGCAAAAACACCTTTTGGACAGGATGTGAAAAATGACAGCTGTACTGTTCATGAGGTGGTCTGAAAAATGGCTATGTTGAAAATTTGGGGTCAAAAGACTGAAAAGTAGCAAAGTTATGTGCATGGATAGAATAAAGTCAATGGATGCACGTAACTTGAGCATTTTTAGGAATTTTGTCACCAAATTTTGAACATGTCTTTTTGGGGACCCCACCTCATAAACACTGGCACTATCATTTCATTAACCAGTCCCAAAAGGTGATTTTGTGCAGTGTATGCACTATTCTGCATCACAGGAGTGAGAACTCATTTCAGACAGGATGTGAAAAACGACAGCTGTACTGTTCATGAGGTGGTGTAAAAAAATGGCAATGTTGAAAATTTGGAGTGAAAATATTAAAAATTGCTGAAGTTGCGAGTGTGTGTAGAAGAATTTCAACAATGGTGCATAACTCTGATTTTTTTTGTATTTTTGCACCATATTTGCAACATGGGCTTTTTGGAACCCCACATCATGTACACTGGCACTGTCATTTTGTTAAGTGGTCCCAAAAGGTGATTCCATGCAGGGACCATTAAATCACCTTTCGGGACTGAGTAACAAAATAGCAGTGCCAGTGGTCATAAGGTGAGGTTCCAAAAACTCCATGTTGAAAATTTGGTGCAACAATATACATAAAAATGGCTTCGCTATCAACATAAGTTAAAAATGCCATTGACAGCCATTATATGGTGCTTATCTTGATTCTTCAGTTTGCGGTTCGGCTTTGAAGAGTGCAGATGTGTCCCGGTCCACAGAAGATGACAGCCACCAACCTCCAATCATAAGTATTGGACAAGGGGGTGTGTGGGGTGGTGGGTTGCTCAGTGGGGAGATCAGGATGGGGAGGGGGATGGGGAGATGAAGATGGACTGTTTTCTTTTTTAAAGGATTTAAAAAAATAAAAAGACGGGGAATATTTTCTTTTTTTTTTCAGTTATAATTTTAATAAATAAACACTTCAGGACACTGGGGTTAGGCTTCCCAGTGTCCCACAGTACTGGTGGTGGTGGGGGGATATGACACAGCTGGGGACACTGGGAGTGGGCTCCCCAGTGTCCCACCTTGGGGGGCTACTGCTGACATGTGGATTGGGCAACCCACTGTCAAAAATTGACAGTTTTCTCATGTTGGGGACACTGGGAGTGGGCTCTCCAGTGTCCCACAGTGCCATCTAGGGCTGGCACAGGGATTGGGCACCCCAATGTTGGCAGTAAAACTTATTTCTACAGTAATATTTCTATTTTTGGCTCATGAAATAGGATCTTACTTCATATTTGTCATACAAAGTAAGATCCTACTTTGTATTATGTGGATATGAAAGAATTTTACCATTATATAAAAGTCAATTTTAAGGACATTTTTCGAGCAGTGAAGTGCAAAATGCACCTAAGGGTTCCCAATAAGCAAGCTGCATGTGTTGGTTACTCCTCAGGTCATCATTTTGGATGTGTTTCCAAATGTGAATATTTCAGGCAAACTGAAAACAAGATGGCAACCATACAAAGGAGGAATTTTCTCATACAAAGCAGGATTCCTCTTTCATTTCATACAGCAATATTTTAGTGCTTACTGAGCAAGCTCAGAATTTTTTTTCAGATTTTTAAATTGCAATAACTTAAAAATGGCTTATTATTTTTTTTCACCAGACTAACAAAAGGCACATCTGTGAGGTAGTCCCTTTCTACCCTGAAAATTTCAGACCAAAAAAACAAACTATCTGGGCTGTGGGCAAGTTCAAAGAAAAATCCTGGGAAAGTCAATCAGTGAAAACAAGTTTTTTTCACCTCACTGTAACTTGGAAATTGAACATCCAACCAGAACACTACTTGCCAAATCAAGAGATCTACCACCCCACAGGACATAGCATACCAAATTTTGTGCAAATCCATTGAATGGTTGCAAAGTTATTAAAGTGCAAAATTTTAAGTTTAACATTGAAATGCCTACTCAACCCTAATTATTGGGGTGCAACCGTTCCCCTGTAATGTTACAAAAAAATTTTAATGCTCCAGTTGGGGCAACATGACAAAAGTTGGGAAATAAGGCATCAGGGTTTCCAAGCCTAACACCTCACCCTCCCAAAACAGGCAGAACAGCAGGTGTTGGGTGTGCCTTGGGCTTCTCAAGCCTAACACTCACCCCATTCCATCTGTAAATAAGGTCTGATGTGTAAACTTCATGAGAACGGGGTGAGTGTTAGGCTTGAGAAGCCCATGGCACACCCCACGCCTGCTCCCTTGCCTGATTTGGGAGGGTGGGGTGTTAAGGTTGTAAACCCTAATGCATCATTTCCCAGCTTTTGTCACTTTGACCCTAACTGGAGCATTAACAAAGTTTTTTTCCAACTTATTTCCTTACTTTTTGAGATAGTATAATAGTATCCTTATTTTACTGTGGGACACTCCCATCCCTTTATAGATGCATAAATGTATGTAGCTGTGGAAACACAGGGCCCTCCAGGCCCTGCGCTTCCATTTATAGGACAGCAATGACTGAACTGTTAGCATAGCCATCTTATTACCCCACCTCATGTACCCGGTTCAGAAAAGTTTTGAATCCCTGCCAAAATATAATTTAGTGCAGCTGCAACACCATTCCATGCCACAGATGTGAAAACACATTTTGAGCAGTATATGAAAAATGACAGTTGTGACATACATGAGGTGGGGTAATAAGAATTTTATATTGAAAATCTGTGGTAAAAATATTTAACATTTCTGAAGTTACAACTTGAATTGACTCTGCCATTTTTACATTCATTATATGGCACTTACCTTTATTTCTCAGTTTGCTGTTTGGTTCTTAAGAGGGCAGATGTGTCCCAGTCCTCAGAAAATGACAGCCTATGACCTCTGGTGGTAAGTATGGGGTAAGGGTGGAGTGGGGTGGTGGATGCTCAGTGGGAGGGTAGGGATGGGGAAGGGGGATGAGGGAGATGATGAGGGACTGTTTTCTTTATTTCAGGTTAAAAAAAGACATTGATCATGGTTTTCCTTTTTTTGCAGGTAAATAGCAAATTTATTTTGGGACACTGAGGGTGGGCTCCACAGTGTCCCACTCTGCAGGAGGAGGATTCTGAATGCTGACACAGGAATTGGGCCTCTGACGTCACAACAAATTATTACAGCAATGGGTTGAGGGGCATCCGACACTGGGGGTGGGCATCCTGGTGTCGGATTATATAAATATATATTTAAAACAACAGGGAGGTAAGAGGGGTGTCAATAGACACCAGGGAAATACATTACAGCATGGGAGATAGCACAGAATTTGTGAGAAAGGATCCTTTTTCATGACTCGTGATACAAAAATGGATATTTTTTCGTATTACACGGTCACGAAAAAGGATTCCTAACAGTAAGTAAAACACATTTCTGGTGTATATATCTCCAACACTGAAGTGCAGATTGCCCCTAATGGGGTCCCAATCAGCCAGCTAGGTGTGGTGGTCTCTCTCTAGGATGTCATTTTTGTGGCTTTTGAAAAAATAAAATTAAGCAAAAACTGAAACAAGATGGTAGCTCGTGAAAAAAGATTTTCCTATCATGAAAAAGGATTTAATTCTCACAAAAAAGGAACAGGTCTCATGAGAATGAATCCTTTTTCATGACAACAAATACTTGGTCAATTTTTCTGCCACTATCCTGAAAGGTGATCTTCCCATTGAAAACAATGGGAAATGAAAAACATAATAACTTTGCAACAGATTAATATTTTTATATCAGACAAAGCATGCCTGTTCTGTTACCCAAGTTGTTTCTACCATAAAAAAATCACACTAACATTCCACACCATCTGGATGCAGGGCGATGAGGAAAAAACTGCAAAAAGTGGTGACTTTATGACTTTTTGCATTGTCTGGACCTCAGAATCCACATATCCAACCAGAACAAAACTTGCCACATCAAATGATCTACCCCATGGACAGTACATTCCAAGTTTTGAGCAAATCCATTGATCGGTTGCAAGTTATTAAAGTGCATAATTTGAAGTTTAACATTAAGCAATCTGCTCAACCCTAACTACAGGGCACTGCCATGTGTGTGTGTTATATATATATATATATATATATATATATATATATATATATATATTTATTTATTTCAGTTTGGGATTAATACCTTTGAGTCAATGACTCATTTTCAAAGGTTCCATGTCAGTCTATATATATATTGTATACCATCAAGATCACGTTGTAATAATAGCATGGTAAAAGGTGCACTGTCAAAAATAGCATCAGGGAAAACAGATACATGTACATGATAGTGTGGGGATGTTATAAAACTGTACATGTAGCCAGTTAGCTGTTTTCAGTGATGATGACTAGTTTAAGTCCACAAACATGTGCTGACTGCCCATGCTGGCAGCATAGCATAGAGATTAGAGTCAGGAGCTGTGCATGGGCTTGCTACATCCAGCAGACCTGAGTTCAATCCTGATGGCTTCTGGGTCTTTTTTGTTTTATTTTTCTGTCATGACCTCCATTGTGCCCCCCCAGGTTGCATCCACCCTGGAATTCAATAACAAATCTTCCCCCTCCCAACTTTCTCACCCCCCCGAGTAGTGTCCCCTCCAGAGTTGAAATAGTTAATATTCCCCCTCCCGACTCCCACCCCGAGTTGCATCCCCAGTGTTGAAATAATTAATCTTTCCCTCCTGACTACCCCCTCCTGGGTTGCACCCCGAGTGCATGCTATGCGTGTCTTGCAGCATTCTCTCATAGTGCAAATTTCCATTTTGCTGATTTTCTTGTGCTGTTTTCAACCTCATGGTTTTTCAGCCTCATGGTGTTTGTTTTCTCTTTTTCATGGGTGAGTCTATGTATATAACTCTGACAAGGTCACCATTGTCAAGGGTCTTATGAACATAGTTGGTATTTTCCAACAATGCCGTGCAAGATGCACATGCTGCAGCTGACCTGAGGAGGGGGTGCCTGATGGCACATGCTCAACCACACCATCAAAGGCACCTTCACACACCACTACAAGGAATTGTTGCAGATCAAGGCAGTGAACCCCCCCGAGGAGAGTGTCCAAAGGTCACTCTGGATCCTCCCTGCCAGTCTTGATTCCTGATGCCCCAGGCTCAGAGCCCAAACTCTGGTCATCAGTGTGCCATAGCAATCCCCCACCACTTAGCATCTCGGAGCCAGCTCTGTTTTGTCTCGTTCAATATAAGAATTCTAACAGAAAACAGACTGCATAGAATTTTTGCTGAATGAGTGGGTCATTTTTACCAGAGTTCAGTAATATGGTTTAGAGAGGCTAACTCTGGAGCAGACCCTTCCCCACTATTGTCTTTTTGCTTTGGCAGATTTATGAGGAAGGGCCACACTGTGATCCTGCATCCTTTTAATTATTCACAATAAATTTTAATTCTGGAGCCCCACCTAAGAAAAGACAATGATAGGCTAACCAAAATGAGTCAGGGTCAGTGGGGCAGAGAATAGTACAGTGCAGGGTAACCAAACTGATTCAGGGCCAGTGGGGCAGATCCCATGAAGACCGGCTTAAAGCCATGAACACGTACTCACTGGAGACCAGAAAGGAGAATGGAGATATGATAGAGATCTTCCAGTTCCCAACAGGAACAAGGTAAATCGTGAGGAAATATTCAATGGGACAGACAAATCAAAAACACAGGGGTATGATCGGAAGCTGGCAAGTAGGAGATTCAAGAAGGATGTGAGAAAGTTCTACTTTACACAGAGAGTTGGTGCATGAACCATTAATGGTTTCAAACTTGAGGCTGAGACCAAATAAAAGCCTTAATCATTATTCTGGTTAAGGCAGTAAGGCAGGGGGCAAGGGAGGTAAGGGCAATAACCCCGACTACACATTAATCCCTGTTGTAGGATAAGATAGGGTAAAACAGATCAGACTGGATGGACCAACTGTATTTTGCTCTGCCAACATTTTCAATGTTCATTTGCAACTTGCTGGACCACTATCCCAGTACACTTAGGTCTCCTTACAGACTCTAGTAGCTGAGAATAATTGTTGAGATACCATAGTGATGACTTCATATTGTAATAGATAATGTACCAGGTGTGCCTTACCTTCCAGGCCTCCGTACAGATCCCCAAACACTTTTTGTCATAATTCCCAGTTGGGACACCAGAACTCCATCACTGCACCTTATACAACACCATAGGATGAACTTCACTTACTACAAGAGAAGGAGGAGTTTGCTGAGAGCTGAGTGCTGAGTGCTGAGCTGCCACACGCTGCTGCACTGTGGAGGAGTGCAGAAAGCAGGGGCTGTATAAAGCCTATTTTTATTTATAAAAGTTATGCCACCATTGTCATTCTATACTGTATAATTTTACAGGTCTTTCCGGTCCTACTTGTTGTAGCCTGTTACCTGTAATTCCATCTGTTGCTGCTGTTTCTATCTCCCCACAGGAACTGCAAGTTGGGAGTCCAGTCGTTGTTGGAGTCTGCTCACTTGGAGAGAGAACGGTGGGGTCCTGTGGAGAATGGAAGGCAGAGAGAATGTTTAGAGGTGATTGGAAGTTCCCGAAGAAAGTTATTTTTGAAGAACTAAAACACTAAGGCAGAACATTACATCCTGTTTTTGGAACTGTTTGGAGTACGTTCGGATAACACCTGCACTACATTTTGAATAAGTTCTGGCTAAGTGTCAGAAATGTTAGAATTACCGGAGCTTTCAGAAAATCGTTGGCTTTACCGTCAAACTAAATCTACTTTATTTTATTTTATTTTTTAATTGACAACTTGGTTATTTAATATTGGTTTTCTCCATTAACTCTTGACGAAGAAAGGAGGAAAAAAAAGATACCCGTAACAGTTTATTCTGTCCAGCTGTAAACTCCCCACTCTACTTCCAATGTGGAGTGCATTTTAAGATTTATTATCTAGAAGGTTTTAAGATTTTCAAGATATCCTTAGGGAAGCATAATTTTTAATAAGTAGCAATACAATTCTTAATTTTTTTTAACTATATAAAAATTAATAGTTTAGATCACTACCTTACTTCCTGGTCACATGATCATCATGTGTGCCATTTGAAGTAAGTATAGGATAGAAAGGCACATGCACAAGAATTTTTTTGGGACAAACACCATTGTGGAGACTACAAATGCACCATTAGCAGTTTCTCACCTGATTCTTATCATTTTGGAAAAGGCTGTAAGTAGATAATCTTTCTACTGTTTCATCCCATTTTGATAAAAATTGCAACCATAATTTGTTTACTCCCAGCTATAGCATTTTCCTTTTTTTCCTTTTCGTAGTGATTAAGCTACACCAATCGAACCAGTAGGGTGTTTTATTCCCATTCGCTATGGCTTTCTAGCACTGAATATTTGAATAAGAGAGTCCAGCTGGAGGCCTTCATTATATCCTCGATATATCCAGAAAGTTTTAAGAAAACCATGTAGTAATTTGGTTTTATTTGCTAATGGTACCCTGGGTATTTATTTAAAATAAAAAAAATATTTTGGGGCCTTCTAAGGGACTCTCTAAAGGCACAGCAACTACCCTGATATAGAATTAAGATATTAGCTTTAGACTTTATATTCCCTTTTTACTTAGACATGATTTTATTGTATTGTATTTTTAGGCTTGTGCGGACCTTATCCAGAGGGATTTTTGTTGACCGTTACATGTTAAATCGGAGGCAAGATTTGCACATAGGAACTTTTAACTGGAAATTTTCAAATACAAGAAGATGTTTAGAACACCAGGAGACTGGCTGCCAAGAGGCCAAATTGAATTTTTGGATAATTTTTGGACAAGCATGAACTGACATAAGAGACTTTATACTGACTTTTGATTCCTATGAACATGTGGTGTGAATAAGAATCATTGTTTGTTTTAAGTATGTATATTCTTACTCTGTTGTATATATAGAGACAGATATATGTGTGTGTATATATATATATATATATATATATATATATATATAAAGTTCTAGTGTTTGGGGAAAATGAATACCAGGCAAAT
The DNA here is from genome assembly GCA_016271365.2 of Neoceratodus forsteri. Lineage (NCBI taxonomy): Eukaryota > Metazoa > Chordata > Ceratodontiformes > Ceratodontidae > Neoceratodus > Neoceratodus forsteri. Next base: position 856,129,978 of record CM028132.1, on the reverse strand, counting down.
AAGGAAAAAGGGAAATGTTATGATTAGCTATAAAAAATAAAAAAGGAAAAGATGGGAAACAAAGAAAACAAGGATAAAAATGCATCCAATTCAGAAAAAAGATTACAAGCTATATACTAGCGCCAGGAATCCAAATAGATTTAGTGAGGAAAAAAGAGGTACTAAGAATTCAAAGTGCCTCTCTCCCCACCTTAAGTTCCTCCCCAATTAAATCCATTACTGAAGCTCCCAAAACTGAAGAACATCCACTAATGAAATCAATTAGTATTCTAGAAAATGATACTCTAGAAGAAGTAGATCATTTAGAAGGGGAGAAAATTGATGAGAAAATGGGTCATGTAGAAGTAAAAGGCCAAGTCAACAAAGCTAAAAAGGAGAGTGGGAAAAAGGGCCTGGAAAGGAGGACACCAATAAAGATGAGGACAACCTCGGTAAAGAAAACAGATGAAAACTTTCTAAAAAGCAATATTGTGGGAGTGGAAAAATAAATAGATTTAGAAGGAAAGCGTACAAAGATAAATCCCATCAGTGTCCAAGTCATTCTTTCCTGGGAGATTCTGAAGACTTTCTGGCCCCATATATACTGAGACCCAGATTGGACCCTCCCACACAATTTCCAACTGATATTCCACATATAGCCTTTCTGTAACCAAAGGTCCCAGGTCTGCTGTACAGCTACTGTATTTTCTGCTCTCATTTCTCTGTAATGCCAAAATGTGGCCCAGGTCATGCCTGAAAATGGTCCCCTGGGTCAGTGCACTTACCCAGTTACCAAAGACATAAATAAAAAAATAAATACATACATAAATAGTGGAAAACACCTGTAACAGGAAAGAAAATAAGTAATAAAGGTGAGACTGGAGGAAAAATATGACTAATCTAGCTGAAATACAAATAAAAACACTCTTAAAAGAAATACGAGATGCAATTGTATTAAATAATGAACTATTAAAAATGTCACTACCCTTCTAGGTGTGAAACAAGGAAGGGGTAATTCCACCTACAATAGTAACAAAAGAAAATGAAAAACAATGAAAAAAATGGATAAAAGAATTAGTGGAAAAGAAAAAGATCAAAATATTATTAAACTAACAACAGATAAGATAGGAGAAAGAGAAGTGAAAGAGACAGAAAAACTAATCAAGGATTTGTGAAAAATGTAAGAAAAAAGTAATAAGAACAAGGAAAAAGGAAACCCCCAAAATAGGGATATTTTTTGAGTCCAGAAGGGGAAAAGGGATATTGTAAAAGGGAAATGTGAATATTATATAGGAAAAATATTAGAAACAGAAGACCATGGCATTGTAAGAAAGTGTAATGTGATGGAAGAGTTTTCTATAAAGGATAGAGAAATGAAGACTTAACTAAGGAGCAAGGTGACAAAAGAAAAATAACATTTTATGATTGTAGAATGAAGGAGGCATTAATAGAAAAAAGTGATATATTGCCTAATGTCTTTATTAAAGGGATACCTAAATGGAAAAATGAGAACCAGATGACCCTTAAATTAGCAGTGTATAACATCTGTAAGGGAATTATGGGGAGTAAGTTTGCATGGAATGATACTGGTTCTATATACAGATAACACGGAGGTGAAGAGAAAGGGTGGATCTGTTTGGTTCTAAAAAAATAAAAGTATCAGAAAGAAACTATTACAGGAAAAGTATCAGTGGCTGGATTTGGGAATTACTGCAGAAGAACTATCATCATAGAAATAAAGAAGGGAAGGCAAGTCCAGGAAAAGAAATAAGACAAACAGGATTGAAAGAATACAATCAGAACAAATCAACCAAAGGAATGGGAAAAATTCAACAGAGAATCTCAAAATACATGAGCCCTCTAGAAAAAGAACTCGCCCTTGGGGGGGGGGGGATGATGTTATATCAGAAAATAGAAATATGAAAACAATAAGAGATAGACTATGAAGGGGACCAATAATAAACAATAGTGCTATTTTAGAAACCTCAGAAATGTATGTACATTCCCTGGGGAAAGTGAACTTACTGAAAGTGGACACAGTAACATAGAAAGTAACCAGTTTTATGTGTTAGATGATACTTCAAAAGAGTGTTGACTAACAACAAAAAGAAAAGACAGGCAAAATCACAATATTAGTCTAATATCCTGGAATGCAGCTGGTGCTGCAAGCAAGTTGAGAGAGATAGGGGGCTGGATTCACAAAGCTTTCTGAAGGTGCAAAACCTTCCCTAAGTCCCCAAAACTGCCATAGCTATGGAAACAAAGGGACATTTGCACTGGGTGCTATTCACAAAACCCTCCGCAGCTGCTGGAAACAACACTAAGGACTGTGGAAAAAAGTGCTGCTGTGGAAATCCTTGAGGAAAAAAAGGTGTGAGATAAGTAAGGTACAGCAGCTGAAAGGCTATTCACAACCAATTTTTTTCCACAGTTGCAGAAAAAATGTTACACACAGTGGAATGAGGTGTAACTCTACCTCAGCAAACTGCAGTAGTACCCCAGCCATTGGAATCAATTAAGGTGAATGGGAGGCACAGGTAATAGCATCCTAGATAGTATAACAGTGGCTGCTGTAACAGCAACAAAAGCACACATTGCCATGATATGGCAACTGGCAATAGTCACCAGACACAGTGCAGCCCATGACGGAGCCCCAGAGGCAGTAGAGCTACCCCTGCAGGCAACAGGAACACCCCAGGGAAGGAGGACCAGCAGTGACAGTTGCCACTGTGGTGCCATTGTATTGCTGGTACCTGTGGTGCTACAATGGTCCCAGTTGAGGGACTGGTTGTTGGTCTCTTTGTGGGTGCTTTCAGCTTCATTCTATGGCAGTCCTGTTAAAGTCTGCTGTTCCAGCTAATTAAGTTCACTGTTGCTGTGCCTTCTAAGCTATTTCTGCAGCTGCGGATCTGCAGTTGAGGATTTTCAGCACATGCGTTATTTCCACAGCTGCTGAATTTCTGCAGCTGCGGGGATTTTATGAAATTCCGCACCTGCTCAAAATTTCTTTATGAATATCACGCAACTGCATTTCCACAGCGCTGCAGGCATTTTTCCCACAGCCACAGGATTTTTGGCTTTCTTTATGAATCCTGCCCACGATCTTTAAAATTTTTGACAGATGCGTATATACTTATGTTACAGAAACTTGGATATGTTCGGCTGAGAACTGTTTTTTGGAGGGATATCAAAGTTGACGTATACCCACAAGGAAAACTTCTATTTATGGGAGAGCATCTGGTGAAATATGTATTTTCTTGAAAACATGTTCTGAATTAAGTGCAGAATGTATATGGAAGGATGAAGTGGATTATATTTTGGCTTTGAAAGTGTCACTGGGAAATGAAGTGCAGTGTATATTAATGAATGTGTACTTCCCCCTGGCAAGTTCAGTTCTGTCTTTTCAGGATGCCTTAATACATTTAAAGGTATAGTACAACATCTGTAAAACCATTATACTGGGATAATGTTTATAATCAGAGGTGACTTTAATGCAAGTGTGGGAAATAAACCCGAAGGCGATGGAAATTAATGGAATTTGGATGATGCATTACAAATACCTGTAAGATCATCCATGGACAGTAAATGTAATGAATATGAAAAACAGCTCTTAAGTATTTTGAACAATTTAAACTTGTGCATTCTGAATGGATGTTGTCGGGGGGGGCAGATCTAGAAATAGCACATATGTATACCAAAATGGATTAAGTGTTCTAGACTATATTTTTGTGGATATCTACTCTTATGAGCAAATGTTGAGTCTAGAAATATTAAATAATTGGGACAGTGACCATCACTCACTGAAACTGAAATTGAAAGCTACTATATGGATGTATAGGAAGAATATGGTGCAAAGAGAGATAGCAGAGAATAACATACTTATAAAAAGAATAAAAAGATTAGATGGGGAACAATAGAGGCACCCAAAATACAAAATATATTAGAGATGGAAAATATTAGGAAAGCTAAAATGAAAACTATGAAAGTTTTGACATCAAATCTGGAAAAGATCCATGCTATATCTCAAACTGAGAAATGTTTTGAGAAATACCAAAATATTGAACATTTAGCTGTGAACAAACTAGAGAAACAAATGGTAAAGGAAAAAAGATTAATATGTTTAGAGCAAAATGGTTTGATCAAGAGTGCCTAAACAAAAGGAAACTAATCCAAAAAACAGGAAAAAGAGTAACAAAATATCATACTTATGATGACCAAGTTGGACTCAAAAATTTATAAGAGTATCAAACTCTTATTAATGCAAAAAAAAAGGAATTTTACCAAGATCTTTGGGGAAAATTACTATTGGCAAAACAGGAAAATGATGCTTGCTCCTTCTGGAATCTAGTGGCCCACAGGACATCAGAAATTAGATTTAATATTACTGCAGTTATAGCACCAGAAACATGGAAAAATTATTTTGAGAAGATTTTTAATAGGATCAATGAGACTTCAGAAGGAGGGAACCTGCAAGACTCTATATCTGATGTACGAGTGAGTAAAGTAGAAGAACAATGGCTACAAATTACAAAAGAAGAGGTGATACGGGTGACTTCAGTGCAAAAAAGAATTAAGGTGGGAGGAATTGATAGAATAGGGGCTGAGTTATATCAGGCAGACATAGAATGGTGGGCCAAGATATTGAATCTCCTATTTGAAAATATAATAGGATACAAAATTCAACCCAAAACTGGAATTTTGGGGTAGTGATCCCACTTTATAAAAAAGGTTCCATGATGTCTCCTGAAAATTATGGACCAATAACTTTGTTAAATATAAATCAGAAGATGTTTTCATAATTAATCCTTGACAGAGTTCTCTTTTGGTTAGAAGATAACAAAATTATGTCACCATATCAAGCAGGATTTCAAAAAGGAAGATCAGCAATTGATCAAATTTTTACATTAAGATGCATTCTTCAGAAATACGTGTTGGTCAAGAAAAAGAAAATTTATACCGCCTTTATAGACATTAAGGGGGCTTTTGATTCAGTCAATAGAAAAACTCTCTGGAAAATACTCAAGTCCAAAGGGATGGAAAAACAGTTGTTAGCAATGATCAAACATTTGGATAAAAATACGAAAATAAGGATAAGATATGGTAAAGATGCAGCATTAACTGAAGAAATAAATGTGTCATCAGGTGTAAAACGATGCTGCTTATTAGCACCTACACTTTTTAACTTATACATAGATAAGCTACTGGAAAACCTAATAGGTGTGGACTCATTCCACCCCAAAATAAATGAAATGCCAATCAAAACCTTATTATATGCAGATAATGAGGTACTGATAGCCCAAACTCCATTGGGCCCGAGAAAAGCAATCACATCAGCAATGTAAACATTAGAGAAATAAAATATGACATTGAACTTAGAAAAAAACAAAAATAGTGGTCTTTGGTAAAAAGAAAATTTTAGAACACCCTATCTGGGAAATCAATGGAATACAGATAGCAGAAGCAAACGAATTCCAATAATTAGGTGTTACATTCAGCAACACCCTGAAATGGAACACACACCTAGAAATAATAAAGGGGAATACAGCTAAAGCAATGAATGGTATTAGTCACTTTGCAGCTCAAATAGCAAAAAAAAATAATTTATGGCACAATATAGATGTTTTATAGCAAACATTAATTCACAGCTACTTAATGGAACTGAGATTTGGGGCCTAGCAAGTAACCTCAAAGAGACAGAGGTAATACAGAACAGATATTTGAAAAGTGTGCTGGGTGTATCAAAATCTTCCCCTAATGCCAGGGTCAGAGCAGAAACAGGTACGGCTGCATTATCCACTGCGATAACTAAAAAAAATATTAAATTTTGGAATATAATAAGGAAAGAAGATCGAGAGAGCATATTATTTAATTGTTGGCCAAGCGGGCTACTAGGAATAATAAAAGCCAAGAGTCATGGCTGGGAAAACTAAATAATGAACTAAATACACTTGGTTTGCAGTACAATTATATTATAGGGAATTGGAACATCCTGATAATTTTATGAATATTGCCACCTGAAGAATCATGGATAACACAAAACAAAATGATATTACTAGTATCAAGGAAGCTTGGAATTGTACCTCCCTGAAAAAAGGAAAATCAGATTTTAAATTGGAAAAATATTTGATTTTATGTGATAATGTGAAACACAGACGAGCCCTCACAAGACTGAGGTTTGGGCTACTCACAAAATGGGGAAACGGAATATTCAGAAAACCTCACCCAAATATGTATGGGCTGTAATAATGCCCAGATGACCCTGGTATATTTAGTATTAGACTGTGAAAATTTTTATAATGAGAGACAGATAATGATATAGGATAAACATAAAAATATTTACAAGCTTTCCAAAAATTAACAATTAAATGCAATATTTAATACAAATAAATCCAATCAGATTTATGAATTAGCAAATGTTGCTTATAAAATTGCACTGAAACTAAAATGGCTATTGTAAACTGATTTTGTAATGAAATACATAGCTATTAAGTTATTTCTATCTGATGTAAATTATGTTTTAACTGTATCTTAGTATGTGTGTATGTTACAATTGTCTTTTTATACATACAAATTTTGTAAATAAAAAAAAATCTGAATCTGAAATCCATGTGCATGCTTTACCTTCCTGGCCTTTGTACAGATCCCCAAACACTTTTTGTCATAATTCCCAGTTGGGGCATCAGAAATCCATCACTGCACCTTATACAACACCATAGGAGGGACTTCACTTACTACAAGAAGATTAAAACACATCTATAAATGGGCCTTCAAAATATTCAATATTATACAGTGGCTAGGAAATTTCTCCTATCCTGATTGATCAGTGTGTGCCTGGAACAGTGATGTTATTTAACAATAACATCACTGTATGAAGTCCAGGCATACAGGTGACTGGAGAACACTGAAATAAATCTCTCCCTCCCCACGTAAGCCACCACGAAGCCAACAGTGCCTTGAAGCCATCACGGCTTAGCCACGCCCCCCCAAGACACACCCACAAACGCACACATTCCCTGCCTGGCTGCCTAGCTCCTTTAGCCAATTTAGACAAAAGCCATCAGATTCAGAAGAAATGGTGGTTGTCTGTCTTTCACTTCACTGTAGCTGCCTTAGTATGTTAAACCACACACGCTCAGCCATTTCCACAAAACCCAAACGTAGTGGCAATTGTATTTCAAACCCTCACCAGTTTCTCAGCAAACCCACATACTTTGCCTTTTCACAAAAAGCACTTTGCCAAAATTAAAAGAAAAAAAAGATCTGTAACTTACAGGTTCTGACTGATGTCCAGTTACTGAGCAAAGCGGGAAACCGGAAGTTGCCGCTCGGCTCCGCTGTCATCTTTTTTACTAGCCATGTCTTTTTCACAGGGGAAACAAAACAAAAAAAAACATCTTCAACTGCTCCTAGGACAAGCAACGGGAGCACAATGATTAAATTTCATGCTACACAAAAAGTTACCACATAGCGACAAGTGTGTTGGGGGGTGACCATGCATAAGAAACCCACAGTATTAGCAGCAGCACTACTGAACTACTTTTTCTTTTATTTCCAAAATATGTGTGTTAGACAAAAAAGAATACAAATATTACATTTTTTTTTTTACTTTTTATTATTATTTTAAAATGAGCCATTGTATAATAGCAATAAGGTACTTCAGGATGTGTGTTATTGTGTAATAGAAACATAGAAGTTGACGGCAGATAAGGACCACAAGGCCCATCCAGACTGCCCATTTTTTCTACCTTATGAATGTGCCATAGGCCTTTACTCTGTCAATGGTCTATCTATGCATACTCATCTGTGTTGCTCCCTTATGCCTGTCCCATGCCTGTTTGAAGCCCTGCACTGTATTCATATCCACCACTTCCTGAGGTAGGCCATTCCATGCATCCACCACCCTTTCTGTGAAAAAGAACTTCCTTACATTACCCCTTAATCGACCTCCCTCTCATCTCAAGCTGTGTCTTGTCCTGCTATTTTCTATATATTAAAACATGTTAGACTCCTTTCACCTTGTTAATGCCCTTAAAATGTTTGCACATTTCGATCATATAACCTCACGCCCTCCTTTTCTCTAGGATATACATACTGAGCTCCGTTAATCTGTCCTCATATGTTTTCTGATGCAGTCCCTGCTCCATTTTGGTTGCCCTTCTCTGGACTGCCTCCATTTTGTAATGTCCTTATGCAGGTGCAGCCTCCAGTACTGCATGCAGTACTCCAGATGGAGCCTAACCAGTGTCTGGTAAAGAGGGATTATTACCTCTCCCCTATGACTTGTGATACCCCTACTAACACGCCTAAACATCCCTCTAGCCTTACCTACTGATTTAGTGGTCAGCTTGGATGATTTCAGGTCATCTGTGATGATGATGCCCAAGTCTCTTTCTTCCCTTGTGATTACCAGCAACTCTCCTCCCAACCTATAGGTAGCTTCAGGGTTTCTCTTCTCTATGTGCATGATCTTGCACTTCTTTGCATTAAACCCCACTTGCCACTCTTCCAACCATTTTGCCAGTTTTTCCAGATCTCTTCTCATTCTGCTCACCCCATTTGGATCACCTACTCTGTTGCAGATCTTGGTGTCATCTGCAAACAGACAAACATTACCCTCCAGTCCATCTGCAATGTCACTAATGAAGATATTGAAGAGTACTAGCCCCAGGACTGATTCCTCAGGTACCCCAATTGTGACCTGCATCTCTTCTGACTGTATACCATTTACTGCCACTCTCTGTTTTCTGTCTGCCAACCAGTTTGCCACCCAGTTGACCAGCCTCTGACCCACCCTGAGCCTACCCAGCTTGTTAATCAATCTTCTATGTGGAACAGTATTGAAAGCTTTGCTGAAGTCAAGGTAGGAGACATCAACTGCACCCCCTTGGTCCACCATTCTGGTTACCCAGTCAAAGAAATCTATGAGATTAGTTTGACAGGACATTCCTTTTGTAAACCCATGCTGTCTTGGATCCTGTGCTCCTATGGATTCTAGGTGTTGCACTATCCTTTCCTTAAGGAGTGCCTCCATAATCTTGCCCACTACTGAGGTAAGACTGATTGGTCTGTAGTTCCCTGCCTCCTCCCTGCTGCCACTCTTGTGGAGCAGGATCACATGAGCCCTTCTCCAGTCTTCTGGGACCTGTTCTGTGCTCAGAGACTTACTAAACAGTTCTGTGAATGGCTCTACTAGTTCCACCCTTAGCTCCTTTAGTACCCTGGGATGTATGCCATCAGGTCCTATTGCCTTGTCCACCCTGAGCATAGCGAGCTCTTGTAGGACCCTTCTTTTGTGATGGGACTTGTGCACACCTCCCTCCCCACTGTGTCCATGGTGCTGAGCTGTGGGCCCTGCCCTACCTTCTCCTCAGTAAATACTAAGCAGAGGTATCTTTTTAGGATAGATGCTTTTCCTTTGTCCTCTCCACACACTCCCCCTTATCCCCTTTAATCTGAGCAATACCCCCTCTGGACTTTCTCCTTTCACTAATATATCTATAGAAAGTCTTGCCCCCTTCTTTTACTGTTCATGCTATTGTTTCCTCAGTTTGGGCCTTTGCCTGCCTTACTGCCTTCCCTACTTCCCTTAGGGAAGTTAGGTATGCCTCCCTATCTTCGTCCTGCTGCGTTCCCTTATATTTCCTGAAGGCCAACATTTTGGCTCTGATCTTTTCTGCTACTGTTTTTGACAACCAAAGTGGTGTCCTCCTTCTTTTGCTGTTGCTTTTCTCCCTAGCACAATGGGATGTTGCTTCAAGTATTGCATCCTTAATGCTTGACCACTTTGCCTGTACCCCCTCACCTGTATTTCTTCTTGCTAGGGCTAGCTTAACTCTGTTGGCCATCTTACCAAAGTCAGTTCCTCTGAAGTCCCATATTTTTGCCTTGGAATGGGATGATTTAGTTCTAGTGGCCAAATTGAATCATACCATGTGATGGTCACTGGCCCCCCCGGTGACCTTCTACCTGGAGATCTGTGATCCTTTCCCTGTTAGTCAGTACTAGATCTAGGATAGCCCTGTCTCTTGTGGGTTGTTGCACCAATTGTTTGAGGCCCTCCCCCCTGCAGGGAATCCACTATGTGTCTAGTTCTGAGGGATGTTCCTGCTGGTATTGACCAATCTGTACCTGGCATGTTGAAGTCTCCCATTATCAGAACCTCCCCTTTAGCTGTCATGTTTTGTATATCTCCTAACAGTAATGTGTCTATGTCCTCCTCTGGTCTGGAGGTCTGTAGACAACCCCAGTTCATATGGCTGTCCCATTTCCTGTTTCCAGGGTGACCCACAGTTCTTCTGGCTTCTTATGTGTATTCTGAATTTCTGTAACTTTCATATTTTCATTGACATAAAGGGCAGGTGCAAACAGTATGGGAGGAGGGCCCACCATAAACTTAAGACAGGAAGCCCCGCAGCACATCCCTGCCAAAACCAGCACAGGCTCTTGAGACAATGCCCAGACTGTAGTGCTTGGTGAAGGTATGGACAGTACTCAAGGTTGCAGCCACACAGATGTCAGTGGATGAGACACCTTGGAAACAAGCCACAGAGGTAGCAATGCCTCTTGTGGAATGAGCTTTAACTGCACCAGGCAACTCTTTGCCATACTTGTTGTAGCAGAATACAATGCGATTTGCCAACCATTTGGATAAACATTGCTTAGAAACTGAAGCCCCCTCTCTACCTGGGGTGAAGGAAACAAACAACTGCTTCGATTTTCTGCATTTTTTAGTGTGGAGCAAGTAGTAATTCAAAGTTTTGTGCCCATCTAACGTATGGAGCAGTGCTTCCCCTGGATTGGCACACTCTGGAAAATAAACAGGAAGGTGGATAGACTAGTTGAGTGTAAACTCAGAGACCACCTCAGGGAGAAACTTAGGATTTGTGTGCAATAACACTTTGTCTTTGTGAAAAATCAAATAAGGCTCCTTGCACCAGAGGGCCTGAAGCTCTGAAATTCTTTGAGCAGAAGTAATGGCAACCAAAAATAACACATTCCCAGAAAGAAAGTGTAGCTTACAAGTTGCAACTGGCTCAAAAGGAAATAGGGTCAGCTTCTCCAAAACAAAATTCAAATCCCAGGCCAGGATAGGAGAATTAATATGGGGTTTCAGATGCAGGATGTCCCTTCAAAAGGTACAGGAGACATCCAGCTGAGCTATCGTGTGGTCACCCACGGGCTCATGAAAGGCCAAAATTATTTATTTATTTGAATTTTGGTAACTGGGTGGGCCCACTGAGACAATACAGTCCCTTTTTCAGGGGCAACCTAGGATCAAACAGACATTTGCAGGGTTTGTATAACAAGAATGGTCATATACAAGTACAGAGATATAGTGCAATGCTACAAAATGGAACAAGCAGGATTAACAATAAGCTCTAAAGCATATGCAGAGAACAGCAATCAAGCAAACAGAGTAACAATAGCTTAAATAGTACATTACAGTTAAAGTGTCACACATAAGGCCCACAAGGCAGTGAAGGGTATAGTAATGTAGTAGCATCTATGGCAAACTACACCAGAATGTGAGTCATAAATGGTATGGGTGCAGATTATCTGAAGCAAGTACATTGAGAGGAGGATGACAGGTGAAGTAAGAGAGAGTGGTGGAATTGGGAGCGAGAAGAGCAGGATAAGATTGCATGTGGTAAGGAGTCCATAAGGACAAGGTGGAAAAAGCAAAAGATCTTCTACCAATGGATAACTGCGATGTAGGGGGTTTCAAGAAACGGAAGGGAGGAGGACCTAAGCATGCAAATGGATTGTCTGATTTGTACAATATCTGTAAGATGTGGGGGGGGGGGGGTGGAGGTGAGCCAATTTGTAGACAAATCCAAGGCTTATTAGTTGGAGTTTGGACTCATAAGGAGGCCATCCCAAGGATGCTAGGACATCACACTGGTGGTGGTGACATGTGTTCAACCCTATGGTGTGGTAACATTTTATTCATAATCAATATGAGCAGGATTGAATTCCATTGAGTAACAACTCATTTACAAGGAGGTCCTTAGAGCATAGACACTGATACCACATACTGTATAGATAAACATGATGACATTTCATTTCACATACAATCAATGTTAGTTCATCTAAAAATACAATACAAATTACAATTTAAAACAAAAAATTACATAAGAAGGGAAGATAACTGCACAATCTGTCTCTGTCTTTCACTTATATCCCAGTTTTATATTCACTAAGGTGCTTATTTAATACTTAAGAGGGCAACTTTTTATCACCTCACTCTAAGGCAAACCTTCCAACTCTGTGATAAAGTTGCCTAAGGCATGCAAGGATGGGTGCATTGGTTGAGAGAAGAAGACAAAAGGTGCACCTTGAGGGAAGAGTACTGGAGACCGGAGTCAGAAAGAAAGATTAGGTAGTCCAGGATCTGGCTCACTGGACAGGTGAAAGGATCCAGATTATGTTTGGCAGTCTAGATGGCAAACTGCTTCAACTTCATAGCATATGTGGCTCAAGTGGAAGGCTTCCGGGCAGCCACCAGGATGTCCACCACTCTGTTAAAGACCCCAGACCTGGTGATGGCTGTGTTCTCAGGAGCCAAGCATGCAGATGGAGGGACCTGAGGCTGGGATGGACCAGGGTCCCCTGAGCCTGGGTTAGTAGATTCCTGCAAAGGGGGAGTGGAACTGGGGGTTCCTCTGCCAGCTGCTGTAGCAGGGACAACCATATCTGGCTGGCCAGAATGAAACTTCCAAAATCATGCTGACTCCCTCCGTCTTCAATTTGATGAGGCCTCTCTGAATGAGACAGAACAGAGGAAATTCATAAAAAAATCCCCCACTCCAGGAGAGGAAAAATGTGTCTCACCAGAAAACCCCAGACCCTGGATTGAGCGAGCACAAATTGGGCAGTTTTGCATTGAGTGGGGCCGTTAAAAGGTCCAACTCTGGATGACCCCATTTGTCTAACAACTCTTCTGCAACAGTTGAGAGGAACTCCCATTTGTGCATGCTGGACTGAGTCCGGCTGAGGCTGTCCACCAGAGTGTTTAGCATGACTGGGACATAGACCACAGAGTGTCAGACCATGAACTAACACCCAGTACCACACTCTCAAGGCCTCCTTGCATAGGGGATATGAATGGATCCTCCCCTGCTTGTTGATTTAGTACACTACACTGAGATTGTCTGACTGCACCAGCATCTGACCCAGATTGAGGTGGTTCTGAAAGGTCTACATCACGTACAGCACCACCCACATCTCCAGGACACTGATATGTAGGGATGCCTTGACCTGAGACCAGGAGTCCTGGGTTTGAAAGGACCAAGGTGAGCTCCCCAGCCCGACCTGGAAGCATCCATAGTGAGAACTGGCTGTGGAGAAGAGATTTGAAATGAAATTCCTTGCAGCAGGTTCAGGGGGTCCATCCACCACTGAAACACTTTGTGGACTGGAGAGGAGATCAGCACCAACTGATATAACTTTTCCATGTGCTGGTCCCATTGCAGAGTCCACTGGAGGATATGCATATCCAGTGGGAAAGGCAGTTGCCATTAGACCCAACAGTCTCAGGTACACCCTGGCAGGAATAAAATGGCTCTAGGCCACCTCTAGAGCCTGGGCTATAAGGCACTCCACCCTGTCCTGAGGTAGGAAAGCCTTCTCCTGCGCCAAGTCTACAACTGTCCCTATGTATTGCAGTCATTGGGACGGCACCAGAACCGACTTGGGCAGATTTACAGTAATACCCAAGGAGAGGAACAACTGGAGAGTTCTCTCCAGAGTCCACAGGAGCTTGTCCCTGGATGGGGCCTTTAGGAGCCAATCATCCAGGTAGGGGAATATGTACAGTTCCTCTCTTCTGAGGGCTGCTGCTACTGCAGCTAATCACTTGGTAAAGAACCGCAGCATTGAGGACAAGCAAAAGGGCAGCACTTTGAATTGGTAATGCCCACTCAGAAACAGAAAATGGAGAAATCTCCTGTGAGGGGGAAGACCAAACTGTGCAGGTAGGCATCCTGCATGTCCAGTGAGCAGAGCCAGTCATCGGTCTTGAGAAGAGGCATCAGGCCTGGCAAAGATACCATCCTGAACTTTCTGTACTGGACATACAGATTGAAGTCCTTTAGGTCTACTACAGTAAACATACCCTCCTATAACCTATTTCACTTACATAGGGATACTAGGGGGTGGACTGGCTTGCTATATCAAGGATAAATACACAGCTTCAATCACCAGCTCCCTAATAGTACACAATGAATTTGAATGTCTGGAAATTAAACTTACACTATTTAAAAACTGAAGCCATATACTGTATATAGCAGGATGTTACAGACCTCCCAAAGGAGGTACATAGCTACTGACACACTTTTGTCTTATCCCAACTTGTCAGTAGTCACTCAAATGAAACCTTGATAATGGGAGATATGAACTTTAACTGGTGTGGATGAGCTTGGGTTAGACAGGATACAATAACAGGCAGACTACCAGACTCAGTGCATAAAAAGCACTGGCAAGATGCTTATCATTTTATGCACTGAGTCTGGTAATCTGCCTGTTATTGTATCCTGTCTAACCCATGTCCATCTATAGTTGGTGTTAGCAGTGGAACACTGGCTGAATGTCCATGGTACACATGGGGAGTTCAGTCTTGGGTGCCGGACCTGGCATCACAGGATATGGGCAGATGATTGCATGGCACCAGAATCAATGCCTGAGCAGATGAGGACCACTGCAGCCAGTGACCTGGGCAAGGAACCATGGGAGACAGAAGGAGACCAGATGGTGGAGCTAGTATGACTAATTAACTGTCTCAGTAGACAATGGTTGGAGCCGGACCAGAATCAGAAGGAGGCAGAGCATCGGTACCAAGTCTTACTGGAAAGGATCCGGGTGGAGAGTTCCATGGAGGTGGCAATAGATCCAGATGAGGATCAGGAGTCATGGGACCTGGAGGAAGAAGACCCCCTACTGGAAGGATGGCCATTGGTTGTTCCAGAGCTGCCAGTGTTTCCAGGTTGTTACCTAATCGAGGATGAACCACAACAGAAGTCCCCAGGTACGGATGGGACTGTCTGTGGGTCACCTGGGGTGAAGACTCCTAGCAAGACTGAAGAGGTCAGGTTGTCTGAAGGGACTTATGTAAATGTTTCCTTTTACCAAGTCTGCATAGGCTGGCCACCTCCAGACAATTTCCTCTCTTCTATTAATCTTTCCTCCCCTACTGATCTGTTTTTCTTTCTTATGGTCATGGTCTGGGTAGAGGTTGAAAAGACAAACCTCAGTACACAGATATCTGAAACTGCATGCTTTGCAGTGAGTGCATGGTATTATGTGTACTATGGCTGGGTGCTAGTACCCAGAAGGTAATAGTAATAGTTGTAGAGTGATCAGTCTTGCTAATGTACTGAATGTATAAATTGTTACTGTACTGAATGTTAGCCCCAGGGTAAAAGTCATGTTCAGAATGTTGTACCACAAAAGCTTGGAATGATAGTTAATGCTGAGTACAGCAGACTTAAAGGAGAAGACTCCTGTATATTTATGATTTGGATATGTCTGATGTATTTATTACACATTACATCAATTACTGTACATATGTCAATAAGAGATCAGCCATTTCTTCTGTTGCAACACATATCTAGAATTTGAGGCTCTGACACAAGCTAGTAAAATGTCAAGCAAGCCTCCATGTACATGCAAATGAGTCACTTGTAATACATGATTCAGTCCCTCCCATTTCTTGATGTCACTACAGCAACAGTGCAGAACAAAGCATAAGGGTATCAATGCTGTCCAGCCTGATTTTAGTTTATGTTTGCAATGGCTTAAGGCAGTTCTGTCATGCAGCTCACACAGGGAGTAGTACTTGTAGCCTTAATACTGTATGTGTAGAGCAAATAATACATCTAATAGTATTTCATTCACAGGAAACAAAATATGTTTCTTTGTACTGCTCATTTCTCTCTGTGAGATAGTTGTAACATGTTGTGGAAAGCAGTAGACTGAATCAGTCAATCAACCAATTAATCAATTGAGCAGTCAGTCAGTCAGTCACTCTGTATTGAACCAGGTGAACGCCCTTGAGAAGAATCATTACAAGGTGTGCCTGGGCAGTTTACCAAAGGATCACACAAGACTGAATTATACATATCCCCTTTCAGCAGCCTGAAAGTGAAGAGCTAGATCATTTACTTTATAAAGTGTATTTTTTTACATTTCAAATGCTCCTTAACTCTGAGTTTCTGACTGGAAATACCAAGACACAGAATGCATATGACATGGGAGGAGTGAGCTAAGCAAATACAGAGCACTACAAACACTGAGACTGATTAGTTTCTTTATTTACAATAGCTGAGGTGTAGCATCTGATTTGTGAGGGACATCCTACTTCAAATGCTGGCATTACAAAGCGGCGGGGGGGGCTGCCACAGCGTATCCTTAGTACCTTGAAAGTGAAGTGCTGTAGCTCTCACATCACTGCTAATGATTTATAATGGGAATTGGGGCACTTTTAAAGTCATAGACCTGAGGAATCATCACAGTTTCCAAGGAGGTTAGGGGAACTTCTTAAGGGTTAGAGAGTAAGGGACTCTAGTAGGATTTGAACCAGAGTCCCCCAGTGCTTGTGTATGTGCTTTAACCACTAGATTACCCTTCTGACATATGCTGCAGCTGATGCTTTCCTGGTAAACTATTCCTTGTTATAGCTGAATTCTTTATTGCCTTAAAGCAGCCATCCAATCACTGACACCTTAGTTACAAAGGGAAAGGGCCTATTTGCAAGATTGTTTCTCACTGCTGGTGTCAATTAAAACAGAGAATGCTAACACACACACAACATAATACAACAGCTGTATAATACCACTTAAAACTCTTGTTGCACCCAGAGTCATTTATTGGGCAAACTGTTCTTGCTAACAGAAACAGTAGCACAACACATACAGGCACTTCCTTATATGAATACTGTATATACCTCAAATCAGTGCTGCATTACACTCATATGGTCCTAGTCCCTATTAAACCAGCATTTCAGGATGTGCACAACACTTAAAGAGTTCCTCCATTATTCAAGTGGGGAACCAGACATTGTGGGTTTGGTTTACTGGTGGAACTGCATTTAGTGCAGCACCATTATCTGTTGCTCTGATGACATCATCCTCCAGCAACATTGATGGTAAAATGGAGGACAAACACATTGATAACTTTTGGGTGCTGTATATTTGTATTTATAATCTAGATTTGGACAGCAATAGGACTGCTAGCAACTGGAGGAGGCACACAACAGTTACACATTAGGAGCTGGGAAAATATTGGTGTGAAACTATGGTAGACTTCCACTTTAAGGAACCCTGGGGTGGAGCTGTATGGTGTGGGTGGGACAGAGCTCCACCAGACCCTCTACATTTAGCTATAACAATGTTGCACAACTGTAGGATGGTTGCCCTGTTAGGGGGAGAGATATGTGACAGAGTGACCCCTGCCATGGGTGTTTACCGTTGCACAGGGAGAAGGAGGTCCCCCCTTTGTCCTTTTACCCCCTTTTAAGGCCTGGAGGCCTGAAATATATATAAAACAAGTTGATGTATGTCTGTTGGCATGGACATATATACGTATTAAGGTGCCTCAACTCAATAAATCCTCTTGGGTCCAGCATCAGCATGGGAGGTCAAGTGAAATATGACCTCCAGGCTTAAGTTAGCCCTTAAATGTATGAATAAAGTACAGGCACCTCATGTGCAAAAAAACACCTAAATGCCACTGTTATAGAAGGAAAATAATATAGCATTTTGCTGTATTGTAGTTGTTTCCCTGAAAACAAATAAGTAAATAATCAATAGGAAGTGAGTGAACAGAGGGCAGCATCTCTGTTTGTTTTCTGTGTCCCTTCCCTGCTGCTCTCTGCCCTAGAAAAATGTCTTCAGCATGATAGCACTGTCATGTTCTTAAAGATAGCAATGTAAAATGTATAACGGCTTCTATGCCACCCATATTTAAATTTACCAAAAAGGGTTCTCAACCCCCCTTAGGAACCATTCAGCAGGCATTGGAACAAATAAAAAGGGAGACATCAGGAAGCGCACCATTCTCTCTCCATGCCTGAATCTGTCCAGAGTTTCTGCAGCTTGGCAGGGAAAATAAAATAATAAAGCCAGGCTGCCCAGCATTACAAAGGCTGCTCCTGAGCCTCGCTGGACACAGGTCCCTCCCTAGTGAGATGCTAGGAGGGTGCCCTGTGTTTGCTAGAAATGGCCCTTGGCAAAGGGCCAAAATGAAAAGTAAAAGCCGATGGCTGCGCTTTTCAGCTGTAGGCAAAAGTCAAGAACTGTTTCTACAGCTCTAAGTAAGAGTAGCTATTTAAGCAGCTTGAAGCTGCTCTATTACTTTAAAAAAATATACACCATTCTGTGTGGTATAGGGTTTACATCTGCTTTAATGAAAGTTTAAAAAGAGCAGACAAATACCTTAACAGTAAAAATGCAGTTACAGTCACAGTAGGGCTTTTGGGCCCCATTAAGATTATCTGTGGTGTTTAGCTGAACCCTTAGTAAGGTATACATTGCTTTAAGTAGAAGCAAATCAAATAAAATACATTTTTGAGCCTTGTTTACCAAAGCAAATTTGTAAGGTGCTTACCTGAGTTTAGTGCTGGAGGTGTGCCAGTTTGGAAGTCAGAAAACACAACAAAGCTAGATAAAGCTCTGAGGATAAATTTATGAAATAGTGGTTCTTTACCTGTGGGGAGCCCCTCTGTTTGCTATATGTGGTGCTGCAATAGGACTGGCAGCCCACAGACTGTCTGATTTTATAATAATTCTACCTAGTGAGGTCACTACCTAGAGGAGGAGCTAGTGGCAATGAAAGCACCTAAGGATAATAAATCTGTTTAGCACAAATATAAAGGTGTTATTATGTTATAGTTGTGAACTCGCATAGTCTTGGCTTAGAGATAGCCATTTTGTTTTTTGTATAGGATGGGTTATGAGCCACTAAGAGGTACTCTGTAGTTAAGGGGCAATTATGGGCAGATCTTAGATCCATGATGTCACCTAGATAAATGTATAAAAGATTGCCACTAGGGGCTTAAAGTTAGATAGGGTGAGTCAGTTGGAGCTGACTGTCAGAGGTGGAGAACCTCTGGAGCTCATACTACTGTGTGGAGCAGGCACTGTTGGGCATAGCAGTGGCCCTTTTTCTTTGACCTTATCTGGATTCTTTTTGTTGTTTTTATTTTGTTGTAGTACAAAGTGAATTAATTAATGCTAGTTTATTACTTCTGTGAAATATCATTTTGAGAAAATAAAATAAGTGTCTTTATGGCGCTTTTTATGCATGGATTCTGGTAGTCTACCTGTTATTGTATCCTGACTATCCCAACCCTGCTACAACTGGCTCTCCCATAAATCTGACAGCTTGAAGATTCTCTCTGATAGCTCAGGACTCACTCAAATCATCAAAGAACCCACAAGACCCAACCCACAAAATTCAGTGAACGCTTCCTTACTGGATTTAGAACTTACAAATAGACCTCACAAAGTAACTGTCTCAACAGTGTTCCACTATGATGTAAGTGATCACAATATTGTTGCTTGTGTCAGAGGTTACAAATCACATCCATCATGAGCTAAATACATATAGAAAAGACACCTCAATGGTTTCAATACTCATGAATTTATAAAAGACCTAGCTAACATAAAGTGGCAAAAGACCAGGGAGGGGCTGTGGACATGGCCTACCTAGACTTTAGCAAGGCATTTGACACAGTCCCACACAAAAGATTAATCATCAAATTAACCAGCCTGGGAGTGGGTCCCAGGGTGGTAGCCTCAGTAAAACAATGTGAGGAAGTATTTTTTCACAGACAGGGTGGTGGACGCATGGAACAGCCTTCCTGGGGACGTTGTGGGGTCTAAAACTGTGGGAGAATTCAAGAATACATGGGACAGACATAAGGCAATTCTTGTCAGGGGTAAGAAGAAATAGGCTGTTGGTTAACTAGGATCTGCAGCTTATCCTGTAATTAAGGAAATGGGCAGACTAGGTGGGCCAAGTGGTCCTTAGCTGCCATCAAAGTCTATGTTTCTATGTTACTAAAAGTTTTATCTTGCATCAACAGTTCACGATGAGGCAGAAATATTCAAATGTAATATCACGGATGTTGTAAATAAACATGCACCACTACAAACAATCATTTGTCAATGCCAAATGTTGTCGCGCTGGCACTGGCTTTGGTAGCGCAGTGCGGAAAAATATTTTGGGCAGGATGTGAAAAATGACAGCTGTACAGTTCATAAGGAGGTGTAAAAAATGCCAGTGTTGAAAATGTGGCATGTAAATATACCAAATTTGTGAAGTTACAAGGGTGCATGGGAAATGCACAATGCACGCTTGTAACACAGTCATTTTATGGATATTTGGCACCAAATTGTCAACAGAGGTATTTTAGCACCTCTGCTCATGGACAGTGTCACTGTTATTTCCTCAAACTGTCCCAAAAAGTGATTTCGCACAGCGACCACGCTATTCTGAGCCAGAAGTGCGAAAACACATTTTGGGCAGGATATGTGAATGACAGCTGTACTGTTCATCAAGAGGTGTGGAAAAATGCCAATGGTGAAAATCCAGAGTAAAAATATTACAAATGCACAACGTTACGAGCGAATGTGCAATCTGCCAACGCACGTTCGTAACACAGTCAATTTATGGAGTATCATCACCAAATTTTCAACATAGGCATTTTAGGACCTCTGCTCATGAACTGTATCACTGTCATAGAAACATAGAAACATAGACTTTGACGGCAGATAAGGACCGCTTGGCCCATCTAGTCTGCCCATTTCCCTACCTACAGGATAGGCCGAGATCCTAGTTAACCAACAGCCTATTTCTTCCTACTCCCCACAAGAATTGCCTTATGTCTGTCCCATGCATTCTTGAATTCTCCCACAGTTTTAGACTCACAACCTCCTCAGGAAGGCTGTTCCATGCATCCACTACCCTCTCTGTGAAATAATACTTCTCACATTGCCTCTGAACCGCCTCCTTCTATCTTTAAATTGTGTCCCTTGTTCTTGCAAGTCTCTTTTTCTGAAAGATGCTACCCTCTTGGACTTTGTTGATTCCACTGAGGTACTTAAAGTTTCTATCATGTCCCCCTCTCCTTCTTTCCTCAAGGGTATACATATTAAGCTCCTTTAGTCTCTCCTCATACGGCTTCTCTTGCAGACCCTGCACATTTTAGCTGCCTCCTCTGGACTACCTCTATCCTGTCTATGTCCTTATGGAGATGGGGTCTCCAGAACTGGACACAGTGCTCTAGATGGAGTCTCACCAACTGTCTGTACAGAGGATAACAACTTCCTGTTTTCTGCTGCTGATGCCTCTCCCTATACATCCTAGTATACCCCGCCCTCCCTACTGCCTTCTCACATTGCTTACTAACCTTAAGGTCATCTGATATGATTACCCCAGGTCCCTTTTCTTTTGTTGTTGTTACTACCTCCCACCCATTGTGTATTCTTCCCTGGGTTCTTGTTTCCCAGGTGCATTATTTGCACTCTTTGCATTGAATCTTAGCTACCATACTTCTGACCATTCATCCAACCTTGCCAAGTCCCTTTTCATCCTTTCCACGCCTCCTGTGTATCAACCCTGTTGCAGATCTTTGTGTCATCTGCAAAAGGCATACTTTTCCTTCCAGTCCCTCTGCAATGTCACTGATGAAGACATTAAAAGGACTGGACCCAATACTGAACCCTGCGGCACCCTACTAGTAACCTCTCTTCTTCAGAGTGGACTCCATTTACAATTACCTTCTGTGTCCTGTTGTGCAGCCAATGTTTTACCCAGGCTACCACCCTGGGACCCACTCCCAGGCTGGTTAATTTCCAATTAATCTTTGTGTGGGACTGTGTCAAATGTCTTGCTAAAGTCTAGGTAGGCTATGTCCACAGCCCTCCCTGTGTCTACTACTTTGGTCCCCAGTCAAAGAAGTCTATTAGATTCTGTCTGACATGACCTTCCCGCTGTGAACCCATGCTGCCTTGGGTCCGTGCTCCACTGGCCTCTAGGTACTCAACTATTCTTTCCTTCAGAAGTGACTCCATCACTTTCCCTACCACAGAGGTCAGACTGACAGGTCTGTAGTTTCCTGCCTCTGTCTTGGTCCCACTTTGTGAAGGGAATCACATCTGCCTTCCTCCAGTCCTCAGGTACCACACCATCCTCCCATGATTTATTAAAAGAGTAGCCAGTGGTTTCACTAGTTCCTCCCTTAATTCTTTTAGAATTCTGGGGTGAATTTCATCAGGACCCATTGCTTTGTCCACCTTCAGTTTTAGGAGTTCTTGCAGAACCCTTTCTTCTGTGAAAGGACTGGGATCGACCCCTATCAAGAGTGCTTCTGTTAATTGGATTAGGCACTTCCTCCTCTTTGTGAATACTGAGCAGAAATATTCGTTCAGTATCCTGCTTTTTCACTGTCCCCTCTGCCCACCCACGTTCATTCTATTCAGCCTCACTATCCCTCCCTTTGTCTTTCTCATCGCTGATGTACCTATAAAAGGTTTATCCCCTTCTTAACTGAGTTGGCTATCTTTCCCTCAGTTTGGGCCTTTGCTATTCTGACTTCCTCCCTGCTTCCTTCTGCCTTAACTGGTACAGCTCTCTGTCCTGCTCCTTTTGTGTTTCCTTATACTTCTGGAATGCTATCTTTTCTTCCTGACTTTCACAGCCACCTCTTTTGAGAACCATAGTGGCTTTTCTTTCATTTTGATTTGTTTATTTGCTTCACACAAAGGTTTGTTGCCTCTGTGATGGCAGTTTGATGATTCCCCATTGTTGCTCCACACCTCCTTCTAGCCTGTTTGCTAGTGCTTTTCTGAGGCGCTCTCCCATCTTGCCAAAGTCAGCTCTCCTAAAGTCCAGTACCCTCACTTTTGTATGGCTTGACTCTGTAGCTGAGTTTAATGTGAACCACACTGTTTGATGGTCACTTGTCCCCAGATGGCAACCCACTTCTAAATCTGAGATCCTCTCACTGCCCCCGTTTGAGGGTATGATGTCTAATATTGCTCCCTCACGAGTGGGTTCTGAAACTAGCTGTTTAATGCCTGCCACCTGTAGGGCATCAAGAATGGCCCTGCTCATGGATGTGGCTGCAGCAAATGTGCTCCAGTTAACATCTGGCATATTCAGGTCTCCCATCAATAGTATCTCCCCTTTCTCTGCCATTCTAAGAATGCCTTCTATCATATCCTTGTCCATTCCTTCCCCTGACATGGGGTCTGTACCCAACCCTGTGCAGACTGTGGTGCCCTTTCCAGTCTCCACGGTGACCCACAGTGCCTCCTCTCCTCCCTGTTTACTCTTTTGTTCAGTTGCTTTTATCCCTTCCTTTACACAGAGAGCTACTCCTCCCCCTCTTCTCCCCTGCCTGTCTCTCCTGTAGGTTATGTATCTGGTATGTTAACATCCCAGTCATGGTTCTCTGTGTACCATGTTTCTGTGACTACTACGATATCCAGGCATCCCTCTTCCAACAAGGCCACCAGTTCAGAGAGCTTGTTTCCCAGACTACAGGCATTGGTACTCATTACCCTCCATTTCCTGATGGCCTTACTCCTTTTGCCCCATCCCTGTCCTTCTTGCCTTTGTCACTTTCTCCATTTACCCTGCCCTTCTCCCTATCGACATCTCTATGTTGGTGTTTGCCACACTTACTACCGTGATTATTTGGGGGCTAGGATTTCCTGCTCCTTTCCAGTGCTCTCCCCTTGGCTAGTTTAAAAGCTTGCCAGCGAAGCATTTAAGCCTATCATCTAGGATCCTGGTTCCCCTCCCGGACAGATGCAGCCCATCATGCCAGTATAGGCTTGCATCAGTCCAGGTGGACCCCCAGTCCCCAATGAAGCCAAATCCCTGAGCTCCACACCAGTTTTTCAACCACTGATTGAATCCCATGGTGCGGAACACCCTAGCCTCTCCTATGCCATAGATGGGCAGCACCTCCGAGAATGTTACCGTGCGTGCTTTTTGACTAAGGCCCCTCCCCAATTCCACAAACTCTTCCTGCACTTCTCTAATCCCTTTCTTAGCCAGGTCATTTGTCCCTAGGTGGACAATGACATCCAGCTCCCTCCCCTGTGCAGCTGCTCCGGCAATCCTGAGGATTCGCTCCCCTGTCCCTCAAGCCATGGCGCCAGGCAGGCAGGCACTCCACCTCCCTCTCTTCTCTCCCCAGTTCTACTCTTCCTATCATTGGAGTCCCCCACCAGGAGTTGTTTCCTCTCTGTGGTCCCCTGCCACCTCCCCTGTGGGTCTCCTTTGTGGAGGTTCCCAGCATCCTCCTTGGTCTCCACTCATGGTGCCTCCATGAGAGGAACCACACTTTGCCAGAATGGCATAGGAATTGTGGAGAGGTACAACTGGAGGGATGCACTCTGTTCCACCACCCTCACCCTCCCTGAGCCCACTGTGGTCCAACCTCCTCTTTCTTGGCAACCTCTGAGGCAACGGCAGTGGCACTGGTGGTCCCTGGATGGAAAAGGAGGTCCCACAAACTGGTCAACTCAGCCTGGAGATGAGGCAACCTCCTCCCTCAGCCCAGAGAGGTGTCTGCAGATGGGACAACACCGCATCCTCCAGAAAGTCTCGGAAGACTGCTGCTCCACAGCCACTGCACTGCACCACTCCAATCATGTCTTACTTCTGACCCCTTAACTGTTTTCAATCCTTACTCTTTCCTCTGTTTTTTTTCTCTCTCTCTCTCCTTACTTTCTGCCTGTGTGCCCTTTAAGCCCCTGATTGTCCTGTTCTGAGACAAGAATATCCTATATTTCTCAGTGGACCACTTACTTGCTCAGAGGCAGACCTCCAGCAGCTAGAGGGGGCCGGAGAGCTACTCCTGCCCTTCTAGGATGGTGGGTCTTTGGTGGTTCTGTGATAACTCACTTTCTGCTCCCAAACAGGAAGTTCCTGTTGTCAGTCAAATCCTGTGCCTATAAAAATAGAACTAGCTTTGGGTAGGGGGGTGGAGGGGAGGGAAGGAGGGCAATATAGTCCCAGCAGAGAAGTCCAGTCACACAGCAGTCCTTTTTCCTGGTGTCTTCTGCCAAGATATTAGAGTGGGGGATAGGGTCATTTTCATAATCTGGCCCAAACACTGATTTCCCACAGCGACCGCGCTATTGTGCACCGGAAGTGCGGAAACACATTTCGGGCAGGATGTGGAAAATGACAGCTGTACTGTTCACAAAAAGGTGTACAAAAATGACAATGTTGAAAATCTGGCATGAAAATATTGCGAATTTGCAAAGTCATGAGCCTGTGTAGCAACTGCGCAATGCACGCTCGTAAAACAGTCATTTTTTGGATTTTTTCCACCAAATTTGCAACATAGGCTTTTTGATAGGCCACCTCATGAACACTGGCACTGTCATTTCATTAATTGGTCCTGAAAGGTGATTCTACGCAGTGACTGCGAAATCACCTTTCGAGGCCGATTAATGTCATCCCAGTGGCAGAATTCATGAGAAGGGGTCCCAAAAACCCCATGTTGAAAATTTGGTGCCAAAATTCCCAAAAATGCCCAAGATATGCTTCTAAGTTGGAAAAACCCTATTCATTCCGTTATATAGCTTACTGGCATTTCCTCAGTTCGCAGTCAGCTTTGAAGAGTAAAGACGTGTTCCCGGTCCACAAAGATCATCGCGCCAAGCTCCGGAGGTAAGTATGGGGTGGGGGGAGGCAGGGTGCACAGTGGGTTGGTGTGGGTTGTGGTCCAGGGAGTCTGCCCAGGGACTGTTTCCTTCTTTACAGGGGAAAAAATTAAAATAAAAGACATCAGGGGACCGTTTTCATTTTTAATAGGTGCTTTGGCACGCTAGGATGGGCTCCCAGTGTGCCACCTGAGTGTGTGTGGGTGGGTGGGTGCTGTAGCCGATGGGAATTGGGTACCCCATCAGCAAACAAGTAAAGGGGGACACAGGAGCTAAGGATTGGGCACCCTCGGCAAGCAAAAAATGGAAGGGGACCACATAATGGCAATGGGGGGCTCCCCATCGGCAAAATTCAAGGGGGGAGGATACATGCCGAGGGGTTGGACACCCCTTGGCAATCATAAAGGGGTTTACATGATGTCAACGGGGATTGGGCACCCCCATCGGCACATAATAAACGGGATGTTGACAGGCAACAGCAAAGTCACTGCCGCCATGTTGCCTGCACATAGGGGGAGGAGTGTTGTGGTTATGCTGCATGAGAGTTCCACTCTCATTGCAGCAGACCTTTTCTCAGATGTCGTCACCTCATTAGCTAGGCAGGGTGTCAGCCCCTGCTGTTGGCTGATTGGGAAATGCAGGATGCATCTACTGGTGCGTGCTCTGCATTCGCCCAACAGTGACCGTGCCTCCAAATCTGCAGTACCACAAGATGTTGGCTGCGCAAGCGCGCCAACATGAAAAACAAGGGTTAAAAAAGTATCCATCCCCTGGTTCAATAAAGAGCTTAAAGATGCCATAAAGGACAAAGATAAGTGCTGGGCTATGGCTAGGTGAACCAAAACAGAAGAGGATTGGACTATCATCAGAAGAAAAAGGAATGCCTGAGCAAAACTGATCAAGGACACAAAATCAAAATTCTACCGCCACGCCTTCGACAATAATAAAAAGGATGCATGCAAGTCCTGGAATTTAGTCAACTCACTGAAGGGTGTCACATCCTCTCCCTCTCTCCCACAAAAAATTGACATCACTGACAACGAAATAACAGACAGATCATAATAGAGGCAAAGAACATTTTGCATCAGCTGGATCAGCCTTTGATAACTCTACAACTGCAGCCTACCACATAGAAACATAGAAGTTGTCAGCAGATGGGGACTGTACGATCCATCAAGTCTGCCCTTGGCTTCCTACCCCCCTACTTAGCTGCTGCTTGTGTATCCCACAGTGTCTGTCCCATGCCCGCTTGAATTCCCCCACCGTCTTGGTTCCCACCACCCCCTCCGGCAGGCTATTCCATGGTTCCACAATGCGCTCTGTGAAGAAGAATTTCCTCATATTGCTTCTGAACTTTCCTCCTTTAAGTCAAAGGTTATGCCCTCTAGTCCTGTTGTAGTCCTTTACCTGAAAGAGGTTCTGCATGTGCACCCTGTTGTTGCCTTTAAGGTATTTGAATGTTTCTATCATGTCCCCATGATTCCTACGTTGTTCTAGAGGGTATAATTTGAAGTCATCCAGTCTTGCCTCATACGGTTTCTGATGCAAGCCCTGCACCATCTTTGTTGCTCTTCTCTGTACCATCTCTAGCCTATCTATGTCCTTCCTGAGGTGTGGCCTCCAGAATTGAACACAGTACTCCAGGTGAGGCCTTAGCAGGGACCGATACAGGGGCATGATTACTTCATGCCTTCTGCCTGTGATGCCCCTCCCTATGCATCCCAGGATACCACTAGCATTTAGTGCTGCATTTTCACATTGTCTACTGACCTGGAGGTCATCTGATATGATCATCCATAGGTCTCACTCCTGCCTGGTAGCCACTAGCTGTTCCCCTCTCATTGAGTACAGTTTCCCTGGGTTATGCTTTACCAGGTGTATGACCTTGCATTTTTTAGCACTTAATTTCAGTTGCCAGGTCTTGGACTACTCCTCCAGTTTTCAGAGATCAGCTTCCATGCTTTGCTGTCCCTCTGTTGTGTCTACCCTGTTGCCGATTTTGGTGTAATCTGTAAACAGGCACGCCTTTCCCTCCAGTTCATCCGCAATGTCACTGATGAATATGTTGCAGAGGATCGGCTGCAGAACTGAGCTCTGCGGGACCCCACTAGTCACCCTCCCCTCCACAGACAGAGTGCCATTTATTAATACTCTCGGAGTTCTCCCATGTAACCAGTGTCTGACCCAGTTTGTAACCTTGGGCCCAATTCCCATATTCTCCAGTTTTTTGACTAGTCTCCTGTGCAGAATGGAGTCAAAAGCTTTGCTGAAGTCCAGGTAAACCATATCCACTACCCCACATTGATCCACTGTCTTGGTGACCCAATTGAAAAAATCATCCAGGATTGTCTGACAGGACCTCCCTGCCATGAAACTGTGTTGATTTTTGTTGAGCTGACCAGTTTGCTCCAAAAAAGCTATGATTCTTTCCTTCAACAGGGACTCCATCAGTTTTATCATGACTAATGTTAGACTAAGTGGATGGTAGTTACCTGGCTGTTCCTTGCTTCAACTTTTGTGGACTGGTACTACTGTTGCACTCTTCCAATTCTCTGACACCTCCCCACTCCTTAATGATTTGTTGAAGAGCACTGCTAAGGGGGCTGCCAGTTCTCTCTCTAGTTCTTTCAGTATTCTTGGGTGTATCCCATCTGGCCCCATAGCTTTATCTGCCTTTAACTTGTCCGTTTCCTCCAGGACCCTTTCCTCTGTGAAGGGACCCATGTCTATTCCTTCAGTCAGGCACTTCTTTATGTCTATTGTTGGTCCATTACTGTCTGCTTCCTATGTGAACCACGTTTCACACTTGACTAAAGAATGCTCTTTTAATGCCTTTACATTCCAGACGGTCTCATTCAAGCAAGTTAAGGAACTTCTACTGGGGCTAGATGTCAAAAAAAGCACAGGAGCAAATGGCATTGAACCGGCCTTCCTAACAACTGACTTCCAACAGTTGACAGCCCCATTAACTCATTTTTTCAATCTATCTTTATGCAGCAGTGTACTACCATCAATTTGGAAAGTGGCCCACATCATCTCCCTACACAAATCTGGGGATACAAGTCTTCTAAACAATTACAGACCAATTTCTATGTTGCCTGTACTTGCTAAGGTGTTAGAAAAAATAACAAACAGCAAGATAACATAACATACAAATATATTATCATCTCACCAGTCTGGGTTTAGACCTAAGCATAATACTACAACCACCTTAGCAAAGGTCACGAACAATTGGCTGAGTGTTGTAGACTACAAACAATCTGTGGGTGCCATTTTCCTCAATCTAAGCAAGGCATTTGACATAGTTCATCACTCTATTCTGCTGGACAGATTGCAAGATATAGGCTTCTCTACATCAGCCTTGCTGTGGGTATATAACTACTTATCCGGACAATATCAACAAGTTAAGGCAGAGGATTTTCTATCAACACATGCTCTGCTATCCAAAGAAGTTTCCCAGAGCTCAGTTCTATGATCACTTTTCTTCATGGTATATACCAACAACCTGAGTGACAATGTTAAAAATGTAAAGCTGCACTTCTATGCTGATGACACTGTACTTTACACCTCAGGACCCAATATACAGTATCTTCAGCGCATCTGGTTCTACAGGCAGTTTTCAACATATTACAGAAAACTTCTTTAATTCTAAACTACTACTTAATGCCAACAAAACTAAAGCAAAGTGGTTTACCAATCTTAGAACACCCCACCCCCCAACTCATCAGTACGTTGCTTGGAGAATACTGTACCTCGAAGTAGTGAAAAAATACAAATATCTAGGAGTGTGGATTGACAGCAAGTTATCCTTTGTGGAACTCATTGATGCAATCTATAAAAAGTTGTGAATCAGACTAGGATTCTACTATAGAAATCGGCACTGTTTCCCCATGAATGTCAGAACACGGCTTATACTGTACAAGCAACATTTGTACCAGTATTAGACTATGTGGATATTTAGCTATAGTCACTGTACTGTTGACTGTCTAACCAAACTTGACATACTGTATCATAAGGCACTAAGATTCACCATGAATTTGCCCACCATTAACTCACCACTGCAACCTTTTTGTAGCAATTGGGTGCACCTCACTAGCAAAAAAGGAGACTACACAATATCCTACATATGAACACACAATATACTATCTAACGACTTACCAGGATACATCTTAATGCTCTACAAAAGGACTACCTGTTCTTATATGCTGAGGAAGAGCAATATCCTTCTTCTAGATAGGCCCTTGTACTCTACGCACTTTTGAAAATCTGCCATTAGCAACATTGTGCCAGTTGCCTGGACTAATCTACAGAGCACACTTAAACTTAGCTCCCTGGTTGGGAGAAAATACTTAGAATCCCTCATTGATAGCATTTGTCCTGAAGTATGTACATGTAAATAGAATGTACCATGCCGTGACTCATATATGCTGTCCACATGGCGTGCTATCTAGCTGGGCTCTGTAGTATAATAACACATAATATGTTATGGCCAGGTGCCTTAGTATAACAAAAGGTCTATGGTATATTGGTGTATTGATATATTTTGAACAACCATGGTCTCTTAATGTATTTCATTTCTCTAGTTATCTACTCGAGTGTTACCATGCGAGTACTGAGTTGCGAAACGTAATGTTAGCTGAACTTACAATACTGTTTATTGCTAAATATGCACTGCCTCACTGTATTAGTTTTTTTTCCAAGTACTTTCCTCTATTTCTAGTACATCTGAACATTGCTGCTCTATCTTATATATTGGATGCTTATTGTGGATTCAATATATGTATTATTTCACTGTGTTCTTATTACTGTTCACTGTACTTTGTTGTATTTCTTTACTTTGTTGTTTTTGACTGTCCTACCAAAACCTCCTTGTGGATAAGCTTGCTTAATGAAGCCTTTTCCTGATAAAATAAAAAATAAATAAAATGGGCCTCAGAACTTGTCTTTTTGGGGACCAGCAGGAAAAACCTGGAATAGAACCCCTTGTTTCTCTGGTGCCTGGGTACTGGCTCAATGGCCTGCTTATGCAGAAGAAATTGTACCTCCTCCCAGAGGACAGACAAGTGAGCTGGGGGGGGTAAGTGGAGGGCAGGGGAGGGGTTTCTGGGGGCTGATCAGTGAGCTCCAGCATGTGACCCCTTTCTATGATTTGCAGAATCCAGGCATCTGAAGTTATGGTTCTTCATTGGTTTAGATGGAGGGAGAACCGACCTCTGACCACCACCTCTTGGTCAGGGACCAGAAGAGGAGGCTCTGGCAAGGTGTCAAGCAGAGGTGGCTCGCTGATCCATCACTTCATGGATGCTTGGCCACGGCTCCTGTATTGGAGGGGATGGGCAAGGCAGAAGAGATTCTCCATTTGCCCTGGGGCTGATAGGCTGCTCCAGGTCTATTGAATGTCTTGTGAAAGGGAGGGCACTGTCTACCCTTAGGCTGTGTATGGTAGAGGGGAGCAGACAGATTTTATAGCCCTCTGGATGCCTGCAAATCATTAATGATGTCCTGGACATCAGGCCCAAAGAGCTTAGTGCTGTTAAAAGAGGCATTAAGCACCTTCTGCTGAACATCAGCAGCAAAGGCAGAGATGGTCAGCCAGGAGTGCCTACGTAGGCAGATGCCAGTGGCAGTAGCCCTGGCTATAGTATTCAAGATATCACAGAGGGCCCTGAGGAGGTGCTTGCTAACATCCACAGCAATCTGCAAGCAGCTGAGAACCTCCTGCTTCTGTGTGCCATCTGGGAGGGTCAGAGTGGCAGCTTTGCCCTTCTTCCAGTTGGAGTTCTGGTATTTTACCATATGAGACTGGTAATTAGCAATCCTCAGCTCAAGGATGGAGAAGGCATAAATCTTCTTGCCCCAAAGGTCAATCCTACAAGACTCTTTGTCTGGAGAAAGAGAACTAAGGATCTTATGCATCATAGACCTGTCATAAGCTTCCTTGATGACCACTGGGCAGTATAGTAAGGAAACCCCTGGGGGACATGATAAAGTTTATCTGCCCTGTGGAGCATAGCTGGCACCATGTCTGGCCTGTTCCAGGCTGCAGTGGCAGCATTCCTCAATGCAGGTAAAATAAGAGGAATGATCTTTGGGATCTCCAGAAAGTCCACTAGATCCTTTCTGGTGACATCTTCCTCCTCAGAATGGAAAACCATGGCTGAAGACAATTGTTTCATCACATTGAAAAATGCGGGATCCTCAGGAGGAGATCTATGGGTATGCTTGACAGAATCCTCACTAACAGAGGATGCTGTGGACCTGTCTGAGGTAAATATCTCCTCTTCCTCCTCTTTCTCATCAGGAAGAATGAGGTCAGGGTGGTACTCCTCCTCAACACTGACCTCTTCTAACTCCCAGATCTAACATTGGAGGCAACAATGACAGCTTGCGGGAGGCTTCCCGTGGCCCACAAGGAGGCATCGACGCCAAGTGGCCATTGATGGCGCTGGTGAAGTGGGCCTATATGTGCCCAATTGATGAATGAACACCAAGGTAAACTTGGTGAGGATTTTATTCAGGTCGATGACCATTGAAGGCTGCGTTGATGGAGCGGGGTCAATGGTACAGGGATCGACAACCTGCCTGATGGGCCCTGTGAACCCGACGAGCCTGTAGTCTGGGTAGAAGAGGGGTCAGACCTCAATGGGAGGGCCATCAATAACAAGCCCATCGTCAATGAAGGAGGGGCCAACAACCCAGAGGTCAATGACCGGGCCACCCTGTGAATCAGATGGATGTGCTGTCAGAATAATAATAATAATATTAATAATTTTATTTATAAGGTGCCTTTCAATTGACAAGGCACCGTACATAAAGAACAGACTAAAACAATAAGAATCATTAAAAGAAATTCAGCTGGATCAGAACAATGAATGCAATCAATATTCTAAAAATGCAGTTTCCCACAAAAAAGTCTTCAAACCTCTCTTGAAGCCCTCCACAGAAGTGCAGTCCCGCAACCGATGGGATAGAGAGTTCCAAAGGGTGGGGGCCACATACGAAAAAGCCTGAGCACCCGAAGATTTCAAATTCACCCTTGGAACCTCTAGCAACCCCTCATCGGCCGAGCGGAGTGATCGATTTGGGTGATAAGGAACCAGAAGTTCTTTCAGATAGACTGCGCCCAGATTGTGTAGGGCTTTGAAAGTCAGCAATCCGACTTTAAAGGTGATTCGCCACCGAATTAGCAGCCGATACAGTTCGTGCAGCACCTGAGTAATGTGACAGGATCTACTAGAACCTGTCAAAAGCCAGGCTGCAGCATTCTGCACTAGCTGCAGGCAATGGATTTCAACCCCAGAAAGCCCTAGATAAAGGGAGTTGCAGTAATCCAACCATGAGGACACAAAGGCATGGACTAAAGTTGGCAGGTCGGCAGACAGAACAAGATGCCGAATCCTGGCGATGTTCCTAAGATAATAAAAGGAAGTCTTGATGACTGCTGACACCTGCAAATGCAGTGTCAGCCCATCATCAAGAACTACCCCCAGGTTCCGCACCCTTTCAGGGGTCGGGAGAGAAATGCCTCCAAGAAAAATTCCAGAAGACGCACCATCACCCGACCCCCCTATCTGTTGACCCAGGTCCACAACCGGTGCCTCAGTCTTATCAGAGTTCAGCCTCAGCCAGCTAGAATTTATCCACTCCTGGATTTCTTTTAGACAGCTATTAAAGACCAAGAGAGCACCCTCCTGGTTGGGGGCAAAAGAAAGGCAGAGCGGGGTATCATCTGCGTAACAGTGAAACCTCAGCCCATACCTCTTACAATGTCTCTGATGGGTAGCATATACACCGCAAATAACATGGGTGACAGTACTGGAGGGCCTAGATACCTGGACAGTGACTAAATGTGTCGGTTCAGCCGCAGCCGACGATGAACCCCCGAACAAAGGAAAAGAGGCCTGGGGGAGTTGTCCCAATCTCAGTCCTTCTTATGACTTTTCCCTGAGGACTTGTCTTGGGCCATAGAGGCCTGGGAGCTCGACAACCCTGCTGGCGAAAGAGAAGCTGGGACCCCAGAGAAATCCTGCCTGGAACTGCCTGCTTTTTGTACCATTAAGACATTTTTTAAAGCCTTTTTGCATTGCCTGAGGATTATTTGATTAAATTTCTGGCAGAGCTCACAGTCAGAAACTTTGAGGTCAGGCCCAAGACAGCAGACACAGAGAGTACATTCGTCTGTGGAAGCAATCTTCTTTTCACAGCAGCAGCAATGGAAGAGAGAGGTCAAAGGATTAACTTTCAACAAAAACAAAATAAATGAATCTATTATCAAAAAGAGAGTCTCAAAGTAACACGTAATAAAAAAGCCGTAGGCAAAATGGTACAAAACTGCATCGGGGCTTCCATGGAGACCCATGCGAACAATTTGATAGTGGGAAAGAACTGAGGGGGTAGCGGGGCTGTTCATACCTTTATAGGGTTGATGACGTCAATGGACGTCAATGGCAAGAGTGGCCCTAGTTGTACTGCTGAAAATCTTCAGTGTGGATCCTGCTTCATCGGCAGTAACATTCCTACGGTGTGACCTGATGACTAAGATACCTCCAAAAAATATTTTCTTGTCCTGTTTAGTTACCTTCTGGCTCTTTCTTTACTCAATTTGTACCTTTGCACTCCTCACTGCTTTTCCTGCCTCCCTCTGCTTTTTCTGAAATACCTCCCTGTCCTCTTCCCTCTGCATCTCTTTATACCTTGTGAATACCACCCTTTCAAGCTTTACCTTTTTGGTCACATCCTCTGAGAACCATGGCAGACTCTTTTTTTCTCTTCTGTTTGCTCACTTACTATGCACAGAGAAGTTTGTTGCCTTCACTATGCTTTCCTTTAACTTAGCCCACTTTTCCTTCACTCCACCCAAGTCACCCCCCAGTTATCTCTGAGGCATTCATCCATTTCTTTTTAAATATGTCCTCCTGAAGTCCAGAACCCTTGTCACTGTGTGGTTTGCTTGCACTGCCATCTTTATGTTGAACCACACTGTATGGTGGTCATTGATCCCAAGGTGGTCTCCCACCTTGATGTCTGCAATACTGTCCCTGTTTGTAGGGACCAGGTTCAGTATTGCCCCATCACAAGTGGGCTCTCTGACTAGTTGCCTGAGGAATTCCGTGCACACCATTGCTGGAACTTATTTTATTAAAACAGCAATCTCATGGCCAACACGCCCCTATATAGTGCCTTCACAGGTTTCTTCAGGGGGCAGTTCTTGGCTAGATGTCGCATGGTTTTATAGCCTCAATTCATTATCATATATGAATATTTATGTGAATTCCAAAACACTGCATGAAGCAATACAGAAAAGGCATACAAGGATCAAGTGATAAAGTGAATCAATTACATTCAACAATCTTGTGATTTGTAAAGACTCAGATTTGTGACTGATTTTCATAGAAATTCAATTTTCATTGGAATTCATATGTAATCAGAACTATTATTAGGAAAAGACTGCAGATTTTACAGCAGGATAATGAACTGGGACTTTTGCTTTGTGAGAAACCAACAGTAACATTTAGGAGGGATATGAATTTGTCCGACTGCCTAGTGAAAAGCCATTATATGGATCCCATAAAGGATAAACATGTTAGACAAAAAGTCTTGTTTGCATGCTATGGTTGCAATGTGTGAAAGTTTGTGACTGAAGGTAAAACTTTTAGAAACCCTGCAAAACACATGATTTAAACACATATGTGAATTGTAGGACACCATTCACGGTGTATGTCGCATGGTGCAGTTGTGGCAAGGTATGTGTGGGTTGAACTACACGTCCTGTTAAGGAAAGGATACAGCAGCACATTTGTGCTATTCTTATCAGTAATAGAGTTCCCTAAGTGATCATTTTAGAGACCGCCACAACTGCACCACCTCATCTTTCAAATTTAGGGTGACTGACAATGTGTTGGAGCCTGTAAGAGATAGGAACAGAGTGAAAACACTATTATAGCGAGAAACAGAATGGATCTATAGGATCCAGAGCATGCACCCTAAGGGGATAAAGACTGCCATGGATTTGAAGCCATTTATGATATTGTTTTCTGATTATTACACCACTGATTATACTTCAGTGGTGTTTTGGGTAGCTTTTGGTAAATAATGTATTATGTATTTTTTGGGGGTATCAGAAGATTGCCTATATTCATTTTGTTTATTGAATTTTGGTAACCAGGTGAGCCCAGTGGAACCTGAGGTCCTTTTTTCAAGGGCAACCAGGAGTTAATTACAGAAAATATGTTCAGACAATTTACAGATACAGGGATCGCATTAGTTACAGGCAGAATATGCAGACAATAGGCAGGCAACAGGCATACTAAACATTATATGGTATTTGAGTACTATACATTACAAATAGAATAAAGAATGGGGTGATGTGTGTAACTTTAAGTTTCCACACACCACCCCATTTTTTATTTTATATAATTGCTAGGTTTCCCTTTTTTGCCACAGCAATTATATAAAATACTAGCCGTTACGGTGCAGCCGTGCTCCGGTTCTGTTTTCTGCCGCTCCATACTTTTGTTCTGTTGGCATTTTTAAAATGTTCTCTAAAGCGGCAGTATAGCGCAGAGGTTTAGGGATCTGAGCTGCAAACCTGGAGACCTGAGTTCGAATCCCATAGCCCCCACTTGCACACTGTGTGTCCCTGAGCAAGTCACTTAACTTCCTTGTGCTCCCAGGTCGCACCTGGAAACAATTTTCTTCTAAGTGTGCCTTTCCTGGTTAAACAATGACCCCTTTCCCTAATGTTTTCTCCCCCCCCCCGAGTTGAAAATTAGGTCATTTAAAAAAAAAATAAACTTACCACCGAGTTCTACTGGTGGTTTCATTTCCAGGCAGAAGGCGAGCAGGCAAGCTGTGGCGAGCAGTCGGAAAGCAAGGAACTGTGGCACACGCATACGCAGAATGAGGGAAACCATGTGTGTGTTTTCTGTAATAAACACTCCTTCATTATGGCAACTTATGCCATGAGTTCCCTATGAGAGAAAAGGGAAACCCACTAATTACATGGTACTTAAGTACATTAATCGTTCTAATCTACATACATCAAACATACAAGGCAAATACAGTTTACTGTAGGAACTAAAGAGCTTATTAAAATCACATAGTACCATATAGCACAGATGAGCATTATGATACAGGGAAAATAGAATAGCACAAGGATTAGCAATAGAACATCTCTTTGGTCAATATGGTAATGGGACAGAAAGTTAAGACCATCATTCAACAACAGCAGGAGCAGCGACAGCTTTCTATTAGAAAAATGTTCAACTCTTTTTTAAAAGCCCCAAAGGTAGAGGAGTTTTGCAGTTCAGCTGGGAGTGAGTTCCAGTGAGATGACGTTGAGTATGCAAAGAACCACTTGCCTGTACTTGATTTTACCCGGGGGACTTCAAGCCAGTAGCAGTTTGAAAACCAAAGTAGGCACCTTTCAGGGTTGGGAACTAATATACTGACTAGATTCAGAGGGGTATAAACTTTGATAAGCTTCAGTGTGAGGCATAGCAGGTGGTACAAAAATGTTCCTTCCATGGAGGGCCAACAAAGAGTAGAGAAATTCACAGTGATGTTTGAGGAGGAGGGAGGGGTACCAGATGCAAAATGACTGATTTTGTTGTGCAGAACCTTGAGTCTGTTGGTCTCAGAGTCCCTGAGAAACTGAAACATAGGGGCACCATACAGCAATGTGGGAAGCAAGACAATATTTGCAATGGCAAGTCTCATCTCAAGGATAAAGATATTGCCCAAGTGATATAGCAGTCCGAACTGTTGATGCATAGTTTTGGTGATATGATCTAAATGAGGTCTAAAGGTGAATTCTTGATTTAGACAGACCCAAGGTACTTTTGTTTGTCAACCATTTTGATACATGTGCCAGAGGAGGTGGTTAGTGAGAGTAGGAGCTGCCTGTTACTACCAATGTGTTTTTAACCAACGAGAATTGCCTTTGTTTTGTTTTTTTTTTGTTTTTTTCATTCAAGACAAGCTTGTTGTCGAAGAACCATTTTTCTAATGTACAGAAATCAGAGGCGAGCTGGGCATTGCTTATACTTACATCAGTAGAGCTTCTATACAGAACAGCATCATCTGCATAGAGTAGTAAGTTCCTTTCACCACGGTTTTTAGACAGATCATTAATGAATATGGAGAGTAGCAAGGGAACCAGAACAGACTCCTGGGGAACACCGTGTGTGATATGTTTCAGACTGGAGTGGATACCCTTCCACTTAACCTCCTGATACCTGATAGTGTGAGAACTAGTGACTTGTGAATTTGTCAAAGCCCAGACATTTCAGTTTATGTGGGAGCAGTCTGTAAGCAACCAAGTCAAATGCTTTTGTAAGATCAATAAAGACAGCTCCAGTTAGCATACCTCTGTCCATCACCCCCAGTGAATCACTGGTCAATTTAATCAGAGCAGTTTCAGTATCATGTTTCCAAAAACCATGCTGCCTGTCAGAGAGTAGGAGGTGCAGCTCCAGGTAATCCTGTATTTGATTATAAACAAGCCTCTCCTGTACCTTTGCCAGATGGCTAAGAAGAGAGATTGGGCGGTGATTTTCAATTTGTGCTTTGAGGCCTCCTTTGTGGACTGGGACCACCACAGCCACTTTCCATTTTTATGGTACTTTGCCTTCAATAAAGGATCTATTGATGAGCAGGGAGACCAGTAGAGCAATCTCATGGGCCGCAATTTTGAGTAGCCTGGGTTCCAAGTTGTCAAACCCAGCAGAGCCATCAGATTTAATTTGTCTTAATAAGGTGCACGCTTTCTATTTCCAGACTAACCTGAAATGGAAACAGGGTTGTTGGCCTCTTGTGTCATACCATTCTGGAGATGGGAAGAGGGTTCAGTGTGGGCAGATGTGAACCTAGTTAGGTCAGTAAAAAAATGTTGAATGTATTAGCTAGGAAGGGGTTCAGTGATGCACTGCCCATTAGCTACAATATTTCCTTCTAAGGAGCAAGTATGCCCTTTCAATATAAAGTTCATTTGTGACCAGAAGCACTTGGGGTTGGCCAGGTCATTACCATGCTGTCTCCTGATATATTCCCTCTTTGCTACATTTGCATCCTTCTGGCATATATTTCTTAGTCCCCTATATTCATCCCAGTCTGCCTTGAAGCCTGTTCTTTTAAAGAGCCCCCAGGCCTTACCCTTCAGAATCATTAGCTTTTCAGCTCAGGAGATATCCACTTACAACATTTACCTTTAATCCTGAGTTTTCTAAGAGGGACATACCTATTAACAGCTGAGATAAAGTTATTAATAAAAAAATCTAGGGTATCATCTACCATGAGGAGCACTCTGATTTGATTTCAATCATCTTCCTCTAGGGAAGCCTTGAATAACTCGTCATCAAATTTGGAGAAATCCCATGAAATAAATATTTTAAGCTGAGTCTTGGGGTATTATTTTTCCATATACAAAAGATGGGGGAGTGGTTGCTGATAGAGTCAGAGGAGACACCCGAAGCCCTAATCCTGTCTGGTTTGGAAACAACTACCCAGTCCAGCACAGAGTGGTTCCCAATTCTATTATTAAGTCTGGTGTGTTCACTAATAATTTGTGTAAGGTGAGCATCAAGTAGTTGGGCTTTAAGCCCAGGTTCAATATCCCGAGCCCAATTAAGGTTGAAATCACCAAGTATGATTACTTCGCCATGAGGCTGATCCAGTATGGCCTTAGTGATTTCAGCAAGGGCCCCTGAGACCACATGGGGCGGGCTATAAACTCAGCCCACATAGAGTGGTTTAGTGTCACCAAGTAGTATTTTGATAAATAGGGCCTCACCCCCATAAGTATCAAGGTTGATAACATCAGCAAGGGAGACGTTTAGGGAGGAGATAGCATAGATTAGCACACCACCCTGTCTTTTGCCAACTCTGTCTCTCCTGAAGGTTGTATAATTTGTGAGATTAACTTCATGGGCTATGACCTGAGGCTTCAACCAAGTCTCAGATAGTACCATGATGTCAGGTCTATAGGTATGAACCCAGTATTCCAGTTCTTGTGTTTTATATCTCCGGCTATTTACATTTAGGTGGACTAGATTCAAGCCTCTGGTATTAGCCCAGCATGGATCAGTGGGGGGAGCTGATCCTGTGGTTAGAGGGAGCTGAGCCAGGATTAGATTCAACATCACCAGATAGGGCAACTTTGATAGCTAGTAGCAACCAGAGTATATTGATCCTTAGTGAGAGGCAGGGCATCTTGATATCCTTTGAGGAATGAAAGATTATGTAGAAGGTTCCACTTCTGTACAGACCATGCAAAATGAGAATGAGCAGGTTGCAGCCATAATCAGTAGGGAATGGAATAAAGGGGTAGTGTTGCTGACTATGCTGTTCTTTTGAGGTGGGGACAGCAGTTCCGAGTAGCAGTTGGTCCAAGCTCAGAATAAGCAGAATATAGGCAGTGGCAGCAGCCAAGCCTTTCAGGACCATGGTAGAGTACGTAAGTAGTTTTATATTTGGTACCAAGGATAGACGTGGGTAGGGGTGCACTTACGTCCTTTGTAATTGAGATATTCAGAGTGCAATGTAACAAATTCCATATAAAAACACCACATCGGAGTTGGAGCTGGATTTTTTCAGTGGCACAGCCAAGCAGAGACTAGCTGTTGCTAAGCATGCACCTGCCTTGGAATATGAAGTTTCCAGGGGCCACAGAGGGTGAATGGTGATAGGGATAACACAGCAGTTCAGTAGCGCTGCAGCTCAGCTTGCAGCCTTATTAGTAAACAATAAATATATCTTTGTTGATAATGATAAATAAAGGGAGATGTGATATGTTAAACCTGAATGCAATCCTTAGTAGCCAAATATTAAACACTAGAGTGTTGAGTTATCAAATTGACAACTTATCACTGCATCAGTCATTAAAGCAGTTGCTCTGTACTTCATAACAAAAGCAGAAGGAAGCATATGATAAGCATACTCAGGACACTGCAGAGGTGGTAAGAGAGCAATGAATGGAATCCAGAAACTGATACATCTCACAAATCAAACAGTTCCAGTACTTGTATGAAGGCCTCATACCAGATCAGAAGACAAAGCAGAATTTCTTAGAGAAAACTACAAAGCAAAGAACATGGCACAAATCAAGATTCTTCAATTTCTAGATAAGGGCCTCATTCCTGAACACAACCTGCACTGCATTTTCTGTGTACACCATACATTGTGCAACAGGGCACAAGTCTACCTGCTCTGGTACTCAACAGAGGGCCACCGATTTGATCACAGCTACTTCTGACAAGACATATGTTCAGCGTACCTAGTTACTATACATGCAGTGTACTTACAAACCTAATACACTGGTGTAGGGCATGAGGGCAGAGTCTTCTGGTGTCCTGGCGTTACCCCTCGGGTGAATCCCCTTGAGGACTCATTCCCCATGTAATATATATGAGGAACTGGGACTTTACACATGGGGCTGGATATTCAAAAGGGTTGCGCCATGCGCAATAGGGTTGCGCCTGTGCAAGTCCAAAATTGCGCCATTCTGTGATATTCAGCAGGAGGCAGTTGCGCCCCCCAAGTCATGCTGAGCAACAGCGCAATGCTAATGAAGGCATGCTCAACCAGAGGAAGACCATGCAAAACTGCACAGCCCGATATTCAGCCGGGCTGTGCAGGAGTTGAGCACACAACCCCAACCTCGCCTGCACAACTTTGAGCCAAAAAAGGATTAAGTCGAGGGCCACCCACAGGTGAGCTGCCACATTGCAGGGTGCAACACAGCAGCTGCCACCTGTGGGTGGCCCTCCACTCTTCCTATGCCCCCTGCAGCCCGATCATGGGAAAATAGAAATGCTCCCCCGACTGTCGATCGCGGGCATAACAGTGAACAACCCCCCCCACTGGCCCAATTGGGCAAAATAGAAATGACCCCCACGACTAGCCTGATCGCGGGCATAACGAAGTGAACAACCGCCCCCACTAGCCCGATCGTGGGCGGAATGGAGTTCAACCCCTCAAAGACCAATATCCCTGGTGGTCCAGTGGACATGAAGCCCGATCACGGGCAGAAGAGTCAACCCCCACCCAGGTCCAATTTCCCTGGTGATCTAGTGGCCTCCACCCCACCACGAACCCCACCACCTGCTCCCCAATCAGCCAGCGGCAGCGCCCCACCGCCTGCTGCCCGCCGCCCGACTGACTGCTCGGTGAGGCTGCCGCCCATTGGTTCAGAGCAAGAGCCAATGGGCATGCAGCCCATACCATAGAAGGCAGTCCAGATATATGAATGAATCATTCACATATCCAGACGCATATGTATCAGTAAACTACATGCCCGTTGGCTCGCGCTGAATAACCGGTGATGCAGCCACGGCAGTCGGCTCGGCGGTGGCAGGCGGCGACGGGTGGGGGTGCGCATCGCCGGCGTGGGCGGTAGTGTTCCGTGAGCCAAACCAGTGGGGGGCACTGATCACCGAAACAGACACCAGCAGAAGGTTAACTCTGTGCCGCGATCGACCGCGACCCGCCTCAGATATTGATCTGAAGTTGATTGAACTCTGTTCTGCCGCGATCGAATATCGAGAAACGCTATTTTATTGTGCACGATCAAGCAATCGAGGAGGTCAATTCTGTTTTGCCGTGATCAAACCGATGGAAGTCGTCTGTTTGCCCCGATTGAGCCAGTGGGGGTTCTTTCACATTATGCCCACGATCGGGCCAGTGGAGGTTCTTTCACATCATGCCCGCCATTGGGCTGCAGGGGCGTCGGTCCCGATGGCTGCTGCCTGACAGAGCGCCAGGTGCAATTCATGGGATCGGCACACCCATGCTAATGGCATGCAAATGGGGCTGTAATTAAATGCAAATGGCCCCCCGTGTGCCTTGCAAGAATTATGGCCCCATTTGCATGTCACCTTTTGAATATGGGAAATTTGCACATGGCGCAATGGAACTTGTGCCACCGCATCTGAATGCTCCACTCTGACCACTTGCGGTGGTGCAAGTTCCACTGCGCCATGCACAGTGGCTGTGGACAAAGGCAATATTCAAAGGAGGTTGCTCAATGGCGCAACTCCATTGAATGTCGCCCGCCACACCCCCTGCACAACTTTTTGAGCAGCACAGCGGCATGCCATAGAAATGCGCAGTTTGAATACCCAGCCCAAGGTCTTTATGGCCTGAATTTAGAAATAAATGCCATTTATACTGAGAGACTAGTGAATAATAGTTTTGATCTGCTGTATTCCACGTGTAGTCCCTGGTTTTCAATTTTATGAATATGAATTTAAGATTAAGTCATGTGCCACTAGAGAGTACCAGATAGATTTTTTAGATAATTTAAAAACAAATGTTAGTATTGGTCTCTTGTAATTAATAGTATTTAGAACACTTTTTAGTATTTGTTGAATATAACTGATTCACTTGAACTATTTATCACTTTCTCATTATATGCCTTTTCTGTATTGCTTCACGTGATTTTTGGGATGCACATAAATATTCATGTATGCTAATGAACCGGGGCTATAAAACCATATGACTTATAGCAAAGCACCGCCTCGTGAAGAAGTCTGTCAAGGCACTACATAGGGGTGTTTTGGCCATGAGATTGCTGTTTTAACATAATAAGTTCCAGCAATGGTGTGTGCACCATTTCATTCTTTGTTAAGCTAGAGTCATTCAGACTAGTGGTTGCACCTTTGATGGCAGTCAGAGTGTGCGGTGTTTGTTGTTTTGTATGCCTGGGAAATGCCCCTGCAAGGAATCCAGGGTGTACCTGCTTCTAGCTGAAGCTGTGGCTAAGAGGCTCCAATGTACATCTGCCAGACTGAACATAAACACAGTATTCTACTTGATTATCTGCCCTGTATTCCTTAAATTTTGTCATTGCTTGCATTGTAAATACTCTGTATTACTGCTCGAATATTATTATAGCTGCTTTTTTCTAAACTACTTTATTTCAGTTAAAACAATTAAACATCCATAAACAACATATAAAACAGTCTCTGCAATACATTATTAATGCATCAGTGCACAGACAGAATAGCCTGTCAGTTTATTCTATTTTCTGTTGTGAACTATCCTGATACTGCACATTACTAACTGGAAGAAGGGAAAAATAGAGCTGTGCCCCCTGGGTGTTTGTTCCAACAAGGGAACTTCTGGTATAAGTAATAATGTCTGTCCAGATTTTTTTGTATACCAGTATGTGTCCCCTAGCTCAACATACTAATTTCTCCAACAGTGAGTTGTCAAACATTGTGTGGAGCCATGCTACCACCATGGGGAGTTGGTTTATTTTATTTATTTATTTATTTAGTACTAGGATTACAAATATCTTTGAACCATCAGTTCATTTACAAAGGTT
The DNA here is from genome assembly GCA_016271365.2 of Neoceratodus forsteri. NCBI lineage: Eukaryota > Metazoa > Chordata > Ceratodontiformes > Ceratodontidae > Neoceratodus > Neoceratodus forsteri. The sequence continues at coordinate 856,085,995 of CM028132.1, read as the reverse complement.
CCGCGTCAACATGAGAAGTATAAACAAACATAGGGATCAAATAAAAGAGAAATCCATACAGTTAATAACTGATCGTCATAAAACACTGACAGCAACAATTACACATAAAGTTGGTTCAGGCTGCATGTAATGGGTACAGAAAACATCGAGAAAATTGGCATCATACAGTATGAAAAAAACAGCAGATACAATAGGTCCAAGTAACATACACTCATTTGGTACAGGTAGCATAGTCCTAAATTACAGGGAGAACATAATCAAGCAGTAGTACAACAAGGTGGGAGGAGGGGAGCAGAATAACAAGAGGTTTGACGAACATCACGAAAGGTGTGCAGTATAGAGGGAGAACAAGGAGGAGAAAATGCTGCCAAGATTGTGGCATTGTCATGAAGTGCTAAGCAACAGATGTGCCGTGGCAAGGAGGGGGTGAAAGGGGAAGGAGTGTGGGAGAGGACCAAGGGTAACTCAGTGAGGGTAAGTGGGTGGTATGTCACAGGGAGGGGAAGTATGGAGGGAGAAGGGGAGGGAGGGAGCAGAGGTGTGGCAAATGGAGGAGGGTAGTCGGGGAAATAAAAAGTGTTTGGGCCAAGGGTAACGCAGGGAGGGTAAACAGTAGGAAGGGTGAGAGAGGAGAGGGATAGGAGTGGAGGACCAGGTGGTTAGAGGACGGTGGAAGAAAGAGGTGGGCAGGAGGGGGAGAGTGAACTAGTTTGTAGCAGGGGCCTGAGGAGAGAGTGGGTGACCCGTAGGCCTAGGGGCTGCAGTCACACTTGTTGAGATTAGTGAGGTGCTGATATAGTTTGTGCTTGTGTGGGCCACTTGTATTGCTTTTCTACTGTGGTCCAAATGCCTTCTCATATCATTTCAACAAGGTCTGGTCCTCTTTTCCCCTGTCTATCCACCCAGCTTCTTCCTTCTTATCCTTCACATCTCTTCATGACTTTTCTACCCCTACCTGCAAATGTACCTGACTCCAGACCTTTCAACATCCATCCCCCCTCTGAAGCAATTTATGCCCACCTAGGCCCCAGTCTGTGTGCTAATGATCTGCTCCTAATGAATGTTTGTATTGCTGTCTTACCATAATGCATTGCACTGCATTGGTTACTCTTGTATCTTTGCAGTCTGGCTGTAGTTAATTTGTTACTGTGGTCACAACTGGAAATGTATTGAACTTGAGCCGCATTGTATTGTTTTGTATAATACTGTCATTGCACCTTTTATTGGGTTGTGCTGGTCCACCTCCCTGAATTTTGTGTCTGCCTAGCAGTATTGTATTTTTAATTACTCTGTACCCTGTTGTACTTTATTTACCATTGCACCTTTTATATTATATATTCCTAACTCCAGCTCCCTTGGAAACATCTGAAAACAAGCTGTTACCCGCTCAGTACAGGGGCATAGCTACAAGGGTGCAGGGGGTGCAGTGGCACCTGGGCCCACGAGGTTTGAGGGGCCCAAATCACAGTTTTGATGTTTATTTAAAACTGGGGAGGGGCCCGGTAACATCACCTTGCACCCAGGCCCTTTGGGAATTTGCTACGCTACTGGCTCAGTATGTCTTTCCAGCTAAAACCTTTGAAACAAACATAAATAAATACATTTTCCACAACTTGAGACTTCCAAATTTAGCACTACAAATTGCCAAGATCAGTTTGTTCTAAATAACTGTTAAATCTAGAAACTCATCCAGCTCTCCTACTAACGTGGGTCTTGAAGAAGAGAGCTGTACGTCCACCATCATAACTGCTAAGAGGGTCTGAAGGATGGCTACCCAGTAATGTTTAAGCATCTGACAAGCCAACGTGTGGCAACTGTACTCAATCTTTTTCACATCTGCAGCATTTGCCATAATATTGAGGAGAGAATCTCTGAAGTTTCCCAGGAGTAAAGTATGATTGTTGGACCAACACATAGTGAATAAGCTTAAACTTACTTGGCATTGGTTATTTGCATACCCTCCTTCTGTACGTGGGTACATTCTTCCTCATTAATTTCACACTGAAACCATTCTTATCAACAAGTCCTAAACTTAAGATTTGCAGGGCCACTGCGAGACAAAATATGTTGATATAAACAGATATTAACCCCCTAGTGATATCTAATGCTTCTGCAAAATGTGCAAGAAAGGATAAGGCCTGCATTATTAATGTTGGACCTAGCTGTGAGGCTAAGAAATGTGATGGTATTTAAACCTGTGTTGTGCTGGTATCTCGCACTTTAGTCATCAGCTGCTGAAACTTTATTAATGACTCCTCGGCATAAAGATGCCCAAAATATTCTATTCCCCTATTCCTCCACTTGCCAAAACCTTTGCCTGAAGGATGGGTGACCTGATTTACCCTTACAGGAGAGAGTGCAGTAATAGTTATAGACTGGTCAATATATGAGTGCACTCTGTGCTACATTCTAAGTCAGTAAGAATTGGGCTTTCCTCTCAAATAACTGCTTGTTGTTTTACCTGTATATCCCTTATAACCTTGTTTATACACCTTTGTCCCAGTTCCCAGCCCCATTGTTTCTCTAAATGAGATCCATGTCTATCTCTGTTCTTATGCAGCTTCCAATATTATATCAAGCATTGTCCACCTCAGTTTAACAGAATGTTATATCATGGTAGTGAAGTGACATGTCATCACTTAAATCTCCATATCTCCACCCCATACTAATAACAGATACATGACATGTACACAGTAGAAAAAGGCAGTAGTTATATATACTGTGTACACATCACGAAGAAATATCAGCACTCTCTACGTGTCACTTAGATGTCTTGCTGAACTACATTTTTAAAGCCTCCTTAAAAAAACTGCCAGGTGAATGTAACTGCTCCAAAATAACAACACTATTCCTCGTGTACACCGGACATAAAACAAACACATACAGACTCTGAAAAAACATTTAGCGAACACCCGAAAAACATAGAAATAAAAAAAAAACTGCTTACCGATTACAACAACTATGACAAAAACTATAAGCACCAACTAAGGGAATACCACAACACCCATCCAATCAGACAGCAGCACAAAAATGAAACAACAAATCAAAATACAGTACCACACTAAAGGACCAATTAATCAAAGCACCACACATCTCACCCAATGAAATGCAAAAAAAACTTTTCATTCACCAAACCGAACAACAACAAAGTAACACAAAGGCCATTCATTAAACCAGGAGGAATGTCACAGAAGAACATAGAAATGGAAAGAAACACTACAAACCACAGGTAACTCCAAACCATAAAAGATAAAAGAGTGCCAATAAAATCGAACAAAAGTAAAACCCCTATTGTATAAAATGCTTACCTGATGGCAAAGGGCTTGATACGTGATATATTGAAACTCGTGGCAACTGAGCTCGGGGAACAATCACACATGGCTCACTTGCCACTCGCTCTGATATATCATGTATCAAGCCCCTTGCCATCACATATCCCCTTAATACCTTATGAGATGTGCAATGATGCATGAAATCTGTATCGAAATGACATGGCTATGTCTACGTCACTTCAGGATTTAATTTAACAAAAAAGATTCCTAACCCAAACAGTTCCAAAGTTAGCTGTTTTCAAATAAATTATCTTTAGAATGAACTATCTTTGGTACTGCTAGAGGTAGGAACTTAATTTTGTTTTAAATGAAAGTTTTGTGTCAAGTCCACATGGTTGTTGCATGTTATTGCAGCGTTTATATATTGATAAGCTAATATTTACATTTATAATGATGATAGAATGTTAAAAGCAAATACCTTCTGAACCTTACATGCTAGAACCTTATTCTATGTTCAGCTGGCAAGGTCTGAGCCTCACCTTGCCAATGGAGCACAGTTGTAGCTTGACTGTAGAAATACTGCAAAACAGTACATCAATGTATACACAGTACATTACATCACTGTACCAATACAATGCGCAAGCAATAATACCCGACAGGGTTGGCGGTATTGGGCAATACTGGACTGCCCAGGGGTGTAATGAGGCCCAACGCCACAGGTGGAGGGCCTTATAGTTCCTAGAAGGTCCGATATTGCTCATACTGCCCACCCTGGTGGGTATTATTGCACTTAGAAAATGGGCGTCATGTCTCTTCAGTAAAAAATTAAATCAAATCAATAAATAAAGTAAATTAGTGGAAAAAAACTTTTTTTTGTGTTTTGGGGGTAAAGTGGTCCCTCTACTAATTGATCTACTAGCAGAGAGCACTGCACTGTTTGATAGGTATTTTGCTAGCAACATACAACCATGCCTTAGAACTGCCTGCCAGTGCCACATCGAATGTCATCGCTGTTGATTCACCTAGTTTGATAGGTGATAGAGCAATGATTAGGTCAGGCTGTTTGGGAGAACCTTTGAAATTGCATACAATGCGGTCATTAGGGTGAAGTGAAGTTGCCTTCAGTTTAGAATGGAAGAGAAGTGACTGGAGTGTGCATGGAGGCAAAAAAGTGAGGTACAGTGAAGAGAAAGAGCCGCGATTTGTGGTTTAGTGTCAGATAAGCGTTTGTCCTCGGAGTACATGTGGCAGGCAGCAGCTTTGAGAGTGAAGGAATGGTTGGAAGTTGGATGACGAGGTAGTGAAAGTGAGATTGGGAGAATGGAGACTGGGAGCTGAGACACAGTATGAGGCAGACTTTTTTTAAAAAACATGAACAGATGTAGTTGTTCGTTTCTCATTGTCCATTTTATTAGCGTTTGTGTTCGATATTGCTAGGCATGTCAGTGTGGTTGGGTCAGGGACAGGAATGGGACTTTTTAGTCCTGGACATTGAGTTGCACTACAGATTTACGTCACTTGTGAGAGTGGGCAGTGGACTGCAGGACTCGAATAATGGCAGCGAGTGTCAGGTCTGGCTCAGCAAAACAAGTAGAAACACAAACTTTCTTACTACCTGAATACTTTGCAGTACTAGGACTGTTCTGAGGACTTGGGGTGGCGGGCTTTGCCTCACTGTCTCGCTAAACAAGGTGAATCGGCTTGCATGGCAACAGCAAGTATAGGACATTGCAGTGCTGAAAAAAATATAGAAAAAGTAAGTGTGGCAATAAATGAGCCCATTGGAGGGTGAAGTGATGATCGTTTTGGCATGTGGCTGGCATTGAACTACTGAGCACAGGGTAGGTGGTGTCTCTCGCTAAGTGAGAGAAAAACAATGGAGGCGATTTTTAATTCACTGCGGTGCTTTGGGCCAATGAGGAAGCAAGGTGAGTCCAAGAATATCTGGGTGAGTGATGTGGCCCCTTGTGCTGGTTCTTTTTATTTCCTGGTCATCTATTGCAAGTTAATGTGTGCCCTTGGTAAGGGTACTGGCCAATCAGATGCAAGGAAATAAAAAGACAATTTTCTAAATCTATTTAATAGATGTTTAAAAAAATTAACATTTTCTGAGTTTTGGTTCATATGTGTGTAAAATAGTGACTAAGTTAATTTGTTGATGATTAAGTATTTCCAAAAGTCAAATCATATTACACAAATTCCTCTTTACATAAATAGGGGATATGTGATGTGCGGGTGTGTAATACACTAAGGCCCGGATATTCAAACTGCGCCATTCTGAGGCGCAAGCCCTTGCGCTGCTCAAAATAGTTGTGCAGGGGTGTGGCCGGGGCGATATTCAAAGGAGTTGCGCTATTGAGCAACTCCTTTGAATATCACCCCCCAGCCACAGCCACTGTGCATGGCGCAGTGGAACTTGCGCCACCGCAAGTTGTCAGAGTTGAGCATTAAACTTGCAGTGGCAGCCTCTATCCATATTCAAAAGGTGACATGCAAATGGGGCCATAATTCATGCAAGGCACAGGGGGCGACTTGCATCTGATTGCGCCAGCCCCATTTGCATGCAGAGCTAGAGGCAATGGGCGTGAAGCCAATACAGACATGACAGTTCAGATTTGTGAATGAACATCATTCACAAATCTGACTGTCATGATGGTATGGGGCTGCACGCCCATTGACTCCAGCCCCTGCACCAATGGGCGACAGCCCTACCGACAGTCAGTCGGGCGGGTGGCGGGCGGCAGGCAGGTGGGATGCTGCCACCCGCCGCTGCCGGGGAGCGGGTGGAGGGGCTTCGTGGGTGGGTGGGGTGGGAGGACACTAGACACCAGGGAGATGTTTGGGGGTTGTCACTGGACATTCTGCCCGCGATCGGGCATTACGGTCCACTGGACCACCAGGAGATGTTTGGGTTGGGGGCTTTTACATTCTGCCCGCGATCGGGCACTGGGGTTGATTCACGTTCTGCCCGCAATCGGGCAACTGGGGTTGATTCACGCTCTGCCCGTGATCGGGCACTGGGGGTTGATTCACGCGCCCGCGATCGGGCATCGGAACTGTTTGGGGGAGGTGTCTGCATACATACTGCCCGCGATCGGGCTGGTGGGGGGGGCACAGGGACTGAGTTGGGGGCCAGCCACGGGTGGCAGCTGCTGTGTTGCACCCTGCAATAGAGCAGCTCACCTGTGGGTGGCCCTCAACTTGATCCTTTTTTTTTTGGCTCAAAGTTGTGCAGGTGCAGGTTGGGGGTTGCGCCTACACAACTCTGCACAACCCGACTGAATATCGGGTTGTGCAGTTTATGCATGGTTCTCCCTCATGTTGAGCATGCATTCATTTGCATTGCGCTGTTGCTCAACCTGTTTTCAGTGGCGCAACTGCCTCCTGCTGAATATCGAGAATGGCGCTATCAGACTTATGACAACCCTGTTGCTACATGGAGCAACCCTTTGAATATCTGTGCCTAAATATCTAAAATGAAAGGAAAGTAACCTCAGGTAACCTCATGAGTGGCAGACCGTAGTGGAGCCACGAGTGATGGTTCCCAATGTCACTCTCCATGAGTTTAGATAGCTAGTGTATCACATGACCACACATCACTTGTACGATTTATACAGTAGGGCTTCTTGTGTCCTGTAGGGTTGGGTTTTTTTTTTGTGTTTTTTTTATGTTGGTATTTTTTTCATGTTTCTTTGTTGTTGTTTTTTTTCTCTTTCTGGTGTTATTCCACAGTTTTTTTATGAATGGGCTGGTTTTTATTTTATGAATGGGTTGCTTTGGGGTGTTTTAGTTGGCTGTTTTTCTTTTGTGAATGGATTAGGTGCATATGTTTTCTTATCGGTTGGTTGGGATTGGTTGTTTGGTTTTACTGGTTGTCAGTGTTGTTGTTTGGTAGGTTATTTCACCGGCTGAAGACGTTGTGGGTGGGTTTATGTGATGGAGATGTGAGCAAACTGAGTCCAGTTTCAGTATTCTCTGTGGACTTTACTGTATTTTTGGGACTGTTTATTTCATTTTTTGGACTTTGTACTTCCTTTAGCGTATATCTTTGTAATGTGGAGGTGAATATCTGTCTGGTTTATTTATTCTTTCTGAGAAGTTTATCTGTTGTTTGTGTGAGATTTGTGGACATGTCTGTTACTGTTACACTGCGGTCTCCTGTTTATTTCTCCAGAGGTACTTTCTCTTTTGATTTATTTTTTGGGGTTTCTGTTTTATTTATTTCTATTTTGCTTTACAGGACTATGTGGTTGTCTTTTTCTTGGTAAATTATGTGCAGGTGTGTTATGTTTTCTTGGTTTCTGTTAGGAAGTAGTCCTAGGGATCGGTAGAGTGACGTAGACACTGTGGCATTATTTTAGCTGTGACATGTTCACGATAGGTATATTTGTAATTTATTTCACTGCGAACAAGTCATGTTCCATTTATTTCATGGTAGTGCAAAATAAATGTGTAGATACACTTCATTTGATATGCTCTCACCCCTATTGTATAAATTGATATTATTCTTATTACTTGAGTAACCTCTACTCTTTCAATGCTTTTGCAGGAAAAACCTTGGAAAATAATACATATATTGTATATTCTATATTTCCGAAATCAGATTGCTTTAATGCCAGAGTTCTGACTTCACATGTTTGTAATTTCTAGGTGTAATTTCCTTCATGTACTTGAACTGGTTTTATTGTCCTTTTTGACCCCCTCTGTTATCCTTAGGTCCTTATTGCTTTCACCCTTATGATTACCTTGCTTTTCCATAGCTTTTCCTCATATGCTGCCTTGTTTGCCTCATTCTTATCCCCCTTGCATACCCAGAAAGTTTTCTTTTCGTCCCCAACTGTATCCCTCACTTGCCTGTCTAGCAAGAGGTTTCATTAACTTTATTGTCTTGCTAATAAATGTTATGCACTCTTAGGCAGGTTCTATGACCAGCCCTTTTTTTTTGCTTCCCTCTTTTCCCACTTCCTCTGTTTTTTATAACCCTTCAGTGGGTCTTTAATTAATTCTATAATTTTGCCAGAGTCCACTTCCATAAAGTCAGGGACCACAGTGCTGAATTTTAGGGATCAGAGTTTCAGAAGTGGAAAAATTGTGTGTGTATGGCAAAAAATGTTGCACAATGGAGGATGTTCTTGCCCAACTGTAATTTTTGATGCATGCATTCAATTTTTGAAACAATTGCCTTTTTCAGACCTGTTCCATATTTTATGATGAATTGTACACAGGGACATAGTCACTGGGCCATGCCAGGCCTTTTAAAAAATTGGGTCAAAGTTGTTAATAATCCAGCACAATGTTGACTTCACTAGTGTTGTGGTCACTTTGTCCAGCTGGGTCCTTAACTCATCAGCTCTGAGACACCATTCTGAATTAAGATTAAGGAAAGGAATCCTTGGACTTTGAAAAGCACTATTGAAGCTGTGTGTTAATCAAGATATCCCAGATAATGTCCTGGTGGGGCATTACTAGGTTCAGAATTGTTTTCCCTGTGGTTGCCTCACACACCCATTGAGTGAGAAAACAGTCCTGCATCACTTCTGTAAATGTCTGCCCTTTCTGACTCATCACCACCAGAGTGTCCCAGTCTATGTCTGGGAGATGGAAGTCCCATAGTTATACAGTAATTCTACAGTACTCTGCTCTGGTTTCCTGACGGCCCTTTCCATTTCTTGATCACTGTCAGCCCTCTGGTTTTGAGGCCTATAAATTACTCGACATCCCACCCCTGTTATCTGCCATATGGAGCCACAATGACCACCACTCCGCCCCCCATAACAGATAGGTCCTCAGAGACTCTTATGGTCTCTTTTTAACACAGAGTTCCACCCCCCTAACTTGGCATTCCTACAGTCCTAAGAAGAGTATAGCCAGAGATATTTAGCCCATGTTTCAGTTATTACCACTGTATCCAAATGTTCTGCAGCTATTAATGCATGCAGTTCTTCCATTTTATCCCCTAAGCTTCCTGCATTTGTATAACCTTTCACCTGCCCTTCCACCCTCTACCAGACTTGCTGACTTTTGAAAGTCCACTATTTCAGCATTTTCATTTTCTCCTTCTTGCTTCCCATTGTTTTCTGTGCCATGTACTCTGGGGTAGAGGTACATTGGCTTCCTTTGTGTATCTGTGTGTGTTCCTGTGGTCTATCACTTCCCTCCCCTTGCCTAATTTTAAAACTTGCTGTTACATCCAGCTTTTGTCCTAATACACTGCCCCCCCATTCAGATGCAAGCCACCCTTTGTGAACAGTCTGCTAATCATATCAAAAGGGAAAGGGGGTATCACTGCATGAAAAGGGGCTACCACTGGACTGACCAACTTCCAAAGCTTGACAAACACAGGGGAATTGCTGCTATGCAGTGGGTGATCTGTTTTTTTTTATTATGCCACATGAAAGGTGATAAATAAAATAAAATGATGGTAATACATGCTTGTGTGTAATGGAAACTACACTTTTTCTGGACAAAGTCCACCATTTAGGCTGGCCATATTTGTGACATTGCAAGGGAGGTTGCACAAAACTGTGCTTAATGTGACAACATTGTGATGTGACCCTGGATAAACAGTTGCTATACACATTATGGGCTCCTGGTTTTATTTTGCAATCATTTTTAGTGTGCCACAGCAACCTTCCCCACCTTCCTCATGGCCTCAAACATTAGGACTTGAATGTAACACATTAAGTCCAAGCATGTTACATTCACCTCTCCCCCTTTAAGTTGGAATTTAATGTTTGTTTGTTTAATTTTGCTGTCTGGCAGCCTTGTCTAGTGCACTTACCTGGTCAACAAAAACTAAATAAATCAATTGTTTTGTTTCTGCCAGAACCCACGCTCCCCTCAGATTTTCTGCCTTTCCCATGTCATGCTCAAGATATCATCTGTAAACACAGATGACCTCCTTGTGTCCAACCCCCAGGACATTCATACGAGTCTCCCAGGGGGTTGGTTGAGCAGCCTTGCATATCGGTGCATTCCGGCAAAGTTGCTGAAAGTGGGCTGGACTTGCGGATGCTTTAAAATGAGCATTCCTGCAGTTGCAAGACCCTTTCTTTGCCAGCCAGCATTTGCGGACAATTTTTTTGTCCCTGGAAGAGCCCCTGTTGCATTGCAATTCTTTATACAAAGAGGTTACGTGGCAGGATAGAAAGAAGTTATGTGGTGGGCTCACCTTCCTTACCAGGTAAGCCACACCAAGCATTCACCATGAGCACAGTATGGCTGTTGGTTAACTAGGATCTGCAGCTTATCCATTAGGTAGGGAAATGGGCAGACTAGGTAGACCAAGCAGTCCTTATCTGCCATCAAATTCTATGTTTCTATGGGAGCAGGGAAATGTATTTTTTGCTTATCTTGTTTGGCTCCCTTGTATTATGTTTTGCTCCTGGCAGCTGCAATGTTTGGCTCCAGTGCTAACATGGCTGTGTTTTGATGGGCTCTACAATTGGTGCAGAAAGCACAGTTTGCTCTTTGTGGACTGCTGGTTTTGTGAAGGTTTGAGGTGCTGACTTGCGCGGTGAGCATTGGGCCAGAAACAGTCTTTTGGGGAGTTTGTTACAGCTGCTACTGTTCCCAAAACAACAAGTAGGGAGTGAGCACAGCCAGAAGCCAGACTTGATCCCAAAATGCAGCACTTTGCTTTATGTGGCCTGACTTTTCTCACCCAGAATATGTAAAGGGGGTGGGGGCCAAAAAAGTAAGCTTGCTTAGGGTGTAAAGGGGGTGGGGGTTGGGGCCAAAAAGTAAGCATGCTTAGGGAGGCTTAGTTCATTTGGTGCACAATATTATGTGCTTATCTTTCAACCTGGGGGACATGGTTAACGTTCATATCGCTATCCATGAACACCCCCCACCACATGGACATTTGTTTGGCCTACAGCGTGGTCTGTGTTGGGCCTGTCTTGGATAGAGCATAAATTGTGGTTATGCACAAGTGGTTTGTTTATATAGGACGGGGGCATTTTCTGCATTAGGCACATGATCCAGGTCCATGACGCTGAACACCGCAAGGCTGCATGGTTAGTGCCAGCCATTTTTATTTGTCTAAATGGCAAGTCAGGTTTCTGGTTTTGGGACCTGATCCAGCATATTTTTTTTTTTTTTTTTAAGTTTTTGTTGACCGGGTAAGTGCACTAGACAAATCCTGCCTATTTTCAGGCACAACCCGGGGGAGGGCGATACAGATGAATGCCAACTGACCTTGAACCAGATTAAGCTGTTAGTGGTATTTTTAGTGAATCAGGGAAATTTGGCCAGGACACATGGGGAAACTCCCCTACTCTTTTCAATAAGTGCCATGGGATCTTTAACATCCACCTGAACTACCACCAATCCAGGCAGATGGGACCTCGGTTTAACATCTCATCTGAAAAGTCTCATCCGAAACACGGCACCTCAGAAGTGCAGCACCCCTCTCATACTGCACTACAGGGTCAGTACTGGGATATTAACCCAAGTGCCAGATGTGGGAACTGAACCCACAGCCCTTTGATCTCCCGGCCTCAGAGGCAAGTATGCTACCCGCTGAGCCACTGACAGTGACGTGACATATAGTTGTCTGATGCCAGGTCTTCTGTAGGCTAAGGTGAAGTGTGTCTTTTGGGGTGGGGATGCTGCATGGCCTGGGCCTTTTGTTTGGAAGCTTGCTGTGGGGTGTCAGCCTCGATTGGACCATTTGGAAACCCAAAGATTCACTTTTGGGTTCCAAATGGTCTGATCGAGGCCTACGCACCACAGCAGACTTCCAAACAAAGGCCCAGGCCATGCGGCCAGATGGTTTTGAACGTGAATTAGCCTCAGTACAAATTTTGAAGCATTTTAAAGTTGTGTTTCCATGTGATTTATGTGGCACAGAATGTATTTTAAATGATGCTGCCTGTCTTCTGTTGGGGGGAGGTTGATGCCACATGGCCTGAGCCTCGATTGGACCGTTTGGAAACCTAAAGATTCACTTTTGGGTTCCAAATGGTCTGATCGAGGACTGCTCACCACAGCAGGCTTCCAAACAACATGCGGCCTGATAGTTTTGGATGTGAATTTAATTGGTACAAATTTTGGGGCATTTAAAAGTTGTGTTTCGATATGATTTATGTGTACACAATGTATTTTAAATTATGCTACCTGTCTTTTGTTGGGGGATGCTGCATGGCCTGGGCCTTTGTTTGAAGTCTGCTGTGGGGTGGCTGCCTTTGATCGGACCATTTGGAAACCCAAAGATTCACTTTGGGTTCCAATTGGTCTGATTGAGCCTACACATCACAGCAGAAAGCTCACGTAGTGTCGGCTCGATCGACCATTTGGAAACCTAAAGGTTCACTTTTGTTTTCCAAATGGTCTGACTGAGGCCTTCACACCACAGCAGGCTTCCAAAAGAAATCACACGCAATGCAGCCTGATGTTTGTTGATGTTTTATTTGGGGGGGGCTCAAGTTAAGCATGCATAACATCTTTTTGTTTATAGAAGTACCTATACAAAATAAGGCACATTTACTAATCAGAATGCTGTAGTGCTGTGATTGCCTGCACGTGGTGGATGCATGCCTCCATTTTTTTTGCAGGCTGGTGGATGCGTGCCTCCATTTTGTTTGCAGGTGGGTGGATGCATGCCTCCATTTTGTTTGCAGGCAGGGTGGATGCAGGCCTCCATTTTGTTTGCAGGCAGGTGGATGCATGCCTCCATTTTGTTTATAGGAGTGTGGATACAGGTCTCCATTTTGTTTGCTGGCAGGTGGATATGTGCCTCCATTTTGTTTACAGGCATGTGGATGCAGGCCTCCATTTTGTTTGCAGGCATGTGGATGTGTGCCTCCATTTTGTTTGCAGGCAGGTAGATGTGTGCCACCATTTTGTTTGCAGATGGGTGGTTGCAGGCCTCCACTTTGTTTGCAGGCGGGTGGATGCAGACCTCCATTTTGTTTGCAGGTGGGTGGATGCAGATCTCCATTTTGTTTGCAGTTCTTGCGTTGTATGTCTTGGCCATAGCACCATTAACCTTTTTATTAAGTAGATGTCTTGTCCACAGCACTGTTAACCACTTCGTGCATCACACGTCTTGTCCATTACGCCGTTAACCACTTTGTGCATCATATGTCTTGTTCATTGTGCCGTTAACCACTTTGTGCGTCATACAGTATGTCTTGGCCATAGTGTCATTAACCACTTTGTGAGTCATATGGTGAGGTTGGGGGTGGTTTACAGACCACCCAGTCTGGATGAGGAGAGGGACAGGGAACTGAGCTCATAAATATTGGAAGCTGCAGGGAATGGAGACGTGGTAATTGTGGGGGACTTCAACCTGCCCAAAGTGGACTGGTGCATACCATCCGCAACATGTGCTAGGAGTCAAGTGATCCTGGAAGGACTGCAGAGTGGGTTCCTGACTCAGGCCATCACTGAACCAACAAGAACTGAGGTAATTCTTGATCTGGTGCTCAGAAATGGGGAGCATGTACAGGAAATAATGGTCAGGGAGCCATTGGGTGGAAGTGACCATTGCACAGTGTGGTTCCAGTTGGATATGGGCAGGTAAAGCATTCCAACTAAGACCAAAATCTTGGATTTCAGGAGGGCGGACTTCAGGAAAATGGGTGAAGTACTAAGGAGCCATCTGGTAGGCATCAGAGCAGATATGGGGTGGACCAAATGTGGTCCTTCATTAAGGAAGGAATACTGGTTGCCACAGATGAGTGCGTTAGGCTAAGGGGGAAGAACACAAGGGCCAAAGTGCCCAGCTGGTTCAGTTCTGGGGTTGCCCAGGCAGTAAAGGAGAAAAAGCTGGCCTATAGAAAATTCAGGAAGACCAAGAGAGAGATGGTTAGGGGAAAATTACCTATGGTTGGCTAGTGAGGCAAGTAAGGAAGTCCTGCAAGCAAAGGCACAGAATGAGGTGCAGATAGCTGAAGGAATTAAGAAGGGTGAGAAGGCTTTCTTTCACTATATAAGTGAGAAAAGGGACAAGAAGGAAGGGATTGTTAGGCTTAAGAAAGGGGTCGGGTGGGTGGAGGATAATGGGGGAAGCAGAGATACTAAATGAATACTTCTCTTACATTTTCATCAGGGAGAAGGACAGACCAGTGCCTTCAGGAGGGAAAAGAGGAGCGGGAGGAACACAGATATAGTGATAGAGTAGGATAGAGTGAGGGAGGGTCTGCTGGCATTGAAGGTGAACAAATCACCAGACCCGGACAGAGTACATCCAAGGGTACCAAAGGAATTGGCCGAGGAGCTGGCAGGGCCACTGGCAGACCTATTTAATAGTTCACTAGAGTCAGGCATGGTACTGCAGGACTGAAGAACAGTACATGTAGTGCCCCTCCACAAAAGCAGTCCCAAGGATGACCCAGGGAATTACAGACCAGTCAGTCTGACCTCCATTGTGGGCAAGCTCATGGAGACCGTACTAAAGGAAAGGTTGGTGGAATATCTAGAGAAGCATGGTCTTCAGGATGCGAGGCAGCATGGGTTCATGGGAAGGAGATTGTGTCAAATGAATCTGATTGATTACTTTGACTGTGTCACTAAGACAGTAGACAGGGCCCAAGCAGTAGACATTCTCTATCTTGATTTCAGCAAGGTTTTTGACTCTGTGCCCCACAAAATGTTGATTAGGAAGTTGGTGGATCTCGGGGTTGGAGAAAAGATGGCCAGATGGGTGGAAAACTGGCTGAGGGACAGAACCCAGAGGGTGGTTGTTGAGGGGGGAGTTATCTGGCACTAGAGAGGTAACCAGTGGGGTCCCGCAGGGCTCAGTGCTGGGGCTGATGTTGTTCAATGTCTTCATCAATGACACTGGAGATAGCATTAGGGTTAAAATGTGCCTATTCACAGATGACACCAAGCTCTGTGGGAGAGTGAACACAGCTGAAGGGATATAGGACCTACAGAAAGATTTGGAAAAGCTAGGGAGGTGGTCCAGGATCTGGCAGCTTGGCTTCAATGCCAACAAATGCAAAGTCATGCATATTGGAGCCAGGTATCCCAGGACAGAGTACAACCTGGGTGGAGTCTGAGTATCTGCATCAGAGGAGGAGAAGGAGAAGAACCTGGGGTGATGATCACTAGTGACCTGAATCACTCCACACAGTGCAAGAAAGCAGCAGCAAAGGCAAACAAGATGCTGGGATGCATATCTAGGGGGATCAGTAGTAGGAGAGAGGAGGTTATACTGCCTTTGTACAGGTCACTGGTAAGGCTGTGTCTAGAGTATGGAGTTCAGTACTGGTGCCCACACCTCAAAAAGGACATTAACCTGCTGTAGAAGGTCCAGAGGAGGGCTACAAAGATGTTAGCTGGTCAGCAGAGTAAAGCATATGAGGAGAGGTTGAGGGCACTGAACATGTACTCCCCGGAAGACAGGAGAGAGAGAGAGGGGACATGATTGAGACGTTCAAGTACTTGAAAGGGATAAATAAGGTTGATAAGGAGTCTCTTTAAGCTGAGTGGCAACCATAACATGAGGGGTTACAGTCTTAAGCTGGAAGGTGGGAGGTTTAGGACAGAGGCCAGGAAGCACTTCTTCACACAGAGGGTGGTGGAAACTTGGAATGTGCTGCTGGAAGAGGTCATCTTATTGAAGATAGTGGGCAGCTTTAAGAGAGGATGGGATAGGCATAGGGGGATGGTAAGGATCAGGGGTAGGGACAATGGGAGGAGTGGGAAGAGAGACCAGGGATATTAGCTCAAGCTGTGGACCCTGCAATACAAGCAGACTTGATAGACCAAATGGCCTTCTGCTGCTGGCTTCTTCGTATGTTCGTATATACGTTTATATATGTCTTGGACATCACGCCATTAACCTTTTCTTAAGTACATGTCTTGGCCTTCGCGACGTTAACCACTTTGTGCATCATATGTCTTGGCAATAGTGCCGGTTACCACTTCTTAAGGGTATATCTTGGCTGTAGTGTCATTAATCATTTCTGTCTGGACATGTCTCTTCCATCATGTCATATGAAGTCCAGTGACAGAAGCACTCTTGTAACCCTTCATTTTTAAATCAGCTTGTGTTCCTACAGACTTTTTGAGAACCATGTATTAAAGAATGGAATCAAGAAGGCCCTGTATGTCTGCTGCATCATTGCTCAGTGAGATACCATGCAATACTGCTCTTCCTTTGTCCAGAAAGGAAAAGAGTCAGCTGTACCAAGACAACATTAAGAAGGACGCTGCATGCTATCCAGCATATATGGAAAAACGCCACATGTGCATGCAAATACTGACAGAACATGAATGATAAGCAGCACAACCATTACAACGAGATGGCAAAGGAGAGAATAAGAAGGTACAGGGAAGTGCAGAAATTAAGGAAGCAGTCAACGGTTGAAAGTGACCCATCAAAAAAAAACAAGAGATGAAGAACAGAAAAAGATACAGACAGAGTATTGGAGGGAGAAAAAAAGGCAACAACGAGTCAACATGAGTAGCCAAAAAAGAAGACGAATAAATGAGAAGCAATTAAGATGGTATCATGAGAAACAAGATCCTGCTGCTGCCACTGCTGTCACTGCTGCCGAATCCACTGCCTTAGCAGTGACCATCACCACCACCACCTCATCAGTAGTCATACCAGAAAAAAAGCAATGTGTGACCCCAACAGTGCAATATCATTCTTCTCTAATAAAAGCTGTTCAACAAGCATGTAAAGCATTGCCTAAATCACCAAATAAATTCACGATAACAATTCAGAGAGTCATGCATCACTGTTTACCATCAAAGAAAGATGCCCTGTTCAAGCATGGTGTGTGTCAAAGAAACCAAACTGAAGACAAAATGATATCTGTAGTGGCAGAAAAGTTGGCTGAGATTAAAAACAAAGGCAAGAAATGAGAATGTCAGGTAAGTAAGGAATTAAAAACAGTGATTGAATTAAAGAAATATAAGCTGCTTAGGACTGCGAGATCAACATTAGGGGTGAGTTGGAAGAAGCTCATGAAGGTATCGCAAGGTGAAAGCGCAACAAACAAATGACACAAGTCTGCACTGCCACAGGAAACTGAGTCAAATGGAAAAATTCTTTGAAAACTGTGCCACACCCTTACCACACAAAAAGGCTTTCTCTAAACAGACAGACAAAACATGATCATACCTGGATAAACCAATTAATTGTCTTCACAAGGAATTTGTACAGCAGAACCCTGGCACACCACTAGGAGCGAGGATGTTTGGAACCCTACGGCCAAAGCACATTAAACTGGCAGTGGAGAAGAAATGTGATCAATGCTTGTGAGTATTGTATATATGCCTCACTGAAGCTTCAGGCATTAAGTCATCTTGCTGACAAACATCAATTAACAGGCTGTAAAATTCCAGGTGTTTATAGGGCAGTAGAACTATGTGTCCAAAAGCACTATTTGAAAAGTTCTACCAGTTGGAGGGCATAGAAAAATCGTGTGAAAAATGCAGCACAGACAATTTTGTGAAAACAGTGGCAGAGCTAGTCCAGCAACATGGAGAAGAAACAACAATGTGGCAGGAATGGGACACCATCAAATTAAGGTGCACCACTAATGGCATGCAAGTGCAACAGTCACAGAAAGTATTAAAAAATAAACACTCTAAAGTACACCAACTAGTACAATTAATAAAAGAAGATCTTTTGTTTCTGGGCCTGCACTTGCATGTGGCAGCATGGCAGCAGCATCACCTTAGAATGATTAAGGAATTCACACCCAAGGGATGGGTTGTGATGGTGCTGGACTTTGCGGAGAACTACACCTGCAAACTACAGAATGAGGTCCAGTCAGCACACTGGCATCATGAGCAGGCATCACTTCATCCTGTGGTAATGTACTACTGTTGTGAACACTGTGAAACCACTGTCATGGAGTTGCTGGTGTTCATCTCCAGTGATCTGAAGCACAATCACTATACCATGCAACATTCTGTGAAAATTGCAACCTCACACCTTATTAATGCATGAGCATTAAACATCATTAAGCAAGTGCACTTCACTGATGGATGTGAGGCCCAGTACAAGTCCAAATGGGCCTTTTATGACATTTCCTTGGCCAACAAAGAGTATGGCTTCAAAGTCAAGCATGCCTTTTTGGGGTCATGACACAGAAAGGGACCATCAGATGGTGAAAGCACAGCGTTGAAGTCTGTGGCAAGCAGGGCAGTACAGTTATGGCAAGCTGTTTTTAGGAAGGTGAAAGAACTGTACCAATACTGCTGCAATGCATTGACAAAACAGCCTGAAACTGATGGGTGCACTCACTTTTGGTGGACATTTTTCTGGGTGGGTGAAAATGATATAAAAATAGAGGCAAGATGAGATATAGAAGCAGTGGCTGGGACACATCTTGAACAAAATGTAAAGGTGATGGTGGATGGTGTGGTGGCCACAAAAAACTTAACATGCTTCTGCATATGCTGTATTAAGGAAGATGGTCCCTGCGAAAACCAAAGTCATGTTGAAGATTGGAGAACAAAGAGATTAATATATTCAGCTGCATTGGTGCCAGCCACTGAAGATCCTGCCAGCACCACAGTGCCCACCGATGCTCCTGTTGACTCCACAGCTGTGAATGTTGTGTCAGGACAGGCATACTCCACAGCTTCCCATGCCAACCCTTGCCCTGTTGATAGTGCTTCCAGTGCTCCTTCAGCTCCTGACACACAATGGCAGCTGCCACGACCAAAAATTCAGAAATGTTGCCAGACACAGGTATGGGAAATTATGCTTGCACATCAACTCAGTGCCCAGTTCCACACTCTCACATGCTTGTGCCATCATCAACCAGCATTACCACAGCTCCTAAAAAGAAAAAAGCATTATTAAAGAACTTGAGATGAACAGTTACTATGTGGTGTGCTATTGCAAAGAGTTTTACATTGGGAAAGTAGCTGTGGTGGATAAAATGAAAAAAAATGGTACTCCTTGAAGTTCCTACAAAAGCGCGGGAGTGTTTTCACTTGGCCACGAAGGCAGGACAGTGACCACATGACAAGAAAAATAATTTTTCATGGACTGATAAAGTTTGAGAGAGAAGATGTGCACTATGGCCCAGATATTCAAAAGGGTTGCGCCATGCGCAACAGGGTTGCGCATGCGCAAGTCCTACATTGCGCCATTCTGCAATATTCAGCAGGAGGCAGTTGCGCCACTGAAAACAGGTTGAGCAACAGCGCAATGCAAATGAATGCATGCTCAACAGGAGAGGGAGGAACTACACAATCAGCAACCATATTCAGTTGGGCCAGTGCATGAACCCCAACCTGGGCGCCTGCACAACTTTGAGCCAAAAAAGGATCAAGTTGAGGCCACCAGGTGAGCTGCTGCATTGCAGGGTGCAACACAGCAGCTGTGGGTGTGCAGCCCTACCGGACAGTCAGTCGGCGGGTGGCGGGCGGCAGGCGGGTGGATGCTGCCGCCCACCAGCCGCCGGGGAGCGGGTGAGGGGCTCGTGGGTGGGTGCGGGGGGACACTAGACACCAGGGAGATGTTTGGGAGGGGTTGTAATTTGACATTCTGCCCATGGTCGGGCATTACGTCCACTGACCACCAGGGAGATATTCGGGTTGGGGGCTTTTACATTCTGCCCGCGATCGGGCACTGGGGGTTGTTTCACATTCTGCCCACGATCGGGCATCGGGAGATTGTGGGGAGGTGTATTTATATATACTGCCCGCAATCGGGCATCGGAGATTGTGGGGGAGTGTATCATACATACTGCCCGCGATCGGGCATCGGGAGATTGTGGGGAGTGTATTCATACATACTGCCCACAATCGGGCATCGGGAGATTGTGGGGGGAGAGTGTATTCATACAAACTGCCCACGATCGGGCTGCAGGGTGCGTCGGTCCCAGACGGCGGCAGGCGCAAGTCCTCGGGGATCGGTGCACCTACATGCTAATGGCATGCAAATGGGGCCATAATCAGATGTAAATGGCCCCCCCGGACCTTGCATGAATTATGGCCCCATTTGCATGTCACCTTTTGAATATGGGAAATTTGCGCATGGCGCAATGGTACTTGCGCCACCGCAAGTTTAATGCTCAACTCTGACAACTTGCGGTATGTTAAGTTCCACTGCGCCATGCACAGTGGCTGTAGTTGGGGGGTGATATTCAAAGGAGTTGCTCAATAGCGCAACTCCTTTGAATATCACCCCAGCCACACCCCTGCGCAACTATTTTGAGCAGCGCAAGGGCTTGCACCTCAGAATGGCGTAGTTTGAATATCCAGGCCAATGTGATCAAATCAGATGAATTACCTGTATCTCTGAAAAATTCATCAAGATGCAGCAGAGATGGAATTAAGGACTCTGTTATGCTTTTGTGACCCTATAACGATAAGGTGGACTTTAAGGAAATCATTCATTAGTGCATTGCATTAGTTTTTGTAATTTATGTACATTGTTTAGTCCATAGTAATAGTTTAGTCCATAGTTAATAGTTTAGTCTGTAGTAATCCGTAGAGCTTAATTCATAGGTATAGTCCACAGTCATAGTGTAGTCTGTAGTGATGGTGTAGTCCGTAGCTATAGTGTACTCTTATAGTGTTGTGATAATGTATTCTGTAGTAAGTCTTATAACTTAGGTTGTATACTTCCATCTGTAGTCAAGGACAATGGATTTCCAAAAATGCTTTTTTTAAATTTCATACTTTTGGTAAATATGTGAATATGCAGATGTTTTAGTTTAGAGTTGGGCTGTAGTCAGTGGTGTTTAGTCTATAATGCATTAGTTTTTTTAAATTGTATTTTTTTTGTATTTAAATGTACAGTAAAAACTTTTTGGAACTTCAGCTGCTGTTTCCCATCTCTTATTGCATGTGCTGTGGTAATTCAAGGGTTGTTGCTGCATCCCAACATTAGGCAAATGGCCCCTGTCCCATGCATGCCCAGAGTTTTATATCCCCAGTTACATGTGCATTCAGAGTTTTTATGTCCCCAGTTACATGTGCATTCAGAGTTTTATGTCCCCAGTTACATGGACATCCAGAGTTTTATGTCCCCAGTAACATGTGCATCCCCAGGTTTAAGTCCCCAATACATGTGCATTTTTTTAAAATGTTTTTTCTCTGGACATTGTGAGTGATTTATTCCATAAAATAATAAATATTCATTAGGTAATTTAATTGAAGTATTACAGGCAGAGATTGCCTCCTTGCAAAATAGTGTGAAATTACAGGCTGAAATATCAGCATTAGAACATTATATAGACACCGTTGAGACTGACCTTTCTACAGCACACCAGCTGCCAATAGTTGATCCCAGTCCACTTAAAACAAGTACGGTAAATGAGGATGACAACACAAACAAATAGTGCATAGTACAGAGAACATCAAGAGAAAAGAAGGGCAGAAGAAATATAGGAGGTTGTTCTAATATACTGACCCCAAATAGATATCAAGCTCTTGCTACTGATCAAGATCTAGATAAAGCACAGGATTACATGTCATTAAAACTGGCAAATGGAAATTGCAAACAGAACTCCCACCCCTCCCCACCCTCACTTATCTATACAAGGAAAAACAGAAGAACCAAGGGATGTCTTAGTAATTGGTGATTCCATGCTAAAGTACTCAGCCCATGTGCTTTGTAAAAATAGGAAGGAATATACAACAGTGTCTGCTTTACCTGGGGCTGGGATTGGGTACATACGAAATCTACTTCCAGGGTTACTTCAGAATACAAAAACTCCATTGACAGTATTACATGTAGGTGTCAACGATGTGGGTAAAAGAAATCTCACTGAGATTCAGTGTGACTTTGAGAGTGTGGGAGTAGAATTAAAAAATAGCGGATGTGATCTGATTGTTTCTGGAGTTCTACCAGCCCCTAGGGCAGGAAGAAGACAGCTTGAGAGCATTAGAAGTTTAAACGGATGGCTAAAAAGGTGGTACAGTAGAGAGGGGCTGAGTTTTATGGACCACTGGGAGGATTTCCAGGCCCATCATTATTTTTCAAGGGATGGGTTACACCTTAATAGGTATGGGAAAAGGGTTTTTTCATCTAAAATTAAACTGGTTGTTGAACAAACTTTAAACTTGAATATTGGGGGGGATATAGGGCTTACGAATATTAATGTGCTACATGATCAGGAACCTATATGGAATTGCTTAGTCTTTAATCCTAGAAGCCTTACAAATAAAATGGAAGAGTTAAGATGGAAATTATATAATGATAATATCCATATATGTGCCATTATGGAGACATGGTGGAGGATAGATGATACCCGGGATAAACAAATCCCAGGTTACACTTTATATAATAAAGACAGGCTCCATAAAAAAGGTGGCGGAGTGGCATTATATGTACATAATGATATAACATCTGAGTGTGTAGATTGTCCCATGTGGGAACAGGCAAATATCCTGTGGGTAAAAATTATCTCCCCACGATCACCAAAGATCAATATAACCATGGTTTATAGACCACCAGCTACTTGTTTTGAAAATGACAATCTTATATTGGATTTTGTTAAGTGTGTAAACCAGGAGGACAGTGTTATTTTACTAGGAGTTTTTAATCTTCCTGTTATAAACTGGGATACACTGCAGTCTAATTCCCAGGTTGAGGCTAAATTCCTGGAGACATTTATGGTAGTTGGATTAGAGCAGATGGTCAATGAAAATACAAGAGGCAGTCATATTTTAGATTTGGTGTTAACCAATTTGATTGATAATATTCAAAATTGTAAGGTTGATGTACCTTTAGTTAATAGTGACCATTCTATGGACAGTTTTCAATATAACAAGGGCTACCATAGTGTTAGAGGTAGCACAGTATTGTATGACTTTAATAGGGTGGATTACTGTACTCTAAAAACTGAACTGGATAAATGGAATTGGAAACAGGAACTAAGTAATCATACACTACACAAAATGTGGGATATATTTATTACTAAATTAAATGGGCTGATTCATAAGTACATCCCAACTAGTAAAAAATATCATAAAACTAGAAGTTCTCTTCCCCCCTGGATGACAGCATCAATTAAAAAGCTAATTAAGAAAAAAAAAAAGGCATATACTAGGCCAAACATTGTGGTGAGCCTAGATCATGGGAGGTTTATAAACATTATTTAAAAAGGGTCCAAATAGCTATTGTTATGTCAAAAAGGAAATATGAGCCTAACTTAGCCACCAAAACGCAGGATAATTATAAAAGCTTCTATGCTTATATTAATAATAAAAAGGGACAAGGACGTACTGTTGGCCCATTAAAGGATGATACTGGTAAATTAATAACAGGTAACAAGGACATGGCTGATATGTTTAACACATATTTTTCATCAGTGTTTAATGTAGGAAATGCATCTATGGCAGAGAACCAACCATCTAAGGGAGCATCAGTTCTAATAATAGAGATTGAAGAAGTCAGAACTAGATTAAGAAATCTGAATCAAAATAAGGCATATGGACCAGATGGTTTACATCTGAGACTATTGAAGGAATTGGCAGATAATTTGGCAGGGCCTGTAACATTGATTTTTCAAAAATCCTTGGAAGCAAGACAAATTATTGAGGCTTTGAGGCAGGCAATAGTGATCCCTATTCATAAAAAGTGTTCCAAATAAAGTGTGGGGAATTATAGGCCAATTAACCTAATCTCTACCCTTGGGAAAATTCTGGAGGGCATCATCAAGGATTTTATTATGAATTATGTAGAATCAGCCGGGGTTAGGGATGTGACACAACATGGATTTACAAAGGGACATTCATGCCAAACTAACCTAATCAAATTCTATGGAAGAATAAGTAAAACACTTGATGAAGGTAGTTCTGTGGATGTGATATTTCTGGACTTCGCAAAGGCATTCAATAAAGTCCCACATGAACAATTGATAAAAACTATTTTTAAGCTTGAGATACACCAACAACTGGTATATTGGATAAATGACTGGTTGCTTGAATGAAAACAAAGGGTATGTGTCCTTGTGGAATTGTCAGAATGGGTCCCAGTTACGAGTGGGGTCCCTCAGGGATCTGTTTTGGGACCATGCTTGTTTAATCTTTATATCTCTACCATGCATGTTACAACAAATATTTGGTTGTCCAAATTTGAGGATGACACACGCATAGATTCTCCAGTAAATAGTCAGATGGATCCATTTAAAAATGCAGAAGGCTCTTGCAGAATGAGAGACCTGGGCTAAAGAGAACATGGCTTTCTTTAACATTGATAAGTGTACGGTAATGCACTTGGGGGAAAAAAATCCAGAAGTGGATTACAGTTTAGATGGTCAGATACTCAGGCTAGTTAAGGAAGAAAGAGATTTGGGTATTATGGTTAGTAACGACCTTAAATCACATTTGCACTGTAACCATGTGGTTAAGAGGTCTAATAGCATTTTGAGTTGCATACATAGACTCATCAAAAGCAGGAAAAAGGAGGTTTTACTTCCTCATTATACCTCCTTGGTGCACCCTCATACAGAGTACTGTGTGCAATTCTGGGCGCCAGGCCATAAGTAGGACATAGATGCCCTGGAGAGGGTTCAATGCAGGGTTACAAAAAGAATTAAGGAAGTACAGGGCATGAATTATGGGGAAAGATTGATGAGCTTGGACCTTTATTCTCTGGAGTATCGGAGGTTAAGAGGAGATATGTGTCTTATCTATTGGGCATTATCTGATAACCAGCTTTGGAAACAACTGGGATTAATTTTTAGACATCCGTCCCATAACACACTTGCCCATCATCTACAACTTAAGATGGAAAAGTTTAATACACAGGCACGGAGGCACTGGTTTTCACTAAGAGTTGTTAAAATTTGTAATACACTACCATTTGGAGTTGTGGGTAGTCCATCTATGTTAGCCTTTAAGCACTCTCTTGATTATTATTTGAAGAGTAAGAACATAAAAGGGTACTAATTTTATTGATTTATTAAATTAATATTAAGGCGAGCCAAATGGACTCGGTCTTTAAAGAGCTCAGGACAACCTATGAAACCTATGAAGGTAAGTAACAGCATACAAAAACAATAGCAATTTTGGATATGTTAGGCATTTTAAAAAATGTCACCAATGTCACAATTTGGTAGCCTTTTTTCATGCGTTGACCCGGGGACATTGTTTAACCAGGAAAGGCATACTAAGATGAAGCTTGTTTCCAGGTGTGACCTGGGAGCACAAGGAAGTTAAGTGACTTGCTCAGGGTCACACAGTATGCAAGTGGGGGCTGTGGGATTCAAACTCAGGTCTCCAGGTTTGCGACTCAGAGCCCTAAACCTCTGCACTATACTGCCTCCAAGAAGGATTTCCAGTCTTCTGAAAAGTGGTACCCCTCCTCCTCTCACTGATGTTGAATTATTTTATCCTTTCTACACTGTCCTGCATGTGGCACCAACAGCACATCTAAGAAGGCTAACATAACTGCAACTGACCTCAATTTACAACCCAGTTGCCTGACACTGCCCATAGCCTTTTCTACTATGCGATTTCCTAGGTCATTGGTACCTAGGTGTATTACAACACCCACCTTTTCAAGTCTGGTCAGACATTCCAGCTGGGGAATTACCCTTTTTGCTGTTGCACCTGGGAGAAAGAATAGATCTCCTCTCCTGGTTTAAGTTGCACTCCCAGTCTTCGGTCCCTCTTAGAGTCTCCAGTAACTAAGACAAGCTTCTTGCTCCTCCTGGTGCTGCCTATTCCCTTCCCCTCTGTTGCATCTTTACCAGATGAACCCATGGCAAGGCAAGGCAAATTTTATTTAAAAGACGCCCATCCCGGAAGCTCTGGGCACCATGCAATAAACAAAACAGTAGCAAAAAACAAAACATAGAACATAGAATTTGATAGCAGATAAGGACCAGTTGTCCCCCCAGTCTACCCATTTCCCTACCCAATGGATAAGCTGCAGATCCTATTTAACCAACAGCCTACTTCCTCCTACCCCCAACCCCTAGAATTGCCTTATGTCTGTCCCATGCATTCTTGAACTCCCCTACTGTTTTTGACTCCACAACCTCCACAGGAAGGCGGTTCCATGCATCCACAACCCTCTCCATGAAAAATACTTCCTCACATTACCTTTGAGCCATCCCCCTTCTCTCTTCAAATTGTGCCCCCTTGTTCTTGCACATCTCTTTTTCTGAAAGATGCTACCCTCTTGGACTTTGTTGATTCCCTTGAGGTACTTGAAAGTTTGCATCATGTCCCCCATCCCTCCTTTTCTTGAGGGTATACATATTAAGCTCCTTAAGTCTCTCTCTATATGTCTTCTGCTGCAGACCCTGCACCATTTTAGTTGCCCTCTTCTGGACTGCCTCTATCCTGTCTATGTCCTTGTGGAGATTGGGTCTCCAGAACTGCACACAGTACTCCAGATGGGGTCTCACCAGATGTCTATACAGAGGGATAACAACTTCCTGTTTTCTACTGGTGATGCCTCTTCCTATACATCCCAGTATCCCCCCAGCCATTCTTACTGCCCTCTCACATTTCTTGCCGACCTGTAGGTGATCTGATATGACTACCCCCAGGTCCCTTTCCATTTTTTTTGTTGTTAGTATCTCATCCCCCATAGTGTACTCTTCCTCTGGGCTTTTGTTTCCCAGGTGCATTACTTTGCACTTCTTAGCATTGAATCTAAGCTGCCATACATTTGACCATTCCTCCAACCTTGCCAAGTCCCTTCTCATTCTTTCCACCCCACCTTGTGTATCAACCCTGTTGCAGATCTTTGTGTAGTCTGCAGAGAGACATACTTTTCCTTCCAGTCCCTCTGCAATGTCACTTATAAAGACATTGAAGAGGACCAGTCATAGAACGGAACCCTGCAGTACCCCACTAGTTCAAGTTCAAGTTTATTGCAGGAGAACTCCATAGAGCAAGCTCATTCACAAGGAGTCATGGTACATGTATACAGACAAGGAAATCAATACATGGGTTACAAAAAGAGCATCACAGTAGATAAAATAAAATACAGTTTAGGTTCATATTTTACATCCTGTTTGACTTAAGGCATAACATGGTAGATGTAAACTACATTTTCTTGTGCAACATTAGTAGTCAAGGGTTAGATTCAAGGGGGGAGAGTGATTGCATAGTAGCAAGAATTTGCGGAAAAAAAGCAGTCAAGGGAATAGAAAAGGGATAAAAGGGAATGAGGAGGTAAAATGTAGCTGGAGAACAGAAGTGTAAGGCTTTTTTTAATTTTATTTTGAAGAACAAAGAGGGGAGGCCAGGTGAGATAAGTAATAAGTGTAGGGATAGAGGAGAGTCCTCAGTCATACCTCTTTCTTCAGAGTGGACTCCGTTTACTATTACCCTCTGTGTCCTGTTCTCCAGCCAATTTTTTACCCAGGCTTCCATCTTGGGACCCGCTCCCAGGTTGGCTAACTTGTATATTAATCTTCTGTGTGGGGCTGTGTCAAATGCCTTGCTAAAGTCTAGGTAGAACATGTCCACAGTCCCCTCCTGATCTACTACTTTGGTCACCCAGTCAAAGAAATCTATTAGATTCATCTGACATGACCTTCCTGCTGTGAATACATGCTGCATTGGGTCATGTGCCTCTCTGGCCTGTAGGTACTCAACAGTTCTTTCCTTCAGAAGTGATTCCATCATTTTCCCTATCACTGAGGTCAGACTAACAGGTCTGTAGATTCCTGCCTCTGCCCTGCTTCCACTTTTGTGAAATAGAATCACATCTGCCCTCCTCCAGTCCTCAGGTACCACCCCATTCTCCCATGATTTGTTAAACAGGGTAGTCAGTGATGTCACTAGTTCTACCCTTAGTTCTTTTAGAATTCTGGGATGAATCCCATCAGGCCCCATTGCTTTGTCCACCTTCAGTTTTAAGAGTTCTTTCGGAACCCTTTCTTCTGTGAATGGGCTGGTATCAACCCCCCTATCCAGAGTGTTTCTCTTGTTTGGTTTAGGTACCTCCCCTTCTTCACTTGTGAATACTGAGCAAAATATTTGTTCAATATCTCTGCCTTTCACAGTCACCCTCTGTCCACCCCCTTCCCTTTATTAAGCCTCACTATCCCTCCCTTGGTCTTCATTCGCTCCCTGATGTACCTATAAAAGGTTTTATCCTCCTTCTTAACTGAGTTGGCTATCTTTTCCTCAGTTTGGGCCTTCGCTGTTCTGACTGCCTTCCCTGCTTCTTTCTGCTTTAACTGATATAGTTGCCTGTACTGCTCCTTCTGTGATTCCTTGTACTTCCTGAATGCTCTCTTTTTTCCCTAACCTTCCCTGCCACCTCCTTTGAGAACCATAGTGTTTTTTTATATCATTTTGTTTTGTTTATTTGCTTCACACAAAGGCTTGTCGCCTTAGTGATGGCAGTTTAGATTATTCCCCTTTGTTCTTCCACCCCTCCTTCTTTCCCATTTGCTAGTGCATTCCTTAGGCACTCACCCAGTTTGGCAAAGTCAGCCCTCCTAACGTCCAGGTCCTTTGCCTTTGTATGGCTTGACTCTACTGCTGTGTTTATCATGAATCATACTGTTCGATGGTCACTAATTCCCAGATGGCTACCACCTTCTACATCTATGATCCTCTCTCCATCTCCATTTGAGAGTACCAGGTCTAAGATTGCTCCCACCCGAGTGGGTTCCAATACTAGTTGTCTAAGGCATGCCCCCTGCAGGGCATCTAGAATGACCCCCTCTCTTTGATGTGGCTGCAGCAAATGTACTCCTGTTAACATCTGGCATATTCAGATCCCCCATCAACAATATCTCCCCTTTTTCTGCCATTCTAAGGAAACTTTCTATCATTTCCTTGCCCATTTCCTCCCCATGAGATGGGGGGGATCTGTATATAACCCCTGTGTGGACTGTGGTGCCATTGCCTGTCTCCAAGTTGACCCATAGTGCTTCCTCTCCTCCCTGTTTACCCTTTTGTTCTGTTGTTTTGATTCCTTCCCTTATGTAGAGAGCTACTCCACCTCCTCTTTTACCCTCCCTGTCCCTCCTGTAGATAGTGTACCTTGGTATGTTTGCATCCCAGTCATGGTTGTGTGTGTACCATGTTTCTGCGACTGCCATGATATCCAGATGTTCCTCTTCCATCAAGGCCACTAGTTCAGGAAGCTTGTTACCCAGACTATGGGCATTGGTACTCATTAGTCTCCATTTTTGTGTGGCTTTTCCTCTTGTAGCCCCATCCCTGCCCTTACTGACTTTGCTTTCTCCATTTACCCCAATCCTGCTCCTTACTGACTTTTCTACCTTAGTCTTTACCTCATTTAGTACCCTGTTTAGAGGGGGAGGCTGGGAATTCTCTGTTGTTTATTAGTGCCTCCCCCCTTGGCTAGTTTAAAAGCTTGCCAATGAAGCATTTAAGTTGATCACTTAGGAGACTGGTTCCTTTCCTGCACCGATGCAGACCGTCATGCCAGTACACAACACACAATACAACCACATAATAAATACTACACATTAAATCAGCACAATTAAATAAATAAATAAAAATAACTGAAATAAATAACTAATAAATAAATAGCTGAAAAGGCCAGGGACAAAGAATAATCACAGAAGTAAGGCCGTGAAAACTCATAAAATGAAGTCTGGGAAGGCCTGATTATACAGAAAGGCCTTGAGCTGGACTTTAAATACCTCTACTGATGGGGCCTCTCTTACAGCTGGAAGTAGCAAATTCCACAGGGTGGGGCCCGTGAAACTAAAAGCTCTGTCAACAGCAGTTTTCAACCTTGTCCTAGGAATTACAAGATGGCTGGTAGAGGAGGAGCAGATCAAGACAGCAGGTATTAGAAGGTCCTTTAGGTAGCCAGGGCCCAGGTCATGTAGGGCCCTAAAGGGGAGTAAGACCACCTTAAAGAGGACCCTCCACCTGACCAGCAACCAGTGCAGTTCATGCAGCACCGGGGTTATGTGGCAGTACCTAGACTGCCCTGACAACAACCTGGTGGCTCCATTCTGCACCTGTTGCAGCTTGTGAAGAGTACCTACAGAGACCCTGAGATGCAGTACATTACAGTAGTCAAGCCTAGGCATCACAAAAGCATGCAGCAATGTGGGGAGGTCCAGGGGCAGAACTAGGGGCTTAATCCTCCGTAGGTAATGTTTTTTTTTTCTTGAGGAATCTCATTTGGCACCAATGTCACTCTATGCAATTGCTGTTATATGATGTAAATACTGCCTGTGTATATGTTTTACTACAATTTGTTAGTACCTCCTGTAATAAGCTGTATCTCCTAAGTTGCCTTGTATGTATCTTGTATGTTCTGTACTCTCCCGAGTCGTTCCTGAAAATAGGCATGCTACTTGTCTAGTGTACCTACCCGGTAAACAAAAGCTAAATAAAAAAATAAATAAATCCTTGTAATATTCCTCAGATGGTAAAAACTGGTATGGGCAATGGACGACACGTGAGATTCAAGCGTCAATCTGCTGTCAAGAATAATGTCAAAATTCCGCATCCTAGAGGAGGCCTTCAATGGTACAGATCCAAGAAAAAGCACCATCTTTGCACCAGAGGCCATCGTATCAGCCCTCTGTTCAACTCCACCACCAGCACCTCCATCTTATCAGGATTGAATCTTAACCAGCTGGAAGCCATTCAATCATTGATCTCAACAAGGCAGGTGTTTTGCACATCCACAGCATTGGATGTCTCAGGAGCAAAGGAAATATACAGCTGGGTATCATTGGCATAGCAATGAAAGCCCAAGCTATACTTCCTAATGAGTTCTCCTGGGGCAACATGTACATGGTGAACAACATCGGTGACAAGACCAAACCCTGGGGTACTCCACATGACAGGAGGCTGGGGGAGGAGGAGAAATTCCACATCACTACCCTTTGCCTCCTGTTGGTGAGAAAAGACTCAAACCAGTGGATAACAGTGACAGCAAGTCTGCAGAATTCCCTCAGGTAGTCAAGCAATGCACGATGGTCCACCGTGTCAAATGCTGAGGAGAGATCAAGGAGAACAAGAATTGTCCCATCCCTTTGATCTCTCATTCTAAGGAGGTCATTATGCACCCAGACTAATGCAGTTTCAGTGCTGTGCCTCACAGGAAACCCAGACTGGAGGAGCTCATATAGATCATAGGCCATGAGGTGTTCCTCAAGCTGAAGTGCCACGACCTTCTCTATAATCTTACCCAAGAATGGAAGATTGGAGATGGGATGATAATTTGCCTTGACGTTCTGGTCTAAAGATGATTTCTTCAGAAGGGGTCTCACATTCCCTTGGTTCACAAATGCTCCCTTGGTGGACAAGTCATTCTGAACAGATTCTGCCTGTGGCACTAATAAATCCTGGGGTTTCATTAATGCTAGTTCACTTCTTCCCCTTCCTCACCAGCCCACCCCACTGCAGTCCTTCCTCCAATGCTGATACTGGGTACCCACTGAGGTAATGAAATTCTAGCTCCTAGTGCAGAGTTATTCCTCAGGTACTGCAGTTCAGCCCTGACAGTAGCTAATTCTTCAGCAAGGATCATGCCGCCTACAAACTGGGCATTCACAAATCTCCCTGAACACCCTCTGGAAGACTGATGAACCCCAATCCCTACAGCTGACCAACTGCCCCTCCACAACCTCCTGTCTGCGTGAACATATTACAGTGTGTGGAATGGAAAGTTATGAACAAAACCTTAGTCCAAGATTAGAAGGAAGGAGGATGTCCTGATACATGCTGGGCTAAAGAAGAGAATTTTGGCTGCAGCAGGAGCTAGTAAAGGCTCTTTTTATCCTGGAACAGGTATGCCACCATTGCCTTACCCCAGGGTATAATTACTAATCTTTCCAGTCCATCTTTGGTATCAGGTCATAAAAGAAGAAAGTAAATGGAGCTCGAGTGTCAGCGTCTTGGCCTCTGAAAAGCCCCACCAGGAAAGAGAGTGGAGTGTATGCAGTGGATGAAGCCTGCTTCCCTGGGGAGTTAGCATTCAGACAAGCCCACAGGGGCTTGGGCATGTACAGCTTCACTATGGATTTTCCGTTAAGTCCTTTACATTCAGACTCTCCAATTTGCCTGTTTTCTCTTTGCTTGTTCGTTTGTTGCTTGTTTGCTTTTGCTTTTACAGCTCTTTTACAGCACTGTTTATATAGAAAATAGAACAGTGTAGAGCTCAATTATTGGACCCTGAGTGTCAGGGCTTTTTATAAATTTTATTATTTTACTGTTTAACACTGGGTTTTGGGTTTTGGGTTTCTATCACCAGAATCATTGTTAGGTGTTAGAGCAAGCATGTTTACTGTTTTGAAACAAGCACTAACTGATTTTAGGATCTTAATAGAAAGTGATATAAGGAAACTGTGAAATAGTAAATTAGTTAATCCGCATCCTAAGCAATCGATATTTTAGACATTCTAGACTGCCTAATAAGAGTTAAAGTTTATACTTATATATGTATAATTGATTGTTTCTTGGGTTTTTTATGAGTTTGGAAGTTGAAGTATCGGTGTGGTCCTCTCCATTCTGGTTAGTTGGGGGTGGCTCATGACCAGATGGTTCAAAAGGCCACTCCTACTTCCCCTTAGGTTAGCTCATCCTTTTCATTTCTCCAAGCACCCCGGAAAGAGTGGAGGTACTATGCGAGGACTGCGTGAGGACTGATAAGGTTTTAACTGGCTGCTTGGGTAATTTTATAGAAAAAGATTTCATTTCCCAAATCTCGGCTCCTCGTATCTTTTTTTTTTTTTTTTTACCGGTAATTTAAGGTAACCCTGTTTTATCAGTCTGGAACTGTGGTTTAATTTCGGTTTGATCGAAAAACTCAGTGTAATTATTTTTCACCATCTCTATTTCTGATATAAGTAAGCGAATATAAGATGCTCAGAAGAGAGAAACAAAGGTTGAAGGAGCATAGTCAATGTGTGCAGATAGAGTGGGAGACATAATTTTTCATCTGCCTGTTTTCTAATCTATACCAAAGAAAGTAAGTGTGTAATTGCATTAATGTCTGCCTGATCTATTTGTTAATGCTCTTTTTAAAACATATGCTGTTGTTATTTATATTTTATTGCTTTTTTATAGTGCGTGCTAAAGGGTCTTGCTGCCTTCGGAGTGGATCAATTGGTTTTGGCCTCCCTACCTTTTCTCAAATGGAACACTGCCTGGGATTTTTTAGTCATTTTTGCTATGAAAGCTGCTGGTCTAGATCTTTTTGGTCTCACTGGAACTTTTGCTGGAATCTTTGCCAGTATTCCCTCAGATGGATTCTGTTATTGACTCTGGTAGAAAAACTTCCTTTCTTTTCAATTGAATTGTAAACAGACTCGGAACTGGGAATTGTTGACTTAATAAGTCATTTTGAAAACGTGAAGCAGCTCCTGCATCTAGTGACATATAACTTGAATCCTGAAGACCTGTTTTTGTGCATGACTCTATATTTCCTATACAAATTAACAAATTTAAAGGTTGTTAATTGTTTTATCTAGTTTTTCTTTTTTTTATTACTGTTGTTGTTTCAGTTTTAGTGTTACAGTGTTTAGTGTTTTAGTGTTATTATAGATATGCCTGTAATGACTAGAGGTGGGCTTAACAGTTGATACCCTAAGGGATCTAACATAAAGACAAAAAAAATTGATATTAGCAGAAAGAAAACTAGGAAACTACAGCAAGCTAAGACAGTTCCAATTCAACAAATAAAAACTCAGGATCTCTGGATCTTTCTGAAAGTGAGATGTTGAATAAGAGAAAGAGTTATAAATATAACAGCAATTTGGGAAGTAGGGAATTAGTTAAGGATAGCAGATTGACTATTGGCGAATCATGTGAGAGCTTGACTTCCCCATTAAACCCCTTAAATCTTTCATTAGATATGATTAGATTTGATAAAAAGAAGTGGATTCAACCTTCTGTGTTG
This sequence comes from Neoceratodus forsteri, assembly GCA_016271365.2. NCBI lineage: Eukaryota > Metazoa > Chordata > Ceratodontiformes > Ceratodontidae > Neoceratodus > Neoceratodus forsteri. Next base: position 856,051,978 of record CM028132.1, on the reverse strand, counting down.
GATTTATGGAGGACTGAAAAACTGGAATATAAACTTAATAACCAGAGATTAAAGCAAGGTGTTTCAGAGATTCTGGGACTGCCTGAATCTAAGACATTGGAGAGCTTGAATTAACCAATCAAAGCCTATCATCAAAATCTTTAAAGCAGGGTACTTTTGTGAGCCCTCAAGTGCTTTGCCCTTTTGATTTACAGTCAGCAAGACAGGCACACATAGAAGTGAGTGATACTGTGGCTAGTATGAAAAAAATTATTGAAGCCAACACTAGAATGGAAGGGAAAATTAAAAGACTCACAAAGAATGTAATGGATAATTGCGGTTCCCCATGCTTAATACCCCAAATTAATAGGGAAAGTCCCAGAGATAATAAGTGGAATCAGGAAAATATAACCACTGAAATCCCTAGTGTTATAACAGAGACAACACAATTGATGAGCCCCATTGAAGAAAATACTATTCCCCCCCTTGGAAACCTTGACAAAGGGTTGTGTTAGGGCACTTAGTGATCCATTACTAGCTAATGCTATGTTATTTAAACAGTCTATTATAATTTTGCAGAACCTTTCATTCATTAAGGGGGTCTGTCTGGAAAATAAAATCAAAATAGATCAGATATTTGACAGACTCAGTAATGGACATAGCGATTTGGAAAGTACCAGACTGAATGAGACAGAACTGTGTAGTTATGAAATTGGAAATAACAAAGAAATTTCTAAAAAAAATTGATCTTCATGATGAACTGAAGGAGAAATCAAGGGTTCCTATAGATCTGGATGTAACAGGGAATATAACTGACAGTGATACAGTCAGTGAGCTAGTAATGTTGTTGGATGGATTTGAACAAAGTGATAGTATCATCAAAGAGTTAAGGGCAGGGAACATAGAATTGTGGGAAAAGGGTATTATACAAAGTAAAGAAATGAGAATGAGGAAGATAACACCCCAAAATGAGGAAACTAATAAATACATATCTAAATTTACACAAACTAGTAATATAACTAACTGGGGTAATAGGAACTTCTCGGAAACAACAATGGAAGAAATGGAACAAAGGGAAGAGAGTCTTACTTATAGCCCATCAGAGAAAAAGGAAAAGGACAAATTTATTGGTAACAGTGGGAAAAAAAATGGGACGGTAATGAAGGGAAATATCCAAGGCAGAATGGAAAAGAAATCGAAGAGGTCTAAAAAATGTAAATAAAAAAAGCATAAACAATAAGGAAAAGCAAGAAAAGAAGATAATCTCCAATCATAAGCAAAAAGATGAGGTAAAAAATGAAGTTAGTTTGGAGGCAGGTAGTGAGGTTGTGACGGTGGAAGATAATCTTGAGATAATTAAACAGGGGATGAATACAAAGGAATTGAAGACTGAAAGAAATTTGGAAAGTTTTTTGTTTAGAATTTTGGAGACTGACTTTGTTCTTCCTCTTTTTAAAGTCCCTATTATACCAGAAGAGTCTGAGTCAAAGCTGAATGACAATTTAAAGCAAGTTTTAGGTTCAGCGCTTCACAGTAAGGCCCTTAATGAGACTTTTATGTCTAAACTCAGCGTCATCATCAGACAATTAATAGACTCAGATTTAGTCCTTTTGCTCTCGGATCAATATTTTGTATTAAAAGCCATAGAGAATCAGAAGGAAAGAATAAGAGAAATGGGAATGGAACTGGACAGGGTGACTGAAATCAGATCCATTTTTCCTGAGTTTTATGAGAATAACAAGAGTAAACCCCCCCCTCTATGAAGGATATTGAGATATTAGTATTTGGTATGAACAAATTTTTACATGAATCTAGACATAATCTTTGAGTTAAGGTGGCTGAATTGTTACAGAGTTTAATTAGAGATGATAAACTGAACAGAATGATTACTTACGCAAAAAGATACGAAGAAGGGGGACAAATTGTATTGGGGTAAAAAATGAAAAAGATTATAAATACATACTGTACAAAATGGAATTATTAGATAGAGTTGAGATCCATCTCAATGGTGAGCAAAATATGCCAGGAGTAGGGGAAGAATTTTAATGAATGAACAATGGTTGAATATAATAAAAACTGCAAATCGTTTTCATTTACTACAGGATTTAAATGATTGACATTTGTCTGAAATAGAAACTAACAGGGGGATAAAAGAGGGATCTTCTGGTTATAATTTTCTATCTTGGAATATAGCGGGTATAAAGAATAGACTGGCAGACCCTTCCTTCCTTGATTACCTGTCTCAATTTTATTATATATGCCTTCAGGAAACATAGACTAAAAGTAAGGTAAAACTTAATGGCTATAAAGGATTTTACAAACAGGCTGGAAGTCTTACAAAATATGGAAGATTGTCCGGAGGACTCTGTACCTGGTGTAAGATCTTGGAAAATGTTCATTATTTAGAAATATGTATAGACAATGAACATATCCTGCCTATAAAGATGATTGTTAATAAATTAAGTTACATTATTATTAATGTATACTTTCCCCCTAAATCTTCAAAATATGTGGAAGAAAGGGAAGTGGAGAAATTGATTGAATTAATAGAAGGTTGTTATGAAAATGATCCAAGTTGTATGATCATAATTATGGGGGATTTTAATGCCAGGGTTGGACTAAGTCATAATCTGCCTGAGGACCTAGCTTTGGCATGTGTGGCTCTGGATCAAAGTACACTTAGAGTGAATAGGAAGAGTATGGATCTCAAGCAATCTATAAGAGAATCAAGTTTGGTACAGGAGATGGATAAAAAAGTGTTGATTATGCTCAATGGAAGGACAAAGGGAGAAAAGGATGGGGTGTTTACATATTTGGGAAGTAGGGGGACTTCGACATAAGACTCTGCTGGATCTCTCCGGAAATAATCCCATTTTTGGATGATTTTAGAATTGTATCAAGAACAGACAGTGAGCATTATCCATTAGAAATCAAAATAAATCTGTGGCCCAAGTCAAAAAATCAGGTACCTAAAATGGAAGGGATGGTAAGAGCTAAGAAAGAAATCAGATGGGACCTTCTTTCAAATTTTAGATCCATTCAAGTTCTTACAGAATATGGAATTAGAGAAGAATTATTAAATTTGGAACAAATTAAATTACCAGATTATGTTACCAAATTTAGTGAGATAATGAAACTTCTGTCATCTATCTTAATTATAGTAACAGTTTATAAAGTAAATAAGGGGTCCAAATGATTTGACACCGACTGCAAGAATTGTAAAAAAGATTTAAGTAGATATGCTAGAGTAACATATAGATTTCCAACTAAATTTAATAAATTCAATTTAAATAAAAAAAGGAAAGAATATGAAAAGATGTTGGAAAATAAAAAAATTAAATGCAGAATTAGGATGTGGAGACATTTTGAAAAAATAACCAAAGAGAATGATAGCAAAAAGTTCTGGCATTTAGTGTTAAGAGGATGGGATGAGATCCCAGAGCAACTTGAATGTTACATTGACCCCCAGATATGGGAAGAACATTTTAGGGCTATGTTTTGCAATCAAGATTTGGAACAGGGTAAAGGCTTGGTTGTTTGGACTCCAACAAAATTTGAAATCTCGACAGAAGAGATTCTTCAGGCGATCCATAAGTTCAAAAGACACAAGGCCCCGGGTCCCGATGGAATCTCAACAGATGTAATTATGGATGACCCAATCTTGTGGACCCCTTTTTTTTAGGTTTATTTAAGAAGATTACCCAAACATGTATAATCCCAGATACATGGAGGGAAAATATTATTATTCCTATTCTTAAGAAAGGGGATTGGAGAGATCCCAGTAATTACATGCCTATTAGTCTGTTGGACAATTCACAAAAAATATTTACAAAGATTATATGTAATAAAATTATGGAATGGGTCAAAAATGAACAGATTTTGGATGACGCACAGGCTGGTTTTATGCCTGAGCACTCCACTTTCAATCAATGTTTTGCCCTGTACCATTTGATACATAAATATATAAAAATTAAAAAAACATAAATTGTTCTGTGTTTTCATGGATCTGAGGGCTGCTTATGACAGAGTGGATAGGAGTAAGTTGTGGGAGGTACTCCATAGCTATGGACTTGACCGGGAAATATTACAACTTATAATAAATTTGTATCAGGATAATTGTACAACAATACAATACAACACAGAAGGAGATTGCACATACAAATTTGTATCCAGTATAGGCCTTGGACAGGGTTGTGTATTATCCCTCATTTTGTTTAATCTGTTTCTTAGTAAAGTCTTGATGGGAATAAGTGATCCAGAGCTACACATGCCCAGGCTGGGTTCGAGAGCTTGTCCATACCTGGCATATGCTGACGATGTGGTTTTGATCTCCACAAGTTATATAGGGATCAGGAGTTTAAATAAATTTTACAAGGAATGTTTTAAACTTGACCTTGAGATCAATTTCGATAAAACAAAATACATGGTATTTAATAATATGCCGATAAGAAAAGGCAGGATATGTAGAATGGAATGTAATATTTTGAAATTGAATATGTAACTAAATTCTGCTATTTAGGTATAACCTTTTCATATAATCTCAAATGGAAAGAACATATCAATACAATAACTGCAAGGTTTGACAAAATCATTCCACTGTTCAAAAGATTTAATTATAAATATGGAGGGCAGTCGGTAAATGGTCTACTCCAGATTTTAAATGCAAAGGTACATACTCAGATCTTACATGGTGCTGAGATATGGGGAATGGAGAATTTGGAACGGCTAGACTCATTAGCTAATAAATTTTACAAATGTATCCTGGCATTACCATTAGGTGCTGCATCATGCCTTACTAGATTAGAGTTAGGTCAATTGCAAATTAGGTGCTTTTCAGAAATATGATCAGCTAATTATTGGCTTAAAGCATATAAAATGCAAGACAGCTCATTGCCAAGAATATGTATTGAAGAAATGCTGATGTATAAAACAAATGGTTTTACCTTTCCAAGCACTAAGATACTAGAGAATGTTATCAGGCAGTATGGCCTATTGGACTTGATTACTCTCAATTATAAAATCCCGTACAAGGAAATTAAATTAATAGTAAAGAACATAGTCAAAGACATTTATTACCAGAACGATATGTCTATGGCCAAAAATTTGAAATTAAGTAAATGGCTGGTTAATAATTTAAGAAATCTACCTGGTCCTAATCATTACCTTTGCTTAATAAAAAATCTGAATAACAGAAAAGCCTATACTAAGTTCAGATTTGGATTGATTGAAAGTAATCACATAAATAAATTATATGGTACTGGTAATTTTGAAACAAGTGCTTGTGGAAAGGATGAAGATTCTGTCAAACACCTTCTTCTACTTTGCCCTTTATATGATATTCAAAGGAAAATTTATTTAGGCGATATTTTGTCTACATTAGATATGAAGCCTATGTATTGGCTTAATTATTTATTAAAAACAAACAATAAAGTACATCTAGAAAAAGTATCAAGGTTTTGCAGAATAATTGAATACAAAAAGTTACACATCAGTATCAAAAAACACGCTTTGGGAAATGTATCTGGTGCTTAGGATTTAGTAATGTATTTATTATAATTGTATGCTTTGTAAAGATTATTGGACATGTATTGTAACTGGAGACATTGTTGAATTCTGTGATTGGTGGAAATTTGTGATGATTCTTATTGGTAGAATGTATTTTATATATTTATGTATATCTATTTTTTGTAATAACAATTTTAACTTGTTAATAAAAACTACATTACATTACATTAGTCCTGCAGAGACTCCTGTTCCTTCCCTTTTTCTTAATCCCTCATCATCTTATGTCCATGCACTCACTCTGTATGACTTGCCTGTTTGTAGAAAGTTCCCTTTTTCTACTTCCAGGTGCCTCACAACCAAGGAGTTCTCCTCCACCCCTCTTGAATCAATGCACCTATAAAAATGTCTTCTTCTCCACTCCCTGTTTGGTCCCTGGGAACTCTGTTCAAGTAAGCAGATTTTACATCGATAGAAACTCCTGGAACTCCCTTGCTGGCATTCATTAGAAAGATTGTCTAGAATCTGGCAACTGGGGTTCAGTGCAGAAAAAGTACAAAGTCATGCACGTAGGGAGCAAGAACCCCAGGGCTGAGTACAGGCTAGGCAGTGTGACTGTCATGGTGTCAGAGGAAGGGAAAGACCTGGGTATAGCTATCTGAAGCAATCTAAAACCTTTTACACAATGCAACAAGGCAGGAGTAAGGGTAAACAGGATGGTGGGTCACATAACAAGGGGTTTCACCAGCAAGTTATACTGCTGCAATACAGATCTGTGGCGTGACTGCACCTGGATAGTGTGTGTGGTACTGGAGTCCCCACCACAAAAAGGATGTTACCCAGCTGGACACGGTACAGAGAAGAGCCACAAAGATGATTCAGGGTCAGACAGACTCTAGGACAGTATGTGAAAAAGCTGGAGAACCTTAACATGTACTTGCTCAAGGAAAGAAGAGTGTCATGACAGAGACCTTCAAGTACCTCAAAGGTACAGTACAAACAAGGTTGATCTGGGTGACTTTTTTAGGCTCAACGAATGCAAGAACACAACGGGACACAGTTGCAAAATGGAGGGAGGAATATTCCAGAAGGAGGCACTTCTTCACAGAGAAAGAGTGGTAGCTGGGTGGAACAGGCTATTAGAGGAGGCTGTAAATCAAAAAATGGTTGGGGAATTTTGGAGGGAGTAGGATAAAGTCAAGGGGAGAGTAAGACTGTTGGGAGTGGAGCACCATGCAACACTAGATGTGTGAGCTCCAAATTGAGCAGACTTGACAGACTGTAATAGACTTTTTCTGTTGGCAGTTTTGTATGCTCATATAATTTAATCTGTGCTCCATGAATTACACATTACTTACTTCTCTTGTACGCGAGTTACTTACAAGCTCTTCCTTTCAGAAAAGTCTACAGCATATCCACTGGCTGACAGCAAAGTCCCCCATGTGGTCCACTAGCTAACACTTCTAGTTGTAGTCAGCATACACATGGAGGGGCTAAGCAAACAAAAAGAACAGTTATGTACTTACTGTAACAGCAGGTCAGAGAGAATTTCTTCCCTTGGCCACACCTTTAGAATTATACCCATGTCAGTGCTAGGACCAAACAGAAACTTTTGCTAGCCAGGGACTATCCATGGCGATGTCACATGTCAGCATCTACATAAACATGGGCGGCCCCATCTCTCAGCAGCCTCTCCCCCCTCCCCGAGATTGTGCTCAGTGGACTCTCTTCTTGGGGATTCAGGAGATTACACCAATCACCTCTGATATTATGCAGATACAAGTGTCAGAGATAAAAGCCATGGAAAATCCCAAGGTAGAATTTGATGCCATATTTCCCTACATCTGATAAAGGTGGAAGAAGGGAGGGCCCACATGGCCTAAGGGAAGATATTCTATCGAAGATCTACTGTTATATTAAGTACATAACTGTTCTATTTTCTTTGAGTACATCTCTTCCCTTAGGCAACACCTTTGGAATGAGTCCAAAGCTGTCCCAAAAGCCAACTGGGAGGATGGTGCAATCTGTTCATGACAGAAGACTCTGTAGAACAGCAAGACAGAAGCATGCTTGTCTACAAGAAACAATGTCCAGACTGTAATGTGTAGTAAAGGTATGGACAGTACTCCAGGTGGCTGCAGCCCCGATGTCAGCCACACAGATATTTCTAAAGCAAGCAACAGATGTGGCCATACCCCTTGTGGAATGGACACAAACCACACCAGGAAGTTCCTTACTATATTTCCTATAACAGAACATAATACAATGTGCTAGCCTTTTGGACAAGCACTGTTTTGACAGAGGGACACCCTCCTTCCCAGGGGAGAACAAAACAAATTGCTGCAAGTACTTTCTGTAGTCCTTACATCCAAAATACAGAGCAAAGCTCCACCCTGATCGGCATGCTCTGGATAATAAACTGCAAGGTGGATGGTTTGATTTAGTGTAAACTCAGACAGCACCTTTGGCAAAAACTTAGGATTAGTACTATACATAAATACACTGTCTTTATGGAAAATCAAATAAGGAGGTTCACACATTAGAGCCTGTAGCTCTGAAATCCTTCAAGATGAAGTGATTGCAACTAAAATAATGCTTTCCATGAGGGAAAGCTTAAGCCACAACTCAGGGCTGGCTCAAAAGAAGCCAAAGTAAGTTTCTCAAGCATATAATTGAGGTCCCAAGGTGAGACCAGATTATGAATGGGAGGTTTCATGTGCAGAATTCCTCTCAGAAAGGTACAGGAGACCTCCATCTGAGCTACTGTATGCCCATCTATAGGGGCATGGAAAGCTGATATAGCTGCTAGATGCACCTTGAGTGAGGAATACTGCAGACAGTGACAGCAATTATTCTAACACCACATTTACCGGACAGGTGAATGGGTCCATATTTTTGGCAGAGACCCACAAAGTGAAATGCTTCCACTTTAAAGGGTAGGTATGTCTGCCGGAAGGCTTTGTGGCCACAACCAGCACATCAGCTTTTCATGATGCCCCAAACTGTGCAATGGCTATGTCTTCAGGAGCCTGGCATGGAGGTGCAGGGACTCTATCTCCAGATGGACCACAGCCCCATTGTCTTGTGACAACAGGCCTTTGCACAGAAGCAAGGGTACTGGAGGCTCCACTGCTTGTTGTGGTGTGGATACCATATTTGTCAAGGCCGCAGAGGTGCAATGAGGAAGAGGGTTGTACCCTCCATCTGAAATTTCAGCAATATATTCTATATTAATGGAATGGGAGGAAATGCATACAGAAACCTCCCTTTCCAAAAGAGGGACAATGAGTCTTGCCAAAAAATTCTAGGCCCTGGAGTGTGCAAGCAGAAACGCAGCAGTTTTGCGTTGTGTAGGGATGCAAAAAGGTCCAACTCTGCGTGATCCCACATTGTGAAGAGGTCATCTACCAAAGAGGTCAGCAGTTCCCATTCTTATATATTGGACTGTGACCTGCTTTTCTTGTCTGCTAAGATGTTTTTGACACCTGGGAGATGCACAGCTGAGAACTCCAGGTCGTGTTCCAGCACCCAGTACCACACTTTTATTGCTTTCGGACAAGGGATAGAAACATAGAAAAAGTGATGGCAGAAGGAGACCATGAGTCCATTGAGATTGCCTGAGAGTTCCCAAGACCTCTTATAAGCCCTGGGTTCTAACCCCCCTACCAAGTTTTGCCCTTCCTTGCTTTTGCATTTTCCCCCTATAGCCCTTGCTCTATCACAACCCTGTTTGAAAGCTGCCATGGTCTTTGCACTTACCACTTCCACCAGCAGGCAATTCCAGGGTTCCAGCACCCTTTCCATGAAAAAATGCTTTCTTGGATCTTTTCTGAAGCTCCCTCCCCATAGCTTCCATTAGTGCCCCCTGGTGGTTGAGTTGGTGTTCCTTTGGAATAGTATTGTGTATGGCATCTTGTTAATGCCTTTCAAGAACCTGAAGGTCTCAGTCATATCCTCTCTTTCTCTCCTTGTTTCCAGTGAGAACAAGTTTAGTTCTTTCAGGCGCTCCTCATACGAGAGATCATGGAGACCCTGTATCATCTTGGTCACTCTTCTCTGAATAGTCTCCAGCTTATCCATGTCTTTCTTCAGGTGCAGATTCCAAAACTGGATGCAGTACTCCAGATGGGACCTACCTCACCAGGGACCTGAACAGTGGGTGGATCACCTCCCTGCTCCTGCCATCGAATCCTCTCCCTATGCACCCCAGCATTCTATTTGCCTTGCTGTAAGCTTTGTTGCATTGGCTCAATTCTTTAAGGGTGTTGCAAATGATGACCCCTAGGTCCATTTCTTCCTGGGATGCACTGAGCTTGACTCCGTTGAGCCAGTACTCTGTTCTAGGATTCCCATTACCAAGATGCAACACGTTACACTTTTCTGTATTGGATTTTAGCTGCCAGATGTTAGACCATCTTTCTAGCTTTTGTACATCTTTCTGAAGTTCCCTAATTGCCTCCCCACTGTCAACCCTTCCACCCAGCTTGGTATAATCTGCAAATAGTTCCAGCTTACCCTGAATGTCTACGCCAATGTCACAATTAAGCACATTAAACAGGACTGGTCCAAAGACCGAGCCCTGGGGAACACCACTGGTGACCCAACCCTCACCAGACCTCACCCCATTGACATCTACCTTCTGACTTCCACCCTTTAGCCAATTTCCCACCCACCTGACTAGGCTTTCAGCAATGCCTAAGTCTTTGAACTTTCTTAGCAGATGATCATGTTGCACAAAGTTGAAGGCCTTGCTGAAATTGAAGTATAGGAGGTCCACTGGGTGTCCTCTGTCTATTTCGTTTGTCACCCAGTCAAAAAACATGATAAGGTTAGTCTGGCATGATCTGCCCACCATGAATCCATGTTGTTTGTCATCCTGAAGGTTGTGTTATCTAGGTAATCTACTATATCCTGTTTAACTATGGTTTACATTAATTTCCCCACAACAGATGTGAGGCTGTCTGGCCTGTAGTTGCCCACCTCCATACTGCTCCCCTTGTGTAGAGGGACCACTTCCGCCCTTCTCCAGTTCCCTGGCACCACCACTGTCTGAAGTGAGTGGCTGTACAGATGTGCCAATGGGTCTGCTAGTACTTCAGCAAGCTCCTTTCACACCCTTGGATGCAGCCCATCAGGTCCTGGTGCTTTGTCAGCCTTTGTGCCTCTTTAACTTTGTCAGTGGTAATCTTTGGATAGGAATGAGTTCCCCTTGTTTATGTAATGCATAAGTGTCCATCTGTACTAGCAGATGACCAAAAGTCAGATGCTCCTGGAAAGCCTGGAGACTGTATATGACAGCTCTCATCTCCAGGTCTTTTATGTGTATTCTGGTTTCCACCTGGGTCCATGAATCTTGGGTTTGATAAGGGCCAAGATATTCTACTCACATGGATCATGAGGCATCCGAGGAGAGAATCTGATCTGGAGTCACCCGCATGGATCATGAGTCATACGAGGTGCGAATCTGAGCCTGAGTTAGGATTAAGAATGGAACATCCTCAAGAGGTTGTTGTGATCCATTCACCATGCCAGTGTTTTGCATAAATGAAACATAGAATTTTATGGCAGATAAGGACCACTTGGCCCATCCAGTCTGCCCATTTCTCCCTACTTACATTATTACATCAAAACTGTGCCTGATCTACAGCTCTTTCTCCCTTCCCTTTCCTTTCCACTATGATTCCTTTGTGCTTATCCCATGCATTCTTGAACCCCACTACTGTTTTTGCCCTCACCATCTCCACTGGAAGGCTGTTCCAGGAATCCACCACTCTTTCTGTGAAGAAGTACTTCCTCAAATCTCCCCTGAATCTACCCCCTCCAGGTTCATAGCATGTCCTCTTGTTCTTGAGCATCTTTTCTTCTGAAATATACTCCCCTTCTGTACCTTATTTAGCCCCATGAGGTATTTCAAAGTCTCTATTGTCTGGGTGTTCAGCCCTGCTCAAGTTCTTGGTGGTAATAAACCAGCAAAAGAAACACACAAGTGGCATATGCGGTAATGAACTTGTCTATTACACAAAAATAGACAGATGCCCTAAAAAGACACTTGGAGCTAAGATTTTCCCAATACCCCCTGGGATGAAGGTCTCGTGGGGGAAACGTAATGCAATTACTTATGTAATCCCTTATGTAACCCTTAGGTGGTGCTATTCCTAGAGTTATTACCCCTGCCTTGCAAGCCTAAACTAGGTTGAGAGGCCTGGGTTCCCAAGATTATTTTAAAGCTGGTTCTTTTTCATACTACATTTCTGTAGTGTCTACACCTAGAATTTAGCTTTACAGTGGGCTAGCTTTCACCTGGTACAACCCCCTTGGATGTCATACCACCCACTATGACCATTTGCCACCCCAACACAGCACCCAATAAACATTTCCCCGCATTTCAATAGCTGTTGCAATTATTAACTGGCTCCTAATAATATGCTTACAACACCATCATCTGCAAACAACAACAACAATTTATTTAAAAGGGGGATTAGGGTTTAGGAACAGGGAAAAAGAGGAGTAGAGGCTATGCAGTATTATTATTTACAGTATTTACATCAGATTTGGTTCTTTGTGGGTGCTGGTAAAAACCCTCCAGCTGGGTAGGTACACTGTTTTTAAAATTAGAAAGCAATCAACATTATACCAACACTGATAACCAGAGCCCTGGCTATCTAAGCTGCAATAAATCAGATGGCACACAACATTATTTCCCACAACTGGTACCAGTTCCCCAGAATTTGGTATGAGACCCCGTAATCCCACACATTTAAACCTGGGTACCCAGTACTTTACAATTTTTGCATGTTGCAGGCCTGGAAGACATTGCAGCTGTATGTTGGCCATCTTGATTAACAAGAATTGCAATTAGATTTCCAAACATTAGATATTTGAACTATTTACAGTCTCTCTGGAGTGTGCAGGGATTTCCCCTGCATGTTGCAGTCGAAAACACTGGTCAGGAGTAACCAGCCAGTTACGCTGGGTTGAGCCCAACTGAAATTTTGAACATTCATTACATTTACTTGAACATATCCAGTACATTATATTTCGAATACATCCAGTACATTCATATTTCAAACAACTGTGGGTGCATGTTCCCAAATCTGGGGGATCCTGTTTCTTTGCTTTTCATGAGCACACTTAGGTGGTCAGCACAGTCATTTCCAGGTTAAAGGTAGTCAAATCTGATAGACTTGAGGTCTCAGTCCCCTTTGTGGCACATGGCTGTAGTGCGCAGCTCCACTGGACATCTTAAGCAAACAATTAGCAAATACTGGACCTTCCCGGCAAAGTCAGGATGAGCCCCCGGTTCTGAGTGCTCACCTTACAGTTCTGTAGGCTCTGAGCAAATAATCACATATCAGCACCATTAGCTGGACTCAAATGGGTCTCTTAGAGCAGTTAGGTCCACCTGCACTGGGCAAGACTTAGGTGCAGCAGATGCAAGCTGCAGACCAAGTGGACAATGTAAATCAGCAACAGTCTCTGACAGGTTTACCCATGCTGGGCTAAGGTTAGGTGCAGCAGGTTTCAGGGTGCAGACCAAATGAACAATATAAATCAGCAACAGTCTCTGGGCATCGGCAGCCCCAATAAGCAAATTCCTTTCTTTCTTGCACTGGGGGGGTACTACAGTACTCATTCAGGCTCCTCTCGGTAGGATCTACACAATGAAGGCTCCTGATGTCTTCAGTTCTCTCAAAACTGAGGCAAGATCAGCTCTCTCACAGCTGGCTGGATGTTGAGTTGCAGGTCCATGTCTTTTCCCAAAGTGTGGAAGGGAGAGCTAGCACCTGGAGGACATTCTGGAAATCCCCAGGCTGGCAGATTCTGCATAAAACTAAATGATTATAACTTTACTGCAAAGAAGTCACTAACCCCCTCCTGTATGGAGGGGCTTACACTGGATCACCATGCCAAGTGGCATGACTGGGGGCCTGAGCCCCTACCCCATGGGGGGGGTCCTGCACAAATCTGAAATCTGCTGGAAAACAGTCTTTTATGGGGCTCTTCTGAGGCTTCTGATTGGCTGAAGCTATTAAATGCTTGGCCTCTGATTGACTGGAGGGTTTGTCAATCAAGAACATGAATTATGCATGAACCTCACTCAATGCACAGTTGGTTTATTGTTTTGGTGCTAGAAATTAGGTCACTGCAGTTTCCCATGAGCACTTGGTAGTTTCCCATGAGCTTTGCCAAATGCCCCACAAGTCCTGACTTTAAAATTCTAGCTTTCTGATTGGCTGTGACTGCTTAGAAATGGCTGCTGAGCACACAGTCCCTGAAGCAGAATGGATGCAGTCCCAAATAAAGTCCTGGTGCAGCCAGAATAAATAAAATATTTGCACAAATGCCCCACAGTTCAGTAGCCCTTGGTGTGTTGTTGTAGTTGCTGCCCAGAACAAGTAAATTTCTCAGTCCATTTGCCTGTCACTGGTGCCCCAATAGCAGCAGGCAGGTGATCTACCTGAGTCCCAACATTGCTGGTGCAGCCAGGAGTAAAGCATTTATTTGTTTAAACCTTTTGCCCCTTGAAACAGTTGTCCCCAAATCCACAGTTACATTTATTTTCTTTCTTTACTTTGCCCTTTTGTTGGCCGCAGTTGAAAACACAACTTCCCTGAGGGCAGTAGCTCCCTCATGAATATTCCGTGATCGGGGCTCTGAGCTCATTAATATTCATGAACCCCAATCATTACTGCCTCATTGATTTCTATATTTTCTGGGGAAAAGAGACTCTTTTGGCTCTCCCTGTGGTCACCGGGTCCCACTGAGTTAATGGGGACACCGGGATCACCAAACACTCTCCTGCATGACCGCACAGTAAGCGGTCAAGAGATTAAAGGCACCACACGTGCCTGCACAATCCCCACTGCACCAGAGTGCATGCTTCAAGCAGGAGATCACAGCTGGAGACTTGAGCTCCGCAGGATTGAAAATGCAGTGGGCAAATTCTGGGGCATCAAGAGACACAAAAGGACTTGGGTCAGAAGTGGGGAAATCCCCCAAAATAGCAGTCATTTCTGGAGGCACCTGAAAGGAGAGCAATAAATGGGAGCTATGGGCTGCAGGTAAGCCCCAAATTTGGTAGGGGGGTTACACTTATATACTTAGATAATTGTAATGGTTACTGTTACATTTGTAATATATTAGTTGTATAAAACAAGCCCTATTGGCCAAAAGGTAGATGGCTCCACAGTGTTATCTAGCGATATACAAAATGTTTGAAATCAGCTAAAATGAGAACAAAGAATCATAAATAAAACAGGAAATAAGTGCAGTGTTCCATACATCTACATGATGGCAGTGTTGGCTATATAATGACTTCTCAGAAGAATAAACTGAGAGCACATAAGTGTATTCTCGGTATAATATTTGCAATGCATTACTAGCAGTAAATATATTGGTTATAATCAGAAATATATCCCATACCAACACCCTATTTGTTAGTAATAATCACGGATAGCATCTGTTGTCAGCGGTGCTCAGAGGACATACAGTAGGGTGTGGGGACCAAGTGTAACATCCCCCCCGTTGCCTTACTGAAAAGGCAACAATACTATGGGAAAGTAGTGGGAGCAGTCTGCATTGTTTACAGACCTGATGCATGAGCCTTGTAAAGGAACTTGAGCTGCTCATGGTATTTTAGCAGGCACCGTAGACAGCAAAGAGTTAGAATCAAAAATATAATCAAAAACAGTTGTATAATCACGAAACCTTTAAATATTAACTCTAAGCAGGTACTGGAAAGTACAATACTTAAATCACCATCATGGATAAGGGCGTTAAGGGCTTCTCCAGCTTTGGAGTTGTTATTGCTGATACACTGTAGATGAGATGGGTATCCTTTCTATCTAAAAGTGTTTTCAGAGATAATGTCAACGGGTCTGTGTGAACACTAAAAATCGGTAAATACTGAGATAAAAGCAAATATTGAGGATCTGTGTCAATAATGTCTGGTTCTGGGATGGGAACAGGAGTAATCACAGTGTGACCAATAACAGTAGTTTGATGAGGAATAAAACAGAAATTAGGATATTGTATGTCACAAGACTTAGAATTATAGGAAAATGATTTATAATTAGTTACCATGCAGTACTGCCCATCAGAATTATGGCTTTTTCACAGTAGGAGCCCTCCCTTTATGTAGATGAATTGGGCAGGTGAAAGATTGATTTGTGAGTCTTGTAGTGAAGCGGTGAACTTCTTCAGTGTAGTTCTGGTAAAGGCATCTAGTGTGGCCCACTGCTGATGAAGTAGTTGAAAATAAAGATGCTGTTGCCCTATGGGTACCAGTTTCATTTGAGTTAATGTCAAAGACCAAAGTAAAAGACCAGTCAATGATGGCCAGTGAGTCTCCACAAACTGGCTTGATGATGTCAAATACGTCACAGTGACACAAGGTGTAGTATCCCTTTTTGGCACAACAGTCAGTATGAGGTGCCACTCAAGCTTCCAGGGTGGGATGAAAAACCAGAAGAGGTGGGAGTTCTATCCTCTCTTAGTAAATGTCCTCTTCGAGATGCCCAATGGAATGAATGGAGGCCAGTCTATCAAAAATAGCAGTCTCTGGATCAAAGCATGGTAAGGATACAGTAAATGTAACAAACATGGTATCCTATATGGTGCAGTGGTTGGCAGTGTAACACGAGCCCCTGTTGAGATGGCATGTGACATACCCTAAATTTCTAGCAGTAGACATTGGTACTGTAAATTATCTGGAATACACATTGCAATACAAGCAGTAGCCCTACAATGTGGACAATACCTTATAGCAAATCACCTATCATGGATAATATCTGGAATATATCCAGATTCCAAATCCCAGAAGAGAATATTGACAGTGGTTACATAGATATTGTTGGCAGATAAGAGCTTTGTAGCCCATCCAATCTGCCCTAGTGACATATGAGCCATAAGCATAGCATAAAAGTTCCCTGGCACTATATTGCTTGTCTGCTTCCTTGTTATTCTGTAAAACAAGTTCATTAATTTTATTCTTAGTTTCATTAAAACTCTTAGCAATGTTGTGCATGTTGTAAACAGTGCACCTCTCTTCCTGACTAAGCCCATCTACCCCATGCAATGAGGTTGGTAAAACATCATTCTTCATGCCAGTCTAGAATTTAACTGTTTGGCCTTTGATGGCAGCAATGCATGCCCTGATCCAGATGGACATGCCAGATCCAAAGAGTCCAGATATGGTGCCAGTTGCACCTGTGATATCAGCAGTGGCACGCCTACTACGTGATGCAGAATAAACCTAAGTGTTCAATGATATGTGGACCAGCCACAGGATCTTGTGTGCATGTCTGGTATACAGCAAGACTATCTACTATCATAGTGCTGAAAAACTGTATTAGTTTTAGAACACACACCAAACTCAGTCATATTTCAATGGGTGAGATTAAAAATGAATGGAAAGTGCATAAATTGCACATTATTCACAAGTGTACCTGGAAGAGATGTGGCAGTAAGACCACTGGGTGGACCAGGTTCCTGTGAAGTGCAATCAAGTAAATTCTATTTCAGTAGGGGGTGCTACAGACAGGAACATAGCTGCTATAGCCATATAATTGCAAACACAAAAGTCTCTTGCAGAGTCTTCTGGCTATTTATCACAAAAGGTAGGATCAATCAAAGCAGTAAGGTTATATAAACCAGAATGTTTGTAATTAGCTTGGTGAATGGACAGGGTACCATTTGGGGCGATTCTAGTTTTGGGCCAGCTTTGGAAAGCGCCTTTGTAAAGGTGGGCAATGGGAAGTGTCTGTCCATTAGTGTCAGTTTGCCATTCAATTTGGAGGGAAGATTTATCAGGTGCCACAACCATAGCAGTCAGGTACGTGTCCATGCCTTCCTGAACAGTGATCAATTTATTGGGAACATCAATGCTGACTCCTTCAGGGGTGGTGGTGTCAGAAAGTACATTATGTGGGTGAAGGTTTTGGGGTGGATGGAAATCAAGGTGGGGTTGTGCAGGTGGGTCAAGGTGGTAATGGAGTAGTTTTATGCATGCGGTGTGTGCTGCATCCTGTGAATGGACACCTGGGAACATTTCTGCAATGAGGACCAGTAGCAAGATAGCCATCTTGCTGGTATACATAGATACATAGACAGTGTCAGCAGATAAGGGCCTATAGCCCACTCAGTCTGCCCATTTGAGCTTATAAGTTCACTTTATGTTTTCCTAGAAGTCTGTTGCCCCTTAAACCTGACCTCCAGAATTCCTTTATGTCTATCCCATGTATTCTTAAATCCCATGATTGTTTCATCCCCCACCACTTCCTCTGGCAGGGTGTTCCACTTGTCCACCACCCGTTCTGTGAAGAAATATCTTGTATACCTGTAAAGAAGAAAGAAAAATGTCAGTAGGTACAATTCTGCCCAATGGTGTTAGGAAAAGTAATTATTCAGCTTTATACAACTTGAGCTGATTAGCATGCAGCCATTTTTCAGTAGGTTTCTTCTGCTGAATGAGTTTAACTTGGTAGACTGTGGGATTGAGTTTGTTAATGATGGGGTAGGGTCCTTCCCATTTATTGGAGAAGGGATGTGTAGGGTGTACAAATCTGAGTACCATTACCTGATTTCCGACTTGCCAATCTACCTCTTGTGCGTGTTTGTCATTGTGAATCTTGGATAGGTGTTGGGCCTTGCCCATATGGTGTGCAGCATACAATGGGCTTTGATGATGTCATCTCTGAGTTTTACAACATATGTGTCTGCGGACACTCGGTCTGCAGTTGGTGTGTTCAGCTCAATAAACAGGTGCTCAGGTAATCTCATGGTTCTACCAGTCATCATCTCGAAGGGTGTGCACTGGGTGGTGGCTGAAGGAGTACCCCTAACAGCCATGAGCAGTAAAGGCAAAAGAGAATTCCAATCCTTGGGATTGTCCTTGATAAATCTGGATAGCATTTGCTTAATCCGTCTGTTGGCTCTTTCTACCTGATCTGAAGATTGTGGGTGATAAGGAATGTGGAACTTTTGGTGAACACCAAGACGTTTGAGTGTTTCTTGTATCAACTCATCTGTAAAGCAGGTTCCTTGATCAGTCTACCTTAAGAGATAGGCCCCATCTGGAAAATAATTCTACCAGGACTCTTGCAGTTGCCTTTGCTGTGCATTTTTGAGTGGGAAACGCCTTGACCCATTTAGAGAATAGGTCAGTGACTACAAGTGCATACTTGTTCCTGCTGGTATTGGTCAAAGGACCAATAAAGCCAATCTGAATTGCATGCCAGAGACCAGATTGTCTCTGGTTAAGTAACTTAGCATTTCTCTTGGGTGGGGCAGGATTGTTCTGTGCACAAATTAGGCAGTTTTGGATGTAATGTTTGCCATTCCTGGTAACGCCAGGCCACCAACCTACAGACGTCAGTCTTTGGACTGTATTCTCTACTCTCTGATGTCCACCAGTCAGGATGTCATGGATCTGATGAATGAACTCAGATCTCAGAGCTTCAGGAATCACCCACAACCTGTAGGTTGGCAGTTCTTGTTCAGTTCCTTTGTCTAGAAATCGGAACACTTCTTTCAGCCGAGGGTCAGATTTTTGAGCTGTGGACAAGTCCAGTGGCACAAAAACTTCAGTTCTCTTCTTTGTTGCAGCTATCTGTATAGCTGCCTGAGCCACAGGGTGAGCCACATCCCATGTACCCCCCAGCATCCTCTTTGGCAAGAGCATCTGCTCGATCTTTGAAAACATGGTATGGATCAGATTTTGAATAGGCCTTCACCCTGTGGATGAACAGTTTGTGTTTAAACTGTTGAGTCAAGTAATGAATATATACAGAGAGTGCTCTGTGTTTCACAGGGGTGCCATCAGAAGATAAAAAGGGGTTAGGTACTAAATCCCACGTTCAAAAATCCCACTTTAAATAATGCCATGTGCAATATCCCATTTAATTAAGTTACCGACATTCAATATTCCATCGCAAGAAATACCACCAGCTGTCATTGTGCTGAAGTACAGGAACACCTGCAACAATTTCTGCACCCATGACAGACTCCTCTATTCCACTGCCTTATTTGGTTCTTCCACTCTTTCCCCATATCGCCCCACCTTTCCTGTCTCTGTAGCGCAGTGGCTGTAACCCTTTAAGGCAGCTCCTTGTGCCCCAGTACTGAGGATCATTACTCTAGCTGCATCTGAGTATCCCCTTGCTCAGGGACTGCCACAGCTATGCTTGGCACAAGTTTTCTCCTTTCTATGCAGACTGCATGAATCAAACTGGTTTCCCCCAGGACTTCCTGTCTACTCACCTGTTTATTTCTCCCCCTTCTTTCTATCCCTCATACCCCCGATATGCCTAGCATCCATTACCTCTGTTCTGACAGGCCATTATTGAAGCTGCCACTGCCTAACTCTCTTGGGCAATTCCCTTCCTGTAGACCAGGTACCTTTAGCCTCCTTCCTCCTGTTGTTGTGCTATGGTACACATATTGCATCTATTCTGATTTTTGACACAAAACATGTAGTGTCTGTGACCTGCAATTCCATTTTGTGAAGTCGGGCCACAGATTATTTAATAGCGGGGATGTTGCTGACCAGAGAGAAACCATTGCCAGTCACACTCCGTGTGGTGCAGTCAGTCAGGAAAGTACAATTGGGTGATTCTCAGAAGACAAGAAGGACACTAACAGGTACCAGGATGAATCAGGAGGGTAACAATATTAGAAAGTAGCAAAAAGGGCAGAATTAACTGAGGAAAAGCAATGGATTGTGACACGGCGCAACGGAGCTATGCTCTTAAATGAAATGCATTTCAGGATTATTATATTCTGGACTTTGTTTTGTCAGTCATATGTTAATTCAGGATTTTTTAACACTGGATTTTAAATGGAGGGATTTAGGATGGATCCTGATAAAAAGGAGTTCTCCCAGAATGGTAGAAATTCAGCCAAAGAGCAACAGTCCCAGTTAGGGTCTGTAAAAATGATGGTATCCTCAGCATCATGTTGTATCAGTTCAGGAGCACAGGCCACAGCTGCCAGCTCTGCGTACTGAGAAGATGCAACACTGCAACGTTTGGAAGCATGAACAGTGTTACCATTAGAGTGCATGATGAGCTCTCCAAATCCAGCTATCTGTTCTCCTTGGCAGAGCCATCAGTAAAGACATGACACAGGGAAGTGTCAGCAAGGAGCTTTGGAGTAGCAGAAAGGAATGGGCCCAGATCAGGCAAATCAGGAGATTGGAGTGAGCAATCATGTGGGTCTCCTTGATACAGAAGGCCATGGGCTAAGACTGAGGGCATTTTGGCAGTGTAGACCTATATGTCACAGTCCTGGAGAAGAAGAGACCAGTGAGTCAGTCTGGTATTAGACGCTGAACCATCTGTCCCTCTGTCTGACAGCAGAAAGTTTGTGGGAGTATGATTGGTATGCAAAATGACAGGTGAGTACCCAATGATGTACAGGAAATGCTTCACAACCCAGTAGGTAGCCAGAAGGTTTCTTTCACAAAGACTGTACTTCTGTTCCACTGGGGATAGCATCTGGGAAGCACAGGCAATGGGTCTCAAAGTGTCATTCACAATTTGGGCAAGCACTGCAGACATGGCTATGTCTGAAGTAGTAGATTCCAGATGGAAGGGTAAAGCTGGATTGGGGTTGACTAATGCTGGAGCAGAGGCCAAGGCCTGTTTCAGAAGGGTCACAGCATTAGTGTGAATGGGACCCCAAGTCCAGGGAATGACCTTTTTGAGAATCTCATACAGAGGGGCAGCCTTTTGTGCAAACTCACAAATGAAATCCCTGGGATAGTTGACCATTCCCAGGAAACGTCTGAGTGTTGCCACACTGGTAAGAAGTGGCAAATCTTGTAAGCCATGGATCTTCTTCCAGGCTGGGCTTCTGCGTTGTTCTGTCATATGCAGGCCAAGAAAGATAACCTCTCTCTGGCAAAGTAGTGCTTTTGCAGGATTGTACTTGAGGCCTGCTCTCTGTAAGAGAGTCAGTAACTCATCAAGGAAGTCAAGATGTTGCTCCTTTATGGCAGTTGCCAACAGTAAGTCATCAACATACTACAGGAGACATTGTGGGGCAGAGAAACCCTGCAAGGCATCCATCATGTGTAGATGGAAAAGGGAAGGGTTGTTGTGGAAGCCCTGCAGGAGGCAGGTCCAAGTGTACTGATAACCCTCAAAGGTGAAAGCAAATTTGTATTGGCTTTCCTGAGCAAGGGGCAGTGACCAAAAACCATTAGAGATGTCAAGGGTGCTGAATCACCTACAATCTGGAGTTGGCAGTTTGAACACATATGGTGCTGAGGCTACCATGGGGGAGCAGTTAGGAGTGACTTGGTTAAGTCTTCTGTAATCAATAGTGAGTCTCCAAGATCTAGTGGGCTTTTACACTGGCCAGATGAGCGAGTTGGCAGCTGAGACACAAGACCTTGCTTAAGGAGTGACTGAATGGTTTCTCAGAGTGATGGTAAGGCCTCTGCAGGAAAAGAGTATTGCCTTTGCCTGTGATATGCTGTTCCTGGAATCTCAATGACCATTTGCATTCTGCCACAATCATGCTTGTGTGTTGCAAAGGCATTGAGGTGCTTCTGCAGAATGGATAATAGTTCTTTGAAGAACTCATGTGTCTGGAATAGAGCTATGACATCATATTCCTTGTCAATGACTGCGATGGTGGCAACGACGTGAGAATCAGGGATCATGACTATATGGTATTGTCCTTTGATTTGGATCAGAAGCATATTAGCCAAATCTACTACACCGCTGTGTAGTGCTAGGAAAGCAGTTCCTAGGATGCTGGGGTGATGACGCAATATGATCAGGTCAAAAGTGTGATTCATACTGAGGCTACCCAGCACCACGGAAAGTGCAATGTAGCTATAGGTGGACAGTCTAGTGCCATCTACACCTTGAGCAGTGGTCCTCCATCTGGTGGACCAACAGGAATTAGCTGGATCCTCATCATGTAGTACACACACAGCCGTGACTGTATCTAGCAGCACAACCATTTGGCAGTCCCCGACTGTGGCCTTGGTGCAAGGCCTTCCATTTGTGTCAGTGGTAAGCTTGTTCACAATGTGGACTGGGGCCTGTAGTTGTCAATCCGAATTAGTGCTGCAGCCTTCAGGTTGTTCCTGAAAACGTAGGCCGGCAGGATATCATCCAGCCTCTTCCAAGTCCTGCATCGGATACAAGGAGGTCCGGGTAGTGGCAGTCTCTGCAATGGACAAGGCCTCAGGGTTTGGACCTGGTGTGGCCTGGTCTGAGGAGGTTCCAGTATCTCCTTGGTCTAGTAGGGACTGGGTTCCCGGAGCTAATGCTGCAAAGGTCTACCTTGGGATGGCCTCAGCCACTGATTGAACCTTTCCAAGGAGTGTACAGAGGTTATTATTCTCCACCACTACATTGCAATAAGAGCCTTGTCGATAATTTTAATTGCCCAGATTATCGTTCTGATCACTATTGGGGTTGTTCCAATTTCTTTGCTTGTTCCTAGTTTTTTTGCAGTTTCCACCCATTCTGTAGTTTTGTTTACCATCCGAGGGTGCAGCCTTTTTGTCCTGAGGCTTGCCCTCCACTGTGTGGTGGGTTGTAGGCTCACTGGTAAACTGTACCACAGCCACCTTGGCTTTCGAGCCAGAATTTAGATTTTGGAGGTAGAGCTGGTAGACATGCTCCACCCTTGTGAGAATCTCTGAAAATGTGTCAGTTCTGGGGAAAACTGTAGGCTTGACCTTGTCACACATGGCTGGAATCATGTTCCAAATGAACAAGGTCTTGTATTCTATTTGGTCAAGATCTGCTTCCTCTTGCGAGAGTATCTTGCCAGTACGGTAGGCCAACCATAACCTCTGATGGGATGATGCTGGATTTTCGTTGGCATACTGTTTGATGGGATGGGTCAACATAATGCCAACCATGCCTGGGAAGTTTGCAGCAATGAGTTCCTCTACGATATCATCAAAAGTTGCATTCATGGCTTGGTGAACATCCTCTAAGAATTTTGACCAGAGGCCAAGGTCTACAGTCTGCCAGAGGATCTGTACTTGGTAGCCTGCCAGTAGACTGAGCATCTCACATTTGGAATGAACTTTTTCCAAATGACAGCTGAGATTGTCATTAGGGGTCATGCAGTCTATACTATCAGTGATCTGCTGTAGAGTGATCCACCTGAAGGGGATTAGTCTGAACCATGGGAAGCACTTCAAGAAAGGGGTTATGGAGTTGTGCTCTGCGAAAGGCAGCCTCTGCTGCGGCGTCAGCCACAGTGCAGGATGAGTGACTGCTGAGCAGCAGCCTCCCTCAACATGGTTTCCATGTTCTGCTGGAAGACCTTCTTCTGCTCCTCAGGCATCTCAGTCCTAATGAGGGTAACCTCGATCATCTGGTTGATCTCCACTCTGTCCTCCATCTTCAAGACAGCAATTAGAGGGGCTAGGCCTTGATCATGGGGGTCACCTTCTTGGCATTGCACAATATATTTGTCATATCTCTCATGACATAGGGTCGCGATGGAACAGTGTAGGGAGCTGCCATCTTATGGGTGGTGGTTGGACACTGGGCCATACTGAGGGTGTAGTTGGGTGCCATCTCAGCTGTTGTCATCACCAGAATCATCATCGCCAGATTACATAAGGTCAATGGGTGTGTAGTGAAACCCACCCATGACCTTGACATGACCAGTCAACACCTCTCACTGATGACGCAGTTTCACCATCTTAGCTCTGCACTGTTTGTGACTAACTTTTGCAATGTTCTGCTCAACACCTTTCACAACCTCTTTCTCTAACATTCTACAAGCGGCACTCAATTTGCAGTTGTCTCTAAGTTCTCTGTCCAACTCTTCATGTACCCGTTTCAGGTCGTCTCTCATCTCGTCAAGCTGCTCACGCAAAGTCTCATTCATATCACTCAACAAATCATTCATTTGCTACACCTGTCTCTTGTCCTGCTTCAGCCTATCACATTTCTCTCTCAACATGCAAAACTCTCGATCATTATTTTGTACAGTGCAGCGCAAAAGAGTCGTTCTTACTATGCAGTGACTGAAGTTCTTCTTCCAGTCTCTGCTCTTTCCTTAAACATTCAGATGCCTGCAAGCCCAACTCTTTCTTAAGAGCCGAGTGTTGCAGTTTGAGGGAACAAAACCTCAATTTGGAGGTTTCTAAAGCAGCATAAAGAGCCTCGATCAACAGCCCTTTAGCATCATGCTTTTTGGCTGTCTGTCTTGCCTCTGAGTACTGAGTTGAGATCCCCAGTACAGGGTTATCAGAGTGTTCCATTTCCAGTGCAAAGTTGCTCCAGCCTCCTGGGAGGAGAGAAAGTTAGAGATGTCAAGTCTCAGATCTGTGCAGATATTGGACATGACAGTAACAAAGAAAAGGTTGGGAAACCCACAATTAACCCATCAGTGGTTCCCCTGCTGTGTATCGATCCACAGAGGTTGAACCAAACAGACGGTCGGCATCTACACTCTCGTAATCCTGCAATTGAACAAGGTGAGACAGCATCAACCTTGCCCAGTAAGCAGCCAGACTTTACAAGATGCTATGGAGTGAAAAACATGGACGAGGTGATACGGGTGTGTACACCTACTTACTACCCGCAAAGGAAGGGTAAGCAAGCAAACAGTGAATCTTTGCTAATTTAGACCACTTGCACATGGTCGTCAATAATGTCAGGTTATTCAGCCCTGCTCAAGTTCTTGGTGGTAATAAACCAGCAAAAGACACAACAGACAAGTGGCATATGCGGTAATAAACTTCTTTATTACACAAAAACAGACAGATGCCCTAAAAACAGGTCTTACCAATAGACACTGGGAGTCAAGAATTTCCCAATACCCCTGGGGATGAAGGCAGTCTCAGGGGGAAAACAGTAATGCAATTACTTAAATACCTAAATAATTGTCATGGTAACTATTACGTTCACAATATGTTAGATATATAAAACAAGCCCTATTTGCCAAAAGGTAGGTGGCTCCACAGTGTTATCTAGCAATATGCAAAATGTGTGAAATCAGCTAAAATGAGAACAAAGAATCATACATAAAACAGGAAGTAAGTGGAGTGTTACATAAATCTGTATGATGGCAGTGTTGGCTATACAATGACTTCTCAGAAGAATAAACAGAGAGCTCATATGTGTATTTTTGGTATAATATTTGCAATGCATTACTAACAGTAAATATATTGGTTATAATCAGAAATATATCCCTGGTTACTTATACTTGTACGGTAAGTACCAATGCCCTATTTGTTAGTAATAATCAGGCATAACATATATCATATATTGTCAGCGGTGCACAGTGGATATCCAATAAGAGTGGGGGGACCAAGTGTAACACTATCATATCTCCCCTCTCCCTCCTCTGCTCCAGGGTGTACATATCGAGGTCCTTTATTCTCTCCTCAAAGTGCTTTTGATGCAGATCCTGCACCATTGTAGTTTCCCTCCTCTGAACTGCCTCCACTCTATCTATGTCCTTCAGGAGATGTGGTCTCCAGAACAGACACAATACTCTTGGTGGGGTCTTACCAGTGATCTATGCAGAGGCAACACCACTTCCCTCTTTCTGCTGGTGATACCCCTCCCTATGCACCCTAGCATCCCAGTTGCCCTCCCTACCTCCTTGTCACACCACATAGTCACATTTAGGTCATCCAAATACCCCTAGGTCTCTTTCCTGCTTGGTTGTCATCAGTACCATTCCACCCATTTTGTACTCCACCCCTGGGTTTCTGTGCCCTAAGTGCATTATCCTACACTTTTTCACACTGAAATCTAGCTGCCATATCACTGATCATTCTTCTAGTCTTCTTAGCTCTCTGCACATCCTTTCCACCCCCCCAGGGGATGGGATGAGCACCTTTTGGTCCATGTCACCTGTCAATTAGTCCCACTATACTCTCAAGGTCCACTGTGGGACCTGCATGTGTAAACAAGCCAGTGACATTCTGCCCTGTCCAGGGATAGAAATGATCTGCCTTGTTCCATGTCCAGGACTACACCTATGTACTGCAACTTTTTGCAAGGGGTCAGTATTGACTTTGGCCCATTCACTGTAACCTCCAAGTCTTCTAACAATTGCCTTGTTTGAGACAGGGTGTGTACGAGTTGATTCCTGGAACTGGCTTTCAATAGCCAGTCATCCAGGTATGGAAAACATATGGACTTCCTTGCAAAGGGTTTTTGTTACCACGGCCAAACATTTGGTAAAGACCCATGGCACAGAAGACAAGCCAAAGGGCAATATTCTGAACTGGAAATGCTCCCCTTCTAAGACAAACTTCACATATTTTCTGTGATACTGTCTGAGCTTGACATGAAGGCATGCATCGTTTATGTCCAGGGAGCAAATCCAGTCCCCTGTTTGCAACAGGGGAATCAGAGTTTGCAGGGTGACCATGCAAAAAGGACAGTTACCTACTTACTGTAACAGAAGATCTTCAAGAGAATCTCTTTCATCAGGCCACACCTATGGAACTTATAGCCACCAGGCACTAGGACCACATAGAAATGTTTTGCAAGCAGTCCACTAGGGGCTGCCCACGACAATGACCTATGTTAGCTCTTCACATATAAATGTGGGTAGCCCCTTCCCTCCCCAGTTCCCCACTGGGATCATGCTCAGAGGACCTCCATCCATGGACCCAGGAGAGAAACCATGGCTCTGCCTACCAGGCAAGGCAGGAAGCAGCAGGTAACTCTTCCTGAAGAATAAGACAGTAGTTACAGAGCTCTAAATCCTCAGGGGGATGGGGGAAGGATGGTATGGCCTAATGAGATTATCTCAAAGATCTACTGTTATGGTAAGTATGTAGCTGGTCTAGCTTCTTTGAGGATATCTATTTCATCAGGCCACATCTAAGGAACAAGTACCAAGCAGCACTGACAGTGAACAGTCTGACTGGAGCCTACAGGCCTAAGAAAGGAGGCCTTGAAGCACAGTTAGGCCAAAACCTGCCCTTTTTATGTTTCCTTGCTCATGTGCAAGAAACATTTTGCTGGGTTTCAGAGAACAGAGTTTAAGAGGTGTGTCATGGACTAACCCAATGCAGAGCAATCTACATTGGGCTCATCCTTGACAGACCAATGATCATGCAAGCAGAGAATGACAGTGGTCACAGTTTCATTGGCATAAACATTGTGTACTTGAAAGGACTGAAGCACTCCAATGAGAGAGCGCTTCAGTACTCTCATTTGCATAAAGCCAGCTAGCAAGCAGCTGAGTGACTTTGAACAACACATTCCTACAGTTAGTACAATAAGCACACAGTGCTAGCATGGGATGTCCCCTCCAGCATACTGTTGTAGTGTTCACCCCCTCTCCAAGGTTTTACCTACTGGAGCGCAGCCTGCAGCTCGCACTGGGAGAGAGCATTTTGATTCTAGAAACAGCAAGAAAATCACCCCCTTGCTGGGATTTTACAAACCGGAGTTGAACCAGCAGCTCGGGCTGGGACAGAGCATGTGATTAAATTTTGCATGCACCATGTAGCTTCTATGTAATCCCATCTGGTTCTTTACAATGATAGATATGTTTTATTTACCAGAGTTACTTTTCCTTCCCCTTTTATGTGGACTATAAAATGTCTTACCTCAGGATAGAATGATATGAAATCCTCTTATTTTAAACTAGAATCCTTATGCTGCATGCATAATTGAACGGCATCTAATAATTATTAAAACAGCAAGAAGAAAGCAACATAGGGAGTTTTGCAAGGAGTGGCTCGATTGCAGCTGGCAGTGATCCTCACTCACAAATATTTCCATCAATCATGCTTTCTTGCTGGCATTTTGATAATTATTGCATGCTGTTCAATGTTCTTCAGCAGCGATCCCCTTGCAACTGAACATCACCCATCCCTGGAATCGGTCTCCATAAGGAAATGTCTCACCTCAGAATAGAATGATATGAAATCCTCTTAAGTTAAATTAGAATTGTTATGCTGTGTGCATAATTGAACAGCATGTAATAATTATCAAAACAGCAACACAAAACTTACATTACCCTTTCAGTCCCATTATCTGGCACAGTACAGCTTTTAGACTCGCACGACTTTCCTGAAACAGTTTACAAGTCTGGACCTTTATCTGATTTCAGCAGTCTCTCTTTTACTAGTTCATCTGGGATCTCAATTACATGTACTGCTTGAATACTATTATTGTATGCAATACAGCCTTTCCTTGATTGGTTGTTCTTTTATCCCGTGTCCAAATGCCCTAATTTTTTAAGAATCCTCGTATGACCTTTGTTCTTTATGTAAACTTGCTCTGAAATTGGATCCCTTTATTAGAATCAATATATTATTACTTAAAAGAAAACTTTACTTATGGTGTATCAATTCCAGTTTCTCAGCTTGCAGATATTACCAAAAATATTTTCAAGGGTTTGCATGCATTTCTGATCCTTGTTACTAGGAGTATGAGGATCAATTTATTTTTAATTCTACATTATGAGCTCTTTTGGATTTTTGTATGGTAGCATATTCTCCTGACTTACTAGTTGCCAGATTTACAATTAAAAATAGACGTGATCAATTATAATTAAGAGGTAATTATGGGTACTTGGTTTGTCAGCTAACTCTGCCCCCTGAGGAAGACCCACTAGCTAAGTTGATACATAGGGATGTTAGCCAGGTTTTTAGCCATGTTTGTACTTTTGTATTTATTTCTATTACAATAATCACTCCATCTAACTTCTTTTGGTGTGGGTCCAACTTCATTCATCTGTTTGGTCTCTTTTACTAGGAAAAACCTTAGTTTGTCGTGCAGAACATGCTTCTCCCTAGTGTTTTGCTACCTCAAGGTCTGTAGAATTGGAAATAATTTTACCCATTTCTGTCTGTATCCAGTCCAGCTGTTCGAGGGCTCTTTCCTATGACCATGGCTCCTGGTCAGCATTTTCTGATTCCGTTAACTCCATCTGTATTGTGATCAAGTGCTTTTCTGTGTTTTGTACTGTTTTTGTACAGCCCAGCTTGTGCTTTCCCAAAGACCACTGACAGCCTTTTAAAGTTGCTGCCAAATCAGCTGTTTGTGAGAGTGGCTTTTTTTGTCTATATCCAAAGCTTCCATTTTAGGGACAGCAGTCTTTTGAAACACAGGGTTAGGGATTGATTCCCCTACCATTCCATCAGCTGCTCCTCCTCTGCCTGAATTAGCCATCTTGGCCAAATGCCAGATGTGCAACAGCTACCCCTGCCTTCTGCAAAGAGTAGGGGAAATTTTATTTACACAATATAACCACAAAACATACAATACATACAGTATCTCCTAAATGCATTTTTAACCCTATTACCTTCAACATTTAGGTTCAATTTCCACATATCTTTATGCAACCCCCAATTTCCTCATCTCCGCCCCCTACTAAATCAGCAATTCACCTCCATTTCACCCTGAAAACATGGGGCTCAGGAGGTGCCTCTACCAATTGTTTATCACTAGTCTATGAAGGTTAAGTTCTTCATTAAAGTATACCAGACCCACCTCATGATTAATTTTCCCAATGAGCCCCAACAGATTTGTATCTTTTTGCTACAATACAAATTGGCACCTTACTTGTCAAATGACACATTTGATTATAACCATTATTACTCAGATTATACCTAGATAAAACATTTTTTATTCATTTGGGTAAATGCCATAAATTAGGACATCACAATTTATAGTTTTAAATTGGGGAAGCGCCCACTTTCGAGCCAAGGTTTCCCAAAAATTGTCCATATTGGAGCAATCTAAATACAAATGCTGCATGGTCTCTAGTTTGCTAATGCTGGATTCCCTTAAACACAATCTTTCTGGTAAGGCCTTATGATGGTGATTTCCACTCACATTTAAATGGTCATGGCAACAGAGCCACAAAGTAGCATACTTTTTTGTGGAATTCTCGAATCAGTCAATTATGCAGTTTATATTTTCTATTCTAATACCACTCAGACAGGAAAAACAGGGGAAGGTAAGAAACTCAGATTGTAAAATTTTCCTGTACACATCCTTCTGAGTGGTATATAAGAGTGCATTAGGTGCAACGTTCCATGCTTTAAGCTTTTTAAAAATCTCTAAGAGTTATAAAGTAGTACCCACAGGTGCAGCCCTAAATGTCCCCTAAACTTGAGACTTCCACTTATGGAAAAAGTAGGAACTCCTAGAGTGAAACAGGGGTGCCCATATTAACTGCTTCTTTTGGAATACCGGTAATAAATTTGAATACAGAAAAATAGTGAAAAAAAAATAGACAGCATGGGATTCAACATGTCCAAACCCCCATTTTTCACTGGCCAATACATGATTGCCCTTTTTACAGGGTTAAGTCTGCAGCCCCACAATAGTCTAAATGCTATATTGGAGACTTTTGTTTCCAGTTTTACTGGCAATAGGAAAATGTAACTAATCATCAAAAATAGTGGTACAATAAAAGTTTTAAACATATATACACTCTTTTTCCTAGACATAGGATATGTTTTCCATCTATTGATCTTTTCTTCTGCCCTGCCAATTGACTCTTCCCAGTTTAATGTAGCTGGGTCAGATGTACAAAACTGCACACTCAAAATCCGTAAGGGTAAGTCTGTAATCTGAATCCCCACTATATCTGCAACCCTGGGAGTATTAGAACCTGGAACGATTGCTCCTATACTCTTTTGCCTGTTAAGGGCAGAGCCTGAAATAACTGAGAAGTCTGAGACCACCTTTAGTGCTTTAGTGCCAGAGTCATGGTATGCCACCAATAAGCTAATATCGTCCACATAGGCTAATGCTATGGGGAAACATAGCTGACTGGGTCCCTGTATTTGTTCAATATCTCCCACCATGTTCAATTTCCTGAGTAAAGGATCAATGGCAAAGACGTAAAGTAGAGGGCTCAAAGGGTATCCCTGCCTTACTCCCTGTTTCATTGGGATATGCTTCCCTACTTTATCATTTACCACAGGACTTGTAGATGCGTGTTCATAAATAATGTAGAGCCATGCAA
The DNA here is from genome assembly GCA_016271365.2 of Neoceratodus forsteri. NCBI lineage: Eukaryota > Metazoa > Chordata > Ceratodontiformes > Ceratodontidae > Neoceratodus > Neoceratodus forsteri. Next base: position 856,020,556 of record CM028132.1, on the reverse strand, counting down.
TAAACAGGTTAGGTATACCATAATGCTGTAACATATTAAAAAGATAGTCATGTGGCACAGCGTCAAAAGCTCTAGACTGATCTAGATTTATTATATATCCAGAAGCATTTTAGGCATTCATATAGTTCTCTAATGATTCTTATGTTGCTAGCATAGACCTTTGTGGGATGGTGCAGGTCTGTGCAGGGCAGATAACATATTGTGCAGCTTTAACTACTATTGTTCAGAATTGTACACATTCCAATCAACATTACTAACATACTAACCTACTAAAATGCCAGCAGAATAGGCCTAACGGTCTTTCGAGTCTGCTCGATTGGTCAGCCCCCACCCTGGGTGCTGACCTTGCTGCCCCCCTCGCCTTCTCTGGCTTCTCCCTTCCCAGTTCTGGATATTCTTGCTGCATTGGATTTTGCTTCCAGAACCCTTCCCCTGTACCTGTCCCAGCCCCTCTTGAACCCCTTCACCATCTCTGCCTCCACCAGCCCCCTAGGCAGTGCATTCCATGGCTCCACCACCCTCCTCAGTGAAGTAGCACCTCCTCCTTTCTCCCCTGAATCTTCCCCCAGCTTCCACCCATGCCCTCTAGTGGCCCCTCCTCCTTCCTTCGAGCACCCTGACTGTTCCTCCCCTATTTATCCTCTTCATGTGCTTGAAGACCTCTATCATGTCCCCGGTCCCTCTCTCTTCCAATGTGTACATATTTAGCTCTTCCAGCCTCTCCTCATAGGTCCTGTCCCCAAGCCTCAAATCATTTTGGTTGCCCTCCTCTGGACCCTCTCCAGGAGTTTAATGTCCCTCTTTAAGTGTGGCCTCCAAAACTGCACGCAGTACTCAAGGTGTGGCCTCACCAAGCAGTTATACAGAGGGAGTATCACTTCCCTCCTTCTGGAAGTGATCCCCCTAGTGATGCATCCCAGCATCCTGTTGGCCTTGGCTGCTGCCCTCCTACAAGTCTCCGAGTTGTTCATCTTGACATCCACCACCACCCCCAGGTCTCTCTCAGCCATCGAGACTTGTAGCATTTCCCCACCCCAGGGTGTACATTTGGCCCAGGTTTCTGGCCCCCAGGTGGAGTACCTTGCATTTCCCTGCATTGAACCTGAGCTTCCACTTTCTAGACCATCTTTCCAGAGCCTCCAGGTCCCCCTGTAGGGACACCCTCCCCTGCCTCCCATCCACCCCGCCCCAGTTTGAGTCATCCATGAGAGACTCCTCACTCCTGATTCCTGTCCTTATGTTGAGATGTAGGCATTGAACAGAAGGGGCCCAAGGACTGATCCCTGTGGGACCCCACTAATGACCCTCTTTGGGGATGAGACTATTCCACCAACTACGACCCTCTGGGTCCGGTTCTGGAGCCAATTGCCTATCCATCTGATCATCTGGTTCCCCACCCCCATTTCTCCCAGCTTATCCAACAGGCCTACGTGAGGATTAGGCTTATTGGCCTTCAGTTATTCAGGTTTGACTTATCACCCTTTTTATGTAAAAATATGAGTAAGCTGTCAGCCAAAGAAGATGGAAAAGGCACATGCCCTAACAGACTATCATTAAAGACTATCACTAAATATTCAGATAATAAGTCTGTAGTTTTCTTATAAAATTCTCCCAGAATCCCATCAGGCCCAGGTTCTTTACCATTTTTTTAAACATGATATAGCCAACAATATTTCCTGCTTAGTAATTGGTTCTAATAGCTGCTGTTGAATGTCTCTAGGTATTTCTGGTAAATGAATTTCTCGAAGAAAGTCCTCAAATTTGAGGGGTTCAGAAGTAAAATGACCAAATAGTGTTTCTACATGTTTATTAACCAACTGTGCCATTTCATGATTTTTATTTGTTTTCCTTCCTGGTGAGAATTGTAATTCAGCCACATATTTTGTTTCAACTCTTTGATTACAGCTGTCATAGGGATTTACATGCTGTGCCTTCCCCTACATGTCAAATGTTTGTTTGATAAACAGGGACTGTCCCCTATCATATTGGAAATTACTCATTTCTTTTTTAACATTATTTATCTGAGAAGCATAATTGAAGCCAGTCTCTACCATTCTGGATGTTAATCTCTGAAGTTATTTTCTCAAATTTTAATAATGCAACTACTTTCTCTGGGAGGCTGCCTTTACCATCTTGCTATAGCAAACCCTTATATAATTTTTTACATCTTGCCACCATAATAATGTGTCATCATACAACTCAAAAACAGATTGTTTTGTTTTAAGAGATTCTTGGATCTCTTTCCAACCCTCTGGATCCTCCAGTAAGGAAACATTAAGCCTCCAAGAATTATTGGATACTGATTTGTTTGGAGGAATACCCAGTGTAGCCTTAATCAATCTATGATCAGACGTTTCAATTGGAACCATAGCATATTCAACAATAGGCAATCATTCCAATATAAAATAAAATAAAATCTATCCTGGTAGAAATTTGGCCCTTAAAAAAAGAATGGTCTGGATAGAAAACTCTCTCTGGTGCACAATCTTTAATTCTGGCCGTTTTATACATCCTATATAAAAAATTAGCATCACTATACAATTTGTGTATGTATCCAGTTTTGTCTTCTAAGGCCAAAACACAATTAATGTCTCCACCTAATATTACTGATTTGGTTATAAATAAATAAGGCTGGATTTTCTTTAGAAGTTCTATCCTCTGATATTTAGTTTGGAGATTGTAAATGTTAATTAACCAGAAATCTTGATTATTATAAATAATATCTAAAATTAAAGCCTGAACTGGGGCTAGATCTACTAATCTAGTGACTTTAATCCCAGATGTACTAAAAAGTATACCAAGCCCAGTTCAGGATTCCTCCCCCAAGGACGGTCTACTGTACCATTCCTTAGAAGCAATCTGCTGTTCCCGGAGCATATGAAGTCTTGTGTCCTGCAAAAAATAGATTTTTAGCTTCAAGTCATGGAGAATGGAAAAGGTGGTATGCCTCCTTTTCGGGCTCTTCAAACTATTGACATTCAAAGAACCACAAAATAAACCAGAGTACATGTTTCTTCTGGGTAGCCCTCAACCATTTCCTTTGGGAACCTGGTGCTTCATCTTAGATTTTTTTTCCAGATTTTGTGATCTCTTCCAAGGCTAATTCTGTGTCAGTCATGGGATCAGGTTGTGAGGAGGCCACTGATGACTCATCAGAGTCTTCCTTATCTTCGGCCCACTGCTTTCATTTAGACAATACCAAAAATCTAATCCTCATTTGTACCCCCTCGATCTGTGGTACTTCAAGTGGAGCACCTGTCCGGGCTGCTCTGCTTTGAGTTATTCTGTGAGATTTACATTGTTCCCAATCATCCATTATAGGAAGAGGCATATCCAACTTTCCAGCAACAATGGGAGGTGGATCACTGGAAGCAGAGCCACTTTCTTCATTGTTGATCTCCACAGTTGGTGCAGGACAGGCCTTTACATTTTCTTCAACTTCTGTGGCCATATTATGTACTGATAACAGAGGAGGATCTGTAGTTTGGAGCAGGAGACTGGGAATTAGTAATAAGTAGCTGTTGGTCTTGGCTATTCATTCTTTCTGCCTGATCCTTCTCTGTTGTATCCTCACTAGGTTGGTGCATCCATGAGGAAGATGTTGATGCAGTTCCATGCTGGGCTCATGAGACATAATCCTCTTGTTCTTCTATAGTTGCATTTGGATCATTATGAGAGGCCCAAGGGCAGTTTTTATATGTATACATTATTTCTTCACATCAGTTACAATGAACAGAGGTTGGACACCCCATTGCTGAATGGGCAATTCCTCCACATAAAGAACATTTAAGCTGATCACAGGCATTATTCAAGTGCATATATGCCCCAAATCTAAAACAGGACTTTGGCTGACTGGCATAAAAATAAATCCCGGGTCCCTCCCCATGAAAAAACAACTTTGCAGATGCTGGATTGATCCATTGATTTGTGGAAGGCATACCCTGATATGCCAATCCCCTGTCCAAATTTGCTCAGTGTCCATGATAGGATCAGGAAGTCTCAAAACATTGCATTTGGTCTTCAGCCAGTACAGAATATCAGATATAGAAACCCCTTCATTCTTAAATAAAATGGTTATTGTGCAAAAGGCAGGTTTTGTGAGGGGGGTGGCTACAAAAGGAGCCCAATCCAGTGTATGCTTCACACTCAAATATCTTTGCCAGAACAATTCAAGGCCAGCCACTGTTTTAAAGCTGACATCAAAATTCAGGCCTCCTGAGAAGTGTATAAAGGCATAAATTTAATGAGCAGAAAAGCCCATACTGTCCTTAAACAGTTTCCTTCCCACATATATCCTATCAGGATATGCATCCATGCCTCCCCTGTACTTTATTCTTATGGCATTCTGCCATTTTGCTGGTTATGGAAGAGCCCAACACATGTCCTTAGGGTTTCTTTGATCTCTTTCAGCCCCGTCTCCACAAGACTTGTTAGCATTTGCCTTCTCTCGTTCTTGTGGTGTTGGAGTATGAGGGGGGGCTGTTTCATCTGAACTGACTCTAACCAGTGGACCTGAGGGAGTGCATACCATGTTTACAGTGTTTTCTTCTAGTAGGTTATTAGTGCTTGCTTCCATATTGGAACAAATATTAGGTCTAAATTCTGGTGTATGCACATTCAGTTCCAATGAGGATGGGAGCTCTAATGGGTCCTCTGCTTCTAGCTCACCTTGCTGTTCTGCATGCCTTTCTGGCATAAGCCATGGCTGGTTCTAATCTGGCCTACCCCAGCCTGCTTTTTGAAGCACCTCACCAACTGTAATGCCTGTAACTAAGAGACTGTCATCAAAATCAGGGTGCTTGGAAATAGTGTTTTCTGAAGTATTCACTACTATAACTTCTTGTTGTCCAGTACTTCCTTTTTTGTTCATAAGTCACTGTTACAGAGTTTGACTGGGAATGTGTTGTCAGAAATGGAGTTTGATAAAAAAATGGCATTGGGGCCTGCTCCAGTCGGCTCCTGTAAAATACACAAACTGCTTTGATGTGCTCTGCCCCCCGCTTGGCCACCCAGAGCAGCTTCTTTTAGTTTTAACTGCCGTGAGTCCCCTTTTAAAACAACCTGCCCTTCTGAGTTTTTCAATAATAATTCAGGCTGACATATAGATTTTATGGGGTTTTCCCCCTGGCTACTCACAGAACCAGACTCATGGACTTCCATAGGGGCAACATCAGCTTCATTCGAATCATCATGTTTCACCACAGCCATGCCTTCTCAGTACTGGCATCCCTCTGATTTCAGCAGTGCAAGCAGATACACCCATCTTTCCTGGTAAGCTGTGTCTCTTTCTGTCAGGTCTGTATTTTGGGGTTGCTCATCAGTGCTGAGATTGTCTAAATCATGGAAAGCTGAACCAGCAGCATCTGTTTTATCTCTTGCTTGCACCACAACAGATATAACTTTTATCGGAGCTTCTTCCACAGACTGGGTGGGGAGAGAAGCAAACTCCTCCAACCAGGATGCCATCTCCACACTGTCTCTCCCGGGTGCTCGAATCGGACTTCCACAGTGCCCCCTCGTGAAGAGTAGGAGAATTTTTTATTGATATCACATCATCACAAATTATAACACATTGTACAAAAAATAGAGAGGAAAGAAAAATAAACAACATACAGAAAGAAAGAACATCAGGTATTCACTTCATACACTTGATGCAGTATGTTAAAGACCACACAATAATCCCTCCCTAACTCCAAAGAAACCTTCCCCCTCCTTCTTATTATCTTTCCCCATACCATTGTGGCAGGGGAATTTTTCTAGTTGTAGCTCTCAAACCTAATTACTTCTGAATGTGTTAAGTCACACGAAAGAATACAATTTTAATCCCAAATAAACAAGTATTTCATTCATACTCTGGTTAAGTGATTGTTCAAACATAATTTTTCAACTACTGAGTAACCAATAAACTATTAAGGCAAAAATCAGTGAAGAGTAGGGGAAATTTATTGAACAAAAAAACATATCACCATAAATCAGAATACAATGCAAACATACAAAAGATCAACAATAATAAGTTACAAAAGCAATATGAAAGTGAACAGAGGGTATCAAAATCAAAAAAAGAAATGATTCCAAAAGGAACAAAACTTAACATCCATAAATCTCTGCTGATCTTTGGATTTAACAGTTAGCAAACCATCCTCAACCTGAGACATTATAGTAGAAGATAAAACAAGCTGTTGCTGGAATATAAATTGACATCGTTCTTGCCATAAATAAAATTGAAGTAAAGCAAAAAAAACATTCAAAGTACTAGGATGATAATTTCGCCAAACCCCCGTATAATCTCCTAAAAGTAAAGTGTTATAAGTAATATTTGACAATAAAGGCATCCTCCAATGAACAGCAGCATCAGTCCAAAAACTTTTAACAAAGGAACAAGTAATAAAAAAATGAGAAAGACTTTCTTCTATATTAATACATAATGGTCTCGGACAAATTCTATCTATTAAAGGTTTATATTTGAGGTTGCCACGCACCCCTAATCTACCCTGAACAGACATCCATACTATATCCCACACAAAGGCAGGAAGCCTAAAATCAGTTAATTTGTGGAGGGCAAAAGTCATTCTGGTTGGAACACACTCCAGAAAAAGCAAAAGTATGCCTTGCACTTCAAAAACTATATAAGTATAAAAGGATTTCCTAGAATGTAACATTAATGTAGGAAATGATAATTTCCATTGATGGCATTTCTTTAAAGTGGAAATCCCATAAACTGGTAACTGGTCCTGTTTTAAGATTTTGGGGGGCAAATCAGTCCATTTTTGGAAAAATCGAGCCCAAACAATGTGTGACCAGACCTGCCAAGTTAAAGTTATCGGTCCCCATAAATAACAAAAGGAATTAAATAAAAAGATGGAATGATAAAGACAATCGGGTTAATCGTGGCAATCCACCCTTCTAACCGCAAATAGGTAATTTCTCTTGTACAGGATTCAGTCTATTGCCCCATACCATTTGAAAAAAAATACTATAGAGTCTGGTTTCTAAATTTACTGGAGGTGGGTAGAGATAGCTTAAATATAAAAAAACAGGTATCAGAAATTTTTTAACTATAAAAACACGTTTCTTCTTCCCAAATTTCCAATGCTTCCATAAATTAACTTTACCTTCACCTATACTTAACTGCTGCTCCCAGTTGGAAGTAGCCAAATCACCAGGACCAAATCAAACCCTCAAAATTTTACGAGGTGTGGTTACAAAAGGAATACCCATCGTGTCAAAATGACATGCCTGAGCAGAGTGTAAAGAAAAAATAAAACTCTTAGTTGTATTGATTTCAGATCCAGAATAACCTCCCCAAGTCTTAAAACAATGCAATGCAGTCTGAAGGGAAGCCTCATTTTGCATCAACAGGGTCACATCATCCGCATACGCAGTGATTTTATCCACAGGCAGAGAAATATCTGGGGCAATCCCCACAATACAGCTATGTCCTTGAATATAACGAATTATAGGATCTAAAGCATACGTATACAACAGAGGGCTTAAAGGACAGCCTTGCCAAACCCCTCTAACAACCGGGATCTCAGACCCCATTAGACCATTCACCAGTGGGAGTACTGTAGCATCAGACTACAGCATAGAAACCCACTGTACAAAGGGACGTGGAATATTATAATAAAGCAACAAATTAAGCAAGTAAGAATGTCTTACCCTGTCAAAAGCCTTAACCTGATCTAGTGCCACAATAAAGCCAGATCCCCGTCCCATATTACTACTCTCAAACAATTCTCTTAACAGATATAGATTATGCTGAATCTTACGTTGAGAAATAGCGCAAGTTTGTGCAGGATGAAGAAGAGAATCAGAAACCACTGATAATCTATTAGTAAGAATTTTGGCAAGAATCTTGTAATCACTATTAAGGAGACTAATGGGTCTCCAATTAGTCAGTAAAGAAGAATCTCCTTTCTTATAAATGAATTTCAATAAAGAAATACTGAAATCCGGAAAGCCTAAATCAGAGGTTAACATAAAATTAAATACCAGTGGCAAAAAAAAAACTCATAACAGGAAGGAATTTCTTATAAAACTCATTAGGTATACCATCTAAACCAGGGGACGTTTTGGAATTCAGGGTTTTTATGACTCCTTCCACTTCCAGGGAAGAAATAGGCTGTAGTAAAATGTTTCAATACTTGGCATCCATAACAGGGAGAAGGGCTACAAATTTGGCTGGTAGGGTGTCAGTGGAATCAGGATCCCCACTAAAAGAGTCAGAGACAAAGGTCTGGACTACATTCATCATTTCTAAATCAGAGGTCACCATCGTACCCATAGGAGATAATAACCCCGTCATCAGTGTTTTATCAAGGCGCTGTTTGCAGGCCTTTTAAGGATCAGAGGCAGGCTGCGATTGTAACCCGTATCTGAACTCCATGTCTAAAGATTTAGCCCTATCATATTGATAAAGGGACATTTGTTTCTTAATTTCAGTAATCGGTGATTGAAAGTTAAGTTTATCACTAGGGGGAAAGGACATTCATTTATATAGCTGATTCCGATATTGTAAGTAGGTAAGATATCTAGAACTAGCTTTGTATTTCCCTTTAGAAAGTAAAAAGGACCTGATCTCAGAGATTTAGTGTCCTTCCACCACAAAAATGGGTTGTCATATAAACAAAGAGTGGAATAACGTGCTGCAAATAAAACTTCTAAACCATCCACACAATCCCCAGCCTCCAAAAGGGACACATTCAAGCGCCATCGGGGACCAGCCGAAAACACCTTAGGAGGTATCCCAGCTAAGTTCAAATAACCAGTCAAAATATGATGATCTGAAAACTCAGTTGGTCTGACCCGAGAAAAAAAGGGGAGTCAAATATTTAGAAACAAAAATTAGATCAATACGGGTGGAGAAAACATTCCTATGATAAGAAGCACTTCCAGTAGCATGCAGGGTCCTAAACACATCAGTAAGGCCTGCATCCTTAACTGTCTGCCTCAAAGCGAGAGAGTCACAGTACATTTTTTTCTGAGAATCACCCTTAAATTTAAAGTCAATATCACAGTTAAAGTTCACCCCCCAAATAATATGCCATCTGGTATAAAGAAAAGGTTTAATGTCATCAAATAACTTAATCCGGGCAGTCTTGATTTGCGGAGCATAAATATTAACAAGATGAAAGTCAAAATCTTGACAACAAAAGTCCAAAAGTAAAGCACAACCAGGGCAAATATCCACTAATTTAGAAATCCTGAATAAGGTGGAGGTAAACAGAATACCCATCCCATCTGCCACATCAGACCCAAAAGTCCAAAAAGAAGGCCCCGAAACCCATCTCTTTTTTGCTTGTTCAATTTCAGCAAGAGAAGACAATCTAGTTTCCTGAAGAAGAAGAATAACATCAACCTGTAAAGTACTAAAAAAAGAAAAGAGTGAAAGCCTCTTTTTAAAATTTTTAATACTACACACATTGAAGGAAACTATTTTAAGAGTAGCCATGATGGGAAAGGTTAGCTTCAGGACCCACTCTTCTGACTAAAACTCGCCTTCCTTTTTTTTCCTTTTTTACCCTTTTTCTCCTTAGCAAGTTCAGTAGTCTTGCTGTCCTCGTCTTCCGAAATTAATTTAGAGTGATGAGAGGTATCAGATTCCAAATCTGATTCTCTCCCCTCACTCTGTAAGGGAGAAAAAAAATTTTCCACAGAAAGAGGACTAACTGCTGATTGTTTAAGAGAGGCCCTGGTGAACCTTCTAGGTTTAACAGTTTCAAAGGGTGGAGGCATGGAAGAAGATGCCTGCTGTGGAACAGAGACTGAATCCGAAACACCAGAGGAAACAGAGGACAGAGGAACAGTGGTCACAGAAGCAGAAACCAAGGGAGCCACCTCCTCAGCAGCAGGGTGGGGCCCATCCTCACTCTCCCTTATTATTCCAGCATCAACCTCAGTAGTGTGTGGGGGAGGGGCACCATCCCCCCTCTTAGCCTGAGCTTTGTGTACTAAATCTTCTTGATCCCATCCTCCTTACCTATTATGTGTAGCCCAAGGGCATTGGTGAAAAGCATGCCCTTTCTCGTCACACAAATTACATAGAAAAAAATATTTTCACACCTGTCCACCGAATGCCCATACCCCCCACAAAGAGAGCATTTAAAGAGATCACAGGAACTACTAATATGGGTTTTAGCCCCACGTTTATAACATGCACGAGGTTGTCCTCCGTAAAAACAAACCCCTCTATCCTTCCCCAAAAAAACTGTTTGGTAAATGCACAACCTCGTCATTAACCTGAAACAGTTTTACCTTGCATTTCTAACTACCAGTCCAGATCCCCTCTAAATCTAGAATGGCTTTGGGATGACCTAAAATATCGCACCTATTTTGCAACCAGTGATATATATTGCCAACTTCACCCCTTCATTTCGAAACATAATTGTAATGTGTCTAATTTGAAGTTTTGTAAGAGGAAGAGTGTAAAAAGGGACCCAAAGAGGGGTGGATTTCAGGGTGGAGTATTTGTCCCAAAATTTCTCCAGACCATGAGAGGTTTTAAAACTGACATCAAAGGAGTCTTCTCCGGAAATATGTATCAAAGCAAATATACCGACTGGAAAAAAATTCATAGAACCCTTCAATAGATTATTGGCAACATAATATCTATCAGGGTGGACTTGCAACCCACCCCTATAACGCAGTCTAACTGCAGTCCTGCTCGGGGCTTGCTCTAATTTAGTTTTAAACAAATCGGACATTGGCACTCTAGGTTTTTGCAGACCTGTCTTAACCTCTGAGGAATGAGAAGCAACACCTTTGCGCAAACCAGAAACATTTTCGTTAGAGTTTACAAACGTACACAGCCTAGAAAAGGCCAAGGAACATTCCCCTAAATGCTGCACAGCCAGATCAATATCCCCAGAACCCTCACGGCAGTCCATACCTGAGCTCAGAGTTTTAACAACGTTGGCATGCAATGGCGAAGCAGGAGAAGCCATCGGAAAGTCCTTCCACTCAGGGTCAGGGATCCATTGTCCCGTTGCAGTCCGGAGCCAGCCCAAGTCACAGAGAGCCTCTTCAGCTGACTGGTCCTTAGTGGGGTAAGAAAGTTTTCTCTGTGGCAACCCGAACTGTTGCCTTACTGCCTGTGAAGTACTCATCGCCGCAGGGCCACACTCAGAAGCCATATCCTGGAGAACCGATGAATGTGAATCCGGAAGTCCCACAGTCTTGGTTCCCTCTGTTATTTCCAGCATAGAACATCATCATTCCTCCCGACCCGCAGCCAACTGCTGCAGCATTTGTTCCGTGGACAAGTTCGAGGAAGCTACCAAGCCTCCCACATCCTCCAAAGCTGGAACCAGGCCAGTAGTCACCAGAACAGACTGAGACGCAGTCTGAAGTATCTCCGTGTCCCGTTGTGTAAATTCGGTTTCCCTCAAAGAATTCTCAGATTCATTCAACGTCTCCATAACAGACTCAGACGAGTCTAAAACAGCAACTTCCTCCTCCATCACAAGCCAGAAGCACACTGAGCAGCCCCCAACAGGCTGCAAACAGCGCCTTCTGCCACCAGCAAGGCAAAGCAGAGTAGGGGACTTTCCCCGGAGTCCTGGCCAAATTTCCCCAGTTTTCTTCAATGCCATCAACAGCTTAATCTGGTTCAGTTTCAGTTGATTTGCATCTGTATTCTGCAACCCTGGACAAGGCTGGACATAGGCAGTATTGTCTAGCCCTCCTTTCCCCATCAACAAAAATGAAATAAGTAGAAACACAAAATCTGTCAGCAGATAGTGATTGATGGTCCATTCAGTCTGCCCATACTATATACAAATAAATGTTTTCATACAGATCAACAGTCAGCTTTTCTAAGTGTTGAGTACTCTGGTCCTCCCTTACTCAAGTAAACTACAGTATGTTCAGACATCTTTTTGCATGCTGCAAAAAAAGATTCTGTAATTTTAACAATACCAGGATACACCATGTATAGACAAGATAGGGGTACAGGAAAAGTGGATGGGGTAGCCCTTTATGTGAAGGAAGACATAAAGGCAGTTGATAAGGTGTCCATCATGGGAGGGAAAGGGGAAGAACAGTTGTGGGTGCAGCTTACAGTCACATCTCGTAAGCCCACAGATCACCAGGATGAGGGAGATGAGGAACTAGAGGCAAATATTTAGAAGGGGCAGCAAAGGGGGAGGTAGTGTTGGCAGGGGAATCTCACTCTACCAGATGTAGATTGGGATATCCCAGTAGCTAAGAATGCCAGGAATCAGGCTCTGCTAAATGCATTGCAGTACTGCCTCCTAGTGCAGCTGGTCACAGAACCCACAAGACAAACTACCGTTTTCAACATGGTGCTCACAAATTCAGAAATAGTAGGCAGAGTGAGGACTGCGGAGCCTCTGGGGTTCAGGGATCATAACACCATATGGTTTGAGCTGGTCTCGGGTACCAGTATAGCCTCCTCAAAGTCTGTGGTTCTGGATATTAGAAGAGTAGACTTTGACCAAATGAGGGAACTAGTCAAGAGTAAGCTGAGGGGAGTGGACAAAATCAGGGGGTAGAGGAGAGGTGGAGAGTAATTAAAGGGGACGTTCTAGAGGCAACTAAGTCATGCCTGAGAATGGTTACCAAGAGTAACAAGTACAAAAGACCAATCTGGTCCTCGAAGAACATCAGGTAGACAGTGAGGGCTAATAAAATTGCCTTCATTAGATACAAAGAGAACCAGGGAGATGAGAAATGGGGTGAATACCAGTTAATGATGAAGGAGGCCAAGAAGGTGGTCAGCCATGCAAAAGCAGACACAGAACTATATACTGCAGAGGGGGGTCAAGGGGGGACACTTCTTTACATACACTAGAGAGAAAAAGGAAGATAAGAGGAGTAATTATTAGACTGATGGATAGGGCAGGGCAATGGAGGATGAACATAAGGCAATAAGACTACTTTTGCTCTGTATGCACAGTACAGGATAGCATGCCCTTGCGTGAAAGTGGCATATAAGCTGCTGCAAGAGGGATCCCTTAAGTGGGGCAGGTGGTGTTTATGGAAGAAAGGATCAGAAAAGTGCTAGCAACCCTGAAAATAGACAATGCTCATGGATATAATGCACTGGAGAGTGCTCAGAGAACTGGCACCATAACTGGCTGAACCCCCTGGCAGGACTATTCAATGGCTTTATATAGTCAGGGTGGGTTCTGAACGATTAGAGGGTAGCAGATGTAGTCCCTGTACACAAGGGAGGAGACGAAGAGCAATCAGGAAACTATAGTCCTGTGCCTTACCTCCACAGTAGTGAAACTAATGGAAACACTAGTCAAAGAGGACCTAGTGGACTACTGGGAGAGAAATGGTCTCAGAATAGTAAGTAGCACGGGTTTGTGGCAGGAAAGTTTTGTCAGAGGGTAACTAGGGCTGTGCACAAGGAACAAGCAGTGGATTTGCTCTACTTTGACTGCAGCAAAGGTATTTGACTCTGTGTTGCACAAAAGGTTGCTAAAGAAGTTAGAGGATCTTGGTACAGCAAATGACCTAGTTAGAAGGAAGGGAAGCTGGCTGGGGGAAAAACAGCAGAGAGTGGTGGAAAATAGGGACAAATCAGGGGAGAGGGAGGTCTTGAGTGGGGTTCCACAGGGATCAGTCCTGGGACTAATCCTTTTCAATATGTTCATCAGTAACATAGGAGACAGAATACAAGGCAAGATGTGTCTCTTCACATATGACACCAAGCTCTGTGTCAGGCTAGACAGTGAGAAGGGAGGTTAAGGAGCTGCAGAGGGACTTACAAAGATTAGAGAGGTGTTTTTTTTTATTGATTGATTGATTAATTTATTGTTAATATTGCAACCATACTCGAAAACATGCAGGTTGAGGTTTAAATGCAATCATAAAAAAAAAAAAAAACACCATTACACACATAAAAGCTTACTATACATTATAGTACATCATCAATAAAAAAATAAGGTTTAAGGTTCAGCAGTTGAAATTCAATGCCAAGAAGTGCAAGGTGATGCACACTGGAAACAAGATCCTGGTAAAGGAATACTGGATAGGAGGGGTTACGTTGGACACTACCATTGAATAAAAGGACCTGAGTGTCATCATAAGTGCATAACTGTATTTGGGGCATAGAAATCCAATGAAGGAGTACAAGATGGGGTGAGAGGCACTGACAGCCACCAATCAAGAAAGGGACCTGGGGTAATCATATCTGATGACCTTAAGGTAACTAAACAATGTGAGAAGGCTGTGGAGAGAACCAGCGGGATGCTAGGGTACATAGGGAGAGGTATCACCAGCAGAGAAAAAGTAGGTGGTTATGCCACTGTACAGATCACCAATGAGGCCTCATCTGGAGCACTGTGTCCAGTTCTGGAGGCTGCATCTCCAGAAGGACATAGACAAAATAGAGGCAGTCCAGAGAAGGGCAACAAAACTGGTGCAAGAACTGCACCAAGTCATATGAGGAAACACTAGATGACCTCAATATGTATTCCCTGGATGAAAGGAGAGAGAGAGAGAGAGACGGGGGGGATATGATAGAGACATTCAAGTACATCAGGGGTATAAACAAGGTACAGGAGGGAAGCATCTTTTGGAAAAGGTGTACAAGAACAAGGGGTCATGATATGAGGTTAGAGTGGGGTAGGCTCAGGGGCAACGTGAGGAAGTACTTTTTCACAGAAAGAGTAATGAATGCTTGAAACAGCCTCCCTGCGGAGGTGGTGGGAGCAAAAATGGTAGGGAAATTCAAGAATGCATTGAATAGACATGAGTACTCTTGCAATAGGGAAGAGAGAGTAAGCCATAGATCAACTAGGATTTGTGGTAATGCACTAGTCAGGGAAAAGGGGCAGACTAGGTGGGTCACATTCTCCTTATCTGCCATCACCTTCTATGTATCTATGCATAAGTGACTCCCTAAAACAATCTAACCAATGTAACAAGGCCTACAGCATCATAATTAAGATATTTGGGGTGTATCGGGAGGGGGCTTGGTTGCAGGAGGATGAAGATAATACTGCCTCTGTATAAATCACTGGTGAGGCTGCATCTGGAATACGGTGCCCAATTCTGGCGTTCCCACCTAAGAAATGACAAACACAGACTAGAGACGGTAGAGCACACGTTAACCAAAATGATTCCGGGCCAATAAGGCAGATCCTATAAGGATCAGCTGAAGGCCCTGAACACGTACTTGGTAGAGGCCAGAAAAGAGAGGAGAAAAATGATACAGACCTTCCAGTTTATGAAAGGAATAAACAAAGTAAATTGTGAGGAAATATTCAGCAGGACTGGCAAATCAAGAACACAGGGACATGAGTGGAAGCTAATAAGGGGAGATTCAGGAGGAATGTGAGAAAGTTTTATTTTACAGAGAGAGCATTTGAGTTATGAACTAGCCTACCAGCTGGTTTCAAACATGCTTGGACATGGTAAAAGACTTAATAGTTAAACGGGGAAAGCAGTAAGTAAGGGGGCAGTGAGGGCAATAACCCCACTGGATATTAGGTCCTGGGGTAGGATAAGATAAAACAAGACAGACTGGATGAACCAAAGGTCTTTTTCTGCTGACATTTTCTATGCTTCAATGTCAAGACATGCAAAGTCATGCACATTGGAGCATATAATCCCAGGATGGAGTACTACCTGGGTGGAGTCCAGGTATCTGCATCACAGGAGGAGAAGGACCTGAGGGTGATGATTACCAGTCACCTGAAGCACTCCACACAGTGCAAGAAAGCAGCAGCAAAGGCAAACAAGATGCTGGGATGCATAGCTAGGGGAGCAGTAGTAGGAGAGAGGAGGTCATACTGCCCTTGTACAGGTCACTGATGAGGTCACACCTAGAGTATGGAGTTCAGTAATGGTGCCCATACCTCAAGAAGAACATTAACCTGCGGGAGAAGGTCCAAAGGAAGGCTACAAAGAAGACAGCAGGTCAGCAAAGTAAGGCATATGAGGAGAGGTTGAGAGCACTGAACGTGTACTCCCTGGAGGACAGAGGAGAGACAGAGAGAGAGAGAGAAAGAGAGAGAGGACATGACTGGGACCTTCAAGTACTTGAAAGGGGATAAATACAGTGGATAAGGAGGGCCTGTTTAAGCTGAGTGACAACCGTAACATGAGGGGAACAATGTTAAGCTGGAGGGGTGGGGGGTTTAGGAGAGAAGACAGGAAGCACTTCTTCACAGAGAGGAAGATTTTTTTCATTTTTTCATTTATTCTTTGGCTACCGGGTAAAGGCACTGGACCAAAGGTCCCTTTTGAGGCCTGACCCTGACAAAAAAAACATACAACAATACACAAATACAATCAACAGCAATACAAAACCAAAAATACAAATTACAGATTGCAGTTGCAAACAGATTTATGTAATAAATAACTTTTTTTTTTAACTCATTTTTATTCAAGAGTTTGGAATACATGCCATAAAATAAAAAATATGAGACAGACATAGACATAATTTGATCTCTGGATTATATATGCACAATTATAGTTTTCTGGATCTCTCATACATACTTTTTTCCTTCATTATTCCTTTCCTTTTTTTTAATACAATAATCCATTATCTAGAGTCAGGTATCAGTTACTATCCGGCATCTAGACTTAAGTATAATTGATCCTTCAATACTTACATATAGTGCAATAAGGAATAGTTGTTCAGCTCATTACAAACTCCATTTTCTAACCTAACCTCCTTTCAACGATTAATATGGAAGCAAAGAAAAAAAAAGGGGGAAAAAATTAAAAAACCGTAACAGTAAAACAAGAAACTATTCTACCCAGATTGAAGAGATGGAACAGACAGACAGACTAACAGTAGGGGACCTTTCACACAGACAAGTTTTATTCATTATTTTAATCCCCCCCTTTTTTTTTTTCTTTTCCCCTTTTTTATAAATTTATTTGTGAAGGGTGTTTTCCTTGGGGGTGAGTGATTTGAAATGAGGTGGAGACTGAGTGGGGGATCTTATTAGGCACAAGGGGGAGGGAGGCATCCAGTTCTGCCCTGCTGCTCCCCTTTCTTTAGTTTTACCCTGTTTTCTCCTCACCTCCCTCCTGGGGATCTTCTGCTACCAGACTGGGGCCTGAATTCTGGAAGAAGCCAAGGGATTCCATACTTCCTAAATTTCTCTTCTCGGAGACTCAGCCTCGCTGTAAGGCATTCCATCTCACAAATAGAGTCCACTTTGCCGCACCATTCTGCTATTGTGGGTGGGTTCCTTTTTGAGCCAGTGGCGTGTGAGACATTTAAGAGCTGCTGCCATAAAGATCTGGGCTAGCTTTCTCTGTGGGACTGGGAGCTGCAAGACTGTGGGTAAGCCTAGCACTCATTCAGTCATGACTCCGGGTATGTTCACTCTCATTATGGCATTGGTCGCCCTTCTCACCTCCTCCCAAAACCCCCGGATACCCGAGCAATCCCAAAAGATGTGCAGATGGGATCCTACAGAGCCACATTCTCTCCAACATTTATCCGAACTGGATCTTTGAAAATGCTTTGTGACTTTTGGGGTATAGAAAAACCTGACTAGGACCTTCCAGTAGAATTCTCGCCAATTCGGCAAGGAGGTTACCCTCCAGCCCGTGGAGATCCGTCTTCTCCAGACATCATCTGGTATTGGGTCTACCCCCTCTTTATGCCAAACCTCTTTGATATTTTCTAATGGAAGAGGTTCTTCTGGGCTCAGGCACGGATAGAGGTCTGAGATGCATTTCCCTTTCAGATTTATTTTCGCTGTATGATACATAAAATCCTCCCAAGCGTTCTTTTGCCTACTCACCAGAGTTAAATAGCCCGGTGTGTTCAGATAGTGTCTTATCTGTAGATATCTGAAAAATTCAGATCTAGGGATTTTGAACTTGGTCTGGATCTGTTGGAAGGACATAAGGACCCCATTCTCCACTAACTGAGCAAATCTGGTAATTCTGTTCCTCTCCCATCTCTCATACCCTGAATCTGTCTTTGGGGCAAGTAGTCTGGTGTATGTCTAATAAGTGAGAGGGCCCAATGTCCCTCCCCTCCCATCCTGTATCTAGTTAGTTGTACCATCCCCATGGTGTGCCCGATCCGTGAGTTCTTAGTGATTTATGAATTTTCTAGAAAGGTTCAGGCTTGGGAGGCAAATAGGAACGGGCAGTCTCCTCAATTCTCTATCTCATACCACCCTGAATCTAAACGTTGTTTTACCCAAGTGATCACCGATCCCATCTGGGCAGCTAAATAATAGGCCTTCAAGTTAGGCAAACCTAGGCCCCCCAATGATTTAGGTTTCTGGAGCATAGACTGTCCAATCCTGGGTCTATCCCCACCCCCCCAGATGTATCTGACAATCCCAGAGTTTGTCTCCTGCCAGAATTTCTTAGGGATCTGGACAGGCAAGGAGGAGAAAAGGGACAAAAATCTTGGAAGTAGATTCATTTTCACTGAGTCTATTCTGCCCGCCAGGGTCAATGGGAGCAGTGACCACCTAGCCATGTCCCTCTGCATATCATTCCATAACCTGTTGTAATTTATAGCAAATAACCTGGATAACTTTGTGGCCACCAGCACTCCAAGGTACCTAATCTGATTTTGCTTTGCCCAAGTAAATGGGAAAGTTCTCTTGAAGTCTGGAGGGCATGTTCCACCCAAGACCAATGCTTCTGATTTGCTATAATTGATTCAGTATCCCGATACTGCTCCAAATGAATCGAGGACCCGGAGCAAGTGCGGCAGGGAAGCTTCTGGGTCTCTCAAAAAAAATATGAAGTCATCAGCGTATAATGCTATTTTATGTTCTATGGTCCCCGTTAGAACCTCCTCTATATTCTTATTCTGGTGGATCGCTACTGCCAAAGGTTCAAGAAAAATAACAAATAACACTGTGGAGAGTGGGCAGCCCTGCCTGGTGCCTCTATGAACAGGGAATCCACTGGTATTTATTCCATTAACTCACTTGTGCCTGGGGTATCTATATAGGCTTTTAATTACTTGTAAGAATTTAGGGCCTAATTGCATCTTTTCTATTGTTTTGTAGAGGAATTCCCAATTCACTCTATCGAACACCTTTTCCGCGTCCATCGATATTGTCAATTTAAATTTGTTTTGGTTTATTTGAGCCGAAATAATGTTTAATAAACGCCTAATATTATCTGTTAGGAATCTTCCTGTTATAAAACCTGATTGGTTCGGGTGAACCAATTTGGGGGCAACCTTCTGCAGACGATCCGCCAGGATTCCGGTGAATAATTTAAGGTCTACATTTAACAGCGATATCGGGCGGTATGAGCTGCACTGCTCCGAGTCCTTGCCCTCTTTATGGATCACTGAGATCTGCGCATATCTCCATGAGTCAGGTATTTCTCCTCCCTCCTGAATATGATGGAAACAGACCAACAGGGGGGCCACCAGTTTCTCCTTTAATGCTTTATAAAACTCAGAGGGGAGGCCGTCTAAACCTGGGGATTTTCCATATTTTAAAACTGCAATCTTCTGCAGTAACTCCTGTCTAGTAATTAACACCTCTAAGCCCTCCCTCTCATCAGTCTCCAAGCTCCTCAAAGGCAGTGGATCCAAAAAATGATCCACTGCTGTTTGGTGAAGATCACCCACCTCTGAGCTATACAGATCCCGATAATATTCCGCAAAAGTCTCCACTATTTTTACCAGGTCTTCTGTCTTCACATTACCATGTCCCTGTCTCTAAATACTGCCTATTGTTCTATTTACTATCTGTTTCCTCATTGCTGCTGCTAGCATCTTGCCAGCCCTGTTGCCTTCTACATAGTACTTTTGATTAATTCTACGTAGTATCCCCTTCCCCTGTCTTGCCAAAAGATTTTGAAGCTCCATTTTCTTTTGCAACCAGTGATCTTTGTCCCTAGGGTCTAGAGTAATTTTGTGCCTAAACTCCACTTCCTGCAATTCCTGCTCTAGCTTTTTCTGATTTAACTCCCTTTTCTTCTTCTCCCTAGCACTATAGGATATGATCTGTGCCCTGAGGTATGCCTTAAGAGAGTCCCAGACTACCGGACGGGAGGGCTCCACCTGCATTAGTCTCCAGAAACATCCCACCTTTCCAGACATGTTTTCTTTGAAGTCTTCAGAAATTTAAGAGCCTGATATTCAGCCTCCAGTTCAATTTCTAACTGTCAGGGCCAATTTTAAAATCATTTGCAAGGGGGCATGGTCCGACCATGTCATAGGTAAAATGTTAGAGGTCTGTACCCAAGATAGGTATTCACCTGATAACCAGAACATGTCTATGCGGGAGTAGCTTTGATGTCATGTAGAGTAAAAAAGGTAAAATCCTTTTCTCCCGGGTGTCTGTGCCTCCAAACATCCCTCAATCCCAACTCTTCCATAAGATGTCCAAGACCCTCCCCTCCATTTCCTATCTGTGTACCCTGGCCCCTTCGATCTCACTTGGTGGAGACTACGTTATTAAAATCCCCCCCTACAATATGCAAGACCTCTGGATCATTTAAAGTCTTCAGTAGCTCTTTCCTGAGGAATCTTCTGTTTTCCTGGGGTTCATTTGGAGCGTATATATTTAATAATACACAGCGCACCCCATGTATAGTTGTCTGTAGCTTAACATAGTGGCCCTTAGGGTCAGCTTCCACCCCCAAGATTCTAACTGGGGAGTTTCTTCTGAGCAGAATTGCCGTACCTCTCCTATGTGGGTTCTGTGGCCACGAGGCACTGTATACCTCTCCTACCAACATTATACAGAGCTTAGAGTGCTCCAACTCATTAATGTAGGATTCTTGTATGAAGGCCATGTCAGTCCAGTATTTCCCCAGTTCCAGCAGGATCCTAGACCATTTAACTGGGCTGTTAAGGCCCTTAACATTATATGAAATAAATGTTATAGCCATCCTATGCTATTGGTAAAGTAGGCTACTTGGAACTTGATCTTCCCCACCCAGATCGCTCCACCCCCCCATCCAGTCCCCTCTTCTCCCCTCTTAACTTCAATCTGTCTGGGCATTGTATATCTATAACTATAAACTTTCTAACAACAACAAAACTCGAAGGGGAATATTACCCAACAATCCCCCTAATTTGTAACAGCTTTAATCGTTGACTTCCAAACGTGTTCACAGAACTTACCCTTCTTGATGCCACTTAGGTAGGATGGTGCAGTAGTAACAACTACACCCAGCCCATGCCCAACTGGGCTAAGGAGCACAAAATCCCATCAGCACTTGGTTAAACCAATTCTTCTCTTCCCATCCCCCCCCCCAGGAACCCCCAGCCCCAACCCTCCCATATGTATCTAAACCGTCTGTATATTTTTAGTATAGTAACCTCATCACTGGTTACCCTGATGGACATCGACTCCTTTTAGTGGTCCCAGAAGAAAAACAGGGACACTACTATGGAAGAAACAGGGGGCGGGTATGGGATTCGACCTTAATACACCTGTAAACTCTCACCCATGTAGCCCAACTTAATTCCAGGCTCCCTGCTCTTAGGCTTCTAAATCAGGGAGTCGAGAGAGAGAACAGGTCCCCCCAGTCGCACTTCATCTGTGCAGGTATGAAATTCCACCTTCATGCAACCACATGTTGTCCATCAAAGTCCATGGCTGACTTACAACCCCTGTAAAATTGTCCCACAGGTTCACAGTTTCTCTTCAGTCCACCCCTGCAGGTAAGTTCCGCTGTGCATCTCTCCTTTTCGGCCCCTTATTGCGCTTGTTGCTTCTATTCAATCATTGAGGAAGGGAGATGGCTTGCACAGGGGTCAAAGCTGTGGCATCCTCAAGTTGTTCGAGCGGGAGGTTGTCTATAGTGTTCTTTCCAGCCTGCCACGCAGTTTTTCCTCTCGGGCCTACCGCTGTATACCAGCACCTCCCCTCCAGCTCTCGAATGGTCTCCAAATCCAGCAAAGAGGTAACCAAAATGTCCCACTGCTTCAAAAACTCTGTGGCCTCTGAGATCTTAGGAAAGGAGCGAACCCCTGAATCGGTAGTTATTCTTAAAGTTGCAGGGTAGTCTAAGAGTGCTTTAACTCCTTTAGCCTAAAGCAGTTTCAATATTGGGAAGAGTCTCCGTCTTCTATCCATCATTGCAGGAGCATAGTCATGCTCAAAGAATAACCTTACATCTCCAAACACCACCTCTTTTTTCTCCCAAGCCTGCTTTAAAACTTCAGATTTAGTGTGATAGTCCAAAAATGCAACAATCAACGATCTCGGTCTGGCTTTTGGATGTGCTGGTTTAGCTATTAATGATCTATGTGCCCTTATGATATTTAAGGGGAAGTCCTTTTCCAGGCCCAAAACTTCTCGGAGAAAGCTTTCAGTAAAAGAGGTCATCTCAACCGACTCAGTCCCCTCCGGTACTCCGTGAATTCGGATATTTACCCTTCGGGATCTATTCTCCAAATCCTCTAGCTTTTGCTGCAGCCATATTTCCCGATCACGAAGTTGGAGGATGGCCCCATTATGTAGATCCACCGACTTTGATAACTCTATTGCATTCTGTTCTAAATCGTTGATTTGTTTTTTTTTTTTGTTCCTTCTGTTCTGATTTTACCTCCGAGAGATCTTTTTGTATGCGGGTTAGGGTATCTCCCAGTCGACGTAATTCTCTGTACAATTTCTTTGAAGTTATTGTAAATGCAGCCTCCTCCTCGGAGCTGTTGTTCGAGCCAGGATTGGAGCTTAAGGCACTCGAGCGCCACGGTGATCTGCAGCCTTCATCTCGCTCAGCAGAGTCTTTATTGCCCTGACCGGTTTTCTCATTTTCAGTGGTAAATTCTTTCAGTCGCTGTCGAGTCTTTGCCATCATATCATCTATTTTACGTTGCTTTTCTCTAGAAGCCAGTGTGAGGCATGGATGGGGCTAGATTTGGGAGCAGTCCCGGGGAGCTACAACAGAATCAGTCTGTCATAGATGCTGACGTCACCGGAAGTCCAATAAATAACTTTTTAACCTTTGTTTAAAAGTTAAAACAGAGGGAGCAATCCTAACATCAAGTGGGAGTGAATTCCAATACAAGGGTGCTGCTATTGAAAAAGCTCTAGAGCTTAATCTAAGCCGAGACCTGGGGACAAAATATAGGGAGCTGTCAGCCAATCTCAGGCTGGGAAGCAATTCTCTCATTACAACAAGATCAGAAAGTGGAAAAAGGGAGCCAAAATAAAAACATTTATACATCAGACAGCCAACAAAATATTCTATTCTCCAACTAGGGGAAATCTAGACTAGGTGGGCCAAGCGGTCCTTATCTGCCGTCAAATTCTAAGTTTCTATGTAACCACCCCAACCGAGAATAAAGATTACACCGATGAGTCCTTTTGGGGGCTCCTAAAATAAATCTACGAATATTGTTATTGGCCTCTTGGAATAAGCTGCTAGAAGAGGTGGTCTCGTTGAAGACAGTGGGCAAATTCAAGAGAGGCTAGGATAGGCATAGGAGAAAGGTAAGGATCATGGGAGGAGTGGGGGGGCAGAGACAGTAGCTCAAGCTGTGGACCCTGCAATACGAGCAGATCAGATGGACCAAATGGCCTTCTTCTGCTGGCTTCTTCGTATGTTCATATGTTTCTGTGTTAATTTGTGCTCAGATTGTATGCTGTGCACAAATACATATGTAAGCCCCTGTCCCCTCCATTTGTCAGGGGGTATTTGCTGGCATTTCACATCCAGGTAGGGCCCTGCTTACAACTAGAACACTCAGAACCTCTTATTCATCATGCCAGAATGGGTCTGGACAAATGGGGACCGGGGGACTCAATCACATATGTAGGGTACCAACAAATAAAAGACCACACACAGAACGAATGTCCATCCTTAAAGCTGGGGTCAAGTAGGTTGTGCATTTCATACTGTCCGATGGCACACAGCTTTGAAGGGCATTACCCTTGCCATTCACTTCAAAATCACTTTTGTCATAATGGCATCATTACTACTGGCATAATCAATACCATTACCACTAATGCCCCTCGAGTTGACTGGCCTTTGCTGCATCCCAGTTAGTTACATTTTCTGGAAAACCCTATCTCCCATACAGGGTCCCTTGGGCACTATCACACACAGGACCAGATGTGTTTTGGCACCCTTCCCAGGCAGGACGAGACACACAACACTAGGGGGCAAGCATGCTTATGCATGGCACTTTGCCAGCTAGTGAAAAGTCACTAATTAGCAACCAGACTATGGTTTACTCCAAAACATTTGAATAGTCAGTGCAGCCATATGTGGCTCCCTTCCAACTGCACACTGATGGTCCTTGAGGCCCAAAGCAGTGGACTCCCCTGTCTGGCCCAATGCTGTAGGACTTAACTGAGCCCAAATCTTGCCAGGACCCTTATCCTGATACACCATAGCCTGCGTGTTACTTACTGTCCTTGGTAATATTTCTCCTCTGAAGCACTTTCATGAATATTCACTTATATATTGCTCCCTCCCTTGTGCACTTTTCTGTGGGAGCTGACCCACAAGGATCCCGACAGCTTCCTTTGAGAAGAGACCCACAACTCCCTGGTGCCATTCTTGTTGGCTGGTGCTTATTCTCCCCTCAGGGCAGGACTAGTCTGGGTCTCCCTTGTTTTCTGGTCTCCAAAAGGTCCCTCCCTACCCCAAGAAGGGTCAAGGAGAGACTGGGCTTCCCTCTAAACTTTTCTCTCTGCTTTTCTTGTACTCAAACTCTGATACCTGGCCACCCCAGATCTCTCTGGATCTGGCTGAAACTGAATGGGTTCAGGTGGTACTGAGCTCTCAGCTAGCATGCCCTCTTTTACAGAGTAAAGGGGGGAGGGCAGGGCCAAGAATGTTCATGCCTGGACTTCCAGCTGCTTGCTGAGTCAGGAAGCACAGAGCACAAACTCGGAACACCCTGAGTCATAGCAGAGGCCCAGTAGACAGCATCTCTCAGGGTCAGACTTGGGGTCAGGCTTAACCCTCTGTTTGCTCAATAGTAACCTGCCTTGAGCTTGGAAGAAGAGAGAGGCTGGTTACAAATACATTAAGTGACAGACTTGTCACTTTATCCACTGTCTGTGGTGCTCATATTGCTGCTGCAAGAGAGCCAGAACCTTTGTATTCCTGCCTTATTTTTTTACATGATCCTCCAGCTGCACAAAAACACACCACAGAATGGCTACTGCTGCTTTCTTAGGTCCCTGAAAGTTGAAGTCTTGATTTGAGCCACTGACTGCTGAGTCACCTGGGATTGAGACAATTGCTTTGCAGCTGTAATCATGCTGATTCCCTCCCCTCAACCCCTCACCCCTGCGGTTCTTTGGAAGCCGCCTCCTCAATCACAGCTCACCAAGTGTTTTTTCCATACTTCAGCACTTTCTGTGGGCTGGACTCGAGCACTTATCACCAACTCAGCCTTCCTAAGCCATGTCTCCTCTTCCTTAGTCTGACCAGTTGGGTGACTCTGCTTGCTGTCCAGGACTACGGACACCAGCTCAAAACATCAGTCCTCTCTTGCAATCCTCCATGCTCCAGTCATATGTGCTAAGGGCCGTAGTGCAAAGGCCATCCACTGGTGGTGTCTTTCTGGCGTCAGTCATGAGTCTGCCATTGGCTGGCCATGCTGCTCCCCTGGTCATCCACCCACAACCCTTCATCCGGTCTACTCCTGAACTGTAAGTGTGCTCCCTTTTTTTTTTGTTACTTGTTTACTGAGCTGCTGTGAGCCATACACCAGCTTTTGGGACACTTGGACTGCATCTACTGTACTAGTCTGCCTGTGTTGTCTAATAGCACTGTTAAATTACCTACATTTTTAGGAATCCTGGTCACACCCTATCGGGATATACCTTTATTTGCAGTTCACTTTACTTAACTGTGGTGTTTATTTATATCACAATTTTTTTTTTTACCAGTGTTGTCCAACAGTTACTATTATCCCAATTGTATAATTAAGCTTTCAGGTTTGTCTAGCTGTCCAAACTCAGGTCTACCTTGTTATGCAGTGTTTTAATCCACATATTGTTTATATATTGCCCTAGGCATGTTGTGTTGAGTCTTTTAGCTTTTCTAGCCTGCTTTCTCTAGTTAGTCACTACCATTGCTGCTGTTAATTGCTGGTTACTGCATCTCATCTCCTGGCCACTGTGCATCTTGCCTTCCTCTGTCTTCTCCTTCACCTTCTCTTACTCCTGCCCCCACCCTCTCCTTCCTCCCACCCCTCTACCCACCCTCTGCTTCCGCCTCCACCCATGTGTCCACCCCTTCCTATTCACCCTGATATCCTCTTTTCCCCACTTCTTGAATTTGGAGTTTCTCCACAAAGCACTCCAGTCTTTTCCCTGCCCCCGGTCCAAGGACACAAGTCCCACTCCATCCTTCTTCTCCTTCTTTCTGGCAACATGGAAACCAACCCTCCCCCTTCTCCCCACTCCAACTCCCCTATTCCTAGAGGCTGCAGCATCTTCCATCTCAATGCTAGAAGCCTTCTTCTCACACTTGACCTCCTTAATGTCAGGATTTCACAACACTCTCCTGATATCCTCAAACTCCAAATCATGGCTGTCCTCCAGGACTCCAGACTATATCCAGTCCCTTCCTGATTTCTACCTCTTCAAGGAGGACCATGGCAAATGTGGTGGTGGTGTGGCCCTCTATGCCTGCCAGAGCTTCTCCTGCACCATTGCCCTCAGGGATCTGTACCTCCCTCCCAAGAGTTTCTCCTTGCCAGACTCTCTTTTACCTCCACTGTGCCCATTTTTATTGTTTTTTTTTTGTAAAACATGGCTTGTTACCTAAAATCTCAACCTCTTCTCTGGATGACCCTCTCTCTACCATCACTTCACACTCCTCCTCAGATGAACTTATCATCCTAGGGGACTGGACCAAGCTCCCACAGGATTGAGTCTTTTAATCTCTCCCTGCTCATTACCAAATGTACCCAGCTCAGTCCCCACTCCCCTAATCACACCCTTATGGACTGAGTTCTCTCCTCCCACCCTCAACACATTATTGGAGCAGGTATTCTGCCAGACATCTTCACCACTGCATGATGTTCTGTGTCAGGAATGTCCGATGCCTTCCCTCCTCCCCATGTATATCTGGTCTAGGCCCCTCCATTCACTTAATATCAATGTTTCTCGTTGCTCTCAGAGCCGTCTCTCTCCCACCAACAGTGCTTCAGCAGCTAAACAGCTTTGAAAGCAACACATTCCTACACGTTGAGATTCAAGTAACACAATACACCCCTGCCACATACACCATGCAGGGAAACATTCAGCATTGACAAATACTTGTTTGGGAGGCAATGTCCAGACAGTAGTGTTTAGTGAAGGTGTGGACGGTACTCCAGGTGGCAGCTGCACAGACCTTTGCAACCAACACATTTTTGAAACAGGCAACAGAAGTGGCCATGCCTCTAGCTGAATGACCATGAACAACCCCAGGAAGTTCCTTACCATACTTCCTGTAGCAGAAAGTAATACAGTTAGCTAGCCATTTGGACAAGCACTGTTTAGAAACAGGAGCACCCTCTTTCCCATGGGCGAAGGAAACAAAAAGCTGTGAGGACTTCCTGCAGTCCTTTGTATACTATGGTGTATATAGTACCTGAGTAGTCCATGTACATCTAAAGTATGGAGCAACACCTGCCCCTGGATTGGCATGCTCAGGAAAATAAACTGGCAGGTGGATGGTCTGATTGAAAGTAAACTCAGACACCACCTTTGGTAGAAACTTGGGAATGGTATGCAAAGACTTTTGTGAAAAATCAAATTAGGAGGCTCACACATTTGAGCCTGAAGCTCTGAAATTCTTCGAGCAGAAATAATACCAACTAAAAATAACACTTCCCAAGAAAGAAAGGGTAGGCCACAAGTCACAGCTGGCTCAAAAGGAGCCGAAATAAGCTTTTCCAAAACAAAATGCAGGTCCTAAGCTGGGACAGGATTGCAGATAGGAGGCTTTACATGGAGAATGCCTTTCAAACTGAATGACCACCAATAGGTACATGGAAAGCTGAAATGGCAGCCAAGTGCACTTTGATAGAAGAGTACTGCAGGCCTGCATCTGACAAGGACAGCAAATACTCCAGAACTTGGTTTACCAGACAGATAAAAGGATCCAAGTGGTGAGAAGCGACACACAACATAAGCCACTTCCACTTTATGGAATAAGAGGCCCTGGTGGAAGGTTTTCTAGCAGCCACCAAGACATCAATCACCTTTTGTGATACCCCAAACCAGGCAATGGCTATGTGTTCAGGAGTCATGCATGAAGGTGGATTGACTTGAGGTCTGGATGGACCAGAGTTCCCTGTTCCTGTGACAGTAGGCCCCAGCATAATGGCAGAGGTACTGGTGGTTCCACTGCCAATTGCTGCAGTAGGAGGAACCAAATCTGATGAGGCCACAGGGGACCAATGAGTATCAGGGTTGCACCCTCCATTTGGAGCTTGATTAGCACTCCCTGAATTAGAGGGAAGGGAGGAATGGCATACAGGAACCTCCCCTTCCAAGAGAGGAACAATGAGTCTCACCAGAAAACTCCAGGCCCTGAAATGACTGAGTAGAAAAGTGCAGTTTAGCATTGTGTGGGGACGCAAAAAGGTCCAACTTAGGATGACCCCACCTGTCAATACCCTGAACTGGTAATGTTCCCCCAAAACAGGAACCTTAAATACTTCCTGTGAGGGGGGGCAAATCTTGATATGTAAGTAGGCATCCTGCATAGCCAGGGAACAAATCCAGTCCCCTACTTGCAGTAGTGGGAGTAGGCCCTGCTGAGTGACCATTCTGAACTTCTTGTATTCGATGGAAATGCTCAGTTCTCTGAGGTCTAGAATGGGCCTCAGATCTCCTGTTCATTCTGGGACTAGAAAGTACCGAGAATAGAACCACATGTCCCTGTGTTCCCAGGGACAGGTTCTGTTGCCTTTTTCTGAAGCAATGTTCAAATTTCCTCCAGAGGCAACAGGATGTGCCCTGCAGGGCAATGTGAGGTCACTGGTGGATGATCTTGAGGTAATTCAAGAAGTTCCAAAGCATAACCTTGTGCTACTATTTATAGGACCCAAGCATCTAATTTCACCATCCTCCACTGGTCCAGGGGAGGGAGAGGTGATTCCCGATAACCACCCCTGGAGGCACTGGTAGCTGGCTGTGGAAGAAGGAGTCAGGCTGAGCCAGTTGCTGCTGTAGATGCTGCTTCACTGCCACCTCTAGGGGTTTTTGAGTGGGCACATGGGGTGGCTCCTGAGGTAGACAGGGCTGCTGCTCCTCTTCCCTTACCCTGTCTGGCAGTGGAATGGGTCTGTTACTGGCCAGACAAAAAGTCACCTTCTGTTTACTCCTTGGCTGGGTATGATGGAGGGAATACACCAATTTCAGGAGTTCCGTCTGTGGCCTGTAAACTGGAGAGGACATCTTGCACATCTGCACCAAACAATTTATACCCTCTAAATGGGACATTGAGAATGGATTGTAGACCATCATTCACAAAGCCCACCACCGTGAGCCAGGAATACCTCCTGAGGCTACTGCCCTGGCAGAAGCATCCGAGATATAATATGTGGAACGCAGGTGGTGTATGCCTATGTCTGCCCCTGCTGTTAGTGCCCTTAGCAGCTCTTGCTTAGGTGTACCTTCTGTGAGGGCTTGGACAGTTGCTTTGGCGTTCCTCCAGAGGGTATTTTGATATTTAACCATATGGGCTTGGTAGTCTGTAATCCTCAGGCCCAAAGAGGCAGAGGCAAAGGTTCTTTTGCCCAGGACATCTAGCCTAATGGACTCCTTATCTGGAGGGAAAGAACTAAGGTGTTTTGGTGCCTTAGGGCTGTTGTGGGCAGCATTTATGGCCACAGAATCAGCTTCAGGTTGGCCTGCAAAAAATGCTTGCCTGAATGGGCCTGATACAGCTTGTCTGCCTTCCTAGATATGGTAGGATCATGTTGGTCCTATGCCAGGCAGCAAGGGTGGCATCCTCCAAGGCAGGTAGAATGGGAGGAATAATGTTGGGGGAATCAGGTAATTCTAAATTCCTGGAATGATTTGATAATGTAAATTTGAAAAACTGAAAGAATGAAAAAATGAAATTTTAAGGTTCTTGTTTTTTTTCCTTTTACAGTTAACAGAAATGAAAAGCAGCCTATGCTAGGAGGGCATACACCTTTTTACCAACACAAATATAGCACCAGAGCTTGTGACTTTTCTCTACTGGATACTTAAACTGTATCCTGACTGGTAACTGTTTTCTGGGAAAGCAGTAATGCATGCCTTATAGGCACTAATTTTGGACTACTAATTAGTAGAATTAATATTACTGTTAGCTGTATTTTGTATTTCTTATTACATTGATAGTAATTTTTACACTATCACTTCCATCTCCCCCCACACTTTCCTTACCCAGTCTGTCCTGTCTTTCATCCCCCCATTTGCTTCCTTTCATAATAGCAAGCTGTTAAAAGTCAATAATAGACTTTGGGAAATGTTCTTGCTACCTATCTCCTTTGACTTTGCCTTATGCATGTGCTTTAAATATTTTTATAGCATGACATTTGAAGTTTCTCTTAGTGTTTGCACCTTATTACAGCAAGATATTGGGGATTCTGTACTAATTAGGAGAAATATCCCTTGTAGTGCAATATATTTGAAATATCTGACATGAAACAAATGCTTTAGAATGTGAAATTAAGCTACATGGATTTTGTTTATTCTGTTATTGTTTAATCCACCTACTAATATGGCTTTAAGAGAATGAATTTTTGTTGGAAATTTTTGTTAGGATTCATGTGTATAATAATTATGTATGCAAATCAACATGAAATTGAATGTTAAAAAGGTGGACATATGCAATGGCCACTATATTCGCCCTGAGACGAAGACCCAGATTGGGTTAAAGTGCCAGGGCTCTGGATTCTAGTCGGCTTCTCTGAACATGCCACATTAAAATACTTTTTCTAAGTTGAATTTGGATTGTGTGGAGTGCTGAGATTTTGTCTGAATTCTAAGAACTATATCAGATTCTTCTTAGGGATGCCCTGTTCTTCCAAATCAAATCCCATGGCAGTCTGTAGTTGCTGCATCATGGTGGTAAAAGAGGAATCTTCGGGGGGGGGGAGGACCCTGGTGTGAATACTATCAAGTCCTCACTCCCTGTGGATACAGTGGAACTGGTCCTCTCAAGGAGCTTTCCACATAATCTTCCTCCTCCTCTTCATCCTGCATAAGGTCAGGATTGTATTCTTGGTCCTCGTCGATGTGTTTGATGGGACGCAAAGAGGGAGCAGGTGAAGACGTTGATGCCTGCGATGGAAGCTGGCCTGTCAACTTAGCAGGTGTCAATGCTGGGGTTTGTTGTGAGGGCCCCATCAACGTGTCTCCTGTTACAGGAGGAGGAGGTAGTAGGTATTACTCAGTGTTGTTAAGGTGGAATTAGGCATGGATCCCCTCATGACCACCTTCCCCACACTAGCGGGGTGAATTTTTAGAGTATCCCTAATATGAGTTTGTCTAATTCCTTTCTAAATTTATTAAAACTATTACTATCTACAATATGCTGTGGGAGTGAGTTCCAAAGAGACAAAGCTCTTTCTGTAAAGTAGTATTTTAGTTTATTAGTTAAAACTTTTGGGATATGAATTTGCTTATTATGGCATCTTAAATTATTAGGTTTGTCTGCTAATACAATACTACAGTCCTTCATACTGTCAAAGTCTTTCATTATATTGAGCAGAAGTAACAAGTCCCTCTGTCCCTTCTTAATTGTAGGTCATAAAGAACAAGCGTTTTTAACGCCTCTTAGTATGTTAGGTTTTTGACACTTGGGATCAGTTTAGTTGTTCTCCTTTGCATACTCTCTATTAGTTTTCTATCATTACAGAGATAGGAGGCCCAAAAGGAGACAGCATAGTCTGTATGTGGCCGGAGATAATGACTTATGAAGGGGGATGATGCAGTTTTCATTCCTAGTGATAAATGATCTATTGATGGAGGTTATTATGTGGTTACCTACTTATGGCACTTTTCTGCAATGTTCTCCCTGTGTAAGCTGATTAGTAACTGATATCCCCAGATCTATTTCAGTTTTAACTTACTTTATCTTTTTTCCATATAATAACTTGAGAGTGGATTTTTTGCTCCCAAGTGTATTACTGAGCATTTGTTTACATTAAATGCCATCTTGTTATTGGTAGCCCATAATTCAATATGTGCTAGGTCTTGTTTTAGTATTTTTATTTTTTCATCTGAGTCTATGATAAAATTTTGGTATCGTCAGCGAATTTACAGATTCTATTAAATACACCATCCTGCAAATCACTAATATAAATACCAAAGAGAGTGGGTTCCAGAACTGACCCCTGTGGGACTGTACTTATTACACCTGTGCCACCTGAGATGGTATCAATTGTCCTGGTTCTGACCCTTTGAGAACAGTCTTGAAGCCATGCTTCAATCCAATTAACAGTGTAAAGATTCCTAACCTGGTCATTTTATGCACGAGTATGTAATGAGAAACCAAATCAAATGCTTTTTGAAAATCGAGATAAATGATATCCACTGACATTTTTCTGTCTATACTGGAGCTCACACCCTCACACAATGTAACCAAGTTTGTTGCACATGATCTTCTCTTACAGAAGCCATGGTGTGTATTATACCTAATACCTTTCAACTGTATTTCGTTTCAATCCTGTTCTTTAAGATTTTTTCTATAGTTTTGCACACTATAGAAGTGAGACTTATAGGGAGGTAATTTTCTGTAGACTTTGTGTTCTCTTTTTTGTGTATCGGTATCACTGTGGCTCTACGCCAGTCCTCAGGGACTTCTCCATTTTTATAGGATTTACTAAAGATTATTGCTAATGGGATAACTATTTGGTCTAATGAGTGTTTGATAAAAGATATGTTAATCTCATCTGGTCCTGGGATAGTATTATTTTTGAGTGTTAGTACCGCTTTTTTATTTCATCTGGTGTGATTTCACAGTAGGGGCCTAAGATAGGGGCTTTAGTGATATTATGTATATTTGTAACTTTTTTGAAAATACCAATCCAAAACAGGAATTAAAGGTACTTCTCATTCCTAGATGTAATTTTCTTTCCATTGTAGTCTACTGCGCTTACTGTGTTCTGTTTTTGTTAGGGTTTGTATAGGCATAAAAGGCTTTAGTGTTACCCTTAGTTACTGCTAACTTAAATTCTACTTTCTTTCATTTTTAATCAGGGATTTGTTTTTTTATTCTGACTTGTATATAATAAGGTTTTCAGTTATATTTGTTTTGTTTTTTAGTTTGTTGAATGCCCTTTGTTTCCTCTTGATTTGTTTTAGGATTGTTTGAGTTAGCCACATAGGTATTTTGCATTTATGATTTCTTGTTTTCTTTAATGGGGTATAAAGGGTTTTTAGTTCTTGACTAATTTATTTTAACAATGTCCAGCATTCATAGGTTGAGAGATCTGACATCAGTGAGTACCAGTAGTATTTGCCTAAGGCTTTATTTATATTGTGACAATCCCCTTTTGTGTAATTATATTTATAAGTTATATGCTTTTCACTTACTACTCTTTTATTAATGTTAAACAGCCCCAGATTATGGCTGTTATTCCCTATGTAGTCTATAATTGTTGGGTCTGAGATATCTAGAGGTATGTTAGTGAGAACCAAGTCTAAGAAATTAGTTTAGCCTAGTTGGCTCATTAATCATTTGTTCGAATCCCAGGGTGATACATTTATCAAAATATGATGATTCTGTCTGGGAACACGCTGTCAGGTTGTTCCAGTCTATGCCTGGTGCTTATGTTTGTCCATGAAGGATAACAGTACTGCCTGCACGTTAGCGCCCATGTGGTTGACAGGAACATCAGATGGTGTCGACAGGGGAGGTGCAGTCCCAGACATTGACAGTGACACACCACCTGTACTAGGCCTGGTGGTGCTTGTAGCCTGCCCTAACCTGGGAAGGTCAATGGTCTGGGTGGCTGTCGGCAGCGCTGGAGTGGTTGATGGCACTGAGGTGGTTGCACTGAAATGGAGGGGTGACTATGAGTGAACCAGGGAGCCCTTGTCCTTGCTGCCCTCACCTGGTGGTTATGCTTATGCTGCCCCAAAGTCTTCTCCCAGAAGTAAGAAGAGTGAGAGCACAAGGAGAGAGATGGCGATGTGATGAAGCTCTTCTCTTGGAGTTCTTTCTCCATTCTGGCTACCTGCTGCTTCAGAAGGTGTGTCTCTAAAGCATTCTTTTGGTGTCACTGGGTAGCAGTGTTGAAGTTTCTGCCAATCTGGCAGGCCTTCATATTATGGGGTGAGCTGAGACAGCATGCACAGACATCATGAGAGTTGCGTGAGTATATTTTCTCACCGCATTCACTGTATCAAAACAGTTTTGATGGCTCTTTAGATGACATACACATCATCAAAAATAAATCACTTTATAAAAAGTGATGTCTAACTAAGGAGAGAAATATTAGAAAGTGGCCAACTATAACAGCGGCATTTCTATATAGGGCCTGATGAGTATGGTCAACGGTGGGAAAAGAACTGAAGAGAGAAGGGGCTGCCCACGTTTATACAGGAAAAGCCTATGTAGGACGTTGTCATGGGTGGGTTCCTAGTGGACTGCTTGCAAAGAGTTTTCATGTGGTCCTATTGCCTGGTGACTGTAAGTTCCATAGGTGTGGCCTGAAGAAAGAAATATCCTCAAAGAAGATCTTTTTGTATTCTATGTAGAAGTTTAAGTTTCTCAGATCTAACACAGGCCTGAGATCTACTGTCCATCTGGGGACCAGAAACTATCTGGATTAGAAGGTACAGATTCTATGGCACATTTGGTTAACAAAGCTTATGCCTCTTCTTTCAGCAGGGACAGATGTCCCAGGGGATAAGCTGAAAGAGATGAAGGATGCTCTGGTGCAGTTTCAAATAACTCCAGAGCACACCCCTTCACAATTATCTCCAGGACCCACTCATCTGTGGTAATCTCCCTCCATTGTGTTAGATGAAGGGAGAAGCAACCCCCTATCACCACCTCCTGTGGCTGAAGTGGTGAGGGGGGATTCTGACATGAGTCATGCTGAGCTGTTGGGGACAGAGCTTTGGATGCTTTGGAATGGGCTCCTGGGGGGGGAAGGGGAGCTGGCAAGGCTCCACCACCCTTATCTCGGCTTTGCTGATGATAGGCTTGATGGCCACCTCTGGCAGGAGGCTGGAGAAAGGATCCTTTACCCTGGTCTCTACCAGACATGGGATACAAGAATTTGACTGACCTTAAAGTCATTTGTGAGACTTGAAGACCTCTTAATGCCTCTTCCACATGGTAGCCAAAGAGTTTGGTGCTCCTAAAAGGAGCATTCAGAACTGTTTGCTGCATATCAGATGCAAACCCTGCCACCCTAAGCCAACAATACCTTCTCATGCAAATACCAGTGGCAACTGCCCTGGCAGATGCATCTGAAACATCATATGCTGAGCGTAGCAAGTGTTTGCCTACCTCAACTCCAGCAGTCCAATTTTTAAGTAATTCATCATTGCCAGTGCCTTCTGGAAGGGTCTGGGCTGCAGCCTTGGCAGCCTTCCGTGGGCTATTCTGATATCTGATCATGTGAGTCTGGTAGTTAGCAATATGCAGGCCTAATAAGGCAGAGGCATATGTTCACTTGTCCATCACATCAAACCTCTTGGATTCCCTATCAGGTGGCAGGATGCTCATATGCTTTGGTGGTCTGGCTCTATCTTTTTTTCATTTTTTAATTTTTATACTTGTTAGCAAGATGGGTAACCTGCCCGTTTTCACAAGCAACAAGTTTTACATAAAAGGACACACTCTTAAATACAGAACTTCACAATAACACACATATAATCCTAATAAAAAAAACTTTACTACAACATATAATTTACTGATTCATTTATAAAACTCAGTGAGTCCTGGTGGCCATTTTGGGTCAGGTTCTGTAATGGATGGTTCCAACACCATATGGCGTCTACTGGACCCAATGAGTTAATGAAAACATTTACACTCTGATAAAGTGTCAAGCCATTGTACTAATCTTTATTTAAATGCCCTCACTATTCTACAATTAGTCACTACTGATGGAATACTATTAAAAAATACTGTAGCCCTATACATCACTGACCTTTGGCCTACTACTTTCTTATATAAGGGAATCCTAAACAACCCCCTGGTCTGAGACCTAGTGTTCTTTAAACCATAAGAATTAAGAAAGAGATCTCAGATGGTGGGGGGCAGACATCTCAAGGTCCCCTTAAAAGCAAATACACCCAATTTAATTTTTATTCTATCTAAAAATGAAGGACAATTAGCTTCCCTGGTCAAAATACAGTGGTAAGTTTTGTATGGCAAACCTGTCATAAACCATAAGATGCTGTGGTAAGTAATCCTAAGTTTCTGTAACATTTTTTAATTAGTTCCTGAAGAGATCATCAACCCATAGTCAAACACGCTTAGTAACAATAAACTATGTGCCACTAGCCTTCTGGATTCTGGAACAAGAAAAGATTTTGTTCTAAAGAGCATTCCTAATCTCTGATGGATTTTCTAAACTAGTATACTAACCTGATTATCAAAGGAAACATGAAAATCCAAGGTGATCCCTAAATAATTAAAACTATCCACCAGTTCTATCACATCACCTTGCAAATCTACTATTGGAACTGTAATATTTCTTGGTTTCCTGGGACATGTGAAAACCATTGCCTTGGTCTTTGATAAATTAAGAACTAAATTATGGGAACATAGCCAACTTTGCAGTTTTTCAAAGTCCTGTTGGACCTTGACTAACGCACAGTCTATCTTGGGAAGCCATTATAACCACAGAATCTGTTTCTGGCTGACTGGCATAATAAGGCTTGGCAGTAGCAGCAGGGCACTGCTTCTCAGCCCTTCTGGGCACAGTTGGTACAGTATTTGGTCTGTACCTTGCAGCAAATGTTGCATCCTCAAGTGCAGGGCAAATTGCAGGAACAATGGTGTACAGGGTACCTCCAGAAAATCCATCAAATTCTTTTTGGTGGAATCCTCTTCTTCCACAGCAAATCCCACTGCATTCTGCATTTGCTGCATCATGGTTTGGAAAGTAGGGTCTTCAGGATGAGATCTGGGTGTATACACCAAAGAATCCTCACTACAGGAAGATGCTGTGCAGCTAGAACGTGGAAAGTACAGTTACGTAAGAATGTACCTTAACAGTAGATCTTCAAAAGAGGCTTTTGCAGTAGGCAATAACCATTAGCACTGAGCCACCAGGTGCTACAGTCACATGGAAAACTTAGCTAGCAGTGTATGGCGGGGGAACCACCCACCTCGTGTCATGTGACTGACGTTGGCCTGGTGCTATATAGTCAGCAGTCGCCACATCCGCCTTCGAGTTCTCCCACTGGAGACCTAAGAAGGTGCAACAGGAGAAAGGAGAGGGCTCTGGCTGGAGCCAAGAAAAAAGGCTGAAAGAAGTACCAGCAGCAGGGGCAAGAAGGAAGGGAAAACCTTGCCTACTGCAAGAGCCTCCTTTGAAGATCTACTGTTACGGTAAGCTCTTACATAACTGTACTATCTTACTTCAAGAGAGCTCATGCTCTAGGCAATAACCATTAGGACTGAGTCCCAAGCAGTGTAAGTCAGGCAAATAATGAACATGGGAGGCAGGAAAAGGTCCGCAGTAGGCAGGCTCCAAGACAGAGGGTCTTGAAGGACAGCTAGTCCAAAGCCAGCCCTGAGCCTAGAGGCAATGTCTAAACTGTAATGCTTAGTGAAGGTGTGACCCGAGCTCCAAGTGGCTGCTGCATAGATGTCTGTGGCAGACATTTCTGAAACAAGCAGTAGATGTAGTCATGCCTTTAGTTGAATGCCCTTTAACTTCCCCCGGAAGGGGTTTGTTATACTTCTGATAAGACAGAATGCAGTTTGCCAACCATTTGGATAAACATTGTTTTGAAAGTGCTGCGCCCTCTCTTTTGGGTGCAACAGAAATTAAAAGCTGATCCGTTTTGTGGACTGACTTTGTCCAATTTGTGTAATAACGTAAAATTCTGGGCACATCAAATGTGTGCAGAATAGCCTCCCCTTGATTATAATGCTCAGGGTAATACATCAGCAAGTATATGGGCTGATTCAAGGTAAACTAAGAAACCACCTTTGGTAAAAACTTAGGATTTGTACGCAGAGCCACCCAGTCTCTGTGAAAAACCAAATAGGGCTCCTTACAAATAAGGGCCTGAAGCTCAGAAATCCTTCGAGCAGAAGTAATAGAAACAAAAAACAGCGCTTTCCAAGACAGATAGCACAGGTCGCAACTCGAGGCCGGTTCAAAGGGAGGCAAAGTGAATTTCTCAAGTATGAAGTTCAGATCCCATGGAGGAATGGGGGTTTCATGTGGAGGAGTCTCTTCAGGAAAGTGTGGGAGACCTCCAACTGAGCCAAGGTCTTGCCGTTTATTGGAGGATGGTAAGCAGAAATAGCAGACAAGTGGACCTTCAGTGAAGAATAGCTGAGTCCCAGGTCAGAGAGATGCAAGAAGTACTCCATGACCTGAGGGACAGGGCAAAAAAAGGGGTCCCAACCCTTAGAGGTTGCCCAGATGGAGAATCTCTTCCACTTCATAGCAAACGTGGTCCTCGTAGATGACCTTCTGGCTTCCACAAGAATCTGAGCAATTAGACTCCAAAGCATGAGGCTGCTATGTCAGAAGGCATCACATGTGAAGGTGAAGGGATCTGAAACCTGGGTGAACCAATGTGTCCTGCTCCTGGGTCAGGAGATCATGGCAGAGGGGAAGAGGAACCAGAGGCTCCACCACCAAGTGCTGGAGCAGAGGGAATCAAATCTGGCAAGGCCAATATGGGGTGATCAGAATCATGTGAGCCCCCTCTGCCTGCAGTTTGAGCAGCACCCTCTGCAGTAGCGGGAAGGGGGGGCATACAAGAACCTTCCTGTCCAGCAAAGTGACAGCGTGCCTCACCAGAAAACACCAGGCCCTGGAGCAAAACCTGGGTAGTTTTGCATTGTTGTATGGGGAGGCGAAAAGATCTAGTCTGGGTGACCCCAAAGGTCGAAGATGTCTTTGGCTACTGACTGCCTCAGTTCCCACTCATGTGCTCTTGCCTGAGTGTGGCTGAGAGTGTCCACTAGGATATTTTGGATGCCTGGGACATGCACTGCTGTGAGCTGAAGACTGTGCTGAACTGCCCAATTCCAAACACACATCACCTCCTTGCATAGCAGGTATGACTGCATGCCTCCTTGCTTGTTCAGGTACCAGACCACACACATGTCTGACTGGACCAGCAGTGAGCCTGGAAGGAGAAAGGGCTGAAAGGCCTGAAGGGCATACTTCACCACTTGCATCTCCAGCACAATGATGTGCAAGGAGAGCTCCCACTGAGACTAGGATCCCTGGGTCCTGCGATTCCCAAGTGAGCACCCCAGCCCTCACCAGAGGCATCTGTTGTCATAATCTGGACTGGAGGGGGACACTGAAAAGGGAACCCTCAGCAGAGATTGTTAAGATCCTGCCACCAGAGGAGATCCTGTTGCATGGGGCTGGAGACCAGGACCCTGTGGTCCAGGTTATCCAACCTCTGGTCCCACTGCACTTGAAGCATCCACTGCATGACATACATGTGGAATCTGGCTAGAGGAACAGTGGGAATATTCCCCACCATAAGGCCTAGGAGGGATAAGATGGACCTGGCCACAGACCAGTGGCTGGAAGCCACCTGCCTGACCTGCTTCTATAATGTTTCTGCCCTGTCCAAGGGGAGAAAGGTTTGACCCTTGGTTGTGTCCAGAACCACCCCAATGAATAGGAGGCATTGGAAGGGTGTTAGGTGAGATATGGGGTAGTTCACCGTAACCCCCACTTGGTGAAACACAGCCTGAATAGCTGACAGAGAGGCTTCCAGGCTGTCCCTCGATGGAACTGACAGGAGTCAGTCATCGAGGTACAAGAACACATAATGCCCATGGCATCGCAAATCTGCTGCCACCATCGCTAAGCAGTTGATAAACACCTGGGTGCTAAGGAAAGGCCAAAGGGGAGGGCTTTGAATGGAAAATGCTCCCCCTGTAAGGAGAACCTGAGAAAGCAGCGGTGGACCAGAAAGACAGGTATATGCAGATACGCATCCTGTGTATCCAGAGTGCAGAGCCAGTGTCCCAGCTGAAGCAGTGGCAGTAGACCAGGGAGAGTCAGCATGTGGAATCTCTTGTACTCTACTGTACAGATTGAGTGTGCTGAGGTCCAGTATTGGCCAAAGGTCTCCTGTCTATCAGGGCACCAGGAAAAGGTGGGAGTAATACTCTCTTCCTGCTTGGCCCTGAGGAACAAGCTGTATGGCTGACTTTTCCAATAGAGCCTCGATTTCCTTTCTGAAGAGTGGAATGTGATCTTTCAGGTAATGAGAGTGACCGGGAGGATTTTCTGTTGGTCTCTCTACAAATTCCAAGGTGTGACCTTGAGCTATAAGCTAAAGGACCCTCGAGTCTGCCATGATCGCCTCCCATGCAGGTAAGTGACTAGTGAAGCTTCCCCCTACCGGCTCCTCTGGAACTAGTAGTGGAGGAGGGAAGTGATAGGCGAGTCAAGAGGCAGAGGGAGGGTTGGGAAGTGCCACTCCAGAGGCCCTCTGACACTTGGTTGGTGGGGTGGGGTGGGGCCAGCTAAGGGAGCCCGACATTTGCCCTGATGCTTGGCAGGCTGTTGTCTTGCCTGACGCCTTTGCTGGCAATGACAAAAAGGCTGCCAGGGCATGGTATTGGCATGGTACAGTGATCACACAGAGCACAGGGCTTTCCCATTCTCTTGCAAATTTATTTATTTGTTAACCGGGTTAGGGCACTGGACAAGTCCTTTTTCAGGCCCATCAGTATATCCTTGACGTCCCCTCTAAAGAGAACCAAGCCTCAAAAGGGAGCATCCAGGATGGAGACTTGATCATCCTGGGTGAATTCAGACACCCGCAGCCAGAAGTGTCTGCATAAACAGACAGCCATCGTATCATAGGTATCATAGGTTGGTCAGAGCTGAGAAGACCGTAGTCCATTTTGCTCGCTGATATAATTTAGTAATAACCCTTAATTGACTTCTGTCTTAGAAAAGTATCCAAACGAGTTTTAAATATATTCATATTATCACTAGTCACCACAGAAAGTGGTAACCCATTCCAAAGTTTGGATACTCTGACGGAGAACCAAGTACTTCTCTGATTTGTTCAGCATCGTTCTACCAATAAAATCGTAGTGCTCCAACCAGAAGCATTGATGATGTAGTAAGTCACTCATAAGATATGATGGCAGGTAATCTCTGCCGTTTTAACCATCTGCTCAATCTTGGCCTCAGAATCTGGCAGGGCCTCGAACTCAGATCTGAGCTGGCCCAGGATAGCCTTCTGGTAGCATATGATGTGGGCTATGTAATTCAGAGCCCTCAGTGCCAAAGTGGAGGATGAGTAGACATTACGACCAAACTGGTCCAGTTGCCTTGACTCCTTTTCTGGAGGGGAGGTACACATGTGCTTAGGCTTAGTAGAGTGGTCGTGAGCCGCATTAATGACCAGAGAATCAGCTTTAGGGTGAGTGCTGAGGTGGTCTTTTACCTCTGGGGCAGGGTATAGTCTGTCTGCCTTCTTAGCAATGACTCTGACAGACAATGGTTGTTGCCACATGGTGATGGCTAAATTGTAGTGCGGCCCCATCCATGGGGGAATGAGGAGCGGAGTCAGCTCTGGCAAGTCAGGGTGCTCCGCCAGTCCCCTACGGTGAGGATCTTGGTCCTTGGTCTTCCCTCTGTTGGCTCTTGTATTTTCCAGAGGATTTCTGTAAAGGAAGGGTCCTCCAGAGGAGACTTGGTGGTGTCCTTGAGCTTAGGGGCCTCCAATAGAGGGGACTCATAGCCCGAGGCTAAGGAAGAAGAATCAGACTCAAAGTCTGATGAAGGGCTCCTTTCCAGAGACAGAGATCTACAGTGGATAACCTCCTTTTGGGATTCTATATCCCCACTCCTCCTGTTCCCCACTGCCAAAACACCTAACGTGTGGCAAGAAGTGGAGGAATGAGTCTCAACAGGAGAGAGAGCGAGGAGTAGGACTTGGATGGGCCAGTGTAGAGGCCACAACTGGCTGACATTAGTCCAACTCTGACACAAGCTGAATCTTGGCCCTGTTCCACCAGGACTGAAAAAGAGCTTCATATTCCACCTGTGGCTGAGGAGGAGCAGGAGGAAGAAGCTGGAAGGCCAGCAGATAACCTGTCGGTGGATAGCTTGGCATCAGGAACCCCAGTGTGTGATAACCTGGCATTGGATACCCCAGCGTTGGGTACCTTGGTAATGGTTATCCTGGCATCAGGTACCCTGGCGAAGGGTAACCAGGTGAAGGGTGGCCCGGCATCAGGTAGTCTGGTGAAGGACCCAATGGTGGGGCTGAGGGGCCCAGCAGAGTCCCCAAGGGGATACCAGAGGGCCCAGGCTGCAGAGGAGTCAGTTGCAGGACAGCCAGGTGCAGCCCCATGGGAGAAAGCAGTGATGGACCTGGGGTTCTGGCATCAGCCTAGTGGGCCGATGGGTGCATATGGGTTCACAGGGGCGGGGGGTAAGCCCAGGCAGAGATGCATCGATCAGAATGTCCCCGGTGGTATCCGACATAGGGTCAGCCGGTGCTGGCCAATCGGGTCAGCGGGTGGCAGCTCCTCCGGCTCCAGGTGGGAGGGAGAGTTAGAAGGACACACCAGAGGCAATGAAGGAGTGTCCCAAGGGGGGGGTGCCTCCCGGGATGACTGCAGCAGAACCAGCAGCGAGCGCTGGTCCAGAGGACTGACGCTGGACCCAAAGGTGGAGTCTGATGTAAGCTCCAGGGCTGTGCAGTCATCGTTAGAACCAGCGTCCAACTTAACAGCTGAACCACTCGGTTTAGACCTAGAGGATTTAAAGGGCCTAAGAGTGGTGGAAGCCTCTGAATCCCTGGAGGTTCCCACCTGCATCATGACCAGCATAGGTGTGGGGACCAAGGGCTGCACCGAAGAGGAGGGAACAGGCTTGGTCGGAGGAGCGTCATCCTTGCTGGAGAAAGGATGCTTGTTGGGCGTGGTCCCCGGAGGGAGTCACAGCCTGGAGGGAGACCAGTCCCAATCCTTCTCCTTGTCTTTCCACCTGATGCAGCTCCTTCTCCATGGAAGCCAGTTTTTGCTTCAGAAGGTGGGCTTCCAAGGCTTGCTGATGGCATTTCCGTGTGGCCTGTTTGAACTTCTGGCAGGCCTCACAGTCCTCTGTGTGTGGTCAGACCCCAGGCACAAGCGACACAAGGTATGGCCATCCTTCTCAGGAATCTGCTTGCTGCAGGCACACTTGTTCTTATGTGATTCAGAAGGAGTTGGAGAAGATATGCAATCTGAGGACAAATTACAGAGTTTTTGGAAGAAACGAAAAAAATTCATAAGTGTATACTTATCAAAAATGGCAGTCGACAGCAGCAGCATTCAGCGAGGTCCGAAGTGCACAGGTCAATGGCGGGAAAGAACTGGAGGGTGGGTGTGGGGACCACTCACTATATAGCATGGTCTGACATCAGTCACGTGACACCAGGTCAGCAGTCCCCACCAGACACTACTAGCTAAGTTTTCTGGGTGGTCCTAGCACCTGTCAGCTCAGTCCTAATGATTATTGTCTACTGCAGGAGCCCTCTCAAAAGTAAGATCATAATGTGCTTCTTCATAACCCTCCTCCATTATGAGGTCTGGATTATATTCTTCCTCATCATAGGCATCCCTGTTGACAATGGGAACGGAAGACCCCACTGGCGATGCTGGAGGCTGCTGCTCAGGAGATACTTGCTGTGTACCAGCCGAAGATATCAATGGGCCTGCAATGCAGAAACCCTTGCTGATGGCAGTACAGGTTGGGTAGGTAAGCTTGGAAGTAAGCGCTGTATCATATCTGAAAATGACACCAGTACTGCTTGGGCATCAATGATGCCCTGGCCAGGGGCCATGACAGCTGCAGTCAATGAGGGGCCTGGAAATGAAGATGGCAATGTACCATCCTCAGTAGGTACAGTAGTGCCTAAGCCAAGCCCCGATC
The DNA here is from genome assembly GCA_016271365.2 of Neoceratodus forsteri. Lineage (NCBI taxonomy): Eukaryota > Metazoa > Chordata > Ceratodontiformes > Ceratodontidae > Neoceratodus > Neoceratodus forsteri. Next base: position 855,976,608 of record CM028132.1, on the reverse strand, counting down.
ATGATGTCTTGTCAAAGGTCGGGGGGGGGGGCTGACGTCACTGCCGCTGGGGTGGATGATGATGATGCTGGTTGATTACCTGCAGGTCGCAGCGACAACCTAGATCTCACAGGAGAAACATGTCTGTCCTTGTCCTTACACTTGTGCTCATGTCCTGATGATAACCTAACACCCGTGCTCCCCAGCCAGCAAAGACTCCCTCAGGTCCAGGCAAGCGGAGACCCCTGACTCGGGCTTTCTCCACAGCCTGACCCCTCGCTCTCATCTCCTCTGCAGTGCGTCTGGCTCTGCTAAAGCTCCCCAGCCAGCAAAGACTCCCTCAGATTCAGGCAGGGTATGACCATACTGAGCAGTCGATTGAATTTTGGCACCCTACACTGCCTGCTCCTAACTGGACGCTTCTCCATGCAATCTCTGTCCCATTGGCCTCACTAGAAACTGCTACTACTGGCGGTTATAGGCCACATTTTACTTTCCTGTTCTCTAGGTTGAAAGGTAACATATTATTATTTTACTTTCCTAGCTAACTGGTTAGTTATTGTGTACAGCTGTTTTAGCAAAAACTGTTAATGCTGACTTTTCCAGTACCAACTGTTTAGTGCAACAGGATTGTTAAAGTTTTTTGTTTTTTTTAGGTGTCTACTTTCCCATTTGCAAATTATACTGCAAAGCCACTGCTACTAGAGGGAAATAACTCAACGTGACGCTGCTGGCAACTGTTACTGTCAACCTCTACTCGCAGTCACTTTACTTCTGCAAGTGCCACTGACCTACTCCCTACTGTTGTTTAGTGTACCCTGATCTATTCTTGCTCCCTCGATCCATACAATACGCTCACCCTTCTTTCACCACTTTCCCTCCTAATTCTTCTATCAATTTTATCTACCCCAGCTCCACACTCTCCTCAGTCTAATAAACCATTCTCACCTTTCCCCTCTGCACTCCTAGCCCCTACCTTTATCACTACCATAACTCCTACTCCCCCTCAAATACACTGGTCTCACTTCCCGCCCTCTCCCCGCTACTCTATTCTCGGCACCTAGCCACCTAGCTTTCCTTTGCCTCCTTATCTTCATCTCACCTAGCCCCACCCTCCCCAAATACTTCACAAATCGACATGTCACAAATGCCCTAAACTCCACTCCCTCATAATAGCACTCCTCTTACTTGCATCAGGAAATGTTCATCCCAATCCTGGCTCCACTACACCCACCTCTGCCAGTTGCAAACCTTCCACTAATGTACCAACTTCCCGCACCCCTTCTGCCCTCCCCAAGGACCTGAAAATCCTCCACTTAAACATCTGTAGTCTTGTCTCAAAAACTGACCATTTACATCCTATGGTAATTTCCCTCACACCTGATATTCTAATGTTAATGGAAATGTGGCTAAACACTAAAATACCTGATCTTGCCATTAATATCCCAGGTTATTCCATAATCAGGCAGGATAGGACTGGCAGGGGTGGTGGAGTAGCCATGTATATCCTGTCCTCACTTCAGTTCACAACCATTCTAGCATCCTCATTACCCTCCCCTTATGAAGCACTTGTAGTAAACATTACCTTGCCTTTATCCTCCCCTATCTTCATAGCTGGTATCTACTGTCGACTTGGTTCCAAGGCATCTGATACTTTGGATCTTATTACCTCCATAACCTCCCTCTCACATAAAGGCAAGCTATACATCCTGGGTGATGTAAACCTAAACTGGCTATCACCAACAACTGCCAAGACATGAAATGACATCAATCTCTCCCAACCCATCTGGTAACCCACTCGTCAAAATCATAAAACCCTTAACCACTCCCTGATAAGACTGGACTCTCACCTTTCACCCCCCACCAAGTCATTAAATCAGGCATCCTCCCGGATGCCCTTAGTGATCATCACCCAATCTTCATAGTCAGGAAAATCCATAGACCAAAACTGCCACACAAAATTCTGCAACTCCACTCCTTCAGCTCCTTAAACCTTAATCCCCTTCTTAACAAACTGGCCCCACTGCCTTTGCCCCTTCCATTGACCAAGCCCTCACTTACTTTAAAGATAAATTTCTAACTACATGGAACTCTTACGCTCCTTTCAAATGCACTAGAGTTCATGGCAATCATCATCCCTGGGTCTCCCCTGAGCTACTGATCTGTCTCAAAGAGCGAGACAAAGCTTGGAGGAAACATAAGGCCTCCCAGCTTCCCTCAGACTATGCCAGGTATCGCATGTTAAGAAATGCCTGCACAAAAGCTACCAGGCTTGCCAAGTCTGAATAATTTAAATAATCTTTTCTCAAAACATCAATTCCCCCTCCAAATTCTGGAAAGTGGTCCATGCCCTATTCTCCCCGCCTTCTTAAAATAAACAACCCATTGGTCTCTGAACCATGCGCAGTGGCTCAAGAGTTTAACTCCTATTATACCTCTTGTGCCACAGCACTTTTAAAGTCCCTTCCCTCTAACCACCCCCCTCCTTACCCTCCTACACCCAGCACTTAACCCCTCCGTTCCCACCCTTCCTTCTCCTTTTCTGCTGTCTCCCCAGAGGAAACACTAACGGCCCTTCTCTCTCTCTTAATCCTTCTAAAGGCTCATCACCGGATGACCTTGACCCTAAATTCCTCTACCTTTCAGTTTCTGCTATAGCCTACCTTCTCTCCTTAATCTTAAATCTCTCTTTCTCATCCTCATCTGTCCCTTCATCCTGGAAACATATGGTGGCCCTCCCTCTCCCAAAGGGTGGTGACCCACTCCTCCCCTGCAAATTTTCACCCAATCTCCCTCCACCCTGCCCATGCTAAGCTCCAAGAACACCTGGTCCTCTCTCAACTAACCTCCTTCCTCGTTGACTCACTGTTCCAATCTGGCTTTCGGAAGAACCGCTTCTCTATCACCTCCCTACTCAGGCTCATTGACTCCATCCTCACCGGGATGGAGAATGGCCTCATCACCTCTACCATCTTTGCTGACCTCGCCAAGGCTTTCGACAGTCTCCCATGCCCTACTTCTTGACTCCCTTATGGCTGCTGGCTTATTTACTCCTGCCCAAAACTGGTTTAGAGCTTACCTCTCAAGCAGAACACAATCAGTCAAGATACAGGATACAATCTCTCTCCCCCCTCCTATTTCCACAGGAGTCCCACAGGGCTCAGCGTTTGGACCCATTCTTTTTTCCATCTTCCTTGATGACTTGCCCTCAATATGCTCCCCCTCCTCCTCTATCCATATATATGCTAATGTAGCAACCACCCTTCAGCATGACTTCTACCAGATTCAGCTATGGTTTACCTCATACCAATTATTCTTATATGCCAAAAATTTCTGTCTCCATGACCTTTGGCACTAAGCAGAGACTTTCTAGGCTCCACCCTTTACCTTCTTTCCATACCCTTGATGGGACAATCCTAGAGGATACCTCCTCATTCAGATACCTTGGGGTTTGGTTGGACCAACACCACAACTTCTCTGGCCACATTTGACACCATCCTGAAAAAACTGTGTCCCAAGCTTGGTGTCTTATTCAGGAACCATAGTTGCATCCCTCCTACATCACAGCATGAACTAGTCCAGAAGATAATTCTCCCCATTTTCGACTACTGTGATGTAGTCTATGGTGCCGCTCCCAAATCCTCCCTAACCAGATTGGACACTCTCTTGAATGCCTTCTGTCATTTTGCTCTTGATGCTCCATCATGCACTCATCGCTGTGACCTCTAGAAACAAAGAAACATAGATTTTTGACAGCAGATAAGGACCGCTTGGCCAACCCAGTCTGCCCATTTCCCTACCTAATGGATAAGCTGCAGATCCTAGTTAACCAGCAGCCTACTTCTTCCTACCCCCACCCCCTAGAATTGCCTTATGACTATCCCATGCATGCTTGAATTCCACCAGTTTTTGACTCCACAACCTCCTCCGGAAGGCTGTTCCATGCGTCCACCACCCTCTCTGTGAAAAAATACTTCCTTAAATTACCTCTGAGCCGCCCCATCTTCAAATTGTGCCCCTTGTTCTTGCACACCTCTTTTTGAAAGATGCTATCCTCTTGACTTTGTTGATTCCTTGAGGTACTTGAAAGTTTCTATCATGTCCCCCTCCCTCCTTTCCTCGAGGCTATACATATTAAGCTCCTTAAGTTTCTCTTCATATGTCTCCGGTGCAGACCCTGCACCACTTTAGTTGCCCTCCTCTGGACAGCTTCCATCCTGTCTATGTCTTTGTGGAGATTGGGTCTCCAGAACTGCATGCAGTACTCCAGACAGGGTCTCACCAACTGTCTGTACAGAGGGATAATAACTTCCTGTTTTCTACTGGTGATGCCTCTCCCTATGCATCCCAGTATCCCCCCAGCCCTCCTTGCTGCCCTCTCACATTGCTTGCCCACCTTTAGGTCATCTGATACGACTACCCCCAGGTCCCTTTCCATTTTTGTTGTTGTTAGTATCTCATCCCCCATTGTGTACTCTTCCCCTGGGTTTTTGTTTCCCAGGTGCATTACCTTGCACTTCTTAGCATTGAATCTAAGCTACCATACATTTGACCATTCCTCTAACCTTGCCAAGTCCCTTCTCATCCTTTCCACCCCACCTTGTGCATCAACTCTGTTGCAGATCTTTGTGTCATCTGCAAAGAGACATACTTTTCCTTCAGTCCCTCTGCAATGTCCTTATAAAGACATTGAAGAGGACCGATCTAATACTGAACCCTGTGGTACCCCACTAGTAACCCCTTTCTTCAGAGTGGACTCCATTTACTATTACTCTCTGTGTCCTATTCTCCAGCCAATTCTTTACCCAGGCTGTCATCTTGGGACCCACTCCAGGCTGGCTAACTTGTATATTAATCTTTTGTGTGAGACTCTGTCAAATGCCTTGCTAAAGTCTAGGTAGGCCATGTCCACAGCCCTCCCTGATCTACTACTTTGGTCACCCAGTCAAAGAAATCTATCAGATTTGTCTGGCATGACCTTCCGCTGTGAATCCATGCTGCCTTGGGTCCTGTGCCCTCTGGCCTCTAGATACTCAACAATTCTTTCCTTCAAGTGATTCCATCATTTTCCCTACCACTGAGGTTAAACTAACAGGTCTGTAGTTTCCTGCTTCTGCCTTGCTCCCACTTTTGTGAAGAGGAATCAATCTCCCTCCTCCAGTCCTCGGGTACCACCCCATCCTCCCATGATTTTTTAAAGAGGATAGTCAGTGGTGTCACTAGTTCTACCCTTAGTTCTTTTAGAATTCTGGGATGAATCCCATCAGGCCCCATTGCTTTGTCCACCTTCAGTTTTAAGAGTTCTTTCAGAACCCTTTCTTCTGTGAATGGGCTAGTATCAACTTCTGTATCCAGAGTGTTTCTACTGTTTGTTTTAGGTACCTCCCCCTCTTCCTTTGTAAATACTGAGCAAAAATATTTGTTTAGTATCTCTGCCTTTTCACCGTCACCCTCTGCCCACCTCCCTCCCCTTTATTAAGCCTCACTAACCTCCCTTGGTCTTCCTTCGCTCCCTGATGTACCTATAAAGGTTTTATCCCCTTCTTAACTGAGTTGGCTATCTTTTCTCGCTTTGGGCCTTTGCTGTTCTGACTGCCTTCCCAGCTTCCTTTTGCTTTAATTGATACAGTTCTCTGTCCTGCTCCTTCTGTGATTCCTTGTACTTCCTGAATGCTTTCTTTTCTCTTGAACCTTCACTGCTACTTCCTTTGAGAACCATAGCGGTTTCTTACATCGTTTGTTTTATTTGCTTCACACAAAGGCTTGTTACCTCTGTGATGGCAGTTTTATTATTCCCCATTGTTCTTCCACCCTCCTTCCTGCCCATTTGCTAGTGCATTCTTTAGGCACTCACCCATTTTAGCAAAGTCAGCCCTCCTAAAGGTCCATTACTTTTGCCTTTGTATGGCTTGACTCTATTGCTATGTTTTGTGTGAACCATACTGTTCGGATGGTCGCTAGTTCCCAGATGGCTACCCACTTCTACATCTGCAATCCTCTCTTCATCTCCATTTGAGAGAACCAGGTCTAAGATTGCTCCCTCCTCGTGTGGGCTCCAATACTAGTTGTTCAGGCATGCCCCCTGTAGGGCATCTAGAATAACCCCACTCTTCTATGGGCTGCTGCAACTGCACTCCAGTTAACATCTGGCATATTCAGATCACCAATCAGCAATATCTCCCTTTTCTGCCATTCTAAGTATTCTTTCTATCATTTCCTTGTCCATTTCCTCCCCTGAGAAGGTCTGTATACAACCCTGTGCGGATTGTGGTGCCATTGCCGGTCTCCAAATTTACCCACAGTGCTTCTTCTCCTCCCTGTTTTTCCTTTTGTTCTGTTGCTTTGATTCCTTCCCTTATGTAAAGAGCTACTCCTCCTCCTCTTTTACCCTCCCTGTCCCTCCTGTAGATAGTGTATCCTGGTATGTTTACGTCCCAGTCATGGTTTTGTGTGTACCATGTTTCTGTGGCTGCCACGATATCCAGATGTTCCTCCTCCATCAAGGCCACTAATTCAGGAAGCTTGTTACTCAGACTACTGGCATTGGTACTTATTGCTCTCCATTTTTTTACGGCTTTACCTTCTTTTGCAGCATCCCCCACTGACCTTTCTACCTCGGTCTTTTTCTCATTTAGTGCCCTGTTTTGTAGGGAGAGGCTGGGATTTTCCTGCTGCTTATCAGTGCCTCCCCCCTTGACTAGTTTAAAAGCTTGCCAATGAAGCATTTAAACCGATTGCTCAAAGACTTGTTCCTTCCTGGACAGATGCAGACCATCCTGCCAGTATAGGCTGGTGTCCTCAGGTGGAACCCCAGTCCCAATGAAGCCAAACCCCTGTGCTCCACACCATTTTTCAACCATTCATTAAACTGCATGGTGCAAGTACCCTCGCCTTCATGCCATTGACAGGCAGCACCTCAGAGAAGGATATTGTGTGCTACTTGTCTTAGGCCCTCCCCAGTTCTACAAAGTCCTTCTGCACTGCTCTAATCTCATGATGAGCCAATTCATTTGCCCCTAGGTGGACAATGACGTCCAACTCAGACTCCCGTGCAGCTGTTCTCATGATTCTGAGGATGCGCTTCCTGTCTCTCCAAGCCATGGCACCAGGCAGGCACCTTACTTCAGTTTTCCCTGCTCCCCCCAGTTCTATCCCCGTAATAATTGAGTCCCCCACCAGGAGCTGCTTCCTCTCCTTGTGGTGTCCTCTGCCTCCTTCCTGTGGGCCTCCCTTGTGACAGAGGTAGGCTCGGGGGGGAGGAAGATTGAATAAGGGATGAGAGTCATGGAGAGGATCAGAGGTATAGGAGGACAGTTAGGGGATAAAGCAGGAGCAGTTAGATGAGATGCCCTGTCCCTTCCCCCGCTTGCCAACAGCTGCCTCATTCATTGTGCCAAACTCGCTTCTAAATTTTGGTTAGGCGAACTTCCTTCCTACATCTCATATTCACTGTCTCCCCCCCACTCCCTCAGATCCTCTGACACTCACACTTTGTTGGTCCCCCCATTGAACCACTCTTATTGGTCAGTCAGGCTTCTTCCAACATTTCTCGTCTCTGCCTTGCATAACTTTCTCTCATCTAACTGCTCCTGCTTTATCCCTTAACCGTCCTCCTATACCTCTGCTCCTCTCCATGACTCTCATCTCTTATTCAATCTTCCTCCCCCGAGCCTACTTCCTAGCACCCTCTCATCTCCCTTCACCGCTTACCCCCTCACTCCTACACGTAATCCTTCTTCCATTACCAACTTGCCCCTGCTTAGTTTTGACCTCTGGCAGGGTTCTCAGCATCCTGGAAGGGTCTAGCACTGGGCAAGCCTCCTCCTCAGAAACATAGAAACATAGACTTTGACAGCAGAAAAGGACCGCATGGCCCACCTAGTCTGCCCAATTCCCTACCTATAGGATAAGCTGCAGATCCTATTTAACCAACAGCCTATTTCTTCCTACCCCCACAAAAATTGCCTTATGTCTGTCCCATGCATTCTTGAATTCTCCCACAGTTTTAGACCCCACAACCTCCTCAGGAAGGCTGTTCCATGCGTCCTCCATCCTCTCTGTGAAAAAATACTTCCTCACATTGCCCCTGAGACATTTCCCCCTCTATCTTCAAATTGTGTCCCCTTGTTCTTGCACATCTCTTTTTCTGAAAGATGCTACCCTCTTGGGCTTTGTTGATTCCACTGAGGCACTTAAACATTTCTATCATGTCCTTCCTCTCCCTCCTTTCCTCAAGTGTATACATATTAAGCTCCTTTAGTCTCTCCTCATATGGCTTCTCTTGCAGACCCTGCAACATTTTAGTTGCCCTCCTCTGAACTGCCTCCATCCTGTCTATGTCCTTGCGGAGATGGGGTCTCCAGAACTGGACGCAGTACTCCAGATCCTTCTCCTCCCCTCCCCCCTCTTCTTTCTACCCAACTTGCCCTTGCCTAAATCTGCCCTCTGTTGGGATTCTTAGCACCCTGGTGAGGTCTACTCTCAGGAAAGTTTCTTCCCTCCCTCTCTCTTTTTTAATTTTCCTCTTCTATTCCCCCTATTCCCTCTGCTCAACTTGTCCTTGCCTAATTCTGTCCCCTGGCAGGGTTCTCTGCATCCTGGAGGGGCCCAACACTGGCCAATTACTCTTCCTTCACTCCTCTTCCTTCTATCCTTTCTACCCAACTAGTCCTCACATGATTCTGCGGTCTGGCAGGGTTCTCAGCATCCTGGAGTGGCCTAGTCTTAGGCAAGCTTCTTCCTTCTCTCCTATTCCTCCTTTCTTTTCTCTCTTCCCAACTTGTCCTCACCTAGTTCTGCCTCCTGGCAAGGTTCTCAGCATCCTGAAGGGGTCTAGCACTGGGAAATGACTTTTCCTTCCCTCCCCTTTCCCCTTCATCCTTTCTACCCAACTCATCCTCACCTGACTATCTGGCAGGGTTCTCAGCATCCTGAGGAGTTCTAGTCTTAGGCAAGTTTCTCCAATCCCTCCTCCTCCTTTCCTCCACCATCCCCTCTACTATCTCCACCCAACTTGTCCTTGCCTACTCCTGCCCTCCTTATTCTAAGTTCTCACCACATTCTGCCATTGGCAGCAATCTCCGCACTCTGAAGGGGCCAGTTCCAGGTATGACTTATCCTTACCTACCCTATCCCTTGCCCCACCTGTCTCCTGCCCCCCTCTCTACCCTCTGCACTTAAACAAAGGAATTAGTTCACTTGAACTAATAACTTGCTTTTTGTTCAGTCTGAGGTGCTCCCAGATTGCACTAGAGCTGTGCTATCTTGCCCCTTGCAATTGATTTTTTGCTCACTTTGCTCCGGTAATGTTCCCCCATCTTTATACTATCCTTACCCCTGCTGATTTCCCTTGTTTACCCCTCTACCCTCCTTGATGTCCCCTCACTGAACCTCATTCATTCAATGATTGCTAAATAATCTGCCTCTTAACTGTGATTTATTCCTGCAAGGAGTTGGCTCCAAGGCTACATTAAATTTCTGTACTATGTTACTCAGATATGCCACTTGTAATTAAATGCATATTCCACAGGTATGATATATTTAACTGTATGTTATGTCACAGATGTGATTGTATGATTATTTATGTTATTTTTATGTTGGCGCGCTTGCGCAGCCAACATCGGGGGACACTGCAGCTTCCGAAGTGGGGTTGTTGTTGGGCGAATGCAGGGCACGCATCAGTAGGTGCTTCCCTCATTCCCCAATCAGCCTGCATGCCGGCGCCACACCATGCATACATAATGTGGTGAGCACATCTAAGAAAAGGTCCACTGCAATCCGAGCAAAGCTCGTCATAAAAAGAGGACCCTTCCTACGTGCTAGCTGACATTACAAGCATGGTCGGCGAGCGGGCGGCGCCCAACTACTGCCGACTTCGGGGTGCCCAATCCTGTCAGTTAACCCCCGCTTTGTGTGCCGATGGGGAGCCCACTCCCGTCGGCATAAACCCCATTGTTGAATGCCGGGGTGCCCAATCCACCTAGCTCGCCCCCTTTCTTTTGTGTGCGACAGAGGTGCCCAACCTCCGTCAGCTACAGACACCCCCAAACAGTGGCACGCTGGGAGCCCACCCGTGTGCCAAATCTCTACAAAAAAAAAAAAACTGTCCCACGATGTGTTTTTTTTTCCTGTTAAATGAAACGGTCCTCGTAGTCTTGATGCCCCCCACCTGCACCCACCCTCTGCACACCTGCCTCCCCTCACCCCCACCCCATACTTACCTGCGGAGTCTGGCGTGACGATCTTCTGTGGACCGGGAACACGTCTGCACTCTTCAAAGCCAACCGTGAACTGAAGAAATGCCGGTAAGCTGTATAATGGAATGAATAGGGGTTTTTCAACTTTAATGCATAGCTCAGGCATTTTTGTGAATTTTGGCCCCAAATTTTCAACATGGGGTTTTTGGGACCCCTTCTCATGAATTCTTGCACTGTCATGGCGTTATTCAGTCCTGAAAGGTGATTTCGCAGTCACTGCGTGGAATCACCTTTCAGGACTGAGTAACGAAATGACAGTGCTCCTGTTCATGAGAGGGCCTCTCAAAAAGCCCATGTTGCATGTTGGTGGGAAAAATCCAAAAAAATGACTGTTTTACGAGTGTGCATAGCAACTGCGCAACACACACTCGTAAGTTAGTGCATTCATACTATTTTCATGCCAGATTCTCAACTTTGGCATTTTACCACACCTTCTTGTGAACTATATAGCTGTCATTTTTCACATCCTGGCCAAAATGTGTTTTTGCACTTCCGGAGCAGAATAGCACAGTTGCTATGCGAAATCAGTGTTCGGGACACATTACAAAAATGACAGTGACATTGTTCATGAGCAGAGGTCCTAAAATGTCTGTGTTGAAAATTTGGTGACAATACTCCTTAAAATGACTGTTTTACGAGCACGCATAGCAACTGCGTAACACACGCTCATAAGTTAGCGCATTTGCAATATTTTCATGCCACATTCTCAACATTGGCATTTTACCACACCTTCTTGTGAACTGTACAGCTGTCATTTTTCACATCCTTGCCGAAATGTGTTTTCGCACTTCCAGCACAGAATAGCACGGTCACTGTGCGAAATCACTGGGACACATTGCAAAAATGACAGTGACACTGTTCATGAGCAGAGTCCTAAAATGCCAGTGTTGAAAATTTGGTGACAATACTCCATAAAATGACTGTGTTAAAAGCGTGCGTTGCGCAGTTATTCTCACACTGTCATGGCGTTATTCGGTCCCGAAAGGTGATTTTGCAGTCACTACACAGAATCACCTTTCAGGACTGAGTAACAAAATTACAGTGCCACTGTTCATGAGAGGGGCTCTCAAAACGCCTATGTTCTAAGTTTGGTGGGAAAAATCCAAAAAATGACTGCTTTACGAGCGTGCGTAACAACTGCACAACACACGCTTGTAAGTTCGTGCATTCACACTATTTTCATGCCAGATTCTCAATATTGGCATTTTACCACACCTTCTTGTGAACCGTATTGCTGTCATTTTTCACATCCTGGCCAAAATGTGTTTTCGCACTTCTGGAGCAGAATAGCGCGGTTGCTATGTGAAATCAGTGTTCGGGACACATTACGAAAATGAAAGTGACACTGTTCATGAGCAGAGGTCCTAAAATGTCTGTGTTAAAAATTTGGTGACAATACTCCATAAAATGACTGTGTTACGAGCGTCTGATGCGCAGTTTGCATGTACGCTCATAAGTTCCCAAACTTATAATATTTTCGATCCACATTTTCAACAGTGCCATTGTTCTACACCTCCTAATGAACAGTACAGCTGTCATTTTTCACATCCTGACCAAAATCTGTTTTCGCAGTTCCGGTGCACAATAGTGCGGTCACTGTGGAAAGCCCGTGTTCAAGACACATTATGAAAATGGCAGTGACACTGTTCATTAGCAGATGTCCTAAAATGCCTATGTTGAAAATTTAGGGATGAAAGTCAATAAAATGAGTGTTTTACGAGCATGCGTTGCGCAGTTTGCACGCACGCTTGTGACTTTGTGAATTTGTAATACTTTCACTCCAGCTGTTCATCATTGGCATTTTTCCATACCTCCTTATGAACAGTACAGCTGGCTGAAATGTATTTTCGCACGTCCGGTGCAGAATTCCATGGTCACTGTGCGAAATCACTTTTCGGGGCACTTTGAGGAAATGACGGTGACACTATTCATCAGCAGAGGTCCTAAAATGCCTATGTTGAAAATTTGGTGGTGAAAGTCCAGACAATGACTGTGTTGCAAGTGTGCATTGCGCAGTTTCCACGCACCCTTGTAACTTCGTCAATCTGCAATATTTTCATGACACATTTTCACCACTGGCATTTGTGCACACCTCATTATCAACAGTCCAGCTGCCATTTTCCACAGCCTGCCCAAAATGCGTTTCTGCAGCTCTGCCGCACAGTGGCATACTCACTGTGCAAAATCACCTTTTGGGACACATTCACAAACTCACAGCGCTATGCCTCTCCACCTCCATTACTGCCAATGCCAGCGAGACAACATTCGGCATTGACAAATGCTTGTTAAATGTATGTCTTGTTACAAATGTAATTGAATGTTTAGTTTCTCAGATACGTTAAATGTTAAACTGTTTGTCTAATTCATCATCCAACTGTAACCCCACCCCCACCCCCACAGGTTGCACTGGGAGAAGAGCAACCTGTTGTTCAGTGTGCCTTCCTAAGAAAACATTTCAATAAATGAATAAGTAAAAAAATAAAATAAATAAACAGGGTGGTCCTACTACAGTAGTATATTACGTTACATTTCTGTTTGTTTGCCATTATTTCACCTACAGTATCTGGCAGAGGGCCCAGAATTTCTTCAGGCCACAAGGTGCCACCCTTCAGCCTCTCTGGAGGGCCCCAGTCTGCCAGCCTCTCTGGAGGGCTCCAGTCTACAATCATGGTACTCTTATTTCCTATCCCATATAACCCTTGAAGTTGGCCGCTCTGGTTGGATCCCCCCCCCCCTTTAAACACAGAGGAAGGCCACATCTAGTGGGGAGGAGGACCTGCACAGTCTCAGCCAGTCCTTATTGTAGTTGGGTGGGTCCTACGATTACACCATCTTCATTTATGTCTTTAAATTAAGACTTGATAAGTAACTGCAGGGAAAAGGAAGAAATGGTTAACCCCATAGAGTTGGCTGAAGGAGCTTGATGGGCAAATATCTTCTTTCCTATGTGTTTCATAGGTACAGCATGGATAGTCAAATAGCAGATTGTCCACCAGTGATCTGTAACTCTGTTACGAAGGGGCCACCTCAAGTGGGTGAAGCAACAATGCTCATGTAGTCCTTCACCTCTTGTGGACTACCACAGAGGTGCAAATCATGGGAAACCATTAAGGGGAAACCTGCCTGTAAGGAAACGTACCAAAAGTGCTACAACTCATTTCAGTGCAATAAGCAGGCCACTGACCTGGGCCTTGAGGTGAACAATTCATAGCCCACTATTAGAACAGCAGTGTCATGTAAAGCAATATAGTATTTTATTTACCAAACTTTTCATTACTTGCATGCAAACAGCAAAAATTCTCATATTAAGACTCTCCCAAATATAACATGTACAAATATGCATAATGTACCATCTGAATTTTAATTATTTTTTAGTGAGCTAAAATTACCTATGTTCTCTGGTACATCATGTCATGTTTTACTGACAGTTGAGTTGAAGATTATATGGCAGTGACTTGGGATTTGACTGGAGAACCAAGACATTTGCTTTCTAAGTACAAGGCTTGAAATTTCAAGTACTGAATTAAATATGGTACATTAAGCCATTTACACTTTTACATGCTTGTTCTGACCCACCTGTAATGCAAGACAACTTACTTGCCCTATTAAGGTTTCATGGATATTATATTCTAGTAAGTTTGAAATTACATTTTTATTTTAATGGACATAAATTATGTAATACAACAAAGTATTAAGTTTCTCACTTTTAAAATATGATTGACTCAGTCTCTAGGACATGTACTAAGAATTATTTTACAAGAATAATATGAAAAGAAGCTACACTGGCTAGATGATTAAAGGACAATAAATATAATATAAATACTAAAAAGATTTACATTGGTTGCTGTTGCAGTCCCCCCAAGGTGGCATAACTGGTCTGACCCACTTGCTGGATGGCATAGGTCACCTCTCCTCCCTCTAGAGAGATCATTATGCTCGGAGACTTTAAACTGAACTGGTTGCCCCACACCAAATACAACACTAAGAACTGTTAAAACAACTTAATCTCACCCACCTCATTACCAACCCCACCCACCTAAAGAGCCAATCCTTGAACTGCTCCCTCCTGGACTAGATACTGACAAACCGAGAGGACAGGGTCCTTTATGCCATAGTCCTATCTGATTCCATAGTGGCTACTCACCGACCTTTTGCATCTGGTCCTTTAAATCTCCCCCCCACCATCCAAATTTTTTACCTTTAGAGACTTCTCAAAATAAGATGCTCATCACCTGATCTCGGATATTAGGGCAGTCAGCTGGCCAGTCCTACACATGATGCCCGATGTCAACTCTGCCTTGGGTTTCTTCATTGCAGCACTGACTGCAATCCAGGACAGGCACTTCCCCCTAGCCACCCAGAGAGTACAGGGTGGTAATATGAGATGGCTCTCCAATACCTCCTTAAGAAGATGGAGAGAGATGCCAAATGGGCAGCACACAATGCCTCCCCCTCCCACTGGAACATGTACAGTCGCCTGCATAACCTCTGCAAACGAGATCAACTCACACAACACCTCCCCCTCCCTCTGGAATGTGTACAGTCACCTGCATAACCTCTGCAAACAAGAGATCAACTCACACAAGGCTGAGTACCTCAGATACCTCTAATCCCGTAACTCTGGCAATCCCAAAAATTTCTGATCGGCAGTTAATTACCTTATCTCACTCAGGACCAAACAGAACACCTTTAAACTAGTAAGAGGCAGGATAATTAACCAACCCATCCAAAGTTTCTGAAGCCCTCAACATCAAATTCACAGACCTATCTGACTACCTTGCTAAACATCCCCAAAACTACCCCATTCAGTGTCCTACTGGCCAGGTTATGGCCAACTGTAGCATTCCACCCTTTCACTTTAAGGCCATCTCCCCCCAAGAAACCTGTAAGTTCCTCATGACCCTCCCAAAACAGGGTAGTGCCAGCAGTAATGATCTCTGCCCGAGATTCCTAAAACTTGTAGACCACGTTATTGCCAGACCACTGACTATGGTATTCAATCTATCTGTTACCCTCCTCCATACCCTCCATCTGGAAGTAAGCCAATCATCCCGAACCTTAAGTCCGGTGATCCTACATTAATTCATTTAATCAATCAATTTTATTGCATAGCTAAAAAGCTGTTACAAAATATACATAGCTCACAAAATACGTTTCTCATAAAAACATAATACTTCCATAAATAGCAGATACAATTCATAAAATCATAATTCAAATCCTGAAACATTTTTCATAATAACAATTTATACATATGTTTCCACCAATCAGTCATAGTCTAACAAATCCAGTACATTGCACATATATCCCCTCATAAAATTACTATTTTTTGCTTTGTATTACTAATAATTTAGAGACCCTTGTCACGGTCCAAGTATTCTAAATATTGATTCAATTATTAGTTAATGTTCCTTTATCTATTTGATATACTTCATTTGTAAAAGGGGCCAACCAGTATGCTCTGGTCTTAAGGTACCAGGTGCAATGCCACAACACATGCTCTAAGTCTTTATTACATCCATAGTTACAGTCACACATTCCCAAGAGTATACCTTCTTTTTTATATCTATATAGTAACATATTACTCAGAAATTGTTCAGATTTGTAGTTTGAGAATAATGCTCTGAGTTTAGGATCTGTAAAGATCTCCAAATAAGGTTTTAGCCCAAAACAAAAACTGTTTTGTGCGAACCACTTGGAGTATTTTGATTTTGCTAGTTGCTGGAGATCCTGTGTATTCCAACAATTATTTATTTTTCTGGTCACGTGCATTTTGTATTTGACACTCAGGGCAAGATATTCAAAAATGCACCCTGAACGTGCGCAATGGGATGTGCAGCGCAACCCAGGTGCGCCATAGCATAACAATGCCATATTCAGTGGATGCACCGCAAATATGCACCTGCACAACACACACTGAAAATAGCACAAATATGCCATTGCACAACCAGATATGCACTGGAGCAACCTGGACCGCACAGGAGCAAGTGCGCAGGCTGAAAATAGCAGGTGGAGCAAGGCCCACCATGCACAAGGGAACACAGGCAGGGCTGCACAAGGGCACAAGAGCAAGGCAGAGATGGCAGGGGCGAACCACAAGGTGACATTGGCCATGAGGCACAGGACAGGAACAGGGCCCAAGTGCCATGAACAATGCACGGTGCCCCACACAGACCCAGGTGACCAATGTGACAAAGCAAGAAACACCCATGGAATGGATGGCTGCAGGGCCTGGGCACCCCACAACCACTGTCCTGACAGCCAACATGGGATGGGAAGATGCTGCAGCCACTGTGTGAAGGCAGCATGTGTATACAGTGTGCCACAGCCACACCACCACACAGGTACCAGGCCACATGGCACACACACCACACAGACACATATGGGTACAGGACACAGCATTGCACAGCACATTGGCATCAGGATGGGTACCATGGCTGGGGGTATACAGGCCAGCACAGGCAGACAGGGACACATGGCACTGTAGCAAGAACAGGGGGAGGTGCACAGCCCACACCCAATGAACTGTGGCACAGAGGGATGTGGCACACGGGCCACAGTGCACCCAAAAGAACTGCACTGTGGGGACAGCATGTGCACAGACAGGGACCTGCCCAAAAACAGCAATGAACAACAGCAGCACCGTGCAGCAGCAGACATGCCAAGGAGACACAGACACACATGGGCATAAGGCAGAAATCACTTTACTAAACAATGTAGAATCAACCAACAGAAACAGGGGTTCCAACAGGGCAAACACAACAACAGGTAAAGGTTCCACATAGTAGGCAACAAGAAATAGGGGTAACAAATGGGATGGTCAGTGTAGGGTGCATAGGGGAACAAAACAAACAGTATTTGTGGGTTGTGGGCATATGAGGGTGAAATGGATGGTGACTGGGCAATGTCCAGTGGCAATGACAATAGCTGCCACAAGGCCTGATGCATCCTGCGTACCTCCATCACCAGCTCCCTCATAGCTGCCAGCTGTTGCAGGCTCAGCCAGATGTGCACCTCTGTGCAGAAGATGAGCTGCAGTGTCAGTCACTGCAACTGTGGCATACCTCTGCCAAGGATGCCAAAACCACGCACTCCACCACCTGGCCCGGGATGACCTACGAAAGGGGAACATAGAACAGCCATTAAGTGACAGGCCCCACACAGCAGAAGGGCACTCCCTGAGGGCTGTGTGTACATAGGACAGCTGCGGTGTCCTCCCATGGATGATGCTGCCAATGGCACATGCGCAGCAGACAGCCACAGCAGACCTGGCAGCATCCCACATACACACTGATGGCACAACAGAGAGCACCACACACCCATCTAAGTGCACAGGCACCCCACAATGTGGGAGCAATGCCCCCATGGTCAATACAAGAGCTGCCCAGAAGCAGCATGTGCACACCATGGGACACACACACACCACCAGTGACAGCAACAGGATGCCACCACACAGAGACCCCATGCATGTCCTTGCCACCCATGCTGCCAACCAACACAGGCAGTGGTGCTAGTGCACCAACACATGCCAGAGCCCCGCATGGCGTCAGTACCCTGGAGATGTACTGACCCCACCCATCCCAGGCCCATGATGCACACACTCCCCTGCCTGTTATCACGCTGGCCCTGCTGTAGCAACACCATCCCGGCGCTGGTCCCCATGAGCGGCATCCTCCCTGGCTGTTCTACATGTGTCTGGCCCTGTGGATGAAACACAGACAGAAAGGAACATGAGTGGCATGCCATGAACACCCCCCCCCCCACACAGGCCCGACTCAGCACACGGCGCTGCCACAGCCCATGCAGGGACCCCGTCCCATGAGCGGGGTATGGTTTTGGGGCCCCTGGCACCATGCAGCACACAGGCATGAAGTGCCACACCAGTGGACACACACCACCAACCAGTGCCGGGCCCCACTGTGTGCAGGTACAGATGCACAGGCAGCACACCCATTAGCACAAATACTGGACAATGGCAGCATGCACAATGCATGAAGACACCTACCTGGTTGTGGGTCAGAACTACAGTGGGCAAGGTCCTTCAGCTTCCTCAGCCATTTGGGGTCATGGCACCACAGGTCACCATACTGGTAGGGACACTGCTCCCTCATCCGGGCAACACCCATTCACCTTTCAAGGCCCTCTGCCATACAGTCACACACCTGGGACTGTGCCTCATGCAGATCCCCTGTCCCAAACAGCTGGTCCACCAGGGGTTCGGCCAGAGCCACTAGGTTGGCCATCTCGACCTCTGACCAATTCCTGGACTGTCTCCCCTGTCCTGCTAACCGTGCCATACTAGCTGCGCAGACCACTGGTAGTGCAGAGCAATGTGGTGTGCACTGGAATCACATGTAGCACTGCTGCACCACATGCATGACAGGAATACACAGGCCACAACTGTGCAGCATGTAGATGCGTGATTGACATGCACAACTGTGGCCTACTGCGCAATACCGTACATGCGCAATGCCGGACGTACGGGTGGGAGTTTGGGGTCACGTCTGTGACCTAGGTACGTGTAAGCCATCAGAGCCGCCATGTTGTGAAAGGCATGCGGTGCCATACAGACCGCATGTGCATGGCACAGTGACCACCCTTGCATGGTCACTGCCACTGCACAGCGTGCCCAGTTGCATGGTCTGGCACTACAGTGCATGCGTGCTGCACGCACAACAGGACAGGCATGTGCAGTGCAATCAGCTGTGCAATATGCCACATGAGACAGAGCTCTGCCACCGTCATGCATGGCAGGTGCGCATATGCACATCGCGCATGCACCAGAAGTGCGCCTGCGGAATGTTCCGGCACATTCGTGTTGCGCACAACACTGTCTGTTGTGCAAGGAGCACTTCCGCAATATTCATACAGTTTATGCAAACAGCCTCATGAGCCAATGCCAGGTACAGTCGCTTCACATTAGTATCTCATTACAGGTTGAGCAGAGACTCATTTGCATGAGTTGAGCCATAAAAGTGCCACAACACAGTACAGGTCACTGACAGGTATTGCAGCTATTCAGGTAAGGCTGTCCACACTGTGTTGGTTACTGTTACTGCTGTACTGGGAGTGATTGCTGCACTGTGTCATGGACTGCTACAATGCGGCTCATTGGTGCACCGTTTGACTGTTCACAGATTGCAACATCTCAGAGTCAGAGGGAGCTGAGAAGCAGGTGCCTGCAAGGAAGAGCAGGCCAAACTTCACAAAGGATGAGCAGCAGGCCCTGTTTGAGGCCTATCTGGAGAGGGAGGACCTACAGAGTGGGGCCACTGGGACCATGCAGGACCGTGCCACTGGGTGGGAGGAGGTGGCAATGTATATCAATGCCCACGGCCACCACAACTGCCATGCACAGGAGTGCAAAAAGAAGATGGACACTGACAGGAGGTGCATAAAGAAAAAGGTTGTTGCCATCAGGACATCATGCAATAGGATGGGTGGTGGCCCAGCTATGGCACACATCCTGTGTGGGGGAGGAGCTTGTTACAATCATCATCAGCCAGGCAGCCATTGAGGGTGTCCTGGGTGGGGGATTCCAGACAGGTGGCAGCTCTGCACAACACTGTGAATATGATGGGTGGGCATTGTGGGGTGGGGGCATATACATGCCACCGGTGTGTCTGGGTAACTGAGGGTGTGCTGCTTACTTGTGACCAGTGGAGCATGGTGTGGTGCAGTCCATGCATGGGTACACTGTGCATGTCCCTGGCCCATGTGTGCGGTGAGCCAGCTGCCCAGGGCATGTGCTGGGAGGATGGTGTGGGGTCTGGGATATGCATGGCTCCCTACACACCCTATGGCTGTGTGTACAGTGGTAAGTGCCGGTGCAGGCAGGGCCACTGTGGTCCCAGGCTGCAGCGCAACATACTGCATGGGGTATGGCCTGGGGGTGGGGCCAAAGGGGGGCCATGCCTGCCAGCCACGTGCTGGTGTGACTCAGCATTGTGCAGCTACACAACGTGGTCAACATGACCTGCGCCACGCCTGTGGCATGGCTGCCCTGTCATGCAGTGCTGCACAGCCTGCTGCTGGTTTGGTCTGGCACATCTGTGATGTGCATGCATACATTGCACAGTACATGGCATAGTATGCACTGTGCCACCATCAATACTGATACTGCTCCTTCTGTCTTCCAGCTGCACCATGCCTCAGGGGTGCAGTGCGGGATGAGACTGGTGACGTGGGACCTGACAAAGCTGTGCCATCCACATCATCTGACATTCGGGCCACAGACTGTGGGCACCATAGCGGTATGGGGCTCATGGAGTTCTTAGTACTGGGTGATGGCAATCCACTGGCCAACCTTCTGCTCACGGACGCCCTTACGGTGCTTGTGCCTGCAACACTGGAGGGTGGCACCTCTGACAGTGATGATGAGATATAACCCTGATCCTGGGCAGCACTGGACTTGTCACACTGCCCCGGGGACAGATATCAAGACAGGCAGTGGATGCCAGCACAGGTGGTATGACACCCACACAGGCCCCCACACACATCGCCTGTTACGCACAGCGTGATGCGCTGCTGCCGTGCCAGCCGTGGTCAGGGTGTGCTGGCGTGGATTGCCAGTGCCATGGGGCAGGTCCTGCAGGCTGCTGGTGTGCAGCAGTACACTGAGGGGACCACTGTGCAGCCCCCCACAGGGGCCACCGTCATAGCACCTACTCAATCCCCACTACCTGCGCAGCCGCCTGTGTAGCATTCCCAGGAAAGGAATGTTGCATGGCATGCCGCCACCCCTCCAGCATGTCAGCGGCAGCCCCATGATATTCCAAGTGCAGACAGGCTGGATGAGCACATCAGGCTGCTGCGGGCTTCCTTGGACAACCAAGCAACACTCGGGGCAGAGATGCGTGTACTGTAGGTGGAGGTGCATCAACTGGCTGAGTGAGATGACATTGGACATGCTCAGCTGATTGGTGAGATCCGGCAGCTGTGGAAGGCCATGACCGCATCACTGGACTGTATTACTGGGTCCATCGCTGCTGGATTTGCATCACTGGCATTCACTGGGCACAGCAGGGCATGCAGGACTCCCTGTAGTGCTACATCCACACCGCAGTCACGGCAACTTGTGACCCCAGCATGGCTGATGACAACCACTGCCATGCCCATCCCTGACACATCCAGCAGTAGTCTCTTTGCCAGTCTCTACACAACCGTGAGGACCCGGTCATGTTCTCAGGCCTCTACACCCATCAATGTGTTGGTGACACCACTTGTGGCTGTTCAGCAGCCAGTGCCTGCCACACAGTCCAGGTGTGGCCACCCACATGGCTGTGGCAGCTGTGGTACCGCATGGTAGGCCTGTTGGGTGTGCTGCCCAGTCCTGTTACCCACTGCTGTAGGCTGCTGCGCACTTCGCTGGGCATGGCCCTGTGCATGTGCTGTCACATACATGTGGCCTGTGTCACGTCTACCATGTGTGTGGGCAGTGCTGATGGACAATGTGGCATGTGCGTGATGAGAGCAACACCGTGCTGCTGGCCTTGCCTGTGTGCCAGCACATATACTCTAATCGATGCCACAGCCTGCTGTACTGCTCTGTGTGTTGACACCTCACCTACTGCACCTGTTTGTGTGTCCCACCTGCTCCTCTGTGTCCTGCTGTGCACCCTGTCATGGTAGTGCTGCGTGTGCCAGCCAGGGTATGGCCACATGGCACTTGGATGGGTGCATCCACCTGTGCTGCTCCACCGTGGTGTGGGCATGTGTCTGCATAACTGTGTGTTCTCTGTGTGTGCTATGTGGGTGCCTGTGTCCCTGCATGCATCCCTGTGTGGCCGTGCATGTCTGTGTGTGTGGTATGCCATGCATGCATGGCTGCTGTGTATGGTACTCGCCTGCGGTTCCCATAGTGCTCTTCCACAATGGTGTCTTGGTGCCTCCTGGCATGGGCTGCCAGCCTGGGGTCCCTCCTCTCCATTGATGGCTGCACACTCCCATCTGGCTTGTCCTCCCCATCATCATCACTGCTGTTGCCTTCATCCATGTGGACAGCTATCCCACGGTCAATGGCAATGTTGTGCAGCATGCAGCAAGCCAGGAATATGCCACAGGCTTTTGCAGGGCTGTACTGTAGGGAACCACCGGATCTATCTAGGCAATGGAATCGCATCTTGAACATGCCAAAGACTCTATGATATTATGTGTTGCGATATGTGCCTCATTGTACTGCGCCTCTGCAGCACTGGATGGTTACCGGACGGGGGTGAGCAGCCAGGGCCTAAGGGGGTATGCAGTCACCTGTGGGGGGGAACACATATGCTGGTTATCACCTGGCATAGCCTGTTCCCATGGCCATCCCCTATGCTTCATACTGCCACCATGTGTGACTTGGCCCTGGACACCCCTGCACAGCTGCTGTGCCACCATGCATGACATGCCATCCATGTCTGTCATGCCTGTGCAACACTGTCCATGCACCCCTGCACTGTTGCCTTTCGCCTTCCCTATTCTGTGACCGCACCTTTCGCTGTCCGCAACCCCCACCACCCCAATCTGTGGCTGTGTGGTGCCCTGCATGGCCTCTCTGTTGCCTCATCCCATGTCCTGCTCACCTACTAGGTTCCCCATGGGGATCACCCCACTCTCAAACCACTGGCACAGGATTGACTGGTGCCATGTGAATGCATCATGTGTAATCCCAGGGTATGTGGAGAACATATTGATGATCCACCCAGTGGCATTGCACACCACCTGGCAGTTGACGGAGGGGTAGCCCTTTCTGTTGATGTATACCATCCCTTCCAGGCCAGGTTGTGTGCATATGGCACATGGGTGCAGTCAATGGCCCCTATCAAGTCGAGCATGTGTGCCACCCTGTAGAATTCCTGCATGTTTTCTGTACGCTTTGCCTGTGTGCTTGGGAATCTTATGAATTCCAAAGCATGTGGCAGCAGAGTGTTGAGGACCTGGGTGAGGAGGCGGGACATGGCCAACTGTGTCATGCCAGCAGTTGCCCCCACTGGTGTCTGGAAAGTGCCCGTAGCTAGCAGGCACATTACCGCAGTTGCCTTGGTTTCCATAGTCATGGCATGATCCCTTCTGGTGGGTGCCTGTAGCTCATCATGGCACGGCTCATACAGCTGCCTCAGATTTGCCCTGTTCAGACTGTACTGGCCCACTATCTCAGTGTCCCCGTAGTCTTCACATGTGTGGTGGGCACAGTACTGTCTGTGTTGGGCATACTGCCACCGGGCCCTTCCTCGGACACATTGCTGTTCCTCCCTCCTCCTCCTCCTCACCCCTTCATCACCTGTATCATAAGGAATGGTCCTGCATCCATGGCCTATGCTCCCCTGGTTTGTGCATCTGCTGTGTGTGTGTGGTTGAGCCTCCTTTTAGGTGCTCACCTCTGTGTGGCGCATTCTATGAGTTGCTCCTCAGTTGCACCGTGTGTTTTGGCTGAATATGCCATTGTGCTGCATATTCATGGGCACACACTCCTGTACTTGCACTGCATACATTACTATTGCACAGCGGTGCACTGGATTTTGCACTGCGCATTCCTGCCATTTGAATATGGCGCTGGGGTGCATTTCCTGTGTTTGCGCTTGCTGTAAGTCGGTTGTGACAACTCCTCTGAATATCTAGCCCTCAATGTAATCCCACAATCAACAGCCTTTTTTAAGATTTCTGAGTTTGTGTTTTTCCCAGTAAGATTCAAGGGCTGTATACCAAAACCCATATCTAGAACTCAAGTTGAACCATTCTTCCGTTTTGCTCATTGTTTTGCAAGTGTATTTTCTGTTATTTTAGTTAACCTTATCCAGTAATTAACTTTCCATATTTCCATGGCTGCTTTTACATCAGTGAACCCTAACTCAGATCTTATATACGCAGCTGGGCAAGAATGCCCAACTTTCAAAATGCAGCAAAGTAATTTAAATAGTGGTGACATTAACACCTTCAAATTATTAATTTTCCATACTTCTGCCCCATACAGCAACTTTGCCTCAAATTTTGCTTCAATAACATTTATAAGAGGTTTAACCATCATTCCAACAAATTTTGCATTAAACCTTACCAAGCCTGCCAAGGTTTGCGTTAGCATATCTACAGTACCAGTAGATCTCTATGTACAGTCCGACTGTAACCATGAAACAAAATACCTAAATACAGATATTTATCTACTACCTCTATTTTATCATTGCCTAATAGCCATGATCCCTTAGTTTGCATTTTATTATTATCAAAAATTACTATTTTAGTTTTAAGTTAATTTTTAATTTTAACTGAGTGGGCCTTTGCTGTATATAGTTCAACTTGGTTTGTAAACCTTTTTTTGAAAGTGAAATCAAGACAATTTCATAAGTGTATGCCATAATTGGACACAGAGTTGTCTTAATTTTAGTAGAGTTGGCATTGAGTGATTCAATATCTATAAGCATTTTTTCAATGTATAGGGGAAACAACAGGGGGGTCCTGGTCTGGTGGTGCTGAGAGCTGAGGCACTGGATGCCACACCTTACGCCATGCCGGCGACCCAAGTTTAGGAATGAGCTCAGGTGCCAGGGGTCGGCAGAGGAGGGAAAGGACTGAGCATCTGGAGGACTGTTCTCCTCTCCTCTCCCTGGGGAGGGCTCTGGGGCTTCCTGGTGCAGTAGAGACCCCCGGTGGAGACCAGGAATACTACTAGCACAGGAGCACATAGTGGGAGAAGTGCAACAGACATCATTGGGCAGCCATGCTGACGTCACTGCATGGCTGTACTCCAGGGGAAAGAAAGAGAAAACCCCAGCTTTGAGGATAGGTGAAGGCCCCTCCTGTGCCTTGACCACACTCCTGCTGTTGGGCTCACTATTCAGGGCCCCCCTCCTGACTTTGGCCCGGTGCACTGGATTTCAGATAGAGTGCCAGGGTGTAAGGCGGTCCCACCTCAGGGGACTCACAGCCGGGGGATCCGCTGGTCTGGAGCAGTCTGGATGTGTGGGCTTCAGACAGGCAGGTAGAGTCAGGGTCATAGGGGAGTAGCTGGAGAGAGTTAATTCGGTAGCCAGAGAATAAAGAAAGTTGACCTCAAAAAAACCCACAAAAAAACGGAGGACTAAAATATCTCCCTGTGCAACACTTCGATTGATAACCAATAGTCCTTCACGTCCTAACCTAATTTTGGCCCATATTCCTCAATATAACTCTGCTATAATTGCAACAAGAGAATGATTAATACCTCAGTCTACAAAAAGAGTCCACAAAATACTCTGCGAGATACAGTCAAATACCAATGAATAATCTATGAAAATGGCTTACACCTTCTGTTTTCTAATTTTAACATATTTTTCTATAATATGCCTAAGAACAAATATATTATCACATGTAGAAAAATTCAATCTAAACCCTGCTTGGTACTTAGACAACCCACCAGTATTTGCTATTTCAGTTTTTAACCTCTCCAGCAGAATTCTACTAAATATTTTTAAGTTACGTCCAATAAGCTGATGGGTCAGTACATGGCTGCGTTATATAAATCTTTTTTATGAAGTAGTATCAAACTGACACCTTTTCATGTAGTGGAATATGTGCAAGTTGTTATACACTTGTTATAAAAGTTGATAAGAAACTTACCCCAGAGTACAGGTGCACATAAGTATGCTTCAGCAGGAATGCCATCTGGCCCTGCAGCTTTTTGGTTTTTAAGGGAATATATTGCCAAATAGACCTCAACCAGTGTTATTAAGCGGAAAGCATTTTGTGTCTCCTCTATCTGAGATGTCATGTTTTCTTCAGAAGCATAACAAAAAATGGCAGAGAAATGTTGAAGCCATTTTTCTTCCCGAATATACAGTATGCATCTATATCTACTTTAAATTTGTCTGTGCCTTTGGCAACAAGAATCCAAAATGATTTAGCATCTTTATTTGTTACCACTTTTAACATAAGTTGCCATTGTGTGACAAAAAGGGCTTAGTTTTTTTTCCTTTATAAGTGTCTTGTTTTGCTTTCTTAAATTATTTATTTGTTTTAAAATGTGTATGTTCCCCTTTTCTCTAAAGGATGTATATAATTTCCTAATGTGACTCTTCATCTTTTGACAGTCCTTATTAAACCAGGAGTTAGTTTTTAAAACATTTCTGCTCTTAATTGGATATTCCATTTTAGTTCTTATGTTTTTAATTAAGCTACTCATCTCTTGCATCAGATAGCAGTGATCTAACATCAATAAATTCCCAACTTCTTCTGCCAGTATAGAATTCATCAATACAGGTAGTATTTCCTTTGAATATTCTGCCTTCAAATGATTATTTTGGAAGCTCTAACTCCCATAATTATTACTGGATCCAAGTTTTCCCTATTATGGTCAACCCTTTGCTTTTTCTAGAGTAAGCGGAAAGTGATCACTTTCCCCAGTTATTAATGCATTCATTTTTTTTTTTAGCAAGTA
Source organism: Neoceratodus forsteri (assembly GCA_016271365.2). Classification (NCBI taxonomy): domain Eukaryota; kingdom Metazoa; phylum Chordata; order Ceratodontiformes; family Ceratodontidae; genus Neoceratodus; species Neoceratodus forsteri. The sequence continues at coordinate 855,949,989 of CM028132.1, read as the reverse complement.
CTAGGACCATTCCAGAAGACATAATCCACTATTGATGATCCCCTAGTGGATACAATAGTAAAATCACCTTCAAGGTTCCCTTGGTATCTTCCATTGGGTATAACTTGAACTCTTAATAGTTTGATTGTTTGCCCGAGTTATTCAACTTATCTTTTGATCTTCTTAGTGGAAGCTTCCCCCCGTGCCCATATGAGAATACATTGGATTATCCAATAAACCATCAAATAGCCCTGTAATGTCAGCATGAGGGAATACCTGCATTGTCTCCATCAATATATTAGTAAACTCTATCCAGATCATTGGAGTATAGAAGTTGGAAACATCTGGAGGAACATAGCAGTTTAAAATTACAATCTCTTGCATCCCATCATTAACATAAACTGCAATACAATTCCCAGTTATTTTTCAAATCGTCACTTTCTGGAAGGTACCTATTTTAACAAATATGATAAGCCTTCCAGAACATCTCCCAAATTTAGTGCGTCTTGAACCAGAATTGTGTATGCTTCGTATCCATTTACTTCAATAATATCATTATCTGTATACCACATTTCTTGTAGGTATAAGACTTCATGCCCCAATAGAATATTTTTACATTCGGTGACCACTAGCTTCATTCCATCCTGCTATATTCCAGGAGATAAAATATGCCACGTGTATCCTCCACTCCACAATTTGGTAGATGACGTTGATGACTGTGTTGGGCAAAAGGTCAATCATCATTATAGCCAGCCAATAACCTAAACCTATCAGACAGAGACATTCCATTTAGGTTATTCTCACTCATTGGGTTAACATATGTTATTTGTATTTTCATTCCCCTTGGATCCATAATATCTAATCCCAGATGATCTAACTTGTCTGCCTGATTATGTATACAATCAGCAAGTCTCAAATTAGTCACTTCTAGATCAATTTGACTACTAGACTTACAGTCATCATAGGCTCGTTTGGCCACCATGTGGCCTATTTCATCAATTGGTATATGCAAAAAATTTGTAAAAAGATCCTTAATTGCTTTAGTCAATATATATCCATCTTCCTGTATCATAGGACTCATGCCATACAAGCTCAATATAGTTGGCTCATTTTGAGTACCCTTATTCTCACCCCCTTCTTTATTAAATAAAGCTCTATTTGGGAAGATTAATATCAAATCCTTCTCCTGTATTGCCCAACTATTAACCCACACAGTTAGTCAAGCTTGATGAAACGAATACTATATTGAGTAAAGTTGCTGCTGGTATAGGATTTTCTTGATTTCAATAATATCATCTTCTGTCAGAGTAATGTCAAGTACTTTACTTAAGTATTCTAATAGTTGGATTTCAAAATTAGTAGGATCAAAATTTCCCCACTTCAATGGGCCATATGATATAATAAGGGGATAGGTGTCTGTCCAGTTCTTGTTAGACCCTAATTCTGTGGACTGTTTTACAGTCTCACCTTCCCTTGTCATTTTATTTATCTTGTACATATTAGTGGTTTCCTTAATCAACTGCTTATTATGTACCTCTTTTTCACATTGATAATCATCTAATGATGTGCCCAGATCATGTGCCAGAGGGATTTTTCCAAGTTGCTGATTTAATTCTGCTGTTCCAATGTGCCCAAATGTGTCATTAAAACAGACTTGGCACCTTTATGAGTATCAACTTCAACTGGAGGGTGAGCTGTTTTTACTGACAGTTCAACCCATTTAGTAGAGTGCTTCATACACCTCCTCTCCCTCATTATCATCCAAGTCCTTCCTTTGCTAATACGTGCATTGTTTGCAAGATTAGACTTTTGTGTCTTTGCAGGCTTAGTTCTTTCTTCTTCTGACTTTTTCCATATTTTTTTTTTGATTAATGGAATTCACTGAGGTGTCTGGTATTTAAATAATACTAAAATCTGATCTCATTCTAGTATCTGTCTGACCTTGACTATACTCCTGTGCCAGGTTTTCTTCTTCATTTTGAGATTTTTTTTCAAGTTGTCCATTCAACAAATCTATCCTGGCTCTGTTATAAGCAACATCACCCCTCAATGATTTCATTATATTTTTATTAATTGCCAGCTGCTCCATGATTACCAAATGAGCGCTATAAGTATTTCTCATTAGATCTGTCAAATCATCACTTAGGCACAATGGTCTGAACCGACTCCTGTTCTGTCCCACCTGTGCTTCTTCACCTCCTTGCTGAGCACCACTGTTGCTACAGAACTTTGTTTGCTGAATTTGAGCCTTAGCTTCAATTTGTTTTAAGCCCTCAATGGTTAGCTGTAAATCCTGAATCACTTCTCCCAGTCCCAAGTTATTTTTTCATTGAGAATCACTTTTACTATCTAAACTTTGGATGCTCTCCACACTTTCCAGACTTCCATTAATGTCCTCCAATTCTCCAGAGTCCCTGGAGCCCCATAAATTTGGAGACCTCTCTAACTCTGGGATTTGGAAACATTTTTCTTCAGGTATTTGAATGGATTTTTTGTGGTTTAAATTCTCTGATGAGACCATCTCTAAAGAATTTCCATGTGTGACTTGTCTCTGACCATTTCTGTCCACCATATTTTGTTCATTAAAAATAATCAGGACTGGTAAATACTTATCTTTAGGGGCTTCACTCAAATACTCAATATTACTTGATGCCTAACAAGAACTAGTATCACCCACTGATGAATTCCACCTCTGGGACAGCTCTAATTGTGACACTGTCCTTATTGTGGTTGTTGATGTTTTATTTAAACAAGGCAGCACATCCTCAGTGATTTTAGATTGCCTGCTGCAACCCTTTTTAGTGCTAATAGGAAGTTCATGTAATGGAGATATGTTACTATTTTGTAACCTCTGGAGTCTTGTATTTACCATTATGATAGCCAAGAGAAAATAATCAAACAGCTCTCAGATTTACTCCTCTAAAGCACCAATCCAGCACAATCAACCTAGATACCCGTTAAAATAATTTGTACATCTAATGCCTGCTTCAGACAATAGAGGGTTTTCAGATCACTTTACCTGGTCTTAAAAATACCCCCTTTTTCCAACAGTTCTCAAATAGTAAAAGAAAAAATAAACCCATGGAAACATGTCCAAAGACCACTGTTTTAGTCACAAAAAGGAAGTCCTCCAAACAAAGTACTGTTGGATCCTCGAGAAGAAAACACTGTTTGTCTGATGTGCCTTGCTATAGTTCCCAAAAACAGGATGAAAAGTTCATCAACTGTAAATCCAATTCTTGTAAGACAAAGTAACAGGCCCAACTAGTAATCCTCCAACAAGCATAGTGTCTTTATATTTTGCCTGTGGTATTCTTTGCTTTCTGGTCTGGATTTCCGTATCCACCTAGCACCAAATACAATATGGATAGATACTAAGGGCACACCAGAATAACAGAAAGTAATTAATATGTATATGAGAGTTTTTACTAAATACACCAAAATACACCCAAAAACTATTATAATTAAAATAGGCTTTTATTTAAAAATCTTCCCTCAAATTGACGGGCAAATTGGATTGACAAAAAATTAAAAACTCCTATCACTATCAACTTGTATGCCCAGTTACTCCCAGCATGTACACAAAACAGAATGAAACAGAGTATCTTAAAACTCTTAACACTTACAAACTCATGATTGGCAGAAACATATGGAAGGCACATGGAGCAGGAACAAGAAAGATGCTGCAAGGCCAAGTTGCAAACTCATTCTGCTAAAGCCAAATACTGAATCCTCCGCTAGCATTTACAAAAACGCAGCTAATAAGACTAAACAAAAATGGCTATTGGTAAAATGGCTATTGATAAAAGACAACATCTTAGTGTTCAATATATCTGGTGATAAAACACTTGCTGCTCGTTCGCAATTCGTAGAAGAATCTGACTGGCAATGCCACACATGCTCCCTTTTATCTTACAGGGTCACCTGTGTAGAACCAGCCAGTCAGAATGCTTCTTTTATTTGAATTAAATAACCCCTTAAAATATCATAAAAACAATCAAATAAAAGAAAAAAGTATATAAGTAAATCTTATATGAGGCAATAGTACAGAGGATAAAAATACTAAGCAGAGTATGTCCTGCTGAATAAACACGTCACAGAGGGAAAAGAAGAAACAGAAACGTTCTTTTAGGAAGATGCTGCAACATTCTCCCTTCGAACAACCAACACCGCCACTTTCCTCAGGTATGATCTTTATTTTCTGTGAGCTTTTTCCTTTTTCGCCTGCCGATAGTTACAAAAACTCCCATCTCCAAAGTTCTTGCAGTTTCAGCAATTTCAGTGCGACTCTCTGGATGACTCTCTGGCCTTCCTCTGCAAGATCCCCCCAGAGTTTCCTGCACTCCTCCCGTGGGGATGACTTCTACCACCATCAAACTGTCTGACCTGTAGGGCAACTAAAGTACAGACAAAGGGCAGGAGAGATTGCCTGTAACACAGGATGGTCTGGAAAGGACCTGACCTTACTAGACCAGTGCAAACTGTGTAAATCAATACTATCACTGCCCTAAATCACTGCAAAAACAGTCAAAACTATTAATTAAATTGCAGTAGTAATGCACTGTCCAAAAAAAAAAAAAAGGCAATGGTGGTTTACCGATTCTAAGTAGTAATAAAGCGTGTCATGTCCCTGCTGTGTACTCCTCAAGCTCAGCATGCAGTCACTCCTCCGTTCACATCTCTCCTATACTAGTTGACAAGTACCACCCCATCTCCATCCTCTCCCATTCTCAAAAAGGTTGTGTACCAAGAGATTTCAGATTATGTATCTAAGTATAACCTCCTCTGTCCCCAACAGCACAGCTTTAGGAAGGGTCACAGCACCACCACTGCCCTGACTTGCTTTACCAACCATGTTTTCAGAAGCACAGATGAAAGAAAACTCACTAGTGCCATCTTTGTGGAGCTCACCAAGGTCTTCAACCTGGTGGACCACAACATCCTGCTAAGTAAGTTGAGCAGCATTGGGTGCTCCACCGCGTCCACAGCTTGGTTTTGTGACTACCTCTCTGGGCAAACTCAGGCAGTCTGCATTAGGGGTACAATTTCCAGCACTTGGGAGGTCCATCCTGGGTCATCCAAGGATCCATACTTGGACACATCTTGTTTTACCTGTTCCTCAACTCCCTTCCCAAAGACAGCATCACGTGCAACTCGTTACTGTATGCCAATTACCTTATCCTCTACCACAGTGAAAAGAACCCTGCCAGGGTTTCATCCACACTCATGGGCATGGTACTGCCCAGCAATGGCTCCTTGCCAACAGATTCTTGATAAATGCCCGGAAGACTGCCATACTGTATGGATCAAACCCCTGACTATCTCAGTGGGCTGGTGACACTACCTCTCTTCACATCTAATCCTGTCAGCTCATCCCTTGAGTTAGCACGTCTTTCAAAAATCGGGGAGCCACCCTCAACCCTGCCCTGACTTTCTCTGATCACACTAGACTCACCATCTAGCACATGAACCAGAGACTAGGCATTCGATACAGGGTCAAGGATTTTATGACCCCCCCGAAGTCAAACTCACCACTGCCCATGGGACTTTACTCCCCCTGCAGGACTACTGCTCTCCCACCTACATGCAGACCTCATCCTCTGGCCTGTCAAGACTAAACATAACCTACAACAGCATCTGTAGGTCTTCCTTGATGGCACCTTACTCCACACATCGCTGTTCCCTCTACCAGGCTCTAGGATGGCTCCAACTCAAGCCTGCTGGGACTACCTCCTAGGCTACCTAGTTAATGAATCCATCAGAAAAAAAGATTATGCCCCACCCTACACTGAGGACAAAGCCCTGCCATTGAAGCTTCTGGACCTCCTACAGCTTACTACTAGAGTGCCTCAAGTTATCACATGTATGGGCCAGAAGGCGTTCTCTTCAGCTGCCCCAAATCTTTGCAACAATCTATTTGCTCCTTTATGGACCCTGGGTTCACACCCCCATTTAAATTCCACTAAAAGACTTTACTCACTGCTACCATCACCTGTAAATGCCCCTCTGGATGATAGGCAGACCCTAGCCAAGGGCAAAGCACATGCTCTCCCCCCTCATATTGCTGGGGAAACAAGAGTGCCATAATGACTCTGGAATTTGTTGCTTTCTGAAATTTGCCTCTAGAAAAGACGTTACATAAGAACTTACTGTAACAGTAGATCTTCAAGGGGATCTCAGTCATCAGGAAAAATGATAGGAACTTCACCATCAATGAAGGGGAATCCACATGGAAGATTTTCAGCAGTACAACAGAGGCCGCCCACACCATCTATGTCCACCAACGTCATCAACCCTAGGATGGTGAGAGAGGCCCTTCTCCCTCCACAGTTCTTTCCCCCTGAGACTAAGGGAGCAAAGCTCATGCCATGGGGGACTGAGGAGAGAGAGAGCGAGAGAGAGAGAGAGGTGCCCAGGCCTATATATGAAAGGCTGGATACACCAGACAGCCAGTTCCTAGACAGAAGCCCAAGAAGGGGGATGGTGGGAGGGAACACATACCTTATGACTGAGATCCCCTTGAAGATCTTCTGTTATGGTAAGTTCTTATGTCACTGTTCTATCTTCTTTGGGGGTACCTCAGTCATCAGGTCACACCATAAGAATGAGTTTCAAGCAATTACAAGTACAGACAGTCTGATAGGAGAGTTCACCATAAACTTAAGATAGGAGGCCCTGCAACATGGCCCTGTCAAAACCAGCATGAACTCTTGAAGCAATGTCCAGACTGTAGTGCTTGGTGAAAGTATGGACGGTACTCCAGGTGGCAGCCGCATAAATGTCAGTGACTGAGGACCCCTCTGAAACAGGCCATAGAGGTAGCCATGCCCCTTGTGGAATGGACTTTGACAGCACCAGGCAATTCTTTTCCGTACTTATTGTAGCAGAACACAATGCAATTTGCCAACCATTTAAATAAACATTGCTTAGGGACCGAAATGCCCTCTCTACCTGGGACGAAGGAAACAAACAGCTGCTTTGACTTTCTACATTCTTTGGTCCGAAGCAGGTAGTACTTCAAAGTTTTGCGAACATCTAACATATGGAGCAGTGCTTCCCCTGGATTGGCATGCTCTGTAAAATAAATAGAAAGGTGGATAGATTGGTTGAGTGTAAACTCAGAGACTACCTTAGGAAGAAACTTAGGATTTGTGTGCAAAGACATCTCTGTCTTTGTGAAAAATCAAATAAGGCTCCTCGCACCAGCGGGCCTGAAGCTCTGAAATTCTTCGAGTAGAAGTAATGGTAACTAAAAATAACACTTTCCAAGAGAGAAAGCGTAAATTGTAAGTCGTGATTGGCTCAAAGACAAACAGAGTCAGTTTCTCCAAAACAAAATTCAAGTCCCAAGCCGGGACAGGAGAATGGAATGGGGGTTTCAGATACAGGATGCCCCTTAGAAACGTATGGGAGACATCCATCTGAGCAATTGTGCAGTCACCCACAGGCTCATGAAATGCAGAAACAGATGAAAGATGGACTTTGAGAAAAGAGACTGTAGCTTTTGGATTGGTTGAGCCTCATGAGGACGCACAGCGAGTGAAACTGGTAGAGGTTTACTGTCTTAGCTATGACCTGGTGTTTTTCATCTATGGTGGTATGTTTTAAATGTTATAAATAAAGCCTTTGATAGCATCTGTAACAGAGTGGTGCCGATACTTGCTGTACATTGTGAGGACATATGGGAGCTACCAGGATCATGCTGGCCCCCTCCATTAGCAACTTGGTTAGCACCCTCTGAACTAGAGGACATGGAGGGAAAGTGTAAAGAAACCTCCCTCTCCAGGAGAAGAACAACATGTCTTCCCAGAAAACTCCAGGTCCTGAATCTAATGAGCAGAAATTGGGTAGTTTTGCATTGAGTGAGGATGCAAAAAGGTCCAACTCAGGATGACCCCATCTGTCAAATAAGTCTTCTGCCACAGAAGAGAGAAGCTCCCATTTGTGCATGCCGGACTGAGTCCTGCAGAGACTGTCCACCACAGTGTTTAGCACGCCTGGCATGTGGACTGCAGAGAGTGTCAAACTGTGATCCAGTGCCCAGTACCACACTCTGATGGCCTCCCTGCAAAGGGGATACGAATGAGTCCCCCTCCCCCCGCTTTTTGATGTAGTATACTACGCTTAGATTGTCCAATTGCACCAGCAGCTGACCCGGAACAAAGTGCTCCTGAAAAGCCTGCATGGCATACAGCACTGCCCTCATCTCCAAGACACTGATACGCAGGGAGGATCTGCACTGGGACCAAGAGCCATGGGTCTGGAAGGGTCTCCCCAGCCCAGACCTGAGGCATCCATGCTTATGATCTGTTGCAGGAAGGAGATCTGGAATGGGATGCCTTGAAGCAGATTCAAGGGGTCCATCCACCACTGTAGTACCTTGTGTACTGGGGAAGAGACCGGGACTGGCTGGTCTAACTTGTCCATGCGCTGGCCTCACTACACCTGGAGGAGTTCACTGGAGGATGTGCATGTGGAGTTAGGCCAGTGGAACAATGGGTATTTTAGCTGACATCAGGCCCAGCAATCTGAAGTACACCCTGACAGGAATGTATCAACTTTGGGTGACTTCCTGAGCTTGAGCTATGGGACACTCTGCCCTGTTTTGGAGAAGGAAGGCCTTCCCCTGTGCTGAGTCCAGAATCACCCCTATATACGGCAACCTTTGGGAAGGTATCAGAACCGACTTAGGCAGAATGACAGTGATGCCCAGGGAGTGGAAGAGCTTGCTCAGAGTCAGCAAAATCTGTTCCTTGGACGGGGCCTTCATCCTGTGAGGAGGAAAGACTGAAATGTGCAGGTAAGCGTCCTGCATGTTCAGTGAGCAGAGCCAGTCCCCTGTCTTGAGAAGGGGCATAAGGTCTGGCAAAGTTACCATCAAGAGCATTTTCTCCTGGACATACAGATTGAGGTCCTTAAAGATCCAGAATAGGCCTCAGATAGTGGGTCTTTCTTGGGACCAGGAAACTCCTGAAGTAAAACCCCTTGTTTCTCTGGCACCTGGGCACAAGCTTGATAGCCTGCTTGTGCCAAAGGAACTGCACTTCCTCCTGGAGAACAGCCAGGTGAGCTGGAGAACAACAGGAGGGTGGAGGTTGGGTTTCTGGAGGCTGCTCAATGAGCTCTAAGGTGTGTCCCTTTTCTATGATCTGCAGAATCCATGCATCCAAAGTTATGGTTCTCCATCGATTCAGATAAAGGGAGAACTGACCTCTGAACACTGTCTCCTGTTCCGGGACCAGAAGAGGGGGAGTCTGGCAAGGAGTCACACAGAGGTGGAGTCAGTTGCAGGGGCTGGTCACTCACTTCTGGGCTGTTTGGCTGCTGCTCTGGCACCGGAGAGGGTGGGCAAGGGAACCTGGGCTCTGCATTTTTTCTGGGGCCGGGAAGCTGTCCCAGGCCTATTGTTCATTCTGCAAAAAGGATGCCACCCTCTTCCACTTGGCTGGGTGTGGTAGAAGGTGTGAACAGACTTGAGGACCCTGCCCAAGGCTTGCAAATCATTAATGATGTCCTGGACATCAGGGCCAAACAGCTTGGTGACATCATAGGGAGCATTAAGCATTTTTTGTTGCACATTGGCCACAAATCCAGAGACTCTGAGCTAGAAGTGCCTATGTAGGCATATTCCCATGGTAGCTGCCCTGTCAACAGTGTCAGCAATGTCATACAGAACTCTGAGGAGATTCTTACTAACATCCTCAGCAGCTTGAAGGCACTGAAGCAGTTTCTGCTTTTGAGTGCCCTCTGAAAGGGTCTGGGTGGGAGCCTTGCCCTTCTTCCAGTTGGCATTCTGGTATTTTACCATGTGCAACAGTTTGCATTCCCCAAACCTACAGTAGAGGAGCCATAAACTCTTTTACCCCCGAGGTTGATTCTGCAAGACTCTTTGCCTGAGGGAAGGGAACTAAGGTGCTCAGGTGCCTTCATCCTGTCATGAGCTGCCTTGATGCCTACTGAGTCTGTCTCGGGCTGGGCAGCATAACATGCGAGACACTGGGGGGCACCATAAAGTTTGTCTGCCCTGCGAGGCATAACTGGCACCATGTCTGGTCTGTGCCAGGCTGCTGTGGCTGCATTCCTCAAGGCTGGTAAAACTGGAGGAATGATCTTTTGGGGGAGACTCTGGAATCTTTAGGAAGTCCACTAGTTCTTTCCTGGTGGCATCCTCTTCCTCAGTGTAGAAGCCCATGGCTGAGGACAGCGGCTTCATCACATTGAAAAATGTGCGGTCCTCAGGAGGAGACCTGGGGGTACGCTTTACTGAGTCCTCACTGATAGAAGGGGCTGTGGATCTGTCAGAGAGCAGGGTCTTTTCCTCTTCCTCCTCTTCAACATCAGGAAGAATGAGGTATGAGTGAGACCCTTCCTCATTGTTGACCTCTTTGTCATTGAGGCACAGGTCAGGAAGCATAGGAAAAAGCAGGAGCAGTTTCCAAATTCACAAATATCATTTTATTTTTCTCAATAACAGCAAAATAAAAAAAATATTCAGTATAACTATTTACAAAAGCAGTACAAACAGTGAAAACTAAGTCCTTATTCTGGGGGTATCTCTTAATTTCAAGTTTCAGTCTCTCACTCTCCTTGTCTCTCTAGCAAAAGTATTGCTGCTCTTTTTATAAGACTTCATCTGGGAACTCGTTAAGAGAGCCTGCTTCTCACAGAATGTTCTTGTAAGTTTATAGAACGTTCTTGTCAGTTTCATTCCTTGCAGGTGCTGCAAAACAGTACGTGGTGTCCCAGAACTGAGCTCTTGTTGATAACTCTATAAAAGGCTTAAAAACTGAATCTCAGGTTAACCCCTTACATTCCAAATAGCTTTTTGCAATCAATTTCAACAGCATAACTATATATAGTTTTAAACAAAGGCATCCCAGTATCAGTGACATTTCCACATATATTTTTTATAACTGCAGATATGCATGGGGAAGAAAAGACAGAACAGCAAGTGAAGGCAGAGAGAGAGGGGTGGAGAATTGCAAAACCGTCCAAGTGATGAGTTTCTATGTCTCAAGAAAATTTGGTTGCACAACCAGACAGAGAAGAGACAGAAAAGGAGAGGATAGAACAGATCCTTGTGTTTAAACTCTTTCTACATGCCAAATAGGGCAGGGCCTTATTCAACCCTGTCACATACCCCCTTCTTTAAGAAGGAACCTGTTTTACAAAACCAGGTTTCCAAAACTTTCTTTTATTATCTTCTAGCATTAGCTCATAACCTTTACAGTTCAGTGCATATGCAGCATAGCAAACAGAAAAGTTTCAATTCACATTTTTTCAACCTTTGGAATTCTTAATTCCTGAGCCATATCTTGATACAAAATCAGCATCGACCTTCTCCTTCCCAGATTTGTGCATCACTTGAAATTTAAATTGCTGTTGTGCCAGGTACCACCATGTGATTCTAGAATGTTTATCCTTCATTTGGTTAAGCCAACAGAGAGGACTGTTATCTGTTACAAGTACAAAGTCAGCTCCTAGTAAATAAAACTTAAGGGACTACATGGCCCACTTTGCCACAAGGAATTCCTTTTCAATTGTGGAGTACCTTTTCTCTCTGTTGTGCAATTTCCTACTTATGTATAGAAACACAGAAGTTGACGGTAGATAAGGACTACACGGCCCATCCAGTCTGCCCATTTTTTTTTTTTCTTATAGAATAGGATATTATTACCCATCTACATGCTGACTCAAGACTGCACCTAGGCCTACCTCTGATGCATCACTCTGTAACAGAAATTGTTTCTCAAAGTCTGGGCTTCTTAAAATGGGCTGAACATAATGCAGCCTTAATGGCCCAAAAAGCCTTGTCACTTTCTAGGGTCCATTTCACATTATTCAGGAACCATTTCTTTGTGACTGAAGTGAGGGGAATAGCTAACTCGGCAATGCTGGGGACAAATCTCTGATAACCAGCCAGTTCTAAAAATGACCTGACAGGTTTCTTGGTTTTGGGGACAGGGCTGTTATCTACAACTTCTATCTTGGAAACCTCTGGCTTGACTTCTCCATTTCCCAAAACATAACCCAAATATCTGGTTTCCTGCATGCCCAATACACATTTGGTAGGATTGTCAGACCTGCCTTTTTGATCAATTAGATAACTGCTTGTAGGTGTTCCAGGTGGCTTTTCCAGTCTGGACTGTACACCACAGCATCATCCAGGTACGCAGCACAATAACAAGTCTGGGGGATAAAATTACATCCATGTACCACTGGAATATAGCAGGTGTGCCATGTAAACCAAACGGCATGGTGGTGAACTGATGGAATTCTATAGGAGTAGCAAATTCAGTTTTGTCTCTGGATTATTTAGCTAGGGGGGAATTTGCCAGTAACCCTTGGTGAGATCGAGGGTACCGATATACTTGGCACTTCCCAATCTGTACACCAAGATCTATTCTGGGCATAGGATAACTGTCAAATTCTGACACTTGATTAAGTTTCCTAAAATCAAGGCAGATTCTTACACCCCCTTCTTTTGCTTACAATCACCATTGGTGATGATCAAGCACTTTTTGACTCTTCTATGATACTCAGTTCTTTAATTTTTTTGTATTTCCTTAACCACGTCTGCTCTTAGCCACTCTGGTAATCTGTATATCTTTCGTCCAACAGGGCAAGCATTCCTTGTCACCATTACGTGCTCGACCCCTTTTGCTTGGCCTGGTACTGTGGTAAAAGTACTGTTAAATGTCTAACAACTCACAAATTTCTGCCGTTTGTTCGGAGGTTAAGGAAACATTCACCTTTATAGCATTAGCAGTTAGTTTGTTCCAGTCTATGATAAGTTACATCAGTATCTTTCTCAGTTTCTGGTAAAACTAGCAAAGCAGCTTTGGGGTGTTTTTTCCAACTCATTTCTTGAGGAGGTTAGCATGGTATACCTTAGTAAGATATTTCCCATCAGGAATCTCAAACTCATAGTTAACTGAGCCAGTACATCTAAGCACTTTGTAAGGCTTTTGCCACTTCATTAACAATTTATTTTCTGTAATGGGTAACAGTAGCAAGACCTTTTCACCTGGCTCAAAACTTTTTCTTTTACCCCATGGTCATAATACACCTTCTGCTGGTTCTGGGCCTCTTCCTGATTACTATGGGGGATTTTAACGTTTTGCCATTTTTTTCCTCAGGGCACACATATAAGATGATGGGGGTTATCTTCTCATGTTTCTTTTATTGCATCTAGAGGGCCTCTAGGTTGTCTACCATACAACATTTCAAATGGTGAAAAATCTGTTTATGCCTGTGGCACTTCTCTGTAAGCAAAAAGCAGGTGAGTATCGGTCCCAGTCTTTAGTTTCCTTTTTAACATGTGCTTTAGTGTTTGACTAAAACGCTCAACAAGACCATCTGTGTGAGGGTGATAGGAGGTCTTTATGCCAGTGATACCTAGTAGTTGGTATAGTTCCTTCAGTAATGCAGCACCAAAATTACTACCCTGATTAGTAATAATCTCTGTAGGTATGACCACCCTGCTGAAAATTTTGGCAAGCTCTGCTGCCACTTTTGGGGCTGTGACAGTACGCATTGGAACTGCCTCTGAGTACCAAGTAGCATAGTCACATACTACCAAAATGAATAGATTACCCTTTTCACTTTTGTCTAAGAGGCCAACCACATCCATTGCAATTCTCTCAAAAGACACATCTGTCAAGGGTAGGGGAACCAGGGGCACCATGTCTTTTTTATTCACTGGGGCTGCTTTCTGACACTCAGCACAAGAATTGCAATAGGTAGCAACATGAATTCCAGGCCAGTAAAATCTGTACAGCAATCTGTCAAGGGTGCAATCCCTCCCCAAGTGACCAGCCATAGGACTATCATGTGTTATCTGTAACAACTCAGATCTATACTTTTGTGGTATAACCAATTGTTCTAGCTGGTCCTGTGTCTGAGGTTTAACCCAATCTCTGTACAGTAGTCCATTACATTTTTTAAACATTGGTTCACCCTGTTTTGGTTTCACCCCCAGCTGCTTAAATTAACCCTGGAGAGAAACACTGTTAGCTTGTTCTGAAAGAAAATCGCAATCAGTGATCAGTTTAGTTTCAGCATTTTCATATGTTAACCCCTTATGTCCATCAGTCTTTTGTTGCCACTGTTTCTTCAGGCATCGTCTTTCTTTCCTGGACTTCCAGATCTTGCAGCTGTGCTCAAACAAGTCTGAATCAAAATCAGCGAAAGGAAGAGTCCCCACCATTGGAGGTTTTCTTTGCCTGAGCTCTGGTCACCACAGCTGCTGAAACATCAGAATTTACTCCCTCTTTGACTAACTCAGTAAATCCTGGAAAGTCATTTCCAATGATCACAGGTACAGGTAAATTAGGTACTACCCCCATTTTCATTTGGTGCAACACCCCATTAATGGTTAGCGTCACTTGGCTAGTGGGATAGCACTGAGTGTCCCCGTGGATGCAGATGATAGCAGTACCTGGTGCTTTTGGACACAGTTTTCCCAGCACTTCAATATGCACTAGGGTCTGTCTGCTTTCTGACTCAGTAAGTCCTTTCACGGTCTTATCTCCAACCTTGACATCTGTTAAGTACTCACTCCAACTTACTAAGGACAAATCTGCTCCAGGGTCACTCATCTTACTATGGCAATTTCTTGCAATACGACCTGGCTTATTATAGTTGCAGCAAATAAAGTCGGGTGCAAATTTGTTACCCACACCAGAGTTCTTACCAGACTTGGAGTTTAAATAGGAAAAAGGGTGTCTTACCAGTGCTTGGCTGTTACCTCGCTGCTGTGGCATCTGTCCGGCCATTTTGTAGTTTTCACCCAAAGAAACAGCCTTTTCCCCACTTTCTGGTCAGTGTTCTTTTACTCAAAGCTGTATGTCTGTGAGTAGGATGTTGATTAACTGCTCCATTACAAATGTTTTGATCTGTCCCCATCCCATTGCAGGGCTCTCAGCATCCTGAAGGGGAGAAGGATTTTAGCTTCCTGCCTTCTCCTCACACCCTCCATTTCCCTCTCTCCACTGCCACCTCTTCCCTTTTACTTCCCTCTCTCCATTATCTTGCTAGTGCCTCCCCCTTGCAGGGTTCCCAGCATCCTCCTGGCTAGCTTTTCCCCTCCTCCATCTTTCCACCCAGCTCACTTACCCTCCCTCTCGTTTTCATTATAGCACTTGCATACACTTCCCCTGCACACTAGGCACTTGGTTTTCCACATGCAAATTTTCTGTATACTTATATTAATCCTCCCATACTTCGCATTTTAAGCTGCTCAAAGTACTTCCCCTAAGTGTTTATGCTTGTATTTATGCTGGTATTGTCTTATTATTATTTCATATGCTATGTACTAAAAGTACTGCTCACAACTGTCTATGTTTACAATGTTTGTAATTATCTGGCTTGTATTGTATTGGATGCATCTGACTCGAACTATGTTCTTTGATTTTTTTTTTGCTACTCCCCTCTATGTAACCCCTCCTCCAAGATGCCTCTGGAAATGAGCTGTTCACAGCTCATGTTGTCTTTCCTGGTGAAACTTTTCTAAATAAATAAAATCTGTAGAGTCTTTTGCCCTTTGGTTGGAACCATTTCATAAGGAGTTCTCTGAGTCGGGTGAAGGTTTCTCGTGGATTATCGACTGAGTTGTACTTCAGAGACCAAAATCTCTGCCTGTAGGTCTCTCCTGAGATGGCATATCTTCTAAGGACCTCTCTTTTCACCATGTCATAGTTTTCAGACTGTGCAGTGTCCATAGTGCTGTAGGCAAGTTGGGCTTTACCGGTCAGGTAAGGTACCAGTCCAATTGCCCACCGCTGCTTTGGCCACTGGCAGGCTGTGGCAACCCTATCAAAAGTTGTCAGGTATTCTTCGACATCATCCGATGGACACAACCTTGGAAGTTTAAGGTCTTTTAAGTTGGAGTTTTGTTGCTCTGCTGGACCTGTGCCAGAACCTCCAGCTTTGATAGCTTGCAAGGCATCCAGCCATCACTGCTTCAGGCACTGCATTTCTTTTCTCTGCTTCTTGAGTTGCTGCATCTCTTCTCTTCTCTGTTTCTCCTTCTCTTTTTGTTGTATAGCCCACCACTGGAAAAAGGCAGTCAGGCTTTCAGGTTCTGTCACTGCTTGTTCTTTTTTCCCCGTCTCTGGTTCTGGCTGAACAGTCTCAATTTGGACTTTTGTTTCTGCTTCTAGTTTGGCTGCCATTCTTCTGGTAATGAGTCCTGGGCTTGCTGCTGCAGAATCCATACCTTTCTGCTATGCTTCCCTCGTACTAGGTCTAGTACCCACGCATAAAACTCCTGGCTTAGAGTATGCATGGTGTAAATCCCACTTAGGCTGACACCATCTGTCATTTGAGGCACAGGTCAGGAAGCACAGGAAAACCAGGAGCAGTTTCAAAATTTGTAAATAGCATTTTATTTTTCTCAACAGCAAAATAAAAAATATTCAGAATAACTATTTACAAAGGCAGTACAAACAGGGAAAACTAAGTCCTTCTTCTGAGGGTATCTCTTAATTCCAAGTTTCTGCCTCTCATTCTCCTTGTCTCTCTAGCAAAAGCATTGCTGCACTTTTTATGTCTTTGTCTGGGAACTCGTTAAGAGAGCCTGCTTCTCACAGAATGTTCTTGTCAGTTTCATTCCTTGCAGGTGCAGCAAAACAGTACATGTTGTCCCAGAACTGACCTCTTGTTGACAACTCTGCAAAAGGCTTAAAAATTGCATCTCAGGTTAACCCCTTGAGTTCCAAATAACTTTTTTTTTTATTTAGTTGTTTAACCAGGTATAGCACACTAAGCTGAAAGCTTTTTTACAGGAGCGACCTGGAAGCACAAGGAAGTTAAGTGACTTGCTCAGGGTCACACAGTATGCAAGTGAAAGCTGTGGGATTCAAACCTAGGTCTGGTTTGGTGGATGTCACCAGATTTGCAGCTCACAGCCTTGGACCACTGCGCTATACTGCCTGCTAGCTTGTTGCAATCATTTCAACAGTATAACTATAAATAGATTTAAACAAAGGATCCAAGTATCAGTGACATACGAACATACGAAATTGCCAGCAGAAACAGGCCTCATGGTCCAACAAGCCTGCTCGAGTGTGCAGCTAGCCCCTCATCTTGCAGCTGCCCCTCCCACCCCTTCCCAGTATCCCTTCCCATACGAACTTACTAATATGTCTGACGTTTCCACATATATTTTTTATAACTGCAGATATGCAAGGGGGAAGGAAAGACAGAACAGCAAGTGAAGGAGAGATAGCGAGGGGTGGAGAATTGTGAAACCATCGGAGTGATTAATTCCTATATCTCACAAGAAAATTTGGTTGTGCAATCAGAGAAGAGACAGAAAATGAGAAGATAGAACAGACCCTTGCATTTAAACAATTTCTGCATAACAAATGGGTCAGGGCCTCATTAAACCCTGTCACACTCTTCAACATCTAGCTCTGGCATCGATTGCACAGCTGACAGCCCATGGGGAGCTTCCCGGGCCCGAAGAGTAGGCATTTATGATTAAGCCACTGTTTACAGCATAGTTGAGGGGTCTGAAGGCACACAGCCACTGCACAATCACGTTAATGAACTTGAATGGGACTTCAATCGAGTAGGGGAGGTCGACGGCACAGGTGTCGATGACCCACTTGCCGGATCTGGAGAACCCAAAGAGCCTGTAGCCCTGGAGAGAGAGAAGGGGAAGATCTCAATGGGAGAATCAGAGGGGCCAACAACCCAGAGTTTGACAGCTGGCCACCCTGAGAATCGAGTGGCAGTGCTGTCAGTATGGGTCTGGTGGGCACAGAGACCTCGACAACAGATTTCTTCACTGGTGCAGCTGTAGCCAATGAAGGTCCCCCAGAAGAAGGAGAGGCTGATGGGGAATGAGATTGACGAGGGGGGGGGGAACCAGTCATGATCTCGGTCCTTTTTTGTGACTTTTCCCCAAAGACTTGTCTTAGGCCTTGGAGGCCTGGGAGGTCAAAATAACAGTAGGCAACTGAGTGGCTGTGACCCTGGAGGACCCCTGCCCAGAACTGGCTACCTGTTGATCCATCAGGAAATGTGTGAGCACCTTTCTGCATCACCTGAGTGTTGTTTGGTTAAACTTCTGGCAGAGCTCAGTCAGAAGCTTCGTGGTCAGGCCCAAGACAGCAGACACAGAGACAGTGTTCATCTGTGGAGGCAATTTTCTTTCTGCAGTGACCGAAGAGAAGTCAAAGGATTAACTCTCAACATAAACAAGTTAAAGAAATCTCTTTAGAAAAAGAGATTATAAAAAAATAAGGTTAGAAAAGCCGTGGGCAAAAAAAGGCATGAATACTGCAAAGGAGCTTCTGCAGAGACCCATGTGAGCGAGTCGATGGTGGGAAAGAATTGAGAAGCGGGGCCACTCACACTTTTATAGGGTTGATGGTCGGTGGATGTTGATGATGTGGGCGGCCCCAGTTGTACTGCTAAAAATCTTCCATGTGGATTCCCCTTCACCAACGGTGAAGTTCCCTACAGTGTTACCTGATGACTGACATACCCCCAAAGATCTGCTGTTACTGTAACGATGTATATTGGGCACTGCTCTGCCACTTAAAGTCTGTCCACTATAACTGCTTTCGCTGTGGTCACTTTATACCCAGTTTGCTTACTTCTGTACCATTTGTCTCGTGTATCACTTAATGTTTCACTTACTTGCAACTGCTTGCTGTTCCCTGTATATTTGGTACCTGTTTTTCCTGTTACCTTGTTTGTTCCGTCTTTTTGGCCTGGGTTCGTGCCTGAAAACAGTCTCTGGGATCAGCACACCCTCCCGATTAACAAATAAATAAATAAATACATCATTGCTGGCTAAAAAAGCATTGAAGTAGAGATGTGTAACCTATGCAAGTTACATAATAGCCATAGTAACTGCAGGCTTGGCACCCAGCAACTTTACCTTTCTGATCATTTCACCCGGCATATGATACTATGTAAAACATGCTCAGGGATGACAGATGTTTTCAATAGTCACAAAACAGAAACTCAAGCATAAAAGAAAAATGGTTCATCCAGTCTGCCTAAATAGGCATCCCTACCTCACTCCTGTGACTATGTCCTGATGGGGTTTCTACTCCCACCCCTTCCCTTAAATCCCCTGCCTCCCTAGTTCTACTTGGTGGAAAAGTTAGTCCCTTTACCCTATCCCAGCCATGCTTGAACCCATTTATAGTCTCTGCCCCCTCCTCTGCTAGCAGACTGTTCCACGGCTCAAACATGCTCTCAGTGAAGTAGGTGTTTCTCACATTCCTCCTGAACTTTCCCACCACCAGCTTCCATTCATGCACTGATGTTGCTGCCACACTATTCCTGTTGAACAGGTCCCTACTGTTCACTGTATTTATTCCACTTAGGAACTTGTAGGTCTTTATCATGTTTCCACTCTCTCATCTGGCCTCCATCAAGTATATGTTCAGGGCCTCCAGCTGTTCTTCAGGCGATCTGCCCTGCTGGCCCAAGATCTTCCTGGTGACCCTTCACTGTACTGACTCAAGTCTATCACTGTCCTTTCTCAGGTGTGGACTTCAGAACTGGGAGCAGTACTCCAGACAGGTCCTCACCAGTGACCTATACAGGTGCAGTATCACTTAATTTCTACTACTTTCAAAATGCCTCCCAATACACACCAACATTCTTGTTATCTTACTATAGTCCTTGATCACCAACTGATTTGTTTGAGGGAGTCACTGATAATGACACCCAGGTCCCCATCATCTGTTGCATGTTTGAGGGAGTCACTGATAATGACACCCAGGTCCCTATCCTCTGTTGCAGAGGACAGCCTCATCCCTCTCATACAATACTCTTGTCTGGGTGTTCCTCTTCCCTGTGTGCATTACCTTGCACTTCGTGTCATTGAATCTCAGCTGCCATACTTCTGAGCATCTCTCCAGTCCTTCCAGGTACCTCTGTAACTCTCTCATCCCTTCACACTCCACCCTGCCACACAGCTTTGTGTTGTCTGCAAAGAGAAACATCTTGCCCTATATACCTACCTGTGTCGCTAACAAACACATTGAAAAGAACTGGTCCCAAGACAGCACCCCACTCGTGATCCATCTTCCCCCTGATTTGAACCTGTTAACTGCTGCACTCTGTTACTCTCACCCTGAGCCAATTCCCAGCCATCTGACTAGCTCCTTCCCCCACTCCCAAGTCCTCTTCTTCAGCAGACTCTTTTGCAGCACTAAGCCTTACGTTTTGCTGATGTCAAAGCAGTAAATCTACACCTGCCCTTCATCCATTGCTTTCAGGATCCAAAGAACACTATCAGGTTGGTCTGACATGAGCTCCCTACCAGAAACCCATGTTGTTTACTATCCTGCAGCCCATGTTCCTTCAGGTAGGTCCCCAGGTTTTCCTTGACCAGCATCTATACCAGTTTACCTGCAATGGAGGTAAGACTGACAGGTCTGTAATTGCTCTTATTTATTTATCTGAACATATTGGAATTGCAAACCTTTGAGTCACAGACTCCTTTACAAAGGCTCTACATCATAGGACAAAACAACTGTACAATATGGGATACATGAGGAATCATAAAACAAAACAGTATCACAGTAACGAAATACATCAAGAGTACAGAGTTGGGTTACAGGCAGGAGTTATGCAATGTAAGAGACATAACCAGGGCTCGAGTGGGAATACAAAAGTAAACAAAAAACAAGGGAGACCATAAGGAAGGATGCGATCCACTGTTGAGAGAAAACAAGTGAACACGGAAGCCTAAGGCAGGATGTGATCCATTTTCAAGCGGATTGGATAGCTGAGGGATAGTGGGAAGTCCTTGGGATGTGGGAGGGGCGGGAGCCCCATCTACTAGAAGCAGTCACAGGTGCTAGTGGTGAGGAGATGTTCCATGAGGAGGGCTTTAAAGTGGCTTAGATGAGCTTCTGAAGTTATGGCACTGGGAAGTGAAATCCCTGTCCCCACTGTTGGGGAGTGAGACCATGTCTGTAGTACTCCAATTCCTCAAAACCACCCCAGACTGTAGCATGCTACTGAATATCTCAGCCAGCTCTGAAGCCAGTTCCCTCTGCACTCTTGGGGGTTATGCCCCACCTTCTGAATCTCCCATGTGGATGCCTTCACAATATTTCTCAGTAGAAGCCTTTCATGTTCTGTGCATGCATAGCAGAAGTAGTTAAAGAACAACTGAAATTACTTTACCTTTGGTGCCTTACATATTCATGTTCAGTTCTTCTCTTCTTGTGTTCTGTATTATGTAGCATCATGTTTAGATTTATAAAAGTGATATTTTTCCAGTTTTAAATAGCGCAACAGGAACGTGCAGCCACTGCCTGACTAGAGTTTTCTGAGCAGTGTGGTCAATGCCTTTGTGACGTGAGATCCGGATAACTTCAGTGGGACTGCTAGTGGGCTGTCATTGCCACACAGCCATCTTGTAAATTAACTGAGACCTCCCTTCAGTGCTTGTTTCCAGGTTGGGCAAAGAGATGAGTAAATAAAATTAACAACTGAAGTCTCATTTCTTGTGTAATGATTATCAATTTACTTAGAATTACTTTTATAAATGTGGACCTTTATAGAAAAATCATGCACAAGATGGAACGGATTGGCAACAGAACATAACCCATTCCACATCTGGAATACTATTCAAAACCAGCAACAAAGTAAACATTAAAAAAAAGAGTCTGGAATTGTGCTGCCCTGTTTGTTCCAAATAAAGAGAGCAATGTGTTTATAATCTAATGCTCAAATAATGCTGAATTTGTTTCCTTTGGAGCACCTATTCAAAGCATGACAGGAGACCGGCACCTGCCAAAGATTTAGTGCTATGAACCAAAATCCACATCAATAAAAACCATGGAACCAGAGGGAATTTTCTAGCAAAGATTATTGGGCAGACAGCATCTTTCACTGTGCTTGTCGTTTTTTGAATCAACATTTTGCTATGGAGTAAAGTTTACTTTGCACAAAGATTCCCTCTGGTTCCACATTTTTTATTGACTGGTCAAAAAAGGTAATCAAAGCACCAAAGTCCAGTCAATAAAAAGCATGCCGTCTCACCAAGAATCTTTGCTAGAAGATTCCCTCTGGTTCCATGGTTTTTATTGATGTGGACTTTGGTGCACAGCACTAAACCTTTGCTAGGTGCCGGTCTCCTGTTACGCTTTGATTACTTCTGACCTAGGCACTGGTACTCCCTGGTTGCAGCCCACTTCTCCACACACTTGTTGTTGATCCTAAACTGTCACAGGTGGGGTTCAAACCTGGCGTGAGCACCAGCCGTTTTTCTGTATACATCAACCTAATGGACTTTTGAATAAGACTGAGCACCAGCCAGTGATTTTCTGTCTACATCCACCTAGTGGTCTTTTGAGTGGACTTTGGGATTCATGGTGAGATGACATCTTTCACTGTGCTTGTACTTTTTTTTTTATCAACATTTTGCTATGTAGTAAAGTTTACTTTGCACGAAGATTCCCTCTGGTTCCACGTTCTTTACTGCTATGGACTTCAATGCATAGCACTAAAGCTTCAGCAGGTGCCGGTCTCCAGTTGTGCTTTAATTACCTTTTTTATTTTAACCTAGGCACTGCTGTTTCCTGGTTACGATCCATTTCTCCAAACACTTATTGTTGATCCAGTTTTCAAGATGCAGTTTTTGGTCATCTTGATCATTGCAAATAAATTTGGTTAACACATTTCTAGTTCTTAATTACAACATATAATTCACAAGCAAAATGAAAATGCACTTGATGCTGTTTTTAGATGGGATCATTTTATAAAAGAACAGATCATCATTACAGCTGCAACTCAGTAACATTGACAATATGTGGCATTTTATACCACAAACTAACTGGAGAATGTAAACACGATGGGGGTTAAAAAATGCAATTCAGTACTGGGATCATCGAGGATAAAAAGGTTTGCCCATTCCTCCCCTTTTGTGGTTGCCATCTACCACATATCTTAGTTCAGGAACGAAACAAAATAAAAAGGAACGTGGGTATATTTATCAATTTGCTAGAAATATTTTACTAAAAAAATACATATTGTTTGTGGACTGAAATATATGGCTGCTTCAGGCATTTCTATAAAAGCTCCCTGCTACTGGGTCTCAAATTTACCTCCCTCTTACCTAAATTCTAACAAACTGATTCTCTGCTGGCCTCATTCCCATTTTGTTAGGGATTCTATGCTATACTGGTATACCATAGAGGATACTGTATGGGCATCGGTTAACAACTCTATGCTCGCTTCTTATGGCTGACATGACAACTTAGATAAAGCTCGGGGCGCGGCGAGGGGTTTATCTGTTGCCATGGCAAATTCACGAGAAGTGCTAGAGCTGTCATTAACCGATGCCCATACATTGTCTTTTATAGTGTATGGGCATTGGAACATTTCGTTTGGTTCACCACATTGTGCTTTACAAAATACCATTGAAAATCCTGCCCTCCTTTGACATGTGCTCCTTGATACCATAGCTATCACTGTCTTACCTTGATCAGCATACAACAAGCTGCTGAGAGGTTGATTAAAATACAGCTTAATTTCGGTCAGGAACAAACAAGATTAGTGTACTCGGGCTTTGAAAATATAGAGGGAGTCATCTCGATCACAAGTTCTTTTTTTTAAACTGTCACTGTGCTCTGAGAGTTTCAAACAAGTGGAAATGAGCAACTGGAGGTGCTGCCATGGTAACTGCAGTGCGTGGACATTCCTTTTTTTTATACCATCATGGTGACAGAGCCACGATGGTATAACATCATGACGTCACCGTGATGGTACAACAGCCTTGTAAAGTGATGAAAAACAAACTATAATAAGGCCCGCCCATACGTTATAGCATATTATTACACTACAGGTAAAGTGCAAGAGTGACTGAGATGCAACACAATTTATAGAAAGGGTTAGTCCCACCGCCCCAAATTCCAGCCTTCCAACCCCTACCCCCTTCAGAGTACTGAGGGTTCAAATGTCTCCCATTCAGCATCTGCGTCTGGGGCTGCTGAATCAACCACAATATTTTTTTTTCACAGCAATCCTAATGTGAGTAGTTTTGTACAATGATGCCCGTGCATTCTATCTGCCTTTCCTATCACTTTCTTCTGATTTCCTCTATGCCTTGCTCTCGCACTCCAGTTCAGTCTGTCTGTCAATTTGTTTAGCGTTTCTCCCCAAGTCTGTATGTCATTCTCCCAGTTTCCAGTCTGCCCCCAACACTCATAAAAATATGCCTTTTTACGAAAATATGCCACATAGCACAGTTTTAAATCTGATAGTATCCTAAGCCTTGCCTTCTGAACACTAGTGAAGGTAGGAAGCTATACACAACTCCATACCTTGGGAGATGTACAGAAATGCAAAGATGGCTACCGATAGGCCACACAGCTCCCAATGCCACCTGCAGGACTCCTAATTCCAGCACCCAATTTGAGGAATGCAATGTTTCTCCCCTCTGCCCTCCCCCCAATAAATCTGATTAGCAAGGTGGCTGCACAGAACCTTGCTAGGAGATGATGGAATATCACTATGCGAGGCTCACAGCCAGTCAGTGTGTTTGCACCAGTGCTGCACTGTGGCAGCACATCAGCTTCCATTTGTTTAATTTAGCTGGCTGGCTTCCTCGCTTCCGATTTTTTTTAAAACAATCCTGCCATTCCTGCTCTGCTAGTCACCTTCCTCCCTACTAATCCTGCTACCTGTGTGCCCTCCAGCACATCTACCTGCTGACTTTCATTCCCCTTCACACACAGTCTCAGTAACAGAGGCCTTCATCAGGGAGAACTGGGGGGTCCAACAGAGCGCTCCATTTACACAAGGAAAGTGCATGTTGCAAAAATGAACCAATTAATTTACAATGTTGAAAACTGGATATCAACTTGCGATTGACCAACCATGTTGATGGAAATGCAAACTTAATAAATTATTTGTATTTTATGAAATAATTTTTCACCACATTCAATATATAAAAATATTTCATCCAAATACACTGTTCTACAGTGCATGCTGGCTAATGATTTTTGCTAGCACCGTATAAAATATTTGAAAAAACACAATTTGCTTTTGTTGTTTGCATCTGTAACTTGTCTAACAAGTTAATGTGTGTTTTAAATAAACTGTTGTTACGGTTTACTGTGTATTTCAATATTGTGTACAGTTTAGCAAATCTCTACAGATTATTGCAATTTAGCATTGAGTCGATGGTTATTTCCTGAATAAAAATATGTTACAACTAGCTAGTACTACTAATGGCATGTTGTAAGTGAGTGTGGTCACTGACTATCGTCAAGAAGGGGTGGCGTGGGCAACCTGTGCTTGGAGGGCCCCTCCCCGCCTCCGTCGGGCTGCGACATCGTTTGTGTGAGTTGAGGTGCCAGCTCACTTAAATGAGCACCGGCGGGCCTCCTCAGCACGTCTTCAGCTAAACTTTCTGCCCAGAACCTGAATCCTGCCTACAAATTGAAGCCATCAGCCCCTGCCACTGCAGGTGTCCTGACTGCGAAGTGCTGTACCTGAAAATACACTTTGCAGCTGGGGAAATCTCTTTTTCCCGGCCACCCACCCCGTTCCCTCCTCCCGTTAAATACTCGTAAGCTCCTCCCCTCTATGACTGTGGCTCCTATTAGCTGGATGGGCGTGGCTGAAAAACCTTTTGTACCTTGACTTTACTCTTAAGATGCTTGATCTCACTGATTTGCTTGGGGTATTGTGCATCAGGCTGCTTATTTCTCCCTGGGCACTGTAAACTACTAAGGGTTGCTTATTTTTCTGCCTGTTCACTGTATATTGCTACACAAATATTGCTTACTCCTACATATTTTTGTAATATTGTTGCTCAGAGTGTTGGCTGGACTATGAATAGTAAAATAGTGTTCTCTGGGTACTGGCAAGCATATACCTGTCTGCCTGTAATCTTCCGAGGGGAGTGTTCTAGCAGTTATTTCTGAGTCTCTGATTCCCTGTCTAAGCTTAAACGTCTATACCCACGTTGATCCTGTCCTATTAGTTGCACTTGTGCACTGTGCACATTGACCAGCCTCCCTCCAGGCCATCCCTCTGGTCTTTTTACTGTCACCTTGTCGAGGTGGGAGTCACTGGATATTGCTTAGCTCTACCTTAGAATGGAAACTCCTAAACCTACCAGTGGTGGTGTCATGCCTTCCTCACCCAGTGTTGCCCTCCTCATTGGTCTCCTTTCTGGTCTCTTCCTCTCCTTAATGGTCGCTGACCCCTCTCAGTTAGCAGGGGACCACTGGGGTATGTCTGTCCCCTATGAGGTGTTTGAATTCACCTTCTCTAACCTCCTTGCCCTTGATAGGCTGCCCCCTGCCCTTCCTACTGCCTTGATTTTAGATGTCTTCTGTGTCCTTCCTTGGTGATGAGACATCCAGCCCGCAGACCCACGACCAGAGGTACCCCCTTCCGATGGTATTTCCTCTGGCTTTTCCTGGTGATACTGGCCCTGGTCAGTGATATTTAGCTTAATCCTGGTCCTACCTATCTGGCCTCTTCACCACCTACAGAATGAGGGTCGGGCAAGGGGGTAAAACTTGCTCACCTTAATATTCGCAGTCTTTTGCCCAACCTGGATGAACTCTCTGCCTGGGCAGCACACTATAAGCCTGACATTCTTGGTATAACAGAGACCTAGCCGAAACCCTCAATTCCTGACTTGGCCTGTGCACTTCCTGGCTTTGAGTTTATTAGACAGGATTGGCCAGGTAACAAGCGGGGTGGTCGCATTCTAATTTACTTTAAGTGTCATCTTAAAGTGTCTCTGGTGGTGCATCAGCAGACCTCTCTGTCCTCCTGTGAGCTGCTGCATACTGTGTTGTTACTTGGGAATACAAAAAAGCTGCACATTGTATGTATATACAATCCCCCAAGGGTGGTCTGCCTGGCCTTGCCCACCTCCTGGACACCATTGGTCCTAATGTTGGGGATAATTAACTACTAATCCTAGGAGATGTGAACTTGAACTGGACTGGAGGCAATTCTAAGCAGTTTGAGACTCTACTTGTGAGTCTAGCCCTGACACAGCTTATCCAGGAGCCCACTAGATGGTAGGCTAATGATGTGACTAGCTCCTTACTGGACTGGGTTCTGTCAAATCACCTGAGAGGGTCAGCTCCACCGGAATCCTGCCTGACTCCATCTCAGATCACACCCCTGTATTGTGTGTGTGGAAAATTCCCTCCCCAAAAATTCCCCACAAAATCATTCAAGTTAGAGATTTCTCTAGGTTTGATCTGGGGACATTTCAGGAGGATCTGAGGCTCACTGACTGGTCTGGGGTGCTTAGTGCCCATGACCCCTCTACTGCTGCCACCCAGTTTCTCACTGTCTTTGGTGCCCTGCAGGACAAACATGCCCCCCTTATTAGGCAGTGGGTAAAGGGGTCCACCACAAAATGAGAGCCTCTTAGCCCTCACGCGGGCTAGAGACAAGTGCTGGGCTCACTTCAAAAGCATGCTAGATCAGTCCATCTTTCAACAATATAGGAAGCTCAGAAATGAGTGCAAAAAAGCCATCAGGGCAGCAAGGAATGAACACTGTAAATCTGCCCTACTTTGCTCTACTAAGGACCCACAACGGTTCTGGAGGAACATAAAAAACCTAGTCAGTGACTCCTCCAATTCTGGGATATCCGATATGATCATTGGTGGCTCCACTTGTAATAACCCACTCACAATTGCAAATGCTTTTAATTCCCACTTTTCGGACTTGTCAGCTTTCACCTCCCTTTTCCCTGCTGGAGTGAATACCAGTGGCCCCTTGGCGCGCCCCCACCCCCGCAGGAGGTTCACCCCTTCCATCCATTATTTTATATCAGGGCTGTGTCAGTCATGGAGACACAGAGACTTCTCTCTGGTCTCTCCCTGCACTCCAGTGCTGGCCTTGATAATATGGAGCCCAAGTTTCTGAAGCTAGGTGCCCCCCATATTGCCTTCCCAGTGGCGCATATCCTCAACCTGTCCCTTGCCACTGGGGTTATCCCTGACATTTGGAAGATGGCAAAGATTGTCCCTTTTCCGAAGCAGGGGAATCCCAAAGTTCTGGATAACTATTGGCCGATCACCATCCTATCGGCTATTAGCAACTCCTCAAGAAAGTCGTGACTGAGCAACTCACTGAGTACATTCAGGCCCATGAGTTGCTGTTCCTGCACAGCATGGCTTTCGGAAAGGGTATAGCAGATCCACGGCCCTTGTTTCTGTCTAATCTAGGATCAGGGCGGCCATGGACCAGGGTAAACCCTCTGGAGCCATATTCGTTGACATATAAAAGGCCTTTGACCTTGTGGAGCATGCATTATTTTGCACACAGATGTGGTCCCTAGGCCTGTCCCCTTCTGCCCTGAAGTGGCTTACAAACTACCTCCAGGGCAGAGTACAGCTGACCAAATTCAACAATGTCCTCTCCGATCCCACTTCGGTGATCTCTGACATCCCCCAGGGCTCTGTCCTTGGGCCCCTTCTCTTCTCTGTATTTGTTAATCTCCCAGCCACTGTAACCAACTGTAGTGCCACCCTTTATGCGGATGATCTGGTCATTATGGCACACTCCCGAGACACTGGGACTCTCAACCTTCAGTTGACTGAGGACTTTAAGAATATTCAATCCTAGGTAACATCTCACAGACTGGTCCTCAACCTGAAAAAAACTCAAGCCATGCTGTTTGGGTCATTGACCAAGATCAAGGCCTCCCCTGCTCCTCTGTGTGTTATTGGTGCTGATGGTGCTCCCCTCCTAACCACAACTTCCATCAAATACCTTGGAGTGACACTTGACCCCCAACTTGACCTGGGGAGTCACATCCTAAATGTCTTCTGAACCATAAATTGTAAACTGGGTCTTGCATACAGGGCAAAGAAAACTCTGATGTCTGCTGCTCGTCTGGCACTTGTTAGAGGTGTGCTGCTCCCTTCACTTAGCCATGGCCAACTCCAATTTGCCCGTACCTCCAAGGTTCTACTTACTCACTGGCACACAACCTACAATAATATCTGTCGCTTTGCCCTGGCTGCCCCTCGACTCACCCACCACTGTGAGTTATACGACAAACTTGGATGGCTTTCCCTTGCAAATCACTTGAACTTTGGGCTGGGCTGTTTCGTGGTGAAGTGATCAGAACTGGCACCCCTCCGGGGCTGGCACAGCTTCTCATACCTGCTGAACCCTCCTCCTACTCCCTCAGGTCTCAGGATCTTGGGGGTGCTCAAAGTCCCCTTTACCCAAACCCTTATGGGAGACAGAGGCTTCACTACAAGTGCTACCAGGCTATGGAACTCCCTCCCTGCCCATGTTCACTCCTCCCCTTCCCACTTGTGCCTCTGGAACTCCCTGTGGAAGCATCTGAAGCGGTCCTCAGCGTGCGAGTGTCCAAAGTCACCTTAATCTTGGTCTCTGCATTGGACTTACACTTGGATGCATGTGATCTGCCTGATTAAATACTCAGGAACTAGCTGTTTCTGTGGCTCTGCTAATAGTCTCTCGTACACTGTGATTACTGTCCCTGCCATTGAATGACCGAGACTAATTATTTTTTGTATGTATGTTCATTACCTATTGTGACACGTGGACAGCCATTTCTGAGTACACTATGATTTTTTTTAATGTAAAAATGTGTTATGGACTGTCTCTCACGAGAGATGCTTAGACAGCATGTGAGATCTCACACACACACACACACACACACACACACACACACAGGTTTTAGATACAAGGTGTTACCTGGAAGGCCAGGAGCTAATTACAGACTAGAACAGGCCTTAATCAAGGATCTCCTGTATATCCAAGTTAAATATAGCTTTAACTGCTAAGAGGGAAGTCAACATCCATTTTATGATGTTTAGAGGAGGAAACCAGGTTATGGCACCCTGGTGCGAAATCATAAATGCTTTGATGTCTGTGTGAGAGAGGATACTGCTCATAGATGAAAGAAAATTTACAGGCTTGACTGGGGATATCACATGGGGAAAGGAGTCTCTGCTGATGTATCCTTAATTAACCTGCCTTCTAAAATGATAAAACATCCTGGGTGTATGATTTTTAATAAACAGAGAAGCTAGGTGACCTCACACAAAGGGGTTGGCAAAGACAGTTTTTAACCAGTATTCTGTTTTTCATTTGGGACACAAATGTTTGGACTCTGAAAAAGAAACATCAACAGTACTGTGAGATAAGAATACCTTAGAAAAGACAATTCTAAGAGTACTGTGGTAGAAGATTTTGTCTGCACTTTTAAACCTGTTTTGTTTAAGTGATTTGTACGTTTTGTGATATATGGTTCTGTATTTACATTTTACGTTTTTTATCTATTTTAGTAAAACTCTATTTTTAGAGCCCACTTGGTCAGTCTTTGAATTTCTTTCTTTAACAAGTGAAGTATATATGGTTAAAGCTGACACCATGCATAAACTTGAATGGTGATACCAAACTGGAAAAAGGTGAGAGTTTAATCTGAGGTCTTTTACTAGAGTTTTTAAGGGTTCATTTTTGTACACCTAGTTAGGTGCCTGTAGGCAAAGATATCTGGCCACCTGAAGACAGAATTATCCGAGCCTGTGCATTGGGTACACTAGCAAGAGGTTCACAGTTTGAATCCCTCTAAGACTTGAGACCAAAGGTTGATTCAAACCCACAAAACAGACAGGAGGGTTACCCTGTTTCTGTTAACTGCTCACAACACTGCACACGGAGGTTGGCACTGTGGGAGTAGAGGGCCTGACCTGCTGAGTGGGTTTATGACAGACTGGTTGGCAGTGGTGCGATATTTGGTATTACAAGGGAGGGATAGTGAGGCTGAATAGAATGAACGGTGGGTGGGCAGAGGGGGACAGTGAAAAAGCAGGGATACTGAACGAATATTTCTGCTCAGTATTCACAAAAGAGGAGGGGGAAGTGCCTAATCCAATTAGCAGAAGCACTCTTGATAAGGGGGTCGATCCCAGTCCTTTCACAGAAGAAAGGGTTCTGTAAGAACTCCTAAAACTGAAGGTGGACAAAGCAATGGGTCCTGATGGAATTCACCCCAGAATTCTAAAAGAATTAAGGGAGGAACTAGTGAAACCACTGGCTACTCTTTTTAATAAATCATGGGAGGATGGTGTGGTACCCGAGGACTGGAGGAAGGCGGATGTGATTCCCCTTCACAAAAGTGGGACCAAGACAGAGGCAGGAAACTACAGACCTGTCAGTCTGACACTTCTGAAGGAAAGAACAGTTGAGTACCTAGAGGCCAGTGGAGCACAGGACCCAAGGCAGCATGGGTTCACAGCGGGAAGGTCATGTCAGACGAATCTAATAGATTTCTTTGACTGGGTGACCAAAGTAGAAGACCAGGGAGGGGCTGTGGACATGGTCTACCTAGACTTTAGCAAGGCATTTGACACAGTCCCACACAAAAGATTAATAGTCAAATTAACCAGCCTGGGAGTGGGTCCCAGGGTGGTAGCCTGGGTAAAACGTTGGCTGCACAACAAGACACAGAAGGTAATTGTAAATGGAGTCCACTCTGAAGAAAGAGGGGTTACTAGTGGGGTACCGCAGGGTTCAGTATTGGGTCCAGTCCTTTTTAATGTCTTCATCAGTGACATTGCAGAGGGACTGGAAGGAAAAGTATGCCTTTTTGCAGATGACACAAAGATCTGCAACAGGGTTGATACACAAGGAGGCGTGGAAAGGATGAAAAGGGACTTGGCAAGGTTGGAGGAATGGTCAGAAGTATGGCAGCTAGGATTCAATGCAGAGAAGTGCAAAATAATGCACCTGGGAAACAAGAACCAGGGAAGAATACACAATGGGTGGGAGGTAGTAACGACAACAAAAGGAAAGGGACCTGGGGGTAATCATGTCAGATGACCTTAAGGTTAGCAAGCAATGTGAGAAGGCAGTAGGGAGGGCTGGGGTATACTGGGATGTATAGGAGAGGCATCAGCAGCAGAAAACTGGAGTTGTTATCCCTCTGTACAGACAGTTGGTGGGACCCCATTTGGAGTACTGTGTCCAGTTCTGGAGACCCCATCTCCGAAGGACATAGACAGGATAGAGGTAGTCCAGAGAAGGGCAACTAAAATGGTGCAGGGTCTGCAAGAGAAGCTCATGGAGGAGAGACTAAAGGAGCTTAATATGTATACCCTTGAGGAAAGAAGGAGAGGGGACATGATAGAAACTTTTAAGTACCTCAGTGGAATCAACAAAGTCCAAGAGGGTAGCATCTTTCAGAAAAGAGACTTGCAAGAACAAGGGACACAATTTAAAGATAGAAGGAGGCGGTTCAGGGGCAATGTGAGGAAGTATTATTTCACAGAGAGGGTAGTGGATGCATGGAACAGCCTTCCTGAGGAGGTTGTGGGGTCTAAAACTGTGGGAGAATTCAAGAATGCATGGGACAGACTTAAGGAAATTCTTGTGGGGGGGTAGGAAGAAATAGGCTGTTGGTTAACTAGGATCTGTGGCCTATCCTGTAGGTAGGGAAATGGGCAGACTAGATGGGCCTTGCAGTCCTTATCTGCCGTCAAAGTCTATGTTTCTATGTTTAAGCTTTTATTGTTCAGTGTGTCAGCTTGAGACCGTCAGCTCACTTGCAAAGAAAGAAAAAGGCAGCGATTTATTTTTTAAAAAAAGGAGACAGAACTATATCACTTGGCATACAGTCAAGTTCCCACCAGTTTTATTTTTTTCTAAAGTGCAAGTCAGAGTAGCTGTAATTAGGGAAGAAGATGGCTTCCAACTACAGCAGGCACACTGAAGACTACTTAAAGCAGTTGTGCAGGGACAGAGGAGTCCCATTCCAGGTGAAAACCAGCAAACAGAACCTCATAGATGCCCTGATGGTAGCTGATACCCAGAACAGCGAGTCACAGACAGTGACTGAAAAGGACCAAACCTCGAGTGTGGCAGGGCTAGCGGCCAGTGCAGTGTCCAGATCCGATGAGGAGGGCAACATGGCCACTGTCAGTGAAGGGCCACGGCAGCAGGGGAAGGTCACCAATATCCTGGATCCAGAGGTACTCAGGCTAAAAATCGAGTTGCGCAGGATGGAGCTGGAGTTCCAGAGGGAGAGGGAGCGAAAGAAGTGAGAAGTGGACCATGAAGCAGAGTGAAAATGCAGAGAGGCAGAGCACAAACAGAGAGATGCTGACCGTAAGGAGGAGGAGCGCCAAAGGCAACATGAACTGGAGAAGCTACGACTCCAACCAGCGGCACCAGAGCAGGTAAGTGGCTTGAGTTTAACTAGGACTGCAGGACTGGGTTACAAATTGAACTCCAAATTGATAGCCGAATTTAAAGAGGGGGATGATATGGATGCCTTTTTAAATTCTTTTGAAAAAGTTTGCATTCAGGATAAAATTCCTAGAGAGTCCTGGAGCTACCAGCTATCCCCGCTACTTACCGGGAAAGCTCGGGATGCATTGGGTCAAATGGACAATGAGGACAGTGATGATTACAGCAAACTTAAAGCTGCACTGTTAAAAGTTTTTTAATTAACTGCTGAATCATAAAGAGCTAAATTCCGTAAGCTCAGGGGAAACCCTGACATGAGCTATGAGGAGCTAGCCATGAAACAACATCAGTTTTTAAAACGTTGGTGGGAAGGAATTGAGGCAAACTCCGTTGCTAAAATTGAAAAAGTGATTTTGTTAGAACAGTTTTATTGGGCATGCCCAGCAGAGCTGAAAACCTGGCTGGAGGACAGAGATCCCAAAATAGTGCAAGAGGCTGCTAAACTCACGGACCGCTATGCCAAGAGCAGACCTGCTCTGAGAGCAAATGGGTCTGGCGCGGCAGTGCAGAAAGGGAAAAGTGCACCTTCAGGGCAGCTAAAACCTTTACTGCCTCCACCAAAACCAGTTAGCCCCAGGTTTCAGAGAAAGGATTTCCCTGAAAAGAGAAGTGAATGATGGTTATGTAAAGAAACTGGGCATATTGTCAGACAGTGTCCCAGAAGAATGAGCAATATGCACTAGAAAAGAAGTGGGTTGTTTGTGTGTCCCTGGAAGCATGCCTGTGAACATGAGGGAATACATGCACCCAGTCATGGTGAATGGAGTACAGACGCAAGGGTTAAGGGACACAGGGGCATCCCCGACATTGGTAAAGGGGGATCTGGTACAGCCTGGTCAGCTTATACCCAATAAATACGTCACTGTACAAGGGTTCACTGGTGAAGAGAAAACATTGCCACTGGCCAGTGTTCTCCAGGACTGGGGTAAAACAGGGGGAACTGTACAACAGGTGGCTGTAGCCAAACCTTAGCAGTGGATGTGATCCTGGGTAATAACCTCAAACAGGGGATGGTATGCAGTTACCCGTAGCCAAGCAGCAAGGGAAAACTGTAGTTCCCTGAACCCCACAGAAGCCATTGTGGAAACCACTGAGAGGCTGGTTCCCCAGCCTGTCTCCTGATATGGAGATTAATGAAGAAGGGGTAGAAACTTCCTCAGTAGCAAGTAACCACACAGCTACAGAGGGTTACACTGAAGAGGGAAGGGTGACCCATTGTCAGAGGGCTGGGACTGACAGTGATCAGGTGTGCCATGACGCTAGTGCTAGGGACCCTAGTTTAGCGACTGAAGGGGACCTATCCCATGCCTTGGGAATGTGTGAGGAGTTTGCCACTGTTCAGAGAAGTGACACTAGGTTAGAGAAGCTGAGGGCTTGGGCAGACTCTGACGGGGCACAGGGAGGTGACAGCAGACATAAGGTTTATAGGGAAAATGGGCTTATGTATACTCAGGCTGTGCAGACAGAGGGAGGGATGCTAGGCAGGCAGCTGGTCATTCCCAAGGGGTATCGTGAGCAGTAGCTCAAGCTTGCACATTATATTCCCTTCTCTGGTCATTTGGGAATCATGCGCACTGCGCAGTGGTTGGCCCAGAATTTCTACTGGCCTAACTTCACCCAGCAGGTGAAGGAGTATTGCAGGTCTTGACACCGGTGCCAAGAAATAGGGAAGGCGGACAAGAAAACCCAAGCAGCACTGATTCCATTGTCCATAGTGGAGGAGCCATTCCAGAGGGTGGGAATGGATATTGTGGGGCCTTTAAATACCCCCAGCTCCTCAGGGAAGAAATTCATCCTGACTGTGGTGGATTATGCTACCCGGTACCCAGAGGCAGTCACCCTATCCTCACTGAGGACAGACAAAGTGGCAGATGCCTTACTTGGGATTTTCTCCCGTGCTGGATTTCCACAGGAGGTTATCACCAATTGAGGGGGTTCCTTCATGTCAGACCTGATGAAATGTTTATGGGAGAAGTGTGGGGTGGTACAGAGATGCAAGACACCATATCACCAACAAGCCAATGGGCTTGTGGAAAGATTCAATGGTACACTGAAGTCAATGCTTCGGGAGTTTGCTGAACAGCATGGGAGGGAATGGGAGAAATACCTTCCCCACCTGTTTGCATACAGGGAGGTGCCCCAAGAGTTGACAGGATTTTCCCCCTTCGAACTCTTATACGGACGCTGGGTACGTTGTCCCCTAGACTTGATCTGGGATGACTGGGAAGGCAAGCATGCCACCCAGGGAACTCCCATTGTGGATTATGTCCTTAGGTTTAGGGAAAGGCTGAAGGAGCTTATGGGGACAGCCCAGAGCAACCTGGCAGCTGCCCAACAGAAACAAAAAGTGTAGTACGACCACAGAGTCAGAGCTCGCTTGTACATGGTGGGTCAGGAAGTCATGGTCCTTATTCTGGTCTGGAAAGACAAGCTGCAGGCTGAGTGGGCAGGACTGTACAAAGTGTTTAGGAAGGTAAATGACGTGAACTATATTGTGGAGTTACCTGACCGAAGACAGATAGAAAGGATGTACCATGTCAACATGATGAAGCCATATGCAAATAGTGCTGACATGGTGTTTGCAGTGTTTAGTCCTGGGGAAGGGATGGACAAAGGAGAACCCCTTCTGGACTTGCTGGAAGAAAGTAAGCGGGAGTCCTCTGTGGAGGCAGTAAAACTGTCTCTCCAGCTGGCCCCGGACCAGATCCAGAAAGTAAGGGAGGTTTTAGCAGACTTTGCCCCAATGTTTAGCGCCAAGTCTGGACTAACCCCCTTAGTGACTCACGATGTAGAGACAAGGACACAGGCGCCCATACGGTGGACAGCATATTGGGTATCAGAGGCTGTCCAAAAGGACATTAGGAGGGAAGTGGAGGAGATGCTGGATTTAGGGGTAATCCAGAGATCCCACAGCCCCTGGGCCTCACCCGTAGTCCTTGTACCTAAGCCAGATGGCTCTACTCAGTTCTGTGTTAATTATAGTGGACTGAATGCAGTCACGAAGCCAGACGCCCATCTGATGCCCCGGACGGACGAACTCCTGGAAAAGCTGGGAGGGGCGACCTATTTTATGACCACTGACCTGACCAAGGGATATTGGCAGATAGAGTTAACTGACAGAGCTAGGGAGAGGTCAGTCTTCATCACTCTGATGAGCTTATTTGAATTCAAAGTAATGCCTTTCGGAATGAAGAACGCCCCAGCCACTTTCCAGAGATTGGTGAACCAGATGTTAAATGGTGCTGAGGAGTACGCCGTGGCGTACCTGGATGACACTGCCATCTTTAGTACCAGCTGGGAGGAACACCTATCCCACCTTAGGGAAGTGCTGGGCAGGATACAGAGGGCCGGGCTCACTGTCAAAGCTGGGAAGTGCCAGGTGGCCATGGGAGAAGAGGCATACCTCGGGCATGTGGTAGGCTGGGGACAGCTCCGTCATAACCACATAAAAATAGAGGTAATCCAGGCGTGGCCCAGACCAGAAATGCAGAAGCATGTCAGGAGTTTTCTGGGGACAGCAGGGTACTACAGAAAATTTGTACCCAATTACAGTGCCCTGGCTGCTCCCCTATCCGACCTGACAAAGAAAAGGATGCCCAAGAAAATTACCAGGGACCCAGCTTGTGAGGAAACCTTTTCCAAACTAAAAGAGGCACTGCACAGTGCTCCTGTTTTGACAAGTCCTGACTATAGCAAACCCTTTTATAGTTCAGACTGATGCCTCAGACGTGGGTATTGGGGCAGTACTGAGCCAGACATTAAGCCAAGGGAAAGATCATCCAATAGCATACCTGAGTAAAAAGTTACTTCCCAGGGAGCAGGCATACTCCACTGTGGAAAAAGAATGTCTTGCCATAGTGTGGGCCCTAAAGACGTTGGAGCCATACTTATATGGGCAGCATTTTGCAGTGCAGATTGACCACAATCCCCTGGTTTTGCATTGAGTGGGGACACAAAAAGGTTCTACTCAGGTCAACTCCATCTGTCGTAGGGGTTCTTCGACCACTGGGTTCAGAAGCTCCCACTTGTGAGCCCTTGACTGGGACCAGTTGAGACTGTCCGCCAGGACATTTTGGATACCTGGAATGTGGACGGCCAACAGATCCAGACCATGCTTAATGGCCCAATACCAAACTCTTATCGCATCCTGACATGGGTAAGAGTGAGTCCCCCCCTTGTTTGTTGATGTAATACACCACACACATGTCTGTCTGGACCAACAGTGGACTGGGGAAGAGATGGGTCTTTGAAGGCCTGCAGAGTGTACATAATCAGTCACATCTACAGAATGTTGACAAGGAGACCCTGTTCCACTTGTGATCAAGTGACCCGAGTCTGGTGAGTGTTTAAATGAGCTCCCCAGTCCAAACCCGAGGCATCTGATGTAAGAATCTGACAAGGAGTTGAGAACTGAAAGGGAACCCCCTGAATCAGATTTGTCAGCTCCAGCCACCATGACAGGACTCTCTTGACTGGGTTGGAGACTATGACCATTTGGTCCAGGTCATCTGAGTGTTGGTCCCACTGGACCCTCAATGTCAACTGAGGTATTTGCATGTGAAGGCCGGTGAGGGGAACCTATGGAAATGGCTGCCACTATATGGTGCAGGAGTCACAGGAAGACCCTGGCAGGGACCCAGCGACTGGAAAAGACCAGGTGAGCCTGGACCATGAGGAGCTCCACCCTGTCCAGGGGCAAAAAGGCCATGCCCTGGGCAGTATCCAGAACCGCCCCTATATACTGGAGGTGTTGGTACAGAGACAGGCAGGACTTTGGCTGACTGATGGTGATACCCAGGGCCTGAAACAGGTAGAAGGTATACTCCAAGGTCTGGATCTGACAATCCCTGGAAGGCGCCGCTAACAGCCAATCATCCAGGTAAGGGAACATGTAGAGGCCCTGCATCCTCAAGGCAGATGCTACCTCCACCATATTTGGTAAAGACCCTGGGAGCTGAAGACAGGCCAAAGGGGAGGGCCTGGAATTGGAAATGGGCCCCCTGAAACTGAAAGTGGAGGAAGTATTGGTGGGGAGGAAAAATCTGGATATGCAGGTATGCATCCTGCATGTCCAAGGAGCACAGTCAATTTCCCCAGTGCAGAAGGGGCAATAACCCCTGAGGGGTGACCATCTGGAAGCATTTGTACTCTATGCACAAGTTCAGTTGACTCAGATGTGGGATTGGTCAGAGATCCCCGGTCTTCTAGGGGATGAGGAAGAAGTGGAAGTAAAATCCCTTTCCCCACTGGGAGGGAGGGAGGGATAGGCCCTATGGCTCCTTTTTGTAAAAGAGCCTGAATCCCCTCCCAGACAAGAGGCAGATGAGCTGGGTGGGTATGAGAAGTACTCCGGGGGGGTGTTCTGGGGACCACTCAAGAAACTCCAGTGTGTTGCCATGTTCTATGATCTGTAACACTCAGTTGTCTGAGGTAATGGCCTGCCACCCACCGAGCTGAAGGGAGAACAACCCCCGAGAGCCTCCCCCAGAACTCTTACTGAGGGGGCCTGGCCAAGGAGTCAGAAGGTGGGGCGGGTGCATAAAGAGCTGCTGCAGGTGCTTGAGGGGCCTTGGTGGCAGCTGAGGATGAGGCCAATGCCACTTTGTGTTTGCCCTGACCTTTGGCAGATGGGTGGTCTTGTCTGCAGGAAGAGTGGCAAAAAGGAGGACACGGACCAGCCTTAGGTTGGGTATGGTACAGCAAGTGGACAGACGGAAGGGTATGGCCTGACTCCTGGAGGGAGGAAATCAGATCCTGTACATCCCCTCCAAAAAGGTCAGAACCCTGAAAGAGGGATGTCCAAAATGCTGGACTGCACATCCAAGGCAAAACCTGACACCCAGAGCCAGGAGTGGTGCTGGAGGCAAACACTGGCAGCTGCAACCCTACCGGAGGCATCCACAGCACCACAGATGGCCTGGAGAACGTGGTTGCCTACGTCAGATCCTGCTTTGAGGAGCTGGGTGAGCTATGTGTTGGAGGGATCATCAGGCAAAGCCTGAACTAGTTCCCTGGCTTGGTCCCAGGGGACATTCTGATATTGGACCATGTGGGCCAAGTAGTTAATGGCCTGAATAGCCAGTGAGGTGGAGGCAAAGACCTGCTTGTCTAGGTGGTCCAGCTGTCTGAATTCCCTGTCAGGGGGAAAAGCACTAAGGTGCTTGGGCTTCCTGGTGTGGTCATGTGCCACACTGATGACCACGGAGTCAGCCTTAGGATGACCCCCCCTAAAAACAGCTTATCAGCTGGAGCACGGTACAGCCTATCTGCTTTTTTATATGCCAGAGGTGTGGGCAAGTCAATCAGGGATGGCACTACCACTGGGAGGGCATCTGGCTGTCTCAAACAAATGGCCAAGCAACACCACTCCGAGTCCTGCTCCTCTGTTTCCCAGTCCATAGTAGCCTGGATATGCCTCATGACATCCATAAAAGATGGATCATCGGGGGACTTGGGGACCACCTTAATTGGTTCTTCACCCTTCCGAACAGTCCCCCAGCGGTGGAGGAAGACTCTTGAGTAATCAGAGTCATCTTCATCTGGCTCCTCCAGCTCGTTATTGGCTGACAAGAGCCTGTCTGGGTGTGAACTGGAACCGACTTCGGGTCTGGATCCAGTAGACCCTGCCATATATAGGGAGTATTGGAACAGACTGTCCCCAGTTCTGGGGTAGGAGGTCCCCGGTGGACTGCCTGGGTGACGCCAGAAGTGGGCCCTGTGGAGCGTGGGTCTGCTTCTGCATGAAGGACCATCACGCAGAAAACAGGGCATTGTAATCCATTGGGGCCAGGTAATTATACACCAGTGGATAAGAATAGGCTGGCACAGGGTATGGAAACGGTGTCAGGGCTGAAGGGCTGGTGCTGGGTACCCCGGTGGGGAACAGTAGGCACCGGCTGTGGGACTGGCATTGGGCCTGCAGGCTGCGGCAAGGGCAAAACAGGCACTGGGCTCGCAGGCTGCAGGACAGGCAATACAGGCTCTGGGCCAGTAGGCTGGGGCAGTGGCAAAACTGGTGGTGGCCCCTGCAGATGTTGGTTGCAGGTATCTGGGAGGGGAGTCCACTGGGGAGAAGGGGACCTCCCCAGTGAAGGCAGAGGTGATGCTGGACTGAAGGAGATGCCAGTGGCCTACTGCGAGCACTGCCGACAAGAGCTGGCATTGGATCCCTTAGAGAGGACTGACAAAGGCAGTGCCTTGGCCAGAGGTGGGCTATGGCAAAGAAACAGATGCTGGCTGCACCCATGCCAGCTGAGCCTCTTGGTGAAGAACGCGTCACATGGGCCTGAGCATCAAGGGTTGAGGAGGTGCCGCCCATGACAGAGATAAGGGCAGGTGGTGGGGCCACTGGTAGCCCTGCTGAAGTAAGGGCAGGCAGGGCCATAGGGGCTGACACCCCATGGTAGGACAACCCCAAATCAGTCAAAAGCTTATGCAGAGACTGTGAGCAGGAAGCAGACCGGTCCTGGGTCCAGTGTTTGTGCTCGCACTTCTCACCAGATTTTTCCTGGGACTGAGAAGAGGAAGAGGCCCTGGAAGACGGGGCCAGTAAAGCTGAAGAGCTCCTGGCCTGCAGCTCTTTTTCCATTGCGACAAGCTTTTGCTTGAGGAGACGGCTCTCCAGGATTTTAGGACAATGTCTCCGGGTGGCCTGATTGAACTTCTGGTAAATCTGGCAGGCTTCGGTGTCATGACTTGGGCCTAGGCACCGGATACAAGCAGAGTGATCATCTTTTTCAGGAATCTGTTTGCCGCAGGCACACTTTGTGTAGTGGTCAGAAGATGAGGTAGGTGAAGAAAACAAAATCAGTGACGGTAACACCAACGTAAAAAAATCAATGCTAAAACTGTCAGAAAAGGAAGAAAAGAAAAAGCGCAGCAAGCCCAAGACAATGACGGTCAACTGTAGCTGTGGCATCTGCTAAGGTTCGATGTGCACGGGTCGATAGTGGAAAAGAACCAAGAAGGGTGTGGGGACCGCCCACCTTTATAGGATAGACCATCAGAGGGTGACGTTGGTGGTGGGCGGTCCCCCCTGGTAGACTGCTAGCTAAAAGGTTTCCGTGTGGTCCTGGCGCCTGGCACCTACTGTATGTCCTACTGGTGTTGGCCTGCTGCAAGAGCATCCCTCGAAGTAAGATCATTGTCTTTCACATATTCTTTGCTGCACTGATCTTCTGGGTTTCAAAACATAACTGAAACCTTTCTGACACAAAAATACTTTTTACTGGTAATATGGTACTGCACTACTTGTCTATTAGTCCTGGTGTTAAATTGTTACAGCAATCTGAATCATCAAAAAAGAAGCCTGATAAACATTATTATTTAGTAACAACGTGGATCTTAGGAGCGTCCATTTTTCCTCAAAATAAGTAACTTGAAAAACTGTAAAACTGTTTTAACGCAGGGTAGATTCAAAAACAAAATGAATCACATTTCTTTAAAAATGAGAAATAAATTACACAACTAGCATAAAAATCCAGCTGAAAAGGTTCTTACAGAAAGCGCACCAGGAATTACGACGCTGTATAAATAACTCCTACAAAAATGTGAAAACATCACATTTAGTTAGAATCTTTTGAAGAGAGATGCTGGGCATGTTCTGAGGTTTAATATCTGGTTTATACATAGAGAATAATGGATGGGGAAGTGTGTGATACGAGAATTTAATGTACACCCGAGGTGCAGAATGCCACATAAACCCCGAGGGCGAAGCCCGAAGGGTTTATTAAAGCATCCCATACTGAGGGGATGCATTAAATTCAAGTTTCCCACACTTCCCCATCTTTTATTTTTTATAATATCAGGGGATCACTTTTTCCATCCTGGGTCCTGTGATTTTCAGTGTCACTGTCTGACACAATGACACACACACTTGGAGAGATACAAACAGTCTCTCTTTTCTTATCTCCCTTTTCCATAATTGTTATTTTATTTATTTTTATTACTTACGGTTTGGACTCTGGAGTTACAATCACGCTTACCTAGTGCTGTAGGGAGTCAGTTGTGGCCCCAATCATAGCCGCGGCCCATTTCTCCTCACAGTATAACCTGAACTCGTTGAACAGAAGGATCAACCAGATAGAGCTTTTTTTTTTATTATTTTAAACTAAGAGAAATTAGTTAGAAAAAGATGCTAATGCAAGTTAAATGTTCTGGCTGTTCCTCAGTTGGCGTCGGCTGGAGCCGCCGAGTCTGCAGAATGGTTTATCCCACCCACAGAGCGAACCAGAGCCAATGAGGGAGCGCTACACTTGATAGATGTAGCGCGTGAATGCCGTAACAACCGGCAGGTTATTATGGAAAATATCAACAGTCTGAGCACTAAGGAAAAAGTGCTCACCAGTTGTTACAGATATTTACCATCCTGGAGGTCCTGAATGGCTCTTGCTGTCATTTTACCATACTACAGATCACAAAAGACACTTTTAATACAATACGAAGCATAAAAAGAACATTTCATCATAAGATAAAAATGAGGAAAAAAGAAAACATGTAGGGAAAGTTTTTATAAGATAACCAACAGAATTTGAATGATACATCAGTATTGTCAGCATTATCTGTATGTAGACAAACAAAAAAAAAAACTTTCTCTTTTCATCTTTTTTATTCAAAAGTCTTCAAAAGAAATGAACAGAAAAACTAAGAACAATCTGATCAAATTTACAGTTCAAAAATGTGTTTTGGCTTTTTAACAACATGTCCTAGGAAACAAAACTACAGTTTTCTTGAACCGGACAAATAAGTTACCACTGGCAAGCTTGTGGCACTAGTTAAACAAAAATAAAAAATTAACTCTCTAGATCATATAGACATCTCTATGAAAATCTTTTTTTTTTTCCAAACAATCTGTACAAAAGGTCGTTCTTCATAAATTATTTTTTCTTATAATTTAATGGCTGTCTACTATGTGGTGTTTAATTAAACTGATTAATTATGTACAGAGAGGTCATGTTTCCCAAATCTTATCCAGACACAGAGTATGGCACTTAGTTCAGACATTGGCAGCAGCAAATCCCACTTACTCTTCTAGAGCTATCCTATTTCAGTATCAAGTAATGCACAAAAAAAGCAAGTATTTGCAGCCCCGCCTTTAGTTAGAGACCAAGAAAGGGAAGGTGCTGCAGCGTGTCTGGACCTCAATAAAGCAATAATATCCTAGGGAGCACAGACCCAGCAATACCAGCACTTGTTTTCTTTGTAATCATTTCTTTCAAGACTTTATCATCAACTGGAATCTATACTACTTAGAGCAGCAATCACTTTTGAAACTATGAAATTTCACTGATAGTAATGAACACACTTACATACAATATAATTAAAAAAAAACTCTAAAAAAACATTTGAAAGAAATAATTGCTTATTCCTAGCTCCAGAGCTAGGATGATTTTGGTCAGTGGAAACAGGCAGGTCCAGCAACCCGTCCCAGTACAACAGGAAACAAAACTTTGAGGTAGATAACTGGTCAAACATAGCCAACCAGACTAGTACACAGTCTCTTGGAAGACAACTTAATTTATATGTCTTTTTTCTTAAAACAAATGTGATTATAATAAAAGCGCTATAATATCAGAGAGTAAAATTTATAATGTAAAATACAGGCATGTGTGTTCTGTCAGTCATTTCATAGTTTCAAAAAAGTTTTGTTTCTTTACATATAGCACTTGTAGTGATGATGGAAAGTGTGGCACGCCTGGATCCAAGTCCTCCTTCATGCTTGTGTCCATACATCAATTTAAACCTAGAAAAACCTAAATGCAAATGTACAAAAAAGGCACATTCTTCTAACTGCAAACTGGTCCGGCCAAAAGTAAAAGAGTACAGAAAATCGAAAGGCTAAGAGAAATTATTCTGACTGGTTACTAGCTCGTTGTTCTTTGGTAAAGTTACCTTTAGAAAGTGCCAAGTCATTTATAGTTTTATTTAATACAGAGCTAGTACCCAATCAAATTGCCTCATTCATCACTAACTCTCAGCTTATGTTTAAAAGAAGTCCTTTAGATTTTGCCATTTTTGCTGTAACATCAATTTTGTGGTTGCTAAATTTTTGCACAATCATCAATCTAAAGCACTAGTATTTGTATAAAGGAAAGACGAAAACATTCTGTCAGTGACAACCCTCCCCCACCCAAAAAAAATCTATCAGTTCTACCTGCACTAAAACTATAACATCAAGTTAGTTAAAAAAGGCAAAAGATTTGATTTTGCATCATACAGCAGATTTTCTAACCCATTCAAACTAACAGAAGAATTTAGTCTAGTTGTTTTATAAACAGTTCATTCTATTAAAATTTCATCAGTCTGAAAATGTGTTTCACTCAAAACGGTTCTTCTTTCCTACATTGTCTATCTTTGATTAACGTGAAAAAATCATTAAAAACACCTACAGCACAATAAAAAAGCAATTGTTTTAGCAAATTCAACTACCTATTCTTAAAAATTCTATGCTGCTGCTTTGCAAGGCATTACTGACCTGCTCATGTGGTCAAAGCATTCTACTTCATCACTGGATTCTCATATTTATCTAAATAGCTACTGAATTGAAAAGTTTAAGGCAAATCGGAATTCAAAGAAAAAAGACACATCACACAACATTAAAGGGGGAAGGGGGAGAGAGAGAGACAAAAACATGTTTGAAACAAGGACAATGTAAAATGTAA
Organism: Neoceratodus forsteri; assembly: GCA_016271365.2. NCBI lineage: Eukaryota > Metazoa > Chordata > Ceratodontiformes > Ceratodontidae > Neoceratodus > Neoceratodus forsteri. The sequence continues at coordinate 855,905,092 of CM028132.1, read as the reverse complement.
CACTTCACAACAGCAACACTCACACTGCAAGCATAGAACATCACATCAACATGTTTTGCTGATCACTGAACTTAAGAAAACCTATCTCATACAAAAGAAATAAAAATCAAAAACATTAACTCAAAGCTTCTAATCTGTCATGCACTTGAAGTCTGCCTGGTTCCCAGTGCATACAGAGTAGCTGAGTCACTATTTCTGATAACACTTGTTAAAAATAAATTTTCCTTATTAAAATAAACCTATGTCCAGGGGAGTAAGAGCCACTAGATGAATTTAAGCATCAATATGCACCTTGTAGAACTCATACCAAAAATAGTTTTAATTGATTTCATTACAAATAAAATGACTCTTCCAGACACTGTGCAAAAATGTCAACAAGTTCCTTAAAGCACAATACGTTATAGACCATGATTGTTTCAGTCCTTGCACTCAATCTCAGATGGGTCATCGCAGTAAATCTGAAACAGAAACAAGTAAACAATGTAATACAGAAGTAATATGGCATCACGTAATACTAAGGTGTCAGGAAAGGACGCAGGCAAAAGACTATCTAGACCACTCCCCCATTGCTCAGTGATAATAGTTAGGTTGCTCATACTTATGACTGTCCAAGTTGGACATATAGGAGTCCATTACGGTGCCTTTGCTTTCGATCACTGTGCATTGGTGAGTGCAAGGGAAAGGAGCTAGCATGCAGTGCCATTCATACTGCCAGCTACCACTGTCACAACTGGAACAGCAGTTTGCAACACTCCCTAAATACACCTAATTGTTTCTGGTGATGGGGGAATAGAACTGCTGGACTAGTCATGCACAGACCTTGGGGGACTCAGTTTAGTGAGGGATCAGATTGTCAAGAGATGCAAATAGGCAGCTTTAAGGGGGAGCCCCTAGACTACCAGGGACTACTGGGAATGTAGGAACAGGCTGAGGACCTATCAGACTACTAGAAAGGATGTTAAGGATAACTGAAAGTACTGTCTTGTTTGGCACAAGCGGTACCGCTCCATTACCTCACATATCGTGAGCAGTCGGTACAGGTTTGAGGAATCCCATCACCTCCACAACCCATACAGGCTGGGGTTCCATCATCCTCTCTATTTTCCTGAATTACCTCCCCTCTGTCTGTGCCAACTCGCACATTCACATGTATGCAGATACACAGTCATCTGCACCACCGGTCCCTCTACTATTGCTGTGGAAGACCTCTGTCCTTCCCTATTTTCACCACACTGGATTGTACCTCCCTTTTCATGGCTTTAGTGGGGTGCTCAGGACTGCTCTGCCGGTGCTGTATAAAGGATAAATCCCAATGTATACATACTAACCAGAAATGTGGCACTCAAATCCAGAAGTAAGAAACAGACGCTCCAAAAATAACAAAAGTGCAGTAAGTTTATTCAACAAGCCAAATGGATGCTGACAAACTGATGCTCCAGCGCTTCGACCACGTGGGTCTTCCTCAGGGTTCAGTCCTTCAAATATCACTGTGTGTGGCTTGACTTCTCAGCCCACACAGATATCATCTATACAAAATTCTGCCCCAAGCTTGGTGCCTTGTTCTGCAACCAAGGCTGCTTGTCTCTGGAGGAAGCTGGTTTCCAGAATGGTTCTCCCTGTCTTGGACTACATGGATGTGGTCTGTGGCACCACCCTCTACACTTCCCTTGCCCCATTGTAACACCTTTTGCAGCTTTGCTACAAACTCCCCCTCATACTCACCACTGCTCCCTCTATGCCTCCCTATCCATCCTCCCCCTACCCTCCCATTGTCAGTCTAACTGCACCTCCTTCATACTCAAATATTGACTTGGTTCCCTTCCCACTTACCTCTCCTCACTCCTCTCTTCCATCCCCCTGTCTCATGCTCTCTCTATTCCAGTGATCACTACACTTTTGCTACTCCTCATCCCCACTCCTCAGCTGTGCAATCTGTGTTCTCCTACTGACTCCCCCACACTCTGGAACCTGCTCCCCTCCTCCCTCCACCTCTCCACCCCCCAAGCACCAGAAGACACTTCCCCCCTCCCCCAAAACCAGCTCCTGTTACCCATCCTCCTGACTCCTCCCTGGCTTTGAGCCCCAACCATCCTGGTGTTGGGCCTCCATCTGGGTCTTCCTTCTCTCCTTACTAGTTCCAATTCCTCACTACCTCTGCACTCCCTTCCCCCATGAGGGGCAGGCATGCTCCTGCCTACCAGGTCTCCCATCTGATAAGGTAATGATTTTTTTGCACATTATGCCTTGCTGTTTGTTTGCACCTGTACAAGTATTACTTAAGGGGGCGCTGTCAGCTTTACCCCTTCGTTTTGTTCCAAATGTGAAAAGTGTGCCTCCTGGCACACATCTATCATGCACGTACTGCAAAATGCCCCATCATGTATAAAATTTAAGTCTTTTTACCTTTAACTGTGATTTTGCTTGAAATAGTGTTTCCTTCGGTCTGAACGTAATTCACCCGCATCCCGGATGCACATTCAGGTCGGGAACGTGGTTCTGCCATGAGCGCGGTCCTGAAGTTAGATTTTTTCACGTTACCAGTAACAGCATGTTAATCTTGTCCAAGCTGGTCTAACAAAATGCTGCTGATATCTCCAACAGCAAAGCAAGCACTAAGAAGAGTACAATTTTCATTTTTAAAATGGAGCTGAAATCTAACGCATGCGCACCAACGGCATGCTCCTGCGCATGTGCAGGATCTTTGTTCATGCCTTTCGAGTGCATGCCCGGGGTTTCAGCTCCATTTTAAAAATTCAAATTGTACTCTTCACAGTGCTCATTTTATTGTTGGAGATACCAGCAGCATTTGTTAGACCAGCCAGGACAAAAGTAACATACTGTTTCTGGTGGCTTGTGAAAAAAAAAACAAAAAAAAACCACACTTTGGGACCGTGCTCATGACAGACCCATGTTCTCGACCTGGATGTGCTTCCGGGATGCGAGTGATATACAATCAGACTGAGGGAATCACTATTTTAAGCAAAATCACAGTTAAAGGTAAAAAGGCTCACATTTTATACATGCAGGGGCATTTTGCAGTACATGCATGATAGGTGTGTGCTAGGAGGCACACTTTTCACATTTGGAACAAAACTAAGGGACAAAGCTGACAGTGTACCTTTAATGTACTGTGACTGCACTTTATTTTTCGTACAATGTTTTGTACCTTATTTACTGAAATTTGTTGTCTGGGTAGGCCCACTGAGACTAGAAGTCCTTTTTTTCAAGGGTGACCGGGGGGGCAGTACAGATGGTAACCAACTGAAACTGAACCACATTAAGCTGTTGGTGATATGTTTAGTGAATGGGGGAAATTTGGCCAGGACACCGGGGAAACTCCACTACTCACCAGTAGGGGAACCTCTGGCCAGCAGTCCAAGATGGCCACTCAGGTGTAGAATGAGAAAACTATGGATGCCATGGAGGAAGAGGCGCAGGCCTCCTCCCCTGTCATCAATATTCTAGAGGCCATTGAAAATGCGATGATTTGGAGGAATTTCAAGAAAAGCACGCTGTAAGTGATATGTTTGTTTCGGCTGGGGAGTTAAGTTGACAAATTGGGCCATGTACACAGTGACTTAAGTAAAGAAAATTTACCAAATTCAGAAGTTTTGTTAAAGAAACTGAACTGCTGCAAATGTAGATGGATACAGAAGAGCTTATGTTTTTACAAAGAAAGAAAGAGCTGCAACTGCAAATGGACTCGCTTAAGGGGAAGCATTTACCTGTCAAGCCAGGTGCTCCCCGTCAGTGGGAAACAGCTGCAGGATGATGCAGCTTCATCAAAGGGAGCTGCAGCCTCGCCCAAAGTTCCAAGCATAGTTCCTTCTTCAAGTCCTGATCTTGCTAAAGTGGCTGGCAGTAATAACACCCTTACAGGCATGTGCCAGAGCCACAAGACAAGCCACAGAAGACCCAGAGGAAAAAAAAAGCAGAAAAACAAAAAAAGACTGAGACCAGTGCTCAAGACAGAAAAAACACAGGTTAAACAAACAGATAAAGAAATATTGAAAGAGCTGCAAATCTTGTGTGAAGATCAAAGGGAAAGTTATATAACCACGTCACAGGATGTTTCTGTCTCGGCAATGGATGAACAAGCTTCATGTGCGCCCGCACCCCAGCTACCTAGAGATACGGAGACTTCATTGGAGAGCTGGTTTCCCACCTATGCTTTGTAAAACTCTAAATGGATTCTTTGCCCAGAGGCAACTTGGCTCCCAGATCCTGCTGACAGTAAGGTAAAGGATATAATTCTTTGTCTACACATAAAATGGTGGCCACCATTTCTGATTCTGCAAATGATGATGTTTTAACCCAGGGTATACAGGACTCTGTAACTACGTTTGCATGTGCTAGCACAAGGTATGCCCTCTGTACAGCGACACCATTACAGCGAACAACATCGACAGTTTGCTGTAATGGTCCACCTGAGACCCCGGCACTCTGTCCACCGGTCCTGCACCCCCTCCCCGAAACAATTCCAACATGGAGTTGATAATCCTTAAGTTCGGGGGTGCTGGAAGCAGAGCCCCCCCCAATAGAAAAACTACTAGGGTCTCCTGCTGGATTTATGTCAACCGCAACTTGCGGTCAACATAAATCTATCGCTATGTCAGTCGACAACACAGTTGTCAAACCTGAATCGTAGAACCTTAGCACAAATACTGAGAGCATTACATTAGAGCAAACAAGAACTTCCTCTACTACATCTTCAGCAGACCTACTTGAGGGTCCACAAGAAACAGAACCTTGGTCCTGTACAGCCCACTTCTGTAGACTCTGACCAGAGAGCTTGGTTAGCATCTATGCTCAGACTCTCAGACCTTTTCCAAACTAAAGGTGAACCAGCTCCGAGAAAGAATGCGGTCCAGATAATATAAAAAGGAAGATCAGAGGACCCACCGGATACACTGTACATAGCCAAAAAGTTGTTAAAAGGGTCAATGAAGTTTTTTTCAGCAGAAGCTTTTGCACTTTATTCATAAAGGAAATGCAAATTATGATGCAAGTTTTAAGAATGCGTCTGGTTTAGATTGATTTTAGTCTCAGTACCAAAACCTTAAAAACACCACCTTATGGATTCCCTTTCTTGTGGTTCCCCCAACCAAACCCCTAGTTAAAAACATAACTGTGATGTTTAAAAATGAAGGAGTAAATGTTGAAGATATCCTTTTTTGGTTGAGACAGGTGTGTGAGGTGCTAGAGAGCCCCTCACCTATCTTTGATAGTGAACAAATTTGGAATGGGGGTTGGAAGATCAAGGTGAAGCTATATTCCACAAACAATGACCCTGTCCACTTGCCTCATAGCTTTTTTTTCGGGAACAGATAGGGGGTCCTTCTTTTATGCAGGGCAACCTCGCTCCTGCTTCAAATGTGGAGCTAGAACCCATTTAAGCTCAGCATGCGACAGAGCAAGATGTAACCACTATCTGGAATTCAGTCATCTCTCTGCTAATTGCCTTAATTTATTTAAGTGCAATTTGTGTGAAAGGACAGGGCATGCCTATGGTAGATGCCCATGGGCTTCGCACAACAGAGAAGATTGCCCTTCCCATGAGGGTCTTATTAATAGAGCCCAACTATTACAGGCAAAACAAGTTGCTGAACAAGATGGGCAGGTGCCAGAGAAGAAGCCAGCAACCCCAAAAAAGAAAATATCAGTTCTTTGCAACAAACGGAACCGGTTGCCCTTGGGGAGGAACATATGCAGACAGAAACCACAAACCCAGACCCAACCAGTAGTGAGCAAACTGATGTTCTCCAAGAAGCTGTACAGAATCCTAAGGATCTAGCTGCTGCAGTCATGCCCCCCCCCCAGCCCCCAATCAGGACAATGGGTTCAAACAGGTAGCTTCTAAAAAAAGACTGAGATCAGAGAAGCTCCCTATCACTGAGGGTACCAAAGAAAAGAACAAAACAAAAACTCGACCCTCTTGGAAAGCTGAAAATAAGTACACTGCGCTTGCTGGTAAAAAGCAATAGGGGAGTCGGGGGATGAAGAATCTGATACCTCTTCTATGGCTTCCAGAACTACTGATGTCACCTCAGAGCCTGAGGAGGGAACAGAGGCAGACTCCATTGCTAAAAGAACCACACAGAGAAAATATTCTATTACTCTTTAAGAGATTTGATATGTAATCTACTTTTTCATTTTTTTAAAGCTCCAATGCACTCTCTTACTGTTATCACACTGAATGTCAACAGTATTAAGAGTGAAAGAAAAAGAACAATTGTGTTTCCGAGTTACCTGCAAGATCTCCTGCATCCCTACTGCCCCCTCTGACCGCTCTGACAATGAGGGATTGCTGGAGATTCCCAGGGTTTGCTTGGACCTCTGGGGCTCGTGCTTTTGCATTCGCAGCCCGTACCCTGTGGAATTCTCTACCTCATCAGCTTAGAGGATGTCTGATTGTGGAGAGCTTTAAAGCAGCTCTAAAAACGTATTTATTTTCACTGGCTTTCTTAGCTATCTAATAATTGGTATGTCTGCTGTTAAAATGAGTATTTATATATTTATGGTTTTATATAACCATATATGGTTTTAGAAAACAAGTAGTTGTTATCCCTCTGTACAGACAGTTGGTGAGATCCCACCTGGAGTACTGTGTGCAGTTCTGGAGACCCCATCTCCGCAAAGACATAGACATAGTGGAGGCTGTCCAGAGGTGGGCAACCAAAATGGTGCAGGGTCTGCACCAGAAGACAATCAAAAAGACTAAAGGAGCTTAATATGTATACCCTTGAGGAAAGAAGGGAGAGGGATATAATAGAAACTTTCAAGTACCTAAGGAATCAACAAAGTCCAAGAGGGTAGCATCTTTCAGAAGAAGAGATGTGCAAGAACAAGGGGGCACAATTTGAAGATGGGGGACAGCTCAGAGGTAATGTGAGGAAGTATTTTTTCATGGAGAGGGTTGTGGATGCACAGAACAGCCTCCCTGAGGAGGTTGTGTAGTCAAGAACAGTGGGGGAATTCAAGTATGCATGGGACTGACATAAGGCAGTCCTAGTTTGGGGGGGGTAGGAGGAAATAAGCTGTTGGTTAACTAGGATCTGCAGCTTATCTGTTAGGTAGGAAAATGGGCAGACTAGGTGGGCCAAGTGGTCCTTATCTGCCATCAAATTCTATGTTTCTATATTTTTAAGGTTTTTAGTCTCTGCAAAAGTGCTTTGATACTTGTTGAACTGCGCTTCCTACAAATAAAGATTATTTATTTACTATTATTCTTTAGGAGGAATACACAGTGACATAATTTGTATTCAAGATACTAGATTAAAAACAATGGATGAACTCCATTTAGCATCAAGGTCTTGGACCAAGGGGCTTGCTTTTTGGTCAACTGGTGAGGATGTATGCGATGACATAGGTACTTTATTTTCCAACCCTGAGTTAAAAGTTTCTAGATTAGTTGCCATTCACCCTGGTAGGGCCTTAATGTTAGATATCAATTAATAGGAAAGGTTTAATTTGTCTTCCCTATATGCCCCACAAACAAAAGCTCAGAGGGTGGCCCTATATATATATATATATATTTTTTTTTTACCAGGAGAGACACACTAAGATGAAAGCTTGTTTACAGGTGCGACCTGGGAGCACAAGGAAGTTAAGTGACTTGCTCATGGTCACACAGTATGCAAATGGGGACTGTGGGATTCAAACCCAGGTCTCCAGGTTTGCAGCTCAGAGCCTTAAACCACCACCTATTTAAAGAGGTGCAACCCATTCTCCATACTGCACGCCTTGTCATTTGGGCTGGAGATTTTAACTGTGGCTTAAAACAGGCAGACAGAGGCTTAAAGACCAATAAAATGTTTTGTGATTTAGTAGCATTACAAAATATTATTAATACTGCAAGGTTACAAGATGCATACAGGCTGAGTTTCTCATTGGGGGCATACATACTTCAAAGGCCCCCTCTCAATGTGTACAGATTTTATCTTTATTCCCCCTACTCTTGGAGTGCAGACACTTCACACGCATGCGTGGGAATTCACAGATCACAAATCTATAACTGTCCAATTACGGTGGGACAATTCCCCCAGGTGTAAGAAGAATGGTTGGAGGCTCAATGAAGCATTACTGGATAAACCAGAAGTACAAATAGCCTGGAGAAAAGAATGAGAAGCTAGACTTTCAGTGTTAGGGTGTTACGAGGCGCTCATTGATTGCTGCGGATACTAAACAGTCATGGCAAACCTTTTTTCAGTCCTATGCTAGAGATCAAGCAAATAAAGGAGTTGGGGGAGTGTGGAAGGCAGCTGGGGGAGCGTGAGTGTGAGCGGGTAAACAGCTGGTGAAAGCAGCACAGACCGGAGACAAATTAAAATAAAACTAAACTGAAGTCAGTGTTTTTACGAAAGTGAAGCTAGTTTGTTTCTTTATTATATACAGTGCTAAAGGAGTGATAGAAAGTGTGTGTTTGTGGGGGTACAGCTGAGAGAGCAGCAAGCCTCCGACTGTTATATTGCCTTGTATAAAACAGCATTCTTCGATGTAGCGAATGAGTCACTATAATGAACGGTCATGATGGCTCCTAACTTGTTCTTTATAGCAAGGAGCTACATTACTCTGCTTTCAGCCTCTGACCTAAAACCAGCAGACTGGTCTTCGTGATCATCATACCAGATGTAAATTGTGCCCAGGATTTTTTCTAAGGGAATTTACTAAAATTTATTTATTTAGCTTTTGTTAACCAGGTAAGTACACTAGACAAGACAATTTGCCTATTTTCAGGTACGACCTGGGAGAGTACAGGAAATAACATACTTAGACACTTGGGACAACATGGTACATTATCAGGTACAGGTTACATATCATGAGACTACAAGGTAAGATTACACATAACAATAATTAGGAACAGGTTTCACATCATAAGACTAAGATAAGATTACACAACACTTGGTTAGGCACAGGTTACCCGCCTTGAGACTACAGGTAAGTTTACACACCTTAAAATAAGCGGAGCATAAATTATGGAGCAGTACAGAATACTACATCTTAAGCTGGTAGTTTTGTATGGGTGCAAGTGCTATCATGTGTCACGGGGGTTTTTGACACCCACAGACCGATGCCATTTTAAGATGGCTCCATAGGGAACAGCGCAGGCTGCCCTGCGAGGGGGCAGCACGGACCTGTGTTGGGAAAGTGTTCCAGAGTTTAGGGGCACATGCTGCGAAGTCCCTTTCACCCATTTGGGTCCTAGTCACAGGCACCTTGAGTGTGGCAGACCCCTGAGACCCAAGGTGATATGACGAGGGGGCAGATTGGGCCAGCAGGCTTGCCACCCCTTGGGGGTACCTGCGTTGAGGACCTTACCAGTGAAGCAGCCAAGTACAAAGTCAGATGGATAAACGTGCTACATTTCTTCAAAGAACAGCAAGAGGGCCCCCCACTGAGTGGCTTTCAGTTGAATGACAAGGACACAGTTTGGAAACAACATAAACACACAAATATACATGTTGACTGGCTAGCTTACAGGCAGAAAAGGAATCTCCATAAAAAAAGAGGTTAATTTGGCAAATATTAATTTTTTTTCAAGAATCAGCTATCAACTATAATGGTAATTCACAAGTGTCATGGAAAAGTATAAGTACAGTACTACACCCTAGTACAAAGCAGGCTTAAGGTACTCTTAGCAGTAAAGGGTAGGGCTATATCAGACCCTATCAAAATTGTCTCTGCCTTCAACACATCATTCACCAATCTAGGAGTCCTTACCAAGAATCTCCCTTCTGCACCTGCCTCTGTGGACCCACCTGTTCGGAACAGGCAAAAATTCTATATTAGTATTATCTCCCTCACAGAAGTCCAGAGTTTAAGTGGTTATTTTGTGCCAGGTTAAGCACTGGATGGTTCTGACTTCATTCAGCGTTACTGGAAGTCATGAGTTACACAAAACTACTGCTGATAAATCAGACGTCTGTGATGTCTTATCACCCAAACTGCTGAAATTGGCTACTCCTGCTATTGTATACACTCTGATACTGTCTTCAACTTATTTGTCACAGATCAATACACAAGAAGGGCTCTAAATGATTTATCAAGAACTACAGACCAGTCTCCATATTGTTTGTACTGGCAAAACTACAAGAAAAATTGTTCTATCCCAGATGATCAATACTTTGATACTTGATAACATACCCAATCCCCCGCATTGTGGCCACAGGCCCATGGAACAGCAACTGCTTTTGTTAGATTCAAGGTGATATACCACGCCATGGACTCTGGCATGTTGACTGGGGCAGCATTTGTGCAGCTGACAAAGGCATCCAACATGGTCAATCATTACATCTTGATGGCTAAACTAAAAGATGCATGGGCCCATTTGCCTTATCATGGTTTACCAAGTGCTTACTGACTACTTACTTGAGAATACTGAAGTTATGAAATATCATGATACCGTACAATGTCCGCCACTCAGGTGGTCAAATATGGAGCCACCCACGTTCTTATCAACTTGGCCCCTGTGGTTATACTACGTCAAAAGTCCTCTATGCAGACAATGCAGTTCTCTACACCCATTCTAAATTTGCCACCAAACTGATGGGAACCCTTGGTACTGATGCAGACAAATCAACAGTATTTGGAGCCAAGGCTAAACTGAGCACTGCTAGGCATGTGTTTCAAGAAAAATTCCTGGACGGCCCCAGACTGGATCCCCTGGATCATTCTGGGTATTTCTACGTACGCTAAGACTCAAAGATACTGCTCAGGGCACATCTCAACTCCTTCACTATGTCACTGAATTTAAAAAAATCTTCTCTCTGTACAGGGCAAACTTTTTAAATGGTGAAGCAAACCTTGCTACCACAAGGCAACATCTCATGCAATTCTAGATCAGGACTCAATTATCTATGACCAATGTACTACAACAATGGCATATAACAGAAAGCATGTCCTCTACATCAGAAATGCCGCATTCACTCTCTTCTCCCCCAACAAAACACAACACTGCACTATCTACAGTAAACATATTTGGCTCTCCCCTGAACTTTAATATAAATTTATTCTCTTGAACATGGTCCATCGGCAACTCCACAGCAAGGGCTTAGACTGCCTCAGTGGAATCCCTTTACCATATCAGAGCACTTTTAACTCCCAATTTCAAAACAAGATGCCCCTGCAGATTCCTTTAGCAAAAACAGTAATGGGTGAGCATTCCTTTACAGTTACCACCACTAGAACCTGAATATGCGCCTCTCAGATCTCAGAAGAACTGTCAGCTATGTCAACTTCCATGACAAATTAGTGGGGTTTCTATAAGCTGAACCTGTATGCACTTACTTTGGCTAAAACATGTATTTTATTGTAAACTGTTTACTGTAAAATGTTACTATGCTCGTGTCTGCTGCACCATCACTGTACTGTGCGTACTGAATGAACACTCCCAGGTCACACCTGAAAATAGTGAGCATATTCCTCCAGTGTGCATACCCCGTTAATAAAAAGAATAAATAAATGTATGTGCGTGGCACTGCCCCATGCACATACACACACACATGTGGCAGTAAATGGTAGCTGCATAAATCATGTTTATGCAAAACCTTTGGCTTACTTAATTTGCAATGTTTTATGTATGACAGGGGGATAACCCCTCCTCAGCATTTAAATTTTGTGTGCCGGGGCAATGGGGCACACTTTGCACACTGATTTTCTAAGCAAACATCAGCTTGAAATGTTATAAACTAATGTATGTTATAGTGTGTCATGATAATGTGAAAACCTGTCTCTCGAAAAAGTTAATATGGTAAGGCATATTACTGTAATTAGCTTGAGTTAAGTGGCATTATTATTTATTTAGTGTGTTTTGATACTCTTCTTTTACACTTTAATTTGAGTTGCAATGTGAAGTGCGGATTCTTCCCACTACAGAATAGTATGGTTCACAGCCATTTCTGAATATGAAGTGAATGCAGGACTTTAACCTCCCCAACACATAAGGTATTTTGTAGTGAGAAAGAATAATTACCTACCATAACAGTAGATCTTCAAGATAATTTCCTCCATTGAGCCACATCATGGAACTGTAAGCCACTGGCATCAGGACTTTCCGGAAATTTTTGCTGGCTGGGGCTGCCCATGTCAGCATGCCCTGTTGGCATCTACATAATGTGGGCATCCACAGAATGCCTCAGTTTCCCACTGGAGACAAGATCAAATGATCACTGGCGTGGCAGCAGCCGAAGAAACCAGGAACACACCAGGTACACAGGAGAGGTTATGACAACCTAAGCAGAGATGCCGCTTGAGGCACCATAGGAGAAGCAGCATGCGAGTGCAGGCAGTATTGTCATCCATCACCAGCATGGGGAGGGAGGGAGAGCTATGGCTCAATGGAGGAGATTCTATCTTCTTCGAGGGTATCTCCCTCCATTGAGCCACATCACTGAACGATTCCCAAGCAGTACCAAGTACAGAGGGTGGATGGCAGGACCTAATGATCCTGGGTAAGGAGGCCTTGCAGAACATTGAGGTCAAAGCTGGCATGTCTATGAAGACACAGTCCATACTCCAGACTGTGGTTTTTAGTGAATGTATGAACAATATCCAAGTGGCAGCAGCACAAATGTCAGCAGGAGACACATTCTGAAAACAATTCACAGAGGTAAATACCCTGCAGATGGAATGGGCATGAAAGGGACCAAGAAGCTGCTTCTGGTAACAAAATGTAATACAACTGGCCAGTCATTTGGACAGGCCCGGTTTCATTATCAGTGAGCCCACCATCATGTGGGCAAAAGCTACAAAAACTACTAAGAGGAGTTTCTCCAATCCTTTGTACAATCCAAGTACCAACGCGGAGTCCTACAGACGTACAGCGAATGCAAACAATGTTCCCCATGGTCTGTGGGAGATAAAAAAAATAAACAGGAAGGTCTATAGTCTGATTTAGTGTTCTTTCAGGCTCTACCTGTGGAAGGAAATGAGGATTTGTACACAAGGTAACCCTACACCCTTGTGAAAAATAATAAAAACGAGGGTCTGAAACCAGAGCATGTAACTCAGAAATGTGTCTAGTAGATGTCACAGCCACTAGGAACAGTGTCTTCCAAGAGAAGAAGAACACCTCACAAACAGAGCAGGCTCAAATGGAGGTGCAGCAAGGGTCTTTAGGACCACATTAAAATCCCACACTGGAACCAAATCATGGACCAAGGGGTACAGTAGGGAAATACCTCTTGGGAATCTTTGGGAAACCTCCATCTGAGCCATTGTATTACCCTCTGTGAGGGCATGAAAAGTTGACACACTGGCCATGTGGACCTAATACCCTAGTCCCGAGTCGTTACGGGACAAAAGGTGGTCCAGTACTTAAGGAAACGGGCATACTAAGGGATCAAAGGCATGCTGAGTACACACAATGTAAAACATTTCCATTTTTGTGAGTATGTGTACCTAGTAGACGGCTTTCTAGCTGCCAAGAGTACATCTGCCACTGCCAGGGAAACCCCAAACCGGGAGAGCTCAATGACCTCAGGAATCAGGTGTGGAGGCACAGGGAGAGTGGGACAGAAAGATCCACTGCCAGTTGCTGGAGTAGTAGGAATCAAATTTGTCTTGGCCAGTAAGGAGCCACCAGGATGAGGGTGGCTGGTTCAGCCTGTACCTTGACCAGAACCCTCTGTACTGGGGGGAAGGTGGAAAAGTTTACAGAGACCTCCCTTTGCAGGAGAGGGACATTGAGTCTTACCAGAAAATGTAAGGCCCTGGAGTGATCGAGTGGAAACATGGCTGTTTTGCGCTGTATGGAGATGCAAACAGGTCTATGTCCAGGTGACCCAATTTTTCAAAGAGGTAGAGCACGACAGAGACTGAGAGTTACCATTCGTGCTAGAGTGTATAGGACCGGCTGAGACGATCCACCAGTGTACTCAGGGTACCAGGGTGGAACACTGCCAACAGGAATATGTTGTGTTCCACCGCCCAGTGCCAAAGTGATCCCCACTCTGCAGAGACTCTGTGAATGTACTCCGCCTTGTTGGTTAATGCAGTATATAACCAATATATTATCTGAAGAGCTCAGCAGCAGATTCCCCGGAAGCAGGGTGGCGAAGACCTATAGGCCATACAGAACAGTCCTCATCTCCAGAGTGTTGCTGTGATGAACTATATCCAGAGGGCCCCACTGACCCTGATTCTCAAGGGGCCCAGATGAGCATAACATCTTGAACCCAAGGCATCCATGGTCAACACCAGGAGGGGTGATGACCAGAGGAATGGGGACCCTATCTCTAGGTTAGTGCAATCCAACCACTAGAGCAGAGAGCAACATAGACTAGGAGTCACTTGTATGAGACACTCCAGCTTGTCTGAATGATGTGCCCATTGCATCCTGAGGAACCATGGAGGGATCCTCATGTGGAGGCAAACCAGTGGGACAGTCAGGATGACAGCTGCTATCAGGCTGATTAATCTTAGAAGACATCTGGCTGATACAAATCGCTGGTGGAGACCATCTGTGCCTGGGCCACAATTGCAGTGGCACAGCTGGAGGGCAGAAATGCCCAACCCAGTCCTGTGTCCAGAACAGCTCCTATGTATCGGAGTCCCAGGCAGGGGGTATGGACCAGTATATCCACTTGGTCAAACAACTGTCGAGTCTGAAACAGTGTGTAGCCAACAGCTTCCCAAAACAAGGCTTCTAACAGCCAGTCATCTATGTGATGGAAGATACACTGGCCCTCCCTGAGGAAGGTAGCAGCTACAGAGGCAAATACTTTTGTATATACATGCAGTAAAGAATGCAACTGAAAGAGCAAGACACAAAATTGGTAGTGCAAGCCCTGCAGCATGAAACATGGTATTTTTGTGAGACTTGCAGATCTTGACATGAAGGTGTGTATCCTTCAAGTCCAGTGCAACCATCCAATCCTATTTCAGTAAGAGAGGAAGGAGAGACTGCAGGGAGACCATTCTGAATTTCTTGTATTCTATAAAAAGGTTTAGTCGCCAAAGGTCTAGTATTGGGCTTAGATCCCCGCTCCATTTTGGAACCAGAAAGCACCGGGAATAATAGGCTTGATTTCTTTCTGAAACCGGGGCAAGTTCCACAGCCCTCTTGTGAAGACATCATGGGGGATATCTGTTGGGCAATGGAGGAGTTATAGGAGGAACAGTAAGGAGGTCTAAGAAGTGTCTTTGCTGTATCACCTCCAGTACCCACGCACATGTGATCTGCCTCCATTTTTGTAGAAAGAGGGAGATGTGCCCTGCTACTCAAACTTCCTGAGGCAGTGAGGCCGGAGGAAGGGGTGGTGAAGTCATAAAGCACCTGGGGTAGAGGGGGTGACGGTAATGGTTTGACCTTTTGTAAGTTTAGCATGGGCACCTGGGGGTAGGTTGGCAAACTGAGAAGTGGCAGACTGAGGTCTCTGGCAACCACATCCCAGGCCTCTTGAATAGCCCTGGCCTAGATGACTGTAGGGCCTGTGAACCGAACCACAACCCCTTCCCCAGGGTTCAGAGTACACAGGGACCCGAGAGTCATTTTAGAGGACTATAAATCCCTTAATGCATTTTTAACATCTGTGCCAAATGATTGTTTCTCCCTCTGAATGGAGCATTTATTACCGACTGTTGTACCTCTAAGAAAGAACCATCCACTCTTAGCCAAGAGTGGAGGTGGAGACAAATTCCTGATGCAGCAGTGCTCTCAGTAGCATCTGAGGCATCATAGGCAGATCTCAGCAGGTGCTTACTGGCCTCCTGGTCATTAGCAACTGTCTGCTGTGCTAATATTTTATCTTGGCCCTCAGGCAATTTCTCAGCCAAGGTGGCCACAGTCTTTCAAGGCAATTCTGATATTTAATCATATATGCCTGATAGTTAGCCATTCTTTTTTCCTATATTTATTTTATGTATTTTGCCCAGTTTGTTGCCCATCCCATACCTTGAACAGAGGCATGTGCATGACACGGTTTAAGGTGTCCTCACGGAACCTGCCGCTCTCTCCCCGCCTATGCTATCCACCAGAGCTCCACCTGGTGGCAGCGGAACTACGGGTGTCAACAGCCACCTGAAAGAGGAGAGCTGCCTTTTGACTGCTCAATCCTGCTTTCACCCCCCCCCCACATGCTGACTCCCTGATGACCAGAGTCCGTTCCTGAACCTGGGTCACTGTCAAGACATGAGGTAAGGCGTCCAGCGCCTCAGCCTTCTGCGCCACCAGGCCGGCTGATGGTTAGCAATTCTTAGGCCCAGGGAAGCAGAAACAAAAGTTCTCTTCTCCATCACATCTAGCTTCCTCGACTCCTTAACAGGAGGAACAGATGTGCTTGGGAGGTTTGCATCTGTCATGTGCAGCCATATCCACCGCTGCATTCATTTCATGCTATGATGACTAACAAGGCTTTGCAGAAGGGGGCTGGATAGTGTTTATCAGCCTTTCTGGGAGTCAGTGAAAACTGCGCTGGCTCATGCCAGGCAGCCACATTCTCAAGTGCAGAATGCAAAGGAGGAATCATAACATTAAAGGAGGCAGAAACCTCCAAGAACTCATAGATATTTATCTTGGAGGAATCCTCCTCTCTGCTTGAAATATTAATTTAGTCTGTATTTTTTTTTTTTTATACTTTCTATTTTCTCGCTTTCCTTCCCACTAGCTCAAATATCCACTGTGAGAACCTAGGAGTCATCCCTCTGCAAGCCGCCTTACATGGTCTACCCCTGTCACCCATGGAGTCTTGGATTACCCCCCGGTCGGGGACGAGGTGGGGACCAAACACCCCGAACATCTAGTTTCATCAGTCAAGGGGTGCCAGGAAGGCAGCTGCAAATCAGAGCTGGAAGGTATTTTCCCTGTTCTGTAGGGGAGTGGCCAGCGCCCCGACATCAAGGCGTGTCACTGATGTCTGCCACTCCCAACCCTTCTTCTATGCTCCAACGCTTGCTATGCCTCCAGCTTCTGCCAGAGGCCAGTCAAGCTGCTGAACAGGAGCCTCCTCCTCCTCTCCCTCCTGGGAGAGGAAAGCTGTCCTCCAGACACTCAATCCTCTCCCACCCCTGCTGACCCCCGACGACCCGGGCTCATTCCTGAACCCAGGTCACTGGCATGGTGCGATGTGTGGCGTCCAGCGCCTCAACCCTCAGCGCCACCGGGCCAGTCAGTCTGTATTTGTTTTAAGAAGGACTGAAATAAGGCATCCTCAAGTGGAGAGGCCTCGGTGTGTTTTTCACACTCTCCTCTGAGCTAGAGGACAGAGTAAAGCCTGAGCCCACCACATCTACTACCTTTTCTTCTTCATCAATGGCCTCCTTTTCCTGTTCAATATACTCTGGATTACACTTCAGTGCATCACTGATGTCTACCATCATCAGCTGAGGGACAATGGGATAAGGAGACATATGAGGAGGGGTCATCCACAGGGGTACTACTGATAGAGGCAGTTCAGGGCACAGCAGCATAACAGGGACCGAGAACTGTCAACAGTGGGCCAGCTGAGGGTACTGACAGAGCAGGTGTTGACCACAGTAGCAGATGCTGAAAAGTACCAAAATCATCTAGTATAACAGCTGTGTGTCAACAGGCCTGAAGGGGTTAATGACAGCGAAACCATTGACAAGACAGTGCCCAATGGCAATACTGAATGTGAATTCCCCAATGAGGAAGACAGCTGGCGTTGCATCCCAACATTGTTGTTTGAGAGACAGTCGGGGGCAGCAGGACCTGTGGCCAGAGCTGGGGACCAATCTTTTTCAATAGATGTACCTTTTCTTAAAGGTGAATGGTCTGGGAAAGTGGCCTTGTCCTTTCGACGTTTCTCCTCCTCTGAGTGGCAGTCTTTTCCCACTGATTTAGAGGACTTGTCCCTTTTCTTTGAGTCAGCAACAGACACTAGCAACAGGGGTACTGATGGACCAATGGCGAACCAAGAACAGAAGCTGCTGACAACGGTGGAGCTCCCTTTGCCTCAACCTGTTTCTCCATTTCTTTAAACTTTAGATGGACTTCTAAAGCCTTCTTGTGATATCTCCTGGTTGCCAGGTTAAAGCTCTAGCAAACTTAGCAGGCTTTAACATTGTGGTCTGTGCTGAGGCAACAAATACAAACACAGTGGTTGTTGTCTTTATAAATCTTAATGTCACTGCAATGGCAATGGTGGAACAACAGTTCCTTATCAGTTGGTGGTGCCAGAAAAGTAAATTTAAAATGGCAAACAAAATTAGCAGTGACAGTGAAACTTCCAAAGTTCACCAGGGTTCTTCAGCAGTAGTGGACCGATGAGTGACTGAAGGTGGAAGAAAGAACTGAGGCATGCTGGGGATGCCCATGTTATACTGGTGCTGATAAGAAGCGATGACGTGAGTGGCCATAGCCAACAAAAATTTCTGGGTGATCCCGACACCAACAGCAGCTTACAGTTCCATGAAGTGGCTCAAAAGAGGGAGATATCCTCGAAGATGATCTTGCAATTTCAAAAAAATAAGTTGGCAGATGATTTCTTTATCATGTATTGTATGCCACTTTTGGAATGTTAGTGGAACTGTCCTGCAAACTCCCCCCTTCCCCCAATAAAACAAAAAAGGTTTGTGTTCATCACAGTTTAGAGGATTATATTAAAATCATCTCAAATATTTCCCCACTACCTAGTCTGTGTGGGACTTTCAGGGTTAGCTTTAAATCTGCCCCTCACTATTTTGATCTATAGCTATTATAGACAATGACGGCAGAAAAAGATCCATGGTCCATCTAGTCTTCCCGAATAGATGACTCCTCTCTGAAGGCAGTACTGTCTGCTAGACAGGGAGAAAACAAGTTCATGTATCATCCCAGCTACTAACTCACTGTGTTACCCTCATTAAATTGCTTGACCTCACTGTATTGCAAGCCACCTTCCCAAGTTGTCAAACAGACCAGAAGTACAACCTCCCTGTAACCGAGATGATACATTTTAGCATGGCTATCCTTTGCACGTAACAAAGGACTCTAATCAGCTCTGCATGCACTTATAATCATATAGGTGGCCACATTTAAGAAATACTGATCCACATATTTCAGCAACATGGGTAAGTGACTACACTGTTGAAGTAGCTGGCCTAGCATTCTAAAATGCGATTCCCTGGGAGATCCATGCTGCTCCTGTCATTTACAATTCTGAATGTTTACTGAAGATTATGTTTAGGCAAGCCTTCACTTTTTGCAGTAATAATGTATCTGCTCTATTCCAATTTGTTTAATTGCTTTGTTTATAGCTCGTACAGTGCTAAGCATTTTTATAGTGTTTTATAAACAAGTATGCTACTAGCATACATATCCTCTGCAAAAAGATGAGTAAAGGGCATACATTTAAGATGTTTGTAATATTTAAGTAATAATGCATGGCAGGGTGGGTGTCATGCCAGAATAACATCACGCCTCGGGTGTCTGGTCACAAGGCTGTAGGCAGAGTGTGTACAACATCCGAGAAGTGACATTATCCCACACAGACACACACCCTGGAGTGCATCACTGCTATTATACAATTGCTCTCTTTTATGAAAAAGAAAGAAAGATTTAAAAATACAGTTTTATAACATATTCTATATACATAGTTTGTTTTTTGTATGGGCAAGTTACTGTTTAAAAAAGAAGTTCTGTTCTTCCTCTTTTGGCCAGTAGATGGCGTGGCATTCATTCTGGTCAGTATTCTCCACCCACCCACCCACATACCATGTCTCTGTTCTCTTTGTGTCTCTCTCTCTTTTTTTTTTTGTTTCTCTCTGATAGTCTCTGGTTTTGTCCCAGAGTTTAATTCAGCCGGTTCCCCTGCCTGCACTTGGACCTAGTGAATGCTTTCTATTTACAGAGCTGTGTTTTAGGAGCATGCAGCCGTGATTGCAAAATGGAACTGATCAGCCTGCAGATTTGCGGGAACTAAGAGACTTCCCCTACCTCAGATGTGATCAGTAAGTCACTTGGTACCGCTGTTTTTTTTTTTGTTTTTTTTTGTTACAGAAAATTACTTGGAAAGGACAGAAAGAAACCACCACTGCTTGAGGCTTTTTGCAGAAATGGGCAGCTGAATGCATGCCCATAAACTGAAAGGAATAGTGAGGTAGAAATTGTGAAGCTGCATGCAGGGGCTCTTTGTAAAACATTTGCTGTTTCAGTAGCCTCACGGGTCTGAACCACAAAAGACCATGAATAGCTAAATGAAATGAATAAACCGCGGGGGCAGAAACTCATTTAAGGAGCACCTAGATAGACATACAAAGTAAATGGGACTTAACAGAAACAACCACTGAGCAGTAGGAGGTGGTCTCAGTGGGCTACATGACCCATTTCCATGGTATCCTCCTATGTTCTTATGGATGCAAAGTGTGGTTGCAAAACAATCCACCCGGCTACAGCACAAGATTTACAAGATTTACTCAAAAATACAGCACACAATTACAAGGCAGAACCAAGGCCTCATGCTAAAAACTTAAAGGGATGCCCAAACATCCACAGAGGAGAATAAGGACAGCAAAACACCATACGTAAGTCCATCAAGTCTTTCCTGATGCCCTACGATGTATTAGCTTTCCCCTTGTAGTTTTCCCTGTCTCTTTCATCCCAGACTCAATTAAGCAGGTACAGCGTGCACGCAAAGAACCAGATCTTTTGAATTTCGGAGTGTGGAAGTTTTGGTATCATTTTCAAACTGGGACTGCATATTTTCACTGTTTTAAACTGAGACTGCATATTTCTATCAGCAGAGCAATACTGATAGAAATTTAATTTAGTAATTTATTCCAACTATAGTAGTTCTCTGCTCGTTTCTGCTTGTACTTTAATTCATTTGTAACTACAGTCTCTTATGTAATTAGCTTTGCGTGTTTCAAAGAGAACTCCCTGTTGTCTGTACCCAGCCTCCAAACTACAAGAAATGTCCTAATTGCCTTCGTAACTTGCACAGTCTGCTTTAAATTTACTTTAGCCCGCATTTCAGTTCAGTTTTAATTTTACTTCAAATTGTCTTAGTGCCTAAATTTGCAGTTGCATATCAGTTCTGATTTAAATTTGAGTAGCTCAGAGTAATTCTGCACACTGAGCAAACATTAATTTCTATAGGCTAATGTTGATTTTAATTCTGTGCTCTGTGTAAACTTCATTCGGAAGGAAGGCAACGTACTGTGTAAACTCTATTTCTGCTTAGTGTAAAACCCACTTTCAGTAGGCTGCGCAGTGCTTACACTTAATTCTGAAGGCAGTCACATTTCTCGTAACCCCCCACAAAAGTACCTAATTTCCAAACCGCGCACTTCTGTGGGGCCCAGCCTGATCACTGCCATTCTTAGTTTCAGCTCCTCCCTTCCTCTTACCTGAATAACACCCTTTTCTTCTCTGCTTCCTTTCACAGCCCCTGGAGCGGTCGCCAGGGCCAGGCTGTGTCACCCTCCCCCCAAGCTGCAATTCAGACTCAGTGAAGCAGGTAAGGCGTGCATGCAAAGAACTGGATCTTTTAAATTTTATAGTGTGGAAGGCCCTGCCGATGCGCTGTGTCGGCTGCCCCACAGCCCCCACCACCACCCTTGGTGAACTCCCTTCTATATACACATGTGCACATGACTGAACAATCGGCCACCTTTCCCATATCAACATCAACCACTAGTGGCCGCTACAAACCTAATCCCACGCCTCTACACAAGTATACTCATAATGCTGCCTCTCTACCTAGCAGTAATCTCACTACTTGCCCGCTTGCTGTCCCTCCCACCCTCCACCTACTTTGAGCCACAGTCCTGCCAACCGGTGGTTTGTACCCCGGCTTTTCTAGCAACCTCCCTCCACACTGAGCGGCCTCCTGCTGTTCACTTACCATATCTGGTGTCTGGCCCTGCTGTCCTTCCACCCTTATTCCACGCTGGCCTAACGGCCTTCAAAATTCCCTGCACATGGCATCTCAGCACCATCCTTGCAGTCCTCCAAAGCTCACTGCAAGCCCACACAGGCCCAGCCTAAAACCAAACTCCTGCTATCACTTCTGCTCCTACTATCCAGCGACATTGAGCTGGATCCCAGACCTAGCCCCCCTCCCAGACCACACACTGCCTCATCTATTCAACTCCCAAGGGCCTTAAACTTGCCCACCTGAATATCCGTAGCCTCCTACACAAGCTAACCTTGCTACAACCTATTGTTCTTTCACTCAGACCAGACATAATGATGATTTCCAAGACCTGGTTGAAACCACACAACAAGGATGCTGAATTCTCAATTCCTGGCTACACTCTTCTACGACATGATCGTCCAGGTAACAAAAGAGGAGGTGGACTAGCCAAGTACATTGAGGCCTCGCTCCAATTCACTCCAGTCCCTTTACCTTTGCCCACACAAACCATCAATACTTTACTGATTAAACTCTCCCTCCCCAACACATGCCCTATATTCATTGCTGGATCCTACTGCCTACCAGATTCCACCAGCCCTCCATCATAGAACACCTGGGTGTCCTGTCTTCTCAGGCCTACAGGGGTGAGCTTCATATCATTGGTGATTTTACCCAAAAGTGGTTCTCCAAAACTAGTGCTAAATTATGCAGTCAGGTGACCACCCTCAACCTATCGCAACAGATCACAGACCCAACACACTTCAATCACAAATCCCAAAACCACTCCCTCCTGGACTGGTCCTTCACCTCCCACCCACATCGAATACTTGCCTCCGGCCTCCTACTGGACTCAATAAGTGATCATCACATGGTCTACTCAGTGAGAAAAATATTCAGGCCCAAGGCACCACCACCCAGGACGATACTGACTAGATCTTATAAATCCCAAGACATTGCATCTCTCCTACACAACCTAGCAAGCACAGACGGGTCATTCATCCCCCAGGCCACCTCTACAGACTCCGCTCTGGAGTACTTCAAATCCAGGTTTCTCATTGTCTGGAACTTATATGCCCCACTCAAACGTACTCAGGTGCGGGGTGCCCACTTGTCATGGGTCACAGAGGACCTCATGGCCCTTCATAGAGCCAGGGATCAAGCATAGAAGTACCTCAAGGCATCGGGCTCACCTGTCGATCAACAAAAGTATAGGGCCCTACGTAACTCCTGTACAAGGCAAATCTGCCAGGCAAAATCCAAATACTTCAAAGACACCTTCCACATAACTCTAGAACACACTGCTAAATTTTGGAAGGTAGTCAATTCTTTATTCTCCCTTCCCTCGCAAGCGTCCACCCCGGTCCTAAATTTAAGTGGTTCCATGGTCACGGACCCTCTCGCTGTGGTCACTGATTTCAACACTTTTTTTTTTTTTTACAAACTGTACATCATCTCTGCTGGCCGCTCTCCCTCCGGCACCACACTCCACCCCTCCACCTACCAGCTCTGTTCTAGACTCTCCCACTACCCACTCTTTCACTTTCTGCCATATCTCCCCCACTGAAGTTTACAATGCCCTGCTCACTTTCAACTGGCCTGGGCACCAAAATGCTCTACCTGCCTGCCCCTGCCATTGCCATCCCTCTGGCCTCACTCTATAACCTCTCCTTCTTTCTTGCCTATATCCCCTCAGAATGGAGAAACTCCACAATTATCTCACTCCCTAAAAGTGGTGACCCCTCCATTACTGGGAACTACTGCCCTATCTCCCTCCTCCCTATCCTGGCAGAACTTCAGGAACACCTTGTCCTTTCTCAACTCTCTGCTTTTCTTGACTCCTCCTCCTTCTTCACTCCTTACCAGTCTGGTTTTAGGAAGTTCCACTCCACCATTTCATCTCTCCTTAGACTAACTGACGCCATCCTCATCGGCATGGATATAGGCCACATTACCTCAACCATTTTTGTCGACCTGCCAAAGGCCTTCGACACTGTCTCCCACTCCCTCCTCCTTTCTAAGCTCTCTCTTGCAGGACTCTCTAGCGCCGCCACCAGCTGGTTCTTATACTACTACTTTGTAGGCAGATCCCAATCTGTCAGAATTGGCAACTCCACCTCTGCCTCCCTCCCCATTACCTCTGGTGTTCCCCAAGGCTCAGTCCTTGGCCCGCTACTTTTCTCCATTTTCTTAAACGATCTGCCCACTGCCTGCTCACACACATCCATTCACATGTATGCAGATGATACGGTACTGTATACATCCAGCCCCTCATCCGCTGATGTTACGACCAGACTTCAGCAGGACTTCAATAATGTTCAGCTCTGGTTTCGCTCAAAGCAGCTCTTTCTCAATGCCAAGAAAACTCTCTCCACGACCTTTGGCACTAGGCAGAGACTTTCTCGGCTCCCTCTCACCCCCACCTTCCACAACTTGCATGGGACTTTGCTGGAGGCTTGCACCTCATTCAGATATCTTGAGATCTGGCTCGACCAGCATCTCGATTTCTCTGCACATACTGATGCAGTCCACAAAAAGCTTCACCCTAAGCTGGGTGCCTTGTACCGCAATTGTGGTTGCATACCTCTGCCAGCTCGCCGTGCAACTGTGCTGAAAATGATACTCCCTATTTTTGACTATGGGGATATAGTCTATAGTTTCTATGTTTCTATAATTTGAAGATAGAGGGGGGATGGCTCAGAGGTAATGTGAGGAAGTATTTTTTCACAGAGAGGGTTGTGGATGCATGGACAGCCTCCCTGAGGAAGTCGTAGAGTCAAGAACAGTGGGAGAATTCAAGAATGCATGGGACAGACATAAGGCAGTCCTAGTGGGGGGTAGGAGGAAGTAAGCTGTTGGTTAACTAGGATCTGCAGCTTATCAGTTAGGTAGGAAAATGGGCAGACTAGGTGGGCCAAGCAGTCCTTATCTGCAGTTACATTCTATGTTTCTATAGTGCCGCCCTCAAGTCCACCCTAGCCAGACTGGACCCCCTCTTCCATTCCTTCTGTTGCTTTGCCCTCGACTATCCTTCCAATATACATCAGTGTGCCCTCTACCGGGCACTGGACCTCCCATCACTTCAGGACCGTGTCACTCCCACTGCGCAAGTCTCATGGCCAAATTCTGGGCTCAGTCACTTCCCCCTTATCTCGCTTCTGTCCTGTCGGCCCCTGCCCTCCCACTGTACTCACTCAGGAACAATGATTCTCGTTCTCTGTCTGTACCACAAATATCCACTATGGCAGGCCAGGCCGCATTTAGATATCACATGCCTAAATTATGGAGCTCCCTTCCTGTGGCCATTTGGTCTGCCTCCTCAGGAAGGCACCTCAACTCTCTTCTCAAACCACACTTCTCCTCCAACTGCTTGTGCACCCACATTAGTTCCCGTACCAAGGTCTAGTCACTGAATTTCTAGAAGCTCTCCTCAGGCTTGCCTGACTATAACTGGTTTGATATTTTGAAATGTTTATCTCACTGCTATGTACCTCGCAATTTGCCCCTGTGCACAATTCATTTTGGAGTACCCACACAATGGCGCCCTATATACAATGTAGAACCATCTGGTCTCTGTATTATTGTGTAATATTATGTTGCATGTATCTTGTTTATTGGATTTGGTATACGGTGCTTATTTGTGTATTTTTGATGTGAGTATTTGCTGTATATCCCTACCCCCTTCTCCCCAGGATGCATCTGGAATCGAGCAGTAGTCTGTGCTCAGTATGCTTTCCTGGTAACACTTTTAAATAAATAAATATATAAAAGAAATTAAAGATGTCTCATTGAAGTGTATATTAAACCTAGCTATAGTCCTAGCATTCACCACTGCTAGGTTGATTATTCCACTCATCCACCACCCTCTCACTAAAAAAAAGTAATTCCTAATGTCCTTCTAAAATTGCCCGTCTGCCAGCTTGAGACTGTGCCCCCTGCTGGGTGAACTGGTCCTGAACTTAAAAAAAAACAAAAAACTCTGAAGTTCACCTAACTGTACCCTGCATCCATCTGAATGTTTCTATCATATCCCCTGTATTACTTCTGTCCTCCAGGGAGCAAGCATTGAGACTTTCCTCTCTTTATGGGGCCTACCCTGCTGCCCTGGATCATTTTCATAACCCTTCATTGTATGTTTTCCAGCCTCTCTCTTCCCTTCCTCAGTGGGCTCCAGAACTGCAGCCAATGCTCTAGTTGTGCTCAAACCTGTGACATGTGCAGTGGCAGTATTACCTCCCCTCATGCAACCAGTGATGCTCCTCCCTCGTGCATCCTAACATCCTGTCTGCATTCCCATACATTTACTGCATTGAGAAGGGGTTTTGTAGACTATTGTTAATCATCACCCCCAGCTTCCTTTCCCTCCTTCAGTTCTCCACCATTACCCCACTGATATCATAATCCATATGAAGATTTCTGCTACCACTGTGTGTATTAGCTTTACATTTCTGGGTACTGAATTTCAGTTGACAAATATCTGACTGCTTCCATAGCCCTTCTACATCTCTCTTCCTGCAGCTAATTCCCTTCTCACAATTCCCTCTCCAAACCACATTCAAACTACTCGAACTCCTGGGGGGGGGCAGGGGATACTCTGTTGGGAAACTTTGAAAATGTCTAGGTTAAATAAAGCATTTTTGACCCAAGCTGTTGGAGCCTAAAAAGCACCAAGATGCAAGCTGCAAGTTTTGTCTGTTCCGCAGCCCCAGTTGCAATTCCCTGACTTTGGTTCGATATTCCCTTCCAACTGACTACTACTGTCCAGCCCTGGTGACATTTAAAGCCTCCGTTCTCTCCCCACTCAACTCACTCCTTCCCAAGTTTCATTTCAAAATACCCCCTTATCCCAACAACCTTCCAGTAATCCAGGGGAAGCCCTCCCTTTTTCCTGCTGTAACTTTTTTTTCACTGTTTACTGCCAGCCACAGCCCATGTGCTGCACACATGTAGCACTAATGTGCTGGTGATTCTAGGAGTCGTAGTCTCTCAGTTGCATCAGGTGTGTGTATGTGTTACACAGTGGGTGTGATTCAGTACAAGGGGCTCCATCTGGGGTTGTGTATTTGTACAGTATTCAAGAGGGAGGAGCACATATAGGCCCCGGAATACCTGTTAAAATTTTGTTGGGGGGGGGTTGAAACACTGCAGCTGGTACAGATACACATGGTGCTGAATACTCAGACTCTGACAACCCTGGCTTGACTATCAGAAGACTATTTGAATTCAGGAGGTGGGGATAAAAAACAGTGGGTGACAATCCCCATTTATACGCCTGTACCCTTGGGGGCTCTGGGACCCAGGCCCTGTGCACATATTCAAGGACTGCCATAGACTCCAGCAGTGTTAGTGGCTCAGATTTACCAGGGTTCCAGTCTACCAGCAGCACAAAGAGGAAAATGACTCTGTGCTACATGGGACATACTGTATACTGGGGCTGCTTCTACAGGTACCAAGGGGGACAACACTAAGTACTGACACAGGAGGGGTGTGGTTTTACAACTTGTGTGCATAGGGCGACAAAAAAGAAAAAAAATACATTGAGGGAGATGTAGCACTGAATGTTAATATGGACTTTGGTGTGCAATCCAATACATGGTTCTCAAGATATGAACGACAGTGCAACATGTATTTATTTATTTGTTAACCGGTTGGGTGCAATGATCCCAGGGACCGTTTTCAGGCATGACCCGGATAGATGTACATACACCCATGCTAGATCTTCCTTCTAGGTATTACCACCCTACAGGGCACAGTGAAGTAGTCTGTGCAGGCTTCTAACAAATGCACTAGTAGTCCTCATAATAACTTCATTTTACATGTTAAATGTGCTTCTTCAAATACAATGATTCATAAAAAGGGGTAAAACTACTAAACTCTTCTTTAGTGAAGACACTTTGACAGGTTAAGTATAGAAAGAGAACGTACACCAGGCAAGAGAAAGGTTTTAATTATGTGGTGGGACTGACATTTAATGTCCTCACTGGTTCACTTCCTCAGGGGTGCTATACTGATAGGCTTTCCTGCTATTTATAGTTAAATTATAGTAAAGGACATTTATGATTGCCAGAGAGAACTCCAACTGATTAGTTATAAATTTATTTGCAGCACTTTTACTGAAAAAAAAAAAAAAAAAGCTTTTAATGGTATCATGCAAATGATCACTTTTATCTATAGTCTGTGCAGTGCCATTAAGCAAGACTGATCAGTAAATTGCAAGTTGACAGTTTCTAAGAGGTAAAAATCTAGCATTCAGTTATAATATTACCTCTATAACTCTTCCCGACAGCATTCAAAAAAGTATTAATTCACTGGTAAAACATCACATCAATGAATTTGACTTCAGTTAAACTGCTTCTCCTTCCACCTCCCAACTATGTGCCTCCCCTGATCCAAAACTTCCACACCATGTAACAAGTTACACAGGTAATGAGAGAAGGGGACTTTAGAAAGAGGCACAGAATCTAAATGCTGCACAAAAATGTATACAGTAAATGTATAATAAATACCAAATGGGTCACCTCAAATTACTAGATATACAGTAGCTCCAGCTTGAGTTTCTGGACATGGGAAAAATATAGCTGTATGCGTCTGGTTCATCTTGTCTGTATATCCCCGCAACTGGAATATTCCTTGTGATTCACTGTGATTAATGTATTACTTACTCAGAGCTAGGTGAAAAGTGGCTTACGCAAGTCAGTGTTTTATTTTTTTTACCACAGTGATGTTTATACTCCTCAGCTGGGGCAGGTTGACTCCATTTGGCTTTGTCTCTGCCACCCCCACTGATGACCACCAACCCAGGACTCACTTTTCAGCAATATTCCCCTACATACTGCTCCTGTGGCAGGGCCAGGAGGGGGAAGGCCACCCCCAGCCCGCCACCTGGAGACTCACATCCAGATATTGCCCTCAGAGGTCTTGTCAGGTGTGAGGGGTCGTCATGCAGTGTGTTAATCACACCTGCCCTGCCATCCACTTTCCTCCCTTTATGCAGCTCCCCTCTCTTCATGCCAGCCCTGATTCACACTACCACCAGGCCTCCACCTGGTGACAGCCTTGCAGCAGCACTGACAAGCCCTCCCCCAGTAGAGAGCTGTCTGTTGGACACTCAATCCTCTCCCCCACCCTGGCTGATCCAAACAACCCAAGACCACTGCCAGGTTGCCAGCATGGCAGATAATAGTGTTACTGCTGCGCCACTGGGACAGTGCTTCAATTCAGTGTATTAACATCTAAGGAAGTAAGCCCACAGTTGTTAAACATCCATAGAGAAAATACCCTAAATTAATGTACACTACAGAACACAACTTAGCGCAGGGACTGTGGAGGTATAGAATAAAAAACTCAGTCCTTATGATCAGTGTCGCTCAGTAGTTAAGGACCAAAAAAATAAAGGCAAAGATCATGTTAGGATGTACTTTCTTTTTTTTTTTTAATCATCTCCTTGTTTATGCAACTCTGCAGTGCTACTGGCAGGGGCATCCAGCTGCCGGCCCCCGCCTCTCCGGAGAGCAGCAGGTTCACTTGCATGGTGTGGGTCCGGTGCGGCCGTCCCAACCCACTGGAGGGTCTCGCCTTACCTCTCCGGGCCGGACTGGACCCCCCAGCGTGATTCCGTGACAGTCCTCCGGGTCAGCGGAAGAGCAGCCATCAAGCTGCTCGGTCACGCAGCCTTTTCCTCCATTTCTGTCCCCAGAAGCTGGCAGTGCAATGATGTGCTGCGTGGTACGTGGATGTCTTGTCAAGCTCACCCCTTGGCACTGTGGTCTGCACTGCCCCGGGTTGCTCAGGGGTTGCTCCAGTGCGACGCAGGCTTTCCCAGCCCACCCCAGTGGGAGGAGAGCAGTCTAGGGACACTCAATCCACCCTCTCCCTGCCAACCCCCGCGGCTCGAGTCCTGCCTCAACCCAGGTCACCGTGTGGTGCGATGTGTGACGTCCAGCGCCTCAACCCTCAGCACTACCTGGCTGGCCGAGGATGTACTTTCAAAGGTATAGAATACAAGCCTATACAAATTATTCTAGCTTTGTACAAGGCACTGGGGAGGTCACAGCTGGAATATAATGTGCTAAACTCTGGTCATGGTATATGAAAAATACTGTAGTGATTAAAATGATACAGTGGAGGCCCAGGATGGAGGACAACCGGAATGATTAATGGATTTGGAGATTAGCGGTATGAAGAAAGGCTAGATAGATTTGATCTGTATCTGTAGTTTGAAAAAGAGGAACTGAGGCACTAACTTATGAAGGTATACAAAATTGTGATGGGAAAAGAGAATATTTTAACATGTCCCAAGTTGATATTAAATACAAAAGCAACAGGGCACAAACTGAAGCAAAAGTCAAGCTTGTGTCTGTAAGAAGTCAGGCAAACACTTTTCTGTACAAAGGCAGTTACACAGATACATAAGCCCTATCAGCTGATAAAGGCCTACCAGCCCATCCAGTCGTCTCATCCATAATAACTACTCTCTTCTCTACTAAGCCCATAAGCCTGTGCCATCCCCCTTGAAACTACTTACCGATCTGGCCCTTACTTCTTCTTCCAGTAGCTTGTTCCACTTACCCACCCTGCTTTCCATGAACAAATGTTTCTGAACATCTCTCTTCAGCCTTCTCTTGCTAGCTTGAGTGAATTCACCCTCATCCCTGTATTTAAGCTCAAGGAAAAAACTTCCTTGGTGTCGACCCATTTTATTCCATGCAGATCTTATACATTTATGTTGTATCACCACTTTCCCTTCTCTTCTTGAGGGTGTACATGTCCAGATCCTGCAGTCTCTCCTCATATGACCTGACCCCTAATACCTGGACCATTACATGGTTGCCCTGTTCTGTACTGCTTCCCCTGTGTCGCAGTCCTTGCATAGTGCTCTACATGCAGACTCACCAATGACCTGGACAGTCGGAGGATTACCTCCCAGCTTCTAATGGTGATCCCCTTCCCATGTGTCCCAACATCCTGTTTTTATTTCCCACAGTTCTGTTAGAGTGTACTGTGGATGTCAGGCTTTCTGTTATCAAGACTGTTTAGTCGATTTCGTCCTTGGTGCATTCCAGAATCAATACCACCCCCCCCCAAAAAAAAAACATTTCATGCTGCTCCTTGGGGTTTATTTTCCCAATATGCATCACTCTACATTGTTTTGCACTGAAGCACAGCAGCCAGGTCTTTGACCAGTTCTTCTACCTTCCCAGATCCTCACTGAGTTATCTTATCCCTTCTGTTATGTCAAGCCTCACGCAAATCTTTATGCTATCTGTGAGGAAGCAGATCTCGCTCCTGATGTCTACCCCATGTCACAAATGAACACACTGAAAAGGATATGGCCCAGCACTGATGTCGGTGTTATTCCACTTGTAACCTCCCTTACCTCCACTCATTACACCCTTACCTCCAAGAACTCCTGTTACTACAATCTTTTGTGTCCTTCCCTCTCAGTCAGCTTTCTACACGTTGTCAACTTTTCCTCCATCCCCAAGTCCCTCCAAGCCCTTAGCTTCTTGACCAGTCTCCTGTGGGATACTGAGTCGAAGACCTTTCTAAAATCTAAGTATCCTATACTGATTCTTTTGCCTGTCCCTTGTCAGCCACCCTGGTCACCTGCTGAAGAAGTTAATAGGATTCATATGGCAAAAACCTCCTTCTCATGAACCCACAATGCAAAGGGTCCTATAGACCATTCCCTTTTACTAAGTCCACCAGTTCCTACCTTAGTTAACCTATAGAATAAATAGGCCCGGGCAGAGCTGGTTCAACATTATGAACAGTTTTAAGAAAGACTGGGACAAGTGTTTGGAGAAAGAGGGAATAATTAAGCAATAATGCATGACAGGGTGTGTGTCATGCTAGGATAATGTCATGACTGGGGTGGTTGGGCACGATGCTGAGTGTGTCCTACATGCCAGAAGTGACATTATCCCAGCAAGACACATACCCTGGAGTGCATTATCGCTATTATACAATGGCTCTTTTGTAAAAAAAAAAAAAAGAAATAAAATGATTAAAAAAATGTTCTTTTATAAGTATTTTTAGCATTTTATTTTTTTTCTATGTGTAGGTGTACATTTATAAAAAAAAAAAGTCTGTTGCTGCTGCTGGTGGCCAATAGGTGGCAGTGTTATACTGCTGTTTCCCTGTTTTAACCTCCATGTGCTGGTTGTTTACTATTTGTCTTTTGTGCCAGCTCGGGAACAATCTTCCTGGAGCCACTACATGCTGAATTCCATCCCCCACCCCCGTCCAGTCCCAGAATGTGGTAACATTTTTTTCTGTATGCTGTAGCACTCGCTGAAGGAGGTTGGGGTGGGCTGCCAAGTTACAGTTTCTGACCATTCGGTGTCATAATGTCGGGTGGGCTGGCGACCACAGAATGACTGATATAAGACGGTATGTAATGTTCTTTGCTGGGTACTGACTGGGGATTGCAGGGAGGAGAACAGGTTTTAAAAAAAATAAGTTTCCTTTTAGTAGGGGAAATCCAGCAGTGTTGACAGACAAATGAACTGAGCAGCGTCAGTGAACCACGCCAGCAGTTACAGCTGGCACGGTTCAGTGATGGCACTCGTTTCAGAGAAGAAAACGGGCATGACAGTTCAACTTGTTTTCTGCTCAAAAGTGTTGTGTATTTTTTTAAATTTTTGTCCTATTCAGTTATTCATGAAATTGTGGTTGTGGGGGAGGTGGTTACATTGTGGGGGAGACGGACTGAAGTAATCTGTAGAGGGAGCGCAGAAGCTCAGATCGGTAGTAACTTCTGGAGGTGAGCTATGATCTGTCAGTCAGTCACGCGGTCATGTGTGTGCCTACACTTCATACAGTGATGTTATACTGAAATAACATCACTGTCCCAGGCACACACTGACCAATCAGAGCCCAGGGATTCTTTTATGTCATTGTATAATATACACTATCCACTTGCTCACTCAAGAAAGGAAAATCAAATGCAAGGTTTAAATTACCAAAAGGGGATATGTTTTAATGGTTTTGATGGTCTTCTCACATGACCCCTAAACTCTTATGAATTTTCACTTTTTGTTTTGGTCAGGTTATACTTCTCTTGCTGTATCTGTATTGTATTCCAATAAATTAATTGCATTTATTTAAGTTCACTATATTTGTTGTACCTCACCATCCCCTTAACCCCCCTTCCCCAGGTTGCATCTGTAAATGAGAGACAGCCCAGAGTGCCTTCCTGATCAAAAGCTCACCAATCAACCAACCAACCAATGAATAACTACGTTAAAATCGTAACATTTAAATCTGGGCAATAAGCACAGGATCTTACCTGATATTTACTTGTTCTGTTGGTAGGTGTAAGGAGAATGTTCACCCGAAGTTTCTACAGGAACCTGCTGCTGTTGCCCACTGGGTTCCTACAAAAAAAATAAAAATAAAGACATTAGTCTCTAACATAAAAAAAGATATACAGCTAAACATTTGCCATGCTCAGTAAGTGAGGTCAATAAACATCTAACATAATATAGATATGTGATGCCCTTACTTTTCCAATCAATAAATAGGTTATGTAGCTTAGAATAAACAACACAGGGGGTGAGGGTGGGAGAGCAGAGCCAATGACTGACAGGAGCAGATGTCTTTTACAGAACTTCTCACAGACAGCTCTCACAAAGTAGCCTTTTTAGACTCAGAATATTCCCCCAGTGACAACTTTATTCGAGAACTAAAGACTTCAACATTTTGGGGAAGTTTGGTCTTTCTACAACATGCATGACCACGTCAGCAGCCTAATCAGGAGCCGGTGAAAGGGGAAAGGAAAGGGACAGGGAGCTGCAGGAGGTGCAGTCTGCAGCAGGGTTCTGTCAGAAGCAAACGTGGAGGCAAAATCACCATTAAAGGCTGTCCTGGATGCAGTCAGAGACCTGGTCTCCTGTGTGGATGCCTTCAACAAGCATGTCACAACACTTGAAACCAGGTGGATACAATGGCTATGGAGGTAAACATGGCTATAGAAACTCTAAAAATACTTTCACCATAGTACCCTGAGTGAGTAAAGAAAATAAATTAAGGCAACTACATATCAGCCAGCCTGGTGGCGCAGAGGGTTGGGGCACTGAAACGCCACACCAGCGATCTGGGTTTGGGAACGAGCCAGGGCCATCGGGGGTCGGCAGGGGCGAGAGAGGATGGAGCATCCGGGGGACTGCTCTCCTCTCTCGGGGAGGGAGGGCACGTCGTCCTACTTGTCACTTGCCCTCTAGTGGGGGCTGGGGGGCGATGCAAGCTAGGGAGGCAAGAACCCAGCCAGTGTGGATGTGCGTGCGATGCCCTGCGAGCCGGAAGGGGCACAGAAAAAGTGAAAATGGCGGATGGGGGCTCTATGAGATCCCTGACCCCACTCTGCCTGCGCGCTCCCATCGGCCTCCCCAGATCTGGATTGTGCTCCGGGGAGGGGGTTTTCTCCTTCCTGGCCCTGCCATGGGGGATAATCCATGGGGGTCTTGGGGATGACCGGGGCAGTTGGGCGGGTGGATGCGGTGTTGAGCAGGGATGAAGGTCCTGCCCCCATTGCACCTGGGTGGAAAAACTACGGTGGGGGGGAAGGAGACTGCATATCCTGAGAAAACTGTAAAGGCAGCTAATCTGCACACTGTTGGCATCCCTGAGAGGCCAGGGTGAGATAATCCCAGTCTTTTTGCTCAGGATTTATTTCAGGAATTTCTGGAGACACAGACATCTTGATTCTCTGGGCCCACCAGATAACCACCAAAAAGATGGCTGGCGAACACAGTTGCCTTGACCCTTTCTAATCATTTTAAGTGGCACAAATGAGGGGGGCACTGTCTTAGGTAAGACAAAGGAGAAAGCCAACTATTTCTGCTAGATGGCACCAGGATTATTGCTTTCCTGTGCTTCTCGATGAGAGAATGCCACCAGGCATTCAACAATGTCTGTGAGGGTCTCATAGAGCTGGGGGTGGCTCATTCACTTCAACTCCTGGCTAAGCTCAAGATTTCTATTATGAAAAACTTTTGTGTTTTGGGAATCCATGGAGGCGGGCAAGAGCTTGGACAAGATCAAACAGGACTTTCTGGCAGGGGAAACGCAGCATGAGTTGGACACAAAAGACTGACTGCATAGTAAAACTGAACTTTTATTATTGACTTTGAACAACGTGAGAGATTTTAAGTTCACTTCTATATAACAAATGATGTTCTATATTGCTCAGATGTTTTTCTGGTTATCTCATTTAGGTAGCTTGCCACTATACTGTGGTATCAGTTTATTAACTTTTTATAATCTTTCTTTTTTCTATTGTTTCTTGCCCTGGCCAATTTCGCCACCAGACCACCCCTGGTGCCTAGGCACACCCCGACCACAGGATATGAACCCTATGAGATCACCTCCTTATGGTGGGGCCCGTCCCGAAGGACAGTTCTGTACCATGGCATTCCTGCGACTGTCGTGCCAGGGGTCAGGACTGACCACTGATCCAGAGGATCATAACACTTGGGGGGGTATACAGCTTCCCATTAGGTCTCCTATCTCCCCCCACGAGGATGCCAGCATGTAATGGAGCCCAAGGAGGCATGCGCACACAGAGACGTACCGCCGCTCCAGACTCCAACCAATGTCCTCACCACCCTAATGGCACCACAGCTGTACTACCACCTGTGGCCACCCAGGTGGCAGTAATGCAGCGGGTATGGCAACCCTCCCTCCCAGGAGGAGGACAGCATCCCCTAGGTTGCTCAATCCTCCTTCCCCCAGCTGGCCCTCCAGCGACCTAGACTCATTGCCGAACCCACGTCACTGGCATCGTGCACGGTAACACTACTGTTTCCAGCAGCTCATTCAAACTTTTAGCCCTGCAGGGCCCTTGAATTCTAGAATGCATGGATGTCTCAGCCTCCCCAGCTCCACAAGGCTGAATGGTGGCGATGCTTCATGACTTAGTTTGATCTCCTTGAATCATCTGGGGAGGATAAGATGGCCAGTGTGTTTCCGGGGTAGGTAGGATGTATAGCATGGTCATCTCTTATGGATGGCGCTCACGAGGGAAGGTATATCCTCTCTGTACCTACTTGCACCCTATAAAAATACACCAGATTACTTACAATTTGCTGAACCTCATATGCATGTCAATCTTCCTGTGGTATGCATGTTAACTAGAGGGCTGATGTGTTTATTGATTGAAATGGGGTACAAAATTATTTTCTCGATATTCATCTTTATACCTTTGCTGAGGACTTGCTCATTGCCTTTTAAATGGTCTCTCTGGGGGAGCGGAATTTATTAATTCCTTAGTGTGGCTTTGTAGTTTTGCCATCCTATGGAGTAATATAAACTTTCAGGAACTCATAATTGTGTGGTTCAACAGTCCAACTCTTTGGTCATTTGATGCTATGGGCTACACTATCAGACTTGCCATCTTATATTCATCCCTTACCACAGTCTTCCTGAACTGGCTCATCTTAAGTGTTACATGGAC
The DNA here is from genome assembly GCA_016271365.2 of Neoceratodus forsteri. NCBI lineage: Eukaryota > Metazoa > Chordata > Ceratodontiformes > Ceratodontidae > Neoceratodus > Neoceratodus forsteri. The sequence goes on along the minus strand of CM028132.1, from coordinate 855,868,846 downwards.
TAGAAAGGTTCAGTTTCTTTGCTATAATCTTCTGAACCCTTGCATGAGTAACATACGGATCATAAGACTTGTATACTGTTGCAGAATTATTTTGGTGCATCTGCACTTGCCTTGTAGCTATTTCCTGTAATCACGGACAGTCTGTTAATGTCTTGATATGCAAACTAAATAAAAAACAAATAAAAACGTACATAAATAGAGCTATAGTAAAACCAGCATCAGTGTAACAGTCTACAGAATATCAGGGGGGAGCTGCTTTAGCATATATACATACATATCTGATGGCCTGTTTGTTGTTAATGCTGGTCTCACACTTCATATAGTTCATAAACTCACAAACCTCAACTGGAACAGCTGCGGACTGAACATGTGTGTACTGTGGTATATAGGCTCCTTGCATAGCTGATGTGGCAGGCATGTACTAGATGAAAGAAAACACACAATGAATGATACAGTCTAATCCCTTCAGAGTCCTAGATCTTTGAATAAATTCAAAATGTGAACACAGCAATCTTTCCACTGCTTTTTCTAATTAGTGAAGTGGCTCATGCATATGCCTAAATATCTCTGGCGCACACATCTGTCTAAAGGCTAACGTTCAGAGAAACCGGACCGTCTGTTTAAGCCAACCCAGTTTTCATTAGTCTTATGACTATGTTAAGATCATCAGTTGCTATGGTTCCGGCAATCTCAACAATGAAAACTAGCCCACATTTGAGATCCTCTGCCTACCCTGCCACTTTAATCTGGTACCCATTACCTTCATAGCTGTGCTACACCGAAAATCAGAGTCAGATTATTTTTGTGGCCAGACTTGGTCACAAAATTAGGTTATGCAATGGAAAAAATGGTTAATCATTGTGAACCCTGAAGATAGGTTGATCTCCAACGTAAGTTGAGTTCCCCTCTTGGGTGCCTATTTTTAGCACCAAAAACTAGACTTATTATATACTTGTTTGGGATATACTACTGGAGCATAATCTCAACCTTTTATCACCCAGCTGTTGGGCACAACCCCTCAAAATGTGGGAAAGAGGCAAAATGTGAGACAAAATCATAGATATAATGGCGCAGAACTGCTGAGATGTGCGTTCACATTCTGAATGTTTGCTGTTCATTGCGAAACACAGATTACTGTGAATTCTTTCAAGAGGGGACAGGAAATGTGTGCTACTTGGCATCAGTTAAAGGGGAACAGTCAGAACTAAGGGCCCCACACTCAAGTGTGGGGCTGGTCCAATTTTCACTTTGTGTGTGTAAAAAAGCAACATTTTTTTTTACTTACACTCTACTATACTACAGTAAACAGTATCACACTGATTTTGATTACTTTCTGGCTGGCATTTTCTGTAAATACAAATCCCACAATCCCCTGTAGCTGACATCAGAGCGGGACTGCAGCAGTGAGAGAGTCAACAGACTGCAGTGTATGTCAGAACTTGTAAAAGCTCTAATAAGATGCTTTCTTGTTCAGTTTTTCTCCGGGGCTAAGTACAGTCCTCTGTGAATGTACTTAGCCCTGGGAGGACAGCAGGACCAGAAAACAAAAGAGCAACACTTACAGAAGTTCTAACATGCACTGCAGGCTATAAATCTCCCACTGCTGCAGCCCTGCTCTGATATCAACTTCAGGGGATTCTGTGATTTGTAGTTACAGAAACTATCAGCCTGAAGGTAAGCAAAATAAGTGTGACACAATGTTCTATACTACGGTAAACAGTAAGTAAAAAAATGTGCTTGCATACCAAGTGCAAACTGGGACTAGCATCACACCTGGGTGTGGAGCTCTCAGTACTGCTACCTTTTAGGAGAGACTAAGTAATTTTACGACACTGTGACTCTGTGGTCGCTTAATGTGCCCAGAGTCCTAAGTTTTAATTTTATTTTATCATTAGGTTTTAAGATTAGACATCAGGGTCAAGGCAAAGTGTTAGGTAGGGTCGGATGAGTGAGTGTAGTGTGAGGAGCCAGCTTTTTTGTTTTCAGTTTAGGTCACGATCCAGTGCTATGGAATACGCTGGAGGAACTTCTGGAGGAGTGTAACTGGAGGAGCGACGATGATGACCACGGTTGAGTGCCGCAGTCTGAAAGTGAGTGTTTGACCAGAGACCCCATTTTAAGGAGGACAATACCTGAAAGGTTTCCCCTACATGTCACTGAATCTGCCGCCATCGGGTTCTACTCAGGAGGCTGGTTGTGGAATGGGGAAATACTGAGACTTCACTTCCATTATGAACTGCCTGTTGCCTGCTGAAGCCTACATCTGGAGGTTTGGCTACTGTGAATGTTTTTTATATCTGTAACATCTGCATTCTCAGAATGTTTACGGTTAGCAGTGTGGCTAACTGGCATAGACTGTGGCTTGGTTTCCCCGGTATATATGCCGGGCCAGTTCATTGCCGATCCTGGTGAGGGAGCCGCGGTTTGGAACTAGCTGGTGCAACCTTCTGATTCGGAACCTTTGATTGCTCATCTTTTGGGAACTTCTACTCACCGGTCCTTGTGCGAGGAGTGTTCCTCTTTGTGGAAGTTCTGCCCTTTCTGTACTTTGCTTAGCACCAGTGAGAGGGGTGCTGAGAGGTGTGTTTGGGGATTTGGCTCCAGTGTGTATGGCCCCTCCAGGTTTATCTCTTTGATCTATGTCCCAGGTGATTTTATTCTTGGTACTGATTAGAGCAGCCCCTGAGATAATTACTGCACTGAGAATTGCAACCTCCAGAAAGTTTCCTGCTATTGTAGATAATCCTGCAGCAGTGCAGGACCTGCCTAAAAACTAACACTACAGATCTTCGGTGGTGAGAGCACAGATCCTGTATGGGATTGCTTGCAGTCTGGCGAGAGCATACTGTGACATTACCACATTGGCAGTGTCTGCTTTTGGACATAACCTGAACTCTGTAAATAGACTCTGGACATTACCGCTGAGAAGCAACTGATCATTTATCACTCATTTTTGCAGCATGGTTTCTTTTGGTCTCTCCTGAGACACAAATTCTGGTTCTGGTTCTATTTTATTATTTAATTTATTACTTGAAGGGTGGGAGTTTTGTGGGTGGGAATTGGTTTGTTACTGGGTAAGGGATGAGTGTGTGTTGAGTGTGGCGTGTTTGTGGTTAGTCTTTTGTTTTTGTAGTAAGGCAGATGTGAGGAGTGTTTGTTTTTAGGAGTTGGATAGCCCAGTAGAATAGAACTATCCTTGCTAAGTCAGGGATAGCTGGATACCTATAATAAGTGATACTTAGGGTGTGCTGGACTTGGAGCCTTGGACGTTTGCATATAGCATATGTTGCATCCCAGCTGCATGACCTCTGTCCCTTTTCTGACCTCCCAGTCTCGGCTACTGCAGCTAGGTGGTGCAGGGAGTTCGGCATTACGAGAGACAATGCAGGTTGGCAGCGGCATGGTGCAGCAGGCTCAGCGGAGGTGAGTGGTGTTGGGCTGGTTAGGAGCAGGAGACATCCTGGGATTAGACGGATCCTAGAGAGAGGCCAGACGTGTTTGGTCTCTGTCCCCAGGGTCACCACCACACCGAGTGGGCAGGTAGCTGGAGGGCCAGCTGCATCCTCCAGTTCTCTTTGGGCTGTGCTGTGCAATGCCAGGTTGATGAGGAACAAGACCGCAATTATGGCAGACTTGATTTCATCAGTCGACCTGGCTTGCATCATGGAGACATAGTTGGATGACGACACTGGGCCAGTTTTGGAGGTGGCCATCCCCTCCGGGTACTCCTTGGTGGGGGTGTGGTCATCTGTTTTAGATCCAGCTTGGGCTTCACCGAGCACCCAATGGGATCTTCCAGGTCTTTTGAGTGTTGCAGTGTGTGGGGGTCTGGGTGCAGGCTGCAGGATTCTTGTCTACTGTCCTCCAGGGTCGGGAGGGGATTTCCTGCAGGAGGTTGCGGACTTCACCTTCGACGAGGTGTTGAAGTCCCCTACGTTTGAGTCTAGGGGACTTCAATGCCTGGGTCGATGATGAATCCTTACAAGTTGGTTATAAACTCCTCCAGTTGATGTCATCACTGGACCTGACACAAGTAGTTACTTCCCCTTTTTTTTTGTTTTTTTTTTAATATAGCTTTTTTCTCCTCTTGAGCCCTGGCAGGGGATATGGTCCTCCAAAAGAGGAACTCTCTCTCTCTCAGGTCCTGCTACGTCACATTTTAGCCAACCCGGTACTTCCCAATGGCTTGCCCCCTGTGCCAGGGCTGGAAAGGTGGCACCCCCTCCAGACCCAATCCAGAACCTGGAATCGGCTTGCAGCGCATCAGACCATAATGGAGGCCTGCCAGGCTCATTTTCCTCCTTTTTTCTCCCAACTCCCATCCCTGCTAACGTGGTTATGTCGGAACGCATCTTCCGATTCGTACTGCCCTCCAGTCACCACCAGAGGACAATCAATGAGCGGGACGATGTGAGAAGAGCAGTTCTCCAGATGCTCAGTCCTCTCTCCCCCTGTCGACCCCTGGTGACACAGGCTCATTTCCGAACCCAGGTCGCCGGCATGGCACAAGGTGTAGCGACCAGCACCTCAACCTCCAGCTCCACTGGACTGGCTAAAAGTAGTTACTTCTGTGAGCCATCATCATGGCCACATGCTCGACCTGGTGTTCTCACTGGGGCTTGAGGTAACAAACCTCAAGAGTGATCAGGTCATTTGATATGATCATTGCAAAGTGAAGCTCTTGTTTGGGGCCCCCCCTAAAAGCCCGTCCCCTGTTGAGATGGTTAGCTATCGCCCTTTGAGGGGACTGTCCCCAGAGGGACTGCTGGCATTAGCCGACCTATCTAGAGTGGACGCTGCATGTGCAGTTGGCACAGGCGAGGCAGTGGCTGGCCACCTATAATAAGGTGGCTTCTGAAGCCCTCAATGTCATCACATCGGTCCTTATATGACCCAGATCTTCTCACTTGAGATCCCCTTGGTTTGATGGGGACCTCATGGTGATGAAGATCAGGGGTCAGAAGTTGGAGCACTGCTGGAGGAGGACCCGGTCAGAGGAGGTCAAAATGACCTTGCATACTCACGGTCATAAGTATCAAGGAGCAAACAACCATAAGAAGGTGGAGTTCCTGTCCAGGGAGATTGCTGCAGAGAAGAACAGACCATCTCAGCTCTTTTGGACTGTGGACAGACTTTTACACCCAGTCTGTCTACAGCCGAGAAAAGCTTTTGAGAAGCTGTGTGAGGAGATTCCTCTGTTCTTCTCTGACATGGTGTCCTCCATCCGATCGAGGATCCCGTCAATGAGGCAAGTCTTGCCTCGCGGCAATCGGCCAAGGGTGAGAAGAGGTGCTCCATGTGTTTGGGATGAGTTTAAACCACTGGAGGTGACCAAGGTCACTGAAGTGATCTCAAGCTCAAGCACACCTATTGTGAACTGGACCTGGACTGGACTTGTTTCTTGATGACATGTGTCAGAACCACTGGCCTGGTGTTCGCTGGGATTGTCTGGTGTTCGATGTCAGAGGGAGTCTTTCCAGATGCTCTGAAAGAAGCTCTGGTGAGACCCCTCTTGAAGAAACCATCTCTCAACCCTGATGTCCTGGCAAATTACCATCCTATCTCCAACCTGCCATTTCTGGGCAAAATTGTTGAGAAAATAGTGGTGCAACAGCTCGAAGAGTCCTTTCATTCCAGTCTGGTTTCAGGGCCAGTTATAGCACCGAAACGGCATTAGTTAGGGTGCACAATAACCTCCTCAGGGCTAGATATAGAGAAGACAGGTCAACTCTTGTGCTCCTTGATCTCTCATCAGCCTTCGATACCGTGGAGAACATTGTGCTTCTTGACTACCTTTGAGAATACTGTGGACTCACCAGCACTGACATCAACTGGTTTGAGTCCTCTCTCTCTGGCAGGGTGCAGCAGGTAGTGATGGGGAATTTCTCCTCCTCCCCGATGCCCCTGACAAGTGGTGTGCCTCAGGGCTCGAGCTTGTCTCCGATGCTATTCGCGGTATACAGTACATACTGCCCCTAGGAGAGCTCATTTGATATTACAGTGTGGGTTTTCACTACTATGCAGATGATACCCAAATGTATTTGTCTTTTGCTCCAGGAACACATGACCCCATGGAAATAACAACTGCTTGGACAAGGTCAATGACTGGATGCCCTCCAGCTGGTTGCGACAAAACACTGACAAGACCGAGGTATTAGTGATTGAGCCAGGTGGCAGGCATGATGGGAGTGCCTCTGGACTGGGTACAGTTTTGTGTCTGGGATCCACTCCATTGATGACTTCCCCTAGGGTGCAGGATCTTGGCATTATTCTGGATAACAGATTGACACTTGAAGCTCAGATGTCATCTGTGGTCCAAAGTGTTTTTTACCAGTTGAGGGGTATTGCCAGGATTAAACCCCTAGTTCCGCCCGAAGACCTGCCGTCACCAGTGCTTGCCTTTGTTACATCGAGGCTTGATTACTGAAATGCTCTATACTTCGGGGTTGCTAAAGGGACCCTCCGCTGGCTGCAGCCGGTGCAGAACGCGGCAGCTCGGTTGCTGACGGGCCTGGCTAGGTCCAGTCATGTGACCCCAGTCCTGCGGGCTCTGCACTGGCTACCTGTCAGGTGGAGGGTCATCTTCAAGGTGGGCTTGCTCACCTATAAGGCCCCATATGGACTGGCCCCTGGCTAGCTGGCTGATCTCCTTACACCTCCATTCCCTCCGCTTGTCTAGTGGCCTCCTTGCTGTTCCTAGGGTCAGACTAAAAAATGTCCAGCGACTGTGCATTTAGTGTCACCAGTCCGGTCCTGTGAAACTCCTTGCCAGCTTCTGTCAGGGAGGGCCAGACAGTAGAGTCCTTCAAAAAGGGTCTAAAGACTCATTTGTTCTCTTTGGCTTTCCCTGATGAAGGCGATTGACCAGCACTAGTTATATTAGTGATGTTGGTTACTTCTAAGATTTTGTTCATTGTAGTAAATATCTATAGATTTGTATGTATTATTTATACATCTGCATGTGTTTTATTGTTTATTATAACCTTACCTGCTTTTATGTAAGGTGCCCAGAGCCCCAGGGATTGGGTGCCATATAAATAAAATTGCCTTGCCTTTAATAATGCTCCTATTTACAGAAATGAAATTCATATCTCCGAATGCTCCATAGCCAACTGTACCTGAATGAACACTGATGTGAAAAAATTGTTTTCAATCATTTTTTTTTTTTCGTGGACAACATTCTGTACAGTTCTCGTCTTGGAGCCAGTAATTTGGAGTTTTTACTGTATCACATAGAACCATAGAATTTGACTGAAGATAAGGACTGCTAGGCCCATTCAGTCTGTCCATTTTCCCTACCTGTATCAGCAGCCACTGACCCTACTTGTGACATCAGCTTTAGCCTCTCTTTCCCACCTCTAGGGTTCCCATGTGCCTATCCCATACATTTTTGAATCCCCCCCCCCCCGTGTTTGCTCCCACTACCTCCTGGGGAAGGCTGTTTCATGCCTCCACCACCCTTTCTGTGAAGAAAACCTTTCTCCCATTCCCCCTTATCCTGCTCCCTCCAATCTCATATCATGCCCCCTCGTTCTTATACATCTCCTAAATAGAGAGGTGTCTCCCACTTACACCTTGTTGATGCCCTTCAGGTAGTTGAAGGTTTCAATCATATCCCCCGTTCTCATCTCTCCTCCAGAGTATACATATTGAGGCATATTTACACTGCTTGTAAATAAAATGCAAAGCCTGAGCTGCTGACCTATCAGAACCATGCTCAGAATTCTGTACATAAACTATTACATGGTTAAAATTCCAGATCACTGATTTCCTGAAGAGATTTGTGACAGAATGCCCATAAAAAGGAAACTATGCAGCATACAGTTTTTTCACATCACAATTCATTCATATACAGCAAAATATGGATCATTTAGAGGAATAACTATAACTTCTGAAAACAGGAACATTAGAAACAGTTGCCAATTAGAAATAATGTATTGTTCTCTTTAAAATCTTTATAAAAAGTGTGGGACAGCACCCTTTACATGAGACAGAGGGCTTCCAGTAGGTTAAAGGAGGGATGACCCTCCTAATGTGAGACAGGTAAGGAGTATATAAAACTAAACATACAGTGAAACAGTTTCCAACCATCCATATTTTGCTACTGTACTTACATCTTGTAATCTATAGGAATGTCTGTTGCAAGAAATCATGACCGGATCCTAGGTCACACACACACAAAAAAAAAATAAAAAATAAAAAAATAGAAACATGGAAACACAGAATTTGACAGCAAATAAAGACTGCTTGGCCCACCCAGTCTGCCCATTTTTTTACCTACCTACAGTATGGCCACAGACCCTACTTGATCTCTGGCTCTTTCTCCCTCCGCCCTTGTTTTCCATAAGATTCCCTTATGCCTATCCCATACAGTCTTGAACCCCATCACTGTTTTCACCTACACAAGCTCAGCTGGAAGGCTGTTCCAGGAATCCAACACTCTTTCTGTGAAGAAGTACTTCCTCACTCTCTCCTAAATCTACCCCCCTCTAGCTTCATAGCATGTCCCCTTGTTCTCGAGTTTCAAAATACCTCCCTCCTGTATCTTATTTACCTCAGTGAGGTATTTAAAGGTCTCTATCATATCCCCCCTCTCCCTATCTTCCAGGATGAACATATTGAGATCCTCTAGTCTCTCCTTGAAGGGCTATTGGTGCAGACCCTGCACCATTTTGGTTGCCCTCCACTGGACCACCTCCACCCTATGTCCTTCCATAGATGTGGTCTCCAGAACTGGATACAGTACTCTGGGTGGGGTCTTACCAGCAAACTGTAAGGGGGAAACAACAACTCTCTTTTTGCTGGTGATACCCCTCCCTATGCACCCCAGCATCCCACTAGCCCTCCCAACTGCCTGGCCACCTTTCAGTCATCTGATCTGATTACCTCTAGGTCTCTTTCCTGCTTGGTGGTCATCAATACCACACCACTCATTCTGTACTTCACCGCTGGGTTTCTGTCCCCCAAGTGCATTTTGCACTTTTTCACAGTGAAACCCAGCTGCCATATCCTTGACCAGTCCATGAGTTTTCTCAGGCCTCTGGTCATCGTTTCCACCACCACTGCCCAACTGTCCACCCTACTGCAGATTTTGGTGTCATCTGCAAAGTGGCAGACCTTCCCTTCCAGCTCCTATAAAATGTCGCTTATAATGACAATAACGAGGACCGGTACCACCACTGATCCCTGAGGCACCCTGCTGGTCATCCTCCCTTCCCCAGAGTGAACTCCATTTACCACCGCCATCTGCTGCCTTTCCCCTAGGCAATTTCTTACCCAGTTTACCACCTCTGAACCCACTCCTAAGCTCCAGCTTGCCTACTAGTTTGTTATGAAGAACAGCCTCAAAAACCTTAGTGAAATCTAGGTAGGCCACATCAGGTGCTCCACCCTGATCTAATTCTTTGCTCACCCAGTCAAAGAAATCCATCAGATTCGTTTGATGTGACCCCCCACTGTGAATCCATGCTGCCTCAGGTCTTGTAAACCACTGCATTCAAGATATTCCACAAGCCTTTCTTTTCTCAGTGATTCCATGAACTTCTCCATCATCGATGTCAGACTGACTGGCTGTAATCGCCAGCCTCTTCCTTGCTACCACTTTTGTGAACTGGAACTACATTTGCACTCCTCCAGTCCTCCAGAACCATTCCTGTTTCCAGTGAACTGTTGACTAGAACTGTCAGAGGTGCAACCAGTACCTCCCTCAGTTCCCTTAATACCCTTGGATGCACCCTGTCTGGTCCCATTGCTTTATCCACTTTAAGATTAGTGAGTCCCTTCAGGACTTCTCTGAAAAAGGACTAGTGTTCACTCCCCCATTAAAGCTCCTGTTACTTTTTTGTGGCCCCTTCCCTTCTCCTTCCTCTGTGAACACTGAACAAAAGTATTTGTTCAAGATGTGTGCCTTTTACAGGTTTCCCCTCTGCACAGCCCCCTTTCCCTTTTTAACCTCACAATCCCTCCTCTGGTCTTCCTTTTTTGCTTAAATTCCTAAAACATGTCTTGTCCCCTTCTGCTACTGCTTGGGCTATTTTCTCTTCAGTTTGCAGCTTTGTGCTCCTTACTGCTTTCCCTGCTTCAATCCGTTTCCCCCTGATACACCTCCATATCCTCCTCTCTCTGTGTCTCCTTATACATTTTGAATGGTACTCTTTTAGCCTTTGCCTTTTTTAGCCACCTCTTTTGAGAACCATAGCGATCCTTTTTCTCTTGCCTGACCCACTGGTTTGTCTTAGACTTTGACGGCAGATAAGGACCACTTGGCCCTCCCAGTCTGCCCATTTCCCTACCTACTGGATAAGCTGCAGATTCTAGTTAACCAACAGCCTACTTCCTGCAACCCCCCCACTATAATTGCCTTATGTCTGTCCCATGCATGTTTGAATTCCCCCACTGTTTTAGACCCAACGACCTCCTCAGGAAGGCGGTTCCATGTATCCACCACTCCTCTGTGACAAAAATTTCCTCACATTACCCCTGAGCCATCCCCTCTCTATCTTTAAATTGTGCCCCTTTGTTCTTACACATCTCTTTTTCTGAAAGATGCTACCCTCCTGGACTTTGTTGATTCCCTTGAGGTACTTGAAAGTTTCTATCATGTCCCCCCATCCCTCCTTTCATCAAGAGTACACATATTAAGCTCTCTCAGTCTCTCTTCATATGGTTTCTGCTGCAGACCCTGCACCATTTTAGTTGCCCTCCTCTGGACTGCTTCCATCCTGTCTATGTCCTCGCATAGATGAGGTCTCCAAAACTGTACACAGCACTCCAGATGGGGTCTCACCAACTGTCTGTATAGAGGGATAACCACTTCCCTTTTTCTACTTGTGATGCCCCTTCCTATGCATCCCAGTATCCCCCTGGCTCTCCTTACCAACTTTTCACATTACTTACCCACCTTTAGGTCATCTGATATGACTACCCCCAGGTCCCTTTCCATTTCTGTTGTTGTTAGTACCTCCCCTGCTATTGTGTACTCTTCTCCAGGGTTTTTGTTTCCCAGGTGCATTACTTTGCAATTCTTTGCATTGAATCTAAGTTGCCATATGTCTGACCATTCCTCCAACCTTGCCAAGTCCCTTCTCATCTTTTCTACCTCCTCTTGTGTATCAACTCTGTTACAGATCTTTGTGTCATCTGCAAAGAGGCTTACCTTTCCCTCCAGACCCTCTGCAATGTCACCTATAAAGATGTTAAAGAGGACTGGACCCAGTACTGAGCCCTGAGGTACTCCACTAGTAAACCACCTTTCTTCGGAATGTGTTCCATTCACTATTACCTTCTGTGTCCTATTGTGCAGCCAGTTTGCTACCCAGGCTACCACTCTGGGGCCCACTCCCAGGCTGGCTAACTTGATTATTAATCTTTTGTGCAGGACTGTGTCAAATGCCTTGCTAAAGTCTAGGTAGGCCATATCCACAGCCCCTCCCTGGTCTATTACTTTGGTCACCCAGTCAAAGAAATCAATTAGATTCATCTGACATGACCTTCCTGCTGTAAATCCATGCTGCTTTGGGTGCTGTGCCCCGCTGGCCTATAGGTACTCAACAATTCTTTCTTTCAGAAGTGATTCCATAATTTTCCCTACCACTGAGGTCAAACTTACAGGTCTGTAGTTTCCTGCTTCTGCCTTGCTCCCACTTTTGTGAAGGGGAATCACATCTGCCCTCCTCCAGTCCTCAGGTACCACCCCATCCTGCCATGATTTGTTAAAAAGCATGGTCAGTGGTGTCACTAGGTCCTCCCTTAGTTCTTTTAGGATTCTGGGGTGAATCCCATCAGGCCCCATTGCTTTGTCCACCTTGAGTTTTAGGAGTTCTTTCAGGACTCTTTCTTCTGTGAATGGACTGGTGTCAACCCCCTACCCAGAGTACTTGTAGTGGTTTAGTAACTCTTCCTCATCTTCTTTTGTGAATACTGAGCAAAAGTATTCATTCAGTATCTCTGCCTTTTCACTGTCTCCCTCTGCCCACTTCCCCTCTCCTTTATTAATCTTCACTATCCCTCCCTTAACCTTTCTATGCTCCCTAATGTACCTATAAAAGGTTTTATCCCCCTTCTTAACTGAGTTGGCTATTTTTTCCTCGGTTTGGGCCTTTGCTATTCAGTCTTCTTCACTGTTTCTCCTTTTAGCTTCACGCACTGTTCCTCCACCCCACCCAAGTCACCCCTCCCTGCCAGGTCATCCCTGAGGTATTTACCCATCTTTTAAAAATCTGCCCTTTGGTGCAGTGATAGCACTACCACTTGTGACACCAGCGATCCAAATTCAGGAATGAGCTTGGATCGCCGGGGGCGGAGGCTTGAGCATCCCAGTGGACACTTGCCTCCTCTGGGGTGGGATGGTGCCATCTTCCACTGCAATACTGCCATCTAGGGTACCTCAGGTGGCAGTGTGGATGGAAGGGCAGCAGGAGGGATGAGACACCGCTGATGCCAGTGATCGGACACACGTATGGCATGGGCAGGGATGCCTTGGCATCCATGAACACGACATCTTCTGGGACAGGTGGAACTACAGAAAAAAACGGGCCTGGCACCTCCATAACGAAGGTCTGCTGGAGCTCTCCAGGCCTCTGCTTGTCCGGGTCGCGGTGCCTATCCAATGCCATATGCAATTTTGGTGGAATCCTCCCACCCTGACCCCGCCTGGGGGAAGCTAGAGCCCATGGGGGCATCTGACCATGACTGGGGAGGATGGGGTTGCTCGCTGGTCTTGAAGGATCAGGAGAGGCCAGTGAGAAGGCGACACAAACAGAAATATATGAAAAAACAAAAATTGCCCTACTGAAGTCCAAGACCCTTGCCTTTGTGTGGTTCGATTTCACAGCAAACCTTATACTCAACCACACTGTACAGTGATCACTGGTCCCAAAGTAGCCTCCCACCTTGACGTCTGCAACACTGTCCCTGTTAGTGAGTACGAGGTCCAGTGCTGCCCCATCACAAGTGGGTTCACTGACTAGCTGACTGAGGAATGTCCTCTGCAAGGAGTCCAGGATATTCCTGCTTCTAACTGAAGTCACAGCTGGGAGACTCCAATTTATGTCTGGCGTACTGAAGTCCCCCAAAAGCAGAACCTCCCCCTTTTCTGTCATCTTCCCAATGGCTTCTCCCATTACTTACCTAATTCTTCCCCCTGTGCTGGAGGCCTGTAGATCACACCAGTGCAAACAGTGGCTCTATTCCGTGTCTCTAGGGTGAGCCGCTGTACCTCTGGCCACCCATATTCCCTGCACCTTTGTCACTTTTATGCTTTCCCTCACGTAAAACACCACAATTCCTCCTTTCCTTCCCACCCTGTCCTTCCTGAATACAGTATAGACTGGTATGGCCATGTCCCAGTCATGGTTTCAGTTCACCATTACTTGGTAATGCCACAAAATTCAGGTCGTCCCCCCCTCCTTTTTATTTCTATCACCTTGCTTCCTTTACTAATTTGCACTCTGGAGGGTTCTTCCTCCTTGAGTTCTTCCTACCCTCTACTTCAGCCTGTGGGGGGGGGGGGCAGCTTCTGCCTCCCTGATACCTTCCGCCCCCCCCCACTCCCCTCAGCTACTTTAAATGTGCATCAAAGCAACACCAACTGTTCACTGAGGACTGCAGTTCCTTCCTAGATGGATACAGGCCATCACACCACTGTATAGATCCTTATTTCTCCAGATGAATCCCCAGTCCCCAATGTAGCCGAATTCCCCCACACCATTCCTTCAACCATGAGCTAGAGCTCCTGGTGCAGAGATTCCACTCTTCTCCCGTCTTAAGACAGGCAGCACCTCAGCGAAAACCACTGAGTGCGCTACCTGTCTATGATCCCTCCCCAGCTCCCTAAACTCCCACTGCATTATCCCAGCCCCATCCCAAGCCAGGTCATTTGTCCCCAGGTGAGCAATGTCATCAGGCTTTCCCTTCTGTCCCTCCAGGACGTGGTGCTGTGTAGGCACCTGCCTCCTACTCCCCCCCTTCCTATTCCCAAATCTATCCCCCTCACAATCGAGTCCCCCACCAGAAATTGCTTCCTCCTCCTCTGGGGGCCTCTACCGCCCTCCTTAGAGTCTCCACTATGGAGTACCCCCACATCCTCATTGGCCAGTACCACAGGTGCCTCCTCCCAGCAGTCCTGCCCCACCAGAGTGGCAGAGGAATTTAGTAGTGGTACCGGTTCGAGAATGTATGACTCACCACACCTACCCTTCCAAAGCCCACCACAGCCCAGCCTCTCCTTCCTCTCTGGCATCCTCTGAGATAGCAGTGGCAGACTTGGTGGCCCCTGGCTGGGGAAGAATGTCCCTTGAATCCTAGCTGACTTGGCCTGAAGTCCCCCATGGGCACTGCACTGCACCACTCCCAGCATTCCCAATTCCCCTGTGTAACACTGAAATACTTATGTATCCTTACCCTTAACAGTGTATTTCTATTTTTTCACCTTTTATTGTCTGTTATGCTCCTTTGTACATCTGCCTCAGATATGGTATTGCTCCTATTCCCAGTACTGATCTATCCTTTACCTTTCACCCTTCCCTTTTGTATCCTTAGCCCGATAAAGTGTTTCTGTTTTTTCCCCTTTTGTTGTTCGTTATGCCCCTTTCTACACCTACCCTAGATAGGGTGCTGCTCCTATTCCATGGTTTGGTCTACCCTTTACCTTCCACCCATCCCGGCAGTGAAAGCAACAACTGCAGCAAACAGGTATATTACCTTAGTCCACCAGCAGAGTTCCCAGTTTTCTTGGTTCCTTCTGCTGACGCCTGCTGATGCTTAAAGGAGTAGTCCACCCAGAATTTGCAGAAACATATGTTATGCAGAGTGTTTTGATTTATATGTAAAGTCCAAGTGTGTCCTTCCCTCTGTCTGTTATTAGGAGTTTTTCCTAAATTAGCCTGCTAGCTTTATGGTAGTGTTACGACCCCTGGGGATCTCCATCTCAAATAGGTTCATTGCCTTTCTTGCTCCTGCAATGCATCCTGTCTTATGTGACAGTGATCTAGCCGAGCTCACAGATTTAGCATATGCACTGCTTTAAAATTAGCAGCTTAATCTGGTTCAAGGTCAGATGGCATTCATCTGTATCCCCCTCTCCCAGGTCGTGCCTGAAAATAGGCAGAATTTGTCTAGTGCACTTACCCGGTCAACAAAAACTAAATAAATAATAATAAACAAAATCAGTTCACAACAGCAGAGCTGTGTAACTGTTCTTATCCAGTGAGCACAAATGGCTACTGTTACAGTTTAGCAGACACCCGAGAGCTAGCTGAGTGAGGTTTCTGTAAGAAAACAGCTACTAAATAGCTCTAATTCACTATTTTTGTTTTCTGTGTGTGTGTCAGGTCTAGCTAGCAGAAGTGTTTTAATTTTAAAACTTTTAATTTCAAACTATACACAACCATAAAAGCACAGAAATTGCCCAGATCATCAATGCTATAATTAGTAAAGACTCTGTCTGTTTTCTTATAGAAAACTCACTCAGATTTCAAGTATTTGCTAAACTGTAAATGTAGGTACCAGCATTCTATTAGGTAGAACTGGCAGTTAGAGCTGATTTTGCTCTGTGATATGATTTTCATTTTTTTTACAAATGTGAAGTATGTTTCTAATAATGTATTAAAGTATGTATGTGTAAGTTATTTAATTAGATTGGCAAATAAAATACAAAACAAGTGTTGTTTTATCATTTGAAAAAGTGCAATACACTACATTTGTAGTACAGTGAACTATCATGAAAGGGAATCAAGTGCGTAGCAGAAATAGTCACCATCAATTTGGCATTCTGTTGTTTTCATGCCATAGCACACACAGGAGAGAAAATGACTTCAAGATAGTTTGCAGTTTCTAGGCTGCAAATCATACCACACACTTCATATATTTGTTCAGTAAAAATGTATGAAATAGGCTGGCCCAGTGGTGCTGAGGACTGAGGTGCTGGATGCCAGACCTCATGCTGTGCCGTGACCCAGATTCGGGAAACAGCCCAGAATGCTGGGGGTCAGCAAGGGGGGGGGGCAGCTGGACTGAGCTGTCATCTGACAGCTCTCCTCTCGATAGGAGGGCATGGCACTGCACTGGATAGCGGACAGTGGAGGGAGGATGAGGGCACTGTTGGGTGCTTGGCAGCAGCTGTGTCTCCACAAGGCTTCTCACTTGGACCTTTACTTCAGGCTGGCACCCTCTGGGGCACTTAGAGACCAAGACGTAGCTTACACACATGGAAGAAAGAAGTAAGAAACACAAACTCCTCCCTGGTGTTGCGCACTATGATACTGGGATCATGCTCCGCTAGGACCCAGCTGAATACTGAGGATGGTGCAGGTACCCCGGCGCTAGTGA
Organism: Neoceratodus forsteri; assembly: GCA_016271365.2. Classification (NCBI taxonomy): domain Eukaryota; kingdom Metazoa; phylum Chordata; order Ceratodontiformes; family Ceratodontidae; genus Neoceratodus; species Neoceratodus forsteri. The sequence goes on along the minus strand of CM028132.1, from coordinate 855,852,520 downwards.
CAGGGAAAGGGACAAATTAACATTTTAAACTCTGCTAATGTTTAAAGAGCTGCTGACACCTCAAAGAAAACTTTGAGAAACATAATATTTAGGTACAATTCAGCTTGCATTCCATATATTCTGTAGATTTCTCTTCAACATTATTTCTTACTGAGGAAATCTGCATGGTCCTTATACCTCAGAGTCCATCTGCCTCTATAGGTTACTCCCTACTTCAAGTCATAATCCTCTGTTGTGACATCACAATCTGTTGCCATGGGAGTAACTGTGAGATCACAAGCAGTGCATTATGACTTGAAGGAGAGAGAAAGCAATAAGAACAGATAAACATTTCTGGAGCAAGCATCCTGTTTTCATGCAGATCACATCAGTAATAAATAATGGGGAGAAGAAACAGACAACTAATGTGGAATACAAGTCAAAGTGTGTCTAAATATTTATGTTTTGTTAAAGTTTTCCTGAAGGTGTCAGCTGCTCTATAATAGGGCACTAAAGCAGCTATGTGACTGAGGGGCAATAAAGGAATAAAAAGGTTTATATTGGTTGCAGCAGGACATGGAAGGGGGACAATGTATGAACTGCAGTGGGATTATGCATGTGCTGCCTGTCAACAGGCTAAAACAGCAGCAGCAACAGGAAGAGGACTGAATAAAAATGTTAAATTGTGCAGTTGCTTTGACGAGCACAGGGACTGCTAACAGACTTTGGGGGGCAATTGAAAACAAAAGTGTTTCTGCTGGCTGCACCAGGGCATGAACGTGGGGGCATTAGTGGACTGAGAAGGAAATTGTTATTCAGCAGCCACGTTTGCAGGTTTTGTCCCCAGTTTCAGCCAATCAGATGGCCAGGATTACTGCCAAGGACTATGGGACCTTTCAGAGGCCTTATGGAGGAAAAAGCTGGGGAAATACTTGGCGCTCTTTCACACAACCAATCAGGTGTCGAAGGAGATTCATACATATTCATTTTGGATGGGACAGTGAATTTAGCAAATGGGGAGCTGCCAGAGGGCTCCCAAAAGCCAAAGGACTGTAAGTTCTAGTTTCAGTACAGCAGGAGCCCCTCCAGTGGGAGCGGGGTCTCCAGCTGCTATGCAGAAAATGGGGCTGCAAGTGTGGGGAAAGGGCTTGCCTGTGGGTTGCCAGCTGCCTATCCCCCAGGGCCTGTGTTTGCCTTCCCTCATTCGTGGAGGAATTTGGATTAAGGAATCCAGTTTTGCAGTTTTAGCTGGAAGAGAGCTGTAAATATGTGAAGGGGCAGAGACAGTCTACGCTTTATCGGTGGGAAGTTGTGCTCAAAGGTTCCAGGAGTCTGGTGTCGCAGTTCTACTGAGAGAAAAAAGAAAGCTGCAGTTTGAAAGGGCACTGAGAAACTCTACACCTGAATGGTGAGAGGAGAAGAGTGCTGTTAGATGACAGCTCAATCCAGTCCCGCCCCGACATCCCAGGTTCATTTCCAGATCTGGGTCACCTGCACAGCACAAGGTGTGGTGTCCAGTGCCTCACCCATCAGTGCCACAGGGCCGGCCTTTTTCACACATTTTTACTGAACAAATATATGAAGTGTATGGTATGAATCTGCAGCCCAGAAACTGCAAAATACTTTGAAGTCAGTTTCACTCCTGTGTGTGGTATGGCATGAAAGCAATAGGATGACAGTGACTATTTCAGCTACACATTTGATTCCATTTTACAATGGCACACTGCACTACACAGCATCACACTTTTTCAAATAATAAAACAATATTTGCCAAACTAAATAAATAACTCACACATACAGATTTTTATACTTTATTAAAAAGATACTTCACATTCATAACAAAAAAAAAATTAAAATCATGCCACAGAGCAAAATCAGCACTGACTGCAGTTCTACCCAATAGAATGCTGGTACCCACATTTATAGTTTAGCAAATACTTGAGAGCTAACTGAGTGGGTTTTCTGTAAGAAAACAGCTATAGTCTTTACTAATTATAGCACTGATGATCTGGGATAATTTCTGTGCTTTTTATTGTTGTGTGTAGTTTGATGAAATAAAATTTTAAAATGAAAACACTTAGTACTGCTAGCTAGACCTGACAGACACAGAAAACAAAAATGTTTTCTTACAGAAACCCCACTCAGCTAGCTCTCCGGTATTTGCTAAACTGTAAGTGTTGCCATTTGTGCTCACTGGATAAGAACAGTTACACATCTCTGCTGTTGTGAACTGATCTGAAAGCAGTGCATATGCTAAATCTATGGGCTTGGCTACATCACTGTCACATGAGACAGGATGCACTGCAGGAGCAAGAAAGGCAATAAACCTATTTGAGATGGGAGATCCCCAGGGGTTGTAAAACTACCATAAAGCTAGCAAGCTAATTTAGGAAAAACTCCTAATAGCAGACAGAGGGAAAGACACACTAGAACTTTACACACAAATCAAAACACTCTACACAAGCCTGCCCGGTGGCGCTGAGGGCTGAGGCACTGGTCACCTTACCTTGTGCAATGCCGGCGACCTGTGTTCGGGAATGTGCATGGGCCACTGGGGGTTGGCAGGGACAGAGAAGGATTGAGCATCTGACATACTGATCTCCTTCTCCAAGGGGGGGGGCTCCAGTTGTTGGCGCCTGTCTGCCCCCTAACGGAGGCTGGGGAACACGGCTGCCACACTGAAGACAAGGGGAGGAGTCGTGGAAGACGCTTGAAGGGAGCGCTGCAGACACGCGCGCTGCCCACCTCGGGCAGGCATCATTGCATGCCTAGACCCTAGGGAGTAAAAGGAAAATCCCTGCCACAGCAGAATGGTGGAGGGCGCCTCGCAGGCTCTGCTCCCGGCCAGCCATGGCACTGGCCCCTTGAATCCGGTTTTCACTGGGGGTTGGGGAACCCTGCTGGCCCTGCCGGGGAGGTAAGCCCTGGGGCCAGGTCAGTGCTGGATGGTGGATGTCGGGGGATGGGGATGGGTGTGCCCTCTGGACATGAGTCGGCAGGGAAAAAAGGCATAGCAAAAAAAAAAACACTCTACACAACCTATGTTTTTGCAAATTCTGGGTGGACTACTCCTTTAAGATGCCAATCTTACACCTATTCCACTCCTGTGCTGGGATATGAATGTGTGTGGGGACACATTAGGAGTGTCCGTTTTTTATACACTGGGTGGAACCTCCCTCCAGACAGGACTTCCTGAGTCAGCTAGTTCCTGAGCTAGTCTCCTCCCACACTACCTATCACAATTTTAAAGACAAATTTCAAAGTGCCCCAAACACTGCCTACAAATCTCTTTTTCTCCTCACTTATCATGCTATTTTCAGTATGAAGAGAAATATAAATAAATATAAATACAGCTTTAAGGTAAAACCTATTCATTTCTTCCAGAGCTAAACACAGTCCTCTTTGAATGTACTTAGCCTGGGAGGGCAGCAGGACCAGCAAACAAAAGATCAGAGTTTATAAAAGTTCTAACATGCACTGCAGCCTATGAGTCTCCCACTGCTGCAGCCCTGTCAATTGCAGGGGATTCTGTGATTTGTAGTTACAGAAACTATCCTCCATAAAAAGTAAGCAAAATAAGTCTGACACAATGTTCTATATTATAGTAAACAGTAAGCACCTCCCCCCCCAAAAAAGATGTTTTTGCACACAAAGTGCAAATTGGGATTAGAACCACACTCTGGTGTGGAGCTCTTAGTACTGATTGTTACCCTTTAGTAATGCTCTTATTGTATAAGCAATCCAATAAAGAAGTTTAAAGCCTACCTAAACACCTTTTTATGGGGAATAGTGTTTGGAAAACCTTCCAGTGGAAACAGTGCAGACAGGGAGAGGTTTTGAATAACGAAATCAATTACCTTAAAATCATTTGTTTAATATCTTTTCGACGACTTTTTTCACAAAGCCGAAACCAGGAAACATTTTTTAAAGGAGAAGTCCACCCAAAACTTGAAAAAATATGTGTTGTGAAGTTCTAGTGTTTCCTTCCCCCTGACTGGTATTAGAGGAGTTTGTCCTAAATTAGCCTGCTAGCTTTGTGCTAGTTTTACGACCCCTGTGGATCTTCATCCCTGACAGCTTAATTGTATTTCTTGTTCCCACAATGCATCTTGTCTCATGTGACAGTGACGTGAGAGACCCAACATTCAGCACACACATGCCAAACAAACTAAATATCTTAGAAGCTTTACAAGCTACACAAAAATTACCAGCAGCAAAGATTTTCAGGACAGTAAGACCTTTACGATGAGGGTGGTCACTAAGCTGAATTCTACAGATTGTAAAATATAGCCATCTCTACTGTTGTGAACTGATTGTAAAGCAGTGCTTTCTGCTGGATTTATGGACTATGCTACATCACCATCACATGAAACAAGGTGCATTGTAGGACAAAGGAATACAATAAGCTGTTTCATATGGAGATCTCCAAGGGTCGTAAAACTACCCTAAAGCTAGCAGGCTAATTTAGGAAAAACTCCTAATACCAGTCAGAAGGAAAGGAAACACTAGAACTTCACATACAAATTAAAACACTCTGCACAACATATATCTTTTCAAGTTTTGGGTGGACTTCTCCTTCAAGCACCATGCCGATCGAAGCCTGAGGCTGCTAGGAACCAGCAGTGCGATGACGTCATCTTAACGAGTCACGTTGTCATCAGTATTCAGTCCCTTTGGAGCTTTATATTGTTTGTGTTACACTGGCCCTGTATGTGCATCTTGTCACCTTTATCATTAGTGAACATGTAGAGTATGTACTGTACATGTTAACTAACAATAAAGGTTACAAGATACACATATAGGGCCAGTATAGCACATACAATATAAGGCTCCATAGGGACTGAATACTGATGACAACATGACTCGCTAAGATGATGTCATCGCACTGCTGGTTCCTAGCAGCCTCAGGCTTCGATCGGCATGGTGCTTAAAAAATGTTTCCTGGTTTTGGCTTTGTGAAAAAAGTCCCCGAAAAGATATTAAACGATTTTAAGGTAACTGATTTCATTATTCAAAACCTCTCCCTGTCTGCACTGTTCCCACCGGAGGGTTTTCCAAGCACTATTCCCCATAAAAAACGTGTTTAGGTAGCCTTTAAAAAAAGTAATGCTCTTATTTAGAGAAATAAAATTCATACCTCTGAGCCACATTTAACTATACCTGAATAAACAATGATGCAAAAAAACTGTGTTTTCAATCATTTTCTTTTTGTGGACAACATTCTGCACATTCACTTCAAATAATTAGTAATTTGGAGTTTTTACTATGTCACTCTTTGTAAATAAAATGAAAAGTCTCAGTCACTGACCTACAAGAATCATGCTCAGAATTCTGCACACAAACTGTGACATAGTTAAGATTCCAGATCACTGGTTTGTTGAAGAGATCTGTGATAGAATGCTGCCCACAAAAACAAAATAAGGCAACATGCAGTTTTTCACGTCACCCTTTTCTCATGTACAGTAACACTGTAAAATATGGATCATTACGAGGAGTCGCTATTATTTCTGAAAACAGGAACATTACAAACAGTTGTCAATTAGAATGATGCCTTGTTCTGTTTAAAATCATTATAAAATAAGTGTGGGACAGCACCCACTACATGTCAGACAGAGGGCTTCTGGTAGGTTAAATGGTGGATGTGCCCCCCTAATGTGGGACAGGTAAGGGGTATATAAAACTAAATATATTTTGTAGCAGTTTTCAACTGTCCATAGTTTGCTACTGTACTTATATCTTATAATCTGTAGGGATGTCTGTTATGAGAAATTGCTAATGAATCCTAGGTCACTCAAAAAAAAAAAAAAGAGGATAATGTATGGGGAACAGTACCCAGTCATTAAAATTCTAATTAAACACACTTCCTAACACAGTGATATGGAAACATAAGGATTTAGCACCTTTTATAAACAAGGTACAATACTCGATCACCCAGTTTTATTTATGGCTGCAGTAGCTATGCAGAGGAAGGCTTTACTGAATTACATCAGGATTCGGGTGATACTCCCTTTAAATGCTTACAATTAACATAAATGTTTCTGATTGGAATTCAGTGTTTTTGAGTGTAGATCTGTTGCATTTATTAACTCTGATTATACTTTAAAACAAACAATTATCCTTTCTTGTCTTTCGAATAAAAAAGGAAATGTGTTCTTTTCACTCAGACATGGCTCTGACTACTCAGCAGATTAACTTAATTGGCTCAGTCAGAAGGAGTATGTGCTTGCCTTTTAATTACTTGCATTTACTTTGTATTAGATGGCCACCTACCGTGCCAGTGCTGCCTAATGAAAGGTGACTCATCTGCTGCTTCAGAGGGGTCATCATGGATGCTGGCTGTAATGACATGGTGTGGTCCATAGAGGGAGTAATTACAGCACCCTAAAAACAAAAATATGAACTGTAATATTAGACAGAGATTGCAGTTACGTAAGAACTTACCGTAACAGTAGATCTTCGAGAGAGGTTCCTGCAGTAGGTCTTCACATATAGGACTGCGCCCCCTGGCGTCAGGTCTGAACGGCAAACTTGTAGATAGCAATCATCAACGGGGACTGCCCCCAGATGTCAGGCGGCGTGACGTCAGCTCGACTATAAAAGGGGCGGTCCCACACCTGCTCTCCAGTTCTTTTCCAACAGAGACCTATAGAAAGGTTAGAATAAGACCGGAGTAAAAACTACTCAGACCCTGCTTCCACTCTAGTCCCGAAGGACTAGATAGGATGGAAAATAAGGATAAAAACGTTCAAAAACTGAGGGAAGGAGGGTGGGAAACTAGACCTACTGCAGGAACCTCTCTTGAAGATCTACTGTTACGGTAAGTTCTTATGTAACTGCAATATCTTACTTCGAGAGGGTTCCTGCAGTGGGTCTTCACATATAGGACTCAATACCAAGCAGTCCCGGAGTAAAACAAAACATAGGTGCATCCGGGAGGAGGAGGAAAAGTTGCCATAAGAAATCACGACAGGAGGCCTTGCAAGACTGCAAGACCAAAGCCAGTTCTGCACCAAGAGGCAATGTCCAGACTGTAATGCTTAGTGAAGGTGTGAACAGACGACCACGTGGCCGCTGTACAGATCTCTGCAATGGACACATTCCTAAAAAAGGCAGTAGGGGTCGCCACACTGCGGGTGGAGTGGCCTTTAACTGGCCACGGAAGGGACTTCCCCATATTTTGTGTACGAAAAATGGATGCAGTTAGCTAGCCATCGAGAGATGGTTTGCTTGGATATAGCCTTGCCCTGGCACTGTGGAGCAAAAGCTATGAATAGTTGGTTGATTTACGAACCTCTTTAGTCCGGTTCGTGAAGTACCTCAGGATCCTGTGCACATCAAGGGTGTGCAGAAGGCCCCCTGTTGGAATACTGTGAATAGTGTACTGGTAATTCCACGCTCTGGTTCAAAGTGGTTTCCGAAACCACTTTGGATAGGAAAGAAGGGTTAGTCTGAAGGACTACTCAGTCCTTGTGAAAAATCAAATAAGGTTCCTTACAGACAAAAGCCTGTAATTCAGAGACCCTTCTAGCTGAAGTAACTGCGACTAAAAATAAGTTCTTCCAGGAGAGAAAGCGTAAGTCGCAGGAAGAAGCTGGTTCGAACGGGGGTAAGGTCAGCTTCTCAAGCATGAAATTCAGGTCCCAGGGGGACAAGGACTCCAGATCGGAGTTTTCAAATGAAGGATGCCTTTCAGGAAGGTTTTGGCAACCTCCAGCTGAGCCAAGGTTTTGCCCTCCACCAGGAGGTGGTAGGCCAACACCGCTGATAGGTGGACCTTAATGGAGGAGTAGCTAAGGCCCACCTCAGACAGATGTGCGAGGTACTCTAGAACCTCGGAAGCCAAACACGAAAATGGGTCCCAGCACCTTGCTTGAGCCCTAATCGTGAATCTCTTCCACTTCATGGCATAAGTTGATCTGGTGGAGGGTTTTCTAGCTTCCACTAGAATTTGCGCAACCTGCGAAGATACCCCATAACGAGAAATTGCTATGTCCACAGGTGCCATGCATGAAGATGGAGAGACTGAAGGCTTGGATGCACCAGGGTGCCCTGCTCCTGAGTCAGAAGGTTGTGGGAACTGGGCAAAAGAACCGGAGGTTCCAGTGCCAATTGTCATAGCAGAGGATTCCAAATTTGGCGTGGCCAAAGTGGAGCAATAAGAATGGCGTGAGCTCTCTCCTGTTGAAGTTTCACCAAGACCTTCTGAATGAGAGGAAAGATGTACAGAAACCTCCCTGTCCATGAAAGAAACCGCGCGTCTCACCAAAAAGCACCATGCCTGGGAACGAATGAGCAAAAGACGGGTAGTTTTGCGTTGCATGGGGAGGTGAACAGATCTATCTCTGGTCAACCCCATCGAAGAAAGAGTTCTTCGACCACCTCTGACTTTAGCTCCCACTTGTGGGCCCTGGCCACTGATCGACTGAAACTGTCCACCAGGATGTTGCTTACGCCCGGAACGTAGACTTCTGTCAAGTAAAGGCTGTGCTGAGTCACCCAGTACCATACCTTCATTGCTCCTCTGCAAAGAGGATATGATCAGGTTCCTCCCTGTTTGTTTAGGTACCAGACTGTGGACATGTCTGTCTGGACTAGAAGTGATCCCGGAACCAGGAGAGACTGGAATGCCTGGAGTGCGTAAAGATCCACCCTGGTCTCCAGAATACTGATGTGAAGCATAAGCTCCTGGTCAGACCAAGATCCCTGTGTCTTGTGAGTCCTCAGATGGGCTCCCCAGCCCAGATCTGAGGCATATGTGGTGAGGATTTGGGTTGGAACTGAAGGATGAAAAGAAATTCCCTTCGATAGGTTTGAGAGATCCTGCCACCAGCGAAGATCTCTCTGTAGACTGTTGGAGATCATGACCTTTTGGTTCATGTCGTCTGTACTCTGGTCCCACTGAACTCGAAGAAACCACTGGGTGACCCTCATGTGAAGCCTGGCCATGGGAACTGTCAAAATGGAGGCCGCCATCAGTCCCAAGAGACGGAGCACAGAGTGTGCTGGGATCCATCTGGCCTGGGCCACGGGAGTGGCCTGAGAAGCTAAGGTCTCGGCCCGATCCGATGGCAGAAAAGCCTTGTCCTGAACTATGTCTAGTACAGCTCCAATGAACTGGAGTCTCTGGGATGGTATGCCCAGGAAACCAAACAAGTTCAGAGTGAAAGAGAGAGACTCTTTCAGGCTTGTAGGAGAGGGCCCTGTGAGGAGCCAGTCATCCAGGTACGGGAAGACATAAATGCCCTGACAGCGTAAAAATGCCACCACTACCACTAGGCATTTGGTGAACACTCTGGGGGCCGAAGAGAGGCCAAAAGGGAGTGCTCTGAATTGGAAATGGTTCTCCATAAAAACAAAATGGAGAAAGCGGCGGTGGGCTGGAAGGATAGGAATATGCAGGTGAGCATTCTGCAAATCCAGGGAGCACAGCCATGAGTTCGGGTTGAGCAGGGGAAGAAGCCCCTGAAGAGTCAACATATGAAACTTCTTGTACTCAATGAAGATGTTTGGTGTGCTGAGGTCCAGGATCAGTCTCAGGTCGCCTGTTTTCTTCGGTCCCAGGAAGAAGTGGGAGTAGAATCCCCCTTCCTATTTGGTTCGATGGGATGGGTTCCATGGCCCTCTTTAGAAGAAGAGCCTGAATTTCCTGAGAGACAATAAGGACATGATTCTAAGGATTGAAGGACCATCCCGGTGGTAGAGGGACTGGAATCTCACTGAATTCTATCGAGTGACCTCGCTGGATGAGCTGAAGCACCCAAGTGTCTGTGGTGATGTACCTCCAACCGTCCAGGTGGAGGCCGAACCTCCTTCCGACCGGTTCCTCCTGTGGTACTGGAGGGAGCGGAAGGAGGGGAAAGGAGTCAGGACACCGAGGGGAGGGGAGCTTTTGCCACAGAGGCCTGTTTAGAAAATTTGGCCTGTGGTGTTTGAGCTCCAGCTCCTGTGGCGCGTTTCTTTGCTTGGCGCTTAGCCTGGGATTTGTTCCACCTTCATTGGTGGAGAAAAGGCTGCTTTTACTGGCCCATCTTATACAAGGAACGGACGTCCCACAAGGAGCATCAACTCTCCTGCAGCCCTATAATGATATCCTTGGCATCGCCGCCAAAGAGAATGGAACCTCTAAAGGGGGCGTCCAAAAGGGAGGACTGTACATCCTGCACTAGGCCTGCTTTACGAAGCCAGGAGAGGCGGTAAAGACAGATCCCCGAGGTTGCCGCTCTAGCCACCCAGTCCACTGAGTCATAAGTTGCCCGTAGAGCATGACAACATGATGACTTCCCCATCCTAACTTTATCCAATAACTTCTTTCTCGGGGTTTTATCCTGAACTTCTTGGAGGTCTCTTTCTAGAACCAAAAGAGAAGCTTTTTGGAAGGTGACCATATGCGAGACATAATTAAGGGATTGTATCACACATGAGGAAGAAGAATAGATTTTACGCTCAAACTGATCTAGCTGACGCTGGGCTAAACGGTCGTGAGTGGCCGTGATAACCATAGAGTCAGCCTTAGGATAGGAGTTAAGATGAGAGATCCCTTCCAAGGGGTAATAGGTGCGGTCTGCTTTGCGATAGACCACTGGTATAGAGGACGATTGTTGCCAAATCGTGGTCACTAGGTTCTCATGGGGCCCCATCCATGGGAGAATGGGGATAACGTCAGAATTGGCCAGATCCAGGTGTTCCGTAAGGCATTTTCTTTGCTGGTCTCTTTGGTCGGCCAGCCGCCAGCTGCCTGAATGGAACGCAGCAAGTCTCCAAAAGAGGGGTCCTCCGGTGGAGACTTGGGAGAGTCTTTAGGGGGAACCTCTACGGGAGACCTGGGGTTCGACGGATCCGAGTCGGACTCGGTGTCAGAGGGCTCAGAACATAGATAGATACATGGACAGTGTCGGCAGATAAGGGCCTATGGCCCACCTAGTCTGCCCATTTGAGCTTGTAAGTTCAGTTTGTTTTCCTAGAAGTCTATTTCCCCTTACCCCTGACCTCTAGAATTCCTTTATGTCTATCCCATGCATTCTTAAATCCCGTGATTGTTTCAGCTCCCACCACTTCCTCTGGCAGGGTGTTCCACTTGTCCACCACCCGTTCTGTGAAGAAATTCTTTCTCATGTTTCCTCTGAATCGCCCTCCCTCCAACTTCATCCCATGCCCTCTAGTCCTGAAACATCTTTTTGCATTAAAATAGTGTTTTCTGCACCCTGTTCCTCCCTGTAAGATACTTGTATGTCTCTATCATATCCCCTCTCCTCCTCTCCTCCAGGAGTACATGTTCAGTTCCTTCAACCTGTCTTCATAGGACTTGTGATGCAACCCATGCACAATCTTTGTTGCCCTCCTCTGAACCTTCTCTACCCTGTCTATGTCCTTACGTAGGTATGGTCTCCAGAACTGTACACTGTACTCCAGGTGGGGCCTCACTAGTGTCTTGTATAGCGGAATTATGACCTCCCTTTTCCTGCTGGTGATGCCCCTGCCTATACATCCCAGCATCCTATTTGCTTTACCTGATGCCTTGTCACACTGTTTCCCTACCTTGAGGTCATCAGAGATGACAACCCCAAGATCCCTTTCCTGCTTGGTGCATGCTATATCCTCACCCCCCAACTGATATATTGTGCCAGGGTTTTTGTGCCCCATATGCATTATCTTGCACTTCTTTGCATTGAATTTCAACTGCCAAACCCTTGACCATTCTTCAAGTTTCTGCAGGTCCCTTCTCATTCTGTCTACACCCTCTGGTGTGTCTACTCTGTTACAGAGCTTTGTGTCATCAGCGAACAGTGAAATTCTGCCTTCTAGATCCTGTGCAATGTCACTGATGAAGATGTTGAATAGGACCGGTCCAGCACTGATCCCTGTGGTACCCCACTGGTCACTCTTCCTCTGTGGAGTGACAGCCATTTACCACCACCCTCTGTGTCCTGCCACCCAGCCAGTTACCTACCCACCACACTACTGTCCTGCCCACACCCATATTCCCCAGTTTGTGTAATAGTCTTCTATGTGGCACAGTGTCAAAGGCCTTGCTGAAGTCCAGATAGGCCATGTCCACTGCCCTCTCTGATCCACCTCCCTAGTCACCCAGTCAAAAAATTCAATGAGGTTGGTCTGACATGACCTCCCCCTGGTGAAACCATGCTGCCTTGGGTCCTGTAGTCCATTGACAACCAGATGTTCCACCAATCTCTTCTTCAGTAGTGCTTCCATGATCTTTCCCACTACCGAGGTGAGGCTGACTGGTCTGTAGTTCTCTGCTTCCTCTTTGTTCCCACTTTTGTATAAGGGGACTACATCTGCTGTCCTCCAGTCTTTGGGTACCTCCCCTGTTTCCAGTGATTGGCTGAACAGGATAGCCAGAGTTCAGCCACCACCTCTCTAGTTCTTTAAGGACCCTAGGTGCACCCCATCTGGCCCCATTGCTTTATCAGCTCTTATTACTTCCAGTTCCTTCAGGACCCTTTCTCGTGTAAAGGGACTTGTGTCCATTTCTGCACCATTCTCACCCTTGTACTCCTTCAGACCCATTACCCCTCTTCCTTAGTAAAGACTGAGCAGAAATACCTGTTCAATATGTCAGCTTTACTGTTGTCATCCTCCACGCTGCTCCCATCCTCCCCCTTCAGTCTCACTATCCCTCCCTTTGTCCATCTTTTTTCACTTATGTACCTGTAAAAGGTTTTGTCCCCTTTAACCACTGATTTTGCAATGTGTTCTTCTGTCTGAGCTTTGGCTTCCCTTACTGACTTCCCTGCCTCCCTTTGTTTCTCCTGGTACTTCTCCCTATCCCCTTCTGCCTGTGTCTTTTTGTATTGCCTGAATGCAATCTTTTTGGCTTTCACTTTCTTTGCTACCTCTTTGGAAAACCATAATGGTCTCCTCTTTCTTTCCTCTTGCTAACCTGCTTAATGCATAATTCTGTTGTTCTTGTAATCCCCATTTTAAATACTGCCCACTGTTCCTCAATCCCTGATTCCTGTCCCATTCCCTTAATGCCTCTTTCAAGCATCTCCCATTTTCCCAAAGTCTGCCCCCTAAAATCCAGGATACGTGTTTTTGTGTGGTTTGGTTCTGCTCTTTCTGTGATTTCAAACCACAATGACTGGTGGTCACTGTTACCCAGGTGCTCCCCCACTGTTACCCCATCACACTGTCCCTGTTTGTGAGCACAAGGTCCAGTATTGCCTTCTGCCGAGTTGGTTCCATGACCAGTTGCTTGAGGAAGGCACCCTGAAGGAGTCAGGATAAATCTGCTCCTAGTTGATACTGCTGCTGGGATGCTCCAGTCCACGTCTGGTATATTGAAGTCTCCAACCAGTACTACCTCACCTTTGTCTGCCATCCTTTGGATGGCTAGCATCAGCTCCCTATCTGTTTCTTCCTCCTGGGCTGGTGGTCTATAGACCACACCTGGCGGATGGCTGGCCCCATTTTCCTTTCCAGCTTAACCCACAGTATTCTCCCCATTTTGTTCCTCCTGGATCTGTGTGGCCCTTATGTCATTTTTCACATACAGTGCCACCCTCCTCCTTCCTGCCTGCTCTGTCTCTTCTGAATATGTTGTAGCCAGGTATGGCCATCTCCCAGTCATGGTTATCATTACACCAGGTTTCAGTGATGGCCACAATGTCCAGGTCTGACTGTACCATGACAGCTCCAGATCTTCCATCTTGTTGCTAAGGCTCCTGGCATTTGCACACATGGCTTTCCATGATTTGACCTCCCTAGACTGCTTCACTGTTCTCTCCAGCCCCTTCCTTGGTTGTCATTTATCCCTGGTTCTCCTTGCTGTCTGCCCTTCTGCTGAATTTTGCCCTTATTTGCTTATCCACCTTTTGGACACTAATCTCCATCTTTTGCACACTGCTTTGCAGAGATAGCCACCCTCTGGTTCACTGGTTCCATTACTAGCTGTGGGGTGAGCAAGTAGGTACCGTCCTTGCTGGCTCACCACTTCTTTGCTAGTTTAAATGCTTGTCAATATAGCATTTAAACTTATCATTGAGTGCCTGATTCCCTCCAGGATGGATGCAGGCCATCAGGCTTGAATAAACCTCCATCCTCCGATAGGTCCCCAGTCACCAATGAATACAAACCCTTCCTCACAGCACCAGTTCTTCAACCATGAGTTAAAGTTCCTGGTGCATGCACTCCTATGCTCTCCTTGCCTCTCACAGGTAGTACTTCTGAGAAAGTGACAGAAGTAGCTACTTGCTTGAGACCCTCCCAGTTTCCTAAACTCTTCCTGAACTTCCTTTGGCTCCCCATTTGCCAAGTCATTAGTACCTAGGTGGATAATGACATCCAGCTCACCCTCCTGTCTTGCCTTCCCAGTGATCCCCAGTATCTTCCTTCCATCCCTCCATGCCGTGGCACCTGGTAGGCACCTCACCTCCCTGTCCTCCCCCTCCTGTGTTCCTAGCTGGATCCCTCTTATGATGGAGTCCCCCACCAGGACTTCCTCCTCCTCCTCTGGGGTCCACTGCTTTCCCCACTGAGGTCACCTCCTTGCCTAACCTCCACATCCTTTCCTTCCACTTCCCTGGGTACCTCTATTTGGTTGTCCTCATTTGCCAGTGTGGCATATGAGTTCTTGAGAGGAATAGGATCTGGGATGTGCCTCTGCCTGACTGCTCTAACCCTCCCTGAGCCCACTGTCATCTAAGTGCTCCTCGTTCTCGGCATCCTTTGAGGCAGCTGCATTGGACTGGGTGGTTCCTGGACAGGGGTGATGGTACTCCTGACCCAGTTTACTTCCGCTCTGAGTCTGGCTACCTCATCCCGCAGTCCCGAGAGATGCATGCAGATAGGGCAGCACCTCAGTGTCCAGAAGGTCTGCCTGAATATGGCTGCCCCACAGCCACTGCATTGCACCACTCCCACATTATACTGCAATTCCACTACTTATCTGCTACTGAAGCTCTTCTTAGTTCTCTTTTATTTATTTACAGTACTAAAATCCTGTAACTGATCCTCAGATATATATTTTTTAAGGAAAAGAAACCAATAAATAAATAAATGAGTCAAAACACTTGTCGTGCTGAGGGTGGTCTTCTTCCTTATGCCCCTCCTACTTACACCTCTTACTATACCCTGTGTTTAGCTCCTGTCAATCAGATTTATCAGGGCATATAATTAAGAGTTGGGGAAGGAGGAGGGGGCTAAAATATGCAGCAATTAAAGACAGCACAGAATTACACCACCACTATTTTTTAAATTTTCAACAGCCCAAAAACAATTATAAGTAAAGACAACACAGAAAGAAAGTATAGTGTCACTACAAGCCTACAATCTAAGTTTAAAAGGAAAATACCAGTTACCAGTTACTCTGAAGCACTGAATTGAATATGTTTCCTTCCTTCACCTTCTGGCTTCTTCTGAGAAGATGAACCACTAGGAACTGATGGGTCTGCTTCCATGGTGCCAACAGTTAAGAAGCCCGAAGCTCTGGTCCGAGAAAGCGGTGGAGAGGTGACCCAGGGAGTGGGTGCCTTTCCCATCGACTGTCTTATCTCTGACAGAAGTTGCATTCTGGTGTCCTTCCACCAAAGGGGAACGGACTCATGGTCCAGTGGCGGAGGAGGGGGCTGGAAGCTCGGATACCCCAGATACTGAGGGTACTGCCAGGATGGATAATAAAAGGAGTACCCGGGTTAACCCGGCATGGGGTGTCCTGGGGTGGGATACCCCGGCGTCAGATATGACGGCATTAGGTAACCCGGCATCGGGAGGCCCAGTGTCAGAGGCACATGGCCCGGTGTTGGATGCTGAGCAGTCGACGGAGGGCCCCCGGAGATGGGAAGGAGGGTTAAGGATCTGGGAACCCAGCCGAAGGGCCCCCATGGGGCAGTACCACAGCGCCAGCAGATGGCCCAGGATCCGGGATCATGCCCGAAGTACCAGAGGGTGGAGGCTCCATGGCAGGATCCCCAGCTGGGGACGGACTCCTGTCAGGGGATGGTAGGAGGCCTGGAGAGGGGGGGGACCCGTGGGGCCTCCGACGGCAGGTCCGAATGTGATCTAGCTAGTGCAAAAAGCAGAGGATCAGGTAGTAAGTCCCTGGGATGAAGAACCCTAGGAGATGACGGGTCGACTTGTCCCTCACTCTGTCCGGCATCGGGGGCCAAACTGAAGCCCCAAGGGAGAGTGGATGGATCCAGGTGGATGTCGGAGGAGCTGGCGTCTGACACAGCAGATCCAGCCGGGCTAGAGACGGCTGGAAGACCACAGCTAGACTGTTCGGCAGCGGCTGCCCGCCATTCGCTAGAGGTGAGGGGTGTCTTACTGACAGGACAAGGCAAAGAGATTACAACCTCCAAAGAGGCTGCCCCCGGCTGCCCACTCACCTTGGCAGGAGGGGGAGAAGGGGCCCGGCCCAAGGAAGCAGATGGGGTGCCGGAAGAAGTACTCACAGTTGCAGGCCTCTCATGTGGTGACAGACTCCAGTCTTGGTGCTTCTCTTTGCTTTTCTTCTCTTTTTGGGGCCAATGACAGCGACCTTTCCCTCAGTTTTTGGGCTCCTTTTCCATAGACGCCAAGCGTCGAGTCAGAAGATGGGCCTTGAAGGACCATTTACGCCTGGTTCTGGTTGCTTGGTTGAAGGCCTGGCAGATGGAACACTCCTGGACGTCGTGTTTAGAACCAAGGCAAAGGAGGCAGCGGGAATGGTCGTCCCCGTGAAGAATTTGGGCGCCGCACTTAGAGCACTTTTTCTTCTGTCTAGAAGACAGCAAATTGAAGAAAACTTTTTTGAGAAATACTAGTAAGAGGCAAAGAAAACTTTGACAAAAATCAACATGGGCATTGGATTGCTGTTCAAACACGAGCCGAACGTACTGAGGTGACGGCAGAAAAGAACTGGAGAGCGGGCGCGGAACTGCCCCTTTTATAGTCGAGCTGATGTCACGCCGCCTGATGTCAGGTGCAGTCCCCGCTGATGACTGCTATCTACAAGTTGCCGTGCGGACCCAACACCGGGGGCGCAGTCCTATATGTGAAGACCTACTGCAGGAACCCTCTCAAAGTAAGATCTGTACCTTCTTTCAGCCGGGCTAAAATGTTATTTATTAAACTTTTCTTAATCAGAAATAGCATCTCACTGAGGCAAAAGTTCTTTAACAAGGAATACCATGAGAGAAACAGCACACTGTCACATGCAGTTTGTTTCCCTATACTACATTATTTATTTGTTTAAAAGTTTCACCAGGAAGGCATACTGAGCGGAGTACCGCTCGATTCCAGATGCATCCTTGGAGTGGGGGAGTGGGAGAATATACAATATAATAACATGGAAATATAATGCAATAACTGTAATGGTTACAGTAGATATGAGCAACAAACATGGGAAATCAGCATAAACCATGAGCGGCGGATTATACATGTCGCTGTATGTAGAATATCTACATAGCAAAACCTAGAGTACAATAGCCAGAGGCCCAACATAGTGGAGATAGTTAATAGTAGCACAGAGGGCAATCACAATTACAATACTAACGTGACCATTAAAAACTGACTGGTAACAGCACCAGCATATTTGCTTAGGACACTGTCAACTCACCTGACCCATTAAGACATTCTGAACCAAAACAAGAATTCTTTTTTTTTTTTTGTAATTAAATATGGTTTATTGAGTTTTACACAGTCCACAACACAGTTTCAAATTGTAGTACATAACATGGAGACTGTATTATACCAGATGAAAAATAAAATAAACAGCAAAAGCAAAAACGTACATCCCTTTCCCTTCCATATTTATTTATGTGTATTTCAGATGACACCTTTGAGCCATGGGCTCTTTTACAAAGGTTCCACGTCAAGGCAATAAGGACAATAAGGTACAAAACATAACATGATCATTACAATGGAACTTACAAAAAAAAAAAAAAAAACACAAATAAGGTTACAATAATAGCAGCCAAAGGCATTGTCAAGGAATTGTGTTGCAAGTTAATTATACAGTACAAGTCATAGGCGGCTCAGTGAAGCTTTGTTAGGAGTAGGTTAGTGGAAAAAGAGAAAGAAGAGTGGTGGTGAGGGGGTGGTATGGGAGACAGAGAGAAGGAGGAGGGGAGAAATGGGGAGGGCACTGTGTTGGCTAAGTGGTAGATGGGAAACAGCAAGGGAGGAGAAAAGGGGGGGATGAAAAAGAAAAGGAGACAGACTCATCCTATACCCAGTAATGGGGGGTAGGAGAGGAGGAGGAGCTGAGGCAGTGAGGAGGGATGCTTGAGGGTAGTATGCCTGGAGGGGATTATAAGAAGCAATCACAGAAGGCACTAACCACGAGGTGTTGATGCAGTTTACACTTAAAAGCACAAATCGTGGCAATGTTGGAGATTTCTGTAGGTAGCAAGTTGAACCAGGTGGAGGCTCTGACAAGGTAAGAACGCTGAGCTTGAGAGGTCCGACAGCGAGGTATTGTAAAGGTTAGACTGTCCGATCATCTAGTTAGGCGGCGGACACACTGCGGGGTCAATATTGATTGGACTCCAAGGGGCATAAGGCCCAGTGATGTCTTCTTAGCTAGGAGGCAGATCTGGTACTTTAGCCTGCCGGATAGCTGGAGCCAGTTAGCCTGCTAGTAAATGTCACACGTGTGAGAAAGGCGGGCAGCTGAAATAAGGAGTCTACATGCCTTGTTAAGGGCTACAGCTATGCGCTGGAGTGCAGTATCAGTAGCGGATCCATAGATAACAAGCCTGTAGTCAATAGTTGAGATAACAGAGTTCTGGATAGCGAGGTTCAAGGCTTCAGCCGTTAGGCAATGTTTTTGCTTGTATAGTAGCCCTACATGGGAGTTCACAGTTTTAGCGATATTGTCAATGTGTTTGGTATACGAGGGAGCAGTCAAGGGTCAGGCCCAGATATTTAAACATATCCACCTGCTCAAGAGTGACGCCTTCGTGGTTGTTAATTATGAGCTCATGGTCCTTGTACTTGTTGTAGGTTCCATGGAACAACACTGTTTTAGTTTTTTTGTGGTTAAGGATGAGTTTATGTGAGCAAAACCAGTCTTCCACTTCTGTGAAACTTTTCTGTAGTTGAGACTGAAGAGAGTTGGGGTCGGTGTGGCAAGTGAAGATTACTGCATCATCTGCATACAGTAACATTCTGTCATGGCAGGAGGCAGGGAGATTTTTCAGGAATATGCTGAATAACAAGGGACCCAGGATAGAACCTTGGGGTACTCCAGAGTGGACTGGTAGGGATGACAAGAGGAATTCAGCAATCCTGACCTGTTGGGTCTGGTTACTGAGGTAGCTTTGAAACCAGAGGGTAGTTTCACTAGAAAGACCAAGGAGGGATAATTGTTTGAGGAGAATGGAGTGATTGACAGTGTCAAATGCCTTAGTCAGGTCAATAAAAGAGGCACCAACCAACTGACCCTGATCAAGTGCATGATGGATATGTGTGGTGAATTCGAGGAGTGCCTTGGTAGTGCTGTGCCTTTGCAGAAGCCATGCTGCTGGGAACATTGCAGGTTGTATTTTACAAGGTACTCCGTGAGCTGATCAGCCACTATCCGTTCCAAGGCTTTGGATAAAGGAGGGAGGATGGATATAGGCCTGTAGTTGTTCGTGAGAGTCTTGTCACCACTTTTATGGACTGGAGTCACCACTGCCAGTTTCCACTTTTGGGGGAACTGGGAGAGCATGAGGGAATGGTTGAGGATTTTGGCTAGTGGGAGCAGGACTTTGTCAATGGTGAGGGTGAGAAGTTTCATACCCAGTGAATCGCCACTGACCCTAGACTTTCCAAGCACTTTAAGAATGTGTTTTTTTAGCTAGGCTTTCCGGGATTGCTTTGAAATGGAAAGGAGGGTGCCCTGGTGGCAAACCTGAACTAACAGGAGCTGGGTTGACTGTGGTGGGATTAAAAAAGTTAGGGGGTAGCACATGACTAAGGTCAGCAAAAGTGGTGTTAAATGCGTTGCCAATGATTACATGGTCAAGAGTGATGGTACCATCTATGTTCAACATTGTGGATGTTGTTTTGGGATACTTTCCAGTCACTTCAGCAAGGTTACGCCAGAATTTACTCCCGTCATTCCAGGTGCTGGCTAAGGCGTTCCTGTAATAGTTAGCCTTCTCATGGCGGATTGCTCTGGTACATGCATTCCTTGCTGTTTTGTAGGCCTGGATATCAGTCTGGGTGCCAGTGGCCTTAGCATGATACCAGAGCTGGTCTCAAGATTTCGTTGTTGTGAAAGGAGGCTCAGTGTCATCCAGGTTATTGACACCCTTGATCTTACGCTTTTGAACGGAGCATGAACACATGCACTGAGTTGAAACAGGTGATAAAGTATTCAAGTGCTGTGTCTACATCGGGACTATATCAGTTGGTGATCAGTCATGTTCACGAAGCAGTGTTTAAGTGACTCAAGATGACCAGGGGTCAGCATTCTCCTGTTAATAGTTTTTTTTTCTGGGGAGTTTGATGTATTTGTTGGTCCAGATACATATAAAAGCATTAAGCATTTTTTGAAGTTTAGTGAACCAAGCTTTGGGCAAAAAACAACCCAGCATCCCCACTGGGTATAAAATCTGCGGAAGTACATTCATTTTGATAGTGTTAAGTCTCCCCCAAAGGGAGAAAGGAAGTGCCCCCCATCTTTCCATATCAGAGCTTAAAATTTTAAGTAAATTAGAGAGGTTTTCCTTAACCATCGTTACTATATCCTTTGACACTTTAATACCCAGATTTGTTAGGAACTTCGCTTCCCATGATAGGCAGTAAGGTGCTAAATCCGTCGGAGTTATTCTACCATTTAATGGAAAGACTTTGGTTTTGGAATAGTTCAACTTGTAGAATGATAATTTAGAGAAACCCTCAATTTCTGAGACCAAGGTTGGGATAACGGATTGAGGATTCTCTACATGTAGTAGTATATCATCTGCATAGGCAGAGAGTGCATATCTTGTGTTTCTAACCCGAATACCTGTTATTACTTGATTGGCTAGAAGCCTTCGGATCAGGGGTTCCAAATAAAAGTTGAAAAGTAGTGGGGACAATGGGCATCCCTGCCTGGTACCACGACAAAGTTGGAATGGAGCAGAGAGCATGCCATTGCACCCTAACTCTGGCTGATGGGGAGGTATATAGCAGTTGCACCCATCTGAGGAATTCATCAGACAGTCCAAAGCGAATTAAAGTGGCAAAAATAAAGCCCCAGGACACTCTGTCAAATGCTTTTTCCACGTCCAGGGATATCAATGCCATCAGAATGTTTGAGTCCCTGGACGCAGAAATTAGATGCAATAGCTTCTGCATGTGATCCCCAGATGACCTCCCTGCCACGAACCCAACCTGCTCATAACCTATGAGATTATCCATTACCCTAGAGAGCCTGTTGGCCAATATCTTGGCTAGAATTTTAATATGAGAATTGAGCAGGGAAATAGGGCGATAGCTTCCAGGATTTAGTGGATCTTTCCCTGGCTGCAGTATTAAGGTTATCAGTGCTTCCAGGAAACTGGGGTCTGATATACCCTTGGCATACCAGAAATTAAAGACTTCACTTAACACTGGAAGTAATATGGATTGGCAGGCCTTATATAAATTGTTTGAGAGACCATCGGGACGAGGTGACTTGTCTATGGGCAGCTGTTCTATGGCCAGCTGTATTTCTTTGGTGGAAATGCCTGCCCTCAATGAAGTTGCCTCAGCACTGGATATTTTAGGAAGTATTATTGAGTTAAGATAGTGGTCAATGTCATTCCTAGATGGGTGTAAGAGATGATCCACAGCGTAGAGTTCTTGGAAGTATTTTCCAAAGCTCTCTGCTATTTCTCTTGGGTCAGTACAGACCTGACCATCTTGTGCAAGACATACGCCGGGGATAAATTGTGATGTTTCTACTTGTCTAATTCAGAGTGCGAGCAGTTTACCTGTTCTTTCTCCTGAATCCAAATACTTAAGCTTAGTTCGGTGAAGAGACAACTCAATGTTTTGAGTAATCAAGCATGCATGCTGCGCTTGAAGTTGGTGCAGTCTGGCCCAATCTTCCACCGGGGAATGCCAGGTAAGATTCTGTTCCAGGCTCCTAATCGAGCTAAGTAGAGCAACTACCTGTGCCCTGTACTGATGAGATTTTGTTGTCACCATTCGAATGCATTCCCACCTTAGGGTGCATTTTAAGGCTGCCCACATCAATCATATTTATCAACTGATCCCCTATTAGTCTCAAGGAAAAATATAATGAATTCCTTGATGTGAGTCAGGGAAGTGGTACCGCGGAGTAACCGATTATTCAGTCGCCACTGAGAATCTCATTTGATTCCTGGCCCTAACAAATAAGTAATACTAATGGGAGCATGGTCAGTCAGGACTCTGGCATGGATAACCATGTCTACTACACCAAGTAGGGCAAAGGAACTTATTAGAAAATAGTCTATTCTGGAATAGGCATCACAGTGGGTGGGAGAGTAAAAAGTATATTGCCTCTCTGTAGGGTTCAGCACTCTCCACACATCTAGAAGACCAGCCCCATTAATTAGGTCTTTCAACGCCCTCTGGGCTGGGGATAAACCACACCTCTTGCGATCTGATCTATCCAACTCTATTTGAGGGGCGATATTCCAGTCCCCACCCAATATCGTTAGCTTAGGGGGGTTAGTAACCACTAGATTCAGCAATTGTAAAAAGAAAGAGGTAGAATCTATATTTGGGCCATATATTGCACCAAGCTACACTGGATGGGAGTCTAACATGCCATGAAGAAAATGTAACGACCATCCGGGTCCCAGATCTCTGGGCTTAATCTAAACAGGACTGTTTTTGCCACTAGAATTGCTACCTCACCTCTGCTAGCTGATATCCCAGATCCGAAGACTTGTCCCACCCAGTGCTTCTTAAGAAGGGAGAAATCCTCCCGTCGCAGGTGGGTTTCTTGAAGGCAGGCTATCCCTACCCGAAGATGTGATAGATGTTTCAACATTACTTGTCTTTGGCACCTATCCTTGACCCCTTTAACATTCCAGCTCACAAAAATATATTGACTACCCAGACTTTAAGAGAACTACATTCCTGGGCAGTAGACTTAGCCCCTGCAAAATACCCCTACAGTTATATAAAAACGTAGCATGGTAGCATTTGGCGACCACCCCACTATCAATAAAAAACAGTATCACTAATAAAGTATGAGTTCTAACCCTTAAAACCTCCCACCCCAAGAAAAAATGACCCCCTTAAGTAAATATCCTACATCTTAAGCAACAATCCCCAGTTCTGTCTAACTGCACTACCACATATACACCGCCACGTGGTGTTGTAGTGCAAGTCTGATAGAGACAATCCGTCCACCGCATTCCCCCCTCCCCACCCACAAGGCCCCATCAACAGAGCCACTGTTCCCGAAGGCAGAAATAACAATTATTATGGAGCTGTTCTAACGTGAAACAGACCCCAGCATTGATCTATGTTTGTGCTTACTCTGTACTCTGAAAACAAACAACTTATATACAGGATTAACACTCAGTGGGCTAACACAGTACCACAACAGTAATTTGGTATCTATGGGGACCTACACTGCGAATTCAAGCCACATATCAATGGAACACCTAAAATTAAAATTAAGCTAATAAATATTGGTCAAAAGGTCCAGTGTTAAGCAAATCCAGTTAGCTATCCAGTCCTCATTGCTATTATTCACGCTGGCATCTAATTAAAACTTTCCCCTGTTCCATATGTGGAATGTAACCTGTAATGAGGAAAAACGAACAAATATTCCTTCACTTAGAATGTGATAAAATAAAAATGAAGAACAAAGAGGTGTCCCCAGGTCCGAGTTCTATCTATGGAACGATCCCCATTAGTAAATTCATGTTCAGCGATACATTGAATCCACCAACTAGAGTACTGGCTCAGAACCCCAAAAATAGTTGGCACATGTAATTATTTACACTGTGGGGACGAGCCCCATTACGCTACAATGTTTAGACAGCAAACCAAATTGAAAAGCATTATTCCTTCAAGTCAATGTCAACAAGTCCAGATTGCTGTCCAGGTTTCAGATCCTTTATTAAGTTTAAGGTCTAGGAAGTTTTTACCCTGTTCCATTTGCGAGAGGAGCGATCGTACCTTCTGACTTTTCCTTTGCGCAAAGAGAAACGAATGTCCCCTGATCCAGCACAATGCAACACTTGCCGAGCTCAAAATCAGCTACCGACTGTCAGATCGAGGACTCTGTTCACAAGGCATTGCCCCGGTTAATCAGCAATTAGGGATCGCAGTGTTTAGATATTGGGAAAATAGGTATTACCTTCACTCACCATCTACCTCACTGCTCACTGAAATCAACAGGAGTTAACTCATGTAAGTCCAGCCCTCTTCCTGACATTAGACCAGCAAAGACTAGGGTTCAATTCTGGATTGGCATATTTGTAAAACCACTCCAGCCGTGCTTACAACTAAGGGAAGAGACTATAAATAGTCAGATTACCCATCAAACATCCATTTGTAATCTTCTTGTCTCACCATATTATCTTGAAAAAGACTCCAAAGCCAATTCCTCTCCGTTACTTGTACAGGTCAGGGAACGAGTTTTAATTCTTGAGCTGCCGGGTCAGGGGTGTCAAATGAAAGCCACTGATCTTTGGGCTTAACTAGCAAAATCGCTGGGTATTTAACCCAAAAGGCTACCATTGCCACCAGCTTAGAGACTGTCGGGTGTAACTCTTGCCGCCTCACTCACACGCACTGTGGTAGATCTTGTGTGATGCGGATCTTCCGACCCTCCCAGTGCACCTCCTGAATCTTTTTTACTTTGGCCAATATATGCTGTTTATCGATAAAGCTTAATAATTTAAAAATGAGTGGTCTAGGGGGAGAACTTGCTGGTGGCATGGGGCGCAGGGAACGATAAGCCCTCTCAATGATAAAGCCCCCTCAATTAGGTGAAGGCCCCGCTATTTTCATACAAAATCTCTGCAAAAATTGAATCAGAGAACTGCCTTCTTCCCACTCCAGAATGCCGATTACAAGGAGGTTATTGCGCCTGCTGTGCCCCTCTAAATCTTCTAGTTTGTCCTCAAATTTTTTAAGCCTACGTGACGTATTCATATTTTCCTGGTTGGACTTCCCTTGTTTCTTTTCTAGGGAGACAATTCTTGCTTCAGAGTCCCCGACTCGTGTTGTCAGCGTTGCCACTGAGGATTTAATTAGCTGCAGGTCATCAGTTATAGTAGCAATGGCAGCTTGCAGCGGCTGCATAATTTCCAAAAATCTCTCTTCTGAGACAGCTGTTGGAGCGGAGGAGATTTTCGGGGAGCTGGAGGCCTGTTTGGCACACTTAGTGTCCTTGTCCTTCTCTGGCGTAGGAGGCGGTGAGTGTCTCAGAGGAGCCTTTCTCATACAAACTTCCATGTTAAAGTGAGTATTCAACTCCTCTAAGATTCTATGTACGTACTCGTCCTCGCGAAATCAATAAATCAGCTCAGTATAGGAATTTAAAAGTGTAATGTCTGTGGGTAGGGAACAGAGCTACGGGGTGAAGCTGCTTTTTCTCAAACCGCCATCACGTGACCCAAAACAAGAACTCTGAAATGTTTTATGTAGAGGCATATAATTTTGAGATACATATTTATTGCAAAGATTACGTTAAAGCAGCATTAGGGTTGCAAAGCAACAAAAGGAGGGAAATGAAGCATTAAGGTTTTTTTTTTGCTTTTTCTTAACACCAACACCCCACCACTACCCCATCCTGTAGCATCATGACCCAAGACCAAGCTAAAGGTCTGGGCTTCTTGTCTTGTGGGTCTGCTGCTGCAAGCTACAGGTCCAGGGCCATGCACCCCCAACTCTGCTGCTTCACAAAGGGTCCACAGGATCAGCCATAACTTTGGGCACTCTGCAAAGCAGTGCATCAATCATAGCTTTCTTCACACAGGGCCCACAGGGAATGTGCAAAGCAGCAGATGAATTATAACGGTCTTCCTGCTGGCCCTGCATGGAACAAGAGATAAGTCATAACTATAGTTTTGTATTCCCTTGTTATCCTTTGTGCTTGTAATCTGTATACACTGTAAAATGCACAAAATGCATCATCGACTGTATTCAAATGTTGTACATGTTGTGTACCGGTATATCTATACCATTGTATTGTTGTCCATTGTAATTGTTGTCCAGGACCACCTTGCAAACGAGCTCTCTCAAAGGCGAAAAGTCTTTGAGAAACTACAGTCATTATTTGCTTCATGAAGGGCCCTTGTGTCATTGATGAAGACACTGGACAACACCGTCCCCAGCACCGAGCCTGCTGGTGACCTCTCTGGTGCTGAATAACTCACCCCCCCACACACCTTCTGGGTTCTATCCCTCGGCCAGTTTCCCACTCATCTGGTCATCTTCTCTCCAGCCCCAAGATCCGTCAATTTCCTGATCAACCTCTTGTGGGGTACAGAGTCAAAGGCCTTGCTGAAATTCAGGTAGCGGATGTCTACCACTTGGTCTCTGTGTACTGCCTTAGCGACCCAGTTAAAGAAGTTGATCAGATTCGTTTAATACAATCTCCTCCCCATGAACCTATGCTGCCTCACATACTGAATATCATACCCCTCCAGATATTCTACCAGCCTTTCCTTAAGTATGGTCTCCATGAGCTTGTACATGATTGAAATCAGACTGATCGGTCTGTAATTCCCTGGGATCGTGTTTGTGAAGTCACTATACGTGCTGTTCTCCAGTCCTGCAGTACAATACCTTACTCCAGTGAATTACTGAATAGGCCTGCCAGTGGCCCTGCAAGCTCTTCTGCCAGTTCCCTCAGTACCTTAGGATGCACGCTGCCCAGGCCTGGTGATTTGTCCGCTTTTAATGCTAGCAGCCCATCCCTCACTCTTCTTTTATTTCACTACATCCATGCTCCCCTCTCTCCCATTCCTCTTCTCCCTCCTGAAGGCACTGGTCCTTCTTACTCCCTAGTGAAGACGGAACAGAAGTATTCCTTAAGCATCTCCGCTTTTCCCGCCTTCTCTTCCACCCACTCCTCCCCATTCTTAAGACTAACAACACTGTCCCCCTTGTCCCTTTTCTCACTTATATAGCGAAAGAAGACCTTCTCCCCCTTCTTAATTCCTTCAGCTCTCTACAGTTCCTTCTTGTGTCATAATCCAAATTAGTGTAGTAGAGCCCCATGGAAAATGCAGTCTAACCCCGAGTGATAGAGGCAGTATAAGCACCCTACACCATGGGCTCAATTTTCAGATGAGATGCAACAGTGCAACAGACTTGCGGCAGGGTGTGTGAAGCAAGTGGTGACTTGTGTCACACCTTGCAGCCAGCACAATCTTCAAAGAAGTGTGCCGCAAATGCCTGCCGCAAGTCCACAACGTGGGATGCAGGGAGTTAGACCAGCTACTGACTGGTATAACTTTGTGTCCGGGACCGTGGCACTTCCACCAAAGGTGCCAACCCTTTGGCACAAGGTGCCGTAAAGTGGGAAATGTCGTAAATGCACCACCCCTTTGAAAATTTGACCGCTCTGCGTCCAAGGGGCTTTGGTGCATTTGTGAACCCCTTTGCATCGAATGCAGGACTTGATGCATGCCCTGTGTCCACGTTCTAAAATCGAGCCCAATATCTCCACTGGTATGACAATGTTGGTTGCCACTTAAAACATGGTGGTGGTGGCTGGGCCCTCTTGCTTTGTGGAGAACTAAGGTTTTTTTCCACATCCACTACTATGTGTTGAGGAAGAGAACCCTTGTGAGAGGTATTAACAAGGGTTATTGTGATATTTTGATGGTGCCCCTGTACATAGTTACAGCTCTCATTGACAATGGGTAAAGTACAAATAAATAAAGTTACTCACCTGTAATAGTAGCTCTAGGACTGGTATATGTTGTTCATCCACACTTCTTGGCATGTCCCTTTCCCCTTTAATTCTTGCCGGAAGATCTTAAAGCTGGCTCCTCCCACCCACCTCGGTGGTATAATCCTCAGCTCAGCCCCATGATGCCAGATCTAAGCCCACTGGAAGCTAAGTTGTGCATCGAAGCTGGAGAGGTCGGATGGGTCAGTGTGGATGAACAACATATACCACTCCTACAACCATTGTTACAGGTGAGTAACCTGTTTTCCTAGGGACGTGGATATGTTGTTCATCCACACTTCTTGGCAGACTCCAAGCAGTTCTCTGGGAGGAGGGAGGCAAAGCGCACACCCCCTACTTAGGGAACAGAAATTGGAGAACTGAGGCCCCAAAACCAGCATCCCGGCATGACTCAAGGTCGATGTGGTAATGGGTGATGAAGTGTTTGCTGTCTTCAGGTAGCAGCCTGACAGATTTCCTGGATAGGGATGTCCCTGGAAGCAGCCACCGACACAGCGGTATGGTGGGTGGAATGAACCCTTAGCCCTACGCGAGGCTCCCTACCCACCAACCTGTAGCAGAGATCAATGCATGATGTAATCCATCTGCCAATCATCTGCTTTGCTGTAGGTCTGCCAGGCGCAGCTTCAGCATAGGTGACAAACAGCTAACGAACCTCTCCCCGAATGTTTGCCATTTTCTCCTTGTAGTAGGAGAGAGCACATCTCAGGTCCAGGGTATGGAGCCTGTACTCGGCATCCAAGGTGTAGTTTGGTAGAACACAGACAGAGTCAATACCTGATTCAGGTGAAACTCTTGACACCACCTTCGGGAGGAATTTTGGGTGGGGGCACAGGACAACCTTGTCCCTGTGGAAGACCAGGTAAGGAGACTCCACCGAAAGTACCTGGAGCTCCCCAGTCCTTCTGGTTGACATGATAGCCACCAGAAAGGCAGTCTTCCACAACAAGTGTGACATCTCACACCTGTGCATCAGTTAGAATGGCTTGCCCATGAGTTTAGCCAAAACCAGCAGTAAATCCCACAGAGGTGGAGGTTCACACACTGGAGGGGATATGTGATCGAGGCCTTTAAAAAAGTGCCAGACCACCTTCTCCTGTACCACTATCTGCTGACCAGCCCATGCCCGGTAAGCAGAGTTGGCTGCTAGGTGCACCTTAAGGGTCGAAGACCCACTTTGGACAGAGACCAAAGTAGTCTAAGATGCTAGCCACAGGACAGAATAAAGGGTCCAGGCCCTTGCCCTGACACCAAATGGAAAACCTTTTCCATTTGAAGGCATAGCACTTCTTGGTCGACTCCTTCCTGGATGCTCCTACTACTGTGAGTACATTCTTGGAGAGACCCTAAGGCTGGAACTCTAGCTGCTCAGGAACCAGGCTGTCAGGTGCAGGGATTGTAGGTCCGGATGGAGTAACTTCCCCTGTTGGACTGATATCAGGTCCAGGCATGCTGGAAGATGCCTCAGGTGCCTGTTACTGAGGCTGAGGAAATCTGGATACCAGAACTGGCTGGGCCAGTCTGGGGCTACCAGAATCACCTGCACTTTGTCCCACCTCACCTTGAGAAGCACCCTGTGGATCAAGGGAAATGGAGGGAAAGCATAGAAGTGGCCTGGGGTCCACGGCCTTGAGAAGGCATCCCCCTGCAGCGAGCCCTGCTGAGCAGGGCGGGCATGAAACAGCCTCAGCTTGGTGTTTTCCCTTGAGGCAAACAGGTCCACCAGCGGTTTGCCCCAGTGGGAGAACAGGCTGTAAGCTACCTCTGGATGGAGAGGCCACTCATGGGATGTCTCACCTATGCAGCTGAGAGCATCCGGCAGTTGGTTTGAGGCTCCTGCCACATGGATGACTGGGAGATCTGCCTCCAGTCAGCTCACGAGTGTCCAGATATGGAGTGCTTCCCTGCACAGCAGCCAGGAGTGAGTGCCACCCTGTTTGTTGAGGTAGTATATGGTTGTGGTACTGTCCGTCTGGACTTGAACCACTTGACCCTGGAGTTGCTGAGTGAAAGTTGACAGCGCCAGTCTGACCGCTCTGAGCTCCAGCAGGTTGATATGGTATCAGGATTTCTCAGGGGTCCAGAACCTGTGGGCCCTGTTGTTCCCCATGTGGGCTCCCCAGCCCGTGAAACAGGTATCGGTTGTGAGGACAACCATCAGCTCGGGGTGGACAAATGAGATCCCTTCCTGCAGATGATCCAGGCCTGTTCATCACTGGGCAGCATCCCACATCTTCTGGGTCACAGTGATCAGCTGGTTGAAATGACCTTGGTACTGAGTCCACTGGGCGGCCAGCTCCCATTGAAGGGGGTGCATAGACCACCGGGCCCACTGGTCACGGTGGTGCAAGCCACCATGTACCCCAGAAAGTGCAGAAAGTCCTGGGCAGGGTGCAATTGCCCAACCAGAAATGACTGCGCAAAGGAGGAGAACACCTCTGTCCTGTCCACCAGGAGCTGGGCTCTGGCTCAGCAGGAGTCGAGCTCTGACCCAACGAAGCATATCACCTGCAAAAGAATGAGCTCTGACTTGGCCTCATTGATCAGTAGGCCAAGCTGAGAGCAGGCTTGGAGGGCCAGATCCCTGGACCTCTCCGCCTCTTGCTGGGTGGAACCCGCTAAAAGCCAATCATCGAGGTAGGGATAGACTCTGACCCCTCGATGCCTGAGGTGGGCTGCCATCACTGCAATGCATTTAGTAAAGACCCATGGAGCCAATGACATGGCTCGGAACTCGTAGAGGGTTCCTTCTGCTCTGAAGCGGAGGAACCACTGGTGAGACGGATGGATTGGGACGTGAAAAAGCACGTCACGGAGATCCAGTGAGCAGAACCACATGTTCTGCTCCAGAGATGGTATGATCTGATCTAGGACAGAGTTACCATCCTGAAGGTGCGTGGCCTGAGAAACTGGGTCAGGTCCTGCAGATCTAGAATAGGGCACCAGACCCCCGTCTGCTTCAGGACCAGGAAGTACCTGGAAACA
Organism: Neoceratodus forsteri; assembly: GCA_016271365.2. Classification (NCBI taxonomy): domain Eukaryota; kingdom Metazoa; phylum Chordata; order Ceratodontiformes; family Ceratodontidae; genus Neoceratodus; species Neoceratodus forsteri. The sequence goes on along the minus strand of CM028132.1, from coordinate 855,821,727 downwards.
AACCTTGGGTTGACTGGGGGATCTGTCACTCGGGCCACTGCCTCTTTGAGGAGGAGTTGGGCTCTGTCATCTCTCAGAGCCGACTGAGTGTGGACTGATACCTTTTCCTCCCATGGGGTGCGGGCTCAGCTGGGAGGGTACTGCTCAATTTCCAGAGGCAGACCCTTGCATACCACTTCTAGAACCCACTTATCCGTGGTAACACCGGACCAGGCAGAAAGAAAGTGGCAGAGCTGGCCCCACATGGGAGGACCCAGAGCTGATGTGAAGGGAATAGGGGTGGCAGCCCCTATCCCATCACTGGACAGGCTTGGAGGAAGAGGGTCCAGACTGAAAATTGCCTGAACCCCGACCTCCCTGTCTATGGGCCGCTGGAGGCCTGGACTTGGGCCGAGGGCGCCAAGCCTGTGCCTGCTGTTGCTGCCCACTCTGGATGGAGGGTTGCTTGGCCACAGGAGCAGGGTGCCAAAATGGCTTCTTCTTCTGCTGTTTCTTGGAGCCAGGGGCGTCTTTCTGAGCAGAAGTAGCGGAGTCCAAGGTGGCACAGGACTGCTTGATTCACTGAAGGTGACCATCCACACCTGGGCCGAAGAGATTGGTGCCCAGGAAAGGAACATCAGTGAGCTTGTGCTGGGTATGCGCCGTGAAGGTGGATAGTCTCAGCCAGGCCCTGTGGTGCATGGCAACTGCGGCTGCCACCAAATGGGTGTATGAGTCCCTGAGGTCCAGGGCCATCTGGAGTTGCTGCTTGTCAATGGCCCAACCCTGGTCCCGGACCTGCCTGAACGTAGTCTGAAGGTCCATGGAAAGGTACGGGAGAATCTCATCCAAAGAGCCCAGCAGGGCATGAGAAAAATGAGCCACGATGATGGCCGAGCTTGCCTGATGGAGGCCTAGGGAAGAGGCGGCATAGACCTTCCTGGCAGAGTGGTCCAATTTTTTGGACTCCTTGTCCAGAGGTCTATCCATGTCTGCTGAGCTTCCTGTGTGCCTGAACACAGAAGTGGTCACCAACCTGCTGGCTGGGTCTCCTTGTCAGGAAGAGGCAGGACTGGAGTCCTAGTAAGAGAGTTGTCGGCTTTGTCAACAGATCACCCTGGTCGAGAGAGATCTCCACCATGTCATCAATCAAGATTTTGACCAGCTGACCAGTCGGCAGAGCCGAGAAGCCGGCGGCCAAAGTAGCAGTCTCGACCGAAGTCGAGACCGGAGATCCCTGGGACCGAGATCACTCTCAATCCCAAGAACGTCTTCGCTGAGACAAAGAATCTCTTGGTTCCCTGTCCTTTTTACGGGACCGGGAGACATGCATGCCCAAAGGTCCCTCGCCCTTAGTGGGAAGAGACTGGCACATCTCCTGAAAGGAGCCCGAGAAGGTGGAGCCCAGACTGAGTGGAACAAAAATTAGCCAAGAGGAGAGCGCTGCAGCCCACGCTGTTTCTTCCTTGAAGGCTGCATTTGCTCTAACTGCTCAATGGACACTATCGTCCATTTATCGGGCCTGCCCAGCTTGAGACGTGCAATACAATCATCCAGAACATTCGGGTGAAATGTGAGACAAATCTCACAGGCCTGAGTGTCATGGCCGACACCAAGACAGTAAACGCACGCGGTATGCAGGTCTGTGTGTGACATTTTCTGGCCACACGGGCACCGATGTAAACTAGGGGAAGATTTATCTTCCATGATCGAATAGTAAAATTCACAATCGCTAGCTCGAACAAGCTTAATCTTCACAGAGTCCAAAGGAAACTAAGCCAGGGCCTACAAAACGTGGGAGCGGATAGGAAGCAACCTGAATCTTCCAGCGGAAAGGAAGATCTGGCGTCATGGGGCAGAGCAGAGGATTATACCACCCAGGTGGGTGGGAGGAGCCAGCATTAAGACCTTCCAGCAAGAATTAAAGGGGAAAGGGACATGCCAAGAAGTGTGAATGAACAACATATCCATATCCCTAGAAATATTGTTTCAGAGACTCACGTAGAATATGATGTATTTGCCCATTGCATCTATTTTGTATTTACAATTAAAAAAAAATGTTTTTTCTATATAAAACATCTTAATTTGAGATTTTTTTGTAATTTCACTAATTAATAGCTTTTAAACTAATACACAGATTTTTTACCAAACTTGCCAAAAATGAGCCCCTAGAAATGAGATAATGCACACAAATTTCTTGGCCCTAGTGTCATTCCATAGTGTAGGGTCCCCATATATAAGTGGCATGACTGCGACCGTCCATCCTTTAGTTTGTTGGTGCCATCATGGTGTGCAGCTGGAGTGGCATTTTGCAGTTGGGAGTGGCATTTGCTGTTGGCATCTGGTGCAGTCTGTGGTCAGTAGCAGCACTTCCACTTGGAGCTGGTGCAGACTATGGTTGGGAGAGGTATGTGATCAGTATTGAGGGCCTGGCATCGAGGAACACGGTGGCGGCAACATGGAGGGCCTGGTGTCTGAGACGCAAGTTGGAGCATCGAGGAACTTAGCTGTTTGGTGGCAGAAATGGGGGAACTGTTCGATTGTGACAGGTTGCAGTAACAATTTTTGCTTTTTTTGGAAATAAGTTTTTTTTTTTTTTTGGCTTTATTATGTGTGTTCTTTGGCTGTGGATGAGTTTTTTTTTTTTTTCCGATATACACTTTTTGGTATTTTTACTGTTTTCTTCCTGACCCGGGACCCCAGCTATCACGGCAGTGCATGCGTGTGGAGGCGCACACGCACTCTGGGCACTGGCTCAGCCTCTTCCACCTCACCCCTGGCAATTGCCGCCACCCCCCTCCTGCCTATGCTACCCATTGGACCTCCACCCAATGGGAGTGGAACTAAGGGGGGGCGGACAACCTCCCCGGGAGAGGACAGCTACCTTTTGGCTGCTCAATCCTGCTCCCGCTTTCCCCCATGCCAGCTCTCCGACAGCCTACGGTCATTCCCGAACCCAGGTCGCCGGCATGATGTGAGGCAAGGAGTCCAGTGCCTCACCCCTCTGTGCCACCAAGGCCAGCGATAAGGTCTGTTTTTTTGGTGTGGAATTGTTTGCAGTGGAGTAGTAACACATTTATCTTCACCTGCAAGTGGTAAGACCCTTAGTTTACAAGTGGCAAAGTCATGAGTTAGTTATGATGGTCTTACCACTTGTGTGGAGGTTAAAGTAAACTAGTCAGATTTTTGTTTTCTGTTTTGGGCTTCACATCCCATTACCTTATGCTGGTGTTAACCTTTTCCAGCAAAAAAATACCTTTTTGTTTTGAGGTTCCGTGCAGAAGGGATGGGATCGTAACTGAAACTGAACCCACTACCAGGCAATCGCTTCCATTTCCCGGTCGAAGGCATTATCCCCATGCTGAGACGTTTTGTGATGTGCAAGCAGGAAGAGCGCATGGGTGCACCCCATACAAGTCTATGGGGATTGATTTCAACATCTGTTTTTAACTGATTAAGCAAACTTGAAGAAAAATAAAACCCACTGATCAACTAACAGGGGCCTATTTGTTGACGGAGGCTTTCATTTTCTTCAACTTTATAATCATTTAAGCATAGTGTTAGTATCCCCATAGACAATATGAAAGCCTTGCTCACCCTCCCTGCTTGCACACACAAAACGTCCTAGTGCAGGGCTGGTGCTGGCAGACTGGGAAGTAGAAGGGAACGCCTGGTTGTGGGTTTGGTTTCAATTATGATCCTTTCCTTCCCACACAGAACATCATAAAAAAATGTTTTTTTTTGCTGGAAAAGGCTAGTGCCAACATAAGGTAATAAAGTAAAGCTGTGAAGCCCACATACACATCTGACAAAATTCCTTTAAAGGAAATCTGCACCCTATACCCTAACTTTTGATAATTAGCTCTCCTACCACCCAATCCAGCCTTCCATCAGCAAAGGCTAGAGCAAACAGTACTGCAAAATATTTTTTTTCATCTTTTATATGCCCTCCAGTACCCTCAATCACCATGCCAGCTTGATGAATTATTGTTGCAATGTGTCTCTGTTGATGTCCACGCTCTTACCACTTGGTGACAGCATGAACATCTATCAGCTAGAAAGAGCCCATGGTCCAGGCCATAGCTACAGTGTACAGTCATAGGCATTTACAATTGCCCTCACCACCACTAATACCCACCCACCTGGCACTAGATTCTGTGATCGGTTAAAGTCTAGAGTTAGGAATAACGCCTGTCCTGACTCCCAATTCTGGTCTGTGCTATAAGAACTGCACCTGTCTCTGCACGATGCATAGTGAGCATGTGCGTGCATATCCATTCACATGAAGGTAGCCGGGGATACCTATTACAGAAGCAGTTATTATAAAAAATGAAGATGGTGTCAACTCTGCATTTTCTTGTGTAAGACACCTACACTAGCTTGCAGAATGGTGCCTACAGCTAAAATGTGCATGGGGTAAGGTAACAGTTCAGTTTTAAACAGAAGATCGTGACCGTGCGTCAGTCAATGCAATCCATGATATATTTGATAAATACCACACTAGTATTAACATTTTTCTTAGTGGTTTTCCTTATTTTGGCTTAAAACCACCTTTATTTCCACTGTGAACTCTCTTATCTAACCCACTGTTCTCTGCATTCTATTTCCAGATTTTTTTTTTTTTTAAACTTTATCTGTTTCTCCCCTAGGTTCCCCCGGTCGGCCCTCATCACCAGCCACCCGTCCAGCCCCACACCCCGAAATCAGGCAGCATCCCTTCTTTCCCCACAGATTACCCCCCATTGGCAGGCGGTGAGAAGCCCCCTAACACTCTCAGGTGGATCGATTCGGAGAACACCATTCAGGGTTGAGGCCTGCGGCGGGTGGCTGCTTCACTCAGCGTGACTGGCGGGACCATTTTTCCACATTTACTCCCTTACATGAGAGGGACATGCAATGACGCCAGTGGAGGGAGTGCGCATGCACGCACCTACACATGTCCCTCCTGGCACCTGCCCAATCTCAGCCCCCTTTGCACATCATCAGCACACTGCCTCCCCAGCATCCACTAGGGGTCAGAAGTGCGCCAGCCACTGGAGCCCCCCCTCCCCAGAGAGGGAGAGCAGTCCGTCGGACACTCGATCCCTCTTCTCCCCTACTGACCCCCGGCGGCCAGTGATCGTTCCTGAACACAGGTCGCCGGTGTAGCATAAGGTAAGGTGTCCAGCACCTCAGCCCTCAGCGCCACCAGGCCAGCCAATATTTCTAGATTCTAAATGGAAATAAGTTCTAACAGACATAACATGTTATAATAACTGGTTAGCATTTTTCCCCATAGGGAAACCCTATTATAGTTCGCCATTATTAACCTGTGGGTTATAATGGCAAACATGCGCCAGGTTTTCCTCAGTCAACACATGTGCCAGACAATGCTCTTCCCTTACTCTGCGCCATTTCTTAGTGCCAGAGACTTCACCGCCAGTTACATTCAGCGGTAAGTTACTTTAAAAAACATTAACTGGGCTCTTTCTCTTGTTATGATTAAGCTTTTAAAAAAAATGAAAAAAAGAAAAGGTAGATGTTTTGTTTTGACGGCCACTTTTGACCACGGACCACGATGAAACTCAACCGGTCCGCGGCACCCAGAAGATGTGTTTATTTTATATAATTGCTATGGTGCAAAAATGCTCCCTAGCAATTATATAAAATAAAACATGGGGTGGTGTGTTTAACTCGAGATATTACACACATCCTCACTGTTGGATGCTTAAATAAACCTGTGTGTAAAATCTCATTAAACACACCACCCCATGTAGTATTCCATACATAAGTGGCATAACGTGTGTAAGTGAAAATATTAATTCCAAAATAACATACTTTATTCACCCAATTTATTTACTAAAAAATATATACATGTATATATGTACACACCATTTGTGAGGATATTTTCTGGCATACCAGTGATACTTTTGCTCCCTTTGGACATACAGTGAGAATAACAAAATATTTTCACTCTAGGTCCCCATGAGCAAGAAGTGTACCTTGGTGGAAGGCAGCAGCATGAGCAGCTCAGTTCTAATTTCAGAACTGAGACGTTCACTCGTTTGCTGGCTCCCACCCACTGGTTTCATTTCTCAGCAGACCCACTGGTGACACTTTCACTTTCTCCACCTTTCTCACTAATGCAAACTTCTTTTTAAAATACTACAAAACAAAAACAGGGAAAACTGACTTATTTACTGACAAAGTAAACAAAATACCAATCCAGAGATATCAGATGTTCATATATCTCCCTCCGTAACCCCAATACTATGCTACACATCAGTCAGTCTCACATCAGTAGTGAGGAAGTTAATGGAGACAATACTGTGTGACAGGGCTGAATGAGGTCCTGGCCCCATTTGTTGTGCAGAGTGAGTTTGGACACGGGGGTCTGTTGTGTTCTGTCCCCTCTTTTTCTGTCTCTTCTGGAGGGAAAATAATTTGTTAATCAGTCCCGAAAGGTGATTCCGCACAGCAACTGTGAAATCACCTTTCAGGACTGAGAAACGGAATGACAGTGCCAGGGTTCATGAGGCGGGATCTCAAGAACCCCATGTTGAAACTTTGGGGCCAAAATGTCAAAAAATGGCTGAAATATCAACATAAGTTGAAAACCCCATTGACAGCCATTATACGATGCTTACCTGGATTCCTCAATTTGCGGTTCGGCTTTGAAGAGTGCAGACATGTCCCAGTCCACAGAAGATCACAGCCGCCAGCTGGGAAGTAAGTATGGGGTAAGGAGGTGGGTGCGTAGAGGGAGGGTTGGGATGGGGAGAGGTCAGGGGAGATGATGAGGGACCGTTTTCTTTTTTACAGGTTTAAAAAGAAATAAAAAAAAGACATCAGGGGACTGTTTCCTTTATTACAGGTGTAACCCCCCTGCAAATGGGGGTTCCCAAAAGTCTTCCAGGAGCTTGCCTGAATGCTCCAAGTCTAGGCGGTGTTCGGCATCTGAGTTGTTTAAATGTGGTTCCAAGTGAGTGCTATTTGAGCCTCCACATACTGTCTCTTTAAGAGCTGTCTGCTTGCAGACTTAATTAGTTAGTATGGGGGGACTGTGTATTTAATGCTCGAATCCCGCCTGAGCTGCTGTCAAGTAGCTCCATTTCTGCCGTCGTTACATGTGCAGAGGGACCCTTGTTGAAAGATATAACTATTTGCCAGAAATCACTTGGAGTGACTGAGAAAATGTAGTTTGTGTAACCTGTCTTCATTTCAGCACAAACTGTTTCAGTGTAGCTCTTTCATTTTGGTCCTGAACTGCTGAAATGGACAAATCAATGGGGACGGGTTCCTTAAAATGGAGCCTGTGGACGAATTGGAACTTGGACTCTCAATTCTGAGCCAGCCACAAGGGGATTGTATGGGCAGTGACTCTGGGAAATGTAGTTTTGACCTTGGCGCCTTTTTTCACCAACAGAGGGAGTCTTACTGTGAGTGACAGCCAAACCAGCCAACAGAATGGTGTAGAGCTAAAGGAAATGCCCTGCTCGGTGACTGGAAAGTTCAGATCAGTTGGGACAGTGAAGCGAGAAGGAGCTCTGTGCTTCTGCGGTATATAGTTTCGCGCGGGAAGTGCGTGTGAGGCCCTGGGTTTCGGCCTGCAGCCGTTGTGAGTGCTAGTTTGGACCAAATCCAAGTTGTGAGGAGAAAGAAGCACCAGAAGTGTGGAAACCAGGCTCACCCTGTAGAAGACTGGAGAAATTGTTGAATCGCACTCGGTCTGTCAGGAACTGAAGCTTCTGTGTGTGCTCCCGGGTATTTTGCAGTAAGTGCGATTGGGATCGAGGGGCAGTCTGCCTGGTAGAGTATTTTCCTTTTACATATGAATGTGCGTAGTGCTTGTAGGAAATTGCTATTTCCAATCCCCTGTGCTGCGTGCTGTGTGTTGTGTGTTGAAGCTGGAAGCAAACCCCAGCTTGTCTCGGACTAAATCAGTTTGCTAAAAAGTGCAGTGGGGTCCAGTCACAAGGAATTTGTCTCCATGCCCTGTTTCTGACAATCCAGAAGAATATCCACTATCCGGTTCTCAGCTTGGGTATTGTGAGTACAAATCAGGGTATTCCCCTGCAGCCTGTTTTCAATCACAAGTGTGGCATCTAATTCTTGTTGTTTCACTGCTTCATGGACTGAGCCATCCGGCTCCGGGATTACAATTGGATGTTGTGTATATATTTTCTTCTACAGGGACCTATCCATCTGCACCTGTCGGCCAACCCTGGGCAACGGACCTGGCTAGCCCCCCAACCTGGGTACCCAGAGTGTGACTTTTCAGACCTTGTATGTGTGCACAGTACTGTGATTTAATGTCACCAATTAACCTGATTTCCCCCTCCTATGTTACTGTCCCCTAAATAAATCAGATTTGTTGTTGTTATACTATATACTGTCTGTGGTGTTGGTACTTATGGAAACAGTATTGTAGATCGCAGTGTATGTTGTTTAACCTTATTTTACAGGGGGTCCTCAGAGACGTGCTGCAGAATCAGTCTCGAGGGAAAGTGGTGCTTTATGAGTGAACAGTATGTATACGTGGGGTATTGGGACTGTAACTCCTGTGTACTGTGTCAGCCACTAGAGGGAACCAAAGGGGGTCACGGTGTCCCAGAGGGCTGTGATCAAGCTAGTCTAACCACTACAAACCCTGACCTCTGGGTGGAGGCATCCGCCATAGAACCTAGGCCCTTCAACCTGTCCGTAGTCAAACAGGCAGGGGTAGTAGCCCTTGGGATAGTGCCACCTGGGGGTTACACAGGGACTGTGCATTGTTTGGGGACACAGAATGGGCTCCCCAGTGTCCCAACGTAGAGGGAGGTTACAAATAACTGGGAACATTGGGAGTGGGCTCGCCAGTCTCCCAATCCGGTGGTGCTGGGGGGGGGAGGTGCTAGTGCAGACATGGGGACTGCGCACCCTGTTGGCAAAAACCTTCAATTAAATTAAAAATATTTTGGGACACTGGGAGTGGTCGCACCAGTGTCCAACACTGATGGTGCTGGGAGGGTGCTAGTGCCGACATAGAGATTGGGCACTCCATGTCGGCCAAAAGCCTGTTCGCAAGGTGTCAAATTCCCTGTTCACAAGTCGATCCTTGTTCGTAAGGAACAGGGATTTTGACAGCTTGCAAACAGGGACTGGCTCGCGAACATGGATTTTAAAATTAAAAAAAAAAAAAGCAGTCTTTTAAGCAAGTAAAAGAAATCAAAAGCATGGGCGGGTAGAGAACATACCCTTAACCAAAACCCATGCTTTGGTTTCTCCATGAAACATTTTATTTATTTTTATTTATTTATTTAGCTTTTGTTGACCGGGTAAGTGCACTAGACAAATCCTGCCTATTTTCAGGCACGACCCGGGGGAGGGGGATACAGATGAATGCCAGCTGACCTTGAACCAGATTAAGCTGTTGGTGGTATTTTTAGTGAATGAGGGAAATTTGGCCCAGGACACGGGAAATTCCCTACTCTTTCGATAAAGTGCCATGGGATCTTTAACATCCACCTGAACTACCACCAGTCCAGGCAGATAGGACCTCGGTTTAACGTCTCATCTGAAAGACGGCACCTCAGAAGTGCAGCACCCCTCTCATGCTGCACTACAGTGTCAGTACTGGGATATTAACCCAAGTGCCAGATGTGAGAACTGAACCCACAGCCCTCTGATCTCCCGGCTTCAGAGGCGAGTGTGCTACCTACTGAGCCACTAACACTGACAATCCCTGTGGCAGGTTTTACATTTTGGTCGTCTACACTCACTAAGCGAGAAAACAAGATGGCAGCTCGCAAAAAGGGTTTTTTTGTCTCACAAAGAGGGATTCCACCCCCCTTCGCCAAAAAAAAAAAATATCTGAGAGCAAAGTGTTATATACAAGAAAATAAGTTTGCTGACCCCGACCCCTTGTAACCTCCCAAGTTGTGCCTGAAAAAGGCATTTAATAGCCTAGAGCACCTACTTGGTTAACAAAAACTAAATAAATAAATATTACAATTGAGGGGGGCTAATTAGCTCAATAACCCATTAGCCCACAGGGTGAGTGGGATCAGGAGTAGATCAGCCCCATGAGACAGTACTATATCATGAGTGTACAGCATTTTGCCATCAGATATTTTATATATTACATTAGGTCAGTCTTTTTAAAAGAGTTTTTTAATTATTTCAGGGGTTTTCAGTGTTACCTTAGTATTTTTCTGTAGTGTGGTGGTATGTGTGTACTTTATATAGTGTTTTGTCATAGTGTAGTGCCTTTTTACCTGGTCAACAAGAACTAAATAAATAATAAAAAAAAATTCTACATAGCCTACTAGGGGTGTGCTGCATCTTTACATGCAAACCTTGCTGGCCTGCCCTTAAAGGAGCATGGGAGGGGCAGAACTTCCCTTAGATTTTCAGGATGGTGATAGGGCACATGTGGTCGTTTCTGGCGGTCTACAGCAGCATGTGTTTCTGGATCAGGGTGAGAGTATTACGTTTTTGGATTCATCGATTGCAACACCAGCTCTGTGGTTTATTTGGCCACTTCTTGTTGCGGGGTTTTTTATATTGGCAAGACACTCCGTATGGGTGGAGCAACACATGCAGACTATTCAAAGGGGGTGATGTGGAAAATGTCCTAGCCCAGCATGTTACAAGCTGTGGGGTAAACCCATACAATTCAGTGTCAGGGGATCAAAAAGGAGGCCCTGAGCCAAGGTAACAAACGACTGGCAGCTTGAATTAGACAAAAAAAACTGCGCAGTTTTCTTGGACCTAAGCAAGGCGTTCGATACCATTGATCACAGACTGCTTCTGTCGTCCCTCCGGAACATTGGTTTGGATTCCCTATCCCTTAAATGGTTCTCCAATTCTCGGGATGACTTCAGCAAGTAAAGGCAGAAGGGGAAGTTTCTCCACCAAAACCCCTATTGAAGGGTATACCGCAAGGCTCCATTCTTGGTCCCTTGCTCTTCATCATTTATATTAACAACTTAGATGCCCCCATCAAAGAAGCACAAATACACCTATTCGCAGATGATACGACACTCTATGCTAGTACCCCCACCCCTGATGCGGCCAGTAAAGCCCTTCAAAATGAATTTAATCTGCTGCAACATCAGCTTATAAACCAGAAACTGCTCTTAAATTGAAAAAAAAAAAAAAAAAAGCAATGTTCCTCTCACCCCTTCACAATGCAATAAATCCTGCAATTGCTGGGACACTCCCGCAAATCACTACCATTCTAGGTGAGCGGCTGGACTATGTACTAAAGTTCAAGTACCTGGGGGTCTGGTTAGACCATAGACTTACTTTCACAGATCACTTAGAAGAACTGGCAACGAAACTTAGACAAAGACATGGTCTGTTCTTTAGGATTAATGATCTCCTCACAAGAGACGCTAAACAAACTGGTTCAAACTACCTTTCTTTCCCTATTGGATTACGCAGATTTTCTATATAGTTAGGGACCTGCAGGTACCCTAACCAAACTCGATACGCTTTATCACAAAGCCATAAGATTTATCACGGGTCTTCCATAATCAACCCACCACTGTGCATTGTACATGGCAGTGGGATGGTCATTCCTTGCTTACAGACGGCAAAAAAATGCTGCGGTTTGGACATACAAAGCTACCTCAAATAAACTGCCCCAGTATATCTCTGTCTGTTTACCGTTTTGCACTCTGGGGAAGTATGCCCTGAGAAGCACCTCATATATCTACTGTACCTTTATGTTTACAAAGCAAAATCTCGCATTGGCAGAGCAGCCATCAGCTTTGTGCTCCCTCAACTGTGGAACAAGCTGCAAAAAACTTCGAAATTAACTCACCCCATCAGCCTAGCAGCATTTAAATCTCTATATCTACATCATAAGAAGGAGTCCTGTGCCTGTCTACCCTAAATAGTGACTCCTATAAGTCCAAGTACACTCTAATTACTACTGTTAAAAGACTCATCACATCTAAAATCGACTCGTCCCTCTCCCCTTTTTCTGCCCCCAATATCTGACCTTTCCACGTTCCTTTAACCCTGGTTTCCAGCACTAAATTCTCCATACCGTTTGTGTTCGGTGCACCTGATATGTATATTTCTTTACTTATATGAAAAATTGTGTCCTACTCAAAACTAGCTGTATCTTCTGTTCCAAACATATTCTACTGTCAATGTTACCTGCTGATACTTTGCATATGCTGTATTATTGTATCTCACTTTATTTTTATTATTTTCTTGTGTGTTGCATTCCATGTATATTGTCCCTTGTTCATTATTGACAAACCCGGGTCCACCTCGAAAATGAACTTGCTCAACGGTGATCGCCTGGTTAAATAAAGACTTTGATTGATTGATAGAGGGGGTGACCAGAGTGCAAGCACCCGATCCCTGAAATGTGCCATGATCCATTTTTTTATTTAGTACTTGGGGCACGCAAACACCCTCATCTCAGTGAAAGATCCAAATTCACACCTTTCCTGACAAAGGTGTGTTATGACTGTTTATGATACTGTTGTGTTGGTGCATACTAACTCTTTGTTTTTCTTTTAGAAAAACATTCTTTTTTGCTTATCACTGACACTGTCTCTCTCTCAATTTGTTATTTTCCTGCCTGAATGAATATTTTGAGTTACCTCACATGTCCTAGATTATCAACAACGTATGGTTTAAACAGTAGAGAGTTTATGGATACCAGCTGGCAAAGTCCACTGTCAGTTACAGTAGCTTTATTTTCACAGTTTTTATGGACACGCTGAGTATCTTTTTCATTTTTTAAATAATTGTTTTGATTTTTCTAAGATTTGGCCAGGAAAGACACATTAAATTGAGGCTTGCTTCCAGGTGTGTCTCAAGAGCACAGGGAAGTTAAGTGACTTGCTCGTGTTTACACAGTTTGCAAGTGGTGGTTGTGGGATTCAAACCCAGTTCTCCAGGTTTGCAGCTCAGTGCTCTTAACCACTACTCTACACTGCCTCCCATATTTTCTAATTTGTCCCATTATGGTAGTATCTGTATGCCATTCATATTCCTACATGGGTGTGGCTTTTAAAAGTCAGGACTGTTGTCATTGCACATGTGTGCTAGCCTCTTTAGATCTGGCATTCATTTTATTGTCTTGGCTCTATTAAATGTATGATACATGACTGTTTGACACTTGGGGGCAGACTATCCCTTGTAAAGAAGCACAGCTGGTGTGAACTGTCCCAAGTCTGTGTGGGGATCTCATGGTTTGTGCTTCAACAAAAAAATGTATAATTTGCAGTAAACGTTGGCTGTTAATTGCCGTGCAGTCAGTGGCATGCACTGTGCAGTTAGGAGAGGCAGTCTAGAGTGGTGAGGAGGACAGCCATGGTCTTTGTGGTCAAAAGAGTTGGAGGAGTCTGCAGCCTCAGCATGCAGTCGACAGCAGCATGGAGCGCCTGTTGCAGAGAGAGAGAGAAGTTGGGGGGGGTGCGGCAGCATCAGGGGACATGACTGTTTGGTGAGGCTGGCGGTGTTGGGTGAGTGATAGGATTTTAGGCTATGGCTCTTTTTGTAGGTAGTCTTTTAATTTGATCTTTTGCTTTTCAGGGGCCGTAGTTCTTAAAAGGTTTGGAGGTTTTTAGGGTGGTTTTCCATGTGGCATGAAGGTGGTTGTTACATGTGACAATAAGGTGGTTGTTAGATGTGCTATTAAGGCAGCTGTTACATGTGTTGTTGAGGTTGTCATAAGGTGGTTCGTAGTGTGTTTGTTATAAGTTATGAAGGTGCTGATAAGATATTAATACAGCGGTTCTAGTTAACTGGTTGCATGTCTGCTAACTGGGTATCATCAGACATGGGAAAATATTTAATGGCAATTTCTATAGGGATGACGGTCTAACCATGTTTATTTATTTATTTTATTTAGTTTTTGTTGACCGGGTAAGTGCACTAGACAAATCCTGCCTATTTTCAGGCATGACCCAGGGGAAGGGGACACAGATGAATGCCAACTGACCTTGAACCAGATTAAGCTGTTGGTGGTATTTTTAGTGAATGAGGAAAATTTGGCCAGGACCCCGGGGAAATTCCCCTACTCTTTTCGATAAGTGGGATCTTTAACATCCACCTGAACTACCACCAATCCAGGCAGATGGGACCTCGGTTTAATGTCTCATCTGAAAGACGGCACCTCAGAAGTGCAGTACCCCTCTCATGCTGCGCTACAGTGTCAGTACTGGGATATTAACCCAAGTGCCAGATGTGGGAACTGAACCCACAGTCCTCTGATCTCCCGGCCTCAGAGGCGAGTGTGCTACCTACTGAGCCACTGATACAGTAATCTACCAATCTATTTATCTAGAATAAATGATGGGCAAGTATACTGTATGGGGAAATATACCCATCGAGGGGGTTAATGAGATCAAAGGATGAGTGGTTTTATGAGCTTATTAATGCCCAAAATGGGTATATTTCTCTCATATATACCATACCTATACATTATTTCATATGTTACCTTAGGTTGGAAACTGTCGTTAGTATCTGAGATGGATTCTGGGTTTTGTGGTGTTTGAATAGCTAGTTGTATGCTATTCCACATTGTAGGGTTAAGCCTAGGCAGTTTTTTTCCATAGTGCAGTATTGTTGCATTTTCCCATAGTGTAGTGGCATTTTTGGGACTGTCATGCCCTACAGTGTTTCTGTAGTGTTGGGGCCTCCTATAAAAGGAGGTATAGCTCTGGTGGTCCTTACTTCAGTCTGTTCAGGGTGGGAAGTGGTGTGGTATGCAGTGTTGTGTGTTGTGCAGAGTGCGTCTGGACCCGTGAGCAGAATTTGGTCAGGAGCAGCGTAGTGCATGATGTGGAGTAGTAACATTAGAGGCATGGTTCAGGGGTCGGAGCAGCATGTAACAAATGGCCAGAAAAAGGAAGGCATACTCTTAACTTTAAAAAGTGCAACACCTCACAATCTAATATTAAATACAAAAGTGAAGTATCAAAACTAAAGAAACTTATTTAGATGGAAAAAATAAGATTGAAATGAGACTTGCACACTCTAAAGATAACCCGAAAGCGGTTTACTCCTACATTAACACCCATAAAAACACCCCAAAAGAACCTGAATCGATAACCCATAACGGCAAAATAATAACCACTGATAGCCAATGATCTGACATTTTCAATGAATATTTTTGTTCTATTTTTAATGAAAAACACAGTATACAAGAATCAATGATTAACAGTCAAGCAGATCAAATCTATTTTATAATGACAGTAGTCATGATTTCTATAAAGCAATTAAAACCCAACTCATCTGCAGGACCCAACAACATTAGCCCTAGACTACTGTTGGAAACAACTGATGATATCTCCCTCCCTCGAGCACCTTATTTAACAAATCGATGGAAACGGGAATTATACCAGAGGAACGGAAAACATCAATTGTAATTCCGAAATAAGTGATATCAATGCCAATATCCACAGCACCATTGTCAGATTTGGAGATGACACCAAACTAGGGGGCGAGGTTGATACTGCAGAAAAATATCAATTAATCTGCAGCGACCTGTAAAAAACTGAACAGCAGTGTGTTGAAAATAAAATAGTACTTAATCAAAACAAATGTACTGTCCTACATTTTGACTCAAACAATCCCAAATACACCTGTTCTCTTAACAACAAAGTATTAAAAGCCTCAGTCAAAGAGCGGCACCTGGGTGTCATAGTTAACACCAATCTTACATCGAGGGCCCAATGCAAACATGGGGTACAAACAGCTAACTCAGTATTAAACAGAATTAGGTGTACATTTATCAATAGAAATGAATCATTCATAATTCCCTCATACTGCACCTATATTAGGCCTTATCTGGATTTTGGGACACCATCCTGGAGCCCCCATTTCAAGATAGGAAATTGCTGGAGTCAGTACGGAGAACAACAACTAAACTGTTCTCAAACTTAAAGAATTTAACGTACGAAAGTAGGTTACAAAGGACTGGCCTAGTCAGGGTTCAGTACTGGAGCCAGTCCTTTTTAATGTCTTTATAAGTGACAGTGCAGAGGGACTGGAAGTTGCAGATGACACAAAGATCTGCAACAGGGTTGATACACAAGGTGGGGCGGAAAGGATGAAAAGGGACTTGGCAAGGTTGGAGGAATGGTCAAATGTATGGCAGCTTAGATTCAATGCAAAGAAGTGCAAAGTAATGCACCTGGGAAACAAAAACTCAGGGGAAGAGTACACAATGGGGGGTGAGATACTGACAACAAAAATGGAAAGGGACCTGGGGGTAGTCATATCAGATGACCTAAAGGTGGGCCAGCAATGTGAGAAGGCAGTAAGGAGGGCTGGGGGATACTGGGATGCATAGGGAGAGGCATCACCAGTAGAAAACAGGAAGTTGTTGGCCCTCTGTACAGACAGTAGGAAAGACCACATCTGGAGTACTGTGTACAGCTCTGGAGACCTAACAAAGACATAGACAGGGCGGAGGCTGTCCAGAGGAGGGTAACCAAAATGATGCAGGGTCTGCATCAGAAGACATATGAAGAAAGACTGAAGGAACTAAAGATGTATAGCCTCGAGGAAAGGAGGGAGAGGGGGGACACGATAGAAACTTTCAAATATCTCAAGGGAATCAACAGTCCAAGATGGTAGCATCTTTCAGAAAAAGAGACGGGCAAAAACAAGGGGGCACAATTTGAAGATAGAGGGGGGACGGCTCAGAGGTAATGTGAGGAAGTATTTCTTCACAGAGAGGGTTGTGGATACATGGAACAGCCTTCCTGAGGAGGTCATAGAGTCAGAAACAGTGGAGGAATTCAAGAATGCATGGGACAGACATAAGGCAATTCTAGTGGGGGTAGGAGGAAGTAGGCTGTTGGTTAACTAGGATCTGCAGCTTATCCGTTAGGTAGGGAAATGGGCAGACTAGGTGGGCCAAGTGGTCCTCATCTGCCGTCACTTCTGTGGGGCTGGACTTTCTGCCCCCACACGTGAGGATAAATTGTATATTCTGAGTCAGTCTATTGCATATTCCCTATACTCTATACATATATACATTTATACAACAGGTGTGGGTCTGGGTAAGCCAAGCTAAAACTACTATCTTATGGCCAACTGGGAAAACAGTACTTCTGTTTTCACATGTGAGAGACAGCACTACTATCTTGCAAAGCTGGGTATGTCACAATGGAATATGAACGTACAAAAATGCCAGCAGAAGCAGGCCTTATGGTCTATCAGGTCTGCTCGACTGCGCAGCTGGCCCCTCAACTTGCAGCTGCCCCACCCTCCCATCCTGTCCCAACCCCTCTTAAAGCCACCCACCATTCTACAGGATACCACCTCCTCAGGCAGAGCATTCCACCTGTCCACCACCCGTTCAGTGAAAAAATGTCTCCTGATTTCCCTCTTGAATCTTTCCACCTTCAATCTCAGCTGTTGCCCTCTTGTATCCCTCCCTCTTCTAAGCTGGAAAATACCTTCTGTATTAGCCTTATTTATCCCCTTAAGGTATTTAAAAGTTTCAATCATATCCCCATATCCCTCCTCTCCTCTCCTCCATGGAGTACATGTTCAGCTCGCCCAATCTATCCTGTAGCACTTCACTGAATCAAATCAGAGAGCAGCTTTAATAATGCTGCTGACATGACAACAGCCATGTGCAGCACTGAAGCTAGCAGATGTGAGATACTTTGTACACTTAGTTGCTTTCTAGTTTGCACCTGTATTGACTGTATTGATTTCATTGTACAGATTATACTGATTTGTGCTGGCTGAGTTACTTCTCTCATGCTGAGCCATTGATCCGAGGAGCAAGTTTACCTTTTGTATTGTACAGTATTACATGTGATGGTGCTAGTTTCATACCTGAGCAGTATGTGAAAAGTACTATGCATGTGTCAGCTGTGTCTGTCCTGCTACCACATGCCTATGTGGTAGCAGCGATACTTGCAGCGAGCCAATCATTGAATACTGACACATAAAAATCAATATTTAGAAAGTCTGTGCTGACTTAAGTTTCAGTTTATGAGAAAGATATGCCAGCTATAATGTATCATCATACAGTGCTGGCAGGCCGGCCCGGTAGCACTGAGGGTTGAGGTGCTGGACGCCACACCTCGCGCCACGCTGGCAACCCGGGTTCGGGAACCAGCCCGGGAGTCGGCAGGGAGGGAAGAAATTGAGCCTGAGGACTGCTCTCTCTTCCCCTTGGGAGGGACGGGGATGCGAACGCTCCAGAAGCGACCTCTGGTGGTGGCCGGAGGTAGCCCAAAGAAGCGTTGTGGCATATGCCTGAGGGTGGAGCCGCAGCAGCATGCTGCCTTGACAGCCGGGCTCCACAGGGGACTTACAAGCTAAAAACACCCACCCTCCTCCCTCTGATAGGCGAAGGCGCCTCCCATCCAAGGACCACACTCCCGAAGACGGATGCGGTTCTCTCCTCATCCCACCTCCTCGGCCCGGTGCTCAATACTATAAGAAAGAGCGCCCTGAGCGAGGGAGGCCCTTCCACGGAGGGTAGATCCAGGGGATGCCCGGTGCCAGGGAGTGGAGACTAGCTGGATCACGTAAGAAGGTAGCATCCGTGGAATGGAAGGTTGCTGGAGAGAGTTCGGAGGGGGGGCAAAGGACAGGGTGCAGATAAAATAGAGTTAGAAAAAAATATATATACAGTGCTGGCAATATAGAGTAGATCATACTGTATTTGTTTTTCATAACATAGTGCTACATGAAAGGAGTAGAGTATTGTGATTATTGTGCTTACAGATGTGACTGACTGGTATAGTGTGTTACAATCTTGCAAGTGTCTTGCATGTGTGTGTGGGGGGATGTGGAGTTAGGGGTTTGAGGATGGGGGCGTGGGGGTGGGGTGGTAACCCTAACATCACATTTCCACACTTTTGTCGCTGTGGAAACAACCATAACTGATGCATTAACAGAGTTTTTTGCCATGAATTTCCCTTCTTTTTGAGAAAGTGTAATATAAATAGTAAATGGTATGTGTCAGTGGGAGCCACGAGCCCTCCGGGCCCTGCTCTCTCACTTACACATAAGCACGGAGCCATACAGCAGCCCTATAGGCTAAGGAAGTCTTGAAACACTAATTTGCCCATATCTGGGGAACTGTAGCAGCTAGTAAAAAAAATTCAAGTGTGGTTGTAATCTTGAGACAGAGTAGCTGTCACAACATAAGTCAACCAAATCCGTATCTTGAATTGTGTCCGAGATAGGGGCAGCAAAAAGTGCTCTAAATGCTAACTCTGTGGGCGTAATAGTGGGCCTCGGACATGAAATGAGCAATTGGAACAGTAAATCACAAATATCTCAAGAACCATACAAGGTAGAAAAAAAATTCTAATTTCATGTTATTTATGGCTTTCCAGCCTACTTCTGGGGACTAAGAATTTATGCGACGAAAAGTCTGTATCGCTAACCGTTTTAAAGATATGGGCCCCAAAAGGCATCATGGATGCCACAGTATTATCCTAAGGGGACATTTCTGAACTTCAGAATGCTGTAACTTTGGGCCCCTGTAATGTTTTGGAACTAAACCACTAAACAGCACATCTGTGGGACCAGGGCTTGCCACCCTGCAAATTTCAGCCCAATAGACCAAACCGTTTTGTTGCAGGAGGCTGGCAAAAATTTGCAGTTATTTTGAGCATATTTTCACAAATCATGAAAGTTTTGCAAAATAAATCATGAAACTTTCACATATTGCAAAAGCATTTTTCCCAAAAACTTTAAAAATGCATTTCTGGGGGGGTTTAACCCCCACAAAAAAGATATGGCTAGCATGCTTAGGACTCGACTAGGTAAACACAACAATCAGTGTTTACTTAAATGGCAGGAATTTTTCTGTGTCACTAATTGTGAACAAGATGGCCAACTCACAAAAGCAAAAAGCCCATCTGTGACCGTAAAAATGGCCTCTCATGAAATTACATGATTTTTGCTAACTTTTCCCATTGATTATAATGGGAAATTTGTTTTTTGAATAACTTTTGAATGGTTTAATATTTTTTCACCAAATCATCAAAAGGCACATCGGTAACCAATGCTGCATCTTCCCTGAAGTTTTCGTGTCGAACGGACAAAGCGTGCGGGCTGTGGGCGCGAGAAAAGAAACATGCAAAAAGTCAATTTTTTTGCATTTTATTGCATTCTGTAGCTCCGCAACCGTACATCTGACCATAACTAGACTTGCCAGATCCAGGGATCTATGGTACTAGACCATGCATGCATAATTTCAGGCAAATCCGTTATACGATGGCAAAGTTATTAAGGTGCAAAATGTGAGGTTTTGCATTAAAGTGTCTAGTCAACCCTAACTATAGTGGCACTACTGTGCCACTATAATATATATATATATATATAT
This sequence comes from Neoceratodus forsteri, assembly GCA_016271365.2. Taxonomy (NCBI): domain Eukaryota; kingdom Metazoa; phylum Chordata; order Ceratodontiformes; family Ceratodontidae; genus Neoceratodus; species Neoceratodus forsteri. The sequence goes on along the minus strand of CM028132.1, from coordinate 855,801,449 downwards.
ATATATATATATATATATATATATCTCAAACGAAAGGTCTTAATGAGTACTACACCACTAACACACAATGCTCTACAAAGAACTCAGAAGCCATGTAAAAAATATAAAATTTTTAAATTTATAATTCCCATAAGATAACACAGCAACTTTCACATGCCATAACTCCATCACTCCACCTCACAGGATAACATTGCAACTTTAACAAGCCATAACTCTGTCATTCTGTGGAGTTGACAGAGAATTTATGTATCAAAAAAGGTCTCAATAAATACTACAACACTAACACGTAATACCCCGAAATGTAGGGGCCATATAAAAAAATTAAAATGAAAACATGAAAATTCCCATAGGATGACAACTTTAACAAGCCATAAGTCCGTCAATAATTGGAGTTGGTGTCTATGAGTAGTACAACACTAACACATAATCCCCGCTAAACATTCATGGGATACGCGCTGCACCCCAAAATTATCTCCAGTTTTCACCATGGTGCCAAATGCACAATGAAAGAGCAATTATCATCAAAAATGCACCAAATGTGTATCTCGTCTTCCACTATAAACATAACAAATTTCAGAGCAAACCAGCAAGATTTTACTGACTTATGAGTAACAAAGCAAAAACCACATTTTTGCCGATATACAATGAACCCGCTGGCAGTTTAGAGGGACACTTAATATATTTTTTCCTTTGAAGTGAGACCCACAAAAAACAATTACAATCAAGCACATACATTGCTCTTCTGGAGGCATGGAAGTGCAGGGCCCTTTGGGCCCTGTGCTTCCACTGCCAGATGGATGTGTTAATCTATGGTGAGATGGAAGCACAGGGTACAGAGGGACCTGTGCTTCCTTAGTCTGATGGATGTGTTAATGCCGGTCCTAAAATGACCTGTGTGAATGAGGATACTATTCTACTATCTCAAAAAGTAAGGAAAGTCTTTGCAAAAAACTGCATTAATGCATTAGTTAAGGTTCAGATCGTACTAATACAATGGTTAATACTATGGTGTTTAGGACAGTAGAAGACTGAGGCCCATGGATGCTGTCCCCACTACTCAGTGTTGGTAACCAGTGTTACCTTCCTGAAAAAAGTTATCCAAGTTGTTTTTTTTTGTTTTTTTGTTTTTTAAAGTCGGACAGGTTTGGTGCATTAACTAGGTCACCAGGTAGCTGGTTCTACACCCTTACAGCTCTTGGAATGAAAGCATATTTTCTGAGTTCCATTCTAGGCACTGTGTCTTTTAACTGATGCCTATGTCCTCTCATGTCATATTTAAATTCCTTATATGCCAGTTCTACTTCTCCAATTAATACTTGGTCATCCAATATTTTGTACATAAACCGCACACCATCCCTGGTTCTTCTTAAGGTTAGTGGCCATAGATCTAAATCCTTTAATCTGTTGTTATATGGTTTGTTCCTACATCTAGGTATGAGCTTAGTAAATTTCCTTTGCATTCTCTCAATGACATGCACATCTTTTTTGAGATAGGGGTTCCATAACAGAGCAATAATCAATATGCAGCCTAATGTAAGTTTTGTACAAAGGGAGGTGAAATACAGGTTCCTCACCTGTAACAGGAGTTCTAGGAATGGTATATGTTGTTCATCCACACTGTCTGGCAGGTATCCATGCCACTTTAAATCTTGCCGGAAGGTCTTCAAGCTGGCTCCTCCCACCTACCCGGGTGGTAAAACTCTCGGCTCTGCCCCATGACGCCAGATCTGGCCCGCTGGAAGCTCAGGTTGTGCGTCGAAGCCGGGGAGGTCGGGTGGGTCGTGTGGATGAACAACATATACCATTCCTAGAACTCCTGTTACAGGTGAGTAACCTGTATTTCTAGGGACATGGATATGTTGTTCATCCACACTGTCTGGCAGACTCCTAGCAGTTCTCTGGGAGGAGGGAGGCGCGCACCCCAATACTTACTTGGGAAAGAGAGATTGGAGAACTGAGGCCCCAAAACCAGCATCCGGCGTGACTCAAGGTCGATGTGGTAATGGGTGATGAAGGTGTGCTGACTTCCAGGTAGCAGCCCTGCAGATTTCCTGGATAGGGACGTCCCTGGAAGCAGCCACCGATGCAGCAGTATGGTGGGTAGAATGAGCTCTTATCCCTCTGGGAGGCTCCATGCCTGTCAACTTATAGAGAGATCTATGCAGGAGGTGACCCACCTGCCTATCGTCTCTTAGCTGCAGGTCTGCCAGGTGCGGCTTCAGCGTAGGTGACAAACAGCTGACGAACCTCCCCCGACTTCAGCCATGCGCTCCTTATAGTAAGCGAGCACCCTTCTAGGGTCCAGAGTATGGAGCCTATATTCGCCTCTGAGGTGTGATTAGGGGTAGAACATGCAGAGTCAACACCCTGGTTAAGGTAAACTCCGACACCACCTTCGGAAGAATTTGGTGGGCGCAGGACAGCCTTTGTCCCTGTGGAAGACCAGGTATGAGACTCGATGCAGAGCGCCTGGAGCTCTCCCATCCTTCTGGCTGACGGATAGCCACCAAGAAGGCGGTCTTCCACGACAGGTGAGAGAGTTCACACCTGTGCATTGGTTCGAATGGCTTGCCATGAGCTTTGCCAGTACCAGCAGTAGATCCCACGGAGGTGGAGGTTCTCGCACTGGAGGGGAAATGTGATCAAGGCCTTTGAAAAAGCGCCAGACCACCTTCTCCTGCGCCACCAACTGCTTCCTGGCCTGTGCCCGGTAAGCAGAGATGGCTGCCAGGTGCACCTTAAGGGTCGTCGACCTAAACCCTTGCTGAGAAAGGGACCAAAGGTAGTCCAATATGCTCGCCAAGGAACAGGAGGTAGGGTACAGGCCCTTGCCCTGGCACCAAATGGAAAATCTCTTCCATTTGAAGGCGTAGCATTTTCTGGTCGACTCCTTACGGGACGCCTCAACTACGTTGAGGACCTCATCGGAAAGACCCAAGGCCTGGAACTCTAGCCACTCAGGAACCAGGCCGTCAGGTGCAGGGATTGAAGGTCCGGATGGAATACCTTCCCCTGACTGACTGAGAGCAGGTTCAGGCGAGCTGGAAGCTGCCTCGGGAGCCTGGAGCTGAGGCTGAGGAGATCTGGGTACCAGTACTGGCGGGGCCAGTCTGGGGCTATCAGAATCACCTGCGCCTTGTCCCTCCTTGCTTTGAGAGCTGTGCATCAAGGGGAATGGGGGAAAGGCGTAGAAGAGGCCCAGGGTCCACGGCCTCGAGAAGGCATCCCCTTGCAGCGAGTCCTGCTGAGGGGGGCGGGCATGGAACAGACTCAGCTTCGCATTCTCCCTGGAGGCAAACAGGTCCACCTGAGGTGTGCCACAATGGGAGAATAGATCTTGTACTACCTCCGGCAGAAGAGTCCACTCGTGGGACGCAGCCACTATCCAGCTTAGGGCATCGGCCAGGGTGTTGGAGGCTCCTGCCACATGAATGGCTAGGAGATCCGCCTCCAGGCTGCACACGAGTGACCAGATGCGGAGAGCTTCCTTGCATAGAAGCATGGAGCGCGTCCCGCCCTGGCGGTTTAGATAGTACATGGTCGTGGTGTTGACCGTCTGGACCTGGACCACTTGACCCCGAAGAAACGGAGCAAAGGCGGTGAGAGCTAGGCAGACCGCTCAGAGCTCCAGCAGGTTGATGTGGCATCAGGACTCCCGCGGGGACCAGAGGCCGTGCGCTCGGTGTTCCCCCAGATGGGCACCCCAACCCATCAGAGAGGCATCGGTCGATAGAGAGACCGTCGGCTCGGGGTGGACAAACGGGATGCCCTCCTGCAGATGAACTGGAATGGTCCACCACTGGAGAGCGTTCCACATCCCCTGGGTCACCGTCACTAGCTGGTCCAGTGGATCGCAGCATTGGAACCACTGGCTGGCCAGCCCACTGAAGGGGCGCATGTTCCCAGCGGAGCCCAGCGGACCCGCTGGTACAGACGCCATGAGACAAGAGGCACAGGAAGTCCGGGCAGGGCGCAATTGCCCAACCAGAAATGATTGGGCAAAGGAGGAAAGAACCTCGGCCCTGTCCGTCGGGAGCCGTGCTCTGGCTCGAACAGAGTCGAGCTCTGCCCCAGTGAAAAGAATCACCTGCTTTGGCTCGAGTTCTGACTTGGCCTCGTTGATGAGGAGGCCGACCTGAGAGCAAACCTGGAGGGCCAGATCTCTGGACTGCTCCACCTCCTGTCTGAAGGGGGCTGCTATCAGCCAATCGTCCAGGTAAGGGTAAACCTGGATCCCTTGGCGCCGCAGGAATGCTGTCACCACTGCCATGCATTTGGTGAAGACCCTGGGAGCTGGAGATAAGCCGAGGGGCATGGCTTGGAACTTGAAGGGATCCCTCCGCTCAAAAGCGAAGGCACCTCTGATGTGACGGATGGATAGGGACGTGAAAGAACGCGTCCTGCAGGTCCAGAGAGCAGAACCACACGCCGTGTTCCAAGGATGGTATTATCTGAGCCAGAGTGACCATCCTGAAGGTTCGAGACCTTAGGAACTTGTTTAGGTCGTGTAGGTCGAGAATGGGCGCCAGCCCCCCCCGTCCGGTTTGGAACCAGGAAGTACCTGGACACGAACCCTGGGTTTGAGGGAAGGTCCGCCACCTCTCTTATCACCTCCTTCTCGAGGAGGAGAGTGATGTCGGCTCGGCGAGCTGACAGCGAGGCTCGGACCCCGAGTGTGACGGCTCTGAAGGGTGGGGCCTGCTCGAACTCCAGAGGCAGGCCTTTCCCCACCTCCAACACCCACGGACTGTGGTGATAATGGACCAGGCAGAAAGAAAGTGGCGGAGCCGCCCCTGAGGGGCACCTGGGGTGAGGCGACGGGTTGGGGCGACACCCCTCAACCCGTCACTGGGCAGGCTTGGAGGAAGGACCGGCTGAGGGACCTCCAGGGCCTTTACCTCCCTGCTTCCTGGAGGAGGAAGCCGAGGGCTTGGGTTTGGGATGCCAAGCTCGAGCCTGCTAGCCCTGCCATTGCTGGGCCGGACGTGCCGTGGGCGCAGAGGGACGAAAGGGCTTAGGCTGCGGCCTGCGACCTTTGTCCTTCTGAGCAGATGAGACCGAGTCCAAGGTAGCATTGGACTTCTCGATCCTCTGCAGGTGACCTTCCACCCCAGGGCCGAAGAGGTCGGTCCCTAGGAAGGGGACATCCGTCAACTTGTGCTGGGTATCCGAAGTGAAGGTGGATATCCTCAGCCATGCCCGATGGCGCAAAGCCACTGCGGCCGCTACTGACTTGGCACATGAGTCTCCAATGTCCAGAGCAGTCTGAATCTGCTGTTTGGCCACTGCCCTGCCCTGGTCCCGCACCTGCCTGACCGTGGTCTGCAGGTCCGCCGGAAGATGAGGAACTACCTTGTCCAGGGAGCCCAACAGGGCATGAGAGAAATGTGCCATGAGTACGGGCGAACTGGCCTAACCGAGGCGAGGGAGGACGCAGCGTAGACTTTGCGCCAGCATGGTCAATTTCTTGGACTCCTTGTCTGGAGGTTTGTCCACGTCCTAAGCGTTCCGGCGGCAGCTGTTGGTAACTAGCCTTTGGCTGAGGGTGTTCGAAAAACCGGACAAGGAACCAGTAGGGACCGCATACTTCCTGGCCATCCTGGCCGAGGGCGCAGGACAGGAAGCAGGGCGCTGCCAGAGCTCCAAGGCCGGGTCCACTATGGCCTCGGCCACCGGAAAAGCCTCCGTAGGGGAATCCCCTCGGTCCAGTATCTCCGTGAGGGGATACCTGGCCCGCTTAGACACAAGTTCGAGCTTCATCCCGGTAGACTCTGAGATGAGCTGAAACAATCCCAGATAGGACGAAGGGCTATCATCCATCGACTGACCTCCAGAGGACTCCAAGTCTACTCGCCTGGAGAAAAGGGAGGAAGCGCCATTGGACTCTGAAGAGTCCGCAAAGAGCTGCCTCGGGTCTGAGCCGCCCTCCACCTGCCGAGGTCGATCGGGAGTGAGGGTAACAGACAGCCTATGGGGCAGTCCCTGAGCCGACCGAGAGTTCTTGGTCGGAGCCCCAAATAACGGCTGTGGAGGCGGAGGTTCCACCGGAATCGGTGGAGCAGCTGGTTTTGGCCAAACAACTGGCCTTGGAACAGGCTTCTCGGGTAAGATGAGGGGTTGTTTCAGCCGCTCCGGTGACAGTCACTTAATGGCCGGGGAAGGCGACGGCTTGTTCCCGGTCAGAAGGAGCTGTTGCCAAATGAGGTCCTCGTATCGTCGACGTAACTTACGTCGAAGCCTCCCCTCGTCCGAGGAGTAGATTAAGACGAGCGGGCGGCGCCGCTTACTGCGGTGCCGAGACCGCCTATGACGGCGGGATCGGCTGGACCGCAAAGAAGTCCGAGACAGAGACCGAGAACCTCGGCCTTTCTGAGGATGGGGAGGGGACGGGTGGAACCGGCTCCCCCCTCGGCTCGGAGGGTTCACCGAGGCTCCGGAACGGAGGCACTGGCAAACCACGGATGCTCAACTCCACGGGGGAACCAGTGAGAGAGGATTTGACCGCCAGTCGACAACCCGTCCAATGGGTCGAGAAAGATCTCGACTGAGTCGACGGGAGTCTCGGTCAACTGACCTGATGGGGACACCATGAGACCAGTGGCCGAAGCCGAACGAATGACCGAAGTCGATGGCCGACAACTCGGGGAGAGGGACCTTTCTCACTCCCAAGAGCGTCGACGGAGGGACTTACCCTTGTCTTTCTTCTTGGACCGAGAAGAAGGTCCAGCAGACGTTGGTCCCTCTACTCTAGTGGAGAGGGACAGACAAAGCTTCTTAAAGGAAGCTGTATAAGAGGAACCCAGGGAGAGCGGGATAAATGCCACGGTCGAGGAAGATGCGGCCCGCGCCGCCTCCTCTTCGAGGGCAATCATCTGCTCTAGCTGATCCGCTGAGGCCGCCACCGCAGAAACCGCCGACCGGGACTCTTTTGACTTCACCGGAGGAAAACGTTTTTCAGGGCGCCCCAGTTGCAAATGGGCAGTACGGTCTTCGAGGACGTAGGCTGAGAAGGAAGAGCACAGGTAGCAAGCCTGCGGGTCGTGCTCAAGGCCTAAACAGTAAACACACGTGCAGTGCGGATCCGTCCGAGACATCTTCTGCCCGCAAGGGCATCTCCGAAAACTGGGAGTCGATTTGTCCATCACAGCCACGAGGGATAGAAGACCGAAGTCTATAATGCAAAAAACTTAAATTCGGAAAACCGAAGAATTAGGAACTAGTCTTATACACAGAGCGTTAAGGAGGGAACCTGAGCTTCCAAGCGGTAAGGAAGATCTGGTGTCATGGGGCGGAGCTGAGAGTTTTACCACCCGGGTGGGTGGGAGGAGCCAGCTTGAAGACCTTCCGGCAAGATTTAAAGCGGCAAGGATACCTGCCAGACAGTGTGGATGAACAACATATCCATGTCCCTAGAACTGATACTGACCTGGAGAAAAAAGATCTATGCGCACAACTGATAAGATGTCCTGTCTTATTTGCTACCGTTCTACATTGTGTGCTGTTTTTAAGATCATTACTAACATATATGCCCAAGTCCCTCTCGGTGGTGACAACTTGCAATTTTGTCCCATAGATATAATATTCCTGAGAGTTGCTGTTTCTGCCAAAATGCAGAACCACACATTTATCAAGGTTAAACTGCTTTAGGTTGGTATCTACCCAATTTACTATGTAATCCAAATCCCTTACCATCCTTACCCTTTGGAGCTCACTGTCAACAGTACCACCCGGTTTAGTGTCATCCGCAAACTTGCTCAGTTTGTTACCTGAGCCAATCTACTGCTCACTAATGAAAATATTAAACAGTAAAGGGCCCAGGACCAATCCCTGGGGTGCCCCATGTGTGACACCTCCCTCATGTGACACAAATCCATTTATTCTTACTGACTGCCTTCTGTCGATTATCCAGTTTTGAATCCAAGTGACCAAGGGGGTGCTAACACCTAGTTATAATAGTTTGGTTACCAGAATGTTGTGTGAAAAGGTGCTGAATGTTTTCCTAAAGTCCCAAAAGTATCACATCCACCTCCGTCTCTTCCCTGGTCTAGGTTCTGACTGACATGGTCATAAAATCTAATCTAGTTTGAAGTACATGACCTGTACATGACCTGTTATTGGTGAAATTATGCTGGGTATGGTTCACCAATCCCTCGTTCTTCAGCATCCTGTTCAATTTGTCCTTGATCGTGCTTTCTATGATTTTTCCCACAATGGACATTAGACTAACTGGTCTGTAATTAGCTGGATTAGCCTTACTGCCCTTTTTGTGCATCAGTACCACGATAGCAGTATGCCAGTCAATGGGTACACAGGCTTCTGCAATTGATCTATTCTCAATATCAGTAACTTTTGGGGTGAGAACTGTGGCAAGATCTTTCAAAATCTTGGAGTGGAGTCTATCTGGTCCGGCTGATTTATCTACCCTTAGCCCTATTAATTTTTTATAGACATTTTCTGTTTTTATAAACATGCTGGTAGCCACATCTTCAGGGTTATAGGGGCCGGAATGCTAAGCCTCTCTCCCTCAAGATTATACACTGAACAGAAGTAGGTGTTAAATTATTTAGTCATGTCCTCTGGTGTGCTGTATGTTACATTACCCCTATTAAGTGGTCCAATGATGCTAACCCTTAAGGTCATGTTTAGTATTAGCCAGTCTGAACTCAGTGTTGGCCCTTGCCAATTTTCTCTCTTTTTCGAGCTGTATTGACATCCCTTTATATCTGTTGATATTACTGGTCATAGAGTTCTTGTTCCTTTATTGTACATACGCTTTTTGTTTGAGATTAGCTTTCTGACTCTGTTATTAAACCATAATGGTTTCTTGCCCCTATTATTTTACATCTGCTTAGTTGGAACATATTTTGATCTAAGGATGAAATTGTGTGGGTGAGCAATTTCCATGTTTCCTTAACATCCAATCTTCCTGTTTGTCCCTTCCAATCTATTTTCTGCAGTTCAGCCTTCATAGCTGCAAATCTGCTCTGTTATAGTTTATATATATATATATAGTCCTAGCCCTGGTAAATTTCCTAGCTTTATTAATCTCAAACCTAATTGCATTATGGTCACTATTACTCAGGGGAGGGGTGACGTCAATTTTTATAATATCAATGCTAATGTTAGTTAATAATGCATCCAATACATTTTCTCCTCTTGTGGGATTATCAATGAGTTGGTCTAGATCAGATGATATTAAAGATGATAATACTTTATTTTCTAACGACCCTTTAGCCCTGCTGTTTGCCCAGTCAATATCTGGTAAGTTCAAATCACCCATCATCGACGCATCATTTTCATCTACCACATCTGCGATGTGCCCTACAAATTTTCAGTGTCGAGGACTGGACTGTCTGGTGGCTTGTAGAATATGGCCATTTTTAGTTTTTGACCCTTTAAGCCTGTTAAATCAACCCATAGTGTTTCAATAAAATTCCCAATATCGGTTTCAGAGTCTGTGATGGAACATTCTATATTATCCTTGAAGTAAATGGCTATTCCTCCCCCCCCCATTAAACCAACACATAAGTAGGGAATTTGGCATTAGGGTTTCCAACCCTAACTCTCCATTCCATCCCCCAAGCAGTAACATGATAAAAACATTATAGTTTTCACTGCCCTGACTCTTGGCAAATCAGGGGTGCGGTCTTTTTTACGGTTCTCAACCCTAACACTCATGCCATTCCATGACCAAATAAGGTGACATGTGATATGCTTTCTTCAGGCAGGGTCTACAGGTTGTTGGCAACATGTGGTGAGACAGTTCTGTACGTTTGAAGTCTATATCCACGAAAGGGTGTGTGCTGGGTTGAGAGAACCCCAGAACCCACCCTGATTACGCTCAGAAGTCAGGGCAGTTCAAGCGTAACATTTTTCCTTTTTCCTGCTTGGGGATGGGGTGGGAGTTAGGTTGGAAACTCTAATGCCACATCGCCTACTTTGTCGGTTTAAACTGAACCTAACTGATGCATTAATGCAGCTTTTTGCAAAGAAGATATATATATATATATATATATATATATATATATATTACACACACACACACAGATACACATGTCTCTCTCTATAGTTAAACCCCATATATACCTCAAACTGGCATGGTAGTGCCACTTTAGTCAGAGTTGCCCGAGAGGTTCTATGTTAAACCCCGAACTTTGCACCTTATTAATAGCTTTGGCATCATTTGACAAAATTGCTTCAGATTTGGCATGCACTGTCTAGAAGTCAAAGTCTAAATACGTGAAAAGTTTTGTGATGGCAGCTTGTGTGGTTTCTGAGATTTGCATATGTCATTTTCAGTAGAGAGCTAATTATTTTCCTATACTTAATATGTTTTTTTGTTTTGCTCTCACATACAGCCTAGATGGAATGGAATTTGTTTCTGAAATGTTCAGGAGAGAAGTAGCCTGTTGCAAAGCAGTGCCTCTCAAAGGTTTTGTGAAAAATATTGAATGGTTTCAGAGGTATAAGGATATAAAGTTTGGGTTTTGAACTGTTCTGAGCATGAAAATGTTCTTCTCACAATACGAAGACATTTTTTCATGTCATGATAGCCACCATCTTGTTTTCTTTCCCTGAACTAAATAAATATGGAAAATAGAAAAACATGGTGCAGTTTTTAAAAGAAACACCGGAACCTAGCTAAATGGGACTTGTTTAGCTAGATTCCGGTGTTTATTTTTATAAAGAATCCTCCAGAAATACTTTTCCTGAGCACCCTAAACTAGAGGGTGCCCAACTTAGCAAGAGGAGACATTCATCTGAGTTTAGTGGAAAGGATTTCCGATAACATCAGCAGTGTTGACGTGCAAACTGAATTATGGAGTGGTGGATCCTCCAGGTCAAAAGTGCAGAGCACAGTGCAAATGATGTAGCGCACCTCCCCCCCCATGGCATAATATGCGAATATATAAAGGCCTCCATTTCAAGTTACATCAGTCCCATAAATGTCACAACAAGCATGTCTTCGTCATCACTCAAATTCCTTACAATGCTATGCAATTTACATTATCCCACAGCCTGTTTTAAACTTTATTTTTTAAGTTTTCTGTCATTTGTGAGCTAGGAAAGATGGCAATCAGCTTTTTAATTTGTTACACAAGTGGAGCACCTGTGAAGCACTGTTTTTAAATTGCTCCTTTAACCCTCTCTGACCTGAGTGTTTAGTGCTCCTTTATTGATACCAACTGTAACACTCACTGCATGCTACTGCGGGGCCTCTGCTTCTGCTACAAGGTTCTTCATAGCAATGCCATGCTGCTAATGACCAACTTCAAGTGTGCAAGCCTGCCTAAAGTGAGATGTTTATATCCCATCTCTTAAGACACCAGGTCCCTACTTTTTTCAAGTATGATCAGAAGAAACCATAATTCCTCCATAGTACTGCAGCTTCCATGCTGCAGCTGCCTTATGGATTAGCTGGCACCTTTCCTGTTGAAGATGATCATACGGAAGTATATGCAAGGTTTAATGGATTTGGCACCCATATTTGTTTGGTGACTACAATCAATATTCTACAGGTGCAGATTTCTCTTGTATCTGGCCTTGACCCACCAGTTCATTTTAATAACAGCAATCAGTGATGGTGACACTGGCAACAACAGCCCTATTAAATAAAGTAAAAATTGGAGCTTTACATGCAAAATGCCCTGTTCCTCCTCAAAGGTATGCTAAAAAGCATGCAGGAATTTATGGTTTCTTCTGATCATGCCTGCAACAACTGAAACGGTATGGATCAGGTGTCCCAATGGACAGTTACTTAAGTGACACATTGAAATGCAGTAAGTTACTGCAATGCCTAATTCTATTTGGCAGCACCGGGATTCAAATTCAGCCCTTGTGGAAGGTTCTCCTGACACCCTGCTTGCCTTTTAAAGCCAAACTTATACACATTGAGTAAACTAAATTTGTATGTCTCGCCTTTGCAGATTTCAAACTCATTTTGTCTTTGCTTCATCCATGAACAGGTCTGGGTTGGTCACTGTCTTTATTTTGTTGAAAATGTACCTGTAAAAAAGAAAACGGTCCATAATCAATCTCACCCCAAACCCCACCCACCCACCTCAACCCCACACTCGCACTACCTCCCAACACACCCTCACTCACCCGAACACTTCCAATAGCGTAGATCCGTTCTTCAATCAGAGACACGTCTTGCTGCTGTAATTGGCGACTGCTGGACGCTAAGTTAAATATATTTCAATGGGGTTTGAACTTACTTCTACTTATAACTGTGATTTTTTAATATTTTAACACAAAGTCTTCAACATGGCCTTTTTGGGACCCCACCTCATGAACAGTGGTGGAATTTTTTAAATGTGGCTCAAAAGGTGATTTTGCAGTCACTGCACAAAATCACCTTTCAGGCAGGATTTGAAAAGTTTCATCTACCGGGTTGATGAGGAGGTGGGGTCATAAGAAGGCTATGTTGAAAATCTGGTGTACAAAATTTGTTAAAATTACCAAATTAGGAGTGAATGTTGAAACATTTCAATGTTCACTCATAACTTTGCTCATTTTCAACATGCTTCAAGCAAACCTTCAATATGGCCTTTCTGAGACCCCCCTCATGAACAAGGCAGTTGAAAATGTTCAAATCTGTCCAGATGGTGACTTCATAGTTGCTGCACAAATTCATGTTTTGGAAGGGATTTGACAATGTTCACCTACCAGGTTAATGAGGTGGAGTCATAAGAAGCCAATGTTGAGCAGTTGGTGTAAAGATATGTTAAAATGACCAAGTTAAGAGTGTTCAATGTTCACTCATAACTTTGCTAATTTTTAATATTTTTTTCACCAAACTTTCAACATGGCCTTTCTGAGATTCTTCCTCATGAACAAAGCAGGTGAACATTTTCAAATCCATTCTGAAAGGTGATTTTGCAGGTTTGCATGAAATCACATGTCAGGCAGGCATTGAAAAATTTCACCTTCTGAATTCATGAGGTTAGATCATACGTCTGTGTAGAAAATGTGGTGTACAAATATGGTAAAATGATCAAGTTATGAGTGAATGTTGATATATGTCAATGTTTACTCATAACTTTGCTTGTTTTCAGTATTCTGACTCCAAACTTTTAACACAGCCATTATTTCACACCTCCTCATAAACATGACTAGTGTTGTTTTTCAAATCCTGGATGAGATGTGTTTTCACGCACAGTGCAAAATGATGCTTTGGCCAGTATTCTATAAATGCCATGTCATGTTTATAAGGGGGAGTCATAAAATGACTATCTCGAAAATCAGGGTTAAAATTTAAAAAAAAAAAAAGAAAGACGCTTAGGAAGGGTAGGTGCAGGGTTGCCCACATGGGCTCCAAGTCCCATAAAGTAATGGGAACTCCTCTCTTGGTATAGGGCCCAGCATCTTTGCACCCATGGGTGCCAGAGGCTATGATTTAGCTGAGAGATGGATTCTTCGCCCAGTGTGTCTGTGGCCACATGGAAGCACAGCACTCAGAGGGACCTGCACTTCTGCAGTCCACCAGACAGCCCCATGAATTCTTGATGCTAGCTGTTGCATGGGCCCTGCACTTTTTCACTAGTGGAAAGGGTCTTCCTGTGGTGCAGGGCCTGCGTCTGCATCTATTCATGCAGGTCCCAAATGAGGATACGATTCCACTGTCTCAAAAAGAAAGGAAATTCTTAGCAAAAAACTGCATTAATGCACCAGTTAGGGGTTCAATTTAACGCCACAAAAGTGGTGGTCGGTAGGTAGATTTTATTGATCAACAATTATTGTCATTACAATATAAAAGTATTACAAATAAGTTACACAGTAGAACACATATATGTTAAATAAAATGCAGCAAAGCAACAGGATCTTGATACATTCTAAACATGGTAGTAAATTACTACTTAACATCTGGGGATATCAACAGGGCGACTTCCAGGAATGACTAAAAATTAAACTAGGCAGCACGAGGCTCCCAAGCATGCTTAAATTGTTTGCTTCTCTATAATCTTTTTCTTGATTTTATAAATTACATTAAAGTAATTAGATAATCTCAGAATAGACTATTCATCTTCTGTGTGCATCAGAATTGATGTAAATTGGGATTTGTTTAAATTGCCCCCAGCCAGCATAAATGGGCCAAGCCAGAAACTCCTAGTTCTGGTCTAACAGAAACAGAACCACAACATGTGAATAAGACCTTTCTTTCCCCCGTACTGACATTTACAATTTTGCTCAATGGAAGGCAGTTTATTATATCTAGCACTCTATATACTGCTGTCAAATAATTCTAATTTGGTTTTAATAAAAGCACTTCTTAGTGGAGGGTCTTTTAACATATCAAAATAATGTTTAACAGTAGGAAACGGAGCATTAGGGTTTCCAACCCTAACTCCATCCCAAGCAGCAAAGGAAAACAAATTAGATTTGGGGTTTCCGAAGACTTGGCAAATCAGTGTGGGGTCTTCCTTGGGGTTGTCAACTCTAATGTCTACCCCTTCTGGGCAAACAAAGCCAGACACGATCTCTTTTCTTCACGAACGGCAGGCATGGCTCTGTGTGAAGAAAGCTACAACAGATTCTGTTGGCATCATGTGGTGAGACACACTTCTCCACCTTTGAAGAGTTCATCACTAAGAGGCACTGGCTTGGAGCTGTACCTTGTCCTTTGGACAGGAGGCTATGGGCTGAGCATTAGGGTTGACAGCCCAAAAGAAGACCTTAGCACTGATTCGCTAGGACTCCAGAGACCCAAATCTCTAATGCTTTTTTCCTTTTGCTGTTTGGGGATAGGTAGTTAGGGATGGAAACCCTAATATCACATTTCCCTACTTTTGTGGTATTAAAATTAACCTTGTAGAGTGCACCAACACAGTTTTTTTTCAACGAATATATGTATATAACTATATTTAAATATATGCACATTTTATATATAGATATATATATATATACAGATATACACACACATATTATGCAATACCTATGAAAATCAGCCTCACAAGACAGCCCTAATATTTTGTCATAGACCAACAGTGACATTATCATAATACTTTCACTCTATGTGGATGACAAAGTAAATATTCTTATTGTAAGTCTTCCAAAATAGAATGCTGACATTACATTATGAGACTTGACTATTCTCAGTAAGCTCTACATATAGAACTTTAACTGAAACTTCCTTGAGAGAACAGCACAGCACAGCCAACCATTTTACCACACAGACCTACGTCACAGCATAAATCAGACAAGGCACAGGCCCAATAAAAATATGCCAGATATTTTACTTGTGATCCACGACCCCTGTGACATCACTCATAGACCGTGATGTCATGGGGCACAGTCCACTTGTAAAAAATATCAGGAATATTTTTTACTAGGCCCATGCCATACATATTTCCACATATATTTTTAACTCAAATGGAATGTTTGCCAATAGGGAAAACCATCAGATAGTTCCTCATATCTGATAGTAATTAACCAGTATGTACACTACTGTCACTACACCAGCTTAAGACAATGTAATAAACTTATTTACAATCTATTACGAGTACAGACACAAAATATTCACCTAATTACAACACTATTAACATGTAACAACCACCTTATTACAACACTATTATCACGTCTAACAACCACCTTACCACAATATAGCTACAATAAAACTTCTAAACAATCCATTTTGTGTCAATCTTTATGTAATATGTAACAAATAATAATAAATTGCATTATTTATTAAAAAAGCATTTGATAAAGTCCTCTACACTAGTGAAATATTACCATCTTGGGGCCTAACAAGCTCATTAAGGCCACTCCACCCCATCTCCCCCTCGGGTTGCGACTTTATGAGCTTGTTAGGCCCCAAGATGGTAATATTTCCTTGTGCACTATATAACACTTTGCTATCAGATATTCTATAGATATATACTACAATATGCAGGAATTTACAATAGTGAAAATGTCAACCTACTGTTTTAACATTAACATTCAGTTCTGGCAAAAAGACAACACTGGACTGCTTTTTTTAGTCTGTTCATCTGAAAACAATTCTCCTAAACAAAACAGAGCTAAAGCCTGAAAATAGCCTCTCTGTCTAATGCTATTATCTGATTACCAAAAACCAATAAAGTATATTTTACATGTGGAGCCCTGAAATGAGCAAAATGTGTTGCATAATCAGGTCTGTGGAGCTGCGAAAGTACCAAAGTCTATTGCAGGCATCAGGCATTTTGTGTAAACATTTTTAACTGCAAAGCAACCTTTTCAGTTACAGATGGTAGACGGAGTTGGAGTTGGTTTACCAAGCTATACCACTTGTGATCGCAGAAACTGAAGGATTTAATCCTTGTATTGACCTTCCTTATTCTGTCTGCATTTCCTTCAAACCAATGAAACACACTACTACAGACTTATAAATCGCTCAAGTTGGCTAGAGTGATTTCTATGAAGTTATACATTATTTTTTTATTTACAAACTTTACAAGCCAGCTCCATGGTAACAAGCCATAGGGGACTGTTCTGGCATGTTGGCAATGCATGTTCATGCTCTGAGCCTGTGAGGAAACTGGTAGGGAGGGCTCCAGAGGATTCTCTAGACACCCCACTGTGGTGTGTGTGGGGGGGGGCTTGGTGCACTGCTCTGTTGATTCTCCTGGTGATAGTGTGGTGGAGGCACCTCTGCTAGCACTGGTGACCATGTGCAAACAGGCACCCCCCTGGCCAGTCGCTAAATGCACAAACTGTGCATGGCTGGGGAGAAAAAGGCAGAAATGCCACATCTGTAAGCCGGATAATGGCCTCTACAGTCCTCCTCATGCCATTGGACCACCAAGCGCACCAGTCTCAGAGCTCCACAGCCTTCATCACCAAGTGAGCGTGCATCCTCTTTCTGACCTCAGAACAGCTTCCCACAGCAGTAATGGGATGCAAGAATCAGCAGAGTCCATTTGTGTATCTCCTCCATAATGACTGAAGGGGGCCCCTGGCAGAGAAAATTTGGTTTTGTAGACATGGAGGTCTCAAAAGGCCTCTAATGACTGGCAGCAAGGGGTGAGTCTGGTTGGTACAGGGGCAGTGGGAGGCACGAAGGGCTGCTGGGGGGCAAGACAGGAGGAGCGGCATAAATTCGTAAGGCAACAAAAATATTAGAATAAAATGCTCTTCCACCGAATCTGAAGGGGAATGGCTCAGCATTTAACAAGTTGCTGTATGAGAAGACAGCTGAAGGCAGGATAAGTAGCCCTTGTGTTCTGATCATTGATTGGTTAAACATGTAATCAATTGTTTTAAATAACCACTGGAAAAAGAAGCTCATAGTGTATTATACTGATATTTCATCTAGATAAAAAAAAAAAAAAATTCGGACTTGTTCAACTTGCTTAGATTGTAATATTATAATGGTGCGACAGTGCTCCTATAATTAGGGTTGAGCAGCATGTTTAATGTTAAACCTCTTATTTTGCAGTTTAATAACTTTGCAATTGATCCATGGATTTGCTCAAAATTTGGTATGAACTATCTTGTGGGGTAGATCTTTTGACGTGTCAAGTTTTGTTCCAATTGGAGTGTGGATTCTGAGATCTGGACAGTGCAAAAAGTCATAAAGTCACCGCTTTTTGCAGTTTTGTTCCTCACTGCCCTGCGTCCAGACGGTGTGGACTTTCAGTGTGATTTTTTATGGCAGCAGAAAGAGATTGGTTAACAGAACAGGTATGCTTTGTTTTTTGGAAAAAATATTAATCTGTTGCAAAGTTGTTACATTTTTCATTTCCCAACGTTATCAATGGGAAGATCATTTTTCAGGATAGAGGGAGAAAAACTGACCAAGGATTTGATCTCGCGAAAAAGGATTCATTCTTGCGAGATCTGTTCCTTATTCATGAGAAAAGAAATCCTTTTTCACGAGCCGCCATCTTGTTTTCTGTTTTTTCTTAAAATAGTTTTTCCAAAAGCCACAAAAATGACATCCTGGAGTGACACCACTACACCTAGCTGGCTGTTCAGGACATCATTAAGTGCAATCGGCACTTCAAAGTTAGAAATATGCCCTTGAAATGTGTTTTTTAACCATAATGAATCCTTTTTCATGACTGCATGATACAAAAAAAAGAATACTTTTTCCGTATCATGAGTTACAAAAAAAGATCATTTTTTGTCACTCAAGAATCCTTGCTCATCCCTTCCATTGCCCTCTCCAGTACTCTATTGTTTTTCCCTGGTGTCTAGCAGCCCCCCCACCCTCCAATAATCCTGACCCTTCATTTCCCTGGTGTCTAGTGCCCCCCACCCTCCAATACCCCTGCCCCTTCATTTCCCTAGTGTCTAGTGGCACCCCCACCCTCCAATTGCTGTCCCTGTAATACAAATAATTTCCCTGGTGTCTAGTGACCCCCACCCTCCGATCGCCATCCCTACTCCCTTGATCATTAATTTAAAATATCCGACAGCAGGATGCCCATCCCCCGTGTCAGATGCCCCCCAACAGCCCGTTGTTTTATATTAATAAGCCGACATTGGAGGGCCCAATCCCTGTGTTGGCATTTAGTGTCCCCCAGCAGTGTGGGACACTGGCGAGTCCACCCCCATGTCCCGATCTATTTATGTGATTTATACCTGTAAAAAAGAAAACAATCCCGACGCCTTTTTTTTTTTCCAATCCTACAAAAATGAAAACTGTTCCTCGTTGTCTCCCTGTCCCCCTCCTCCATCCCTACCCTCCCACTGAGCGCACCCCTTTCTCCATAAATACCAACAGAGGTCATAGGCTGTCATCTTCTGTGGACAGGGACACATCTGCACTCTTCAAAGCCGAACTGTGAACTGAGGAATAAAGGTAAGTCAATGGCGTTTTCAACTTATGTTCATAACTGCCATTTTTTTGGGAATTTTTTCATCAAATTGTCAACATGGCCTTTTTGCGACCCCACCTCATGAACACTGCCACTGTCATTTCATTAATCGTGCCCTTCAGGTGATTTCACAGTCGCTGTGCAAAATCACCATTCAAGACCAAATAATGAAATCTCACCACCAGTGTTTGTGTGGTGGGGCTCCCAAAGCCATGTTAATAACTGATTAATTCTAACCAAATTATGTCTGTTCATTGAAATGTTTCTACCGCGTGCAAAACTTTGGTAATTTTCAATATTTTCACTCCAGATTTTCAACATAGCCATTTTCATACCACCTCATGAACAATAAAGCTGTCATTTTACATCAGTCGAAACATGTTTTCCACTGACAGCTGATGGAATGGCATTGCTGGTTGAAACTTTTTCCCCTATGGGGTCATAAGAAGACTATGTTGAAAATTTGGGGTAAAATATGAAAAAATGATAAAATTATCACAATTCATTGCAATTTCACTACGCCCGCTCGTAACTTTGGAAATGTTAAATATTTTTACCACAGATTTTCAACATAGTCTTCTTTTTACCCTACCTTATGTATAACACAGCTGTCATTTTTCAAATCCTGCCAAAAATGTGTTTTTGTACTTGTGGCATGGAATGATGTTGCAGTTCTGCCGAATTACGTTTTGGTGGGAATCAGAAATTTTCTGAACCAGATACATGACGTGGGGTAATAAGATGGCTATGCTGACAATTTGGTCACTGTTGTGCTACCACAGCTACACACATACACGCATCTACAGAGGTATAAGGGCGCAGGGTCCTAAGAACTCTGCGTTCTCACAGTAAAATAAGGATACTACTTTAGTATCTCAAAAAGTAAGGAAATAAGTTACAAAAAAACTCATTAATGCTCCAGTTAGGGACAAAGCGACAAACATTGGGAAATGAGGCATTAGAGTTTCTAACCTAAACACCCCACCCTTCCAAACCAGGCAGGAGAGCAGATGTGGGGTGTGCCTTGGGCTTCTCAAGCTTAATGCTCACCCCATTCTCATAAAGTCTACACATCTGACCTTATTTACAGATGGAATGGGGTGAACGTTAAGCTTGAGAAGCCCAAGACAAAACCCACACCTGCTCTCCTGGATGGTTTGGGAGGGTGGAGTGTTAGGGTTGGAAACCCTAACACCTCATTTCCCAACTTTTGTTGCTTATATTACTGGCCTTGAATGCATATAAATATGATCAGTCAGGCCATATCATGTGCTGTTTATACAATATGTTTTAGGCAAATGTAAGTACCTGTGAGCTGCTTATTATATTTGTAATATGGGCTGCACTTGTGAAATAGGATGTATGTGTAAAGTGGATGTGCTCCACTAGATGGCACAGTACACACTGTGTAAGCAGGCAAGTGAAAGGGTTTGCTTGTTTTGAGACAAAGTTGTTCATAGCAATCCGGACAGAAATATTTTACTATCTATGATCCATACAAGCAGCTACCATTGTGGATGGCACGCTTCCTACTAATGTTTTTTTCTGTGCAGTGATCAATGGGGTGGGGGTTGGGAGTGGACAGGATAGCATGCGTCAGGTGTGATGCATGTTGAATTGGGATGAAAGTGCAGATTCTTGCAATAATGCCGAAACCATGTCTTAGTTCCTGATTTCATGGATGGTGTTGGTGGTAAGTGTACTTCAGGATTACCTGCCAAATCAGAGCTGGTTGGCAAATGAGAATTTTTTTTAAGCTTTGGTTCAAGAATGAGAGACAGAACTCGTGACTGTGCTGTAGGTTTAGGGGCTGTGAGTGTTAGGATGGTTTAAGCACCACACTGTAAATTTGATGGGGGGGGGGGAGAGTGTGTGGCGCATGAGAAAAAAAAGTAATTTAAATGAAAGGGCTGTAAACAGTGGAGAAAGTAAAAGTGGAGGCGTTAAAGTGAAGGTTTCAGAACCACACGGTTGGTCAGTGTTTTATTTTATTTATTTATTTAGCTTTTGTTTACCAGGTAAGTGCACTAGCCATAAAATGACTATTTTCAGGCACAACCCGGGAGAGTACAGACATGCAGAAACTTAACAGGATAACAAATTTTAAGTGCTTTACATACAAAGAGTTAAATAGGATACAGTATATCAGAACATACAAAGTAAAGCGCTTTACATACAATGAGTTAAAGTGGATACAATATATCAGACATACAGAGTAGACCATTCATAAATTCATAGGTGCCTACCTATGCAATGAAAAGAGAGGACCTTGGACAATAAATTATCAGGCGACATCATATGAAGAGAACAAGGTACACAAAAACAAAAACAGGTAATACAAAAGGAAGAAATAACCATTGAGAGCAGGGGTGTCATTAAGGAAAATGTTGGGAAGTGAGGAAGAGGGGATCAAGCCATGAAATTAGATTATATGAGTATATGTAAGTGTAAGGGAGATGCCTGAAGTGCAAGATTGTATATGGGCAGGGAAAGGGAGCTGGGACAGGCTGAGGCAGTAAGAGGGTTATATAGAGGTGAGGAAATACTATTGTATGGCCAGAGACATCAGTCATTAGGTAGGGTGAAAGCAGGAACAGGTATCAGCAATCAGCAGATTCGAGCGCAGTTTTCTCTTAAAGCATGTGTGGGAGCTAGAAAGTCTAATGTCGAGGGGAAGGGAATTCCACAGCTGTGGAGCCACATGCTCAAATGCAACAGTCCCTTTCCTAGTGCGGCACCTCGGCAAATTCAGAAAGGATTTATCAGATGATCGTAGACAATGAAGTGTGTCCTGAGGAACAAATATAGCTGCAAGACACATAGGGGTTTGATTTCGAATTATCGAATCAATAAGAGAGCCAAGGTAATATTTCCTACTAGCTAATGGAGACAGCCAACCAAGATCATTATAAAGCTGACAGTGGTGTTTAAGCCGAGGAGCAGAAGAGGCATAGCGACATATGTTGTTATCGTAATATCCATCTGAGTAGGTCAGTTTTATGGTAGCCCCAAATAAGAGAGCCCCATAGGTTGGGGTGGGAGCAGAATCCCCTCGCAATGGCCATTTTAGCCGATGGCATGAGCATATAACTAGACTTATATGCAACACCCAGTTTGGAGTTGACAGTTCTGCAAACAGACCGTACATGAAGATTAAGATCGAGAGACTGATCTAGCAGGATGCCCAGGTACTTGAAAAGAGGTCACAAATTCCACTAATTGACCTTCTAAGTCCTGCACCGTCAGTGCTGTTGTGCAAGCCCGGAGCTTTGGGGCCGATCCAAGCAGCATGGCTTTAGTCTTGCTAGTGTTGACAGCCAGTTTGTGGTCATATAGCCAGTTTTGGATATTGTTAAAGTCAGAGGAAAGGGTTGTGTTGTTAGTGTCTATATTAGTAAAACTTGTATAGATGACAAGATCATCAGTATATAGAATAGCAGAGCAGGATTTTAGAGCAGCTCCAATGTTATTTATATAAAGAGAGAATAGGAGGGGCCCTAGGATGGAGCCCCGAGGTACACCAATGTTAATGGTGGTACTGTTTGATAGACAGGAATTAAATTTCACCACTTGAGTTCTATTTGTCAGGTAGCTTTCATACCAGTCCACTACAGAGGAGGAGAAATGCAGGTGTCGAAGCGAGGAGAGAAGCAAAGTGTGATCAACAAGGTCAAAAGCCTTTGTGAGGTCAATAAAGACAGCCCCAGTCAGATTGCCAGTATCCATTTTTGAAAGAGTGCCTGTGGTGAATTTAAGGAGTGCAGTCATTGTGCCATGTCCTTTCCTGAAGCCATGTTGGGTATTCAAGAGCAGGCTGTGCTTAAGTAGATAGTTTTCTGAGTTGCGACAATTTTCTCCAGGATTTTGCTTAGTACTGAGAGTGTGGCAATTGATCTGTAGTTCATGACAACCTTAGGATCCCCTTTTTTAAATACAGGTGTGATCAGAGCAGCTTTCCAGAGGTTAGGGACCACTCTACCTGAAAGTGATAACGTATAAATTTTGGCCAGTGGTAATGCAATAAGGGGAGCTGCAAGTTTCAAGATGTGGGGTTCAAGGGAGTCTGAGTCAGAGCTGGTATGATCAGAGATGGACCTCAGGAACTTCAAGACTTCCTTTCTAGACACAGCCTTAAAACAGAATGGAGGAGTATAAGGAGGCACAGGGGACAACACTTACAACTTATCCAGACAGGTTCCTGATGAGGAGTGGGAGGACACTGCAGTGGGATCGAAGGAAGAGGTATATTGGGAGAGATCAGAGAAAAATGCAAGTTGAAAGAATTACCTATGGTTTGTGAGTCACTGCAATGCACATCATTTATCAGCATAGCACCAGTAGTTGACTGTGAGGATCCTAGGAATGATTTGATGTGTGAGCAGAATTTTCTGGCATCATTGGCCTAGGTGCCCCGCGATTCTAATTGGCACTTTCAGTTCTGAGCTCCAAGTCATGACTGCTGTATGCATGAGTTTCAGATGGGCATGGAATTGTGATAGCCAACAGCATAAGATAACAGGAAGAGAGGTGTGGGTGCTGTGCCAGATGATGTTATCATCCACAGTAGCCCAATATGATCACTTTTTTATCTGGTTATTTATCATAAAACAAATGTTGTAAAAATATAAAAGAGTGTGAAGAATAAACTTGGTTCTCACACTTTGTAGGTGCTTGAGCTTTGCTCTCATGTTCTATGACACCACAGTACCTACTAGGTATAGGAACCAGATTGTTCTTCACACTTGGGGTGAGAGATGTTGTTTAATCTCTATCTTCCATCTATGTTTAATGGTTGTTCCAGGGCTTCTTAAGCTTAACTAGGTTTATGATACTGTGCAACTGTGCTGGCAAAGGGAATTATTTTATGACACCATAGGCAGTAATATACTGTATATTGCAAGTCATAATAACAGTATCTGGTATTGTGGCTGAGCTGACAGTATGGGTTCCAGACTCACACCAGGGACTTGGGCTCATACTTCATTTCACAATGCAATGTATTACTAGGTGGTGCTACTGTGTTAAATGGTGCCACCCTTTACATGAGACATCCAGAATAGTTCCCTTCTGCCCTTCTCTGGTAATTGTCCAGGTGCATGTAAAAGATCCGTTGTTCTGGCCCATATTTTCTCCCCAAAAAAACATAAAATAAAAACAGAATCTAATGACACTGTTCATAAATGTATGTGGGACATTGTTTAGCATGGAAAGGCTGCCTAGTCCAGTGGTTCTCAAGCCTCAAATCTTGGTGGTCTCAATGTGCAACCACCAGAACTTACTGGTAGCTGCAGTCCTTACTGTTTCACTCCAAGCCCTGTAATACCCCCTCCAATATAACACACTTCTTTTCACACAGTATACACGTCAGGTCCCTGAAGTATTTTCACTTGAAATGTATCTCCAACATTTATTTAAATGGTAAGAAATCACCATTCCATTACTGTTGTAACTGGATCTCTAAAGAGCTCTATGGCTGCAGGAAATAGTGCTGGTGGACGCTTGCAGCCACTGTGGCTACATTTGAGAAATACTGGCCTAGTCTCTCTGTTTATACTTGCTGCACTAACTGTATCTAACGCATTGCTTTGCAAAGCATTCTGAGATGCTTCATGCATCAGAGGCACTATATAAATTCATTAAATAGTAACATAAGGTCAGAAGGGGTTTTAGGTCCACAGCAAACACAGTAATTTATACAGATTCTCCATCCACCCTACTACCCAGGGTTCCCTATGATTTCCTTGGCAAGCAGAAATATGTACAAGCTTACCTTAAATGCATGAAATGTCTTCATATCCACCGTCTCTGTTGGTAGACTGTTCCATAGGTTCACCACCCTCTGGGACAGAGGTGCCCCCTAATGTTACCCCGAAAATGATCACCTCTGAGCTTCAGGGTGCGTCTCCATGTCCTGCCGGAGCTCACTAGATCAAACATCTCCATCTGTTTGACTGTGTTAATATCCTTAAGTAGGCAGAAGATTGAGATCAAATGCCAGTATAGCCTTATAGCCTTTATCCTACGTACCTCATATCAGTTTGGTAGACTGCACTGTTTCTTCCTGACTACCTGAATATCCTTTGGGCATTAGGAATCCAGGATCTACATGCAGTACTGAAGGAGGGCCTCAGTAGGACCTTGTAAAGTGGCAGGATTAGTTCCTCTGCTCTGCTGGTTCGTTTCCTTTTGATGTACCCCAGCATTCCAACAGCCTTCTTGACAGAGGCCATGCACTGCTTGACACTGATTTAGCTCCTTGTCTTTTCTGACCCACAGGACCCTTTAACCCTTCACTGCAGCAAGAAAACCCCCACACAGAGTGCAGGCTCAACTTCTTTTTTTTTTCTTTTCCCAAGTGTATCACCTTGCATTTGGCTACACTGAATTTAAAATGCCAGGTGTGCCACCAGATGTCCAGCTTGCCTAGGTCCTTCTGAAGTTTGTCCACATCCTCAAGGGTGAACCCCCCCCCCCCCCCCAGGCCAGCTTACTGTGATCAGCAAACTCTAGTGGCTAGCTGGACACTCCAGCTTCTATATAACTAAGTAACGGTACTGGTGCCAGAGCTGATACATGAAGGATGCCTAAAATCCAAATACGAATGATAAATCCGGATACTAAAATGATTAAGGTATCACAAGGCATGCATTTGACCAAATGTAATCACATGAACTGTGTTCTTGCACAACAGTACAGGTCAGAACTATACAACTTTCTGAATCTCATTACTCTGTGTTACAACTAAAACAGAGGGAACTGGTTATAAATAGAAATAAAGAACCTCAGGGTATGTGCAAGGCACTTAGAATTCTGCGATTCCAGGACCATGGAATTTTCCATGGAACTTGCACCATGTAGCAGAATGTATCTAGTTCCACAGAAGTTACTGCTGCTAGTGAATTTTCATTCAAATATACAGTTTTCCACAATGTCTGGTTCCTTTCACCTCCATGGGTATCCTGAAACCTTTCCTCAGGAGCAGAACTATTGGAATACCTTTCGGAAAATCTTACGGCTAAATATTATGTTAGGGGCCCCAAATATTCATGCATTTGGTATTCTTGGGTGCTGAGGGAGGGGTAAAAAAGCTATTAAAAAAAAAAAACAACACATTCACTGACCTGATGGCCAGAGCTAATCTCCTCATCATCATACCACCCCATTTAAGTAATTTTCTACACCATTCCCCCTTTCCCAGTGCCGCACAGAGTGCCAAAGCTTAAGAGCTGACAGCATCTTTTCAAGCTCATCCTCCACCAATACACATCATCCCCACCCTTGCCCAACTCCCTCTGTTGTTTTCCAAAGATTTTGGCACTCTCAGACACATAAGGTTGATAGCAATCCAGCATCCCTTCCTGCTAGTCAGTCACCCCCCACTGCGTCCCTGTGTGCCTGTGATTATGTGTTTTTACAGAGGGAATATGAGCAGCGGGCTGGGTGAGGGATGCAGTAGGAGGAGGGGTGACTGATTAGGCTAGAGTGATGCTGGACTGACACCAGTTCTCCCTCCCCCATCAAGTTAAGAGGTTGAGAAGGGCCAAAATCGATGGAATAAAACGTTTATGCATAGCATTTTGTTTTTTGTGTTCATCTGAGTGCACTGTAATTGTCTGCTGTATTGAATTGGGAGTGAGCATTCCCCCACAGCTGCACCTCGGACTGGGACCTTTGGGCGCGGCCTCTGTCTGTTTTGCATGCACTGCCCTACTCTGCAGGTGATGTCATCTATGAAATCATATTATATTCTAGCCAATGGCAGACTGCATTCTGCCACAGAATTGAATAAATCATGCTACAGAGAAGCTTAGGAACCCTGCCACAGAAATCAGGACTGAAAAGCCATGGAGAACTAGCAGCCTGGTTATGTGTAACTGGGTGATAATAGCCCTTTTCATGTGCTCCTTCACTCTGTGTCTCAGAGGAACAGCTGTAACAATTTTTTTAATGTTTAGCACTACCAGTAAATCCTGTGGACTCGGGCACCTGGGAGAAGAAAACCTTCAGTGGCGGAAACTCTGGATACTCGGGGCCAAGTAATCTGCCTTTTCTTCCTAGAAATAATTCAGCTACAAGGTACACTCATACCCCTCCCTTCCTCAGTGAACTAAATGGTATACCAGTAGAAAGGAACTTGATAAGTAAGTCGCTTCCTTTGAGAGCTTATTGTTCTGTAGGTTTACCAGTTTCTATGTGAATAAATGTTTCCTCAAAGTACCCCTCCTTCTATTGCCTTAAGCACAGGGTATGCCCCCTAGTTCTAGCTAAGAGATGCCAGTGAAATGACCAGTTTCACACTGCATGAAGCTTCATGAAGTTTTTGGACACAAGCCAAACTTCATGAAAGTATGCCACTTTGCTGGACAAAGTGAAAATTCACTACTTCACGAAGTCTGCAGTTTAAAAACCCTTCTCCCCACCCATACAGAACCCTATCTGTCTCTCCCTCCTCTCTCCAGCCACCCACACAGCCATGTATCAATAAATAAACCCCCCCATCCCACTCAGCACGCACCCTATCCCACACTCCACCCCCCAACCAGTCGCCCACACATCTGGGCATCCACACAAAAATGTTAATAAAAAGTAAAAAAAAAAAAAAAAAAGAAAAGAAAGCGACCTGCTCAAAAACACTCCTTTCACCATCATGCCTGGCTGCCATGTATATATGAATGCACTTGATCACAGAACCCAAGTCCTTTCTCAGTATCCTGTACTGGATGAAAATATATCAATATAGTGATTGCATGACAATCACGCAAGCACTATACTGACATACCTATATAGTGTATGAAGTATAGCGATTGTGTATAGAAATCAATTCAGTCAAAACTCGGATCTGCTGCAGTAGTGACGTACCTACTGCAGCAGAACAAAAAGTCATTCTGCTGCAGTAGGTATGTCATACCACTGAGAGGCAAATACAAAGCAGCCTGAATCAGCTGTTGAGCCATGCGTCAGCCACGTATAGTGAACTCTCACAGCGTGTGGTATATCACTCTTGAAAATAGTTTAAACTCAAAGCAGATTTAAATAAACATACTCTCCCTATGTGTAACAGTTGCAGGATGCAAAGAAATTAATTTAGCACCACTGCTTGTTCTCCTACATGGGGGCGGGGGGGGTGAGCAGGCTGCTGGCTGGCTGTATGTGAAAGCACATCTATCATGGCAGTCTATTTCTCAGCGCTGGAACAAACACTTATATATGGATAGCGGTCTTCTGGCCAAATATCAGCACAAACAGTAAGTGTCTTTTTTATTTTTTGGTTAGACAGGAGTGGCACAGTGTGTAGATATGAGAGTGAACGAAGCTGGAAGACTGCTGAGAAGAGCGAGTCAAAAGTTATTTGACAGTGTTTTTCTTTCCATCACCCTCATTGCATTTGCTATGAAAATACACGATTATGTGCTCTGAACTGTTAGCAGTTATAATTTTTTTTAATGCAACAGTCCCATACACAATACAAAAAAGTATATAGGAAACCCTGCACAACATGGCTGCGTTTCCACTTTGTGGTTGCAATGACAACAGGAAGCCTCTCGAGCTTTGCTCTCAAGGCCACTCGATTGCCATGGCAACTCCTCAGTGGAAGCACAGCCTTGTTGTGCATGGTTTCTCATACACTATTCTATATATCTGGTATATCAATAAAGAACTTGCTTTGCATTATGAAGTGCATTCATATGGATAGCAGCTGGTAGCCCTAATACGAGAAGGGTTTTTCAGCTGATCAACATTTTTTTTTCTTTAATAATTTTATTTACTTAAAAGTGTAGCTGCATGGCTGTGGGTGACTATGGGGAGGAGAGTTTGACAGGGTGCTGGGTGTGATGGTGGGGTGGACAGGGGGTTTATTTAATGATTACCATCTGCAGAGTGTGGGTACATGCTGGGGGAGGAAGGCGGGCTAGAGCCCTGAATTGGATGGGGGGGTGTTTTAATTACTTACGGTGTGTTTACATGCAGCCTACCTGGAACGTTGCTGTCTGTATTGACTTTCTATGCTTCAGTGGCACCGCTGCTGGTTTGTGTTTACATGCTGCAGCTGTGCAGCATCCCCATGGTCTTCTGTCATTTTCAGTGTGTTTCGGGCTGGCTGGGAGCAAGCGAATAGGGTGTGTACTGGGGGGGTGTCTGCATCGCTGTGAGTGGTGAAAGCAGTTTACATACTAGCCTGAAATGGCCACACCACCACACACCACTGTGCATTCCCAAGAAAAGAGGGATCACTGTGAGATGCAACGCATGCATCCAGTGCGAATCAGTTTGTGTTTAAATGAGTTAAGCAGCAGTAGTCCAACTGCTCTGCACTGCTCACAATGGTACAGACAACGTCATATAAATGGATCTATATTTCTGTTGGTGAGTGGGAGAGTGATGGGGGGAGGGTGGAATAGGGTGCTGAGTGGGTTGGAGAAAAATTACTGGGCTTTGTGTCACTGTCAGGAGGGGTGTCTGTTAGGGTGCTACGTGAGTGAGACAGGCACCACTAAACTTCGCCAGTGAAGAAGTCACTTTGTGAAGTTCTCAGCCCACATTTCATTAGGTGATCTGCACTTTTCACGCTTCACTAATGGCGTCTTCACATTATAGAGCCTGTTGCAAAGCATGGAAACTTTGCAAAATAAAGTTTCTTCACTCTGCCCACCTCTATTTCTAGTGCCCTGAAGAAGGTGAAAAGTTTTTTCCTGATCCAGTCCTTTACTTAGAAGTGAAACATTAAGGACTTGCTGTGAAAGTGCTTTTCTAGCATCCTGTGGCAAACCCGGGTACCAAAAGGTGCCAGCTTGTAATAATCTAGCACGCCTCCACAGTAATTATTCCGCAAATGCAGTTTTACTAAAGATCATCAGAAATGCCTATTCAAAGAAGTCAGCTTTACATTCTATTAACTGCATGAGTGCGTTACTCAAATTTAAAATTCATTGCCGAGTAGTGCTTAAATTTAAAGCCTTACAGAATTATCTGATCCACACTACAAAAAACACTGCTCGATAATTAAGGTTAGTAAGCTGGTAGTAGATTTCATCAGCCATTATAAAACTGAAATGGGTTTTATAAAACTGTGTCTTGCAGTCTCTGATCATTACTGGTGTTTGCTTAAAAGAGAAACAGCATATTTTGCCGAGACACAAGTGTTGTAAGACATCCTGCCACAAAGCAGCTTATTCTGATTAAAAATAAAAGATGGTCACCAATACCAACAGTCTAGTACATAACAAGTGACGTGTGTAATGACAACCAGTATAAGGCTTAGACAACTGAGATCAGAGCTTCAAAAGTGCAGAAGCGCATGGAATAAACCGACAAGACTATCTTTAATCCCACGAGTAGTTTTACACACACATTTTATACTTTAACTATTTCCCAGGCATGGTGGTCTCTGTAGTGGCTGATGGGACTCATTATCCCAGGTGAACTCTGCCTCACAATCACGGGGAGGCGCACCATCTGTCACTTGATCACCAGGAGGCACATACTGGATACTGATTGTACCGGCATTCTCTGGCCCACACTTCAGGTGAGAGGATTGCTGCAGCCTCAGTGCCTTCTAGCACAGACATGGGGCTCAAGAGGGAAGGAGGAACCAAAAAGGAGAACACTTCAGTTATTTAAGCGACTGGCAAACGTTTAACACGTTGAAGCTGGGTGATGTTTTCTATAGCAACAAATATGATTTTGAAATTGGCTAATTTCAAACAACCCAGTCCTTTGGTAAACTGTTTTAAATTAGAAAATGGACTTGGAAAATAAATGAATCTGATTGGCTGAAACGCCAAGTAGAGATTCATTTATTTTCTGATAGAGCCTACTAGAAAACAATTGCCCAATTCAGGGTACTCCATTACTTCGGATATTCTTGGGAACCCGAATTTTCAAACTGGACAGCTGCCATTTTTTCTGCTCCCTTAGCGAGTGACCAGCCCCCCAGCACTCTGTACAAAAATGCCACAAACACTAACTGGTACTACCTCTCAGGCTGCCTCTCTTCCTCCTTGCCACAGACAACAAAAAAAACCCCAGCTTTTTCAGGCTTACTTCTGCTTTTTTGAAGCCAGCTCACTTGACCTCCCTCAGTCTGTAGCTCCCAACATTCCGTCCTGGGTTCCACTCACCCCGTCTGCAGAGCATACCCCCATCTCCATCGTGTGTGTGTGTGGGGGGGGGGCTTTACTACAACAGAATGGCTTTGTGACCACTGCTGTTTGGAGGGGGAGGGGGGCAGAATAAGAGATGGAACAGCACAGAGGGACAACTTTACCATAAAAAAGACTTCTAATTTATCTGTACTAGTTTTCTTATATTTTGTTTTTGTTTTCACAAGTGCTCAGGAAAATGTAACATGTAGCCCATTTTCTAAGCGCAATAATACCCTCCAGGGTGGGCTTTATTGGGAAAAACTGGACCTTTCAGGGCTACAAGGCCCTCTGCCTACAGCATCTGGCCTCATTACGCCCCATGGCAGTTCGGCATTTCCTAATAAAGCCCACCCTGTTGGGTACTATTGCTTACATACCACAGTGCTGCCCCACTGGGCCATCCTCGACAAAGTGACCAGCTGGAGGAAGCCGCAGGATGCTTTTCAAGCTACTGCACCACAGAGAGCTTTCCCCACTGACTTCACCCCAGGTGCTGCTCCACCGGGCCATCCTCGACTAAGTGACCAGCTGGAGGAAGTCACTGGATGCTTTTCAAGCTACCGCACCACAGAGAGCTTTCCCCACTGACTTCACCCCAGGTGCTGCCCCACCAGGCCATCCTTGACTAAGTGACCGGCTGAAGGAAGTCACCGGATGCTTTTCAAGCTACTGCACTATGGAGAGCTTTCCCCACTGACTTCACCCCAGGTGCTGCCCCACCAGGCCATCCTCGACTAAGGGTCCGGCTGGAGGAAGTCACCAGATGCTTTTCAAGCTACCGCACCAGGGAGAGCTTTCCCCACTGACTTCACCCGAGGTATTGCATTCTTGCTCGCACCCGATTCCAGGGAAGTGATTAGCCGCTGAAGGAAGAAGCCAACTGGCTACTCCAGGAGCAGCAAAGCTCCATTTGGCTGGCTGATCTGCTTCTAGCTAGGCTGAAAAGCCGTGGATACCTCAACTCAGATTTTTTGCTTGGACATTTGGGGGCCAGCTGGGTTACTGCTATCTATGTGTGCTGATGGAAGGGCACTGTGTAAACTGTATATGGTTGTTTAACATCATTTTACTGTTCATTTTAAAATGTAAGCCCTGTACTGTTTAAAAGCAATCTTACAGCTTTTAAATCCAAGCCCTGTACTACTTAACAGCAATTTTACAGCTTTTAAATACAAGCCCTGCACTGTTTAAGGCCAATTTTACAGCTCAGTTTGAGTTCTAAGCCCTGCACTGCTTAAGAGCAATTTTACAACTCGCTTTTAAGTCTAAGCTGTGCACTATTGCCACCTAAGTGCAATCTTGTCATTCAAGCCTGGTTCGTTTAACTTTTATTGTAAGCCCAGTACTGTGCACCTACCGGGGTTACAAACAGACCCCTGGCTTCTTAGCTGTTTGTATTATTCAAACCTAGTACTAATCCTGCACTGGGGATGCCAATAGTCTCCTGGCACTCTAAGAATATTTGTTCCTTAATTCTCCTAAAGTGTATAACAGCCCTGACTGTGTCTGCTCCCCCCCCCCCCCGGCTCTTAGCAGAACCCTTTTTGCGGTAGATTTAATTCACATTTAACTTAGGCACCAATTTTAATTGCATCTGCTGGGCTGTGGGTACTCCACCCCCCACTTTCCTTCTCCCCCTTGTGTAACACTGTGTCATCTACCTCACTAATCCCGTCCGTCCTTAAGCATCCTGCTGTGCCACTGTGCTTGAGACTATTTGTAACTGCCACCCCTTATTCTCCTCAGGTGCTGCCCCACCAGGCCATCCTCGACTAAGTGACTGGCTGAAGGAAGCCACTGGACGCTTTTCAAGCTACTGCACCACGGAGAGCTTTCCCCACTGACTTCACCCAAGGTACTGCATTCTTGCTTGCACCCGATTCCAGGGAAGTGATTAGCCACCAAAGGATAAAGCCAATTGGCTACTCCAGGAGCAGTAAAGCTCCGTTTGGCTGGCTAATCTGCTTCTAGCTATGCTGATTTTTCACCCTGCCCCCTCCCACCCCAGGCCTCCTTTAAATACACTCAGACCACTCCCACAGTCCTGGACAACCATTTTGATTGGCTGCACCTCTTCTGATCTATGTGTAAGACAATCCTCTTGTTTCCGCAACAACCTCATTGACTCTGTGGAAAATACTTATACTGCTATCTTCTGGTCTTCTTTGCAAGATCATCTTAATCAATTCTGCTCTAGATCTGATCTGAGATGCCTTGCTGCTGCCACCCACTTCCTGCATGCTGGAAGCTTGCAAAACAGTAGTGAATTTTGAGTGCATCCAGCATAATGGGGGCCTTTTACTTCCTTACTTGCCTGTATCTCATACTAAAAGACAAAGAACCTCTGTGCGCAAGCACTGAGGCAATGGTTACCCTAAAGGGCACTTGGCCGGGAAGCCAAGTTTAAAAGAAATACAAAATCACACATGCCCCCACAATGCAAAGCATCATGGGCTGCATATGCAAATCACCACAAAATTTGCATATGCAGCCCATGATGCTTTGCATTGTGGGGGCACGTGTGATTTTGTATTTCTTTGTATCTCATACTGTTCTGCACCCTGGATTCCCATGTTAGTCCGCATGGGTCTCCCTGCAGCATGGACAGTTACAGCTCTACTTTGGATTGTCTGGTTTCTTTTGGCACTACAGATTCTCACATACTGGTTTTTATGTTACCTAATTTAGATCCTCCTTTCCAACCCCCATGGCAAATTGGTACTTCTTCCACGAGGGTAACAGACTGTAGGATCCCGCTTAACTCTGCTTTGATCACCCAGCACGCCTTGCTGTTTTACAGCCAGGGTTCTTCTTTTTACGTTACTTGGCCCCCTAGGCATACAGCTCAGGGACCCCCCGGAGCTATGTACTAGCAACCCTAAGCATGATTTACCTAAAACTCACAGACTTCTTCTTGAAGCTATCAAGAAAATCTTGCTGCTCTTATTGTTATGTTCTGGTAATGTCAAAATCAACCCTGGTCCTCCTGTAGCGATCTCTTTGCCTGCCGATCTAGCCAGTATCAAAGGATTGAGCTTTATGCATATTAATGTGTGCAGCCTACTAAAAAAGTCTGCCTCTATTCAAGCATTGACTTCCCATACAATGCCTGATATACTCATGGTCACTGAGACTTGGCTCAGACCTGGTACCCCAGATAGTGAGGTGAATATGCCATCTTATACCCTGTTCAGAATTGACAGGCTCACCAGAGGAGGAGGAGTTGCCATCTATGTCAAGGAGAAATTGTCTACATCAGTTATAGATTAGTCCTCACTCCCAAAGGAATCCGAGAGCCTGACTCTCAATGTCAAGCTAACTTCCTCTGTCTCAATATGCATCCTAGGATGCTATAGACCTCCATCCGCGGGGCTACAATTTCTAGACCATATAACTAATACGATGGGATCCCTTCAATTGGAGATTCTTACCCGTAAAGACTATTTGCGACTCCTTTGGTCTTTTCCAACTCATTTCTGAAGCAACACGTCCAAACACAAAGTGTCCTAAAAACAGCACACTTCAAGATCTCATTTTAGTAAGCAAACCCCATCTGTTTTCACATGCAGGAGCGTTCTTCTTGGATTTCAGTGACCACTGCATTATAGCAGGTGTAAAATCTGCCCCAAAACTACCATCCCTTTTCAAATTCTCACTCCAGAGGAAACGGCATAATTTTGACATCTGAGCATTCCTCTCTGACCTGCGAGATTCCTTGTGATGGCAAGATTTTTACTTGGCTAACTCAGTGCCTGCGGCCTATGATATCTTCCAGGAAATCATGTTAGGGGCTCTGGATAAACATGCACCATTGGTCCAGATTCATTCTAAAAATAAATCAAATGTCCTTGGTTTATGGCCCAATTAAAGGCTTCCCTGTTGCACAGAAACTGGCTTTGGAAAAAAGCTTGGAAATCAAAACTTCCAGATGACTGGACATCATTCAGGAAGGCTAGAAACCACTGTACCAATCTGGTTAGGGAGGCTAAGGCTAGCTATTTCTGCAAAGAACTGGACGCTTCCACCGAGTGCTCGGCAAACTTCTGGAAAACCATCAAGGATATTCAAGGGCATGCTGCTATGAGCAACTTACCCACAAAAATCGCCACTGGCGCAACTTTGGTGTCGGATAAATCGACTATCCTCGACACTTTTAATAACCATTTTGCTACTGCAGGTTTCGCTTTCGATGCCTTCCCTGCCAATAACCTCCGCTTTAGTCTTGGAGCACCGGACTTCCCAGATCCAGTCACAAGCGCAGCCTTCTCCCTCCTGAGAGAAGTTGAGGATCTCCTCCTACAATTGGATACCAGGAAGAGTGCAGGACCAGACCAACTGGACCCATTCTTCCTGAAGATTTAGTTTTCACATCCTGGCTGTGCCCATAATGCACTTTTTTAACCTCTCCCTTTTGCATGGTGATATTCCTTCCATCTGGAAAATGGCTCATGTAATAAAATAGTGAGTGTGCAGCTCAGGAACTACCTCGAAAGTGGGAACCTGCTCAATCCTTATCATTCGGGATTTAGGCCTCATCACAGTACTATTTCAGCCCTTGCAAAGGTCACCAATGACTGGCAGTGTGCCTTGGATTTGAAGAACTTTGTTTGCACAGTATTTCTAGACTTAAGCAAGGCATTCGATATGGTTGACCATGAGCTGCTCCTTGTCTCCCTCAGAAACATTGGCTGCGACCCCCCATCGCTGAGGTGGTTCCCGAACTATCTAACAGGGTAACACCAGCAGGTCAAGACTGAAGGGGAATTTTCATTCCTGAAACCTCTACTGAGGGGCATACCGCAAGGCTCTATACTGGGTCTATTGCTTTTTTGCAATTTATATTAACAATATTGACGCTGACATCAAATCTGCTAACATCCACCTATTTGCCAATGACATGGTACTTTATATCGGAAGACCCTCTCCGTAAGCAGCTTGTAGGGATCTGCAATGGAAATTTAATCTTCTACAACTACAGCACCAGAAACTGCTCCTGAACACCAAAAAAAAAAGGCAATACTTTTTTCTCCCTTTTCATATGTCAATAATCCCATAACTCAAGGTAATATTCCCCAGATCCACACTCTTCTTGGCAAATCGGTGGGATATGTTACTAAATTCAAATACCTGGCGGTGTGGATAGACCAAAGCTTTCCTTTTGCAATCACACTGACGATCTCTTAAAGAAGCTTAGGCAGAGGCTTGGCCTCTTCTACAGGATCACAAAATTTCTAACGCTGGATGCCAGGAAGAGACTGGTCCAAACCACATCCCTTACCTTATTGGACTACGCAGATTTCCTTTGCAGCCAAGGCCCCGTGTCTGCCCTGGCTAAATTAGACACACTCTACCACCGGGCCTTGAAGTTCATAACTGGTCTCCCAAACGCCACACATCACTGCTCCCTTTACGCCGCAGTAGGTTGGTCATCCCTTAACTATAGAAGACAGAGGAATGCAGCTCTCTGGACATTTAGGGCCATCATGAAGATGTTGCCTCAGTACATCTCGGACTGTCTTCCTCTAAGTGTGATAGGTAAATATGTCTTAAGGAGTTCCTCCGTTATTTCCCTTGCAGTACCGAAGTTCAAGTCACGCTTCTGCAGGTCTGCCATATCTCACATTTTACCCTCTCTCTGGAACAGCTTGCAAAAAACCCTAAAGTTGGCTTACCCAATCAAACTATCAGCCTTCAAAGCACTTTATTCTCACTCTATCAAGGCATCCTGTAACTGCTTCCCCTGATGTCACCTTCCCCTAGCCTCAGTTCCATCTGCTGCAGTGTATTCCTTTACTGGAACTTCTTTCCCATGCTTCTTGGTCAATGTTACAGCCTATAAGAACTTACCTGACTGCTCCTTCTATCCCGACCCTGTGTTTTTTTTTCCTTATCGTTAGTTCCTTTTCCATGTCCCCCTGGCTCCCACCTACACTCCTTGCTTACCCCCCTTGACACCATCTTGGTGTTTTGCTTTCCACTCCCTAACTCTTACCACCCTCCCCCCTGCAATCACTACATGCCCTTGCGGGCATATAGCATGTACCCCTTCCCACCTCTCCCATGCCCCACCAAGCTCCTTCAATCAATAACTGTGTTCAAGGATGCTTCAAATACACACTGTAATTATAGCTGCATACGTCTAACCTGTATATACTGTACTGCAGTTGCTATACTTTTTAGCTGCATACTCTTCATGGTCTTAGCTTAATGGCTCTTTCTAATACTCTATTTCATGTGTATTATAAACCTCCTGTGTATAATTACTGCTGTATGTAAATACTATGTAAGTGTGAATTCATTTTGTATATACCGTTTACCCAATTATGTTGTAACTAAATATTCCTTTGTACATATTGTTAACCTCACCTTTCCAGGTCCATCTTGAAAATGAGCTTGCTCAACGATGTTTGCCTGGTTAAATAAAGATTTTGATTGATTGACAGGCCCAGAATTCTGGAGGGAGTGTGTTTCAGATTTTTGGAGCACAACAGGTGAAGGGTATGCTTCCTGCTTTTGAGTTGGGCATATGCACGAGGAAGCTGGATGAAGTGCAAAGAGTTCTCTGCTATGGCTTAGGCTTTAGAATATCTTGTAGGTGGGGGGGGGCAAACAATAATCTGCGCATAAGGCACACAGAGGGGAATTCCAGCCTACCTCCAAAGGAGATAAATTTAGTAGGAAGAAAACTGCAGTGTTACTCCCTACTGGAGACACCAGCAGCAATCCTCCCAATCTTGTTATAGAATACCTTAAACCTGGAGTCTGGACATCAGTTTTATCTGCAGCAGGGTAAGCAGCAGAGATTTCCCTGGTAAGCAGGTGTGAGGACAGGAGGAAAATTTTTCACGTAGTAGTAGTAGTAAAAGCTTTTACTTTTATACAGGTAGATATTACAAAACATCATTGGGTCAGAGACCAATTTTCAAGATGAACCTGTTTACAAACCGTGTTTAAAACATATAAACTATTACTTAAATTACATTCAAATATCCTACGAGTTATACAAACAGATCTCATTCCAGTTTTGATATCATTCATACGTTGCAATATTCACTCACTCACTCACTCTTTATTCCTGCACCTAACTCATAAACTTTTTTCTTTTACAAATATACCACATCACTTTCCCTTTAATCAGTCAAGTAGATAGACATCTCAATTCATGGTAAGCAGAAGAACACTAGAAATTATAACTACATGCATTGTTTCATATGTTTTAACTTCTATATGTGTGTAATGAGATGATCGGAAAATAACATTTATTTGTTTTATTTTAATATACTAGGTTATGCTTTTCTGGACTGATCAAATGTGGTTGGTGTTACGAAAACCCAACTAAGTCACGTTTCAAGAAAATATGAAGGGCAGCTTTGTGATCCCGTGGCTGCTGAATGTAGAGGATCCTTTCAGATGGCCAAGGGAAGAGCAGAACAGTGTAACTAATAGTTCATCAGTTCATGAGAAAAACGCAATTCCAATTTAGAAAAAAAATGTGCTGCCATTTTCTGGCCCTTCCCCAAACATGAATGCACTTAATTTAAATAACTAAATCCAATGCCCTTTGTACTGAGACAAATCCAGCGAGAGAAGAAATTATATTTGCTGAAACTTACAAAAATCTCTCATTTCACATGATCATTCAGAATTCCCATTATGTATCCCACCATCATAAGAATGAGCACGTTATTAGCTTGGGCTCCACCTAAATGGAAATGCTTACTAATCCAGAAATAACTATTGGAAACCCTTATGTATGATAGATCATATAAAACATTACTTAAAATAAAACATTTTGTCTTACAACAACAATGAGGCACACCTGCGGTGGGGCTATCTTTGTTAATTGATCCTGAGGGCCATAGAACACTATGCTTCTCTTGTGTCTCACGATCTTCCCTAGAGTCAGATTAACAGGCAGTAACCAAAACCCTGGTCATGTCTTAATGGTTAATTAGAAGTGCAATTGTTTGATAAGTACTGTATAAACAGAAGAGTGGTCCCATTATGAAATGTACTTTCAAACTGCAGTTACTGTATACGCAAGATTATCAAAATGTTGTGCTTCTACTGAAACTTATCTGAGTGTTTACGAATTCCCATTTCTGGGAAGCTGTTACACTACACCCACATTATGACAAAACTCTGCTGCCTTTACTTGGCCAACACATCTGTGGGAAACGCAGGAGAAATGAGTCATGGACATTATATGCTGAACGAATTTCCTACTCTCCACAATGCAAGTTCCTGTGGTAAGGAGCTGAATGATTAACTTTAAAAACATGCCTTGGGAGTTACTGTTTCAGTCAGAATGCAAAGCTCCAACGTTTCAGAAAAGCGTAGTACAACACTTTATAGTACTCCAAGTTACTGCATCCCACCTTCTTGTACTCTCAAAGCAGATTTTTGTATGCACTGTATGATTATGCAACAGTATTAAAAAGTACCAGACATGAGAAACACTAGTTTCAGAAAGAGCTTTTCAGTCCAACTCATGTGAACAAGATAACCTAAAAGCAGTTAGTACTTCAGCTATCTGAGTTGCCAAACAATTGCATGGACTGTGACAAAATTAGAAGTAGCTGAAGGTGCTGGAATAAGGTATCATCAAAATATTTGATTATTACCAAAATGTCATGAATATTTGGTAAACTAGAAATAAATGAAAGGGCTAGTGTAGAAGCAATTAGAACTCAGTTCTATCCAAGTAAAATGCACCCCCCACCACCACCACACATACAGTATTTGTCGGCAATAAAAATATTTCCGGAACATTCTTCTTTTCTCATTTTATTATTAAATAATTCACTTCAAAAGCAATAACCAATGTGCATAAACCGGGTTCATGGGCTATGTCTGACTAGCTCTAACAGTCACTACCAAAACAAGTCTAGACTTTTGATACTATGACTTATGCAATATGGCATGACACCATCTGGGTCATTGTAGAATTTACCCATGCCTTCTGTGGTGTGCCAAGAGGCAGAGCTGAGTGCTTTAAACCACATGAGAGTGGGTAAATCCCACAATGTCCCATACCCTGAAGTGTCTTGTTACAATTATACAATAGGCTCATCTGTGGACAACACTAAAACATACACACAAAATACATTTTATTTAAATAAAAAATGCAATAAATTATGATGCGATGCATCCACCAATCAATAAGATAGTCTCAAATTCAATAGTTATGGGTAGCTGAGAGTTGAGAATTTATGCCACAGTAGGTAAAATTATCCTTTTTATGTTGGTTTGCGCACACGTGCAAGCAACATCTTGCGGCAGTAGCACATTTCAGAGGTGTGTCAGTGTTGTGGCCAATGCAGGGGATGCTTTAGTGGGTGCGTCCCTCAGCCACCAATCAGTGAGCATGCTGGTAATGACATGCAACTTCAAAGAGAGACAAACACTTGAAAGAAATGTGCCACTGCAATCACGAACAGTTTCGTCATTGCAGCGGCACCTCCACCCCCCACAACCTTGTCGGCTCCTGCAGTCAAGCAATCTGTCCATGGGCCTTGCTCCTGGAGCAAGCAGTCGGCACCTGCTGCCGAGCACTCAGTGTCAAGCTTTGCTTCAGGAGTAAGGTGTTTCTTTAGTGTGCCTTTCCTGGTGAAACATTTCAATAAATATGGTGACTCCTGCTGCCCACCACACACTCCCCAGAAAGCCGACACTGGGGTGCCCAATCCCCGTGTCGGCATGTATGCCCCTCCCCCCATTAATGTGGCACACTGGGAGCCCACCCCAGTGTGTCAAAATCATGGTTTAATGTTTCCGGCACCGAGATACCCACTCCTGGTGCCGGATGCACCCCTCCCAGCTCAAACCCATCTGTGTTATTTGCCGACGTCAGGGTGCCCAATCCCCTTGTCGGCATGCACTCACCCCACACACTGTTGTGGTACACTGGGAGCCCACACCAGTGTACCTAAATGCCGCCCCCCCAGCCCAAACTCGTCTGTGTTATTTGCCAACATCGGGGTGCCCAATCCCCGTGTCGGCATGCACTCCCCCACACACACATACACACTGTTGTGGCACACTGGGAGCCCACCCCAGTGTTCCTAAATGCCTTTCATTTTTCCCCCCTGTGAAATAAAGAAAACGGTCCTCCAAAGTTTTTTTTTTTACCTGTAAACAGAAAATGGTCCGTCATTGTGTCCCCGTCCCCTCCCCCATCCTAACCCTCCCTCTGAGCATTCACCACCCGCACCCCCCCACCCCATACTTACCTCTGGAGGTCAGGAGCAGTGATCTTCTCTAGACTGGGACATGTCTGCATCCTTCAAAGCTGAACTGCAAAGTGAGGAATCCAGTAAGTGCTGGGGGGTTTCAACTTAGGTTGATATCTCAGCCATTTTTAAGAATTTTTGCCTCAAATTTCCAACATGGGGTTTTTGGGACCCCACCTCGTGAACATGTCACTGTCATTTAGTTTCTCGATCCCAAAAGGTCATGTTGCCGCCACTGCGTGGAATGACCTTTTGGGACCGATTAACAAACAATAGTACCACTGTTCAGAGGTGGGATCCCAAAAGCTCATGTTAAAATTTGGTGAAAAAATTCCAAAAATTATCGTCATTACAGGCGTGGCACGCTAGCATTATCTATGCACGTCAGAATTTTGCCAATTTTAATACTTTCTACCCAGATTTTCAACATTGCCATTTTTTCAGACCTCCTTATGAACAGTACAGCTGTCATTTTTCACATCCGGCCCAAAACATGTTTTTGCACCTGTGGTGCAGAATGGTGCAGACCATTTGGGACTGATTAACAAAACAAAAGTACCACTGTTCATGAGGTGGGGTCCCAAAAAGCCCATGTTGAAAATCTGGTGAAAAAATTCCCAAAAATTACCGCATTACAGGCGTGCGTTGTGCAGTATCTATGCACGCTCGTAACTTTGCCAATTTTTAATACTTTCACTCCAGATTTTCAACATTGCCATTTTTTCAGACCTCCTTATGAACAGTACAGCTGTCATTTTTCATATCCTGCCCAAAACGTGTTTTCGCACCTGTGGTGCAGAATGGTGCAGTTGCTTTGAGAAATCAACTTTTGGGACAGATTGACACAATCTCAGTGTCACTGTTCACAAGGGGAGGTCCCATAATGTCCATGTTGAAATTTTGGTGGAAAAATTCCAAAAAATGATTGCGTTACGGGCGTGTGCTGCGGTTTCTATGCATGCTCTTAACTGCGCCACTTTTTCATATTTTCACTCCAGATTTTCAACATTGCCATTTTTTCATACCTCCTCATGAACAGTATAGCTGTCATTTTTCACATCCTGCCAAAAATGTGTTTCCACACCTGTGGCACCGAATGGTGCAGTCGCTGGGCGAAATCACCTTTCAGGATTGAGTGATGAAATGATAGTGCCACTGTTCATGAGGTGGGGTCCCAAAAAGCCCATGTTGAAAATCTGCAGTGAAAATACCAACAAACACCCACGACATTAGGGTTTCCAACCGTAACGGCCCACCCTGTAGAGACTGACAGGTGTCGGGGGTGTAATTTGGGTTCTTCGGCCATAATGCTCACGGCATTCCACCTCCATCCCCCACTCTGCAGCCAATGACAGGCATCGAGGTGTGCCTTGGGGTCTTCGGCCCTAATGTTCACCCCACTCTCCTATACTGCACCCATCTTAGCTTATTTCCTTATGGAATGGGGTG
Organism: Neoceratodus forsteri; assembly: GCA_016271365.2. NCBI lineage: Eukaryota > Metazoa > Chordata > Ceratodontiformes > Ceratodontidae > Neoceratodus > Neoceratodus forsteri. The sequence continues at coordinate 855,758,825 of CM028132.1, read as the reverse complement.
AGCGTAAGGGCCGAAGACCCCAAAGCACACCGTGACACCTGTCAGTTTCTGGAGGGTGGGGTGAGGTGGAATGGCATAAGCGTTATGGCCGATGGCCCAAAGGCACACCCCCAGAACCTTTCAGTCTCTGCAGGGTGGGACTGGCATTACTTCTGTATTTCACTGCCATTCCTATTATGCATCTCTCTAACTCCTGCACTGCCAATGCCAATGCCAATGCCAGCAAGCCAACATTCAGCATTGACAAATGCTTGTTTCGTACATTTCTTCTCCTCTGCTCATATCTGTTAAGGCCACTTGTCACTTTTTCCCCATCAGATCAAGCTGTCTGTGCTCTACTGAAACTCCTCCCCCAATCTGGAAGGCCTCCATAAGTAAGAAAGGTGACTCCCCCAACACCTATCTGCCAAAGAAAGACCACCAACCCCTGTAATATACTGTACTTACCCATGTTACATAGTTTTCAAATAAAATAATGGTCTTGTCTTGAAAATAGAGTTGCCTGTGCTGTAAAGGAATCTCCCCAAAGAAAACCGTGCCTGGCATTATTTTATATAAAAATTGGCACTTACTTTATATAACAATTGCACTACCTAATCTGTGCTTCAAACTAATCCAAGAATTATTAATGGACAGCTGCATTTTTTTTTTTCAAAAATGTTGAACTCGTCAGATTGTTATGGTTGGTGGGTGGGGGTTTTCCTGAACAAGTTCTGTAAACTTTCATTCAGATTCATGTGCTTCTAAGAACTACAGGAATGTTCATAAAGCACTGTGGGAGTGTCTCTACCCATTTACCAGTGTTCTCCCCTTCCTCATTTATTTACAGTATTTATTCTCTGCCTCACCCTGTTTCTTTTTGCTCTGTCTTTCTCCACATCACATGTATGAAATGATTGTTTCCCATGGAATACACAAATTCAAAATTCTACATAATTCTGCAAGCCAAATGTTCACTCCCTTCCCCATAGACATATGCACACACAATGGAAGGCCTCTTCTTTTTTTTATTTATTTACTGGATTTTGGTAACCGGGTAGGCCCACTGAGACTAAAGTCCCCTTTTCAGGGGTGATCCAGAATTGATGTTGCGACACAATAAGCATACAGACCATACCAAAGTGAGTACAATTACAGAGATGGGGCAGATGCATAAACCTTACACAAGATCCACTTGTTATAGTCATTTCACAATTCACATCCTTAGTGGGAAGGATGCGGAAAACAACTCTGAGACAAGATATTCAAATATCAGCCAAGCTCTTTTCACAGCAGAAATTACAATGATGACTCCTCTCCAGGTAGCGGGTCTCAACGTTATTTTTGAAACCAGTTAAAGTACCACAGTCCCAGAATTCTGTATGGAGTGTTTTTTAGATTTTTTGGAGCACAGCAGATGAAGGGTATGTTTTCTGCTTTTGAGTTGGGAATATCCACGAGGAAGCTGGATGAAGTGCAAAGAGTTCTCTGCTGTGGTTTAGGCTTTAGAATATCTTGTAGGCGGGGGGTGATTACCAAATGCAAGAGACACTTTTCTTAAATGAATATTGCCTCAGAGGCAGCGCTGCCTTGAAGGCAGATGACTTAGTCCCGCCCTCCACTGTGTCTTACGGGTTAATACCTTCTGAAGTACAGTAACTGAGGTTGCCTGCCTCTTACTGCTGATTGGTTACACATGCCGCTGCCTCGGAGGCAGACTACTTAATCCCACCCTCTGATGTGTCTCATTGGTTAACACCTTATGAAGGACAGTAACTCAGGTTGCCATCTGTTGCTACTGATTGGTTACACATGATGCTGCCTCGGAGTCAGACCACTTCATCCACCCGTGGCTTTGTCTCATTGGTTAATACCTTCTGAAGGCAGTAACTGAGGTTGCTGCCTGTTGCTGCTGATTGGTTATTCATCTGTGGTCTCTAAATGGCCCTCCCACATGTTTTTTCATGCTCTGATTGGGTGGTTCCAGCCTGCTCCTGATTGGTTAACATACAGAAAGTACATTTTTTAAAGACTTTTTATTTTAAACAAAAGTTACAACTGAGGCAGATCCACCTCCAAGATAGCCCTACCTTTGAGGCAGTATTGGATAGGGCTGCCTCCCAGGCAGGGCTTTAACCTCTATAGCGAAAGACCTGAGCTTCACTGCTGTGCCGGTTTGGTGGTATAGTGGAAAGGTCTATAGCCTGATAAACAAGAGGCAGAAAATCTGAATCCACACAAGGTCTCCTCAGTTCTCTTTTGTCAGAATTTCACTTGAGCATGATCTATGGCAGCATGGTGTTAGAATAGTAAGTATATAAGAAAAGGGACTTAGCTGTGCCTCAGAGGCAATATTTGTTTAAAAAAAGTGTTGTAGATCTGGCTCCAATGCAGAATTTTGTTGCTGCAATTATTCTTTCTCACAGCTACAATAAGTCCCTTTTTCTTGTACACTTACTATTCTAACAATATGCTGCCGTGGATCACCATTCAAGTGAAATTCTGACAAAAGAGAACTGAGGGGATCTTGTGTGGATTCAAACACTCAACCTCTTGTTTATCAGGCTGCAGACCTTTCCACTACACCACCAAGCTCAGGTCTGTAGCTACAGAGGTTAAAGCCCTGCCTGGGAGGCAGCCCTGTTCATTCCTGCCTCAAAGGCAGGGCTGCCTCAGAGGCAGATCTGCCTTGGAGACAACTTTCATTTAAAAAAAGTGTCTTTAAAAAAGGCACTTTCTGTATGCCAACCAAACAGGGGCAGGCTAGAACCACCCAATCAGAGCAAGAAAAAACATGTGGGAGGCCGTTTAGAGACCAAATGAATAACCAATCAGCAGCAACAGGCAGCAACCTCAGTTACTTCCTTTAGAAGGTATTAACCAATGAGACACAGCAGTGCGCGGGATTAAGTGTTATGCCTCCAAGGTAGCGGCATGTATAACCAATCAGTAGCAATAGGCGGCAACCTGAGTTACTGTCCTTCATGAGGTATTAACCAATGAGACGCAGCAGAGGGTGGGATTAAGTCATCTGCCTCAGATGCAATATTCGTTTAAGGAAAGTGTCTCTTGCGGTACGAAACACTAATCTGCGCATAAGGCACAGAAAGGGGAATTCCAGCCTACCTCCAAAAGAGGCCATTTTAGTAGGCAGAAAACTGCAGTGATGCTCCCTACTGGAGACACCAGCAGCAAACCACCCAATCTTGTTATAGAATACCTTAAACCTGGAGTCTGGACATGAGTTTTATCTGCAGCAGGGTAAGCAGCAGAGATTTCCCAGGTAAGCAAGTGAGGACAGGAGGAGAATTTTTCATGGTAAGCAGGAGAACACTTGAAATTAAAACTATATGCATTGTTTCATATTTTTTAACTTCTGTATGCGTGTAATGAGATGATGAGGTGACTGGAAAACAATATTTGTTTTAATTTAAAGGATTTTTAGTTTTTGAGGTGTAGTTGAAGATTTTTAGTGAGAGGACAGAAATGGCTGCCATTAGAAATTTTTTAATGTGTGAAAGTTCCAGCAGGTACGTAGAAGGATTTTAATGCAAGTAATGAGGTTGACTGGAAATTTGCAATGGGTTTACTCACAAGTTAAGACTCAAAGTGACATATCAGTCCGCAGGATTTTCTTGCTCATTTTATAATACTTTGTATTACACGTAATGTGTTTTATCTGCTGGTTAGTCCATTTACACTTGTATCCCTCTATGTCAGTTTGTTTTCTATACTGCTTTGTCATTTATATCAACAATTTAACAGATGCAATCCAGATACCACTTCTGGTTCTAGTGCCTCCCCTTCTGTTGTTATTCACCCTAGCCTAGACTTAAACAGTAATGACCAAGAAGCTACTTATTCCCTAGGGATTAATGACTGGGGGGGAGGAGTGGCCCAAAGAGCATGTGCATCTCCACACAATGAAGAAGGTTCCCCAGTTCACCATGAGGGGCCACCGTGGCTGCAGAATGGATATCCTCCCTCCTTTGGCAAGGTCGCACTCCTGTCAGCAGCTTTTTCCTGGCTTAAGTTGCCCACTGCCATGCTTAGAGTCTACTCCAGAACCCTGGTCATCTGAACAGAAGCATGTCATCAGGTGCCCCCACCCCCATCACTTCCATTTTTTTAAATGCAAAACATGGTCTAAAGAGGTAAATTTCACAAAGATGTTTTTTAAGTTCAGATTTTGCAAGTTGTCTTCTTTTTACTCTCCTCCTAATGCCAACTCCACTCTCTGATTCCCTCCAGCTACCTTTCTTTCGATATTGGCAGGAAGTGCCATGTGAATAGCATTCTAGTGTCAGTAAGACATGGTTTTCTGGAAAATATCCCAGAATAAATTACTGTTGCCATAGCGCTTAGTGACCTCTACATATTTTCCAAAGCAAATAGCAGTTTTCACAAGTTAAAGCAATATTCACCTCATCAGAAATCTATTTGCAAAAAAAGAAAAAAGGAGCACTGGCAGCAGCAGCAGGAAAGACACAGAATAACAACCAAGTCTTTAGGACGGGTTAACTCTTAACACCGAGTGGGTTCTATGAAATCATGTGAGCTCAAGAACTTCAGATGTCTTAGAACCTACAAGGTGAAAGAATCATCCCAATCTTAACAATTTTTTTTTTTATTTGGTATAACACACGTTATCTCGGTTTGTAGAAATGTATTCTGGAATCCAATGAAAACCACTATGAAAAGCAACTGTGTTAAAAATAGTTTCAGTTGCAATTTAAGAGAGAAGCTCTGTGCAACTACACTGTATTTGTAGTTTTTAATGACAGCGTCGATGGGAAAATGTTAACGTTTTTAAGTAGCTGACAGATTCAGTTAAAAAAAAAAGTCATTTTCAACAGTTACCTGTTAAGGAGGACATTTTGAAACCACTGGCAATCAAGGTAACCATGTGTTTATAAGCCCCGTACCCTCCCTCCCAACCTGAAGAGCAAGTGTAGATGTTGTGGCCCTGAAGAAGAAGAGGAAAATGGGGAAAACGTGGCATATGATCCCATTATAAACAATGAATAAGCCTGTACGTTGGTTTATTCAGCTATCAGTCTGTGTGGTATCACACAATGAAACTATAACACATTGTGGCACTTTAATCAATAAAACCCTGAGAGGAGTTCAAAAACTTACAGGGTGTTGCATGATGTAATGCTGGTGTGGCATCCAAGAAGGACTCTGCATCTGAAAACACAATACAGTATTTAACAGCTTTTTAATGATTAATAATAGAACCCATATACAGAAAATAGGGTATTAATTTATATACTAGTGTAGTCAAAGCTTCAACAATAAGAATGCAATCAGAATTTTAACTTTAGTGTTTTATTATTCGTATGAAATTAAATTAAAAGCAAACCTGGTTAAAGGGATTTTCAAGGAATACTTTCTAAACAAGCTTTTCAGATACTGTTCAATTCATATTTCATTAATTTCTGTTTTTATCTCCTCTCATTCTTTATTACTGATGATATGATGATATCTAGGTAAATAGAACCTTTGTCCCCTGGTGCTCCTCTGATGAAATCACAATCCTCTGTATATGACATCATAATCCCTTCCCCAGCAACACATTCTGATGTAACATACAGAAGATTGTGACTTCACTGAATGGCTAACGCAGGAGCACGAGTCAAGTCTGAGGCACAAAGATCCTGTTGCCATGCACATATCCTCAGTAATAATGAGGGCTATAACCACAGAAAACTGATATTGCGTTATAAAAACCTCAATAAAATTAACTGTCAGCAAGTTTTAACTTACAGTAGGTGTGAGATGCAAGCATACTTTATAGTTTACTGTCTGCTACTGTAAGTAGTTGGTTGAAGAGAAATGCTTAATGTAAGCTGCTACTGATCAAAACAAGAAAACATGTTTTAGTTATTGGCAGAGTTTTACTGCTGGAGCAGATGGGCAACTCTCAGAAATAACCCACATTAGCAAATGAAGGAACTGCTCATTTTTTGTTGTACATTTCAATCAATCAATCAATCAAAATCTTTAATTAATCGGCGAACATCATTGAGCATAGCTCATTTACAAGATGGACCTGAGTGGTCAAGAAGTGCAAGTGTTATTACATTGACAAGGGTAGCAAAAATAGTAATACAATGACAGGGGTAACATAAACAGTAATACAATGACATAAGTGCTAATATATAACAATATACATATGTACAAGGCACATTAAAACTTTTAATCTGTGAGACAGAAGGTAATGGGCACATCAGGAGTAATATGTAGGTTATAGGACCTAGCAGGCATTTTGAGGGTGAATCTTGGGACTGGAAACGGGAGTTTTATCAGCATATAGGAACACGCGGGGGGGTAGGTAGGGCCGGGGTTTAGGCCTTGTGGAAGCAGTTGCAGAGTTCTGGGAATAGGGTGGTGAATAATCTTTTGAAGGATATTAAGGGTAGGAGGTTATTTAGCTTCATGGTTTTTTGGAGTGAATTCCAAACAATTGCTAGTGAGTAGCTGATAGCAGCCCTCCCAAACTGGGTACAGACATTGGGGACCTTAAGAATGATAATTTTGCTGATCCTTAGGTTGTGACATTTGTGAAAACGGGCCCTACATATTCATCTTAACAGTCCTGAAGTGCCTCAGACTTTCCTCTATTTCTTTAGGAATACATATTAAATATACCACATACAGCAAATTTTATTTAAAATTCTGTTCAGCAGGATAGCCTCATGAGATACTTCAGCAATAATGCATGTCAGGGTGTGGTATATCATGGGATATCGTCATGTCTCAGGTGGTTGGGCACGAGGCTGCAGGCCAAGTGCAACCAACTACCTGAGAAGTGATACTATCCCACAATATACCACACAGTGGAGTCCATTATTGCTATTATGAACTGGACTGTAAAACTGGTGTAAATAAAACATTGACAGAAAATCAAATATGAAAAAAATGATTTCTAAGGGGTAATGTAGGAGTACTGTTTCAGAAAATAGTTCTATTTGGGTTAAGGTCAGCAGGTGGCGCTGTTGTGGGAGCTGGTTGTAGGGACATCTCCCTATGTGTTCTGCCCCTGCCCCCAACCCCACACACACACAGACAGCTTGAAAAAAAGATTGCTTCTGTGGTCTGTTTCTCTGTTTGTAGTATATGCCCATTTTTTTTTTGTTTTGTTTTACTTAGAAACTGCCTACCGATGTGTACCATGATTGTTTTACTGGGAAACTGCCTACTTACCTGCATCATGTGCGGCTCCTCAAGGTGACAAAAGTTTTTTTCTTGAGATGTTGTGGTAAGATTTCAACCTGGATTTAACGTTTTTTGGCCGCAGTGCTCATGCCATACTTCTAAGGGAAGGTTTCTTACTTGTGCTGACAGTTTACCATATTGTTCCCATTTTAAATCAGGGGGTACTTGGGAGTCATTGGCAACATTTCTTTTAGTCAGTGTGGTGGCGAGGGCTTAGCATTTTGGTGGCATGAGTTGGGGTCTGTCTCAGATCCACAGGAATGTAACACCTACTGTCGAGCCTCTTGTAAATTGTTTACTGGCAATTTGCTGAATTTTTTTTTAAATAGGGGGTTGTTTTGAGTGTTACTTGTGATTCTGGTTTACTGTCTGGAGTGAGGGATTAGGGGGGCATTGTTGTTTGAGGAATTTGTTGGGAGTGAGGAGGCTGGAGGTTTTTTGAAGCCATGAGTATGTACTCAGATATCATCATGGCTTCAAAGACCTCTCAGCCAATCAGCTTCCTCCATTTTCGTCACCGAGTTCATACTGTACAGCATCCCATTTTCTTTGGGAAACAGCTGAAGAATACAAGCAAACGGTATAGCTTTCACATCTGCCAACCCAAAATACTACCATGGAGAAGTAACACATCTCAGGATAAAAGCACAGGAAAGGAGGGTACATAGGGTTTCTATGAGTTATATAGGTTGCTTAGGAGTCATTCTTTATGTGTAGAAGGGCTCAAGCTTAGTTAAAGGGACCCTGTCAACCTCCTTAGATTTGAAAGTGTCCATAGTTTAAAAATACAAAAAGTAAAAACAGACAACCCACCAGACTGGTGTTATCACATAACACAGAAGTTGATGGCAGAAGGAGACCACCAGGTCCATCTAGTCTGCCCATTGTCTTTTAGCCTAGCCTTCTAACTGCCCTTGGGTTTTAGGGCTCCCTTGTATCTTCCCGAGCATTCTTGAAACCTACCACTGTGCTTGCCCCCACCACCTCTGCAGGCAGGCTGTTCCAGGCATCCACCACTCTTCCTGTGAAGAAAAACTTCCTGGTGTGGGTGGAGAACTGCCCTACTTGCAGCCTTAGATCATGTCCCCTGGTTCTGCTGCCCTTCTTAAACTGGAAGAGATCATCTATCTGCACCTGGTTTATGCCTTTTATGTACTTGAATGTTTCGATCAGGTCACCCCTCTCTCTTCTCTGTTCCAGGGAATACATGTTCAGTTCTTTCAGTCTAGACCCATAGGACATCTCGTGCACGCCCTGAAACATTTTTGTTGCCCTTCTCTGCACCATCTCCACTCAGTCAATGTCCTTTTTGACGTGGGGCCTCCAGAACTGGATGCTGTACTCCCGATGAGGCCTAACTAGTGATCTGTACAGCAGCAGGATCACTTCCTCTTGCTGCTTGGAGGAAACATGTTTGTTCAAAAAAGCATGTTTGTTCACATTCTTCCTCTTTCCTGAACTTAGGAAAACCCCAAAACAGCCAAGCCACTTACTGTGCAGTGGGAGCAGAGGAGACTGTTGCATCATAAGTGGCTCAACAGTTTGGGAGTTGTTTATAATGTTCAGGAAGTACGCAATAAGAGCAGATCAAGGATTTGAATGAAAACAAGGTTGGGTATAACTATACATTAACATGCATTTCAGTTCTACTTATCAAAGAGGCAGATAAAACAACAACAAAAATATTCATTTTAGAGAAGGTAAGTAATCATAAAAGTTTTTTTTTTTGAAATAATATATTGCAGAAAAGGTTGACTGTGTCTCTTTAAACTTCAGCTGGGGGTATACACCATGTGAACGGTGCATGGCATGCAAGGGCTCGTGTACCATATTCTTTTTTGAGGTTTGGTATCGGAAAAGGTGGCATGGTAGAGAACATGGAACAGTAACCAAATCTGTGATTAGCAGCCTTGAGACATTACAGTCCTCTCTCGCTATACATACTGTATTTTTACAAGGTCTCCTCATACATAGGTATATAGTGTTTCCCTGAATACATTTATGCAGCAAAATGAGGAAATGTAAGGATCTCTGCTGTGTAGGTGGTAATATTTCAGCCTGGTGAAACATAGAAACATAGACTTTGACGGCAGATAAGGACTGCTAGGCCCATCTAGTCTGCCCATTTCCCTACCTACAGGATAGGCCGCAAATCCTAGTTAACCAACAGCCTATATCTTCCTGCCCCCCACAAGAATTGCCTTATGTCTGTCCCATGCATTCTTGAATTCTCCCACAGTTTTAGACCCCACAACTTCCTCAGGAAGGCTGTTCCATGCATCCACTACCCTCTCTGTGAAATAATACTTCCTCACATTGCCCCTGAACCGCCCTCCTTCTATCTTTAAATTGTGTCCCCTTGTTCTTGCAAGTCTCTTTTTCTGAAAGATGCTAGTCTCTTTTTGCAAAGATTGCAAGTCTCTTTTTCTGAAAGATGATGTAGACTGCACAATGGTAGGATGGCGGCCCCAGGATAGGAAAGTTAAATACCAGTAACTCTTCTCCATAGAGCCGTGGTCTTTGATGTCAGGACTGGAGGCACTAGGACACCATGGGAGTTAGAACTTCTGAGGGCAGATGGTACCAACACACAGCCAGCACCAATACATGATGTAGAATGTGCCTGCACCCCATACAGCCTTGCCTGCCCCAACTGCCACAGTTTCGTCTTTACCAAGAAGAGAAATGATAAGAGAGGCAGAGAGACAGGGGAATAGACTAACAGAGCACACACAAATATTCTTTATTGTCCTGTGGCATCTGTAATTGCTTTAAAAGTATTTCACTGTATTTAGCTTGTGATTTGTATTGTAGTACTGTATTTTGTAAGGGTCCTGGTCATCCTTAAAAACAGACTCTGCAGTTCAAGGACTCACTGGGTACAAAAAAAATGACATTAATAAGTGACAGCAGGAAACATTATGCCACACACACACACACACACACACACACATTTTATGGCAGTTCCAGACCCCATAGAGACTGCACCTGCCCAAACAAAAAAACAGCAAGGACTGGCCTGAGGGTAGTAAAAAACATGTGTTAATGCTGTTTAAAGTGCAGCAAAACTAAATGCCACAGGGTAGAAAAATAACTACAGATGCGGATAGAGGCACAGAAAAAATAAAGGTATACTGAAGGTTTGCATGAAATAAAATGACAGAACAGACTGAATTAGCTGCCCCAGACACAAACCATGGGGAAGAACTGAAGTGACCAAATGAATTCTACAACAACTGAGCTATAAGGAGGTTACGCGTCCAAAAACTGGTACAAGCGAATGGAATACAATATGAAACCACCCTCAGAGAGGGCCATGAAGAAGAGAATCAGCCTTGACCCAGGTTCCCATTTAGAGAAAATGGGGGATGGAGTTAGAGTTGAGAGCGGCTCAATGGAAGAGATACTCTGGAAGATAAGGAGTTATGGCAAGCAACTTTCTTACCTTCTTCGAGCATTAATTTCCTCCACAGAGCAGCACTCTCTGGTCGAGTAACCAGCAGTACCAAACAGTCATAGGATGACATCCAAGTAGGGATAAAACTGGCAGTGTGGCCACAAGCCAAACTGAGAGGTGATCTGGCAATGACCAGAAGACACACTGATAACATGTCATCAGTTGACATGGTCCACCTGCACAGAGCCTACTGCAAACAGTCAAAAGGAGTTGTTCAGAAAGGCTGATCAGAAGGTGCAGACCTTCCGGCTTGACCTGTGGGAGCAGGCTGCTGTAATGCTGCCACACACAGTTTGTGTCATTCTTCATTCTGTCCATAGTGGATTATGATAAATGTCATCTACAGCACTGCCTCCTCAGCTGTGTTACATTGGCAGGAAACTACTCAACAAACTACCGAATATTAGGGTCAGTCTCCTCTCTACAGTCACACTCTTTGGTCGTCGTGTCAGTGGCACCAGGACCCCGTGGGAGTTAGAACTTTTGATGCTGACTCATGATACTGACACATGATGCAGCATATCCAGCACTGTCAGCCCCAACCACCTCAGTTCCTTTTTCTCTGCTATTGCAGCGCACATCAGCTCAGCAGATGTTTGTGCTTCAGGCACTGCCTGTGTACACCTCATTATTTTTTTTTTCCTGATTTTTTTACTGTTTTAGGCTCTCCTCTATGTCCAGTCATCTGCTTTTCCATTTCCTGTCACTATGGGAACAAAACTGCACACACCAACAATTACCTGTTTGTGTTTTGCATGCTTAGGCCCAGATCATGACATTGAGTCCTACTGGTACCGTCCCCATCTTACTCCTCTTATCCTGAAAATAGGACACAGAGCTGGGGAAAGCAAGTTCCTTCTCTGGGATGAGCATCTCTCAAACGGCCCAGTCTTCATTCCAATGCAGATCCAGGTCACATCTGCTGGGCTGAAGTAGTCTGCTAAAGTATAGTTTAGTGTTCACCTCAGGCTGATATTTGACTGTGTGTCCCCCATCCACAGATTATCTTGGCATAATGTCTTCAGATGTTTACAACAACTAGTTGGGAGTGACCAGTGAGGCAGTATACATACTGTTTGGTGCCTGATTACCCACACCCACAGTCTTCAGTTTTAGGATTAAGAGATGACAGTGGACCAAATTATAGGCATTGGAGGGATAAACAAAAATGGTCCAAGTAAACTGGCCAAGGTCCTTGAAATGGTTGATATCATTTGTTACTGCCAGTAGGTGAGGCGTCATGGCCAGAATACAGACTGTATTGGACAAAATAGGTAGAACACTGGACATGGCTAGAACCTAGACATAGAAATTTTTTCACAAAGTAAACAGCAATGTAGAGAAGACCAGTGGTCTACTGAGTCTGTCCATTATCCTGTAGGGAGGGCAGAGTTCGGAGCTTGAGCTGTAATTAAAAAGCACTAATTGTGCTCATTTTTAAATATTTCCTCAGGCGCCCCAGCAGCAGCTTACCTCTTAACAACTTCAAAAGTCCATTTTTCTGAATTTATTACTGGTCCTGTTTCTGAGCAGAAGGGATCCTAATTCCTCGATCAGAGGAACTGTATGCCTAATCCTTTCCCACTCATGGTCCCAGTTCTAGCAGGTTTGCCCATCCCCCACCATTCTCATATTTTGTGATGTACAGTAGTATTCTGGAGAGTGCTCTATTGATAGCAATGGGGGCCTGTTTTGAAATAACATTTTTTATATTTCAGACTGCCAAGGTGCTTGTTAGTTGAACAGTGGCTTTGACTCCTGTGGCAGTGTAAAATATAAAAAAAATCTATTTCAGAACAGGCCCCCAATGCTATTAACACAGTGCTCCCCACACATTCCAAACTAATACATCACAGAACATGACAGTGCAGGGGTGGCATGGAGGTGAAGCCTGCTAGAATTGGGACCACGAAGGGGAAAGGATTGGGAAGCTGGTTCTTCTGATCTAGCATTACAATCCCTTCTCCTCTGAAACAGAACCAGTAATAAATTCATAAAACTTGACTTCTGAAGTCCTGTAGAAGTGTGATGCTGCTGGGGGATTGAATAAAGCACTGAAATGAATGCCCTTTAAGGGCATTTTTGGGGCATTTAGTATACTCGGGAGTTAGCATATCAGCCAGGGCAGATTATAAAACGAGCAATCTATGGAATCTATAAAGAGTACAAGGAGAAAGAACACATTTTCAATCTGAGAGTGCATGTTTGTGGTAAAGAGAGATACAGAAACCAAACAATTTATTAATATCTATTTTTATCGTCCTTATAAAGTAGTTACATAAGAACTTACCATAACAGTAGATATTCGCGAGGAGCTCTTGCAGCAGGCAACACCAGTAGGACTAAAGCCACCAGGTAACAGGACCACATGGAAAACTTTTAGCTAGTAGTCTATCATGAGGGACCGCCCCGCTGTCAGCATGCTGACGTCCACCTATCCTATATAAGGAGTGGTCCCCCAGACCTACCTCTGTTTTTCCACTAGAGACCCCAGTGCAGAAGTAAAAAACAATATGGAGAACCAAGGCAATTCCTCCAGGCCAAAGAAAAGGTAGAATAAATGTGAAGGAGAAGCAGCTATCAAGAGGAATGAGGGAGGGAAAGCAGAGCCTGCTGCAAGAGCTCCTCTCAAAGATCTGCTATGGTAAGTTCTTACGTAACTGTACTATCTTACTTCAAGGGGGCTCTTGCAGCAGGCAACCCCAGTAGGATTGAGTCCAATGCAGTACCAGAACTGACCAAGAGTCAGCCGGGAGGAGGTAGAAAACAACAGCAGACTGCTCATGAAAGAAGGCCCTGAAGGACAGCTAGCCTGAAATTGGCCCTGCATCTGGAGGTAACGCCTAGACTGTAAACAGATAAAGGTGTGAACTGAGCTTCAAGTGGCAGCTGCACAGATGTCTGCAGCAGACATTTCTGAAACAGGCGGTAGAGGTAGCCATACCTCTGGTGGAGTGACCTCTGACCGCCCCAGGCAAAGGCTTTTTTTTTTATGCTCCTCCCTCAAGCACCCCCGGCTGGCCACTCCTTCAAACTGCCTAGGTCCCCAACCACCACCTTAACCCTTGCCACCATCCACCGACCCCAACCGCAGCCCCCCCGACGTATCCTTTCATCGGGAGGGTCCCTGCCTGTTGGCAATCTGCGTATCCTGGGTGCTGCAGGGTCAGACTGGGTTAACTCCAAGGCTCTGTGGTGGCAAGGGGACGGCGGTCATCATCCAGCCGATCGGGGGGCACCTTTTCCATTTTCTGGCCCACCCACAACTGCCCCCAAATGGCCTTGCAGGAGAATGGTGACCTCGGGTGGGGACAGGCGTGTTGAGGCTGCACGTCCCCTGGCACATCACCCGATCTGCCCACAGGTGCCAAGGCCCTGCCCACCCCCAGGAGGGAAATGTCCAATGGACGCTTCTGATCCCCTCATTGCTGGATTCCACTCCTGGTACCTGGGCTCAGGGCGTGAACCCCTTCTCTCGGTGCCACAAAATCGTCTAGGCAAGAGGTTGTTGTACTTATGGTAACAGTAAACAATGTAGTTTGCCGACTATTTGGATGGGCACTGTTTCAAAATAAGTGCCCCTTCTCTCTTAGGGGAAAACCAAAAAAAAAAAAAGATCCATATTCTAACCAGTTGGGTGCGATTTGTGTAATAGTGCAGCATCCTACCAATGTCTAAGGTATACAGTATGGCCTCCTCCTGATTGGAATATTCAGGGAAATAAACTGGTAGGTGGATGGATTAAGTGTGAACTCAGACACCACCTTAGGCAGAAACTTTGTGAAAAAACAAATAAGGCTCTTTGCATATCAGAGCCTGAAACTCGGAAATCCTCCAAGCAGAAGTAATAGCAACCAAAAACAACTCTTTCAGCAACAAAAAATGTAGCTCGCAACCCAAGGCTGGCTCAAAGGGAGGCAGAGTGAGCTTTTCCAACATAAAAAGAAGGTCCCATGGAGGGACAGGGTCCCAAATGGGAGGTTTCAAATGTAGTATACCCTCTAAGAATGTGCAGAATACCTCCAGCTGGGCAACTGCTTTGCCCTCAACAGGCGCATGGAACACAAAGATGGTGGAAATGTGCACCTTAAGAGAAGAGTACCCCAGGTCTGAGTCCGAAAGGGAGAGGAGGTACTCTAGAATCAGATTCACTGGGCAGGTGAAGGGATCCAGGTGGCATGCTGCAGCCCATAGGGAGAAGTGCTGCTACTTCATGGCATAGGTGGCTCTAGTAGAAGGTTTCCTGGCAGCCACCAGGACATCAGCAACCCTAGAAGAAACCCCAAAGTGGACTAGAGCTAAGGTTGCAGGAGCCACGCATGGGGATGCAGAGACTTGAGGTCTGGATGGACCAGGGTTGCCCTGTTCCTAGGAGAGCACGCCTGTGTACAGGAGTGAAGGTACTGGAGGTTCCACTACCAGTTGCTACAGCAGGGGGAACCAAATCTGACGCAGCCAGTAGGGAACTATGAGAATCATTACTGCCCCGTCTGACTGAAGCTTGAGGAGAACACTCTGCAGAGTGGGAAGGGAGGGAATGCATACAGTAACTTCCCTTTCCAGGACAGGGACAACACGTTGCATCAGAACACTCCAGGCCCTGGATTGAGCAAGTAAAAAAGTGACAGTTTTGCATCGACTGGGGACACAAAAATGTTCAACTCTGGACAGCTCCATCTGTCGAAGAGATCTTCGACTACCAAGGACAAGAGTTCCTACTCACCAGTCCTCAACCTGGACCAACTTAAACTGTTGGCTAGGGCATTTTGGATGCCTGGAACATGGATGGCTGAAAGTTCCAAGTCGTGCACTATGGCCCAGTACCAAACCTTCATGTCCTCCTGACAAAGGGGGTAGGAATGAGTGCTCCCATTTGTTGATGTTTAATACAACTGACATGTTGTCCATCTGCACCAATAGCGGACTAGGAAGAATGTGGGTCTGGAAGGCCTGCAGAGCATAAAGAACTACCCGCATCTTCAGCACATTGATATGGAGATGCAGTTTCGACTTGGACCAAATGCCCTGGGTCGGACAGTCAGCTAAGTGAGCACTCCAGCCCAGGCTCAAGGCATCCATGGTGAGAATCTGCTGTGGGGACACAGCATGGAGGAGAATCCCACTCAGAAGATTGGCAGGGTTCTGCCACCACTCCAAGGTCCTGATCACTGGGTCAGAAACCAGCATCGGCTGATCCAGGTCATCGGTGCATTGGTCCCATTGGACCCGTATCATAGGTTCATTGTAATTTACAAGTTCACTGGGCACTGCTGCCTTTAAACGAACTCGCCTCTCATTTATTTATGGGAGGAAGTTGTATTTTTGTGTCCCCATATATATATCTAAATTTTGTTTAAATATTGTCAAGTTATCACTACCTACCACTTGTTGCGGTAATGAATTGTTACACATTATTATCATTCGATGTGTGTAAAATTTACTTCTTTTAAGTGTTCTATTTCTTTCACAAATAAGTTTAAATGTGTTAGTTCTAGTGATTTTTGTATTTGTGTTACTTATGATACCTATTGTTTCCTTTAAGTATTCATCTTTAAAAGCCAAGCATAGATCTGTCTATATTCTGTCGAGTATTGTTTAATATTGCTTAATCTATAAGTGTAGCTGTGATTATGTAGTGTTTTCATCTTTTTTGTCATCTTCCTTTGTACCACTTCAATCATCTTCTTGCTCCTTTTAGTATGAGGTGCACAGAACTGCGCACAATACTCAAGGTGTTGTCTCACCAAACTGTTGTATAGGGGCATAATTACCTCTCTGTCTCTACTTTTGGTATTTCCTAAGATGCAATTAATTATTTTGTGACACTTTTTCACTTTATCTATGCTGTTCCTGCCAAAGGATGGATCACTTGAGATTACTACTCCGAGATCTTTTTCTACATAGGTACTGTCTAATATAGTGTCGTTCAGTTTATATTGTGACAACAGGTTTTTGCAGCCCAAGTGCATTACCTTACACTTCTTCTCACTGAATCTCATTTTGTTTAACTTAGCCCACTCTGATAGTAGATCAAGATGTGTTTGTAACTATATCCCATCTGATACTGTCTGGACCAAGCCCCCCCAGTTTGCAGTTGTCAGCATACTCACTGATCCATGCATTACCATTTATTTGGAGTGTTGAAACCATAATATTAAAAAGGGTTGGGCCCAAGACTGACCCCTGTGGTACCCCACTGGTCACCTGACCGTATGCTGATGTATGCCCCCTAATAATTACCCTTTGAAGTCTGTTATTCAACCAGGAGTGTACCCAGCTAATAATGTCTGGATGCAGTTGTATTTTAATGAGTTGCTCCAACAGTACTTTGTGTGATACTTTGTCAAATGCCTTTGAAAAGTCAAGAAATATGATGTCAACTGGGATTCCTTTATCCAAAGCTGCACTGTCTGGTTCAAAAAAATTAATCAAATTTGTGAGGCATGATCTTCCTGCAACAAAACCATGTTGTGCAGTGTCACCTAAACCCTTTATTCTACTACGTCCCATTATATATATTTTAATAGCCTTTCCAAAACTTTCCCTATCACTGATGTAAGACTTATTGGTCTGTAATTTTCTGTTTCAGCCCTGTCACCCGTTTAATACAGTATATTAGGGGTGATCAGTGCCTCTCTCCACTCTTTTGTCGTTTTCTCTTCTGTTATTGAGGTGTTGAACAAATGAGTCAGTGGTCCCACAATTTCATTTTTAAGTTCTTTCAAAAGTCTGGGAGTAAATCCATCCGGTCCTGCCTGAGCTGTTGGTTTTAAGCGAGCTTATGATTTGTTCAACCTCGGTACAAGTAAAGGATGGTAGATTTGCAGCTGAATCAATTTTAGGCAGCATGATAGCTTCTTTTGGCTTGTAGAAACTTAAAAAAGTATCCATTTAGTTCACTGGCTATGTCTTCTTTAGTTACGACACCATTTGATGTTTTTAGTGGTCCAGTGTTTTTTTTTGTTTCCCTCTCATGGATCCCACATAATCATAAAACTGTTTTTGTTATCCTTTACTCAGGATACCAGATTAATTTCTATTCTAATTTTAGCCTTTCTAATCATGCTTTTTGTTTTATTTGCACTATGCTTATATTTTGACTATTTACCTGTTGATGGGTTCCTTTTGCTGGCAAGATAAAGCTTATTTTTTTGTTAATTTGTTTTTTAATGTATATATTCCACTAAGGGGGAGCTCAACAATTATTGTTGTATTTTTTTCCTTACTGGAATCCATTTGTCTATACCAGGAGTTCTCAAATGAGGCCAGCCTCCCTTGGGAGGCCCCAACCTGTTCCAGGGGAGGCTCAAGCAAGTCTGAAAAAGTACTGTATTTAAATTTTGAGTTTTATATATTTTGTGTGAAGAGATGAAGAAAACTGAAAGAGGATAATAGTAGGTGAATTTAATGTATTTATTTACTAATAGGTGACAAGGGAAAGTGAATGAGCCAAGGTTCATCTCAGGTGTACCCGGGGAAGGTTAGGGAGTGAATACATTTCAAAAGGTGACTGCAAAACAATCAAGAAATAAACAATAAACAATAGTGCAAACAAATATGAACAATAAACTAATAATGAGTGGTGGTAATTGATCAGTTTGTAGACTGATGGCAGAACAGCCCAAATACAATGATTGAGCACAGAAGTGCTAAGAGCAATAGCAGGAAGGAGCAAAGTAATCCCTGAGAAGTTGCTTAGGAGCAGGGAAGGAAGGGGGAGGCAAAGTATGTAGGAAGGTTACTTCATATAGAGAGGAAACAGAGAAAGTAGTCTGACCCATGAAGGTACTGCAACAAGGGGTAACAATGATTCAAAATGAAAATAGCAGAGTACGTAGGGTTGGCCTGTGGGTTACAATAAGCTGAATAATAATATTTATTTTATTTACTTGTTATTCAGATAACATCTTTGAGCACAGTAGCTCTTTTTCAAAGGTTCCACATCAGTATAAGACAAAGAACTGAATGTGAGCCAAGTACTCAAAGAGGTTTCAATTTATTCATGGTGTACTGCGCAAAGTACAGTATGTTATTTTTCTTTGAGGAGGCCCAAGATTATTTCAATTTTTGGGGGAGGCTCAAAATCTTTTCCATGGATTTGGGGAGGCTCACTGTGACAAAGTCTGAGAACTACTGGTCTGTACTGTGCTCAATATTTTTATTTAGCCTATCTCATATAGTCTCCATATTTTGGTTGGTTATGTCCATTTCCCAATTCCAATTTCCAAGGTAATCCTTGATTTTCTGATAGCCAGCTTTATAATAATACCTGATTGTAGTTTTTCCTTTACTGATATTTTTAGCAAGTGTGTATTCAAATGTAATCATCCTATGGTCACCGTCACCCAGTGGGGGCAGTATATTAATACCCTTTATCACTTCTTCCACATTTGTAAGTACATGATCAAGCGTATTTTCTTCTCTAGTGGCTTCTCTGACCAGTTAATCTAAACTATGTTTTAGTGTTCTGTATATAAATTCATTTTCTGTAGATGTTTTTCCTTTCAGCATATACCAATTAATTGTTGGAAAATTAAAATCCCCCATGAGAATGTAATCTCCTGCTATATTTTTACTATTTAGGTC
The DNA here is from genome assembly GCA_016271365.2 of Neoceratodus forsteri. Taxonomy (NCBI): domain Eukaryota; kingdom Metazoa; phylum Chordata; order Ceratodontiformes; family Ceratodontidae; genus Neoceratodus; species Neoceratodus forsteri. Next base: position 855,739,582 of record CM028132.1, on the reverse strand, counting down.
CTGTAACAGGTTGTTATTTTCTTCAGGTTGTAAACTGGGGGAATGATACACCAAGCCAATGGTGAGCATATTTTTTTGTAGTTTAATTTGTGTCCATATTATTTCATTTTCACTGTTTACTGTTGACTTTATTTCAAAAGCTTTTAGCTTGCTATCTATGTATAAAGCACTGCCTCCTCCTTTTTTTTGCCCTGTTTTTCATTATTTTGTAGTATCCCGGAATATCTGTGTTCTGGTCACCATATTTGAACAAGGTCTCCATGACCCCACAAATGGCTGTATTAGTTACCATCAGGTAAGATAATTCATCTATTTTGGGGCATAAGCTTCTAGCATTTAAAAGGAGTATTTTGAGATTACTTACACATGTAGGTGTATTTTCAGGCTTTTCCCTAGTGTATGAGGTTCTAAGTTCACTAGTCTCATTTATAGTACTGTGCTTTCCAGAGAGTCGATAGGTGAAGTCCTCTCCCCCTTGTTTTTTAGTGTGAACAATTATTAATGAATAATAGTAATATGCTTGCTGAGTAGTCCATTTCCTCTCCTGCTGAGATGCAATCCATCCCAGCAGAATAATTCAGGCCTGTTCTCGACATCTTCCCAATGGGTAATACAATGTATGTTTTGTCCCAAACACCAACTCCTTAACCAGTTATTTATATTTCTAATTTTATTTTGTTGTAGTTTAGTTGCTCTAGGGATTGGAAGTATTTCAGATATTACAACTTCACATCCTCTGTCAATTAGTTTATTTGTCAATGCAATGTAGTCCTGTTTTATTTGTTGTAGGGGTTCCTGGTTGACGTTATTTTGCACCAGCATGAATTATAACCGGTGGATTGTCACTTGCATTACGTAGAATGTTATCCATCATACTTGTAATAGCTGTGATTCTCGCCCCGCTAAAACTAGATAGAGTCCTGGTGGATTTGTCAGTGTTATAAATGGCCCGGTCTAGATACTTAACGATGGAATCACCAAGAACAAGTACCTGCCTATTGATATTTTCTTGTTCTTGCAGTATCTCAGTGTTATTGGTAGACGTCTCATACTCTAAAGTTATCAAAGGTGCAGAGAGCTCATTGGTTTCGATCATCGGGACATTGGGTTCAGTCAAGTTCCTATTTACTCCGTACTTCATTACGGCTGTTAGTACTGATTCTCAAATTATTTTCATGTGATTTGAGAGTAGTAGATGGTGGTGCTTTGTTACCCTCAGATATAGATAGCAATGTGTCAAAATGATTTAATAAGGGTATTTGATACTGTTTTGCCCTACTCCCCCTTTTGGATGTTTTTGAAATTTGCACCCGTACCATACTTCATCACTGTCTTCTAGATTTTCTTCCTCACTATTCCTTTTGTGTGCCATCACCACACACTGCTAAGTCTATAGTAGACAAAGGCACACTGGTATTTGTCATATGTGAATTATCCCCAAATGTAAACTGTAGTCTTGCTGCTATTTCTGTCTAGCTTTTCTCTAAAGCAAAAAGTCTGTCTATGAATTTACCAATCTCTGTGTAAAATTCTAGATTTTCTTTACATTTATTGCAAGTAAATGAAAGTCTTGGTTACATTGTTCTGTTATCTTATACATTGAGCATGAGACACATTTCATTAGTGTCTCCCCATCACTAGTATATAAGATATCTGCCATCTGTACTTAAATACAGACTTTTCCTTTTTAAAAGAGGGGTCATTTGTATAATACTACACTGTTTCACTACAGTAGTATTGAATGGTACAACCTAAATCAATAATAATAATAAATCATGTAATAAATCTTTATACCGCGCCTTTCTTAAAACCAAGGCATCTTTACAACAACTATGCATAAAACAGTAAAATAAACACAGATCCAATAACTGCTGAATTCATAAAATATAATAAAATATCATCATCGGGTAAGCCTTTGACCATAAATGGATCTTTAAAGCCTTTTTAAATTCCTCCACGAACACACACTGACAAAGCGGATGGGGTAGAGAATTCCAGAGGGCAGGGGCCGCGTACATAAAAGCATGGGCCCCCGAAGATTTTAAGGAAACCCTCAGAATCTCTAGCAACCCCTCGTCCACCGAGCGTAGCAACCGCCTGGGGCAGTAAGGTACCAAGAGCTCTTTCAAGTAGTCCAGGCCCAGTCTGTGTAGGGCTTTATAAGTCAGAAGACCGACTTTAAAGTTGATCCGCCACTGTACCAGCAGACAGTGCAGATCGCGCAGGACTGGAGAAATATGACAGGCACAAGGAGTACCTGTCAGTAACCAGGCCGCAGCATGCTGCACGAGCTGCAAGCGGCAGATATCAACCCCTGGTAGCCCTAGATACAGGGAACTGCAGTAATCAAGGCATGAGGTCACAAAGGCGTGGACCAATGTGGGCAGATCACTGGATGGAACTAGGTGCTTAATCCTGGAGATGTTCCTCAGATGGTAAAAGGATGATTTGATGACTGCCGACACCTGCGATCACAGTGTCAGCCCATCGTCAAAAATCACCCCCAGGTTCTGCACCCGTTCAGAGGTAGGGAACTGGATACCAACCAGAAAAAGTCCTGAAGGCAAGCCAGCTCCCATCCCCTGTATCCAGCGACCTGGGTCCACAACCATCACCTCCGTCTTCTCTGAGTTCAACCTCAGCCAGCGTGAATTCATCCAGTACTGGATTTCAGTGAGGCAGTTGTTGAATACTGAGACAGCTCCATCCTGGTCAGGTGCAAACGATAGGTAGAGCTGGGTATCATCAGCATAGCAGTGAAACCTCAGCCCATACCTTCTTACAATGTCTCCAAGGGGTAGCATGTACACTGCAAACAACATGGGAGACAAAACCGAACCCTGAGGAACCCCACAAGACAGAGAGACTGAGCCAGAGGAATTAATCCCCGATACCACCCTCTGGGTTCTGCCCATGAGGAAAGATCTAAACCACCTGAGGACTGTACTAGACAGGCCACAGATGAACCTCAGGCATTCGAAAAGTACCCCATGGTCCACAGTGTCAAATGCTGAAGAGTGATTGAAAAGAACCAAGATGGAGTGGCTCTTTTGATCTCTTGCCATCAAGAGATCATTGAGCACCCGAACCAGCGCTGTCTCGGTACTATGCCTCTTTTGCAAACCAGACTGAAGTGGTTCAAAAATGTCATGGATGGTTAAATGGTTCTCCAGTTGTACGACCACTACTTTCTCAATCACCTTCCCCACAAAAGGGAGGTTAGAGATTGGTCTGTAGTTAGCATGGCAGTCTGGGTCCAAAGAAGCTTTCTTCAGGAGGGGCATTACCACTGCCTCCTTCAGAGAGCTAGGGAACTCACCCTTATCAAAACAAGTATCTTACAGTTATTTATTTTTGATCGTGCAAATTCCCTCCAGTAAGATTACCTTGGCAATTGTTATGCGTGGTGTTTCCACACTTTCTGCTCCCCTTTTACCGCTTGTCCCACGAAGACATGCAAGATGGCGACGGGCGCTATGACGCGTTCACCCTGCTTGCTTGCAGCAGCCGAGCTTTTCACTCGAAGGCTGACCTACAAGTATAATCAAGGAAGCCGGCCCGGTGGCATAGAGGGCTCAGGTGCTGGCGCCTTACCTCCAACTACACCAGCGACCCAGGTTTGGGAACTGCTAAAACAACACACAGTTACGGACTGCAGTCCATTTGCTATGGACTACAAATCCCCTCTTCCTGCTTCGTAGCAGGGCTCTAATTGTAAAACACAAAAGAGTCTATTCGAGAACCCTCATATGCAGGCTGGCTAAGGGAACCATGGCTATAGCCCCTCACCACGTGCCCCAACAAACGAAGGAATATTCTGGCTCGTACCTGACAATTGGAGGATACTAGCCGGGCCTGCATTGTCAAGTGCTCTGCTCTGTCAACTGGCAGGAAAACATTGCCCTGGGATGAGTCCAGGACCGCTCCTACATACTGGAGGTGTTGACTCGTGGAGAGACAAGACTTCTGTAGGTTTTTCATGATCCTGAGGACCTGGAAGAGATGAAAGGTGCCTTCCATGGTCTGCAGCAAGAGATCCCTGGAGGGGGCTGTGAGCAGCCAATCATCCAGGTAAGGGAACACATAAAAGCCTGGTCTCTGCAGAGCTGCACCTACCACTGTTAGGCACTTGGTAAAGACCAGAGGTGCCGAGGAAAGGCCAAAAGGGAGGGCTCCGAACTGAAAGTGGTCCCCCTGGAAACAGAAGCGAAGGAAGCGGAGGTGGGCAGGGAAAACCTGGATATGGAGGCAGGTATCCTGCATATCCAGTGAACAGAGCCAGTCCTCTTGATGAAGGAGGGGCAACAGCCCCTTAAGAGTAATCATCCTGAACTGCTTGTACTCTATGTAGAGGTTCAGGTGGCTGAGGTCCAGGATCGGCCTCAGGTCCCCTGTCTTCTTGGGGACGCAGAAGAAGTGGGAGTAGAACCCCTTTCCTCTCTGAGGTGGGGGAATGGGCTCTATGACTTTTTTGTGCAGGACAGCCTGAATCTCTTCCCATATGATGGCAATGTGGGCCTGAGGGTAATGGGACAGCGAGTGTGGGTTTTCCAGAGAGAGCTCCAGAAACTCAAGGTTGTGACCCCATTTGATAATCTCTAGTACTCACTGATCTGAGGTTACTGTGTGCCACCCATCCAGGTATAGGGAGCATCGACCCCAGACTGCCTCCCACAGGGCCTCTGCTGGGGGGAGGGGGGGTCAGGCAAGGAATCAAACAGTGAAACCTGGGCTGGGCAGAGTGGCTGTGGACATTCTGAGGGCCAGAGGGGCAGTCACTCTGGCAGGTGTGGTGTTTACCTTATGCTTAAAGGGTCCCTTCAGCTGTTGGCCCTTGGAAGGCCGGCGAGAGGACTGATATTGGGAAGTCCTCGGTTGGGACTAGTACATGGAATGCACTGACCTCAGGGTCTTGCCAGATTCCTGGAGGTGGGCTATGACATCCTGGGCATTTCTGCCAAACAAGACAAGAGTCACAGAAAGGGGCATCCATTATCTTGGCCTGTACATCATGGGCAGAACCAGACACCCTGAGCCATGAGTGGCGGCGAGTGCAGATCCCTGCTGCTGCCCCATGCCCAGAAGCATCTACAATGTCATATGCTGCCCTCAGCACATGGTTGCCTACATCCAAACTGGATTTTAAGAGTTGGGCCAACTGCATTTTAATGGAATCTTCATGGAGGGTTTGAACCAGATCCCTCGCCTGATCCCAGAGGGCATTCTGATACTGAACCATATGGGCCAGGTAGTTCTGGGTCCAAATGGCCAGAGTGGCAGAGGAATACACCCCACTTGCCAAATTTGTTGAGCTGGTGAGATTCCTTGTCTGGAGGGTGAGTGCCGAGATGTTTGGGTTTTTTAGTGCAGTCATTAGCTGAGTTCATGACTACTAAGTCCGCCATGGGGTGTCTGCCAAAGAAAGGTTTGCCCGCTGGTGCATGGTAAAGGCGATCCACCTTCCTGGCCAAGACCCGTGTGGTTGAGGGGTGGTTACACGCTGCCTTGGTAACATCATATGAATCAATAAGAGGCAGGATCATCAAAGGGAGGGTCTCCTTCTTCCAGAGGTAAATAGCCAGATGACAGCGCTTCGGGTCAAGCTCCTCTGTCTCTAATCTCATAAGGGTTTGGATACAGTGTATCATATCAAGGAAATAGGGATCATCAGGGGGAGACTTAGAGGTCTCCTTGGGAGGCTCCTGACCATCAAAGGGGCCCCTCGAATCTTCCAACGACTCCAAGGAGGAAGAGGAGAATCATCCCCCAACTGATCGCTGTCTGGGACTGGCATCTGAGGGCAATGGTCATCCCTATGCTGTTCCGAGGTCCCCTTGAGGCCCCCAGAGGATCCAGTGGTGCGGGAGTTGCTGGGTCCTGCCTTTTTGGATCCCAAGTGGGGGTCCCAGGGAGGAGGAGAAGGCTGCCTGGGTGCGTCCCTGTCCATCATAAAGGTCCACCAGACTGTGAATCATATGCCGTCTGAACAGCGACAATTGCACAGCAAATTACATTACTGCGGCAATTCACTGTTGCCGCTGTAATGTACCCTGCAGTCCCCCGGCACTGCTTTACCTGGGTATTGAACCCCACTCCAAATCAACTCTGATGTGATAATCCTAAAGGACAGAATTGCAGGGGGGTTCAGGGGGCGAAACCCCCCTAAAAAAGGTCAGTTTACTTGATGGATTTATGCTGACTGTAACTTACAGTCGACATAAATCCGTTGCTGTAACATTGGTCGACAGCGCTGTCTAACAGGTGTCATGGATCCGCCGTGAATAAGGTATTCAAATCCACCTGCGGAGGTGGATTTTAAGGGGGATAAGAATACCAAGAAGAAGGGTATGGGGTACATCAGTGGAGGAGCTGGCATAGGAAAACCCTGATGTTGGTCCAGCAGGTGCCAGCTAGGGATCCCAGGGAGGATCAGAGGGTGTTGGTTGTGGCGCAGGCTGGGGCTGAAGTGACAATGGCTGGGGGAGGGCGAAGTAGGCATCAGCATAGCCAGCACTGGCCTCACAGGTGAAAGTTAGCATTGGTCTGGCGAAACAGCTGGCGGCTGGGTCCCAGAGCCAAAGCTACGCACCTGCGAAGGAAAGTTCCCCAAGAGCCGGGACAGGCAATACCCTTTGTGGAGGAGGTGAGCGCTTGCTTTGGGCAATGCCTAGAAGGACTAGCACTGGCCCTGGAGTCGGGGACCAACAACAGCAACACCTTAACTGAGGGAGGGGGTGACTGGCAAAGACCTGCCACTGGAGGATCCAACCCAGGTAGAGCCGACTGGCTGAGGACCCCTGGGGATTAAGGGCCTGATAGTCAGGGGCTGGAAGGCAGGGGACTAAGTCCGCTGCTTCGAGGAGCCACCCCCGTTATTGAAATAAGAGTGGGTGGCTGTACCACCAGCATTGTGGAGAGAGGGCTGCTGAGGAAGAAGGGGCCAACCCCCCGCAGAAGGAAGACTCAGAGGTGAAAGCCAGTCTATACGGTGACCGCTAGCGAGAGGCTGACTGATGATGGTCCTGGTGCTTGTCCCAGTGCTTATGTTTCCCGCTGGACTTCTCCTTCTGAGAAGAAGAAGAAGAAGAAGATGCCCCAGAGGCCGTGGAAGTAGAGGAGCTTTTAGCCTGAAGTTCCTTCTCCATCACAGTCAATTTCTACTATAGAAGACAGCTTTGGAGGGTCTTCAAGCTGTGTCTCCGTGTGGCCTGCTTGAAGTCCTGGCAGTGTTGGCAGGCCTTGGTGTCATGGCTGGGGCCTAAGCAGAGCAAGGAGGAAGACTGACCATCTTTGGCAGTCATCTGCTTGCCGCAGGCACACTTTGTAGGCCAGTCGGAAAATGAGGCTGGAGCAGAAGACATAAACAAGATGGAGAAAAACACCAAAATCAATGTTATTACTAATGAAGAAAAGAAATCAATCTCAGGTAAACGTGAAGAAAATGGCGGTCAACTGAAGCAGACATCTGTGAAGGTCTGACATGTGTGGGCTGATGGCAGGAAAAGAACTGAGGTAGGTCTGGGGGGCTGTCCCTATGATAGACTGCTAGCTAGATGTTTTCCATGTGGTTCTGGTGCCTGGTGGCTTCAGTCCTACCAGTGTTGCCTGCTGCAAGCACCCCCTCGAAGTAAGATCTATTCAAGCAAATGAAATACCATTGAGCAGCGCTCATATTCAGTGATGTCCTGCAAACACAATATACTATTACAAAAGTACAAGTAAAAATACTATACAGTTCAGGGCAAAACATAACTAAAACAGATACAATACCTATGTTAGTACAAAACATATACTAAATATACACCAAAAACCTAGCAAGACTTTGGCCAGCATGTACAAGTGCTGCATATACAGTCCCAGTACTGACGTACACAGCAGGAGTAAGGAGTAGCACAATGAGAAGTACAGCTATTCAGTTACTACAGCTCTCATGCAGGGAACTTGTGTAACTGAAAACAGACAGAAAGTTGGCAGTCAATCCAAACTGGACTAGAAAACAACTGGAATAAAATTCCACATTTGTGAATCTATGCTGGATAACATGTTTTCCATAACTGCTCTGCATGGCTGGGTATTTTTTTTTTTTTTTTTGTGGATTCTTTTTCTGCTCTGGAGGTCAGGGCATCCTTCCAGAGAACCCACTTGACTAACTGCCGCAACTCCCAGTCTGAAACCCCCCACATCGGTTTCCCTCCTGACCCTATGGCTCATCCAGCCCCCTGGGAGAGGGCCCACTTGCCCTTGGTGGCCTTTCTGAAATCAGAGGGACTTACCGTAAGGTCGGCCATGGGAGATCCGATGCAGTTGGATCAGACAGTGGGATGTGGGCAGGTTCCCAGGGTTTCCTTTATCTCTGCTGGCCTCCAGGGATTTTGCATGTTTGTTTCCCCTTGTGGAGCAAGGACATGCCATGACATCCAAGCACCTCAGTGCTGACGTCCGCCGAGCTCTTCCCCCTTTACACGGCACCGCTCATGCTGGGTCCCCGATCTCCACTGGGGGCCGCCAGAGAGCGATACGATCCCCGGAACCCACCCTGGGAGGGGAGAGCAGTCCTCCGGATGCTCAAGTCCCTCCCTCCCCTGCCAATCCCCAGCGACCAGAGTCCACTCCCAAATCCGGGCCACCAATGTGGCATCCAGCACCTCAACCCTCAGCGCCACCCGGGCCAACTTGCATGGCTGGGTAGGCAAACTGAAAATCTGACCTGGTTACTGTAATACTGTTGTGATTGCTTAGGTAGTCCTGTGCTTTCCAGCATGTGCATTTATGCCCCAGCTACAGCAAGTGAAGGTACCTCCAGTCACCCAGGGACAATCACCCTAGCTGCTGACAGAGTGCTGTGATTGTGTCCCTTGCTGCAGCCAGTACAAAACATACCGGCTGGTAATACAGTGAGTCAAGCTTGTTAAGACATACCTTAGGTGCATATCCATATAGGTTGTCCCCCACAACAGAATACGATAGGAAGAGCCTCAGTTTACCACTTTCAGGCTGGTACCCTGAGCGAGGCTATGTCTATACTAAAACCCAATTCTGGGGGGCTATTTTAGTAATTCATTTAATAATGTGGGCATCCCATTTTATACCCGGAATCCATCCATATCTCTAAGTACTTACAGGATGGCACCGGTTGTAAAGATTTATTTTCCAGTTTCACATTTGTTAAAGTGTCACTTTCTATGTAGAGTCAGACCCAAAAACTACTACTGTTTCCCTGCATTTATTAGCAACCGGTTCTACATAAGGCAGTGTTGTACCCCATTAAAGTTAACCTGCAAGTGATTTTGGAGGCAAGCAGCATTTTTGGCCCTACAGTACAGGGTTATACTGCCATCATAAAGGTATGCTTTGGCATGTTGGTGATGAGAAACTAATTTATATTGACAGAAAAATGCTAAGGGCCCAGCACTTGGAGCACACCAATACTTACTGGCAGGAGACTGGACCTAGCCCCTCTCATTACAAACAAACAAACAAAAACAAAGTCTGCTGCTTAGGTAGCTATTGAATAAATGCAGGGTATAAGGGTCAAATGCAAGATTTTCTAATGTATTTGTATGGATATTGTGATCGACCATGTCAAAGACTTTGAACAAAAACTGCCCCAAGAGTGTACCGTGCCCATAGCTGTTACCAGGTTGTTGGAGTGCAATGCCTGGGCCAAAATCCAGATTGGTTGACTAAATAAACTGTTTACTAGCAAGAATTTATGTTGATGTTTTGAGACTAATTTATCCTATAGGTTGGAGACAGCAGGCAGGAATTAAATTAATTTGTAGTTATTTTGTTATGGTGTCCACTTTTAAATACAAGTGTAATCTGTGCTATTTACTGCAGGTGAATTGTTGAAACTCTTATAAAAGACTGCTGGTTGCCTGACGTCCAGAAAATACTGCTGCCCTCAAAATAGGTATTATATAGCCATGCACTATCTGGTCCAGACCACAAACACTGCAGTCTTTCAAAATGAAGGCTTTAGGAAACTTTTACTGGCTGTTGTCTTAAGCTATTCAATAATTTCCCAGCTATACCAGGGTTGAAAGTTTACTGCATGCTTGTAGAGTTCAGCCCTCAAGAATGTAACTTTTGCAACTCTCACTTCCTTCAGGGATTGATTTCTCAGACATCCATGTTTCTGGTAATTATGTGCCAGTCTGCCAGATGTGTTTCTTTCATGTGAAAAACAAAGTTTATAGTGCTCACAGAAATTGGTGCAAAAAAGCAATTTATTGGTGTGCACACACCACCATGCGACAGTTCTGGTGCTTTGTGGTGCTCTGTCACTTCAGCAGGGGATATATGTTTCTTTCGCCTTTGTCTCAGTTCTGTCTCTAGCTTTTTTTTTTTTTTAAACCAGTGTTTACTTATTCTGAAATACTTCATTACAATAACACAACTCAACAGAATCAACATACTGTAGATCAAGCAAGTCTGTTTATATCAGTATATGAAAGTCCCGCCTTCTGCTATTATCTAGGTGGTGTACATACAGATTTCCATTACTGTAACTCGTTAAATTCCAAGTATAGTCAGCAATGGTGATACACAGGGAAAATAATATGTGCTAATCAGACTGCATTAAATAATTATCACAGTTGGTATTATCTGCTCTAGAAAAAGACACTGCGGGCGGGATATTCAGAAGGGTTGCGTATGGTGCAACTGTGTTTATGCGCCAACTACTAATGTAGCGATATTCAAAGGGGATTGTGCCTGGCACAATCCCGATGCGCTGGAGTGCATCAGTAATGTATCGGCACAGGTGGAGGCGTGCACATGCATACTCTGTACTTCGATATTCAGCCCAGGATGTGCTGAGCCCATGCATGCGCAACCCCTACCTGCGCTGCATACAGGTGAGCCCCCCCCCCAAAAAAAAAGGGGCAACAGCTGGTCACACAGGTGAGCTGCCGTATTGCAGGGCGCAACATGGCAGCTGCCACCTGTGGGTGGCCACCCGAGCTCCGGCTGCACCTTCATGGTGGTGCCCCCCCATGCCCAATCGCGGGCATTTGTAGTAAAAATATTAGTCCCATATTCCTGGTGGTCCAGTGGACTGCTTGCAGCCCAATCGCGGGCATATGTAGTGACAATATTAGTCCTATATCCTTGGTGGTCCAGTGGACCGCTCGTAGCCCGATCGCAGGCATACGTAGTAGAATTATTAGTCCTATATCCCTGGTGGTCCAGTGGACGGCTTGCAGCCCGATCACGGGCATATGTAGTAGAATTATTAGTCCTATATCCCTGGTGATCCAGTGGACCACTCGCAGCCCGATCGCGGGCATCAGTAATATCACATGACGTTCCAATCCAACCCTGGTGGTTCAGTGGTACCCCCCTCCCCACCTGAGTCCCACCACCCCGCTCCCCCCTCTGGTCAGCGGCGGGCGGTAGCTCCCCACCCAGTTGCCACCCCGCCTGCCAACTGACTCTGTACGGTAGGGCTGTACGCCTATTGGTCCCGCAGTTGTGGAGCAATGGGCATACAGCCCTACCGTATGGAGTCAGTCAGCGGGCAGCAGGGCGGCAACCGGTGGGGAGCTGCCGCCTGCCGCTGACCGGAGGGGGAGGGACAGTGGGGCTCAGTGGGGTGGGGAGGGGTACTGCTGGACCACCAGGGTTGGACTGGAACGTCATGTGATATTACTGATGCCCGCGATCGGGCTGCGAGCGGTCCACTGGACCACCAGGGATATAGGACTAATAATTCTACTACATATGCCCGCGATCGGGCTGCGAGCGGTCCACTGGACCACCAGGGATACAAGATTAATAATTCTACTACATATGCCCGCGATCAGGCTGTAAGCGGTCCACTGGACCACCAGGGATATAGGACTAATAATTCTACTACATATGCCCGCAATCGACCGCGAGCGGTCCACTGGACCACCAGGGATATGGGACTAATAATCCTACTACATATGCCTGCGATCGGGCTGAAAGCAGTCCACTGGACCTCCAGGGATACAGGACTAATAATCCTACTACATATGCCCGCGATCAGGCTGCAAGCGGTCCACTGGAGCACCAGGGATATGGGACTAATATTTTTACTACAAATGCCCACGATCGGGCTGCAAGCGGTCCACTGGACAACCATGGATATGGGACTAATATATTTACTACAAATGCCTGCGATCAGGCTGCAAGCGGTCCACTGGACCACCAGGGATATTGGACGTGTTATTACATTTACACATGCCCGCGATCAAGCATTGAGGCCTTTGCCAGCGTGCAGGAGGCGTCAGTCCCCGCGGCTGCAGCCTGGCAGGGTGCCAGCGCGAAGTTGTCGGGGATCGGCGCACCTGCAGTCGTCAACGAAGAGACGACATGCACAAAATGGCCCCATTTGGCGCTTCTTTGCATACATTACGCCCCCATTTGCATGTGTGCACTTTTGAATATCGTGGTGGTTGCTTCTATCGCAATGGCACTTGCACTTGCGCATCCCCCTGCTCCACTCTGGCCACTTGCACTGGTGCAGTGCCACTGTGTCATGCGCACTGTGGGTGGCCAAGAAGCAATATTCAGCGATGTTGTGCCAAGGCACAGATCCGTTGACTATCACCCTGTCAACGCCCCTGCGCATCCAAGTTGCGCTGTGCCCAGGCTTGTGCCACAGCCTGGCGCAGTCTGAAAATCCCGCCCTGCATATATAAGGCAATAATGGTGTTCTAGTGGAAACCCCATATACTACAGAGCAAAGATATGTTTCCATATAAAACAGAACTCACTTTTAAACTAAATACAATGTATACCATAAATCCTAAAGCTAATCAGTCTATGTGGAGGCGCTATGGGACACAATACAAGAGGCAGTGTCTACAACATAACAAATACAAGAGGCAGTGTCTACAACATAACAAATACAAGAGGCAGTGTCTATAACATAAATACAAGAGGCAGTGTCTATGACTATAACAAATACAAGAGGCAGTGTTTATAACAAATACAAGAGGCAGTGTTTATAACATAATACAAGAAGTAGTGTCAATAACATAACAAATACAAGAAGCAGTGTCTATAACATAACAGATACAAGAGGCAGTGTCTATAACAGATACAAGAGGCAGTGTCTATGACTATAACATAAATACAAGAGGTAGTGTCTATAACATAACAGATACAAGAGGCAGAGTCTATAACTCAACAGATACAAGAGGCAGTGTCTATGACTATAACACAACAAATACAAGAGGCAGTGTCTATAACATAACAAATACAAGAGGCAGTGTTTATAACATAACACAAGAGGTAGTGTCTATTAAATAACAAATACAAGAGGCAGTGTCTATGACTATAACATAACAGCCATAAAAACATTCATGGTGGGGAGGATTCAATCCCAGAGACAAATGTAATCATCTCAAGCCTTCTATGAAAGCAGAATGTTGTCATAATATGTCGTGAGTTTGCAGCATAGCCGCAGACACTGTGATGCTGTTTTGTACAAATCAACAACAATACCAGCAAAGACGGCGTGTCTGCACATCAGCAGAGCAACCGTCAGCAACGCTGCCGACCTTGGTCTGGGAAGGGCTGGCCCGGGGAGGAAGAGTTGAGCATCCCAGCGGACACTCTCCTCTCTTCGTGAGTTCATATTTTAGACAGCACAAGCCTCATGAATGGAGAGTATTAGTTCATTTCAATCTCTGTTGAAACTCTGTAAATCAAGCATGAAGGCTGGATAATCAGACTGCTTAATGGACCAGAAAGTGATAATTCAAGGTTTTTGGGGAACCTTTGTGCAGTCAGGCAAGTCTTGCCCTCTTCCAGATGGACAGCAACTAGCCAGAGTAGAGACAGGGGTTGTTAATTGCTATTATACAATGTTCAACTTGTTTTTTGTTTTTATAGTGATATAAAACTTTTACAGTGGGTATACTAGAGGATTTATCACGGTCATGTGATGTGTTTTGACCAATGAGGCTACAGGATTTTCATACCCCATTGTATAATTAAGTTTAGCTATCATTAACGTTTGCATTTACTATAATTTACTATATGGTTACCTCATATTTTTGGTGGCTTTAAAAACTGGTACTTAACAGCAAACTACTAGGTACGGGTTTTTACCACATATCTGCTGAACAAATGCATTTCAGAATGTTAAGTACAACTCAGCAACTGAAACTCACTCACACTAATAGTTTTCTTACTTGTTCACTACTTCACCAAAACATAATTGTCTTCAACCCCCATTCAGTGTCTGTACAGATAAAGACAAGTAAGCAATAAGACACTCTGGGGTGTGCTTTAGACATTTCTATCACACGGCCAGGGGTGTGTGCCTTCAGTCCCTAGCCATGCGTTAGAAATGCACACCCCTGGAGTGTCTTATTGTGCTTATCAAAATGGGACTGTGTTTTTTACATAGAGGTAAAAATATAAAGTGATTTTGTCAGGTTTGCCATAGCAAATGGGAGTAGTAACCTGTAGGAGGAGCTGTTATTCAATTTTCTACCATTCAAACTGCCAAAAAGTGCTGTTTTCCATGAAAAAAATACTTTTAGTTCTGTGCTCTGCTTCACTTGCATAATCCACCCCTTCTTTTTCTCAGTGCTACAACCCCCAATCGTGCCATTATGCAAGGGAAACAAAGTTTCATAAGCACTGGTTTGAAACAGAGACCTCTGTTGGTCAGTCTTGGTATTGCAGACATCTACTCTACTGAAATAGGGAACTACATCTCTCAGTGAAGAAATATTGTTGGCTAGCTACCGTATGCACAATACCTTGTTTTGAAAGTAAACATATGAGAGCTTTTATTGTTAAAAACCACTATAGAAACATGAGACTGCACCTCACAGTAAGGGATTGGAAAACAACTTCTTATTGTACCCACAATGTCTTACTATGCACAGCTACATATTAGGTGCAGTCACCACCACCAAAATAAGGGACTGCTCCTCTGAGTAACCAACATTTACATCAACATTATAATCTACCCAGAATTCCTTGGTGCTGTATGTAAAACACTGATAGTTCCCTTGCATGACATCATTCTGGGGGTGTGGCCTCACACAGAAAACCGGAGGACAAAGTGCTGATAAAACATAACATAAAATGACTATGACAGATTTTTTCATAAAACAAATTGCAGCTCCAACATCTGAAGCTTGGGCGGCAATCGCATACTACGTGAAAAATGCATCTGTGAAACCTGACAAAATCACTTTAAATTTATATGTTAAAATAGTAAAAAAAAAAAAAAATCAATCCTGTATTTTAATGCAAAAATAGTCCCTCCACCTGCATTTGGTTTTGTTTTGACGTTAAGATTTTTTTATCTACTCTGGCCACCATAGCTTGGGATGGTTGTCATGGAGTTTTGCCTTTAGCTGGTTGTTATGGCTTCCCAACCCCCACAGTAAAGCAGCTGCAGTGTGTGCCATCATTTTTTTTTAATTTTGAATGTAGTTTTGTTCCTCTTCTGATGCTTGGGACAGCGAATATGTGACTAACCAACGAGGAGCGAGGAAAGCTGCAGCTGCTTTAGCAGAGACCACAGCTCCGAGTGTGTGGTGGCAGAGGGAGCATCTTAGTTGGTGAGTTTGTATCACAAAGAGCAGTGTTTTGTTTTTGTACTGTGAAATGTCCTAGCAGATGAGTGAGCAAGGCACGAGGGGAGGTGGGCTACCATTAGGAGCAGACTATTAGAAGCTACCATTTGTCAAGAATGTATTTCTAGATTTTCCTTTTTATCAAGAATGCATTTCTAGATTTTCCTTTTATCTCGGATTCCTGGAATTTGGCAGCCAGTAAGTGGAGGAAGCCCCTTTTTTTCACATTATATGACAGATTCTGATTTTAGGTCTTATTCCTCCAGCCTGGAAAAATTACCCCCCTAGCACATCACAGGTGTTATTTACTTGTATTTGGCAGATCCGATGCCAGCTGGTACTAAAAGAGAAACTGGTCTCACAGGATACTGTACTTTATATTTACTGATTAACCAGGCAATGCAAAGTTGTTGTTCCTATGAATTTCTCTCTAGTGGACAGAAACAGTTTTAAATACAGGAAGTTTGACTCCCAGGTTAGGTTAATCTTGAGGTACAGAGCAAGTTTTCTTGTAATTTCATTATCTGGATTCTTTATAAAGAAAAGACAAAAAAAGATTCTCACTGTATTGAGTTCTTCCCTTTGTCATGTCTGTTCTTTCATACCTTGCTTTCTTTTTGGCTTCAGTTTATGATTTTTCCCCCTTTCTTTTTACCCTCCTCCCCTCCCCAAACTCCGCTTCTTCAGGAGTCCCCAGTGGAGTCCTGTCCCTGCTTCTACCGCCTACTTGTGCCATCCATGGACCCCCATGTAGCCTCAGTTTACCCTCCCTGGGCGGGGACCAGGTGGGGCCCTTAGCCCGAGCTTTACCTGTTTTGTTGGGTTCTGGGATTGGTCAGGCAGGCAGAAGCCGTGAGGGGTCTGCTCCAGGGCTCTGTCTACCTGGAGCCTGGAGAGTTTTTTCCTCAGTTTTTCTGTGGACGTCGTGTGAACCCCGACATCAGGGCATGTAGCGCTGACGTCCGCGACGTCCTCCCCTTGCTGCATCTCTGTGCATGCTGTGCTCCAGACCTCCGCCTGGGGCCAATCTTGCACCGGGATGTCGATCCCCCTCCGTCCCTGGAGAAGATGAGCTGTCCTGGGGACGCTCAAGCCTTCTCCCCCAGCCAGCCCTCCAGCTCCTGGGTTCATTCCCAAACCCGGGTCACTGGTGTTGTAAGCGGAAATCCAACTGCTGTGCCGGCGGGCCGGCTTTAGTTTATGATTTACCTTGATTCCTATGTATAGCACTGTATGTTGGATTTTGTGTTTTAATAAAAATTCCCCAGCTCTTTTCGAGATGTTCTGTGAGATTTTTAACATCCACCTGAACCACCAGAACAAAATGGTTTAATGTCTCATCCGAAAGATGAGCTTTCCTTTTCACACAGAAACTTTTTTTTTTCAGCTTGTTCCTCAGTTTTATTCCTTCTGAAGAGTCATCTACAAAACACTATTAATAGAAGTCTTGTGATCAAACAATTGGCTGAGGGGAAATATGCTTTTAGCATGGCATGCTGATTCCTGCCAGTGCTCCACCCAAACCAAGGTGTGGCATTGTCCTGCTTTTATAGCACTGTTCTTAAGAACTGGCAAATGGGGAAACCTTTCAAAAGTGATCTTCAACCACTTAAATGCATGCCTTCACCTTCCCACCACTGTGACAAACACTATGGCAATAAATTTTGTACCCCGGCATTTAGTCCAGGCTGAGCCCTACTGAAGGCCTTCCATTGGCTGTCCTTCACACAGGATCCCATGACTACTTGAGCAGTCACCACTTGCTTCCACATACCTACTGCCTGTCTCTTCACACACTGTCCTGGATTTACCCTCTGGGTGGGGCCAGGCAGCAATGAGGACAGCACACCTGTAACCATTCTATTACCATTCTACTACTGGTATTCAGTTCACATCCACATTTATGCAGTTAGCTAGACATGTGTAGCTTAGTCACTGCACATCTTCAAGCTCGGCTCCACCAACCACCTGTGGTGTTGCCCTCTGGGTCCGCTCCACCTGATGTCAGATCTTGCATGCTGGAAGCAGGTATCTGTGCACCACTTACCAGGGGAGGTTGGGTGGGTTGTCTGGATGTAAACTGAATATTTTAATACATTAAATCCTTGTGCCTTGTTCCTTCTCTCTCTTGGAAGTCCTCGGTTGTCCCAATCAGGAGACCGGAAAGTACATACTGTAAGTGACCAGAAAATTCCTGTGAGACTAACCACCCAAAAGATTATACTCTTCATTGAAATCATTCACCAGTCTGGTGTTTGCCTCAATAAATTTATTTTATAATGATGATTCATTTGTTTAAAGTTCTGTCAATTACAGAGTGTGGTGGTCAGAGGAAGGTAACAAGGAGTATTGAAACGTTAGTAGTTTAATTCATAAAGAAACACGTTTATTCTATATAGAACATTAATTCTGATGGTACTATAGCTGATGGAACTTTAGATCAATAACTCATCATTATAAAATCAATTTATTGAAATAAATACCAGACTGGTGAATAATTTCAACAAAGATTATAACCTTCCGGGTGGTTAGTCTCACATGAATTTTCCATTCACTGATGTAAACTGAATACCAACAGTAGAAAAAATATTTACTTACCAGTGCCAGCAGATCATTTTGGGAATCTCCACCAGTAAGCCACACCTATGGAAGAGACACCATCATTGGGCCTTGTATGTTATACGACTGCTGGTAGTATAGCCTAGAGTTTAGAGTAATCAGCTGCGAATGAGTTTGGTACATCCAACAGACTCAGGTTTGATTCAAACAACCTCCACTTGCTTACTGTGTGACCCTGAGCAAGTCACTTAACCTCCCCAGTGCTCTCCTGTTCACCCCTGAAAACAGGCCTTGTGCCCAGTAGGCCTTAGCTGGTTACCAAACAGAATACAGGCACCGACAATGCATGCCAATGTGGGCAACCCGCTAGGCAAGTGTCTCCAGATAGAACCAACGTTAATAGCATTAATGCCCCATAGGTGTGGCTGACTGGAGGAAGATATCCATAAAGAAGATCTACAATTACAGGAAAGGAACCTCCGTTTCAACCAACTTGGATTGCCCAAAACCTGGAACTCTAGTGTCTTGGGTACCAGGCTGAGAGTTGCAGGGATTGAAGGTCCAAGTGCCAGACCATTTCGTCTTCTCTCATCAGCAGATCCAGACAGAGAGGAAGCCACCATGCAGACATGCAGCTGAGGCAGAGGAGATTCCAGTACCAGAACTGCCTGGGCCAGTCTGGAGCTATCAGGATCATGTACACCCTGGCCCTGCATGCCTTGAGCACCATCTTGTGTAACAAGGGAAAGGAAGGAAAGGTGTACAGAAGGCCTGGGGTCCAGGACCAGTAGAAGGCATCCCCATTAGCTTTCCCATCTGAGGGGCAGATACAGAAGAGCCTCAGTCACGTGTTCTCCTGGGAGGCAAACAGGTCCACCGTAGTGTGCCTCACTGGGAAAACAGCTGTGTCACCACAACCTGGTGCGAGCACCATTCTTAGGACTTCTGTCCCATTTGGCTAAGAGTGTCTGCCAACTGATCATTCTCCCCCATCACATGCTTTGCAAGTAGATCCACCTGTAGGCTGCGTACCAGGGACCAAGTAAGGAGTACATCTTGACACAGTATACAGAAGTGCAGCCCACCTTGTTTGTTCAGGTAGAACAGTCTGCTGGTGGATTTCCTTGTACAGCATGTGATGGGGCAGGACAGTCAGTTGGCAGACACTCTCAGCAAAGTGGGACAGAAGTCCCAAGAGTGGTCCTTGCAACAGGCTGTGGTATCAGGGACCAAGTAAGGAGTGCATCTTGGCACAGTGTAAAGAAGAGCAGCCCACCTTGTTTGTTCACGAAGAACGAGGTGGTTATGTGGTCAGTCTCCTGTCAGTACCAGGTACACTCCTCGAAGCTATAGATGTGCTGGTGGGTCTTGCTAGGCAAACAGAACCCATGGGCTCTGTGGTTAGACAGATGAGCTCCCCATCTCATCAGGGATGCATTGTCAAAGTGAGGGTCTGCTCTGGGAGGACAAACAGAATTCCCTTCGCGAGGTTCCATGTACATAGCAACTGAACTTCAGCATCCCACTTCAGCAGCATCAACCAAAGTGGCTGGTCCAAGTGAATTTATGTTCGGGATATTTATTTATTTTTTTATTTATTTAGTTTTTGTTGACCGGGTAAGTGCACTAGACAAATCCTGCTTATTTTCAGGCACGACCCGGGGGAGGGGGATACAGATGAATGCCAGCTGACTTTGAACCAGATTAAGCTGTTGGTGGTATTTTTACTGAATGAGGGAAATTTGGCCAGGACACTGGGGACATTCCACTACTCTTTTCGATAAGTGCCATGGGATCTTTAACATCCACCTGAACTACCACCAATCCAGGCAGATGGTACCTCGGTTTAACGTCTCATCCGAAAGACGGCACCTCAGAAGTGCAGCACCCCTCTCGTGCTGCACTACAGTGTCAGTACTGGGATATTAACCCAAGTGCCAGATGTGGGAACTGAACCCACAGCCCTCTGATCTCCCCGGCCTCAGAGGTGAGTGTGCTACCTACTAAGCCACGGACACCGACATATGCACTGCAATACCCTACAAGTAATTAGAAATTGATCCAGAGGCCCCAGAACTATTAACATACAGCAAGACAGTTAAACAATTACAAACTAGAAAATAACATCTGCTGTACAGTGTGTAATAGGGAGGCAGTAAGTAGCACAGTGGTTTAAGGCTCTGAGCTGCAAATCTGGAGACCTGGGTTTGAATCCCACAGCCCCCCACTTGCATACTGTGTGACCCTGAGCCAGTCACTTAACTTCCCTGTGCTCCCAGGTCGCACCTGTAAACAAGCTTTCAGCTTAGTGTGTCTCTCCTGGTTAAACAATTGGAAGAAAAAAAAAAAACATGGCGCTGAGACACTGGCACCCCAGCTTCCAGTGCAGGGGCACATGCACCAACATCCTAATGGAACACGCTGGTCAAAGCCACCAAATACCAAACAACCGGAAGAATTCCTAGGCTTGGCGTGATTGCCCAACCTGAAATGATTAGGCAAAGGAGGTAAGATTCTCAGCACTGTCTTCAGGTAAGTGAGCCCTGGCTTGGAGGGAATCCAACTCTGCTCCAATGAACAAGAGTCACCTGCTCGGGAACCAGTTCAGACTTTGCCAGTTTGACCAGTATGCCCATATCCTGGAAGGTCTGATCCCTGGACTGCTCCACTGCTTCTCTAGAGATGCCTGTAATGTGCCAGTCATTCAGGTACAGGTAGGCTGCCACAACAAACAGGTGCTAGGTGAAAACCCTGGGCTGTGCCTGAGGTAGGCTGCCACTACCAAAAGGCACTAAGTGAAAACCCTGGGTGCCTGGGTGCTGAGAACAGACTGAATGGCATGACCCTGAGGACCCCATCCAGCTGAAACCAAAGGTGACTCCCATGAGTCGGATGGAGAGATGTGAAAGAAGCTGTCCTGGAGGTTCAGACAGAAAATCCAAGCCCTGGCTCCAGTGATGGCATGATCTGGTTGACAGTGACCATAGGGAAACTTTAGCCTGCGAATGAACTTGTTCAGACTGTGCAGGTCTAGAATGGGGCACAAGCCCCTCATCCATTTTGGTACCAGAAAGTATCGAGATACACATCCCCGAGAGGCCAGGGTATCAGGGATAGATTCAATAGCACTACACTCCAGGAGCTGAGCTATACAGCTCTGCAGTGCAGCTACTGTGCCCAAGGGCACCATGGACTCCCACGGTGCTTGGGACTGGTATGGCGGAGAGCGTTGAACTCTCAAGACAGACTTGAGCCCACCACATCCAGCACCCACTTATCCAGCATAATGGCAGACCACTGTGGAATGAAGTGGAGGAGCCGATCCCCGACTGGGAGCTGCATCAGGGACTATAAAGGAGGGGGAATGGCACCCATGCAACCATTTACTTTTTACCATTGGAACCCCCCTTTTTTTGTCCCTGCCCACCAGACTTGGTCTTTGCTGCATGGTAGTGCTGAACTGCTGCTGGGGCTGATAGTATGAACCACAAAAGGAGCTCTTCTTTGGCTCGGGCGGCTGATTAGCCTGCTAGGATGATGCCACTTGAATCTAGGGTGACACTGGACTTTTCAGTCTGGCTGAGATGATTCTCCCCAGTGCCAAAGAGGTCTGTGTCCAGAATAGGCACATCTGCTAACTTATGCTGGGTCTCAAGGATAAAAGTCAAGAGACATAACCAGGCACTCCTGCGCACACACAATGAAGTGGCCACTGTGTGGGTACACGAGCTGCTAGTGTCCAGAGCCATCTGTAACTGGTGCTTGGGCAGTGAATGTCCCAAGTTACAGAGGGCCCTAGCATCTGCCTGGCTCTTTGCCTGGAGCAGAGAGAGAATGTCAGTAAGCTTATCAAAGCACACATGACCAAGCTGGGCCATCAGTGCCACACAGATGACCTGGTACAGGCCCAAGGTAGCAGTCACATAGACCTTGCAATCCAAGAAGTCCTGTTTCTTGGACTGCTTGTCTGGTGGCTTGCCTGTGTCTCCCTGGACCTTCAACTTCCTGAAAGCCGAGTCTGAGACAAACCCCTTAACTGAAGGGTGGTCCAACAATCCTGAGAGATCTCTCATAGGGATCACATACTTCAGGGGATACATTTCTAGAGCACACTGACCAATGTATATCAAATGTAGGACCCCACTGAAAATAAGATCTTGCATCCCTGCTGTGCTATTCTAGGTAAATAAAAAGGTACTATCCTCTATATTTAAACATGCGATGGTGGACTTGGGAGTAAAGTGACCCTAAAGCAAATGAAACCAGAGTTCTACTGTCTTGTAGTACAAGCAGTCTGTATAAAAAAAAAGGCCATTTAAACTTAAAGGGACACTGTCAGCTCTTTACTTACCACACTGATGCCAAAGCGCAGTCACGCTTCTAAATGGCGCTGAAGTGCCAAAAAACTTGTGCACTCATCATTATACCCCAATTCAGCTAACCACAGCTTTTAATAGTATAAAGAAAGTTGAACTCGAGAAAATGTCTGTTGTTTAGAAACAAGTGCTAGAAGTTAGGGAAATCATGGTCTGAAAGACGAGCCGTGATAAGCCGAGTGAGCATATGTATATGCGTAAACATATGCGCATGCCTAGTATCATGGTTCAACTTTCAGACATATGCACATGCGCCACATCACGGCTAGACTTTCAGACCATGATTGCCCTGACTTTCAGTGCTCATTTCTAAACAGATACTTTCCCAAGTTTATCTGTCTTTATACTACTAAAAAAAGAGCAGTTATGTAAGAATTTACTGTGACAGCAGATCTTCGAGGGGATCTCAGTCATCAGGTTACACCGGAGGAACTTCACAGTTGGTGAAGGGGAATCTACACGGAAGATTTTCAGCAGTACAGCTGGGGCTGCCTGCGTCATAAATCCGCGTCACCAACCCTATATAGGCAAAGTGGCGCTCCCTCCTCAGTTCTTTCCCACAGAGACAAAGGGAGCAAAGCTCCAACCATGGGGGACTGAGGGGAGAGAGAGGTGCCCAGACCTAAGCAAAATAGGTGGATACACCAGACAGGCAGTTCCTAGACAGTAGCCCCAAAAAAGGGGATGGATAGTGGGAGGGAAAGCAGACCTGATGACTGAGACACCCTCGAAGATCTACTGTTATGGTAAGTTCTTACGTAACTGCTCTATCTTCATTGGGATTATCTCAGTCATCAGGTTACACCATAAGAACGGGTCCCAAGCAGTGACAGGTGCAGACAGACAGTCTGGGAGGAGGGCTCACCATAAACCTATAAACCTAAGACAGGAGGCCCTGTAGCACAGCCCTGCCAAATTCTGCATGGGCTCTTGAGGCAATGTCCAGACTGCAGTGCTTGGTGAAAGTATGGATGGTACTCCAGATAACAGCTGCACAGATGATGGGGGCTGAGACCCCTCGGAAACAAGCCACAGAGGTAGCCATGCCTCTGGTGGAATGAGCTTTGACAGCACCAGACAATTCTTTGCTGTACTTGTTGTAGCAAAACAGAATGCAATTAACCAACCATTTGGACAAACGCTGCTTAGAAACTGAAGCGCCCTCTCTACCTGAGGCAAAAGAAACAAGCAACTGCTTCAACTTTCAACTTTCCTTAGTCCAAAGCAAGCAGTATTTCAAAGTTCTGCACACATCTAATGTATGGAGCAGTGCTTCCCCAGGATTGGCACATTCAGGGAAATAAACAGGAAGGTGGACAGACTGATTGAGTGTAAACTCTGAGACCACCTTGGGTAGAAACTTAGGGTTTATGCACAAAGACACCCTGTCTTTCTGAACAATCAAATAAGGCTCCTCACACCAGAGGGCCTGGAACTCTGAAATTCTTCAAACAGAAGTAATGGCAACTAAAAATAACGCTTTCCAAGAGAAAAAGCACTGATCGTAAGTTGCAATAGGCTCAACGGGAGACAGGGTCAACTTCTACAAAATAAAATTAAAATCCCGAGCCATGACAGGAGAACGGATGGGGGGTTTCAGATGCAGGATGTCCCTGAGAAAAGTATGGGAGACCTCCAGCTAAGCAATTGTGTGGTCACCCATGGGCTCATGAAAGGCAGAACTGGCCGAAAGGTGTACCTTGAGGGAGGAGTAGTGGAGGCCTGAGTCAGACAGAGAGATCAGGTAGTCCAGGATGTGGTTCACCTGGTAGGCGAAAGGGTTGAAATGATGTTTGCTGGCCCAGATGGCAAACCACTTCCACTTCATGACATATGTGGCTCAAGTGGAAGGTTTCTGGGTGGCTACAAGGACGTTCGCCACCCTGTTTGAGACCCCAAACCTGGCTTGGCTATGTCCTCAGGAGCCAAGCATGCAGATGGCAGGATCGTAGGTTGGGATGGACCAGGGTCCCCTGATCCTAAGTCAACAGGGTACTACAGAGAAGTAGAGGGTTCGAAGGTTCCTCTGCCAGCTGCTGTAGCAGCAGAAACCATATCTGCCAAGGCCAGAATGGAGCCACTAGGATCAGACTGGCCCCCTCCATCTGTAACTTGATTAGCACCCTCTGGATCAGAGTGAACAGAGGGAATGCATAAATAAACCTCCCGCTCCAAGACAGGGATAACACGTCTCACCAGAAAACTCCAAGCCCTGGATCTAGCGAGCGAAAATTGGACAGTTTTGCGTTGAGTGGGGAAGCAAAAAAGGTCCAACTCTGGGAAACCCCATCTGTCGAACAAGTCTTCTGCGACAGATGAGAGAAGCTCCCATTTGAGCATGCTGAGACTGTCCGCCAAAGTGTTCAATAAGCCTGGCATGCAGATTGCGGAAACTGTCAGACTGTGATCTGACACCCAGTACCACACACTCATGGCCTCCCTGCATAGGGTAGGAATGAGTCCCCCCGCCCCACTTGTTGGATGTAGTTAACTACACTCAAATTGTCAGACTGCAACAGCAGCTGACCTGGAGAAAGGTGGTCTTGAAAAGCCTGCATGGCATAGAGCACTGCTCTCATTTCCAGGACATTGATATGCAGGGAGGTTTCCTGCTGGGACTAACAGCCCTAGGTCTGCAAGGGACCCAGGTGTGCCCCCCAGCCCACACCTGAGGCATCCATGGTTAGGATCTGTTGCAGGGAGGAGATCTGGAATGGCACTCTCTGAAGCAGATTTGAGGGGTCCATCCACCATTGCAGTACCTTACAAACTGGAGAAGAGACCAGGACTGGGTAATCTAACTTGCCCGTACGCTGGTCCCACTGCATCCGAAGGGTCCACTGGAGAGTGCGCATATGAAGTTGTGCCAATGGAACAGTGGGTATGGCAGCCGCCATCAGACCCAGTAATCTGAGGTACACCCTGGCAAGATTGTAGCGGCTTTGAGCAACTTTCTGAGCTTGGGCTACAAGACACTCTGCCCTGTCTTGGGGCAGGAAGGCCTTCCCTTGTGCCGAGTCCAGGACCGCCCCTATATATTGCAGCCTTTGAGACGGTACCAGAACTGACTTAGGCAGAATGACCATGATGCCCAGGGAGTGGAAGAGCTGGAGAGTCCGCTCCAGAGTCAGTAAAAGCTGTTCCCTGGAGAAAGCCTTTAGGAGCCAATCATCCAGATAAGGGGAAAACACATAGACCCTCCCTTCTGAGAGCTACTGTGACCACGGCTAGGCACTTGGTAAAGACTCATGGCACAGAGGTCAAGCCAAAGGGCAGCACCTTGAACTGATAATGCTCGCCCTGAAAAGCAAAATGGAGAAACTTCTTGTGAGGAGGAAAGACCAAGATGTGCAGGTAGGCATCTTGCATGTCGATGGAGCATAGCCAGTTCCCCATTTTGAGGAGGGGCATCAGGCCTGGCAAAGTTACCATCTGAAACTTTTTGTACTGGATGAACATTCTGTGGTCCTTTAGGTCCAGAATGGGCCTCAAATCACCAATCTTTTCTGGCACCAGGAAATACCTGGAACAGAAAAGTACAGTTACGTAGGAACTTACCGTAACAGTAGATCTTCGAGAGAGGTTCCCTTCAGTAAGTCATCACAAATAGGACTGACGTCACCTGATGTCGGGCAGCACAGCAGACTTTTCTAGCAAACCCTGATGGGGGGAACGCCCACCTGATGTCACGTGACCAATGTCAGCGTGACGGTATATAGTGGGTGGTCCCCACGCCCGCCTCCAATCCTCCCGCCGGAGCCAGGAATAGGCCTAACAGCAGGAGCAAACAGGATTGGAGACCCTGTAAAAATTAAAATGAGGGAAAGGAGGGAGGATAAAATATGACCTACTGAAGGAACCTCTCTCAAAGATCTACTGTTACGGTAAGTTCCTACGTAACTGTACTATTTTACTTCGAGAAGGTTCCTTCAGTAGGTCATCATAAATAGGACTGAGTCCCAAGCAGTCCATCTAAGGAGAGACCAAGAGAAACTAGGGAGGGGGCAAAACAAAATCCACAGAAAAGACTGAAGTCCGAATAGGACCCAGCCTAGGACAACAGAACCTGCAGGGCAGCTAGACCAAAGCCAGCCCTCCGCCTAGAAGCAATGTCCAAACTATAATACATAGATACATAGACAGTGTCGGCAGATAAGGGCCTATGGCCCACCCAGTCTGCCCATTTGAGCTTGTAAGTTCAGTTTATGTTTTCCTAGAAGTCTGTTGCCCCTTACCCCTGACCTCCAGAATTCCTTTATGTCTATCCCATGCATTCTTAAATCCCGTGATTGTTTCAGCCCTCACCACTTCCTCTGGCAGGGTGTACCACTTGTCCACCACCCGTTCTGTGAAGAAATTCTTCCTCATGTTTCCTCTGATTGTCCTCCTCCAACTTCATCCACGCCCTCTAGTCCTGGAACATCTTTTCACTTAAAATAGTGTATTCCTGCACCCTGTTCCTCCCTGTAAGATACTTGTATGTCTCTATCATATCCCTCTCTCCTCCTCTCCTCCAGGGAGTACATGTTCAGTTCCTTCAACCTGTCTTCATGGGACTTGTGATGCAATCCATACACCATCTTTGTTGCCCTCCTCTGAACCTTCTCTACCCTATCTATGTCCTTACATAGGTATGGTCTCTAGAACTGTACACTGTACTCCAGGTGGGGCCTCACTAGTGTCTTGTATAGCAGAATTATGACCTCCCTTTTCCTGCTGGTGATGCCCCTGCCTATACATCCCAGCATCCTATCTGCTTTACCTGCTGCCTTGTCACACTGTTTCCCCTACCTTGAGGTCATCAGAGATGATAACCCCAAGATCCCTTTCCTGCTTGGTGCATGCTATATCCTCACCCCCCAACTGATATATTGTGCCAGGGTTTTTGTGCCCCGTATGCATTATCTTGCACTTCCTTGCATTGAATTTCAACTGCCAAACCCCTGACCATTCTTCAAGTTTCTGCAGGTCCCTTCTCATTCTGTCTACACCCTCTGGTGTGTCTACTCTGTTACAGAGCTTTGTGTCATCAGCGAACAGTGAAATTCTGCCTTCTAAGTCCTGCGCAATGTCACTGATGAAGATGTTGAATAGGACCGGTCTCAGCACTGATCCCTGTGGTACCCCACTGGTCACTCTTCCCTCTGTGGAGTGACAGCCATTTACCACCACCCTCCGTGTCCTGCCACCCAGCCAGTTACCTACCCACCACACTACTGTCCTGCCCACACCCATATTCCCCAGTTTGTGTAATAGTCTTCTATGTGGCACAGTGTCAAAGGCTTTGCTGAAGTCCAGATAGACCATGTCCACTGCCCTCCCCTGATCCACCTCCCTAATAATGCTTGGTAAAGGTATGGACAGAACTCCAAGTAGCAGCAGCACAAATATCTGCTGCAGAAACATTACGAAGGAAGGCTGCAGAAGCGGCCATGCCCCTAGTAGAATGACTCCTGATAGAGCCCGGGAGGGGGTTTATCATACTTTTGATAACGGTATCTGATGCAGTTGCTCAACCATTTGGAAAGGCCCTGCTTGGAAACTGGTTTACCTCGAGTTCAATGTAAGAAGGAGACAAACAATTGATCGCAAGAACGAAAGTCTTTGGTTCGGTGTGTGTAACACCGGAGAATCCGGTGCACATCCACTGTATGAAGGAGTGCCTCACCCCTGTTAGCGGAAGCTGGATAATATACTGGAAGCTCTACCAATTGGTTCAGAGTAGCTTCCGACACCACCTTTGTAAGGAACCTGGGATGGATTCTGAGAACCTCCCTGTCCCAGTGAAAACTAAGGAAAGGCTCCTTACAAACCAACGCGTGAAACTTCGAAATTCTTCGAGCTGAAGTGATGGCAACCAGAAACAATGCCTTCCAAGACAGAAAGCATAGGTCACAGCTCATTGCTGGCTCGAAAGGAGGCAAGGTGAGCTTTTCCAGGACAAAATTCAGGTCCTATGGTGGTGCTGGGCTGTGGATGGGAGGTTTCAGATGGAGAATCCCTTTCATAAAGGTCTTTGAGATATCCAACTGAGCCACAGGTTTACCATCCACCAGCTCATGGTACGCCATGATAACAGAGAGGCGCACTTTCAGAGAGGAATAGGCTAGACCTGAGTCTGATAAGTGAAGGAGATATTCCATGACTTGTGGGGCCAAGCAAAAAAAAAAAAAAAAGAGTTCCAGCCCTTCGTAGTCATCCAAATGGAAAACCGCTTCCACTTCAATGTATAAGTGGAACGGGTGGAAGGTTTTCTGGCTTTGACAAGGACCTGTGTCATTCAAGAGGATACCCCAAAGTGAAAGATGGCTATGTCTGCAGGAGCCATGCACGCAGATGCAGGGTCCTGAGCCCTGGATGAACCAGACGACCTTGATCCTGAGTAAGGAGGTTGTGTGTCAATGGAGGTGGAACCGGTGGTTCCCTGGATAGCTGCTGAAGCAGCAGGAACCAGATCTGTCTCAGCCAAAGAGGAGCGATGAGAATCATCTTGGCCTTCTCCGTCTGTAGTTTGAGGAGGACCCTCTGCAGAATGGGAAATGGAGGGAAGGCATATAAAAATTTCCCTGTCCAGGATAGAGATAATGCATCGCTCCAGAAAGCACCTGGCTCTGGAACGAGCGAGCAAAACTTGGGAAGTTTTGCATTGAATTGAGAGGTGAATAGGTCGAGTTCTGGCCGTCCCCAATTTTGGAAGATGGATTCCGCCACTTCCTGATGAAGTTCCCACTCATGAGCAGGGGTCCACGATCTGCTGAGACTGTCCACCAGGACGTTTAGAATTCCCAGTATGTGTATGGCCACTAGGGACAAGTGATGCAGAACTGCCCAGTTCCACACCCTAGTCACTTCCCCTGCAAAGAGGGTATGACTGGGTTCCTCCTTGTTTGTTGATATACCAAACCATCGACACATTGTCCGTTTGGATCAGCAGTGTTCCCTGAGGCAGCAGGGGTTGAAAGGTCTGTAAGGCATACAGTACCGCCCTGAGCTCTGGAACACTGATGTGAAGAGAAAGCTCCAAGCCGGACCAAAGTCCTTGGGCTTGATGTTCCCTCAGATGCGCACCCCACCCCATGTTCGAGGCATCCGTGGTGAGTCTGGCTACGGGTGCTGGTCTTCAAAATGGGAGACCCAAGGAAAGACTGTGTGGATTCATCCACCATAGAAGGTCCTTCTGGACCGCTGAAGAAATGAGGACCGGATGGTCCAGATTGTCCAAAAGCTGGTCCCACTGCACCCTCAGGGGACCACTGAGTGATCCTCATGTGGAGCCTGGCTAGGGGAACGAGACAAATGGAAGCTGCCATGAGACCTAATAGGCGAAGGACCTCCTGGGCTTGGATGGTCCGGCAAGATGCCACCTTGGCAGCCTGGTGGACCAGAGTCTCCACTCTGTCCAGAGGAAGGAAAGCTGCACTGGACCGTGTCGAGGACTGCCCCAATAAACTGTAGTCTCTGGGTGGGAATGAGTATGACTTGGGCACACTAACAGTGATCCCAAGTCAATTGAAGAGGTCCAGGGTAAATGACAGAGCTTCCAACAACGCATCCCTGGAAGGGGCTGCTAGTAGCCAATCATCCAGGTAAGGAAACACTGCAATCCCCCTTCGGCGTAAAAACACTGCAACCACCGCTAGGCACTTGGTAAAAACCCGAAGTGCCGAAGACAGGCCAAAGGGGAGTGCTCAAAAGTGGAAGTGCTCCCCCCAGAACAGGAAATGCAGGAATCGACAGTGGCTGGGGAAAATAGGGAAATACAGGTAGGCATCCTGCATATTCAGGGTGAAGAGCAAAGTGATTCTCCGACAGGAGCGGCAGAAGGCTCTGTAGTGTTAGCATGTGAAACTTCTTGTATTCGACAAAATGGTTCAGCTGACTGAGATCTAAAATGGGTCGGAAGTCCCTGGCCTATTTTGGAACCAGGAGAAAATGGGAGTAGAAGCCTTTTCCTGTTTGCCCTGGAGAGACTCGCTTGATCGTCTGTTTTAGCAAGAGCAAATTTATTTCCTCTTGAACGAGGATAGCCTGATCCCGAGAGTATGGGGACTTCACCAGAGGGTTTCCCGTAGGAATTTCCATTAACTCTATAGTGTGACCTAAGGCCACTATTTGCAGGACCCACTCGTTGGAAGTAATTGCCCTCCACTCCTGCACATGGAGAGCGAACCTTCCCCCCACCTGCTCCTCGCCGAAGGCTGAGGAGGCAGTGATCGGGGAGTCTAGAAGTGATGGGTAGGTCAGGGAGGACCCCTGAGCGTCAGATTCTTGGAAGCAGGGGTAATTGTACCGTGGCCTTCCGCTCACCTTGGCGATGCATCTGAGCGGATTTCCCCTGCCTCCAGGTCCTGTTCCAAAAGGGTTGCTGTTGTCATCGCTGAGGAGCACCCGATCGGTACACAGACCGAACAGATCCAAGGGCAACACCTTTGTCCTGTAGTTCTGTAATTATGTCTTTGGTGTCGCCACCAAAAAGGACCGAGCCCCGGAAGGGAACGTCCTGAATCGCCAACTGAACCACGTTAGAGAGGCCAGAGAGGCGAAGCCAGGAGTGCCATCTCAGGGTCACGGCAGTCGCCGAGGTACAGGCTGCGGAACTGACTGAATCATAGGTGGCCTGTAAATTATGCTTACAAGAGATCCTGGAGAGGCGGAGATCCTTGGCGAGTTCCTCCTTGAGAGGTGAAGGATCCATAGACTGGACCTTCGCCTCCAACCTGGCCATAGTTGCTTTTTGGTGGGACACCATATGGGCCATGTAACTGAGGGAGCGGAGCGCGCACGTGGCCGAAGAATAGACTTTCTTGCCAAACTGGTCCATCTGCCTCGACTCCTTATCTGGAGGAGTGATGCTCAAGTGCTTGGGCGTAGTGGAGCAATCATGAGCCACTGAAATAACCACGGAATCTGCCTTTGGATGGGTCTTCAAAAAAGGAGCATCCTTAGGTGCCCGGTAAAGCCTGTCCACCCGCTTGAGGACAGCCAGGATAAAGTGAGGCATCTGCCAGACGTTGGTGGTGAGGTCTTGGTGGGGGGCCATCCACAGAGGAACTGGGACAGGAGACAGGGACTCCAAATCGAGGTGCTCCGCAAGTCGCTGTCTCATTGGGTCCTGTTCCTCTGACTCCCAATCGAAATAATCTCGGCGGGTCCTCAAGAGATCTGAGAAGGAAGGATCCTCAGGTGGCGATTTCGGTGAGGTCTTACCTCTCGGCTCAGGTTCCTCCACAATTTCCTCCTCCGAAGAGTCCTCTCTCCCATCAAAACTATCGTTGGCCTCCTCAACTGGATGACATTCAAAATGAGAAAGGGGAACGTCCAGCCGAGACTTCCCCAAGAGGTGCAGAATCGGACCCAAACTGCTCGGAGAAGGGGACCTACCTATGAAGTGGCGAAGGTGGGAGTCTTGCTTCTAGGTCCAAAACCAACTCCAACCTTGCTCCCTGCCACCAAGACTGTAGGAAGGACTTGAAATCCAGCATAGCCAGAGAGGGTGGGGGTGGAGTTGATTGAGGCTGGGGTGGGGGGGGGAGGAGGTGGAGAGGGAACAGCGACTGGAAGAGGGTAATACCCATGCAGACCCATGTAATGGGTGTAGGGATGATAGCCCTGGTAAAACTGTCCCGTTGGACTCCATCCAGGAATGGCAACCTCCGGGTAAGGATCCCCAGGATACCCGTGTGGGTAATGGGGGACAGTGAGGGGACCCTCTTCGTCAGCCCTGATGTCGGGGGAACCCACGTCGGACCCGCTGTAGTGTAGATTAAATTAGGATCCGGCGTTGGAACAGTCCACGTTATAGTGACCGACGCCAGCACCGGCACCGGAATAGGATCCAGCGTCGGAGGGGCTGGTGTCGGCACTGGACGAAGAGTCTCAGTTGTAGGAGTCGGGTCCGGCGTCGGGGCAGACGGAATAGGCCTGACCACTGGTCCCGGCATCGGGACTGTTATAGAGACTAGTGGCATTGGAGGCACCAGCAGTCCTGGCATCGGGACTGTTGTGGTAACTGCTGGCGTTGGAGGCAGCAGCGGTCCCAGCGTTGGGACTGTTGTATTGACTGGCAGCGTTGGAGGCGCTGGCAGTCCACCCTCAGGCTGAGGAGGGGCCTCCAGAGAAAGGCCATCTGGCCGAGGAGGAGCCTCCTGACCCTGGCCCCCAGTGGGGGGTGTGGGGAAGAATCCCCGAAATCGGCTGGTTCACCAGCATCCCCATTGGCCTTGCCGGACATGTCTGTAGTGGAATGTGAGGACATGGGCAAGGGAAGAACAGGAGGGAGTGGGGCTGTCTCCCTTCAGTCCCGCTGGACGTCAGTTGTAGTGCCAGTAGGCCCGAAGAGAACCAAACCGTCGCGGTCGTCGGGGATGGCGACTTAGCGAGCATGATCAGGGCGCAGGAGAGAACCCCGGCCGACTTAACGACTGAGGCGGGCGACTGCCCCCAGCCAGGGGAGTCAATTTAACGGCCACTGGGCAGTCTCCGGAGGAGCCGGAGGTTGACTTACCGGCCAGTGTAGTGTGGTCGCCAGAGTAGCCAGCAGCCGACTTACCTGCATGAAGTGTCTCCTTACCTGAGTGCTTCGACGGTGGCTGGGCCTTGCTGGTAGAGGGCCTGACGTCATCCACGGAGTGAGCCTGCTCCCTCATCTTCTCCTTATGCTTTTTAAGGGAAGATTGGTCGGATGAGTCCCTAAGCTTGTCTATCTTCTTCTCA
This sequence comes from Neoceratodus forsteri, assembly GCA_016271365.2. Lineage (NCBI taxonomy): Eukaryota > Metazoa > Chordata > Ceratodontiformes > Ceratodontidae > Neoceratodus > Neoceratodus forsteri. The sequence continues at coordinate 855,706,362 of CM028132.1, read as the reverse complement.
AGTGAAAGCAGACTGGCCTTGAGAAGATGGGCCTCCAATGCCTGCTGTCTCCGCTTTTTGGTAGCCTGATTGCAGGACTGACAGTCGGGGCAGGAGGACACTAGATGGTCTGGGCCTAGGTAGATGACGCACTTGAAATGTCCATCTTTGTGCGGTATCTGAGTGCCACACTTGGAGCACTTCTTCTTCAGAGAAGACATGTAACTATATTTAAACTAAAAGACGAAATAGCTAGTTTGTAGAAAACCACGCGAAAAACACTTTCCGATGAAAGCTGACTGAAGTCTGCGAAGCGACTAGCACAAGGCGATGGCGGGAAAGAACTGGAGGGCAGGCATGGGGACCGCCCACTATATACCGTCATGTTGACGTCAGTTATGTGACGTCAGGTGGGCGGTCCCCCTGTAAGGGATTGCTAGAAAAGTCTGCCGTGTGGCCCGATGTCAGGCGACATCAATCCTATTTGTGATGACCTACTGAAGGAACCCTCTCTAAGTAAGATCCCTTGTTTCTCTGGCATCAGGGAACTGGTAGGATGGCCCACTTGTGTAGAAGGGACTGCACCTCCTCGCGAAGAACCGGCAAATGAGCCAGAGGGGTAACTGGAGGTTGGAGGAGGGGTTTCTGGAAGTGACTCCCTGAGCTCCAAGGTGTGCCCCTGCTCTACAATTTGCAGGATCCATGCATCTGAAGTTATGGCTCTCTATTGATTCAGATGGAGGAGAACCAGCCTCCAACCACTACCTCCTGGTCTGGGACCAGAAGAAGGGTGTTCGGTAAGAAGTCAAGTGGAGGTGGAGCCAGCCACTTGGGCTGATCCATCATTCCTGAGGAGTTTGGCCACAGGTCCAGCTCTCGCGGGGAAGGCAGCCTGGGCCCCTGCATTTTCCTTGGTGCCGGGGACCCAAACTGGGTCTGCTGGGTGCTCCACAAAAGGGAGGGCACCCTCTGCCTCTCTGCTGGTTTGTATGGTAGAGGGAGTGGACAGACTTGATGGCCCTGCCTGAGGCTTGTAGGTCATTAATAGTATCCTGGACATCGGGGCTAAATAGCTTTGTGCCATTAACAGGGGCATTAAGCACCTTTTGCTGAACATCAGCAGCAAAACCAGATACCCTTAGCCGAAAGTGCCTACATAGGCATATGCCCTTGGCAGCAGCCCTGGCAACGGTATCAGACATGTCATAGAGGGCCCTGATGAGGTGTTTACCAATGTCCTCAGCGGCCTGGAGGTGCTGAAGCAGCTCTTGCTTTTGTGTGTCATCCGGAAGGGCATGTGAGGCAGCCCTGCCCTTTTTCCAGGTGGCATTCTGGTACTTCACCATGTGAGACAGGTAATTTGTGATCCTCAAACCCAGAGTGGAGGAAGCATATACCCTCTCTTTCCCTAGAGGTCAATTCTGTGAGATTCCTTATCTGTGGGAAGGGGGCTAAGGTGCTTAGGCACCTTAGACCTGTCATGAGCTGCCTGGATAACCACTGAGTGTCTCGGGTTGGGCAGCATGGCATGGAAGGCCCTGGGGGGCATGATAAAGTTTATCAACCCTGTGGGGCATAGCTGGCACAAAGTCTGGTGTGTGCCAGGCTGCCATGGCTGCATTCCTCAGAGTAGGAAGGACTGGAGAAATGATCTTTGGGGGAGATTCGGGGATCTCCAGGAAGTCCACCAGCTCTTTTGTGGTGGCATCCTCTTCCTCAGTGCGGAAGCCCATAGCTGAGGACAGCTGCTTCACCACATTGAAAAATTTGGGGTCCTCGGGAGGGGACCAAGGAGTATGCTTTGCTGAATCCTCACTGACAGAGGAAGCAGCAGAACTGAAAGAAATCAGGAGTTCATCCTCTTCCTCATCACTAAGAAGAATGAGATCTGGATGGTACTCCTCCTCACTGTCGACTGCTTCGACTTCTAGGTCTGGTGTTGGATGCCGCCCCGCTGGCTCACAGGGAGCTTCCTGTGGCCGGCAAGTAGGCATCAACGATGAAGCTGCTGTCGACGGAGGGGGGCTTATAGGCACCCAGCTGCTGAACCAGCACATCTGTCAATCTAATCAGGACTTCAATCAAGTCGATGCTGGTCCTCGATGGGGGGTAATGGTAAAGACATCGACGGATAAACTGCTGGGTCCTGAGGAACCAAAGAGCCTGGAGGGAAGAGGAGCAGGCTTCGATGGAAAAGTAATTGATGATGAGCCTGTCGTCGACGAAGGAGGGGCAGATGACCTAGAGGTCAAGGCGGGCACCCTGGCAATTGGGGAGAGAAGCTGTCGGTATGGGTCTGGTGGGCAGAGAGACCTGGACAGCAGTTTTCTTCGGCGATGTGGCCACAGTCGACAAGGATCTCCCAGATAAAGGTGAAAAGGCTGTCGGGAAACGAGACCGTCGCCAGCAGGAGCGGTTGTGATCTTGGTCTTTTTTATGACTTTTCCCCAAGGACTTGTCTCGGGCCATGGAAGCCTGGGAGCTTGTTAATCCAGTCAGCGACTGAGAGTATTGGACCCTTTTTTATTTTATTTTAGTTGTTTAACCAGGTATAGCACACTAAGCTGAAAGCTTTTTTACAGGAGCGACCTGGGAGCACAAGGAGGTTAAGTGACTTGCTCAGGGTCACACAGTATGCAAGTGGAAGCTGTGGGATTCAAACCCAGGTCTGGTCTGCTGGATGCCACCAGATTTGCAGCTCAGAGCCTTAGACCACTGTGCTATACTGCCTCCTACCCTGGAGGACCATTGCCTGGAGCTGGCTACCTGCTGATCCATCAGGAATTTTTTAAGAGCCTTTTGCGTCGCCTGAGGGTTGTTAGATTAAACTTCTGACAGAGCTCACATTACCAAACTTCGTGTTCAGGCCCAAGACAGCAGACACAGACAGACTGTTCGTCTGTGGAGGCAATCTTTTTTCTGCAGCAGCAGCGATGGAAGAGATAGGTAGAAGGATTAACTCGCAACATAAACAAGTCATAGGAATCTATTTAAAAAAAGAGATTTAGAAAAATATTAAAGAAAATCCGTAGGCAAAAAAAGGCATGCATACGGCGACAGAGCTTCTGCAGAAACCCAAGTGAGCGAGTCGATGGTGGGAAAGACTGAGGAGGAAGCGGGGCAGCTCATGACTATATAGGGTTGGTGACGTTGACATATGACATCGGCATGGGCAGCCCCCGTTGTACTACTGAAAATCTTCCATATGGATTACCCTTCTCTGATAGTGAAGTTCCTATGGTGTAACCTGATGACCAAGATAACCCTGATGAAGATCTGTGTTTAATTAAACTTGGGTATAATGATGACTACATGATCCTTCCAGCGCTTCAGTGCCATTTAGAAATGTGGCCGCGCTTTGGCATCGGGCGCAGTAAGTAGGAGTGGACTGAGAAGGTTTTAGCATTGATGTAAAAATATTACAAGTAACTATTTTTTGTGGGAATTAATTGCTCCTATGGATACTGCATTGCTTCAGGGACTGCTGCAGGTAGTGCAGGCATGTGTGTTTAGGAGTAACTATATTTGAGTAAGTAAAGGGTTGACAAGTGTCCCTGTAAGGTTTCATGGCATCGGAGAAAGGGCTACGACTGTGAAACATACATCAGTTCCAGTGACTCAACAGGTAGCATGCTTGCCCCAGGGCCAGAACACTAGAAGGTAGTACAGCCTAAAGTTTCTAGCAGCAAGCTGTGAATAAGCTTGGCACATCCAGCAGACTTGGGTTTGATTCCCACACCCTCAATTTGTATACTGTGTAACCTGGAGCAAGTCACTTACCCTCACTGTGCTCCTAGGATGTAACTGAAAATTGGCTTCAGCTCAGCATGCCTTTCCAGGCCAAAAATGGTAAAATAAATAAAATAAGAAAGTTGTGGGTTCTAGTCTCACACAAGGCACATGGGGCAAACCCAATAACTGATACTGTAGTGCAGTGCTTGGGGGGGGGGGGACTGCACTGCTGAAGTGTCATCCATCATATCAGACAGTAAAGCAAGGTCGCTTCTTCCCATCTCTGGTCACTGTCTGGTGGAAGATAGAGATTCCATGCACCTGTCATAAAACAGTAGGTGAATTTCCAGTGTCATGGCCAGCATTCTTCGTCAAAAGTAACCCCCCCACACCCCCACCCACGCACCTGGAAATGAGCAATCACAGCTCAGTGTGCCGTTCCAGGTAAAACAATGACAAATAAATCATTTAATATTGATCCAGTTGGCAGTGGTAGACAGCATGTGTTGTTCTCTAGTGACAGATTTTGCACAATTTTCTTTAAATACTTTTTATTAAAAGAAGCTGAAGGTACAGCGAATTAAAACTTATTTAGAAATACAATGCTTAGCATTCAAATGCACTAAGACATTCAAAGTGCAATTTTTTTTTCTCATGACACATGCCTAAAAGAATATTACTGGAAAAAAAAAAAATAATCTGAAAGAATCAAGACCTCTACTTAATTAACCTTTTCAGGTGTATGCTGTCTGTTCACACTAAATGGAGGTGAAACTAAGGTCACTGCATGCATTCTACATTAAACATGAGCATTTAGAAATAAGACACTTGAATGACTAATGTAGCTGGCAATGCCCTACCATGTTTAGAGAAATCCACATTTACATCCTGGAGCCGAGACTACTGTGGTGGGTAGACACGGGAGGTTAGGGGGCTTCAAGCAGACATTCCCTCCTACACGGTGGCTGAGTTACCAGTGGTGGTGCTTCACTGCCCCCTGGTGGCATTAAGTAGCACAGCATCCACAGTCAGGAACACAAACAGGATAAAATGTTGGCAGGGCAATCATACATGTGCTAAACCTTGCACACTGATGTTAGGTGTGCGTGTGTGTGCTCGCGGTGTGTGTGTGTGTGTGTGTGTGTGTGTGTGGAGCATACATGGGGAAAAATTCCTTCTAGTCATGTATGAAGACATGTTCACAAATCAGTCCCTCCTTCCTAACCTTGACAAGAAACACATGCTCAACTTATCGTGGTAACAGCGAGGAAATGGAAAGGGTATTACATACAAAAATGAATAATATAAAAAGATAAATGTAATTATAGCTTTCCTTTTTGATTAACTTTATGTTAAACCTAGCATGACTGCATAACTGATATTTAAAAAGAAAGCTGAAACCTTTCATATTAAATAACCTGAGCAACTAAATGTATCAGGCTAACAAAGTAATCAAAATGAATATCAGAGCAGTACTGCAGATCATAAACAAGTATTTCCTAATGTATCTTCCTCTTAAATTAAGCACACACACTAACCTGGTATGTTGACACGGGAGAGGCGATATAGGGCGTAATAGATGTTTGGGCGATCATTCTGTTTGTTGCAATACTGTACGGTGATGGATAAAATCTGAAAAAAAAAAGTATTTTCTAATGCATCAATATGAATGTGAAAACAGAACTCACCAGCAATACTAGTAATTGAATGGTTTTGACATTTTAAAATTGCTGCAAGCAAGCTTACCCATTTTGTATAGCAGCTGTAGTGGGATCATATGTCAGAGTCATTCCAGCCTTTACAAAAAAAAAAGTTTGGGATTAACATTAGTAAAAGGATAGCTGCATGTACTTTTATCATATCCCTCTCCCCCTCATTTTTGTCCATGGTTGCACCATCCCCCACTGGGATAATGCTGCTGCAGTGCCCACATGCTTCCTCTAGCCAGGAGGGTGGGCACAGCCAATTCCAATGCTGATCTCCAACCAACTGGCAGGAGGTGCAAGAATGCAAGGCACCCCACACCCTCTCTTTCAAGGGTGCACTGTGCCTCACCTCCGTAATGTATCCAGATCCCAGCCAGCCCAAGGGTGGGATCCCAGGCCTTAAACATATACCCTGGTCTCCCAGACAGTCCCAGTGTGGGATCCTGGGTTTCAAACACCTACTCTGGTCTCTCAGCCAGCCCCAGTGTGGGATTCCGGGCCTTAAACACACATCTTAGTCTCCCAGACAGTCCCAGTGTGGAATCCCGAGCCTCAAACATGTACCCTGGTCTCTCAGCCAGCACTAGTGTAGGATCCTGGGCTCTCAGGGGGAGGAAATGGACAAGAAAATGATAGAAGGCTTCCTTAGGATGGCAGAAGAAGGGGAGATATTGTTGCTACTATCTTTTTTTTTTTTTTTTAATTATTCCCTCCTCGGTAGGGGGGAGGTGCTACCTATGGTCCCCCCCGTCAGTCTGGGTCCGTGGCTGCACGCCACTCCCAGTTCCAGAGCTCGACCTCCTCCTCCTTTCCTCTCACTGGCTGCTTCATGGCGGGTACAAACCCCCTCACCGTGGAAGCCGAGGGTCCGGATCCGGGAGGAGCTATCCTGAGCCGGACTGGCACTGGGCCATTGGCAAGGATTTCATGGTGCACGCCAGAGGGTTTTCTGTGAGGGTCTGAATTCCCACCCATCGGCATGAATGTACAGGGCATCAATGATGCTGCCGTACATGCTTCCACGCATTGCACGTCCGTGACGTCCCCCTCATCAAACCGCCTGCCTGCACTGACCCCCAGTCACCACCAGGAGCCAGCACAGCAGCGGTAATCCCACCCCTCCCTCCCCGGAGGAGAGCAGTCCCTGGGTTGCTCAATCCTCCCCCCCTCCCCGGCCGTCCTCCAACACCCGAGTTCGCTCCCAAACCAGGGTCGTTGGTGTGGCGTCCAGCGCCTCAACCCTCACCACCACTGGGCAGCCAAAGAGGAGATATTGTTGATGGGGGACCTGACAATGATGACCAAGATGGCCGCTGAGCTGAGCGTGCCGCTACTTTGTGTGGTTATTTCATGTATTGTTATTTTAATGCTTTAAGTTTTAGGTTACTTATTTTAAATTCGCTTGATTATTTAGTTTATTTGATTGGTGGAGTCTTTTCCGGCTGGAAGCTGTGGATTATCGGAACTACTGGTACTTTTTCTGAGCTATGGCGTTTTTGCGGTTTGTACCCGACCGCCCAACTCCTGATACTGAATGCTGTGGAGTGGTTTGTATTGCTCCCGCTCCGCGATCGATACACTGCAGGGCTCCACCGATACTGGAGTGTTTTACATGACTGCACTTGTTTCAGCAACTTGACTGGGGGCATACTTGGGATTTTGTGCCTTGGATATTTGAAATTACTTTTTGTCCTGCCGCTCGATTCTGACTTGGATTAAGCATGAGTGACTCGAAGTGGATTCGCCCTATTTGAGAGGCTGAGGGGCACTGTTGTGCTGCCACTCTTTTCTGCCTGCTTGCATTTTTTGTTTATACTGCTGAAGACTGGATTTTGGACCCGGTGCAGTGCGAGACAGGATCCGTATGTTATTGCCTCATGTTGGGCTTTCACTGGACGATCCTGTTGCGTTGCTTCTGGATGCAGGGTTGGATTGTTGGTGGTGGTTGACCCGTCCCTGTGGGGTAACTGGTGGCTGGGGTTCGGGGCCACTCGGTGAGCTGAGCCGTGGCTCTGTCGAGTAATCGACGGGGTGGATTGTCGGCTTGCTTAGGTTCTCTGGGAGGCCGGCTGGTGGGCTGGCGTTGGTGGAGAGCCGAGGAAGTGGCTGTGGCGCCTTCTGTGGTGTTTTTGGGGACCCACTAATTCTTCATTTTCCCTGGCATATGGATCATGAGTGAGGATTCCTGCTTAAAGATCTTCGGCCTGCACCTGGTCAGACATTTTATTCTTCATTATTTACTGTAAATATTTAGGCAGTGAGAGTGCCTATGCTTTACTGTCAGTCCCCCAAGAAGTGAGAGGTCTGGGGGCTGAAATTACTTATAATTTTTCACCAATTTTAGTTGACAGACAGTGGGGGTGTCTGTGCCTTTTCTTTAGTCTCCCGAGGCTGTGAGAGGGCTCTGAGGAGCTAAAGGTATCCGTTATATTTGTCCGACTTTCTTTGAAGTATAATGCATGGTACATTATTGAGCTGCTTAACTGAGTGACGCCCTGCAGTGTTCAGGCGTGAACCCCTGGACATATTTATTTATTTTAAAGGACAATAGTTTTCAAGTAGCCTGTAACTAGGAAGTGCTGGACTATTGGGATTTATAAATGAATTAATGCCTTATGTTATTTTTGTATAAGTATTAATTTAAGTATTTGATTATATATCATTTGTTTTTTCTTTTTCTTTAATGTGTAATAGTGTTTAGGTTTTTTGATCTCCCCCTCTGTGAGAGAGTGTGGAGGAGTGAATTATTATTTTCTGGTTATTTGAGATTGATAGGTTTATTTTGTTTATTATTCTTGTTTTATTTTATTTTTATTCCTCTCCAGTTTATTTGTTTATTTATAATGTGTTGGGGAGGTTTAGTGACAGTTGGGCATTATTACCCCACCAGGCTCAGGGAATTATGTCCCTTTGAATGTCCCCCACTGTCATCAGACATCTATTTTTAGATGTCATGCTTTGGGCATTCTTAGGAAACGTAAAAGAAGGTGGAGAGCTGGGCCTGCTGGGGAACAGGAAAGGGGAGGGCGGATTGGGGTTGTGAGGTCCAGGAGACGCCCTGGGGCAAAATGGGGTCAGGATAGAGGTTATTCTTGTCTTGTCCCCATACCCAACGGCTCCGATTTTAGTGGGCAGGTGCCGGGGTCTTCCCCAACAGCTCATCCTACCTTGGCGGTGTTATGCAATGCCAGATCTAATAAAAACAAGACAGCTATTATAGCTGATCTTGTTGGATCAACTGATCTGGCTTGCATCACCGAGACCTGGCTGGATGAAAATCCAGGCCCTATATTGGCCTTGGCAACTCCAGCCGGGTTCTTGGTGATACACTGTCCAAGGTTGGATCGTACGGGCAGGGGTGTGGCCATTATGTTTAAGTCTGAGCTGGGCCTTGTGGATGTGCCATTGGGAAGTACCAGATCCTTTGAATATATCCTGGGAGAGGGTGTAGGCTGCGGGATTCTCCTCGTCTATCGTCCACCAGGTGATGGTGGAGAATTCCTGCAGGAGATAGCAGACTCCATCGTCGACATGGTGTTGAGGTCCCCCAGATTGATAGTTCTGGGGGACTTCAATGCCTGGGTCGACGATGCACTCTCGCATTTTGGTCAAAATCTCCTCCAGCTGATGATGACGCTGGGCCTAACACAGGTGATTACCTCCTCGACCCATGTAGGGGGTCATTCACTGGACCTGATCTTTCTTCTGGGTATGGAGATTGCGGATTTGGGGGTGGAACCAGTCAGCTGGTCTGATCATCACACCACAAGGTTCAGTTTCAGGGCTCCCCCTAATAGGTCTGCCCCTAAGGAGATGGTTCAGTACCGCCCTTTAAGGGGCATTAACCCCAGTGACCTAATGGCGGTACTGGATCTATCGGGCTTGTCGGGTGAATGCATGAGTCCAGATGATCTCATACTAGCCTATAACAAGGCTGTGGGAGATGCTCTGGACAAGATTGCTCCTGTTCGTGTTTGGCCTTTCACCCTTTGTTCAAGGAGCCCTTGGTTTGATAGCTCCTTGAAGGAGTTAAGGCGAGTTGGCCGAAGGCTGGAGAGAGCCTGGCTGAAATCCGGCCATGATGCTGACAGGCTTAGGTTGATGGCACATTATGATGGTTATCAATCAGAAATCACCCGTAAGAAGGCAGAATTCCTGTCCAAGGAGATTTCTGCTGCACAGAATCAACCGGCTCATCTTTCCGGACTGTTGACAGATTGTGCAATCCAATCTGTCTCCAGCCCAGAGAAGCTTTTTCTCAGCTGAGATGCGAGGAGTTTGCTCAGTTTTTTGCAGATAAGGTTGCCAGCATCAGGTCTGGCATCGGTCCGACCTCCCCTATGAGGGACTGCAGTGGTTGACAGGAAGCGGCATGCACTCGGTCTGTCTGGTCAGATTTTCACCGGCTGGAGTTCACTGACATTGTGAAGATCATCCAAACATTGCGACCAACCAGTTGTAGTTTGGATCTGGGTCCTACACCTCTTTCAGTAGGATGTGTAGAAGTTATCTGCCCGATTCTTGCTAACATTGTCTGGAAGTCTTTGGGGGGGGGGTCTTTCCTGACCCCCTCAAGGAGGCAGTCATTCGACCACTCCTTAAAAAACCCTTCTTGGATCCAGATTGTCTAGCCAGCTACTGGCCTATCTCTAACCTGCCATTTGTTGGTAAGGTTATTGAAAAGGTGGTTGCGTTGCAACTGGATGATCATCTTACAACTCACAATGTCTATGATACTCTCCAGTCTGGTTTTAGGAAGAAGCATAGCACGGAGACTGCCCTTGTCCGGCTACTGAATGACCTCCTAATGGTTAGAGATTGAAAGGCACGTACCATTCTGGTCCTTCTCGATCTCTCTGCTGCATTTGACACTGTAGACCATGGTGTGCTATTGGAGTGCCTGCGGTTTTTTTGTGGGCTGTCTGGCACAGTCCTCAGATGGTTCTATTCTTACCTCACAGACAGATCTCAGAAAGTTGCTACTGGAATTTATTCCTCTGGCACTCACTCCCTGCCTTGTGGGGTACCGCAGGGTTCCATATTAGCCCCCATGTTGTTTGCAGTGTATATGCTGCCATTGGGAGAGATCATCAGGCGATACAGTCTGGGTTTTCACTGCTATGCAGATGATACTCAGCTGTATTTGTCCTTTCTGCCCGGACAAGATGATGTACTCTCCATGCTAAATCACTGCCTTGCTGAGATCAGACTTTGGATGAGTTCCAGCTGGCTGAGACTGAATCTAGATAAGACTGAGGTGTTGGTAGTGGACCCAGGTCATCCGGGGGCAGGTTTGGGAGCTGGACAACCATCAGGCTTATTACTTGGTGATATGTTGCTGTCTACCTCCGATCAGGTGCGTAACCTGGGCATTATTTTTGATGATGGTTTAACCCTAAAATTTCAGGTGTCAGCTGTCGTCAAATCCTCTTTTTACCATCTGAGGAATATCGCCCGGGTGAAACACCTGGTTCCTCCGGGTAATCTTCCAACATTGGTCCATGCCTTTGTCACTACTCATCTTGATTACTGCAATTCCCTCTGCCTAGGGCTACCTGGGGTTGATATCCGCCACCTGCAGCTGGTGCAGAACACGGTGGCCAGGCTTTTGACTGGGACTTCTAGAACCAGTCATATAACACCTGTGCTCAGCGAACTGCACTGGCTTCCTGTTTGGTGGTGGATCACCTTTAAGGTTGGTTTACTAACCTTTAAAGCCCTACATGATCAGGGACCCGGTTACCTGAAAGATCTCCTGATTCCCTACTGCCCCCTCCGTCCTCTCCGTTCCGCCAGCGAGGGATTGCTAGAGATTCCCAGGGTTCGATTAAAGACATCAGGACCGCGGGCTTTCGCTTTTTCAGTGCCAACCCTGTGGAATTCTCTACCTCATTGGTTGAGAGAATGCCCAACTGTCGACAGATTTAAAATGGAGTTAAAGACATATTTATTTAGTTTAGCTTTTCCTAGCTATGGATGATTTGTTTAAATGTTCGTTTTAAAATGTTATCTTTATGTATGTGGTTTTTATGTACAGCGCCTTGGTTTCGAAAGGCGCTATAAAAATAAAGATGATTTGATTTGATTCTGAATATGCCAGATGTTAACTGGAGCACCTTTGCTGCAGCCACATCCAAGAGCAGGGTCATTCTCAATGCCCTACAGGGGGCATGCCTCAGATAGCTAGTGTTGGAACCCACTCGGGAGGGAGCAATCTTAGACCTGGTACTCTCAAATAGGGATGGAGAAAGGATCTCAGATCTAGAAGTGGGTCGCCATCTGGGAACAAGTTACCACCAAACAGTGTGGTTCATGATAAACACAGCTGCAGAGTCAAGCCATACACAAGTGAGTGTACTGGACTTTAGAAGGGCTGACCTTGTCAAAATGGGAGAGTGACTCAGAAAAGCACTAGTAAACAGGCAAGAAGGAGGGGTGGAGGAACAATGGGGAAACATCAAAACTGCCATCACAGAGGCAATAAGCCTTTGTGTGAAGCAAATAAATCAAAAGAAAAAAAAAACTATGGTTCTCAAAAGAGGTGTCTGGGAAGGTTAGGGAGAAAAAGATAGCATTCACGAAGTAGAAGGAAACACAGAAGGAGTAGGACAGAGAACTGTACCAGTTAAAGCAGAAGGAAGCATGGAAGGTAGTCGGAATAGCAAAGGCCCAAACTGAGGAAAAGATAGCCAACTCGGTTAAGAAGGGGGATACAACTTTTTATAGGTACATTAGGGAGTGAAGAAAGACCAAGGGAGAGATGAGAGGCTTAATAAAGGAGAGGGTGGGTGAGCAGAGAGGGACAGTGAAAAAGCTGGAATACTGAACGAATACTTCTGCTCAGTATTCACAAAAGAAGAGGAGGGGGAGGTACCTAATTCAATCAATAGAAGCACTCTGGATAGAGGGGGGTCGATACCACTCCTTTCACAGAAGAAAGGGTTCTGAAAAAACTCCTAAAACTGAAGGTGGACAGAGCAATGGGGCCTGATGGGATTCACCCCAGAATTCTAAAAGAACTAAAGGGAGAACTAGTGACACCACTGACTACTCTTTTTAGCAAATCATGGGAGGATGGTGTGGTACCAAAGGACTGGAGGAAGGTGGATGTGATTCCCCTTCACAAAAGTAGGAGCAAAGCAGAGGTAGGAAACTACAGACCTGTTAGCTTGACCTCAGTGGCAGGCAAAATTATGGAATCACTTCTGAAAGAAAGAACTGTTGAGTACCTAGAGGCCAGCAGGGCACAGGACCCAAGGCAGCATGGATTCACAGCATGAAGGTCATGTCAGATGAATATAATAGATTTCTTTGACTGGGTGTCCAAAGTAATAGACCAGGGAGGGGCTGTGGATGTGGCCTACCTAGACTTTAGCAAGGCATTTGACACAGTCCCACACAAAAGATTAAAAAAAAAATTAGCCAGCCTGGGAATGGGTCCCAGGGTGGTAGCCTGGGTATAAAACTGGCTGGATAATAGGACACAGAGGGTAATAGTAAATGAAGTCCACTCCGAAGAAAGGGGGTTACTAGTGGGGTACCGCAGGGTTCAGTACTGGGTCTGGTCCTTTTTAATGTCTTTATAAAGTGACACTGCAGAGGGACTGGAAGGAAAAGTATGCCTCTTTGCAGATGACACAAAGGTCTACAACAGGGCTGATACAGGCGGGGGTGGAAAGGATGAGAAGGGACTTGGCAAGGTTGGAGGAATGGTCGAAAGTATGGCAGCTTAGATTCAATACAAAGAAGTGCAAAGTAATGCACCTGGGAAACAAAAACCCAGGGAAGAGTACACAATTTGGAGGGGGGGGGTATTAACAACAACAAAAATGGAAAGGGACCTCTGGGTAGTCATATCAGATGACCTTAAGGTAAGTAAGCAATGTGAGAAGGCAGTAAGGATGGCTGGGGGGATACGCGGATGTATAGGGAGAGGCATCACCAGTAGAAAACAGGAAGTTGTTATCCCTCTGTACAGACAGTTGGTGAGACCCCATCTGGAGTACTGCGTGCAGTTCTGGAGACCTCATCTCTGCAAGGACAAAGACAGGATGGAGGCAGTCCAGAGGATGGTAACTAAAATGGTGCAGGGTCTGCAACAGAAGCCATACGAGGAGAGACTAAAGGAGCTTGATGTGTATACCCTTGAGGAAAGGTGGGAGAGGGGGGACATGATAGAAACATTCAAGTACCTCAAGGGAATCAACAAAGTCCAAGAGGGTCGCATCTTTCAGAAAAAGAGATGTGTAAGAACAAGGGGACACAGTGTGAAGACAGAGAGGGGATGGCTCAGGGGCAATGTGAGGAAGTATTTTTTTCACAGAGATGGTGGTGGATGTAGGGAATGGCCTTCCTGAGAAGGTCACAGGGTCAAAAACAATGGGGGAATTCAAGAATGAATGGGACAGCATAAGGCAATTCTAGTGGGGGGGTTGGAAGAAGTAGGCTGTTGGTTAACTAGGATCTGCAGCTTAACCAACAGGTAGGGAAATGGGCAGACTAGGTGGGCCAAGTGGTCCTTATCTGCCGTCAAAGTCTGTTTTTATTAAACATGTTCCCTGATCTCCCAACCAGCCCCAGCGTGGTATCTCGGGCCTCAGACACAAACTATGGTCTCCCAGCAAGCCCCAGTGTGAGATTCTGGGGCTCCAACATGAACCTCGGCCTCCTAGCCAATGCCAGTGTATGAAACCAGGCCTCAAATACATACGCTGCTCTTCCAGCCAGCCCCAGTATGGGATTCTGGGGCTCAAAGATATAGCTTGTTCTCCCAGCCAGCTCCAGTGTGGGATTCTGGGGCTCTATGATGCATCCCCCCTCCCATCCAGCCCCAGTGTGGGATTCTGGGGCTCATAGACCTATCCTGGCCTCCCAGCCAGCCCCACTGTAGTAGTCTGGGCTACATGTCAATTCGCTTCGATCAATGTGCTCCGCAACAACTCGTGCTGTACTATGAGCTCTGGCATCCATCAGACCCCTGTACAAACTGCTCAAGGACAATTTGCCCCCTCGTATGAATTTAATAAGAGGTGCAATTTGGGAACGAATTGTGCAGGGAGCCAACTGACACCGGAGCTAATAGTTCAATGCTTGTTGTCGCAGAACACATTGACCAGAGTGAGATGACGTGTCACCAGGATTGTGGAGCTTCAACACATACCCTGATCTCCCAGCAAGATCCAATGAAGGATTCTTGGGCTAAATCATAAACCCCTGCCTCCCAGCCAGCCCCAGTGTGGGAACCCAGGGCTTGAGCCTAATCCCCGGTCTTCCGGCCAGCCCCAGTATGGGATCACAAGGCTCAAAATGAAATCCAGTCTCCCATCCAACAACAGAGTGGGATTCCAGGCTCAAACCAGAACCCCAGTCTCCCAGCCAGCCCTAGTGTGGGATTACAGGATCGAACAAAAACCCCCATCTCCCAGCCAGCCCCAGTGTGGGATGAACACAAACCAGGGGTTGACAAATTTCAAAATAAAGTACTTGACCCAGGATAAATGGCCTTACCAAAAATGGCAGTCCCACTGTTGATAGTGGTAGTCCATGGTCGGAAGGCTATATTTTGAGGGAAATTACAAAGACTTAATGTAGTGACAAATGACTTGGTGTGGGAATTGCACTATTAATACTAGGTAGCTACAGAACATTAGAAAACAGGAAAACTAATGTGTTTCTACATTTCTGTTTACAGTATGAGTCAGTCAACTGCCAGAAAGAACAGTTACGTACTTACCGTAACAGTAGATCTTTGAGAGAATCTCTTTCATCAGGCCACACCTTTGGAACTATGCCTGCATCAGTGCCAGGACCACATGGAAACTTCTGCAAGCCAGGGGCTGCCCACAATGACATAATGCAACAGCATCTACATAAACGTGGGCAGATCCATCTTTCCTCAGTTCCCCGCTGGAGATCATACTTGAAGGACCTCTCTGTTGGGAACCAAGACAGAATGCCAGCATCCATGTTGCTAGAAAAGGCAGCTATGGAATGAAGCAAGGCAGGAAATCCAGTGCCATACCCCAAGGGGGAAAGAGGGTGGGACGGCATGTCCTGACAAAAGAGATTCTCTCGATGATCTACTGTATATATATATATATATATATATATATATATTCATGAGAGCAGGCCCTGCTCATCTGCGAGACACAATGTCCAGACTGTAATGTTTAGTGAAGGTATGGACAGTGCTCCATGCGGCAGCAGCAGATTTCAGCGGCAGAAACATTTTAAAACAATATAACTAATAGAACTGGCCATGCCTCTTGCAGAATGACCACAAACTACTCCAGAAGTTCCTTACCATATATCCTATAACAGAACATAATACAATGTGCCAGCCATTTGGACAGGTACTGTTTAGACACAAGGGCACCCTCTTTCCCAGGGGCAAATGAAATCAAAGCTGAGAGGAACTTTCTGCAGTCCTTGGTGCAGTCTGCATAACATCTCAGAATTCTATTTACATCCAAAGTACGAAGTAATGCTTCCCCTGGATTAGCGTGCTCCAGGTAGTATACTGGGAGGTGGATGGTTTGATTTAAAGTAAATTCAGACAGCGCCTTTGGTAAAAACTTAGGATTCATATGTAAAGAAACTCTGTCTTGATGGAAACTCAAATAAGGAGGCTCACACATTAGAACCTGTAGTTCTGAAATCTTTCAAGCAGAAGTGATTGTAACTGAAATAACGCTGTTCATAAAAGGAAGCGTGAGCAACAGCTCATGGCTGGTTCAAAAGCAGCCAAAGTAAGCTTCTCTAAAACAAAATTCAGGCCCCAAGCCAGGACTGGATTTCTAATGGGAGGTGTCATATGTAATATACCTCTCAGAAAAGTATGAGATACCTCTAGTTGGGCAAGCGTACGTCCTTCCACAGGGGCATGAAAAGCTGAAATAATGGCAAAATGCACCTTGAGTGAGGAATACAAAAGACCAGAGTCTGACAGGGACAGCAAGTATTCTAGCACTGCACTGACCAGACAGGTAAATAGATCCAATTACTTGGAAGCAGTCCACAATGTAAACCGCTTCCACGTCAAAGAATAGGTATGTCTGGTGGAGGGTTTTCTGACAGCCACCAAAATATCAACCACTTTAGGTGATGCTCCAAATTGTGCCATGGCTATGTCTTCAGGAGCCAAGCATGCAGATGTAGGGACTTCAGTTCTGGATGGGCCAGGGGACCCCTTGTCCTGTGACAACAGGCCCCTGCACAGTGGTAGAGGTACAGGGGGTTACACTGCCAACTGCTGTAGCAGTAGATAACATATCTGTCGAGGCCACTATGGAGCAGTGAGGATGACTGTTGCCCCCTCCATCCTCAGTTTGAGTAGTACTCTCTGTATTAGAGTAAAGGGAGGGAAGGCACAAAGAAAAAACAGGTTACTCACCTGTAACAGTAGTTCTAGGAGTGGTATATGTTGTTCATCCACACTTATTGGCATGTCCCTTTCCCCTTTAAATCTTGCCAGAAGTATTCAAGCTGGCTCCTCCCACCCACCTGGGTGGTATATACCTCGGCTCCACCCCATGACGCCAGATCTTAGCCTGCTGGAAGCCAGGTTGTGTGCGTCCACAGCTGGGGAGGTTGGGTGGGTCCGTGTGGATGAACAACATATACCACTCCTGTTAGAGGTGAGTTACCTGTTTTTCTAGGATCGTGGATATGTTATTCATCCACACTCTTTGGCAGACTCCTAGCAGTTCTCTGGGAAGAGGGAGGCAAGGCAAGGCACCCCCTACTTACGGAACAGAGACCGAAGAACTGAGGCCCCAAAACCAGCATCCCAGCGTGACTCAAGGTCGATGTGGTAATGGGTAATGAAGGTGTTTGCTGACTTCCAGGTAACAGCCTGACAGATTTCTTGGATAGGCTGACCCTGGAAGCAGCCACCCATGCAGCAATATGGCAGGTAGAATGAGCTCTTAACCCTATGGGAGGCCCCTTGCCTGCCAACTCGTAGCACAGACCTATGCATGAAGTAATCCATCTTGCAATGGTCTGTTTGGCTGCAGGTCTGCCAGAAGCAGCTTCAGTGTAGGTGACAAACAGCTGGCGAACCTCTCCATGAATTTCTGTCGTCCTCTCCTTATAACAGGAGAGAGCATGTCTCAGGTCCAAAGTATGGAGCCTGTACTCGGCGTCCACGGTGTGACTGGAGTATAGTGTACCAGCAGAGTCAACATCTGGTTAAGGTGAAACTCTGATACCACCTTCAGAAGGAATTTCAGGTGGGGGCACAGGACAACTTTGTCCCTGTGGAAAACCAGGCAAGGGGAGTCCACCAAAAGTGCCTTGAGCTCCCCTGTCCTTCTGACTGACGTGACAGCCACCAGGAAGGCCATCTTCCACGACAAGTGTGACAACTCATACTTGTGCATGGGTTCGAATGGCTTGCCCATGAGCTTTGCCAGTACCAGCAGTAGATCCCGTGGAGGTTCACGCACCAGAGGGGATATGTGATCCAGGCCTTTGAAAAAGTGCCCGACCACTGTCTCCTGCCCCAATGTTGTCTGACCGGCCCGCGCCCAGTAAGCAGAAATGGCTGCCAGATGCACCCTGATGGTCGATAACCACAGACCCCTTTGGAGAGGGACCAAAGGTAGTCGAGAATGTTAGCCACAGAACAGGATAAGGGGTCCAGACCCTTACCCTGACACCAAATGGAAAATCTTTTCCATTTGAAAGCATAACATTTCCCAGTTGATTCCTTTCTGGATGCCTCCACCACGATGAAGACATCTTCGGAGAGACCCAAAGCCTGGAAATCTAGCCGCTCAGGTACCAGGCTGTGAGGTGCAGGGATTGAAGGTCCGGATGGAATACCTTCCCCTGATTCAGAGATATCAGATCCGGGCATGTACAAAGCTGCTCCGGGGGCCTGTGGCTGAGGAGATCTGGGCACCAGAACTGGCATGGCCAATCTGGAGCTACCAGGATCACCTTTGCCATGTCCCTCCTCACCTTGAGAAGTACCTTGTGGATCAAGGGAAATGGAGGGAAGGCATAAAGGAGGCCTGGGGTCCATGGCCTCCCAGAAGGCATCCCCCTGCAGCAAGCCCTGCTGAGGGGGGAAGGCATGAAACAGCCTCAGCTTGGTGTTTTCCCTGGAAGCAAACAGGTCCACCATCGGTTTGCCCCAATGGGAGAACAGGCTGTGAGCTACCTCTGGATGGAGAAACCACTCGTGGGATGACTGGCCTATGCAGCTGAGAGCATCCGCCAGCTGGTTCAAGACTCCTGCCACATGGATGGCTAGGAGATCCGCCTCCAACCAGATCACGAGGGTCCAGATGCGGAGTGTCTCCTTGCACAGCAGACGGGAGTGCATGCCGCCCTATTTGTTGAGGTAGCACATGTTGTGGTATTGTCCGTCTGGACTTGAACCACTTGACCCTGGAGCCGAGGAGCAAAAGCTGACAATGCCAGTCTGACTGCTCTGAGCTCCAACAGATTGATGTGGCATTGGAACTCCTCAGAGGTCCAAAGGCCATGGGCCCTTTCGTCCCCCATGTGGGCTCCCCAGCCCATGAAAGAGGCATCGGTCATGAAGACGACCGTCGGCCTAGGCGGACAAACAGGATCCCTTCCTGCAACCAGTCTGGGGTGATCCACCATTGGAGAGCGCTCCACATCTTCTGGGTTACAGTGATCAGCTGGTCGAAGTGACCGTGGTGCTGAGTCCACTGGGCGGCCAACTCCCATTGGAGGGGGCGCATGTGCAACTGGGCCCAACGGACCACCAAGGTGCATGCCGTCATGTAACCCAGAAGGTGCAGAAAGTCCCAGGCAGGATGCAAGTGCTCAACCAGAAATGATTGGGCAAAGGAGGAGAAAACTTCCGCCCTGTCCGCTGAGAGCTGAGCTCTGGCTTGATAAGAGTCGAGCTCTGCCCCGATGAAGCCCACCACCTGAGAATGCACAAGTTCCGACTTGGCCTCATTGATCAGGAGGCCGAGTCGGAAGCAGATTTGGAGGGCCAGATCCCTGGACCTCTCCACCTCCTGTTGGGTGGAACCTGCAAGGAGCCAACTGTCGAGGTAGGGGTAAATTCTGACACCCCCCCCCGATGCCGGAGATGGGCCACTACCACTGCAATGCATTTGGTGAAGACCTGTGGGGCTGATGACAGGCCAAACGGCATGGCTTGGAACTCATACCGTGTCCCCTCGACCCTGAAGCAGAGGAACCGCTGATGGGATGGACGGATTGGGACGTGAAAGAATGCATCCTGCAGATCCAGTGAACAGAACCACATGTTTCGCTCCAAGGATGACATGATCTGGGACAGAGTGACCATCTGAAAGGTGCATGACCCAAGATATTGATTCAGGTTGTGGAGATCTAGAATGGGGTGCCATCCCCCTTCCCCGTCCACTTGGGCACCAGGAAGTACCTGGAGACAAAAGCCTGGGTCTGCTGAAGGATCCGACATGAGGGCTACTGCCTCCTTGAGGAGGAGCTGAGCGATGTCAGCTCAAACAGCTGACTGGGTGTGTGCAGAAATCCATTCTTTCCAAGGGGCGTGGGCTCGGCTGGGAGGGTACTGCTCAAATTAGAGGCAGTCCCTGACCGACCACTTCCAAGAACCCACCAGTCCATGGTGATAGCAGACCAGCTGGAAAGAAAGTGGCGAAGCCGGCCTCCCACGGGAAGACCCAGAGCCGGCGTGATGGGAATAGAGGTGGCAACCCCCACCCCATCACTGAGCAGGCGAGGAGGAGGAGGAGACTCCAAGACCTAAGACTTGGCCTCCTTTACAGCCCTGTTGGGGTAGAGGCTTGGGCCAAGGGTGTCAAGCTTGAGCCTGCTGCTGATGCTGATGTTGCTGTCCTCCCAGGAAGGAGGACTGCTGAACTGCAGGGGAAGAGTGCCAAAAAGGCTTCTTTTTCTTCTGCTGGTTCTTGCCCGATGAACTTTTAGCAGAAGTGGCGTCCAAGGTGGCACTGGACTGCTCTATGTACTGTAGGTGACCGGCCACTCCTGGGCTGAACAAGTTGGTCCCAAGGAAGGGCACATCAGCTAACTTGTGCCGAGTATCTGCTGGGAAGGAGGAGAGCCTCAGTGAAGCCCTGCAGTGAGAGGCAACTGTGGTGGCCATCGAGCGGGCACAAGAATCCCCAATGTCCCTGATCCCGGACCTGCTCAGAAGTGGTCTGCACGTCCGCGGGGAGATGTGGGAGGACTTCATCTACTGACCCGAGAAGGGCATGAGAGAAGTGTGCCATGATGACAGCCGAACTTGCCTGACGAAGGCCCAAGGAGGACGCCGCATAGACTTTCCGCCGAATGGTCCAAAAGCTTAGACTCTTTATCGGGTGGTCGGTCAGTGTCAGCAGAACTGCCAGTATGCCTGAACACAGAGGCAATCACCAGGCTCTCGGCTGAAGGGCGCTCTGTGAACCCTGCTAGGGACCCCATGGATACCGCGTACTTGCGGGCCATGCGGGCAGATGATGCTGGACAAGAGGCAGGATGCTGCCATAGCTCAAGAGCCAGACCAACAATGACCTTGGCCACAGAAAAGGCCTCCGTCGGGGTATCGCCCCCTCTTGAGGATGTCCGCGAGGGAGTACTCCGCCTTCTTTTGGATGGGTTCCAAGGGCATTCCTGTGGACTCAGAGATGAGGCAAAGGATCCCTTGGAAGAAGGAAGGACCTTCCTCCATCCCTGTGCCAACAGATGACTCATCATCCCCGGGATGACAGTGAAGCCCAGTGACATCCGAGTCCGAAGAGTCAGGGTACAGCGGTCTGCTGCCCAAATCACCCTCTACCCACCGAGGGCGGTCCGGGGTGACTGTGACCAACAGACGTCAGGGTAGTCCAGTGTCTGGTCGGTCCTCTTTGGAAGGAGCCCTTCCCACAGGCTGCTTAGGTGGCAGCTCCACCACTATCAGTGGAGAGACTGGTATAGGCTGAACAGGAAGTCACGCCGGCCACGCGGGAGGGAACCAAAGACTTCGGTTTCTGAAAGGGTCGGCTCCGGCCTAGGAGGCGACAGCCAAGTAATGGCCAGGGCAGGAGTCAGAGCCGGCTTATGCCCAGACAATATTAGCTGTTGCCATATAAGGTCCTCATAGTACTGGAGTTTCCACTGGAGCCTCTCCTCATCCAAGGAGGATGAGGACGACCGATGGCGTCACCTCTTTTTGGGGCGCTTATGGCTCTTCCTCGGCCGTTTGAACGAGGGGGTTCTAGACCTCGACTGAGATTGGGAAGGCTGACTCAGTTGCTCGGGAGACACCAGCGGGACTGGTGAAACCCTTGGGTCTGGAACCAGGACCTCGATGGGGACACCAGCATGCTGGGTCTCCTCATCGGGGAACACGAGGACCGGAGTTGTCTCCAAAGAGTCGTCAACTGGGGCCGGCGACAGCAGGTTGATTGGACTGAGAACAATCTCAACCTCATCGGCCACATCCTCGGTCGTATGGCCAGACAGAAGATCCATGAAGCCTGTGGCTAAGGAAGCGATCTCAACCGAGGTCGAGACCGCATGCTCCTGGGACTGAGACCTCTCTCGGTCCCAAGAGCGTCTTCACTGAGACAAAGACGTGCTCGGTTCCTTATCCCGCTTTCAGGATTGGGAGGAGTGTGAGCTCATGGGCACCTCTCCCCGGGTGGGGAGAGACTGGCACAACTCCTTGAAGGAGCCCGAGAATGTGGAGCCCAGGTTGAGTGGAACGAAGAAGCTTCGAGTGTCCAAAGCACGGGCTGCTTCTTCTTCGAACACCTTCATGCGTTCCAGCTGATCAGCGGAACCCGAAGCCGCGGAACCTGCAACTGCAGAAACCACCCACCTTGCCTCCTTGGACTTCACTGGAGGATTCCTTTTCTCCGGTCACCCCAGTTTGAGATGTGCCAGGCGGTCGTCCAGGACGTTGGGATGGAAGGCCATACAGACACTGCAGGATGAGGTGTCATGGCCGACACTGAGGCAGTAGACGTACGTGAGGTGGGGATCAGTGAGTGAAATTTTCTGGCCGCAAGTATACTGGCAAAATCCAGGGGAAAATTTCTCCTCCATGATCGATGCTGTGAAGAGACGATTGCTAACTCGAACAATTTTAAATTTCGGTAAAACCAAAGTTGTGAAAGCCAGGGCCTACGAAATGAGTGAGCACAAGGGAAGCAACCTGTATCTTCCAGTGGAAAGGAAGATCTGGCGTCAGGGGGCACAGCCGAGGTATATACCACCCGGGTGGGTGGGAGGAGCCAGGCTGAAGACTTCCGCTAAAATTTAAAGGGGAAAGGAACATGCCAATAAGTGTGGATGAACAACATATCCACGATCCTAGAACCTCCCTTTCCAAGTGAGGGACAAAGCATCTTGCCAGAAAACGCCAGGCTCTGGAATGAGTAAGCAAAAATGTGGCAGTTATGCACTGTGTGGGGATGTAAAAAAGTTCAACTCCAGGGGACCCTACCTTGCGAAGAGGTCATCCACTACTGAGGTCATCAGTTCCCATGCGTGCACTCTAGATTGTGACCTGCTTAACTTGTCTGCTAAGACGTTTTGGACACCTGAAAGATGCACGGCTGATAATTCTAGGCCATGTTCCAGAGCCCAATACCATACTCTTATTGCTTCCCTGCACAGTGGATAGGAATGAGTTCTCCTTGTTTGTTGATGTAACGTATCACACGGACATTGTCCGTCTGTATTAACAAAGGACCTGGAGTCAGATGCTCCTGAAATGCCTGGAGACTGTATGAGACAGCTCTCATCTCCAGGACATTTATATGCAATCTTGTCTAGACCTGGGTCCAAGTACCTTGTGTCTGACAGGGCCCCAGATGCGTGCCTCATCAGGACCCTGAAGCATCCGAGTTGAGAACTTGTGTTAGGGTTGGAATCAGGAATGGAACGACCTTTAGTTAGCTGTTGCAGTCCATCCACCATGTCAGTGCTTTTCTCAAGGGAGATGTGACAAGTACCTGTTTGCCTAGGTCATCATCCAACTGGTCCCACTGAACTCTTAAGGTCCACTGTGAGATCCGCATATGCAAGCGGGCCAGTGGCACAGTGACAATGGCTGCTGCCATAGTCTCAGAAGGCACAGCAAAGTCTTGGCTAGGACATACTGACTGCTGAATATCATTTGTGCTTCAGCAATGAGACGTTCCACCCTGTCCAGAGGCAGGAACACATAGCCTTGAGCAGTGTTCAAGACTGGCCCTATGTACTGCAGTCTTTGACAGGGCATCAGTACTGACTGTAGCAGACTGACTGTAATCTCCCCCACCCAAGTCACAAACAATTTCCTGGTGTAAGCCAGGGTGTGCAATGGTTTATCCCAGGAGTGGGCCTTTAAGACCCAATTGTCTAGGTAGGGGAAAAACATACAGGCCTTCCCGGTGGAGGGCTGCTGCTACCACTGCCAAGCATTTGGTAAAGAGCCATGGTACAGAAGATAAGTCAAAGGGGCAATACTCTGAACTGGTAATGCTCCCCTTCCAGAAAAAAAATCTCAGAAATTTTCAGTGATACTTCCTGATTTTTATATGAAGGTAAGCATCTTTCAATCAAGGGAGCATATCCAGCCCCCTGTTTACAACAGGGGAATCAAGAGTTTGCAGAGAAACAATACAAAACGTCTTGTACTCTATGTAGATGCTGCGGTCTCTCAGATCTAGAACAGGCCTCAGATCCCGTCCACTTGGGGACTAGAAGTACCTGGAATAGAATCCTTTGTTTTTCTGTCTCTCAACAGGGACATGTGTCTTCAGGGACGATTTGAGACAGGTGGCGGATTATCTGGAGGGGTATCCAGCAATAATTCCCCATACCCATACTTCTGTGGAGATCTTCCTCTACTGACTCAGATGAAGGGAGAGACGACTCTCTACAACCACCCTGGGGCAATGGTAGTTGGGGGGGTGTATTGCTGCAAGTCAGGCTGAACCAGTGAGGGCAATACCACCAGCTCCACTGTCTTTAGGTGCTTTTGAATGGCCACCTGGTGGGAGGGGGGCTGGCAAGGCTTACCTCTTCCATGTTATCTGTAGGCCTGTCAGTCACCTCTGGCAATGGCCTGTCTCTTACAGACTGAGGGGACTTTCCCTTTTTTTGGTATACCTGTGTAGTTTGTAGGTATGAACAATGATCCCCTCTCTTGCATCCCCCCTAATGTCATCCTAATTTAAATATAAATTAGGTTGCTTCATTCTGTTTTACCCTGGTATAAACACCTGTTTGTCTCCGTTGTAAAGGTCATGACCCCACTCACACAAGGCATCATGGGACTTTATGAATATATACGTGCACAAGCCAACAAAAGTTGTATTCTCATTCAGTTCTGTTACATGTCTTGTGAAATCCTTGTATTCAATAAAAACATTTTTATTCTCAGATACACTTTAGACTACAGAAAACAGCAGGCACTTACTATGCCTTGAGAAGTTGCATAACTAGCATAAGACAAGAACAAAGGACCACAGAGGAAAGCAACAGCACTGCCTAATACAGTGCAACTACTGCAGGCTTTAGCAGCAAAGCATCATAAAATTTCAGGATGTCTTACACGAGTCAGGTCATGACCTTAGCAATGGAATCGAGCAGCTTTTCACACCAGACTTAAGTACCTCAATTTACTTAAGGGTGCAACAGGGGCAATCAACGTGCATGCCTACAAACGACACAGAGAAACAGAATAAAAGGCTGAGGGGACATTCCCTTTAATGCCTCTTCAACCTCGTATCCAAACAGTTTGCTGTCTCTAAAACAGCATTTAAAACTGCCTGCTGGACATCATTTACAAACCATGCTACTCTGAGCCAGTAACAACACCTCATACAAATGCCCAAGGCAGCTGCCCTGACAGAGGCATCTGAAAAATCATAAGCTGAGCAGGTTAAATGTTTACCCACCTCTGCTTCTGCAGTCAGGGTTTCAAGTCACTCACTTTTGGCATTACCCTGAGGTAAGGCCTGCGCTGCAGCTTGGCACTTCTCCACAGGGTATTTTGGCATTTAATCATGTGGGCCCGGTAATTTGCAATATACAAGCCTAATGAGGCAGAGACATAAATAAGGTTTCCCGTGACATTCAACCTCCTGGATTCCTTGTCAGAAGGGAGACAGCTCATGTGTTTGGTCACCCTGGATCCATCATGGACAGCCATGATCACCACAGAATCAGTTTCAGGCTGATTTGCACAGAAACACAGAAACACAGAATTTGACAGCAGATAAGGACCACTTGGCCCACCTAGTCTGCCTATTTTCCCTACCGGTTTCATATACCACAGATCCTAAATGATCTGCGGCTTACCTTCCCTTTCCTATCATTACAGTTCCTTTATGTCTGTCCCGTTTTTTAATTTCCCTACCATTTTTGCCCCTGCAGTCTCTGCTGGGAGGCTGTTTCATGTAACCACCACCCTTTCTGTGAAAAAAATACTTTCTCACATTACCCCTAAGTCTTCTTATCATATCCCCCCCAACACCAAACACACACACGCACCTCCTCCAGAGAATATATATTGAAATCCTCCCATCTCCCCTCATATGGCTTTTGGTGCAGCCCCTGCACCATTTTTGTTGCCCTTCTCTTAACTGCTTCTACTTTGTCTATGTCCTTCCGGAGATGCCGCCTCCAGAACTGGACACAGTACTCTAGATGAGGTCTCACCAACATTCTGTACAGTGGTATCACCACCTCCTTCCTTCTGCTGGAGATACCTCTCCCTATGCAACCTAACATTTAACTGGCTCTCCTCACATTGTTTGGCAACCTTTAGATAATCAGATATTATTACTCCCAGGTCCCTTTTCTGCTTGGTGGCCATCAGTATCTCCCCCCCATCATGTACTCCTCTCCTGCATTTGTGTCCCAAGTGTATGATCTTGCACTTCTTTGCACTGAATCTTAGCTGCCACACCCTTGAGCACTCCTCAAGCTTGCTTAGGTCCCTTCTCATTTTCTGTGCCTCTCCTGGAGTGCCAACCCCGTTGCAGATCTTCATGTTATCTGCAGAGACACACCTTCCCTTCCAGACCCTCTGCAATGTTGCTTATGAAGGCATTAAAGAGGACTGGTCCAAGCACTGATCCCTGTGGGACCCCGCTGGTCCCCACCCCTTTGGACTGAACTCTGTTCACCGTCACCCTCTGTGTCCTATTGTTCAGCCAATTTCTGACCCAGTTTACCACCCTGGAACCCACTCCCAGGCTGCTCGGCTTGTTCACTAGCCTCCTGTGTGGGATGGTGTCAAAGGCCTTGCTGAAATCCAGGGAGGTCACATCCACCGTTCCACCCTGATCCACCTCCCTAGTCACCCAGTCAAAGAAATCTATTAGATTTGTTTGACAAGATCTTCCTGCTGTGAATTCATGCTGCCTTGGATCTTGTGCTCCGTTGAATTCGAGATAGATTACAAAACTTTCTTTTACTGGTGATTAAATTAGTTTCCCTACCACTGAGGTCAGGCTGACTGGCCTGTAATTGCCGGCCTCCTCCCTGCTCCCACGTTTGTGGAGAGGGACTACACTCACCCTCCTCCAGTCCTTTGATACCACACCTGTTTCCAGCGAACTGCTGAACAGGGCTGTCAGTGGTGCTGCCAGCACCTTCCTGAGTTCTCGTAATACTGGGAACTATCCCGTCCAGCCCAACTGCCTTGTCCACTTTCAGATTAGCAAGTTCCTGTAAGCCTCTCTCCTCTTTAAATGGAATAGTCAGGCTTATTTGATGGTGCAGGCTGCATCTTATCAGCTTTTCTCAGTACAGCTGTTATAGTATTTGGTCTATACCGGGATGCATATGTAGCACCCTCCAGAGCTGAGCATAATGGAGTAATGATAATAAATAAGAGTTTCTGGCACCTCCAAGAAATCCACTGCATTTTTCATTGTACAGTCTTCTTCCTCCAAAGCAAAGCCTATGGCAGACTGCATTTGTTGCATCATGGACTTAAGAGAGGGCTCCTCTGGATGTGACTCTGGAGTGTTCACCATACAGTCCTCAGTACCGGAAGATAAGGTGAAGCTGGTGCCAGGTGTATGCTGGTCTTCATCATATCCTTCCCCCTCCTCATTATTCTCCTCCATTATGAAGTCTGGATTATATTTAAACTTGTCTTCATCTCCCTCGACAGAAGACCGTGCCAGTGACGTCAGCTGCGGCTGATGAGGTCTCCTTTGCAGGGTGCTGGTTTGAGACAGAGTGTCTGTGAAATAGGAATTCCTGCCAATGGCAGAACAGGCTGCTCATGTAAGCCTTGTAGTAAGCATCTTATCATTTCTGAAAACAGCACCAGCACTGCTTGTGCATTGAGGATGCCAGTATTAGGGGTCATGACTGTTAAGAGTTGACAGCAGGAGAAAATCAGTGACATCGGTGACGTACTGTTCATAACAGGCCCGCCTGGTATCTGGTTGATGGTCCCGGGGGGGGCTGTGGTCACCACCGAAAAAGTGGACGATGATGAGGTAGAGGGGTTACCTGATGGCCACAGCGATGACATGAATCTCATCGGGGAGACCTTTTCTTTGTCCCTGTGCTTATGTCTGTGGATTCCCAATGATGACTTTTCTTTTAAATTCAACAAATGCGATTTGGTCAATGGGGCAGGAAACGCAGATTTTTCCTGCATTTGCCTCTCCATAGCTCCCAAAGTTCTCTTCAGGAAGAACTTTTCCAGCGCTCCTTTCCGAGTTTGTTTTTTTTTTTTTTTAACAATCTACTTGTTCTCCCAGACGCAAAGCATCTCTCAGAGGTGCACTCTCGGCCCTACTGCCTCTACTTCCCGCCTGTGACTCTCCCTATAGCTCTCCCCACCAGGACTTCCCAGCCCCTGGATCACCCCCTTGGGGAGGGCCTGCCTCACCTACCTGGTGGCCTATCTGCAGATTAGAGGGTCCATCCAGTGAGGAGCCCATGAAGCCATTGGGGGAAAGATCCAGCAATGGGGATGCAGGCATGGGTCCCTGGTGACCTTGTCGCCTTCCTAGCACCTGGGGATTTCTGCATCATTTCCCCATCCAGAGCTTGGACATGCAATGACATTCATGGCACAGGCGTGCCGACATCCGCCGCAGCTCCGCCCCACGTCGTGGCTACTGCATGTTCCTTGCACTGCCCCCAACTTCCATCAGGGGCCTCTAAGGAGAGGAGCAAACCCCGGATCCCTCCCTGGGAAAGGAGAGCAGCCCCCCAGATGCTCAATCCCTTCCCTCCTTTGCCAACCCCCGACGATCTGAGTTCTTTCCCAAACCCAGGTCGCCGGTGTGGCGTCCAGCACCTCAACCCTCACTGCCACCAGACCGGCTTCCTTTCTTGGTGCTGACTGCAAATCTCACAAGCTTTAATGTTGTGAGAGAAGCCACACACACCTTGTGTGTGTTGTTCTTGTAAATCTTTTCTCTGCACTCGCAATGCTGGAATAACTCTGATGGATCTTTCGGCGGCATACAGTGCCCCAAATCACAAAATTAGTGACTATTTAATGTGTGAATGATGGCTAGAGGTCGATGTTTCCATGGCAGGTCTGACGAGCATGATCGATGGTGGGAAAAGAACTGAGAAGCGATGAGGCCGCACTGTTTATTTAGATGTTGTCACATGACGTTGTGGGTAGCCCCTGGCTTTGCAAAAGTTTCCATGTGTTCCTAGCATTGACGCAGGTATAGTTCCAAAGGTGTGGCCTAATGAAAGAGATATCCTCAAAGATCAACAGAAATCTATGAAACAGAATCAGAACAATCAGAACTCAGAATAACTATCATCAAGCGAAGGACAGGAGGATGACGGAGAAGCAGTAGTAGGAGATCCAGAAGCAGTGACAGCACGTACACGAACATGTGAGTGCAAGAACCAGAGAGCAGCCGGTGGTTGACTGAAAGATCAGGATCAAGACTATTTCCTTCAGGACCCTCTACTGCTATTTGCAGGAGAGACTGGAGTGTATCATTAGCCATCCATGTCCTTATTTTACATTTTTTTTATTTACCCAGTTTGTTTCTCCTGCGCCGGTGGCCCGCATTCAGGCAGGCACCCCAGTCCCATCCCCCAATGTCCACTGGCACTCAGCTTCTGTCACCAGGGCTTACCCCCTCAGCGGAGTTGACGTAGGGAGCACTCACCCCCTCCACACACAGGATTCAGTTCTACTGAGTCCGACTGGCATGGGGCAGGGCCCTCAGGTGCCTGCTGTCATCTAACCGCTGGCAGTCTTTCTTTTCTCACAACAGAGGGGGGCGTACTGGCATTCCAAGTGTCTGCCCCACCTTCTTACTGCATCCATGGGACAGCCCCCAGCCTCTGCTAGCGGCCAGGCTAAAACCAACTACTGCCCCCCCCCCACCCCACGAGAGCTGTCCTGGAGATGCTCGATCTTCCTCCTCACCGGCCGACCCCTGGTGACCCACTCGCTCCACGAACGTGGGTCGCTGGCATGGATGCCTGAGCCCTCCACACCACTGGGACGGCTATGATTTTTGTTATTGTGAGGTTCTGAATGGAAAACTCGGTTACACTTTGCAGTTAATACACTCATAACCAGCAGGATTTCAACAGAGTCAATAATGTGAACTATCTGGGCTGTTTTTTTCTCTCAGCAGTCTTGACTATGCAGATATGGCTTATCAACTGCAGACTTCAGTATCGCTTTAAATGCAGCATATTCCATTTTTACATTTTCCTGCTGCTCTTGACTGAAAAAAATCAAAGAACTCAGTCAAATTAGCCAGTTCAGTGGCCCCAAACTCCACAAGTTGTTCTCTTAGGAGATTACATTCTTGAAATCCAGACAAGTGAACCATTTGAGAGGCTCCTATGAGAAAATTTGAAATTGTTCATCTACGTAAGTTATTGCCGCATCTACTAAAGTCTGCAGTTGTTCATCTGATCCAAAACTGATTTCTGAGCAACTGCCTCTGAATGGGAAAGGAACAATCTTGTCCTCACTTCCCTTCTCTGAAACTATGTAGTACACACATTTATCTTCAAGTATGTAATGGCTTAGGAAAGCTGTTATGTATTTCTCTGGCTTTGAGTTTGATTAACTGGAGCAGGCAAGTCTCAATGAGCTGTGGAACTCCCAGAATTAGTAAATCGAGTGAGATTCTTCAGTGCTGGTTAGAAATCTTGTAGAATAAAAAGAGATTTCACAAACGGAATGCTCTGAACGTCTAAGACTGCCATTCATTTTGAACCATCGTCACCAGATGTACTAGATGCATGTTCCAGGCACTGGGCTACTGTAGGTAGGTTCACCTGAACAGCATGGACGCAATGTGATCTACTGGCAGGCCATGTCACCTGTTTAACTGCAGTAAAGTGAGCCAGATCAGTATCTACGACATTTGTAATTTCTTTAAGTCCTTTCATTATTTTTTGGGGGGGGGGACTGTAATGATAGAATTTAAATAGTATTTTCTATCTTAGTTACAAAGGGATTTTTTTCATTACATCAACAACTGCCAGCTCCAGCTTATGGACTATGTAATGAATGGCCATTATGTGAGGACAGTGCTTTTTTTATCATAGAATAGTTTTGATTAGTTTCCAAAAGGGAGAAGATAACACATCTGTAACAAACGGACACATTTTCAGTCAGAACATTGTACACTTGTAACAGAAGATCCCAAATGACAACCAACTTTCAAGGTTAACAAAATCGCCAGCACAAATCTATCAGTAAGGACAGTGCTTTGAAATGGTTCCACCTCTTTCACCCATCTTGACTCTCTTGCCTCATCCAAACTGGCAGAAATAAGAACCAGCCCAGGACTGTTCACATTCTTGAGCTGAGTGGGAGGAAGATTTATTGATTCTAATGCAGCTGATATTGCATTAAAGATGCCTTCTGCAAGTGCATATTCTACCTGTGTCCTGACTACCCCGCTGCTATAACCTTGTCTGCTACTCCAATATGAAACCTGCCTGCTGTTGTCTTAAATGTCCATTTATCCGTACTGTAGCAGGTTACTATCTGGTTTATCTGCCCCCACTGCACACTGTCTGTAGCTCTTATATCTGTACCTGACTGGGCTCCACTTGAGCTGGTATTGTGCTTGTTTGTGTAAAGTGTATTGTAATCCAATACTGACATGGATCCTTTGGAAAAGAGCACTTGTGCTCAAAGGTGTTATCGGAACTAGGCGTTGACTGCACCAAAATGGCAGCGGCCATGCTGGGCTGATCACTCGCTTGTGCTGATTTAGTTTTAGTTTTGATTTAGTTATTTTGTTTTAAACTGTTTATCGTTTATTGATTATTTCTAGGGGCGTGGATATGTTGTTCTATCCACATTGTCTGGCAGATACCTTGCCGCTTTAAGATGGGCCGGAAAGTCTTCAAGCTGGCTCCTCCCACCCATCCAGGTGATGAAACCCTCAGCTCCGCCCCATGACGCCAGATCTTCCTTACCGCTTGGAAGCATTAGGTTCCCTCCTTAGTGCTCTTGCATTTTGCAGGCCCTGGCTCTAAACACTTCGGATTTTTTTTCCTAAACTTACTTTGAAACTCATTCCGAGTCCAGTCTTCACCCTCTTCCCTCATGGCTGCGATGGAGGACAAGACCATTCCCAGATTCTGCTGGTGCCCCTGCGGGCAGAAGATGTCGCGCAATGACCCCCACGCCTCGTGCGCTTATTGCCTCGGGCACGACCACGATCCACAGGCTTGCGAGATGTTTCTGTCCTTTTCTCCATCAGTGCTCGAAGACTGTGCTCCCCAACTCCAGCTGGGGTGACCGGAGAAATGGTACCCGCCCAATCAAATCGAAGAAGGCCCATTGGGTGGTGTCCACAGCAGCGGGCTCTGCAAAACAACTGGAACAGCGTGAACAGCTCACGGCCCTCGAGGAGGCGGCGGCCCAGGCCGCAGCGAGCTCCTCTTTGGCCTTTATTCCACTCCAGCTGGGCTCTTCTTACATGGCTTCCTTTCGGGAGCTGTGCCAGTCCCTCTCGACTAAAGGGGAGGGTCCTTCTGGGTCTCACACCCCTTTGTCCCAGAAGAAGGATCCTAAAAAAAAAGTAAGACCCACCATTGATGCTCTTGGGAGCGGGAGAAATCTTGTTCTCCGGACCGTCATCTCTCAACTTCGGTTAATGTTGCGGCCCGGGCCACTGGTTTCACAGTGTCCCCATCAGACCAGTTAGCTGAGATGTCTGTCGACGTGGCCGAGATTCTTCTCGAGCTCCCAACAGGTTGTCAACCGAGGAGGCCGACAACTCTCTGTCTCTCTCAGACACCGGATGCTTCCAGTGCTATCAGAGGACTTGCCTCAGACCATTGAGCCGAAGTCCCCGGCCCAGGAACCTGAACTGGAGGGGCAGCGGGTTTCCTTCGCTCCTTCTTCGGCCCGCCGATGGTCGAGGTCTCGGTCCTCCTCTGCTTCGGGGAAATCCTACCGATGTCAGCGGTCTCAGTCCCGACATCGCGGAAAGCACCGCCGCCGCTCTTCTTCCTCATCCTCCTCGGCTGAGGAGAGGCTCCGGCGCAAGTTGTGTCGGTGCTATGAGGATCTAATGTGGCAAGAATTCCTTTTGGCTGGCAGCAAGCCAATGCCAGCTTCCATACCGGCAAATAAGTGGCTGTCACCCGAATGGCCGAAGCAGACTCCTGCCACTGGTTTCCCGGTCGATTACCCGGTCCCAGCGCCAACAGCACGGCCAAAACCAGCTGCCCTGCCCATTGTGGTGGAACCACCGTCTCCCCAGCCAAAGAATGGGGTGCCGACCAAGGATTCTTGGCCTACTAAAGGCTTGCCCCATCGGTTGTCGGTCACTTTCACCCCCAATCGCCCTCGGCGAGTGGAGAGTGGCTCAGGCGGTCACCAGCTATATGCAGACTCTTCGGAGTCTGAAGATTCCTCATTGCATTCCCATCCAGTCGACCTGGAATCCACGGGGGGACTTTCTGTGGATGACAGCCCCACCTCATTCCTCAGTATCCTTCGGCTCATCTTGAAGTCCACAGGGATGTTACTCGAATCTGTGCAGAAATGGGCCAGATATCCCCTTACAGAGATTCTGGACAAGGGGGACTCCCCCATGGAGGCCTTCCCCCATAGCCGAGGCCATTGTGTGCCCGGCATTCGAACTCTGTCAGTGCCCAGCCTCCTCCCCAGAGCCATTGGTCAGGATGACCTGCAAGTAGGTGGTCCCTACTGGCTCTCTCTCCGGTTTCTCGGAGCACCCCTCGGCCGTGGGGTTAGTGGCAGATTCTGTCTTCATGTGCTCGGGCAACATGAGGGATGTGGGCAAGCCCCCAGATAAGGAGTCCAAGAAATTGGACTACTCAGGGAGAAAGGTGTACACTGCCACCTCTTTGGGCCTTCGCCAGACCAGCTCGGCTGTCATGATGGCACACTTCTCTTATACCCTATTGGGTTCCCTGGATGAGGTGCTGTCTCATCTCCAGGCTGACCTCCAGATCACGGTCAAGCAGGTCCGGGATTAGGGAAGGGCAGTGGAAAAGCAGCAGCTCCAGATGGCTCTGGACATGGGAGACTCTTGTGCCCGTTCGGTAGTGGCCACAGTGGCCATGCGCCGCCGGGTTTGGTTGCGGACCTTGACTTTCTCAGCAGACACCCAACACAAGCTCACAAATGTTCCCTTTCTGGGCACCGACCTGTTCAGGCCTGGTGTGGGGGGCCACCTCCAATGCAGTGAAAAATCCAATGTTACCCTAGATTCGGTCACATCTGCACAGAAGGACAAAGGCCACCATCGGCAGCATAAACCCTTTCGTCCCTCCACTCCTGTGGCAAGATCTGCCCAGCAGCAAGGCCAACAGGCTCAAACTTAGTGCCCTAGAGCCAAGTCCATCGCTTCCTCGGTCAGGAAGCCCGGGGGAAGGGCCCCGGTGGCTCCTTGGCCGGTCGTGCCTCCTCCAAGCCTGCCCAGTGACGGGTTGCAAGGTGCCACCACCAACCTCATCTCACCTCCCCTGGGTCCCCCCGTGGGGGGCCGGCTCAGTCACTTCCTTTCCGCCTGGTCTGCTATCACCATGGACCTCTGGGTGCTGGAAGCGGTTGGCAGGGGCCTGCCTCTGGAGTTCAAGCAGATCCCTCCCTTTTGAGCCCGCACCCCGTGGGGGGCTACTGGGTCCACAGCCTCCCAGTCAGCTCTCTGAGACCAGCTCCTCTGCAAGGGAATAGTCAGCAAGGTGGCGGATCCTCCTCTGTGCCCAGAGTTTGTTTCCAGGTACTTCCTGGTTCCAAAAGAGACAGGGGGCTGACACCCCATTCTCGATCTGCATGACCTAAACAAATTCCTAAGGCCGCACACCTTTTGGATGGTAACCCTGGCTCAGATAATACCATTCCCTGGAGCAGGGCATGTGGTTCTGCTCCCTGGACCTCCAAGATGCATTCTTTCACGTCCCAATCCATCTGTCTCATCAGCAGTTCCTCCGCTTTCAGGCAGAGGGAACCCTCTATGAGTTCCAGGCCATGCCCTTCGGCTTCTCATCAGCTCCCAGGGTCTTCACCAAATGCATCGCAGTGGTGGCAGCACTGCTGCGGCACTGAGGGGTCTGGGTCTACCCTTATCTGGATGACTGGCTGACAGCAGGTCCCTCCAGGTTACAGGTAGAGCAGTCCAGAGATCTGGCCCTCCAGGCTTGCTCTCAGCTCACCCTCCTCATCAACGAGACCAAGTCAGAACTCGTGCCCTCGCAGGTGATTCAGTTCATCGGGGCGGAGCTCAACTCTCTCCAAGCCAGAGCCTGGTTCCCGGCGGACAGGGCCAAGGTCCTTCCCTCCTTTGCCCAATCATTTCTGGTTGGGCAAGTGCACCCTGCCTGGGACTTCCTGCACCTTCTGTGTCTCATGGTGGCCTGCACCAGTGTGGTCCATTGGGTCCGCTGGCATATGCGCCCCCTGCAGTGGGGCCTGGCCCGCCAGTGGTCTCAGTGCTCAGGTCATCTAGACCAGCCAGTCTCTGTGACCCAGAAGATGTGGGATGGCCTGCAGTGATGGCTCGTCCTAGCTCATCTGCAGGAGGGAATCCCATTGGTCCGCCCTGAGCCGATGGTCATCCTGACGACCGATGCATCTTTGATGGGTTGGGGTGCCCATCTGGGGGAGCACAGAGCCCACAGACTCTGGTCCCCTCAGGAGTCCCGATGCCACATCAACCTGCTGGAGCTCTGAGTGGTCCGGCGAGCCCTGACCACCTTTGCTCCATTTGTTCAGGGTCAAGTGGTCCAGGTCCAGACGGACAACACCACAACCATGTACTATCTCAACAGACAGGGCAGGACGCACTCCTTGCCTCTGTGCAAGGAGGCTCTTCGCATTTGATCTCTCGTGGAGGCAGATCTCCTAACCATTCATGTGGCAGGAGCCTTGAACAATCTGGTCAATGCCCTCAGCCGGACAGGCGATGCATCTCACGAGTGGTCTCTCCTGCCGGAGGTAGTTCAAGACCTGTTCTCCCACTGGGGCACACCTCAGGTGGACCTGTTTGCCTCCAGGGAGAATGCCAAGCTGAGGCTGTACCACGCCCACCCCCTTCAGTAGGGCTCCCTGCAGGGGGGTGCCTTCTCCAGGCCGTGGACCCCAGGCCTCTTCTATGCCTTCCCTCCTCTGCCCTTGATCCACAAGGTGCTCCTCAAGGTCAGGAGGGACAAGGCGCAGGTGATCCTTGTAGCCCCAGACTAGCCTTGCTAGTTCTGATATCCAGATCTCCTCAGCCTCAGCTCCAGGCTCCTGAGGCAGCTTCCAGCCTGCCCGGAGCTGCTGTCTGTCAACAAGGGGAAGGTACTCCATCCGGACCTTCAATCCCTGCACCTGACGGCCTGGTTCCTGAGCAGCTAGAGTTCCAGGCCTTGGGTCTTTCCGATGAGGTCCTCAATGTCGTTGATGCATCCGTCCCGCAAGGAGTCGACCAGAAAATGCTATGCCTTCAAATGGAAGAGATTCTCCATCTGGTGTCAGGGCAAGGGGTTGGACCCCTCGTCATGCCCACTGGCTAGCATTCTGGACTACCTGTGGTCCCTTCCAAGCAAGGGCTTCAGTTGACGACCCTCAAGGTGCACCTGGCTGCCATCTTTGCTTACCAGGCGCGGGCCGATAAGCAGTCGGTGGCACAGGAGAAGGTGGTCTGGCGCATTTCAAGGGCCTAGATCACATATCCCCTCCGGTGCATGAACCACCACCTCCGCTGGATATACTGCTGGTATTGGCCAAGCTCATGGGCAGACACTCAAACCGATGCACAGGTGTGACATCTCTCACCTGTCAAGAAAGACCACCTTCTTGGTGGCTATCACATCAGGCAGAAGGACTGGGGAGTTCCAGGCGCTTTCCATCGAATCTCCCTACCTGGTCTTCTACAGGGACATGGTTGTCCTGCACCCCCACTCAAAATTTCTTCTGAAGGTGGTGTCAGAGTTTCACCTGAATCAGGTAATGACTCTGCCAGTGTTCTACCCCAATCACACCTCGGAGGCCGAGTACAGGTTCCATACCTTGGACCTGAGACGAGCGCTCGCCTACTACAAAGAGCATATGGCGGAAGTCTGGGGAAAGGTTCGCCAACTCTTTGTCACCTACCCTGAAGCTGCACCTGGCAGACCTGCAGCCAAGTGGACAGCTGGCAGGTGGATCACTTCCTGCATTGATCTCTGCAATAAGTTGGTGGGTAGGGAGCCTCCCATAGAGCTTAGGGCTTATTCCACCCACCATACTGCTGCATCGGTAGCCGTTTCTAGGGACGTCCCTATCCAGGAAATCTGCAGAGCTGCTACCTGGAAGTCAGCACACTCCTTCATTTCCCATTACCATATCGACCTTGAGTCAAGCTGGGATGCTGATTTTGGAACCTCATTTCTCCAGTCCCTGTTCCCTAAGTAAGGGGCGTGCGCCTTGCCTCCCTCCTCCCGGAGAACTGCTAGAAGTCTGCCAGACAGTGTGGATAGATCAACATATCCACGCCCCTAAAAATACAGGTAACTCACCTGTAACAGGAGTTCTAGGAGTGGTATATGTTGTTCATCCACATGGACCCACCCCACCTCCCCGGCTTACAACCTGGCTTCCAGCGGGCTAGAGCTGGCATTATGGGGCGGAGCCGAGGGTTTCATCACCCGGGTGGGTGGGAGGAGCCAGCTTGAAGACTTTCCGGCCCATCTTAAAGTGGCAAGGTATACGCCAGACAGTGTGGATGAACAACATATACCACTCCTAGAACTCCTGTTACAGGTGAGTAAGTTGTATTTATTTACATTTTAGAATATTGTTTTAAGAGTGTATGGAAAGAAAGAAAGTCTCCTGAATCAGTCCGAGTGAACGGGACACTGTACTGCACTTTATGTCTGGACTTGCCATGAAATATCATTAACTTTGGATGTGTTATTGTTTTACCTGAATTCTTGCACCTTATCTGCCTACCTGTCCCTGCTGTCTCTGCTAACTGCTCCATGGGAACGTCTCATCTGCCTTGGGATCCTGCCTGGATGTGGACTGTGGATTGACTACAGTGACTTTGTGAAAAAGTGGACCATCCTGGTTAGACTGTGTGATTCAATTGGAGCTGCCGGATCATCGGACCCAGTGAGGGCTTTCTGGGTCGGGTGTGCATTCGGGGGTAGTCTGTCGACTAATGGTTGTAGGGTGGTTAGTGATGTGACTGGTGCCATGGGCTAGCAGTCAAAGGGCGGCTTGTGCAGTGGTCAGTCCCTAGTAGATCTTGCCCGATTCTGGTGGGCCTTGCTGTGATAGAGCCCTCTCGATCTTGGAGCGGGCAGCTGTAGTTTTTTCTGGGTTATACCTGAAGTTAGGATTCCACTTGGATTGGCTGCTGTGACCTGGGCCTGGCTGGAGGGTGGTCTCCTCAGTAGCAATGGAAAGCTTTGGGGTGGTGGGCTACTGAAGGGGTGGTCTCCCCCGGGCTTGACCTCGTGGAACTGAGCCCTAGGATTGCTTCTTGTAAAGAAGCTGCTGTTTGGAGGAGAAGAAAATACAAGAAGAAGTTTGACTCTAGTTGTTAAACACGCATAATTTCCAGAGAAGACTACAGGGTAGGTTGGCATATTTATTTTGGATTTAAAGTGGACAGGCAGTGAGAGTGCCTTTAAGCTATCATCGTTTGCTGGAAATTCTATTTCTGTGACCACAGAACTCTGGACAGTGACAACGTCCAGTTTTAGTGGCATCTGGACATTGCTTAGGGAAGTGAGAGTTCTCATAACTACCATCTTTTCTCTGGGAGTCTGGGAGTTTGGCACAACTCTATTTAACCTGCAACTCTGAATGTACTAATTTTTTCTTTCCACATTTAATTAAGGATCTTTTTATTATTGTTGTTATTCTTAGTTGTGGTTTAATGTGGGGGCTGGGGAGGTTGTTTTAATTTTTTGGTTTACTTTGTTGAAGGGGGCAATGTTAATATTATTATTAGTGTGAGTGAACAGCTATCTTGTGTGAAATACGTTTGGGACAGAGACCCACAAGGCACAGCTACTTGGGGGACTATCTCCGTAGCCTCCGTCCCTTTGAGCTCCCAGTACTTCCCAGCTAAGGCTTATCGCAGGTGCAGACCCCTGGGAATAGCTCGGAGGGGACAGTCCGGCAGTGGTGGCACCCGAGTGGCTGCCGGGGTCTCTGGGATTCAGGTGGTCAGGCCAAGGAGATGCCTTGGGACAAAATAGGAACTGGAGTGGGGGTCGCCATGTTTAGTTTCCATACCCAAGGGTTCCATGATGGATTATGAGCAGCTAGCTGATCCAGCTGCCCCACCTCATCTTACTTGAGTTGTATTATGCAATGCCAGGTCGATGAGGAACAAGAGTGCCATAATGGCGGACTTGATATCCTTGGTCGACCTGGCTTGTATCATGGAGACCTGACTGGATGAAAATACCACCCCCATCTTGGAAGCAACGTGCCTGCCAGGTACTCTGTGATACACAACCCAAAGGAGGATCGCAGGGGTGGGGGGGGTGTAGACATTTGGTTTAAAACTAGCCTGACCCTCACGGTGCTTCCTGTAAGTGATATGATCTTTGAAATGTGTGGGCGGGCAGGTTTCAGAGTCATTGTGCTATAGCACACACGGTGTGGATGGGGACTTTTACAGGAGATCAAGAGCTTAAGTCGTCGACCCTAGTGCTGGAGTCTCCCAGGTGGTTTATTCCAGGGGACTTCAATGCTCAGGGAAATCGGCATGGCTCGAGTTTTGGGAATGATCTCTTGGGGAGCATGGGGGCCTTGGGCCTGTCACAGAATGTAACAACAGCTACGCACTTGGGTGGCCACACACTAGATTTGGTCTTTTCTTTAGGGTTAGATGTGACTGACCTCAGTGTTGATTCTGTATTTTGGTCAGATCATAGCACCGTGAGGTTCACACTTGGGGCACCCCCTAGATGGTCATGCCCCTGTGGAGATGGTCTGGTACCACCCATTAAGAGGAATTTCCTCTATGGGACTATCGGTGACGCTGGCCCTATCAAGTGTTGGGGCGGCTTGTGCGGTTGGAGCAGACATAGCAGTGACAGCCTATAATGGGGCTGTCACTGCAGCCTTCGATTCCACTGCACCTATTCGTGTCCATCCCATCTACTCGCCGGAGACCTCCCTGATATGATGAGGATCTCCAGGGTTTAAAGACGAAGGGGTGGAGGTTAGAGAGGCGCTGGAGGACAAATTGGTCCTGAAGTCTCATT
Source organism: Neoceratodus forsteri (assembly GCA_016271365.2). Lineage (NCBI taxonomy): Eukaryota > Metazoa > Chordata > Ceratodontiformes > Ceratodontidae > Neoceratodus > Neoceratodus forsteri. The sequence continues at coordinate 855,666,319 of CM028132.1, read as the reverse complement.
ATGTCGACTATCAGGGGGCATTCTGCTGTAAAAAGGCAGAATATTTGTGGGTTTTGACTACCTGCCTTTATTTTTTTTTTTTTTTAAGTCTCTACTTTGCCATTTGCAGGTTATACTGTTTCTCCACTTGAAGGCAGTATTGCTGGTTCCTGCTCTTCTCAGTCACTCCTCTCTGTTTTCTTCTTTCTCTCTCTCTCTCACTGCCTCCCTTCCTACTTACTCTCCTCTCCTCTCCTCTCTCTCCACTCCCACTCTCTGTCCTCCCCTACAGTGCTCTTCCTTTTTTGATCATTAGGAGTCACTACTTTTACTTCCTTTTTTCCTGCTTTCTGCCACCTTTTCCCACTCCCTCCCCCTTACTTCCTTGCTCTTCTATCTTGCCCTGTCACTTTATCCCCCCCGGGATCCGAACCGCCAACCATTTGCACTGCAGTCGGTGACTTTTCCACTGTACCATCTAGTCAGACTTACTGTTTTCATCTATTTTGTTCCCCTTGTATTGCTTCCTCCCATAGCCATCATGGTGTCTTATGCTCCTCTCTCTCACATTGCCTCCCTCTACCTCTTTCCTGCTCTGCTCCTCCTCTCATTAATCCCCCTTCATCCTTCAAGCGATCTCTCTAGCCATAACCCCCTTCCTCTTTCTCCTAACTTTTCTCTCCCCTCTAACATCTCTCTATACCTAATTCCCCTCTCCCCCTTCTCCACCGTCTCTCACCTACTCTGTTCCACTTCCGGCCTCCCACCCCTACCGTCTCACCCACCCACCCCACCTCTGTCACTACCCCCGTGTTCACCCTCCTTGTCTTTCCTGTGTGCTCCTTCTCATTCCTGTCACTACCTCTGCAACCCTCTCCTCTTGCACCTCCTCTTCCTGCCACGTGCAATACCTAGCCACTAAGGGTCCTTGCTCTCCTCCTCATGCTCTCTGGAAATGTCCACCCTAGTTCTGGGCCCCCTTCTATTAACCCCCCTCACACTGCCTCATTCACTGCGCTTTCCATCCATGAACATATGCAGTTTGCTAAAGAAATTCCCTGACTTACAGGGTTGGACTGCTCTCCATCAGCCTGATATCTTGGCCATTGTTGAAACCTAGCTTACCAAGGCCACCCCTGATGCTGCTGTTGCCCTCCCTGGGTATTCGCTTTTTAGGGAGGACCGGATCTCTAAACGTGACAGGGTTGTGCCATATACCTCCGCAACTCAATCCAAAGGCATGCCCTCCCCACCCCTCAGCTCAGTCATGGCACCCAAGCCATCTCCCTCAAACTTACCCCCGACCCATCTAGAGCCCCTTTATATCCTACTGCATCCTATATTCCTCCTAGGCACCAACACCTTGCCTTCCAATCCCTCCTTGATTATCTTACCTCATTGCCCCTCAAGATGGAGCAAATCTTACTTGCTGACCTAAATATTAACTGGCTTGCTGACTCCACCTCCCAGGCTAGGGATGCTGCTGTCACCCTAGACCTTACTCAACTTGTTACTCTGCCCACCAGATCTAACCTTGTCACTGGTACCTCTACCTTACTGGATCATGTTCTATCGAACAAACCCCACAAGATTTCCAACCTCGCTGTGCTCCCTGATGTGCTCAGTGATCACTCCCCTATCACTTTCTCTTGGTCATGCATGATGCCTAAGTATCCACCCAAACTGTCCACTCGTTATCTCTTACGCCCTGGTAAACTTGCCCAACTAAAAGAGTACCTTGCTGGCTGTGATTGGTCCCCCATTGATTGTGCGCCTGACATTGACTCCACCCTTCTCTATTTTATCCAAGTTTTCAACAAGGCCTGCAAAACCTTTGCTCACTTTCCAAAGTTGTCTCCAAGGACCGTGAATCTTCCTAGGTCACTCCATCTCTGCTTGGTCTCATGCACCACAGAGAAAACCTTTGGCACAGGGCTGTTGAATCCGGTAGGACTGTGGACAGGCAAGCTTACTGTACTGCCAGAAATAAATGTACCTGGGCTATTCGTAAAGCCAAGGCTGAACACTACTGGTCCACCCGTCTCCTCCTGGGGCTCGTCCCACAATTTCTGGAACAATATCAAGGAACTTAACAGCAAAGCTGTGACCCCCCGCCCATCTCTTTGTTAGCGCCTTGTCTATTGATCCTATGGCTGTTGCTGACTGCTTAAATAGTTCCTTCTCTGACCTCTCGCCTGTCCTCCCTCAAAATGTTTTCGACCCAGTCCCACTCCCCTCCTCCACTCCAGCCGCTCATCCCCCGTTCTACTTCAAAGCTCTCTCCCCTCATGAAACAAGGCCCTAACGGCTCAGATCACTTAAGGGCACGGGTCATAGCAGTGACTCCCTCAACACCAAATTGCTTAAAAGGGTCCTAGATGCTGTCCTCAGCCCCCTTACCAAATTGCTGAACCGCTCCCTCTGCCTCAGTCAATTCCCCCTTGCCTGGAAAATAGCAGTGATCACTACTCTTCATAAATCTGGTGACTGGAACTCCCCCAGCAACTATCGCCTGATGTCCATCCTCCTCTCTCTCCAAGGCTCTGGAAAAAATTGTGACCGATCAACTCTCTGACTACCTCTCCACCTATAACCTCCTCTGCCATGAACAACACAGTTTTCATCGCAAACACAGCACCACTACCGCCCTTTCTGAATTCTCCAATTTCCTTCACACTGCTCTTGACAAAGGTCATGTTGCTGGCTCTGTCTTCACTGACTTGTCAAAAGCTTTCAATGCTGTCCACCACTCCCTTCTCCTCTCTAACCCCCTCAGCCTCTCTCAAAGTGTGTTGAATTGGTTCTCCAGCTATCTTTCCTCCTGCACCCAGTGTGTCAAAAATCGGGTCTACCGTCTCCTGCCCCTGAGAAGTTTGTTCCGGTGTTCCCCAGGGCTCCATCCTAGGGCCCTTGCTTTTCGGCCTCTATGTGAATTCTCTCCCTTCCGCTTGTAATGGAAACCTTCTACTTTATGTGGATGACACTGTCCTGTTTGACTCACATGCTGACCCTCTCCTCCTACAAAACTGCCTGCAGGACTCCTTCACCCAGGATGAATGCTGATTCTTTGACCACAGGCTGGTTTTGTACTTAAAGAAAACTGAAATCATGCTTTTTGCGCATAACCAGAGTAAACGTAAAGATTATCCACTCCAGGTTTTATCTGGGACCCTCTTCCCCCTTGAACAAACCTCCTCCTTCAAATATCTTGGTGTTCTCTTTGATCCCTCTCTATCCTTTCACGACCACATCCGCTCCCTTTGCTCCGCCATCAACTCTAGGATAGGCCTACTATATCGCCATCATGACTGTCTCCCCACTGAAGAACTAAGCCTGGCCATCCCATCCTCGGTACTGTCCCTTGTGGATTAAAGTCTGCTTATTTATGGTGCTGCTGACAACACTGCTCTGCACAAAATTAAGATATCCCTCAATAAGACCTGCCTGCTGCTTACAGATTTCACCACGTCTTATCCATACTTCCACACTGTATTCCCTCTCTAACTTCCTTAATCTGGAGGAAAGGCTTATCTGTCAATCTTGCCCCTTGACCAAAAAAATCATTGCAAGTCTGATTCCCCCAGTCTGTGTTCTATCATAAGCCTATCTAACCCCCTCTCTCTCTCTACCTGCTGCGCTATCTGCTCCCCTCTGCAAGTCCCCAGAGTTAGGACCTCCCTTGCATAGAGGTCATTCTGTTACCGTGCCCCATCCTGGTACAATTCCCTGCCTGTTGCTATCGCCTCCCCACCAAGACTGGGGCCTTTTAAAACTGCTCTCAAGAACCACCTCCTCTCCTCCCGCCTCTGTGACTGCCCTGGCTGAGTTTCCCCCTGCCTTTACTCCTCTGTCTGCCTGTTTTTGATTCTGCCCTTCATTTGACTCATTACAGCCCACATTATTGTTTATGTCTGTTTATTATTGCTAATTTACCTTGACATGGGGCCTTTGTAACCAGCCCTTACGTTTGACTGTTTTCTTTTATTTGGCTCATTTACTTCGTTTTCTGTTGCTTGCTATTAATGTATTTGTCTTCCTGACGAGGAGCCTTTATAAACGAGTCCCTGGCTCAAAGAGTTGTAATTCTGATTACTTCTTAAAATAAAAATAAAATAACATAAAATTTGTCTAGGGAGATTTCTTCGGCGAGGAACAGACCAGCTCATCTCTTCCGCATGGTGGACAGGCTTTTACATCCTGCATGTCTCCGTGTCGGGGGAGCAGGTTCCAGCACTAGGTGTGAGGAACTGTCTGTATTTTTTCGCCGACAAGGTGTCCTCTATCAGGGATGAGGTTTCCTCCAGTGCTTCTTGAAGGGAATGTAGGGTCCGGCCTGAAATGTGTCAAAACATTCCTCCTGTCTGGGATGAGGTGGCGGAAATAATCTCAAAGCTGTGGCCAACTCAATGTGAGCTAGACCCAGGTCTGACTCGACTTCTGGTTGGATGTTTGGACCTATGATTGCTGGGGTCATCTGGAGTTCTTTGAGGAGTGGGGTCTTTCCATTGGCCTTGGTTAGACCCCTTTTGAAAAAACCCTCTTTGGACCCGGACTGCCTCAGCAATTACAGGCCGGTCTCAAACCGCTCATTTTTAGGGAAGGTTATTGAAAAGGTGGTGGCCATACAGCTCGAGAGACATCTTGCCTCTTCCTCCACCTATGAGCCTTTCCAGTCTGGGTTTCATGCAGGGCATAGTACAGAGACCACCCTGGTGAGGGTGCTTAATGATCTCCTGGACCTCTCTGCGGCCTTTGACACCGTGGACCATGAGGTGCTACTTGACCGCCTACAGTTCTGGTGTGGCCTGTCCGATAATGTCATCAACTGGTTCAGGTCATGCCTAACAGACAGAGTGCAAAGGGTGATAATAGGGTTAGCCTCATCTAACCTGAAGCCTCTGTGCTGTGGGGTTCCGCAGGGTTCGGTCTTGTCGCCCTTGTTGCTCACGGTGTATATGTTGCTGCTGGGGGGCCATTATCAGGCAGTACGGGCTGGATTATCACTGCTATGCAGATGATATGCAGCTGTATTTGTCCTATGTGCCTGATACCCAGGTGTTGGCCTCTGTACTTAACAGCTGCCTCGATGAGATCCAGTCGTTGATGACTCAAAACTGGCTCAAACTTAACCCAGACAAGACAGAGGTACTGGTTGTGGATCCAGGCCATCAGGGTGGGGGGGTGACTTGCCCAGTTTAGACTGGTGAAGGATTTGGGTGTGATCCTGGACGATGGTTTGACACTTGATGCGCAGGTGTCGGCCATCGTCAGGAGTGGGTTTTATCATCTCCGGAGTATCGCCCCCATTCCGAGCCCTGTTTCTGCCTGAGGAACTGACCACGCTGGTGCATGCTTTCATCATTTCCAGGCTGGACTACTGTAATGCCCTGTACCTAGGGTTATCTGGAGGCAACCTCTGCAGGCTGCAGCTGGTGCAGAACGCGGCGGCAAGGTTGCTGACTGGGGTGAGATGGTGGGAGCATATCACCCCGGTCCTCCGCAGACTGCACTGGCTGCCAGTCAGGTGGAGGACTGTCTTCAAGGTAGAGCTCCTGACCTACCAGACCTTGCAAGAAAGGGCACCTGTCTATCTGCAAGATCTCCTTGTCCCCTACCATCTGCCCCAGGCACTCCGTTCTGCCGGGGGAAGCCTCCTCGGAGTTCCCAGAGTTAGGCTGCAGTACTCTGGAGACAGGTGTTCTCAGTGGTGGCACCTACACTGTGGAACTCTTCCTGGTTATCTAAAGGAGGTTCCCTCAGTAGAAGCCTTTAAAAAGGGGTTAAAAACATATCTGTTCAGACAAGCCTTTACTGATTGATTAATTGTTTTTAAGGGATGGATAGAAGCATTTTAAAATCAGTTCTAATGATCAACTGTTGTATAAATATTGTGTTTTTTTACTGTGCAGCACCCCGAGTCTCTGGAGATGGATGCGTTTATAAATAAAATATCTATCTATGGATAAACAAATAAATAAGTAAATATTCCAGGAGTACAGCTTTAATCAGAGTTGCACACACCTGTTTCGAGGTAGTTTCTACAAAAAAACCCCAACACTTTCCCACTCAGTTATGCTGGCATCAGTACAGCGGTCAGCAAGAATTGTCACAAATGTAGCATTACTAACCGCCTTTATCTGGGTTCTGGATATAAAGTGCAGTTACGTAAGAACTTTCCGTAACAGTTGATCTTCGAGAAAGGCTCTTGCAGTAGGTACTCACATATAGGACTAAGCCGCCAGGCGTTAGGACCACACAGAAAACGTCTAGCTAGCAGTGTCCGGCTGGGGACCGCCCCCGTCATCACGTGACTGATGTCAGCATGACGCTATATAAGAAGCGGTCCCCATGCCCGCCTTCCAGTTCTCCCGCCGGAGACCTAGAAAGGTGTGACAGGAGAAAAGGGGAGGGCCCCTGGAGCCAAAAGGCACAATATGAGAAACCACAGAAGGAAACCCAGGGAGAGTTTGGGAGGGAAAGCAGTACCTACTGCAAGAGCCTCTCTCGAAGATCTACTGTTACAGTAAGTTCTTATGTAACTGTACTATCTTACTTCAAGAGGGCTCTTACAGTAGGTACTCACATATAGGACTGAGTCCCAAGCAGTGACCTGAGCCAAGCCTGAGACATGGGAGGCAGGAATGGGTTTACCGGCAACTCCAGGGAACTCATGAAAGGAGTCCCTGTAGGACAGTAAGGCCAAAGCCAACTCTGCACCTAGATGCACTGTCCAAACTGTAATGCTTGATAAAGGTATGGACAGAACTCCCAAGTTGCAGCCATGCAAATTTCTGCAGCTGAAACAAGCAGTAGAAGCAGCCATGCCTCTGGTTGAATGTCCTTTAACCTGACCCGGAAGAGTTTTGTTCTACTTCTGATAACAGAAAATAATGCAGTTTGCTAACCATTTAGACAAACTCTGTTTAGAAACAGCTGCACCCTCTCTTTTTGGGTGCAAAGGAAACAAACAACTGGTCAGTCTTAGGGGCAGACTTTGTCCTAGCCGTATAGTACCGAAGAATTCTGTGTACGTCCAGAGTGTGCAAAAGGGCTTCATCCCTATTGGAGTACTCCGGATAGTACACTGGCAAGTTCAGTGATTGATACTGATACCACCTTGGGTAAGAATTTAGGACTGGTTCGCAGAGCCACCCGGTCTCTGTGGAAAATCAAGTAAGGAACCTTACACATGAGAGCCTGAAGGTCTGAAATCCTTCTAGCTGAAGTGATGGCTACTAGAAAAAGCACTTTCCAAGAAAGATCGCGCATGTCCGAACTCACTGCTGGCTAGAAAGGGGGCACAGTGAGTTTCTCTAGCATAAAATTCAGGTCCCAGGAAGGGAGCAGGGCTTCGTATTGGTGGTTTCAGATGGAGGATCAATTTCAGGAAAGTTTTGGATACCTACAACTGGGCCAAAGTCTTTTGTCCCACAGGAATGTGATAGGCAGAAATGGCCAATAAGAACAGGTTACTCACCTGTAACAGTAGTTCTAGGAGTGGTATATGTTGTTCATCCACACTCTTTGGCATGTCCCTCACCCTTTAAGGTTCACCGGAAGTCTTCAAGCTGATTTCTCCCAACCTCCCAGGTGGTATATACCTCGGCACTGCCCCGTGATGCCAGATCTTAGCCTACTGGAAGCCAGGTTGTGTGCGTCCGCAGCTGGGGAGGTCGGGTGGGTCCGTGTGGATGAACAACATATACTACTCCTAGAACTATTGTTACAGGTGAGTAACCTGTTCTTCTAGGAGCGTGGATATGTTGTTCATCCACACTCTTTGGCAGACTCCTAGCAGTTCTCTGGGAAGAGGGAGGCAAGGCGCACACCCCCTACTTAGGGAACAGAGATAGGAGAACTGAGGCCCCAAAACCAGCATCCCAGAGTGACTCGTCGATGTGGTAGTGGGTGATGAAGGTGTTTGCTGACTTCCAGGTAGCAGCCCAGCAGATTTCCAGGATAGGGATGTCCCTGGAAGCAGCCACTGATGCAGCAGTATGGCAGGTGGAATGAGCTCTTATCCCTCTCGGAGGCTCCTTGCCCGCCAACTCATAGCACAGACCTATGCATGATGTAATCCATCTTGCCAAAGTCCGCTTCACTGCAGGTCTGCCAGAAGCGGCTTCAGTGTAGGTGACAAACAGCTGACAAACCTCACCCCAAATTTCCACCGTCCTCTCCTTGTAATAGGAGAGAGCATGTCTCGGGTCCAAAGTATGGAGCCTGTACTCGGCCTCCGAGGTGTAATTAGGGTAGTATACCAGCAGAGTCAACACCTGGTTAAGGTGAAACTCTGACACCACCTTCGGAAGGCATTTCGGGTGGGGGCGTAGGACGACCTTGTCCCTGTGGAAGACCAGATAAGGGGACTCCACTGAAAGCACCTGGAGTTCCCCTGTCTTTCTGGCAGATGTGATAGACACCAGGAAGACTGTCTTCCATGACAAGTGTGACAAGGCACACTTGTGCATAGGTTCGAATGGCTTACCCATGAGCTTTGCCAGTACCAGCCGTAGATCCCACAGAGGTGGAGATTCATGTACCAGAGGGGATATGTGATCCAGGCCTTTGAAGAAGTGCCCAACCACTGTCTCCTGTGCCAACGTCAGCTGACCGGCCCACCCCTGGTAAGCAGAGATGGCTGCCAGATGCACCCTAAGGGTCGATGACCATAGACCCCCTTTGGAGAGACCCCAAAGGTAGTCCAGAATGTTAGCCACTGGACAGGACAAAGGATCCAGGCCCTTGCCCTCACACCAAATGGAAAACCTTTTCCATTTGAAGGTATAACACTTCCTGGTCGATTCCTTTCTAGATGCCTCCACCACGGTGTAGATATCTTCGGAAAGACCCAAAGCCTGGAACTCTAGCCGCTCAGGTACCAGGCTGTAAGGTGCAAGGATTGAAGGTCTGGATGGAATAGCTTCCCCTGATTTAGTGATATCAGGTCGAGGGCATGTACAAAGCCACTCCGGGTGCCTGCAGCTGAGGCTGAGGAGATCTGGATACCAATACTGGCATGGCCAGTCTGGGTCTACCAGGATCACCTTCGCCTCGTCTCTCCTCACCCTGAGGAGCACCTTGTGGATCAAGGGAAATGGAGGGAAGGCGTAGAGGAGACCTGGGGTCCACAGCCTCGAGAAGGCATCCACCTGCAGCAAGCCCTGCTGAGGGGAGCAGGCATGAAACAGCCTCAGCTTGGTGTTTTCCTTGGAAGCAAACAGGTCCACCATCAGTTTGCCCCAATGGGAGAACAGGCTGTAAGCTACTTCTGGATGAAGAGACCACTCGTGGGATGTCTGGCCCAAGCGGCTGAGAGAATCCATTAGATGATTCGAGGCTCCTGCCACATGGATGGCTAGGAGATCCACCTCCAAATGGCTCACGAGGGTCCAGATGTGGAGTGCCTCCTTGCATAGCAGATGGGAGTGCATGCTGGCCTGTTTGTTGAGACAGTACATGGTCGTGGTATTGTCCATCTGGACTTGAACCACCTGACCCCGGAGCTGAGGAGCGAAAGCTGATAGTGTTAGTCTCACTGTTGTGACCTCCAACAGGTTGATGTGGCATCAGACTCCTCGGGGGTCCAGAGCCTGTGGGCCCTTTTGTCTCACATGTGGGCTCCCCAGCCCATGAGAGAGGCATCGGTCGTGAGGACAACCGTTGGCTCGGGGCGGACAAACGGGATCCCTTCCTGCAACCGGTGTGGGGCGATCCACCACTGGAGAGCATCCAACATCCTCTGGGTTACAGTGATCAGCTGGTCGAAATGACAATGGTGCTGGGTCTACTGGGCGGCCAGCTCCCACTGGAGGGGGCGCATGTGCAACCGGGCCCAACAGACCACTGAGGTGCATGCCGCCATGTAACCCAGAAGGTGCAAAAAGTCGAAAGCGGAACTGCCCTACCAGAAATGATTGGACAAAGGAGGAAAGAACCTCTGCCCTGTCCGCCGGGAGCCGAGCTCTGACTTGACAAGAGTCAAGGTCTGTCCCAATGTAACCCATCACCTGAGAAGGCATGAGTTCCGACTTGGCCTCGTTGATCAGGAGGCCGAGTCGAGAGCGGGTCTGGAGGGCCAGATCCCTGGACCTCTCCACCTCCTGCTGGGTGGAACCTACTAGAAGCCAATCATCGAGGTAGGGGTAAATTCTAACCCCTTGATGCCATAGATGGGCTGCCACCACTGCAATGCATTTGGTGAAGACGGGGGGGGGGGGGTGCAATGACAGGCCAAACGGCATGGCTCAAAACTCATACAGCGTCCCTTTGACCCGGAAGCAGAGGAACCGATGATGAGACGGATGGATTGGGACATGAAACAATGCGTCCTGCAGAGTAAGTGAACAGAACCACATGTTTCGCTCCAAGGATGGTATGATCTGGGACAGAGTGACCATCCAAAACGTGCGTGACTTGAGATATTGATTCAGGTCATGCAGATCTAGAATGGGGCACCAGCCCCCCATCCGCTTGGGCACCAGGAAGTACCTGGAGACAAAGCCTGGGTCTGCTGGAGGATCCGCCACTAGAGCCACTGCCTCCTTGAGGAGAAGCTGAGCGATGTCGTCTCGAAGAGCCGACTGGGTGTGCATGGAAATCCTTTCTTCCTGAGGGTCGTGGGCTCGGCTGGGAGGATACTGCTCGAATTCTAGAGGCAGTCCCTGACCAACCACTTTGAGAACCCACCTGTTCGATGTGATGACGGACCAGGCAGAAAATAAGTGACGGAACCGGCCCCCCATGGGAGGACCCAGAGCTGACATGATGGGGGTAAGGGTGGCAGCCCCCACCCCATCACTGAGTAGACTTGGAGGAGGAGGAATCTCTAGGACCTAAGCCTTGGCCTCCTTTATGGCCCTGTTGGAGTCCCGGCTTGGGCAGAGGGTGCCAAGCTTGAGCCTGCTGCTGTCCCCCTTGAAAGGAGGACTGCTGAACCACATGGGAAGAGTGCTGAAAGGGCTTCTTCTTCTTCTGCTGGTTCTTGCCCAAAGAACTCTTAGCAGAAGTAGCGTCCAAGTTGGCCTTGGACTGCTTTATGTGCTGGAGGTGACCGGCCACTCCATGGTCGAACAAGTCCATCCCAAGGAAGGGCACATCAGCTAACTTATGCTGAGTATCCGCCGGGAAGGAGGAGAGCCTCAGCCAAGCGCTGTGGCGAGAGGCAACTGCGACAGCCATCGAGCAGCACAAGAGTCCCCAATGTCCAGGGCCATCTGGAGCTGCTGTTTAGCAACAGCTCGGACCTGCTTGACCATGGTCTGCATGTCCATGGGGAGATGTGGGAGGACTTCGTCTAACGACCTGAGAAGGGTGTGAGAGAAGTGTGCCATGATGACGGACGAACTTGCCTGACGAAGGCTCAAGATCTTCCTCGTAGAATGGTCCAAGAACTTGGACTCTTTGTCGGGAAGATGGTCCATATTGGCAGAACCGCCAGTATGTCTGAACACAGAGGCGGTCACCAAGCTCTCGGCCGAAGGGTGCTCTGTGAAACCCGCAAGGGACCCCATGAGAACCGCATACTTGCGGGCCATGCAGGCAGATGGGGCTGGACAAGAGGCAGGACGCTACCAGAGTTCGAGTGCCAGACCAACAATAGCCTCTGCCACAGGAAAGACCTCTGTCAGGGTATCCCCTCTTTTAAGGATGTCCATAAGAGGGTACTCCGCCTTTTTCTGGATGGGTTCCAGGGGCATCCCTGTGGACTCAGAGATAAAGTGAAGGATCCCTTGGAAGAAGGAATGACCTTCCTCCATCCCTAGGCCAATGGATGACTCATCATCCCCAGGATGAGAGTGAAGCCCAGTGATGTCTGAATCCGAGGAGTTGGGATACAGTGGCCTGCCGCCCAAATTACTCTCGACACACCGAGGGCGTTCCGGGGTGACCGTGACCAAAAAACGGCGGGGAAGCGCGGTGTCTGGTCAGTCTTCTTTGGAAGGAGCCCCTCCCACAGGCTGCTTAGGCAGCAGTTCCACCATGATCAGTGGAGAGACCAGCTTAGGCCGAACAGGTAGTCGCGCTGGCCCCACGGGCGAGGGAACCGAAGGTTTCAGCTCCGAAGGGGTTGGCTTCGGCCTAGGAAGTGAAAGCCAAGTAATGGCTGGGGTAGGAGTCAGAGTCGGCTTGTGCCCGGACAAGATCAGCTGTTGCCACATGAGGTCCTCATAGCACTGATAAGAGTTTCCACTGGAGCCTCTCCTCATCCGAGGAGGACGAGGACGATTGATGGCGTCACCTCTTTTTGGAGTGCTTATGGCTCTTCCTCAGTCTTCCGGACAAGGGGGCTCTAGACCTCGACCGAGATCGGGCGGGCCGATTTGGTTGCTTGGGAGAAACTGGCGGGACAGGTGATATGGGGACATCAGTGGGCTGGGTCTCCTCATCGGGGAAGATAAGGACCGGAGTCCTCTCTAAAGAGTCGTCAACTAGGGACAGTGACAGCAGGTTGATTGGGTCGAGAACAATCTCAACCTCACTGGCCGCATCCTTAGTCGGCTGGTCAGATGGAAGGTCTGTGAAGCCGGCGGCTGAAGAAGAGATCTCAACCGAGGTTGAAACCGCATGCTCCTGGAACTGAGAGCTCTCTCGGTCCGAAAAGCGCCTTCGCTGAGATGAAGGCTTGCTCGGTTCCTTCTCCCGCTTACGGGATCGGGAGGAGTGCGAGCCCGCGGGCACCTCTCCCTGGGTGGGAAAAGACTGGTACAACTCCCTGAAGGAGCCCTAGAAGGTGGAGCCAAGGATGAGCAGAACGAAGAAGCTTCGAGAGTCTGCAGCATGAGCGGCTTCTTCCTCGAATGCTTGCGTGCATTCCAATTGCTCGGAGGATCCCACAGCTACGGAAACTGCCCACCTAGCCTCCTTGGACTTTTATTTATTTATTTAGCTTTTGTTGACCGGGTAAGTGCACTAGACAAATCCTGCCTATTTTCAGGTACGACCCGGGGGAGGGGGATACAGATGAATGCCAACTGACCTTGAACCAGATTAAGCTGTTGGTGGTATTGTTAGTGAATGAGGGAAATTTGGCCTGGACACCGGGGACATTACCCTACTCTTTTCGATAAGTGCCATGGGATCTTTAACATCCACTTGAACTACCACCCATCCAAGCAGATGGGACCTCGGTTTAAAGTCTCATCCAAAAGACTTCACTGGAGGGTTCCTCTTCTCCGGTCTCCCCAGTTTCAAACGTGCAAGACAGTCGTCCAGGACGTTGGGATGGAAGACAAGCAGAAGCTGCAGGACGAGGTGTCATGGCCGACACCGAGGCAGTAGACGCACGTGAGGTGGGGATCGGTGCGCAACATTTTTTGGCCGCAAGGACACCAGCAAAATCTGGAGGAAGATTTCTCTTCCATAATCAGTGATGCGAAAAGGTGATCGCTACCTTGAACGATTTTTAATTTCGGTAAAACCGAAGTTTTGGAAGCAAGGACCTATGAAATGAGTGAGCATGAGTTAGGCAACCTGGATCTTCCAGCGGAACAGAAGATCTGCCATCATGGGGCGGAGTCGAGGTATATACCACCCAGATGGGTGGGAGGAGCCAGCTTGAAGACTTCCGGTGAACCTTGAAGAGAAAGGTACATGCCAAAGAGTGTGGATGAATAACATATCCACGCTCCTAGAAGTGCAATTTTAGAGTCAAGTAACCAAGATCCAAGTCATAGAGATGCAGCAGCATGTAATCTAAGACCTTTGTGACTGAACAGGAGAAAGGTTCTATCCCTTTCGATTCTTCCCAGATGGAACACCGTTTCCATTTTACGGCATATGTGGCTCTGGTGGAGAGCTTTCTGGCTTCCACCAGAATTTGTACTACCATCAGGGAAACCCCAAAACGAGCAGTAGCTATGTCAGTAGGTGCCATGCGTGCAGATTAAGGGATTTCAGACCTGGATGTACCAGGGTCCCCTGTTCCTGTGTCAAGAGATCTTGAAAGACCGGCAGTGGAAGGGGAAGGGGAAGTTCCACTGACAGTTGTTGCAGTAGAGAACCATATTTGTCTCGGCCAGAACGGAGCAATGAGAATCATCCGTACTCCATCTGCCTGGAACTTCACTGGCACTCTGAATCAATGGGAGTGGAGGGAAGGCATACAGAAACCTCCCCCTCCAGCAAAGTGACAGCACGTCTCACCAGAAAACACCACGCCCTGGAGCAAGTGAGCAGAAGGTTGGGTAGTTCTGCGTTGAGTGGGGAGGCAAATAGATCTATCTGAGGTCTCCCCCATCTTGTGAAGACGGCGTCTACCACCGACCGTCAGAGCTCCCACTTGTGTGCTCTGGCTTGCATGTGACTGAGTGCATCTGCCAGGATGTTTTGCTCAGTATTCACAAAGGAAGAGGAGGAAGAGATACCTAATCCAGTCAACAGAAGCACTCTGGATAGGGGAGTTGATATCAGTCCTTTCACAGAAGAAAGGGTTCTGAAAGAACTCCTAAAACTGAAGGTGGATAAAGCAATGGGGCCTGATGGGATTCACCCCAGAATTCTAAAAGAACTAAGGGGAGAACCAGTAACACCATTGACTACCCTTTTTACAAATCATGGGAGGATGGTGTGGTACCTGAGGACTGGAGGAGGGTGGATGTGATTCCCCTTCACAAAAGTGGGAGCAAGACAAAGGCAGGAAACTACAGACCTGTCAGTTTGACCTCAGTGGTAGGGAAAATGATGGAATCACTTCTAAAGGAAAGAATTCTTGAGTACCTTGAGGCCAGTGGGGCACAGGACCCAAGGCAGCATGGATTCTCAGCAGGAAGGTCATGTTAGACAAATCTAATCAATTTCTTTAACTGGGTGACCAAAGTAGTAGACCAGGGAAGGGCTGTGGATATGGCTTACCTAGACTTTACCAAGGCATTTGACACAGTCCCACACAAAAGATTAATAAACAAATTAGCCAGCCTGGGAGTGGGTCCCAAGGTGGTAGCCTGGGTAAAACACTGGTTGGACAACAGGTAATAGTAGACGGAGTCCACAGTGAAGAAAGGGGGGTTACTAGTGGGGTTCTGCAGGGTTCAGTACCGGGTCCGGTCCTTTTTAATGTCTTTATAAGTGACACTGCAGAATGACTGGAAGGAAAAGTATGTCTCTTTGCAGACGACACAAAGATCTGCAACAGGGTTGATACACAAGGTGGGATGGAAAGGATGAGAAGGGACTTGGCAAGGCTGGAGGAATGGTCAAATGTATGGCACCTTAGATTCAATGCAGAGAAGTGCAAAGTAATGCACCTGGGAAACAAAAACTCAGGGTAAGAGTACACAATGGTGGGTGAGATACTGACAACAAAAAAAATGGAAAGGGACCTGGGGGTAGTTATATCAGATGACCTAAAGGTGGACAAGCAATGTGCAAAGGCAGGAAGGAGGGCTGGGGGAAAACTGGGATGCATAGGGAAGGGCATCACCACTAGAAAACAGGAGGTTGTTATCCCTCTGTACAGACAGTTGGTGAGACCACATCTGGAGTACTGCGTGCAATTCTGGAGACCCCATCTCCGCAAAGACATAGACAAGGTGGAGGCTGTCCAGATGAGGGCAACCAAAATAGTGCAGAGTCTGCACCAGAAGACATATGAAAAAAGACCAAAGGAGCTTAATCTGTTATAGCCTCGAGGAAAGGAGGAGAGTGGGGACATGATAGAAACTTTCAAGTACCTCAAGGAATCAACAAAGTCCAAGAGGGTAGCATCTTTCAGAAAAAGAGATGCGCAAGAACAAGTGGGCACAATTTGAAGATAGAGGGGGGACGGCTCAGAGGTCATGTGAGGAAGTATATTTTCACGGAGAGGGTTTTCGATGCATGGAACAGCCTTCCTGAGGAGGCAGTGGAGTCAAAAACAGTGGGGAATTCAAGAATGCATGTGACAGACAAGGCAATTCTAGTGGGGGGAAGGTAGAAGGAAGTAGGCTGTTGGTTAACTAGGATCTGCAGCTTATCCATTAGGTAGAGAAATGGGCAGACTAGGTGGGCCAAGTGGTCATTATCTGCCATCAAATTCTATGTTTCTATGAATGCCTGGCACATGGACTGCCGTCAAATGAATATTGTGGTTGGCTGCCCAGTACCACACTCTCATCGCTTCCCGACAAAGGGGATAAGAGCGAGTTTCGCCTTGTTTGTTTATGTACCAGACTACACATGTTGTCTGTCTGAATCATAAGATGACCCGGATGAATGAGCTGTTGGAAAGCCTCAAGGGCACTCAACACTGCTGTCATCTCGAGTATGCTGATATGAAGAGACAGTTTGACATGGGACCAAAGACCCTGTGTCCTCTGGGGTCCCAGGTGTGCTCCCCATCCCAGGCCTGAAGCAAACATCGTTAGGGTTTGGAAGGGGTTGTCTGAGTGAAATGGAACCCCCTTGGAGAGGTTGTCCTGGTTTTGCCACCATGAAAGATCGTGTGCCATTGGATCCGAAACTAGGATCTCGAGGTCCAGATCATCTGATCTCTGGTCACACTGCACTCTGAGGGTCCATTGAGAGACTGTCATGTGTAGTCTGGCTAAGGGGACTGAAGGGATGGCAGTTGCCATGAGCCCTAGCAGTCGAAGGATTGCTCTGGCTGACACCTTCTTCTGTTAAGCCATTAAGTGTGCCTGGTTGCAATGTTGCTATCCTGTTTTGTGGCAGGAAAGCTTTGCCCTGGACTATGTCCAAGACTGCCCCAATAAATTGGAGCAGCCAGGTAGGGATCAGGTGGGATTTGGCATAATTGACCGTTATGCCCACCCGTTGGAAAGTTTCCAGGTTAAGAGTCAGAGACCTGGCTAGGGCATCCCTTGACTGAGCTGATACCAGCCAGCTGTCCAGGTATGGGAACACTTGGACCACCTGTCTGTGCAGAAAAGCTGCCACCACCGCTAGGCATGTCGTGAACACCCTGGGTCTAAAGAAAGGCCAAAGGGGAGGGCTCTGAACTGGAAATGCTCCCCCTGAAAACTAAAGTGGAGGAATTCGCAGTGTGGTGGACAGATCGGGATATGCAAGTAGGCATCTTGCATATCCAGGGCACAGAGCCACTGACCCTTCTGTAAGAGCAGAAGTAGGCTGGGAAGAGACAGTATTCTAAATCTCTCATATTCTATGAAGAGGTTCAGAGAGCTCAGATCTAGAATTGGTCTGAGGTCACCCGTCTTCCTGGGAATCAGGAAGAAGTGCGAGTAGTAACCTTTCCCTTGATGTATTACGGGAACTGGTTCTATTACTGCTTTTGCCAGCAAAGACGTTATTTCCTCTCTTACCAAGGGTAAGTGGTGGGGTGAGTAGAATGAGTGACCTGGAGGTTTGTTGGAGGTCTGTCTATGAATTCTACTGTGTGGCCTTTTGCCACCAGTTGTAGCACCCATTAGTCGGTTATTTTCTCCCTCTCTGGTAGGTGATAGGAAAACCTTCCCCCTACCTGCTCCTCTGGGGTGCAGACCAGTGGAGGGGGGATGGTTAAGGAGTTAAGAGGTGGAGGGCAAGGCAGAGGCTGTGGCACAAGGCTTTGTGGGATTTGGCGGGGGTGAAGTGGGTTCTAGCAGAAGTTGCCGTTTGTTTGACATCGGTTCTGGTTCTGTCTTTGCTGGTGACGTTGCTGTCTCCGAAATGGCTGTTTCAGCTTCTGCGGAGGTTTGTACATAAATTGTACAAACTGTAAGGCCTTACCCTTATCCTGGAGGTCAGTTATTATGTCATTGACGTCTCCACTGAAAAGGACTGATCCTCTGAATGGGGCATCCTGCATGGCAGTCTGGACTTCGGGTGCCAAGCCTGAGATCCGAAGCCATGCGTGGCATTGAAGGCTAATAGCTGATGCTGAACCTCTACCTGCAGCATCTATTGCATTGTAGGTCGCTCATAACATATGTCTGCAGGTGGATATGGCCGACCTAACCAGAGTCCTGAAGGGAATCCACTTTTGACTCTAATTGACCCAAGACCGATTTTAGGTAGTCTCCCATATGGGCGACGTAGTTCTGTACCCCGATTCCTAAAGTGGAAGACGAATACATCTTCTTGCCATACTGGTCAAGAATCTGAGACTCATTATTAGAAGGAGAAGCACTAAGATGTTTCGGTCTTGTGGACCTATCATGGACCGCACTGATGACTACTGAATCAGCTTTAGGGTGGATGCTGAGGTAGTTCTTGTTGTCTAGGGTTTGGCAAAGTCTATCTGTTTTCCTAGCTACTGATGCAAGCGAGGAAGGATGTTTCCAGATAATAGTGACCAAGTCCCCATGTGGCTCTATCCAGGGTAGAATGAGGGCTGGAGAAGAGTCTGCCAGATCCAGGTGAACCGCTAGTCTCTGCCTCTTCAGATCCTGGGCAACCGTGCACCATTCATAGGCTGCCTGAATTTTCTTGAGGAGCTCCAAGAAGGAAGGGTCCTCAGGAGGGGAAATGGGAGAATCTTTTGGTCTAGGGTCCTCCAGTGTAGGGGTGTTCAGGTTGAAGTCGCAGTGAACGGTGTCACTGTCTTAGTCCATGGAATCGTTGTCACTGGGTGAACTGATAGTGGGAAGCAGTAAGTCGACTGGTCTCGAGATGTCTGTCGGTCTTGAAATTTCCCAGGGCTGTGGATTGGGTAAGGGCTCCGGTCATCTGCCCAACATCAGGGCCTTAGGGCCAGACGACGGGGGAGGATCCAGCAAACAGGCCTTGAAGTCGGCATCAGAGCCATCAGCGGTTGGCGCTTCTCCAGCTCCAACATAAGCCGCGACTTTGTTTTCACCCACCATGATTTCAGGACCGCTTGTAAGTCCACTTATGGCTGTGGAAGTGGACTGGAAAACCCATAGCTTGGGTACCCATAGTAAGGGTAGCTGAAACCCGAGGGAGGGTAACCGGCGTTTGAAAACCTGACATCGGATAATGTGGCATCTGGTACCGTGGTGTAGGGTAATGTGGTGTTGGGTAGCCTGGCGTCGGCTGCCCAAAAGAATGGCCAGACAGTCCCGTCGTAGTACCTGACAGAGAGGCCGAAGGGCCTGGCATCAGCCCTGACAGAGGGACTGTCGGGTCCGGACAACTTTCCATCGGGAGCGCATGAGGCCCTGATGGAAGAGCTGGAAACATGGGTCTAGATGGTCCAGGTGTCGGGCCCGACGGCAGACCTTGAGGTACCGAGATGCCTGAGTGAGTTGGAGGGACATTCATCTGGTCAGACGGTGGCTCAGGCATCTGTGGCTAGAAGCGCAGGGGGGTGATGAAACCCCAGACGGCGGGCGGTCTCCTTCCTCCGCAACCCCAGTGGAGGAAGCTGAAGGTACCGTCTCCATCGGTGGTAAGGGAGATGTCGGGAGTAATCTCCATCATCAGCTGGACCATCACCTCTTTGTCAGGCCTGTTATCGGGGCCTGACAGAGGGTCCAGGGCTGGGCGGCCATCGGAGGAGCCAGCGGACGACTTAGCAGCCACAGCCATGCGAGAACTGGAGGAGCCTGAACTCGACTTACTGGTCCCACTCGTACCACTAGGCATCTGAATCTTTGAGGCCTTAGAGGAAGTGGATGCCTCCTGATCCCTGAAGGCTCCTGTCGAGCCCAAGCCCAGGCCAGATTGGGCGATGGCCGTTTGGTAGCCACAAAATGGACATTGAAGGCTGAGCCCGGAGAGAAATTACCTTGGGACGCGACTCCAGTTGGAGTCGGCGGGATTGCTGGGGACCCTTCCCGGTCCTGATGTCTCTACTTGTCCTTTTTTCCTTTTATGGTGGCCCTCCAGAGAGGACGACGATTGCCTGAGTTTTCTCAGCTCCTTCTCCACATTGGCCATCTTTTCTTTTAAAAGATGTGCTTCCAGGGACTGCTGTTAACGTTTATGTGTGGCCGAGTTAAACTCCTGGCAGTGCTCACACCTTTCTACCTTATGGCCTGGGCCCAGGCAAAAAAGGGAATGGCAGTCCTTGAGAGGGAGCTGAGTTCCACAGGAGTCGCACTTGTTCTTATGTGAATCTGAAGGCATCGGAGATGACATGCACAACGATTTTGTAGACAAATAATAGCGAGAATACAACTGTAATAATTAATTTTAAAGTTTTTGGGAAATAAACTCATCCAAAGATGGCGTCAACAGTAGCAGCATTCTTCCACGAGGTCCGACGTGCACAGATCAACAGCGGGAAAGAACTGTAAGGCAGGTGTGGGGACCGCTCCTTATATAGCGTTGGGGGGGTGGTCCCCCACCAGACACTGCTAGTTAGAAGTTTTCCGTGTGGTCCTAATGCCTGGAGGCATAGTCCTATATGTGAATACCTACAGCAAGAGCCCTCTCAAAGTAAGATCAGTAGATTTACTTCTAACAATTACACAGGAGTGTGGTGTGCATATTTTATGGAACACATACAAACAAGGGTGAGAAAGAATAAGTGCCTCAACTCGTTCTTTCTCACCCTTGTTTGTATAAGATCAGTAGATATAGCAGCACAAAAGTCTCTTGCTCTTTTGTCACTAGTATAACTGGCACCAAGCTAAATCCTATGTTTCTTCTGTAAAATCACACAGCCACTCCATGTCCAAAAAGGAGCACAGATTTTTTGCAATGCTGCACGCTAAACCGAGGTCTCATCTTGATCTTAGTGCACTCCTCCAACTGAGCTAAGGCTTGATATAGTGGTCCGTCAGTGACCTCAAAATTAAATGCACGTTGACCACTTTCCAGTACATGTTGATTCTCACATTGCATGTATAGACTGGATGTCTCATGTGCAAGTAGCAACTCAATCCTAAAACTGTTTTAGCCTGTGGCAAAGACATTTTTTTTTGTTTGTTTTGTTTTTTAAAGGCTGGTATTGCAAGATTAGGATATTTTTCACACAGTGTGCAATGATGCATCAGGCACTTTTTTCCATTGTATCTTAACCATTTGTAGTGTGTTAATCAATGAGACTGGAACATTCTGGCTATCTTCTCCTGATTATATTTCTTGTCTTTATTTTTCTTATCTTTATCCACCTGCTGATCCAGCACTAAACTAAGTTTTCTGGAAGTGAAGCAAGTGTCTGTGAATCTGAAAAAGATGAATGGCTTGAAGCTGAAGCTGAAGAGGAAACAGCAGCAGTGTTGCTAACAGGGTCTACAGGTGTTGCTCCGGATTCAGCTTCACTGTTCAGTTCCACTGACTGATGGTCAGTAGCTATCACACCCAGCACCACAGATTCAGATTCAGTGATATTAGTGGCATCTGTATGAGGAAAAGGGAAAGTAGAAGAACTTGTTTGTGTTGTCCCAGAAGAGGTTGATGCAACTGACCAGAGAGAGAGAGAGAGTCTTCTGTTTATTCTTCTGCATACTGACTCACTTATTTTTTTAGTATTGCTGCTAATTAATTTTACTTTTTTTTAATCTATGTCATTGTGTGTGTCCTTGACTGGGTGGGAGACTGGCAGGAATGGGTGCTTTGTAAAACTGTTCATGATACAAAGTGAAACTGTAGTTCACATTCACACACTCAGACACTCATTCACAATTTTATTATTGAGGTCAGGCATACGTAGGGGTTTCACCCTTGGAACGTGCCAGCTGTTATCCGCCTCATCATTAGGGCGCCAAACCCGCAAGTCGTCGACTGTGTTTCATGTGGGGGCTGTGTCCCCCACCCCACCCCCTTACTTAGGATTCCAACTCCTGGGGGGGCGGACCTCAGGAGGGGGTGACAACTTGCAGGTCTGGCGCCCTAATGACGGGGTGCACAACAGACGGCGCTCCAAGGGTGTGCAGTGATACGCAAGCACCACTGCAGGCAGAGAGAGCAGGCAGGGGGCACAAGTACAGAAGAGGTTTTTGTGCGTGCAGTGCACATAGTGCTTATGCTTGACTTCAGAGCACTGTGGTGTGGTTCAGGGGACCTCAGGCTGTGGCAATAACGTTCTCAAAGAACGCTACTGAAACTCAAAAGCTCAGCTGGGAGACAGCTTGTAGGACTTATGTGCTGTATGACAATAAAATACCGCAGCTGCGTGCTAAACACAGTCCCCAATCACAATTTAATTAATTTAATTTGTATACTTATTTATTTCTCCAGTGTGCTGTCACTGTGCTACTAACTTCCACCAAGAGAAAGAGCTACTTAAAATCCAAAGTTTGGCTGTGAGGGATCTGTTAGCACTTGTGTGCTGTATAGCACTAAACGCCCCAGATAGCATGAGGATCAATCAATCAATCAAAGTCTTCATTTAACCAGGCGATCACCGTTGAGCAGGCTCATTTTTGAGGTGGACCTGGGTTTGTTAACAAGGAACAAGGGACAATATACATGGGATGCAACACACAAGAAAATAGTAATAATACAAATAAAGTGAGATACAATAATACAGTATGTAGAAAGTATCAGCAGGTAGCATTGACAGTAGTATATGTTTGGAACAGAAGATACAGCTAGTTTTGGGTAGGACAATTTTTCATAAAAGTAAAGAAATATACATATCAGATGCATTGAACACAAATAAAACCTAATATAGAAAGATATATAGTGATACGGTATGGAGAATTTAGAGCTGGAACCAGGGTCAAAGCAATGTGGAAGGGACAGATATGGGGGTAGAAAAAGGGGAGAGGGAAAAGTCGATTATAGATGTGATCAGTCTTTTAACGGTAGTAATTAGAGTGTGCTTGGACTTATGGGAGTCACTATTTAAGGTAGACAGGCACAGGACTCCTTATTATGATGTAGATATAGAGACCTAAAAGCTGCTAGGCTGATGGAGTGAGTTAATTTCAAAGTTGTTTGCAGCTTGTTCCACAGTTGAGGGAGCACAAAGCTGATAACAGTAGTTCTTTCTTTTTAATCAAAGTGCAGTCCTCAGACAACACTGGACACACATAAGTTAAACAAGTCTCTTGTTAATTGTGTAAAATGTACACTTTTTTTTTTTAATATAATTTTTCATTACGTGATGGAACCTTGTGTCTTGTAGCCCAGGACGGCCTTGACCGGACTCACCTTTTCCCTCTTTCTTACAATTTAGTTTTCCTTAGTCCAGTCCATCAGTCTTCCCCTTTATCTTTCTTTTTTCCTTTTCCAACTCTCACTACACCACGTGTCTCCTCCTTCCCTTTTCTATTTTTTTATATTAATGTCTTTTCAAGTCTATGTTTGATATGCCCCCTTGGCTTTTTTGTAATGCTTGCCCACCATGGGTCAGTCCATTCTTCATAAACGCTTGTGCTGGTGGCAAATATTACTTTTTAATTTTTGAAGATTTTCTTTTTCAAGTTCAACTTGCCTATAATTAAAAGGAAAGTCCCCATAACCTTTTTTTCTGTTTGCCAGTGTAGTGTGTAGGCATGAACAATGATTCTCTCTCTTGCAGTCTCCTAATTTTGTCCTAATTTAAATTAAATTGCTTCACTCTGTTCTGCCCTGGTGTGAAAACCTGTTTGACACTATTGCAAATGGTATGACCCTACTCATAAAAGGAAAAATGGGAGCTGATAATGCATATCTGCACATCAAAGGGACTTGGAGTAAGCAAAGAGCTCCTAGCAAACAAGAACTAACTGGCTGAATAACAAAACTTCACAAGTATCAGCATCCTTCCAACTCGGGCACACTTTAAACAGAAAGCATTAGGGAACTTACCTTGAAAAGTTTGATGACCAGCACAAAACAAGAATACAGGGACTTCAGAAGACATACAACAGAACTGACTGACAGTAGCACTTCTGACTTGTGCATGTACGCATTAACTCCCATAATGCCTTGCATGAGTGGGTTCATGATTTTTACAATGGAATCAAACAGGTTTTCACACTAGGGCAGAGCAGAGTGAAGCAACTTCATTTAAATTTAAATTAGGATGAAATTAGGAGGGTGTAAGAGGGGATCATTGTTCATGCCTACAAACTACACAGGTATATAGAAAATAGGTTGAGGGAGCCTTCCCTTTAACTTTTGCTTCCCTCTTTCTCGATTTCAGCAAGGACTTCAACACCGACCCACATAGAAGGCTGGTTAACAAAATGGGTAGTCTGGGCATGGGCCAAAAGGTGCCAAATTGGGTTAGAAACTAGTTAACAGACAGGAGGCAGAGGGTGGTGGTAAATGAGATCCAATCCAGTGAGAGTGGGGTTACAAGTGGGGTACCTCAGGGATCAGTCCTTGGGCCAGTCCTGTTTAATATCTTAATTAGTGACGTAGTGGAAGGGCTGGAGGGAAAGGTCTACCTATCTGCAGATAATACCAAGATCTGCAACAGGGTGGATACTGGGGGGGGGGGGTTAGAGAAAATGAGGAGGGACCTGGGGAAACTGGAAAAATGTTCAAAGTGTGACAGCTGAAGTTCAGTTCAAAAGAATTGTAAAATAATGCACCTGGGAGGCAGAAACTCTGGAGAGTACTACAGGATTGGGGGGGGGGGGTATTGACAGTCACCAAGGAAGACAGGGATCTGGGGGTTATTTCCAATGACCTAAAGTTGACTAAGCAGAGTAAAAAGGCTGCAGGGAAGGCCAGTGGCATGTTAGGGTGCACAGGCAGAGGTATCACTAGCAGAATGAGGGAGGTGATGACTTTGCTGTATAAAACACTAGTGAGGCCATATCTGGAGTACTGTGTACAATTCTTAAGAACATAGGGTGGAGGCAGACCAGAGAAGGGTGACAAAGATGGTATGTGGCTTGCACTAGAAAACATATGGGGAGAGATTAAAAGACCTCAACATGTACTCACTGGAGGAAAGGAGGAAGCAGGCAGACATGTCAGAAACCTTCAAGTACCATAAAGGCATAAACAAGGTATAAGGGGGTGACCTATTTCAATATAGGAGAAACACAAGAACAAGAGGGCATGACAGGAAATTGGAAGGTGGAAAGTTAAAGAGAAATGTGAGGAAGTTTTTCTTTACAGAAAGGGTGGTGAATGCATGGAACAGTCTACCACAGAAGGTGGTGGGAGCAAGCACAGTGGGGGGATTCAAACATGCATGGGACAGGCATAAGGGAATGCCGTAGGTGGGAAGGAGAGATTAAAGCCATTGGCAAAACAGTGTCAGAGGCCACTAAAAAGGGTGGGGTTTACGGGCATTCTAGATGGGCCTGGCGGTCCTTATCTGCAATCAATTTCTGTGTTTCTTCCTCCTCAAAGGTCTCACTTATTCTCTCAAACTATCCCTATACCTAGTACACACCATGACTCCTCTCTTACCCTTTTCTATTTACAGTTTCAAGTTTAACTAAATATACATTACCAGGGAAGCACCACTTGTGCTCAACACAAAATTCCCCAACATCCCGTACAGCAACGGCACAATACCGACACCAGTACTGAACCATCCCAAAAGACAGCACTTTTTGTGGGGGGCTCTTCCCCCTACATCCCCTATGTGGGGGGGCTCTTCCCCCACACCCCCTGCATTTAATTATAATCAACTCCAGGTCAAAGTTGTTCCAGGGAGGGAGCAGAACACCGGGAGAAGCTGCATCGGTGAAAACAGATGACAGTCGCTGTAATGGTCTGTTTTCGGGTTTCGCTATCGGGGTGTCGCACTACAGTGGGCCACTGCCTTACCAGTATTTGCTTCCCTATTCCTCCTTTCAGGTCTCCAAGCTCTAACTATCACTACACAGCTACACCACCACTCCTCTCCTCGCTTCCTCTTTTCTATTTTCAGTTTTCTTTTTATTAATATCTTCCTTTTTGGCCTTTTTTTTTTTTTTTTTGCAATGTCCATACACAGCTGGTCCAACCAGGCTTTGTCATTTCTTCCTTTTTACACAAACGCTCCTGGTGGCATGCAAATGTGACCTTTTTTAATCTTTTTTTTTTCTTTGACTCTCCCTCCCTCCTCCCTCCCTCCCCACATCCAGACAGTTCTCCACCACACCAGAACGCTCCTTCTCTGATGATGACTCTCATACCTTGCCCCCTCTTCTATTTGCAGTCTTTGTTCTTCTTCTTTGCTTTTTAAATGATTTTTAAATTGTTTTTCTTTTTTTTTTTTCCAGAACCCCAGTTAGAGGCAGTAGATTATCTACTCCAAACAAATGCATGTTGGACCACTTCCCCCAGTCTAGAACAGTAATCAGTGCTAGTATCTGTCTCTGCTGTGCGACGACTCAGTGAGACAACCTTTTTCTCCAAAAGAATGACATGCACTGCCCCGATTCACATGTGCCACACTGCCTTAGGGGCCTTTTTCTCTGCTCCTACTACTTGGGGGCAAATGAGAAAAGGCAGATGTGGCTGAGTCATGCTGGTGACTCACTGTCCATCTTGCCCCTCTCCTTCGCCAGGCCGTTCCTGCGCTCCACCTCTGTTTCTCCACATCATCTCAGTCACCTGATGCTACTGCCTGCAAGAAGCCAGGTCATGTAATGTCCCAATCTGACTCTGGCTATTACACTACACCGCCTATGGCTGTCTGCCACTATAGGCTTGCTCCAACTCTCAAGATGTCACTGCTCCAGCTCTGCCTCCTGGAAGAAAAAGAGCTCCAAGTCCGCAACTCCAGACACCCCAACCCCTGCTGACTGGAAATAGAATAGTACAGTAGGTAAGCAAAATGAGTAAGCAACTGATGTAAAATCAATGGTTGTCCATGGGCAAGTGGCTGCCCAATCAATGCTTGTAAGGGCTGGTGAGCTGGTAGTCCAGCATGTTGGGCTATGGGATTTGTTGACCCCTGACAAAAACCCCCATCTCCCAGCCAGCTCCTGTGGGGGATTTCAGGCTCAAACCAGAATGCCTGGTTTACAGACAACCTCTATGTGAGATTCTGGAGTTGAACATGAACCTTAGTCTTCCAGCCAGCCCCAAAGAGGGATCCCAGGGCTGGGTCTTACATTCAGTCCCACTGTTGGATTCTAGGGCTCAATACAAACACTGGTCTCCCATCCATTCCCAGTGTGGGATTTCGAGGCTCTAAAGCAAGGCAAATTTTATTTATATAGCGCCCTATCCAGGGGCTCAGAGCACTTCGCAATATTAACATGAACACTGATCTCACTTCCAGCCCTAGTGAGAGATTCCGGAGCTTGACACAAATCTTGGTCTTTCATCAGTCCTCAATGTGGGATATCTGGGCTCAAACATGAACCCCAGTCTTCCAGCCAGCACCAGAGTGAGACTCCAGGCTTGAACACTAATGCCCCAGCCAGCCCCACTGTGGGACTCCGACACTCGTACACAAACTCCAGTCTCCCAGCCAGCACCAGTATGGGATTGTGTGCTCAAACACAAACCCCAGTCTCCCATCCAGCACCACAGTGGGATTTTAGGCTTGAACCAGAAACTCCGGTCTTCCAGCCAGCCCCAGTGTGAGACTCTGAGGCTTAAACACTAACCCTGGTCTCCCACCCAGCATCCTGGGGAATTCTGGGGCTTGTACACAGACTATGCTCTCCCAGCCAGCACCAGACTGGAATTCCAGGCTATAATCTAAACACTGATATCCCAACCAGCCCCAGTGGGGGATTCCAAATAGGTATGTGCAAAGTTGGGGAAACTTCACTTCACAAAATAATAAATGCACTCTCCTGACTTCGTGAAGTGCAACTTTATGTAGTTCTTCACATAGCAAAGTGCCTACTTCGCTCAACAGAGATTATGTGTAGTGGCACTCCGCCAGCAAAGTTGCTGGCAAAGTGCCACTTCATGTAGTCTTTGTTGAGTGAAGTAGCAATTCAGTTGTGAAGTACTACCTGAAGGGCAGCTGTTTAAACAAAATCTTCATAAACCATGAAGCCCTCAACCCAGCGCAGAACCAACCTGTCCTTCACCCACAAGCCAGATTTATTTTTAACCCCCTCCTCTGCCATTCTCTGTTGAAAATCTCCCCATCTTCTATGCACACAGCGAAGATGCATATAATTCAGCCAGCCCATGCCCAGTTGAATCAAAATATCCCTTCCCCCACCTATACACCAAAAGCACTCCCCCACCCAACCCAAACTTGATGATTGATTAAATCTGACCCCGCAACCTCCTCCCTGGCATCCTCTTTTCTACACCAATACACTGAAAATATGATTCTTTTAGTGCCTAGCAAAGAAGAAAACTGCCCTGTGGTGCAGAGATGTCCACTCTGTTCAATTAGTAATGGCATGAATAAATTATGAAGTTGCTTCTTCTAGTAAACCCTCACTCTGCTCTCCCAGCCAACATTACTGTGGGATCCTGGAGCTTGAACATAAACTCCAGTCTCCCATCCAGCACTAGAGTGGAGTGGGATTCCAGGCTCGAGCCAGTACCCCCTGTCTCCCAACCAGCTCCAGTGTGAGATTCTGGGACTGGGACATGAACCACTGCCTCCCAGTGAGGCCCCATTGTGGGATTCTGGGGCTTGTGCACTAACTCCATGCTCCCACCCAACCACACTGTGGGATTACATGGCTTGAACATGAATCCCGTCTCCCAGCCAGCTGCAGTGTGGGATGCTGGGGCTAGAACACAAACCCCAGTCTCCAAGTGAGCATCAGACTGGAATTTGAGGACGCCACCCAAATACTGGTCTCCCAGTCAGCCCCAGTGTGAGATTCTAGGGCTCCAACACAAATCCTGGTGTCCCAGCCAGCTCTAGTGTGGGATTCTAGGACTGGAACACACACTTCGGTCTGCAAGATAGTGCCAGTGTGGGATTCTGGAGCACAGACATGGATGCTGGTCTCCCAGTCAGCCCCAGTGTGGGATCTGAGGGCTCATACATGAACACCAGTCTCCCAGCCTGCCTCTGTGTTTGATTACAGGACACAAATTCTGGTCTCCCAGTCAGCTCCAGCGGGGGATCATTGACCTCAAACATCTTCGGAGTCCTAGCTAGCCTCAGTGTGGGATCCTAGGGCTGGAACACAAACCATGTTCTCCCAACCAGCCTCAGTGTGGGATTCTGGGAGTCAAACACAAACCCATCTCTCCTAAGCAGCCGCAGTGTGAAATTCTGGGTCTTGAACACAAGTACTGGTCTCCCAGCCAGCCTCAGAACGGGATCCCTGGCCTCAAACACAAACTCTGGTCTCCCAGTCATCCCCGGTGTGGGATTTCAGGGCTCAAACACAAATTCAGGTCTCCCAGCCAGCCTCTGTGTGGGATTCTAGGTCTCAAATATGAATCCCAAGCTGGCCCAGTGACTCTCTGCAACATCGGTGACCAGGTTCATAAACAGGCCAGGGTTGCTTGGGGACTAGACAGGGGAAGGAGGCTCGAGCATCCATAGAATGCTCTCCTTCTACAGTGTGGGGGATACTGTGTTATGCTGCTAGCAGCAGACACCTCTAAACGGGCTGGGCAGATATGCAGAGTGTGTGCAATGTCTTCACGTCGCATGTCTACATCACTGCATGTATGCCAATTTTGGGGAAATGAGCAGGAAACCAGGAGGAAAAACACCTCAACCAGTGGATGAAGATGGCAACCCTGCAGTCCCTGCATCGCAGACTCTGGCATCCATCCACCTGCACAACAATGGTAGTTAATATGAGGAAGGGATAAGTCCTGGAATGGTGGGTGACAAGCCTGGGGTTGTAGTCAGATGAGGGCCAGTCAAGAAGATAAGGATGACAAATACAAGATGAAAAAAAATGAACTACAGCCTCCCAGTCAGAGATTTTGGGGCTTAGATACAAACCCTTGCCTCCCAGCCAGCCCAGGTGCAATCTACTTCTGCTGCTCCACTGGGTGAACCATTAATCGTAAATGTTACCGTCAGGGCCCCGATTTTTCTGCTGCAATTTGGGTCTAAATTCTGTGGCAAGTCCTCCTGTTGCCACAGAACTTCTGCAGCAGCAGTCGGGGGGCTTTGGTAGCAGTCAGCAACACCCCCGTAAGCACCCAGGTAGGGGAAAATGTTAGTTTTGGGGCTGGGACCTACAAACCAGAGCAGGGTGTCAATTAACTCCTGAATTCTTACTATTAGAAAGTAAAATCCACCCCATCCATCTCAGCCACATCACCCTCCCACCCCAGCCTGAGAGTCCCCAGGGCCACCAAATCTGAATGAATAATATTTTTATACGATACCACAGTGAACAGCGATCCTCATCCTTCTAGTTTTACCACCAGGCCAGAATGCCAGTTTCTCATTCCAGTAGTGCTTTGTGCAGCTGTGCTCAAAGCACTTCTGGGACAAGAAACCAGAATTCAGGCCCGGTGGTCAAATTACAAGGATGAGGATTGCAGCACAGTATGGGAAACGATAAAAATATTTCTGTTTCAAATAAAAGGAACTCAAGGAGGTTCTCAGGTTGGGGTAGGTGGGTGGGTGGGGGAGGGGGCTGAGCTGGATTGGCGGTGGGGATTTCCCTGTTCTGATTTTTAAGGTAAAGCTGTAGTAGACAAACAAATGGACAGGGCCTGTTCCAAAATGCTTTTCAGCTTTTTGGTTTTTAAATTAAACAGAATTCCAAAAAAACATTCTGCAGAATTTAATATAAACCACAAAATAGTTTTCCGGGGTTTATATGATCCATGGAATAACCGCAGTGTATATGATCCATGGAGTAATTTTCAATGGTCAGTGTCAATGTAAACTGCAGACTGGTTTTACTCCCAGTTTATACTGCCTCTTCATTTTGTTATTTATTATGCTTTATCTCCTCATCCTCCGGCCCCCACCAGTCCGATCTACACATGATCAGCCCCACCACACACCCCGGGACTTACCTCACTTCAGAACACCCCCGGCTGAACCCCCCCCCCCCCGGGGGCAGTCTGCCAGGGGCCCCCTTCTCTATGTGGACTGAACAGTAGAACGGGAGCTAGAGCCCGGTCGGTGGCGTCGGGTCTGCAACGTGAGGGTGGACATCATGGTGCAGTGGTGTAACCTCCATTTTCCCATTTTCTCCCCAGGAGGCATGCCATGCAACAACATCAGGGTGGCACGCCAAATGTCTGATATGCCTCCCACAGTCATTCCTGGCTGTTGTACCCCAGGCTACCATGAGAGTTTACCCGAACACTGACGCTTTCCCCACCCCCCCCCAAAGGCGGAAAGCAGTCCATAGATTGCTCTATCCTCCTCCCCCTGGCTGGCCCTCCAACCCCCCAGGCTCATTCCGAACCCGAGTCACTGTGAGCGGTAACACTAGCACTGCATCTGCAGGCTGGCTAAATACTGACTGTTCAGTATAAACTGCGGAATAATATTCTGCAGTTCATGTAAATCACGGAATAATATTCCGCAGTTCATGTAAACCAT
Organism: Neoceratodus forsteri; assembly: GCA_016271365.2. Lineage (NCBI taxonomy): Eukaryota > Metazoa > Chordata > Ceratodontiformes > Ceratodontidae > Neoceratodus > Neoceratodus forsteri. Next base: position 855,635,208 of record CM028132.1, on the reverse strand, counting down.
GGAATAACAGTCCACAGTTCGTGTAACGTAAACCGCAGAATAATATTCTGCAGTTCATGTAAACCGCGGAATAATATTCTGCACTTTTTCCATGGTTTACATTAAATTCCATGGCAATCTCCACTTCTGTGGAATCACGGAAAAATCGGGGCCTTGATTACCATATCAACAGTTGCCCAATTGTTTACAACAGTAGTTTACAAGAAGAAACCATTTAAAAGGTGCTGTAACTGTTCACAAATATGATATATATCAGAATTTCAAACAAGCTTGTACTTTTTTTGCAGATATGAAAACGTTTTACATTTTGCTAATCACACATGGAACATGTTTTAGGATCATGCTTGCTTCATGTGTTTCTTTTCTAGCATTACTTCATACACACTTCTTTTGAGTTTATTTTTAGATTTCCTGCAGTGGAGCAAGTTCTTTTTGTTTCTTTTTTTCACTCTGCAACAGAAAAGTATATCACTTCCAACAAACTTGAAAAGTTGCAAGTGTGTTTTCAAAACAAACTGTTAAATTTCAGTGGAGTTCAACTGCCAACTAGCTGGATATGCCAAACCAGGAACTCTGTGAGTTTTCATATCTGCTTATTATTCGCACACTCACAATGAAGCTTCATGGAAAGACTTACAAGTCTCACCTCGCCCTCCCTAGGCCACGCTCTACCATTCTGTATGTATTTGTTCTGATTCTGACGCTTCTTCTGTCCCCCATCTGCAAACTTGCATAGCAATGGTTCCGTAGGAGCTGTGTGCAGAAAAGATTAAAGGACGTTAAATAAATAATCCTCACTAAGACTGGTGATACCTCATATAGATTAAAGTTAGAGTAAGCAATTTTTTTTCCAATAACGTTTTTTTTTTTTGTTAAGGTTGTACTCATGAGGGACACAATTTTATAACAGGGTAAGCTACTGTAGCTCTTAAAAGCGGAGTGTAGGAGGGGTCAAGTTCCCCTCGGAGGTGCGGAATTTATTTATCTGGATTTTGTTTACCTGGTAGTCTCACTGAGACAAACGTCCCTTTTTCAGGGGCGACCCGGTATTAGTTACACAGAAGTCAACTTTGGATTACAAGATACACAACAGCACAGGGATACATCACATTTATGTAGAACAAGTACAGTTTGGTTAATTACAATGAGAGACTTTACATCACAATATAATTGTATAGACATAGCTAAATTATGAAATTTCACAAATTGAGATACAAGGAATTTGGTAACCATATTAGGTAGGTGTAGAGCGTTTATTACAAGTGCAGTGTTACAGGGGGGAAGGTTGGCTCTAAGATTTTTAACTGTCCCTATAGAGATACACTGTTGCAGGGGGACCAGGAGGCTGTTCCACAGTCAAGAGGTCTTGCTTCAGAAGGACCATTGGCCAGACAGAGACCTAGTTTTTGGGGACCTCCAGAAGGGGCTACCCTGAGGAACGGAGAGTCCAGGCAGGGGTTTTTAATTTCACTAGTCCAGAGATGTTAGGTACAGATCCCATAAGGATTTTGAAAGTAAGGTATGGAATGGAGTGGTTTAGCCTGTCAGCCAGCGAAGGCCACTTCAGGGATAGAAACAGAGACTTTGACGGCAGATAATGACTGCTTGGCCCACCCAGTCTGCCCATTTCCCTACCTATTGGGTAAGCTGCAGATCCTAGTTAACCAACAGCCTACTTCTTCCAACCCACCACCAGAACTGCCTTACGTAAGTCCCATGTATTCTTGAATTCCCCCATTGTTTTTGACCCCACAACCTCCTCAGGACGGCCGTTCCATGCCTCCACCACCCTCTCTTTGAAAAAATTCTTCCACATGTTGCCCTCTATCTTCAAATTGTGCCCCCTTGTTTTGCACATCTCTTTTTCTGAAAGATGCTACCCTCCTGGACTTTGCCGATTCCCTTGAGGTACTTGAATGTTTGTTTCATGCCTCCCCCCTTTCCTCGGGGGTACACATATTAAGCTCCCTTAGTCTCTCTTTGTATGGCTTCTGGTGCAGACCCTGCACCATTTAGTTGCCCTCCTCTGGACTGCCTCTATCCTGTCTATGTTCTTGCAGAGATAGGGCCTCCAGAACTGCATGCAGTACTCCAGATGTGGTCTCACCAACTGTCTATACAGAAGGATAATAACTTCCTGTTTTCTACCGATGATGCCTCTTCCTATACTTCCCAGTATCCCCCAGCCCTCCTTACTGCCTTCTAACATTGCTTGCTTACCTTTAGGTCATCTGATATGACTACCCCAGGTCCCTTTCCGTTTTTGTTGTTAGTACCCCCACCCACCCACCCATTTTGTACTCTTCCTGGTTTTGTTTCCCAGGTGCACTTCTTTGCATTGAATCTAAGCTGCCATACTTTTGACCATTTCTCCAACCTTGCCAAGTCCCTTCTCATCCTTTCTAACCCCCTTGTGTATCAACCCTGTTGCAGATCTTTGTGTCGTCTACAAAGAGACATACTTTTCCTTCTAGTCCCTCCGCAACATCACTTATAAGGACATTAAAAAGGACCGGACCCAGTAGTGAACCCTGCAGTACCCCACTAGTAACCCCCCTTTCTTGAGTGGACTCAGTTTACTATTACTCTCTGTGTCCTGTTGTCCAGCCAATATTTTACCCAGGCTACCACCCTGGGACCCACTCCCAGGCTGGCTAATTTGTTTACTAATCTTTTGTGTGGGACTACGTCAAATGCCTTGCTAAAGTCTAGGTAGGCCATATCCACAGCCCCTCCCTGGTCTACTACTTTGGTCACCCAGTCAAAGAAATCTTTTAGATGCGTCTGACATGACCTTCGTGCTGTGAATCCATGCTGCCTTGGGTCCTGTGCCCCGCTGGCCTCTAGGTACTCAACAATTCTTTCTTTCACAAGTGATTCCATCATTTTCCCTACCACTGAGATCAAACTAACAGGTCTGTAGTTTCCTGCCTCTGCTTTGCTTCCACTTTTGTGAAGGGGAATCACATCCACCCTCCTCCAATCCTTAGGTACCACACCATCCTCCCATGATTTGTTAATAAAGGTAGTAGTCAGTGGTGTCACTAATTTTCCCCTTAGTTCTTTTAAAATTCTGGGGTAAATCCCATCATGATAAAAGCACAGTGCAGTGGTGCTCCCTACTGTCTGCTCCAGCTGCGAATCTGCCTGTCTTATGGTACATTTGTCTAGCCTTGCTGAGCTCAGTCTCCTTTAGCGAGGCTAGTATGGGTGCTTCATATAACAGCAATATTCAATCAGAATTTTATATTCTAATGATTGAACTGGCATGCCTCCATTATGATTCCAGTACAGCAGACTCACTTCCCTCTCCTTTGTGGCATCTGGTATTCAACAGAGAAAGTTGCATTTATTCTCCTGAATACCCCAAACACCTTTTCTACATAGGAACTTGTTCTAGCACTTGCCCACTCTGCCCCCTACTTCTGGAATTCACTACCTTCTCACCTCCGCATCACTAAATCCCACACTATTTTCAAGAATGAATGATCCAATTACCTTAGAACTCGACAGCTGCTTATGATTCTAATTTTGCCTAAAGCCTTATGGCCTTCATATTCTTCTCCCTCCTTGCTGCGTTCTCACCCTTTAGTCAATCCCCTACCCAGTCTATAAAAGATGTATTACTCATCGTACTATCTTCTTTCTCGGATTGTATAATACCTGGTCCATTTGTTTTTCCTTGTTTGGTGTTATGACATTAAACTCAACTCTAGTTGTTTCTCTGCAAACCTGTCACTGCACTCACCTTCTTCTGGGCTGTTGCCTAAGCACTTCCACTCTTCGGTCCTTAATCTGTTCCTACTCCATACTATGCTAATACCGCCTGCTCTACATCGCTGTATTTTCTGCATAACTGCAAGCACTAGACTTTAAATTGTTGTATGCATATCTCCCATGAATCTTTTAAGTACCACTGCTCTCTGTATCTGTTTATATCTCCCTGTTCTTATTTGTTATCTATAATGCAAGACATAATTCTTTGAATCGTTGACTGTTTATCCCTATGAAATATTGTAAGTACCTTTGCTCTACGTATCTGTTTACAGTTACCTGTACTGTATTCTCCCGGGTCATGCCTGAAAATAGGCAGGTTTTTGCCTAGTATACTTACACGGTAAACAAAAGCTAAATAAATAAATAGGTATGCTGTTTTATACACATAAAAAGATACCTAATACAGTATTTTGGGAACTACTACAATTCAAGTGAGATGTGCCAGGACTATGCAGAAAAAGTGACTGATCCTAGCAGACGGCAGTGTATCGGTCATCTAAAGCTGGCCATCACACACTGCAAGCTGTGCAGCCACAAAGGAGCCCCAGAGCAGCGCCCGCCCCCCTCCCCCAAAGCCTCTGATATATAGCTAACCTAACATCTTCTGGTTTATGCGTCTTGGTCCAATTTTCTAAAGAAAATACTGCAAATTGTATGTGAATCTTTGCTTTTAAAACTTACTTTATAATTCAGAAGACTTGCAAGAAACTCTTTATTAATTGTGAAGGGGGATCAAGGGAGGAAACTACCAGCACGTGAAGGTTTATTTGGGCCTTTCATCCCCATTATGAGACCCCAGTAAGAAGGTTTACATAAGGTTTCTAAATCAATACGGTCAGTGCTGGTTGTATTCATGAAAATAAAAAAACTGTAAAGTCAGAACGCTGAGGTAAAATTATACGCAATGGCACTACAAGGTAAGGTGCAAAAGGCTTTATTCCAGTACAAAATACACTAAACACCCAGGTCTTGATGAGAAAATAGACATAATGCCTTTTATTAAAAAGAAGAAAAAATAGATGCATCACTAAGTGATTGGAAAGGTGTGAAATATAACAGTATTATGTGTCTAAATACACATCTGGTAGAAAGTATTATTGTATACTGTTACATGTTGAGAATATATGAATTATCATTCTCCTCTTATACCTTTTTTAGGACTTGAAGGAGCAAAGAAGGCTTTGGATTGGACTTTTTGGGAGCTGTGTTTTAAATAGAATAAAATGAAATGAAAGAATAGACTGCTTAAAACATTGCAGCATATTTTAGCTTCACGGACTGCATTTTTAAATTGGTAGTAGTAAGGTATAAGTGTATAAAATGGACTGGTATTGATCTTTTTAATAACTTTTATTGCACTGTCACTTTAATGTATGGCCTTATATAGCCGTAGACACTAGGGGCAGCATCCCCCTGATGATGCACCAGCCATGTGAAACCAACTGAGGACCCTAGCCTGAGCTGCTTGGCGGTATTGTATTTTGTACTGGAATAAAGCCTTTTGCATCTTACCGTGTAGTGCTGTTGCTTGTCATTATACCTTGGAACTCTTACTACTGGCACTCTTGGCGGTGGAGCTGGAATTGCCTGTTGTCCCTTAAATTCCGCATGCTTCAGCTTATGAATGGAAGGGGATTCTCTGCCAACTCCTGGTACCCATTCACAACAATTTGTTTGTAAGGGCATTAATTTGGAATCACAGAAGTCTAAGCATACATTAAGGAGAAGCTATCTGGCCTTGTTTTTGGTCTGCACTAAGGTTAGCCCCCTCTTGGAGCTCTTCTCAAATTAATACCGTTTCCCCACTTCCCCTATATTGTTTACAGTGCTTCTAAATGTTCAGTTTCTTTCTGAATGTTGCAATAAAATCAGCACCTATATTTTGTGACAAAGCACTGCATATCCAAATAACCCTCTGTATAAAAACATTCATTTCAAAATGTTCACTTTTGTGAAACTAGCGCTTGTCTTGAGGTAATGTCCCCTTGTTTCTGACTCTTCAACTAATGGCACTAAATCTACATATCTTGACTCCCACTAGTCCATTTAATGTTCTGAACATAATTTTTGTGGCTCTTTTCAGTGAACCCTATCATAAACCTCACCATCCTTACTAATTCTGTATTTATTTTTGTGAGCTGCAAGGCTGCCAGGCCCAGCGGCTTTTGAATTTGCCCTGTTTGTCAGCAGAAGATGCAATCTACAGGCTGCATAACTATGTAAACCATAACCATTTCTAGAGAATTAATTGTATAAACAAGAAATAACCCACAGCAGGACATGGGTCCCTACAGAATGACTGCATTCCACAGATGAACTGGAAGGCATAAGGCCAAATGACTGAGTGCTAAGGATGTCGACAGGTGTACGCAATTGAGTACACAATTTTCAAACGGGGATAGCTTTCTGGAAGTTTGCCACCTATCTCCAGCCTGGAGAGCTTTCAAGCAGAACTGCAGAGATGGAAAGCAAAGTGGATCTCTGTCCAAACAGGAGGTCTGCCAAACAGCACCCTCTCTACATTATCTCAGGTAAATCCTGCATTCTGCCCCAATATTAACATGGCTCTTTGTGTTTTGGCCACAATGCCAGTCAGCATTGATTCAGCAGACAGACTGTTTAGAACACTACGTAGAATAAAGACCTGGCTACAGAACTGCATGGATGAAAGTCGACTTACGGGTTTAGCATTGCTGTATTTACATCAAGATAACTCAGTCGACATAGAGCAAGTACTGAAGGATTTCGACTCATGTAATGATCGTCTGTTAAATTTTGTGCCAAGGTGACACCTAGCAATGGAGCTAGTTTTGCTGTGTCTATGCTGTGTTTTGATGCACTGGTTGGTGCTTAGTGTATTTATAGCAGACTGAGGAGGATAAATTGATCAGAACTTGTTCTGTTGATGGGATGATTTTGGTTATTTTGGATATAAGTGAGTACATGAATGACGTGCAACTGATGAGGGTGGTCACTTTTTGATGTGCCCTTTTGTTTGCATCTTCGCATTTGATTTGTAGTTAGTTTTTAAATTGTAAATTAATAATGTACCAAAATTTGGGTGGTATGGGGCTATTTGGTGTGAGCGGAAAACCAGAGCAGTATCTAGCCTACCCCAGACCTCTTTTACTGTAAGTCAAATAAATAGTTACTGTAAGTTTAAGGTAAGTAAGTAATAATACCCAACACAGTAAACATTATTGGGATATAACTGACTGTGAGGCCCGACGCCACAGGCGGAGGGCTTATAGCCCCTGGAAGGTACGTTATATCTCATTGTAACCCGGGGTTACTAGAATCCCAGTAAGACCTAGTGGTAGGCAGGGAAGGCAGCTTGTGAAACTCCAGCTAAATGGGTTTCACACTGTCTCACTCTGTTAGTCTCAGCTGAGACTGAGAGATGACATCACCAATAGAACTGTCACAGCTGCATAAGCCACACTGGAATCTGCAGCAGAGGGAGTTAGATAGAACGTTGGGAGTTTCAAAGTCAGTTCCTGGTTACCTTCTGTAACAGAAGGAGTATTCCTGTTTACCTTCTGTAAGAGAAGGAGTGAGAAGCCAGTTTCAAGTGGTGGAGACCGCTGTCCGGGTCTTAGTGCCCCCCTCCCTCCGGGGCAAAGGAAGTAAAGATCCCCATGTAGATTCCAGGGCAATCTTCTAAATTTCTGCAGAAGAAAGAAGCTGCCTTTTTCAGTTTCAGTCTGTGTTTGAAAAGTGGGAAGAGTTGTACTTGCCTGTGGGGCACCTGCAACAAAAGGGTGAGTGTTTGCTCTAATATGAGAGGGCAAAAATGTGTTTCTTCCGCCTGAGATATGTGAAGAAATCTGGGATTTGAACTACTATTTGGGAGGCCTATAGTACTAGGACAAACAAATAGAGTAGTGTCAAAAGCTAGAGTGCTGTGTGAATTCAAGTAACATTGTAGAGGGGGTGCAACAGTTCATCCACCATTTAATCTACTACATGCCGAAGTTTCAGTTTTTCCAGAGAAATGGCCAGGTATGGGCTGTGGGAGCTGGAGGTGGGAACACCCCCCATCTTTAGTAACCAGGTCCACCTCTACGGATTTCTGCTGTGATTGCTACTTGCCTCATGTGCTTGGCCAGTGATGAGGGAAGTACCCAGACGTGGGTCGCAAATGGGAAAATCTCTCTAGGGGTCGAAGACTCTAAGTGGTGTGGGGAGCCACAACAAGTAAAATGGGTTCATTCTTTCAACGGACTGTCAGTCAAGCATGGGAGTCAGAAGAAGAAAGAAAGAAATCTCTCTAGGGATCGCAGAGTCTAAGTGGTGTGGGGAGCCACAACAAGTAAAATGGGTTCATTCTTCCAGTGGACCGTCAGTCAAGTGGCCGGCAGGGGAGCCAGCCAGTTGGGCTGTGTACCCAAAGCTCGTGCAAGTCCGGGCTGTGTGCCTGGTGGGTCCAGAGCCTGAAAACAGTAGAAATGGTTCATTCTTCCAGTGGACCGCCTTGTAGTCTCTAATCTGCATTATCAGTAAACGTAGCCCATGGGGGTCCATCTATGCTTTGTTGTGTTCAGCTAGTTGTGAATAAAAGCCACACTGAAAAATCCCATTCCTGGTTCTGGACATTACAGTTATTGCTTCCTGTGTTCGGATTTACTTGGGTGCCCCTGTGCAGAGTAGCCAAACCTAGGTCCCCTTGTGCCAGGTAACCTCATCCTCCCCAAACCCAGGTCCCCACCAGGTATTGCTGCCAGCGCCAACAGCATGCCACCTGTCATTTTGGTAAAAAGGCAGGGGTGAGGGGTTACATCATAATGCCCACCCTGGAGGGTATTGTTATACTTAGATAATGGGCATTGTAAAGAAAAAAAATAATTAAATGAAAATAAGCTGTTTGATAAATTTGTAAGAAAGTAGTTCCTCTGCAATTATGGTTTTTTGACCTACTGTGGACACCGTCAGGATGGTGTTGTACAGTCTGTGACAGGAAGTGTGAGTTAAAGCAGGCCAGGAGCATGGCTGAAGGTGTCGTGTCTGAAACTGTCATTTGCGTGGGAGGGCGTCACAAAAAGAAAAACGTTGCGATTTAATGTTTTATTTTGTTTACTTGTGTAAATAAGAAGGAATGGGCTATGAAGCTTATGTGGGAGTGTGGGTTTTTACCTGGTAGTTGAATCGGACTGCGCTGGAATGCTGGTGGGTCGCCTGACTGCAGAATGGAGAAAAGAGAAACCGGGGCATAAATCAAGAGCTGCGGTGGAGCTGGGATGTAGGTAGGAGAAAACGGTAAAGTAAATTCTGAGTTTGGTGGTGTTTTTTTTTTGTGAAATGAAGGAGGCTGTGGATCGGTGACAGGATTGGGGGGGTGAGACACTAGTGAGGAGAAAAAAAAAAATGTCGGCTTCTCGATACCAGCATTCAGGGTGTCCAATAATACTATGGGTAATGTGGCATGTTGAATTGGTACTTGTTCTGAAGCAGGCCATTATTAAGAAATAACAGCCCGGCTGGCATCCTCTTTCAGCCAATCAGGATGGTAGTTTGAGTTTACCCATTATCTAACTAGTAATAGTACACTGCTGTGGGCATGTTAACAATTCGTTGACTGGGTGATTTTGGTTACTTTGGGTATGAGTGGACTACAGCACATGAATAATTTTTGTTTGGTGTGGCAGTTCAACTGTTGATGCGTCTTTTTTATTTGCATCTTGGTACTTGATTTGCAGTCAATTTTTAAACTGTAAACCAGTTATGTACCAATGTTTGGGTGGTATGGGGCTGTTTGGTGCAGCGGTTTAGGTGGTTAAGAGAACTGAACCAAAACCAGTGCACTATCTAGCCTACTCCAGCCCTCATATACTGTAATGTAAATAGTTACTGTAATTTTAAGGTTATTACTAATAGTACACGGTTGTGGGTATGTTACCATTTTGTTGAGTGGGTGATTCTGGTTACTTTGAGTATATGTGAGTACAGGAATGATTTTTGGCAGTGTAGGTGCTCAGCTTTACTGGTTGAGTGAGTGAATAACGTGTATGAGCACAGGTACTAGTGTGTATGGACCTCTGTGGGGCTGGCTACCTTGATGTGGTACAGAGGCTTGTCACAATGCAACACTGTAACTAAAAGCCAGTCTGTTAGTCTGACACTGCTGGTGATTTAAAGGCTTTCTTACTGTATATGAGTGTTAGCATGTGCATTACATCTTTACATTTCATATTTAGAGTATCGGGGGCAGCAGTGTGGCAGCTCTGTGTACAAATCTGAAGTCCCTAGCTACCCCTTGCTGAGTGCTTTACAATGCACCCAGGAAGAGCACTAATTCTTAGTAAACCCATGCCCAGGAGTAGGTTACTGTGCTTATCAAATGGGAAACTTTTTTTTGTACTGGAAAAAGATTTTATTCATTTGTAAATAGGCCACTGCAAGGTAAAGTATATGAGTTTGATAGTGAAGGCTGAATGCCTTTACATGATTCCTGGAAGTGCATGTATTTTGAAGAAACCTATGCCCTATTATGGGGCGTAACATTTAAAAAGTGATACAAGTTTTTATATTAATGGAAAAAGGCTATTGCTAAGTAGATTATGGTAGTTTATTAAAGACCTGTGCAGTTTCTAGGAAATTAATCAACTGTCAAATGTGTTTCAAATAAATTAGGTTTTTGGATTTGGTCACTTTCTTAAACCCCAGTTTATAAAATGGAAGTAATGCTCTCACTGCATCATACCAGTGGCATTTTACCAAATTCTGAAATCCATACAATGCCATAGTCTTACTGTGTAGAGCTGCAGTACATTAGTGCTCGTCACTATATTTCAATGGAATCCAACATTTCCAAGAAATGGAACAGTTCATTTCACTTTCAAACCAAAAGAAGCACACAACTAATCATTAAAACACATGGCATGATTTTGCAGCTGTGGTTCTGCTAGCCTTGATGTCCAAAATTATTGCAGCCTTTAAATAAGAACAAACTGTTTCAAATGAAAATCATATAAACAGAATGTTTGGGGCTTGCTGCTTCAGCGGGGGTGGGAGAGGGCGAGCTGAATCGCAGTTTCAATATGACAACAGTGGGCTATATGTACTTCTGTCAACTCCAAGTACGAGGGACTCGCTAAGATCACAACTTGTAACCCTTTAAACCTCTGGACTGCTGCTCTCCTGACCTGGCTACTCCCTCTCCCCAGCCATCTATACTGTAGTAACTAGCCTGGCAGGGTTCTAAAACTTAAATGTTAACAATTATTTGTCAGAAACAAAGGCAGTGGGGGAGAATGATGCTCTTAACCAGATGTTCCACCGCTTTACAAATGTCTGACTACTCACCACATATTGGCCTAATTTAGACTAGTGCACCAGTAAGGAAGTGTTGGGAGTTTTTCATCACTGCAACAGTGCCTTGAACATTTCACCTTCTTTTCCTTGTTAGTGCCATTAGTTTAGTGGACACAACACCAGCTTCTAAATCTGCTTCGGACAGTGACTTTGTGCTCACCGTAGCACCAAGGCCTGACTATAGTGCTTGCAGGGCCAGTACACAGCCCACAAATACTTGATGCATCAAGCTCTGAATGGCATGCAACGTGATGGGAGCCTTAGCACCACTTGCAAGGAAATATCAGCAAACATCAGACATTTTCCCTCTCCTGGTGATAACTGAAATATCACGCTGTGACCCATCATCGGTTTCCTGCAATGTATACATATGCATATGCAATGAGGCATGGCAAGTATGTTATGAGATAGTTATACCCCTAGGTACACTATCCCCAAGGGGTGTGGTTATTTACTGCTAACACCCTCCCCTAAAGAAATACCTTACTGATAGTATAATAGGTGTACCAAGAATGAAAGGAATACAATTTTCGTTTGTGTTTACTTTCTTTTTTCAATGTACAAATGCAGAAAAAGAATCCCTCAATCGTGACAACTTTGCACGGATCCAGCTTACAGCAACCACCTGAAGATTAACTTCGCAGGAGCAGACCCTTGTATTGTTTGTAAATCTCCAGTGCTCAGCTCCACTCCACTTGCTGAGCTGTTGGCTTTGATGCTTAAACTCTACTTTTCTATCAAAGTGCCACACTGTGTGCTGCTGCCAGCCCTTGTGGCATTTTACATCAAGCTTTACTTTTGCTTCCATTAAAGTGCAAAGTGTACATTAAAACTTTATTTTCATTACAACTTGCATGCCAGCTCAGTGTACTACTGAAACCCACCTATCGTTCAACATTTTCACAGTACTCACTAAAATGGCAAATGAGCTGGCAGTTCCCAGTGCTTCAAACAGCTTTCTACTCAAAATCCACATCTGCGTATCAGCACTAAAATTCTCTGTGGTAGGTCAAGGAGGGCTTGGGGCACATGCACCCCTGCCTTCTCCTCCACAGGGTCACTGTGACTCTGTAGGCAGGCTGCTGCAACTGAGAGTGGAGACAGTGACACTGGATGCAGATGAGGAGGGAAAATTCGGCAACCACTGAGATGACTGCCTATGGTAATCTTGGGCCCTGTGCCACAACTGAAGATGTAATATGGTTGTAGGGGCTGGGAGGTCATCGGGAAAAGCCCAAAGGGGGCAACCATAGTGCAAAAGAGGAGAAATTATGTATGTGTATTTTGAATGAAACACACTACATGACTATACATTATTCAACAACGACCGCACACCTGTCCTCCTTTTCATCACTTAGAACCTTCTGGACATTTTATAAGACAGATGCTCCACTACAGGGCCTGTGGTTGTGCTCTGAAATACACACACCTTGGGTAGTTGAATACACTCGACCTGCTGCCTCGTGCCTCACAATGCACCCAAAGCATGCGAATATCAGAGCATGACTGCATGCCCTGTAGTGGATCATCTATTACATATACCATAGGGGTGCACATACATTTTGCAAATAAAAAGTGTTAACCTGACCCAACGTGAGCAAAATAAATGAATCTGGTCACTGAGCATGCTTAGAAAGTTATCTCACTCATTTTGGTCACACTGAGCATGCTCAGAAATTTAATGTCACATGTGAGATTCCATTCAGTGGTAATCATGCAAAAGTTTATTGGTAGTGTGGTGTACCAAGCAGTGCGTAAGCGCAGTACCCATTGAGTAACATGTATACCACTAATGGGCAATGACACACGGTGCGTGGTACTGGTATATTTTTGTGTGACTACCACTGTATATCTTGTGATCATTAAGGATTAGCAGTCCTCATGCTGAGCCATTGAACAGAGGGTCAGTTTACATTTTACACTTTATTCTCTTGTAACTTTTACCATTTCTATCACAAAAAAAAAAAAAAAAAACCTAGAATCCCATGATATCCCATGCACCTGGGGCCAGAAACCCGGCCAAGTGTACACCCTGGGGAGGAATGCTACAAGTCTTGATGGCTTGAGAGGGACCTGGGGTGGTGGTGGATGTCAAGATGAACAACTCGGAGACTTGTAGGAGGGCAGCAGCCAAGGCCAACAGGATGCTGGGATGCATCGCTAGGGGATCACTCCAGAAGGAGGGAAGTGATACTCCTCTGTATAACTGCTTGGTGAGGCACCTCGAGTACTGCGGCAGTTTTGGAGGCCACACTTAAAGAGGGACATTAAACTCCTGGAGAGGGTCCAGAGGAGGGCAACCAAAATGATTTGGGGCTTGGGGGACAGGACCTATGGGGAGAGGCTTGAAGAACTAAATATGTACACATTGGAAGAGAGAAGGGACCGGGGGGACATGATAGAGGTCTTCAGGTACATGAAGGGGGTAAATAGGGGAGGAGCAGTCAGGGTGCTTGAAGGAAGGAAGGAGGGGGCAACTAGAGGCATGGGTGGAAGCTGGGGGAGATTCAGGGAAGAAAGGAGGAGGTGCTACTTCACTGAGAGGGTGGTGGAGCCATGGAATGTGCTGCCTAGGGGCTGGTGGAGGCAGAGATGGTGGAGGGGCTCAAGAGGGGTGGGACAGGTACAGGGGATGGGTTCTGGAAGCAAAATCCAATGCAGTGAGAATATCTGGAACTGGGAAGGGAGAAGCCAGAGAAGGCGAGGGGGGCAGCAAGGTCAGCTCCCAGGGTGGGGGCTGACCAAACGAGCAGACACGAAAGACAGTTAGGCCTATTCTGCTGGCATTTTAGTATGTTAGTATGATATACATAGGTTATCCCATGAGATAGCTCAAAATATAACATGGTGTAAAATGTTGATGTTACTGTTCACGTGCATTTGTGACTTTGCTTCGCTCCACCACTCGTGCAAGGGAACATTAACACCAACATTCCACACTGAGTAATCATATTTTGAGCTTCCTCATGGGATATTCCCTATTTATACTACAGGCCTGAAAATACATTTGCCAACATGAACATGTTATTTTGGGCAACATGAGAAAGATAAATGAAGTTGGTCACTGAGCATGCTCAGAAATTTATCGCACTCATTTTGGTCACACTGAGCATGCTCAGAAATGTATTCTCACATGTGAAGATGCATTTCTGAGCATGCTCAGTTATCAACATTTTTTATTTTCCCTAGGATTCCTATGAAAATGAATTATAATAGATCAGTAGATTTTCCTAGTAAAATTCCTTCCATAAATAAATCAAATTTGAGATGGCACTTATTTTTTAACTCAATGTACTAGCCTATATCATTTACACATTCTACTTTTGTAACTTTTTACCATGTCTATCACAAACCACCTAAACACTTGTTGTATAAATCAAATATAGCATGGACTGACAAACTATAATTTGCCACTCATGAGAAATCAACAGACCAATACCATCTCATGAAGATAAAAATGATATCTTAAGTCAGCCCATGTCATATTCCATATATATATACATACATACAGTATATATCTTAAAGAGACACTGTCAACCTTTTTTATATATCATATTATCTCTAGTTAAAACCCACATTTTATGATTGTGTAGCTTCTCTAAAATTCATTGGTGTTGCTTGTTGTTTTATCAGATTGTTTCTTGGTAAAACTGAAATGCATGTTAATGGTATAGTTATACTCAACCAAGTTTTGTTTCAAATCCTTGATCTACTCTTACTGTATACTTCCTGAACATTAGGAACACCTCTAAACAATGCAGCCACTCATGATACAATATTCTCCTCCCACTCCTTTATGAGTGGCTAGGCTGTGCTGAGGGTGTTCCCAAGCCCAGGAAAAATGCAGTGGGAGTTGATCAAGGACTGTAATCAAACATGTTTTTGTATGGTAACACCAGTATGGTAGGCACTATGTTTTTTACTTTAAAAAAGAAAAAGGAATCAGAATCAAACCAGCCAGCTACATTAGCAAATTCTACAAATGTGAAAAATCATAAAATGTATTTTTTTTTTTTTTTTTTTAACCAGGGCCAATTTAAGGCCGAATGGGGATGACAGTGACCCTTTAATGCGATGGCAGTGTAAATAAAAAGGCACAAATATCAAGGGTATTTTTAATTGTCAGGCATCTACAGCGAAAATATCATGATCTGCTCTCCCAACCAATCAAAGTCTGCAGAGAATGACAACATGGTGAAACTGCTCTGATTAATCTAAAATGGCGGCATGCAGAGCACATTTGTTCACATTTATGGAGAATGAAACATTTAAAGCAACAGTACTTGTTAGTTGACTGAAAATTTCACCATATAGTTTTTTTTTTAAGCAAAAATGTATTTGACATCCTTGGATTAATTTTCAGTGTATCTGTAATTCTCTCAGAGATATCTAAAACAGCTTTTATAACTTCTTTTGTAATTAATGACCCAAGCCATTAAAGATTGCTGCCACCGGCAAATTATTGAAATCCCACCCATTAAGATTACCTGTCGAATGTACATACTAGATTCAGAGTGTGGCTGTACTAGGATGATGCAACTGTACCACATGTTTCTGACTGTAAACAGCACAGCACTGTACCAAGATATTCAATTTTTTTCATGGAGGGCATGGCACTGGAGCAGGACATTTCAAAATCCTGTATCTTAGTTTAGAAATGAAAGAAAATAGGTATAGTGATGTTTTTTTGCCAGAAGAACATGACTGCTGGAAAAAAGTATATGGTGACTAACAAATACAGCCGCTTTAAATTCAAGATATAACAGAAATAAGGCCGGACCGCTGATTCTGAGAGATGAAGTGCTGGACGCAACACCTTGCGCTATGCTGCCAATCCGGGTCTGGGAGCGAGCTCAGGTCATCGGAGGCAGGCTGGGGGAGAGGGAAGAGCAGGATCAAGCAGTCGCTGGCAAGCTCTCCTCTGCTGGGAAGGGTTTCCATGGCTCCCTGCAGAACAGCGGCACCCAGTGGTGGCTGGGAGCCTCCATAGCAGGGACCACTCGAGAAAGGGTACAGGAGGGGAGCCTACGGGAGTCATGCAGGAACGCACGACTTGGCATGCTGGCATCATTGCACGCCCCCTCCTCGGGGCACCACAAGGAACAAGTGGAAAAACCCCAGCGGCCAGGAGGACAATGGCAGACCCCGAGGGAGCAGCACACATGCCCACCACCAGTCCCCAGCCAACCAGCTCTCCCAGATCCTCTCCTCTGTCTGGGGCCGTGGTGGGAGAAGATTCTGTCTCCGATTTCCTGGTTGGAGGCATTCAGGCAGAGCAGTAGGAGCCGCTCGAGGAGGTCTCACCTGAGGGAGTTCCTAGCAGCCAGCGACCAGAGCGAAAAAGAGTTTGGGGGAGAAGAGATGTAACAGGAATAAAAAAAAGTTTTATTTGTGCAAAAAGACGGGGGAAGAGGTAAGCCTTTGGGGGATGAATTCTCATGTTAGCAGTAGTTCTCCTTTAATGAAAAGTGACATATGCTGGCACACAGATGATCCCCATGACTCCATTCATTGTTTGCATCATCGTAGGCTCAACTATGAGGATCCCAGGGAGCTGCCTCAGCATGCTGGGGCTTCCCAAACTCAACAGGATATGAAAGTCTGTTACACAAAATGTAAGTAACAAAAAATGATTTACTGTCATGAATTTCTTAAGTGGGACCTCAAGAGTCCCAGATAGTAGCTTAGGGGATATGAAAATTCCCCTTCAACTTGCCAGTCACACCAGCTGCTCTGTTACTACAAGAATTAAATCTCAATGGTCTAATATTCTGAGAATTGTCTTCAATGTATTATCTATAATTACATAAAAAAGTCTGAGGGACTCACCAGGAACTCCATGGGGCATCTTAATAAATTTGCCATTAAAGTGGGAAATTACTGCCTCACATTTTTCTGTTGATTCCATCCTGTATAAATTCAGAACAAAATGTAAGTCATTTTACATTTTTTTTTTATCTTCCCACATTTTTCCCTATCCATAAGTCCAATATCTGGGTCCAGCACATTTGCACCATATATTCTTCATAGTAAATGTCAACGCCAGTTCACAACTGGCCAACAGGGTGTGCACAAATGCATCAAATGGCCCCATGACGCCCCCCCTCCCCGAGCCAAAACTTCCCCTCTGTAGGGGGAACTCATCTTCCAGTCGGCCCCAGTGTGGGACTGCAGGGCTCACAGGTCAAGTCCATTTCCCGGTTATCTCCTGGAGTCAGCCTATCATTTTTCAAGGCTCCCACACAAAGCCTATTCTCCCAGTTGGCTCATGAGTCCAGCCCATTACTTTTCTTTCTTAACAATTAGACTCTGTGTTCTGTTATTCTGTGGCACATTTAAAAGGAGATATAAAGCACTAGTTCATGATTCAGTGTTAATCCTGTATGCATACCTTTTTTATCCATTTGATATCACACATATTCTGCTGTCTTGTACGATGCCCCATTTCCCTAGTTTGTCTGCTATGGCATATTTTTTATGATTTTAACAATTAATGGTGAGTATCATTAAATATGGCTGCTGCAAGGTTTTCATCAATAGTCTCGGATGTGATTGATCCGCACTCTGTAATTTGACGTCACATTTCGTATGACTAAGATTAAACAGCATGCAGCAGGTGCTGCTCCCTGAAATTATCTCAGTCCCCCTGAGGTGGCCATTTAGATTCAAGTCTGGGCTATGGAATGTTTGGATATTATTGGAAGGAATGAGTAACAGGACACTGAGGGACATTAGAGCTAACTCCAGGCCACAAAACATAAAGCAGCGGTACACACTACAGTGACAATTTTGAATCTATATCTTTTTCTTTCATGTTTGATCACCCTTTCCTCCCGTTTTGTAAGTTGCAGTCCCCCTCCAGTTTGAGTCTGCTTAAAGTATTAAGACGTGAAATAATCAAAATAGGCCATCTTTTTTAAAATGGCTATTCCCAGATTTTTAATCAACAGTTTCAGCGGTTTTTGAACATCCATTGTTTACAGTGATTTTATTTCGACTAGGGTAAACTTAATATATTACAGACTTTACTCCCGGACCTTACTGAACCGTAGGTGTTCAAAAACAGCTAAGAACACTGATGAAAACCAGGTGATAGCCATATTAAAAGAAGTGCACCTTTTAATTACTTCAAATCTAAAATAAATGCAAAAGTAGATTCAAAATGGAGGGGGGCATCTTACAAGACAGAAGAAGAAGGGGGAATCAAAAATGGAGTAAAAAGTTATACAGCAGGTTCAAAATATTCAGCAGAACATGCTGCTGCTGTAAGCTTGAACGTGGTGTATACAAACTGAAATGTGGCCCAATATAAATGCTTTCAGAAAGAAAAATGAACAACAGGAATTGGGGGATGCAAATGGGGTAATAAAGAAGTACATAAAGTGCTTTTAACAAGGATTGCTGCTTTAAAGAATTCAAAATAGCACCTATGCACAATTTAGCTAGAAAAGACATACAAATACCTGGAAATAAAACTATCCTGTGATGTACAGGATGTGCATTCCTTTGTTACGCTGGCATTACAGTCCATATGACAAAAATGGGATTGTAAATGTTGCTCTCCACTGCTAGGATGGGGTTTAATTATAAAAAAATTTATAAGCAAAGTGTTATAATAATGGGTGCTCTAAAAGACTGCTCAGTACTAAAGTAAAACATTTTTGTATTGCCGACAATGCTGCAGTGCAAAACTGTAAACTGAAAATGGAAGGCAGACTAGATGGACCTTGCGGTCCTTATCTGCCATCAACTTCTATGTCTCTATGAGGATACTGTATGCTATCACAGAGAGTGCAAAAATCTCACTTGAAAAAAAATGGATCAGAGATTTCTTTTGGGTTTCACTAATGGCCACTTGTTTAGCCTATCATAACTGTTTGTAGGAAAATGCACAATTAATAATAATTTCCAGTTTAAGAGTTGGGACACTGCCTGCTGTCAAGTAGAACTATTTGTTTCTCTGTTAGTTAAAGGAGAACTGTGCTGAACATGAAAGCCATTTTCCCCAGTAGAAGCTAAATCCTGGTTCCAGTTCTATTACTGTTCCATCTACATGGAGCTACTAGTAACCTCAGTAGTTGTTTCTGATTTACACTCTGGTATTAAATGCCATTTCAGAACTGTGTGATGTAGTTCACATCCCTTCCAACCACAGAATTCTACAGTAGAACATGGGTGCATTGTGCCAACAATGGACTGGCTGAACAAGGGACAAACTACATCACACAGTTCTAAAACGACACTTACTAGCAGTGTGGGATTCAGAAACACTAATTTCCATAAGGAAAAAAGCTTGCAAAGATGGAACTGTAACAGAAGTGGATCCAGCATTTAGAAATCAGCTTCTACGGGGCGGGGATTGACTTAAAGGTTCAGCACAGTTCTCCTTTAATGTATTAGATTTTAGCAGACAGCTGCATTTGGGTAAGTGTTAATGGATACTTATCAATGGTCTGTAGTTGGCAAAAATAATTTTGAAATGTATCTAACTTTTTAAAAGGTGCTTTATAATTGCAATAAAATAATGACACGTGTGCAATGCAGGTCTACTCTTGCTTTTGACAGGCATGGGCTGGATTCTTTAAGGAAAAAAAAAACTCTGACAACTGATTTGAGAATGTCAATTAAAAAGAGTTGTATAAAAAGCTTGATGATTAGGGCACCAATTCTCCTGGTACCCGAAGCTAGCATGACCTACTCTTCTACGACAAGGAACAAATCTGCCTGAAGAACTACTGCCTTATGAATAAAATCAAAATAAGTGGCAACCTCGGTTACTTTCCAGCTAAAGTCGCTAGAGAAAGGGACTGGAGCATAGCATCTGGAACATGCCAACATGTTTGTTCAAAAAAATTGTAATTAATTAAGGATGACAATATGCATGTAGTTTTCAGAGAGGAACCAATCCTTGAGCTTAAATGTACCCTTGAACTCTATACTAGAGTCACACACAGGCTCATACGTCAAGAACAAATAAACTGCACCTGTGTGAAGGGCTCATCGATGTAATGCAGCCATGCCCTTGACTGCTAGACTAGGTTCACAGGCAATACAGAAAAAAGGAGTCATTGTCAAAGTGAGCGGATCAAGGCAGTAATTTTCTACAGAAAAATGCATAGTGGGTAACAACATGCACTTTACTCCCATAGAAGAGCAACTGGTGCCTCTAGGTGAATGTCGAGACTATGTAGACAAATATTAACTTAAAATTGAACTATTTTTAATTGTAGTCTTCGATGTGCTCTTTATTATTAAGGATATTGGCATGAAAACTGGTCCTTAAGCTTCAGAGTTCATCCGTGCCAGCTGTTCGTCCCCCTACCCACTTAAAGATATAATCCTTTCTTTGTGACATCACAACTACCAATGAAGTGTCTGTGATGTCAGTAGCAAAGGATTTCAAATGGGGACTAACTAGCCACAGCAGATGAAGGGGAGAAAAAATTCAGTTTACATACAATTATCCTTAGAAAGAAAGAATAAGAGACAGAGAAATACAGAAACGATATGAAAAATAAACACACTTGTGCTTAGATATTAGGTTTTCAAATGTTTTCCCAAAGGCATCTGCTGTTCAATAAGAATCCAGTTCTTAGGCTGACAAATCACCAACAGCAGACATCTTAACACTGATTCATATAGCAGGTCAACTAACTCTGGAGCCAAGACTGTGATAGCATTACAAAGGCATATTAAAATAATATGTTATTGATCAGTCAGGTTAACAATTTCAGGGTAAAAACTGAAGGCATTACAAAGATATATTGCAAGTTTGCCTATTTTTGAGACACAATCTAGTAAGCCATCCAACTGTTTTCTTCTGAAGTGAATTACATATATTACAAAAAAAACACTTCGCTGATAAAAGGTAACAAACAGGTACATTACTTATAATAAACTAGGGGGAATCAATAAAGTCAGCTCTGCTTTTAAAGTTTCATCTCTAATTTTTTTTTTGTTTTGTGGGTGATAACTTGTCATTCATGTGGGAAAAAGCCTAATGGATGACATTTCTGGTTCCATTTCCGACTTCATCTAAGGGTGGGGTCTGCTTACATTTGCAACTGGCAAAATGCACAGCACTTAAAACTGCCACTGATGAGTCAGAGAAAGGTATCATTGTTATCAAAACCTCATCTGCTTCAGATGCCTGTCTACATCCTATGTCGCAATCCTCCACCTCTGACATTCAGTCTGTTGCTGTGGAAAGGAACAGGAAGCCACAGAGGATAATGACTTCAAGTTTAGACAAGCTGTAGAAGCAGATGTACTCTAAGAGCCAAAGATTCCTGTTTTTGAACAAATAACCTCTGTTATAAATAATATAGGGAAAGAGAAATAGGGAAAATAGAGTATATGAAACTATGTCTAGGCTAGCAGTAGAGTAACCACTCACAGCACAGGGTGACCTCCATTCAAGAAGAAGCCAGAGGCATTGGAGGCTGGCTGAAGGGGGGAGGAGGACTGAGCACCAGACAGTATGCTCCCCTCACCTGGGAAGGAAGGAAGGGGTCCAGTCTCCGCTGCAGTGCTGCCTCCTGGAAGACCACGGGTGGACATGCGGTCAAGACACAGTGGGAGCGGGTACGTCCACTGGGCTTGTATTCAGCATACTGACATGCATGCTCTGCACAGAGCCCACTACACTCAGATGTCCCAGGAGCTGGGAGAATAAAAAGGAAGACACTCCAGCAGCAGAGAATGATGTCTCTGCTACATCTGGACCCTGCACCACCTCCCGCCTGATGCAACAAGAGTTTTGGGGTTGTCTCCTCCCCCCCGTTTGGGGGGAGAGCGGAGTCACAGTTACATGGTGATAGGCAGCTGTGGTCAGGGGTAATGGGAACCCAGTAGCCATGTAGTGTCCCAAGAGAAGGCAGTGCTGAATGATAAATGGGGCATTAACAGAAAGCAATATATCTATGTCTAATGTTCAAAGTGTTAAAGATAGTACCTATCATGGCTAGGCATCAAAATAGCACTTACTGCACTGTAGTACATGGGGCAATCATTTTCCCATGCAAATGATCACCGCATCAGAACTCATAATAGTCCTGGGCTGCAAGGTTCAAACTGGTAATAGCATCAATCTGATGTCAGACTGATGCTATTACAATTTCAAACTTTTTCAAAAGGGGCACATGCTTAGTTGTTTTAAAATGACACCCACAACTTCCCAGCTGCAGCGGCTGGTTCTTGAAGAAATGGCAGGCACCTGTTCCTAGTGATTGGCAATGGCTTGGTGATGGGTGTCATTGCCATGATCATAGTGAGAATGTAAATGTGAAAGTGAGAGCGAGAGAGTATGAGCCACGGCAGTGAGTAAAATGCAAAACAAAATGGGAGATAAAAAAAAAAAAAGGGTAGTCACAGAAAGATTCCTACGTATTACAAACAACAACACATGGGAATCTATCTGTTACAGTGCTGGTAACCATCTTCGGATTCCATGATGTCATAAACCTCTTGAGCTCCACTCTTGAAGTTTATGACAAAATAGAATCCTTCAATGGTGTAACAGCACTAAGACAGATAGATTCCCATGTGTTATACTATTTCTTCATGCCAATGCATTTCAAAGCAATTGGTAATCATATCAATTAAATAATATCCTATAAAAAAACAGCTCAAATAGATGATTAAGTGAGATTTGAACTGTTTGTCACTTTTGGAGAAAACTTTGAAAAGCACAATATTTAGACACAATTCAGCTAGTACATTATATATTGTCTGCATTGTTCTTCCCTTTGCTCTCCATCAGCAAAATGGGCGCCCAGTATGGGTGCTGATTATCAAGCAGACACGAAAGACCATAGGGCCTATTCTGCTGGCATTTTAGTATGTTAGTTGGTTAACAGGCATGGAAACGATGTGCCCTAGAGTTCATCTGATTCAGCTGCTTAATCCTTTGCTGAAGTCGAAATCCTTTTTGACATCACCCTTAGCAGCTGTTGAAATGGTCATCCATCAAGCCTGCTCTCGGACTTCCAACTGAAGTGGGGACAAACTATGCTGTGACTAATGACCAAAGAGACATTGTCAATAACTGTGGGTCCGACTCCATGGCCTGGTGAGACCTAAATCTGGAGGCTAAATGTATCTGTTCTGTGAAGGGACTCACATTTTGTAAGATTTTTTTTTAACTTACTATGCTTTAATCCCTATCAGCCAACCACCTCTATAAGCGGACCTAGAAATCCCCGTACCCAGTGCCCCTAATCACCCCTTGGAGAAGCCTCCAGAGTCCCAGCGCGACCCGGTTGGTACTCAGTCTCAGATGAGATGGAGACCCAGATCCACTATGGAGGTGAGGTGTCATTGGGCACACTGGAAGTATTTTGTCTGGGGGGGGTGTCCAGTGGGTGCCACGATGCAACCTGGGTCATGAGTCCAACACATCCCCCTGAGAGCAGCGCTCACCTGTGCTCCAGTAACAGTGCATCCCATGGTCACCCTGGAGCAGTGGACTGGAGTAATTCTATCTCCTCCCCCCCCCCAGAGATGGAGAGTGTACTGTGGCCACTCAATCCACCCCCACCCCCATCTGTCCCTCGGGTATACCAAGTCTGTTCCCGAACCTGGGTGCCTCTCGCCACGGCAATAATTCTTTCCACTGCGCCAGCAGGTATGATTTGTATTTTTCTCTTTACAAGGACACCAAGATGGGAACATTCTAGTATGGCAGAGTACATTGAAGGCCCTAATGCAATCTATGGTGGTCAACCAGGAAATGGACTTCAGGACTCTGCTAAATGCATCACAGGACTTGAGTCATTTGGGCTACTATTAATTTTAATGCAGTTGTTGTTATTAAAAAAATATATACATTAAAATCCTGCATAATTTATGTACCTAACTTCTGTTAGTACTGTGGCTGGTATCCCCAAGGGCAGAGTGTGGAGTTGAACAGCAGGGTTGAGGTGAGGCAAGTCTAAGAGATAAATTTGATGTATCTGCTGGAGCAGTCTGGTCTTATGGGAACTGCCATGGATTAATGGTTTAAATGGGACAATGTCAGGGGCCACTACACCCCCTTAAGGGGTGGGGAGGTTGGGAGTGGGTTTCCTGGTTAAACCGGGGTGGATGGCAGCTTTCTTCATCTGCTGACAGGGAAGTGGTGTGTTTCTGGAGGAAGCCTAAGGAATCTCAGTGTTGGCCTGGTGTTCACACGGATTGTCTGGTGTTCGATGTCAGAGGGAGTCTTCCCAGAGGCCCTGAAAGAGGCCCTGGAGAGACCCCTCTTGAAAAAACCATGCCTCGACCCTGACATCCTGGCGAATTACTATCCCATCTTCAACCTGCCATTTTTCAGCAAAGTTGTTGAGAAACTTGTGGCGCAACAGCTCAAAGAGCACCTCGTGTCCTTTGACATCTATGAGCCATTCCAGTCAGGTTTTAGGGCCAGACACAGCACTGAAACAGCATTAGTGAGGGTGTAAAATTACCTCCTTAGGGTCAGAGATAGAGGTGACAAGACAATTCTTGTTTTCCTTGACCTCTCATCAGCCTTTGATACTGTGGATCACATTGTGCTTCTCAATTGTGTCCGTGAGTACTGTGGACTCGCCAGTACGGTCACCAACTGGTATGAGTCCTATCTTGCTGATAGGTTGTAGCGGGTAGTGATGGGGAATTTCTCCTCCTCCTCCCCAATGCCTCTGTCATGTGGAGTACCGCAGGGTTCAATCTTGTCGCCGATGTTATTCGCAGTATACATGCTGTCCCTGGGTGACATCATTCAGCAATACAGTGTGGGTTTTCACTGCTATGCAGATGATACCCAAATATATTTGTCCTTTGCCCCTGGAACACACAGCGCCATGAATGTGATTAACAACTGTCTGGTCGAAATCAATGACTGGATTGCGAATGAATCCGGACAAGACAGAGGCGCTGGTGATAAGAGTCTGGTTGCGGGCGTGATGGGACTGCCTCCAGAATGACCGCAGGATTATTCCTAGGGTCCGCTCCATTGATGGCTTCCCCAAGGGTGCGAGAGCTTGGCATGATCCTGGACAATAGACTGACTCTCAAGGCCCAAGTGTCATTTGTTGTTAAAAGTGTTTTTTATGACTTGAGGAATATCGCCAGGATCAAGCTCCTCATTCCATCCGAAGACTTACCAACACTAGTACATACCTTAGTTACCTCCAGGCTCAACTACTGTAACTCTCTTTACTTCGGGGTCACTGGAGGGAACCTCCACCGGTTGCAGCTTGTGCAGAACGTGGCAGCCCAGTTGCTAACTGGCCTGTCCAGGTTCAGTCATGTGGCCCCGGTCCTGCGGGCCCTGCACTGGCAGCTGATCAGATGGAGGGTCCTCTCCAAGGTAGGCTTGCTTACCTACAAAGCCCTATATGGACTGGGCCCTGGCTACCTGTCTGAGCTCCTATCACCTGCCACTTTGGTCCATCCGCTCCACTCATCAATCAGGGGCCTCCTGGATGTTCCCAAGGTTCGACTCAAGATCTCGGGTGGCCGTGCATTTAGTGTTGCAGGGCCGACCAGTGGAACACCCTTTCAGCTATCGTCCAGGAGACCCCACTGGTTGAGGTGTTTAAGCAGAGACTTAAAAGCCACTTCTTCCATCATGCCTTTCTGAAGATCTGGTATAATCTGCTCCAACTTCTGAATTTTTTAACTTAAATTTCACTGAAGTATTTTAGTATTTTAAAGATCTCTACGAATATTGTGCCTTATTGCTATATTTTAAATTAACTGTTGCTTGTATCATTGTTTTTTATTGTTAGGCACCCAGAGCTTCCGGGATTGGACACCACAGAAATAAAATCTGCCTTGCCTTCTTTTTGCTCAGGCCAGTATGCAATGAAGGGACTGGATGCAGAGTGCTATAGGGCACTGTGGGTGTGGATAGGTGGAAGGACCGGTTCAGGGCGATCATGTTTTTCACCTCGTTCTGTAAAGGCCGCACTAGTTGTGGGCCTGTGGGTGGTTCTACCACCTCCTACAGACAACAGCAGAGAAGCAAGGCTTTGCTCACACTGATGGCTGGGGTCACTCATCCAGTAGCTGGAAGTGTGTGTGTGTGTGTGTGTGTATGTATGTGTGTACAACACCCTTCTCCCTCCACAAAGGGTAGGACAGTTGTCACTGACCTTGAGGGGGGCTATCGGTGCAAGCGTAGCAAGGGTTATTATGGTCTAGGGTTCTAGGTGGAAGAAGCCTAGCCACTATAAATAGATTGGGCAGGAGCCATTTTAGGTGGTTCGATCCCTAGTTACTCTGGTGACTGGGGGCATCCCAGAAACCTGGGAGTGGGTTACTACTCCCTTTGCAGGAGACCCCAGAGCAACACCATGTAGCTTGGTCTAGGGACTCACTGAGGCCTCATCAAAGAGCAGCAATCCAGAGTGAGATTAGGGCTGGGGCACCCTCCCATGAATGCTGCAGAACAGGTGGTGATCTTCAAATTGTCAGTGGACTTTAAAGCCAGAAAAGCTAGGACCCTCTCCGATGAAGTCTAAGGAAAAGGAGGTGGGCCTTTCAACCCTGATACAGGTGCATTTGGACCCTAATTTTTGTGAGAAGACTGATCAGCACAACTACTGTGTACTCCATTCAGCATATGCCATTGTGATGCAGGACATTTTTACTATAACCAGAGTGGAGTTCTGAACCAGTAAACAGCATTTGTGCACCAGATGCTGTCTCCTGGGTTTACAGTGTGTGACTGAGAGAAGAACAGAGTGCGGTGGGCAACAAGACCAGCACATTGCAGTTCTGTGGATCTCACCAATACTGACAAAAATACACATTTTGTTTAGGCCTCTTTTTATGAGCCAGATGCTAACCAGTGGCCAATCCCTAGATGGGGATGGGATGGGGTGGACTACACAGCTTTTTGCAATTAATGTCCATCCTTTTTAAAAAGGGTATTAAATAGCAAATGCACATTATGTACCAAGCAGTCCCTTAGTGGACAAGGGCTCTCCCTGCCCTCACACACTCCTATAACAAACAGTTCTTGAGGTACAGTGATACCATCTCCCTCACTCTGCTCCATGCCAAACAGTCCCTGGTGTGCAGTGACAACCTCTCTCACCCCCCAATACCAAGCAGTCCCTTGTGAAGTGGTACCCATCCTCTCACCCTGCCCCATGGCAAGCAGTCCCTGGTTTCCAGTGACACCAACCTCCCTCCCCCTGTGCCACTTCATAGGATGGGAAAAGATATCCATTTATTAAGCACCCTTCTAAAATACTCTCTGTACATACCAAGATTACATACAAGTGCAAAATCTGGTTGTATGTGACACTGGTTAATTAAAACAGCACCGACCAATACAGAGACTACATAACAACGAAGATTAAAACAGTGATGAGCACCACAGCATCCTCCACAAATAACGACAGGTGCTGACTTTCTCTGCGGGGGCAATTGCACTGACTTTTATGCAGGGGATGGCCTCATCCTCATCACCCCAAATTAAGATAAACACCAGGGATGGGCTCCCACTGCTGGTTATACTGCCTTAAATTTCTAACAGTGAACTGGCACCAGGGATGGGCTTCCGATGCCACAGTAGTCAGTGGGGGAGGGGATGTTTGGAGACAGTGTACTGGCACTGACATAATGTGAACTGGCACCAAGGATGGGCTTCCGATGCCACAGTAGTGAGTGGGAGAGGGGATGTTTACAGACAGTATACTGGCACTGACGTACTGTGAACTGGCACCAAGGGCGGGCCTCCGATGCCACAGTAGTGAGCGGTGGAGGGGATGTCTGCAGACTGCAAGCCACATGGTGCTCACTTGCCTGTAGTTGCTTAATGTGATTACAGATGCACGACAGCACGTCAGACTAGTAACTAGTAATTTAAGGTCAAAAGGGATGCTAGGTAATGTCATCCCCCATCCCCTTCATAAGCAGGGATAAATATTCTGTGTAAACATGCACTAACTAGGATTAAAAGGGACTTGGCAAGGTTGGAGGAATGGTCAAATATATGGCAGCTCAGATTCAATGCAAAGAAGTGCAAGGTAATGCATCTGGGAAACAAAAACCCGGGGGAAGAGTACACAATGGGGAAGTGAGTTAAGAACAAAAAAAATCGAAAGAGACTTAGGAGTAATTATATCAGATGACCTAAAGGTGGGCAAGCAATGTGGAAAGGCAGTAAGGAGGGCTGGGGGGATACTGGGATGCACAGAGAGAGGCATCAACAGTAGAAAGCAGGAAGTTGTTATCCCTCTGTACAGACAATTGGTGAGACCCCATCTGGAGTACTGCGTGCAATTCTGAAGACCCCATCTCTGCAAAGACACAGACAGAGTGGAGGCTGTTCAGAGGAGGGCAACCAAAGTGGTGCAAGGTCTGCACCAGAAGACATATGAGGATAGACTAAAGCAGCTTAATATGTATACCCTTGAGGAGAGGAGGGAGAGGGGAGACAAGATAGAAACTTTCAAGTATCTCAAGGGAATTAAAGTACAAGAGGGTAGCATCTTTCAGAAGAAGAGATGTGCAAGAACAAGGGGCACAATTTGAAGACAGAGGGGATGGCTCAGAGTTAATGTTAGAAAGTATTTTTTTCCACAGAGAGGGTTGTGGATGCATGGAACAGCCTTCCTCAGGAGGTTGTGGAGTCAGGAACAGTGGGAGAATTCAAGAATGCATGGGACAGACATAAGGCAATTCTAGTGGGGGGCAGGAGGAAGTAAGCTGTTGATTAACTAGAATCTGCAGCTTATCCATCAGGTAGGGAAATGGGCAGACTAGGTGGGCCAAGCGGTCCTTATCTGCCGTCAAATTCTATGTTTACCTACCCACTCCACTACCCAGGGTACACTGTGATTCTCTTGATAAGCAAAACACTGTCTATGATTACTTTGAAGGCCAGTATTATTTTCACATCCACTGTCTTCTCTGGTAAGTGCAGGGTATTAAATAGCTGGTATAGTGTAGCAAAATGCTATGCAAATCAGAGGGTACTGCTAACCATTTTCTGAATTGCATAGCACTAGCCTGCTAAACAGTTTTTAACATTTTTATTCAGGTTTACCCAGTCATGACACAACAGAACAAGCATTTGTCAATGCCGAACGTTCACTTGCAGGTATTTGCAGCGGTATTTGGCACTTGGACATGGCTTAAAAAAATCAGTGACAAAGAAGTACAAGCATTTGTCAGTGCCGAATGTTGCTTGCTTCTATGTGCTGTTTAGGTATTTGGAAGTCATTGAAGTGCAAATATTGAAAATTCGCAAAGTTACGAGCATGCGTAGGAACTGCGAAACGCACGCTTGTAAAACAGTCATTGTTAGGAATTTTTTCACCACATTTTCAACACAGCCATTTTAAGACCACTGCTCATGAACAGTGTCACTGTGATTTTCTTAATGTGTCCCATACACTGATTTCGCACACCGACTGCGCCACTGTGCGCTACATGGGCGGAAACACGTTTTGGGCAGGATGTGAAAAATGACAGCTGTACTGCTCATGAGGAGGTGTGGTAAAATGGCAATGTTGAAAATCTGGAGTGAAAATATTGAAAATTGCGAACATACGAGTACATGAGGAACTGCGCAACACACACTGTAAAACAGTCATTTTTAGGAATTTTTCACCAAATTTTCAACATAGCCATTTTAAGACCTCTGCTAATGAACAGTGTCATGTGATTTTCTTAATGTGTCCCATACATTGATTTCGCACACCGACTGCGCCATTGTGCGCTACATGGGCAGAAACACGTTTTGGGCAGGATGTGAAAAATGACAGCTGCACTGCTCATAAGGAGGTGTGGTAAAATGGCAATGTTGAAAATCTGGAGTGAAAATATTGAAAATTCGCGAACTTACGAGCCTACATAGGAACTGCACAACGCACGCCTGTAAAACAGTCATTTTGTGGAATTTTGCAAATTTTCAACATGGGGTTTTGGGACCCTTCTCATGAATGATGTCACTGTCATGGCATTATTCAGGCCCAAAGGGTGATTTCGCAGCGACATCGTAAATCACCCTTTGGGCCCACAACGCCAATGACAGTGACATCATTCATGAGAAGGGGTCCCAAAACCCATGTTGAAAATTTGTGCAAAAATTCCAAAAATGCCTGAGATATGCGATAAAGTTGAAAACCCCCTATCTAGCCCATTATACAGCTTACCGGCATTTCCTCAGGTCGCGGTCGGCTTTGAAGAGTGCAGACGTGTTCCCGGTCCACCGAAGATCGTCGCGCCGAGCCACGGAGGTAAGTATGGGGTGAGGGGGTGGGGAGGCGGGTGCGGTGGGTGGGTGCAGGTTGTGGGAGGGGAGCCTGGGAGAAGCACCGTGGGACAGTTTTCAATTTACAGGTTTAAAAAAAAAAAAAAAAAAAGACGACGTGGGACGTTTGCCACGCTGGGGTGGGCTCCCAACGCGGCAGAAGCATGGCTGGGGGGGGGCCGGAGCCGACGGGGATTGGGCACCTGGCCGGCAGACGACGCTGGACAGGACGCTTGCCACGCTGGGGTGGTCTCCAGCGTGGTAGAAGGATGGCTGGGGAGGTCGTGGAGCCGACGGGATTGGGCACCCCGCCGGCAGACAACATGGGACACTGGCCACGCTGGGGTGGGCTCCGCTGGCAGCAAAGATTTGGGCAGGATTGGTGCGAGTGGCGACAGCGGTGGTTTTTGAAGAGAAGACCACCGCTGTCATACACAGCACCGTCCCACTGGTGCAGGATCAGCGCGCCTGCTCAATGGAGCAGGGATTGCAGGGAGGCACACTCCAAAGTGTCCCATTCTCCCAAGACATTCCTTGCGCATGCGCGCAAGTGAACGTAAAAACAAGAAAGGATTAACCCTCAACAGGGTATATGGGTTTATTGAGAATTAATCCATGCCTGGGGCGGGGGAGGGGGGTTCATGAGGCCGCAGGCCAAGTGACTTCAACCACCCAGGCGTGGATTAATGCTCAGTAAACCCATACCCTGGAGAGGGTTAGACCTCTTATAACATGGGTTATGTTATGTTAGAGGTTTAACTAAAGAAATATTAAAATAAATCACTGTTAATATGGAATTATAATAAAATAGTCCTTCCACCTAATTGATATTGTGTATTTAGGATGTTGTAGTCGTATTTCTCTACTAGGTGGATTCAGTATAATGAGGATGTAACTGCTGGTTAGGGATGTGGCAAAATTTCACCGTTTTCAGACAAAATTCTGCCTTTTAGGGTGAAACTCCGCAGTTCTCTGGCAAAATTCTGCTGTTCTCGGGCAAATTGTTGCCATTTTGTAGGCGAAATTCACCTTAGCTCTATATGTTTTTATGGTGAGAGTGATTTGAGTAGATTAGTTCACATTGATGTCAATCAGGATATTGTGGTCCAGCAAGGCAACTGTGGGCATACTGGGGATTAATCAGTGGTCAGGTGATGTGTTCTGATCAATGAAATGATAGTATTTTATGTCGCCATGTTATATGCATTTTTAATGTTGCTAATCAATTTGTGCCAAGTGCTATGCATTTTCACAGCTGATTAGCACTTTATCACACAAAACTGCTAATCAATTTTTTCAGCTTATTTAATACCCTGTAAGCGGTTCCACAGGTTGAGTGAGTGGAAGGCAGATCTTTACCCCTCACAACCCCATTTTCTCCAAGGTAACATGCTGAAGAGCCTACAGCCTCTCCTCATACTGCAGTTGTTGTCCTCTTCACACCCATGATCAGTTATGGGGCTTTGGGCTGCACCCTTTCCAATGCCTAATGTCCTTTTTTTTTTACTGAAGAGCACAGAACTGCACATAGTACTCCAGGTGGAGTCATACCAGGGCCTTATAATGTGACATGAGTACTTTTCCCTGCCCTGTGAACCCATTTTTAATGAACCCCGGTATTCCGCTGGCTGTCTTGACAGTGGCTGTGCACTACTACTCTTGCTTTAGCCCCCAGTCTATTATGCAATAGAGAGACACACAGAGTGTAGGTACCACCTCTGTTTTCCTCCAAATTTAGCTCCTTTCATTTAGCTATACTGAGTACAGGACTCCAGGAGTCTGACCGATTGCCCAGCTTGTTCTGGGCCTCTTGAAGTCTGTCCCCATCCTCAAGGAAGTCCACCCACCCACCCAGCTAGCTGAGTGTCACTGGTGAACATAAGCAGCCTGCTGGAGATCCCAGCTTCCCAACTGTTGATGAATAACATTAAACAGAGTGGCTGCAGAACAGATCCTTAAAGGACACTGCTTAGTACCCTTCTCCACTCAAGAGTAGTAGCCATCCAGCACAACCTGCTAATTCCTGTCCCCAAGCCAGTCAGCAATCCAACTTTTCAACTTCGTCCACAGTAGAACGTGCGTTTTTTTTTTCAATTATTTAACCAGGAGTGGCACACTAAGCTGAAAGCTTGTTTACAGGTGCGACCTGGGAGCACAGGGAAGTTAAGTGACTTGCTCAGGGTTACACTGTATGCAAGTGGGGGCTGTGGGATTCAAACCCAGGTCTCCAGATTTGCAGCTCAGAGCCTTAAACCACTGTGCCATACTGCCTCCTCATGTATACCACTAGTACATTTTGTCAAGAAGCTTCTCATGCACTGCAGTGCCAAAGGCCTTTCTAAAATCAAGACAGATTACATCTACCACCCTACCCCTTGTCCTCTTCACTGATCACCCCTTTGAAAATGGTGATCTGGTTGGTTTTGCACAATCTGCCCCTAACAAAGTCATGCTGAGAGGAGGCAAGAAATTTAGCCTCAACTGAATACTCCATTATTCTGTCTTTGACAATGGTTTCCATGACCTTGTCCAGCACTGATGTAGGCTATCCGGCCTGCAATTGCCTGGGTCTAACCTGTGCCTTTCTTGAAGATGGAGGACCACATTAGCTTTTCCTTAGCCTTACAGCTCTGCACCCCTGGACAGACTTTTGAAAGATAACTACAGGTTTTTAATTTGTATTTTTTGACCAGAAAGGCACACTGAGCTATGACTGCAAGTGGCCCCACCAACTGATCCCTTAACTTCACTATGATGCTGAGGTGTATTCCCCTTGGGACTTCTTTGATTTATCTTGACAAGGTAGTTTGTTGCCAGTCTGAGTGCAATGTTTGCGGACTGCATCATGGTTACTCCTGCTGCCATGGACTTTCCCACTGAGCTCCCTCCCTTCCCCAGGGACCCTTGGAGAATACCTGAATGAAGTAGTCATTCAGCATCTCAAACCATGGCACCTGGTTCTCACAGGCTCTTCCCCTGTTCCACTGTATTCAGGGGCCCTGTCTCCTCCTTTAGCTTCCTATTTCCATTTATCTGCTGGAAGAAGGCTTTGGTGTTGTCTGCAGCTCCTAATGCAATCCTGGTTTCCCCTTCCATGGCTAACTTCGTTCTAATATTGAAGTCCCTCAGTACTGCTCTGTACTTTTCTCTGGTTGGAACCAATCTCGTCCCAACATTCCAGACTTATTTTGTTCTATATATATGTTTTTTCCTCCCTGTGGCAGCATGGGCACTGCATCAGCCCCGTTCCTGTCCGCCACAGTAGTTTCCGCTGCCTAAGTCGGGTCTTGATCCCCCACGGGTTACCTCCCCTGTGGCAGGGCCAGGACAGGAGTGCCATCATTGCCCCCCCCATCACACATAGTACAGTTATGTAAGAACCTACCGTAACAGTATATCTTTGAGATGAGCTCTTGCAGCAGGCAACACTGGTAGGACTGAAGCCACCAGGCACCAGGACCCCATAGAAAACATCTAGTTAGCAGTCTATCATGAGGAACCACCCTCACTGATGTCAGCACACTGATGTCTGCCTATCCTATAAAGGAGGCAGTCCCCCAGACGCACCTCAGTTCTCCCGCCGGAGACCCCAGAAAAGGAAGCAAATAGGAGAACCAAGGCAGTTCCTCAAGGCTGAGGAAAAGCAGAAGAGGTGCAAAGGAGAATAAACTATCAGGGGGGAAGGAGGGAGAGAAAACAGCACCTGCTGCAAGAGCTCGTCTTGTAGATTTACTGTTACGGTAACTTCTTACGTAACTGTACTATCTTACTTCGAGGGGGCTCTTGCAGCAGGCAACACCGGTAGGACTGAGTCCCAAGCAGTATCAGAACTGACCGAAAAGTCAGCTGGGAAGAGGCAGAAGACAACAGTAAAGGACTCATGAAAGGAGGCCCTGAAGGGCAGCTAGTCCTAAATTGGCCCTGTGCCTAGAAGCAATGTCCAGACTGTAGTGTCGAAAGAAAGTGTGGACAGAACTCCAGGTTACAGTCGCACAAATGTCGGCAGCAGACATATTCCTGAAACAGGCGGTGGAGGCAGCTATACCTCTGGAGGAGTGGCTTTTGACCATTCCAGGCCAGGGCTGACTGTACTTACGGTAGCAGTAAACAATGTAATCAGCCAACCATTTTGATAAACACAGTTTCGAAATAGGTACCCCTTCTCTCTTGGGGGCAAATGACACAAGCAACTGGTCAGTTTTCCTAACAGACAGGGTCAGCTAATATAGTACCGAAGCACCTGATGGACATCCAAAGTACAGAATAAGGCCTCCCCCCAATTAGAATGCTCAGAGAAATAAATGGGTAGGTGGATGGATTGGTTCAACGTGAACTCAGACACCACCTTAGGTAACAATTTAGGATTAGTACACAAAGACACCCTGTCTTTGTGAAAAACTAAAGAAGGCTCTTTACACATCAGAGCCTGAAGCTCAGAAATCCTCTGAGTGGAAGTTAACGGCAACTAAAAACAATGCTTTCCATGACAGAAAGCACAGCTCGTGCCTGGCTCAAAGGGAGGTAGAGTGAGTTTTTCCAACATGAAAAGAAGGTCCCATGGAGGGATTAAACACTATATAAATGTACACCTCACAGTAATGCCACACCCCTTATGAAGAAGTCTTTGTGGCCTCGAAGCACTGGGCTGTTTACACTGAAAAAGAATGTGAACCTGCACAATGTGTTCTATTAATGTAGAAGTGTTTTTTGCACTTGATTTTCTGCTTTGGATTTGAATTGATTTGATTATATTAGATTAGATTATCTTAACGCTAGCTTGGAGTGCCGTTTCTTTATTTGTTTCAAATGCAGGATACCCCACAAGAATGTGTGGGATACCTCCAGTTGGGCAACAGCTTTGCCCTTAATAGGTGCATGGTACTCAGAGATGGCGGAAAGGTGCACCTTAAGAGAGGAGTGCCCCAGGCATGAGTCTGAAAGGGAAAGCAGGTACTCCAAAATCAGATTCACCAGACAGGTGAAGGGATCCAGGTGGTGAGCAGTGTCCCAAAGGGAGAAGCGCTTCCACTTCAAGGCATAGGTGGCTCTAGTGGAAGGTTTTCTAGCAGCTGCCAGGACATCAGTGACCCTGGAAGACATCCCAAAGCAGGTGACAGCTAAGTCTGTAGGAGCCACATGAGGATTCAGAGACTTGAGGTCTGGATGGACCAGGGTGCCCTGTTCCTGGGAGAGCAAGCTGGTGCACAGGGGCAAGAGTACTGGAGGTTACACAGCTAGCAGCTGCAGCAGGGGGAACCAAATCTGATGCAGCCAGTAGGGAGCTATGAGAATCATCTCAGCCCCCTCCGACTGAAGCTTGAAGAGAGAATCTTCTGCAGGAGCAGGAAGGGAGGGAAGGCATATAAGAACCTCCCCTTTCCAGGAGGGGGACAACGCGTCGCACCAGAGAACTCCAGGCCCTGGATCGAGCAAGCAGAAAAGCGGCAGTTTTGTGTTGAGTTGGAACACAGAACGGTCTAACTCTGGATGACCCCACCTGTCAGAGAGGTCTTCGACCACCGATGGCAGGTGTTCCCACTTGTGATCTCTGGACCTGGACTGGCTTAGACTGTCGGCCAGGACATTTTGGTCACCTGGAACATGGACAGCTGAGAGCTCAAGGTCGTGCTTGATGGCCCAGTACCAGAAAAGTTGGATTGCTGACTGGCTTGGGGACAGGAACTAGCACGGAAAGAGACAAGACTCTGGCAGACTGACTGTGATCCCCAAGGTCTGGAAAAGCTGGAAGGTGCATTCCAGGGTCTGCAGCAGAAGGTCCCTGGATGGGGCAGTCAGCAACCAGTCATCAAGAAAAGGGAACGCATAAAAGCCCTTTCTCCTCAGAGTCGCAGCTACAGCCACCAGGCACTTGGTAAAAACTCATGGTGCCGAGGAAAGTCCAGAAGTGAGGGTCCCAAACTGAAAGTGGTCCCCCTGGAAGCAGAAACAGAGGACGCAGCAGTGGGCTGGGAAAACCTGGATATGAAGATAGGCATCCTGCATGTCCTGGGAGCAGAGCCAGTCCCCCTGATGAAGAAGGGGTAGCAACCCTACCCCCCCCCCCCGAGAGTGACCATCCTGAAGCGCTTGTACTCTATGTACAGGTTCAGGTGGTTGAGGTCCACAATCTGCCTCAGATCCCCTGTTTTCTTGAGGATGAAGAAGAAGAGGGAGTAGAAACCCCTTCCTCTTTGCGCTGGAGTGATGGGCGCCATGACTTTTTTGTGCAGGAGAGCCTGAATCTCTTCCTGGATGAGGAAAATGTGGGCTGCAGGGTAGTGGGATAGCGAGGGAGTGTTTTCCAAGGGGGATCCAGAAATTCTAGGGTGTTACTGCGCTTGATAAGCTGTAACACCCATTGATCCGAGGTCACTGCTTCCCACCCACTGAGGTACAGGGAGAACCGACCCCCGACCGCCTCCTCCAAAGATTTTGCTGGAGGAGGGAGGTCAGGCAAGGAGTCAGGCAGTGAACC
Source organism: Neoceratodus forsteri (assembly GCA_016271365.2). Taxonomy (NCBI): domain Eukaryota; kingdom Metazoa; phylum Chordata; order Ceratodontiformes; family Ceratodontidae; genus Neoceratodus; species Neoceratodus forsteri. The sequence goes on along the minus strand of CM028132.1, from coordinate 855,598,414 downwards.
TTGGGGTGGGCAGAGCGGCTGTAGGGGTTCTTGGAGACCTAGGAGCAGCTGCCCCAGCTGGTGGGGTGTGGGCCTTGTGCTTGAAGGAGCTTTTCACCTGCTTGCCTTTAGCGGGCTGGCGAGAGGGCCGACGAAAGTACTGATGCCGGTAAGTCCTAGGCTGAGATCGGTAGAGGGAATGCACCAATCTAAGGGTTTTGCCAGACTCATGGAGGTGGGAGATAATGTCCTGGGCATCTCCCCCAAACAGGACAGAACCTCTAAAGGGGGCATCCAAAATGCTGGCTTGAACATCAGGTGCAAAGCCAGACACCCACAGCCACGAATGCTGGCGAAGGCAGATGCCTGTTGCCGCCCCACACCTGTAGGCATCAACAGTATCATATGCTGCTCATGGGACATGGTTGCCCACATCTGACCCTGATTTCAGGAGCTGGGAAAACTGTGTGTTGGTACAGTTCTCTGCAAGAGTTTGAGCCAGATCCCTCACCTAATTCCTGAGGGCATTCTGGTACTACACCACATGAGCCAAGTAATTAAGCGCCCAGATGGCTAGGGTGGCAGAGGCATACATGAACTTACCCAACTCGTCTAGTTGCCAAGACTCCTTGTCAGTAGGGTGGGTACTATGATGTTTGGGCCTCTTTGTACAGTCATGGGCTGCATTGATGACCACCAAATCTGCCGTGGAGTGATCTCCAAGGAAGGGCTTGTCCACTGGCGCATGACAAAGGCAATCTGCCTTCTTAGGTAAAGCTGGGGTAGAAAAAGGGTGGTTCCACGCTGCCTTAATGATATCCTCATAAAAGTCCATTGAAGGAGGTACAACCAAAGGGAGGGTCTCCTTTTTCCTGAGATATATGGCCTGGCGACAGCGCTCTGGGTCATGCTCCTCTGTTTCCCATCCCATGAGGGACTGAATATGATGCATATTTTCAAGGAAGGAGGGGTCATCAGGAGGGGACTTACGGCCTCCTTGGCCTGGCCCTGTCCCTCAGAGGAGCACCTGGACCCCTCCGATGACTCTGAACATGAAGAAAAGGAGTCGTATGCTGACTGATCACCATCAGGGACAGGAGTCTGAGGGCGCTGGTCATCCACACGCTGGCCAAAGCCCCCGCCAGAGTGACCCCCAGAAGACCCTGTGGTATGAGGGTCACTGGATCCTGCCAAGTCTGTGTCCTGGGGAGGGTGGGGTCCTGGGGAGGACAAGGAGGAGAAGGCCTTCTAGGTGTGTCCTTATTTTGTGTGAAGGACCACCAGGCATTAAACAGAGCATTATAATCCACTGACAGGGGTGGGTTATAAGGAGGATAAGGATACAGAGGTGGAGGGTATGGATACATCAGTTGAAGAGCCAGCATAGGATACCCTGGCATAGGTCCACCTAGCGCCAGCTGTGAGTCCTGAGGAGGACCAGCTGGTATCGGTTGTGGTGCCAGTTGAGGCTGAGGCGACGATGGTTGAGGAGTACTCGGCTGAGGCACTGGCAGGGGCCAGCGCTGACCTAAAGGGCGAAGGCTTCCGTCGGTCTGGAGAAGGAACAGACATTGGCCCCCAGAGGTTAGGGTGTTGCCTGTGGGGAAGAAATCCCCTGAGGCAAGGGAAGAGGTGTCGCCTGTATGGATCAGGAGGCAAGCGTTTGCTCCGGGCGATGCCTGGAAGAGCTGGCACTGGCCCCGCAGTCGGGGACCGACGAAGGCAATGCATTGGCCGGGGGGGGGGTTGCGACAGGTGAAGACCCACCACCAGAGGTTCCAACCTCGGCTGAGGACTCATGGGAACTAAGGGCCTGAACGTCAGGGGCTGAGGACAAAGTACACTGCCCCAAAGAGCCGCCACCTGAAATGGAGATGAGGGCGGGTGGCTGCACCACCGGCAGCCCGAATGGTGTGAGGAATGATGACGATGGAGGGGCCGACCCCTCAATGGAGGCAGACCCAGAGGTGGTGGCTGGCCTGTGCGGCAACTGCGAGCGAGAGGCTGACCAGGGATGGTCCCGATGCTTGTCTTGGTGCTTATGATTCCCAACTGACTTCTTCTCCTTCTGGGGAGAAGAAGAAGATGCCTTGGAAGACTGAGCCGGGGAAGTGGAAGAACTTTTGGCCTGAAGCCCTTTCTCCATTGTGGCCAACTTCTGCTTTAGTAAGTAGCTTTTCTAGGGTCTTCAAGCAGCGTCTCCGTGTGGCCTGGTTGAAGTCCTAGCAGTGCTGGCAGGCCTCAGTGTTGTGGTTGGGACCTAAGCAGAGCAGGCAGGAAGACTGACTGTCTTTGGCATGTATTTGTTTGCTGCAGGCACACTTCGTTGGCCTGTCAGAGGAAGAGGCAGGAAGACGTAAACTTGATAGAAGAAACACCGAAAATTCGATGTAAAAAGCACTGAAAAAGAAAAAATAAAGCATGGGTGAAACGAGTGAAAATGGAGGTCAGCTGAAGCAGGCGTCTGTGAAGGGCTGCCATGTGTGGGTAGATGGCTGGAAAGAACGGATGGGTCTGGGGAACTGCCCTTTTATAGGATAGGTGGACGTCAGTGTGCTGACATCGGTAGGGGTGGCCCCCCCCGATAGACTGCTAGCTAGAAGTTTTCTCTGGGGTCCTGGCACATGGCGGTTTCAGTCCAACCAGTGCTGCCTGCTGCAAGAGCCCCCTCAAAGTAAAATCTAGAAGTGCCCCAGACCTGGAGCGGCAGAGCAGTCTTCCGACTAGTTGGACATGGAGTCTGTCCTCCACTTTTCTCCCGTGGCCAGCCACGAATGTGCAGTGAACATGCTCTGGAAGCTCCGCCTTCACAGAGATGTCCCCGGTACTCTGGACGGGGGGGGGGGGCCTTCTCCTTGATGTGATCCACTGACACTTCCCACTGGATTCCTCCAGGTGGCGGGTCCATGGAAGGCCACAGAACCCCCCTCAATGAGGGAGGAGAGCTGTCCTCCAGATGCTAAACCCTGCCTCCCCCAGTAAACCCCCTGCAATCCATGTCCATTCCTGAACATGGGTCACCAATGTGGCAGGAGGTAAGGCGCTTACAGTGCCTCAGCCCTCAATGCCACTGGATCAGCCTCTCCAGGCCTATTTTGACCAGGATGTTACCTTAGGTCCCTGATGATCCAGTGAGCACTTCTTGATACTTTAATCTTACTGCTAAAAAGGATGCTGAACTCTACAGCTACTTCAGATACCCTCTCCTCTGATTTACTAGCCTTACACACCTACGTTAGGCCCTTAGGATACCATGCCCTTCACCTTGGCAGTTCGCCTTTCTGAAATTATAAGCTCTGGTAGCTGAGCTCCAACTAGACTTCCCTTCCACCAGCGAGAAGGTTATGCACATGTAGAGGTTTGACACCTTGTTCTCACTTCAAGAAGCCAGTTGAGATAATAGGAACTGTTGGAATATTAATTATAGCATGAATACATGCTTAAATCATGCTGAAACATATTTTGTTTCATTTATTATCTTCTAAAGCACTTGCAAGCAAAGCTGGCGAAAGCAAGAGACGCATAGGGTTACTAAGTATAAATGAACATTCTTAGTGATGTAATTACACTACTTGGTATGACATTTTCATCTCAAAAATCACGTCAGACTTATTAGTTCTTCCTCTATGTGTATCAAACATCAGAAAATACTTTAAGTTTAAAAAACTAAAACAATTTGTCAAAAATTATACTGATGTGTTTAGAACACAGAGCAACACTGATAGGTTAAAACACACAGTAATACTGGCCAAACTAGCCACACTGATTCCCAACCTGTTTCCTGAGATGATTCCTTTAAAGCAGCAGTGCAAGATAAAACATACCTTAGTTGTTGGCTTCCTGTTGCAGGTCCCCATCCCTGATTCACCATTCCGTGCTTGTTTTTTTCCAGTCTGCTCATTTACCTAGTTAAAATTTAACTGTACTGTTTCGGGTTTGTTCACTCGACTGTTGTGACTGCCGGCCATTTCCGGATGTCGCAAATGCAGGAAGCAGCGTTACGGGACGTGCGCAGCCAGTCCTGCTCCCTCCTCTTCCGGTTTTGCAGAGCGGTCCCAAGAAGCGGGTAGTGGGACCATGGGATACACACAGAAACGCTGCCAGATAAACTGACACTCATCTTTACTGTGGGAGATCTATAGGAGTACCGTGACCCTGGGAAATTTATAGGAGTACTGTGACCCCAGTAAAAAACACAGCACAGTACCAAGTTTTCAGTGAGTCCATCAATCAACACAGACGCGGCTAAAATCAGATTGAGCAATTACTATTTGACACCGGAGATTAAAAAAGGCATACCAAAACAGTGTTAGGCACAATACCGAGGGAAAGTCTATCAGCGGGCTGCATTATGCTGAGTGTGAGCATGGAAACAACCATAAGTAAACACTCCACGTCCAAGCTTACATACACAAGGAAAACAAAAGGAAATACGGCAATGGCCATCTTTTCTGTAGCGCTACAACAACGGTAAATTTTTATTTATTATTCAAAAAGTAAAAATGCTGGGGACAAAACAAATACAGATTCGGGAACTGGAATTATTCCACAACCACACCAGACCAAAACTAGAATTTTGATAACCACTTTCTGGTTATCCAGCACTGCTACTTTAAATGGGGCTATCTTGGGAACTGTTAGGTCTAGGAACTTAATTTTGTTAGTGAAATCTTGGAGCCAGGTCAACATGTCTGAACTCTGTTAAGATGCTGATGTACTTTAAACATGTCAATGTTGCTGTTTCATTGTACCCTGGGCAACCATTTTGTATCATACGAACATATGAAGTTGCCAGCAGATAAAGGCCTTATGGTCTATCAAGTCTGCTCAATTGTGCAGCTTGCAGCCCTTATACTGCAGCTGGCCTTCCTCCCTTCCATGACCCTCCCCTTACCCTGTCCAATCCCCTTCTGAAGCAGCCCACTGTTCTACAGGATACCAATTCCTCTGGCAATGCGTTCCACCCAGACACCACCCTCTCCGTAAAAAAGTGTCTCATTTCTCCCTTCCAATCTTAGATCATGCAGCGTGTTCCTCCACCCCCTCAATTTGAAAAGCCCATCCGTGACCATCTTATTTATTCCTTTCATGTACTTGAAGGTTTCAATCATGCCCCTCCATCCCTCCTCTCCTCCAGGTAGTACATGTTCAACTGCCTCAGCCTGCTCTCGTAAGGCAAGTCTCCTAGCCCCTGGATCATCTCTGTTGCCCTGCGCTGCACCCCCTCCAGTAACCAAATGTCCTTCTTCAGGTACAGTTGCCAGTACTCCACGCAGGACTCCAGGTGTGGTCCAACCAGTGACCTATAGCGGCAGGATCACCTCCCCCTCCTGGAGGATATGTCCCTGGCAGTACAACCCAGCATCATGTTGGCCTTTGCAGCTGCCTTTCTACACTGTGCTGAGTTGTTCATTGCACCCATTATGACTACCCCCAGATCCTTCTCCTCCGTCCTGGCTAGCTGAATCCCCCCCTAGCTGGTAGCTCCTCTTTGGGTGTTTTTGTGCCGAAATGTAGCACCTTGCATTTTTTGGCACTGAACCCCAGCTGCCAAGTGACCAACTAAGCCTCCAATTTTGCCATATCATCTTGTAGCCCCTGCCACCCTCCTAAGTCATCCACAAACAGACTGATCTTGCTCTTGATTAGGTTAAGCAATGCATGGTTCAGACTTCAAACGGAGCTACTAGGTACAATGGTTAAATGATTATGATATTTACATATTTTTTAATCTAGATATTTGTACTCCAGGACCTCCAGTGAACCCTGTCTCTAAACAACAACCTCTCAGTACCATCAGCTACACCTTCTCCAGGGCTTAAAAACATAGAATAAGATGGCAGAAAAAGGCCCACTTGTCCCTCCAGTCTGCCCACTCTACCATCTGTCCAATGCTGACCCTAGTGGCCATCCCTTTCCCTTGTCCACTATCCTCTTACTATGGCCATTTGCCTGTTCCCACCCTAATCTGACCCCCCCCTTCACTGTTTTGGCTGTTACCACTTTTTCTGGCAGTCTGTTCCACTTGCCCGCCATTCTTTCTGTGAAGAAGGGCTTACTCAGCTACCACTTAATCAGGATCACTGAAGTGAAGGGTGGGTTGCCAGGTCATCAGTGCAAGAGGCTAGAGGGGTGGCTGGTATCCCCTCTGGCAGGCTGAGGCCGATGTCTTCCATTTTCGACCCAAAGGGAGTCAGTGTGCAATGATAAGCATGCAGTGGTATGACGTGCTGGCATCTGGCGGCATCCCTGCTCTGCTGGTCCTGGCTATGACATCACCTAGCTTCTGCAAGGTGATGTTTATGGTGTGGGACACAGAAGTCAGCCCACCACATGGACAGCCATCCTGTGCATACCCAGTTCTCCTTCTTCTGGCCATCCACCAGCAATTTGAGCCCGTTCATGAACTTGGGACATCAGCAGTGTGAGCAATAACTCTACGGCTGTGCCAACATGCTGGCACTGTCAAAGAAAGGAATAAAGGGAGAATGGGCCAGAGATCGCTTAGGATCTGCAGTAATCCTGTAGGTTGGGAAAATGGGCAGACTAGGTGGGCCATGCTGTCCCTATGTACCAACAAATTCTATGTTTCTGTTTTTAACACATCAACTTATTTAGACCACTTTGAGAATACATATGTAACTTTAGAGAACAGTATTATCTGTATCCTACACGATAACAGTTCATGCTAAACAGCGTCTGAAAGGGAAAAGTCTCAGCTTTTCAGCAGTGAATAGCCTTTACTACTACTGTATGAAGTGTTTTAAACATGCTGCTGTATTCTAAATGTGTCGATGTTGTTGTAGAAGGGTTTGAAACACACTGATGTCTTTACAACACTTCAGCACTACGTATGCAACTTAAGCGGATGAAAAACCACTGGCACTTTAATTTGTCATTGCTATTTTTACTTTGTATAGGAGTTTATTATAGAGAGGTGAGCTATAACTATTAATGTAGGTTACTGAATTTTTATTATGTTGTTTTTTTTCCCCTAAACTGTTTTGTAATGACTTGATGTCGAACAATAAACTTGAAACCTGAACTAAAGAGGATACTACGTCTGTACCCTACAGGCTAGAAGTTCGTGCTGGACAGGGCAGGAAACGGTCTCAGATTTCCAGTAGTACACAGCCTGTACCACTAGCATGTAAGATTGTATGGCTATCATTCTCCAAAGTAACACTAATGTGTTTTACACACATGGCCATATTATAAAAGCACTGGTGTTGCTGTAGAAGTGCTTTAAACACATCCACGTATTTGAAACACCTAACAATACCTATGTGAATTTTAGAGGAAATTATTTCTGCAAACCTACACACTACAGATGAATTCTAAATACCACTGGAAAGCGTACAGTGTTAGCATTCCAAAGGTGTATAGTCAGAAAGAACAGTTACGTAAGAACTTAACGTAACAGTAGATCTTCAAGGGAATCTCCGTCATCCGGGTCACATCGTAGGAACTTCACCGTCAGTGAAGGGGAATCCACACAGAAGATTTTTAGCAGTACAACTGGGGCTTCCCACGCCGTTGACATCTGTTGCCATTACCAACCCTATAAAGGCATGAGCAGCCCCACTCCCTCCTCAGTTCTTTCCCCCGGAGACTAAGGGAGCCAAGCTGGTGCTATGGCGGACCTAGGAGAGGTATGTGCCCAGGCCTATATGAAAGGCTGGATACACCAGACAGCCAGTTCCAAGACAAAAGCCCCAAGAAGGGGATGGTGGGAGGGAACGCAGACCTGATGACTGAGATCCCCTTCAAAGATCCACTGTTATAGTAAGTTCTTATGCAACTGTTCCATCTTCTTCACGGGTATCTCAGTCATCAGGTCACACCATACGAACGAGTCCCAAGCAGTTACAGGTGCAAACAGACAGTCTGGGAGGAGGGCTCACCATAAACTTAAGACAGGAGGCCCTGCAGCACAGCCCTGCTAAAATCTGCACGGGCTCCTGAGGCAATGTCCAGACTGTAGTGCTTGGTGATAGTATGGACAGAACTCCAGGTGGCAGCTGTACAGATGTCAGCGGCTGAGACCCCTCAGAAACAAGTCACAGAGACAGCCATGCCCCTTGTGGAATGAGCGTTAATCGTTACAAGCAATTCATTGTCATACTTGTAGCAGAACACAGTGTAATTTGCCAACCATTTGGGACTAAACATTGTTCAGAAACTGAAGCGCCCTCTCTACCTGGGGCAAAGGAAGTAAACAACTGCTTCGATTTTCTACATTCTTTAGTGCGAAGCATGTAGTACTTAAAAGTTCTATGCACATCTAATGTATGGAGCAGTGCTTCCCTTGGATTGTCACGCTCAGGAAAATTACCTGTATTCATTCATTTATTTGTTTAATTTTGTTCACCAGATAGGCCCAGTGGGCCCAAGAGGTCCCTTTTTCAGGGATGACCTGGAATTAGTTAGAGAAATTTCTGGGTAAAGGACATTTCAAATACATGCTAGTTTTAGGTACAATCACAATACATACCACAATACGTAGCAGATGAAAACACAGTAATACGGCAATACAGTAATACAGTGCAGATTCTTGACAGCTTTGAGGTACACCCACAGTACATTGCAGACAAAATACAGCAATTTCAGTGAACAGAGACATGTCAGGGGGCAGACCTAGACTTTAGTGGGACAAGAAGATCATAACAGCAAGGTGGATAGATTGGCTGAGTGTAAACCTGGAGACCACCTTAGAGAGAAACTTAAGATTTGTGTGCAAAGACACCCTGTCTTTGTGAAAAATCAAATAAGGCTCCTTGCACCAGAGGGCCTGAAGCTCTGAAATTCTTCGTGCAGAGGTAATGGCAACTAAAAATAATGCTTTCCGAGAGAAAGCACAACTTGCAAGTTGCAACTGGCTCAAAAGGAGATAGGGTCAACTTTTCCAAAAAAAATTTCAAATCCCAAGCCGGGATAGGAGAACAGATTGGGGGTTTCAAATGCAGGATGCCCCTTAAAATGGTACCGGAGACATCCAGTTGAGCAATTGTGCGGTCACCCATGGACTCATGAAAGGCAGAAATAGCTGAAAAGTGGACCTTGAGGGAGGAGTACTGAAGACCTGAGTCAGACGGAGAGATCAGGTAATCCAGGATCTGGCTCACTGGGCAGGTGGAAGGGTCCATGTTATGTCTGCCAGCCCAGATGGCAAACCGCTTCCACTTCATGGCATAATCGACTCTGGTAAAAGGCTTCTGGGTGGCCACCAGGACGTCCGCCACTCTGCTGGAGACTCCAAACCCGGGAATGGTTATGTTCTTAGGAGCCAAGCATGCAGATGGAGGGACTTGAGGTTGGGATGGACTAGGGTTCCCAGATCGTGGGTCAGCAGGTTCCTGCAGAGGGGGAGAGGGACTGGAGAGTCCACTGCCAACTGCTGTAGAAGAGGAAACCATATCTGCCGAGGCCAGAATGGAGCTACCAGAATCATGCTAGCCCCCCTCCATCTGCAGTCTGATTAGCACCCTCTGAATCAGAGGAAATGGAGGGGAGGTGTAGAGGAACCTTCCGCTCCAGGAGGGACAACGTGTCTCATCAGAAAACTCCAGGTACTGGATCTAGCGAGCAGAAACTGGGCAATTTTGCATTGAGTGGGGATGCAAAAAGGTCCAGCTCTGGACAACCCCATCTGTAGAACAACTCTTCTGTAACAAACAAGAGAAGCTCCCATTTGTGCATGCTTGACTAAGTCTGGCTGAGGCTGCTCGCAGAGTGTTTAACGAGCCTGGCTCATGGACTGCTGAGAGTGACAGACTGTGATCCAACACCCAGTACCACACTCTCATGACCTCCCTGCATAGGGGGTACAAATGAGCCCCCCACCCATTTGTTGATGTAGAACACTACACTGAAATTGTTTGACTGCACTAGCAGCTGACCCAGAGCAAGGTGTTTCTGAAAGACCTGCATGGCACAGAGCATCATCCTCATCTCCAGAACACTGATATGCAGGGAGGTTTCTATCTGGGACCAAGAGCCTTGGGTTTAGAAGGGACCCAAGTGCACTTCCCAGCCCAGACCAGATGTAGCCATGGTAATGATCTGCTGTGGGGGAGAAGATCTGGAATGGGATGCCTTGAAGCAGATTCAAGAGGTCCATCCACCACTGCTGGATCTTGCAGACTGGGGAAAAGACCAGAACTGGATGATCTAACTCGTCCGTGTGCTGGTCCCACTGCACTTGGAGAGTCCACTGGAGAATGCGCATATGATGTCTGGCCAGTGGAACAGTGGGTATAGCAGCTGCCATCAGATCCAGCATTCTCAGGTATACCCCAGCAGGAATATAGCAACTCTGAGCAACTTACTGAGCTTGGGCTGTAAGGCACTCTGTCCTGTTCTGGGGCAGGAAGGCCTTCCCCTTACGCAGAGTCTAGAATCACCCCTATATACTGCAGCCTTTGGGACAGTACAAGAACTGACTTGGGCAGACTTACAGTGATGCCCAGGGAGTGAAACAACAGCTGAAGAGTTCTCTCCAGAGTCAACAGAAGCTGTTCCCTGGATGGGGTCTTTAGAAGCCAATCATCCAGATAAGGGAAAAAGTACAGTTACGTAAGAACTTACCGTAACAGTAGATCTTCAAGAACAGCTCTTGCAGCAGGTTACACCATTAGGACTGAAGCCGTCAGGCGTCAGGACCCCATGGAAATTTTCTAGCTAGCAGTCTTCAGCGGGGACTGCCTCCCATGTCGGTCCCACCCCCGACGTCAGGCATAGTACATAAGGAGGCGGTCCTGCCACAACCCCCAGTTCTCCCGCTGGAGACTCCCGGCCGCTGGATGACATCAGAAGAGGAGACCGAGGATCCGCCATCAGATGGCCAAGACTAAAAACAAATCATTCCATCCCGAAAGATGGATGTTAGGCTATAACCTACCTCCTCAAAAGGGGGAATGGTGGGCTGGAAGGTACCTGCTGCAAGAGCTGTTCTCGAAGATCTACTGTTACGGTAAGTTCTTACGTAACAGGGTTTTATTTAACTCTAAAATTTGATTAGCGTTTTGCTCATAAAAGTTCTAAAACATTGTGAAAATGCATAGCACTTGCCTCACTGTGTTTAACAAACATAACACTTCCAGAAAACCTATATAAATGCTTTCTGTACAGTTAGTATTGCCCCAAGGCAAAAACTGCTTATCAATTATTTAAAACCCTGTGTAACTGTACTATCTTACTTCGAGATACAGCTCTTGCAGCAGGTTACACCATTAGGACTGATTCCCAAGCAATAGCGACAATCTTACGCCATCGGGAGGAGGAAAGGCAGAGATTACAACCCTGCTCGAGCCTAGGACAGAAGTCCCTGGAGGACGGCTAGGCCGAAACCTGCCCTTCGCCTTGAAGCGATAACCAGGCTGCAATGCCTAATAAAGGTATGCACCGAGCTCCAGGTAGCTGCAGCGTAAATAGCTGAAGTGGAAACATTCTTCAGCACTGCAAAGGAGGTGGCCACTCCTCTGGTAGAATGACCCTTGACCATGCCTGGCAAGGGTTTGCTGCGCTTGTCATAACAGAAAGAGATACATTGGATGAGCCAACGCAAAAGGGACTGTTTAGAAACAGAAGCTCCTTTCATCCTCTCAGCAAAGGAGACAAACAGCTGATCCGCTTTCCGGTACTGTTTGGTTCTGGTCAGATAATATCTGAGACACCTGTGAACATCTAGGGTGTGAAGCAGTGCTTCTCCTCAATTGGTGTACTTGGGAAAGTACACTGGTAAGTCGATACCCTGATTAAGAGTAAGGGCTGAAACCACCTTAGGCAGAAAATACAGGTTACTCACCTGTAACAGGAGTTCTAGGAATGGTATATGTTGTTCATCCACACTGTCTGGCAGGTATCCTTGCCGCTTTAAATCTTGCCAGAAGGTCTTCAAGTTGGCTCCTCCCACCCACCCGGTGGTAAAACCTTTGGCTCCGCCCCATGACGCCAGATCTGGCCCGCTGAAGCTCAGGCTGCATCAAGCCGGGAGGTCGGAAAGTTGTGTGGATGAACAACATATACCATTCCTAGAACTCCTGTTACAGGAGTAACCTGTATTTCTAGGACATGGATATGTTTTTTCATCCACACTGTCTGGCAGACTCCTAGCAGTTCTCCGGGAGGAGGGAGGCACATGACACCCTACTTAGGAAATAAAGACTGAGAACCGAGGCCCCAAAACCAGCATCCCGGCGTGACTCAAGGTCGATGTGGTAATGGGTAATAAAGGTGTGTGCTGACTTCCAGGTAGCAGCCCTGCAGATTTCCTGGATAGGGACGTCCCTGGAAGCAGCCACCGATGCAGCAGTATGACGGGTAGAATGAGCTCTTATCCCTCTGGGAGGCTCCATGCCCGCCAACTTATAGCAGAGATCTATGCAGGAGGTGACCCACCTGCTTATCGTCCGCTTGGCTGCCGGTCTGCCAGGTGCGGCTTCAGCGTAGGTGACAAACAGCTGGCGAACCTCTCTCAGTCTTCAGCCGTGGCGCTCCTTATAATAAGCGAGCGCCTTCTAGGGTCCAAAGTATGGAGCCTGTATTCGCCTCCGAGGTGTGATTGGGTAGAACACCAGCAGAGTCAACAGCTGGTTAAGGTGAAACTCCACACCACCTTCGGAAGGAATTTCGGTGAGGGCGAGGACAACCTGTCCCTGTGGAAGACCAGGTAAGGAGACTCAATGCAGAGCCTGGAGTTCTCCCATCCTTCTGGCTGACGGATAGCCACCAAGAAGGCGGGTCTTCCACACAGGTGAGAGAGTTCACACCTGTGCATTGGTCGAATGGCTTGCCCATGAGCTTTGCCAGTACCCTCAGTAAATCCCACGGAGGTGGAGGTTCTCTGACCGGAGGGGAAATGTGATCAAGGCCTTTGAAAAGCGCCAGACCATCTCTCCTGCGCCACCGACTGCCCCCGGCCCGCGCCGTAAGCAGAGATGGCTGCCAGGTGCACCTTTAGGTCGCCGACCTAAGCCCTTGACTAGAAAGGACCATAGATAGTCCAAGATGCTTGCCAAAGAACAGGAGGAAGGGTCCAAGCCCTTGTTCCTGACACCAAATGGAAAATCTTCCATTTGAAGGCATAGCATTTCCTGGTCGATCTTTACGGACGCCTCAACAACATTGAGGACCTCGCCGGAAAGACCCAAGGCCTGGAACTCTAGCTGCTCAGGAACCAGGCCATCAGGGTGCAGGGATTGAAGGTCCGGATGGAACACCTTCCCTGATTGACTGAGAGCAGGTCTGGGCGAGCTGGAAGCTGCCTCGGAGCCTGGAGCTGAGGCTGAGGAGATCTGGCAGCAACTGGCGGCCAGTCTGGGGCTATCAGAATCACCTGCGCCTTGTCCCTCCCTGCCTTGAGAAGCACCTTGTGAATCAAGGGAAATGGGGGAAAGGCGTAAAAGAGGCCTGGGGTCCAGAGCCTCGAGAAGGCATCCCCCTGCAGCGAGCCCTGCTGAGGGGGCGGCATGAAACAGCTCAGCTCAGCTCTCTCCCTGGAGGCAAACAGGTCCACCTGAGGTGTGCCCCAGTGGGAGAACAGATCTTGTACTACCTCCAGCAGGACAGACCACTGTGAGATGCAGCCCCTATCCAGCTCAGGCATCGGGCCAGGGTGTTGGAGGCCCTGCCACATGAATGGCTAGGAGATCCGCCTCCAGGCTGCGCACGAGTTACCAAATGTGGAGAGCTTTGCATAGAAGCATGGAACGATCCCGCCCTGGCGGTTTAGGTAGTACATGGTCGTGGTATGTCCGCCTGACCGGACCACTTGACCCCGAGAAACGCAGAGCAAAGGCGGTGAGAGCTAGGCGGACCGCCGGAGATCCAGCAGGTTGATGTGGCATTGGGACTTCAAGGGACCAGAGGCCGGCACTCGGTGTTCCCCAGATGGGCACCCCAACCCATCAGAGAGGCATCGGTGGATAAGAGACCATCGCTCGTGGACAAACGGGATGCCCTCCTGCAGATGAGATGGAACGCCCACCACTGGAGAGCTGCCCACATCTCCTGGGTCACCATCACTAGCTGGTCCAATGGATCGCAGCGTTGTGACCACTGGCTGGCCAGTCCCCACTGAAGAGGGCGCATGTGCCAGCGTGCCCAACGGACCACGCTGGTACAGGCCACCATGAGACCTAGGAGGCGCAGGAAGTCCCAGGCAGGGCGCGATTGCCCAACCAGAAATGACTGGGCAAAGGAGGTAAGAACCTCGGCCCTGTCTGCCGGGAGCTGTGCTCTGGCTCGAAGAGAGTCGAGCTCTGCCCCGATAAACAGAATCACCTGCTCGCTCGAGTCTGATTTGGCCTCGCTGATAAGAAGGCCAACTTGAGAGCAAACCTGGAGGGCCAGATCTCTGGACCGCCTCCACCTCCTGTCTGAAGGGGCTGCATCAGCCAATCGTCCAGGTAAGGGTACACCCGACCCCTCGGCGCCAAGAGGGAAAGCTGTCACCACTGCAATGCATTTGGTGAAGACCCTGGGAGCTGGAGACAGGCTCAAGGGCATGGCTCGAATCAAGAGAGATCCCTCCGCCGAAAGCGAAGGAACTCCGGTGTGACAGATGGATAGGGACGGAAAGAACGCGGCCCTGCAGATCCAGAGAGCAGAACCACACCCGTGTTCCAGAGATGGTATTATCTGCGCCAGAGTGACCATCCTGAAGGTTCGAGACCTTAGGAACTTGTTCAGGTCGTAGGTCGAGAATGGGGCGCCAGCCCCCGTCTGCTTCGAACCAGGAAGTACCTAGACACGAACCCCGGGTCTGAGGGGGGTCCTCTACCTCCCTGATCACCTCCTTTTGGAGGAGGAGAGCAATGTCAGCTCGATGAGCCGACAGCGAGGCTGCGGACCCCGAGGCCCCCCGATGTGCGACGGCTCTGAAGGGCGGGGCCTGCTCGAATTCTAGAGGCAGGCCTTTTCCCACCACCTCCAGTACCCACCTGTCCGTGGTAACAGCGGACCAGGCAGAAAGGAAGTGTCGGAGCCGTCCCCCCACGGGGGGAACCAGGGGTGAGGTGATGGGGATGGGGGCGACACCCCTCAGCCCGTCACTGGGCAGGCTTGGAGGAGGGACCGGCCGAGGGACCTCCTGGGCCTTTACCTCCCTGCTTCCTGTTGGAGGAAGCCAACGGCTTGGGTTTGGGATGCCAAGCCCGAGCCTGCTGGCCCTGACGTTGTTGGGCAGGCACATGGGCGCAGAAGGACGAAAGGGCTTAGGCTGTGGCTTACGGCCTTGTCCTTCTGAGCGGAAGAGACCGAGTCCAAGGTAGCATTGGACTTCGATCCTCTGCAGGTGACCCTCCACCCCAGGGTCAAGAGGTCAGTCCTCAAAAGGGAACATCCGCCAACTCTGTGCTGGGTATCCGAGGTAAAGGTGGATATCCTCAGCCAAGCCCGACGACGCATGGCCACCGCGGCCGCCACAGACCTGGCACATGAGTCCCCAATGTCTAAAGCAGTCTGGAGCTGCTGTTTGGCCACTGCCCTGCCCTGGTCCCGCACCTGCCTGACCGTAGTCTGCAGATCCGCAGGAAGATGAGGGACAACCTCATCCAGGGAGCCCAACAGGGCATGAGAAAATGTGCCATGAGGACGGCCGAACTGGCCTGACGAGGCCGAGGAGGACGCAGCATAGACTTTTCGCCCGCATAATCCAATTTCTTGGATTCCTTGTCGGGAGGTTTGTCCACATCCCGGCGCCTCGCTACCGAAAACGCTGTCGGTAACCAACCCCTCAGCAGAGGGTGTTCCGAGAATCGGACAGGGAACCGGTAGGACCGGATACTTCCTGGCCATCCTGGGCGTGAGGGCAGGAAGCAGGGCGCTGCCAAAGCTCCAAGGCCGGACTCACTATGGCCTCGCCACCGGAAAGGCCTCCGTGGGGAATCCTCGTCCAGAATCTCCGTGAGGGATACCTGGCCCATTTAGAAACGGGTTCAGTCATCCCGTGGACTCCGAGATGAGCCAAAGCAATCCTAGGAAGGACGAAGGGCTATCGTCCACTGACTGTCCTCCTGAGGACTCCCAAGTCCATTCGCTTGGAGAAAGAGAGGAATCATCCTCGGACTCGAAGAGTCCTCAAAGAGCTGCCTCGGCCTGAGACACCTCCACCTGCCGAGGTCTATCGGGAGGAGGGTGACAGACAGCCTATGGGGCAAACCCCGAGCCGACTCGAGAACTTTGGTTGGAGCCCCAACTAACGGCTGTGGAGGCGGAGGTTCCACCAGAATCGTGGGCAGCTGGATTTGCCGAACAACTGGCCTGGGAACAGGCTCGCTACAACGAGGGGTTGTTTCGGCCGCCTGCTGACAGTTACTTATTGACCGGGAAGAAGACTGGGTCGGCTATTCCCGTCAGAAGGAGCTGTTGCTACATGAGTTCCTCATACCTCCGACACAACTTGATACCAAGCTTCCCTTGTCCGGAGGAGGAGGAGGAGGAAGAGGAAGAGCAGCGCGCGACCTGTCAGCGGTGCCGAGACCGAGACCACCTATGACGGCGGATCGGCTGACCGCCAAGATGTCCGAGATCGAGAATCTCGGCAGGGCCGAGGACGTGCGGGAGGTGTCAGAATCGCACTCCGGTTCGGACGATTCCACCAAGGCTCTGGAACCGGAGGCACAGACGGGCCGACGGGATCTCAACTCCCACCGGGGAACTGGGAGAGGGGTTCAGCTTCCCACTGACAACTCACGTTAACGGGTCGAGAAAAATCTCGACCGGCTGCCGACGGGAGTCTCGGGTCAACTGGCCTGACGGGACGCCGTGAAGCCAGTGGCCGAAGCTGATGGGTCGACCGATGTCGACTGTCGACAACCAGGGGAAGGGGATCTTTCCCGCTCCCAAGAGCATCGACGGTGAGACTTACTTTTGCTTTTTTTGGACCGAGAAAAAGGTCCAGAAGAAGTTGGACCCTCGCCTTTCGTCGAGAGGGTCAGACAGAGCTCCTTAAAGAAAGCCGAATACGAGGCACCGAGAGAGAGCCGGACAAATGCCGCAGCCGAGGTAGAAGTGGCCCGCACCGCCTCCTCTTCGAGGGCGATCATTTGCTCGAGCTGATCCGCCAAGCCTGCCGCCGCAGATGCCGCCAACTGGGCCTCTTTAGATTTAACCGGAGGAAATCTTTTCTCGGGACGCCCCAGCTGTAAACGGGCAGCATGGTCTTCGAGGACGTAGGCCGAAAAAGAAGAGCACAGGTTGCAAGCCTGCAGCTTGTGCTCAAGGCCCAAGCAGTAGACGCACGTGGAGTGCGGATCCGTCCGAGACATCTTCTGCCTGCAAGGGCATCTCCGGAAACTGGGAGTCGATTTGTCCATCGCAGCCGAGAGGGAGAGAAGACCGAAGTCTTTTAGCAAAAACTTTGATTTCAAATTTCAAGAATTAGGAACCAGTTTTATACGCAGAGCGTTAAGGGAGGAGAACCTGAGCTTCCAAGCGGTAAGGAAGATCTAGCGCCATGGGGCGGAGCCGAGAGTTTTACCACCCGGGTGGGTGGGAGGAGCCAGCTTGAAGACCTTCCGGCAAGATTTAAAGCGGCAAGGATACCTGCCAGACAGTGTGGATGAACAACATATCCACGTCCCTAGAACTTAGGATTTGTCCTCAGGGATACCCAATCCTGGTGGAAAATTAAATAGGGCTCTTTGTACATGAGTGCATGCAATTCGGAGATTCTTCTCGCCAAAGTAACTGCAACTAAAAACAACGTTTTCCATGAAAGAAAACGTAGCTTGCAATCTGCGGCTGGTTCAAAAGGTGACAGCGTAAGCTGCTCCAGGACAAAGGGCAAGTCCCAAGGAGGAACCGGATCCTTGATAGGTGGCCTAAGGTGGAGAACCCCCCTTAAAAAGGCACAAGTAGTGTCCGATTGAGCCACCATACGATGGCCTATGGGGGCATGATAAGCCAAAATTGCGCACAAATGCACCTTAATCGAGGAGTAAGCTAGTCCGGATTGGAAAAATGAAAGCAGGTATTCCACAACCAGCTTCTCGGGACAGTCTAAGGGCGAGAAACCATGCGTTTGAGCCCACAAGCAAAATCTGCACCACTTATGGCGTATGTTGCGTGTTGCCAGTTTTCTGGCGGCGGAAAGTACTTCCACCACTTCTTGCGAGACCCCATGTCGCATCATGGCTATGTCTCTAGGAGCCAGGCATGTGGGTTCAATGAACGCAAGTCCAGATGGACTACTGAACCTTCCTCCTGAGACAACAGATGGGAGCTGATTGGCAAAGGAAGCGGAGGTTCCCAGGATAGCTGATGCAGGAGCGGGAACCAGATTTGCCTGGGCCAGAAAGGCGCTATCAAGATAAGCGTTGCATGCTCCCTGCGAAGTTTGAGGAGAACCTCTCTGGATCAACGGGAAAGGAGGGAAGGCATAGAGGAATCTGCCCGCCCAGGAGAGGGACAACGCGTCTCGCCAGAAAACACCAGGCCCTGGATCTAGCGAGCAAAAATTGGGCAGTTTTGCATTGGATGGGGACGCGAAAAGGTCTAATTCTGGAGTGCCCCATCTGTGGAACAGATCCTCTGCCACCTCCTGTAGAAGCTCCCACTCGTGAACTCTGGCCTGAGAATGACTCAGGCTATCTGCAACGGTATTGTCCACCCTGGGGACGTGAACTGCAATAAGGTTTGCGCCGTGTCATATTACCCACTCCCAAACTCTCATGGCCTCCCTACAAAGGGGGTAGGAGTGTGTGCCTCCTTGTTTGTTGAGGTAATACATCACCGCAGTATTGTCTCTTTGCAACAGGAGAGTACTCGGTGGGATCTCCAACTGGAAGGCTTGCAGGGTGTAGAGGACCACCCTCATCTCCAGTATATTAATGTGGAGATGAGATTCCTGGATTGTCCATGTGCCCTGAGACCTCACCCCGTTCAAGTGTGCTCCCCACCCGAGCCCTGAGGTGTCTGTGGAGAGAGTTACTGTCGGAGACGGCACTGTAAAGGGAACCCCCACGGAGAGGTTTTCCGGGTCTAGCCACCATTGCCAGTCCCGAATCACGGCCTTCATGATTTGGACTGGCTGCTGCAGATGGTCTTGCCTTTGGTCCCACTGCACCCTTAACATCCACTGAGTTACCCGCATGTGGAGTCTTGCCATCGGGACTGTTGGAATGGCCGCAGCCATGTGTCCGAGCAGGTGAAGGACCAGTCTGGCCGGGACGGTCTTCTTCGCTGACAGGTCCCTTATGTTCTGTCCTTGGGAAGAAAGGCTTTTCCCCTGACGGTGTCCAGAACTGCCCCTATAAACTGCAGTTTCTGGGACGGTACCAGGAGAGACTTCTCGTAGTTGATGAGGATGCCCAGAGACTGAAAAAGGGCCTGGGTACGCTGAATGGCCATCAACAATGCTTCCTTGGAGGGAGCCATGAGAAACCAGTCATCCAAGTACAGGACCATGTAGTGGCCCTGTCTCCTCAGAGACGCCGCCACAACTGCCATGCACTTGGTAAATACCCGGGGTGCCGATGACAGCCCGAAGGGAAGCGCTCGGAACTGATAATGGCCCTGAAACTCGAAGCGCAGGAACCTCCTGTGCGCTTGAGCAATAGGGATGTGCAGGTAAGCGTCCTGCATGTCCAGGGACGCCAAGAAGACGTCCTTCTTCAGCATGGGGATTAGACCCGGAAGGGTCACCATGCGGAAGCGTTTGTAGACCAACAGATTGAGGTCACTGAGGTCCAAAATTGGACGGAGGTCCCCTGTTTTCTTTGGAACCAGGAAGAAGTGCGAATAGTATCCTAACCCTCTCTGGAACGTGCTCCAAAGCTTCCTTTTCTAGAAGCGCGAGCACTTCCTGCTGTATAAGCAGGGCATGCTGACCCGAGTAGCGGGAAAGCAGAGGAGGCCTTGTGGGCGGGTTGCCTACGAATTCTATATAATGGCCTTTTTCGACCAACTGTAGCACCCACCTG
The DNA here is from genome assembly GCA_016271365.2 of Neoceratodus forsteri. Classification (NCBI taxonomy): domain Eukaryota; kingdom Metazoa; phylum Chordata; order Ceratodontiformes; family Ceratodontidae; genus Neoceratodus; species Neoceratodus forsteri. The sequence continues at coordinate 855,578,510 of CM028132.1, read as the reverse complement.
TCGGTGGTGATCGACCACCACCCTGGCAGGTAGCATGCGATGCGACCCCCGACCTTCGTTTCCCGTTGATCCTGAGGAGGGGTAGGGGCCGGGAAGGAGTCATGCCGTGGTAGCATTGGATCCCGCAGGTTGGGCTGACTTTGTAACTCGTTGGCCTCTGCCTGAGGATGTCTTAGCCTGGGCTTTTTGGGTAAAGGAGCCCCTTTGTTGCTGGCCGGAACGTGGTTGTTGCCTTTGAGTCCGGCTGCGAAAACGACTCTGGTTCCTGTGAAAGGAACGGAGTTGAGACCTGTACATAGCCTGCACAGATGTAACCGCGTTCCCGGCATCCTGCAGTTTGGTGATCACCTTCTCCGAGGCCTCGCCAAACAAAACTTCGCCATGGTAAGGGACATCCATGATATTCTTCTGGAAGTCCGGGGTAAACCCGGAGACACGGAGCCACGAGTGTCTCTGGAGACACACACCTGAGGCTGCAGCTCTGGCAAAGAGTCCGCAGAGTCGTATGTAGCTCTAAGCACCTGGGTTCCCACGTCCGAACCCATACGGAGGTGGGTTAACAGCTCCTCCTTTTGACCACCGTCTGGCATTTTTTCAACCAGGTCCTGTCATTGCTCCCACAATGCGTTCTGGAATTGAAGCATGTGGGTGAGGTAATTTAACGACCTGATGGCGCAAGTCGCAGCCGTGTATGTGCGCTTACCCAGGACATCCAGCTGTTTGGACTCCGGGTCCGGTGGCTGTGTGATCAAGTGCTGCAGTTTTTGAGACCGGTCATGTGAGGCCGTAATGACCAGGGAATCAGCCAGAGGATGGTTCACCAGGTACTGGTCCTCCCTTGGGGCCTTGTACAGGCGGTCAAGCCTTCTTCGGCACTGCCGGGGTCGAATGCGGACGATTCCACGCAGCCTTGGTGATGTCCACGAAGGTGTCCACCAAGGGTGGCACTACCACAGGCTTTGGGTCTTTCTGCCGAAGGTAGCGGGCAAGGCGTCGTCTCTCGGGGTCTAGCTCTTCAGAGTCCCACCCCATATTCTCCTGGATATGCCTCATGATCTCAGCGAATGAGGGGTCATCCGGAGGAGACCTGAGAAGGTCACGTGGGTCTGGAGAAGGGACGCTGATTGGAGAAGGAGATCTGGAGCACCTAGAGGTGTCAGATCTGGAGTCCTCCACGGACAGGGTATACCGACGCCATCTGGGTCTCTTGGGGCTGGGGGAGCCTGAAGTGGATCTTGAAGGAGGCCTTCTCCTGTCTGAAGATCTGCCCCTAGGAGGAGATGCTGGCTCCTTGGGGGTCAATGACCATCCTGCTAACCCCCTGGGTGGGAGTGGGGGCGCAGGCGTTGAAGGGGTAGCCGGCGTAGGAGGAGGTTGTGTGGTGACTACATCCTTCTTGATGGTGTCCCACCAGAAGGTGAAGAGCTCCTTCACCTCTGTCAGATTCAAGCCCGACGACGGACCAGGAACGGGTGGTCTGTCGCCGGGGTCGGGCGTCGGGTCCCCAAGGGTCTCCCGCTTCAGGGAGAGTTCCCGTGGGAGCTCGACGGTTCCGGAGTCGCCCGCCTGGTCTTCGGGCTGGTAGTGTCCTCCTACTCCGATGCCTTCCAACCGACGTTGGTAGGCGGTGGTGTGGTCCTTCCCTCTGCAATAGCCGACGCCGGTCCCCCGGCTGACGTCCTTGGGGGCGAACGCCTGACCGGCGACGGGTGTCGTACGGTAGCTGGTTCCTGGGAGTGCCTATAGAGTTTGGCCGATGTCGGGTCCGACATCCGCTTCAGAGAAGTCAGCTCCTTAGTCTTGCGCTGGGGTGGTGGCGGCTGGGAGACTGACCTGACGTCGGAGTCCGGACGATGGGAGGAAGACTTGTGGCGCTCCCCAGACCTGGACGAGGCCTTGGATGGAGTGGATGAAGTCACAGGCCTGACGGTCTTGACAGGCTGCAGAGAGGAGGAACCGCTGGACGTTCTAACCTGAACCGAGGGAGGCTGAGAGTGAGCCCTGGAGGGAGAGCGGTCAGACCTGGAGCCGGAGCTGCGGGAATCAGAGGCCCTGGAAGGAGATCTGGGTCTTGCCTTCTCCCGGTGCTTTTCACGATGTCTATGGGACTTCCCAGACAACTCCCCCTTGGAGGAAGGTTCTCTATCCATGGCTTTGAGTTTTTCCTCAAGAAGAAAAGCCTGAAGGGCCTTCTGGCAGCGGATCCTAGTGAGACTATTGAAGCCCTGGCAGAAGGAGCAGGCCTGGGTGTCATGGTCTGGGCCCAGGCAGCGCACACAGGCAGAGTGAGGATCCTTGAAGGGGATCTGCTTGCCGCAGGCACACTTCAATGGATGCCCCTCCAAATAGGTGTTTGGAGAGGACATTGGACAAATCCAGTAACAAAAGAAAAAACGTTAGTTTCTAGTCGTCATACGCTAGAACGGGACCGAGAGGCCAATGCCATGGCGTCAACGCGGGAAAAGAACTGGGGATTGTATGGACCCGCCTCCTTATGTACTACGCCTGATGTCAGGGGCCGGACCGACATCGGAGGCGGTCCCCGCTGAAGACCGCTAGCTAGAAAATTTCCTTGGGGTCCTGACGCCCGACGGCTTCAGTCCAAATGGTGTAACCTGCTGCAAGAGCTGTATCTCGAAGTAAGATCATACAGTCCCTCCCTTCTGAGAGCTGCTGCTACTACCGCTGCTAAGCACTTGTTAAAGACCCACAGTGCAGAGCACAAGCCAAAGGGCAGCACTTTGAACTGATAATGCTCGCCCTGAACACAAAGCGTAGAAACTTCCTGTGATGAGGAAAGACTGATACGTGCAGGTAAGCATCCTGCATATCCAGTGAACAGAGCCAATCTCCTGTCTTGAGGAAGGGCAGCAGGCCTGACAAAGTTACCATTCTGAACTTTTTGTACTGGACATACAGATTGAGGTCCTTTAGATCCAGAATGGGCCTCAGATCTCCGGTCTTTTTGGGGACCAGGAAAAACCTGGAATAAAACCCTTTGTTTCTCTGGTGCCTGGGTACCGGGGTACCGGCTCGATGGCCTGCTACGCAGAAAGGACTGTACCTCCTCCCAGAGAACAGACAAGTGAGGGGGAATAACTGGTGGGTGGAGGAGGGATATCTGGAGGCTGCTCAATAAGCTCTAGGGTGTGACCCCTTTCTATGATCTGCAAAATCCAGACATCCAAAGTTTAGGTTCTCCATTGATTTAGTTGGAAGGAGAACCAACCTCCAACCACCACCTGTTGGTCGGGGACCGGAAGAGGGGTGTCTGGCAAGGAGTCAAGCAGAGGTGGATCCGTTGAGGGGTTGGTCCTTCACTTCTGGAATGCTTGGCCGCAAACCACAGCATTGGGGGACAAGGCAGTTGAGACTTAGCTTTCCTTGGGGTTAGAGACTGCACCAGGCCTATTGGTCCCTTTGCGAAAGGGGGCGCGTTGTTTATCTCTCGGCTGAGTATGGTAGATAGAGTGTACTGACTTAACTGCCCTGCCTGAGGCTTGCAGATCATGGATAATATCCTGGATGTCAGGACCAAACAGCTTAGTGCCATTGAAAGGGGCATTAAGTACCTTCTGTTGAACATCAGCAACAAAACCAGATACCCTCAGCCAGCAGTGCCTACACAGGCATATGCCCATGGCAGCGACCTTGACAATAGTGTCAGCCATGTCATAGAGGGCCCTGAAGAGGTGTTTGCTAACGTCCTCAGCTGCCTGAAGGCATTGAAGAAGTTCCTGCTTCTATGTGCCATCTGGGAGGGCCTGGACGGCACCCTTGCCCATCTTTGAATTAGAATTTTGGTACTTTACCATATGAGACAGGTAGTTTGCAATCCTCAAACCCAGTATGGAGGAGACATATACCCTCTTACCCCAGAGGTCGATTCAGTGAGACTCTTTATCCGGGTGGAGGGAACTAAGGTGCTTAGGAGCCTTAGACCTGTCGTAGGCTGCCTTAATGACCACCGAGTCGGTTTCGGGCTGGGCAGCATAGCAGGGGAACCACTGGGGAGCACGGTAAAGTTTGTCTGCCCTGCGGGGCATAGCTGGCACCATGTTTGGTCTGTGCCAAGCTGCCATGGCTGCATTCCTCAAGGCAGGCAAGATTGGAGGAAGGATTTCTGGGGGAGACTCTGGGATGTCCAGGAAGTCCACCAGCTCTTTCCTCTTGTCCTCTTCCTCAGTGTGGAAGCCATCAATAAGCTTTCTGTTGTTAAGCCCCATATGCTTATGTTTGGCTGTACATATGCAGATTTTTCCAACTTGTATAATATTGCTGTTTGTTCCACCTTGCTACTGTACTGTATACACTGTATATATTTTCCCTCTTTGTATAATATGACATTATGTATACCATGTTACTGTACTGTACATTGATGTCTTCATGACCAGGTCCACCTTGCAAATGAGCCTTGCTCAATGGTACCCTCCTGGATAAATAAAGATTTTGATTTATTGATTGATTGAAGCCCATAGCTGAGGAGAACAGGTTACTCACCTGTAACAGCAGTTCTAGGAGTGGGCTACGTTGTTCATCTACACTGTTTGGCATTGTCCCCTTCCACTTTAAATCTGCCAGAAGTTTTCAACCTGGTTCCTCCCACCCACCTAGGTGGTATATACCTCGGCTCCGCCCCATGACGCCAGATCTTAGCCCACTGGAAGCCAGGTTGTGTGCGTCCGCAGCCGGGGAGATCGGGTGGATCCGTGTGGATGAACATATACCACTCCTAGAACTAACTCCAAGCAGTTCTCCGGGAGGAGGGAGGCAAGGTGCACACCCCCTACTTAGGGAACACAGACTGGAGAACTGAAGCCCCAAAACCAGCATCCTGGTGTGACTCAAGGTCAATGTGGTAGTGGGTGATAAAGGTGTTTGCTGACTTCCAGGTAGCAGCCCGAAAGATTTCCTGGATGGGGATGTCCCTGGAAGTAGCCACCGATGCAGCAGGTAGAATGAGCTCTTATCCCTCTGGGAGGCTCCCTGCCTGCCAACTCATAGCACAGACCTATGCATGATGTAATCCATCTTGCAATAGTCCACTTTGCTGTAGGTCTGCCAGAAGCGGCTTCAGCATAAGTGACAAACAGCTGGCGAACCTCTCCACGAATATCCACCATCCTATCCTTATAATAGGAGAGAGCACATCTCCGGTCCAAAGTATGGCGCCTGTACTCGAGAGGTGTAGTTAGGGTAGTAAACCAGCAGAGTCAACACCTGGTTAAGGTGAAACTCTGAAACCACCTTTGGGAAGGAATTTCCGGTGGGGACGCAGGACAACTCTGTCCCTCTGGAAGACCAGATAAGGACAGTCCACCGAAAGCGCCTGGAGCTCCCCTGTCCTTCTGGCTGACGTGATAGCCACCAGGAAGGCCGTCTTCCATGACAAGTGTGACAGCTCACACTTGTGCATGGGTTCGAATGGCTTGCCCATGAGCTTTGCCAAAACCAGCAGCAGATTCCATGGAGGTGGAGGTTCACGCACCGGAGGGAATATGTCCGCTAACCGGCCCACCCCCGGTAAGCAGAAATGGCCGACAGGTGCACCCTAAGGGTTGAAGACCATAGACCCCCTTTGGAGAGAGACCCAAGGTAGTCGAGAATGATAGCCACAGAACAGGATAAGGGGTCCAGACCCTTACCCTGACACCAAACAGAAAATCTTTTCCGTTTTGAAGGGGTAACATTTCCTGGTCTAAATGCCTCCACCACGGTGTAGACATCTTAGGAAAGACCCAAAGCCTGGAACTCTAGCCACTCAGGTACCAGGCTGTGAGGTGCAGGGATTGAAGGTCCAGATAGAAGACCTTCCCCTGGTTGAGAGATATCAGGTCCAGGTGTGTGCAAAGCCGCTCTGGGGGCCTGCAGCCGAGGCTGAGGAGATCTGTATACCAGAACTGGTGTGGCCAATCTGGGGCTACCAGAATCGCCTTTGCCTTGTCCCTCCTCACCTTGAGTAACACCTTGTGGATTAGGGGAAATGGAAGGAAGGCTTAGAGGAGGCTTGGGTTCCACGGCCTCGAGAAGGCACCCCCCTGCAGTGAGCCCTGCTGATGAAGGTGGGCATGATATAGCCTCAGCTTGGCGTTTTCCCTGGAGGCAAACAGGTTCACCATTGGTTTGCCCCAACGGGAGAACAGGCTGTAAGCTACCTCTGGAGAGACCACTCGTGGGATGTCTGGCCTATGCAACTGAGAACATCTGCCAGCTGGTTCGAGGCTCCAGCCACATGGATGGCTAGGAGATCCGCCTCCAACTGACTTACGAGGGTCCAGATGCGGAGCGCCTCCTTGTACAGCAGACAGGAGTGTGTGCCGCCTTGTTTGTTGAGGTAGTACATGGTCATGGTATTGTCCGTCGGGACTTGAACCACTTGACCCCAGAGCTGAGGAGCGAAAGCTGACAGTGCCAGTCTGACTGCTCTGAGCTCCAATAAGCTGATGTGGCATCGGGACTCCTCGGGGATCCAGGACCCATGGACCCTGTTGTCCCCCATGTGGGCTTCCCAGCCCATAAGTGAGGCATCGGTCGTAAGGACGACCGTCGACTCGGAGCGGACAAACTGGATCCCTTCCTGCAACCGGTCTGGGGCGGTCCACCATTGGCGAGTGTCCCACATCTTCTGGATTATGGTGATCAGCTGGTTGAAACGACCATATTGCTGAGTCCACTGGGTGGCCAGCTCCCACTGGAGGGGGCGCATATGCAACCAGGCCCAATGGACCACCGAGGTGCATGCCACCATGTAACCCAGAAGGTGCAGAAAGTTCCAGGCAGGGCGCAAGTGCCCAACCAGAAATGATTGGGCAAAGGAGGAGAGAACCTTCACCCTGTCTGCCAGGAGCTGAGCTCTGGCTTGACAAGAGTCGAGCTCTGCCCCGAGGAAGCCCATCACCTGGGAAGGCACAAGTTCTGATTTGGCCTCATTGATCAGGAGGCCGAGTTGGGAGCAGGTCTGGAGGGACAGATCCCCGGACCTCTCCACGTCCTGTTGGGTGGAACCTGCCCTGATGAAGCCCATCACCTGGGAAGGCACAAGTTCCGATTTGGCCTCGTTGATCAGGAGGCTGAGTTGGGAGCAGGTCTGGAGGGCCAGATCCCTGGACCTCTCCAACTCCTGTTGGGTGGAACCTGCTAGGAGCCAATCATCGAGGAAAGGGTAGATTCTAACACCTCGATGCCAAAGATGGGCCGCCACCACTGCAATGCATTTGGTGAAGACCCGTGGGGCTGATGACAGGCCGAATGGCATGGCTTGGAGGTCATACAAGGTCCCCTCAATCCTGAGTGGACAAACCACTGATGGGACGGATGGATTGGGAAGTGAAAGAACGCGTCCTGCAGATCCAGTCAACAGAACCACATGTTTCACTCCAAGGATGGTATGATCTGGGACAGAGTGACCATCCAAAAGGTACGGGACCTGAGAAACTGATTCAGGTTGTGGAGATCTAGAATGGGGCACCAACCCCCCCCCATCCGCTTGGGCATCAGGAAGTACCTTGAGACAAAGCCTGGGTCTGCTGGAGGATCCGCCACAGGAGCTACTGCCTCCTTGTAGAGGAGCTGGGCTATGTCATCTTGAAGAGCCGACTGGGTGCACGCAGAAATCCGTTCCTCCTGAGGGGCGCGTGCTCAGCTGGGAGGGTACTGCTCAAACTCTAGAGGCAGTCCCTGACCGACCACTTCGAGAACCCACCTGTCCGAAGTGATAGCAGACCAGGCGGAGAGGAAGTGGTGGAGCCGACCCCCCACGGGAGGGCCAGAGCTGGTGTGATGGGGATAGGGGTGGCAACCCCCATCCCATCACTGGGCAGGCTTGGAGGAGGAGGCTGTAGGACCTGTGCCTCGGTCTCCTTTGCGGGCCTGTTGGGGTCCAGGCTTGGGCCGAGGGCACCAAGCTTGAGCCTGCTGCTGATGCTGCTGTCCTCCTTGATAGGAGGGCTGCCGGACCACAGGGGAAGAGTGCTGAAAAGGCTTCTTCTTCTTCTGCTGGTTCTTGCCCAAAGGACCCTTGGCAGAAGTGGCTTCCAAGGTGGCACTGGACTGCTGTATGCACTGTAGGTGACCAGCCACTCCTGGACCAAACAGGTTGGTCCCCAGGAAAGGCACATCAGCAAGCTTATGCTGAGTATCCGGGTGGAAGGAGGAAAGCCTCAGCCAAGCCCTGCAGTGAGAGGCCACTGCAGCAGCCATCGAGCGGGCACAAGAATCCCCGATGTCCAAGGCCATCTGGAGCTGCTGTTTGGCAACAGCACAGCCCTGGTCACAGACCTGTTTGACTGTGGTCTGCATGTCCGCGGGGAGATGAGGGAGGACTTCATCTAATGACCTGAGAAGGGCATGAGAGAAGTGTACCTTGGTGACAGCCAAGCTGGCCTGACAAAGGCCCAAAGAGGAGGCCGCATAGACCTTTCGGGCAGTGTGGTCCATATTTTTGGACTCTTTGTCCAGAGGTCAGTCAGTGTCGGACGATCTGCCAGTATGCCTGAACATAGAGGGGTTCACCAGGCTCTCGCCGGAAGAGTGCTCTGTGAACCCAAGGGACCCCATGGGCACCGCATACTTGCAGGCCATGCAGGCAGATGGTGCAGGGCATGAGGCAGGGTGCTGCTAAAGTTCAAGGGCCGGGCCAACAACGGCTTCAGCCACTGGAAAGGCCTCTGCCGGGGTATCCCCTCTCTTTAGAATATCTGAGAGAGGGTACTCCGCCTTTTTCTGGATAGATTCCAGGGGCATTCCAGTGGAGTAGGAGATGAGATGGAGAATCCCTTGGAAGGAGAAAGGGCCTTCCTCCATTCCTGTGCCAATGGACGACTCACCATCCCCAGGATGAGAATGCAGCCCAGTGACATCCAAGTCCGAGGAGTCGGGATACAGTGGTCTACTGACTAAATCACCCTCGATCCACCGAGGGCGGTCCGGAGTGACTGTGACCGACAGACATCGGGGAAGTCCGATGTCTAGTTGGTCCTCTTTCCTGTTGGCTGCCTAGGTGGCAGTAACACCTGAATAAGTGGAGAGACCGAACCGGTGGACGGGCTGGCCCCACGGGCGGAGGAACCAGAGGCTTCAGTTCTGGAGGGGTCGGCTTCGGCCTGGGAGGCGCAAGCCAAGTAATGGCCGGGGTGGGCGGTGGAGCTGGCTTCTGCCCAGGCAGGATCAGCTGTTGCCACATAAGGTCCTCATAGCGCCGACTGAGTTTCCGCCGGAGCATCTCCTCATCAGAAGAGGATGAGGAAGACCTGTGGCATCGCCTCTTCTTAGAACGCTTATGGCTCTTCCCCGGTTGTTCGGCCGAAGGGGTCCTGGACCTCAAGCAAGATCGGGCAGGCCGACTCAGTCGATCAGGAGACACTAGTAAATCAGTGAAAACCAAAGGTCCGGAACCGGGTCCTTGAAGGGGACGCCAGCGGGCTGGGTCTCCTCATCAGGAAATACTAGGACCGGAGTCTGTTCTAAGGAGTCGGCCACGGCCGGTGACAAAGGGTCGATCGGGTTAAGGATTATCTCGACCTCGTCGGCCACTTCCTTGGTCCCCTGGCCAGACAGGAGATCTGTAAAGCCAGTGGCTGAGGAGGCGATCTCAACTGAGGTTGAGACCGTATGCTCTTGGGACTCAGACCTCTCTCAGTCCCAAGATCGTCTTCGTCGAGACGAAGATGAAGGTTCTTTTCCTCTCTTCCGAGAGTGGGAGGAGTGCAAGTCCGATGGTGCCTCACCCTGGGTGGGGAGAGACTGGCACAACTCTTTAAAAGAACCTGTAAAGGTGGAGCCTAGGTTGAGAGGAACAAAGAAGCTTCAATTGGCCGAAGCGCGAGTGGCTTCTTCCTCGAACGCCTGCATGTGTTCCAGCTGCTTGGTGGAGCCCGCGGCCACAGAAATCACCGACCTAGCCTCCTTGGACTTCACTGGAGGGTTCTTTTTTTCTGGTCTCCCCAGCTTCAGGCATGCCTTGTGGTCATCCAGGACGTTGGGATGGAAGGCCAAGCAATAACTGCAGGATGAGGTGTCATGGCCAACACCTAGGCAGTAGATGCACATGAGGTGGGGATCGGTGCACGACATCTTTTGGCCACAGGGACACCGGTGAAATCCCGGGGAAGATTTTTCCTCCATGGTCGATGCTGCAAAAGCACGATCACTAACTCGAACGAGTTTCAATTTCAATAAAACCGATGATTCGAAAGCCAGGGCCTACAAAATGCAAGAGCACGAGGGAGGCAACCTGTATCTTCCAGCAGAAAGGAAGATCTGGTGTCATGGGGCACAGCCGAGGTATATACCACCCGGGTGGGTGGGAGGAGCCAGCTTGAAGACTTCTGGCAGATTTAAAGTGGAAGGGGACAATGCCAAACAGTGTGGATGAACAACATATCCACGCTCCTAGAACAGCTGTTTCATCAGATTGAAAAATGTGGGATCCTCAGGAGGAGACCTAGGAGTATGCTTAACCAAATCCTCACTGACAGATAAAGCTGTGGACGTGTCAGAGACCAGGATCTCTTCCTCTTCTTCCTCATCATCGGGAAGAATGAGGTCTGGATTGTAGTCTTCCTCCACGTCGACCTCTTCCAAATCCAGGTCTGGAGTCAGATGCGCTGATAATTGCTTGCGGGGAGGGAAGCTTCCCGCTGGCTGATGTGAAGGTGTCAACGATGAAGCTCCTGTCGACAGCATCGGCAAGGTGGGCCTGCCTGGAGGTAGAAGACTTGGTTTGCTGGCCAAGGCACCTAGCTTCACCTGAGCTCTTTCCTTCTAAGACTGCTTGAAAGGCAGAGTAGAGAAACTTACCAGAGCAAGGGAGAAGGATTAAGACTTAGTTTGGCTACGTAGATTTACTGTGTGGTGGTGTTTTTATTTTTCACTCACAGGGATTGCTACTGTTTGTTGCTAACATTTCATTGCTTTATTTTTTTCTCTGATTCAAATTGTTGTTGCTGGTATACCTTCTTCTGCATTATTACAAGGTGTGCCTACAGGTGTGCTAACAGATTACTGCTGTAATCTTCTGATTCAAATTGTCTTTTGCAAGGTATATCTTCTGTTACTGCTTTATTTTCTCTGGAGCAAAGTGTTTCTTACAGGGTATATCTCTCTGAAATTATTACAGGTGGTGCTTTCAGGTTTTACAGTTTTATCTAATATTAGGATAAGCTTTCAGGTTACTGCATTTGTTGTTGACTGATTGTTTCTGCTCTTACCTCCTTGTTCTTTCGTCTGTGGTTCTTCTTTTAGGCAGGGAAGGGCCCAGCCACCCACCCCATCCCCAACCACCCCACGCTACACTCCTTTTATAGGGTACCACAGTTGTGACATTTCCTGTGGCAGAGCAGGAAGGGACGGATCAGTGGGCCCACAAGGTGATCTCATTTAGGCACTAGTAATTTAACTTGTTATAACAAGTTAAACAAAGCACAATTAAACCATTACTTGCATTTTTTTTCCTTCTAATTACTCTGACTAGGTTACAAACCCAGCAACTTATTTGGAATGGATTTCATTAACTGTAGGTACTGTGGAACAATTTTCAGAAGGACATTCTTACAGGATTTAGGACACTGTCCTACATGCTGGGCCTTTGGAGATCTTAGGTCTCAGCTCCGGGCAGCATGGGCAGAGATTGCACGCCTCAAATTTCATATTGAAGAGGAAATACATTATAAGAACCACCCACCATTTCCCCAGCATCTAACAGAAAACCTCAACCGCAGAGGGTAGTTGGTCCAGGAGGTTGGCAGGTGGTTGGAGGAGCAAATCAGGTGCCCCATCACTCTCTGCTCTCCAACACATTACCTCCAAAACCATATAAACACTATAAAACAGGTATCTGCCTCTATCTCTGAAATCAAATAAAGAGGCAGAAGACACTGCAGAGCAGGACACTGCGGCACAGGAGCTAGCACAACAATACTCACCCAAATCAGGAACCAAAACTAAACTAGCACAAAGGAAATCCAAAAACTTCTGATCATAGGAGACTCCATGATTCGGGAGTTGATACCCATCTTCAGCTAGGGTGATGGTCAGATGTCTCCAGGTACATCAGCATGGAGAGACACTGACCGCATTACTAAAATTGTTCACAAAGCAGGAGAAAACATTGATGTCCTAGTACACATAGGACTAATGATCTCCGCCAGCCGGTCAGTTGTGGAGACCAAGGAACACCTGACTAGGCTGGGTGACAAACTATCATCTATTTCGTCTGCATCTCCTTCTCTGAGATCCTGCCAGTCTGGGAGAAGGGAGCAGATGGACGGAAGGTCAGAGAAGGGGAGATAGGGAGCTAAACACGTGGCTCAAGGACTGGTGCCAGGAAAAGGACAGATTTGTAGGAACTGGCAACAGTTCTGGGAGCGAAAGTTCTTTAAATTTGATGGACTGCATCTGACTAAAGAGGGAGTCAGCATTGGGGCAGAAGTTTGACGCCTTTGCAGAATATTTAAATTAGCAAATGGGGAGAGGGTGCAGCACCCCATACGCTGAATGGGAAGAACACCCTCCCCTCAGCTAGTGGTCAAACTGGATTCAGTGTGTTTGCCATTCATTTGCATCACCAGGTAAGAAAAAAGGTTTGTCTCCTCACACGATGCACAGGGTAATGCCAAACCTCACCCAACAACTAACACACCAAAATCTGGCCAATGGAAAATCATGTACACAATGCTCACAGCCTGGGAAATAAGATCCCAGACCTGCAGGCACAATGTCAGAGGCTAAACTGACATAGTAGCAATTAGTGAGACGTGGTTTACCAGTAACCACACTTGGAGACTTCAGTACCTGGCTATGTGATTGTTCAGAAGAGACCGAGGTGCAAAAGGGGGGAGTGGCCCTGTATGTTAATGAAAATATCAAAGCTACAGAAATTCAGAATACACATAAGGAGCCAGAAGAACTGTGGTCACCCTGAAACAGGAAATGGGACAGCCATAAGAACTGGGGTTGTCTACAGGCCCCCAGACCAGAGGGAGGACATAGACACATTACTGTTAGAAGATATACAAAACATGACAGCTAAAGGAGGTTCTGATAATGGAGACTCCAACACTGCCAGATACAGATTGGTCAATACCAGCAGGAACATCTGCCAGAACTAGACTCATAGTGGATTCCTGCAGGGGAGGGCCTCAAACAACTGGTACAGCAACTCACAAGAGACAGGGCTATCCTAGATCTAGTAATGGCTAACAAAGAAGGGATCACAGATCTCCAGGTAGAAGGTCACCTGAGGCCAGTGACCATCACATGGTATGGTTCAATTTGGCTACTAATCTAAATCATCCCATTCCAAGGCAAAAATATGGGACTTCAGAGGAGCTGACTTTGATAAGATGGCCAACAGAGTTAAGCTAGCCCTGGCAAAAAGAAACACATGGGAGGGGGTACAAAGTGGGCAAGCATTAAGGATACAATACTTGAAGCAACATCCCATTGTGTTAGACAGAAAAGGAAGTGCAAAAGAAGAAGGAAACCACTTTGGTTCTCAAATACAGTAGCAGAAAAGGTCAGAGCCAAAAGGCTGGCCTTCAGAAAATATAAGGGAACACAGCGGGATGAAGATGAGGGGCATACCAAACTGCCCTAAGGGAAGCAGGTAAGGCAGTAAGGCAGGCAAAGTCCCAAACTGAGGAAACACTAGCACAAACAGTAAAGAAGGTGACAAGACTTTCTATAGATACATTAGTGAAAGGAGAAAGTCCAGAGGGGTATTGCTAAGCTTAATGGAGAAAAGGGAGCATGTGAGGAGGAGGACCCTGTAAAGGCATCTATCCTAAATAGATACTTTGCTCAGTATTCACTGAAGAGAAGGTAGGGAGGGCCCACAGCTCAGCATCATGGACACGGGGAGGGAGGTGAGCACTACCCCTTCACAAAGAAAGGGTCCTACAAGAGCTACAAGCCTCAGGGTGGATAAGGCAATGGGACCTGATGGCATACATCCCAGGGTACTTAAGGAGCTAAAGGAGGAACTAGCAGAGCCATTAGCAGAATTGTTTAGTGAGTCTCTGAGCACAGGAGAGGTCCCAGAAGACTGGAGAAGGGCTCATGTGATCCCACTCCACAAGAGTGGTAGCAGGGAGGAGGCGGGAACTACAGACCGGTCAGTCTTACCTCGTGTAGTGGGCAAGATTATGGAAGCACCCAAGCGAAAGGATAGTGCAACACCTGGAATCCATAGGTATAGGATCCAAGACAGCATGGGTTTACAAAGGAAGGTCCTGTCAAACTAATCTCATAGATTTCTTTGACTGGGTAACCAGAGTGGTGGACCAAGGGGAGCAGGTTGATGTCGCCTACCTTGACTTCAGCAAAGCTTTGACACTGTTCCACATAGAAGATTGATAAATAAGCTAGGTAGGCTGGGTGGGTCAGAAGTTGGTCAACTGGTGGCAAACTGGTTGACTGGCAGAAAACAGAGAGTGGTGGTAAATGGTATACAGTCAGAAGAGATGCAAGTCACAAGTGGGGTACCTAGGGATCAGTCCTGGGGCCAGTCCTATTCAACATCTTCATTAGTGACCTAGCAGATGGACTAGAGGGTAAGGCTTGTCTGTTTGCAGATGACACCAAGATCTGCAACAGAGTAGATGATCCAGATGGGGTGGACAGAATGAGAAGAGATCTGGATAAACTAGCAGAATGGTCAGAAGAGTGGCAACTGGGATTTAATGCAAAGAAGTGCAAACATCATGCACATAGGGAAGAGAAACCCTGAAGCCACTTATAGGCTGGGAGGGAGTTGCTAGCAGTCACAAAGGAAGAAAGAGACTTGGGCATCATCATCACTGATGACCTGAAATCATCAAGCAGACCTCTAAAGCAGTAGGTAAGGCTGGGGGGTGTTAGGGTGTATTAGTAGGGGTATCAAAGTCGTGGGGAGGTAATAATCCTCTGTACAAGACATTGGTTAGGCCCCATCTGGAGTACTGCGTGCAGTATTGGAGGCCACACCTTCACAAGGACATTAACAAATTGAGGCAGTCCAGAGAAGGGCAACCAAAATGGTGCAGGGACTGCATCAGAAGACATCATGAGGACAGATTAACGGAGCTCAATATGTATACCCTTGAGCAAAGGAGGAGAGAGGTGATATGATCGAGACATTTAAACACCTTAAGGGCATAAACAAGGTGAAAGAGTCTAACATGTTTAAATATAAGAAAAATAGCAGGACAAGAGGACACAGCATGAGATTAGAGGGAGGCCGATTAAGGGGAATGTGAGAAATTTTTTCACAGAAAGGGTGGTAGATGCATGGAATGGCTTACCACAAGAAGTAGTGGCTATGAATACAGTGCAGGGCTTCAAACAGGCATGGGATAGGCATAAGGGAGCAATACAAATGACTATGAATAGATAGGTCACTGACATAGCAAAGGCCGATGGCACATTTATAAGATAGAAAAAGAAATGGGCAGACTGGATGGGCCTTGCGGTCCTTATCTGCCGTCAACTTCTATGTTTCTATGTTTCTATGTTTCTATGCCTGTACACGCTCAGCTGCTGCACAATCACCAAAGTGAATTTCATCAAAATGTCATTTAGGTCAACGGCACAGGTACCGATGACCTGCCTGATGAGCCCTGTGAATCCGAAGTGCCTACAGCCCTGGAGGGAGATGGATCAGGCCTCGGGGGGGCATCGACGGGCTCAGAGGAGTGGCTGATGACCCGGAGGTCGACAGCCATCCATCCTGTGAATTAGGAGGGGATGCTGTCGGTATGGGTCTGGAGGGCACAGAGACCTGGACAGTGGTTTTACATGTTGGTGCAGCTGCAGCCGATGAAGCTCCCCCAGAGGAAGGGGAAGAGGCCATCGGGGAATGAGATCACCACTGGGGGCGGTGTGCGATCTCGGTCTTTTTTATGACTTTTCCCCAAGGATTTGTCTCAGGCCTTGGAGGCCTGGGAGCTCGACAACCCCATCGGCGACTGAGAGGCTGGGACTCCTGCCCAGAACTGGCTACCTGTTGATCCATCAGGAAATTTTTAATAGCCTTTCTTTATTGCCTGAGGGTTCTTTGGTTAAACTTCTGGCAGAGCTCACAGTCAGAAACTTCGTGATCTGGCCCAAGACAGCAGACACAGAGAGAATGTTCATCTGTGGAGGCAATCTTCTTTCCACAGCAACGGAAGAGAGAAGTTGAAGGAGTAACTCAGAGACATAAATAACTTGGAAGTATCTCTTGAACAAAAGAGATTCTCAAAAATAACTGAAGAAAAAGCCATAGGCGAAAAAGGTGTGAATACTGCGTTGGAGCTTCCGCGGAGACCCATGCGATCGAGTTGAAGGCGGAAAAGAACTGAGGAGGGAGTGGGGCCACTTATGTCTTTATAGGGTTGATGATGTCAACGAACACTGATGGTGTGGGCAACCCCAGTTGTACTGCTGAAAATCTTCCGTGTGGATCCTGCTTAGTTCCTATAGTGTGCCCTGATGACTGAGATACCCCCGAAGATCTCCTAGCACATAAAGGTGTACAGACAGTGACCTACAAAGTTGTACAGGTACTGCAACCTGTTTTAATCACACTGACATGTTGTCTACTGCCTCTCCCCTCCATCATGAGTTATAGTCATTGCCTGCCCTGGCTGGGATGGCGTGTCAGCACTAGCCATGGTAATAAAAAAGCAGCCATAGCTGTTTGATATGTTTTATTTATTTATTTAGTTTAAAAGTTTTACCAGAAGGACATACTGAGCTGGTAACGCCTCATTTCCAGATGCATCCTGGGGTACATGCTGATGCATTTTAA
Organism: Neoceratodus forsteri; assembly: GCA_016271365.2. Lineage (NCBI taxonomy): Eukaryota > Metazoa > Chordata > Ceratodontiformes > Ceratodontidae > Neoceratodus > Neoceratodus forsteri. The sequence continues at coordinate 855,561,745 of CM028132.1, read as the reverse complement.
TCATATCTGCAATGCGCCAAAGTGTTCTAAACCCACCAAGGTATTTAAAACAGTTTAGCAATACCCATGCAACTTCCCCTTTCAATGGTGCACAGCACAGATGTCTATAATGCAGTGTTGCAAATACCTTGCATTGTCCTTAAGTTGTATAAATATTATCAGAGTGCTTTTAAATAGGTTGGAACATTTAAAAGTGGTTTGATTGCAGTTCCAATGTATTTAATATACATTGACATATTTAAAACACTTCAGCATATTAGAAACCATCTGTCAATACCCAAGCAACTTTACAGGACTATATCGCAGGAGCGATGAAAGCTATAAAGTTCCATATTAGATACTGGTTGCTTTCTGGGAAGAAGAAACACACCACACCCTTTTTCTGGTTTATCAAATGACCTTGCTACATGTATTTAATATTTAAAGTTGTTCACAGATCTGTCACTAAAACATGGATATTTTACCCCGGTTGTTCGAGAATGTTTAAAAAGAACCAATCCTGGTACTTTTTCAACTCTCCCCAAAATAACAGGAAGCTCCCTTACCTCTGTGGGACATCCTCTGCACCAAAAAGCAGCTTTTGAAATTATACCCCCAAAATGAAGGGAAGGGATCGTAAATTGCCCCCAAGGGGCTAGCAGTGTGATCCTTTTCCACTTCCCTGCTGCTGGCCATGCCCCGGTTTATGACACGGCAATAGGGAGAGCACTGGGGGTGTGCTCCATTGAAGTGTATGGAGTGTGATTTTAAAGTACAGTTTTCAACCATTTAAGTACCCATTTGGTAAAATCGGAGCCATGATTCTACTAATAAAGAGTCTTGTTAGTTGGACCCTTGGCTCCAGTTTACCAAATGGCCACTAAACGACAGAAAGCTGTAAAAAATCGCGCCATCCACTTCAATGACACGTCCTACCTCCCTACTGCAGCGCCATAAAACGTCAGAGCCATGGGGCCTTGGCCAGCAACAGGGAAGGGAAAGGATCATACTGCTAGCCCCTCAGGGGCAATTTATGACCCCTTCTCTTCTCTTGAGGGGCATAATTACAACAGTTGTTTCTGGTACAGAGGCGCTCCCACAGAGGTAAGGGAGTTTCCCTCTTATTTTGGTGCAGCACCAAGAAAGGTGCTCTTTAATAAAGAATGTAAACACATTTGAGAACGTACCTTGCAAAGCCGACACCTCGACTTGTACCATTGGAATCGCGTAATATACGTGTAGAGATAACTTGCCCAAATGGTTTAAGCATATTTTCAAGCTCTTGTTCATCCATAGAGACTGGCAAATTAGAAATATACAAATTTGTTGGATCTTGTTCTTGTTGCTGGAAAAAAGAATAAAACACATACTATATTTAGCTTGGGATTCCCATGGGATTTCTGCCAAGTTCAGTAAAGCCAAAAGAAAACACAATAGCAGTTTTGTACAAAATGCTTCCGAGTTTCTCAAAGGCAAAAGTTTTTTTACGGTGTCTTTCAATCAAAAGAGTCTCTGTCTACTCCAATCGGCCCTGTTAGCCCTCTAACTAAAAGTTATCAAGTCAGACTTCAAATCTGTGTTTATGACCCTTACACAAGATGCATTTTTTTTTTTCATCTCAATTAAACGCTTGTACGCTAGAGCTGCCATGCACTGTTGGCACGGTTTACATTCTGGGAGCATGCTTGATTCTCCAGAGCCAGACACGGCTTTGGATACAATACATAAATGAGGTGGTCATTCTCATTTGTATAATTTTGAGAAAAGCTAAACCTCATCTTTTAGACATTTTAAACACAGTAACTGTCTCTGTAATTGACAGGCTACTAAATCCCAAATACCTGCAGTTTTAGTTACAAAATTGCCCACACTGGACTGGGTGGGGGTGGGGGCGCTCTAACTAGCAATTACTCTATTTATGTGAGCAGGTAAAATTTATTTCGTTTTTATCAAGAGTGCTCCACTTTCCAAAAGCCTTTAACTGTTTACAAAGTTTTCTTGTCCCGATTAGAACCTGCAACAGACGACAGTAATGCCAGGAACTGCCACAGAGTCCTTAGCATATGTGGGGGCAGAAACAGTGCATCTCATCAATTTCTTTATTATTGTTATACGTACTTATTCCACTCATTGGACCATGTTGAAACAACATACGATTTATAGTTCCAAGATAGGCACAGACTATGAAGGGACTGGCAGTATGGCCTACCTAGACTTTAGCAAGGCATTTGATACAGTCCCACACAAAAGATTAATATACAAGTTAGCCAGCCAGGGAGTGGGTCCCAAGATGGTAGCCTGGGTAAAAAAAATTGGCTGGAGAACAGGACACAGAGGGTAATAGTAAACGGAGTCCACTCTGAAAAAGGGGGGATACTAGTGGGGTACCGCAGGGTTCAGTTCTAGGACCGGTCCTCTTCAATGTCTTTATAAGTGACATTGCAGAGGGACTGGAAGGAAAAGTATGTCTCTTTGCAGATGACACAAAGATCTGCAACAGGGTTGATACACAAGGTGGGGTAGAAAGGATGAGAAGGGACTTGGCAAGGCTGGAGGAATGGTCAAATGTATGGCAGCTTAGATTCAATGCTAAGAAGTGCAAAGTAATGCACCTGGAAAACAAAAACCCAGGGGAAGAGTACACAATGGGGGGGGGGGGGAGAGATACTAACAACAACAAAAATGGAAAGGGACCTGGGGTAGTAGTATCAGATGACCTAAAGGTGGTCAAGCAATGTGAGAGGGCAGTAAGGAGGGCTGGGGGATACTGGGATGTATAGGGAGAGGCATCACCAGTAGAAAACAGGAAGTTGTTATCCCCCTGTACAGACAGTTGGTGAGACCCCATCTTGAGTACTTGGTGCAGTTCTGGAGACCCAATCTCCGCTAGGACATAGACAGGATGCAGACAGTCCAGAGGATGGCAACTAAAATGGTGCAGGGTCCGCACCAAAAGAGATATGAAGAGAAACTTAAGGAGCTTAATAGGTATACCTTTGAGGAAAGGAGGGACGGGGGCACATGATAGAAACTTTCAAGTACCTCAAGAGAATCAACGTCGTCCAAGAGGGTAGCATTTTTCAGAAAAAGAGGTGTGCAAGAACAAGGGGGCACAATTTGAAGACAGAAGGGGGACGGCTCAGAGTTAATGTGAGGAAGTATTTTTTCATGGAGAGGGTTGTGGATGCATGGAATGGTTTTCCTGAGGAGGTTGTGGAGTCAAAAACAGTGGGGGAATTCAAGAATGCATGGGACAAACATAAGGCAATTCTAGGGGGTGGGGGTAGGAGGAAGTAGGTTGTTGGTTAACTAGGATCTGCAGCTTATCCATTAGGTAGGGGAAATGGGCAGACTGGGTGGACCAAGCAGTCCTCATCTGCCGACAAATTCTATGTTTCTATGTTTATAGCTTAGAGGTTAGAGTAACGAGCTGTGAAGGAGTTTGGTACATTTAGCAGACAGACCTGGGTTTAATTCCCACAACATCCATTTGCATACTGTGTCACTCTGAGCAAGTCACTTAACCTTCCCAGTTCTCCTGGGTCACCCCTGACAACAGGCACTTGTGCCTAGTGGGCCTTACCCTGTTATCAAAATATTAAAAAAAAAAAAAAAAAAAAGTTACTCAGCTAGGTTCAGCTTAAAGAGCACCATTTTTGGTACTTGCAACAAACATACCACTGGTGTCTTTTCCCACGTGGACACACACAGTCCAGATCTTGCAATTTTCTGATCTGTGGAAAATGAAGGGGAAGGGCTCATAATTCTTGGCTGGGAGGAGCTGGCTGCCGGATCCCTTCCCCTTCCAGGTAGCACTAGCCAAAAGGCTCCACCCCATGCCGCCCCAGCACTTCAACATTTCGTGACATAGTTGTTTGATGAGCAGAATTGTTGCTCTTTAACAAGTCTGAGGTACTCGGGGACAGAGAAAGCAGGAGTGACAGCAGTCTCCCAAGGCCTAACTTCATGAAGGAACCCCTACAATTCTTAAGTCCATCACTGCTCCTGACAAATTATTTGACTTGACATAACTTCTTTCCCACCTTCAGTGCATCAGCGACGCCTCCAGGGGAGCTCTGAAAAACAAAATATGTGGGGACAATTCAGCTTATAGTTCACATGGAGGTTTGCATTTCTTCTCACCATTATCTAATACTGAGGTCATATGCATGAAAACTAGATATTTTTTCCTTCAGAGTTCATCAGTTCCTATCGCTTATTCCCCACATGAGGTCATACTGCTCTGTCACAGCTATTCCCATGGCAACAGACTCTGATGTCACAACAGAGGGTTATGACATCGAGTAGAGAATAAGCTGTAGGGCGGATGAACTCTAAGGTATAAAAGCTCCTATTTTCATGCAAATTTACTCATTAATAAATAATGGATAGGAAACATCTATAAAATATATTACGTAATACAAGCTGAAATGTCTCAGCATATTATGCTTTTCAAAGTTTTTCCTGAGGCATCAGCAGCTTTTTAAGAAAGAAAATACAAACAGATGTGGATATGCAAATTCTGACTGCAGTACGGATAAAAGTTTGAGCTGACTAGTTGCAAATGGCACTGTACTAGTGGTACCTATCTCTTGTGGCAGCAACCCCTGCCCTCCCACTTACTGCCAGCATATAGAGAATACTGGATGAGCAACCTTGCACAACTAGCTTGTTCTGCCACAGAGGGATTCCGATTCCCTCTGACCTCAAGAGTGAAGCTCAAGAGGTTTGTGGGAATCAGAACCCTGAGGTGGCAGAATACACTGGATGGCCATAAAGTCGCTCATCCTGTATTTTTTATAGTGCATAGTATTATGTGAAATGTGTGCGCAACGGTTCTTTCACTTTCAGAACAAAACTGACTTGTGCAGTCTCTAGAGATTTCAAAATGCTGTTGTGCCACAGAAGGGCACAGTCACATTCCATGACCTTTGAACTGTGGAAGGGGATCTCTATTATACACTACACTGTAATCTTGTTTGTACTACTATACCACTATTGCACCTCACCTCCAACTGCTGTTCCCTTATTCTGACTTAGCACTATACTCTTTTCTAATGCATAGGGTGCTTCTGTCATCATAATATGTGGGCAGCTCCACCCACAGACAGGGACTGGCAGGAGATCAGAGCTGTCAAATCCCTCAGCACCTGAACAAGCTACTGTAGCAGTCTAGTTGCTCTCCTGCCTCTGCAGTGCGAACAGGCTACAAAGGTTCTCTCCCTGTGCACTGAAATTAGTTATTTTTGTGGTTTCTTTTTTTTCTAGCTTTTACTTCCTCCTTCCCAAACTCAGGCAATCACGCAGTTCTGCACTGGTGGTTTTGCATTGTACGGAGTGTTCTGTCAGCAGAGCAGGCTTCAGCCACTTGGTTTGGTGTGTCTTATCTCCATTCTTCAGTCATCTCATGTTAGAGACTGGTGAAGAACTCTGTTGGCACAGAACTGGCCTCAGCCATCTGGCTTGGTGTGCCTTAGTTCCATTTACTCGGTGACAGCAAGAGGAGGAGCCTCAAATTTGTCTTCAACTACAGAGCTGTCGGGACTGAGAGGGAGAGGAGCAACAACTGCAAAGGTACTTGGGAGTAATGGTTGCAGGTATGTCCCTCCTCCATCCTCCCGACCAGTAGGGTGGGGCGTCCCACAGTGCATGGCATGCGTGTGCCTCTACACGTGTGCGCTTAGGATGCGAGGGCGGTGGATGGGAAACACAGGGAAAAAGGAACCATAAATAAATGATAGAAAAAAAAATGATGGCACTGAGCTCAATTCTGGTTCTGTCACTTAGACGATTTATTGAGAAGCATGAAAGTCCTGCTGCAAGGTAATCTCAAGTGAGTGTGTGTGTGTGGGGGAGCACCCGGCTGACTGTGACGAACGCTCACAAATGTGGTTCAGGGTCATGTGCACTGCTGATTGCAGCATGTGTTGTCTGTAGTGCTTAGTCACTAGTGTAAGTCAATTAGAGCTTTGCATTGGGCAGTGTCTCACAGGATATTAACTCCCTCAACTGGTTCATTCAGTGTAACTTAGTAAACCCTCCTTGTGAGACATTCTGGTTCCCACCAGTCAGTCAGAGACTTGGGGATTAGATCCCACAGTTAGTGCCTGGTTTTTGGCATAGTACTGATGTATAAAACTGTTTTTTCAATACTTATTAGAGGCTTTTTATATTTAAAGTTTATTAAAACTTTTATCAGGTGCAGTACATATAGTCAGCCAGGTGAAGATACAGAAGCGGTGTATCATGTAACATTAGACTTGAAACACATAGTGCCATGAACTATACATGTCCATCTTAGTGACTCAAAATATCAAAATAAGACAGTTTCCCCAGGTAGCATCCCAGAGATGCCAGTTAGCAGGCAGTTGTCTGTTACATTTAGTAAATTAGTCCAGTAGCTCTAGGGAACAAATATGAGTGTTACTCACCTTTGACCATAGTTCCCACACTCCTGGCAGATTCCTTTCCCTTTAAATCTCTGGCTGGAAGCTGGATCCTCCCACCCAACCGGGTTGTATTCTCCTCAACACCACCCCGTGACACCAGAGCTTACCTGCTCGAAGCAAAATTCAGTGTGCCACTTGCCAGGGGAGGTCGGGTGGGCTGTTTGAATATACACCATATACCACTCTTAGAACTACGGTTACATGTGAGTAACCCTCATTTCTAGTGATGTGGATATGGTGTACTATCCACACTTCTGGCAGACTCCTAGCAGCTCTCCAGGAGGAGGGGACAAGGTGCACACCCCCTATTTAGGGAAGAGAGATTCGAGAACCAAGACCCCAAAACTAGCATCCCGGCATGACTCAAGGTCGATGTGGTAATGGAAAATGGTGTGGGCTGACTTCCAGATCGCAGTCCTGCAGATCGCCTAGACAGGGACGTCCCTGGAAGCAGCCACCAAGGCAGCGGTATATCTGGTAGAATGAGCTCTAAGCCCAGCAGGAGGCTCCCTACCAGCCAACCAATAGCAGAAGTTGATGCAGGAGACTATCCACCTGCTAATCATCCACTTAGCTGCCGGTCTGCCAGGTGTGGTTTCAGCGTAGGTGACAAAGAGCTGGCGAACCTCTCCCCAAACCTCAGCCGTATGATCCTTGTAATAAGCGAGGGTTCACCTCAGGTCAAACGAATGGAGCCTGTACTCGGCGTCTGTACTTGGATTGGTGAAGTACACCAGGAGGTTAATCACCTGGTTACGATGAAACTCTGAAACAACCTACAGGAGGAACTTCGGGTTGGGCAGAGGAAAACCTTGTCCATGTGGAAGACCAGATAAGGAGACTCCATCAAGAATGCCTGCAGTTCACTGATCCTTCTGGCAGAGGTGATAGCCACCAATAAGGGAATCTTCTAAGACAGGTGGGAAAGGTGACACCTGTGCAATCGTTCAAATGGCTTGCACTGCCAAGACCAGCAACAAGTCCCAATGTCATGGTGGCTCATGCTCTGCTGGGGACAAGTGGTCAAGGCCTTTGAAGAAGCACCCAACCAGCTTCTTCTGTGCAACTGTCGGCATAACAACCCACGCCCAGTATGCAGAGATGGCTGCCAGGTGTACCTTGAGGGTCGTTGACCGAAGGCCCAACTGGGAGAGGGACCACAGGTAATCCAGGATGCTCACCAACTGAGCAAGACAAGGGGCCTAGCTCCCTGCCCCGATACCTAATGGAAACATTTTTCCAACTGAAGGTGTAGCACTGGTAAGTGGACTCCTTTAGAGAGGGCTCAGTGCCCTGGAGGAACTCGGAAAGACCCAAAGCCTGGAACTCTAGCTGTTCAAGAACCAGGCTGTAAGGTGCAGGGATTGAAGGTCTGGGTGGAGGATCCTCCCCTGAGAGCACAAGAGCAGGTCCAGGCAGTCACCATGAAGTCATGCTGCTGAGGCTGAAGAGATTGGCGTAGCAGAACTGGTGCAGCCAGTCCTGAGCTACCAGGATCATCCAAGCATTGTCCCTCCGCACCATGATCAGCACTTTGTGGATCCGGGGAAAGGGAGGGAAGGCATACATGAGGCCTGGGGTCCACGGTCTTGCCAAGGCATCCCCCAGCAGTGTCCCACACTGGGGGAAGGGCGAGCACAAAACAGCCTCAGCTTCTCATTCTCCCGAGAAGCAAACAGGTCAACCTGGGTAGTGCCCCACTGAGAGAACAGGCAGTTGACTACCTCCTGGTGAAGGGATCACTCATGGGATGCCTTGACCACTCGGCTGAGGGCATCTGCCAGCTGGTTGGACATGCCAGCCACATGAATCACCAGAAGGTCGTTGCCCAATCTGCGAATGAGGGTCCAGATGCAGAGAGCTTCCCAGCACAGCAGGAGGGAATGTATTCCACCCTGCTTGTTGAGGCAGCACATGGTTGTCGTGTTGTCCGTCTGGACCTGGACGATCTGACCCCAAACATGCGGAGCTCCAACAGGTTGATGACATCTGGACTTCCTGGGGGTCCAGAGCCCGTGGACTCTGTGAGCCCCCAGGTGGGCTCTCCAACCCATAAGAGTGGCGTTGGTCATGAGAGTGACCGTCAGCTCTGGGCGGACAACGGGACTCCTTCCTGTAGATGTTACGGGATCAGCCACCACTGGATAGCATCCCATATCACCTATGTCACGGTGACTGGTTGGTCGAGGTGACCAAGGCACTGAGACCACTGACAGGTCAACTCCCACTGCAGCGGGCACATTCTCCAGCGGGCCCCACCAGACCACACTGGTGCAAGTTGCCATGTACACCAGCAGGTGCAGGAAGTCCCAGGCAAGGCACAATAACCCAACCCGAAATGACTGGGCAAAAGAGGTAAGACCCTCCGCCCTATCCGCTGGGAGTCGGGCCTTGGCCAGAAGAGAGTTGAGCTTCACCCCAATGAAACTGATGACCTGTGATGCACTGAGTTCTGACTTGGCCTCATTTATCAGGATGCCCAAGGCTGAGCAGGTCTCAAGGGCCAGATCTCTGGGCTGCTCCACCTCTGCTCTGGAGGAACTGCCGATCAGCCAGTCGTTCAAGTATGGGTACACCTGGGCACCTCGGCGCTGCAGAAAGGCTGCCACCACTGCTATGCACTTGGTGAAGACCTTGGGAGCCGAGGAAAGGCCGAACGGCATGGTTTGAAACTCATACAGGATCCCTTCCACGCAGAACCACAGGAACCATCGGTGGGACAAACAGATGGGGATGTGAAAGAAGGCATCCTGTAGGTTCAGAGAGCAGAGCCACATGTCCTGCTCCAGAGACAGAATTTCATTTCATTTTTATTTTTTAAACTTGTAAGCAGGATAAGCAAAACTGCCCATTTTCACCAGCGGCAAGTTACAAATGACACAAACATACAGATCTATACATACAAACATGAAACATTATATGAAATACAAAATACAAAACCATAAATAGCATTACAAATACTCAATAAAACATGTGCAATTATTATTATCCATCAACCAGTATTTTAGTCTAGATTTAAAAGACCGTAAAGTCTTACTTTGTACAATATTAACAGGTACTGAATTAAAAAACAACGGGGCCCTATACAACATAGATCTCTGTCCAAGAACAGTACAAAACAGAGGAAGTACAAAAGCAAATTTAGATAGAGACCTAGTTCCATTAAGGTTCGACAACCTTGAAAATAAGGACATAACTGTAGGAGATAGAAGACCATGCATAACCTTATACAGCAGAATGCCTAATTTATATGAAATTCTATTTTCTAAGGACAAACAATTAGAACTCTTAAAAAACAACAGTGGGTTCTATAAGGGGCATCAAGCATAAAGTGTAGAATTGAATTATATAGCACCTTAAGCTTATCTAAAAGTGTACCAGAGAAGCGTGAATAAACAATAATACCGTAATCCATAACACTCATTAGGAAACTATGAGAGAGAAGAAACCTGGAATCTTTTGTCAAAAAATGCTTAACCCTATACAGTAAACCTAACCGCTGATGGAGTATTTTCCTTAGATTATTCAAGTGGGCTTCAAAGGACAATTCTGGATCAAACATTATCCCCAAATATTTAAAATTGTTCACAAATTCAATGACCTTACCATCCAATGTATGAATCTGAGGAAGATTAACACTTTCAATAACTTTGTTGGAAAATAACATAATTTTAGTTTTACTTGAATTAAGTACCAAACAATTTACCAAGAGCCAGTTCTGGAAAGAATCAAAATCAAATTGGACATCTGCCAATGCATCATTGGAATGAGAACTAACGCTGTATATCACAGCGTCATCAGCATAAAAAATCAAAGACGTACGAGAACATACTGTAGGAGCAGAATTCATATAGAGTGAAAAAAATCAAGGGGCCAAGAATGGACCCTTGAGGTACCCCACATTTAATAGTACTAAAAGAGGAAATACAATCACCAATTCGAGTACAATATGATCTTTTCATAAGAAAATCAAAAAACCAAAGAGAAACATTTTCAGAAAAGTGTAAATTAGAAAGAATGCCTTTTTATAATTCATGCTCCACCAAGTCGAAAGCCTTGATGAGATCCACAAAAAGCGCCGCTACAGTTTGTCCTTTATCCAAGGCACCAGTGAACCCCACCAAGGCTGTCTCTGTATTGTGTAAAGGCTTAAAACCATGTTGACAATCAGTAAGCAAGTTATTTTTGTTTAAGAAATCAAAAGTTTGATCCATAATAATTCGTTCCATAATTTTTGAAAGAGGTGATAGCAAGGAAATTGGCCGATAATTGGTTAAAACCATAGAATCTCCAGATTTCATAACAGGAGTGATTATGGCCTTCATCCAGAGACTGGGAAAATCCCATATAGACATAGAAAAGTTAAACAAAACAGAAACAGAAAGAGGAAAAGAAAAAAAAAGAATGATCTGATTCAGAGTGACCATCCAGATTTTGAGCAGCCTTAGATATTTGCTGAGGTCATGCAGATCCAGTATGGGGGTACCAAATCCCTGTCCATTTCAGAACCAGAAAGTATCTGGAGATGAACTCCGGACTGGCTGAGGCGTCCCAGACACGGACCACTGCCTCCTTCTGGAGGAGCTGGGCAATGTCCTTCCAAAGGGTGAACAACATGTCCATGGACACCATGTCCTCCCGTGGGGCATGAGCTTGGCGGGGAAGGAGAGCCTTGAACTACAGAGGCAGTCCACAACCCACCACTTCAAGCACCCACCTGTCCGAATTAATGTCGGACCAGGCAGAAGTGACATGGTGGAGCTGGCCCTCCATGGGAGGTCCTGAGCAGGGCAGGATGGGCAGGGGAAGGATCCCCCTGAACCATCACTGGGCAGGCTTGGAGGTGGCTGCAGGGCTGGTTCAGGGAGCAGCGGCCCCCCTGTCCCCCTGACATCTTGGTGCCCGAGGAGGCTGGCTTCAGCTTGGGCCACCAGGCCTGCTGTTTCCCTGCTTGGGACTGCAGTGGTCTGGATAGAAGTGCAAAGTGTGGCCGAAACTGAAAGAGCTTCTTCCACTGTTGCAGGCCCTTAACCTACTTCTGAGAGGATGTGAAGGAGTCCAGGGTGGGACTGGATTTCTCTATGCGAGTAAGATATCCATCGACGCCAGGCCTGAATAAGTTGGTGCCCAAAAAGGTGACGTTTGACAACTTGTGCTGAGTGTCAGCTGTAAAAGTAGATATTCTCAGCCATGCCCTGCAGCACATAGCCACCGCCGCAGCCACGGATCTGGCACAAGAATCGCCAATGTCCAGGGCAGTTTGAAGCTGCTATTTAGCTACAGCGCATCCCTGATCACAGACCAACCTGACCTGCAACTGCAGGTCAGCCAGAAAATGGGGGATAACCTGGTCCAGCATGCCCAAGCAAGCATGGGCAAAGTTGGACATCATAACAGCCAAACCGGCCTGCCGAAGCCCGAGGGATGATGCAGTGTAGACATTTTTGGCCACATGGTCCAATTTCTTAGACTCTTTGTCAGGGGATTTGTTGACATCCCTGATGTTGCCCATGCACCGAAACACTGAATCAGTGACCAATCCTTTGGCTGAAGGGTGGTCAGTGAACCCCGGCAGTGACCCGGTAGGTACCGCATACTTGCGGACCATTATGGCCGATGGTGTTGGACAGGAGGCAGGCCATTGCCACAGCTCCAAAGCAAGACCAAAGATAGCCTCTGCTACAGGGAAGGCAAACCCAAGAGAACTGTTCCTGTCAGGGTCTCCATCAAGGGGTACTTAGCCTGCTTTTGGACAGGTTCCAGCAGGAGCCCCATTGACTCTGAAATCAAATGGAGCAGGGCTCTGGAGGAGGTTAGCCCTTGTTCCATGGAGAGGTCCTCCCTGGACTCACAGTCAAAGACCAGGGTTTGAAAGGGGTGCATGGAGGAGCTCTCCAAGTCCAAGGACTCCTTGAACACCATCTGTGCACCTGCAACCCCACTAACAATGCAAGGCTTGTCAGAGTGTGAGATTTTCACTGACAGCTGACCAGGATGCCTGGCGGCAATGCGTGCAGTCCTGAAAGAAGCCTCCTCCTTAGACTGTGGAGGCAGTGGTTCCACCTGAATGGGTGGGGGGGGCAGACATCAGCTCGACTAGGGGAACCAGCTCAGGCCACAGCACTGGTAGCCGAGGAAGCGCTGGAGTAGGCTGTGGCACACGAGCTTGGCCGAGAATCCACTGCTGCCAAACTCCTCATACTGGCACCACATTTTACAGCAGAGCTCATCCTCACCCAAAGACGAAGATGATGAGGAGCATCGATGGCACCTCCTAGATGAGTGTCGAGAACGGGACCAATGGGAGTGCTGAGAGTCCCTCGACTGTGAGACCTCGATTGGGACCTTGACCAATGATGTGCTAGTCAGCAGGTAAGAGAAGTTGGGGGAGACAAAGAACACCTGGAAACCCCCAAAGGCTCGGGCTCCCAAGGGGAGGCAGTCAGCCCAGCATGCTGATCTGGCCCCTCTTGGGAGAGGGTCAGGAGAACCGAAGTCCTAAAGAGAAAGAGAGTCCTCCCCTTTGTCCGGTGACTGCAGGTCGACCAGGTCAAGATAAATCTCGACCAGCAGGTTGACCCATGTCTCTGACGGCAAAAATGATGGGGAAACCATGGGGCTAGTGGTCTAGACCTGGATAAAAGCGTCGACCGAAGTTGACAGCTTGACTGCTGTTGGGCCGGCAGAAGTGCTGGAAAAGGAGGATAGGACCCTCTCCCAATCCCATGACCTGAGATGGGACTTCTTGGATTTGTCCTGAGAGGATTTGGACCCCCAGAAAGGGTCCTCCCTGAGGGTGGGCAGGGACTGGCATAAGTCCTGGAATGCCCTGGTAAATGAGGTGCCCCAGCCCACTGGAACCAGGGTGAAAAAAATGCCCAAGGTGGCCCGAGCCACTGCTTCCTTAAAAGCAGCAAGCTGGGCTGCAGAACCGGCCACTGCAGAAACCATCTTGCAGACATTCTTCGACTTGATAGGAGTGTCCCGTTGGTCTGGGCAAACCAAGATAAGGCGGACACAGTGGTCCTCCAAAGTGAAGGGTTGAAGGGTGTGGTGCGGGTCATGCTGGACCCCAAGGCAGTAGACACACACTGAGTGTGGATCAATGCGTGACATCTTCTGCCTGCATGTCGCGTACTGTTTGGAGCCGGGACCGGAGCGGGGGTCCTCTGGATCCATAGTGGAATGAGGTACAGTCAAAAAGCTTGAAAAGCTCAAAGACCAAAGTTGTTTAAAGATAGGGCCTACACCTAGTGCGAAGCTGTGATGGAGGGAACCTGATGCTTCCAACGGCAAGGAAGATCTGGGGTCACAGGGCAGTGATGAGGAGGATACTACCCAGGTGGGTGGGAGGAGCAAACTTGAAGACCATCCCACCGGAGATTTAAATGGAACAGAAATCTGCCAGAAGTGTGGATAGTACACCATATCCACTTCCTTAGAATGATTATTCTGTATCATGTAATTTAACATCCAAGGTTGCCATCTGTCTCAAAATTGATAGTCCCCCCCCCCCAATGGGTACATCAGTTTCTCCAAGGTGCAAATCTGTGCCACAATCTGTTGCCAGTGTCATATGGTTGGAAGAGTGGGCTGCAACCAAAGCTGGGTTATGGCCTTCGCAGCCAAGAGAAAAATGTGAAGCAATGAGTGAGACCAGGATCTCTGTCCGTCCATCAGGATGGCTGGGAGGAATGTGGCAGGATGTAGAGCCTGTGGGTTCATGGAGTGGTGCGACAGGTGATTCTTTAACAGTTGCCAGAAATCCTCCAACGCAGAACAGGAACAAAAGATAGGAGTCTGGTCTGCTCCCATCTTCCCACACCCTTTCCAACAGGAACCGAACTAGCCCCCCAAGTATTTAGCCTGAATCCTAGCGTTAATAAAATATTACTGTCTGCGCTACCAATCAAATTCCCACCAACTAACTGAAGCGGTGGCTCAGAGAGACAGAAAGGAATATTTAACCCATAATTCACAAGTATAAGAATTCAATTCTTGGTTCCATTTATCTAGTATATACATATGAACATAAAAAACATTCCAGTAGATAAAGGCCTTATGGTCCATCTAGTCTGCTCAAGAGCACGGTTCTCAATGTATTTACAGAGGGAACTGCCCCCTCCCAGTTTCCCTTCTGACCTCCCTCAACCTTAACCTCCACCCCCCCACCTGCAACTTTTTCCTTCCCCCTGTACCACCCCCTCTTGAAGCTACTGTTTTTGGGGACTGCCCTCCTCTGGCAGCTCACTTTACTCGGCCACCACCCTTCTCAACGTAAAAGTGCCTCCTCATCTCCCTCCTGAACATTCCCTCCCACCAGCTTTAGGCAACTAACCCTTTTAATGCCCTTAAGGTACTTGAAATTCCCAGTCAAGTCTCCCATCTCCCTTCTTTCTGCAGGAGAGTACATGTTGACCCCCTGAGCCTCTCCTCATAGGTGCTGCCCTGCTGGTCCTGGATCATCTTCATCATTCTTCTCTCTGGACTGTCTCCAGCAAGTCGATATCCTTAAGATATGAGCACCAAAACTGCACACTGTACTCCAGGTGTGGTCTTACAAGTAACCTGTACAGTGGCTGAATGACCTCTGCCTTCCTGGTGGTAATTCCCCTGGCTGTGCAGCCCAGCATCCCATTTGCTTTGGCTGCTGCTCTCCTGCAGTGTGCAGTGTGTTTCAGGTCACTCGTGATTATTACTCCAAGGTTCTTTTTCCTCCGACTGTTACCTGCATACCACCCATTCAGAATTTGGTCCCTGGATTCTTCACCCCCATGTGCACAACTCTGCAACCCCAGCTGTCAAATGCCAAACCACTTACTAGCCTAGCCAGATCCTCCTTGAGTTCCTGTTTTCCCTCCTTCATATCTACCCTCCCAGAGAGCTTGGGTGTCATCCATAAACAGGCAGGTTTCACCCTTGATCCCATCCATGATGTCACTTAACATGATGTTAAACAACACTGAACCAAGCACCATGGTCTGTGGGTCCCCACTGGGTCACGGGTCTTGCTTCTGGGAATTCTCACCAGACTACCACCTTTTGGCTTCTGTCCTGCAACCAGCTTATAACCTCATCCCATGAGCTCAGCCTCCTCTCCCAGGTCCTCCAGCTTCCAGACCAGCCTTCTATATGGCACTGACACAAAGGCGTGGATGCAGTCGAGGAACCAAGTGATATATTTGGATGATCCTAATTACATTTTGTTATTGTGAGAGCAAACTAAAATAAAACAGTATAGAGGACGCCTCAACACACAGCTCTGGCACTTCAACCTTTTGGTTTTTTCATCGAGGGTACCAAGTTGAAGGCCTTGCTGAAGTCCAGATACAGGACATCAACCACCTGGCCCTTGTCCACTGTCCTAGTGACCCAACTGAAGAAGTCAATTAGGTTAGGTTGGCAGGACCTCCCAAACAGAAACCCATGCTGTCTCACATCCTAAAGCCCATTTTGCTCCAGAAAGCCAATCAGTCTCTCTTTCAGGATAGTCTCCATGAGCTTATGCACAATTGAGGTCAGGCCGACTGGCCTGCAGTTCCCTGGTTTATCCCCTGACCCACTTTAACGGAGAGGCACCACATACATCGTTCTCCAGTCCTGGGGCACATTTCCGGACTCCAAAATGATGTTAAACAGGTCTGCCAGCAGACCTGCCTGAACCTCCACCAGTTAGATACATAGATAGTGTCGGCAGATAAGGGCCTATGGCCCACCTAGTCTGACCATTTGAGCTTGTAAGTTCAGTTTGTTTTCCTAGAAGTCTGTTTCCCCTTACCCCTGCCCTCTAGAATTCCTTTATGTCTATCCCATGCATTCTTAAATCCCGTGATTGTTTCAGCCCCCACCACTTCCTCTGGCAGGGTGTTCCACTTGTCCACCACCCGCTCTGTGAAGAAATTCTTTCTCATGTTTCCTCTGAATCGTCCTCCCTCCAACTTCATCCCATGCCTCTAGTCCTGAAACATCTTTTTCGCTTAAAATAGTGTTTTCCTGCACCCTGTTCCTCCCTGTAAGATACTTGTATGTCTCTATCATATCCCTCTCCCTCCTCTCCTCCAGGGAGTACATGTTCAGTTCCTTCAACCTGTCTTCATAGGACTTGTGATGCAAACCATGCACCATCTTTGTTGCCCTCCTCTGAACCTTCTCTACCCTGTCTATGTCCTACGTGAGGTATGGTCTCCAGAACTGTACACTGTACTCCAGGTGGGGCCTCACTAGTGTCTTGTATAGCGGAATTATGACCTCCCTTTTCCTGCTGGTGATGCCCCTGCCTATACATCCCAGCATCCTATTGCTTTACCTGATGCCTTGTCACACTGTTTCCCTACCTTGGGGTCATCAGAGATGACAACCCCAAGATCCCTTTCCTGCTTGGTGCATGCTACATCCTCACCCCCAACTGATATATTGTGCCAGGGTTTTTGTGCCCATATGCATTATCTTGCACTTCTTTGCATTGAATTTCAACTGCCAAACCCTTGACCATTCTTCAAGTTTCTGCAGGTCCCTTCTCATTCTGTCTACACCCTCTGGTGTGTCTACTCTGTTACAGAGCTTTGTGTCATCAGCGAACAGTGAAATTCTGCCTTCTAGATCCTGTGCAATGTCACTGATGAAGATGTTGAATAGGACCGGTCCCAGCACTGATCCCTGTGGTACCCCACTGGTTACTCTTCCCTCTGAAGTGACAGCCATTTACCACCACCCTCTGTGTCCTGCCACCCAGCCAGTTACCTACCCACCACACTACTGTCCTGCCCACACCCATATTCCCCAGTTTGTGTAATAGTCTTCTATGTGGCACAGTGTCAAAGGCCTTGCTGAAGTCCAGATAGGCCATGTCCACTGCCCTCCCTGATCCACCTCCTAGTCACCCAGTCAAAAAATTCAATGAGGTTGGTCTGACTATGACCTCCCCTGGTGAAACCATGCTGCTTGGGTCCTGTAGTCCATTGACAACCAGATGTTCCACCAATCTCTCCTTCAGTAGTGCTTCCATGATCTTTCCCACTACCGAGGTGAGGCTGACTGGTCTGTAGTTCCCTGCTTCCTCTTTGTTACCACGTTTGTATAAGGGGACTACATCTGCTGTCCTCCAGTCTTTGGGTACCTCCCTGTTTCCAGTGATTGGCTGAACAGGATAGCCAGAGGGTTCAGCACCACCTCTCTTAGTTCTTTAAGGACCCTGGGGTGCACCCCATCTGGCCCCATTGCTTTATCAGCTCTTATTACTTCCAGTTCCTTCAGGACCCTTTCTGTAAAGGGACTTGTGTCCATTTCTGCACCATTCTCACCCCTTGTACTCCCTTCAGACCCATTACCCCCCTCTTCCTTAGTAAAGGCTGAGCAGAAATACCTGTTCAATATGTCAGCTTTATTGTTGTCATCCTCCACGCGGCTCCCATCCTCCCCCTTCAGTCTCACTATCCCTCCCTTTGTCTTTCTTTTTTCACTTATGTACCTGTAAAAGGTTTTGTCCCCTTTACCCACTGATTTTGCAATAGGACCCTTGGATGCATGCCATCTGGTCCTGGTGATCTGTCCACCTTTAGGGCCCTTAGGCCTTTGCGTACCCTATCAGCTTGAATTGTACCGTTGGTGTCGTCCCCCCTCCCAGTCTTCACCCCCCCCCCGCTCCCTTGTGGTATTGGTCCATTCTTCTGCCTAGTGAAGACTGAACCGAAGTACTTGTTAAGTACCTCCGCTTTTTCTTCACTACCCTCTGCTCAAACCCCCCCCCTTTTTAACCTAACAATCTCGTCCTTTATGTTTCTTTTCTCCCTTATATACCAGAAAAAGGCCTTCTCACCCACTTTTACCCCCTGTGCTAGCTTTACTTCTCTAATAGCCTTTGCCGCTCTTCCCACCCTGCTTGCCTCCCTTGATTTAGTGGTGTAGTCCACCCTATCCTTCTTCTGAGTATGCTTGTATTTTTTTGAAGGCTGCCCTCTTGTCCCCTACTGCTTTTGTCACCTCCTTACTGAACCAGCTGGGCTTCTTGGCTTTTACTTTCTTCCTTTGATTCTGGCACTCTCACTGGTAGCCTCCATCAATCTCTTCTTTAATATGGCCTAATTCTGTTTCACGGCATCCACAGTTTGATCCCAGCAAGGTGTCCTTTCAGAATGTCTCCCATCATACCAGAGTCAGCCCTCTGAAAGTCCAAGACCCTTGTCTTGGTCCTGACCCTCCCTCTGACCATGTCCAGGTGGAATCACACCTTGTGGTGATCACTTCCTACCAACACACATCCACCTCCACATCCTGAACATATGCACAGTTGGACAGGACCAGATCCAGGATGGGCCTCTCTCTAGTGGGCTCCATGACACCTTGAGTCAGGCATGCACTCTGGAAAGCATCCAGCAGTGTCTGTTCCCTAGTGCAGAGGGCAACAGGGATTTTCCAGTCCACTAAGGCAGACTGAAATCCCCAATTATTTCTACTTCACCCCTGTCGGACATATCCATGATCTGGGACCCCAATACCCTGTTCAATTCCTCATCCTGGGAAAGCTATGTGTAGACCACCCTATCCTTAGTTTTGTCTCTTTGGTGGCTTGTACCTGTACCCACAAAGCTTCAGTCTTACCCTCTGCATCTTTCTGTCTAGTACAAGTGAGCCACTCCTTCACATGGAGCGCCAGACACATCCCTCTCCTATCCCTCATCCTTTCTGTACATTTTATACTCTGGAACTGCTAAGTCCCAGTCATGGTTTTGTGTAGCTCAAGTCCTGTGATGGCTGCTATGTCCACCTCTCCTTCAGCCGACAAGGATGCAGTTCTGCCATTTTGTTCCTCAGACTTCTGTTGTTTAGAGACACCACCCCCACTGCAACTCTGGACCTCCCCTTACTCCTCCCCCTTCCACCCTTCTCTTCCCTACCCCTTCCCTTCACTCCCAGCCTGCCTCTTTCCACCCTTCTCTTCCCCCAACCCTTCCATCTCTCATTTCATCATGCTGTCATGATTGGGGGGAGGCCTATTTGCCTCCTCCAGCAGGTCACTAACAGTGCTGTGCACCCTTCTGCCCCCCCCATCAGTTTAAATTTACATTTTTAATCATAAAGTCCTCAAGTTTACCCATCATGACTCTTGTGCCCTTCCTATTTAGGTGTAACCTATCCAGTGCATACAGGTCCTTGCTACCTGCCTCACACCACCCTCTAAACCATTCGTTACATTTGGCAATCCTTGAGAAGGCTACTGACTTCCTTTCCACCCTTCAGATTCTCCCTAACTTCTTGGATCTCTCTCTTGTACTACACCCACCTCACATCCTGCAAGGTGATTTACCCAGGTGTACTATAATGAGGCTTGCCAGGATTCGTCACAAATCGATAAACATCAAATCTGAAAGAAGTCCTGAAACCATCGAAAATAAATTTAAATTGATATCGACCTTTTTTTTTTTTTGCACTGGATTCACAGATTATCTTATTTATTACAAGTTGTAACTTAAAAACGGGGATCAGCAGTCTACAAATAACTATGGCAAAAGAAAATAGACATAATATTATGTGCTCCCGTAGACCTTTAGATATACCTGTAGCAGAAATATAGGGTGCTCTAAGCCCAGTGCTTATTTCCATGTAGCTGAAGACACCCCTGGTTGACCCCCCACCTCCGTATGCTAGGGTGTGTCAGTGACAAAACTTGCTACCCTGGAAGTCATAGTGTTGAGCCCCATTATTGTTAAACTTGTTAGCACAGGATATGATGATAGGGACTGGCAGAAGTGAGAAGAATTCCACAAAGTTTTCTGAGGCATTTAGAGACTAGTAGAGCGCAAGCTTACAGTGCTAACTGATAACTGCATGCGAGCAACTGGCACGAGACTTCCTCACCAGGACCCAAACTGCTAAAACGGAGAGAACTCTCAGAGCAGAGTTGCTGCTCCTCCTGCTCCTGTGTAACTCCTGCTGTTACACCCACCTGAGGCAAGGGACATTCAGCTGACAGCCTGCAAACAGGTACTTGTACTTCTTGCTACAAAAATAAGCGAAGCTAAACGTGTTTTTTTAAATTAACTCACATCGACAAAATTGAAAGATATTATTAAAATTTCAGAATTTCGCACACTGGTCACGTGTTGCATCAATAAAAATCAAGACAAAGGATACAAAATAAACAGATACTTTCGGTCAAAATTAAAAAAAAAATAAAATCGAATCATGGCAAGCCTAACAAATGCAAGGTTTCTCTCCCCCGTGTCCCATGCACTGCACTACTAGAGGTCCCACCTCCCTGTTGTCACCCCCTGCATGATTTCTACCCTCCTACAGTTTGCTCCAGACCATTCTCCCCCATCTCACCCCTTCACTACTGAATCCCCAAGACCACCACCCTCCCCCCTACATTCTGGGCTCTCCCTTCCTTCTGTCCCACGCCCATCTGCCTCCTCCTTTCCCTCTTGCATTCCCTCCTGACCCTCTATACCTGCTGTGCCCATCCCCTCCTACTGAACCTTTCAACCCTCTGGCATGCCCCCATCTTTCTCTTCTGTCCCCCTCCCGCATGCCTCCTACCCGTCCCCTTCCTTCTGCCCCTGCCTAACTCCTTGTTCTCCCTTGCCCACCACCCCTTCCATGCTCCACCTGCCCACCCCCATTACCTGCACTCTCTTCCTCCTGCCCCTTGTCCCTACTTACCCTGACATCCCCACAATTTCCAGCTCTTCCCCTCTTGCTGTCCTTTTCCCTATCATCACTTTCCCCCTCCTCCCATCAGTCCACTGGAAGGAATCTGTTCCATACCAGCAATCCTGGAACTGCTTCCACAGGACCCCCTCACCTTCCTGCCAAACCTTTCCCCCTTACTGCTATTCACTCCCTCACCCTGGGCCTCCTCTGTTGCTGTGGGATAGGGACCAGTTTAATCTCTTGTTCCCTACTCCCCCCATGCCTTCCCTCCTCCCCACCTTGGTTCAACTCTTGTCCACTGCTGATTACCTTCCTGCAAGCCCCGCTGCCCTCTGCCCCTCCCATTGTTAATAAATCCCCACCAACAACAGTGGTCCTATCTCCTGCCTCAGCTGCCTAATATTTTGAAAAACCGGGCACCCTCCCCAACAGAATTCCCACACCCCTGCACCCCAGCACTCTACCTGCTTCATTCTGCCCCCACTGCATGCCCCCTCTCCACATACTAATGTTTCAGCCCTTCTCTATTATGGGGACATTATTGTATAGATAGCATTGTGATGCCACAGTGCTTGAATACCCTATACAGATGACCAATTAAGAGTCCGTCCCAGTGGCGCAGGAGGTTGAGGCACTGGTCGCTACACCTCGTGCCATGCCAGTGATTTGGGAACTAGCCCACACAGCCGGGAGCTGTCAGAGGCGAGGGAGGACTGAGCATCCGGAGGATTGCTCTCCTCTCTCGGGGGGGATTATCATCCTGCTCATTGACTGCCCTCTGGTGGTCACTGGAGGACAGTACAGGTCAGGCGGCACCTATCAGCATCTCTACATCGGTGGGGAGGGGAGACAGAAGTAAAAAGGTGGAAAAAGGGAGCTGGTGGACTCCATGATGGCCCCGCATCCCTGTGCCACCCTCGGATTCTGGATTGCACTCTGGAGGGGGAGAGATGGCCAGCACTCTCCTCCCTGTCCCCGCTGTGATTGCAAGCCACAGGGGAAATACTGGGGGTCGGCATGAGCGGGGACATGCGGGCCTGGAGGATGAGTCCCTCTGAGAGAGGGCCATTGCCGCCAGCCAGGCTCCAGGGCGCAAAAATAGAATAATAATTAAAAAAAAAAAAAAACAGATGATCAATTAAGTGTTGCCAACTCCCCCCATAAAAAAAAACTACAAATATGTGAAGGAGTGGACAGAGGTTTGGAAGTTTAGAACACTGCAGTTTATGTAAGAGGCATGTATGAATTTGTAAATACCTATAATGTTCTCGGCCTACTGGGCCACATACAGTCTGTAATTGCTGAACGGGAAGTATCCCCTGTACAGTTAAAAACTGAAATACTTAGTGGAGACCTAGTTGCTTACAGCGTTTAAAGGCTATATCCAGCTGCAAGTGAGGACATTCAGTCTTCCACTAGCAGCCTATAATACCAGAGCACCGAGGAGTGAGACGGTACCTTTACGAATCTGCTACACTAGGTTAAAGTGACTGCAGAAGAGGTGGTGAAGTCACGGAGGCTAAGCAAGCCGAAGGCCTGCAGGGTCTCCCACACGAATTTCCACGAGACCCTATCACAGGCTTTCTCTGCATCGAAACAGAGAAAACTGGATAGAATACAGCATATGGAATGTCCTCCACATGTTGTCCTTGATGGTCCGTCTTTTCTGTGTGAACCCAGATTGTTTAGATGTATATAAGTGTTTAATGATGGCTGGCCTGTAAATTATGCGTAAACTGGGATGCATGCAATGTTACGCCAGTGACTAATTCCACATGACATGCCTCCAGAAGTCCAGCTGGCAAAATATGGGTAAAATTCTTGCAATTTAGGTTCTAGGCTTTTTCAGCCCAATCAGAGGGGCATGGAAAACAGCTTTTTGTAATGGTGGCAGTGTCACTACAAGAGCTTCTTGTAGGCACCTACATTTTTTCAGCCTGTGTCGGTGGTGAGAAAGGAACATCTCAAGATGATTGCATTCTCCACCTCTAAGTACTAGTAGCTCATTTTTGCCATTAACCAAACCACAGCTATGCTGGCTTAGCCGAAAAACCTTTTAGTCAGTGGTAGCAAGGGGGCAGATGATGGCGGCAGAGAACTGTAGGGCAGCAGGTACCACATCAGACTCCATAGAGATAATGAACTCAGACTGCATGTGGCTCTGCCATCAGTTATATATATATATAACAGGTCTCAATTCTGTTTCTGTATGTGAGCAGTGCTCAGGTTGAGCCAGTATGTGTTCCTATACTTTACTTTTTTTTTTTGTAAATTGTTTTTTCACTCCTGCTCCATGGCCCCCTCCTATCAGGAGGGCCCCAGTCCGGCTCCTGGCGTCTACCATCCGACACCAACCAGCTACCCCCAGGGCTTACCTCCCTGGTGGGACAGTGGGGCCCACCACCGGGTTGGGGCCCACCCCACCAAAGAACAGATCCAGTATCCACCCCACAGAAGAATGGATCCAATACAAGCCTGTTTCGTGATATTAGGGGCAGGACCTGCAAGCTCCTTCCATCATCCACCGTGAGCTCTTTCTGCCTGGTTTTCTCCCCTCTTGGGCAGAGCATGCAAGACTTCAGCGACTGTACCGTAGATGCCCCCGCACGCACCCCCGTCAAACGCCTGCCCCGCCTGAACCACTGTCTGTAGGTGTCAGGTGCCAGCCCCCAGCCTCCGCTAGGGGTCAGGCATGCATGCACCGACAACTAGTCATCCCCCTCCCCAGAGAAGCAGAGCTGTCCCTGGGACACTCAATCCCTCTCCTCCCCTGCCAACCCCCGGCGGCCCGCACTCACTCCCGAACATGGGTCACCGGCATGGCACAAGGTGTGGCATCCTGCGCCTCAACCTTCAGTGTCACCGGGCCAGCCCCTATACTTTACTTCTAGTACTTGAAGTGGTGGCTTGCTATGTGAACCCATACATCTCCTCCTGGGAATGCCTGAGTCTACCCTCTGGTGCTTGTAAGCTATGCAGACCACTCTGTTGGACAGGCAGTTCAGCGCCGTCACTGAGGCCAGCAGAGACTGCAGTTAGTTTCTTGGTTTTAGCACCCCTTTTGGCTACTGTACCAACCCCAGTCTTGGTATTTGAGGGCTCTACTCAATGGCCCAGGATGATGGTTGCAGGGCAGCTGTCATGCGGTATGCACTCTCTCTTGTAACTGTGTTGTCATTTTCATTTGATATACTTCCATCTTGCAGTGTTGTATTATTGTTTTTCTTTCCATGAGATAGTACAAATGAAAGCTCAGTTTCTAGACAGAAGATGCAGTATAACTGATGTCTCTAATACAGATACCTAAATATTTCATAAGATATTTTTCCTTTCCTTTTTTTCTTTGTGGAACACATGGATGAGGCAGATGGTGGCATAACCTAAAATAGACAGAAATAACTATCTAGTACATCATTACAGCCACAGGCCAGCTCTTACAGATCATCTAAGGACTGCAGAAACAGAGTCTGCATGTCTAATGCTGAGTGCCTGGCACTACAGCTCTACAAGACAACTCTAAGATTAACCACCAAATGTCTAGGTAATGAGTCTGAATTCAAGAGTTTAGATAACGTGATGGCTTGTACATTACTGCTCAGGTCTCAGAGGGCTGGCTCTGGTAACATGTAATCTGCCCCCAGGCCTAGCGGACCTTCCTCACTGATCTGTTTTAGCACTGTGTTTGCTTGATCAGGACATGGCACTAAGGTGATGCTGCTCAGAGGGTCTAGAATAAATTACGCCAGTGCAGTGTCATACAGCCAGATCTTCCATTAACATAAAGTATTCATTAGTTGTGATTTAGCTAATTGCTAAGTCATGGCCATATGTAAAGTGCACTCAACCCCGGGGGTGCTTTCATATCGGTCAAAGTGATCACCAGTCGATGTGTTTTTTCTTCTGTCCTGCTATCTTTCTCTAAATGTTATGGATTTAATTTCTAACATCCAGGCTGGTGGGTGGCACTGAGGGTTGAGGCGCTGGATGCCACACCTCGCACTACACCAGTGACCAGGGTTCAGGGAAGGGACTCGGGCCGCCGGGGGCTGGCAGGGGAGAGAGGAAGTATTGAGCATCCCATGACTGCTCTCCTTCCTTTGAGCTGGGTGGGAATGGCGCATCGCGCTGCAGCAGCAACTGGCGGAGGCCAGCCACACTAAAGTGGCATGCCTAGAAGGAAAGGGAGCGCGGCAGGAATCAGCACACACGTGCTTAGACGCCACTGCACGTCCGGCTCCCTGGGGACCAGAAAAGCGGAAAATGGCAGGGCGAGCTTAGCAACTTATGGCCGTGCTCTGTGCCCCCGGACACCGAGAGGTGCTGGCCGGGATGTAGCCGACCCTGTGTGATGGAGCGATTCGTACGCCAGACCAGGACAGGGGTGCGGGTGCCGGCCGACGGAGGTTGTGGGCCTGCTCCACTAGGGAGAAAAGCATTCAATGATAAGAAATAATTTCTAACATCCAAACCAGTGCTAACATATCATACTTTGGGAGTGTTTGCACCTTGGGGATATAGTACCCCTCCTAACTGCCTAGCCTGGGCAAGATGGCGTGCCCGAAACCATCATGCCTTTCTTTTCCCACCAAGGATCCTGGTATTTCCACTGGCCCATGTGCTTCTGTTCGAGGACTTCCAGTCTCTGTGCTGACAACTGTTTCCAGAGTAGGTGTACAGGTATACGCGACAAGTCTCCCTCTCTGCAACACTTCTGCACTGCAATGCTGGTCACGGATGTTCCTCCTGTACTAGCAGCACCCCGGGATGACTCAGCTGCACCATTTCTTCTCACAGAACAGTGCAGTGCCCCTATGCAGAATTTAACAGGTGCTCAGGCAGCTCCCCTCAGTCATCTCAGAAATGGATCAAATGGATCGCTATAGTCTGCAACAGCATAACACCACAGCCAAGACATTTATTTATTTTTTTTTTTAAATTACACTTTCTGCCTTCCTTTCCCCAGCCTGCCACCCCCGACCCATCGGGGAGACAATTAACATCCCACTGCCTTCTATCCTACCTAGATGAACCCTAGATCCCCACGGAGCTGCGACTGTACCCCCTGGGTGGGGATGAGGCGGAGGTGGAGCACCCCGTAACTTACATTTCGTCGGTCCCTGGGTCTCATCGGGCGTGCAGAGGCACATTGTGGGCATGGCACATTTCCCCATCTTCCCGGCGATGGCAGGCTGTTTTTTCCTGTTTTCCCCCTCCCTGTACAGTGTGCAGTTCCCCTGACGTCATGGCGCAAGGCACCGACTTCCACACTGTAACACGGGCCAGCCATCCCTCAAGGGGCTTGCAGTACTCCGAGCCTCCATCCGGAGTCAGGCATGTGTGTGGGCGTCGGCCTGTTCCCTCCCTGGAGAAGGCGAGCCATCGTAGGACGCTCAAGCCTAACTCCCCCCTGCTGACCCACCAGCACCCCAAGTCTGCTCCCGAATTGGGTCGCCGGCATGGCGCGAGGTGTGGCATCCAGGACCTCAGCCCTCAGTACCACCGGGCTGGTCACCAGGACATTTTTTCCTGCTGGACAGTTACGGTCCTCTTTCAGTACCTGGTACACTTTAGTTTTGTGTTGCCTCAGGCTGTTATGAGACATGTGACTGGACTCCCTAACAAGTTGTTTTTCATTTTGTGTTTTTTTCAGTTTATTCTCTGCCTGGCTGCTTGTCACAGGCCAGCTCTGTGCCTAGTCACAACAGATCTGGGACATCATTGCCTTTAGGGATTTCTGTTTGTTTTTTTCCTACAGTTTGGGTAACGTCCTCCACATGCCATTACAGCTGCTGATCCAGTGCCACAGTGCATGATCTTGTTTCCAGTGAGGCAATCATCCTGGTTTGTGTTCTGCCTTCTGGGAAGCTTGACCTCTCATGTATGTGTATATTTTTCTGCATGGGCTTTGATCCCCTTCCACAATTCCTAGGTTCATGTGTTTCTGGATAGTCCCTTTATTGGCTACTTGCTTGGAAATTATGGTAACACAGGTTTGGCCAGTGCATTTGTGTTTCCAGTTTTGCCATTTACACCCACTTGGAGCTATATCTGGGTTCCCTGCATAGGAGGAGTTTTCTGGCACTCATTTGCTTTCTTTGTAGTTCCCCTCTCCTGTCTCAGAGGACACAGTTGGAGTGGGGTGAAAGGGTCGCTCCAGCCCCTCTTTCCCTTGTTGATTTTACTGGACTTGCTATGCTCTTCAAGGTGTTTCTCTTTGTATTACATACTAATGACTAGGACTCTTGTTCTTGTGGGTCTGGAAGATTGCATGGTTTTTCCAATGGACAGAATTAGTTCAGATTACTCTATCTGTAACCCCCCTGCAAATAGGGGTTCCCAAAAGTCTTCCAGGAGCTTGCCTGAATGCTCCAAGTCTCAGCGGTGTTCGGCGTCTGAGCTGTTTAAATGTTGTTCCAAGTGAGTGCTATTTGAGCCTCCACGTACTGTCTCTTTAAGAGCTGTCTGCTTGCAGACTTAATTAGTTTGTATGGGGGGACTGTGTATTTAATGCTCGAATCCCACCCGAGCTGTTGTTAATTCACTCCATCTCTGCCGTCGGTACATGTGCAGAGGGAGCCTTGTTGAAAGATATAACTGTTTGTCAGAAATCATTTAGAGTGACTGAGAAAGTGTAGTTTTGTCTAACCTGTCTTCATTTCAGCACAAACTGTTTCAGTGTAGCTTTTTCATTTTGGTCCTGAATATGTTACTTGGACCAATCAGGATGATAGAGAGACCCTAAAATGGAGCCTGTGGACGAATCGGAACTTGGGCTCTCAATTTTGAGCCAGCCACAAGGGGATTGTATGGGCAGCGACTCTGGGAAATGTAGTTTTGACCTTGGCACCTTTTTTCGCCAACAGAGGGAGTCTTATTGTGAGTGACAGCTGAACCAGCCAACAGAATGGTGAGGAACTCAAAGGAAATGCCTTGCTCTGTTACTGGAAAGTCAGATCAGTTGTGACAGTGAAGAGAGAAGGAGCTCTGTGCTTCTGCGGTGTATAGTTTCGCACGGGAAGCGCGTGTGAGGCCCTGAGGTTCGGCCAGCGCAGTTGTAAGTGCCAGTTCAGACTGAATCCGATTTGTGAGGAGAAAGAAGGAAGTCTGAAGAGTGGAAACCAGGTTCACCCTGCACAAGAATGGATAAATTGCTGAATCACGCTCGGTCTGTCAGGAACTGAAGCTGCTGTGTGTACTCCCGGGTATTTTGCAGTAATTGCGATCGGGATCGAGGAGCAGCCTGCCTGGTATAGTACTTTCCTTTTACATATGAATGTGCGTAGTGCTTGTGGGGAATCGCTATTTCCAATCCCCCGTGCTGTGTGCTGTGTGTTGAAGCGGGAAGCAAACCCCAGCTTGTCTCGGACTAAATCCGGTTGCTATCAACTGCAGTGGGGTCCAGTCACAAGGACCTTGTCTCCATGCCCTGTTGTTCTGGCAATCCAGAAGAACATCCACCATCCAGTCCTCAGCTTGGGTATTGTGAGTACAAATCAGGGTATTTCCCTGCAGCCTGTTTTCAATCACAAGTGTGTCATCTAATTCTTGTTGTTTCACTGCTTCATGGACTGAGCCATCCGGCTCCGGATTACAATTGGGTATTGTGCATATATTTTCTTCTACAGGGCCCTATCCAACTGCACCTGTTGGCCAACCATAGGCAATGGCCTGGCTAGCCCCCAACTTGGGTACCCAGAGTGTGACTTTTCAGCCCCTGTATGTGTGCACAGTACTGTGATTTAATGCCACCAATTAACCTGATTTCCCCCTCCTGGGTTACTGCCCCCCTAAATAAATCAGATTTGTTGTTGTTATACTATATACTGTCTGTGGTGTTGGTACTTATGGAAACAGTATTGTGTTTTGCTCTGTATGTTGTTTAACCTTATTTTACAGGGGGTCCTCAGAGACGTGCTGCAGAATCAGTCTTGAGGGTAAGTGGTATCTATATGAGTGAACAGTGTGTATACGTGGGGTATTGGGGCTGTAACTCCAGTGTACTGTGTGAGCCACCAGAGGGAATAAAAGGGGGTCTCAGTGTCCCAGAGGGCTGTGACCAAGCTAGTCTAACCACTACAAACCCTGACCTCTGGGTGGAGGCACCCGCCATAGGACCTAGGCCCCTCAACCTGTCCGTAGTCAAACAGGCAGGAGTAGTAGCCCTTGGGATAGCGCCACCTAGGGGTTACATATCTTATTGTTTTTCTCACCATTTTCTAGATTACAGCACTACTATTTACATCCCATATGTAATTAATGACAGAGGTACCCTATAGAAAGAAAAATGTCTTACCTTAGGGTAATTTCTTTTCTCCAAGTGCTGCCTCTGTCACTCAGTTCCAACCCTTTGTTGTAAGAGACAGGGCCTGCTTTAGGGTTTTTTGGGGGGGCCCCAGCAGGATTAGTGAAGTCATGGGGCCCCCCTACTTGTCCCACCTTCACTCCATGTGTTTGACAGTAGCCTATACGGTCACTATTTTATTTTATTTTCAGTACAACCACTGGTAAATTTAATTTTTTTTTAGGGGAGACAGTAGTGTTAGCCCTTGGGTCTGTCCTTTCTGTCCCATCCATTGCTGCCCATCTACCTTTCATTTACTAGGTCACAGCTTGGTAAGGCATTTCATGACATCATGAGGCCATATCAAAAGGAGGTGCAAAGCCCTTTACTACTATTTTAAGAAGATAGATTAAAAAAAAAACATTTAAAAATTAATAACGTAAACCGCTCTGGTTGGGGGTCCCCCATAAGCAGGGGGTCTCTAGGAACTGCAGGTTTCACAGGTGCCTACAGCAGGCTATAGTAGGAGAAGGTCTATCTAGTGTTTGGTTTGGGGACTGATCAACAGAGAGCGTTTGCTTAGTCATTCTGGCTGGTTGCAATAACATGATTGGATATTATGTCCTAACTGTGGTACTTGCTACTCCTTGCACTGATATTAGCAGGAGATATTGAACTCAATCCAGGACTTGGTGGTAACATCTCTCACACTGACGCAACGTGGAGTGATGTTAAGGGTCTGCGCATTGTTCATCTGAATGTCATCAGCCTCCCCATAACTTAACCGAACTTGAGACTTGGGTCACTCAATATAACCCTGACATTCTAGGTTTGTCTGAGACCTGGCTAAAACCCTCTACCCTGACTACCTGTGCCAGAAACCCAAATATAAAATAATTAGGCAAGACGGGCCCTCTTCGAAGTGTGGTGGGGGTGTTGCAATATTCTACAAATCTCACCTCTTATTACACCATAATGTGTCACTCACCCTCTCATACTGTGAATCAATTCATGCTACCCTTCTACTGGTCTCGAAGAGGTTACACGTAGTATGTGCCTATAACCCTCCCACTGGTGGCATCGCTGGTCTTGAGGAACTCCTTGCACAGGTTGACTCAGCCGTCGGACGTAAAGAGGTCCTCATTTTGGGTGATCTTAACTTAAACTGGTCTGGAAAATCTAGTCATTCCCTCCACACTTTGGTACAAGGCCATGACTTCCACCAACTAATCACTGACCCAACTAGGGTCATGGCCCCCCCTAGATCTAGTTCTCTAATTGACTGGGTCCTCATGAACCATCTTGATGGTATAGTATCAGCAGGTACACTTGCAGATGCTACTAATGACCACTCACCAATCTTCTGCATCTGGCGTGCTGCTAGACAACCTTCTCCACCTCCGAAACTTCTCACCTTCTGAAATCTGGACAATTTTAATCAGGCACAATTTACGCAGGATCTCTCTAGGATTGACTGGTCACCCAATCTTTGCCTCCACTAAAGCTTAGTCAGCACTAGAATATTTCCTTACAAAATTTGGATGTCTCCAAGACCACTATGCTCCCCGTGTCACTCGCCATATCCGAGGCACACAAACTAAATGGCTCTCTAAGGATCTTCTTACCCAACTTAGGGCCAGGGACAAAAGCTGGTGCTGTTTTAAGGCCTCCGGGCTTCAGGGTGACTACAATAGCTATAGGACCCTGAGAAATTCCTGTAAGAGGAACATTCACCTAGCTAAAAGCTCGTTCTGTAAAGACTTGTTAATAAAAGCTGCAGGTGACTCCAAAACATTCTGGTCCGTTATCAAAACTCTCCTTGGTGCCAATAAACTGACTACCTCTAATGACATGATACTAAATGGTGTGCATTGTAATAATCTGGTGACCATTGCTAACTCTTTCAACTGCCTCTTCTCGGACTTCTCTAGCTACTCGTCTTCCTTCCCTTCTGGTCACCCCATTCTCACTCCCATGGATACTGAACCCCTGCACTCTCGTCTGACATTCCGGTTCCGGACCAACATTAGAGCCAAAGTCCTAAAGCTGCTACTTGCTATCTCAGACACCACTAGCTCCAGTGCTGATGGTTTGGAACCTAGGCTCCTGAAAGCTGCTGCCCTTCTCATAGCCTCCCCCTTACTAAAATCTTTAACCTATCGCTATGCCATGGTATGGTTCCTGATATATGGAAGACAGCTAGAATAACTCCTATCCTTAAAAAGGGTGATCCCAAAGACATGTCTAACTATCAACCTATTGCTATCCTTTCTGTGCTCAGTAAAATCCTGGAAAAGCTAGTGGCGACCCAAACCATATAGTACCTTTAAAAACAGAACCTCCTCTCCAGTTCCCAGCATGGATTCCGCAAAGGCCACAGTACCTCAACTGCCCTTCTAAAACTTACCAATGACATCTGCGCTGCTATGGAATCTGGTCTATTGACTGGTGCAATCTTTATTGATTTAACCAAGGCTTTTGACCTGATTAATCATACTCTTCTCCTTAATAAGCTCTATTCCTTGGGTTTTTCAGATGAGATGGTGAACTGGTTCAACAGCTACTTATCCAGTTGTAAGCAGGCTGTAGCTTTTAATGCAGCCACGTCTGACTATTTGTGTGTGCATATTGGTGTCCCCCAGGGTTCCATACTTGGTCCTCTGCTCTTCACTATTTTCATTAATGATCTCCCTTTGCTGGCACCCACCTGTGCTTCCTTGCTTTACACTGATGACCTTGTCATCTACCACAGTGCCAGAAATGTCTCAGATATCAACAGATCCCTTGCACTGGACTTCCTAAACATTCAAACCTGGCTAACTGAAAATAACAAGAAAAAAATGACCGCACCAAGAATGACTGGTGCTATGATAAATCATCTTACAAAAATAAAAGATCAGCACCCAGTCCAGGCCTTTCATTTTAAAGTGATGAAGTTTGGTGTTTAGCTAGGCGAAATGTAAGATGTGAGCCTGCTTTTAGGCATACTACATTGTGAGCCAGTATTTTTGCACAGATGCATTTTGTGAATTAAAATCACTTTAAAACAAATGGCCTGGACTGGGTGCTGATTTTTTTTATTTTGCTAACTGAAAATAACCTTGTTCTTAATGTAAGCAAAACCCATGCCATGCTCCTGGGCTCTCCTGCCAGACTTAAAGTGAATCGTAACTCCCTCAATATATCCTGTGCTAATGGTTACCCGTTAGTCAGCACCAGTTCCTTCAAATACCTGGGTGTTCTTCTCGATGAATCCCTGGAGTTCAATCTTCACATCACTGCCACTTGCAAATCTGTTAATGCAAAAATAGGGGGAGCCTACCATACCAGCTATGCACTCACTCCATTGGCTAGGCTTGCTGTGGCACAAGGCCTTCTGCTCCCAGCACTGGCTTACAGCTCAGTCACCTACCTAAGGGCTACCAAGACCTCCCTCCATAAATGGGACACCACTTATAACAACATCTGCCACTTCGCCTCCGCTTTCCCATGGTATAAACACCACTGTCAGCTCTATGCTGACCTAAGATGGCCCAGCCCCGCCATTTACCGGCTACTGTCCCATGGTTCCCTACTGGATTGTACAACAAGATCTGGCCTGCCTCAATCCCTCTCCTCTTTGCTTTACTCCCAAACTCCCTCTTATGGTCTCCGGTCTAATGACCAAACCCCTCTCTACATCCCTAGACGTAAAACCACTATGGGTGCACGAGCCTTCTCTTGTGCTGCCCCTAAGTATTGGCATTCTATCCCTCAAACTATTCGCCTTGCACCTACACATGCTGGTTTCAAGAAACTTCTCCGTGAACATCTACTAGCATCTAATCTCTGCACGTGTTTCCGTCCACCTTAGCTCATCCATTTTCTCTCTGTCTCACGCGTTGCTTTTATCTTACTTGCTCTCCCCTCTTCCTCCGCATTCGCTCATCTACTCTCACCCTTCTCTCTCTCCTCCTCTTCCCTCCCCTCTCTTTCTCACTATGTTTATCGACCCTGTTAACAGCACTTACTGCATATTTGGACATAATACTTGATCAGGCCAGTTCTGTACTTGTCTTACACTTGTCTGTATTTCTGAATATCTCCCTGCTGTATTTTGCTTATATTTTAACTTTGTATAACTCTGTACTTTCACCGTTTGTAAACTGTCTGTATTTTCTGCCCACCTGGCATTGTCTGTCCTATTCAATGTGCTGCGTCACATTGTTGTTTGCTCGTGTATTTGAGTTGTATCCTCCCAGGTCATGCTTGAAAATAGGCATATCTCTATGCCTAGTGCACCCACCTGGTTACCAAAAGCAAATAAATAAATATTCCGGATACTGCTGGGGAAGACTTCATACTAGAGTGGTACAGGTAGCTCTTCAAGGTCATATGGGATTCTACAACTCTGGTCTCCTGCCTGTCTCCACCTGTGGGAAACGCTACCCACATAATGAATGACAAACGGACCTCTTGGAGTAAAAAAATGAACCCTAGGCAAGACATTTTTGGACACAGTAATTTGTACTTGAACATCTCCTTACCTGCAGCGTTTTCCCGGCCATCTTGAGACTTGCACACTGCACCCTGCCCCTTGTCTGTGATTACTGGTGCTCGTTTATCCATCATATTTTGTATTATGACTGTTTTTCCTGCAGTTTAATGCCTTCTCTGTATTGTGCTTTTGTTGTGGAGTGCAGCTCTTCTGCTCTGCACTGCACTTTGTATTTGTACCTCTCTGTCCTTGTTCCCTTTCCTCTCCCCAAGATGCACCTGGAAATGAGTTGGCATCGCCTCTGCACGCCTTCCTGTATAAATAAATAGATGCCCTTCTTCCAGTGCTTCTGCTTACGATAAGGCCCTAGTTCTCTCTGGCACTTCCACTACAAGTTCTGTGGCAGGGATCCTAAACCTCTGTGGCTAATTGGTTTGTTTACGGCAGAAATTATTTACTTCTGTGGGAGATTTTCTGTCCAGCCATTAGCTAACATACCATGTGATGTTACTGCTGAGGGTGGGTTGGAACCATTTTCTGGCCCTAGGGTTCAGCATAACAACTGCTGCTTACACACTTGGTTACTGGAGTTATATAATTTTAAATAAAAGTAAAAGCAAATGAATGTTACCAGGCTGTATCTAAGTGATGATATTTTTATCAGCACTCTTTATCTGTGACTTGTACAGTATGTTTGTTGTATTATAAATTTATAGAATAGTTTATAACGTATTCATCTATTATGTTTAAAAATGTGACGTTCATAATATTTATATGAAGGCAACTCTCTCAAGTCCTCACACTGTGAGACAGGCCCAAACAGCACACACAAACCGCATGTATGTCCTCTCTGCAAATTTTATCTCTGCACTTACAATACCAAAATAAAGGGTCTTTCGACTGCGGAGGCAAACAGAGATGACGACATAAAACACTAAGTAAAATAACAAATGGCAATGGCTAGGTTGACGGCGTTTCCTTAAGCAGGTCCGAGGAGGATGATTTACGGCAGAAAAACAACTAAGGAATGATGGGGTAACCCACATTTATATACAGTACATGTGGACGCTACTCGTCACTGTGGGCTGCCCCAGCTAGCAAAAGTTTCCATGTGGTCCTAACTCTGACAGTTTATAGTTCCAAAGGTTTGACCTAATGGAGGAGATATTCCTCGAAGAAGACTAGTATTTATACAATCTTCAGCCACGTTGCGGTTACAATTCATAAGAAAATCAAACCAGAAACAACAAAGAATATCGAAAATCAGTATTTCTGGAAAAAAAAAAAAAAAAACAGCCAGTTTTGTGGCACGATTCACATACTGCAAAGCCCCAGAATTCCATGAGCCTTATTTGCAGTCTTGGATCTCAACTGAGATTAAATGGGAACACTCGAAAATAAAGCTCATGTGAACTGCTAGTCAGGGAAATGGACATTGCTGCACTAAGGCTGAGCTGGACTTTGAAACCTATGACTGCTCCAAACTAGATTACAATTGCCTGCTTTAATACTAATAACAGTCACCAGGAGCACAAGAATGACAACTCCCCAACTCATAAATCCATCAGATGGAAGGACCTGGGTAAACTGATTTAGTTAGGGACCTTAATGTACTGTTTGGTAAACAGAGCACAGCATGGCAGCAGCATTCTGTGCTGATAAATGGCAGAGTCAGGTCTGGAAGTAACCTTGGGTCTCCAGCTCACTATGCTGGAAGGTAGGCATGACACTGACGCGGTACAGTCAGTCACAGGGAGGGTAGACTCGAGCTTGTCACACTCTATCACTCTCCCCCATAGCTGAATTATTGGCACGACAGTGCCAGTCATGAGAGACCACGTCCATACCCTTTGCTTTTAGGTTAGATGCCACAAAGCAGTCTATGGATATTAAGGAGGGAGTTGGAGGGTTAAAGGGAAAGGGGGGAAAAAAACATGACCCAGGAAGGGAAGAAAATGGCAAAAGCATGATAATTTAAACTTGAGGCCTAACAGTCAAAAAATAAAATGAACAATTTAAATGCACATTACAGAGATTTTAGCACACACCCCCAGTATTCACTGCAATTATACAATCATGGCGGACTGTGGAACTCGTAGCTCAGTGTGCACAAAAGGGGACAGCTACTTAATCTGCCTTACCATTCATGCTATTTTTTAAATAAAGGGAAGATGTTCAGAGATTCCAATGAAGGGAAACATTAGTCACACGAACCCAGACTAATGTTCCATGTCACTAGGTATCGATTTTTTTTTTTTATTTTATTTTAATTAAGTTATAAATCTGGGGACCAGCTGGTGGCCACGTGGGAGCACACTGCACTTCTATGCCAGCATCCTGGATTCAGAAGGGGACTTGGGAGCCAGGATCCGAGTGACCAGGGTTGGGGACTGCTGTCACATGCAGTGCACGCCAGGCCAAGGGAAAATAATGTCAAGCTCTGGTGACGCAGTGACCCATGGAGGTAGCTCACTTGCAAGTGGTGTTGCTTGCGCACAAGTTCGCTGTATCAATCCCAGCACTGGAGGCTGTTGAGAACTAGGGAGGCTGACAAGTGGGGGCAAGAAACCTTGCCTCCGTCCTGATGACAGCTGCTGAGTACCTCGGACCTCACGCCATGTATCCTCTCCCCCCCACACTGTATGCTGGGTAGCTGGAGACTAACAAAGAACGGGGCTAGGGTGGTGGCCAAGAGGGTCATGCCAGCAGGTTCAAAGACTGGGAGGACACTGGCAGAGATAAAAAGATATACAGTAAATTAAAAAAATCTGGAGTTTAGTGGGAGGGGCTGCTGGTTCCAGCTCCACTCTTAGACATGTGGTCATATTTCAATAAAGAATCTGCTTTCTTTTAAAAATTCTGCTAGGACAGGAGCCCCTAAAAGTATTTTTTTAGGAAAGGAAACAAATTTGATTTTACATAACACCTTTCATACACACAGAGTCGCAAAGTGTTTTACACTCCACGGGGGAGGTGATGCTGCCATTTTCAGCAAACTGGGAGATTCAAAGAGAACAGCTGAACAGAGGAAGGTTAAGTGACTAGCTTAGAGCTACACAACGTGCAAAGTACTGCAGTTGTGGGATTCAGTCCAAGGTCTCCAGTTTCATAGCTCTGTGCTCTGTACACTTGGTCAAACTTAATACAGAGCAGACATTTTATTGAACTATAACAAGAGCCCTGCAATCCATACACAGACTGTTCTGCGCACGCATCTGCATTGTGTAAAAATCTGCAGTGAGCTAACATGACCTGTCTCTTTAAGAGACAGAAAGAAAGAGCTTCTCGGTTCACTGGTTGGGCAACCATGATCTGAGCCCAGGTATATTAACCTTCAATGTCAGGCCTCTTAAAATAAAGGCTTGTTGCTGACCTTCAGAGCAGCTCCTGTATATCCTTTCAAAGAACATTGTAAATACAAGCGCAGACCCGCCAGGGAGTTGTCTTCAACAAAGACTGAACAACAGTAGGAAGCAGGAAACTAAGACCAGATCACACTGTACGCACAGAAACCTGTGTCAGTGTCTGCTAAGAATAGCATATGATTAAGCTCATTTCACAGAAAATTAATTGTTTTAGTCTGGCTGAAAAGGTGCCTGTTTTGTTCAAGATCATTACATTTTAGCAAAAATTATGAATGACAATTTACTGGCTTTATCAGTTTACATTATAGAAAAAGAAACAGAATTTCAAAATCACAATGTTGAAGAGGTCATACAAAGAAACTTCCTAAGGCTTCAGGAAACTGTAATACAGAATAATGATGAATCACATACTGTATGCAGCCAGAGCTTGTGGCTTGATTTTTCACAGATCAGCTGATTTCTCATCTATGTGCTTTTAGAAGAGTCAGCAAAAAAGGAGGCATGGAAATTGGTCCAGTGAGAGCACCGAGCCTGTATTAATATTCATAGCGGTGTAGTGCAGCATGCTCGTAAAGGAATAGACTCCCAAGTGCATTCTTCGCCTGTATTCTTCACAAATGTTCAGGCTTCACTAACACAGAAGAAGTGCCACCCCCCCCACACACACACACATTTACCTTTGCTAGGCTGCCACCCTATTTCCATTCTGTCATTTTGCACTGCCCTCTTCACACGGACAACCGTTTCTTGTACTAAAATCATTCTCTTGCTCTCTCTTGATAATCAGTGTCTTCCTAAATGTTTCATCTTTCTTCCTAAATACTGGTTCTCGTCCCTTGACTATTACTCCTCGTTCCTATCCATCTGCTTCTCTCACCTCAATAACTATAAAACCTCTGCTATGCAATCTGCCTTCTCCTACCCCTAGAGCAGCCACCCCACCCCACCTCAAAGCCTTCTGCAGGGATCCTGCTGCACCTCTCCACTGCCTGCAACTAGTTCTGCTGTGCCACTCCCTCCCTGTCCTGCTGCTTCTCCCCCACTACCTTCACATCACAGTTTTGTTTCTGTACTCCATGCCTCCCCGCTCTCTTTCTTTAACTTAATGAATACTGTAATGCATTTGATTTATTACTGATTCATTTATTTAAAAATTGGTAACCCAGAAAGGCACTCTGAGCCAAGGCTCATTTCCAGGTGCAACATGCGGGAGGGAGAAATGCAGTAGATACAGATTAGTAAAATTACAAAACATCCGAAAATACAAGTCAACACCAAGGGTATTGGATGTGAAGAGTCAGTTAAGTTCACAATTGCAATTATGTACAAAATGTGCAAGAATGATACAGATGCAAATGGCCCCACCCAGCGAGGGCTAGCCTGGGGGGATCGCCGCTCCAAGTAAGTCCAGGGGTGGGTGAAGGTCGGAGGAGTCGGGGGCTGAGCTCTCAGAGGACTAACACCCAAAAAGCATACTAAAATAAATAAATAGAAAAGATGGATACACATAACAGGCCTGGGCAGGAGAACCGTTAGCCCAAATTTAGGGAGGCTTAGGCGGGGGGTGGGGTTAACAGAGGTAGGAGAAAGAGGTCAAGGGGTCAAGAAGGGGAGAGACAGGTGCAGGGGGAGCAGGAATAAGCCTTTGCAGGCATCTAAAGGCAGGGAGTGAGGGGGAGAGTTGGAAGGAAAAGGGCAGCAGATTCCAAAGGGATGGGAGCCGGTAGGAGAAGGCTGCTTGCCCAACACTGGAGTGAGGGTGGGGAATGGAGAAGGTACATTTACTTCCACTGTTCTGTATTTTCATTTTTATTTTAAGTACCATATAACTCTTGCACTGTGTTCATTACAATCTGCTGTTGTAATTAATTTTTTTTTTTTTACTTTGCAGTGATTGTAATTTGCACCACTTTAATTGTGTACATTTATTGTGTTCTCTCCCTCCCCCCACCTCCCATGGGGTCACATCTGGAAAGTGTGCCTTTTCTGGACAACACCTTTTAAAAAATAAATAATGTATTTATGGATTGCTCAGGGCTTGTTCGATAAATACAAGTTTTATAACTTGCACCTGGTTACCGTTTTAATGGATGGGGCAATGCACTGAGTTGGAAGTTTCGGTTTTGAGCTAGAACACATTCAGGGTTTGGCAGTGACTTGTGTCATTTGCAACGATGCTTTTGAAAAGCCAGATAAAAAAATGATGTTTTTATTTATGCAACAATTTGTTGACTGGGAGAATCACACTGAGCCAGGGCTCACTGATAGGCTTGACCCAGGAGAGAGGAATAAATGCTGGGAGAAATATGACCAACAAAAAGTGTTGAACACAATACACAAACTATACAAAGCAGTATGTCCATGGTGCTGAGGTACAAAATGTACAAAACAGCAGGAATTTACGAAAGCAAATTTACTACTGGGCTGGCACTATAGACTGGAGGTTAGAGTAACAAACTATCTGTGAATGTGACTGGTACATCCAGCAGCCCTGGGTTTGATTCCAACAACCTCCATTTGCATCCTGTACTCCCGGGTTGCCCCTAAAAACAGGCACTTGTGCCTAGTGGGCATTAACCAGTTACCAAAGTATTAAAAACTTGGAGGCAGTATAGTGCAGTGGTTTAAGGCTCTGAGTTGCAAACCTGCAGACCTGGGTTTGAATCCCCCAGTCCCCAACTGCATACTGTGTGACCCTGAGCAAGTCACTTAACTTCCTTGTATTCCCAGGTCGCACCTATAAACAATCTTTCAGCTTAGTGTCTCTCTCCTGGCTAAAAAAAAAAAAAAAAAAAAAAAAAAAGCGAGATACAAGTACAGTGTAAAACATAGACAGCCTAGAACAAAAATGCAAAGGCACAGAAAAAAAATACAGAACTGTATTTTTGGCAGTATAACTGTACTGGGGAACAGGAGGTGAGAGGACGAGGGAGAGGGAGAGATAGAAGTGGGAGCTGATAATGATAACTCTATGTGAAAAATACTGCTGCTGTGGACAGGAAGAGCATTCTATGAAATGACTGT
The DNA here is from genome assembly GCA_016271365.2 of Neoceratodus forsteri. Classification (NCBI taxonomy): domain Eukaryota; kingdom Metazoa; phylum Chordata; order Ceratodontiformes; family Ceratodontidae; genus Neoceratodus; species Neoceratodus forsteri. The sequence goes on along the minus strand of CM028132.1, from coordinate 855,521,521 downwards.
GGTGAGAAACAGCAAGATTTTTTGTGCTAGAGCACAGGGTTGGGAGCCAGGAGGCAAAGGTTCAGATTTTACTAGAGCCATTATTTTGTTGTTGTTGTGTGACCCCTGAGCAAGGTCACTTAAAGGAGCAGTGTTTGTTATTCAGCAAAAGATTTAATATTTTTAAAAAAAATATATATTTCTGACATTCTTGGATTTGTCTTTAGTGGTTCTTTTTTATTTTTATTTCTTTGTTACTTTTGGCTTCTACACCGTGCACCTGACCAGGGAACATCCTTGCAGCCCTGTAATGCCCCTGACTAGCCTGTGGAGCTTCTGGTGGATCGGATTTCTAACCTGTCTTTACTCCTAACTCAGGCAGGCACCCAGGCCAGTAGCCTGCAGCTTATAACCCACAAGTGGGACCCAAGAGGTGGACAAAGACTCCAAGGAAGCACTTGATTTGACTGACTGGGTAATCTGAAGGGAGGAACCGGTTAGGAGGAGTGAGGTCAGATAGCCAGAAAGGCATGGTAAGATGAGGTGACTTCATCAGTCTCTGGAAAATCCAGTTTTCATCACCCTGTAGACCTTCTCACCAGTAGGGGCATGGTCTGAGTAGACGAGACGGCATGCCCGATAGGATCATTGAGGGCCTCCCCTGCCAGCCCTGCTCTAGACGTCGGACGTCTGACGTCTCTGTGTTTGACATCAGCAAGTAGCAGGGACAGCACTGGAGAAGGCAAACAGGGAAAAAGGTGCAGCCTGCCCAAAAATGACCCACTCTACACCTGAAGTTGGGTCACAGCAGTACACCTGGTCTATAACAATAGCTGAAACATGGAAAAGTGAACAATAAGAAAGTATTTTTACTTGACAAATTTTAGCCTGCCTCCCTTCCTCTTTCAGTTCCATTGATTCCCCATTACTCTTCAAAACCAATCTCAAAACTCAAGGGTTTAAATTAAGTTGTGCAATCATTAGCCAGCAGGGCTAGTGACACTGAAAACCCACTGGCCCCACAGACACTCCACTGGCCCAGCTGATGCACATATGGAAATGTCACCTTGTCCAGTAGAAGAAGCCTGTAGGACAGGTCAGAGGGAACTTTTACTCGCTCAGTCCAAATCCACTGTACCAGCATTCTGGATGGTGTGCCAATTCCAGAAACCCATCTCTTTCCTTATGCCTAGGAGTTCACAGCTCCTGGTCAGTTTTCTCTGACTTCTCAGTTCAATGATTCCTTAAAGTGTTATTTTGTTTACTTACTTGCACTGATAAAATAATTTTGACATTCAGTTTCCCAGTTACCCTATATCACAGATTGTAGCACTAATAATATGTAAGGAATAAGACACGACAAGGTGTGGTTAATGGCCTGATAAGAGCATGCCCCAGGTGCGTACCGGTACTGTACATGCTCAGTGATAGCTCAGTCAGCAGCCAGCCATGGTGGAGAGAGGGGGCTGTGCTGGTCGTCAGCTTGGTTTTGGGATGCGGACAGTGGGGTAGTGGGTCACTACCTGCCATGGTGGGGGTGTGTGGGGTCCACTAGACAACCATGGAATGGGTTATATTACCTATACAGGGGATCAGGAATGTGGGGGTTACACTGGACACCAGGGAATACTTGTTATAGGCACTGGGCAGATGATCAGGTGGTTGAAGGGATCACTAGCCTCTAGGGATAATTTTGTGTCTGAATGGGAAGGCGATCAGTGAGGAGGGAGGGACCACTGGACCACTAGGGAGTTTACTGTTATGTCCGATGGGAGAGGGATCCATGAGGGGGGAGGGACCACTGGACCATCAGGGAGTTTACTGTTATTTCCGAATGGGACGGCGATCAGTGAGGGGGGAGGAACCACTGGACCACCAGGGAGTTTATTGTTATTTCCGAATGCGACGGCGATCAGTGAGGGGGGAGGAACCACTGGATCACCAGGGAGTTAACTGTTATTTCTGAACGGGATGGAGATCAGTAAGGGGAGGGACCACTAGACTACCAGGGAGTTTAGTGTCATGCCTGAGTGGAATAGCAATTGGCGAGGGGTGGGCCACTAGACTACCAGAGAGATATATTTTCTATATTAATGGAGCGATGATCGGCAAGGGGAGACCACTAGACCGCCAAGGACTGCTGCGTTGGGGGTCAGGGCTGCCACACTTCCTCCACCAACCGCTAGAGTTGCACAGGAGTAAGTCAGGGTTCTAATCAGCAGTATGTGCACCGCTCAAGGGGGCCGTGCAAAACTGCCTTGCACCATGTACATACTCTGAATAATGGACTGCGCCAATATTCAGGTCCCCGGCCCTTCATTTACAATGCATAACCCTCTGTCCTTTGTGCAGGCAAAAAACGAGTTTTCCCACACTAACCGGGCTTTTTAATATTGCGCTGGCAAACTTGGTTTTGCATCTGGGCAATGTTTGGAATATGAGGCATCAGGAGTCCATGCTATATTCAGAGAGATTCTTTTGGTAATCATTGTAGTTAAAGTAATCTGCAAAGTTTAGCCACAAGAAAAATATTAAAATGGTATCAATAGTCCAGATGCAGAAAATGCTTAGTTAGTGTGACATATTCTCTGCCGTTAAGGCTTTAGCCACTGTGCTGAACTAGTTAGAAATTATTTTAGCCATTTAGGAAATATGTTTGCATTTGGCTACGTGGTCAATGGCTAACAGAATTATAGCTATATGTCATAGGCCTGATACCCCTCTCCCCATTGTTTGGCAGGGCCAGAAGAAACCCAGAGCAGTACTCAAATACTGGAAAGAGATAACTGTCAGACCAAATGTAATTCTTTGAGATACACAAGGATAAGGGGAAACACTGTAAAGAACTGAAGAACTGGTGGGGTGGAGGAAGACTATGGACTCCTTAAAATATATAATACATTTTTATTGCTTTAGAATAGTTTTAATAGAGCTACCTGCAGGACTGGCCAACATTTCGTGGCTGAGCAGGCCACGTTCTTCAGGATCCACAATGGTCAATAAGGTTTTCTGCCTCACAAAAGATCTCACCAGCCCGGTAGTTACATTTAATATGTTTCCTGCTTTATCATTATGCTGCAAGGATTACTCTTCCACATGGATTTGAAACGCTTTAGGTGTGCTCTACGTAGGGCAGAGTAGTGAGTGAGCGGCTAAAGCCTTTCATACCTGTATTTCAAACCTATAGATGAGGCACACTGATGAGTCCTGGGTAGGACAAAACATGTGTATGTGTCTGTCTCTCCTGTTTGCACCCTTTGCAGATTGTGAGAGAGGCCCTTTGGCACCATGCATTCCTGTTTAAAACTGAAGCAGCCTAAGCAGGGCAACCCCAAAATCCTGGACAACTACCGTCCTATAGCCATCCTCTCGGCTGTCAGTAAGCTTCTGGAAAAGGTTGTAGCCAAACAACTCTCGGAGCATATCCATGCCCACGGACTGCTGTCCCCTGCCCAACATGGCTTTCGCAAAGGGCACAGCACTACCATGGCACTTATCTCTGTCTCTTCCAGCATCAGAGCTGCAATGGATCTGGGGCAACTCTTAGGTGCAGTGTTCATTGACTTATCCAAGGCCTTCGACCTCGTGGATCATGACCTGCTCGTTTCGCAGATGAGGTCCCTTGGCCTGTCCCCCCCTGCTCTGAATTGGGTCTCTGACTACCTGCATGGCGGAGAACAATTAACTAAATTCAATAAAGTCCTCTCTGCCCCCCTACCCGTAACCTCTGGAGTCCCACGGGGCTCAGTGCTGAGACCCCTACTCTTTTCCCTGTTTATTAACAATCTCCCCGCTGTGGCCTCCAGGTGCCGGGTTACTATGTACACGGACGATCTGGTCCTCCTGGCCCACTCCAGAGATACAGCCACCCTAAACTGCTACCTATCAGAGGACTTCAGGAACATCCAGGTATGGCTCTCCAACCAAAAGCTGGTCCTCAACCAGAAAAAAAACCAGGCTATGCTATTCGGCTCATCAGCCAAAATTCGGGCCTCCTCAGCTCCTCTGCAAATCAACTGTGAGGATGGTACCCCTCTTCTTACTGTGACCTCCCTCAAATATCTTGGTATGATGCTAGACCCCCAACTGGACCTGGGAAATCACATCCACAGCGTTTGCAGAGGGGTTAACTGCAAGCTGGGGCTGGCCTATAGGGCTAGGTACAACCTTACCCCTGCGGCTCGTCTGGCTCTTGCCAGGGGAGTATTACTCCCTTCCCTCAGCTATGGTCTCCACCTATTTGCTCATACTTCTAAGGTCCTCCTTAACAAGTGGAGCACGACGTACAACAACATCTGCCGGTTAGCTCTGGCCGCCCCCCCGTCTTACCCATCACTGTGAACTCTCACGATAAGCTAGGATGGTTATCCCGCCAATCACCTTAACTTTGGCACTGGGTGCCGAAGCTAGCAAAGTAATCAGCTCCGCACCCCCGGAACTGGCCCGGCTTCTCTCCCCAGCTGACCTCTCACCCCTACCTCTGAGATCTCAGGGCCCAGGACTACTAAATGTACCCACCACCCGCACCCTCATGGGTGACAGGAGCTTCGCAGCTCATGCACCTAGGCTCTGGAACTCCTTCCCTGAAAGGGTTCGCACTGCCCCTTCCCACAAGCTTCTTCGGACCTCCCTGTGGGAACATCTCAAGCTGGCCTCACGCTGCGTATGCCTAAAGTCACCCTAGCACATAGTTCCCAGTTGTCACTAGCCAGGTGGCTTCACCTCTCCCCGTGCTGCTACCTGATCTTACGCACTACCCTACTGTCTGTTGCTATGGAGATCCTACGCACCTTATTCTCTGCTTGCTCTGTTGGCTATTGTACCCAAATCACAACTGTATCTTGCCCCAGTCTTGTTAACTTTGTATACCTTCCAATCAAATGTAAAACTGCTTTCTCTCCTGCTTTGTTGTACTGATGTACCTGTTATACCTGTTGTACTCTCCCAGGTCGTTCCTGAAAATAGGCATAAAACTTGTCTAGTGTACCTACCCGGTTAACAAAAACGAAATAAATAAATAAAAAAATAAATAAAATGTTATTGTGATTTGCATATACATCCCATGATGCTTTGCATTATGGGGGTATGTGTGATTTTGTATTTCTATGTGGACAGTGATCCTTGCAGCATAATGATTTACAGGGTAGATGTGGCTAAGCAAGCCCATGCTATAAAACAGGAAACTGAATATGGATTTTTAATGCACAGTCTTTTATTTGGGTGCAGGGGTTCTCAGAGCTATGTCTTCTAGGCAACTAAACAGCAACAACTGCATATAGATGTCATCACCACATGATGATACGACGTCTTAGCCTGGAGACATAAAACTAACTCCGCCTGCTCACAGCCCCCCTGACAAAGCCTTAAGTGTCAAAGCGCCAGAGCAGCTTGGTGAAGGATTTACTGTATATGTGGGTAACTACACAGGTTAATTTAGCCAAATAAAATGGTAAACCTGCAACCTAAATAGTTTGTGGCTGCTTTTTACTTCTTTTGTTAAGAGTGCGTTGCGTCTTGCTTTTTGTTGTACTTGTTTTGGGGTAGCCAGCCCCAGCAGCAGCAGCACCACCACCACTAAATTTCTGAGAAGCGCCAGCCTCCAATGTTGCTTGCATGTCCCTGCTTTTAGCTGAAATTGCTGCTGGAACACTCCAATCTACATCTGGCAGGTTGAAGTCCCCCACCAGCTGCACCTCCCCCTTTTCTGCCATCTTGCCAATGGCTTCCACCAGTACGTTACCTAATAAAGGAGCCTACAAGGTATCGCAGGAGGCAAGCTTTGTCTGGGGGCAGGTACTGAGTGACACCTGGGTGGGCAGGTAGCCGCCCACTAGGGGCGGGGGAGGGCAGGTAGGTGGGAGGTTCCCAGGGGAGGGTGGTTTGGGAAACAGGGGGAGGAGCTTAGCCTTTAAGAAGGGTTGCAGAGGACAGGGTCACTCATTTGCGCTGCTTCCAGGTTTTTTTGAAGAGCCAACCCCATATTACAGCCCTGCAGGTAGGCCTGAGAGATCGTGAGACAGCAAGCCAGCAGTGGAGTTGAAGACTCATTGTTGTGGTGGAAGCGGTGGCTGAAACAACAACAAGGGTTGTTTGGGGGAATTTCTTTGGTTGTTCTGCAGAGCGAGACAGGATGGATTTCGAAAGCCAATTGGCCACTCTCGTTAAGGGAAAGGGCAAGGCATGGTGGAACGCACTGTTCCAAGGGCAAGGTGAGTGCGAGTTGCCGAGTCCATCTGGGCCAGGGCAGCAGCCACCGCCAGAGACCCCTACAGGTCCAGTCCTGGAATCGGTTGACCGACCACCACCACTACCGACAGAGTCTATTCCTTGACGGAAGGAGACAGTGGTGTTGGTAGAAGACTGCCTGTTGTGAATCCAGAGCAGCCTTCTCCAAGTGAGAGGTGGCGATTCCGGACACTGATGCAGGTAGGCTTGAGTTAGGGGAACTCTCCACGTAGGAGTTGCGGGCATTAATTCTGCAAGGGAGGCAGGGGTTTTGGGGGGAAAATCAAAGACAACTCAGGAAGCAGAAAGTGGCTGCAGCACAGGCAGAACCTGGGAGTACCCTAATGGGGAGACAGGGGGAAGCTGAGCTGAGCTGGGCCCAGCTGGGGGTTCCACTACAGTTGCCTCCAGCCCGACGCAGTGGACCTTGGGGGTGCCAGAGGCCCCAGCGGCAGTACCGCTGGCAGTGGTGCAAGTGCCAGGCCTGATACAAGGGCTATTGGAAGCAAGGCAACAGCAGTTGCTTGCAGGCCAGGTAGAGCTCCCGCTGGGGGAGCTGGGGTCCAGCCATGGCCTGACAGGCACACAGGGGCCAAACAAAGTGGGTCAGCAAGCCATGCCAGGGCTCACAGCGCAGTCGGCACTGGAGCAGAAGCTTGATTGCTTGTTGGCAATGTTCCCAATAAAGGAACCACTGCAAACAACCCCAGTCAACCCAACAGTCAGGGGGGCATTGTATGGGGTCCCCACAGCCGTTAACCTTGTGGCGCAGCCAGCTGCAGTGCAACCAGCACAGGTAGGGTTTGTGTCTCTGGGGGAACCAGTGGGGTCTCATTTGCTGGACAAAGTCAGGCAACAAATTGTGAGCGGGGAATATGTGGATGTGTTTTTGCTCCTCAACTGGCCTAATGAGCTGGAGCATGACAAGGACAAGGGCAAAAAAGAGAAGGATGATGGGGTAGAAAGGAAGCGTAAGGCACTGGTGCGATGCACTTGGGAAAACTGGGAGGCAGGTTTTGCTATCTATGCAGGCCTGCTGAGCCAGGGCAACCTGGCAAGAGCCGAAGGGCTCTGGGTGTAGTTTAGCTAGATCATAACCATGCATGCGAACAAGCCCAGTGGTAGCTGCCCAGAATATGATGAAGAGTTCAGGAGAAGGAAACAGAATGACACAGGGAGGTCCTGGGCCATGTTGGATCTCCCATTGCTGTGGACCATAGATATTTGGGGGCGTGCAACATAGAATGGCGACTTCCAGTCCGATACCCCGTCACCAAAAAGGGTTTCAAGGGAATGGAAAAGGGGGAGGTGGGGGGGGGGTATTGTTATGCTTACAACCAGGGATCCTGCAAAACCGAGCACTGTAGGTATAAGCACAAATGCATGGCATGTGGATGGCAGCACTCATTTCAGCAATGCAGGGACAAAGGCGGGGAGTTTGCATCCCTATCAGAAGTCAGGGGGTTTCATCCCTTTTGGAGGGGTCAGAACAAGCCTGCCAACACCCGTAGGGGGTGGAACACCCCTTGAGAAGTGTCTGGCCTGGTATCCGATCAAGGAAGCTGCTCGCTTCTTGGCTGAAGGGTTCAGGTTAGGTTTCCGTATCCCTTATGAAGGTCCCCACAGGGAATACAAGGCAGACAACTTGAGATCAGCCAAGCAGCGACCAGAGATAGTGTGAAACAAAATCCTGAAAGAGGTAACAGCAGGTAGAATCAGTGGCCCATTCACAGCGCCCCCCTCCAGCCCCCAGCTCAGGATGTCCCCTATTGGGCTGGTTCCCAAGAAAACACCAGGAGAATTCCGGATGATGAATTATTTGTCATATCCGGAAGGGGACTCTGTTAATCATCACATTGACCACGCATACATAGCTGTTTCATATGCTTTATTTGATAAAGCAGTGGAAGCGGTGTGAAAAATGGGGCAGGGGGCATTGTTGGGAAAAATTGACATTGGGGCGGCCTTTAGGCTGTTGCCCATCCACCCAGCAGACAGGGAGCTGTTGGGGATGAAATCTGAAGGCTGGTATTATGCAGATAACTGCAAGCCAATTGGGGGTGCAGTGGCATGCACAGTATTCAAACAGTTCAGTACTTTTCTGCATTGGGCCAAGTCGAAAAAGGAGCAACGAGCTGAGATAATACATTACTTAAATGATTTTTCGTTTGTTGGTAAAGCAGGGACACAGTGTTGAGGGCAGCTTATGGGGGTTTTTCATTAGGTGTGTGTGGAGTTGGGCGTACCCTTGGTACAGGACAAGACAGAGGGGCCGTGCACGCGTTTGTCATTTCTAGGTATAGAAAATCGACATGGTAGAACAGGTTTTCCGGTTGCCACAGGACAAGCTGGCAGCCTTGAGAGAGTTGTTGGTGAAGGTTAGCAAAGCACACAAAGTTACATTGTGGTAGTGGTAGCAGCTAATAGGCCACTTGGACTTTGCCTGCCGAGCACTGCCCATGGGTAGGACATTCATGAGACGGTTGGCAGGGATAGGGTGAGGATGTACAAAGCCACACCACAGGATTAAGGTAACTGAGGCAATGAGAGATGATTTGGGCATCTGGCAAGCATTTCTAAAGTGTTTTAACAGAGTAGCCCTCTGGCCGGTGCCTGCATCCAGTCAGGAGCTAGAGCTCTACACAGATGAGTCAGGCAGCTTGGGATTGAACCATACCTCCAAGGGAAGTGGTGCACGGGCCAGTGGCCAGAGGAGGTGAAGGCCGCAGGAGTGTTAAAGCAAATCATGGTGTTGGAATTCTTTCTAATTGTGGTGGCAAAGGTGGTGTGGGGGGAGCAGTTAAAGGGCAAATTCAATACATTTCGATCAGACAGTACTGGTGTGATTCATACAATCAATGGTCAGCTGGGTGGCAAAGGCCCTATGGGCAACCTCATGAGGGTCTTTGTATTAAAGAGTCTTTTGCTCAACATATAGTTCAAAGCAGTGCATGTCCCAGGAATCGATAATGGTATAGCTGATGCTCTCTCTCGTTCACAGTGGCGCAGGGTCCGAGAATTAGCACCAGGAGCAGATGAACACTCCAGGGAAGTCCCAGCATACCTTTGGGGTATGGTAACTCAGAAGCCTGGGATTTGATCAGGAACGCACTGGCACCCAACATGCAGGCAGTGTATCAGAGGGGGCCAGACAGTTTCTGATGGTGCAGCAGGCACGGGGTGGAAAAAGGCATGGCCGTCCTGGCGGAACAGCTTTGTGAGTATGTGCTGCATTAAAAATGGGGGGGGCTACACCAGCCACAGTGGAACAACATTTGGCTGGTATAGCCTGGTTTCAAAAGGCCAGGGGGTACTTGGATACCACAAGAGCCTTTCCTCTTCATAAGATGCTGCAAGGGTGGGCGCAGTTAATACCAAAGAGACCTGACCGACGTCGACCCATTAGTCCTAAACTGTTCAGGCAACTATGGGATGAGCTCCCAAGGGTTTACTCATCAGGAGAGATGCATTTGTTCAGGACGGCCTATTTGATGGCGTTCTGTGGGGTGTTCCAGGTGTCCGAATTGGTGCAACCGAGTAAGGCAGCACACCAGCAACTTGCACTCGGAGAGGAGGACATGGTGGTAACCACGGCTGGAGTATCTGTCCGGTTAAGAAAGAGCAAGACTGATCGGTTTGCTCGGGGTTGCTGGTGTAGTGTGAAGGCTCCCTCATGGATGCAGTTGGAAATCCAGGCATGGTTGCAGGAGTACATGACCAGACGGGCAACAGAAGACAGGGTTTTCTTTAGGCATGACAATGTGACTCCAGTAACTGTGTATCAGTTTTGGCACATCTTGCAGAGGACTTTGCAGCAGTTGGGCAGGACACAGATCAGTTTAACACCCACTCATTCAGGATAGGGGCAGCGTCACATGCTAGGGCAGAAGGATTTACGGATGCACAGATTCAGGCATTGGGAAGGTGGAAGTGCCAGGGTTTTGAGAGTTATGTCCAACCACATATGTTATAACCTTTTTTTTCTTCTTTCTTGACAGGTGATGGTTTACGGAAGGCATGGATTTGGGTGTGCAGACACTCCTTTATACATTGGGCTGCCATCCAGGCAAGGAAGCACAAGGGTGGAAAGGAATGTGCTTGGACCCCAAGACAGCAGAAGTTGTTTGGTTGGGACAACGGGGTATGAAGTGGGAGGAATTGTTGCCGAGGTTGAGAGCGGAGGCTTGGAGGCAGGCACCACCAGATGTCCTAGTGATTCATTTGAGGGGAAATGATCTGGGGCTGGGAAAGTCCGTAGAATTACAGCTACAAATGAAAAGGGACCTGTCCAGGCTGAATAAAATGTGGCCTGAAACTCACATCATATGGTCAGACATTATACAGCGACAGCATTGGCGGCATGCCCGCAACCCTCAGGCGATTGAGAAAGTGTGTAGACTCCATAATGGAGTGATGCAACCATTTCTGCTTAGCATTGGGGCGGGGGGCCATAGTGGGGCACCCTGATATTGGAATAAAGAGGGGGGAACTGTATCGAAAGGATGCGGTGCATTTGACAGAAGTAGAGTTAGTTATATTTTTAGCAGATATACAAGGAGTGGTGGAGAAGTTGCTGGCATGATGAGCTTGTGAGGAGCTCACCCTGTGGCGGCTCAGTAGTCTTGGAAGGTCTGTGCAAAGGGGGCAACAGGGAATTACGAGTCTATGCAGCCAAATCCCCTGAAGCTGACAGGAGGTCGGTGCCGGACAGCTGGAGTTGCCCCCGGTATTAAACGGGGGCTGTCAGGATGGCAGATCTCTTGGAGCATAGGCTCACAGTATGGCAGTGTCCTCTGATGGGGAGGACATGACCGCAGCCAGTCTCAATAACCGTCCCCCATGCCCCAGAGCCGGTGTCCTCCTGGGGCTCACTTATTGGTGGGCGGCCCTCCCCCAAGATAAGAGGAGGTCAGCTATTAGTAAATCAGGGCAAGCTGATTCAATTCTTCCAAGACTACCTAGCTGAGCACATCACACTGATTGGTGATGTATTATTATTTGCATAATTGGATAAAACTAAATACATGGCTGTGGCCATTTTCTCCAAAACTCGTTGTCTGTCTCAGTCTGTCCAGGTGGAACAAAAGTATGTGCCCTATAAGACACTAAAGGAGCCTGCAAGACATCGCAGGAGGCGAGGCTCTGTCTGGGGCAGGCATTGAGTGACACCTGGGTAGGAAGGTAGACGCCCACTGGGGCGGGGGGGCAGGTAGGTGGGAGTTTTCCAGAGGGAGGGTTGTTTGGGAAACAGAGGAGGAGCTTAGCCCTTAAGAAGGGCTGCAGAGGAGAGGGTTGCTCTCATTTGCACTGCTCCCAGGTTTTTTGAACCCACCCGAACCTCACCCTCATAAAAGCAGGGGAAACTGTGGGGGGTATAGGGACTTTGCTGACCTATTACGGGTTATCGCATTAGGGGTCGAGAATGAATTTCCCGTTTTTTTCCCCACTGGGTTTTCCGGGTTTTTGCCTTCTCCAGCAAGGGGGGGAATGGTTAGGCTAGATTAGTATAGATTGTCGCAGCTGTGTTGTAAGTGATGCTGGGTGGCTCAGTAGTCTTGGAAGGTCTGTGCAGAGGGGGTAACAGGGGATTACGAGTCTATGCAGCCAAATCCCCTGAGACTGATGGGAGGTCGGTGCCGGATGGCTGGAGTTCCCCCCCAGTATAAAGGGGGGGACAGCCAGGATGGCAGGCCTCTTGGAGCGTATGCTCATGGTATGGCAGTGTCCACTGACAGGGGAGAACACGACCGCAGCCGGTCTCAATAGCCATCCCTCATGCCCCAGAGCCAATGTCCTTGCGGGGCTTGCTTATTGGTGGGCGGCCCTCCCCCAAGATAAGAGGGGGTGGCCGTTGGTAAATCAGAGCAAGCTGATTCAATCCCCTTTTTCTGCCAACTTGCCAATGGCTTCTACCAGTACGTTATCTAGTTCCTCCCTCTGTGCTGGTCGGTAGATCATTTCAGTGTGAATAGTGGCTCCATTCCCCATCTCCGGGGTGACCCAGAATACTTCTGCCACCCCATGTAGTCTCTGTATCTCCATCTCTTTTATGCTTTCCCTCACATAAAGCACCACACACACCCTTTCCTTCCCATCCGGTCCATCCTGAACAGCATAGCCTGGTACGGCCAGGCCCCACTTAACCTGTTTAACAAGGTCTTTCTTGCTCTCAGCTTCTTCGGCAATCTGACCCTTCTTTTCAGACAGTTCAGAGTGTATCAAGGGCCCCCTTTCTATAGCCTTCTTATGGCTATTGTTTTTCTGATCTGACCTCCCTATGAATTTTTGTTCTAAGCACCATACTCAATCAGCTGTATTTCCTGAGCTTCCTCAGATAAACAAGCAAAAGTAACTGTAGCTTCAGCTTGCAAACATTAACCCTTTTTGCCTTTGGAGTAACTTATAGTTTTTAGGGGGAAAACATTTTTCTTTTACAGCTCGAGGAGCAGCTCACATTCATTTTAACCCTTAGGCTGCCGGAAGATTTAGGACGTACATGATTTTAGAACATTGTGTATACATGCTGGTGGCACAGCAAGGGTTAACAGCTCCTCAGTGTGTGATTACAGACCCCATAAAATCGAATTTTATGAGAGGTACACCATGTACTGTAGCACAGAGGAAAAGGGAAGAAAGAAAAAAGGTACAAAAATGAAGACAGCATGAAAAACAAGACAGGGACGTACAGGAGAAGGAGCAAGGGATGGGGAGAGGGGGCGCTTCGTCAGACTGCCGGAGGGGCCAGTCCCTATGAAAATATGGTTGTACAACCACTTTTTGAAAAGACAGAAAGGTCAGGACAGGTAAACAATAGCACAGAACAGGATAGGTCTCTAGTGATTCTATTTTCTGTGTAAAAATGGTCCAGGGTATTGACCCTGTCACACTGTGGTATCACCACCAACTGCAGCTCTTTTCTTTCCCTATGGCAGTTGACCAGTGCTTCCACCTGTGGCTTCCACTCTCTGCAGTTGAATGTAGCCACTCTCTGCTGCAGAGTGAGACTCTAACACACTCCCTCCTAACTGTGCATCCAAAACCACAGTATACCACAGATACTCAGGAACGGACACTCTAGATGCTCATTTTGTGGCCTCCTCTGCTAATACGCTGCTCTCAACCAGATGCCCTGCTCTGTTTCATCACTTCAAAACACTCTCCATCACAGATCCCAAGGACCTGTCACTCCACCAATGACAAGATGACACATTCTCTTTATACACCTTTCCTGACCTGATGCCCCATTCCAGTTTCTCATGCCTAGTAGCAAAAGTGTAACCAGGTCCTACGTTACTCCTGAGAACGGCACTAAAAAAAATCTTATATACAGTAAAATGTAAATATATATATATATATATATATATATATACAAAGAACCTCTGTGCGCAAACAAAGAGGCAAGGGTTACCCGAAGGGGCATTTGGCTGGGAAGCCAAGTTTCAAGAAAATACAAAATCACTCATGTCCCCACAATGCATTGTGGGGACATGTGTGATTTATATATATATATATATATATATATATATATATATAAATATATATATAAATATGATTGCAAAACTCCATTAATGCATCAGTTAGGGTTTATAGCACAACAACAAAAGTTTGGAAATGTGATGTTAGGATTACACCCCCCTCCACACACCAACGGGCATTGTGGCATGTGCTGGGGTCGTCAGCCTAATTCTCACCCCATTCCATGTGTAAACAAGCTGAGGTGGTGCAGTATAGGAGAATGGGTGAGAGTTAGGCCCGATGACCCCAACACACACCCCGCTGCCTGTTGGTGTGTGGAGGGTGGGGTGGGGTGGTAGGGGAGTAACACTAACATCACATTTCCAGACTTTTGTCACTGTGCTATAAACCCTAACTGATGCATTAATAGAGTTTTTGCAATGAATTTCCCTTCTTTTTGAGAAAGTGTAATGTAACTGGTATGTGTTAGGGGGAGCGCAGGCCATCCATGCCCTGCGCTCCCTTCACATTGGCCATCTTTTGTGTAATGGCATGCATGTGTGGGAGCGCAGGCCCTCCGGGCCCCACACTCCCACTTACACATAACTATGGAGCCATACAGCAGCCCAATAGGGCAAGGAGCACTTGTAACACTAATTTGCCAATATCTCAGCAACCGTACTAGCTATAAAAAAAATTCAAGTGTCATTATAATCATAACAGTGAGACCTCCACGAGAGATAAGTTGATGAAATCTGTATCTGGCATCGTTTACAAGATATGGGCACCAAAATGCACTGAAAAGGCACCCTTGGAACCCTTGTGACACTAATTTTCCCAAATCTCCATAACCACAGCAAGTAGGAAAAAAATTCCACTGCTGGTGTAATCTATGATTTTCAAACTTGTTTCTGCAGATTAGTTCAAAGCTGCAGGTAGTGAAAAATCTGTATCTTGCTTCGTTTTCAAGATATGGACGCCAAAAGGCATCACGGGTGCCGCAATGTTATCCTATGGGAAATTTCTCAACTTCAGAGCACTGTAACTTTGGCCCCATTGAATGTTTTAATACAAAACCACCAAAAGGCACATCTGTGGGACTAGGGCTTGCCACCCTGCAAATTTCAGCTCAAAAGCCCCAACCATTTTGTTGCAGGGGGATGGCAAAGATTTGAAGGTTTTGGACAAATTACTTTCACAAACTGCAACAGTTTCACAAAAAAAAGCATGAAACATTCATGTCTGCAAAACTGTTGCGGCAGTTTCTGCCGCAATTTGTGAAAGTACTGGAGCTCCAAGTTTTAAAATGGCATTTCTGGGGGGTTTTATCCCAAAATAAAGATAGGGCTGGCATCCTCAGGACCCAACTAGGCAAACACAACAGTCAGTGTTTATCTAGGGGTCCCAAATTTAAACGCCTAGCATTTTTCTCTCTCACTAACTGAAAACAAGATGGCCACAGCACGAAAGTAAAAGGGCCATTTGCAAAAATAACATGTACTGGTGGCAGCTTTCATGAGGCACATATATTTTTTTCCCCGTTGACTATAATGGGAAACTTGTTTTTTGAATAACTTTTGAACGGTTTAATATTTTTTCCCCAAATCTTCGAAAGGCACACCAGTGACCCAGACTGCATGTTCACTGAAGATTTCAGACCAAACGGACAAATTGTGCGGGCTGTAGGTGCAAGCAAAGAAACATGCAAAAAGTCTGTTTTTTTGCATTTTTTGTGTTCTGCAGCTCTGCAACCGCTCATCCAACCGTAACACAACTTGCCAGATCCAGGGATCTATGGTACCAGACCACGCATGCAAAATTTCAGGCAAATCCGTCTTACGGTGGCAAAGTTATTAATGTGCAAAATTTTGGGTTTAACATTAAAGTGCATACTCAACCCTAACTATATATTATAGTGGCACGGTTGTGCCACTATAGTTAGGGTTCAGCGGCCAGTTACATAAAGTCAAAAGTTTGGACAGTAATAACTTTGGACCCCTTCAATGGATTTGCCTGAAATTTGGTACATGCATTGGGACACACTAGATCTCTTGATTTGCCAAATTGCGTTTGTGTCAGAATGCTGGTCTTCGTGTATGAAAGCACTGAAAAATGCAAAATTATCCATTTCTGGAGGCACTTTTTGGCATTCTTAATGTGGTCCTGCACGGCTGCCATGTGGTGTGCTGCTCTGCAAGATGGCTAATTTGAAAGAGCTTTGGTGGCCAAACATGCCGCATTTTGTTTGGTGAAAAAATATTAAGGCATTTCAAAAAGTTATGGCACTTTTAAGTTCCCATTATAAGTCAATGGGAAAATTTATATGTATATCTTGAGATCAAAGAATGGGTGTTCTGGCCATCTGGTCTCACCTGGCGATCAAAGAATTTGCAGCCTCACAGTTCAAGAATCTTTGTTCCCGAGGAATTTTCAAAATTCTTTAACCACGAGGTCCACCATCTTGTTTTCAGTTTTCCAATCACACAAACACAAATATCTCAGCTCAAGGGTCACTTTTGAAGTAAAGCTTCGGTGGGTTTTACTCAGGGGGACCCTGATCTATCAAGCCATGGCTTTGGTTCCATCCAAATTGGTCAAAAAACAGAGTTATAAGCTTTTAAAATCTTAATTCGCGGCTCGCTAACGAGCTTTGATCACGAGCCTGCAAATTCTTTGATCGCGATCTTGCATCGTGACCTAAAACATTAATATCTTGGCTCGGGGTTGGCTAGAAACACAAATGAGGGTTTGTTCTGCTCAGGAGGGTCCGTTCTGTTGAACCATGCCATTGGTTTGGTTCAAACTGGTTAATAAATTGCGTTTCACCATTTTTTATTCTTTGATCGTGAGGCTGCAAATTCTTTGATCGTGAGATTTTTTGCTCACGATCTTGCATTGTGAGCAAGGGACGAGATGGCCAAATTGAAAAATCAATTTTCTCAGCCCATGGTTGCCCTAGGAAGTCAAATGAGGATGGGTTTTACTCAGGGGGCTTCTTTCTGTTGAACCATGGTGGTGGTTTACTGCAATTCCTTCAATTTTTTGATTTATTACATTTTTTATTCTTTGTTCGTGAGCCTGCAAATTCTTTGATCATGAGGCTGCAAATTCTTTGATCGTGAGATTCTTTGATTGCGATCTTGCATCGTGAGTGAGGGACGAGATGGCCAAATTAGAAATCAATTTTCTCAGCCCATGGGTGGCCTAGGAAGTCAAATGAGGGTGGATTTTACTCAAGGGGCTTCGTTCTGTCGAACCATGGTGGTGGTTTACTGCAATTGCTTCTATTTTTTGATTTATTACATTTTTTATTCTTTGTTTGTGAGCCTGCAAATTCTTTGATCATGAGGCTACAAATTTTTTGATCGTGAGATTCTTTGATCGTGATCTTACATCACGAGCGAGGGAAAAGATGGGCAGATTTTTTTATAATGGGATAGGGACATTTTGCCAATTTTTGATATTGAATATCTCAGAAATGGTTTGGTCTTTTTACTTGAAATTTGGAGGGAAGAAAGGCAACATCCCACAAATGTGCCTTTTAGTGGATTGGTCAAAAAAATATTATAGAGGGCGGCAAAGTTACAGCACTACAAAGTTGGCGCTTTTTCCCATAGAATAACATTGCATCATCCGCCATGTTACAGGAATTCTTTGCCGCTCTGCTAGAAAATAACGGTTTGGTATTTTGGGCTGAAATTTGGAAGGAAGAAAGCCAACATCCTACAAATGTACCTTTTGGTGGTTTGGAGAAAAAATATTACAGGGTGGCAAAGTGACAGCACTCTGAATTTGACAGTTTTTCCCATAGGATAACATTATGGCGTCTGTCGCGTCTTTCAGGGCCCGTATCTCAGAAACAGTGCGAGATACGGACTTTTTGTCAAAAAAATGCTTAGCCCCCCCCCAAATGGGGGCTAAGCAGAAAACTAGACAGGAAGGTAATAATTCATACAAAATTTTATTTTTTTTCCTGCGTCATACGATTCCTGAGATATAAGCAATTTAGTATTCCAAATCGTACTTTTCTGCTCCGAAGTCAATTGTAATGCATACATTCTTTGTTTTTTCAATGCAGTTTTTGGGGAAAAGAAGGGTGTGCCCTTTTGTTACTGTGACAGTTGGCGTTTCCAGTTGCGCTTCTGTCACCATTCGAATCACCGTTCCCGTCTACGCCGCTGTGTGCGTAACGGTTTGCGTTTTTGTATGCACTTGAATTCTGTTTCTGTTGTCTTTACTGTTGCTGTTACTATTACCATTTACATTTACTATTGCAGTACCATGACCTTAAGTGTAACAGTTTGTGTTTTTCGTATGTGCTTGTGTTTGTTTTTATTGGCTTTATTGTTGCTGTTACCGTAACCATTTGCATTTACAATTGTGGTTCCATGAGTGCGTGCGTTACGGTTTGCGTTTTCATACGTGCTTGCATTTCTGTTTACTTAGGTGTTATTGTTGGTGTTACTGTTACTATTTGAGTTTACAATTGTGGTACCGTGAATGGGTGTGTTACCAGTTGCATTCTGTATGCACTTCTGTTTGATGTTTCCGTTTACATAACGGTTTGCTTCGGCGTCACTTTACGCTTGTGTTTCTATTAACGTTTGCTTTGCCATGTGCATTACCGATGCCGCTTGCGTTTGCTTTGCAGTTCCTGTTATTGTGTAACAAGACATCACGTGGCGGAAGCGCGGGGCCCTGCCGCCACTGCATTCCTTTTATTATTTATCATCCTCATTCTCAAAAAGAAGAGAAATTAGAAGCAAAAAAATCCATTTAATGCATCAGTTAGGGTTGTTCCATAGCGAAAAAAAGCTAGGAAATTCGGGGTTAGGGTGGAAAGCCCCCCTTGGACCCCTCAGCCCAGCCCCCCAAACGGCATCGGGGTGTGCGTTGGGGTCATCGGTCCCAACTCTCACCCCATTCTCCTATACCTCAGCTTCTTTACATATGTGATGGGGTGAGAGTTAGAGACCAACGACCCCCAGCGCCCGGGATGCCGTTTGGGGTGGGCTGGGGTTTAAGGGGGCTTCCACCCAACCCTGAATTTCCTAGCTTTTTTCCACAATGGAACAACCCTAACTGATGCATTAAACTGAGTTTTTTGCCTCATTATATATATATATATATATATTTTTTTTTTTTACTGTACTTTTTTCTGCCCATCAACCAGGCTGCCCTCCTCAGCTGTCTCACCACCCCACAGTCCTATTACTTGCATTCTTGGACCTGCACCGCCTCTTGTTCCTCCCTGCTTACCCTGAAAAGCAAAGTTGTCTTGTACCTAAAGGTGGGCCATCAGGGTTCAGGGTCTCCACTGGATGTCATGTTTTGTGCTGAGGTCAGTGGCACAGGGCCTGAGGGGCTGGCATCACAGTGTCATAGCTGTGAGTTTTTCCTTTTGTTTTTTTCATCCCTTAGGATGCCTTCACGTGAGCTTGCTGTGCGTGCAATGGGCTTGCATTAGCATGAGTAAGATGGGGGTCAGTTTGGCCTTCTGCTTCAAATGTTGGGAGTCATCTCTGAATATCTCAGGGTCAGACATTTGCTGGAGTGTCACTGTACCACATTACCAACATTTTTTTCTGCTAATGATATAGGAGCAAACCTTTCAATAAAAAGGGTCAGTGGTGAAGCACTGCTTTTATTTTTGTGCTTCAAAATCCTCAAAAATTGAATTTAGGGACTTCAGTTGAGGGTTAACGCAAGCTCTGACACCACTATCTGCTGACATCCTCCCTCCCTAATCTCTAGCTCCTACTTACACTACCACCTGTGGTCACATAAGCAGCAGTAGTGTAGCAGTGTCTGTAACCCTCCCTCCCCCAGGAGGAGACCATCCTGCGGGACTCTTGATTCTCCTCCTCCTCCTACTCCTTCAGTTGGCCCTCCAGTGACTCGGGCTCATTCCCAAACCCGGCTCACCAGCTTTGCAAGCAGTAAGGCTACCTCTCTCGTGATGGGCCTGCGATTGCTGTATTGTTTTTAAAAAAATGTGTTAAACCCTCCTCCCACTGGATTATTTCCAGATGCCACAATTGGCTAGTACCAACACTACATATACTTTTTCAGGACTACTTTTTTTTTTTTATGGAGTGTATACATTAAAATATTAGTTTAAATTTAAAAACACAGTTTCATAATTTGTTATTGCGTAAACAAATTATCTATTTCATAATCACAACAAGGCACTCCAGAGGGTGTGTTACATTAGATAATGGTACTTCTAAAGTGGTATAAGCATTCAACCTCATGCCTGAACCCATCTGAGACATGGCATAATCCCACAGCAGTACACCCTCTGTCATACCTTATTATTTTAATTACTGTATTTTACACAATAAAATAATGTCAATAAACTACTAATTCCCTATGTTTGCTTTCATAGATTTAAATGACTCGTAATAAACTACAATTGGAGTAATCAACTCCATCTCACTTTAAACTTCTGTGAATATTTTACCAAAAAGGTTAGATTATTCTTAACACAAAAAATGAGTGTTCCTGGTTTGCTGTAGATTTTGTTAAACTATCTTAACAAGCTTTTCCGTTCTCTATAAAAATCCCAAATAAGCAAAGCAATCAGGGGCAGCATATCCTCCTAAACAGCTCTTTAGATAGGTACAAAAGCAGGTTCAGCAGCTCGAGGACATACAAAGAGCAGTAAAGTAGTGATCAGGTGGCCTACACGGTATTATACTCTTAACCGTCATCTGAAAGGAATTAACAAAAACTCCCTGTGCGTGTGGAACAGTTCCTGAAACGCAGAAAAGAAATTTGGCAGAAAGATAAGACATCTGTTTTATTTTTTTTTTTTTTATTTGCACTGAATGGAGTCACCAGCTAAGCAGCAAGCCATTCAGCATCATGTGACTTGGGATTGCTCACAGCATGGAAGATACTCTGACTGATAGGGGGATTAAATGCTTGTCTTTTCACATAAAGAAAGTGCGTCTTCAGGCTCACAATTGCTTTGGACTGAAATTAAATAACTCGGACCCAATTTAAAGGTTGCCAGAGGTTTTTTTATACAGTCAATTTACCCTGCATAAACTGTGATGCAACATCTTATTTCATGGGAGGTCCAGCTTCTACCCAATTTGCACAGTACAAAACAGTTCTTGGCAACAGTGGAGGACAAGTACTTGTACAGTGGGTAAGAGGATGCTTGTCATGGTGTTGAGAGCTTCCCTTTTACGTATGCAGCATGCCAGCATTCTATACAAATTACTTTATTATTAGAGTAGATACAAAGGGGGGGGGTTCAGGTGGCAGGGTATCTACATGGCTCTTTGAGCCGTTCGTGCAGCCACCTTTGGGAAGTAGAAAGATTAATGGTTTGACACAGGGGGCTGGAAGGCTGTTCCATTCTGCTGGGTCTGAGAAGGCCTGTCTGCTGAAGTCTTTAAAGTATTTTGGTATTGTCCAGTTAGCTGCCTCAGTCAATTGTAGAAAACGGGACAGTGGCATATATGAAGACGGGTTTAAGTTATGTGGGGGATGAGGAGTGGGTACACTTACAGAGGAGTGTGGGTCCTTAAATCGTTCTCAAGGGTGAAATGACAAAGTCTGTTGTAAACTATATCCAGCCTGTTCAGTGTGACGTTAGTACAGTAGCAGAGCAGTACACCACATCGCCACTGTCTAGCAAAGATAGCAGAAACTGAATTGCTGACTGCATTACATAGTAACACAGCACTTTCAGTTTAGAAGGGACTCTAGGTGCATCATGCTGAAGCCACCCCACCCCACCTCTGGCTTCATTACCAGGTATGAATAAGTATGCCACACAAATGTGCACTAAATTAAGAAGGGTTGCTGCCCACTCTAGTACCGATGTGAGAGTCTCATGAGTATTCTCGTAAGAGTTAAGCCAGTTCCTGGCCCTTTAGAGGACTCCTAGCCTAAGGTCCACCAAAGCAATGATGTGATTTGTATGCTTCTGGCAGGTGGGCTGGGGGTGTAGCTGTACCCCCACCCAGGTATTTGGAAGATGGCACCTACTCAATAACAATGTTATCCATGGTGTGGACAGTGAGGGAGATCTCCAGTTTTCAGGTTTGTTTGTGGTACATAGTTGAACACCACGGTTTTGTTCTCCTGTTTGCTTTACTGTAAGCCTTGATACACTGGTTTGATTGTTTAGAGAGTCACTGATGCTGGCCCCTAGGACACGTTCCTCAGAGATCATGACCAGCATTATTACCCCCCACCACATCCAGTGTTTTGTCCTGTGGTTCTTATTCCCTATGTGCATCACTTTGCACTTTGTGGGACTGAATTTCAACTGCCAAACCTTTGACTACCTCTCTATCCTCTGCAGGTCATCCTGCATATCCTTAATTCCCTTGTCACCATCTACCCTCCCACATACCTTAGTGTAGTCTGCAAAGAGATACATCTTGCCCTGGATACCTTCTCTCATGTCACTGAACACACTGAAAAGGACCAGACTGAGGATTGATCTTTGTGGCACCCCACTGGTGACCACCCTCTCTTCTGATTTGACTCTGTTAACTACAACCTGCTGCTGTCTCCCTTCCAACCAGTTTCTCACCCATCTGTGTCCTCTGCTGCACCAAGATCCTCTAGCTTCTTCTGCAACCATCTGTGAGGCGCCAAGTCGAATGCCTTGCTGAAATTGAAAAAGAGTAAATCCTCAGCATGGCCTTTATCCACTACCCTCATTACCCAGTCAAAGACAAGACCTCCCTGCCACGAACCCATGCTGTTTACTATCCCAGAGTCCACTGCTCTCCAGGTAGTCCATGAGGTCTTCC
Source organism: Neoceratodus forsteri (assembly GCA_016271365.2). Classification (NCBI taxonomy): domain Eukaryota; kingdom Metazoa; phylum Chordata; order Ceratodontiformes; family Ceratodontidae; genus Neoceratodus; species Neoceratodus forsteri. The sequence continues at coordinate 855,499,082 of CM028132.1, read as the reverse complement.
ATTTAAGATAATACGGCGGAGCCCTGTTATAAGTATATTCTAAATACCAAGCAAAAATGTTCTTATAACTGGGATGTTCTTATAAGAGGGCTACACTGAAAACAATGAATATCTATCTAAAATCTATGGTTAACATGATGAAACTGGACTCAGACTACATTTTAGAGAACTCATTATTAAAAGTAGTGTAATATAGCATTTTAAAAGAACTCTTGCACATATAGTTGAGAGTACTGTAAAATTCATTCAGTGGCTTGCCTAACTATGACGGAATATGTGCTGCCTTCTTCATAGGGCATCTTTCACACATCCTTTCACTACTTAAGTGACTGTTTATGAGGAAACTAGATGATGATTCAGCCCTGGCTTAGCACATTCTGAGGTGATAATGACCACCTACCACAGCCTCTGGGAAAAAACAACTCTTCTTATTAATGGGCTGACTGTTCTTATAAACAGGCTTTACTGCCATTGAAAATAATGGGCAGAAACTGGGACAGTCAAGAACTGTTCATATAAATGGGATGTTCTTATATCCAATGTTCTTATAAGTGGGCTCCACTCTAATAATAAATCTCCAAGAGTTTCGCTAAGGCATTTAACATGTCAGATTATATAATGGGAGGCCAAGTTTCAAAAGATGTTTTACTATCATGCCATCAACAAAAACCTGTTATATGAATGTCTTAAGTGCCAAATGTGTTTTATGAACTGGCTTACACACTACCTATCTCATTTGTTTAGTTCTTTTCACACTGGATTTTCTAAGGACAGCCCAGTTGAGATGCTGTATCTTCTCCCCCACCCAGTGGCATCGTGTGTCTCCCAATTTCATAACCTGGAGAAATAAAACACTGGGTGGTCTAGAGACCTGCTCAAGGTCACACAGTATGGTTAATGGCTGGCATGATATGATAGCCCTCTCCTCCATGTTAACTGTACTCATGTCATATATATATATATATATATATATAAATATATATAGCTTACCTCTGGCTACCTGCAAGGAAATTGTACAAAAAATGATCCTCCCGATTCTGGACTACGGGGATACAGTATACAGCGCTGCTCCTAAGTCTATCCTAGCCAGCCCTGACCCTCTTTTCCACTCCTTCTGTCACTTTGCCCTTGACTGTCCCACTTTGACTCATCACTGACTCTACAGCTCCCTCGATCCAACACCGCTCCACGCTCGCAAATACATCCACAGCATCAGGACCTCAGTGAAGTTCTGGTCACAGTCCCTTCCCCCCTACCTTGCATCTACCCTCTCAGTCCCATCACAGCCCTCCTACTCCCTCTGGAGTGGTAACTCCCGGCTCCTATCTGTTCCATGCATGGCCACATCAAGGGGCCAACTGGTGTTCAATTACATCATGCCTAAACTTTGGAACGCACTCCCAGCGGACATTCGTGAATTCACAAACATGGCACACTTAAACCACCTCCTCAAGGCTCACTTCTCCCCAACATGCGCCTGCACATAGGGCCACCTAGGGGCTGGTACCTCAAGTCCCCTACTTGCAGTCAGGCCCTCCCGACGAGCTCATAGCACACCGGCCTAACGTAGCTTATACATTAGCTGAGCAATCTGTAGGGGTTACAGATTTAAACTGTGCATAACTCTTTATTTTTCTTCATTGCTTGCTTCTCAGCTACCTATTGCTTGTTGTTAACAGTTACATGTCACCATTTCTCCTACTGTTGTACATTGTAGCTGCATACATGTGTTTTCCACTGTGTGGTTATTAATTGTATGCTCCTGTCCTTCAATTGAGTTTCATAACATCTTCCTGCCTAGTGTAACTGTAAACTTGTACAATTTTCCACTACTGTATGTAAATGTAATAGCATTCTTGTACACTCTTCCTTGTTCTTATGATTGTAGTTCCACTTGTATGTTTCTATTTGTATGTTCCCACAGGACGAATCTGGAATCGAGCAGTAACCCGCTCAGTATGCTTTCCTGGTAAAACTCTTAAATAAATAAATAAATAAATATAAAATATAGTTAGGGTTGAGTAGGCTCTTCAATGTTAAATCCCAAATTTTGCAGTTTAATAACTTTGCAACTGTTCAACATATTTGCATAAAAATGTGCACGCACTGTCACCCTGGGTAGATCTATGGGTGTCACAAGTTACACTCCAGTTGGATGTCAGGTTACCGAGTTCCAGAGAGGTGAAAAAAAAGCATTTTATTCGCTCTTTGACTTTGTTTTTTTGTTTTTTTTTTAACTTGCCTATAGCCCAGATGGTTTGGAATCTTGGTCTGAAATGTTCAGGGCAGAAAGGGACTAGCTCACACATGCCTTTTGCTAGACTGGTGAAAAAATAATAAGCCATTTGAAAGTTACTGCATTTTAAAAACTTGAAGAAAAAAGTTTCTGAGCATGCTCAGTAAGCACTTCAGGATACCTGTATGAAACGAAAAAAGAATCCTGTTTCGCATTGGAATATTCCTTTTTCGTTTGCCACCATCTTGTGTCCATTTTTTCAAAAAGAAAAATTCAAAAGCTATAAAACTGGCATCATTTAGAGACACCAACACATCTATCTGGGTGAACGGGACTCCCCTTAGGTGTAATCTGCACTTCACAGTTGCAGACATGCCCTGGAAATGTTTTTTTTTTTTTAATATTATTAATCCTTTTTCATGACCGCATGATATGAAAAAATAATCTTTTTTCAAATCATGAGTCACAAAAAAGGATCCTTTTTCATGACTCAAGAATCCTTGCTTGTGTTTCCGAGCACCCCACCCTCCAATACCCTCACCCCTTATTTCCCTGATGTCTAGTGGCACCCCCACCCTCCAATGTCTATTTCCCCAAATAGTTTTCCTTCCCTGGTGTCTAGTGGCACCCCCACCCTCAGATCATGGTCCCTGTTATAGAACAATAATTCCCTGGTGTCTAGTGGCACCCCCCACCCTCTGATCCCCGTACTCATTCATTTCCCTGGTGTCTAGGGGCACCCCCACCCTCCAATGTCTATTTCCTGAATATTTTTCTTTCCTGGTGTCTAGTGGCACCCCCACCCCCACCCTCTGATTGTGGACCCTCTTATAGAACAATAATTCCCTGGTGTCTAGTGGCACCCCTACCCTCTAATCCCGTACTCATTCATTTCCCTGGTGTCTAGTGGCACCTCCCCACCCTCCAATCTTTATTCCCTGATTTTTGTTTTATTTCCTGGTGTCTAGTGGTACCACCCCCACCCACAGATGCCGTGTCAGTAACCTGAAATAAAGAAACCATCCTGGATGGCTTTTTTTTACACATAAAATGGTCCCTCACAGATCAGCTCCACCCCCACCCGGCACCCACCACCCACACCCCCAGTACACCTCCACACCCCTCACTCACATGAACAGGTCCCAGGTTCGAGATCCACTCTCCGATCGAAGACACATCTTGCTGCTGGAACCGGCGACTGCAATATGAGAAACTAAGGTAAATGCGGTTCAATGTACTTCAATGGGGGTTACAGCTTTTGTGCATAACTTAGCCACTTTTGACATTTTAACCCCAAATTTGCAACTTGGCCTTTTGGGAACCCCATCTCATAAACAATAAGACTGTCACTACGCAACTCCTGCCCGAAAGGTGATTTCGCAGTTGCTTGGCAGATTCACCTTCTTGGTGGGATTTGCATAATGACTCTCATATTGTTCATGAGGTGAGGTCATAAGAAAGCTGTGCTAAAAATTTGGGGTCAAAATATGAAAAAATGGCAAAGTTAAGACCATTCGTTGCAATTTCACTGTGCACGCTCACAACTTTGGAAATGTTTTATATTTTTACACCAAATTTTCAACATAAACATCTCATTACCCCACCTCATGTATGTTACAGCTGTCATTTTTCAAATTCCTGCCAAAATGTGTTTTCACACCTGTGGCATAGAATGGTGTTGCAGTTGTGCGGAATTACTTTTGGCAGGGATTCGAAAATGTTCTGTTCCAGGTACATGAGGTGGGGTAATAAGATGGGCTATACTGCCAATTTGGTCACTGTTGTCCTAGAAATGGAAGCGCAGGGCCCTTCCACAGCGACACACATATATACGCATCTATGGAGGGATAGGAGTGCAGGGCCCGAATGGCACTGCGCTCTCACAGGCAAATAAGGATACGATTACTTTATCTCAAAAACTACAGATGAGTGGGAGCACAGGGCCCAGAGGGACCTGCGCTCTCACAGACAAATAAGGAAGAAGGCTACAATTACACTATCTCAAAAAGTAAAGAAATTCTTTGCAAAAAACTATGTTAATGCATCACTTAGGGTTGATATCAAATCGTTAAAAGGAGGGAAATATGACATTAGGGTTTCCAGCACTAACACCCACCCTCACCCTGCACACACCAAAAGGTGTCTAGGTGTGCCTTGGGGCCATCAGCCATAACGCTTACCCCATTCTCCTATACTGTACCCACCTCAGCTTATTTACTTATGGAATGGGTTGAGTGTTATCACGGTTCCCAAGGCACCCCCGATGCTCACTGGTGTGTAGGTGGGTGTTAGTTGGAAACCCTAACATCGCATTTCTCCTTTTTATGGTTTGATATCAACCCTAACTGATGCATTAATATAGTTTTTGCAAAAAATATTTTATACATAGATATATATATATAAATTTTCACCAGGAAGGCACGCTGAGCAACAGGTTGCTCATCTCCCGATGTCACCTGAGGAGAAGTGGTACAATAGGGATGAGACGTTTTACATTCAAGTTACAAAGATCAACTTAGCATACAATTAACTAAGGCAGTTGTTACAATGTTGCACACATGTGTAATTTGTGAGAACAACTAATAAGTGCAGTGGTAATAAGTGAACAAGTGTTATCGTGAAATAAGGGGTGAAGGAGAAAGAGGATGAGATGACAGATAGTGCAGTCGTGTCTTGGAGAGACCCCTTCGGGATGTGGGGAATCCTGCAAGGGGACAGAGGAATGCAGTAGGGATTAGAGAGAGAGAAAGAGAGGGAGTAAGTGTGATTAACACCTAGGAGGGGAAATAAGGCCTGACCCAAAAGAGAACCCTTCAGGATGCGATGAACCCCGAAAGGGGGCAGGGAAGTTCAGGTGATTGTAAATCCTCCTGTGGTTAGGCGTTGTAATGATAGTGGGATAGTGAGAGGGAGGAAATGAGAAATAACACCTGGGAGGGAATGAGGCATGATCCAAGGAACCCACCAGGCTACTGGGGACACTGCAAGGGGATCTGGAAAGCCAAGGATAGGTTGATGGGGGAAGAAAAGGTGGCAAGCCTAGGCACTATAACACCCCTTCAGAATGCTGAGAACCCTGCAAGAGGAGTGTGAAGTCTAAGGAAAGAGGGGAAAAGAGTAGGGGAAGGGAGAAAGGCATGAGAACTAGCACCTAGGAGGGGCTAGGGTCAGTAGAGACATTGGGTAAATTCCAAAGAAGAGGGATGGACAGTAAGGTGCAAGAAGAAGGAAATTAAGGCAGGTTATAACAGGAACAGTTAGGTGCAAGACAGTTGGAGAGGGCAGTGTTGATGGAATAGAGGGAGGAGGAGTGTCGGATTTGGGGAGGTAGAGAATTCCATATTTTATGGAAATGGCAAGTGTGCCCAGATTGGCCAGAGAGGGTAGAGTGGTGGGGAACAGTTAGTGTGTGAGTGTCGGTAGATCTGAGGTAATGGGAAGGAGGAGGTGGTGTGTGTGTGTGTGTGTGTGTGTGTGTGTGTGTGTGTGTATATATATATATATACACACACACACACACACATATATCACACACACACACACATACAATAAAACATAAATGTTCTTCAATGACAGTTTGTAAAAAATTGTCTAAATATTTTTTTTTCCAATAATTAAATAATTGGTTCAGTTTGATCAAAGGATTATACACATGACTGCTGTCTGGTCCCAAGTAATCAAAAGGTAATTTCAGCATGTCACAGCTGTTGCAGCACTCAAAAAAAAAAATACAGGTGAAAAAGTGTTCTCATCAGCAGGTTGAGTTGTATCAAGAGAACATACTATGCAAAAATAACACCTAGGTAGGAAGAAAAGAACTGGGAATTTGAAAAAAAGATCTCATAACATGAACTGTCGATAGGAAACCCTCCCCCACCAAGTATTTCGGGCAGAGTAAGGCATTTTACATATAATATAAATTATATGTGAGATACCGCTACCATATTTTCTGCAAATTTCAAGTACAGTATGTAGTTGGTACCTAGATTTTCTCCTGGTAAGGCTGAAGTAAATTTCAAAGATTTGGGTATGGGCTTTATAGCCTGTTATGTACAGCTGTGTAAATGTTTTCTGCATAAATTTAAATTTTTTCCTTCGTCCTTTTAGGTAGGAAAGGGATCATAAATCTCACAAACCAATGGCCACTCGATCCTTTCCACTCACCTGTCTGTCGCCCCCATACTCATACATTTTATGACATCTAACCAGGGTGAGCGTGGGTATGCACCCCATTGTAGTCTATGGAGGCATTTTCAGAACTTTTTTAATAGGTTAAAGTAATGTTTTCTATAAAGAAAAGCCACTGCTCAATTAAGACAGGTTCTATTTGTTGAGTGGTGACTTTCCTTTACATGAAGAGTTGCTTTAACATACATACATATATAGATATATATATATATATATATATATATATAAAGTGCAATGAAAATGCCCCCCCTTAGACTACAATGGGGCACATCCCCATGCTCTCCCTGGTTAGACCTCATCAAACATCTCAGTGTGAGGGCAAGGCTGGCGGACAGGAAAGTGGAAGAGATCAGATGGCTGTCAGTTCGGTGAAATTTACGATCCCTTCCCTCTTTAAATGGACTAAGGAAAAAATTTAAATTTATGCTGCAAAGGACTAGTGCAGTCATAAGGTAACGGGACCAAAAGCATAGAAAAAATGCTTGAAATTTCTTTTAACTTGTCCTATACCCATAATTCTAGCAACAGGTAAAACTATTGATTAAAACATAGAGCTAATGACATTCACAGTCCCATGCACCTGATTTACAGAATTAATAAATTATGATCCCCAGGCTGAGTGGAGCTCCTATCACCCAAGTCTGTTTCAGATGGTTCATGGCACCTCTCTTCCAGGTACTGACTCTTTTTTGATTCCCGTTATTTCCTTTTGTAATATGCCTGCTGGGATGAACCTGTATTTATAAAATGTATTCACATTTCACTCTTTATGCTTCCTTGTATCTCACTTGTGCAGTACTTTGCACATACTGTTGTGCATCTCTGTATTTGTAGTTGCACTTTTTCATATGCCATTGTCCCTGAGACTTTACTGTTATTCTACCCTCCAAATATACCCCTTCCCTTTCCCCAGGTCGCACCTGGAAACAAGCTGTTTAGCACAGTCTATCTTCCTGGCCAAAATTTGTAAATATGAAAAAATAAAATAAAATAAAAAAACTCCACACTAACTGGTATATTACTGCCCCTTGAAAATACCACTAATGCGAAATAATCAAAACAATGCATTTGCGTAAAATGTTTAATGCATACACAACTGCAGCAGTTTGGAAATGGGGTCTTTAGTATGTATTCTTGGAGCAGCACTGCTTACAAGGCAAACTCGAGAGTCAGTAATCAGACTTAAACCTTTATCTAGTCTGTTGCCCACTTCTTCTTGTTAAATTGTTCCCAAGCTCACCTTTGTAATGCAAGCCAGAGAGAGACTTGTTCTGTGAAATTAATTGAGTTTTCTACGTGACTGAGCACCACTTGAGATATCCAGTCTATAGTCTAGAAGGTCCTTGAAAAATGACTTTGCAGGCTTCAAGCATTTATTCAGCTACGAAACGTGTCAAAAAAATTCCTAAATGCTAGCTGGTCATAATTTATCTAAAAGCAGCATGTAGATTTCTGAACACTCCAGCAAATACATTAGCTGAAAGAGACATGTATGAACGTCCACACTAAATTATATTTTATTTATTGGTTATAACTATAACCACCTAGTATTTTTTATCTTTTTTAGGTCCCAGCCTGCAGCTGCTGTCATTAGGAACTATCATCATTTCACCTCACAGAGTGATGACTTTATAAAGCAAGTACAGACATGGACAACATTTGATCAACTTTTTTTATTTGTATTCTGATGTTTGATCTATCACAGCCTGCACTTCTTCAGAGAAGAAATTATCTGATTGAATTCAAGAGAGAAGCAGAGGGTACAATTCTCATTCCCAAGGGACTCAATACAAACTATTACAACATAATATGCCACCAGTCCCTTGGCCTCTACCCCCTAGCTATGCTCAGAGAGGTTTAGAGAGCGTCTCTGTGCTGGCGTACATAAACGTGCACTTATACACAGAGGTGGCAGGGTAGACAAGTAAATGACACTTGGTGCCATCCACATAGCCAATCACTACCAGGGTTGCTGGTGCTGCACTTTGGAAATGCCCCCTGCTTGAGAGCTTTTCTAGGCAAGCAGAGGCACAACAGAAGCGCAGACAGCCCTTTAAAGGGGACCTGCAATCTTTAGCTACAGCCCACTCCCTTTCCAACATACCTGCCAGTCCCCTGTGGGAGCCAAAGTCTGCTATGACCAACATTTTCCTAACAATATTTAGGTTTTAAAGTGAATCTTTCTTGCATTTTTCTTTTTGCTGAAAAGCAGAAACATGGAGCTCACTTACCTCAATGGCAGCTCCACCACATTTAATTATTTTTTTTTTTTTTTTTTATCAGCCCCAAAGGAAGGGACAGGATTATAATGTGCCCCTGAGGGGTTGGCAGCATGATCTTTTTCACTTCCTGACTTTGTCATCCGACCCCCACGCTCTGACGTTTTGTGGCATTTCTACAGGGAGAGCATGGGGGCGTGCTCCATTCACTTAAATGAAGCGTCTTTTTTAATGCTGCTGATTTCAGATCAGGTTTTGGTACTGAATGATGCCAGGGTTCAACTAGCAAAGTTCTTGTTGGTTGAACCCTGTTATCAATCGATACCAAAACCTGATCTGAAATCAGGAAATCAACTTTGAAAAAGATGCTTCATTCAAGTGAATGGAGCACACTCCTGCACTCTCCCTATAGAGACATCACAAAAATGTCAGAGCATGGAAGTGGACCACAGACTGAGAAAGTGCAACGGGATTGTACTGCCAATCCTTCATAGACAAATTACAATCGCTTCCCTTCCTTTGGGGGCTAATAGATATTTTTTGTATACATCATGGTGGAGCTTAGGGAGGCAGTATAGTTCATTGGGTTAAGGCTCTGAGCTGCAAATCTGGAGACCTGGGTTTGAATCCCACAGCCCCCACTTGCATACTGTGTGACCCTGAGCAAGTCACTTAACTTCCCTGTGCTCCCAGGTCGTGCCTGTAAACAAGCTTTCAGCTTAGCGTGCCACTCCTGGTTAAACAATTGGGGGAAACAAGGAAGCTCCATGTTGCTACTTTCTAGCACCAAGAAATGTGCTCTTTAAATTACTGCCTAACTATACTGCCGAACCCTGAAGCCATGAAAGAGCCGTGCGGGTCCCAAGTGAGTGACCACAAGGCCTCATGGGTATTCCAGTCTATTTAGTGATGCAGATAACACCACTTCTGTGAATGTAACTGCAGTGGCTGGAGCGTATTATACTTTTTTTACTGCTTCCACAGTGGTATTGATGCCTAAAATAATAATTATGGCAAAGTCCTGTCCAAGAGCTGTTACATGTATTCTTTTAGACATTGACATCCCTGTGGAAGCAATAAAATAAGTATACTGTGCTCCAGCCATTGCTATTACATTAACAGCAGTGGTGGTATCCACGTCACTAAATGGGTTGGGTTACCAATAAGGCCTTGCATGTTCGATCGGGACTTGTGTGGCACGTCTGGGTTTGGCGGTATAGTTCAGCAGTGATACAAAATATAAATACAGCTCGAACAATTTTGGTTATCACAACTTTTGACTCCCACAGTGGCATGGCAAGGTATATGGAAATGGGAGCAGGCTGAAGCTAAACTTTGCAGGTCACCTTTAAGAGCTAGTGGGGTTCAGAGATAAGCAGGGACCAGAAGCACAAAGGACGTACTTGGGCAACCAGGACTTGGGAGGGGCGAGTCACTGGACTAACAGGGACAACAGGGAGGGACACAGGAACAGTCTATCAGTGGACCACAAGTGGTCCTAAATTATAAGTAAGGCTGCTGGGTTACCATACATTTTCTACAAACTGGCTCGTGCATGTATGGACATTTCACTGCACTATGCACCTACTTAGCATGATGCAGTGTTGTGTTCTGTTATGGCATGCAAACCCATGCAGCTGAAATGCCTCATTTGCATTCCAAGTCTTGTGGTGGTGGTGGGGGAGGGGGGTCATCTCCTACCCCATGGGCAATTCTCATGTTCTCAGTATAGTAATTTCATGGGTTGGTGGTCCAACAAGGCTGGGTGGTTATTGCACCCTGTTATGTGGTCCATACAACTGTGACTGTGACTTGTACCCTGACTGTCTAAAAAGTCACTTCGAAAAATGGCTACCATTCCTAAACTGAGCAACAGTAGTAAAAACTATATTTACTAGCTCTGCAGACCAAACAATGCCCTTTCTCAGGTGAAAAAGGAAGTTCAAAAGTCAGATATGTAAAGCTGCAGTGGATGGAAGTTAACTGTTCATTAAGTTTCCACATTTCTTTCCAAGGACTTATAAAATATAGAAACATGAAATTTGGCAGCAGATAAAGACCACTTGGCCTACCCAGTCTGCCCATTTTTCCCTAACTACAGTATCACTGCAGATGCTACTTGATCCCCAGCTCTCCCCCCCCTTGCCTTTCCACCAAGATTCCCTTATGCTTATCCCATGCATTCTTGAACCATTCCACTGTTTCTGCCCCCACTACCTCCACTGGAAGGCTATTCCAGGAATCCATCATTCTTTCAGTGAAGTACTTCCTTACACCTCTCTTGAATCTACCCCTCCAGTTTCACAGCATGTTCCCTTGTTCTTTAGCACCTGTTCTTTCCTGAAAAATGCTTCTCTCCTCCACCTTATTTACCCCGTGAGGTATTTAAGTCTTTGTCGTATCCCCCTCTCCCTCCTCTGTTCCAGGGTGTACATATTGACGTCCTTTAGTCTCTACTCGTAGGGCTTCTGATGCAGACCCTGCATCATTTTAACTGGCTGCCCTCCCCTGGACCGCCTCCACTCTGTCTATGTCCTTCCAGAAATGTGGTCTCCAGAACTACACAGTACTCTAGGTGGGGTCTTGCTAACGATCTATACAGAGGTAGCAAACGTCCCACTTTCTGCTAGTGATATCCCTCCATATGCACCCCAGCATCCCAATAACCCTCCCAACTGCCTTGTTGCACTGCCTAGCCACCTTGAGGTCATCAGGTATGATTACCCCTTGGTCTCTTTCTTGCTTGGTGGTTGTCAGTACCACTCCCCTCCTCATTTTGTATTCTTCCCCTGGGTTTTGTGCTCTAAGTGCATTACTTTGCACTTTTACACACTGAAACCCAGCTGCCATACCCTTCATAACTCCTTGAGTTTTCTCAGGTCTCTGCTCATCCCCACCCCACTGAGTTCCCACCCTAATGCAGATTTTGGTGTCATCTGCAAAGAGGCAGACCTTCTCTTTCACCTTCTCTGCCATGTCACTTATAAAGATATTAAAGAGGACCAGTCCCAGCACTGATCCCTGAGGCACCCCACCAGTCACCCTCAACTGCTTGGAGTGAACTCTGTTTACCACCACCCTCTGTTGCCTATTCCCCTAACCAATTTCTTAACCAGATTACTACCTTTTGACCCACTCCTAAGCTACCCAGCTTGCTTACTTGTCCCCTATGTGGGATGGCGTCAAGTGCCTTACTAAAATCTAGGTAGGCCACATCCACCACTCCACCCTGAACAAATTTCTTGGTCACCCATAGAAATCTAGAATCTATCAGATTAATTTGGCATGACCCCCCCCGTGCAAATGCATGCTGCCTTGGGTCTTGTAACCCACTGGATTCCAGATATTCCACAATCCTTTCCGTCAGCAGTGACTCCATTAACTTTCTCACCACCAATGTCAGGATGACTGGCCTATAATTGCCAGCCTCTTCCCTACTACTTTTGTGAAGTGTGTGCGACTACATCTGTCCTCCTCCAGTCCTCCGGAACCACTCCCATTTTCAATGAACCTGTTAAAAAGGGCTGTCAGAGGCACAGCCAGTACTTCCTTGTGCTCTCTCAATACCCTTCAATACACCCCATCTGGCCCCACTGCTTTGTCCACTTTCAGATTAGCAAGTCCCTTCAGAACTCTCTCCTTCGAAAAAGGACTAATGTCCAATTCCCTCCCTTGAAAGCTCCTGTTACTTTTTGGTGACCACTCCCCTTCTCCTTCCTGTGTGAACACTGAACAAAAGTGTTTGTTCAGGATGTCTGCTTTCTTATGGTCCCCTTCTGCACAGTCCCCCCCCCCTTCCTTTTTTTAATCTCACAGTCCCTCTCCTGGTCTTCCTCGTTTCACTTACAAACCTAAAAAATGTCTTGTCCCCTATATTTTCTCTTCAGTTTGTGCATTCATGCTCCTTACTGCTTTCCCTGCTTCCGTCTGTTTCTCCGATACACTACCCTATCCTCCTCCTTCTGCGTCTCTTTACCATCCTTGAAGATTGAGTCAATTATTTTACAACTTTTTTATATCAACAATACGTTATGTAAATTTCATTATGATTTCAATTACTGTTTTGATTGATATTTTCAATAGATTAACATACGGCCAGCATGTTATGTTCACAGAGGGCATTAAGCCCTGCAATACCATCCTTACTACCTTTGGTAACTACATAAATAATGGGTTATACCTATTCCAGAGCCTCTCTGCAATCAAACAGTGAACCTCTGGCAACTACATATAAATAACAGGCTATACCTATAGGGCCTCTCTGCAATCAAACAGTGAAAACGTAATCACAATTTTAATCAAATATCACCTGAGATGTAATTTATTTTGTATTGTTCAACTTGTGTTTGCAAACAAATTAGAATCTGCATGTGTTTCACAGCTAAGCATGGTAGTAACTTAGCATGCTGATCCCAGTCAGCACAAGTGCTCCTGGGAGGGAGAGAGGCTGCAACCCAATCAACTGAAGACAGACAAAAGGCGAGCCAGCCAGAAAGAAGGGAGGGAGCATGGGATTAGAGCCAGAAGATGGGACCAGCCACAAGTCCCAGAACTATCACCACCCTAATAGAAGGACAGAGATACTTTAACTACAGTACGGCACATGCCATGACATGCATTACTTTATCTACCTTTGCCATCTGTGCTTGGACTCCATTTGCCTTCAAAGCAGAAACAGCTTTCTGTGCAGCAGCTGGACTGTCAAAATCCACAAATCCATAACCTGAAAATAAAGATGGTAGTATGTAACTGTATTATCAGTAAAACAAGAAAGGTGCTTCTTTTCTTCTGGGGCAGAAGAAAACTGTTATGACTTGCACTGCAATTGTCATTTCACTCTTTAATGAAGAAAGACATCCTAAAGTACTGTACATCATGACAAAATTAGGTTGCATTATTTTAATATATGTCTGCAGTATAACTCTCAGCCTTTGTAGCATGTTTTCATGAGGCCCTGGTTCAGTGACTTGCATACTCTAATTACTTCAATTACGACAACAGACAATAAAGACTTTAAACAGACATGTTTACAATGCACACAATAGGAAATGATATATACAGTACAGTGGTGATGGAAGGCACTAGGGCTCATCTTCTCCACCCCTCCTGCCACATATCAAGGATTATACTTCAATCTGATTATGGGCACACATCAAAGCTTATCAGTAGGAATGCTACCCCAACTCATGCTGTGTAACCCTTAATGACATTCTCCTACAGGCACCTGTCTAGTCCTGATTCAACATCGTCTCTCCTAGTACAGAGATACCTGTCCAAACTCCAAAGGGTTAAAATGCCTGAACAGGGCTAGTTTCCACAAATCACCAGGAATGTTATTCCACATGTTAACCATCATCTGCGTGACCTATTGCTTTCTTTTTTTTTTTGCCACCTTACTTGCCCCTGGCCTGCCTCTCCTTCCGGTTGCACATGACACCCGCCGACCTCTTCACCCCGACCCCCTTCCTACTCACCTCAGATTGCAGCCAACCCAGGGGTGGCCCAGCATAACCCTTCGCCGGATGGGTCCCTCTCTTCCGAGGGGGAAGGCGCCAGGAGGGGGATACCAGCGCGCTCTACGATCAGTCCCCGAGTGCTGCTGAGGTGGATTCCGGGGTGTCGGGGCATCTGAGGTGGCAGGGAGTCAGCAGCCAACATCCAGCAGACCAGGCAGCTTCTTTCCACTTTTCTGTGGGGAGTGACGTCCTGACGTCAAGGCATATGCCGACGTCTGTCACTCCCCCTTGAACACCGAGCCCGGCTGTACTGCTGTACTCCCAACCCCCGCCAGGAGTCAGCCTACGCCGTGTGCATCCCTGCCCTCCCCCAGAGGGAGGCTGTCCCCGGACCTCCATCCCTTCTCCCCACAACGACCCTCCGAGCAGCCAGAATCCGTTCCCGAACCGGGTCGCCGGAGTCGCAGACGGAAATCCAACCACTGCGCCGACGGGCCGGCTGACCTATTGCTTTCTGATGTTTCCCCTTATCCTGCCCCCACCCCTCAGTTCGAGTACAAATCCACTGTTCTACTTGCACTCACCAGTTCGTATATCTCTCCACATCTATCCACATTAGTACACAGAACACCATGATTATGTCGCCCCTCTCAGCCTTCTCTTCTCTGGGCTAAACAACAGCAATATGACCAAACTCTCGTAGCTCTTGCCCCATAAACTGCTAATCAGCATGGTGGTCCTGTGCTGGTCCCTCTTAAGGTCTTCAATGTCATTTCTGTTCAGTGATTAAACTGAAGCCTGTACTCCAGCTGCCTTGTACAAGAGGAGGATCACTTCCTTTGACCTGCTCCTTACCCCATCATAATGCATCCCAACACTGTGTCTGCTCTCAACTGCAACTGGATGTTGCCTATCTGGCTTTAGCTTACTGCCCACGACTACCCCTAGATCCTTTACTCTGCTCTGATGCCCACTGTTGCACCACACCTTATAGTAAGCACCTGCAACTCAGATTCCTCGCTACTAGGTGCTTACTTCCCAAAGTTAAATCGAAGACCCATTTCTTGCCCCATGCCCCTAATAATACACAAACATTGAGGTAGGTGATTTGTGAGGATTAGGTGTAAGAAATTATTAAAGGAAATTGCTTAGATAATTGTGATAATTACAGTTGGCGTTTTCAACCATGTATTTTGGCACCTGGCCCCTGCAGGGGTTTAGATAGGTCAGTGGCAGAATTTTGCATGCTGTCCAGGTCGGAAGAGAAGGGTTGGAAATTGGGCCAAACAGAAGGCCAGCCGATCCCTTCCACTTCGCAGTGTGCCAGTCCCACCCCTCGCTACCACGTGCTTTGTGATGTCTGAACAGAGAAAGATATGGATGCGCTCCACAGAAGTCTATGGGGCTTTTTGGCATGGTATTTTATACATTAGCACAGACTTTAACATACATTAACCCCACTGTTTGGCTATCAAGGCCTGGGAGCTTTTGGGTAGCTAAGTGACTCGCTCAGAGTCTCACAGTATGCAGGTGGAGGTTGTGGGAATCAAACCCAGGACTGCTGGCTGTACCAAGCTCATTCACAGCTCTTACCTGTAGGCTATACGGCTTAGGAGTCCAAAGTGAAGTGTCCCAGAATTAACATTCCATGTGGTTTCTGGCCTATCAATCCTGGGCATGACCAGCTGCGTATAGGAAATTGAATCCTGGACAGCCCACATCTCACACAGTCTAAGACTAGATGAAACTGAGTTGCTCTGGTGGGCAGCAGCCAGCCAGCTGCTAAAGCACTTAAACTACGATGGCCTGTTTTGGTACTGGCCTTATCTGTACTTGACTCAAGTGTAACTGTGGGAGTAGTTTTCTACCAGAAACAGCTGCTAACTGTAGTATGAAATACACATTGTCACCTCAGAGATATAAGCTGGTCGCACATACCTTCCACAGACCGACACTCCACTGTCTCATGCATTAGTGACCACAACACTAGACTGCTGCATCATGCTGTATGTGGGCCTTTCCAAGATGTCTATCTGCCATCTGCAGTTTGTACAGAATTCTTCTGCATGGATTGGGTCACAAGTGAGAATAGACAGACATAGGAATCCAAGTATATGGTATTTGCAGTGACTGCTAGGTGGCAGATAAACTTCAGTGTTACAGTGCTGATGTACACCGCCCATCATGGGTTATGTCTGGCTTATCTCCTGGATATCTTAACGCTGTATGCCCCATTCCTCTTCTGTTGATCTTCTGGGGATGAACCATTAGTGGTTCCACTACCCTAACCGGATGAAAACAAACAGAGACTAGCATTTTCAGTAATGGCACCTCTTACCTGGCTTTGTTCACCAAGACCTCTGCATATTTGTTTAAGAAAATCATTTGAAGATATTTGTCTTTAATACTGCTTTTACAACTTCTGCTTTATGATACACTTCTGGGTATTTATTGGGTATGGCATCCTGAAATATGGGTATCTAATACATAAAATCATTCAAATGTGTTTTGTCATGCAGATGTTTTACTGGAGGTCATGACAAGATTCTCCTGAAAACTGGATTCTAAAGCAGGAAAAATTAATGTTTGAGAATGAACCTGAGAGGGTGGCACAGATACTAGAATCAATAAGCTTGACTGCAGCGGTAGCTAAGTGAATGGCATGTCAATCACTCTGCCCTATTAGTCATTCATTCATTAGAAGTTCTGGTACAGGATAAGATAAGTTAATTGAAAGTGACGTCTCATTTACAAGAACACTTTGGCAGACCAAACTTAAAACAACATAGCTCCGCTTAAGGACGGCATCCCTAGCGGCCCAGTGCACGAAGGGCAGGTGAGCAAAGGGTGTCACACTGTGGGTGTCAGCAGTGGAGTCAGCAGTCAGCCAGATAGTCTGCCCAAGCTGTGTGCACCCTCATCATCACAGTGCTTCAGGGACACTCCGATGTTACCTTTATTGAAACAAAGCACCTGCCGTATCACTGTTGTAGATACTCTCTGTTACTGCATAAAACTGCTGCATCATTGCCAGGCTGCTGTAGTTTTTGCATACTAATTCTGTGCACATGCCTATGTTTCAAATAGATATTTGCAACCCTAGGCTGCTACTAAGAGAAGTACCATGCTTTGTTTGCTAGCTACTTTTCTTAGGTACAAAGCATATCATTTATTACACATTTCATAAGAATCGCTACATCACACAATTTGTACTAGGTGTTACTGTCGTCCTGTCGCTACATTTTACTTTGGTTCATATTAGCCTACTGTTTTCTGTCTCATCTGGTTATCTGTGGTACTGGAACCATGTTACTCCCTATCTGGGGTTCATAAACAGTAAAGTTTTTTTGGATCTCTACTTCTGCAACTGAAATTCCTGTCACAACATCTAGCTGTGGTTTAATTCGACTGCTGTTTTCTGTCTCGGCTGTTTGTGATACTAGAACGTAGATGCTCCCCATCTGGGGCCCAGTAACAACAATTTTTGGGGACTCTACTTGTGAAACTGAAGCTCCATATCTGGGGTCCATAAACAGTTAAGTTCTTTAGGCTGTCTATCTGTGCAGCTAAAACTTACCCCCTCTCTGCTCCCTGACTGCTTCCTGGGCTCACTGCCTCTCAAACTTCTGCCCAGTATGCAAATACAGTTGAAAAGCCCTCAATCTAGACCTCAGCATGACCCTCACCTGCCCATCAGCATTTCTAGTGCTCACACTCCTCTGTATACTATGACTGTGTAACTCCTTCCCTGTTAGCCCCACCAGGGAGTAAAGTGTTGCAATGTATTCCTGTAGACTACTCACTCCTTCTCGAACTCGCTAGTTGCTGCATGCACCTTGCCCAATACCTCTGGCCTGTTTGTAGCTAATAAATACCTCTTCTCCCTTGTCACTGTCTCTCTCCAGGGTTGCTGCCTGCATCCTCCTGAGGAACTGTTCAGGTCATACCTCTCATTTGTCACATTTGCCTTGCTGTTATCTGGCGATACTGAGCTTACAGACCCACTCTGCATTCTCCAACTTGGTCGTCCATAAAAGGACTTAAGTTAGCGCACATGAATATACAAAGTCTAATGGCACAAAAGGCTGAACTGGATGCCTCGGTCAGCTCAAGCAATCCTGGCTTTCTGGGTCTCACAGAGAAGTAGTTGAAACCTACCATACCAGATCCAGCCTGCATTATCCCTAGTTTGTTTTGTCTGCTTGGAAGGGGATTCCCCCAAAAGGGGGGAGGGTTTCTGATCTATTTTAAGGATCCTCTAAACATCTGCTGCCATCCTACTATGCTCCAACTTCCAGCCCCCTCAAAGTTCCTCCATGTGGTGCTCACACTTGGTAAAGCTAAACATCTCTACCTAGTGTGCATACACAATCCCCCTTAAAATGGCCTATCTGGACTAATATCCCTGATGGATTACCTCACCTGTTTTGCAGGCTCTAAGGAGATCCCAATTTTTCACAATTTAAACCTTGACTGGTTGGGTGCCCAAGCCAAGTCTCTCAAATTGTGTATCAAAAAATTGAATCTTGCCCAGATAGTTACTACCCCTATCAGATCCTCTCCATAAAACTCCAAACACTCCCTGCTGGATTGGTTCCTCATAAACAGGAGTGATAAAGTAGTAATGGCTGGCACCTCACCTGATGCCATCTTGGACCACTCCCCCATTTTTGCAATCTGGTGGTCTTGCCCCAAAGCCTCTCCCCCTCGACTGCTCCACTTACGTGACTTCTTGGAAATAAACTCCCAGGATGTCCTGCATAACCTGGCCACCACTGACTAATCCTTCCTAAACTCCCTGATGTATGTAAACGAAGCACTAACAAAATTCATTAACATATCCTCCAATGTTCACTAAAACATGCTCCTTTCATGATGCATAGGCTGTGGGGCTCAGCCACAAATTGTCTCACCAGTGACCTTCTAGTCGAAATGAAAAATAGGGACAAACTTTGGGATAAATATTAGAAATCTTCTCTTGCTGCCTGAAGCAGCATGCCGACTCGACCCACGCAGATCCAGGAGGGCTAAGAGGTAATAGCCAGCAACCTCTTACCTGGTTTGTTTCAGGAGGGGTGTTAGCCTGTCAATGCTGTGAGTCGACTGCCCTGCCCACTTCAGCCACCTTCCCACTCAGGGCCATCCCTTAATTTATAATCCCTCCCCAATCACATGACTAAGTGCCCACTTTCCCATTAGCAGCTTATACTCTCTCCCCACTAGAAGCCACTTTAATCTTCACTCTCCCTTAGAACTTCTCTCTTTCTCTCTCTCTCCACAACTCACTTTTCCACCCTCCCTCCTTCTAACCTCCTTACATGTTATTGCACCATCTGGCCCCTAGGAGGCAGTATTACACTCCTGATTCTAGCCTTCTGAACTAGCTGTCCCTCTCCTGCTCTATCACTTTATACCCTCTCCAGAGCCCCTCTCCCCCTTCTTATCTCTGTATTTCTAGCCCCTCTCCTCATTCTCTCCTTGGGACTCGAACCCTGTACTTCTCACACCAAAGGCAGGCACCTTTCCTGTGCACCATCCCAGCTGCCTGATAGGTGTCTTTTACTCTCTCTTATTTCTTTCCTACACTACCTGCCACTAGCATGGCCAACCTCCTCACCCTTCTTGTCTGCATCTCCATGCCCTTCAGCACCGTCTCCACACCCACCCCATCCCAAGCCGCCACCCCCAACTTTCCACACTACTCACACTTGTCCTCACTGCAACTCATCCTCTAGTCACTCCTCCCCAGACCCCCTGCCAACACCCCCCACCCCATAGCCCCAGGTACCAGCACTTGCTGCATGCCTCCCACACCATCCTTTCTCTTCCCATCTCCTCCTCCCTACCTTGACACACTATGTCACGACCTAGCAGATTTACCCCCAAAAAAGCCATCCAACAGCTGCTGCTCAGAACACCTTCCCTCCTCCTACTCCTCTCTGGCAATGTACACCCCAACCCTGGCTCCCCCACCTCAATCACCCAAGCACAAGCAAAATCCCCTGGATTGCACATCGAGTCTATCAATATCTGTAGCCTTACCAAAAAACTCAATGACCTCCAACTCTGGATGGCCCAGCACCAACCTGACATCCTTGCCCACGTTGAAACTTGGCTGTCCAAATCTACACCAGACGCCCACATATCCCTAGCTGGCTACACCCTGCACAGCCTAGACAGAGTTGAGAAATGCAAAGGGGGGGGCTGAGTTATCTACCTCCATGACCACCTACAGGCCCAAGCCCACCTCCAACTGGCTAGTGGTGTACCCTATCCATTAGTGTCACACATGTCCCCTCTAGAGCCCCCGTGATCATCTCTGCAGTCTACATCCAACCTCGTGGACAGAAAATACAGGTAACTCACCTGTAACAAGAGTTCTAGGAGTGGTATATGTTGTTCATTCACACTTATTGGCAGGTTCCTTGCCGCTTTAAATGTTACCAGAAGGTCTTCAAGCTGGCTCCTCCCACCCACCCGGGTGGTAAAACCCTCGGCTCTGCCCCATGATGCCAGATCTAGCTCGCTGGAAGCCAGGTTGTGCGTCGAAGCCAGGGAGGTCGGGTGAGATGTGTGGATGAACAACATATACCACTCCTATAACCATGGCCCCGAGTTTTCCGCGATTCCGCGGCCGATCGCGGAATTAACCGTGGAATTTGTGCCCATCCGCGGAAACTGCAGCTGCCCGCAGAATTCGCGGCTGATCATGGAATTTGCAGCCGACCACCGCGGAAGTTACAGCTGATCATGGAACTCGCCTACAAATTGTCTCTGCCCAGCATTCAGGTAATCCTTGTAGAAACATTCAGTGACCGAGACAGTTTTTGCTGTGTCAAGGTTTCACCAGATGCCAAAATCTTGCTTGACAAAAGTGTTAGCAAGCTATCCCCTCCCAATTGAGATCCTATAACCGTTGTCTGTCCCCTGGCGGTTGAAGCTAAAGCTTTTATGGAAGACAATAGAGGGTAGAGTGGAAAGCTCAATCCTTATGGTAAGGCCACAAAATAAAATAACAAGCTCTATTCTTAATATTGCACGCACACTACTAAGATGCCTGTTTGATTTCTACATTTTGAAGGTTAGCTCAAGTGGATCGAAATAACTACAGTGGTGTGAAAAAGTATTTGCCCCCTTCCTGATTTTCTCTATTATTGCATATTTGTCACACTGGATGTTTTCAGGTCTTTAGACAAAATGTAATATTAGATAAAGGGAACCTGAGTGAACAAATAACACTTGTTTTTTTTCTTTTATTTCACTTATTTAATGAAAAAAAGTTAACCAACACCAACTGGCACTGTGTGAAAAAGTAATTGCCCCTTACATTTAATAACTGGATGCATACATTTAGCTGCAATGACTGCAACCAAACACTTCCTATAATTCAATATCAGTCTTTCACATCGCTGTGGAGGAATTTTAACCCACTCTTCCTCGCAGAACTGCTTTAATTCAGTAACATTTGGTAGGTTTCGAGCATGAACTGCTTTCGTTTCAGGTCCTCTACAACATCTCTATTGGGTTTAAGTCTGGACTTTGACTAGGCCACTCAAAACTTTAATTTTACTTCTTTTCGCCATTCTGATGTGGACTTGCTTTTGTGTTTTGGATCATTGTCTTGCTGCATGACCCAACTATGCTTCAGCTTCAGCTGACGGAAGGATGACTGGACATTCTCCTTAGAATTTTCTGGTACAGAGCAGAATTCATGGTTCCTTTAATTATGGCAAGTCATCCAGGTCCTTAGGCAGCAAAGCATCCCCACACCATCACACTACCACCATGTCTGACTGCTGGTATGGTGTTCTTACTGTGGAATGCTGTGTTTGCTTTACGCGAGACATTATGGGATCCATGTTGTCCAAAGTTCCACTTTGGACTCATTTGTCCATAGAACATTTTCCCAAAGGCTTGTGGATCATCCAGGTGCTTCTTGGCAAATGAGAGCGAGCATTTATGTTCTTCTTGGTTAGCAGTGGTTTCCGCCTTGCTACTCATGAAGCCCATTTTGCCCAGTCTCTTTCTGATTGTGAGTCATGAACACTGACCTTAGCTGAGGCAAGAGAAGCCTGCAGTTCTTTGGATGCTGTTTTAGGATCCTTGAGACTTCTTGGATGATTTTACACGCGCCCTTGGAGTAATTTGGCAGGCCGCCCACTCCTGGGAAGGTTCACTACTGTTCAAGTGTTCTCCATTTGGAGATTATGGCTCTCACTGTGGTTCGATGGAGTCCCAGAGCCTTAGAAAAGCTTTGTAACCCTTTCCAGACTGATAGAGGGCAACAAAATGTTTTCTGATCTTTTCAGGAACTTCCTTTGATCATGGCATAATGTTGCTTGTTGAATCTTTGTGCTGGCAATGTGACTCTGATGGTAAGGGCCAAAATAAGTGAGTTTATATTGAGCAGGGCTGGCTGTAATCAAGCCTGGCTGTGTTCAATCAGCTGACTCTAACTATCCCTTTAATTGGGTTGATTTAACTAGGGGCAATTACTTTTCACACAGTGCCAGTTGGTGTTGGTTAACTTTTTTCATTAAATAAATGAAATAAGTAAAAAAAAAAAAAGTGTTATTTGTCCATTCAGGTTCCCTTTATCTAATATTATATTTTGTCTAAAGACCTGAAAACATCCAGTGTGACAAATATGCAATAATAGAGAAAATCAGGAAGGGGGCAAATACCTTTTCACGCCACTGTACATCCCAGCAGCATTTCAACACTTGCCTGGGGAGACCCTTGTTTCAATGTTTTATTGCCCATGCAGCACCCTACAACTAAGTGCACTCTGCAAAAAATACAACACAGGATCACTGAGATTGTGGTGGTTGGAGCAACTCATGGTCTCCGAGCTTCGGTAAGCCCTGCAGAGGACAAAAACATCATTAACTGGAGGAACAGACTGATAGAAATTTAAGATTAAGATTATTCCTCTCCTGGTCCTCCACTGGTCCTCCATGCCTCCTGTTGATCCATGTAATATTCCCTTTTTTATTTCAGCACATTCCGTCATATTGCCATGCTTGTAAAACATCTGTGTTGTAAAACAGCAGTGGCTGTCTGCGATTGTTACCCATGTTCATTTTTAAAATATCACAAAAAGATATATTGGTGTTTTTCAGAAATGCATTCTCATATTTGAAACCCAGTCTTCCTCATGTAAATGCTTTTAAGTAATTTGATTTTATAACTAAACCTGTTCTCGGACTGTGTTGTTGTACACACTAGTATGCTCAATTGAGGAATTAGATTTTGACAAGTGAGCGGCTTTTCAAAATCAAATCATACTTAGGCTCTGACTTGTCTCAGAGGTCCATACTTTTTACTGTGAGTTTATTTGTGAACCTTTTTTCCCTATTACTTGATTTCTACAGCCACAATTATAGATATTCTCAAAATACAAATACAAATGTACACATCATGGAAATAAAGGCAGACCCGATTAACGAACCGGCAGTATTCCTTGTGCTCTGCCTCATTGAGTAATTGACCCCGGGTGCTGACTTTTTGATTTTGGGATTGATTTATGATGTACTTATCAATTATTACTACATATAAGCATGTGGTAAGTGGGATCAGCCAATGTCAAACTCATAAGCACGGTGAATAATTATATTACTTAATTGGGGCAAAATTTGTTATTAGGGCCCTTTAATTATTTGATCATTTACTATTAATAGGGAACGGCTGAACTAAATTGGAAGTTATACCTTGGGATGATCGGACTATAAAACCCCTCTCCCTATTTGATCGCAAATGTTTGCTGTCTCGCAGGAAGCAGGGCTGCACATCAGCCAGATCCGTAGATCCCAGTTTGGTGGTAGTTGTTCCTATCTAGTTTACCATGCTCACTGTTTCTTCTTATCTGTCTTAAAAAGATTATAAGGATTTGTAAGGCATGACAAAAAGGGATCGCTTTTGCTTTGGCTTAGTGCTTATTGCTGAAACTCTAACTTATCAGTGAGCATGTATTCTGCAAGTAGCTTGTTTTATTTATTTGTGTGTCCATATGATTCAGCGTCTCGGTTTGCTAACCAACTTGGGAATGCTTCTATCAAAGGCATGCTGAGAGTTATTAATACCAAAATACAAAGAAGCATTTTGTATGATGCTGAAATCTGGGTTCAAAAATCAGTTAAATCACTAGAAACACAACTTAATAAAGTGTATAGGTCCATTTTATGGATATCCAAATCGGTTCCAGTAGAAATTATCTGAAGAGAATTGGGTCAACACTCTTTAGAAACATAGAAACATAGAAGTTGACGGCAGATAAGGACCCAAGGCCCATCCAGTCTGCCCATTTCTTTTCTACCTTATAAATGTGCCATCGGCCTTTGCTCTGTCAGTGACCCATCTATTCATAGTCATTTGTATTGCCTCCTTATGCCTATCCCATGCCTGTTTGAAGCCCTGCACTGTATTCATAGCCACCACTTCTTGTGGTAAGCCATTCCATGCATCTACCACCCTTTCTGTGAAAAAAGAATTTTCCTCCATTTCCCACATGGCCGGCCTCCCTCTAATCTCATGCTGTGTCCTCTTGTCCTGCTATTTTTCTTATATTTAAACATGTTAGACTCTTTCACCTTGTTTATGCCCTTAAGGTGTTTAAATGTCTCGATCATATCACCTCTCTCCCTCCTTTGCTCAAGGGTATACATATTGAGCTCCGTTAATCTGTCCTTATATGTCTTCTGATGCAGTCCCTGCACCATTTGGTTGCCCTTCTCTGGACTGCCTCAATTTGATTAATGTCCTTGTGAAGGTGTGGCCTCCAGTACTGCCGCAGTACTCCAGATGGGGCCTAACCAATGTCTTGTACAGAGGATTATTACCTCCCTCTTCACGACTTGTGATACCCCTACTAATACACCTAACACCCCTAGCCTTACCTACTGCTTTAGGAGGTCTGCTTGGATGATTTTGGGTCATCAGTGATGATGATGCCCAAGTCTCTTTCTTCCTTTGTGACTGCTAGCAACTCCTCCCAAGCCTATAAGTGGCTTCAGGGTTTCTCTTCCCCTGTGCATGATTTGCACTTCTTTGCATTAAATCCCAGTTGCCACTCTTCTGACCATTCTGCTAGTTTATCCAGATCTCTTCTCATTCTGCCCACCCCATCTGGATCATCTACTCTGTTGCAGATCTTGGTGTCATCTGCAAACAGACAAGCCTTACCCTAGTCCATCTGCGGGAGTCACTAATGAAGATGATGAATGAGATCTGGCCCCAGGACTGATCCCCGAGGTACCCCACTTTGTGACTTGCATCTCTTCTGACCGTAGTACCATTTACCACCACTCTGTTTTCTGCCAGTCAACCAGTTTGCCAAACCCAGTTGACCAACTTCTGACCCACCCTGAGCCTACCTAGCTTATTTATCAATCTTCTATGTGGAACAGTGTCAAAGCTTTGCTGAAGTCAAGGTAGGCGACATCAACTGCTCCCCTTGGTCCACCACTCTGGTTACCCAGTAAAAGAAATCTATGAGATTAGTTTGACAGGACCTTCCTTTTGTAAACCCATGCTGTCTTGGATCCTGTGCCCCTATGGATTCCAGGTTGCACTATCCTTTTCCTTAAGGGTGCCTCATAATCTTGCCACTACTGAGGTAGACTGACCGGTCTGTGATTCCCGCCTCCTCCTACCACTCTCTGTGGAGTGGGATCATGAGCCTTTCTCTCAGTCTTCTGGACCCTCCTGTGCTCAGAGACTCACTAAACAATTCTGCTAATGGCTCTGCTAGTTCCTCCTTTAGCTCCTTAAGTACCCTGGGATGTATGCCATCAGGTCCCATTGCCTTATCCACCTGAGCTTAGCAAGCTCTTGTAGGACCTTTCTTTTGTGAAGGGAGTAGTGCTCCTCCCTCCCTGTGTCCATGATGCTGAGCTGTGGCCTGCCCTACCTTCTCTTCAGTAAATACTGAGCAAAAGTATCTATTTGGATAGATGCATTTACAGGGTCCTCCTCCTCCATGCTCCCTTTCTCCATTAAACAGCAATACCCCTCTGGACTTTCTCTCCTTCACTAATGTATCTATAGAAAGTCTTGTCACCTTCTTTTACTGTTAGGTATAGTGTTTCCTCAGTTTGGGACTTTGCCTGCCTTACTGCCTTACCTGCTTCCTTAAGGCAGTTTGGTATGCCTCCCTATCTTCATCCAGCTGTGTCCTTTATATTCTCAAAGGCCAGCCTTTTGGCTCTGACCTTTTCTGCTACTATATTTGAGAACCAAAGTGGTTTCCTTCTTGTACTTCCTTTTCTGTCTAACCTGATGGGATATTTAGCTTCAAGTATTGTATCTCTTTAATAAGCTTGCCTACTTTGCCTGTAATTCTCCTCACCTGTGTTTTTTGTGTTGAAATGTTTAACTCTGTTGGCTATCTTATCAAAGCTTTACCCTCGAAGTCCCATATTTTTGCCTTGGAATGGGATGATTTAGATGTAGTAGCCAAATTGAACCATACCATGTGATGGTCACTGGCCCCAGGTGACCTTCTACCTGGAGATCTGTGATCCTTAACATTAGTCAGTACTAGATCTAGGATAGCCCTGTCTCTTGTGGGTTGCTGTACCAGTTGTTTGAGGCCCTCCTGCAGGGAATCCACTATGAGTCTAGTTCGGCAGATGTTCCTGCTGGTATTGACCAATCTGTATCTGCATGTTGAAGTCTCCCAATATCAGAACCTCCCTTTAGCTGTCATGTTTTGTATATCTTCAACAGTAATGTGTCTATGTCCTCCCTCTGGTCTGGGGCCTGTAGACAACCCCAGTTCTTATGGCTGTCCCATTACCTGTTTCAGGGTGACCCACAGTTCTTCTGGCTCCTTATGTGTATTCTGAATTTCTGTAGCTTGATATTTTCATAACATAGGGCCACCCCTCCCCTTTGCACCTCGGTCTCTTCTGACAATACATATCCAGGTACTGAAGTCTCCAAGTGTGGTTACTGGTAAACCACGTCTCACTAATTGCTACTATGTCCAGTTTAGCCTCTGACATTATTGCCTGCAGGTCTGGGATCTTATTTCCCAAAATTTCTTTGCTCTCCTTGGTCCAAGAGCAAAAAATAAAAGCTTCAGTCACAGTCTAAATCCCAGCTCAGCCATGGAGGGCACTGCTATTGTGAAAATCACCACTCCCAGTAGGACTCAGCTCAGCCCTATTCCCAGTATTAAGGGGGTACTGTGGCCAGGTGCCAACCAGGTTAGGGACACAAGAAATGTGCACACTGTCTGTGTAACCAAAATGAGTTTTCTAACACTTGTTTTTCCTGAATTAATTTTAGTTATACAGACAGCATGAATATTTGGTGTGTCCCTGTCCTGGCTGGCACCATGCCACAGTAAATTGCACCCCCCCCCTTGCTGGGACCCAGGGCTGAGCTAAGTCCTACTGGAAGCAAGGATTTTATGCCCTTTTGAGTTGAGTCCTCCTGCTCGGAACTGGGATTTAAATTTTAACCAAAGCCTCTGTGCTCTCCTGGGCTCCAACCCACTACACATCAGGCTACAGTACATCTATCCTGATGTGAAACCATTCCAAAGGAACCAACTGAACACCTATTGTGATATAAAAATAAATGTATTACTAGCAGGAGACAGGAGGTGTTGATACCATTGTATAAAACAATGGTAAGGCCTCACCTGGAGTACTGCGTGCAATACGTATGTATCTATGAAACATACAAAAATGAATATTCTCAGTGTGTGTGTCAAATTCTAGCTGTGTGTAAGGCTTGTCTGTTGTTCTAAGCAATGCAGTAAAATATTATGTTTTTTGTGGCATGCATGAAACATCATGACTCTCATGAAGATATGTGAAGGTGGTGTACAGTGACTCTCACAGTATAAATAAAGCAAACACACATAGTTGTGAAAAGGATTTATTAGCAGCTGAAAACATTTTGTCATTCCTGTAAATGAAAGTACAACAACAAATAAAAGATTTAGTGTAGGTGTCCGTGCACATGGGGAAGTAATCAGTTACATATCTTTATTGTATTTATTTTATTTTTTTCATAACTGTGATCTGACTCCAAAGTATTTCAAGAGGAAAACATATATATATATATAATTAGTATGTCACATGACACTCAAAAAATAACAAAACATTTTACTTTTCACAGCATATGTAACACCACTCCTTTGGGCTCATGTGTTTATGTACTGAATGTTAAGGATGCATGTCACAATATAAGCACTTTACTAAGAAAATGTAAAATATGAAGAAAAACAACAAAGTATAAAAATAAAGGGAATAGTGCAACAGATTTGTGCCGCAGAATTGCCACAGAAATATTGCCCACAAGAGAAGTTCTGCGGCAATGGGAACTCCTGTCAGAGAACTTTTTGCTCCAAAGTCAAGAGAAAATCGGCCCTGCCTATAACTCCTGTTACAGGTGAGTAACCTGTATTTCTAGGGACGTGGATATGTTGTTCTATCCACACTTACTGGCAGACTCCTAGCAGTTCTCCGGGAGGAGGGAGGCAAGGTGCGCACCAGCTACTTAGGGAATGGAGAACCAAGGTCCCAAAACCAGCATCCCAGTGTGACTCTAGTTAAATGTGATAATGGGAAATAAAGGTGTGTGCTGACTTCCAGGTAGCAGCCCTGCAGATTTCCTGGATAGGGACGTCCCTAGAAGCAGCCATCGAAGCACTGGTATGGTGGGTAGAATGAGCTCTTATCCCTTTTGGGAGGCTCCATGCCCACCAACCTATAGCAGAGATCTATGCAGGAGGTGACCCATCTGCCTATCGTCCGCTTGGCTGCAGGTCTGCCAGGTGCGGCTTCAGCGTAGGTGACAAACAGCTGGCGAACCTCTCCCCGAACTTCAGCCGTCCGCTCCTTATAATAAGAGAGCGCTCTTCTAGGGTCCAAGGTATGGAGCATATATTCGGCCTCCGAGGTGTAACTGGGGTAGAACACTGGCAGAGTCAACACCTGGTTAAGGTGAAACTCCGACGCCACCTTCGGAAGGAATTTCGGGTGGGGGTGCAGGACAACCTTGTCCCTGTGGAAGACCAAATAAGGAGACTCAATGGAAAGTGCCTGGAGCTCTCCCATCCTTCTGGCTGACGTGATAGCCACCAAGAAGGCGGTCTTCCACAACAGGTGAGAGATGTCACA
The DNA here is from genome assembly GCA_016271365.2 of Neoceratodus forsteri. Classification (NCBI taxonomy): domain Eukaryota; kingdom Metazoa; phylum Chordata; order Ceratodontiformes; family Ceratodontidae; genus Neoceratodus; species Neoceratodus forsteri. The sequence continues at coordinate 855,469,849 of CM028132.1, read as the reverse complement.
CCTGTGCATCGGTTCAAATGGCTTGCCCATGAGCTAAGCCAATACCAGCAGTAGATCCCACGGAGGTGGAGGTTTTTGCACCGGAGGGGATATGTGATCTAGGCCTTTGGAAAAGCACCCGACCTCCTTCTCCTGCGCCACTGACTGCTAGCTGGCCCGTGCCTGGTAAGCAGAGATGGCTGCCAGGTGCACCTTAAGGGTCGTCGACTAAAGCCCTAGCTGAGAAAGGGACCACAGGTAGTCCAGAATGCTAGCCAAGGAACAGGAAGATGGGTCCAACCCTTTGTCCTGACACCAAATGGAGAATTTCTTTCATTGAAGGCATAGCATTTTCTGGTCGACTCCTTACGGGATGCCTCAACTACGTTGAGGACTTCATCGGAAAGACCCAAGGCCTGGAACTCTAGCCGCTCAGGAACCAGGCCGTCAGGTGCAGGGATTGAGGGTCCGGGTGGAGTACCTTCCCCTTGTCGACTGACAGCAGGTCCGGGCAGGCTGGAAGACGCCTCGGAAGCCTAGAGCTGAGGCTGAGGAGATCTGGGGGCCAGTCTGGGGCTACCAGAATCACCTGCGCCTTGTCCCTCTTTGCCTTGAGAAGCACCCTGTGGATCAAGAGAAATGGAGGAAAGGCGAGAAGAGGCCCGGAGTCCACGGCCTCGAGAAGGCATCCTGCAGCGAGTCCTGCTGAGGGGGTGGGCATGAAACAGCCTCAGCTTCGCATTCTCCCTGGAGGTGAACAGGTCCACCTGAGGGGTGCCCAATGGGAGAACAGATCTAGTACTACCTCCGGCAGGAGAGATCACTCGTGAGATGCAGCACCTATCCAGCTGAGGGCATCGGCCAGACTGTTGGAGGCTCCTGCCACATGGATGGCTAGGAGATCCGCCTCCAGGCTGATCACGAGAGACCAAGTGCAGAGAGCCTCCTTGCACAGGGGCAAGAAGTGCATCCCACCCTGTCGGTTGAGGTAGTACATGGTCATGGTGTTGTCAGTCTGGACCTGGTCCACTTGACCCCGTACAAACGGAGCGAAGGCAGTGAGGGCTAGTCGGACTGCTCGTAGCTCCAGCAGGTTGATGTGGCATCGAGACTTCTGAGCGGACCAGAGGCCGAGGGCTCTGAGCTCCCCCAGATGGGCACCCCAAACCATCAGAGAGGTGTCGGTCATCAGACTGACCATCGGCTCAGGGTGGACAAATGGGATACCCTCCTGCAGATGAGCTGGAATGAGCCACCACTGTAGGCCGTTCCACATCTCCTGGGTCACCGTCACTGGCTGGTCCAGAGGACCGGAGCGCTCTGACCATTGGCGGGCCAGCCCCAATTGCAGGGGATGCATATGCCAGCAGGCCCAACTGACCATGCTGGTGCAGGCCACCATGAGGCCCAGAAGGCACAGAAAGTCTCGGGCAGGGCACAATTGCCCAACCAGAAATGACTGGGCAAGGAGGAAAGGACCTCGGCCCTGTCCACCGGGAGCCAGGCTCTGGCTCGAAAAGAGTTGAGCTCTGCCCCGATGAACTGAATCACCTGCGATGGCATGAGTTCCGACTTGGCCTCGTTGATGAGGAGGCCAATCTGAGAGCAGACCTGGAGGGCCAAATCCCTGGACTGCTCCACCTCCAACCTGAAGGGGCTGCAATCAGCCAGTCGTCCAGGTAAGGGTACACTTGGACCCTTCGGCGCCACAGGAATGCTGTCACCACTGCCATGCATTTGGTGAAGACCCTGGGAGCTGGAGAGAGGCCGAAGGTCATGGCCTGGAACTCATAAAGGGATCCCTCTGCTCTGAAGTGGAGGAATCTCTGATGAGACGGACGGATTAGCATGTGAAAAAATGCGTCCTGAAGGTCCAGGGAACAGAACCACATGCCTGGCTCCAAGGATGGAATGATCTGAGCCAGAGTGACCATCCTGAAGGTGCGAGACCTTAGGAACTTGTTCAGGTCATGTAGGTCGAGAATGGGGCACCAGCCCCCCATCCGTTATGGGACCAGGAAGCACCTGAACACAAACCCTGGGTCTGGAGGGGGGTCCGCCACCTCACTGATCACCTCCTTCTGGTGGAGCAAGGCAATGTCAACTCGATGAGCAGACAGAGAGGCTGAGGAACACGGAGCCCCCTGTGGGGCGACGGCTCGATATGGGGGGGGGGGGACTGCTCAAATTCCAGAGGCAGACCCCTGCCTACCACTTCCAACACCCAGCGGTCCGTGGTGATAGTGGTCCAGGCAGAAAGGAAGTGGTGGAGCCGTCTCCCCACAGGGGGAACCCGGGGAGGAGTGACAAGGTTGGGAGCGACAACTCTCAACCTGTCACTGGGCAGGCTTGGAGGAAGGGCCGGCCAAGGAGCCACCTGGGCCTTTTCCTCCAGGCTTCCTGCTGGAGGAAGCAGCAGGCTTGGCTTTGGGGCACCAAGATTGAGCCTGCTGGCCCTAATGCTGGTGTTGCTGGGCCGGAAGTGCCACAGGGGCTGAAGGACGAAAGGGCTTACGCTGCTCCTGGCAGCCTTTGGCATTTTGGGAAGACATGACAGAGTCCAAGGTGGCATTGGACTTCTCTATCTGTTGGAGAGAACCCTCCTCCCCGGGCCCGAACAAGTCGGTACCCAGGAAGGGAATGACTGCCAGCTTGTGCTGGGTATCAGCCGTGAAGGTGGAGATCCACAGCCAAGCTCTGCGGCGCATGGCCACTGCAGCTGCTACTGACTGGCCACACGAATCAGCAATGTCCAGTGAAGTTTGGAGCTGTTGTTTTGCCACCATCCTTCCCTGATCCTGCACTTGCTTGACCGTCGTCTGAAGGTCAGCCGGGAGATGAGGAATCACCTCATACAGGGAGCCCAAAAGGGCGTGTGAAAAGTGTGCCATCAGAATGGCCGAGCTAGCCTGACTAAGGCTTAGGGAGGAAGCAGCGCATACCTTCCACCCTAAGTAATCCAACTTTTCTGACTCTTTATCAGGCAGTTTGTCCACATCCCGAGCGTTCCCAGAACACCGGAAAACGCTATTGGTCACTAACCCGTCCGCAGTGGGGTGCTCCGAGAAACCAGAGAGTGAACCAGTAGGGACCGCATACTTTCAAACCATCCTGGCAGAAGATGCAGGACAAGATGTTGGCCGATGCCACAACTCCAGGGCCGGGCAAACAATGGCTTCGGCCACCGGAAAGGCCTCCACAGGGGAATCCCCTCAGTTCAGTATCTCCGTAAGGGGATACCTGGCCCATTTCTGAACTGGTTCAAGCTGCATCCCAGTAGACTCTGAGATGAGTCGAAGCATTCCCAAAAACGAGGATGGGCTCTCGTCCACCGACTGACCCCCTGCAGATTCCAAGTTAACCGGCCTGGAGAACAGGGAGGAGTCATCATCAGACTCAGAGGAGTCTGCGAACAGCTGCCAAGCACCTGAGACACCCTCCACCTGCCGAGGTCGATCGAGAGTGAGGGTAACCGACAACCTATGGGGCAAGAATCCTGACCCGACCAAGAATCCTTGGTCGGGGCCCCAATCTTAGGTTGTGGAGGCGGAGGTTCCACCACAATGGGTGGATCAGCCAGTTTCAGCCGAACAACCGGTGGCGGCTCCTTGACTACTACGAGGGGTTGTTTCGGTCGCTCCGGTGACAGCCACTTAATGGCCGGAGAAGGCGATGGAGTAGGCTTGTTACCGGACAGTAAGAGCTGCTGCCACATCAAGTTCTCATAGCGCTGACGCAACTTGCGCCGGAGCCTATCCTCCGAAGAGGACGAAGAGGATGAGCGGCAGTGCCGCTTTCCATGGTGCCGAGACCGAGACTGCCGATGTCGGCAGGACCGGCTGGACCTGGAAGAGGACCGAGACCAAGACCTTTGGGGATTCCGAGGGTGGGTCAGAGTGGGAATGGGGGATACCTGCCTTACCTTCAGTACTGGGACCTTAACCAAGGACTCCAGAACAGGAGGCACAGGCAAGTCCTCGGTAATCACCCTGGGTACCGGTGAAGTAGGGTTGTTAGCATCACCAGTCGACAAACCGTCCAGCGAGTCAAGAAAAATCTTGACCGTGTCGACGGTTGTCTCAGCCTGCTGACCTGAAGGGGACACCATGAAGCCAGTGGCCTTAGCCGCAACCTCGACCGAAGTCGAAAGTCAACGGTCCGGTGAAGGGGATCTCTCCCCCGAATGTCGATGGTGGGACTTACCTTTTGAGTTCTTCTTCTTAGACAGACTGGAATGTCCCGATGGTCCTTCTCCCTTGGTGGAGAGGGACTGACAAAGCTCCTTAAAGGAAGCTGTATAGGAAGAGCCCAAAGAGAGCGGGATAAATGCCGTGGCCGAGAAGGAGGAAGAAGAAGCGGCCAGGACCACCTCCTCCTCGAGGGTGATCATCTGCTCCAACTGTTTCATGGAGCCCACCGCCACAGACACCGCCCAATGGGCCTCCTTCGACTTGACCGGCGGACACCATTTTTCAGGGTGCCCAAGAAGAAGTCGAGCAGCGTGGTCCTCCAAGACCAAAGCCGAGAAGGAGCTGCACAGTTCGCAAGCTTGCAAATCGTGGCCAAGTCCCAGGCAGTAGACGCACGTGCAGTGTGGATCGATCCGTGACATCTTCTGCCCACAGGGGCACCAACGAAAGCCGGGAGTTGATTTGTCCATCTCAGCCGCGAGGGAAGACGAAGACCGGAGTCTTGTAAACTTTAGAATTAGTTTCGGGTTAACCGAAGAGTGTGGATCCAGGCCTAAAACGCAGAGCGCTAAGGAGGGAACCTGAACTTCCAAGCGGTAAGGAAGATCTGGCGTCATGGGGTGGAGCCGAGGGTTTTACCACCCGGGTGGGTGGGAGGAGTCAGCTTGAAGACCTTCTGGCAACATTTAAAGCAGAAAGGAACCTGCCAATAAGTGTGGATTGAACATATCCACGTCCCTAGAACCCGCTTTCCAATCTCTCCTAGACTATCTCACCACCCGCCCCAAAAAACTGAAATTATCACACTTGGCGATCTCAACCTGAACTGGCTCTCCTCCACCACCTCCCTCCTCAAAGGTGCACTCACTGCCCTCAACATCACCCAACTAGTCTCCACCCCGACAAGCAAAAACCACAACACCGGTATGGCCAGCTTACTTGACTTAGTTCTCTCCAACCGCCCCCATAAAATCTCTGACCTCTCCATCCTCTCAAATGCCCTCAGTGACCCCGCTCCTATCCTCTTCAAGTGATCCTGTCATGCACCCAAACCACCCCCCAAGACAATCTTCTCTAGACCGCTCAAACCCAGCAGCCTTAGGAATCTTAGAACTCACCTAATGCACCATTACTACAGTCAGAATATAGACGGGGCCTTTAGCTACTTTATTGATGCGTTCAATGGAGCCTGTAACAAATTTGCGCCTCTTAAAAAAAAGATAGTAAGAGCCTACGACACCCCATGGATCACATCTCACCTGCTAGACCTCATGAGACAGCGTGATGAATTGTGGAAAAAAGCCCTCGACTCTGGCAATTCTCTAGACAGGCAGCTCTACTGTGCTGCTCGCAACAGCTATACATGGGCCATTAGAAAAGCTAAAGCTGACCACTTCAAAGCCGCCCTAACCGCTACTTGGCACAAATTCTGGGACAATCTGAAGTCCCTTGGTGGAAAGCCAAACTCCCTCCCCCAATCAACTCAACATAAATGGCTCCATCTCAAACAACCCACACCTAATGGCAGAAGCACTGAACTTCACCTTCTCAGACCTTAGCACTACTCTCCCTCCTAACTTCTTCAGTCAAACCCCGCTGTTGCCCCCCCCCAAACATCTGCTCCTTTACACTTCCAGACCCTCACCCCTCGGGAAGCTAAACCCTACCTTATCAAAGCCCTTAAGAAGGCCAGCTTCAGTAGTGAGACAATTGACCTTAGAATCCTGCAACAGACCCTTGGCGAGGTCCTCTCCCCCCAACCGCACTACTCAACCTCTCCCTTTGCATAGGTAAGTTCCCCCCACTATGGAAGACAGACTCTTATAACCCCCATCCACAAATCTGGTGACAGTCTTTCCCCTAGTAACTACCACCCCATATCTATCCTTCCCCTACTCTCCAAGGCCCACGAGCGTATAGTTGCGGATCAGCTTACTTGAGTACTATGTGCAATTCTGGAGACCCCACCTAAAGAAAGACATAGCACTGCTGGAGAGGGTACAGAGCAGGGTGACCAGGATGATCCAGGGCATGGAGGGTAGGCTCTATGAGGAGACACTGGAAGAAAACAAGTTGTACGCATTGGAAGAGAGGCGGGAGGGGGGACATGATTGAGGTCTTCAAGTATGTAAAGGGGATAAATAAGGGTGAAGCCAAGGAGGTGTTCAAGCTTAAGAAATGGGGAACTACCAGGGGCCACGAGTGGAAACTGGAGGGAGGGGGAGTACAGGGGGAAGCGTAAGAGACACTACTGCACTGAGAGGGTGGTGGAACCATGGAACGCACTGCTCAGGAGTCTGGTGGAGGAGAGCACAATGGAAGGATTCAAGAAGGGTTGGGACAGGTACAGGGGGATACTGAAGCCGGGGAAGACCACCTCTGGGTTTGGCGGGGTGGAGAAGTGAGCTCCCAGTAGGAGACTGGCTACCGAGCAGATACGATAGACCATGAGGCCTATTCTGCTGGCTTTTACTATGATACTATGATACTGAGTATCTATCCAAATACAAACTCCTGACTCCTGAACAACACGATTTCAGGCAAGGGCACAGTACAACTACTGCCCCCCTCGATTTCACTAGTTTCATACACTCTGCTCTGGATAATGGCAAGCTGGCTGGTGCAGTCTTTCTGGACTTAACAGAGGCCTTTGACACCCACTTCTCCTCTCCACCCTGTCTAAACTCAGCCTCGTCCAGGGCCTCTTGAACTGGTTCACCGACTACTTGTCCAACCAGACCCAAAAGGTGAAAATCAACTCCACCACCTCAAACTCACTCCCTGTCCGCTCTGGAGTACCGCAAGGTTCCATATTAGCTCCCCTTCTTTTCAGCCTCTTCCAAAATTCTCTCCCCAAAGCCTGCACCTGAAAGATCCTGCTGTATGCTGATGATGCTGTCCTTTACGCATCTCACCCTAACCCCTCCCAACTTGAACTCTCCCTCCAAACCTCATTTACAGAGGCAGAGTCCTGGTTCTCCAAACACAAACTTGTACTTAACCAAAAAAAAATCTAAGATCATGCTTTTCGCCCACCACCAGAACAAACTTAAGCACACCCCACTAAACATCAACATGTCCACCGCTCTGCCCCTTTAGCAGGTCCACTCCTTTAAATACCTAGGCATAACTCTAGACCCTGCCCTTACCTTCCATGACCATGTACATCAACTCTGTTCAAATCTCAACTCCCGTATCAGGCTCCTCTACTGTCATCGGCAATACCTTCTCCCAGAAGCCCTCCAACTTGCCATCTCCTCCTCGGTACTATCGGTGATTGACTATGGCATTGTTATCTATGGGGCAGCTGACAACACCGCCCTAAAAAGGGCCAAAATATCACTCAACAAAGCCTGCTGCCTCTCTCTGGGCTGCCCCAGTACCACCCACACCTGCTCCCTCTACAACCAAACAAACTGGCTGGACTTTGATGGTAGACTACAATACTACACCTGTCTATTGGCCATAAAAGTCTCCGCTGGGCTCATGGCCCCTTGCCTCTCTGCACTCCTGCAACCAAATCCACATGCAAGGCTCACCAGGAGCTCCCTCAAACCATCTCATCAGGTGCCAAGACTAAAAACTCCCTAGTAGGCCAACGCTCCTTTCTCTGTCGTGCCCAGGCTTGGCTTAACTCACTCCCCCCACACACTGCAGAGGAACCTAAGCTTGGCCACTTTAAATTCCTACTGCACTCCCACCTTCAATCCTCATGCGCCTGTACCTATTCCTAACTCCTCTACTCCTGACAATGACCTTTGTTCCTACTCTCTGGCCTTATTCACTCTGGCCGTAATCTGAACATGTCTAGCCCTCTTCTCCTTTCCCTCCTCCTCTCCCTCTTGCCCACCTTTATTGACAATGGATTACGTCCAGTCTCTGACCTTCCTGTTTTACTCTGTCTATTAGTCCCTACTACCTCCATCCCCCTAGTCTCCTGCTGAGCCACCTTAAAATCCCAAATCTTGGCTCATACCCATGGCCTGGCCCTGTGCCCAGACCATGCCTCCCCTCAAAATTTCTTTATTTGCACTGAATTTTGTATCTAGCAATGCCTCTAATGCTATGTTCCTTTTGCCCTTTATGTTGTATAGAATGTAATACAGTATGCTCACCATGTATATGAATTGTACCTGTCTTACCCTGTTGTATTCTAATGTCTGCAATGTGTATTGTCTCTGTAATTGATGTGGAGCCTTTGTAAAGGAGTCTCTGACTCAAAGGATTGTAATTCCGAATAAACAAATAAATAAACAACCAACCTAGCCTCCGACTGGGCTGAGTACAGGAGATGGAGAAACATCTGCAAATCAGGAGTTAGATCTAGCAAGAGCTCCTTTTGCAAAAAACAAACTTGCTGCCTCTGTCGGAAATCCACGTAAATTCTGGGATGGCATAAAAAACGTCTTGGGCACAAAAACTAAACCTCCCCTGTCTGACATATTTATCTATGGTATAAATAGTAATAACCCCACCACAACCAATGCCTTCACCTCCAAATTCTCAGAGACCTCTCTTCTTTCACGAAAATGGCTGATGCCAGCCCTGTGACCTAGGCATCTGTCACATGCCCTCTACCCTCTGCCATACCATGCTGCCCCTTTCTACCATCTATCTGTTAAGATGGCAGAGGTGAGCAAACTATTGCTCGCTATCACACCCAATAACAACTCGGGGTCTGATGGCCTTGAACCAAAGCAGCTGAAGCTTGCAGCCCCCTCCATAACACTCATTTCAAAAATCCTGAATCTCTCCCTCTCCACTGGAGTAGTCCCTGATGTCTGGAAAATTGCCCCAATCACCCGTGTTTAAAGCAGGTGATCCCAGACTCACGAACAAATACTGCCCCACTGCATTCTTTCAGTACTCTCCAAAGTTCTGGAAAGGACTGTAGCCCCGGACGGTGTTCTAAAAAGTATAAGACTGAGATGGAGTTGTTTTTACAACTTGTGTCTGTCAATCTGACTGAGGGAGCAAGGAGTACTGTTCCTGGGACGTTTATACTTGTCATATAAAACAGAACTCTGACCCCTCCTTCCAGAGTGAGGGTCTGAGTTATCAGCTGGTGCAGCTCGCTGTAGTTTTGTTGGGCCCTTTACAGCCCCCAAAACATCCTAATTCTGCCTTTTTAAAGGCAGAATCAATCATTATGTAGTTGCATAAAAAATAACTTTGCAAGCCATGAACGATCGGAAGTGAGTATGACATCACTTCTGGTGCCTTACAACATAAAATAAATGCCTCAGTGAGCGGAGGAAGATCGGACAGCATTTTAAAACAAATTGGGCTGAGCTGGAGTTGTTTTTACAACTTGTGTCTGTCAATTTGACTGAGGGAGCAAGGAGTATTGTTCCTGAGACGTTTATACTTGTCACAAAAACAGAACTCTGACCTTCCTTCCACAGTGAGGATCTGAGTCATCAACTGCTGCAGCTTGCTGTAGTTTTGTTGGGCCCTTTACAGCCCCAAGGCACCCTAATTCTGCCTTTTTAAAGGCAGAATCACTGTGCAGCTGCATAAAAAGTAACTTAGCAAGCCACAGACTGAGTCAGAAGTGAGTATGATGTCACTTCCTGTGTTTTACAGCACAAAACAAATGCCTCAGCGAGTGGAGGCGAGCACATGTGGAAGTGACGTGGGCAGAGGCCAGCAGTGTCTGATGATGTCAGACAGGGGAACAGTGCTAGGAAAGTTTCCTCTCCTAAAATAAAGTAGGAGGTCCTACCCATTAGATTTCTAAACTTGTTTTTCTACTTAGATACTTAGTGGTGAGAAGTGAAAAGGTCAAAATTGTCTGGGGCATATACTGTTTATGGTAATTCTTAGCAATCTAGTGTCTAATTTTTAACTATAACCTATTACCATTAGTAGAAACACTACAATGGCTGTAGCTGATGCATTTACTTACAACGTTTTAGGAATCCTCTGCAACGAAAGTTCAGTTATAAAGTATATTACCTGCTCGATGTATACCACCCCCTCCTGACAATTATGAGGACAATGTTTTCCATAGCGAAGCAAAATATAAATCTATAAAATGTACCTCACTTAGAAGAATAGCTAAAAAGAGTTGGAGCAGCTGAAAAAGGAATTAGAAAATTAAAAAAGGAGGTCAAAGGGTGACTGTATTGTGAATGCTGGCACTGTTAACAGAAAAAGATTTTACAATCAAGTTAACAAAACTTCTGATCAGTCAAAGTGAAACAGTCTCTAAAAACTTAAACTAACAGATGTTACTAAGAATAATAACTAATGGACTTTAGTAATGAAAAACTCATTAAAAAAGGCTATAGAGCCAAAATTCATAATGACATCACCTTATCAATAGCTTTCGAGTTTTAGAGAACATGGAGGTCAATCAGGAATCACCAAATACGTCGTCTGAACCGTCCCCTAGCTTTTCACGAAAAAACAAATTGGTGATTGGCGATTCAATTGTCCGTTTTATGGATTCTTATGTTTGTGAAGATGAACAAATTAACAACATTGTAATGTGCCTACTGGGAGCTAAAATTCACGATGCATCCAGTTGTTTAAACAAATTAAATACTGAAATAGATTCTGACGTAATCATTCATGTTGGGTACCAACGACGTAGGCAGGTCATATGAGAAAGACATTTGCTACGATTTATTGGATCTGGGTAGATTCATAAAACAAAAAAGAGAGCAGAGTGACAATATCCAGCATCTTGCCAATATCCAAGGCTAGTATAGAAAAAAATAGAACAATCATGAGAATCAACTCCAGACTCCTTAATTCTTGTAACCAAGAAAATATTCCTTTTCTAAATAACTGGAATTTATTCTCAGGAAAACCAGATTTATATTCAAGGGATGGCCTCCACTTAAACAAAGGAGCGAAAAACCTAGGAGAGACTTTCATGAAAGCACTTGGATTGGATACTTTAAACTAAATACTTCAGGGGAAAATCCTAGTAGGGATGATCCTAAGCCACATCCTAATGGTGCCGGACATGGACAAAAAAAAACAATCTCCACATAAATTTAACACCATCAAATGCATTCTCTATAATGCCTGGAGTTTAAGTAATAAATCTGAAGAATTATCTTCCTTGGTCTCTCTACACAATTATAATGTCATAGGTATAATAGAATAAACATGGTGGCACAAAAAAAACTCTTTGAGAGAAACAGATCCCTGATTATGTGCTATTTAGTCATGTTAGAAAAAACCAAAAAGACGGTGGTGTGGCTTTATACAGTACATCCACCAAGATCTGAAACCCATAAATATCAGCGATAGTAAAATCAAGCTAAATGAAGACTTAGAAACTATCTGGGTTAAAGTACTTCCAGACTCTTTTATATTAGGCATTGGTTACAGACCCCCAGATTCACGTTGAGAAATCACAAAGGACATTATTAAAGAATTAGAAAAAGCCTGTAGTATTGGACAAGTAATACTTACTGGCAATCTCAATTTTGGCGATATCGCATGGCTAGATAAAACAGCTACCACTGTCAAATCCAAATTATTTGTTGCAGCATGCGAACAAAATGCTGTATACCAACACGTAACTGAAGCAACTAGAGGTGACAATATACTAGATGTTATATTCAGTTCAAGCAATCTTGATATTTATGGGTGTGTCACAGGACCACCCTTGGGAAACAGTGATCATAGATCAGTTGTATTTAACATTTGGTTCTCATACATTGCTTTAGTATCAAAGTTCATCTTTTATGATTATAAAAAGGCAAACACGGAAAAAATTAATTCTACATTAGTTGAGATCGACTGGGAGGGAATACTGAAAAACATAAATGTGGAACACCATAGAAATATTATCATAAACATCTGTGACAATTTCATACCTAAGTACATAAAAAATTCACACAGAAGTAACAGATCACCCAAATGGTTAAACAAAAAAAATTAAAAAACTGCTAAAAAACAAAAGGCATTTTATAAATACAAGAAAAATGGTTCAAACTACTATTGCAAAATATATAAACATTGGCTTAGAAAATGCAAACAAAGTAAGTTGGCAAAACATAGAATGGAAATATCATTAGCAACTAATGCAACAAAAAATAATGCCAAATCCTTTTTTGCGTACATCAATTCCTTAAAGAAACCAAAATCAAACATCAGTCCCCTGTTGATAGGTAATAGGGTAACAAATAACCCAAAGGAAATTGCAAACAATTTTAATAACTTCTTTTGCTCGATCTACGGTACCAAACAGGCCATAGATAACATTCATGTTACTACTGAAACTATTACCATTGATGAAAATTAAATTCTTAATAGTATTAAAAAAATTAAAAAAGACTGCTCTCCAAGGCCTGACATGCTCACATGCAAAATTATTAAATTGCTGGCTCTTCATTTAGTAAAACCCATTAAAAAGCTTTTTAAAACAAGTATCAGCTCAGGGGAATTACCTGTAGAATGGAGAATGGCACATGGCATTCCATTGATAAAAAGGACAGGAAACAACTTAAGGAAAATTATAGGCCAATTAGTTTAACAATGATCTTCTGTAAAATAGTAGAAGGGATTGTCAAAGACATCATAATGAGTTTAATCATGATCAAGAACAACATGGTTTTTGTACAGGTAGATCCTGCCTTACTAACCTGGTTTGTTTTTATAATAAATTTAGTAAATCCTTCGATGCAAAAACACCATGCAACGTCATTTATATTGATTTCTGTAAAGTGCTCGATACTGTGCCGCATCATGCCATTATAAACAAATTGCACCTTAAAGGAATTAACCCTAAACTAATGCATTGGATCAAAGGTTGGCTGGAACACAGAAGGCAGAGAGTGGTCATTAATGGGATGATGTCGGATATGAGAGATGTGACTAGCGGTGTGCCGCAGGGCTCAGTACTGGGACCATCTATATTCTACATATTTATCTCAGACATAGCATGTAACTTGACTTTATGGATAGTTAAATATGCAGATGATTTCAAAATTGGGGGATGTTCAAAAATGCCAGAGAGCAGAACCAGTTTACACGCTGATTTGAGCAAAATTATTTCCTGCGCAAATGAGTGGGGCATGACTTTCAATGTAGACAAATGCTCTGTTATGCATTTTGGACACAACTCTAAGCAATTATACTACATGGGTAACAATTTATTAAGAGAAACATCTTGTGAAAAGGATATTGGTGTGTTCATCACTGAGGACCTAAGTTTCAAGCATCATATTTTTTTTTATTTCTCTTTCAGATTAATACATCCGAGTCTGGGACTCTTTTCCAGAGGTTCCATGTCAGTCAAAAAACAATACAATAAAATACAGTACAGACTGAATAACACATTTGTTATAGATAATTACAATTAATGTTACAACAATGAAATAAAACAAGAGGAACTCCAGTGTTACAGAAGGGAGTTCCAGAGTACATACGATCATCACACTGCAATTTAATTACAATTAAGGTTATAACAACAAAAATAAAACCAGAGGAACTCCAGTGTTACAGAATGGAGTTTCAGAACACAATAGATCAGCACACCGTGAGTGCGGTTAATAGATCTTTGTGAGGAGAGACATACACGTTGGGAGGAACACTGAAGCCGGTAGAGTGGTATGCGGACAGGGGCTTTGTCAGGGGTAACACACCAAAGAGGTTTAGTCAGAGTAGGCTTTATTGGGAAAACATGGGCAGCTGAGTGATGAGGTTTGGGAGAGGGAAGACAGAGGCGGGGGTTAAAGGGGTTTGAGAATGGAGCAAGGTAAAGGGAGGAAGAGAGGGGGAAATTGAGGGAAGGAGTGGATGGAGGACGAGAGCAATAAGGGGTGTGGGGGGGTTGTGGAAGATTCGGGTAGGGATAGCAGGGCAGTTAAGTAGAGCATCAACAGACCTTATCACACATATAAATGAAAATCTGTAAAGCTAATAAATTGATATGGATAATTAAAAACAAAATTAGCTTGAGAGATTCTACCATAATGCTATCATTATATAGGTCCCATGTGAGGCCACACCTTGATTTTTGTTCCCAGTTATGGTTTCCATACAAGTTCGGAGAAATCCGAGATACTGAAAAAACACAGAGAAGATACACAAAATATATTACCGGATTAAAAGACAAAAGTTATGGTGTCAGACTGTGTACATTACGGTTAATGCCACTAGAAATGAGAAGATATAGGGGAGACTTGATTTTTCTTTGGGACATCATTGCAGATGATCATCTGTTTACTGAAATGGGTTTCCACTATGAGGTCATCCGGCACAATTAAAATTGACGCAATAAAATACCACACGCAGAAAAAACTTTTATACAGAAAGAGTAATCGGCATGTGAAACTGCTTACCACTACACACAATATTAAGTGAGGATGAAGATGTTTTCAGGAGGCGAATGGATGATTGGTTACTGACACAAAATTAGGGTTAAGAGACAGGAGCTACTTTGTGAATATGCCTCTTGCTCCTTCTTCTTGCCATAGTATCAACCATAGTATAGTACAATATGAACCATAGTATAGTATAGTATAGTATAGTATAGTATAGTATAGTATAGTATAGTATAGTATCAACCATAGTATAGTATAGTATCAACATAGTATAGTACAGTATCAACCATAGTATAGTACAGTATCAACCATAGGATCACAGTTAAATGACTATATATCCAAGTACAATCTCCTGTCTCCCACCCAACATGGTTTTAGAAAAAAACATAGCACCTCTATAGCCCTGGCTAAACAGACAAATGACATTTGCTTATCTACGGACTCCTAACTGGTACATTGTTTACTGAACTCACTAAGGCATCTGACCTGGTCAGTCACTCGCTCCTCAAAACAAAACTCACCTCCATTTGGAGTGCCTCATAGCTCGTTGTAGTGGCAGAGAGGCACAATTTGAAATAAGGTGGAGGCCATGGGTCTTCTATATATTGGAGCGGGATGACTTTTTTGTCCCATGATGGGAGGAGGGGTTGGCCTAAGGGACTGTTTCACAGAGTAGGCCTGTGGGCTGAGGGCGGTGGGCAGCCTGGGCCTTTTGGTCGCATGGCTTCTTTCTACTATTCAGGGTCCTATGATCCCGGATTGCCTTTGAATTTTAGCCTCTTTCAGTCAAGTGCTTATATTTTGTTTCCCACTGAACCATATGGAATGATATTGGGCTATGTGCAGCTCTTTTATTGTTGTATAATCAGCTCTCTGTTTAACTTTTTATGGATCTTTCTTCTTTTAGGAAATGACTGATTTAGCAAATGTTGTATATTATATACTGCTACTTTGTTTCTTGTTACTGTACCTGAGAAATTAAACAGAGTTAAAAAAAAGTCCTCATCTCCCTTGATGCTTCTCTACCAGCAAAGTCCTGGCTTTCCAACTACCTAACTCACAGGAAACAGTAAGTTTGCCTCAGCTCTGCCACCTCCAGCCTTGCTGATATTACCGTTGGGGTTCCCCAGGGCTCAATCTTAGGCCCACTACTTTTCTCTGTTTATATCAATGATCTCCATGAAGTTGCCTCTGGCTGCAGCTCACTGTTGTATCCTGATGATCTTGTCCTGTGCTACAATGCCCAGTCTGTTCCCGTAATCCAAAAATCTCTCTCAGATGCTGTTGCAATCACTCAGTCTTGGCTATCCACAAACAAGCTCATCCTAAACAGCAAAAAGACCAAGTCTATGCTCTTTGGTTCCAAGCCAAAACTCTGTACCACCCCCTCAAAACTCTCCATCACCTGTAAAGATGGATCCCCACTCGACGATATCAGCTGTTTCAAATACTTATTAATATGACTAGACCCCTCCCTCAATTTCTTCTTCCATGTCTCCTCAGTCTGAAAATCTGTTAATGCTAAGCATGGGCATGGCTGTTAGGGTCAAACACTTTCTATCCCCAACTGCCCAACACTCTATAGCTCAAGGTGTACTCCTGCCAAGTCTCACATATGGGCTTCTGGCACTCTTAACTGCAAACAAAACTGTCCTCTCCAGATGGGATACAACATATAATGACACATATATTTCTACTTTTTTATATTAATGTATATTATACAACTATATAATTGAAATTAACCAAGGGTTAAGGGATTAAGTAAGGGAGGTGTAGAAAGTACTCCAAATAGAACTCCATATATAAGGTAGGTCTTTTTGTATCACAGGATCAGTATGGAGATGAGGTACAGAGGAAAAGTAACAAGGTGTGGGGACTGTGAGGTGCTGTTCTCCAGGGTTACATTCTGGAGGATGGAGCACTGCCCCATCTGCAGGACCTCTGCAGCGCCATGCTAGGCTGGTAGCAACAAGAGACAAGATATCTCAGCCGCAGCATCAGCTTAGCTGAGGTCCTCCCCCTCCAACAAAGGCCCAGTGACCCAGGAGGCTGGAGAGTGGTGGGGAAGGGCAGGGGGAAGGGTGGCAGGGGCAGCCACATTGGGCTCAACCAATCTCACACCATTCATTTGCATCCCTGGAGGAGGCTCAGGTACCTGACTAAATCGAGGGTGACTAAGTCTGTTGAGGGACATGGGCAAGACAACTTAATGGCATCCGAGGAAGTGAGAAAGAGGAAGTCAGCAAGGAAGGTCATAATGATTGGGGACTTAAAGATTAGGGGAGTAGAGAGGATGGTGCGCAGGGCAAGGAAGCGGAGTGAAATGGTCAGATGCCTTCCTGATGCATCAGTCATCAGGGATACAGATAGGATAGGGAAGATTGTGGAGAAGGGGGAAGGGATCTGAGGGTGGTGGTATACCTGAGTACCAACAATCCAGTGAACCAGCCTGTGGAGGCAGTGAAGCTGAACTTTATGAGGCTGGGGGACAGAGTGAAGGCATACATCACTTCCCTGGTCTTTTCTGAGGTCCTTCCTGTGTGGAATAAGGGGAATGGGTACAAGAGAGTGAGATAGTGAGAGACTGAGAAGTTTAATGGGTGGTTGAAGGGATGGTGTTAGGTGGAGGAGTACCACTTTGTGGTGGACTGTGGAGGCTTCTGGGACAGGAGGCTCTTCCAAGGGTGATGGCCTTCAACTGACGAGATAGGGGGCTAGTGCTCTGGGACAGAAACCTGACATTTACACTGGACAGTAAAACTGACTGCAGGGGAGATGGAGGCTAGTGGAACCATTGGGAAGGGAGAGCAGGTAAGGAACATAGCTAGGACTCCCCTTGAACAGGAGACTAGAAGCAGAAAGGTGGGTAACAGTGAGGTTGAAGTTCAAATTAGGTTAGGGGAAGAGGCCACAGAAAGGGCTGATATAGCCTACATTCAGCATGAAAAATTAAAAAATTACAGAGACTAGAAAAAACTCAGGGAGAAGGAATAGGAAGAAGCGAGAGGAGAGCAGAAGAAAGATGTCAAGGGGTCTGACTTAATACCAGGAATCTTGGAAATAAAATCAGTGGGCTCCAGGTAATGGTAGCAGACACTGAGATGGATCTAGTAGCCATCACAGAAACATGGGCCAGAGAGAATAATGACTGAGATCAGACAGTCCCAGGCTACACCATGTTTAAATGGGAAAGAGGAAAAGGAAAGGAGAGCGTGTAGTCCTATATGTCAGAGAGGCAGTGGAGGATGGAATTATCAGGGTAGGTAACAGGGAAACAGAATTGCTGTAGGATCAGCTCACAGTATCCTCAGGCAAGAAACTATGAATGGGGTGATCTATGGGCCTCCAGGACAGGGGGAAGAGAGAGGTAAGGAGCAAGGGGCAGAACTAGAAAAGGGGATGGGAAAGGGGAGGAGGTGGTGGTGGTGGGAGATCTAACCTGCCAGATACTGACTGGGTCATTCCAGCAGACAGGAGCTCCAGAAGTCAGGCAATACTGGATACACTGCAGGATTGCCTGCTGGTATAGCTAGTCAAGGAAGCCACTAGGCAAGCTGCTATTCTCGATGTGGTGCTCACCAACTTGGAAGTGGCAGGAAGAGTGAGGGTAGGGGAACCTCTAGGGTCCAGCGACCGTAATTCTGTACGGTTCAACCTGGCCCTTGGGACAAGTAAGCCTTCATCAAAGTCCGAAGTTTGTTTATTTTAATTTTTTATTTATTTCGATTGGGATTAATACCTTTGAGTCAGAGACTCATTTTCAAAGGTTCCAAGTCAGGGACAAAACAGAGCAATACAAATACAATACAATATAATAAGTACAAATTAAGATAACAGTGAAAAAAGAAAAACATGGTAGGCCTCATGAACATCATTAAAATGGCACATGAGGTACAAGACTTGTTAGTTTCAGGTACATCTTAAAAGTAGAGTAAATTACATTACATCAAGTTGTTGCAGGGTAGGGATACACTGGGAATAGTGAAACATGTCGATAATAGGTCCATGTTAAGCTTTGGGGATGATGGGGGAAAAGGTAAGCAGACAGATTGGTGTTGTCAAAGTAGCTAGAGGTGGTGTGGGACAGGAGTAAAGGGAAAGGTGGTGCAGGAGGGTTTAGGTCGGGGGGGAGGGAGGGAAAAGGTGAGGAGGAAAGTCCTAGATTTCAGAAGGGCAGACTTCAACCAGATGAGGGAGATGGTCCGGAACAAGTTAGTCAGGAGTGGACAGCATCAGGGATGTGAAGGAAAGATGGGGGGGGGGGGCGATCAAGGGGGCCACACTCGAGGCAACAAAGCCTTGTATGAAAATGGTAATCAAATGAAAAATGTACAAGAGACCAATATGGTTCTCTGGAAAGGACAGAGAAGCAATGAGAGCAAACAGAAGGTCTTCACCAGGTACAAGGAAAAACAAGGGACGGAAGAACTGGGACAGAACCAGATAACAAGAAGTGCCCTCAGCCTCAGGGATAGGGCGCTTATAAATAATATATTACTGACTTACTTCCAAATGAGAACAAAGGAAACTAAAAGGGTGGTCAGAAAAGCAAAGGCAGACACAGAGCTGCATACTGCGGAGGTGGTCAAGGGTGGGGAAAAACAGTTCTTTAGATATACAAGGTAAAAAAGAAACAAGGAGGAGGAGGAATTGTTTTGCTAACAGAGAGAGGTAGGGTAATTGACAACTATTTTTGCTCTGTATTCACAAGGGAAGACACAGGGCCTCTGCCAGAGAGTGGCATTAAGGCAGCTGTACAGGGGATCCCCGAGATAAGGCAACAAGTATTTACCAGTGAAAGGGTTTGGAAAAGGCTAGCAGCCCTAAAGATAGATAAGACCAGGGCCACATGGGATGCATCCGAGAAGGTTCAAGGAACTGGCAACAGAACTAAATGAACCCCTGGTAGGGCTATTCAATAGCTCAATTCAGACAGGGGTAGTCCCAAAAGACTGGAGGGTAGCAGGCATAGTCTCGCTCCATAAGTGGTGGGACAAGGAGCAACCAGATAACTACAGACCTGTCAGTCTTACCTCTACTATGGGTAAAATGATAGCGACACTACTCAAAGAGGACCTTGTAAACTACCTGGAGAGCAATGGACTCCAAGATAGTAAACAGCACAGCTTTGTGGCAGAAAGGTCTTGTCAGGCTAACCTGACAGTATTCTTTGACTGAGCAACGAGGGTAGTGGATATGGGCCATGCTGTGGATTTACTCTACCTTGATCTCAGCAAGGCTTTCAACTCAGTGCCACACAGAAGGTTGCTGAAGAAGCAGGAGAATATGGGTATAGAAAAAGACACGGTTATATGGGTGAGAAGCTGGTTAGATGGGAGACAACAGAGGGTTGTAGTTAACAGACTCAGATCAGAAGAGAAGGAATTCATCTGTGGGGTGCCACAAGAATCGGTCCCGGGTCCACTCCTTTTCAATATGTTCATTAGCAACATGGAAGAAGGAAGCCAGGGCAAAATGTGTCTCTTTGCACATGACATTATGCTCTGTGGCAGGGCACACAGCGAGAAGGTGGTTAGGGAGATGCAGAGAGACTTGCAAAAGCTAGAGAGATGGTCAAAGGTTTGGTAATTGAAATTCAATGCCAAAAAGTACAGGCTGATGTACACGGAACAAAAACCTGAAGACAAAGTAATGGATTGATTGGGGGGTGTTAAAGCTGTGAATGACCTCAGGAAACAGACCTTGGGGCCAACATCAGCGACTCCCTAAATCAATCAAACCAGTGTAAGAAGACCTACAGTAAGGTACACAGGATGCTAGGGTGTATAAGTAGGGGTAACGACAGCAGTAAGAATGAGGCATTGCTACCTCTGTATAGATCGCTGGTGAGGCCCCATCTGAAGTACTGTGCCAGTTCTGAAGTCTTCCTCCAAGGAAAGATAAGGACAGGCTAGAAAAAGTGCAACACGGGGTGACCAAAATGATTCAGAGCCAGCATGGCAGATATTACAAGGATCAGATCAAGGCACTGAACATGTACTCGCTGGAGGCCAGATGAGAGAGGAAGATAGGATAGAGACCTTCAACTTCCTGAAAGGAATGAACAACAGTGAGGAAAACTTCAGCATAAGTAGAAAATCAAGAATGCAGGAGCATGAGTGGAAACTAAAAGGAGGTGGGGGGATTCAAGAAGGAAGTGAGAAAGTTTTATCTTACAAAAAGGGCGGTGGAGCTGTGGAACAATCTGCCAGTTGATGTAATGAGTGCCAAAGTTAACAATGGCTTTAAACATGTCTGGGATATTGTGAAGGGTTAGTGGTTGCTCAGGGTGAGGGAAGTAGGACAGGGGGCATGGGGGTGGATAGTGTGGATTAGAACTCTGCATGGACAATTGGTCACAGGTTTGTTAGTGTTTATGGGCAGACTGGATGGACCAGTCGTCTTTTTCTGCCATCACTGTCTATGTTTGTGTGTGTGTGTGTGTCACTTTGCCCTGGCCTCTACGAAGCTCACACATCACTGCCTCTTCTACACTGGTATGGGCTGGCCTTCCCCTGCTGGCCAACAATCTCTTGCTCTGGGTTGTTTTGTGGATAACCTCCTTTGAATAGGCTCTCCATCTTCCCTAGGAAGATATCTGTAGCACCCATCACCCTACATACTCGCTAAGGTCTGTGGAATCCCAGCCTCTCATTGAGTGTAAGTGCTCCACTGGCCTGGGAAAACTGGCTTTTGCAGTCTATGCCACCATCTATTGGAATTCCCTTTCCCCAGAATTATGCCTGGCCACCAGATTTTCTGTAAGGCTCTAAAGGACTCATTGTGTCTTCCCAGTCCTTGCTTATGCTAGAAACCACAGGACTGGCTGCCCTAGCACTGCTGAAGTTCCACTCAACTTTTCTGATGTGTCTTATCATTTATACTAAATGTTATTGCAGGGCTAAAAATTCCTTGCTATTTGGTGCTCTGTGCATACCAAAAATCATGCACAGAACACCAAAAACTGACAGCTGGTAACCCGCGTTGAATACCAGTCCTCCCCCTTCTGTTTCAAGTGGCTGCTGCCATGTTGTATCAGAATGTGTGTACTCCACATTTTGTGTCCCCCCACTTTTCATGCCTTTCCTTGCAGCTTTCAGTCTTTTTTGTGCCATTTTCCTTGCTGATGTATCATATCTGCACGGCACAAAAACAAAACAAAATGTGAGAGCACTCTCACCCCTCTCTTGCTGCCCAATCGTTAAACTTTTTTTTTTTTTTTGCAGTGAGGATTTTTTTTATCAATATATTTTTATTTGAATAAAATTACAACAGAAAGAAGTTATAATACACTGAATTGGCACAACCAGGCTATCTCAGAACCTCTGCTCTATTAATAAATTACAATCATGTTCCAGTGTCTTAGTGCGATAGGTATCGACACTGCCAGTAAAGCAAGACTGTATGTGGAAACGAGTGAAAAAAAAACAACAACCTCTTTGCCTTTAAAGGCTTTTTCATAGGCTGATTGTCAATGGACATCACCAGCTGCTCAGGTCAGACTTCATAGGCATAGGTAAGCTAAAGAGTATGCCACCTAAAAATATATCAAAACATTTTGCCTTGATAGCAAGCAGGTGAGAAAAAGATTTGAAGCATAGGAGGTAGCTTGAAAGAACTGTGTTTAAAAAGTGTATTACGGCAATATAAACTGCCCGGTTTAGAGAAATAATTACACGTTTTGCTTAACATCCATTAGCCAATTTATTGGTGATAAACAGAGGTGAACACAGTCAAATATCACTGTGCTTGTTTTTGATTGCCTAAGTGAAAAGTAACTCACAGGCATACATAATTTTTAAAACAATTTCTCAGCTGTTTGTTACAACAACAAAAAAAATAATAATGTGTGTGACTGGGGAGGGGTACATGATCTGTTTGAAGTACTAGTCTCTGTGCATTATAATTTTAATGCTGTTGTTAACTCCCAGACTAACTGAGATACTTATAGAAAATATGGTAAAATGCCTTATGTTTTAAAAAAAAACGTATTATCAGATCAAGTGTTAAATAGCCGGTTTTACTGCTAAATTTTGGCATTAGGGCTTCCAACCCTAACTTCCAACCTCCAACCACCCCCTCCCCCAAACAACCAAAGTAAAAAAAAAAAAAAAGAAAAAAGAAAAGGGTTTTGGGTCTCTGGAGTCTAGGCAAATCAGTGGAGGGATCTTCCTTGGTGTTGTCAACCCTAATGCTCACCCCTCCCTCCCTCCATCCCAGCCCATAACTGCTTGTGTGAAGCACAAGGTACAACTTCAAGCCAGTGCCACACAGCAATATACTCTTCAAAGGTAGAGAAGTATGTCTAGCCACATGTTGCCAACTACATCTGTCTTAGCCTTCTTCACACAGGGCCCTAACAGGCCCTGGTGAAGAAAATATATTACATTCGACCTTGTTTGCAAAGGGGGGGGCACTAGAGTTGACAACCCCAAGGAAGACCCACCTCTGATTTGCCAAGATTCTGGAGACCCAAAACCCTAATGTTTTTTCCTTTTGTTGCTTGGGGGGTGTGGGAGGGGTATTATTTGCAAACATGTATTCTTTGCAAAAAAATGATTTTAATATACCGGTTAGGGTTCAACTTAATGCAACAAAAGTAGGAAAATGTGGCATTATGGTTTCCAAACCTAACTTCCCGACCAAGCAGCAGAAGGACAAGACCACACAAGCAACCACAGACAGGAAAAACAAACATACAACAGTTTACAGATGACACAAATGCAGTAACACTGATATGTTACCTTCATGGAAGTGTATCTCTGTTACGCACACCACAAGGCATACAGTCACTTCTGGCTGCAGATAGAAATCCACAATACTAAAATTACAACACAGCTTCTGTGTGCAGAAGCACAAGCCCCTACAACCAATGATACAAATCCATGATACCCAATGGGGCCAAGGCTTCTGTAACCATGGGTACTCATCCACACTGTATGTCATACACACGGTTCTGTCCGAAGAAGCGCAGGTGCCACGAAATCCATGATACCTAAATTGCAACAGTACTTCTGTCTGCAGAAGCGCAGGCCCCTAAGGGACATGCGCCTCTTCAGCCACAGGTGTAAGACATGTACAGTACAGTCAGAATTAAACTTCAAAATGAGCTCATAGGTACTGAGTTATTTGGTTTAATAAACCCATTTTCAATGAGCTGCTAACTCTAAATCTTGAAATATCTTATGCAGTATGCAATGAAATGTAAAGCAGTTTTAAATTCTGTGATGTAATCGTTAATATTAGAAGCAGAAAAAAAATATTTAACAACTGATTAAATCTCACTTATCAGACATTAAAGACCACCAACCAACAAAAAATCAATTTGTACTCATACTAGCAAACAACTCATTTCAATTAAAGTTTAATGCTGACTGTACACCAATTTCTAGCTGCAGACAGACAGGCCCCTGTGGGGCCCGCAATAAACACTGCTGCATATAGAAAACTATGCACTAGTGGATCCAGCTATGTTATGAGGTAGCACCGACTACACCCTTAAGCCAACAAAAAGTAGCTGTTTAATATAATTTGAGCTTTCAAAGGTAACATTTTACTTTTTTGGGGGAAAGTGCTATCCCCAGACATAACTGCTTACTCCCTTAAAAAATTATTAGATCCGCTGCTGAAACCATGATAACAACTCTTCAGCAGTACTTCTGTCTGCAGAAGCACAGTTCGCATCTGGAAACAGTTGTAGGTTGTTTGTCTGTCTTGCCTGCCTGATCATGGCTGGCTGTGGTTGCCTGTGTGGCCTTGTCGTTTTGCTGCTTGGGGGATGGAGAGCTAGTGTTGAAAACCTTAATGCCTCATTTCCCTACTTTTGTGCCATTAAGATGAACCCTAACTGGTGCATTAATGTAGCTCTTTGCAAAGAATTTCTTTTCTTTTTGAGATAGTGGAATTGAATCCTCATATCATATCGTATCTGAACAGATGCAGATGTGCAGAGCCCTCTGGGCCCTGCACCATGGAAAGAGTCTGCCTACGGAAGTGCAGGACCCTCCAGGCCCTACACTTCCCAATGACAACAGATGTCAAGAATTCATGGGGCTGTGTTGTGGGCTGCAGAACTGCAGGGCCCTGTGCTTCCATGTGGTGACAGATACAGACACCCAGGGCAAAGAGTCCATCTGTCAGCTGAAGTGCAGGGCCCTGTGGCACCATGGGAAGTCTCCATCTGCTTACAGAAGTGCAGTGACAGATGTCAACCCTCTGGTCCCTGCACTTCCAAGTGGCTACAGAAACAGGAACACAGGGCAAAGAGTCCATCTGTCAGTTGACACGCAGGGCCCTCTGGGGGGCTTAGTGCAGAGGCGCAGGGCCCTATACCAAGAGAAGACTTCTCTTCACTATATGATACTTGGGCCTATGCGGACAAACCTTTGTATTCTCCTCCGGGTGGAGGGGGTGCGGCATGACAGCACCATCCTCCCAACCTCAGCCCATCAAGCTGGCTCACTGAGCTCACCTCCGAGCCAAATCACCGGCACGGGATCGCAAAGCATTACCTGATGGGGTAAAGGCTTGCACTACACACATTTCTTAATTTTTTTTCTTTAAATGTTGACCCCAAATTTTCAAGACAGTCAGTGACTCCCCCTTATAGACATGACATGTTACATCAATAGAATAGTGACTGAAAAGTCATTTCGCACCACAAGTATGCAAACCCATTTTTTCCAGGATTTGAAAGACAGCACCTTTCATGTTTATCGGGAGATGTGAAAAAATGTCTGTTAAATGTTTGGAGTCAAAATATTGACAATCAGAGAAGTCATGAGTAAATGATAAATATTTCAATATTCATTAATAACTTGGTCATTTTATTATATTTTTCATTAAACTTTAAACAGTCTTCTGATGACTCTACCTCATGAACCTGGTAGGTGAACATTTTCAAATCCTGTCCAAAACGTGATTTCATAGAGTGACTGCAAAATCACTATTCGGGACAGATTTTTAAAATTTCACCTGTCTTGTGCACGAGATGGGGACCCAAAAAAGGCCATGCTGAAAGTCTGGTGGAAAAATATTGAACATCGTCAAAGTTATGAATGAACACTGAAATAGTTCAACATCCACCCGTAACTCTGTCATTTTATCATATTCTTCCACCACATTTTTAACAATCATCTTATGACCCATCTCATGAACCCGGTATATAAAAATGTTCAAATTCCGCTCTAAATGTGATTTTGGGGAGTGACTGCAAAATCATCTTTCAGGTCAGATTTGTTCATGAGGTGTGGTTCCAAAAAAGGCCATGTCAAAAATCTGAGGTAAAAATACTGAAAAATAACTAGGTTTTGGCTCCATGGCTCCAGGCAATAGGGGTTCGTCTGGCAACCTGGGTTTATGTCCCAAGCCCGAGGCAGCAGGAGCGGAGGCCAGCAGAGAGGATCCAGAGCATCCCTTGGACACCGCTCTCCTCCCAGGGGGGGAGGGGAATCCAGAATGTGTCGCTCTTTGGCAACTCCTGGCGGCTGGCACCATGCAGTGCATTATGGGTGACCACACGATGCTTGGTGGGGCAGTCAGGATGCCATGTCCAATGGATGGGGAGGAAGAAAATCTGGAATAATGGCTGTCTTGCTGCTGGAAGGTGGCCACCCTATCCTCCTACGCCGCGATGGCTGGGATAGCCCCCATGCTGCGCTCCACGCTGCCCCAGCACAGACGCAAGACGGTGCCTCTGGGTGCTGTACTCTCCCCTCCCCAGTAGCCCCTGTAGGGTAGGGGGGCCCCCATTGAAGGGATACGATGGGACAACCGGGTCAGCAAGATGAGGAGGCAAAAGCAGCAGAAACAGAGGAACAGGGTGGAAATGAGGAGCTTGGCCACCTGAAGGAGATGTCAGCTTGGATGGCCGCTGGCAGGAGAGGTAAAGAGATAATGCCAAAAAAAAAAAAAAAATGACTAAGTTTATGCGTAAAAGTTCAAAACACATTGAAATATATTAATCGAACTTGCCTTATTTTCTCATATCGCAGTCACAGATTCCAGCAGGAGCACATCTTTTCTATTGCAGAGTGGATCTATGTTGCGGGACACATTTGGGTGAGTGAGGGTGTGTGTGTGGGAGTGGTGGGTGCTGACTGGAGGGACAGAGTTTATCAAGAATACATAGAGGGCTTGTGTCCAGTGGCCTATGCCAGTCAGAGTCTGAATCCAGCAGAGAGAAAATACCCAGTGCACAAGCTGGAATTCCTTGCACTCAAGTGGGCCATCACAGATCAGTTCCATGACTACCTGTATGGGGTGAAAATTACCGTCAAGACTGATAATTCTTTGACATACGTCCATACAACAGCAAAGCTGGATGCAGCTGGTCACAGGTGGCTATCAGCTCTCTCCACCTATGACTACTGCATACAGTACCACCCAGGGTTAAACCACATAGACGCTGATGCTTTGTTCCGATGCCCTCCAGCCCATCAGGAAGAAAACTCAAGCTGTATGAAAATATCAGAGCAGGCTGTAAAGGCTTTGTGCAAGAAGTTCGACACTGAAGAGCCCTCATCAGCTGAGGCTGTCCCGCGCCTAGTGGACAGTCTAAGAGCCTCTAGAAGTTGCTTCCTTGTAGCATACTGCCATTTAACTACTCTGGATATGAGATATTTGTCTCAACTAACAACTCAAGATCTGGGGAGGGAACAGAGGTCCAACGCAGCCACTGGAGAAATCCTGTGGGTCCTGCAGAGAAGGGGCGACCCAGCACAAGTTACCACTAGAGACCCAGACGCCCGACTTGATGCTGCAAGAGTGGTCAATAAAGAATGGCCTGCTGTATAGAGATGTGCAAGACCAGCAGGGGGCACCCCAAGTACAACTGGTGCTGCCAGAACATTTCAGACAAACAGTATTAAAGGCCCTCCACGATAACATGGGCCATCTGGGCCATGAACACACATTAGAACTGGCCTGCAGCAGGTTCTATTGGCCCAAAATGGGGCAGGATGTGAAACAATATTGCAAGACCTGTCACCGGTGCATCCAGCGAAAAGTTCTTCCCCAAAAGGCTGCCCCCCTGGTTAATATCATCACAAGTGCCCCTATGGAGCTGGTGTGTATTGATTTCCTCAGCCTGGAACCAGACACTAAGAACATCTTGAACATTCTGGTGGTCATGGACCATTTTACCAGGTACACCCAAGCCTACCCCACCAAAGATCAGAAGGCTTCCACTGTGGCGAAGGTATTGGTTGAGAAGTTCTTTGTACACTAAGAGGCGCCACAGCAGATCCACTCAGATCAAGGGCATGTCTGTGGGGAGTCAGAAAGTCCAGAACAACACCCTACCATCCCCAAGGTGACCCCCCAATCCGAAAGGTTTACTAGAACTCTGCTAGACATGCTGGAAACCTTGGACCCCAGAGACAAATGTACCTGGAATCAATGAGCCAGCACATTGGTTCACACCTACAACTGTATCAGGAATGATGCCACTGGGTTCTCCCAATACAGCCTAATGTTTGGGAGGGAGACTCACCTGCCAATTGATTTGTGCTTCTGGGTATCCGCTGACGGTACCAAGAATGGTGACTATTTGCAGTATGTATGTATGTATATAACACCCCCCCCCACCACCAGTTTGGGGTTTACCTCAATGTCTTCCTGGGCTCCTTTAATGCCCACTGTCAGGCTGACCTCCTTCAGAGGTAATGGATCCCTGGGTGTCTGTTTGCTTCTGTTCATTTACTTGTGAGTGCCATGCTGTGCCTCCACACCTGTCCCTTTAACAGTCTAGCCAAAATGTGTATAGTGAATGGTCTGTGCTGGGTCCAAATGATTTAAGGCTTGCGACCGGCCAGACACTGCTCTGAATTGCTCCACTCTGCAGTTGATAATAGTGCAGCAGGAGCTTTTTTCAAAACTATATTTATCTACTTCTAATGTATCATTGTATTTAAATTAGAGAAGTTTGTTTAACCTGCCTGCCTTGCAGCTTGCCTTTCGGAATGGGAGCCACCATGTTAGGTCTGGGACTTCCAGTAATGGACCAACTAGGACTCAAGGGACCTAAAATGGATCCTGGCTCAAGTGCCTCGTGGGAAGGAAAACTGTAGTTTTTGGGTTGGCACCTCAACTGGACTGAAGGGGGAGTTCCAACTGTGATTGACAGCCTCCCTAGCCATCCCACAACCTGGAATCCAAGGGGAAATGCCCATTACTATAAGAGACAGTGGATCAGTTAGAGTTGGAGCTTAAAGTGTGAGCCGCTCGAGCTTTTGAGCGGTGGCTCCCTTAATGGAATTTAGGGGTATAGGCGAGAAGAGGCCTAACTTGTCTCCGTACCACGTTTCTCCTGCCTTGGACTGCCTAATTCACTAAAAATACCACCACAGCTTAATCTGGTTCAATTTCAGTTGGTTATCATCTGTACCCCCCCCCCCCATGGAAAAAGGGACTTCTAGTCTCAGTGGGCCTACCGAGTTAACGAAATTAAATGAATAAATAAAATAATTGCAGAAGTCGGATTTGTTTTGATTCAAGACTGGAACTGCGGCAGAAAGTATTGAAGAGTTTAAAAGCACTGCTTGCATTTTGGACCAAAAAACTGCTCCTGTGAAGCGATCGGCTCAACTAGTGTACGAGGCTAATTTTTGATTGAGAGGTTTGCTCAGTGAATCTATTGCAATAGCAGCCAGACTGTATCTGAACTGTGAAACGTTAACGCTGTCTTATTTGAATGTGCTGAATGTTTCCTGTGGGTCGAAACCTGCCTGTTTGCGACCCAATCTGTTACGCCAGCTGGAGACTTCACCAGCACGCAGAATTGAATTTTGCCAACTTGCTCATCACACCTGGGCCTTTGCCATCTCAGCCCAGAATGATTGCTCACACCAGAGACTGTCCTCGGCGACAGACCGGCTTTGGAGATCCAGCCCCTGTGCAAAAACAACTCACAGGTTGTGGCCACCTGGAAGGAAAGGCCGTGAAGAGGAGGAGGTGCATCGTGTCGGTCCTGCTTCCCCATGCTCATAAGTGAATACCACGAGGTCTTCATATCACCTGCAATACTTCAGCCAACTGATAGTGTGAGTACAATCAGGGTAGCTCCCTGCAATGAGTCAAATAATTATCTGTGGCACCATCCAATTTCTTTTCAAATTTCTGGGTTTCAAGGGACTAGGCCAACCAGCCAGGATTACAAATAATCATTTTGTTGTTGTGCATGCTAACTGCCTTTTCTCTCCATCAAGGGCCCCAACATCAGCTGCAACACTGGTCATCTCCGAGCAATGCCTCTGGCTAGCCAGCTTTCCATCCTGAGTACCCAGTGTTGTTGAACTGTATAACTGGGACTTAAAAGTGCATGCCAACACAAAACCTGAACCCAATCAGAATACAAATCATTTAACTAAATTCACACCCCTTCCTTGTTCACGACCCCTAAATAAACCTGTTTGTCTTTTTCATGTTTAACCTGGCTATTGTGCATATTTATTAGCTGGGTTACAGTACTGAAAGTGTATATTTGTTTTGATAATCTTATTTTACAGGGGGGGCTCCGGGGAAACTGCTGAAGGTCCAACCTGGTGGTAAGTGTGAAGGGAGTGTGCATATTATTCCTATTTACTGACTGTGTGGTAACCACTGCTGTTACAGGTACAGAGCCACTAGGAGGGTTGGTGGGTGGTTATAGCTTCTCAGAGGGCTACAGCAGGCTAGGCAGACACCCCCAATACTGTTACCCTGGGCGGAGACACCTTAATACAGAACCAGGCCCCTCAACCTGGGCTTAGAAATATAGGCGGGGGTAGTAACCTTAGGGATCGCACCGCCTAGGGGTTACATGCACAAAGACTTAAACAACAGATAAATAAGGCATATCAATTAGCAGCTAAAATGGCAGAAAGAACCAAGCTAACAAGGACAGATAAGACAAGACGGTCCGGGCACAAGACTTAATGCCAGGGTACAGAGTGTTATTGAGGAGTTTGGGCATTCCCAGAAAGCACAAGATTGCTGACTGATGGGGAAGTACACCTTATGTGGTACTGGAGAAATTGGATGGGCTACCAGTATGTAAGATTCAATCAGAAGGGGAATCTAATGGACACAAGGTTATCCATAGAAATCATCTCCTGCCCATAGGAGACAAAGTGATCGGCCCAGCATCTGATACAGCAGTTCC
This sequence comes from Neoceratodus forsteri, assembly GCA_016271365.2. Taxonomy (NCBI): domain Eukaryota; kingdom Metazoa; phylum Chordata; order Ceratodontiformes; family Ceratodontidae; genus Neoceratodus; species Neoceratodus forsteri. The sequence continues at coordinate 855,439,250 of CM028132.1, read as the reverse complement.
TCCCACACCTCCAATCACCCGAGCTGCTGCATGCAGACAACGGAGCAAACTGAATGATGAGCACCCAAGGGTTGGTCCAGCCCAGACAGAGGAAGAGTCAGAGAGAGAAGAGTTGGCTGATGAATTGGAAAGAGAGTTAATGTTCATCCTGTATCCCACTCTGGAGCTGTCCAGGTTGTTCCAGGGAACACCCCTGACATTAAAGACTGCATCTGTGGAAGACTGCCTACCACAGGAGAGAATAAGACTTGAGAGGTAATGAACTTGTGGAAGTGGAGTGGACCCGGCTGTAGGTGCTGAACAGGGTGCTGAATGGGAAGCTGCTCTTCTTATGCCCCATTGAAGAGACCACCCCAAACCTGAACACTAGTCCGGCTGAGCCTTTTGAGTGGTTCCAGAGCAGCACCCATGAATCAATACCTTTTGGAGAGCCTACTTCGGAGTATAATACTGGTCCGCCTGAGCTCTCTGAGTGAAACATAGAAACATAGACTTTGACAGCAGATAAGGACCGCTTGTCCCACCTAGTGTGCCCGTTTCCCTACCTACAGGATAGGCCGCAGATCCTAGTTAACCAACAGCCTATTTCTTCCTACCCCCCACAAGAATTGCCTTATGTCTGTCCCATGCATTCTTGAATTCTCCCACAGTTTTAGACCCCACAAGACAGCATCACTGGCCCAACTGGTTGAAATTACTTAGTGCTGGAACACTCCCCAGCAGAGAAAGTGGAAGCAGGCACAGGATCAAGAAACACTGATCCCACCTCCGAACAGGAGGTGCTTACCAGGGCTGAAGAGCAAGAACCCCCCAGGCGGTCGGAGAGAACTGTTAAATCTTTGCTCAAGTTGACATATGACACCCCGGGGCACCTTCTTACTTGCCCCTATTTGTAGTATATAAAGGAATCTATGTCACCTCCAGGTACCTGCCAAAAGTTTACGTGTGTCCTGCTGGTGCTAAACCCCCCAGGCCCGGAAGGAAGGTGGCAAAGCGAAAAAGGGGGAGGTGAAAGTGGCACCCAAGGGAGACCAAGGGTAGAAAGTTTGTCAACAGTGTAGGTAAAAGTACATGTGGTTCCGGATGACAAAGAGGAGGGGAATGTATGGGTGCCATACATCATGGTGTTTGAAAAGTAAAAGTGTTTAGCCCTACCAATTGCACATAGTGTGTTATCTGTTTCAAACTGTTTAATGACTGAGTAGCTAGGACTCAGGTGTCTAGCTAGAAATGCTGAACTGTGTTAAATGTTAAGATTTACTGTTTTATATTTTAACAGGCTCCTATTTATAAGCTTGGCACAGACACCAAGCATTTAAGGGGAAGGGGAGAGTAACCCCCCTGCAGGGGCTTACCTTAGTTGGCCTGCTCTCCTTGGCCCTTGCACTGTTTTCAGCTCAAACAGGGTTGCTGGGGTCTAACCGTGGAGTCAGTGACCCGGTTTTACACTGCAGTGTGGTCAGCCAGTCCACGCATGTACAGTAGAGCTTTAAGATTGCAGCTGTTGTGGGGAATTCCTGCATGCCTCTCTGGTGATCTTGACCCCCTAATTCTGCATAATGGTCGTCGAACACCTGGGAGAGGCAGGTAAGGCGCATCTTCATTAGTTAACAGTGCCTATAAGCACAAGTAAAAAAAAGGGGGAAATTTACATATTTATGAGGGCTCTATGAATATTAATGAGCATGATCGCTGCTTCTGGGGGGCTGTGTTATCGGAGCTAGCGACTGCCACATAGAGGGATATGGACACATAAAATTGCAGTCATTTGAGAGGGGGCAGAGTCCGGTTTTGGAAAAAAGGGACATTATCAATAAAGGTTGATTCTTTTGACTGCCAGGGTACTAGGGTTACCACCTGTCCCGAGTTTTGCAGGACAGTACTGATTTGAGCAGCTGTGTCCTGCGGAAAAAAAAGGAAAAAAAAAAAAAAAACATGAAAAATACTACATGCCCTGACTTTTTAGTAGAAAATATATTTTCTAACTTTCCACTAAATCTTGTAGAAAACTATAGTACCTTAACTAAAATACATTAAAATGATATGAAACCCAAGAAACTACAATATTTAGCCTTAATTCTGATTATATAGAGAAAACAAGTCTGTTGCACTGGTTGAGGTTATGTACTGTCCTGTGAAAAATCATGTTTCAGTAAGAAATGTCCCACTTTGGGCTTCTTAAAAGATGGTAACCCTGCAGGGTACTTCTTTGGAGGGGACTGGTATAGAACAGTGTAGACTGTGTGTAAGCAGCCATGTTTTGATCCTGTGACCCCTAATGGATGGCCAATCAGCTATCTGGGTTCCTAAAACCAATTGTGAGGGCTCATGGGAGGAGATGTGAACTAATTTCAGGGGCTAAGAGACCTTTGCCAATCAGTAATCAAACAGAGCTAATGATTATTAATACTTGTGACTGATTACTGGAATCAGCCAATCAGAGGGCAGGATTTATTTGGGGAATCCCAGAAACTTTGGGCAGTATAATCTGGGCTCTGATCGAGTCGAGAAGGGTTCAGTGCTGTGTGTGGAAAAGTCTAAAGGCCTTTCACAGGACTTCAAACGGAGTTTTGCCCGAGGATTGAAGGTGAATGATTCTTGCTGGTTAAAGGAATGGTGCATCTTTTCTGAGCATTCCAGGTATCTGGTAGAAATTGCTGGTTCTGAGGAGACTCATTGTTGCAGTGACCCTGCACTAGGGATTAAGAGAAATCCTTGAATTGAGAAAAAGAGGTTTGGAACTGTGTGGGTGTGAGCCAGAGCTAAAGATGGATGCTATATCTGAATAGGAGAAACTGGGAGAGGAAAACGGTGAGCAGGTATCCTACATTTCTGGAACCTGTTGCTGCTGCTGAAAACCAGCTGTGGAAAGTAACTGTTAATCTGGAGTCTGAAATCTGTTGCCAAAAGGCACTGGGAAGCAAAAAGTCTGAGAAACTATTTGGCTGCACATCAGAGCTGTTCTCCCACTCGAGAGAGAGAAGTGGATTCAGGGAATACCCACAGCTGCAATTCAAGAGTCAGGTAGGGAATTTGCTAACCCCTACCGAGTGTGGTCATCTGGCTGCAGGGGGTCACGGGCGCGTGGCAGAGTGCTAGGGCACTCTGACCTGTGAAGGAGCTGGGCTGCAGAGCCGCTCTTGGGTCTGGGTCCTCTGTGGTTTGGTGGGCCTTGCGTTTGAGCTCTGCAATGGGCCTGCCAGCAGAGTGAAGGAGACAAGCAGCCAGACCTTCAAACAAGCTCAAGGTTATGCAACATTTCTTCCTGCCCCCTTGTGCTGCCCTCTTTGAATCAGATCTGCAGATCTTTGAACCGTTGGAGACCCCCCACTCCAGAAACTGCCCTCAGCATTCCGGAACCATTAGTAATTCAGGGTTTGCCCTGACCTAAGGGAACTGGGGGAAAACGTTGTTTGAAAGTACATGGTTTAATCCTTTTGGTTAAAGAATTCCTCAAGGGCCCCAACACTGGCCAACTCGCCGCACCATCCAGGCCTGCAACATTTCAGTGTACCCTCACAGACTAAACTTGGGTTTCACTGATACCAGTGGGGGTGGGCGTTGGTGTGTCTTGGCCTACAGGCCCTGCTACTGCTAACTAATCTAACCCTTTCTCGTCACAGATATCCTGTTCCAGGTACCCCTTCCCTAGCCCTCCCCCAAAATAAAGCTGTGTTTTGCTTGTTGAAATTGCTATGTGAAGGGTATTTTGTGAGAGTTAACTGTCAAGTATATGTGCTATATGGTACTGGGGAACAACCTGCCATCCAGTGTGTGGGGTGGCTGGAAGGGGAGGTGGGTACGTACAGCATCCCAGGGGGTTGTACCAATCAGACACCTGACCCACTGTCAATTTACTCTGGGTGGAGGCACCGCACTACTTTTCTATTACTTTGGGATTGAACCCACGATCACCACCATAGCAGTACCCAGACCCCTTAACCTGTGTGGTAGCTAATAGGCAGGGATAGTAGCCCACTGCACACGGCACATGGGCTACACAAAATTCTGCAACAGACATTACAAAACGTGCCATGTCTTGTGAATAAGCCTGCATGCCAACTCGCACCCACTCCCCTGCATGGTCACAACTGTGCTAGTGATTGTGTGGGGAAGACTAATGATGCCCATAGTGAATGGCATCTTGTGACCACTTAAGAGACCATCTCCAGTGACTGACAAAGGGGGCCTCTTATTTTAAACCAACATGCTTTATTTTAGCCCACTACTGAACTTGACTGCAATGATTAAGTAGATAAGATGATAGCTTGCATGTGATAGTCTTTTTTTTTGCTTTTTTTAACTATGTTTATGCACTGGGCGAGGAACTCTCTCCAGCTACCCCCTGGAGCCTTTGACTCTACCTCCTGGTCTGAAGCCCTTCTCTCTCTACCAGGCTGACCCAGCTCAGCGGATCCCCCAGCTCTGAGCCCCCCAGGGTGGGACTGCCTACGCCCAGGTGCTCTATCTATAGACAAATGTGCCGGGTTGGAGTCGGCGTGGGGAGGGGGCAGCCCTGGCGAGACAGAGAGAGAGAGCTCGATGGCTGGAGTGTGGTTAGGACACACAGGAGACACCTTCGCCTATCCCTGGCCAGGGATTTTTCCTTATACTGTTTCCCCCAGGAGCGCAGTTGTGCACGGACGTCAGCATGGCTACCACAGACGTCTGCCGTGCTCCTCCTATGTATTTTACTTATATGTTAGTAATATCTCCAGTCTCCACCGGGGGTCTCTACTGCACCAGAGAAGCCCTGGATCCCCCCCCCCATGGGAGAGGAGAGCAGTCCTCCAGACGCTCAATCCTCTCCCTCCCCTGCCAGGCCCTGGTGCCCGGGCTCGTTCTTGAACCCAGTTCGCCAGTGTGGTGCAAGGTGTGGCATCCAGCGCCTCAACCCTCAGTGCCACTGGGCCGCCTGCATGTGATAGTCTTTACGAGCTGTCATCATAACTCTTGTCAAGCTTCATACCTTTCAACCCCTCGCCTCCCAAGTTAAGGACAAGAGTTTAGAAAACCCAGGAGCAAGTGGCCCTAATCAGGGACACATCTTTACAAAATAGTAATATTGGCTCAGGGATGCTGTTAAAGTAAGTTACTCAGCATACAAACCATTTCTTTCCAGCCACCATTCAAGGAGCAACAGGCTATAATATAAATTGCTGGCACTATTTCATATTTTAAATCCCCATCACTTTATGGATACAAATGCCCCATTTCCAAAGGACAGAGAACATTTCTGAGGCAGAATCTGGGACATCCCTGAAAATCAGGGTCAGCAGAGAGTTAGGCAGCCCAAGCAGGGTCTGTGTATATAGCGACAGTATTGGCACAGCATCAACACAACAGGAACTGGAGTGAGTGACGCATAAAATATACCTAGAAGGCATGATTTAGGGGCAGACTGGGGCGACTATTAAAGAAAGGGAAGAAAAAAAGAACCATTTGCTAGATTCAGGAGATTTAATATTCTGCGTGCTAAATTAAAAAAGGATCACTTGAGAGAAGATTTAAGAGGCAAAAAGAATACAGCAGCATTTTAAGTACATACTGACATAATCACATGAGAAATAGGGGGTAAAAAAAGGGAAAACTGTGAAGAAACAAGAGAAAAAAATGAAAAAATGAAATACAAAAATTCCCAGGAAAAGGAACTTTAATGCATTCTGTTAAGAGATTTAAGCTGTAAGAAAAAACCCAGAGTGGGCTGAAAACGATAACACAGGTAACAGTATTACAGGATAGACAGACAGATAGATAGATACATACATACATAACATACATACATGCATAGACAGACATACAATAAAAGAGGACAGACTGATAAGATGCAAATCAAGTTCTGTGGCATGCCACACTGCAGCTCTTTTGACACTTTACCACACATCGCATTCCTTCCGTGCCCTCCTAAAGGCCTATGAACAACACTGGCAAGCAAGGAAATCTGAAATACCATGTTCCTCCTGTAATGACAATCAACTACAGCAGATTCGTAGTGAGGTGCCAACAGCAGTTTTAGTCTGCTCCGTGTCAGAGAGAAACAGATTTCCAATTTCCGTCTGTTTCCAAGAAGCAAGGAGTTTCATTTGGAACAGTGTGTGCTAATATTGCTGGCTTCAAGCTTGTGACTTTGGCACAGAATTGCACAAAGGCAGTCTGCCAGTCCCTCTGGAACAAAGGTATTATATTAAATCTGGTGCGATCTGTAGGAAATCTGTTCTTTACGCTTTTCTTTTTACAACACAAATAAAAACCACAAAAAGAAATGCAATGTTATCGAGACCTCTTATCTGTACACGCTTTATCTAAGACCACAAACCGAGAAACTATTAAGTTATAGTACATTCAATAACAGCCAAGCATAAGAAAACCAGACCGATTCACAGAAAAAGAAGTAGACAGCCCATTTCCTTTAAAACAGAACTGGTGGCACCATTTCTGAGACAGAGACCACTGAGGAGTATCTATAACATTTCTTGTTGCGTTAATCCAACATACAGGTGACAAAACGAAGGCAAACAAATAGTTCCTAGCCTGTGCAGTGGCACAATAAAACAACCAACATGGTACACTCGCACATTTAACGGAACTGTCAGCACCAAGGCCTCAAGCTCAAGTGTTGGGCTGGTCTCAATGTGCACTCTGTGCAAAAATGTTTTGGGTTACTTACCGTTTTTTGTAGTATAGTACATTGTATTAGAATAATTTTGTTTAGTTCTAGGCAGACATCTTCTGTTACCACAAATTCCAGAATCCCCTGCACCTGACATCACAGCAATATGTGATAGAACAGCCTACTGTGCCTGTCTTTTGTTTGCTGGTCCTACTGTGCTACCTGGGCCAGGTATAGTCACAGAGGACTGTACTTCACCCCTAGAGAAACGAGACCTGGAAAACATTTGATTAGAGATGATAAAAGCCCTCTAATTTACTGTATCGAGTTTTAATGCATTTCCTGTACCTTTCTCATCGAGACAAAATGGAAGGCCATTAACACTCCTGCTGTTCCACTCCCCTCGAGGACTCCACATTCCTGCTGTTCCACTCACACTGGGCAGCACACACACACACACACACACACACACACACACACACACACACACACACACACACACACACACACACAAGACTGTTCCCTTCCCTTCCCTCAAGGACTCTCCACTCCTGCAGTTCCACTGCCCCCAAGAATTTGAGGAAGGAAGGAGGGAAGGCATTCTTTAGGTATATTAGTGAGAGGAGGAAGGCGGGGGGGGGGGATTGTGAGACTTACAGAAGAGGGAGGCAGGGTAGTGGAGAAAGACATTGACAAGGCGACTGTCCTCAACAAATATTTCTGCTCCATGTTCACCGAAGAAGGCAATGGGGAGAAGGGGTGGACATTATCAGACCTTTTTCAGAGGACAGAGTGAAAAGAGCACTGGGGTGGATAAAGCTATGGGGCCAGATGGTATACACCTGAGGATTCTAAAGGAGCTCTGGGATGAACTGGCTAAACCTCTGGCTAAGCTGTTCAGTGGATCACTGGAAACAGGCGTGGTTCCAGAGGAGTGGAGGGCACAACTGGTACCCCTGCACAAAAGTGGTAGCAAGGAGGAAGCAGGAAACTACCACCCTGTCAGTACTATTCAATAGTAGGTACAATGATTGAATCCCTGCTTAAGGAAAGGCTGGTAGACTACCTAGAGACAAGGGGGCAGCTGGACCCAAGGCAACATGGATTCACGGCAGGGAGGTCATGTCAGACCAACCTGACTGATTTTTTCGAAGTGAGTGACAAAGGAAATAGAGTTAGACCAGGGCAGCATGGTAGATGTGGTCTGTCTGGACTTCAGGACGGCCTTTGGCACAGTCCCACAAAGAAGACTAATCTACAAGCTGGCAAATCTAGGGGTGGGGACAGTGGTAGTCATGTCGGTTAGAAACTGGCTGAGTAACAGAACACAGAGTGATAAATAGGGTTAGCTCACAGGAGGGACGGGTAGCAAGTGTCATACCCAAGGGATCAGTGCTGGGACCAGTGCTCTTCAATGTCTTCATAAACGATATTGTAGAGGGTCTAGAAGGGAGGGTTAGCTCGATAGCAGATGATACAAAGCTATGTAACAGGGTAGACACACAGGAATGTATAGGAAAAAATTAAGAGTGATCTGAAGAGGCTAGAAAACTGGTCCAAAGAATGGCAGTTGGGTTTCAATGCAAAAAAGTGCAGGATTATGCACCTGGGGAGAGGGACTCCTAGGGTCAAGTATGAACTAGACGGGGTAACACTGGAGGCCACCAAAGAGGAAAAGGATCTAGGGATAGTCATAGAAGACAACCTCAAAGTGGCTTAACAGTGCGACAAAGCAGTCAGAAAGGCTAACAGAATACTAGGGTGCATAGGGAGGGGTATAACAAGGAGAAGGAGGGAAGTGGTGGTACCATTGTACAACTCCCTAACAAGGCCTCATCTGGAGTACTGTGTCCAGTTCTGGAGGCTTCATCTCCAAAAAGACATAGGATGGAGATGATATAGAGGAGGGCGCAAAATGGTGTCTGGGATGCAGCATAAGTAGTATGAGGAAAGTCTCAGAGCTCTCAATATGCACTCCCTGGAGGAAAGGAGAGAGAGGGGGGACATGATAAGAGACCTTCCAAGTATCTGAAGGGGATCAACGGGGTACCAGGGGGAGCATCTTTCACATGAAGGGAAACAGCAGAACAAGGGGGCACAGCATGAGACTAAAACAGGGGGAACTTGAGGAAATTCTACTTCACTGAAAGGGTGGTGGAGAGATGCAACAGTCTCCCCCAGGAAGTGGTGGGGGTGGCCATGATTCTGGGTTTTAAAAATGCGTGGGATAGACACATCAAGCTATGGGAAAAGGGGGGAACTTGTTGTAGCATCTAGGGTACCTTAAGCATTAGAAAGAGGGATAGGGCAGACTGGATGGGCCATAAGGCCCTTATCTGCCGAAAACATCTATGTATCTATGTAACTCCCCACTCCTGCTGTTCCACTTATGCTGGGTCATGCTTACAATTGCTGTTTACAAACAGAACAGTTACATAAGAACTTACCAAACAGCAGATCTTCAAGGGAATCTCTGTCATCAGGTGACACCTATGGAACTTAGCAGTCAGGTGTCAGGATCCCATGGAAGCCTTTTCTGCAGCAGTGTATTAGGGGTCGCACACACTGACGTCTGGCTCCGACGTCACACACCCTATATAAGTGCGGGCAGCCCCACTCCCTCCTCAGCTCTTTCCCTAGCAGGAGGCCATAGGAGGCAGGAGTCTCACCAGGGAACCAAGGAGAGAGGGAAGGTGCCCAGCTAGCAGAAAGGCTAGAGCAACAAGACGAGTGAGCTGTACAGAGAGCAAGCCAGACAGAGAAAGGGGGATGGAGGGAAGGAGGAACCGCATGACCTGATAAAGTACAGTTAAAAACTTACTGTAACAGTAGATCTTTGAGAGAGGCTCTTGCAGTAGCTAGTTACATATAGGACTGAGTCCCAAGCAGTCTGGAACAAAGAGAAGCTCACGGGAGGAGAAAACTACTCATACATAAATCCTCCGGCTGTGAAGGTCTTAGGAAAGAAGACCTTGCAGAACAGCCAACCCGAAGCCAGCTCTGCGGTGAGAGGCAATGTCCAAACTGTAATGTTTCGTAAAGGTATAGACAGAAGTCCAAGTTGTGGCTGCACAGATGTCAGCCGCAGACACATTCTTGAAACAAGCAGCGGAGGCAGCAACACCCCTAGTGGAGTGACCTCTGACTTGACCTGGCATGGTCCTGTGATACTTGTCGTAACAGAAAGTGATACAATGAGCCAACAATTTTGAAAGGCATTCCTTGAAAACAGCATTGCCCTCTCTTTTGCGAGCAAAAGAGACAAACAGTTGATCAGTCTTTCTGAGATCCTTTGTCCTGTTGGTGTAGCATCTCAGAATCCGGTGAACATCCAAAGTATGCAAGAGGTACTCCCCTTGATTGTAATGTTGTGTAAAAAACGCAGGCAGTTCCATGGATTGATTCAATGTAGATTCTGCTACCACCTTAGGGAGAAACTTAGGGTTGGTACGCATAGCCACACGTTCCTTGTGGAAAATCAAGTATGGGATTTTGCACATTAAGGTCTGAAGCTCAAAAATTCATCGAGTGGAAATAATGGCCACCAGGAAGAGAGTCTTCCAGGAAAGGAACTTTGGGTCTGCTGATGCTGCCAGCTCAAAAGGAGGCAGGGTAAGCTTCTTGAGAATAAAATTCAAGTCTCAAGGAGGGGCAGGTACATGAATAGAGGGTCTCAAGTGAAGAACCCCACTCAGGAAGGTCTTAGCGACTTCCAGCTGCGCAAAAGATCTGTCCCCAAAAGGAACATGGCAAGCGGAAAGAGCCGCCATGTGAACCTTCAAAGAGGAATGACTGAGACCCAGGTCAAAGAGGTGACGCACGTAGTCCAGGAGCCTCCTGACAGGGCAGGAGAATGGCTCGAAATCTCTGGAAGAGGCCCAAACAGAGAACCTTTTCAATTTCATGGCGTAGGTGGAACGAGTGGAAGGCTTTCTGGCCTCCACTAGAATCTCGGCCACCTGCGGCGAAACCCTGAACCGGGTTTGAACTATGTCTGCAGGAGCCACGCATGCAGCTGAAGAGATCTGAGTCCTGGATGGACCAGGGTCCCCTGATCCTGGGTCAACAAGAGCTGTGATAGAGGAAGAGGAGGTTCTTCTGAATACTGTTGCAGAAGAGAGAACCAAACTTGCCTGGGCCAGAATGGAGCGATGAGCATCATGCGAGCCCCTTCTGATCTGAGTTTGTGTAAGACCTCTCGGAATCACTGGGATCAGGGGAAAGGCATAGATGAATATGCCCTTCCAGTCTACAGACAGAGCATCTCTCAAAAAAACCCCGTGCCCTGAAGCGAGCGAGCAGAAGACGGGAAGTTTTACGTTGAGAGGAGAGGCAAACAGGTCTACCTCAGGGGTACCCCAGCGTGAGAAGACATCGTCTACTACCCCCTGATCCAGTTCCCATTCATCAGCTTGGGCGGACGACCAGTTGAGGTGGTCTGCCAACGTGTTCTCGACCCCCGGAACATGAACCGCCGTGAGGTGAAGGTTGTGAAGGACTGCCCAATCCCAAACCCGCATCACTTCCCTGCAAAGAGGGTAGGAACGAGTTCCTCTCTGTTTGTTGATGTACCACACTACACACATGTTGTCGGTCTGGACAGCCAGATGACTGGGAAGCAGACACAGATGCAGAGCTTGTAGAGCATTCAGCACTGCCCTTAGCTCGAGCACGTTTATGTGGAGAGTCTGCTTGAGTCTGGACCAAGAGCCCTGGGTCCACTGAGATCCCAAGTGGGCTCCCCAACCCTCGCCCGAGGTGTCTGTTGTCAGAGTTTGGGAGGGGGGAGAAAGATAGAAGGGAACTCCCCAGCAAAGGTTCTCCTGAACCATCCACCATTGCAAGTCCCGAACCATCAGAGAGGAGACCAGGATCTCTCGATCTAGGTTGTCCACCAATTGATCCCACTGAGAGATTCTCATGTGGAGCCAAGCGTGAGGCACCATCAGAATGGCAGCCACCATGAGTCTGAGGAGGCGAAGGACTGACCTGCAGTGACCCGCCTGCGGCTGGACAATAGGCTGACATGAGCCTGAAGGGTGGTCACCCTGTCCAAAGGCAGGAAGGCCATACCAGAAGTCGTATCCAGGATCGCCCCAATAAACTGGAGTCTTTGGGATGGGATCAAATGGGACTTGGCCTGGTTGATGGTAATACCCAAGCTGGTGAAAACCTGCAGGGTGAGGGAACGGCAGCGCAGGAGGTCCTCCCTTGATGGGGCCGCCAGGAGCCAGTCGTCCAGATACGGGAAAACCTGAACCCCCTTGGTACGCAAGTGGGCCGCTACCACAGAAGGGCATTTGGTAAATACTCGGGGAGCCGAGGAGAGACCAGATGGGAGGGCCCTGAACTGGTAGTGGTCCCCCTGAAAAGAAAACCAAAAGTATTTGAGGTGGGATGGGCGGATAGGGATATGCAGGTAGACATCCTTCATGCCCAGCGTGCATAGCCACTGTCCCAGTCGAAGAAGGGGCAGAAGGCCCTGCAGAGAGAGCATTCTGAACCTCTTGTACTCCACGAACAAGTTCAGGGAGCTGAGGTCTAGGATTGGCCTCACATCACCTGATTTCTTCGGAACCAAGAAGAAATAAGAATAGTAACCCGTCCCCTGAAGACGGGGATGGACGGGTCCTACCGCAACCTGCAGATGAAGGGAGGAGATTTCTTCCCGAACCAGAAGAAGGTGTTCCGGGAAGTAAGACGACCTTGGAAGGGGTTTTCCGGGAGGTTTCTGATGAAACTCTATTGAGTGTCCTTCTGCTATCAGCTGGAGCACCCAAGTGTCGGAAGTGATCCTCTCCCAACCCGAGAGGCAGCGCCACGGCTGGAGCTCCTGCTACCAGTTTGGGCAGGGGCCTTGCAGCCGGAGGGGCCTGACATTTGTTGGTCCGCTTTCCTTGGGGTTTCGCCTTGGGCCGTGCTAGTCTGCAAAAGGAACTGCGCGGAGTCTGAGGGGCTCTGTACATGGAGTCAACTTCCTTGACAGCAGTGCCCTTCTCCCGAAGGCCAGTGATGATGCCCTTGTCATCATCACCGAACAGCACCGAACCCCTGAAGGGCACGTCCTGGATAGCGGACTGCATTTCTGGGACCAAACCTGACACTTGGAGCCAGGCATGACGCTGCAAACTTACAGCGAACGCCAAGCTCCATCGAGCAGCATCCACTGCATCGTAAGTAGCGCATAGCATGTGTCTACTGGCCGAAAGAGCAGAATGGACCAGGTCTGCCGCTTCCTGTTTGGTCTACGACTCAGGAAGGGAGTCCAATTTAGCTCCCACCTTGCTAAGGATGGCCTTCTGGTAATCCCCCATGTCAGCGACGTAGTTCATGGCCCTGATATCCGGAGTGGAAGAAGTGTAAACCTTCTTCCCATACTGGTCCGGTGGGATTCCTTGTCGGGTGGAGACGAGCTCAAATTCTTTGAGTTGGCTGTACGGCCATGGGCGGCATTGATCACGACCGAGTCAGCCTTGGGGTGTGAAGTAAGAAAATCAACACCCTCCGGAGCCTGATACAGCCTGTCCACCTTCCTTGGAAGGGGGGGCTATGGCCGATGGTTGTTTCCAGATGGTGGAGACAAGGTCTGCATGAGGCTCGATCCAGGGTGGAACCATGGTAGAAGCAACCTCAGGCAGATCCAGATGTGCAGCCAGCTTCTGCCACTGTGGATCTGGCTCCAAAGATTTCCACTGATGCAACAATTGGATCTTTCGTAGCAACTCCATGAAGGAAGGATCCTCCTCCGGAGACTTCGGAGGAGTCCTAGGCCGTGGCTTGTCTGGAGTTCGTGGCTCGTCATTGAAGTCGGAAATTCCATCGGAGTCATCCGAGGAGTCCGAGGAAGTTGGAGGAGACAAGGACTCCTCCCCGCTTGGGGGAGGAACAGACTCCTTGGGAAGCTCCCAGGGTAACGTGCCACCCCCAGTCTTGGAACCAGAGGGGACACATCTGGTAACAGAAGGGGGTCTCTCGCCCCCGACGGGGGTCAGGAACAGGTTCCGGCGTTGGATGGCGGCTCTCTACTTCTTTGGTGAGCTGAGCTTTGGCCTCAGCCCACCAGGAAGCCAGAGTCTCTCAGGTCCACCGCAGCTGGGGGCGGTGGAGGAGGGAGATACGGATACTGAGGATATCCATATGGCGTAGCATCCGTGACACTGATTTGTGGGAAGCCCGCCGGGGTACCGAGGTGCCGGGTACCGCGCGTTGGATACCGCGGACCCGGGTAAGATGGGCGCCGGATAAGACAGCTTACACCGGCCTAGGGCTCTGACGGGTGGAAGGCCCGAAATGGCCCCGCAGGCAGGCTGGGAATAGGAGGCCCGGCGGGCGACGGGTACAATGTAGGGATGGCATCCGGGAGAGGAATGTTGCCAGGCATTGGTGCAGGTGTCTGAGGGTCTGATGTCAGGTCGTCTGGCCCAGCAGGAGGGAGACCTGACGGGAGCGTGCCTGCATCCTCCGTATCGCCCGGGGAAGGAGGATTAAAATCCCTGGGGTCTAACTGAGGAGATGCTGGGGCCTCAGAGGGCAGCGGCGAACGCTCCGGGGAGCCAGAGATGGTGGACTGGACGTCAGGGTCTGTTCGCTCCAACGCCGTGCGATAGTGGGAGAGGTCGACCATCGCCTTACTGGCGGGGTCTGAGGGGATGTCAGAGGAGCAGTCATCCGACTTAGTGGGACCGGCGCCCGAGGAAGGCTGTGAAGGAGGGGCGGCCTGCTGGCGGTTTAGACTGCAGCTGCCTCAAGGGTCGGCAACTTAGCGCCTCGGGCGGGTGCCGAGGAGCTGACGCTCTTCTTAATGGAGCCATCGCATCAGAAGAAGCCGCACGGCGCGGCCTTGCCAGGAGTGGATGCCTTTGAACCGAGGCTCCCGAAGGCCCGAACATGAGCCAGATGGGAGGGGTACACCGCCTTGAAGCCCCAAGACGCTGTCGCGAGCGAGCCTGAGCACTGCGACTCCAGCTGAAGTCGCAGGGCTGAGGAAGAGGAGTCCTGGTCCTGGTGCTTTTCTGTCCTTCTTTTTACGGTGACCCTCGGGCGAAGTTGAGGCCTGACGAAGCTTCTTCAGCTCCTTCTCCATGGAGGTCATTTTCTTAAGTATGTGGGCCTCCAGGGACTGCTGCCTCTGTCTGTGGGTGGTGGTGCTGAATTTCAGGCAATGCTGGCACTTCTCCATGGGGTGATCCGGGCCCAGACTAAAGAGGCACTGGGAGTGTCAGTCCTTGTGCGGGAGTTGGGCGCCGCACGAGTCGCACTTATTTTTGTGCTCAGAGGGAGTAGAGGACCACATACACTGCACAAAACCTGACAAAAATAGAGAGAAGGTGGTAAAACTACTGACGACACAAGATACTTTCGTAAGCTAACTGCGGGAAAGAACTGGAAGGCGGTCATGGAGGACCGCCCCTTTATACTGACGTTGCATGATGTCAGTCACCTGACGTGGGGGAGGTCCCCCGCCAGAGACTGCTATCTAGAAATTTTTCTGTGGGGTCCTGAAGCCTGCCGGATTCAGTCCTATATGTAATTACCTGCTGCAAGAGCCCTCTCAAAGTAAAATCAAAGATTCCCTCAAAGATCTACTGTTATGGTAAGTTATTATGTAACTGTTCTATCTTCTTTGGGAATATCTCTGTCATCAGATCACACCTATGGAACAACTGTCAAGCAGTGCCAAGAGCAAGGACAGTCTAGGTGGCAGGAGGCCACAGGCCTTACAAAAGAAGGCCCTGAAGCACAGCTAGGCAAAGTCTGCCCTTTGTCTGGAGGCAATGTCCAGACTGTAGTGCTTGGTGAAAGTGTGGAAAGTACTCCAAGTGGCAGCAGTGCCAATCTCCGCTGCAGACACACCCCAGAAACAGGCAACTGAAGTGGCAATACCCCGAGTGGAATGGCCCTTAACAACCCCAGGAGGTTCCTTACCTTACTTCATGTAACAAAACATAATACAGTTGGCTAACCATTTGGACTAGCACTGTTTCAAAACTGAAGCACCCTCTCTGCGAAGGGTGAAAGACACAGAACTGCGAGAACTTCCTGCAGTCTCTCGTACGGTGTGTATAGAAATGTAAAATTCTATGCACATACAAAGTATGGAGCAATGCTTCACCTGGATTGGAAAATAAACAGGCAGGTAGATGGATTGATTTAGGATAAACTCAGACACCACCTTAGGAAGAAACTTGGGGTTAGTACGCAAAGAGATCCTGTCTTTGTGGAAAATCAAATAAGGCTGCTCACACGAGAGCCTGGAGCTCTAAAATTCATGATCAGAAGTAATGGCAACTAAAAATAACACTTTCCATAACAGAAAGCATAGCTCACAAGATGCTGCTGTCTCAAAAGGAAGCAGGGTCAGCTTCTTCAGAACAAAATTATGTTCCCAAGCTGGAAGCGGGTTATGAATAGGAGGCTTCAAGTGAAGAATGCCGTGCAGAAAAGTATGGGCCACATCCAGTTGTGCCACAGTATGGCCATCAGTGGGCACATGAAAGGCTGATATGACTGACAGGTACACTTTAAGAGAGGAGTATTTGAGTCCTGCATCAGACAAGGTCAGGAGATACTCCAGAACCTGGTTCATTGGACAGGTGAAGGGGACCAGGCTATGAGAAGTGGCCCAGATAAAACCGCTTCTATTGCATAGAGTAAGTGGCATTGGTGGAAGGTTTTCTGGTGGCCACCAGTACATCAGCCACCTTCTGAGACACGCCAAAGTGAGCAGTGGCTATATCCTCAGGAGCCATGCATTCAGATGGAGGGACTTGAGGTCTGGATGGACCAGGGTCCCCTGAGCCTGCTTCAACAGGTCCCTGCACAGGGGCAGGGGAACTGGAGGTTCCACAGCCAATTGCTGCAGTAATGGAAACTATATCTGCCGAGGCCAGAATGGAGCCACCAGAATTAGGGCAGCACCCTCCATCTGTAGCTTGATGACAACCATCTAAATCAGAGGAAAGGGTGGGAAGGCGTAGAGAAACCTCCCTTTCCAGGAGAGGAGAAACTCGTCTCACCAGAAAACTCCATGTCCTGGATCTAGCGAGCAGAAACGTGGCAGTTTTGCATTGAGTGGGGATGCAAAAAGGTCTAACTCTGGACAACCCCACCTATTGAACAGGTCTTCAGTGATTGAGGTCAACAACTCCCACTCGTACATTTTGGACTGTGGCCTCCTTAGACATTTTGGGCCCCTGGCACATGGATGGTCGACAGTTCTAGACTGTGATCTAGAGCCCAGTACCAGACCCTCATTGTTTCCCAGCACAGAGGGTAGAAATGGGTCCCCCCTTGCTCGCTGATGTAACAGACCACACTGAGGTTGTCCAACTGGAAAAACAATGGTCCTGGAGAGAGATGGTTCTGGAAGGCATACAGAACTGCCTGCATTTCTAGGATGTTTATGTGGAGGTGAGTCTCCCAGTTGGATCAGAGACCCTGAGTCTGATAAGAACCTAGATGGGCTCCCCAACCCTGACCTGAAGCATCCATACTGAGGAGTGGGAATAAGAAAGAAAACTCCCTTTACGAGATTGGCTGGGTCCATCCACCAGTGAAGCACTTTGCTTACTGGTGAAGAGACAAGGACCAGCTCATCTAGATTATCCAAGTGCTGATCCCACTGAACCCAGAGGGTCCACTGCGGGATCCTCATGTGCAACCTGGCCAGAGGGACCATAACAATGGCCATGGCCATTGGTCCTAGTAGCCTGATGAATATCCTAGCTGGGACATGCTGACTCTGAGCCACCTCCTGGGCCTGGGAAATGAAGCACTCCACCCTGTCTTGAGGGAGGGAGGAAGGCCTTGCCCTGAGTAGAGTCTAGGACTGCCCCTATGTATTGCAATCACTGAGAAGAGGTCAGCAGAGTCTTGGGGTGACTGACAGTGATGCCCGAGGACTGAAATATCTTTGGGGGCATTCTAGAGTCAACAACAGGAGCTCCCTGGACCAGGCTTTCAGTAACCAGTCGTCCAGGTATGGGAACACATAGAGGCCTTCGCACCAGAGGGACGCTGCTACAGCTGCTAAGCACTTGGTAAATACCTGTGGCACAAAGGATAAGCCAAAGGGCAATCCCCCGAACTGGTAATGCTCTCCCTGGAATAGAAAACTTTGGTAACGTCTGAGGGGGGGCAAACCATGATATGCAGATAGGCATCCTGCATATCGAGGGAGTATAGGCAGTCGCCTGCTTGGAGCAGAGGAAAAAGGCTGTGCAGAATGATCATTCAGAACGTTTTGTACTGGATAAAAAGGTTCAGCTCCTTGAGATCTAGAATGGGTCTCAAGTCACCTGTTCTTTTGGGAACCAAAAAGAACCTGGAATAGAACCTCTTGTTCCTCTGACACCTGGGTACTCGTTCTATAGCCCACTTGCGCAGAAAAGTAAGTACCTCCTCCCCGAGTACTTCTGTATGGTCTGGAAGATAAGAGGTGGGAACTAAAAGAACATCTGGAGGCTGTTATAGAAGTTCTAGAACATGGCCTTTTTCGATTATCTGCAGGATCCAAGCATCTGATGTAATGGTTCTCCACTGAGACACATGGTAGGGTGAACCGACCTCCGAACACCACCTCCTGGCTTTGGGCAAGAAAAGGGGGGTTTGTCAAGGAGTCTGGCAGAGGCAGAATTGGCGTCAGGGGTCACACCTCCTCCTCTGGACTACTTAGCAGAGGAACCAGAGGTGGAGGAGTGGGCAGGCAAGGCAGAGCTGACCCTGTACTTACGTTGGAGCCTGGTTACAGAACCAGACTTATGAGACACCTTACGAAAGGAGGGCCTCAGTGTACACCTGGGCTGGGTATGATAAAAGGAGTGGAAAGACTGAATGGCTTGCCAGAGGCCTGCAGGTCACTGATAATATCCTGCACATCAGGGCCAAAGACTTCGTAACCCACAAAAGGAACATTCAATACCTTTTGTTGGACATTAGATGCAAAGCCCCAAACTCTAAGCCAGGAGTGCAATCTTACAGCAAATGCCAGAGGCAGCCGCCCTAGCTGCGGTATTAACAATATCATAGGTTGCTCTGAGAAGATGCTTACTGACATCTTCCGAGGCCTGGAGAACCTTGAGAAGCTCTTGCTTCTAGGAATCTTCAGGGAGGGCCTGAGGAGCAGCCTTACCCTTTCTCTATAGGGTATTCTGGTACTTGATCAAATTAGCTAAGTTATTTTGCAATTCTAAGGCCTAGGGTGGCAGAGGCAAATGTCCTCTTACCCCAGAGGTCTAGTCTCCTAGACTCCTGGTCAGGGGTCAGGGAACTAAGCTGTTTAGGTGCCTTAGTCCTGTCATGAGCAGCTTTAATTGCCACAGAGTAGGTTTCTGGCTAGGCTGCATAAAAGGGCAGCCCCTGAGGTGCTTGGTAAAGCTTATCAGCTTTTCTGGGCATGGCTGGTACCAGGCAGGAGTGGCAGCATCATTCAGCGCTGGCAACAGGGGAGGAATAACTCTGAGTGGAGTTTCTGGGATCTCCAAGAAATCCACCAGATTCCTCTTTGTGACATCCTCTTCCTCAGTCTGGAACCCCATGGTGGAGGAGAGCTGCTTTATAATGTTGAAGAAAGTGGGGCCCTCAGGGGAAGGGGGCTTGGGGTAAGTTTGACTCGGTCCTCACTCCTGGAGGAGACAGTGGACCTATCAGAGGATTCCACTTCTATGTCTTCCTCCTCATCCTCTTCCTCAGGGAGGATGAGGTCATTTTGGTATTCCTCCTCGATCTCGGCCTGCTCCGAATCAGGGACCAATGGTCAGAGTACTGACGGCTCTCTAGAAGACGTGGGACAAATGGGTCAAACTGGCATGCCAAAGCAGCCCTCGACAGCACAGGTGATGATAACTCAGACCATAGAACAAACTGTTGTATGAGAGACATAGTAATGGAGGAAAACATAGCGTTGCGGTTGACAGCAGGAAAGGGAATTGTATGCGAGGGGCGAGTGCAGTCCAGCTCTGACGATGCACCGCTAGCAACAGCTGAAGAAGTTGCGCCCACCACCTATGGACTTCGAAGCTTGACGGCGGAGCTGGGGCCAACAGCTACAGAGGCCAATGTCCCCTCCACAGCCCTGTGATGGCTGGAAGAAGACTCCTCCATCGGGGCCCTGATAGGGGCAGAGGCATGCATGGAATGGGGCAACACGCCCAAGTGGTCGACGTTAGCGATCCCAGGAGAAGAGGGGGAAGAATCCAATGGGGACCAGGATCATCGATGAGGAAACGGTCCTTAGGTTGGTACTTGTCATGACAAGGATTTGTCCCAAGCCTTGTGGCCTGAGAGCCTGAAGAAGATAGCAGCAATGGGGGGGGGGGTGGAGGACCCCTGCTCTCCAGTTGAACTTCAGGCAGAACTCACAGACAAGAACACTGTGGCCAGGCCCAAGACAGCAGACACAAAGTTCATGGTCATCAGTTGAAGAAATCTTCTTTCTACAGCGATGGAAGAGAGGTGTCAAGGGATTAGTTCTCGACATACAAAGGATAAAAGAATCACTTTATTTTTTTTTATTCGCCTATTATTTCATACCTCCTCAGCGGGGGGTGGTCCAATGGTTCCCCTTCAGCCTCGTACCCTGAGGCGCCCAACCAGCAGCAGCACCTGTACTCAACCTCCTCCTCCACACAGCCCAGGTCTCTTATCCAGTAGGTACTTACCTCGCACACTGGGGAGTTCCTGGTGAACCAGGCTTGGAGGGACTATCTTGGGTGCATCTGGTGTGGTGCCGGCTGGCAGCGACTTCATGTGTGCTGCAAGATGTTTCCTTCCTCTTTTTCCATGACTCTGACACAAGTGTGCAACGATGTCTATGACACTGCAATGCATGCGCAACTGCGTGCCGGATATGTCCAATGTCTGCCCTGCCGTCCCCTAAGTTATGGGCCAGTTGTGCACCAGATCATGGCCGCCACCAGGAGCTAGTGTTGCTGCGGTCCTTCCCCCCCGCCCTCCGCCGAGGAAGAGAGCTGTCCTTGGGATGCTCAATCCTCCACTCCCCGGCTGGCCCTCCAGCTCCAGTGATCATGCCTGACCCCGGGTTGCTGGCACTGCAAACAGTAGCTCTACCACTGCGCCAGCAGACCGGCCAAAAGAATCACTTAAAACTGAAGTGATTCAAAGGCAAGTATAAAGAAACGAAGGTAAGTAGTTTTGGCGGACGAACTGAGCAACAAAGCTTCTGCAGAGTCCGTGAGTGAATGGTCAATGGCAGGAAAGAACTGAGGAGGGAGCAGAGCCATTGGTGCTTATATACGGTGTGTGATGTCGGAGCCTGACATCAGCGTGAGTGGCGCCTTAATAGACTGCTGCAGAAAAAGCTTCCGTGGGATCCCAACACCTGACGGCTAAGTTCCATAGGTGTCATCTGATGACAGAGATATCCCTGAAGATCAAACTGAGACATAGACAATCATTGGCAGCCGCAGAGCAGGGAGTTAGGCAGAGTTCCCTGGCATCTCCTTCCCTCGAGGACTCCCCACTCCTGCTGTTCCACTCCCCTCGAGTACTCCTCACTCCTGCAGTTCCACTCATGCTGGGCCATGCTTACAATAGCTGTATACAAATCAAACTAAAAGAGACACAGACGTACATTGGCAGCCGCAAAGGAGGGACTTAGGCAGAGATCTCTGTCATTATGGCATCTCCTTCCTGTGACTCCCCTCGAGGACTCCCCACTCCTGCTGTTCCACTCCCCTGGAGGACTCCCCACTTATGTTGTTCCACTCCTCTCAAGAATTTCCCACTCATGCTGTTCCACTCCCTTCAAGGACTCCCTATTCCTGCAGTTCTACTCCAATCAAGGACTCCCCACTCCTGCTGTTCCACTCCCCTCGAGGACTCCCCATTCTTGATGTTCCACTCCCCTCGAGGATTTCCCACTCTTGCTGTTTCACTCCACTTGAGGACTCCCCGCTCCTGCTGTTCCAATCCAGCAGGACTCCACACTTTTGCTGTTCCACTCATGCTGGGCAGTGCTACTGTGCCCCTGTTCACACGGGCTGTGAACTAACAGCTTGCATTTATTTTGTCACCTATATCTTGGAATAAATCAAAAAGAAATGCTAGAGATTCTCATAAGCAATCTCTGTGCAGTGAAAGGTGCTGCCAAACAAGATTTACAGAAAGAGGGTCTGCCTGTGCCTCTTTTAATGGGTCAGCCTGGTTTTCCTGATGTCACCGCCTGTGGAGGCACATTCTCCCTTTGGTCCTCTGAACAATGGATACTTTAAACTGTGGTGACACAGGAAGGTCTGCAGAGTCATGTTAAATGTTTTTAGACCATGCTCCATAAATAAATTCAGGATAAGGGAGCACTTTGGAAATCCATGGATTTGAAGGAAGAGGGTCTTTTACCCATTTCTCATTCTTCGTCTGCGAACTCATTCCCTGCTATACAGATCGTAATGGAAATCCATACACATCTAAAACGTTACAAAACATTCAGAAACTAGTCCAGAGACCAGATTTTCAGAAAAATATGTTCTTTTTTAGATCTCTGTCCTCTGACAGGTCTTTTGCCCTGTCTCTGCTAGATTCGGGTTTGGAGCTTGGGACCAAAGGGGACTGTCTTAAAGTTATCAGTTCCTTTCCACAAATGGTATTAGATCTTTTGCAGATCTTTCTTAGCATTATGACTTGAAACAGCCAAATGTTTTTAGCTAACAACAGGCCAGAGACTACATTTGAGCATGAATCTCTTAGGTGTCTTGGTCAGAGGTGGAAACCCCCATGTTGGTTTTACTTAAGAAAAGACTCAGTCTTTTTGCACCATATTACTTTTAGTTGAAAACCCACATTTTATGATTGCTTACATTCTTTAGATTTCGATGAAGTTGCTGGTTGTTTTAGCTGCTTCCTTTCTTAGTAGACCTATAATGCATGCCAACGGTGTAATTACACCCAACCTTGTTTTATTTTAAATTGTTGATCTACTCTCACTGCATACTCCCTGAACATTAGAAACATTCCCAAACAGTGCTGCCACTCATGATTCAATAGTCACCTCTCCTCCCATTCCATTTTGAGGACTAGACTGTTCTGGGGTGTACCCAAGTTCAGGAAAGATGCAGTGGCAGTTGATAAACGAATGTAAAAAAAACATGTTTTTGTGTGGTAACACCAGTATATGATGGGCAGTCTGTTTTTCATTTTTAAAAAGAAAAAAATGAATCAGAATCAAACCACCAGGTACATCAGCAGTTTATACAGAATGTGAGCAATCATCATATCTTTTTAAGCTGGAGACATTTTGAGGCCTAAGGGGGTTCCCTTTAAACAGGCTGTAATATCCTCCCTTCCAGATTTCTCGGCTTATATTGTCCCAGGCAATGGATATAATGAATCACATTAGGTAAAATTGGTAGGATGAGTTGGAAGACAGAACAGTTATGTAAGAATTTACCATAACAGTAGATCTTCGAGGGGATCTCAGCCTTCAAGTCACACCATAGGAACCTCACCGTCAGCGAAGCAGGACCGACACGGAAGATTTTCAACAGTACAACCGGGGCCGCCCACGCCAACATCATGTGACAATGTCACCAACCTTATAAAGGCATGAGCAGCCCCACTTCCTCAGTTCTTTCCTCCGCAGATGAAGGAAGTATAGCTCTAGCCATGGGGGATTTTGAGAGAGAGGGGTGCCTAGGCCAACAAGAAAGGCTAGATATACCAGATAGCCAGTTCCAGTAAACAGCCCCCAAAAGGGGATGGTGGGAGGGAAGACAGATCTGATGACTGACATCCCCTCAAAGATCTACTGTTATAGTAGGTTCTTAAGTAACTATTCTATCTTCTTCGGGGGTATCTCAGCCATCAAGTCACACTGTAGGAATGTGTCCAAAGCATTTAGAGGTGCAAACAAACAGTCTGGGAGGAAGGCCTGCCTTATGCTTAAGACAGGAGGCCCTGCAGCACAGCCCTGCCAAATCCTGCATGGGCTCTAGAGGAAATGTCGACTTTAGCGCTTGGTACTCCAGGTGGCAGCCGCACAAATGTCAGTGGCTAAGACCCGTCGAAAACAAGCCACAGAGGTAGCCATGCCTCTTGTAGAATGAGCTTTGACCACTCCAGGCAGTTCTTTGCCATACTTATTGTAGCAGAACACAATGCAATTAGCCAACCATTTGGACAAAGATTTGTTTACAAACCTGAATGCCCTCTCCACCTGATGCAAAAGAAACAAACAACTGCTTCGACTTTCTACATTCCTTGGTTAGGAGTACATAATATTTCAAAGTTCTGTGCACATGTAACATTTGGAGCAGTGCCCTTCACTGAATTGGCATGCTCTGGAAAATTAACAGGAAGGTGGCTAGTTTGGTTCTGTGTAAACTCAGATACCACCTTAGGAAGAAACTTAGGATTTGTGTGCA
Source organism: Neoceratodus forsteri (assembly GCA_016271365.2). NCBI lineage: Eukaryota > Metazoa > Chordata > Ceratodontiformes > Ceratodontidae > Neoceratodus > Neoceratodus forsteri. The sequence continues at coordinate 855,415,265 of CM028132.1, read as the reverse complement.
TAGACACCCAGTCTTTGTGAAAAATCAAATAAGGCTCCTCGCACCAGAGGGCCTAAACTCTGAGCAGAAGTAATAGCAAGTAAAAATAATGCTTTCCAGGAAAGAAAGTGTAGCTCACAAATCATGGCTGGCTCAGAAGACAAGGTCAACCTCTCCAAAACAAAATTCAAATCCCAAGCCGGACAGAGGAACAGATTGGAGGTTTCAGATGCATAATGCCTTGAAAAAAAGTAAGGGAAACATCCAGCTGAAATATGGTACGGTTACTCATGGGCTCATGAAAAGCCGAGGTAGCCGAAAGGTGCACCTTGAGGGAGGAGTACTGGAGACCTGAGTCAGACAGAGAGATCAGGTAGTCCAAGATCTGGCTCACTGGACAGGTGAAAGGGTCCAGATTATGCTTGGTAGCCCAAATGGCAAACTGCTTCCACTTCATGGCATAAGTGGCTCGGGTGGAAGGCTTTCAGGCGGCCACTAGGATGTCCACCACTCTATTAGACATCCCAAATCTGGCGATGGCTACATCCTCAGGAGTCAAGTGTGCAGATGGAGGGACTTGAGGTTAGAATGGACCAGAGTCCCCTGATCCTGGGTCAGCAGATTCTTGTAGAGGGGGAGAGGGACCAGAGGTTCCCCCACCACCTGCTGTAGTAGAGGAAATCATATCTAGCAAGACCAGAATGGAGCTACCAGGATCATGGTGACCCCCGCCATGTGTCATTTGAGGAGCACCCTCTGAATCAGAGGAAACAGAGGGAAGGAATAAAGAAACCTCCCACTCCAGGAGAGGACTAACACGTCTTACCAGAAAACTTCAAGCCCTGGATCAAGCAAGTAAAAATTGGGTAGTTTTGCCTTGAGTGGGAGTGCAAAAAGGTCCAGCTCTGGACGACACCATTTGTTGAATAGATCTTGTGCAGTAATTAAGAGAAGCTCCCACTCATGCATGCTGGGTTATGTCCTGCTGAGATTGTCTGCCAGAGTGTTTAGCACTCCTGGGACATGGGCCGCTGAGAGGGTCAGGCTGTAGTCTAGCACCCAATACTACACTCTCATGGCCTCCCTGTACAAGGAGTACAAATGTGTTCTCCCTGCTTGCTGTGGTACACAACAATGAGGCTGTCTAACTGGATCAGCAACTAACCTGGAAGAAGATGCTTCTGAAAGGTCTGCAAGGCATACAGAACCACACGTGTCTCCAGGACATTGATATGCAGGGAGGTTACCACCTGGGACCAAGAACCCTGAGTTTGAAAGGACCCAGGTGAGTCTCCCATCCCAAACCAGAGGTATCCATGGTAAGGATTTGCTGATGAGAGAAGATCTGGAACAGAACCCCCTGCGACAGGTTTAGGAGTTCCATCCACCACTGGAGCACTCTACGGAGTGAGCAAGACAGCAGCACTAAGTGATCTAATTTGTCCGTTCGCTGGTCGCAATGCACCCAGAGAGTCCACTGGAGGATGCGCATGTGGAGCCTGGCCAGTGGAATTATGGGGATGGCATCTGCCATCAGTCCCAACAGCCTCAGATACACCCTGGCTGAAATGTAATGGCTCTGTGCCACCTCCTGAGCCTGGGCAATGAGGCACTCCACCCTGTTTTGAGGCAGAAAAGCCTTCCCCTGTGTCGAGTCTAGAACCACCCTTATGTATTGCAGCCTTTGGGATGGAACCAGGACCAACTTAGGCAGGCTGACGGTGATGCCCAGAGAGAGAGAGAGAGAGAGAGAGAGAGAGAGAGAGATGAACAACTGAAGAGCTCTCTCTAGAGTACTCAGGTGCCATTCCCTGAATGCAGTCTTAAGGAGTCAATCGTCCAGATAAGGGGAAACGTAAATTCCCTCTCTTCTGAGGGCCACAGCTACTGCTGCTAAGCACCTGGTAAAGACCCACAGGGCAGTGGAGTAACCAAAGGGCAGCACCTTGAACTGGTAATGCTTGCCCTGGAAAAGAAACCTGAAGGAACCTCCTGTGATGAGGGAACACCGAGATGTGCAGGTATGCATCTTGCATGTCTGGAGAACACAGCCAATCACCTTGCTTGAGAAGAGGCATCAGATCTGGCAAGGTTACCATTTGGAACTTTTTGTACTGGACATACAGATTGAGATCCTTTAGGTCTAAGATGGGCCTCAGATCTCCGATCTTTTCTCAGCCCGGTGGCGCTAAGGGTTGAGGTGCTGGATGCCACACCTTGCGCCGCACCAGTGACCAGTGTTTGGGAACAAGCACGGGCCACTGTGGGTTGGCAGGAATGGAGATGGATCACGTGTCTGATGGACTCTCCATTTCTGGGGGGGTGATCAGCGGCCGGTGCACACCTGACCCCTAGCAGAGGCTACGGCTAAGCGACATGAGCCACAACAATGTGGGGTGGAAGCTCGGCACATGCTTGACATGGGCATGCACAGGAGCATGCGCAACCTCGTCACAGGTGTCACTGCATGCCGTGCGCCTGTAAGGGGTATGAAAAACAGGAAAAGCAGTGCGTTGGATGAAGGAGGATGCCTTGCAGGCCCTGCTCCCGGCTAGCCACAGCGCTGGCCACACTGGATCCAGTCTCCAGCGAGGGCTGGGGAACCCTGCTGGCAAGCCCTTGGGGTAAGAGCCAGTGCCATCTGGTGGATGCCAGAGGACGGGGTTGGGGGCACCCTCAAGATGGGGACAGCACCAAGGAGAGAAAATAATAGCCCCCCCCCCCAAAAAAAAATCTCCAATCTTTTTTGGGACCAGAAAGAACCTTGAATAAAACCCCTTGTTTCTCTGGTGCCTGGGCAATGGCTCAATGGCCTGCTTGTGCAGAAGGGACTGTATCTCCTCCAGGAGAAGAGATAGATGGGCCAGGAGGTAACTGGAGGGTAGAGAAGAAGTCTCTGGGGGTTGCTCGGTGAGCTCAAGAGTGTGACCCCTTTGTATGATTTGAAGAATCCAGGCATCTGAGGTTATGATTCTCCACTGATTGAGATGGAGGAAGAACCGACCTCCGACCACCACCTCTTCCCGGGGAAATGGAAGAGGAGGGGAGTCTGGCGAGGAGGCAAGCGGAGGCAGATCCAACCGCTAGGGCTGGTCCATCACCTCTAAGATGCTTGGCCATGGCTCCAGCACTGGAGGGGGTGGACAAGGTGGCGGAGGCTCTGCGTTTGTCTTGGGGTCAAAAAGCTGCTCCTGGCCTATTGGATGCCTTGCAAAAGGGAGGGTGCAGTCTGCTCTTAGGCTGCATGTGATAGTGCACGCGGACAGATTTGAGAGCCCTGCCAGATGCCTGCAGGTCATTAATGATGTCCTTGACATCTGGTCCAAAAAGCTTAGAGTAAACAAGGGGGCATTTATGCACCTTCTGCTGAACATCCGCAGGAAAGCCAGAGACCCTCAGCCAGGAGTGCCTATGGAAGCAAATGCCGGTGTCCAAAATATTATAGAGGACCTGCAGGAGGTGCTTGCTGCCATCTTCAGCGGTCTGCAAGCATTTGAGAGTCTCCTGCTTTTGTGTACCTTCTGGGATGGCCTGGGTAGCAGCCTCACCCTTCTTCCAGTTGCTATTCTGGTACTTTACCATATGGGACAGGTAATTGGCAATTGTCAGTCCAATGGTGGAGGAGGCATAAACCCTCTTGCTCCAAAGATCAATTCTGCGTGACTCTGACTGGAGGGAGGAAGCTATGATGCTTGGGCACCTTGGACCTGTCATCAGCTGCCTTTATAACCACTGAATCTGTTTCAGGCTGGGCAGCATAATAAGAAAACCCCTGGGGGGCATAATAAAGCTCGTCTGCCCATGTCAGGCCTGTGGCAGGCTGCAGTAGTAGCATGCTGTAAAGCAGGCAAAACAGGAGGAATGATCTTGAGAAGAGACTCTAGAGTCTCCAGGAAGTCCACCAAATCCTTTCTGGTTGCATCCTCCTCCTCAGTATGGAACCCAAAGGCTGAGGATAACTGCTTCATGACATTGAAAAAGGTCCTCTAGAGGGGACTTAGAGTGTGTCTGACAGAATCTTGGCTGATTGAGAAAGGAGTGGAGCTGTCTGAGGCAAGAGGATCTTCCTCCTCCTCTTCGTCCTCATCAGGAAGAATAAGGACAGGGTGGTACTCCTCCTCGACATTGACCTCTTCCAGATCCAGGTTCGATGTGTGAAGCACCGATGATGACCCAAGGGGGGCAGTCCACAGCTGTTGAGGAGAGGTGGACAATGAAGCTGCTGTCATCGGTGCAGGCAATGTAGGCATCAAGCTGGTGAGCAATCACTGAGATGGACTTGTCAGAATCTCACGAGTTTTGACGACTGAAGACTCTGTCGGGGGGGGGGCAGGGAGCAACGATGGAGGGACCGACAACCAGCCATCCAGAGTATTGGCTGGAGGTGCTGTTGGTATGGGTCTGATAGACACAGAGACCTGGAGAGCAGATTTGTACCCCCAGATGAAGGATCCCCATCAGGGAGCAGGACCACCTCCGGGGGGGAGGGGGGGTCCCAATATCAGTTCTTTTTGTGACTTTTCCCTGAGGACATGTCTCAGGCCTTGGCGGCCTGGGAGCTCGATGACCCTGCCGAGAGGCTGGGACTCCAGAGGACCCCTGCCCGGAACCGGCTACCTATTGATACATTAGGACATTTTTTAGTGCCTTTTTGCATCACCTGAGCGTTGTCTGATTAAACTTCTGGGTCACAGTTGGAGACTTCATGGTCAGGCCAATGACAGCAGACACAGTTTGTCTATGGAAGCAATCTTCTTTCCACAGCTGTAGCAATGGAAGAGAGAGGTAGAAGGATTAACTCTCGTCATAAACAAAATGAAGGAATCTCTTTTAAAAAAGAGATTCTAAAATAATAGGTGGAAGTAAAAAAAGTAGGTTAAAATGGCACAAAACTGCGTCAGAGCTTCCGTGGAGACCCATGCGAACTAGCTGATGGTGGGAAAGAACTGAAGAGGGAGTGGGGCCACTCATGCCTTTATAGGGTTGGTGATGTCATCACATGACGTCAGGGTGGGCAGCCCCAGTTGTACTGCTGACAGTCTTCCATGTGGATCCTACTCCACCGACGATGAAGTTCCTACGGTGTGACCTGATGACTGAGATACCCCAAAGAAGATCTGAATTTACATACCTTGCCTCTCACCTCACTTCAATGCCCCTCCACCTTTAAATGGAAATTATATGACCGGCGTGGTAGCTCAGCAGTAGCACTACTGCTGGTGACACCTGTGAGCCAGGTTCCGGAGAAAACTTGAGTCACCGGGGGGTCAGAGGACTAACTGTCAAATGGACTGCTCTCCTCTCATGGTGGGGATCATGCCTCCAGCAATGTGTCTGGCACAATGCAGAGGCTGTGCGTCAAGACATTTTGGAGGCCCAGAAGGGTGTAGGGTATCAATGGATGTTCTGTGTCGCTGCTCTCCCAGGTACAGAAAACTTGGAAGAAAATCCCTTGCCAGTGGGATGAAGCCCCCAAGTTGGCACCACCGAATGGACACCCGCATGGATCCTGCTTCAGAGAGGCAAGGGCAAGCCCCTCCAACCCTGCCATAAGGGGTAAATCTTGGAGAACAGGGGTAAGTCCAAGGGTTGGTTGGTGGGTGACTGGGTTAAGGGGCCATCCAGAGTAGGGCTGGCAAGGAGCAAGGAGGATAAAACCAAGCTAACAAAAGAATAAAAGTGAAATGCCTGCTCACCGGAATGCTCCCTGCCTCTTTGTGACAAACCTTGAAAGGCTGACAGAACTGAAAAGGGACCTGAATGAAAAAGGCAATGGAGTACGACAGCTCAGCAGTGTAGCATCACTGAGCAGTAATACAGCCATTGACTAGTGGGAGAGTGAACTCGATGGACTGAAATCTCCTTTCACTCCTACTTCTTACCAGATTATATGCAATGTAGTCCTAAGTAACCTTGTAAAGCCAGTGTTAACATACAGAATATAATAAATATGTTACTATACTTTTGTTGCGTCTTTGGTTGCTACCCTGTTGAGTAAGAGTGTTGTAACAGGTACGTGTGTGTGTGTGTGTCCACTGGGATTCACATGAAAATGAGATGCTGTAGTTCAACAGGCTACTCTGGTGAGCAAAATCTTACGTAACTAAATTAAGTAAACCATAACTAATTTTCCACCATACCTTTGCATTTGTTTGTTGCTTTATCCAAAATAGCCTTCGAGGATACAATTTTTCCGTACCTGAAAAAGAAAAAAAGATGAAGTTATTGATCGAGAGATGGTGTTTGCCTCTTACTACACAGAAAAGTCACTGTAGTTGTAGGTTTGCACATGTCTGGTAAGTGTTCCATAATCACTGGATCTATACAGTTAAAACAATCATGCACTATTTACTTGCTCATTTTTCATGGTAATCAGATATTCTGTTTAAAACCATTAATGGTAAACTGCTTTTTAGATCCTCTACTGATCATTTTCACCTTTCTTACTGACCCAGATCAAAAAGTAACAGGCGTTATACACAGTATGCATACAGAACATTTCTCATAAGACACAAGATACAATCTGTTTGGCCGGCCCGGTGGTGCTGAGGGTTGAGGCGTTGGACGCCACACCGGTGACCCGGGTTTAGGAACGAGCCCGGGCCACCGGGGGTCGGTAGGGGAGAGAGAGGATCAAGCGTCCGGAGGACTGCTCTCCTCTCCTCTCCTCTCCTGTCTCAGGGAGGGATCCAGGGACAGCCCATCACTTCAGCAGCCCCTGGTGGAGACCGGAGGCACTACAACACCTAGGGCTAGCACACAGAGGGAAGACGTCCGGCGGCTGCCTTCCGGACATGGGTGGGAGCATCCATGTCACAGGCTGGGCTGCACTGCATGACCCATGTCTGGGGACGAAACCAAGAAACATCCCCAATACCGGACAAAGCCACACTGGGGATCTATGGCTGACTTCCTGAGAGGGACAGACCCTCTAATTCCAGAAAGACGGCGCCAAAGGGAGTGGCGGACCCTGCCCCGAGGGGGGGGGTGATACAGGGCACTGGGAAGTCCCTTGAAGGAAGGGAGAACAGGAGTGGTGAGTCAGGGTGAGTAGTAGTAGCGGCTACAGTCACATAGGCACCTCTGAGAGATGCCTCAGTATGCAGGAGGCATGAACAAAGTTTGAAAAAAAAAAAGATACAATCTTTTTGAGATTCAATATAGTTATAATTTATTGGCAGGGTAAAGGGGAAGACTAGATGGGCCTACCTCTGTCTGTTCCACAGCGAGGGCTGCTTATTTTACTTGCTCCCTCAAATCCAACTCTTTTCCTGTGGTGATACTTTAATCCTTACATGCTTATCCTTTTGTAAGTGTAAACGTGGAGTATTGCGCCAAACCTGATTTTTCCCCAGAAGTGTTTTTTAAATACTGGTTCCAGTTCTGTTATGGTTCTATCTATATGGGCCTATTAGTAACCTCTGTTGATGTTTCTGATTTACACACCTGTGTTAGGTACCATTTTAGAACTGTACAATGTACTTTATACCCCTTTCAGCCAGAAAGTTCTAAAGTAGCATACAGATGCATTGTGCCAACAGTGGAAGAGCTGAGCAGGAATATAATCTAAAAATAGAGAATACTGGATGAGCAACTGTGCACAACCAGTGTGTTCTGCCACAGAGGGGTTCTGATTCCCTCTGACCTCGAGAGCAAAGCTCGAGAGGTCTGTGGGAATCAGAACATTGAGGTGGCAGAACACACTGGTTGTGCATAAAGTTGCTCATCCTGTAGTCTTTATAGTGCACAGTATTATGTGAAATGTATGCAGAGTAATGAAACTGCCTTGTGCAGTCTCTAGAGGTTTCGGAATGCTGTTGTACCACAGAAGAGTACAATCTCATTAATGACCTTTGAACTGTGGTACAACAGCATTATGAAAAGGATGGAATTCTATATAGAACAATGCTCTACTATATACTATTGGTATTGGTAACTGAGTTTAAATCAGAAACACCCACTAGGGTACCTGAAAAGCCTGTAGAGACGGGATCAGGAACAGAACTGTAGCCAGTTTTTAAAAACCAGCTTCTACACAGGAAAATGACTTACAGGTTCAGCACAGTTCTCTTTTAAGGTAAGAAAACAAATTGTGTCTTTTCTAATTGCCTGTCTTTTTGTTTTCTATCAACATTCTTTACGCCTTGTACTGCCTCCGACTGCCCCATCTGTCCGACCCCCCCAGCCCTGTCACTCCAGAATCACCAGGTCTTACCTTAAAAAGGGCTTAAGAAACTTTTCTGTGGCAAAGAGCTTTTTTGGATAACTGAAGTATTTATTACTGATTGTTTATGATTTTCAGTTGTATTGTCTTGTTATTGGATTTTATATTAATTGTTTTTAAATTGTTAGGTGCCTTGGCAACTGAAAGGCGCCATACAAATAAAATTATTATTGTTATTACCGTCTGCCCAGTCCACATGCAGAGCCTGCAGAGGGTTGGGCGTCATCCTTCAGTCGGAGGGTTCTTTCCTCCATTTTCTCCCCATACCCATTCCCTGCTGGGGCGCACACAGCCAGACGTGCGCACGTGGAGGCGCATGCATGTCAGCGGATGTCCCACAGCACCCTTGCTTCCGCTGGGATCCTTGATCCCATATTGCCCACAGGCCTCCACCTGGGGGCAGTCATTCGGCGGGAGCACCAGTCCTCCCCTCCTGGGAGAGGATAACAGTCTTCCGGACACTTGATCCTTTCCCTCTCCAGTCGACCACTGACAGCCTGCTCGCACCACAAATGCAGGTCGTCGGTGTGGCAGGAGGTAAGGCATGGATGTCTCAGTCCTGCACGCCACTGGGCCAGCTAGTTGCCTGTCCTTTTATGGACAGTGCTCTCATATCTAATTTGCAATAATGCCTTGTTGATTTTTATTTATTTCTGCATGACAGGATATCCGCATTTAGTCTACACGCCTAGTTTTCACAAGGGTCCTGAGTGGACAGTTAAAGCAGTGGGTAATATTAACAAATCTAAAACAAACTGTCTTAAGACCCGCAGAGATATCACAGTTGGTTAAACAAATAAAAAAATATATATATATAATACGTACGTACATATTTATAGAGATCAAGTTATGTATCTCATATCAGCAGGGGTAAAACAGGGTGGGAGTGGGAGGTTTGGCAGCTGGAAAAGTAAAAGAATTGAGGTGAAGCCAGCTGCATGGGGGTATTCAGATGGCTGAACATGGCTCTCCTGGAGGCATTGATGATCAAGGCTTCTTTGGCACTGGAGAGGGTACTCCAGGTGGTTGGTACAGCTACAGCAGCAGATTTTATTACAGTGGTCTTGTTGATTCTTGGTACATACAGGAGGGTCTTGTTTTGAGGGGGTTGTTTTTTCTCTTGTTTTTATTCTTTGATAGCCAAGTAAAGCCCACTAGGCACAAGGCCTGTTTTCAGGGGCAACCCAGGAGCACTGAGAAGGTTAAGTGTCTTGCTCAAGATCACACAGTATGCAAGTGGAAGCTGTGGAGAAACAAACCCAGGTCCACTGAGTGTACCAAGCTTATTCACAGCTCGTTACTCTAACCTCTAGCATTCAGAAGACAGTATAGCGCTGTGGTTTAGGGCACTGAGCTGCAAACCTGGAGACCTGAGTTTGAATCCCACAGCCCCCACTTGCATACTGTGTGACCCTAAGCAAGTCACTTGACTTCCTTGTGTTCCCAGGTCGCACCTGGAAACAAGCTTCGACTTAGTGTGCCTTTCCTGGTTAAACAAGGTTTCCTTCTCTTCCCCATATGACTGTTTAGGTTTTTGCAGAAGGCTGCCAAGGTAGTCTGGATATCTTACAAGCGCACATTTATAAACCAGATTAGCCTATTTCAGATCTCTCCTCTTATCTGCTGACAGGAGAAGGTGGTGGTTGTAGAGGAGACAATGGCGGGTGGATTTGCTGCAGGCCAGCATGAACCTTCATATGTTGTTAAATGTTGTGCTGATTTTGTGCAGCAAGAGTGCTAGCATCATCTGGTAGATTTTACTGCTGTATTACAGGGCCAGAAGCAGAGACTGTGTGAGAATCAATCTGCTTATGTTTGAAGTGAGACAGGAGCCACTGCAGCACAGTGCACCTAGTGTTTGACATATACTCCTGGTAGTTCTAGTGATATGGTCTTTCAGATCTAACCATAGCCCCAGGTATTTGAAGGACTATAAAACTTCCAGAGTTTGACCTGAGAGAGACAGGATTTGTATGGCTTGTGAGGATTGGGTTTTTCCACTGACTGTCACACCTTTTGTTTTCTCACAATTCAAGCGCAGATTGTTTGCATCCATCCAGGTCTAAGTTCTGTCAAAGACCACTTAGCACATCCTGCTGAGGTCACTGACCAGATCTGATCTGCAGTAGATAGATGATGGGTGTCACCTACACAGAGACGTTTGTTTAAGTCATAATCAGAGCATATGGGGTCTGGCAGTATAGTCTACAGGTTAGAGTAACAAGTTGTGAATGAGACTGGTACATCCAGCAGATCTGTGTTCGATTCCCACAAGCTCCACTTGCATACTGTGTGACTCTGGGCAAGTCACTTAACTTCTCCAGTACTCCCAAGTCGCCCTGAAAACAGGCATTTGTGCCTAGCAGGCCTCACCCAATTACCAAAGAATTAACAAATAAATAATAGGGAAGGTCCTTAACAAAGAGACTGAAGCATGGAGGGCCACGGATGAAGCCTTGAGCAACTCCGGAGATTCACGGAGCACGGGGAGAGATTTTAACATTAACCTTTGCTATCTGGGTTTGACCAGTCAGGTAGGAGCCGAGCCATGACAGTACGCCGTATGTCAGGCCCAGTTGCAGTAGTTTGCATAGGAGGTTGCCCGTGATCCACAGTGTTAAAGGCCTTGGTGAGGTCAATGAAAATTGCACCTGCATGGAGGCCAGAGTCTACGGCAGATGATAAATCATTAGTAGCATTTATTAGCACTGTGGAGGTAGAGTGGTTTGGCCACTTGCCTGACTATGCTTCTGTAAGGAGGCTATGAAAAAAATATGGTCCATCAGCTGTCTGTGCTATGATTTTAGTGGATGCTGATATTTAATGCTGAGTTTTTAGACAGGTATGAAAATTTACAAGTGGGTATCAAGATGTATTTCACATAATGCATTTAATGGAGAATTTTCTAGCCTAAGTCTGGTTTCCTGGAGTCTACCATATCCTTTCATCCTCATCAGCTGTCATAGTAGGAGAAAAGGAGGCAGTCTGGTCTAGTGGTTAGAGCACCAGCTTGGGAACCAGGAGATCACAGGTTATGCTGTTTTCTCCTCGCATCAGGACACTGTTCCACTCCAACTCAGCCTACAGCTTGGATTCAATGCCGTTGAAACTTGGTTCTCCAATCATAAACTGGTCTTAAATCACAAGAAAACCAAGTCCTTGCTGTTCTGTAGTTCTGATAACCATCACAGGCATCACCCCCTCGCCATCTCCACCAAACAAGGATCTGTCCTCGAACAAGTATTCTCCTTCAAACATCTAGGTATTTTGCTCGACCCCAAGCTCTCCTACTCTGCTCACATCGACAGCATGTCCAAAGCTGCCAATACACGCCTTGGACTGCTCTTCAAGCACAGGCAACATCTCACTTCAGAGGCCCTGAAGATTGCCGTTCAGAGCTCGGTGGTGTCAATCATTGTATGGCCTCATTATCTATGGTTCTGCATCGACATCCACCCTCTGTCGTATAACAATTGCCCTAAACAAAGCATGCCAACTCACAACTGGTGCCCACCGCCTCACCCACACCTGTTCCCTCTATGCACAAACTGGTTGGCTCCAACTTCCCAACAGGATAAAGTATGTCACCTGTGTCATGGCGAAAAAAATCAACCTTGGCCTGACTCCTCCTGGTGTTTCTGCCTTATTACAACAAAACACTAACCAGCGGATCACCAGGAGTTCAATAACCCAGAATCTACAAGTCCCTCGCTGTCGTAATACACAAGGACAACGCTCCTTCACCTACAGGGCTCCTCTATGGCTGAATGATCTCAGTGACACCATCGCCTCAGTTACTACTTTAGGTCTGTTTAAATCCAGGCTCCGGGCTCATCTCGCTGCCTCTAGCTCCTGTGACTGCCTCACCTAGCTCATGACCTACACAGCTGTAGCCTACTGCTAAGCCCTCTGGCTCCCTACCAGTCTGCTTCCCCTAGACTTCTGAGGTGACAACATAAAAACCCAGGCCTTCTTACCGTCTTTTTAGTCTCTCCATGCCCCTATTGCCGCACTTATTCCTCCCCCTTTACCTTCCCCCTCTTCTCCTCTATCTGTCCTTCCAACTTTACTCGACAAATGCCTCTGGCTGCATCTCCCCGCTCTCCCTCTCTCCTCTCCTCTCTTCAGACAGACAATAGGAATGCAGTACACGAATTGCTTTACTGTCAACTCAATGTTGTTTCTTTGTTTGTTTATCCCTGACCTGGAACCTTTGTAAAAGAGCCTTGGCTCAAAGGTACTTGTAATCCTAGATTAAATAAATAAAAATAAATAAATAAATAAACTCCACTAGAGCCATATACTCACTGTGTAACCTTAGGTTAGTCATATAAAGGGAACATAATAAACCCTGTTGTTCACTTTTTGAATACAGCAGAACTGTAAATCTGAACAAGTGGGAAGCCTGAGTAATGACCCCAGTGTACTGCAGTGTGTGTTTATGTTGAAATAATCTTATTTTTTCCTTAAGGTTCCTTGTTATTGCAGCCGTTTTCCCACCCAGTATTAATGTTTACATACCTAGGAGTTCCAGAACCCAGTGACATGAGTTAAGAGGTCCCCAGTGGCACAAGCTGCATAAGTAAACAGCTAGTCAGGGGGAATTCACAGCAAGGTCATGGGACCTTTTGAGCATGGTGTTCAGACATTTGTCAAAGGGGTCTTTGGGGATAAGTAGACCATAAAGAGGAAGAGAGGACTTCTGAATGAGAAAGTCTACAATTGGCTCCAGGGAAGGGAGTGAAAATAGGACCCATGATTATTTTTGCTGAATCTAATACAAGCACATGAGGGAACAGGACACAGACAGAGCTTTAGGGAGATTATTCCATTCCCTGCATAACTGAAGGAACAAATTAGGGAGGGTTAACAATTAGGACTTTGCCAGTACTATCCTATAAAGGAAACTGTCTGCCATTTGAATCAGTTGTTGGTCCCGGGGAGTGAAGATCCAGAGCAGATGCCATATGTTTGATCATTAATCTGTAATGAGCTGACACTTTCATATCTTTTACTTAGAAACATAGAAGTTGAGGGCAGATAAGGACCGCAAGGCCCATCCACTCTACCCATTTCTTTTTCTACTTTATGAATGTGCCATCGGCCTTTGCTCTGTCAATGGCCTATCTATTCATACTCATCTGTATTGCTCCCTTATGCCTATCCCATGCCTGTCTGAAGCCCTGCACTGTATTCATATCCACCACTTCCTGAGGTAGGCCGTTCCATGCATCCACCACCCTTTCCGTGAAAAAGAACTTCGTCACATTGCCCCTTAATCAGCCTCCCTCTAATCTCATGTTGTGTCCTCTTGTCCTGGTATTTTTCTTATATTGAAACATGTTAAGACTCTTTTACCTTGTTAATGCCCTTAAAGTGTTTGAGTGTTTCGATCATATCACCTCTCTCTCCCTCCTTTGCTCTAGGGTATACATATCGAGCTATGTTAATCTGTCCTCATACATTTTCTGATGCAGTCCCTGCACCATTTTGGTTGCCCATCTCTGGACTGCCTCAATTTGGTTAATGTCCTTGTGAAGGTGTGGCCTCCAGTACTGCACACAGTACTCCAGATGGGGCCTAACCAGTGTCTTGTAAAGAGGGATTATTCAGACTTGTGATACCCCTACTAATACACCCCAACATCCCTCTAGCCTTACCTACTGCTTTAGTGGTCTGCTTGGATGATTTCAGATCAATCGGTGATGATGACGCCCAAGTCTCTTTCTTCCCTTGTGACTGCCAGCAACTCCCCTCCCAGCCTATAGGTGGCATCAGGGTTCCTCTTCCCCATGTGCATGATCTTGCACTTCTTTGCATTAAACCCCAGTTGCCACTCTTCTGACCATTTTGCTAGTTTATACAGATCTCTTCTCATTCTGCCCACCTCATCTGGATCATCTACTCTTGCAGATCTTGGTGTCATCTGCAAACAGACAAACCTTACCCTCCAGTCCATCTCCAATGTCACTGATGAAGATATTGAAAAGGACTGGCCCCAGGACTGATCCCTGAGGTACCCCACTTGTGACTTGCATCTCTTCTGACTGTATATAGTTTACTACCACTCTCTGTTTTCTGCCAGTCAACCAGTTTGCCACCCAGTTGACAAACTTCTGACCCACCCCAAGCCACCCCAGCTTATTAATCAATCTTCTATGTGGAACAGTATCGAAAGCTTTGCTGAAGTCAAGGTAGGCGACATCAACTGCTCCCCCTTGGTCCACTACTCTGGTTACCCAGTCAAAGAAATCTATGAGATTAGTTTGACAGGACCTTCCTTTTGTAAACCCATGCTGTCTTGAATCCTGTGCTTCTATGCATTCCGGGTGTTGCACTATCCTTTCCTTAAGGAGTTCCTCCATAATCTTGCCCACTACTGAAGTAAGACTGACTGGTCTGTAGTTCCCTGCCTCCTCCCTGCTACCACTCTTGTGGAGCGGGATCACATGAGCCCTTTTCCAGTCTTCTGGGACCTCTCCTATGCTCAGAGACTCACTAAACAGTTCTGCTAATGGCTCTGCTAGTTCCACCCTTAGCTCCTTTAGTACCCTGGGATGTATGCCATCAGGTCCCATTGCCTTGTCCACCCTGAGCTTATCGAGCTCATGTAGGTCCCTTTCTTTTGTGAAGGGACTAGTGCACCCCTCCCTCCCTCCTGTGTCCATGGTGCTGAGCTGTGGGCCCTGCCCTGCCTTCTCTTCAATAAATACTGAGCAGAAGTATCTATTTCAGATAGATGCTTTTACATGGTCCAAGTCCTCACATTCTCCCTTATCCCCTTTGATCTTAGCAATATCCTCTCTGGACTTTCTCCTTTCACTAATGTATCTATAGTCTTGTCACCTTCTTTTACTGTTTGTGCTAGTGTTTCCTCGGTTTGGGCCTTTGCCTGCCTTCCCTGCTTCCCTTGGGGAAGTTTGATATGCCTCCCTATCTTCATTCTGCTGCGTTCCCTTGTATTTCCTCAAGGCCAGCCTTTTGGCTCTGACTTTTTCTGCTACTGTTTTTGAGAACCAAAGTGGTTTCCTTCGTCTTTTGCACTTCCTCTTCTCTCTAACACAATCGGATTTTGCTTCAAATATTGCATCTTTAATGTTTGACCACTTTGCCTGTACCCCCTCACCTGTATTTCTTTTTGCCAGGGCTAGCTTAATTCTGTTGGCCATCTTATCAAAGTCAGCTCCTCTTAAGTCCCATATTTCTGCCTTGGAATGGGATGATTTAGTTCTAGTGGCCAAATTGAACCATACCATGTGACAGTCACTGGCCCCCAGTGACCTTCTACCTGGAGATCTGTGATCCTTTCCCTGTTAGTCAGTACTAGATCTAGGATAGCCCTGTCTCTTGTGGGTTGTTATACCACTTGTTTGAGGCCCTCCCCCTGCAGGGAATACACCACGTGTCTAGTTCTGGCAGATGTTCCTGCTGGCAGTGACCAATCTGCATCTGGCATATTGAAGTCTCCCATTATCAGAACCTCCCCTTTAGCTGTCATGTTTTGTATATCTTCTAACAGTAATGTGGCCGGTGGCACGCAGTCAACAAGGAAGTCAGCCGAATCCATTTTTAGGGAACCTGCAAAATAGCCAAGCTCCCTCAGGGCCTGGAGGCCCTTATGTGCCCATTTGCTAGTGGTGCCATTTTCTCTTGGAGAGGAGATGGAGCTCACAGGATAAACTGATTCAGAAATCTAATAAGACATGGAAGAAGTGAGTGCCACTTAGTAATGCAAGAAAGCTTCACTGATGAAGTCAATCACTCCAGGCAGAAGATGCAGTGCAGGGCAATGGACTCCTAGGTGTCTTCTCAAGCCCCTGGTCCTCATCTTCTTCATCCTCCGGGACTGACACAGGTGGCTCCTGAGAAGAGACACTTGCCTCCTCCAGTGATCAGTCCAGAATTGCAGCTGGTTTCTCCTTCTGAGTTCCTTTCCGCTTCCTCCCCCACCCACACACACACACACACACACACACTACAGCACAATATGAGCAGATGCAGAATACCTTCAGGTAATAGCAGACCATGTACTGGCTGCTTCTGGATGTCCCCATGTCACTGAGCAGGATGATGTAGCTGTCAAGGTGTGACAAAATGATTGCCCTATGAGCAAACAACAGGCAGAGATACTGCAAGGAGGACCAGTTTAGCAAAATAAGGCAGGCTAGGTGACACAGACAGCTACAGGGGTGGGCTGACCCAGCAGGAAGATTGTGAACTTTCTTAATGGCAGTAGCAGAGTCCCTGACAAAATGCTATACATATATATGAGCTGTCTGGATTCACCAACATAAAAGATAATAAAAAAGCCTGGCCTACACTATCTTTACCAATTAAAACCTACATATTCTATACTACAATGAAAGGCAAGCAGTAACTTGCACTGTATTGTGTTCATCTCTTCCTTACTCATTGGTTGTGTTCACCTGATAGGCTGACAATGCACATGTGACTTCCAAACTTTTGGAGACTCCCTCTGCTCCCTGTCCTCACAGAATCTTCAATTTTTCATGTCCATCAAAGTACATTCAAAATCACACAAAGCATAGCACCAAAATGTGCTGTATATTCAAACAGCGCAGAGGCACTATTTGATGGAATATAGAGCCAGGTTGGCACTGCCCCGACATGGCACCCAAAGTACGCCACCAGAACGGATAGCGCCAGAGCACTATCTGAAATATTCAAAGGCACCCATGCAAATGAGCCAACTGGACATTCAAGATGCTAAGGGACCATGTGCATGCCCATTATGGGCTCATTTGCATGAGTAGCAAGGCAGGTTAGCATGGTGCTGTCCCCCCAATTGGTCGGTCTTAGAGCTGTGTAAATATCCCTTGTGGTAGTGGTCCCCCCTTCAATTGCCAGCCCATCCTGTCATTACCACAAATCCCTGGTGGTTGTTCCCCCTCCCTCAGTCTAGCCCGTCTGTCATTGCTGCCACAATCCTTGGTGCCAGTGGTCCCCCCACCAACGATCGCCAGCCCATCCTGTCATCTACATAATCTCTGGTGGTAGTGGTCCTCACCATAGTCACCAACCTGTCCTGGTAAGGTGATGGGGGTTCAGTGCTGCGCTTTGGGAAATGGGTCACACCAGGGACTGTTTGATACTATAGGAAGGGCTGGCAATGGGGGGCACTACCACCAGGGATCATGTGAATGACAGGATGGGCTGGTGACTGGAGGGAGGGGACCACCACCACCAGGGATTATGTGAATGACAGGATGAGCTGTTGATTGGGGGGTCCACTACCACCAGGGCCTGTGGTAAAGACAGGATGGGGCTGGCAATCGGAGGGGGGGGTACTACCACTAAGGAGTTTATTTATACAGTAGGGGCTGGTGATCAGAGGGGGAGTGCCAGAGACTATAGAGGGTGGGTGTGCACCCCCAGCAGCCAACCGACTAGGTGGCTGCATTATCTCTGGCAGCCGCAAGAGTTGCCCGGAGTAAGCTGAGGTTTTGTTTGGCAGTATTTGCGCTGCTCAAAAGTACTGTGCTAAACTGTTTTGTGCAGCGGAAAGCCACTGAATATGGGGTAGTGTGGCTATTCATAGCCATGCCCCTCCCCTTGCCCACTGGCATACATTATGTTTTGCCCGGGCGCCAAGTTTCTTTGCCCACGCAGCAACCCCTTTTGAATAATGCAATGCAGCACAAAACCTGGTTTGTGCAGGCAAAGACCCATTAGCGCAAGTGCAAACATTTGAATCTCGCCCCTGGTGCTTTAAATGATATGGGTACACACCAGACAAACTCCCTCATGTAAGCAAGGACAGTTACAGTGTATGCGCTTCTGCAGCCTTTCAGTGGCTGCAGGATAACACAGGAATGAATTGGACAAAGGAATGGCGAAGATGAGCCAGGATGCTCCCCTAACAAGTGGAGCATTCATGGATGGTTGTACCGTCACAGCACTGGTTGTGCCCCTCATGAGTGACCACAACTCCACCAGTTGAATCCCATGCCCAGAAGCAGAGAAAAAAATAGTATACTAGGGGTTGAATTATGGCCACCACAGAGTCTCATGAAGTGTTCAGAGGCAGAGCCTAACAGATCTGATATGCCCACAGCGTGCTCTGATCGCAAGAAATGAATGTGTTAAATGTGGCCATCACTTAGTCCTCATGGATGTCTCATGGATAGTCCTGACCAGGAAAAAGTAACCCCTCCTTTTAAAATATGGATGGCCTGTTTTACAGTGCTCCAGTAAAAAGAAAAATTAGGCCAGCAGTACCTGTCAGCTGCGATTTGATCCTTTCCAGCAGCAAGTCCCATGAAGGCAGAGGAATGGAACAATGATCCTAGTAACACTGATCAGGGTGGGATACGGTCACTAACACCATCTTGGCTATGTTCCATACAGTGTCCTCCATATCTCTGGCTGCTGCCTTCACCTTACCAGACATTCATGCCTAACCGCACTGTGCATCTACTATGTACCTGTGTGGTCACCTCTAGGCCAGGGTGGATGCCGTTGGTTGCACATGTGCAGTTAACCCGCAGCCATATTGAGAAGGGCAGATTACTCATGGGCATACGCACCTGGTAGTTTTTAGCAGTGGACATCTTAAAAGGGGAAAATGTGCCGAATTTTATTACAGATTTTAGCCCTTATAGTTATCTGATTTGATCTGCACTGGAAAATAACTGGCACATTTTACAAATGGAAGAAAAAATTAAATTGGTCACTGAACGATTATCCCAGATGGTATTATCATGGGGTCGGGCGGGGGTTAACACTGTAGACAAAGTGACAGCAGTTTACATGTTATTGAAAAGAAATGTGATAGACCTCCACTTCCAGCAGGTACCTTTAAATATAGCAATTGTACTTTTTGCAATGCCAATAAAGATGATGGGGATTTTAAACATCCGGTTTCAAATGTTACAAACACTTCAAAGCAGTTTGTTAACTGTAACCCCAGTAATCTGGTTTATGGTGTGGTGTGTAATCATGGTTCTTTTTATATTGGAAAACCAAACCACCAATTAAAAGTACTAATTTCAGAACACTTACGTAGCATAGCATGAAGAGATAATAATAATAATAATAATAAAGCATTAGCATGCCACATAATAAAAGAAGGTACCAGTCATGGTTTTAAATTTTTCGGTTTAGAGATATTGGTGTTAGGGATTAGAGGGGGTGACTTAGATACAAAATTGTTGAGATTTATTTATTTATAAGTTTAACCAGGAAATACATACTGAGCTTGTAAGAGCTAATTTCCAGATGAATCCTTGGGGAGAGGGAAGAAGGAGATAGCTAAACAATATAATTAGTAAAAATACAAGAAGTCAAATACAATCATATAGACATATACAAGCAGAATCAAAAACATTAGAGGCAATTTAGTAATAAATGCAAATCAGAAAAAAATATAATCTCATATGTGAAGAAGGAAAAAAGTAGTGAAGCAGCATGAACTGGGCAAAACTAGAGAATGGGAGTAAGAATCCCTGTCACAAGTAACGAGGGAGTAAAAGAGGAGAGGGTCATAGAACGTTGCAGGAAGGATAACGAAAGTGATGAAGAAGAGACTTTAGGGAGGAAGGAGAGGAGGAGGGTAAACAGAAAGGGGAAGAGAGGACCAAATAAATAGAAAGGACCAAAGTTTAGGAAAGCAGCAAGAAAAAGCAGATTGACCAACAGTTGATTTTCTAGAAGGAAGAGAGAGAGAGAGAGAATGAGAAGTAGTGTTACGGAGAGGGCAGGAAGAAGGAGGGGATAGGAGGGATCTGAGATAAGAGGGAAGAGTGACAAAACAGTATCTGGATAAAAAAGAGACACAATGGGAAAGGCGCCTAGCACCAAGAGAGGGGAGAGAAAGAGCTGAGCAAAGAGATCAATGGTGAGTACGAGGGGAGCAATCTAAAGCAAAACGACAGAAAGAATGAAAAAGGGGATCCAGTTTGGCAAGTGGGGATTCAGGGGCACTACTGTAGATTAAATCACTGTAGTCAAAGACTGGAAGGATAATTTTAATACAATTTCTTGGTGGGAAGGGTATTCCTATACAAAGCACCTAGCTTACAGTGAAGCTTACAGTGAACTGCATCAATATGCACTGAGAAATCAAGATGCCAGTCAAGGCAGTCCCCGAGGTACTTGAAAGAAGAAGCATCTTCAATCTTAGCACCATCAAGGGTATTAAATAGTGGGAGAGAAGTAAGTCTGGCAAGCCTTTGATGGGTGCCAAAGTCATACAGACTGCTTTTTTGGTATTAAGGGACAACTGGTTAGACTTGAACCAGCACTAAATGTTGTCAAAATCCAACTGTAGCTGGGAGGTAAGGTCACAGGGAGAGGAGCCGGATGCAAAAAGAACTGTGTCATCAGCGTACATATGAATGGACACAGATAAGCAGACAGAGGGTAGGTCATTAAGGAATATGGAAAAGAGAACAGGACCGAGGACAGACCCTTGATGGACACCTGAAGCTAATAGGAAGAGAAGATGAAATAAATTTTCCTATTTGGACAGCTTGAGACCTGCCTTCAATGTAAGAACAAAACCAACTTACAGAAGAGTCGGAGAAGCCCACAGCTTTAAGTTTGTCCAGAAGGAGGGGATGTGCCACAGTGCCTAACACTTTAGCAAGGTCAACAAAAATGGTAGAAGTAATCAGACCATGAGCCAGACCTGTAAGTATGGAGTCAGTGAGCTAAAGGAGAGAGGTAGAAGTGGAGTGGGATTTCCTAAAACAAGACTGGAAGGGAGCAAAAAAGGAGGAGTTATCAAGAAAGGAAGTGAGCAGAGATAAAACTAATATGTTCATGTAACTTAGCCAAGGTAGGAAGGAGAGATATTGGACGAAAGTTACCAGGAGAAGTGGGATCACCACCTTTTTGTATAAGTATGACAACAGCCTGTTTCCAAACATCAGGAACAGTACCAGATAAGAAGGAAAGACTTAGAAGTAAAGTAATTGGCAGAGCAATGGCAGGTGCCGAGAGAAGGAGACGTTTAGGGTTAAGGTCATCAGAGATATGAGAGTGCCTGGCAATACAGTTTACGGGTATATCAGTATCCAGGTAGCTTGGTGCCTCTTTTAAAAGGGAAATTAATTACATGGTTCTAAATATGAGCAATTATAATTTGTAAATATTGTAAATAATGTTTTATAGCCGATATGCCACTGTAAAGAATGACATGATTTTTTTTTGTATGTAAATATTATGTCTGCTTTAAATATTTCTGTATGTTATTAGATCTACTGTTGATATATTAGGGACCATGCTTTAAGCTGACAGTAGGTCCTTAA
Organism: Neoceratodus forsteri; assembly: GCA_016271365.2. Taxonomy (NCBI): domain Eukaryota; kingdom Metazoa; phylum Chordata; order Ceratodontiformes; family Ceratodontidae; genus Neoceratodus; species Neoceratodus forsteri. Next base: position 855,393,791 of record CM028132.1, on the reverse strand, counting down.
TCTTTGATTGAATATTTAATCATTGCTGGAGCTTGTTAAGGATGGTGCATTTAAGGAGGTGGACTGCTTAATGTAATTAAACCTTGATAAAGCACGTGTGACTGCACAAAACATCATTATCTTGTCCACACACAAGCAGCTATGGTTTTACTATTTTATTTATGAAATAAATCGTTTTTTATCATCACTCAGTGTTGTGGGTTTGTTTTTTTCTGGTATCGGGCAATGCAACTTAAATGTAGTTGCTTTACAGTGCTCCAGTAAAAAAAAATTATGCCAGTGGTACCTGTCAGTTGCAATTCAATTCTTTCTGTTAGTGAGTCTCATGGAGGCAGAGGAACATAGCGATGATCCTAATAACACCGCCCAGAGTGGGATACGCCACTAAAGTCTTTTGACTACATCCCATACAATGACCTCCATATCGTCCGCTGCTGCCTGCTCCTTGCCAGAAATTCATGCCTAACCACACCACACATCTACTATGTGCCTGCATGGTCACGTCTAGGCCAGGATGGACACCAGCAGTCACGCATGAGCAGTTCACCCGAGGCCATATTGAGAGGGGCAGATTACTGATGGGCATGTGCACCTGGTAGTTTTTAATGGCAGATATCTTAGAAGGGGCAGAACTAATCGTAGGTGAAGGCCATCTTAGAGTGGCCGGACAAGCAAACACCTCCCAAACCATGCAATGTAGTGGCAAATCTCAAAGGCAAATGCTAACTGGGGGGAATAAGAGAATAGAAGATAAGGAGTTAAGGCCTCTCTTTCTATCAAAGACTCGCCCATTCCCCACCACTTAAAACACCAATGCATAATGAGAGGACCCAGGTGGCATCATATGAATGGTCACCATGGGTCAAAGGTGATAATTTAAAGGGTCCAAAGCACAAGTAACCTCCCCCCAACGGCCCCCCTTGTTCAACTAGCAGGGCTGTTCCTCTCACACATGGCACCAACGAGAGGGATGGGGGTTGTCACTAAAACAGTTCTGTGTACCAATACTTCTACTTCATAGCCTGCCATCCTCAGACAGGCAAACCAAGTGTGGCAACTACCTGGCTCACACCTGGGGGGACCATTTATCATGGCCATCAACCAGGATCCGTGGGAGAAAACGTTTTCTCAGAATTATGCTAGGTTTGTACTTCTGGTCAGGGGCACCCAAGTAAATCCAGACACAGTGGAAGCAATAACAGTACTGTCCAAACCAGGTTGGGATTCTAGAGTGTAGCATTTAGTCACATTACACAGAGAACATACAAAGTGAAGATGGACCCCCACAGGGCTACTCCCACTGGTAATGCAGATTACTGAGGTACAGAGCACACACACAGCGAACCCTCAGGTTCTGAATGGAAACTGGCACACACAGCCAGATCTGGTACACTTCCCTTAACTAGGCACCCTCGGCCAGTACTAGGAGACTTTCCTGTAATTCATGAGGAATTACTGGTGGCACCCTCGACCATCACAGAGCACACTCAGGCTCACAGAAAATCCAAAACCCACATCTGGGTATTTTTCAGGCACTGGCCAAATGTACTGAGAGAAAACAAAGGTGCTCAAACTGAACCTGGAGAGGTAAACATGGTTACTCCAGATGGGGGTCTCCACCTTTTGCTTCCAAATTTATACTCGGTCATTCATCTAGTTAATAACACCCTTCTCAGAAACTCTTGTAGATGCTATCTTGAAATGTCTTTCACATTTAACATACTACTTTACACACCTCTGAGGTGTCATGAAGTTAAAAGTTCTGTAACTGGCAATGTCTCTTCACTAGACCTCCACTTTAGCAGACACTTTTAAATCAGACACAAACTAAAAGTTCTGTACTTGGCAAGTCTCTCTCCGGACCCCATAGTAGGCAGACACTTTTAAACAGAAACAAGAAACCGTCTTGGTGACAGAGTCCCTTTGTCAGAGAAAAACTCACCACAAGAATGCAGGTGCCTCAGGGCTTTTTCCACACAAAAGCCTTGGGTACTCACAGAGCAGATGAATCTCTGGCAGCTTCAACACAGCCCAAGCTGGATCAGGGGATTGCCCCTGAACCCTGGAATTCCCCCCATCCCTCCGGGGATGGGACACTGGAAAACCCTCTAGGAACGATCTCTACAACTTCACTCTCTGGTCCTCTATGTTCTTCATTTAGGTTGAGAACAAACTATCCAAAACTACGGAGGTAGCTCTCTGTCAGAGCTAAAATTGAGGAGCTGCCCAGGCAGCAGCCTCCTCCTAGCACTCCACTCTAAAGACTACTCCCTAGACTACTGAACTCTAACCCAACATTCTACAGCTAATCCCCAGCTAGCATTCCAATGTGGCTTATGCTGCTGTGACAATTCTAAAGTGACATTATCAATCCAGCTCAGCTGAGACTGAAAACAGAGTGGGACACTGTGAAATCCATTTAACTGGCATTTCACTAGCTGCCTCTCCCTGCCTGCCACTGATTCTACGTGGGATTCTAGTAACCCCTGGGAACAAAGGGGTTATACACATAAGACACATCCTGCCACAGTGATGTACAGCAATGTCGCAGCTGAGCAGAGGTACCTATGGTCTAGCCAGTGTCTCATAGTATGCCAACTTGCCATACCTGGGACTGGGCAGAATACAGTTAAGATTCCATGTTATGAACATATGAAAATGTTATGTGGCAGCTCAACATCGCAGTACCACAGATGTGTACAACATAGCCAAAGCAATAACTCTGACGCTATGCACATCTAGGCTTCTGCTCCCGCACATAGTAAAGGCATGAAAAAGCATCACATGCAGTGTACCACTATTCTCACACCACAGCAGACCACATACACACCAAAGGACTAAACATTAGATTGTCTTTCTTCAAGAGCTTACTGATTCATCCCTTTATCACTATGACTACTAGCTCCACAAGCTTCAGTATACTGTATAAGCATAATTTTGATGGCTTAGCTGGTGTAGGCTTCATCACTCCACTTAGCATGATGATGCTCATCTCTGTAGGGAGATAAACTGAGACTTCTATCCCTCCTCCAGTATATTTGGACTACAGGTTCCCAGTTTCCATTTTTCCTCCTAAACAGACAATGTACATCATGTATAAATACTGTACAATATCGGCACCTCTTGAGAATGCTCTTACACTCTAGCTGCACCCCCATCCTGAGAAGAAGCACTCATGCAACTCCCACACAGCTCCTCTAATTCCTAACACGTCATTCCCTTGCTTTAGCGGTACTTCCAACATGGGTGGTATGTGTGCAGTGGACACAGTAGCTTCAGCCCCTCTTCAAGATGCTATCTCTATTGGGCCAAACCACCACTCATTACAAGTACAGTGCTAAATAGCGCCTAGTGTTTTGGCTAAAATGGGTGCACCATATCGGATATGGGGTGGCATGCATAGATATTTCATATTCTGTGCTAATTAAAAGGCAGAGCTCAATAGCCAGTGATCTGGCAGAAAAGCAGAACTGTTACACAAAGGTACTGTAGCTTGCATAATCAAGAACAACATAATTTGTGCAGGCGATAGCAAGACCCATGGGTACATAGTGATCTGACAGAAACTGGAATCATTGGATCAGATACCGTGTAGCTCACATAAAGATGAAAAAAATATGTGCTGGTAATATCACAGATCCATGCGTAGATATACTCTTTATGACTGGGGCTAGAGAGAGACAGACTGGACCTTTACCAGCTGAGAGCTGAGGAGCATGCTCGCTTCCAGAACCACATGTTTCACACTACTCGGATGCCACCAGCACCACTCTTCCTACCATCATTCCCCATCAAGAACTCAGTGTGTTTGAACAGTCTTTATTCTTGGCTGAAAAATCGGGTCACTGACATGTTGATATCAAAACTCAAAAGTGCACAATAGAGCCACGCGCTCTATGATTCTCTTTGCCCTCAACTGCATCCCGGAGGCAGCGCTGCCCCCAAGCTAGCCCTTTTGAACACACCTCTTCTATTCTCCGACTGGCTGCCTCCCCAAGCTTTTCACTGGTCTGAAAATACTGTGCTTCTACTGGGCAGCTTATCCTGCTGTACCCATTGGTGTGCTGCATGCCCCTTATCACACTCACGCTACCTGACTCTACACACAATGGCCATCTTACAAGGCCAAGCACGCAACAGGCACTACATGAAGGCCAGTGTCTTTCTCTAATAATCAGGCTGTGGTGAGGAAACTATAAGCAGAGTAAAACTCAGACACTGGCCTTATTTTACAGATGTCGACTAACCCGCTACTCGCCAGAAGCAAATCTTGACACTTTCTGTGGCCATCTCACTCCCACAGCCACACAGCCAGGTAAAATGGCCATTCAGTGTGTCCTATTATTAGTATAGTGTCCCAATGCAGGAGTGTTGAAATTCTATTCCACGAACCCACAGACATTAGCAGCCTCTCAGAGAATTTGTCGAGTATATTCGTCTCTTACCAGTCCATTATACACGCCAGCAGGTAGTACCACCTATCCATATGTTTATACATATGGCACAGTAGATAGGCTCCGTCACACCTGCATTTACCCCAGTGTGCTGTGCTGGGCCCAGATGGGGACCTTGTTACAATGCAAACACCAACAGGAGGCAGTGCCAGTCAGCACAGAAGTCTGAGTCTGCCGCACCATATGATGGCACAACCCAACCCACGACCATGCAGTATCATCTGACAATTAGTTCTACCTGTTCGATAAGTGTGGCATGACCTCACCACTCTCTCATACAAATGGTGGGGGTTGCAGGTGCATACTGTAGCACAGGGAGGACCTCTCGGGCACCCAAAATAGGACTTCCAACAGGACAGGTTTGGCCATGGCAACCGCACACACCACTAGCAGTTGGAACACTACATCTTGCATTAATGCTTTTTGATATAGTGGGGGGAGCCATTGGTTATCACTAGTGCTACACTTACTACTATCCATCCGCAGCTGACAGACTTAGGCATTGGGAATGCTTGTGTGGCCCCTGCCAGCAGCCACACTGCAGCGTGCCACAGCTAACTTCAACCCACAAAAAGAGGAGGGGTGAGGGGCCCTGCAGGAGGATGTGGAGGCTTTGAAGAGGTGGTCGAGGAAGTGGGAACTGAAGTTCAATGCAGGGTTCTGCACCTGGGGGCCAGAAACCCGAATCAAGTGTATACCCGGGGGGAACGCTACAAGTCTCGATGGGTGAGAGGGACCTGGGGGTGGTGGTGGATGTCAAAATGAACAACTCTGAGACTTGCATGGGGGCAGCAGCCAAAGCCAATAGGATGCTGGGTGCATCACTAGGGGGATTACCTCCAGAAGGAAGGAAGGAAGTGATCCTCCCTCTGTATAACTGCTTGGTTAGGCCGCACCTCAAGTACTGTGTGCAGATTTGGAGATCGCACTTAAAAAGGGACATTGCACTCCTGGAGAGGGTACAGAGGAGAGCAACCAAAATGATTTGGGGCTTGGGGGAAGTACCTACGGGGAGAGGCTCGAGGAGCTCAAAATGTACACTCTGGAGGAGAGGCGGGACAGGGGGAACATGATAGAGGTCTTCAAGTATATGAAGGGATTAATAAGGGAGGCACAGCCAGGGTGTTCCAAAGAAAGGAAGGGGGCAACTAGAGGGCACGAGTGGAAGCTGGGGGGGGGGGAGAGACTCGGGGGGAGAGGAGGAGGTGCTACTTCACTGAGAGGGTGGTAGAACTATAGGATGTGCTGCCCAGGGAACTGGTGGAGGAACAGACTGTAGAAGTGTTCAAGAGGGGCTGGGAGAGGTGTAAGGGGAGGGTTGGGCTGAGTAACTCCAATACACGAGGAATATATTGGACTGGGGATAGAGGAAGCTAAGGGGGTTGGGGTTCAGCAAAGTCGGCACCCAGCATGGGGTCTGACAAACAAGCAGACACAAAAGTCCATTAGGTCTACTCTGCTGACAATTTTAGTATGTTAGTATAATGCTGTACACCCTCATGTGGCCCCTACACAGAGGTCACTCCACTGGGACACTGATAGCCAGCCACAGCCTCCTGGTGCCTCTACTGCAGAGGCTCCCAGCAGCATCACTGACCCTCCTTCACATTATTTAATTACCCTGTTCATGGAGGAAGGGACAGGGGACTTTCATAACATAAAAGCCAGGAATTCCATGCAGACTAAGTGCAGCAATTCGTATCCTCACACAGTGACATCTCCACATATTGTTATCATGCTGCCTGCAAAGGGAGGTGGCCAAAATGACTATAATTCAACACCCACCCACAGCTTGGTGCCACACTTCACCAGTCTCGGCCTAGCGGACAAGGATCAGTGGTTCTGACCCTGGCAAGAACTTGCACATCAATCACTAAAAACTCCAGGTCAGTCTCATCCTTTCAAGCTACACTATATTATTATATAAAGACAACATTCTGCCGTAAAACACCTTGGTTCAGCCCCTACTACAGTGGCTGCACTGTGCACATAGACCAATCTCACCTGTGGCTCTAGTCAATACAGCTATGCCGCCACCACAAGTGAAGTGTTGCAATTTAAACCCTCTCACAGCAGCTGCACTGTACATATACCTCTATCACAACAGGGCATGACTATGCTGGCCTGTCAGAAGGCACACTATAGCAATACCACTAAAGCTCCATGAGAAACATGAGATGCGGATACAAGCGCTACCACCTATACGAATGACCTCTGGCAACATCTTGCAGTCCAGCCCAACAAATTAAGCCTGCACTTGATGGCAGACACACTAAGTTGCAATACAGTTAAAAAAAAACCTGACACAACTACACTAGGCCTAGCCCCAGCAGAGCACACACCCTGGTGTGCCTTCTGCTACAGGCAGCAACAACTAGTGGTAAAGGCATGAACCGCATGCTACTACTGTGCAGACCAGGGTAAGTCCACTCCAATCTGTCAATCTCCTAGGGCAGGGAGTGCTTCCATTCCATACAGTGAAGTTGTTCCCCTATTGAAACAGCTACTAAGGATGGAAGATGAGGATGAGAGGAAATTTCAAGTTTCACCTGTACTGTATTGTCTTTTTAATGTTAAATTTCAAGGTATTTTAACTTGGCAACATTGGAAATATTATGCCAGACATAATAAGTTTGAAACTTAGATCCATGCAAGTGAGATATTTTTAAAAGCTAAAACAAATGTGTATTGAAATCGCTAAAATCTGATAAATTTGGAGAATGCGAATTATGGGATATGGGCACTACAGTTCTCAGTAAGACAGAGGAGATGCATTCTCAGATTAGAACTCTTCTACTTTGGTACTGTTTCATCCAGCACTGCATATATTCAAATGAAATCTCAATCATCACACATCCGCAGGAGCCGAAACAACACAGTCCCACCAGTCAAGTTCTGGTAGATTTTTGAATTGGGCTAAAACAAATTTCCTTGCACTCACCTAGTTGGCATGCACTAGAAGAGGAAACAATTCAATTAATACATCAGCTGAGCCCCAGGAATGTGGGACTAGCAGATTTTCCCAGAAACTAGTCCTGCTGACTAGTTGTTGCTCGTTTTATCAATTGGCTACAGAGTTCAAAATAAACTTTTTCAAACATTTTTGACTGCAGTCTTTAAAACTGACTATAGGCAAATAGAAGACACACACTAACTAGCTCATTAATATAGCTTAAAATCCAGGTTTGCAGGCTTAAACAGTACCTTACCACCAGATACTAGAAAATATACTAAAAGGGTATGAAATGCATTTTAAGATGGCAGTGTTTACTCTGCAAGAGAAAAGAACCTACTTCACATTCTGTTGAGATTCAAAAACCCTTTAGTGCTTAAAAGGGATAGCCTTTTTGAATTTGTTAATTAAAAGGTTTCTTTTGTGTGCCAGCTGAGTGCTTGTGAAAGGTAAAGATGAAAAAACTAGCAGCTGAAACCCTCATTTTGTCCACGGAACATGTGAAGCACAAGTTTCTAATTATATATGGACAATGAATGCTCCCCCAGGACTGAGCTGAAGGGATACCCTCTCACATGATGAGAAGATAATTCAGCCATGCTCATTCAAACTTGAAGCACCTTTTGAATAAATACTGCCAACCATGTCAAAGTGATGATCTTGAAAGGCACTGAAATATCCTCACCCCCTGAGATTGCAGCTGGAATAAATCAGTTCTTCACTGACCTCAATGTATACAAGATAGGTCTCCCTGACGCCTGCCCCACACTGCAACACCCCCCCTCTGAAACCCTCCACTCCTTTTTCATATGAAACTGGCCTCATGTAAGGAAGTCCTAAAGCTCCTTTTGGGACTCAATCTTGTTAGCTCCCCAGGCTTTGACACCCTGCCCCCTCGATTTCTTAGGATTGGTGCACCCTCTCTAGCTCTTCCAATCACCCAGCTGATCAACAGATCCTTTCTAACCGGTTCCATTCTGGACAAGTGGAAAACCGCTACTGTCATGCCCATGAATAAAACTGGCCCAACAAACCTCATTGAAAATTACAGACCCATGTCCATCTTGTGTTCTATCACAAAAATCCAAGAGAAAATCCTCCACAATCAATTCAATTGGACTCCTACCTTGAACAAACTAAAGCCCTCTCAATGCACCATCATGGTTTCAGGAAGTTTCATGGGACTGAGACTGCCCTCCTAAGAGTCACTGCATATATTTTTCATACCATTGATCAGGAGAAAGCCAAGGGGGTTGTATTTATAGACCTCACAAAGGCTTTCGACCTTGTTAACCATCCTCCCCTCATTTCTAAGCTCCAGTCCCTAGGTCTTGACTCCAACTCCCTCACCTGGTTCTCCAACTATTTGTCCAACCATGTCCAATGTGTCAAATGGGTTGGCGCCCTCTCCACCCTATCTCCTATCATGGACAGGGTCACACAAGGATTTATCCTTGGGCCTCCGCTATTCTCAATCTTTATCAATGACCTGCCTCTAAACTGCGAGGGGTCATCGATCCAGCTTTACGCAGATGATGCCATCTTATATCGGCATGGTATAAGTACCTCCATCATACAATCTGCCCTGGAAAATTACTTCCATACTCTGGAAGCCTGGTTCAAAACTAACTTACTGGTACTGAACTCGAAGAAGACCAAATCCATGCTGTTCCGCCATACCTCCTTTGACCTAACCTCCCAGCCCCCTCTAGTAATTAATACCTCCTCAGGTCTACCTCTCGAAGAGGTGGGATCTTTCAAATATCTGGGGATTACTCTTGATGAACATCTAGCTCTTGACACACACTTAAAAAGTGTTATTAAAAACTACTAATCAAAAGCTCTACCTACTCTATTGCACTGCCCCCTACCTAACTCCCTATGCCAGGAGGACCATTTCCACCACAACCCTCCTCCCTGGCTTATTCTATGCTGCACCCATAAGTCACTCTGTCAAGTCCTCTTCCCTGACCAAACTCAAACTGGCCTATCACAGGATCTCTCGTTTCGCTGCTAGTGCTCCTGCTCGAGCCCATCACTGTGATGTACTGAGGTCAGTTGGTTGGCCATCCTTCGAGCCCAAAATGGACTTCCTGGTGTTATATACTACCTTTAAACTTACTCACCTTCCTTCCCCACCTATCCTCTCTGGCATTTTCACACTGAAGACTTTCCCCAGGACCCTCAGACACTCCCACCTCCCCCTACTGAACCTTCCCAAAGCCCGCCTTGCTATAGGCAGGCGGTCCTTCGTGTTCACTGCACCTCAAAAAGTGGAACTCCCTTCCATGCACTTTACTCTCATGCACATCCCTTCCTCTGTTTAGGAGATGTCTCAAAAAACTCTTCTTCATGCTTCCAATCTGTAGCAGCTCTTGCTCTTAATCCCCCCCAGTTTTCCTTATTACCTCTCCTCCACCTCCTGCCTTCTCTGGTTGTCCTTGTTCTCCCTCCTTCTCACTATGTTCCTCTCTTCCCCATACCCCATTCCCTCCCCTTCCCTGTCCTCTCTCCTCTCTCTTAAATCCTCTTATATTTTGTAAATATGTAATATTTTGAATTATGTAGTGTACCATGCAGTAGCTCTCAACTGGACTGGAATCACATATCCCGGAACTATGGTAATCGGAAACCTCCAACGATTTCAGAGGCAAACGAAATTACTGGATTAACGATGCAAGACCTATACGGACCCACTTTAGTATCCTTAGCCAGCATCTGAGACTAAGGACGTTCAGCTCAGCAAACCATTGGGATTCTTTTTGTGCATATACTGTCTCTAACCTTGGATTGTACTAGTTTTGTTTTTTTTTTTTTCAAATATTTACTACCTCATGTATTCATTGTACTTTGTAACATCTTGTGGAATTCTTTATTCCCCAGGTCGCCCCTAAAAAAGGGAAAACTCTATCTCAGTGGGCCTACACGGTTATCAAAATTCAAAATACAATAAATAAATAACCTGTTGGGGTGGGGTTATTATGTGGACTCTTACCAGAAGAAACTGAGCAGCAATCACCAAACTGATCTGAACCCTCATACTTTCCAACTGCAATCATGGAATATTGTAAGATCTGTACTCTTGTGTGCATGAAAAGCTAAGGCAAAGTTTTGTGGCCTGAAATTCCCTTTACAAAATAAAAAAAAAATGTGTGCAACTGTATGGAGATACAGGCTAAAACCCCACAATTATCCTCCATTTTTCAGCATGATGCTACTACAGCTCCAAATGCAACCTTCAGAAGTCCTTCTTTTAGACATTTGCAGCACTGCAAAGGCTGGCTGTTGCCCTAGCCAAACTCTAGGTCCCCAGACAATAAACCAGTTTATTGACCAAGTATTTGTTTTACGTTATCAAAGGACAGACACTTCATTTGCAAAATCTGATTTCTTTTTACTGCTCTTTAAGTAGACAGAGAGAGGGTACAGAGGAACGAGAGGGTATGCAAATCCTGGGTGGCTTGTCCCCCCAGTTGGGTTTTCTGGGTGACAGTGTGCAGCTCTGTTTCCATGCCACTTGTTTTCTTTCATTTTGCCTAAGGATTTCCCCATCATAAATCCCATTCCTAGAAGACCCATTTCCCAAATCTGTGAGGCTACTTTGTTAGGGCTGGGATGGGGGATCTGTCCTGCAAACACATGGGTCATGCTACAACCAACCAACTCCAAGGAAAGAGCCCTAGGACATTATCCAATGGACAGACTTAAGCCATAGTTCAAGAAGCAGCATAGAGTGAGGGTTGACAATATCCACAGATTTAGTGAGAACAAATCCACTAGGGGGCATGCATTAAAACTCAAAGGGGGCAGATTTAAAGGTGACATCAGTGTGAAGTTCTTTACTGAGAGGGTGGTGGGGTCATGGAACAGACTGCCGAAATGGGTGGTGGGGGTTGATTCAGTGGGAAAATTTTAAAAAACCTGGGATACATACATGGGCCTAACCAACAGGGAGCAGACAGAAAATGGAGGGCAGAGGTCTTCCTAGAGGAGAGAACTCGGGCAGACTGGATGGACCATGGGGTCTTTTTCTGCCAACAAATTTCTATGTTTCTACAAGCAGCAGTCACACTACCTGCAGTCAATGTAAGACTCTTCACAAGGGAGAATAACTGCTGAAACCCCTGGTAGCCACTTTCCAAACGTTACTCCTTTATCTGCTTTGTAACCTTCCAAACATCAAGTAAGTGTGTGTGTTTGTATATATGCGTGTGTTGGGGGGGGACTGCACTGTGACCAGCTGCAGTCCTTGAAGAGGATAAGTGCAGTACCCTTCTGACATGCCCAAACCTCCTCCTCCTGCTCAACGGTGGAGCCCAGACCTCTTGCATGACAGGGCTAAAATTTACATTTTTTATTTTGCTTTACAATTTATTTGCCCAGAACAGCCCAGCTGAAATGTAGTATCTTGTTTCCAGTGTGTCCTGCATTTTGCCCATTTCGGCATGCTGGATGGACTGGAGCACTGGGAGGTTAAGAGGCTTGTCCTTTCCAGAAACATTGTGATTTTTTGTACTGTACTTGTAACATTGCTATATGAAGCTTGATAACTGAGAGATTGGGGGTAATTAGTTAAGCAAAACAGTGGAGCTATGGCACTGAACATACATTTCGCAGTACAGTACAGTACATGTCAAATCTAAATTGTCAGGCATGTATTAGGGACTACATCAATATTTTACCAACAATTTTATCAGCATTTTTACTTTGAATGCTCAGAGAAATACAGTTAAATAACTTGCAACCTGCCAGACAAGTGCCATTCAAACTACATTTACATAGAAACACAGAAGTTGACGGCAGAAGAAGGCCACCATGTCCATCTAGTCTGCCTATTGTCTTTAAGCCTAGCCTTCTAACTGCCCTTGGGTTTATGGGCTCCCTTGTAGTAGGTGCTTTATCACTTCAAGCATCCTGAATAGGGTTGCCACCTGTCAGGTTTTTTTACCTGGTGATCAGGTTTTCAGGGTCCCTATCAGGTAATCCGGTTTTGCTCTGTGCTGGTCAGGTTTTTGAGCCATTTTGAGTGCTCACATACTTTTGAAACAAATGTCGTCATATTATTCATTGTTTCAGCTGCATGTCCAGCTTACAAACAAGTTCTGTTGTCAAAGTAGCCTTTTGTTTGTGAATGCAGTCACCCTGGGAGGTATAAAGTATGGCCATTAACACCGTTAGCACTTACTTAACCTAATCTTTCCACTGCATCTTAAAGTGGCATGGCAGCACAGCTGCCCCCACCTTTTGTAACACTAACAGAGCCAGTTGTCCTCCACTTTCATTTGCTGGTAAACATTTTCATCTCTAACATAATTTAGGCATTTTAAATGTTTTCAATTATTTTTCCTCAAGAAAAACGTGATGGTCACTTCTTTGGCTTTGAAATTGTACTGTGGACAAGAACAGGAAATGGAGCCAGAAAAATATATAAAGTATGTGTACTGTTGTATACTATTTACAGTATTTCCCTTGTCTCCCCCCCTAGATCATATCTGTAAATGAGATTTCTTTTCTCTCTGTATGTTTATCTGGTAAACCGATGTCAATAAATAAATAAATACATAAGTAAATAAGTAACTTGGAAGAACCTAGGAAAGTAACTTTAACAGGTACAGTACAGTATCTTAACATTTTTATTTAACTGCTGCTTTAAGTGCTTTTTATTGATATAACAAATGGACTTCTAGGAGGAACAATGCATGATGAGTCATGAAAAGGGGTGGGGCTAGGGGCAGAGCTTAGGATCCGGTTTTTGCCTCATCCAAAGGTGGCAACCCTAATCCTGAAGCAGTAAAACAAAATTCATGTAACACGCTTAAAGCCATCCTACAACTAGGTGAACCAACAAAACTTGACATGACTCAAAGAACTATTTCTTATCTATCTTCTGTGTCCCATTAAAGATGTACCAATACCAGTATTATACAACTATATCTATGTGTTATAGATGCCTTTCCCGTTAAGGAGGTAGATAGCTTCTACCCTGCTGTTCAATATGTGGCCAGTTCTTCATATTTTTTTTCTTTTTTTGCGAACTTTTGTTCTGCCCTGACTTACCCCAGACCCTCTCTGGGGTGGACTCTCAATACGATCTTGCTTCCACCTGCCTGAAGCCTCCAGCTCCCTTGCTCCTCCGGCTGGCCCATCTCCTCTTAGCCTCTCCTGGCCACGTGACTCCCCAGCTTCGAGTCCCCCAGGGCAGAAATGCCAAACTCCTCCTGGCGCTCTATCTATAATCCAATAGAGTGACCAAGGGCTTGGAGAGGAGAACTGGAAGCAGGGGCTGGAAAGCCTGGCATTGGGTGGGGAGGCCGACTGGTCCCAACTTTGCCTACTGGGAGTCAGGGATTTTCCTTGTGGTCACACCCCTAATGGTGCGGTCATGCAATGGCGACAGCGTGTGGAGGGCCCGCCCCCTCTCGCAGACGCCCACCGCGCCATTCCCCACTGGCTATCCCAGATCTGGTGTGTGGTGCCCTAGCTAACACTAGGAGTCACTACCAGACAGGGAAATCCTCAGTACCCACCCCAGGAGAGGAGAGCAGTCCTCTGGATGCTCAATTCTCTCCTCCCTCTGCCGACCCCCGGAGGCCAGAGTCTGCTCCTGAACCAAGGTCACCAGCTTGGCGCAAGGTGTGGCTTCCAGTGTCTTAACCCTCAGCGCCACTGGGCTGACCCCATATTTATTTCTTGATTGACTGACTGACTGATTGAGTGATGATGTATTTGAAATTGCTTCCCGCCGGCCTGGTGGCACAGAGGGTTGAGGTGCAGGCACCTTACCTCACACCACACTGGCAACCTGAGTTCAGGAACGGACTTGGGCACCGGGGGTCTACAGGGAAAGGGGAGGACTTAAGCACTCGTAGGATTGCTCTCCTCCCCTGGGGTGGGTTGTGGGTCATGATCGTTCTGCAGTGGCCCCCAGTGGAGACCGGCAGCACTGCAGAGGGATCGCAATGAGGGAAACACCACAGAAAAATGGAAACCATTCCGAAGACTGGCCAGATGACAGCTGCTGGCCAAGGATACCTCTGAAGACTCCCAAGGAAGCCATGGAAAGCCTCAGCAGCACCTGGGACCGAAAAAGAAATAGTGTGCTGGTCTTCTCCCCGACGGTGCCTTCCCCCTCAGAGGAGAGGGACCCACCATGTTAAGGGTTACACCTGGCTACCCAGAGGAAGGCTGCAGATCTGAGGAAAGGTGGTGGCTAGGGGGAAGATAGTAGGAGGAATGTCTGTGGGTCATGGCAGCTCGAAGGAGAGGCAGCTCCGGAGCACGGAGTAGGCATAAATAGATAATGTAAGGAAAAAAAAAATGCTTCAACTGGGATAACCCCATAAGATGCAGTGCCTTGTTTTTATCAGGGTCCCAGGGAAGACAGCAGAACTCACCAGGTTAACATAGTCCAAGCAGGAACAGTTACATACAGGCTAGAATAAAAAAAAGGCAAAAAAAACAAAACAAAACAAAAAAAAATTCTGCAACAATAACATCCAACCAGTAATTAAAGCAAGCTAACGAAGTGGGGTCAACCCATAGAGCATAAGCATGTTTATGCAACATGATCGGGCAGTGGGGAATACTGGACCAAAACAAAGACAGGGGTTCTAAGGTGACTGGAAACACTAGACTTAAACACTTGTAATCTAGAAGCATTCCTTTTAACCTTACAATGTATAATTATAAAGGATGTCTAGGGCTCTCAGTAGTTTTCCCATACATAGGTATGGGACTCCTAAGATGAGAGTCCCAGAACAAAATGATGGCAAACTCAATATCATCTGTTGGCGTGTTATGCTGCAGTGACATGGAGGTCAGGTGGCAGCTCTTGCATCCTGAAGTGATGGCAGCGTGTCCCGGTGAAGCAAGGTAATAACAAACCTTGCCTCCTGATGGGCTTATAATGCATCAGCGATATCCCAAAGCAAGACACCTTCATGGTGAGATGAAGTTACAGAGATAGAAACATAGACTTTGACAGCAGATAAGGACCACTTCTCCCACCCAGTCTGCCCATTTCCCTACCTACTGGATAAGCTGCAGATTCTAGTTAACCAACAGCCTACTTCCTGCCACCCCACTAAAATTGCCTTGTGTCTGTCCCATGCATGTTTGAATTCCCCCACTGGTTTAGCCCCAACAACCTCCCCAGGAAGGCAGTTCCACATCCACCACTCTCTCCATGAAAAAGATTTCCTCACATTACTCCTGAGCCGCGCCCTCTATTTTAAATTGTGCCCCTTGTTCTTACACATCTCTTTTCTGAAAGATGCTACCCTCCTGGACTTTGTTGATTCCTTGAGGTACTTGAACATTTCTATCATGTCCCCCCTGTCCCTCCTTTCATCAAGGGTATACATATTAAGCTCTCTCAGTCTCTCTTCATATGATTTCTGATGCAGATTCTGCACCATTTTAGTTGCCCTCCTCTGGACTGCTTCCATCCTATGTCCTTGCATAGATGAGGTCTCCAAAACTGCACACAGTACTCCAGATGGGGTCTCACCAACTGTCTGTACAGAGGGATAACCACTTCCTTTTTCTACTTGTGATGCCTTCCTATGCATCCCAGTATCCCCTGCTCTCCTCACTGACTTCTCACATTGCTTACCCACCTTTAGATCATCCGATATGACTACCCCAAGTCCCGTTCCATTTTTGTTGTTGTTAGTACCTCCCCTGCTATTGTGTACTCTTCTCCTGGGTTTTTGTTTCCCAGGTGCATTACTTTGCACTTCTTTGCATTGAATCTAAGTTGCCATATGTCTGACCATTCCTCCAACCTTGCCAAGTCCCTTCTCATCCTTTCTACCCCCCCCCGTGTATCGACTCTGTTACAGATCTTTATATCATCTGCAAAGAGGCATACCTTTCCCTCCAGACCCTCTGCAATGTCACCTATAAAGATGTTAAATTAATGTTAAAAGATGTTAAGATTGCCTTTGTTGACTTGTCAATGATGTCCAAGATGGCATATGCCCTTCATGTTAAAGCTGTCTACATTATTTATACGAACATATGGAAATAGCCAGCAGATAAAGGCCTTATGGTCTATCAAGTCTGCTCGATTGTGCTAGCTCGCCTTATTCTGCAGCTGCCCCTCCCTCCTCCCTTCCTTCCTTCCCCTTTATGACAAAGCTGTCATGCAGTTTACCTGGCCACTGTTCAGTAGCCACTCTCATGGTTCATAGTAGAGTCAATGCAAGCTGCCACCAATTGCTTTTAATGTCAATACATTTGATATGACATTGAAGACATCCTCAAGCTACATTCGTTCAGATGACATCCATCCAACTGCAAGGGCAGGTTTCTTAATAAAATGAGTGGCATGCTGACCATAGGCCTAACTGACACAGAAAGGCAGAGTGAGCTTATTACTAAAGCACTGAATTGTGAAATGGAAGATCACTGTGTCAAATATCAAAACAGCTACAAGCTCACCATGTATCTTTGTACAAGGAACTTGACTTCTGTACATCTCAGCCCTAGCTAGCTTACCATCCTTCCCCGTAAAAGTGAAGATGATATCATAACCAAATGGAAGCTTAGAAGACAGCACATTTACATGCAGTTTAGATTAGTATTATGCATACAGATATCTGAAATACATTTCTGGAATATGAAAGTGCATACAAAGGAAGTGTTTCAAACACATGTAAGAATATTCTAAATACAAGTCTTTGGGATATGATAGGTAGCATATACTACCAGTATTTGGGATATACAACTGCCCTTTTGTAGATTCTGCATGCTGATACAATACTTCTACATAAACAATAAGACATGACAGGGTGTGTATTGTGCTGAGATAACTAAACACCCTGGGGCGTGTGGAGGGGTTGTGGGATACCAGATGGACCAGACACTGAACTTCAAGTTCAACACTCAATCTCTTCTCTGTGTGATGTTTATTCAAAATGCAGGAGATAACCATTAGCAATGGCATATCCCTTCTTCAGTACATCAGTTTGTAGCAACAGATTATGCAAGTCTTTCCTCTACACTTAGCCAGCACCTATTGATCTCTGATCTAACTTATCTGTTGAGATTTAGCCTCCCCTATGCGGGCTTTGTTTGCTTGGGTGGTGAGGGTTCAAATAAAAAAAAAACAAGCTAAAGACATAGAACCTCAGTGCAGAAGCACTGAAACAAGGATTACCCCAAAGGGCACTGATAATAAGCCAAGTTTCAAAGAAACACAACATCACACATACTTCTATAATGCAAAGCATTATGGGATATATGCAAATCACCATGACATTTCAGGTGTGTTCAGTTTACAGCAATTTACATGCATTTTAAATAGCACAGCTAACTTAATTTTTATCATACAGTCCCCTAGTAACTCTTTACCTTTATCAAAAACACCTAGCACCATGGTATTTTCAACATTTACAGGTTTTATACACATAAGGTATATACATTAAAGTATTTTATGACATAGTGCCATTCCATACTAAATCCAACAACGAGGAACACAGTCTGTTGTTTTATATCAGCTCAGCAGTCACAACAATAACCTACCTACAAGGACCTGAGAGAGAAAAGGAAAATTAAAGAGGACACTATAGCATAGCCAAGAAAGGGAAGGGCCTTGGTGCCCACAGGTGGCCAAACTTATGGACTAGAAATTGTAAAGACCAGATTAGGCTAAGAAACAGAAGAACTGTTGCAACAGATTTAAGACAGGTCAGTCCTCAAGAGTGGCAGGAGCTCCCTGTCACAGGGCGTAGTGGGGCACGAGGCCACAGGTGAGTGCCTTCAGCCCTTGGAAGTGCAGTTATCTCAGTACAATGCACCCCCAAGTGTCTTACTGCACTTATAAAATAGCCTTTTATTTTAGAAATATGTTTAATTAATTGAATACACATTTTTTTAACATTTTAAAGTTGAAATAAATGTGTGCTTTTTAGATTAAATAGTCCTTCGACCAACTGGGACTACACAGTTTACAGCTTTGATGTAGGTCTTTTGATCTAATAGAGATACTGCAGTTATAGTTTTGTAGCTGTAGTTTAGTGGCCCCCCCAAGTCCCCCCCCCAGCATGGTTGCATTTGTTTACAAAAAGTATATGTACAAACAAGGCCAGTTCGTTTTCTTTGTGGGTTTTCTTTTTGTTAAAAAGTGCTGCTGTGTTTCTTCCTTTTTTTTCTCTTTTTTTTTACTTGACAAGTACCCTGGGATTCTGTCTGCTTTATCTGATCCAGAATGAGTGTCCCTATTTTTTTTACTACTACTCTCGGATGCAATGCGTTTCTGCTCCAATTGACGACTGAAATTACCAACATGGAATAGATCCTGCAGCTTCGTCACTGTGACTTGCAGTGAAAACTGGGTAACAAAATTTGGAGCGCAGATGGATATAACTGGATGTCTGTGAGACAGCACTAGGAGGATAGCTTTGAGACTGAAGATGTCTGTGAGATAGTGTTGAGAACGTGTCTCAGAACATTAAGTGTTGGGAGCTGGCAGCAGTTTTCCATTTAACTTTTTCAAATGATACATCTAACAGCTTTAGTAGGGAAGAGAAAATTTGACCACATCGATGGAGAGACACTTAAGGTAAATAAAGGCAAGAAAACATTAAACCACTGCAATTGCATTTGACAGTTGCTAGGTCCCAAGCCAGCATCACCTCCCCCCATTATGCAATAGTTACCTTTTTTTTTCTACAAGGTTTTCAAATATTGTAATGGCTGTGTAGGGAAGTAAAGATGTTACTGGAGCAGACAGAGACATATTCAGTACAGGTAGCTGAAAGGGACTGGATTAAGTAAGAGTCCACTACTGTGTCTCTGTTGCGAAGGAGTTTTAGCGAGGACAAAAATGGCTGACTTCAAACTACTATAAAATTCTAAATAGAATGTCTAAAAATGGACCATTGAGCCATCAGATTCTGTATCCTGGCTGTTTTACTAGGACTAGTTATTTATAGTGCATTGCAGTCCTACGATTGCATTATAAATAACCAATCAGATTACACCATTGTCCTCTGCCATTTTATAAAGGTCAGTAAGCTTACCATGTGCAGTTTAACTGGTTAGTGCTCAGGATTATATGCACATTAGTATTCAGGAAACTGCTATATTTATACAGGAACTATTATGACAATGACCTCACCAAGTATATTCCTGTTCATGTAGACGCAGTATTCAGAATACATATGTAGAATATTCAAATTCAGAGTACTTGAGTATCCCAAATATTAAACACATACATGTAAATGTGCCAAGGCTGTGTGAACTCGGCACTGTCCCAGTATATTTCAATTGTCACCCCCACAGTTACCAGTTTTAACGAGCAGATACCAACCTATTGTATGTATTACTACAGAATGTGACTGCCAAGCTTGTCTTAAAGGTTTTCCTACTGATAACTAAGTGATCCATGTCTGTTTGAGATGCGATTTTGGAATTTGGTTAATTACATTAAAAACTAAAATGAGATCATCTGGGCTAAAATTACAATGCTGCACTCACTAGCCAGCTGGGCTAGTGACTGGGAAAGTCCAGTGGCCCAAAGACTTTTCACTGGCCCAAATGGTGCAGTCAATAACATACTATGATCTACAAGGCAGCAGATGGCAAGTAACCCATCAAGTCTACTGTTAATCTTCTTCAGTACATGCCAGCATGGCTAATTAACGGACAATTCTACTAGCCAGATACTGTACCAAATTTACCAGCAACTGACTAGTGTCTTGGTGCCGATTTAAACCCTGGATTATAACTAATTTTAGAAAATGTAACAGAAAAGTGGACTGAATAAAATGTATTTATATCACATGGTATTACAAACAATTATTTAATGAAACATTTAAAACAATGATAGTATTGAAAACAAATTTGCATTAGAGGGATTAGGGGACCTAATCCAATTAGGATTGAAATATTTTCTATCTGAAGAAATGGTGTCAAAGATCCAACATGTATGGTCTACAATACTGGAAATCTGGTCCACACCACCATGGATCACCACTCCAGTGAAATTTCAGGTTAAAGTGTGGATTTACTATTACAACACCACACCGCCCTGGATCACCACTCCAGTGAGATGCATAACCAAACTTCTGGCTTTTTCATTTTTCTGTGTTGAACTTTCCTGTTCCGAACTTGTCAGTGCTATATTGCTGGCCCATCACTGCAGATTTGGCAGCTGAACTGGTAGCAGCCTTGACTTCTGCAGCCACAGATACCATTTCTGTGTCCATTAAGGTGAATTATTTTTGCCAGATTGTCCACTTTCTTGTCTAGTTCTCAAAAAGGCTTTCACAAGTGTGCCATTCGAGAGTTCTGGCACCCCCCCCCCCCCATACACACACACTCTAATCTGCAGGTGTCTTGCTTGGCCCAGGTGCCTCCTGCAGCTTGTGTTGCTTCCCGTTCGCAATCTCCTGTGCAGCATTTTGTCATGACTTCACCACTGTTTACCATCTCAAATTTTTGGCTGAATCATTCTAGATAGGTTATCTGGCAATATTTTAGCAGAAAACTAATAAAGGTCTGATTTAGCAGGATTATCTCAAGAGCTCTCTCTAAAGCGTCTCCGTCAGTCAGCAGTTGGCCCAGCCCCCTGACAAAATCCTTTTTAAAAACTATTTCCCAATAGTTTGTTTGCAATGGACAAAGAGGTTTAAGAAATGCCCCACCAATGCAACAAATCTGGGTAGTATTTTAAAACAGATATTATAAAAAAAGAACCTAAAGACTATGATAGCATATTTATTATTTATCCAGGTAATAACTCCTATTTATTAACAAAGCATCGCCACAATTTCTACATTGCACAAACAGCTAGGGAATGATACCTGAACGTTGTAAACTCAAAGCAATGAACCTCAACTGAGGTAAGCTGGCAGCAACGTCTGCTATGCTTACATAATCAAGAAACAAACACAATAATGGTAGTCAGGAAAAGTTTCCACGTATACCCTTTATTCTGATTCTATAGTAGATGAGAACCTGCCAGGAAAACCTTAGTCTTCTTAACTCTGAGTTAACAGGGGGGCAAATTCAGCCAGGAAAATCATTTTCCATACTGTTTTACTCATGTGTAAACCTCAATGTTGACTCAGTAACACAGCCTATGCTTGCATGGGCCCAAGAAACATTCACGAAAGCCCTCTTGAGAAAACCATATTCCAGCACTCTTCAAATGGATCTGAAATGCTCAGTGAATTTGTGCGATGAAACACAAGATTTGGACACTGTAATATTTTACCATCCAGAAGCCTATCTGGGGACTTACTTGAAAAAGTACATGGCTGGTTAATGTGAGCACGGGGAAATTTACCTCCCCAAAGTGCAGTACTTAAAAATGACGGAATAATCAAGAAACAATGGATTTTAATTAGAAATATATACAAGTACAGTACCTGAGGGAAATGAGGACTGTGCCCCTCCTGTGCTCCCATGAAACAGTTTTGCAGACGCACAGCTTGTTCAACAGAAATACATGCCCACTCAGAGGATTACTCCTACCCCTGCACAAATGGGGTTGAACGTAACTCAGGTGACCTGCAGTGCAATGCATTCTGACTGCTCCCTTGCTCAAGTTGAAGCATTGCATGCCTGTATTTTACTGACAGCTTTTTCTCATTTACAAGACAGTGGATTTGCTGCTCATGATGTAGGCCACCTTTTAAAAAGGGAGTCCTCCATCTTTTACAATACAATATAATCTTATAAGATGGGTAAAATAAATAGAGAGCTATGATTATCAGGTGTCAGTGTGGCTCAGCTGGTAGCACATCCACCGCTAGGCAGGAAGACAATGGATTCTGGTCTCACACCTGGATTTAACTCATTCTATAAACCCTGGCAGTGCAGTACTGAGGGATGCTGTACTGTTGGGGTATGCGAGACTTCAGATGAAATGTTAAAGCGAGGTCCCTTCTGCCTATCTCTGGTACTGTCCTGGTGGGTATCTAGGTGGAAGTGAAAGAACCCATGGCACTTTAAGCAAGAATAGAGGGATTCTGACTTAAACACAGATGGTGCACAACAGGAACAAAACTTCACAAACACTTTATGCTTCTATTTTTTTTTTTTATGCTTCTGTTTTTCCTCTCGGTCAATGGCTGGGGGGGGCACCTCCCGTATCGACTTGGTCCCAGTACTCACTGGGATCTGGGCATTTTGAGGCTCACGCCGCGGTGTTTTTTTTCCCCTGTGCATCCCCCTGTGACCCACCGGAATGGAGTCAGTCGGGCAATGTCCTCGGCACACGGTTGGGTGCGTTCCTGCCCAGATGTGCAGAGGTCCACTGGTCTTCAATGAACTTCAGGCAGTCAAATTCAGTGTTCGGTGTAAAGTGGGAGCAGGTTGCCATTTTTTGTGTTTATTTTAAAAAGATTTACTAAAAGTATTTTTTCGTTGCTTGGTGTGTGGTGCCCAAGGAGGAAGTTGTCCACGGTTTGACAGTTTTCTGGTGCAGCGCGAGCAGGTTGGCAGCACGAAGGAAGGGAGTTGGGGAGGTGCTCAGGTGGCATCGAGTAGGTTGGCTCTTGGGCAAACTCCGTTATTCACACGTGTGAACAACGGAGTTTGCCAGCCACTGTCGGCGAGTGATAAACAGTGCCATCCAGTAAATATAAGTGTTACATAAATGATAATTTTTCTTTGGCTGGAACCTTCACCTGACCATGCAGCCATATTGCTTAATGCATAGTCAGCATACTATCGGATTCTGAAATAAGTCGCAACTTGCTGAAGAAAAACAGTCTCTGATGGTACTTTGGGAAATGGGGTGTAAGAGAATACGAGTCATAGAAGGGCTGAAATTAAGAAATTAATCAAGTATGGGAAGTGGAATACTGAAAACCCTAATCTGGTACATGAGAAACTCTAGGGTTCAAGTGAGGTGGCTGAACTGTGTGGCAGCCAGATAGATGGGGTCGGACTTGGTAAATACATGACTAGAACAGTAATTCCACCTCACCAGTTTGGCTTGTATTCTACAGCATCCCTCAGGTCTTTGTCTGAGTCCCCCCTTAAATTCATTCTTGACGTGGCTCCACTGACTGACATACTTTTCACAGACTGTCCTACCATACTTACACAAATACCACACTCATCTGTGCTGCTGAAACTGTCCCTAAAACAAATTCTACTACATCATGTCTCTTGCTATCTTAATATCATACATTGACTGTCTTTGAATGCACTCTTTTTAACAATGATGAAAAAGAACTGTTAATCTGCAACAGAAGAGTAAAAATAAAATCACTGCTCTCATCTTACCCAAGTCTCCTTTGTGGCACTGCTGCCATTTGGCAAGCTACATCCATACAAAACTGTTAAGATAGCTTTTTTTTTTCCATTTGCTCAACACTGCAAAAACATGATCGTACCTAAATCATGAGTCTGCAGTTACACTGCAATTTTTAGATGAAAAAGGAGACTGAATTGAGTAGTTTAAAGGTAGTCTCAGTACATACAAGACCAGATTAAAATTCCAAGAGGGGACCTTTGACTTAACATTCAAGTGAAATAGCTCTGAAGATATAAACCAGTTACAATTAAAACCGGAGACATTTACATAGAAACAGAATTTGATGGCAGAAAAGGACCACTTGGCCCACCTAGTCTGCCCAGATGTTTCCTACCTATTCTCTCTCTGCAGACCCTATACGGTCTCAGTCGAACCGCCAACCTCCCTGCCTCCTTTCTGATATATCCCTTTGTCTATTCCGTGCATGCTTGAGCCCCCCCCCTTCCCCAACTGTTCTAGCCTCATTGCATCTGCTGGCAGTTTACTGCAGGTGTTTACTACCATTTCTGTGAAGAAACATTTCCTCATATCACTCTTGAATTCCATCCTCCAACTTCACTGCATGACCCTAGGTCCTGGTGCTTGTTCTCTTCTGAAATAGATGCCCCATCTGTACCCTGTTCACCCCTCTGAGGTGCTTGAAGGTCTCTATCACGTCAGCCCTCCCCCCTTGCCAGGGTATACCTATTGAGATCAGTAAATCTCTTACTGCATGGTTTCTCATGCAAACCAAGCACCACTTTAGCTGCCCTCCTCTAGACCGCCTCTACCTTTTCTATGTCCTTTTTGACATATGTTCTCCAAAACGGAACACAGTACCCCGGGTGTGGCCTCACCAGTGAGCGACATAATGGCAACACCACCTGCCTCTTCCTGTTAGAAATACCCCTACCTATGCAACCCAGAATCCCGCTAGCCCCACCCACTGCCTTGTCACACTGCCCTGTCACACTGAGGTCCTCAGACATGATAACCCCAAGGTCCCTTTCCTGTCTGGTTACTGAAATGACCTTCCTTCATTCAATACTCAGCACCAGGCTTTGTATGCCTAGGTGCATTATTTTGTATGTTTTGACATTGAGCCCAAACTGCCATGTTTCTGATCAGTCCTCCAGTTTCCCAAAATCCCTTCTCATTTAATTGCAGATTTTGGTATCATCTACAAAAGGCATACCTTCCCTTCTAGCACTTCTGCAATGTCCCCTTTAAAGATATTGAAGAGGACTGGTCCTAGTACCAAACCCTGTGGTACCCTACTGGTCACGCCACCCTCTTTAGAATGAGTGCCATTAACCACCACCCTCTGGTTTTTATCCATTAACCAGCTTCTAACCTAGCTAACCACTAGGGATTCCACTCCTTGATTAATCAACTAATCAGCCTTCTATGTGGTACTGTGTCAAATGCGTTACTAAAGTCCACATAAGCCACATCCACTGCCCTCCCCTGATCAATCTCCATGGTAACCCAAAGAAGTCTATTAGATTTGTTTGGCATGACCTCCCCCTCAAGAATCCATGTTGCCTACTGTCTTGCAGCCCATTTGATTCAAGATACTATATCGGTCTTTACTTCAGCAGTGTTTCCACTAAAGGAGAAATGTCAGTACCAAGGGACTCACACTCAAGTTGGGGACTGGTCCCAATGTGCACTTTGTGTGCAAACACATTTTGGTTTACTTACTGTTTACTTTAGTGTAGTAGACTGTATCAGACTAATCTTGCTTAGTTCTAGGCTGACATCTTCTGTTACTACAAATCCCAGAGTCCCCTGCAGATGATATCAGAATGGCAGGCAGCAGTAGGAGATACAACAGCCTCCACAGCATGTTAAGAGTTTATGTAAGCTCTGATCTTTGTTTGCTGGTCCCACTGTCCTCCTTGGGCTAAGTACAGTCACAGAGTGCTGCACTTGGCCCCTGAATAAAAGCAGACCAGGAAAACACTTGATCAGAGATTATAAAAGCTCCAACTTGCACTGCAGGCTAGTGAATCTCCCACTGCTGCCTGCTGCTCTAATGTCCGCTGCAGGGGATTCTGGGACTTGTAGTATCAGAAAATGTCAGTGAAGAACTAAGTTAAATTAGTCTGATACAATTTACTATACGAAGAGACCCTTATCTCCAAAAGGCTAAACTCCTTCCTAGACATTTCCAACACACTTCACCCCTTTCAGTCTGGCTTCAGATGCAACCACTCCACCTCCTTGCTTTGCCTCACTAACCACATCTACTCCGCCATGGATAAGAGCCATCTCACCTTGGCAATTTTCATCAACCTAGCCAAGGCATTTGATTCGGTCTCCCACAATCTCCTCCTTCATAAACTGTCCTCCATTGGACTCTCCCCTTCCTCTACAAAATGGCTCAGTTCATATCTGTCAGAGAGATACCAATACATTCAACTAGGCCACGCCACTTCCTCCCCCATTTCCTATTCACATCGGCATCTCCCAGGGTTCCATCCTGCACCCCACTCTTTTTTCTATCTTTGTAAACAATCTTCCTTCCACCTGCTCACCCAACCATTTGCACATGTACACTGACGACACCGTAATCTACATCTCCAGCACCTCCCTCATGGAGACCCTATCATCCCTGCAAGCTTCTTTTATAATTGTTTCAAGTGGTTTGAAGCTAACCAACTAAAGTGCAATACAAAAAAAACTGTAGCCATGGCCTTCGACTCCACCAAAAAACTAATAACCCCATTCGACTCCTTGGATGACACAAATATCGAAACTGTTCAATCCTTCAAGTACCTAGGGGTCTGGCACGACCCAAAATTAGACATCTCTCTCTTTGTGTGGACTCCATCCACTCTAAACTCCGGCCCAAACTGGGAGTCTTGCATAGGATGAAAGACCATCTCTTCTTCCCTATCCACAAAGAGCTCATTACCAAGCCAACCTTCCCCTCGATAGACTACATCGACGTAGTCTACAGCTCAGCCCCCAAATCGTCACTAGTTAAAGTTGACCCCCTTTACAATGCTTTCTGTCATTTTGCCACCAACCTCCCATTTCATACCCACCATTGCTCCCTCTACTCTGCACTATCACTCTCCTCTCTAGAGTATCAGCAACTAGCTCACTGTGAAGTTTTGGTTCAACGCCCTCCCCCCACCTCTCAAACCTTCTAGCCCCCCCCCCACATCAGGCTATCACCTACAAACCTGTGACTCCTGCACCTTCTTTCTCCCAGCCCCACTCTCAATCAGGAAAGGTAGCTTTCTCCTGCAGACTTCCTGACGTTTGAATAACCTTCCCACTTCATCTGCCCTACGCCCTTCTATGTCATGCTCAGAAGGCAATTAAAAACTCCTCCCCAGGACTGCAACTGCCCACCCCTACCCCACCATGACCCCTCCCCCATGCCTCCTCTCCTGACTGCCTTCTCCCTCACCTCACATTGGATTCCTGCCCTCCCATGTACTAATTTTGTAATCACCCTTCCCTGTCCCCCAAACCTCCCTTCACCCCCTCCCTACTGCTGTATGGAGTCTACTGTACACCCTCTAATTCTGTTGTGTAAAGCTAGCTTAGTCATGAACATTACCTATGGTATTACAACTTGCCAATTATTGTATAAAACTGTCTATCACACTTTATTTGTAAATCTACTCTAAATATTGTAATTGTATATATGTTCTTTGTGATTTACTATGTCAAAAATATTTTCGTGATGGTTGTCATATTTGTCAACTGTATCTCCCAGTACCCTTTCCACTGGTTCACACACTTGGAAACAAGCCTCGGCTCAGTGTGTGCCTTTCCCAGTTATCAAATTTTAAATAAATAAATACTACAGTAAACCAAAATGTGTTTACACACACAAAATGCACATTGAGACCAGCCACAAACTTGAGTGTGTGGCCCCTTGTTCTGACTGTTCCCCTTTAAATTCCCCCACCACTAAAGTAAGGCTTTACATTGATATGTAAGCAATAAGACACGATGGGGTGTGCGTTAGGCATTTCTAACACATGGCTAGCGGTCGTAGTGAGGCACGAGGCCACAGGCCAAGTGCATCCAGCCCCTTAGCCATGCATTAGAACTGTCTAACACACACCCCGGAGTGTCTTACTGTGCTTATAAAATGGGTGTTTTCATATTACATGCACGTAAATGTCATAATTTTTATGATTAAATAGAAAAAAATTGAGGTCTTAACTGTCTTTTGATGTAAAATAGTTCCTCCACCTGGAACACACTGTTGTATTTATATCTGCTCACTGGACTTTTGTCCCACTGTGGCCACCACACTAGGAGATGGTTGCTATGGTTAGGAGCCCCCCCCCCAATGGTCTTGCCCCTCACATACACAGACACATGCAGATGTCTGCATGTATACTTTTTATTTAATTTACTGATTTTACCCTTTTTTTTTTTTTAAACACCTGTTTTGAAAATGTATCTGTAGGGAGTAAGGGGGCACGAGTGCAGGATCGAATCACTGACGAGAAAACACAGGTTGCCGTTCTCTGAAATGTGCTACTTAGACGAACCCTGCAGTTTTTGTACAGTTAAGTTTTATTTAATAAGTTATATGTCAGAAGTGAATGTGGAGTGAGTGAGCGATTCAGCTGGAGAAGGAGCATGTTATGCAGTAGCAGGGCATGAAGCAGCAGGATAGCAAGCGGTGTCTTGCCAACTGAGAGAGAAAAAAAACATAGCTGTGTGTGAATGATGGTGTTTCCCCCTTCCCAAGGTTGGGTTTGGTTGGTATCCTGTGAGTGGGTATCAGTACTGTGAAATGTTTTGCTGCATTCTGAAAACGGATGGGAGAGAGCCAGGTTTTGGAAACGAGCAAACAGCCAGCGGTCGCGTGAATGTGCAGACAGCTCCCTGGAATAAAAGAAAAAAAAAAAAACGAGGATCGGCGACTGGCTTACCTTTCTGTGGTTATGGTTTTTGTGGTGACAGACAGGGGAAAGCAGCAGCTTAGGTATAGCATATAAAATTGCAATGTTGTGAAGTGTTAAACTCTCGCTTACTGGGGGAGAAAAATGGCAGCTAATTTTTCCAGCATTCCATGGCTCGGGGATTTCTCTGTTAATCTGCATTCTGCTTGGAAGGACTAGTTTTAGCTGTGTGTTAGACACTTCTAATGCACGGCTAACAACCAATCAGACCACTCGAAATCCTTTGCCCAGTTTATAATGCTTAGTAAAGTAAGACTTTAAAAGTAAGTTTTATATTTTTAAGACTGTATTTATTAACTAATGATAACCAAGTGCTGTTGTTTCCCCACAGGGAAACCAAGTTATAATTCGCCATTATAACCCGCAGGTTATAACAGCGAACATGCTCCGGGTTTCCCTGACTGTAGGCATGCACCGGATGCGCTTACTTTCGTAATATTTACTGCCGAGTTGTACCCTGTCACTCCAGTCACCCTCAAAAGAAGAACGAGTCCGACTCCAACGACTCTTGAAACGCGGCCCCAATCTAAACTGCCACAAAAGAAAGCCTCACGGCATTTTCTTTTCCTAGTCCCCGATTCTGGATTTCAAAAGGAAAAAAAAAATGACTGAAACAGATAGCGCTTTTGCAACTCTGTAAAGCCGCACCACAACCCAACCACACGGTTCCACCATCTGCTGTTACTCCTACTGCTGGGACCCCATTATATTAATAATAATTAAAATAAAAGTAAAATACATAAAACCAAAAACTCACAGAAAGTAAACAAAAAGAATGCTTTCTTTACCAGTACTGATGGTGCGCTGTACACTGCAGCACCATCTATTGGGCATAGATTTTTCAAAATGAAAAGTCAAAGCAATTATATAAAACAATACATGGTGTGGTGAGTAAAACTTGAATTTTATACATCCTGAGGTGTGGATGCTTTTATAACCCCTCGAGCTGCCGGGGTTTATGTAGCATCTCATTACCTCGGTGTGTATAAATTCTATTATATATACCTACCACATGTATTATTCTATATATAATATCTGTATTATATGTTTGGTACTTACCTGTGCTATGCAGTTATATCTGTACTATATATTTATGTGTTTACCTACACTATGTATTTACTGTATATCTGTACTATATGTATGTGTTTTATTTATTGTTTTGCAGTTTGTTTTTATTATCTTGTATTACCCTGCCTGTTATTATGTAAGACACCCAGAGCCTCCGGGATTGGGCACCATATAAATAAATGTTACCTTACCTTACCAGCCTACAGTTGCAAGTCTCCTCCCTGCTGCCGCTGTCATGCAACCAGACATAAACCCTTCTCCAGTCCTTAGAAATTACCCCATTTCCAGTCAGCTGTTGAACAAGGCTACAAAAAGGGCAGCGGGCACCTCCCCGAGTTCTTTTAGTATTCTGGGGTAAATCCTATCCAGTCCCATAGCCTTGTCCACCTTTATGGCTGCAAGTCCTTTCAGTACTCTTTCCCTGAAAGTGTACTGGTGTCCTCCTGAACAGTACAGACTGGCCTCTCCCTCCCCTGGACTGGGTGAATATAGAAAGGGCAGTCCTAGGTAACATCTCCCTCTTCTGTTTTATTGGACACACCCTCCCAAAGATGGTGCAAGCATGGCTGATGATCCAGACATCCCACTGGGCCTGGCACAACCAGGGCAGGCTCGCATATGTGTGCCTGAGCACTGGCCTTCACTCCCTACTTTGGAATAACCCGAACTCGACAACAGATCATAAGCCCTTCTACTGGAAGATATGGAGCGACTGTCAGAGAAATACCTTTCAAAATTTAGTCCTGGAAGACAATCAAACCTTTGTCTCTTTTCAGCATCTGAGGGACACGCATCACCTACCCAAGGCTTGTTTCTAGCAATACCTGCAGCTTCGTAGCCTCTATATGGCATGGTTCATATCTAGCTGAAAATGCATGGGGTGTACAACCAAATCAGGTCCCATCAGAAATACACTCCCACTATCCCTCTGGCTAAGACAAGAAAGAGGGCTGGCGGGCAAGATTCACGGATGGGCCAGAAATACAGCACCAGACCCCTCCATGGTGGCTAAAAAAATGATAGGAAACAATGCTGGGGGCTCGGATATCTTCTACGGCATGGAGTAATTGCTGGAAATTAGCTCATAAGGTCCGTGTTGATCAGAGAAACCTGCTCATCAAAAATTAAATTCTCCACTTATGGTATAGAACCTCACTTCTGTTCCAAAAGATGGGCCTCCTCCCCCATGACAAATGTTGGAGAAGCAAAGCCCCAGGAGCAGATCTCCTGTACACAGTGTGGAACTGTGAACCCCTTTGGGCGGTGTGGAACAAGACGATCCAATTCTGTTCCTCCACCCTGAACTGCACCCTACCCGATACTCCCAGCTTCTGGCTTCTAGGTATAGTCCCGGATAATAGCCAAGTTAGCCACACACAGATGCTGTGGATCACCCAAGCATCAGTGGAAATTTTCAGACTCATTCTAAGGAAATGGAGAACCACTGATGTCCCAGTGTTTCAAGCTTGGTTGACAGCAATGGAGTCATTAATCTCCAGTACTCGACTTGCTCACTCTGCAAAGAATATCTGTAGTCTTTCTAGACATATGGGCCCCCTACTTAATGAGTATAACTCTACCTGTCCACCCCTTGTTAACACCAGATACCAAAGATTTACTGAACCACCACTGAAAAAACTAATCAAACTGTTTTTGAAATCTGTACTTCCTTGACTGATAAGACTAAACTGTTGTTTCTCTATACCTGAATGTTCCCACTTGTCCTATGCAAAATGTACTCATATTCACCTGATTTATGTACGATGTCTACTAACTGACCTGCTATACGAATGCTGTATTACTTTTTTCCTTACCTCAATAAAAAGATTAACCACAAAAGAAAGTGTACTGGTGTCAAACCTCCACCCTATGTCTGCTTCTCCCTTGTGTACCGTCCCCTCCATCTTCCATTGTACCTGAAGAAAGTCTTGTCCCCTGTTGTGACCCCTTTGGCAATCCTTTCCTCTGTCTAGGCCTTTGTTCCCATTACTGCATCGCCTGGTTCCTTCTGTTTTGATACGGATACCTTACTGTCCTCCTCTCCATGTGTTGCCCTGCACCTCTTGAATGAAACCTTTGATCTTTTACAGACTTTGGCATTTCCTAGGAGAACCATAATTGTCTCTTCTGCTTTCTGCTTTCACTCATATACTTCAAGTATAGATCGTCGCTCTAGCTATGTCCTCTCTTATTTTTCTCCACTGTGGCTCTACCCCTTCCTGGCATCCCCGGCACTTCCTGATGCAGTCTCCATTTCTTTAAAATCCGCCCGTCTAAAGTCCAGAACTCCCATTCTCATGCGGCTTGCATGTGCTCCTTTCTTTATGTTGAACCACACCATACTGTGATAACTGGTACCCAAGGGATTGCCCACTGCGACATCTTCAATGCTGTCCCTGTTTGTAAGCAGGAAATCCTGCACTACCCCATCCCAGTGGGCTCTTTGACAAACTGTCTGAGAAAAGCCCCATATAGGTGGTCAAGGATTGCCCTGCTCCTTGCAGAAGCTGCAGTTGGAAGGCTCCATTCCACATCTGGCAGACCGTAGTCACCACCCAGTAGCACCTTCCCTTTACTTGCCATTTTTATGTTGACTTCCCAAACTGCATTATCCATCCTCGGTCTGTGCTGGAGGTCTGTACACTAACCTGCTGGGCCCATAGACTGTCTTTAGGCTGACCCACAACACTTTCAGTCCCTCTTTTTTCTCTCTGTGCTCCTGCACCACAGTGGTCTTAATACCATCCCAAACATATAACTACTCCTCCTCCTTTCCTTCCAGCTCTGTCTCTCTTGAACAGAGAACAACTCAATAAGGTTCAGTAAACCATGACTCTGTTATGGCCAAGTAATCCATATTAGCCTCCACCATGAAGATTTCCAGGTCTGGAATTTTATTTTCCAAGGCTCCTTATGTTAGTGCACATTCCTTTCCATTTCCTCCCCCCATCTGCTTCCCAGACATGCCCCTTGACTCTGCCCTCCTCATTTTATTTTTACTATTTCTGGTCCCTTTCAGTCCTAGGTTCTTCCCAACCTTAGTTATGTTCCCCCTTTTCTTCTTTGCTATCCCAGTCCCGGTCTTTCTGTATATCAATTCTAGGGGAGTTTTCTCCCCACAGGTCTTCTGTCCCTAACACTTTACCACCGGGGGGAGGAGATTTATGCCACCTTTAGTTTTGCATTCCCCCCATCTAGTTTAAATGCTCATCCATGAAGCATTTAGATCTATCATCAAGAACTGTGGTTCTAAATATCTTGGGCATCCCACTGGGAGGAGAGGCACATCATGTGGTGTTATACACCAGTAATGTGCTTTTATATCTAGAGGACCCTTAAAATTCCCTCCTGGTCGTATTTCAAATCCTAGGTGCATATGACGCAGTATCTGGGTATAAATTCAATACTGCTAAAACCAAATCCCTAACTTTCTACTACCTTCTGTCCCAGAAGATCAGACAGTAATATCCTTTCTGCTGGGCCATGGAAAAATGTACATATCAGGACTATTCCTCACCAGAACTCCAGCCAATGCCTTCTGCAACATCTACACCCTCTTCCCTATGCAGTTAACACAGGAGCTTGTACACTGTAGCCCATTACCCCTGAGCTTCTCCAGGAAAGTAAAGGTGATCTGTATGGTCACCCTTCCCAGTGGGTACTGTACCTCTTCCAGAATGTCCCTATGCCCATACCACAAACCACCTTCTGACAATGGAATAAAAAGATTTCTAGATTCATGTCAGCCAGCCAGAGACCACGGGTCACACTGCAAATGCTGTGCCTCCCCAAAGCAAAAGGAGGTCTCTCTCTCTCCCAAACCTAAGGCTTGACTACTGGACAGCACATCTCTACTATATAATTCTGCAGCACATGGTCGCTCCTCAGACTCAGCGGCAGAGATTGGAAATCTGCAGTGTTACCTATTTCTGAGTTCATCAGAGCCATGTATCACACTGTCACACTCCCTGGTGTAATAACTACTACTAATCCATGGCTTAGATACTAGACATCTGTCTGGATCGCGATATGCTAAACACTATATCTGGTCCCTTTTTTTCTCTATTATGTCTGATAGTACTACAGGAAAAATTTAATCCAGCGCTCATAGATTCTGCCTTCAGAAACGGGGAGCACCGCTCCCGCCAATACCTTTATTAATTCATGTCTGGAGCCTCACTTTTAAAGGGGTATGCCCGGCATCCTAGAACAAAAGTAGCGTGACCTATAGGTCCTGATTTAGAAATTTACCAAAAAGTGTAATTGTTAAACTACTCACTAGCCAGTTATATTTGATGTTTATCTGGTTGATCCTGTAACTCCCCCCATGCCATTACTGGGAACTATTTCTCCAAGAGTTCCCTGCGACAAGCCCTCTGATGATGCACCAGATGGACTACACTACAGGGGACATCTATGTGCCTTAATACAATTTGCTTTACTTGATGCGCCAGTCGCATGGCACTGGTATTGATCGGTTGAAGAGAACCTTTCGCGCAGGTCGGTACAGGTGCTTAAATAGCACTGGTATTGATCAGCTGAAGAAACTGCTTTCCTTAACTGATCAGTACAAGTGCTATAAGCATGATTATGCACTGAATAAGTAGTTATATGGTACTGTATGTATTAAGGCATATAGAGGTCCCCTGTGGTGTAGTCCGTCTGGCGCGTCATCAGAGGGTTTGCCGCGGGGTACTCTGGGAGAAACAGTTCCCAACAATGGCAGGTGGGGAATCACAGGATCAACCAGATAAAAACAAATATTATGGGCCACTGAGTAGTTTAAAAATTACACTTTTGGCGAATGTCTAAATCGGGACCTATAGGTCACACTACTTTTGCCCTGGGATGCTGGGCATTTCCTGTAAGTTCTTTGCAGATGTTCAATCCATTTTTGGCCTCAGATAGGCAGATTTCTACAGATTCTTACAACTTGGGCACTATCACTCCTCTCTTCACTGAGTGTGCGATATGCGCAACACCAAGGCCCACCCAGTACTAACTGTCTCCTTGGTCTCTTATGAAAACGGGGAACACTAAGCATATGACTTCTTGTCTGTAGAAGTCCCTTGCTGAAACCACAGGAGACACCACACAGGACATCCTCCTGTGATGGCAGAACAAACTGGGCACCCCAGTCTCTGCAGAAAACTGGCATGGGTTCTGCCAAAACTTCTCCAGGGTAACTAGCTCCCTTCAGTAGACAAAGCATGCCTAGAAACTTCAAATCAGATATTTCTGTGCCCCAGTCATCACCAAGCACTACCTAGCAACTAGAAGATGCCTCCTGCTGGGGGGTATGTGGAGAACTACAGGCCCAACACACACATACACATTATGTGGTCCTGCCCAGTCCTGTGGCCCTTCGTCCTGTTGCTACAAGAGGAGCTGGAGGAACTATTAGGAAACCCATTCTCCCCGACTGTGGAACTGTTCCTCCTAACTTCAGCTCCTGCATGGTTTCTGTGACCCTAACAACAGGTACCTTCTAGGTATCTTACTTACTGTAGCTGAAAATTTTTTTTTTTTACAAGGGCCTAGTTAACATCACATTCTCCAAATATATCCACATGGCACTCTGCAGTCAACCATTGATCTGGGTCTGGCTAAATGAGACCACAGCAGACCTGGGTTTGATTCCTACAGCCTCCGCTTGCATACTATGTGACTCTGAGCAAGTCACTTAACCACCCCAGTGCACCTGGGTGACCCCTGAAAACAGGCACTTGTGCCTAGTGGGCCTTACCTGGCTACCAAAGAATAAAAAATAAAAATAAATAACGCAGTCCCTGAATGACAAGACTGAGCTCTGCTCCTAACGATGGAACAGGTGGCTGCTGCACGGGATGGGGAAAGAGAGAATTTGTCCCATAAATACCCACCACAAAACGACTCCCATTACCCCCCCAGACAGTCAGGCCCCACATCTGTCTTAAATCTGGACATTATCTTGATTCCCCAAACCCCTGCCTGAATGGTGGGGCCTCCCCTCACAACCTTGC
The DNA here is from genome assembly GCA_016271365.2 of Neoceratodus forsteri. Taxonomy (NCBI): domain Eukaryota; kingdom Metazoa; phylum Chordata; order Ceratodontiformes; family Ceratodontidae; genus Neoceratodus; species Neoceratodus forsteri. The sequence goes on along the minus strand of CM028132.1, from coordinate 855,358,116 downwards.
CACCCCTTCACCAAGTAAGAGTCTAAGACCAAAATGTATTTGCCACTCCAGTAGAGGAAAAGGAATGTACTGTTTATTACCATGTTTCCCACCCACCCACCCCACTGTAACTAATGGGATGGAGGACTAACATAGCCGTTACCCTCACCATATCTGGAAATATATTTCTGTAACAATGATGCAGGAACAGCCAAATGTATTAGAAAATGCTTTTTATTCTTTGTGCAATGCTAGAGCCTGCAGACATTGAAAACCTGTTCAATAAAAATTATATCTGCAAAAATATATATGTATAAAAAAGGACTGTGGTCCCCTTCCTAGAAAGATATAGGCCATCTGCTTTATAGACACCCATTTAATTTTAAATTATCCAAACACTGCCGAATGTATAGCTCTGAGTTTGCACCTGTAGTTGAAATGATGTGTTTCAATACCCTTTACTCACATACCAGTACTAGGGAATGCAAATGCACAACTACTGTGATATCATGTGGTATAAGCAAAGAATATACTTCTCTGCATGGACAATGCCTGCATGTACTGGTCAATACTGAATAATGTAAGCATTAACCCATGAAAGAATGTGGGTCTACTCAACTGCCTGCAACCACCCAGGTGCGGATTAATTCTCAAGTAGACCCAAGCCCTCAAGTGGGTTAATGCGCTTGTAACATGGCAAGCATGAGCCCTGAAAGAACAACCGGGAGCACTGAATGAGAGTGACAGCACTGAACAAGAGCAGGAGCCCTCAAAGAACAAGTGCCAGCACTGAACAACAGTGCTGATGTCCGCGGCGACCTGCGACCATGGACTGACTGCGTGCTGTGCCGCCTTTCAGTTCAAGGGGCACGGTGCTCCTTCAGCAGTACTGATCACTTTATATTTGCACCACACAGTATTTTTCAGCATCCCCAAGGTGTGCGGTGACTTTCCACCATGGATATCTGTTAGTGAGCTGACCGGGGGACTGCGACTGCCATGCTGAGCATCCCCGAGGTAGCTCTAGCAGTCACCGACCGCCGGACCTGTTGAGATAGTACTGGGGGGAGGAGCACTGCTCTCCTGATTCCCTGGTGAGCTGCCTATAGCCCTGTGCCCAGGACACATCGCTACAGATATATTGGGGTCTCCAGAGTGTGCTCCCGACATCACACTCATACACGCTCACTCTGGAGGGTCACCATGGATTAACTGAGCATTAATCCATGGTCAGCTGACCTCTGTTGTCCAAATGGAACACAGCTGCTGTCTAGCCATGTTACAAAATAAATGAAACAAGCATTTGTCAATGCCGAATACTGTCATGCTGGCATTAGCATTGGTAGTGCAGGACTTAAGAGATGCATAGTAGGAATGGCAGTGAAGTATGGAACTGACGTCAACCCCACCCCACCCTGCAGAGACCGACTGGCATTGAGGTGTGCCTTTGGGTCGTCGGCAATAACGCTCATGCCATTTCACCTCACCCTACCATGCAGACTCCGACAAGTGTCACGTTGTGCCTTGGAGTTGTCGGGCCTTATGCTCACCCCATTCCATAAGGAAATACGTCGAGATGGGTGCAGTATAGGAGAATGGGATGAACTTTGGGGCCGAAGAGTCCAAGGCACATCTTGATGCCGGTCACTGGCTGCAGGGTGGGGACAGGGGTGGAATGGTGTGAGCATTACAGCCAACAATCCAAAGTCACAACCCTGACACCTGTCAGTCTGCACAGAGTGGGATGTTACGGTTAGAAACCCTAACGTCCCGGGCGTTTGTTGGTATTTGCACTCCAAATTTTCAACATGGGATTTTTGTGATCCCACCTCATGAAAGCATTTGGGACCTCCACTCATGAATAGTGGCACTGTGATTTTGTTAATCTGTCCCGAACATTGATTTCCCACAGTGACTGCGCTATTCTGTGCCAGATGTGAGAAAACATATTTTGGGCAGGATGTGAAAAATGACAGGTATACTCTTCATAAGGAGGTGTGAAAAAATGGCAATTTTGAAAATCTGGAGTAAAAATATTAAAACTTCTCGAACTTACAAGTGTGCATGGAAACTGTGCAACGCACGCTCGTAACACAGTCATGCCATGGAATTTTTTCACTAAATTTGCAACATAGGTTTTTTGGGAGCCCACCTCATGACCCATGGCACTGTTTTTTGATTAATCGGTCCTGAAACGGGCTTCCGTGCTCTGACTGCGAAATCACCTTTTGGGACAGAAAAATGAAATGACAGTGACAGAGTTCATGAGGTGGGGCCCAAGAACTCCATGTTGAAAATTTGGAACCAAAAGTTGCAAAAATGGCCGAGACATATACCTAAGTTGAACCCCCATTGATGCCATTATACAGTTTACCATGATTTTCTTCTGTTCGCGGGGTCGCTTTGAAGAGTGCAGACGTGTTCCTGCTCCACCGAAGATCATCATACCAGGCACCAGAGGTAAAGATGGGGTGAGGCGGGGTGCGGGCAGGTGGGTTGCGCAGAAGGTGAGTGCAGGTTGGAGGAGGGGGTGCTCCCGAAGCAACAACGGACCGTTTTCTTTTTTTTAGGAAGGACATCACAGGAAGGTTTTCTTTATTTACAGGTGTAAAACCAACTGCTGGGCACACTGGGATGGACTCCCAGTGTGCCACCTGTGTGTTTTGGGGATAGGGGACTGAAGCCAAGGGGATTGGGCCCCAGCGGCAAAGAAAGCGTGTCTAGGGGGCATGATGCCGAGGGGGACAGGGCACGCCCTCAGCACACACAAAACGGGGGTGCATTATGTTGATGGGGATTGGCCCCTCAATCAGCAAACGAACTTGGGGGGGCAAGCCGACAGGGGGATTGGGCACCCCTGATGTCAGCTTTCTACAGACTGGGAGAGGCAGACAGTAGCAGCCACTGCCATGTTTCTTGAAATGTTTCATCAGGCAAGGCATGCCCTGCAATGATGGGTCGCTCCCTCATTGCAGCGGCAAAATTCTTTCAAGTTGGTGGCATGCTTCTGAACTGATGTCATAGATAGCATGCTCATTCATTGCTGCCACAGAGACCACCCAAAAAAGCAGTGGTGCCATTGGCCACAACACGGCCGCACCTCCACAACCTGCTACTCCACCAAGCTGCCACAACATGTTGCTTGCACTGCGCGTGCAAGACAACATAAAAATAGCTTTAAAGATCCATATGATATATGTGGGTGCATGCCCAAAGGCAAAGAGTCTTTAGGACAGAGAAGGGCTCCCAATGCTGGTGCTAAAACCAGTTATGTAGCTGGATGGAGTACTAAACTGAACCCCCTTTGTAAAAATGACAATACGTTCATCACAGAGGGAAAGGCATGTTCCTCTACCCAAGCCAGAGTGGGTAACCCTTCCAAATTCAATGTCATGATTTGTTTGTTGAAGCCTTCTTAGATTTAAGAAGTATAGCTACTACATCCAGTGCACACCCTTGGACCTCTAGATGCTATATGCAAGTTCCAAGCCATTAGTTTTCAGTTGCAAAGGCTGGAGTATCCATCTAGTCCCTGTGTTAGGAGGTCTATTGACAATGTGAAGAGACAATGTCCTGACAGAGATATGTACAGAAACGTAGTAAACTCACGGCTCCGCCCCATGACGCCAGATCTGGCCCGCTGGAAGCTCAGGTTGTGCGTCGAAGCCAGGGAGGTCGGGTGGGTCGTGTGGATGAACAACATATACCATTCCTAGAACTCCGGTTACAGGTGAGTAACCTATATTTCTAGGGACATGGATATGTTGTTCATTCACACTTATTGGCAGACTCCTAGCAGTTCTCCGGGAGGAGGGAGGCAAGGCGCACACCCCCTACTTAGGGAATAAAGACTGGAGAACCGAGGCCCCAAAACCAGCATCCCGGCGTGACTCAAGGTCGATGTGGTAATGGGTAATAAAGGTGTGTGCTGACTTCCAGGTAGCAGCCCTGCAGATTTCCTGGATAGGGACGTCCCTGGAAGCAGCCACCGATGCAGCAGTATGACGGGTAGAATGAGCTCTTATCCCTCTGGGAGGCTCCATGCCCGCCAACTTATAGCAGAGATCTATGCAGGAGGTGACCCATCTGCTTATCGTCCGCCTTGCTGCAGGTCTGCCAGGTGCGGCTTCAGCGTAGGTGACAAACAGCTGGCGAACCTCTCCCCGAATTTCAGCCATGCGCTCCTTATAAAAGCGCGCGCCTTCTAGGGTCCAAAGTATGGAGCCTGTATTCGACCTCCGAGGTGTGACTGGGGTAGAACACCGGCAGAGTCAACACCCGTTAAGGTGAAACTCCCGACACCACCTTCGGAAGGAATTTCGGGTGGGGCGCAGGACAACTTTGTCCCTGTGGAAGACCAGGTATGAGACTCAATGCAGAGCGTCGAGTTCTCCCATCCTTCTGGCTGACGTGATAGCCACCAAGAAGGCGGTCTTCCATGACAGGTGAGAGAGTTCACACTGTGCATTGGTTCAAATAGGCTTGCCCATGAGCTTTGCCAGTACCAGCAGTAAATCCACGGAGGTGGAGTTCTCGCACTGGAGGAAATGTGATCAAGGCCTTTGAAAAAGCGACCACCATCTCTCCTCATCGCCATCGACTGCTCCCCGACCCACGCCCGGTAAGCAGAGATGGCTGCCAGGTGCACCTTTAGGGTCGTCGACCTAAGCCCTTGACTAGAAAGGGACCATAAATAGTCCAACATGCTTGCCAAGGAACAGGAGGAAGGGTCCAAGCCCTTACTCTGACACCAAATGGAAAACCTCTTCCATTTGAAGGCATAGCATTTCCTGGTCGACTCCTTACGGGACGCCTCAACGACACTGAGGACCTCGTCGGAAAGACCCAAGGCCTGGAACTCTAGCCGCTCAGGAACCAGGCGTCAGGTGCAGGGATTGAAGGTCCGGATGGAACACCTTCCCCTGACTGACTGAGAACAGGTCCGGGCGAGCTGGAAGCTGCCTCGGGAGCCTGTAGCTGAGGTTGAGGAGATCTGGGTACCAGAACTGGCGGGGCCAGTCTGAGGCTATCAGAATCACCTGCGCCTTGTCCCTCCTTGTCTTGAGAAGCACCTTGTGAATCAAGGGAAATGGGGGAAAGGCGTAAAAGAGGCCCGGGGTCCACAGCCTCGAGAAGGCATCCCCCTGCAGCGAGCCCTGCTGAGGGGGGCGGGCATGAAACAGCCTCAGCCTCGCATTCTCCCTGGAGGCAAACAGGTCCACCTGAGGTGTGCCCCAGTGGGAGAACAGATCTTGTACTACCTCCGGCAGGAGAGACCACTCGTGAATGCAGCCCCTATCCGGCTCAGGGCATCGGCCAGGGTGTTGGGCGCCTGCCACATGAATAGCTAGGAGATCCGCCTCCAGGCTGCGCACAGTGACCATCAGGAGAGCTTCCTTGCATAGAAGCATGGACGGCGTCGCGCCTGGCGGTTCAGGTAGTACATGGTCGTGGTATTCCGTCTGGACTCGGACCACTTGACCCCGGAGAACGGAGCAAAGGCGGTGAGAGCTAGGCGGACCGCCTCGAGCTCCAGACAGGTTGATGTGGCATCGGGACTCCCGCTGGGGACCAGGGAGGCTGCACTGTAAGTTCCCAGATGGGCACCCAACCCATCAGAGAGGCATCGGTCGATAGAGAGACCATCGGCTCGGGGCGGACAAATGGGATGCCCTCCTGCAGATGGAATGGAACGGTCCACCACTGGAGAGCGCTCCACATCTCCTGGGTCACTGTCACTAGCTGGTCCAATGGATTGCAGCGTTGTGACCACCGGCTGGCCAGTCCCCACTGAAGGGGGTGCATGTGCCAGCGTGTCCAACGGACCACGCTGGTACAGGCCGCCATGAGACCCAGGAGGCGCAGGAAGTCCTGGGCAGGGTGCGACTGCCCAACCAGAAATGATTGGGCAAAGGAGGTAAGAACCTCGGCCCTGTCGCGGGAGCAGTAACTCTGGCTCGAACAGAGTCGAGCTCTGCCCGATGAACAGGATCACCTGCTTGGCTCAAGTTCGACTTGGCCTCGTTGATGAGAAGGCCGACTTGAGAGCAAACCTGGAGGGCCAGATCTCTGGACTGCTCCACCTCCCGTCTGGAGGGGGCTGCTATCAGTCAATCGTCCAGGTAAGGGTACACCCGGACCCCTCGGCACCGCAGGAATGCTGTCACCATTGCCATGCATTTGGTGAAGACCTTGGGAGCTGGAGATAAGCCGAAGGGCATGGCTTGGAACTCGAAGAGGGATCCTTCCGCTCGAAAGTGGAGGAATCTCCGATGTGACGGACGGATAGGGACGTGAAAGAACGCGTCCTGCAGGTCCAGAGAGCAGAACCACACGCCGTGTTCCAGAGATGGTATTATCTGCGCCAGAGTGACCACTCTGAAGGTCCGAGACCTTAGGAACTTGTTCAGGTCGTGTAGGTAGAGAATGGGGTGCCAGCCCCCCGTCCGTTTCGGAACCAGGAAATACCTGGACACGAACCCCGGGTCTAAAGGGGGGTCCTCTACCTCCATGATACCTCCTTTTGGAGGAGGAGAGCGATGTCGGCTCGACGAGCCACCAGTGAAGACTGCTGGACCCGAGGGCCCCGAGGTGCGGCGGCTCTGGAAGGGCAGGGCCTGCCTCGACCCCAGAGGAAGGCCTTTCCACCACCTCAGTACCCACCTGTCCGTGGAAACAGCGGACCAGGCAGAAAGGAAGTGTCTGGGCCGTCCCCATGGAGAACAAGGGATGAGGTGACAGGGATGGGCGACACCCCTCAGCCTGTCACTGGGCAGGCTTGGAGGAGGGACCGGCCGAGGGACCTCCTGGGCCTTACCTCCTGCTTCCTGTTGGAGGAAGCCGGCAGCTGGGTTTGGGATACCAGCTCGAGCCTGCTGGCCCTGGCGTTGCTGGGCGGCCGCAGGCGCAAGGATGAAAGGGCTTAGGCTGGGCTTGCGGCCTTGTCCTTCTGACGGAAGAGACCGAGTCAAGGTAGCACTGGACTTCTCGATCCTCTGCAGGTGACCTTCCACCCCAGGGTCGAAGAGGTCAGTCCCAAAAAGGGAACATCCGCCAACTTGTGCTGGGTATCCGAGGTAGGGTGGATATCCTCAGCCAAGCCGAGACGCATGGCCACTGCGGCGCCACAGACCTGGCACATGAGTCCCCGATGTCTAACGCAGTCTGGAGCTGCTGTTTAGCCACTGCCCTGCCCTGGTCCCACCTGCCTGACCGTAGTCTGCAGATCTGCCGGGAAGATGAGGACAACCTCATCCAAGGAGTCCAACAGGCGTGAGAAAATGTGCCACCAGAGGGCCGAACTGGCCTGATCAAGGCCGAGAGGACGCAGCATAGACTTTTCGCCTGGCATAATCCAATTTTTGGATTCCTTGTCGAGGTTTGTCCACATCCCTGGTGTTCCCGGGCACGGCGAACGCTGTCGGTAACCAACCCCTCGGCGAGGGTGTTCTGTGAAAACCGGACAGGAACGGTGGGGACCGCATACTTCCTGGCCAACCTGGCAAGGCGCAGGGCAGGAAGCAGATCGCCGCCAAAGTTCCAAGGCCGACCACTATGACTTCGCCACCGGAAAGGCCTCCATAGGAGAATCCTCGGTCCAGAATCTCCAGTGAGGGATACCTGGCCCGTTTAAAGATTCGAACTTCCCGGTGGACTCCGAGATGGTGAAGCAACCTAAGAAGGACGAGGGCTATACGTCCATTGAATGCCCTCCGAGGACTCCAAGTCCATGCGGCGGAGAGAGGAACCATCATCGGACTCAGAAGAGTCCTCAAAGGCTGCCTCGAGCCTGAGCCACCCTCCACCTGCGAGGTTTGCTCGGGAGTGAGGGTGACAGACAACTGCTAGAGGCAAACCCAAACCGACCGAGAATTTTTGGTGAGCCCCAACTAATGGCTGTGGCGGAGGTTCCTACAGAATAGAGGTGGGGCAGCTGGAATTGGCGAACAACCCGGCCTGAGAGACAGGCTCCTCGACTACAGCAGGGGGTTGTTTGGCTGCTCCAGTGACAACCACTTAATTGGCAGGGGAAGCGACTGGGTCGGCTTATTCCCGGTCAAAGGATTCTTGCCACATGAGTTCCTCGTACTTCCGGCGCAACTTGCGCCCGGCCTCCCTAAATCCGAGGAAGAGGAAGAGGAAGAAGCTGGCGGTGCCGCTTGCCGTGGTGCGAGACCAAGACCGCCTATGGCGGCGGGATCGGCTGGACCACGAGATGTCCGAGACCGAGTGTCGACTGGGCGAGGAGGCGAGAAGTGTCGGGATCGGCACTCTCCTGCGCTCGGATGATCCACGAAGGCTCAGAACCCGGAGGCACAGGCGAGACGGCCGGATCCTCAACTCCCACCGGGGAACCGGGAGAGAGTTCTCAGCTTCTCAGCCGACAACCCGTCTAGCAGATTAGAAAAATCTCGACTGATCGTCGAGTCTCTCGGTCAACTGGCCTGATGGGGACACCGTGAAGCCAGAGGCCAAAGCTGAGGGGTCGACCGAAGTCGATTGTCGACAAGGGAAGGGGGATCTTTCCCGCTCCCAAGAGCGTCGACGGAGGGACTTACTTTTGCTCTTTTTGGACCTGGAAAAAGGTCCCGAAGAAGTTGGACCCTCACCTTTCGTCGAGAGGGTCAGACAAAGCTCATAAAGAAGCCAACGAGGCACCGAGAGAGAGCAGGACAAATGCGCAGCGGTAGAAGCATCCCGCCCCTCTTCGGGGTGATCATCTGCTCGAGCTGATCCGCCCAGCCCGCCGCCGCGGACACCGCCAATCGGGCCTCTTTAGATTTCACCGGTGGAATTCTTTTCTCGGGGCGCCCCAGTTGTAATCGAGCAGCACGGTCTTCAAGGACGTAGGCCGAAAAGGAAGAGCACAAGTCGCAGGCCTGCGGGGTCGTGCTCAAGGCCCAGGCAGTAGACGACGCGGGAGTGCGGATCCATCCTACCCATCTTCTGCCCAAGGCACCTCCAAAACCGGAGTCGATTTGTCCATCGCAGCCAGGAGAAGAAGATCCAAAGTCTTTAGCAAAACTTTTTGGATTTCAACTTCAAGAATTAGGAACCAGTCTTTAATCGCGAGAGCGTTAAGGAGGGAACCTGAGCTTCCAAGCGGTAAGGAAGATCTGGCGTCATGGGGCGGAGCCGAAGTTTTACCACCCGGGTGGGTGGGAGGAGCCAGCTTGAAGACCTTCCGGCAAGATTTAAAGTGGCAAGGAACCTGCCAATAAGTGTGGATGAACAACATATCCATGTCCCTAGAATCAGTGGTTACAAAAAAAAAAAATCTTCACTGCAAGAAACACTGCATCAAACTCCAGAAGGCTGATGTGCTTATTCCTGTCTCTATAGGAATTAGCCCTAACCTGTTTGTATTTGTGCAGGTGGGCATACCATCCCTGAAAACTTATGTCTGTAAGGATTCAGATAAAGGGAAAGGAAAGAGGAAATTGTCTAACCAGAAACTATGCTAAGATAAGCTAGAGGTTTGAGGGAATTCCCTTCAGGCATGTACAAGGAAGAAACCACCACATAAGTAACAGTTTCACCCACCACAGGAAAATCCACGTTTGACTGGGATTACAGGGAAATAAGCTTTACAGTCACTAGCCAGCAGGGTTAGTGACTGAGAAAATCCACAGGCCCCACAGACGTTTCCACTTGCCTAACTAGTATACTTATATTGAAATGTTACCATCGAAAATACAAGCCAGCGGAGTTAGTCATAGGAAAATGTTACTAGTCTGACAAAAAACGACCAGCTTTTGACTAGTGGGCCACAGCTGTTTGGCCCCTTGGTTTGCCGGTCTTCTGAATCCAGTTTGAGAGACAAAAATTTGGAAGCAGCCAAAGAGTTACCCACGGGACCACATCTACAGTAGGTAGAACACCATCATTCCTAACTGTTGTACAATATCCTTTGCTGCTATCCTGACTTGGTTGATGAATCTGTAATGAAAGCTCTAGTCTTCAGAATCTGTCAGTTGTTAGTAATGCCACCTTTGTCACTGTGCTGAAGTGAGCCCACAAGCAGTCTATTTGTAGCCAGGGTTGCAATAACTTTTCAGAAGTTCTGTTGTTCCTTCATGGAGTACTTCACTGCAAATACTGCTTCCACTCGGATGGTGCACGATCAATATCATCCAGTTAGGGATAAAGATACGTACCAGTCTCCTTCACAAGGGCTATTGGTACAGTCAGGGTCCTAGTGAACAGAATGGGGGCTGATGTTAGTCCAAACAGTTATACAGTATTCTGGATGTACTGGCTGTCTATTGTAAATCATGCCTACTTGCAAGTTGATGGGTCAGACTGGATTCTTATTCTTAAGCATATGCCCTTTCAAGAGCGACAGATCTGGCCAAACCAGGAGGTTCGACTGGTAATGGTGCAGAGGGTTCGTAATGGCCTAGATGTAACATGGATAATCTCTACCTCCCACCAGGCTCCAGTACCCCAATGATTAAAAAGCTCCTCGACCACATGGTCACTTTTACTAGGGGTACTCTTCTCCTGGCTAGTGATTTTAATATAGCCTTGTAACCTTGTCGGGACTTTTTCAACCCCCTCCTACACCCAGCAACCAGCCCCTCGCCCCTCATACATTTTTTAAGAGATTCACTCAAAAAGTAGGATGAGTCGACATCTGGCGTACCCTTCATCCCTGCCCATGCACCTACACACATATTATTTTCAGGTATACTGTACATACTCCCAGATAGACCAGTGCTACACATAAGTGGGGCACCTGGCCCATATAGCTGACTGAAGAATGGAAGACATTATCCTGTCAGACCATGCTCCAGTCAGTTGCCTCAGAGAAATGGATCTGGAGAGCCAGGAGACTCAATGGTGCTTGAACCATTACTGTACTCACTGGCTCCAACAGCACTTTTCGAAGTCCGAGGATTCCATTGCTTAACCTTAATTCAAAATGGCATCTCAGAGCCAATGAATTAAGATGTCTCGCCTTCCTCACTTTTGTGGAAGAGGGAAGTAATCATATACTTTGGGATAACTTGGGTCCAGAGATAACCCATTCTATCTAATGGGACATTATAAAGACAAACATGAAAGGGCTGCTTATACAACACCACTCTCCAGCAGAAGAAAAGGGAACACCAACAGACCTTAAAGGACACCCCTTACTTTTTACAAATGTCCTGTCGGCAAGAAGACACCTTGGTGACTCTTCAGATCACAAATGTAAAACCGAACCTGAATGCACTCTGCTTATAACAGAGATCTCTATTGCATGTTTAGGACAAAGACGTAATGAAATCCGGGTGAGAGCCTCACACCTACTGGTGTATCTACTATGGATTCAATGGCACTTAGCCATTATCCTGGCTCTAGTGCACCCCACCACAGGCCCCTAACAAAATTTTAGGAGACAGCACAAGCTTTTAGGTCCTACTACAAGTCTATATATATCCCTGAGCCAGAGGCATCACAGGAGGCAACAGACACCTTTCTCTATTCCCTCTCTCTCTCCCTCTCTCCTAAGGCTCCCCCCATCAGCAGGGGACATGGCTTATGACTCCCTTCAATTCGGAGATGCTGTAGAAGGCAATCCACAGCTCCAAAACTATGTAGGGCACCAGGTCCAGAGTTTGACAAGTTCACAAGTCAATACTCTCTGCAGCCTTTATTTGACACTTTCAATGAGGTTCTGCATGGTGGTCCCCCACTCCCCCCATCCCACGCAGCAATTTCAATGGTACTAAAGTCAGACTGAAAAAAAAAAACAAAAAACTATACTGTCATTTCATATCACCCAACATCGGTGCTAAATACTGATTATAAATATTTCATGGTCATCCTTGCTAAAAAGATGGATAAACTACTCCCTCCTCTCACTGGCAGGGACCACACCAACTTTGTCTGATCCTGTACAACCAATAATACTCAGTGAACTCTTCACCTGCTCCACCGAATGTGGTAGTCCACTTCCCCTTCACTTTTACTCAGTCTTGATGCAGAAACGGCATCTGACCGGGTCTCCTGGCCATTCTTGTACTCTGTGCTGGGGCCACTAGGATTCTCGGTCCCCTTCATGCAGTTGCTCTACGGCATCTACAGCTCACCACTGGTGTGCATAAAGGTGACTGGACATAACTCACCAGGCTTCCTGCTCCTCCAAAGCACCAAGTAGGGCTGCCCACTGTCACCACTGCTGTTTGCAGTATATACAAAATCCCTGGCTCAGGCCATTCAGGAGTCAGACAGATTTCATGACATACAGGTGGTGGGCAAGGAACATCGCATCACCCTGTATGTGGACGATGTGTTATGACATCTCCCCAACCCTAGGGCGCCCTCCCAGAGGTGTCTGTGCTCCTCCAGTCCTTTGGCAAGGTCTCTAGCTCCGCTTAACACTAATGCAAAGACCTTAGGATTTTATTTGTTTCCTTCCTAATCTGCAAGGGACAAATTCCCATTCCACTGGGAGCTTTGCAGGTTAAAATAACTCCGGGATTTAAGAGGCAAAATCCCCAGATGCAGCCTAGAATGATAACTACCACCCCTATAACAACCAACTTTTTACTCAACAAATGACCCAGGATTTTGCTCGCTAAGGATCCCTCCCTCTCAGCCTCTCCCACCAGGTTAAGGTTATCTATATGGTGCCCCTCCCAAGATCCTGCTACCTTATACAAAATGTTCCATTACAGCTTCCCACCACCATGTGGCAGACCTGTAACAGGGAAATTTCCCATTTCTTGTGGGCTGGACAGAGGCCATGCGTTAAAGAAAAAAAATTTCCTCCCAAAACGTGACAGTGGCTTCTCCCTGCTCCACTTCTGATTATATTTTGAGCATTGGGATTATATTTCCTTTTGCCTCCCCCTTCTCATCCCCCCGCCCCCTCCCCCTCCCCTCCATAAACCGCTTCCCATTATTATTTTATAGTTTCCTTGTAGTTTGTTGGTCTTTTTTCATTCCCACAACCTTTTTTATTCCCACAAGCTTTTCCCCTTTGTTTTCCTCTCCCCTCTTCTGTTTTTCTCTTTGCCCCTGTAGTTCCTTTTTAGTCACGTTCGTATTTATTATATCCCTTGAGGAGCTTTTCCTGTCCTTATACTTCTCCACCCTTATATTTGTTTTATATAAATCCTCTGCAGTTGTTATTTATGGGAGGTTTTCTAATCACCATGTTCACGTTTGTTTCTCACACACAGTGCAATGCGCGTGTGGCTTTGAAAAGTCTTTTGCACTATATATAACACTGATCCCGATTTTTCTATGTAATACTGGAGGCTGATTTAAAAAATTCTGAAGGGAGATCTCCGATTAGCTCTTAGTGGTTTCGGAGATTTCTTTTGACCAGGCCACCCAGGGTGACGTCACAAGTGACGTAAACACGCCTTTGCGTGTTCACCCTACAGCCCTTCTTTATCTAGTGAAGATTACAAGCACCAGTTTAGTTGGTGTTCTGTGTAATGGCAGGTTGTTTGAAAGGTATATGTGCTGCAAGTTGTTAAGTCAGGAAACACAGGCAATTTTGGGGCAATTCACTGCCATGACAAGCTGAAATTCTATACGGACTTCGTTTGGCGGTAAAATACCTTTTGTTAAGTGATTCATTTACTCGTAAAAAAGGTTCTCTAATCAGTGCCTCAGCTCTCTATTTCAGCTATAAAGTTGTAGCTGATTTACACATTTTTACATACGTTTTTTGGTTTGTTGCAGGACACGATGAATTTAACTGGGCAAATTAAGTACTCTAAAATAGAGAATGCTTGATGAATTTCTCAAGGTATTTTAAAGTTAATACTCATTTGAATTTTGACAAGATTGGTTTCTAGTCTTCATTTCATTAGTATGGTGAAACACACTCACACAGCTCTTCATATTTCTTTAGAGCCCACATATGACTTCAAGCAGCACATGTACCCCCACCCCCATTTTCCTGAATACTGTTATGAACATACAAGGTTGGTTCCTCCTTTTTTTATAAGAGACTAGTGGAATTTTCAATATGGGAGTGTGTATTGATGAATTAGAATCAAAAGAATGGTATTTTGGAATTCATTGTTTTGGTTTTTTCTGTTTTAGAAATAGTAATCTATTTGAAGCAATTTCAAGTAAGCTCATTGTCTGAAGATGGAATGTTTAGTTCTGAAATGTCACAACATAAAAAAATTAAAGGGAAAGGGAACATTGTTTGACCAGGAGTAGCATACTAAACCAAAGCTTGTTTCCAGATGCGACCTGGAAGCACAAGGAAGTTAAGTGACTTGCTCAGGATCACACAGTATGCACCTAGGTGGCTGTGGGATTCAATTCCAGGTCTCCAGATCTGCAGTTCAGAGCCTTAACCCACTGCGCTATACTGCCTCCAAGAGCAACAGTGAAAATATCTGGATTTTCTAAGAATAAAATGATATAGAACTAAAGTCATTGGAACTGTTGGAATCTTATTTCGTTTGGGTTGAGTGAGAGACTGTTTGATGTTTGGACTTCATAATCCGTTTTTCTCACTCCCTTTTTCATTATACCTCCCAAGAATCTGGATTTATTTCATAAGGAACCCAGGGACACACTAGTTGGAGTTGTTGTATATTTTGGGCAGCCCACATTCATTTTATCCTGTTCCGACATCTGGGCAGATCTCCCAGTTCCTGGCTCAACCTGTAGCGGAAGGTGTTTCCCTAACAGAAAGTTTCTAGAGGCACTGTATCATTCTGAGCCTCCCGCTGAGTTGCTAGAGGGCCTCAACCCATGGCTCCAGTAGCAAGTAAAAGTTTGGTATTCCATAATATGGGCTTTCCACCTTTTCCCCTACTTGACTTTCCTTTGCCAGAGTGCTCTCTTGGAAAACTTTCAGCCAGCCCTGGTGGACCTGGGATTTTGAACCTGGGAGAGATGCTCCCTATAATACACCAGTCAATGTCTGGTTCCATCATTCTGTACCTCACAGAGATGCGAACAAAACAGCCTTAAACAGGCTGAGTTTTACTGCTACCTCCAAGTCAGACATTACACACAAACGCTCCATGTGGGAGCACATACTCCAAAAGCTCACCCAGTAATCATAACCTGTTTTAATAATTTCAAGTCAGGAATCCAGCAACATATGTTTTCACATATTTATAAAGCACTGATTGACTCCTTCAGAGACAGCTCCATTGAGGGGGCATTTAAAAGTGGGAGGAGGCGGTGGGCATTCCACTTCAAATTAAAACCTGGCACGCTGCATGTCACGCTGCTTCTAAAGTAACCATCTCTCATCAATGCAAGAGTACGAGTGGAAATAACTGATTTGGTTCTTTCGAACCCCAGTAATCTCATGTCATTATCTCCCTACACAAAACTCCTCCTGTTGGCGTAACTGTGGGGAGCTCCATGCTACCCACATGTATGTGATGTGGACTTGCATGATTTTGCTTCCTTCACCCCCCCACCCAACTCAAAGCAGAACTGGAGGAACTATTCTGCAAAATAATATGGCTAACTTCTGAGCTATATCTACTCCTACAACATCCTGCCAGGCTTTCAGGACCCTAATTTCAGATACCTAATAGGTATCTTACTCACAGCTGCACAGACGTCTATCACTAGACTATGGCTTACCCACCGAACCCCAGCTCTGAAATCTTGGAAAAACACCATAATTAGCCAAATCTACTACATGGAAAAAATAACACACTCTGTGGACAACAGCACAGACAGCTGCACTTCTTGGTGGGCCGGCTGGCTTAGGCACCTAACCAGTCACCTCTCAAGATGTCTGCTTTGGAGAAACACACTGAGAATAGTGTTAAGTGAAAGCTCTGTACAAACAGAATGCAATCTGCATAACTCCTTAGCACCACATGAGGATGAGGAATTAAAGATTACATTTATAATTATCTACCGAGAAATGCTTCTCTTGGAATAGGCATGCCCAGAAGCTGCTGCATAGATCAGCTCCTCCTTTACTGGGCATCAGTAGTTTCTGAAACTTAATATAACTAAAAAAAACAGTGTTTCTGTATTTCTTCAAGAGTGGAAAGGCATTTCTAGGGGTGCCTAACCGTTGGTAAGAATGTCCCCAAAGAATGTCAATGGACTTGCTCTTGTGTCATTTTCCAGTCTGTGGTGTGTGTGTGCGCAATTACAGTATTGCAACCCCCCCGCCATGCCTTATAACTTAATAGTACAGTAACCGTCATGTGTGAAACCATGCAAGGTATTCTAATCATTCACCACAGGACACTGAACTGACACAGGAAATTATACCCTTTTGTAGTGCCTGCCTCCATATGAAGTCATACACTGTATGATTAAGGGTTAAAAGAGAACAGTAAAATGACCACATTCTGAAAAATAAACATCAGAGAAACAGTAAGGGTTTAGAGAACACAGGAGGGTTCCAGTCATTCTCACGGACACGGCTATGCAGATTCAACATTACTACAGCAAGACCGCACATGGTAGACAGCCTCACCCTTGCCATGTCAGGCAAAGATAACAAGCATCTATCAATGCCAAACATGTCTGCATGCTATTAACAAGTAAGAACAGCAACAGTACCCCATTTGCAATGGGGTCCTGCTTTTAAACATTTTTACACTGTATTTACCCAGGATAGCATAACTAAGATGTAATATCTTGTTTTCTGTTGGGTCCTTTTTTTTTGGGGGGGGGGGTTGTTTTGTTTTCTGTGTTCCACATAGCTGTTTCTCATTCTGGTCTCATATGGCAACACCCCTCCCAAGCCCTGACACTAATCTTCCCACGGATTTGCTGGTTATCCACCACTTACTCCATATCACAATGCAATGCGTGGCCAGCCGTATCACTTGTGCGAGAGACTGCAGGGGTGCCAAACTGGATAGCTGTCACTGTCTTCCTGCCACCTGATGTTCTCCCCTGGGGTGGTAGCTTGCAATGAGATGGTTGCGTACACGTGCGGTGACACACATGAATGACAGGTGTCCGGTGGCAACCCTTCCCCTCTTGGTACTCCCGTCTGTGCTTACTGGTCTCTGTCAGTTAGCGGTCACAGCAGGAACAGCACCCTACCGTCCCTGAAGAAGGAGAACAGTCCCTGGGACACTGAATCCTTCCTCCCCCAGCCAGTCCCCAAGGGTCTGTGATAATTCCTGAATGCAAGTAGATGGCACAGTATGCAGTAGCACTACTACTGTACTACTGGCTTGGGGTCCTGCTTTTATCCATTTTTAAAAAGTATTTGCCCAGGACAGGACAGCTGAGATGAAATACCGCATTTTCATTCGGGTCCTGCTTGCACCCATTTTTCTATTCTATTTACCCAGGATAGCACAGTGGAGAGACGCATCTCATTTTCAGTGGGAGCCCTGCTTTTACCCATTTTCACAATGTATTTACCCAGGATAGGTCAGCTAAGAGAAAATATCTCATTTTCAGTGGGCTCTGACATTTTAACCCTAAATTTCCACCCCACTGGCCACAACACAGTCACACCTTCAAAAGCCATACAGTGCTGCACACCACCAATGTTTGCTTCGTGCATGCTGTGCACTCAAAAAAACTGAAATATATTCTTCCAAGTTTTTCCGTGCCCGTTACTTTGTCCTTTGTATTTCAGCTTTATGCATTTCAGGGCATGTTAAGGCAGAAGTGCAACAAATTTGGGCAAAAAATGTGATCCTTTTTTTTCCACTATAGAAGATTCCAGGCATCTTCTAGTTTTATTTGGTGCGAACATTTTCTAGTTCCAATAAAACTTGAGTATTTTAGAAGCATTTCAGTCTTTTTTTTCTCAAGGAAAAAAAAAAAAAGATTTATTTATTTAATTAAGTTTGGTAAACAGTTAGGCCCACTGAGACCGAATGGACTCTTTTTCAGGGGTGACCCGAGGTTAATTACAGAGAGACATAAAACAGTGACTGCCACATTTGGCTTAGAAATACCATTGTAAACCTGATAAGGATTAGGACTGAGAAAAAATAACTTATGGTGCACAGCACAGAAGGTACCTAGAAAAGCAGATTTGGTAGGAATAATAATAATATTTTAATTAAGTTTATCTGAATCTAGCTTTTTTGTGAAGAACATTTTTCGTTGTACTGCTGATTTAATTACTGAAATGGAATCTTTCGTGTTCCTCACATAGTTGGGAAAAAAAAACCTTTATTTTGTGCACAGCAACTTCCTCGCAGAGCCAGATTTCCTCACATAAATTCTCACATAATTCCTCAAATACTATCTCTTTTATTGCAGAAACCCTAACCCCGTCTCAGTGCTACTTTTCTGTCACCTCCTAGATAGTATACAGAACATATGGGGAAAAAAAAAAAAAAAAATCACTTGAATAACATCTTACCACGTAGAACAATTTACTTCACGCAAAAATAAAAATCTTTGATTTTTGACTGAATAACTGAATTTCCTTCACAAAACAGATGGTGTATATATGGCAACCAGAATTATTCAAAGGCCAACAGGGCAGATCATACAAGGATCATCCTAGAACACCGAACATGTACTCACAGGAGGACAGAAGGGAGAAGGAAAACATGAGAGAGACCTTCAGGTTCCCAGGGGGAATGAACAAGGTAGACTGTGCAGAACTATTCAACAGTAAGAGGAAGTCAAAAACACAGAGAAACAGATTTTGCCAGCAGAAGGACCAATGACCCACTCAGTCTGCCAGATGTTACCTGCCTAATCTGTCTCCGCAGACCCTAAATGGTGTTCAGGGACCCTCCCTCTTCTGCCTACTTTCTAATATACGCCTATGTTTATCCCATACAAACTTCAAGCCCTCCACTGTTTACTCCTCCACCACTTCCACTGGCAGTCATTCCCAGACATCTATTACCCTTTCAGTGAAACATTTCCCCACATCTCTCTTAGCACCCTCCCCCCACTTCATCACTTGCCCCCTGATTCTGGTGCTCTTACTCATTTGCCATACATACTTTTTCATTTTCTGTTTTACTTCCCTTCCCCCCCAGGGCCATGATGTACACATGCGTGTATGTGCGTGGAGGCGCGCACACACGCCAGGATCCAGTGGCCCCTTCCGCCCCTCCCCATACTTGCGTCGCCACTCCTGATCACCTGTGCTACCCACCGGACCTTCATCCAGGGGGAACAGTATTACAGTGGAGCAGGCATCCACCCCTATGGAAGGGAGAGCCACAGTTCGATCCCATTCCAACCCTCCCCCCTCCGAGCCGGTGCCTCGAGGTCATTCCCGAATCCGGGTCACCGGTGTGGCATGAGGTAAGACACCAGCGCCTCAGCCCTCTGCGTTATGAGGCCGGCTGGCTCTTACTCATTTGAAGACTCTGCTCCTGCATCCATCACTCTGTGGGTACTTGTAGGTCTTTATTATGTCATCTTTCACTCTCTCTCTTCCAGAGTGTACATGTTGAGATCTCACAGCCTCCTTCTATGGCTACTCAAGCAACCCCTGCACAGGAACACAAGCAGATGTTGACCAGGGTGTGTGTTTGTGATGCGGATTTTTTTTTTTTTTTTTTTACAGAGAGGGTGGCTGAGTTGTGGAAAGGCCTACCAACAGAGGTAGTGGTGCAAAAACATTAATGGATCCAATCGCAGCTGGGAGAGTTAAGGGATGAATAGCTAGTAAAAGTAGTAAAGTAAGGCAGGAGCAAGGGTTGGGGGCATAAGGAACCCTGTCTAAACAGATCTTGGGGTACAATAGGGTAAACCAGGGCAGACTGGATGGCCCAATGGTCTTTTTTAGCCAACACTGACTATGTTTCTATGCTGGAATCAGCACAAGCTATCTTAGTATAAATAATTACTCATTATGTTAAAAAAACACAGTTCCGCTGTTACAGATGCACAGTACCATTTTCTTTTTGGTTTTTTTGCTTTTTTATGGAAAAACTGTCATGTTTAAAATTAAATGTCAAAATGTGTCTCTTACTGCAATGCCAACAACTTTATTGGATGTTGTCTTTTCTCAGACTTATTTAAATTTCAAATCAAGCTCAAACAGGATTTTATTGAAAGTTGTTTTCTGTTTTCAGAACGGTTTGCTTCGGTGACATCGGACACTATTTTTGTTTGCAGCACGTCAGATATTCTGAAGCTCATATTCCTACCTGCCACTGCTGCAGCATGTGCAAAAAATAGGGGGCTGTCTGCATCAAGAAGTGCTACTCTTAAACAGTGAGACTCGATGTACAGCACAGAAGGAGTGCCTGGAAGTCCTCCTTGCTATATAATGTGACTGTATTCACTGTGTTATTACTTTGGTACATTTCAAGGGGGGTCCCCAATATCTGCCAAGGGTTGAATGCTGTCATTACAAGGCATCTTAGGGCTGGCCCAGTGGCACGGAGGGCTGAGGCACTGCGCACCTCACTGCTGTAATGCCGGCGACCCAGGTTCAGAAACAGATGCGTGTTGCTTGGGGGCCAGCCTTGGAGGGAGAACTGACCATCCATACGATTGCTTTTCTGCCTCAGGAGGGTTGTCAATGACTTGTTGCTTGTCTGCCACCTGGAAGTGCCCGGTGACAATGCAAGTGAGACCACACAAGAAGGGAGGGACCACATGCACAGGGTGCTGTGGGTGTCTTTGTAAGGTGGAGCTTACTCACCACACCCACTGTACGTGATGTGGGCCAGGGTGAAACTAACTGGAAAAAACACCCGAACCTCTGGATGTCAACTGACCTCTCACAGGCCCCACACGGGTGATAAGGTACCTCCCCTCCACAGTCCTGTTGCAGAGCATGGTGGTGAGAAGGTAAATCCCAGAGAAGCCGGGTGACAAGGAGGGAGAGGGTCAGTCAGAATGGGATGGCTGGGGAAAATAAGGGGACAAAATGTATATGGGGGAAAAGGTATCTTAGGGTAGTCCTTCCAAGTGTTAACTGTTAAAAGTAGCCAACATCAGAAGGATGCATTCCCTCTAGGCTCCCCTTAGCATTCTGAGAGCAGATCATTTTACTAGTAGCATTCAGTTCACATTTACGCTAGGGCAGTAATGTTGGGTGTAGCTCAGTCACTGGAACAGTCTTCAAGTTTGACTCCTCCCATCACCCATGGTGTCATCCTCTGGCTCAGCCCCATTTGATGTCAGATTTGCACACTAGGAAGATATGTGTGTCATGTGGATGAGAACTCAATATGTGGGAGAACAATGGTTACAGGTGAGTAAACCTGTTTCTAAACTACTTAGATTCAGTTCACTATCCACACTTGGGTAGACTCCTAGAGATCCTCAGAGAGGAAGGGGTGAGGGGTACATCACAAATTAGGTGAAAAGAAACTGAAGGGTAGGGGAGCCACTGCAGTCCAGTGACCATAATTCCATCTGGTTCGGGCTGGATCTTGGGACAAGAATGCCCCTATCAAAAACTGAAGCCCCAGATTTTAGAAGCGCAGACTTCAACAGATAAGGGACCTGGTCTGAGACAAACTGACCAGGGAGGACAGCATTACAGGTGAAGAGGAAAGATGGGGAGAGGAGAGGCAATCAAGGGAAACATTTGTGAGGCAACAGAGTCATGCATCAGAATTGTTACAAAATGAAACAGGTACAAGAGACCAGTACGGTTCTCGGAAAGGGTCTGGGAGTATGGACCGGGAGGTAGGCATGGAGCTGCATGATGCAGAGGTTGTCAAGGGTAGGGGAAATTACCAGTTCTGATTTGGTCAAGTTAACCACCAGGCTCAGATCCTGGAATGTCTAGATGGTCACATCCCTGGACCTCTCCAGGACCTCCCTGGTACTTCCCGTGATGAGACAGTTATCGAGGTAAGGGAAGATATTAGCACATCTGCACGGAGGAAGGTCACCATGACAGACAGGCATTTGTTGAACACCCTGGGTGCTTGTGACAGGCAGAGGAGCACTGAACGAATTGGTACAACATGTCTACCCTACAGCGGAAAAACATCGGGTGGTAAGGATAGAGCGGAATGAAAATTCATGTCTTGAGGTCCAGGAAGCAACAACAACCCCTGGGCTCCAGACACTGTATTATGTTACTGAGGGTGATCATACAGAATTTTTAGCCTGTGAACAAACTTCTTCAGAATGCACAGGTTGATAATGGGTTGCCAGCTCCCCCATCTGTTTTGGTACTAAAAAGTAACAAGACACAAACACCTGGACAGCTAGTGAATCAAGAATGACCTTGACAGCACTGCAATCTATGTGCTGAGTAACTCTTATCTGCAGTGTGACCAGGGTGTCCCCAGACACCATAGATGCCAACAGATACAGAGGGAGACTCTCAAACTCCACAGACAGACACAGTCCCAGAACATCCAACACTCCAGTGTTGGGTAAGTTACTTTTTCTATTACTTTCTATTACTTTTGGAAACTTGTTCCAGGAAGCTCTGTGCAGTCACTAGCAAGGATGGAGAAGTACTGGAAAATGTAATACACCTTACAGTTACAATTACTTATGTCCTTTTATACAAAAGAAATACGCAACTGTAACTGATTACATTTATTTTAAAGTAACTAATAACTAACCTATTACTTTCAAAAAATGTAATCTTTTATAATTATTTATTATTTTTGTATTCTTTTTGTATAAAAAGAAAGAAGTAACTATAATTGTAAGGTGTATTACTTTTTCTAGTACTTATCCATCCTTGCTAGTGACTGCCCTCCTCTGGACAGCTTCCATCCTGTCTATGTCTTTGCGGAGATTGGGTCTCCAGAACTGCACGCAGTACTCCAGATGGGGTCTCACTAGCTGTCTGGACAGAGGGATAATAACTTCCTGTTTTCTACTGGTGATGCCTCTCCCTATGCACCCCAGTATCTCCCCAGTCCTCCTTGCTGCCCTCTCACATTGCTTGCCCACCTTTAGGTCATCTGATATGACTACCCCCAGGTCCCTTTCCATTTTTGTTGTTGTTAGTATCTCACCCCCCATTGTGTACTCTTCCCCTGGGTTTTTGTTTCCCAGGTGCATTACCTTGCACTTCTTAGCATTGAATCTAAGCTGCCATACATTTGACCATTCCTCTAACCTTGCCAAGTCCCTTCTCATCCTTTCCACTCCACCTTGTGCATCATCTGTTGCAGATCTTTGTGTCATCTGCAAAGACATACTTTTCCTTCCAGTCCCTCTGCAATGTCACTTATAAAGACATTGAAGAGGACTGGTCCTAATACTGAACCCTGCGGTACCCCACTACTAACCCCCTTTTTTCAGAGTGGACTCCATTTACTATTACTCTCTGTGTCCTATTCTCCAGCCAATTCTTTACCCAGGCTGTCATCTTGGGACCCACTCCCAGGCTGGCTAACTTGTATATTAATCTTTTGTGTGGGACTGTGTCAAATGCCTTGCTAAAGTCTAGGTAAGCCATGTCCACAGCCCCTCCCTGATGAACTACTTTGGTCACCCAGTCAAAGAAATCTATCAGATTTGTCTGGCATGACCTTCCCGCTGTGAATCCATGCTGCCTTGGGTCCTGTGCCCCTCTGGCCTCTAGATATTTAACAATTCTTTCCTTCAGAAGTGATTCCATCATTTTCCCTACCACTGAGGTTAAACTAACATGTCTGTAGTTTCCTGCTTCTGCCTTGCTCCCACTTTGTGAAGGGAATCATCTGCCCTCCTCCAGTCCTCGGGTACCAACCCTCCTCCCATGATTTGTTAAAGAGGGTAGTCAGTGGTGTCACTAGTTCTACCCTTAGTTCTTTTAGAATTCTGGAATGAATCCCATCAGGCCCCATTGCTTTGTCCACCTTCAGTTTTAAGAGTTCTTTCAGAACCCTTTCTTCTGTAAATAGGCTGGTATCAATTTCTGTATCAGAGTGTTTCTACTGTTTGTTTTAGGTACTTCCCCCTCTTCCTTTGTAAATACTGAGCAAAAATATTTGTTTAGTATCTCTGCCTTTTCACAGTCACCTCTCTTCCACCTTCCTCCCCTTTATTAAGCCTCACTATCCCTCCTTGGTCTCTCTTTTCGCTCCATATGTACCTATAAAAGGTTTTATCCCCTTCTTAACTGAGTTGGCTATCTTTTCCTCGGTTTGGGCCTTTGCTGTTCTGACTGCCTTCCCAGCTTCCTTTTGCTTTAACTGATACAGTTCTCTGTCCCTCTTCCTTCTGTGATTCCTTGTACTTCCTGAATGCTTTCTTTTCTCTTGAACCTTCACTGCACTTCCTTTGAGAACCATAGTGGTTTCTTACCTCGTTTTGTTTTGTTTATTTGCTTTACACAAAGGCTTGATACCTCTGTGATGGCAGTTTTTATTATTCCTATATTTATTATTATTTTATATTTATTTTATTATTTACTCATTACTGAAAATGATGTCAGCACAGCCCAAGAGTCGACGGCACCCTGTAAAGGGACTAAAACAACTTGTGTCGATGGGCCTTGGCCCGATGATGATGGTGTCTTAATGCCCAAGTCAAGCCCTGACTTTGGTATTTCACCAACAGTCAAGGGGCTGCAGTCAGCGCCACTGGAGCAGGCAATGATGCAGTTACCTTTCCTCAACAGCAACCACGACTTTACCAGTGAAGCAGATTTTTCTTTACATTTACAGTATACTTGTGACTGCCTGATGAGGAGGGCCACAACGATGACTGTTACCTGTACCAATCTTCGACTACAGTGGGTGCTTCTTAGCCAGTGGTGAGGGAGATACAGACTTTAGGCCCTGTTCCTTCTCCATGGCCTTCAAAGTTTTGAGAAGGAGAACATTTTCTTGAGCTTTCTTGCCACGTCGCCTTGTAGCCTGGCTGAAACTCTGGAAAAATCTCAGAAGTCCTTGCATTGTGAGGCAGACCCAAACAACATATGTAGACTCTGTGTGTGTCGTCTTTGTTTATTTCCTCTCTCCACTTATAATACAGAAATAAAGGCTCATTCAATTTTGGCAGCATGCAGACACAATGAAATAACACTTGTAGTAAATGAAAAGAACAAAAAGACAACTGCTAGGTTGATGACATTTCCTTCAGCAGATCTGGGGAGGATGATTGATGGCAGCAAAAGAACTGAAGAGTGATGTGGCCACCCACACTTATATGGATGCAGATGTGGGACTTCACTGTGGGTGGCCCCTGGCTAGCAGAAGTTTCCGTGTGGTCCTAGCACCTGACGTCTATAGTTCCAAAGGTGTGGTCTAATGGATGAGATAGCCTCCAAGAAGATATTCTAGAAACCTCTCAAGTCAGCAGGAGCTGTGAATAAGGAGACTGGTTCCTTCTAGCGCAGAGAAATATCTGACATCAATCAGGGCAGAGTCAGAGGACGACACCACAGATGTTGGGAGGTGGCAAGCTTGAAGACTGTTCTGATGACTGAGCCATGACTGCTAAAGTGTGGAGAGTGAACTGAACCTAGGTAGTTAGAACATCATTCTTCTCACAGCCACTCAAATGCATTGTGATGTTTTGTCATGAAGAATAGCCACACCTTCCAGATCACCTTTACGTCAGACTGTATTTGGGTCTCTGTTCTTCACAGTCTGTATTTCAACAAGACAGCAGAGAACCTCTTGCACTGGTTTTCTAGGGTGATTTATTAAAAGTGAATCTTTATAAAGAATGCATGAGAAAAGCTGCAGCTGTTCTGCCAACTCACATTTCTTAGAAAATAGAAATTTAAACACCTCTAAATTTTCTTTCTCTGACTGCTGGTCTCGGCTCATCACTTCTGGGAGGTACTTCCTGAAACCACGTGACAGGCAGGAAGCATGCAGACTTCTGTAGGATGGGTATACCCTCCCGCTCGTTTCCTCCAGACATCAGTACTGCTATAGCATTTGTCCCCTGAGGAAACACATAACTTGGAAACAAACAAAAGAAAGGTTAATGTAACTTGTGGCCGGAGGCCGACTTTCTGCATTCTGGGAGGGACAGAGACTAGCAATTGGAGAAAGAAATTTACAGTTATTTAAATTTTCTATTTCTCTCTCCTAAAGCTGGTCTCTGGGCTCATCACTTCTGGGATATATTTTAAAAGCAGTACATCCCTCCACTTCCTGGGTGGGAAGAATGTTCATAGTCCCTTATGGGTCCACCACTGCCTGGAGGACCCTGCGGCCAAAGGGCACCTCAGCCAAGGTGGAAACATCCAACTTGTAGAACTTTGTGAAGGTATGAATGGATGACCAAGTAGCCACTCTACACAAGTCTGCCAGAGAAGCTTCTCTGAAGTCCGCCCAGGACGTAGTCATCGCTCGGGTTGAGTGAGCTTCCTGGTTCCTGGCAGGTTGATCCCGGCCTTCTAGTAGTTGTGACAGTGGAACTAATCCACCTAGCAATAGAGTCCTTTGACACTTTCTTACCCACATTCGGCCTGATGTAAGGATGTACGGACTGAGTCAGATCTCTTGATGTAAATCTTAGAGAGCTCTCCTTGATCAAGCGTGTGAAATTCTCTCTTCTTGTTCTTGAGATGAGGACAGAATGAGGAAATGTTCAATACTTGGTTGCAGTGAAAAGGAGACATCACCTTTGGTAAGAAAGTGGGATCTGTTCACATAACTACTGAGTCTTGATGAAAAATAGTGTAAGGTTCTTTGGATGACAGGGCTCCTATCTTACTGATACGGCGGGCTGAGGTGATTGTGGTAAGAAGACGGCCTTCATAGTTGGATGAAGCAAGGATGCCTCCGTTAAGGGCTCAAAAGGGGGCTTGGTGAGTGCTTTAAGTACCATGTTGAGCCTCCAAGGTGGAACTATGGGTTTAATTGGAGGGCGCTTCAATGTTGCCGCTCTTAGAAATTGTCGAACATGAGGGAGAGTTCCTAGAGATTCGACTGAGTCCGCCAACAGGAGCCCTAAAGCAGACACCTGGACTCTTAAGGTCCCCGGCTGGAGGCCTCGTTGAAACCTCCTGAAGGAATTGAAGGATAGTAGGCAAAGACACAGAGTCATCTGGCAGAGAGATGTCTCGAATCAGAACAGGAATTTTCTCCAGATCCTATAATAAACCTTGGAGGATGAGGCCCGCCTGGATTGAATCAACATTTCGATGACAGGTGCAGAGAAACCTAACTCCTTGAGGGTTTCCCGCTCAATCTCCATGCCGAGAGGGACAGATTGTGAGGACTGGGGTGCAGCACCGGTCCCTGATGTAGTAGGTCTCGGCTTTCTTGGTATACCAAAGGAGAATGTAGAAACATTTGGACTAATCGAGGGAACCATGGTCTGCGGGGCCAGTCTGGGCAAACCAGAATCAACTCTGCTTGATCTTGGGCAGTCTTGTGCAGTACCCTTGATAAGATCGGAATTGGAGGAAAGGCCTACAGAAGATTGAACTGACCCCAGCTGATGGAGAAGGTGTCCTGTGCTATGGCCCTCTCGTCCTTGATGAGAGAGCAGAACTGCAAAACTTTGCAATTTTTTCAGCAGGGAAAAGATCTACCTGCGGGTTGCCCCACCGCGCCGTGATGAGTTGGAAGGTGCTGTACTTGAGCTCCCACTCTCCTGACAGTATGTCCTTTCGACTTAGCCAATCTGCTGTGACATTTTCCTGGCCTGGGATGTAAGCGGCTCTTAGACTCCCCAGGTTGTCTTCCACCCACTGAAAAAGAAGAAGTCTCCTACAGCATCTGAGAGCTCTTTGTCCCTCCCCAGCGTTTGATGTAGGCCATTGTTGTCCGATTGTCCGTGAGGATAAGAACGTCCCAGTGGGAAAGCTGTGTCTTGAACTGCTGTAGTGCCAGGCGGACTGCCCGCATCTCCAGCACATTGATGCTGTAGCAAGACTCCACCAGTGACCACTTGCCCTGTGCAGAGTGCTGTTCCGACTGCGCCCCCAGCCCCGGAGGCTGGCATCGGTGGTGACTTATCTGGCGAGGGTGTCACAGATCGAGGCTCCTCATGATGTTGTACTGCTGAGTCCACCAAAAGAGGACGTTTTTTTACCTGGTAAGATACCTAAACCCTCTGGTCCATTATGCCCCTTGATTGGGACCATTGCTGGAGGAGGCCTGACTGGAAAGGATACATGTGGACTAGTGCCCAGGGGACTGAGTCTGCCAGGGAGACCATCATCCCTATGAGTTGCATGAAGGAGTGGACCGGTAGTGATTGAGCTGCTTGGAATTTGTAGATGAGTGCCCTCAGTTCCTGGAATTTTGACTCTGTGGGAAAAACTTTGTTCTGGATCGTGTCGATATTCACCCCCAGATGATTCAGAGACTGTGACAGTCCCATAGAGCTCTTTCAGGTTGACTACAAAGCCCGAGAAGAGAGGCACTGAGTGACCTCTATCACTGCCTGGACTGCTTGATCTGCACCCTGGGGCTTTGATGAGAATGTTGTCCAGGTATGGGAAGAGCTGGAGCCCTTGCATTCGAGACAAGTGACCACTGTCACCAGGACTTTGGAGAAGACTCTGGGGCTGTGAACAGGCCAAGGGCAGCACAGTGAATTGAAAAATGGTGATCCTCCACTTTGAACCTGTGGAATTGCGGTGTGCCTTCCGGATGGGAATATGTAGATAAACATCCTGTAAATCTACTGAGGCCAGAAAGTCCCCCGATGGATTTCTCGGATGATGGAGGACAGGGTCTCCATCTTGAATGTTCTGTGATGAACAAAACCATTTAGAAACTTGAGATTTAACACTGGCCGGAAACCTCCCGAGTGTTTTGGCACTATGAAGAATAGGGAGTACATGTGTCTGTTCCTTTCTGGAATGGAGACTTGTTCGATAGCTGCTGCCTACATAAGATCTGAAATCGCTTGCACGGTCACCGCTCTTTTACTGGGTTGCTTAAGACTAGCAAGGGCACTATGTGGGGGGCGGGGGCTGGTAGTCGAACTCGATTAAGTAACCCTCATGAATTACATCCAACACCCACTTGCCAGTGGTGGTGTGGACCCTATTCCTCAAAAGCTGGAAAGCCTGCAGCCGACACGAGGATGGGTCTGTGAGTCCTCACTGTGATTTTTGAGTTGCCCTCAGCAGGTCAGGCACCCCCCCCGAGGAGTTGCGCTGGTTGCACGAGGAACCAGGATCGTCTGCTTGGAGTCAACTTGTTCTGACCCTTGGAATAATTTTGGGCACAAAAATTCTGTCTGGATCCCAAAGCCCAGGGCTTGTTCCTTCCCCAGGATTGCAGAATTTGCACTTTGCAGTTTCTCCAGATTCCTTGACTCCCTTCTTTAGGGCTGAACTGAAAAGAAGGCCTCCTTTGTAAGGGGCATTTACCAGATGCCTCTTCGAAGAGGCATCTGCCTGCTAAGCCTGTAGCCATAAGCTGCATCGAGCTGAGGTCTGGTAAAACACTGCTACTGCTACAAACCTGACTGCCTCCTCCAATACATCAGCCGAATAGGCCAAAGCTAGCCCCATTAGATGCAGTTGCTCTAAAATGAATTTCTTCTTCTCTGGCTCATCAACGAGCTGGAATGCCAGATCAGTATCCCAGGAGAGAGCAGCATGAGCAGAGTAGAGGTTAGCTGTAGCTGCCTTGAGGGAGGTTGCGGTGGACTGAAAAGCTTTCTTTAAAGAGGTGTCCACTTTCCGATCCAATGGGTCCTGCAGGGAGGCTTCACCCTCTGCTGGGATAACCATCTTTTTCGTGAGGTTTGAGATAAGAGGGTCTATCCTGGGACAGTCTAGCCATCTCTTCAAGGGTTTCTTGTCGAATTTCAGTAGCTCAGTTAGGCAGCGAGGGACGGGGAATGAACACTCAGGTCCTTGCCATTCTTCCTTTAAGAGGTCCTCTGTGGCCAGAAGGATGGAAAAAGCAGTCATTGGCTTAGAAGCCAACACAAGCCTGAATGCTGGCTTCGCTTCTGGAGAAGATGAAACACAGACTTTGCGGCAGATAAGGCCCACTTGGCCCACCTAGTCTGCCCATTTTCCTACCTACAGGATAAGCTGCAAATCTTATTTAACCAAAAGCCTATTACTTCCTACCCCCGACAACAATTGCCTTGTTTGTCCCATGGATTCTTGAATTCTCCCACAGTTTTAGACCCCACAACCTCCTCAAGAAGGCTGTTCCATGCATCCACCACCCTCTCTGTGAAAAAATACTTCCTCACATTGCCCCAAAGCCGTCCCCCCTCTATCTTCAAATTGTGTCCCCTTGTTCTTGCACATCTCTTTTTCTGAAAGATGCTACCCTCTTGGACTTTGTGATTCCACTGAGGTACTTTAAAGTTTCTATCATGTCCCCCTCCCTCCTTTCCTCAAGGGTATACATAGCTTCACCTTTAGTCTCTCCTCGATTGCTTCTCTTGCAGACCCTGCACCATTTTAGTTGCCCTCCTCTGGACTGCCTCCATCCTGTCTATGTCCTTGCAGAGATGGGGTCTCCAGAACTGCACGCAGTATTCCAGATGGGGTCTCACCAACTGTCTGTACAGGGGGAATAACAACTTCCTGTTTTCTGCTGGTGATGCCTCTTCCTATATATCCCAATATCCCCCCAGCTCTCCCTACTGCCTTCTCACATTGCTTGCCAACCTTAAGGTCATCTGATATGATTACCCCCAGGTCCCTTTCCAGCTTTGTTGTTGTTACTACCCCCCCATTGTGTAATCTTCCCCTGGGTTTTTGGTTCCCAGTTGCATTATTTTGCACCTCTGTGCATTGAGTCCAAGCTGCCATACTTCTGACCATTCCTCCAACCTTGCCAAGTCCCTTCTCATCCTTTCCATGCCTCCTTATGTATCAACCCTGTTGCACATCTTTGTGTCATCTGCAAAGAGGCATACTTTTCCTTCCATACCCTCTGCAATGTCACTTATAAAGACATTAAAAAGGACTGGACCCAGTACTGAACCCTGCAGTATCCCACTAGTAACCCCTCTTTCTTTAGAGTGGACTCCATTTACAATTACCTTCTGTGTCCTGTTGTCCAGCCAATGTTTTACCCAGGCTACCACCTTGGGACCCACTCCCAGGCTGGTTAATTTGACTATTAATCTTTTGTGTGGGACTGTGTCAAATGCCTTGCTAAAGTCTAGGTAGGCCATGTCCACAGCCCCTCCCTGGTCTACTACTTTGGTCACCCAGTCAAAGAAATCAATTAGATTTGTTTGACATGACCTTCCTGCTGTGAACCCATGCTGCCTTGGGTCCTGTGCCCCACTGGTCTCTGGGTACTCAACAATTCTTTCTTTCAGAGGTGATTCCATTACTTTCCCTACCACAGAGGTCAAACTGACAGGTCTGTACTTTCCTGCCTCTGTTTTGCTCCCACTTTTGTGAAGGAGAATCACATCCACCTTCCTCCAGTCCTCAGGTACTACACCATCCTCCCATGATTTGTTAAAAAGGGTAGTCAGTGGTGTCACTAGTTCTTGCCTTAATTCTTTTAGAATTCTGGGGTGAATTCCATCAGGCTCCATTGCTTTGTCCACCGTCAGTTTTAGGAGTTCTTTCAGAACCCTTTCTTCTGTGAAAGGACTGGGATCGACCCTCCTATCCAGAGTGTTACTGTTAATTAGATTAGGCACCTCCCCCCTCCTCTTTTGTGAATACTGAGCAGAAGTATTCGTTCAGTATCCCTGCTTTTTCACTGTCCCTCTCTGCACCGTCCATTCTATTCAGCCTCACTATCTCTCCCTTTGTCTTTCTACACTCCTTGATATACCTTTAAAAGGTTTTATCCCCCTTCTTAACCAAGTTGGCTATCTTTTCCTCAGTTTGGGCCTTTGCTATTCTGACTACCCTCCCTGCTTCCTTCTGCCTTAACTGGTACAGTTCTCTGTCCTCCTTCTGTGTTTCCTTATACTTCCTAAATGCTATCTTTTTCTCCCTAACCTTCACCGCCACCTCTTTCGAGAAACATAGTGGCTTCTTCTTTCATTTTGATTTGTTTATTTGCTTCACACAAAGGCTTGTTGCCTCTGTGATGGCAGTTTTGATGTTTCCCCATTGTTGCTCCACCCCTCCTTCTATCCTGTTTGCTAGTGCTTTTCTAAGGCACTCTCCCATCTTGCCAAAGTTAGCCCTCCTGAAGTCCAGAACCCTCACTTTTGTATGGCTTGACTCTGTAGCTGAGTTTATCATGAACCACACTGTTTGGTGGTCACTTGTTCCCAATGGCTACCCACTTCTATTTCTGAGATCCTCTCACTGTCCCCATTTGAGAGTACGAGGTCTAAGATTGCTCCCTTTCGAGTGGATTCCAAAACTAGCTGTCTGAGGCATGCCGCCTGAAGGGCATCGAGAATGTCCCTGCTTTGGACGTGGCTGCAGCAAAAGTGCCCCAGTTAACATCTGGCATATTAAGGTCCCCCATCAACAGTATCTCCCCTTTCTCTGCCATCCTAAGGATGAACTCAGGAGGATCTCATCTGACACCTTTATAATGAAAAAAATCTAAGTCGTCCAAATCAAAGTTTATGGCTGGTGAAGAGTCTGAGTCGGAATCCGAGTTTGGGAGTTTCCCCTCCGCTGGAGTCGAATAGCTGGACCCTGAGGGTGACCTGTCTCATCTGTGTTTCCCATGGGTTTGTCCATAGATCTGGATCTCAGCCTCTTTCTCCTCCTCCTCCTGTCGCGTCATGAGGAGTGGTGACCATCCTCATCCTAGGATGGGGAGAGGGTGTGATTGCGTGAAACTTTCTTATGGGTCCAGGGTTCCAGAGACTGTTGAAGGACATCAAAATAAGGGGTTGAGGGCGAAGGCCCTATTCAGTTTTTCTATTAGATCCGGTGCTAGAGCCCCAACCGAGTGGTGAAACTCCTCTAAGGTGGGAGACTGCCCCTGACCCATGTGCTGGTTTTGTAGATCCTGGGATTCAGAGGCAGATGCTTCGTCTGCCTCGTTCAAGACCAGTGATGCTGCCCTGTCGCATTTCACACACACAGAGACCCTGCCAATGTGGCTAGCATGGGTGTTCTGCACTTGTGGCACTTTCTGCCTCTGGGGGGGTCTGTCTGGTTTTGCTGAGGACATGTTCACTATTTTAATAGATTCTGACTGTATTTGAATTCTGAGCTTGTTGTTTAGTCCAGTCCCTTCAAGCTTAGGAGCCCTCTAAAAAGATCTGTTGACGAGCTGGTGATGCTCGTCGACAAGGAAGCAATGTTCTGCCCCCTTTTTACCCTCCAAAAGTCTGCTTCTTTGCCTGCCTAAGGGCATGAATGGTCCCACGTTAGATATCCAGCGTCAGAGAACCCAAAAGCCCATGTGGCTCTCCGAAAGGCAGGCGCGTCGACGGTTAAGCCCTCAGTGACAGTCGACGGGAGGGAAGCTCCGGGTGCCTGTCGACGAGCCGAAATCCCTCAGGTGCTTGTCGACTAGGCGGCTGCTGCTGGCCGGTGCATGAATGGTCTAATCTTAAAGTGACCATCGACGGAAGAGAAGCTCCAGACGCCTGTCGACGAGCCGAATCCCTTGTGTGCTCGTCGATGAGGCGGCTGCTGCATGGCAAACTCCTGAGAGCCCTGAGAGCTACATGGCCCGGGCCATAATACAGCTGGATCTGCTGGCCCCAGTCAACTTCATGACTGCCCCCTCGTTGCTCTGGGAGGGGGACTTTTAGCGCGGAAAGAAGGACTCATTGTGTGGATGTGGGAGGAAGCAGGAAGCCTGTCTGTGCAGCTTGCAAGGCTGAGACTGGAGTCCCTGTGCTAGCTCCCAGTAGCGCTGCTAATTCTGTCCAAAAATAGAAAAAACAGATGCACACTCACTGATGAAGTTTTCGGCTCTGTCACTCCTGAGACAGAGGTCCTGCAGAGCTCCTACCACTAGACAGGCAGGAAGCAAACTGACATCTGGAGGAATCAAGCGGGAGGGTATAGCCTGTCCTGCAGAAGTCTGTATTCTTCCTGCCTGTCATGTGGTTCCAGGAAGGACCTCCCAGAAGTGATGAGCCCAGAGACCAGCTTTAGGAGACAGAATCAGAAATTATCTGCTCTCCTGCTGAACCTTCAAGAAATCCACTAAAATCTTCAGGCGTTTGACTACAATTTGAGGTAGCAGTTGTATTTAGTAACTACTACAGTATGTCAATTAATAATGAAGACAATAACTAAAGCAGGAAACAAAAACGATGGCCTACAATAAACTTATTTACGAACATGCAAATGCCAGCAGAAATAGGCCTTACAGTCTATCGAGTCTGCTCGATTGTGCAGCTAACCCCTCATTTCATTTATTCAATTCAGAATTACAGCTGATGTTTTTACCATCCTTTGCTATCGACCTAAAGCCTGATTCACAAGGCAGTCCAGATACATGTGCATTGGTCATATCTGGCGTGCTTACCTAGACACTATCGGATGTGGACATATATATCAGCATTCATGTTCCCTGGGGCCCAACTGTACCAATGCATAGAGTGCAGTGCCAGAGGGCCATGACATGCGGGTTAGGGGGTGATCTGCTGTGCTGGATACCAGGCATCTAACTGGATGACCAGATCAGCTCCATTGTTGCTCTCATGCTCTGCATGGGGCAGGGGCCAGTGGGATATGCCAGTCCTTTAAGGACTGCAGGATCTCAACTGGGAAAAACATGTACAATCAGGAATGGCAGCACCTGTGCCAAACTGCCCCCCAGCAATCCTTACTGGCTCAGTGGGCTGGTGGATGGTAAAGGAGGGCCAATCGGGCCCAAGGGAATGTCCTGCTGGTGGGCAGAGAGGGCGTTTAACACAAAGAGAGCCCATCAGGCCACACAGCCTGTGTCCCTTCTGTTAGCCCTTAACAATGTGCAGTTTCTCATGAGATTCAGGTGCTTGCATGCCCCACCCCTGTGCCAGCCCCAATGCATGCAAGTGCACTGGTGACATGGGGTCAGATGCAGAGGGGGTGCACACCACAGGCTGCACATGTGTGGAGGTCAACGCATCTTTGGAGCCGGACCTCCACACACCACCAGCCCACGTAAGCACCCCTCTGTGGGGGCACATCCTTTCTGGCACCCAAGTGCAGTATTAGGGGGGTGCTATACTGTTGAGGTATGCCATCCTTCAGATGAGATGTTAAACAGAGATCCCTTCTACTCATCCTGATGCTGTCCTGGTGGAAGTACAAGAACCCAAGGCATTCTTCACAAAGAGTAGGGGACATTCCTGTGTCCTAGCCAATACTCCCTTTCCCATAAAACCAGTTCATGCAACTGTCCAAGGCTATGTGTGGGTGTTGACGTGCGATATGGCCACCACTACACATTCAGTCACTTCACTACCAGTCTAGCATTGCTTGTAAAGCACTTTGGGATACACTATGTATGAAAAGCACTATATAAATCCTAATTCTCTTCTTCTGATTCTTCTTTCATGGATTGGGCCTTTAGCTAGTAAAATGTAATGGTACCCAATTATAATTTTAAGTTATGGGCTCTTACACACACTGTGTGCTGTTTCAGCTTGTATGCAGTTAGTGAGCTTTCTGGCATTGTGTTATTCTGTTAAAGCTCAGCCAGTCTATAACCCGTCATGGTGACCTGTATATATTGGACATGATGCATTGCATTAGGGAGCTAAGTGTTATTTTGTGCAATTTTCCTGACAGTAAATATAACTGCTTAATCTCTATGGGCCACCATCTCTCAAAATCTCTGCTTTTCTGTCTCTTATCGGAATTGCTCTTCTTCTTCTTCTCTCAGTTCAACCCTCCCTTTCCACTTCTTCTGTCTTTAATGCCTGTCCCCGCACTCCCTTTCAGTCTTGCCTTCAACTACTACTTCTCCATCTTTCTAAACCAACTTGCCTTTAGCCCTTTCAAACACCTTGTCTGCACAGCTGTCCCCCCCCATTTATCCTCTCCCTGGTGCCATCCTTTCAACAGTGGACCACTTTATTTCATGATTCCACCCATGGCATGGTATGTCCATGAACACAGGGGTTCCATGACATGCAGTTACACAATAGTTGTACGTGACATACCCGACCCAACTTGCTTACTGACTGAGCTCTTACTGCACAGCCATTTATGGTTACTACACTATTTGCACCAAATGCCAGTGCACAAAATACACATTTAGGTGCTCCACAGTACACCCCACCCTGTTTATCTGTGCCCACACTTGCGTCTCTGCTCACTTTCCCTTCCTCTTTTTTGTGATCTTCAGCAGTGGTACGCACTCAGATCTGTAAACTTGAAATGCACAATATGATAAACAAATGCAATCATAAGAAAACTCTCCTTCCCACCAACAACAACATATCTAAGGCTCCACGACAAGTACCAGAAAGGCCAATCCACCACAATATTTCTGTAAGCTTTACATAAATAAGTAGAACTAAAAATGAAGTATGCTTGTTTATGCCCTGCCATACGTGTATTGCAGTCCCACTTCAAAGCCACAGGAAGTGATTCACTTGTACAATACTGAATTTACAAGTGGGTATACTGGCAGCACAGTTAAAAGTAAAACCCAGGCCTATAGATATGGGGTGACATTTAGAGGAACAGACCAACCTCCCCAAAACACATGCACAAACTTTTTATGATTGCCCCACCCACTGAAAATCAGCCACCAGAGTCAGAACTTGTGCCTGCCAAACCTCAGCCCCACATTTTCTAGACAGACTCTGGGCCTGGGGGTAACAAATTACAAATAAACACACAGTACCCCAGAGAAGCAGCAGTTTAAACAAACTGCTGAAACGTATACTGACAGGCAGGGAGTTCAGTTATGATTCACATCCACCAAAATCAAAGGAAAGCGGTTGAAAACTGGTAAACTAAAACTAGAACAAATGTAAATACAGTGTTCAACCTCTACCGTAAAGGTTAAAGTCATAAAGCTTCAAACTATTTTGTCCAGAATCACATACGGCTGCTATGGAAGACGAGTGCTGTGCGTATCTTTTAGAAGAATTAGTTGGACACTGGTGAAGACACTAAGAGTGCACAAGAGGAAACAGAGGACGTTAGGTTCAAGGGTAGCAAGCGGCATTATTTGCAGCCAGAAAACATAGTACGTTTGGTGCTGACAGTTATTCAGTACTGACGATGGAATTAACAAAAATGAAAGTGATCTGAAATCACTGAAAAAAATAGTTTTACTCCACTACTGGTTTAAGAACTCCAAAAATCATACATAACGTCATTGTAAAACACAATATCTCCTCTCCCTCTCTGTCTCTCACACACACACACACACACACACACACACACACTAATAAGATACAGAGCTTTTAGTGCTGCAAATTTGTATTTTGGGGAAGGGGGATTGGGATGAAAATATCAGCAGGCTTTAAAATGACATTGGTAAGAAATTCACTTTCTGGAGTAAATCAGATTACAGTCCGAGTTAAAAAATGAAGACCAAGGTCTCCCTTTCCTTTTCCAGCCCTATCAAATTACCGTGGCTGATACAGGGCTCTAGTTACGATTTGCTGCACGGTCATTGATTTCTGTAGACACCATTAAAGAATACTTTGACCTCTGCTGAGAACGAGGCAGAGTGGAATTCAGCCACCACCATACAGACAAAAGTAACCTTTCTTTGTGTACGTGTGTATATGTCTCTTACTGTAGCAAAAAAATGTCTGCCTAGAATTTCTAGAGACAGGCCCAGCATACCATAGTTTTAAATTCTGGTCATGTTCCTGGAGACTCCACTGTAAGACAAACATTTCTTCAACAAATAAAGTGTGTTAAGTTTTTCACAAATAACCAAGTTGCCTATGAAATGTTTTGAATACCTACCCCATAGCCTTACACAGAAACCCATATCATCATCCCCTCAAGTATGCAGATGACCTAGTCTTCCACACGCGTGCCAATAACACTACTGACCTTAATAGAAAATTGACTGCTGACCTAAGGGGTGTCCAATGTTGGTTCCAGCTGAAAAAATTACTAATGAACACAACCAAATCCCAGGCCATGCTCTTTGGTACCCCTTCTTACCTAAACATCCAGGTACCACTGCAGGTGAATAACATTAATGCCCCCCCCCCCGACACTGTCCTGTCAGTCAAATACCTGGGGTACCACCTTAGACCCTTCCCTAGACTTCTCCCTCAACCTCACAGATATCTGTAAGGAAGTCAATGTCAGATTAAGATTAGTTTACCGAGCAAGTCGGAATCTCACCCCCTCTGCCAATATGTAGGTGGCCAGGAGTATTCTACTTCCCAAACAGCTCCAGACACAAACTTCACAAATGGGACATGGCCTATAACAATACCTGCCAATTTACGCTATCTAGCAGTCAACTTGTCCACCACTGTACCTTACATTCGAAGCTAGGATGGCTGCCCCCTGCTGGTCAGTGAGATTTATCCCTTGGGAATATAATTTATAGTGTACTGAACAACCACACCCTCAAATCCCTTTCCTCTCACCTGTTGCCACATAAAACTGCCTACCCTCTCAGGTCTGCAGACCTGGACCTGCTCTCTACTCCTAGGGTTAAAACCAAATTCGGATCAACAGGCTCTGTAATATCTGCCCCGAAACTGTGGAACAAGGTCCCCCCTAACATCAGACAGTGCACTACTGCTAGCACACCTTTTGGAAACAGCTCCGAATCCACCTCCTACAATCATATGCTTGTTTATATACCTAGGCCGTACTACCGTTGACTTGCAGCACCGTGTAATGTTATAAGCGAGCAACTGTATCCTGCTTTGCACCATCTTGACCTGCCACGTTGCTTACTGTGTATGTAAATCTAGATCCTTACTGCAGATTCAGACTATATTTTAAATGTTATGACCTGCCTCTTTGTTTACTGTCTGTTTGAAAACCCTGAATCTCACTGTTGACTTGGATTGTATTTCAAATGTTATGTATGTACTCCTCCCGAGTCATGCCTGAAAATAGGCAACTGCTCGTCTAGTGCACTTTACCCAGTAAACAAAAACTAAATAAATAAATAATGCCAATACTGAACTTTAAATCCTTGTTTTGGTTATAATTCTTTTTTTCAGATTGATTGAGGGAGGTGGAGAAAGTGTGTCAATGTCCTTTCATATTTGTAATAAACTGTATTTGTAGTAGTCATCCTAGAACTCCATTCCAGTTTCAAGATTAGATGAAATGGTCACTGATCAACCCTTCCACTGCTTTCGGAAAAGAGTGCTTTGTTCTGATCCT
Organism: Neoceratodus forsteri; assembly: GCA_016271365.2. Classification (NCBI taxonomy): domain Eukaryota; kingdom Metazoa; phylum Chordata; order Ceratodontiformes; family Ceratodontidae; genus Neoceratodus; species Neoceratodus forsteri. Next base: position 855,319,226 of record CM028132.1, on the reverse strand, counting down.
GACCAATACAACAAGCTTTACTGCTGCTGTGCCACAACACTGAAAAACTTCGAGACTTCTGTCCAGCTGAGAATACATTTTAGCATCAAATCCACATCCATGCTAACCACTAGAATTTTTTTTTGTTTTTCCCTCCTTAACCCATGGGTTAGGCTCTCAGTTGGCCCATTCACAAGCTCTGTATCCCACACTTACTGGAGTGGTTGGCACAAGGCTACCCACTGCCGGCCTCCTCATAAACTGTACTTTCCATGACCTAACCCTCTGTGTGAGCCTGCTGGATGGAAGAAGAGCTCTCCAAAACTTTTCTAACAAGACAGAAAGGGGGAGGACAGGGGACCCAAAGGTCTAGGTGCTACAAATGGGTGCAGGGTGCACGGTGGCATTGGCTTAAGTGGCACCATTTTTGCTTTCACCTGTTTTTCATCTCACTGTGCTCCATCCCATCTGGACAAAGCCCAGGGCAGTAGACCTTTTTGACCAGTGAGAAGCAGGGCTGGGACCAGGCCCACCACCACACACTGGCTGTTGCTGGCATAAGACTGACTGTATGATTCCACCCTGACAAGTCATCATCTTGTATCCCACAGCAACAGTAGAATTTTAGCCCTTTTATTTATTTATTTAGTTATTTTTTACTTGCAATTTTTACACCCCTTCTCTCTGTGTCCGCTTCCCTCCTCAGGGCCCCAATTTTGATCACAGCGGTGCGATGGGAGCTCACCCCAGCCTCAGATAACCCCCTGGGCAGGGTAGGAGGGGACTCCCCAAACCCCTCCAGCCAATGTCCAATGTGTCGGGTGGCTCATTCGCCCCCCCCACCACCGCTGTAACACTGGGGTCCATCTCCGGGAGTGGACACGGGGCTGCTTTTTCCGCTTTACTGTGGAGACGTGGTAGTGCAATGATGTCAAGGCTTATGCCAACGTCAACCACACTCCTCCCCTATCATGGCATCGAGCTGCCATACCCCCAGCCTCTGCTAGAGGTCGGTCCAGCAACAGGCCTTCCCTCCACCCTCCCCAGGGGAGACGAGCAGTCCTGTGGACGCTCAGCCGCCCCTCCCCGGCTGGCCCTACAGTTCCCGGTCTCGTTCCTGAACCTGGGTCGCTGGCATCGCAAGCAGCACCTCTACCGCTGCGCCGGCAATTTCACCCATTTTAGTAGCTGTATATTTCTTCCAAGAAGCACTCCACCCCCTCCTCCTCCGAGGCAGGAAGCATGGAGGCATCTGTGGTGAGATGCCCAGCACTGTGTCTCCCACGTAATGTGATAAAAACCGGTGTTCCCAACACAAGCCCAGGTTATCAGTATGGTTTAATGTGTTGCTTACCTCTAGGTCATCAGGTGGGCAAACCAACAACGTGTTAATTAAAATTAACCCAGTAGATAAGGGAGTTATATTCCCATCAGATACTTGCTTTTGTAAAGTCAATAATCCAGATCAGAACACATTAGCACATTATCAACTAAAAACAAATCAATGAACCAATAGTAGTGCAATGGTTCGAATGTTTGTAAGTCTTCTTTTGTGTGCTTTCTGAAGTTTTACAATTTTTTCCTGGTGCCAATAAGTAAAAAAATTAGAAAAATAACTAATAACATGGCACTTACAAGAATAACCATGGCATTCAACAGCATATGCAGGTTTGCATCCACTTGCAATAAGAAAACTGATCACTGTGTACTATACAGTAACCCGGGACTCCTCCTGCCCGACAAGAGAAAGGAATGTAAATGGACCACCTTGATATTCAAATGTATGCAAGGAACCTCTTTCCCTGATGCCTAACCATTCAAATCAGCACAAAGCTATCAACTTCAGTCTCAGACCAAAAACCTCCTGCATTTACCAAGGATGCACACACATCCTTCAGAGAGAAAGCCTTTGCAATAACTGCCCATACTCCCTGAGACTATAAAACATACCAGTAACCTGCTCCCCTTTAAACAAAAACAAAAAAAAAAAAACACGGTTCTGGCACCTCCAAAGCACTTGTGTCTGCCAACCTCTCCGAAGCTCCACTCCAGTCCAACTAGCCACCCCAAAATCCAAACAAACTAGTGGCCACTCTGCTTTTTCATATCCTTAATCCCCATCCCCTTTCATCTGATTTGCTAGCGTTTTTCCAAATAAACTGTTTATCGATGTAACTTGATTGTACGCTGTAACTTCCTGTACCCTTTATGTACCTTCTCTGAAGCTGTAACAGTCCCACGGGACCCGCTTCAAAAAATAGGTGGCTAACCTAAATGAGCCCATCCTGGTGTGCATACCTCTCAACTGTCCCTGATTTTCAGGGACATCCCTGATTTTGCCTCAAAATTTTCCTCTGTCCCTCATAAAATTTGTGTTTTTGTGACAGAACAGTGGGGAATGTAAGCACAAAATAATGTCAGACATTAAAGTTACAGACTTGTTCTTCTTCAGAAAATGCATCTTACACTAATACCCTTATTCTGTCAGCTTTCTGAGGGATTAGTACCAATTTTTAAGATATGTCCCTAATTTTGGGTCTTTGTCCCTGATTATTTTAAACCTTGTCCCTGATTTATGAGGCAAGAGGTTGAGAGGCATGCTGGTGTGTGAAAAGCCAACATAAATGAATATATGAATGAACTCATAAAAATGTAGATCACGGCTGGGAAATAATTGTAAGTGCTAAAACCACAAAAGCAATGGTGACAGAAACACCCCCTGAAATCAAAAAGTCCATTTTCAAAACACCCCTTCTTACTCCCATTTTTTAACTTGTATTTTATTATTTTAATGTAATCAAACATTACATTGCATCACCAACAGGCAGACATAAGTATAATGAACTTTGTCCAATCACAAGCCACATTTTTACAGTAACAAAAGGTAATGCCCCTGTTCTTTGTTACGACACTTGGGGGTTAACAAGAAATTCCAGCTCACAGTTTTACCCATAATAGTGTTAAGTATTGACATTATAGTCTCTGAAACTAAGGAAAGTCTAAACATTAGGCTCTTGCAGCAATGAGATGGGATGATAAGAATGTCTTTTCCTCATCGTGCACCCTATCTGAGGGTTAATCATCCCGTCCTACAACATAGACATCCTGAAATTCACCTTATAACTCTCACATACAACACTCAGAGGCAGGCATCATATAAAGTACAAGGAACCTGACATAACATGGTTACACACATTAAACTTTGAAAAACATTAAAACTAAAAGTCTTAACAAGAGAAGTCTGCTCCTATATGTGATCTCAGCATAACAAATTAAATCTTACTTTTGTTTACTTTCTGGCACGCAAGGGGAAAAAACCTGAAGATCGAGAACAGGTTCAGATCTTAGGTTATGGCACCCCTTTTTAATTCCTCCTTCCTCTAATATACAAGTTCCTACATTACTATAAATTATGAAAAATAACCTGTAACCCCCCTTTTTTTCCATTTAATTTCTACACTTCAGACACCAATTATTAGCAGACTGATTACCTCACAACTAAGAATGGTGGTTCTCACTCTTTTTGTCTAGTGGTTAAGCAGGGAGGTAGAGCCTCTGTTCATTTACCTTACTCTGCATACACTGGTACTCAGCTGACATCAGTATGAAGCACAGTTTACGCCGACAAGCTAATGCAGCCGCTGCACCCGGTCTCCAGTGGTTCAGGCTGCACATGACTGAGCAGCTATAATGTTCACGCTCTATGAATCTCTCGACTGCTCAAAACAGGAAGCACGTGCACATAATCACACAAGCAGCACCAAAACCATGCAACTATTAGCCTTTCAGTATTGAGAGTTAGGATAAAGTACATGTTTCCCCTTTTTCACAGTATTGTGCTAATGTAAAGAAAAGGAATTAGGTTTTATATAGTGCCCGTCATGCAAACTGTATCCCACAGCACTTTACAATCTTGGAGAGGGAGAGGCGAGAATAATGATGCCATTTGTCAGCCCACAGGGAGATTTAAACAGCACAGATACAGATCAATAAGAGATTACAGAAATGTTAAGCACAGGGAGGTTAACTGATTTACAGAAATGTGTTAAGAGTCCCATCTTGTCAGCCAATCTAGATGTAAAGCCACAACTACACCCAATATGGACACATAAAGAACAGTTATGCAAGAAATTACCGTAACAGTAGATCTTTGAGGGGATCTCAGTCATCAGGTTACACCATAGAAACCTTCGCTGTCACTGAAGGGGAATTCACATGAAAGATTTTTAGCAGTACAACTGGGGCTGCCCACGCCGTTGACGTCCACTGACATCATGAATCCTATATAAAGGCATGAGCGTCCCCGCTCCCTCCTCAGTTCTTTCCCCCTAAAGGCAAAGGGAGCATGGCCCCAGCCATTGGGGACCTAGGGGAGGGGGGGGTGCCCAGACCATGTGTAGGGCTGGATACACCAGACAGCCAGCTCCTAGACAGGACCCTCAAAAAAGGGGGATGGTGGGAGGGAAAGCAGACCTGATGACTGAGATCCCCTCGAAGATCTACTGTTACGGTAAGTTCTTATGTAACTGTTCTTCTTCATCTGGGTTATCTCAGTCATCAGGTTACACCTTACAAACAAGTCCCAAGCAGTGACAGGTACAGACAGACAGTATGGGAGGAGGGCTCACCATAAACTTAAGACAGAAGGCCCTGCAGCACAGCCCTGCCAAAACCTGCACGGGCTCTTTAGGCAATGTCCAGACTGTAGTGCTTGGTGAAATGAAAGTATAGACAGTACTCCAGGTGGCAGCCGCACAAATATCACTGGCTGAGATCCCTCGCAGATAAGCCATAGACGTAGCCATGCCTCTGGTGAAATGAGCTTTAGCAGCACTAGGCAATTCTTTGCTGTACTTGTTGTAGCAAAAAAACAACACAATTTGCCAACCATTTGGATGAACATTGCTTAGAAACTGCAGTGCCCTCTCTACCTGGGGCTAAAGACACAAATAACTGATTTGACTTTCGACTCTCCTTGGTCCAAGCAGGTAGTACTTCAAGGTTCTATGCATATCTAACGTATGGACCAGTGCTACCCCTGGATTGGCATGCTCAGGAAAGTAAATGGAAAGCTGGATAGACTGGTTGAGTGTAAACTCTGAGACCACCTTAGGGAGAACTTAGGATTTGTGTGCAAAGACAACCTGTCTTTGTGAAAAATCAAATAAGACTCCTCGCACAAGAGGGCCTGAAGCTCTGAAAATCTTCAAGCAGAAGTAATGGCAACTAAAAATAATGCTTTCCGAGAGAGAAAGTGCAGATCGCAAGTTGCGATAGGCTCAAAAGGAAACAAGGGCAACTTCTCCAAAATAAAATTAAAATTCTAAGCAGGTACAGGAGAACGGATGAGAAGGTGCAGGAGACATCCAGTTGAGCAATTGTACGGTTACCCACGGGCTCATGGAAAGTAAAAATGGGCAAAAGGTGCAACTGAGGGAGGAGCACTGGGGATCGGAGTCAGACAAAGAAATTAGGTAGTCCAGGATGTGGTTCACTGAGCAGCTGAAAGGGTCCAGACTATGTTTAACAGCCCAGATGGCAAACCACTTCCTCTTCATGGCATCTGTTGCTTAACTGGAAGGCTCCCAGGCAGTCACAAGGACATCCACCACTCTGTTCTAGATCCTGAACCTGGCGATGGTTGTGTCCTCAGGAGCCAATCACGCAGATGGAGGGACAGGAGGTTGGGATGAACCAGAGACCTCTGAACCTGTGTCAGCAGATTCTTGCAGCTCGGAAGAGGGACCGGAGGCTCCTCCGCCAGCTGCTGAAGTAGGGAGAACCATATCTGCCGAGGCCAGAATGGTGCTACCAGAATCATGCTGGCCCCCTCCATCTGCAGTTTGATGAGCACACTCTGAATTAGATGAAAAGGAGGGGAGGTGTAAAGGAACCTCCTGAGACCCTGGATTTAGCGAGCAAAAACTGGGCAGTTTTGCATTGAGTGGGGGACGCAAAAAGGTCCAACTCTGGATGACCCCATATGTCAAAGAAGTGTTCTGCGATGGATGAAAGAAGCTCCAATTCATGCATGCTGGACTGAGTCCAGCAGAGACTGTCCGCCACAATGCTTAAAACTCCTGGTACGTGGACTGCCAAGAGTGTCAGACCGTGATCCAGCACCCAGTACCACACTCTCCTGGCCTCCCTACACAGGGGGTATGAATGAGTTTCCCCCCTGCTTGTTGATATAGTATACTACGCTCAGATTGTCTGACTACACCAGCAGCTGACCCAGAGCCAGGTGTTCCTGAAAAGCCTGCATGGCATAGAGCACCACTCCCTCCCTTCTGAGAGCTGCTGTGACTGCTGCTAAGCATTTGGTAATGACTCCCAGCGCAGAGGACAAGCCAAAGGGCAGTACTTTGAACTGAGAATGCTCACCCTAAAAAGCAAAGTGGAGAAATTTTCTTTAGAGAGAGAAGACCAAAATTTACAGGTAAGCATCCTGCTTTTCCAGTGAACAGAGCCAATCCTCTGTTTTGAGAAGGGGCATTAAGCCTGGTAAGATTACCATCCAAAACATTTTGTACTGGACGTACAGATTGAGGCCCTTTAGGTCTAGAATGGGCCTCAGATCGCTGTTTTTTTTTTTTGGTACCAGGAAAAACCTGGAATAGAATCCTTTGTTTCCCTCGTGCCCGAGAACTGGTCCGATGGTCTGCTTGTATAAGGACTGCACCTCCTCCTGGAGAACAGACAGGTAAGCCGGGGGGTTACTGGAGGGTGGAGGAGGGGTATCTGGAGGCTGCTCAATGAGCTCCTGGGTATGCCCTTTCTCTATGATCTGCAGAATCCATGCATCTGAAGTTATGGTTCTCCACTGATTCAGATGGAAAGAGAACCAACCTCCAACCACCACCTCCTGGTCCGGGACCAGAAGAGGAGGGTCTGGCAAGGAATCAAGCAGAGGCAGAGCCGGACGCTTGGGCTGGTCCCTAATTTTAGGGGTGCTTGGCTGCAGCTCCAGCACTGGAGGGGCAGGCAAGGCAGCCAGGGCTCTGCATTTCCCTTAGGGCTGGGAGGGCGCACGGGACCTATTGCGCTCTTTGCAAAAGGGAGGGCACCCTCTGCCTCTTGATTGGGTATGGTATAGAGAGTGAACAGACTTGAGGGCCCTATCCGAGGCTTGCAGATCATTAACAATATCCTGGACATCAGGGCCAAATAGCCTAGTACCATTAAAGGAGGCATTAAACACTTTTTGCTGTACATTAGCACTGAACCCGGATACTCTGAGCCAGGAGTGCTTTCATAGGCATATGCTCGTGGTGGCTGCCCTGGCAACGGTGTCAGCCATATCATAGAGGGCTCTGAGGAGGTGCTTGCTAACATGCTAAGCTGCTTGGAGGAACTGAAGCAGCTCCTGCTTCTGAGTGCAATCTGGAAGGGTTTATGCAGCGGCCTTGCCCTTTTTCCCAGTTGGCATTTTGGTATTTTACCATGTGAGACACGTAGTTTGCAATCTCAAACCCAAGGTGGAGGAGGCATACAACCTCTTACCCCAGAGAACATTTCTGCAAGACTGTTTATCTTGGGGGGAAGGGAATTAAGGTGCTTAGGTGCTTTAGACCTGACATGAGCTGCCTTGATGACCACTGAGTCCATCTCGGGCAGGGCAGCATAGCAGGGAGCCCTTGGGGGGCACGACAGAGTTCATCTGTCCTACGAGGCATAGCTGGCACCATGTCTTGTCTGTGCCAGGCTGCTGTGACTGCATTCCTTAAAGCAGGTAGGATTGGAGGAATGATTTTTGGGGGAGAGTCAGGGATCTCTAGGAAGTCCACCAACTCCTTTCTGGTGGCATCCTCTTCCTCAGTGTGGAAGCCTATGGCTGAGGACAGCTGCTTCATTACACTGAAAAATATGGGGTCCTCAGGACGGGACCTGGGAGTATGCTTCATTGAGTCCTCACTAACAGAAGTGGTGGTAGATCTGTCAGAGAGCAGGAGCTGTTCCTCTTCTTCCTCCTCATTATCAGGAAGAATGAGGTCTGGGTGGTACTCCTCCTCAACATTGACCTACTCAAAATCTGGGTCTGGCATCAGATGCACCAACGATGGCCCATGGGGAGCCTCCCGTGGCCAACAAATAGGTGCTGTCGATGAAGCTGCCATTGACGGCATCAGTGAGGGAGGGGCCTAAAGGTACCCAGCTGCTGTAGAAGCAGGTTAGTGAATTTGAGTAGGACTTTGTTCAAGTTGACAGTAGTCGTAGACAGAGGGGGTTCGATGACATAGGTGTTGATGACCTGCCTGCTGGGTCCTGAGAGCTCGAAGAGCCCATAGCCCTAGAGGAAGAAGGGGCAGGCCTCGATGGGAGAGTCGTCGATGATGAGCCTGTCATCGACAAAGGAGGGGCCAATGACCCGGAGGTTGACAGCTGGTTGCCCAGAGAATCGGGCAGAGATGCTGTTGGTGTGGGTCTGGTGGGCACAGAGACTTGGACAGCAGTCTTCCTAATCGGCGCAGATCACTCTGAAGAAGCCTGGCAGGAAATCAGGAGAAACGTCAGTGTTAGTAGTCAGTTCGGCTACTGTATGGATGTATATGTCACTACCTAGATTAAATAGAATTCATTTGAAATTATGTGAGTTTCTCGTCTGCTTACTGTGGCTACAGTTGCTTTGGAATTCTATTGCTGCATTTTGACGGTTTACTATATAGCACCGTAGCTCCTTTCATCTTGGTGCTCCTTTTCTACTGTCTTTCCCTCATCGGTGCAGCCGCAGCCAACAAGGATCCCCAGAAAGAGGAGAACAGGCCATTGGGGAATGAGAGTGATGCCGGGGGGAGTGGTCCTGATCTCAGTCTTTTTTATTACCCCCCCCCCCAAGAGATTCGTCTTGAGCCTTGGAGGCCTGGGAGCTCGATGATCCGGTTGGCGACTGAGAGGCTGGGACCCCAGAGGAACCCTACCCGAAACTGGCTGCCTGTTGATCTATCAGGAAATTTTTTCAAGCCTTTCTGTGTTGCCTGAGAGCTGTTTGGTTAAACTTCTGGTAGAGCTCACAGTCAGAAATCTCGTATTCAGGCCTGAGACAGCAGATACAGGGAGAGTGTTCGTCTGTGGAGGCAATCTTCTTTCCACAGTGACAGAGGAGAGAAGTCGAAGGATTAACTCTTGACATAAACAAATTAGAGAACTCTCTTTTAATAAAAAGATTCAGAAAAATATAGAAGAAAAAGCTGTAGGCGAAAAAATGGAGCGAATACTGCGTCGGAGCTTCCACAGAGACCCATGCAGTGAGTGACAGTTGGAAGAACCCCCAATTCTGTTTGTAGCCCTCCAGCCTGGAACTCTCTCAGGCCACTGCACTCACCAGCTTGCTCTACCACTCGCTGTGTTCCGCTGCCATCTTCAAGTTCGGTACGGTTCCCCAGGTCGGGGGAGGACAACCCGAGGAGACCGAGGGGGGCAGTGGCGGGGAACCAGCGTTGGGCATGTGGCAGTGACACTGGCAGGGCTGTTGCCTATCCAGGGCTGGAGGGGTATTTCTTGTGGTGTTTAACCCGAGATCCCCTCCCCTGCGTGGTGCATGTCTGACGCCACAGCACACGGCAACCCTGCCTGCATCAGCCATGCTCGTACATGCAGCCCGGCAGCTCAATGGTACCTCCGGTCTCCACCGGGGGTCACTAGAGCACCAGGCATCCCTAACCCTCCCGCCCAGAAAGGAGAGCTGCCCGGAGGTGCTCAATCCATCTCCCTCCCCTGCCGATCCCCAACTCCTGAGCTCGCTCCCAAACTCTGGTCGTCGGCGCAGGACGAGGTGTGGTGTCCAGCGCCTCAACCCTCAGTGCCACCAGGCCGGCTAGTGGGAAAGAACCTGAGCAGGAAGCAGGACCACTCACACTTTTATAGGGTTGGTGATGTCCACGGATGTCAACGGCGTGGGCAGCCCCAGTTGTATTGCTGAAAATCTTCCATGTGGATTCCCCTTCACCAACAGTGAAGGTTCCTATGGTGTAACCTGATGATTGAGATAACCCCAATGAAGATCTGATTTATCAAATGGAATGTACATCAACCAATACTGCATAAAGAACAGTTATGTAAGAACTTACCAGAACTGTAGTTCTTAAAGAGAATCTCCTCCATTAGGCCATACCATGTGGTCCTAACACTGACGTCTTTATAGTTCCACAGGTGTGGCCTAATAGAGGAGATCTCCTCGAAGATCCCTCAGTGCTACTCTCCCTCAGAAATCTAGTGCTGTAGCTGGCCCAGTGATGCTGGAGGTTGAGGTGCTGGTCACTACACCTCACGCCATGCCGGCGACCCAGGTTCAAGCTCGGGCCACCTGGGGTTGGCAGGGGAAAGAGTGGATCAAGCATCCAGAGGACTGCTCTCCTCTCCTGTCTCGGGGGAGGGAGACCTGTTGTCCCACTCATTAACTGCCCTCTGGCTGTGGCTGGAGCGCAGCACGGGTCAGGAGGGGACGAGAGAAAAATGGAAATGAAGCCTGTCAGTTTCCGTGATGGCTCCTCGTTCCTGGGGTTGCCCCAGTGTCTGGATTGGGTCTCGGGGCGGTGCCCTCTGGTCCCTGGCAGGGGGGGGCAATCAGTGGAGGATTAACCGGAGGTAGGTGACATGGGGACGCACAGAGACAGAGAGCAATTCTCCCCACAAGGAGGGACCGCAGCCCACTGCCAGGGCTCCCAGAAGGAAAAACAGATAATATAAAAGAAAAAAATCTAGTGCTGCTTCAAAAACTTGAACAATTCGTTTCCACAACCATATGTAGTATGCTTTCTTTAAGCAATATGGCATGATGGAGATAGGTTACTGGGGAATTTACCTAAGCCTTGTGTGGTGTGTCACAAGACCAAAAGCCAAGTGATTTTTCCCATAAGAGTGGTGTGTAAATCCTTCAATAACCCACTGCCTTATTAATATTATACAAAATACCATTCAAAAGAATAAAAGAAAATTGCTGAAATATAAAATACATTTATATTTTTCAAATGTTTTTTCTTGAAGGGGATTGTTTACATGCCTGTGACATACAGTGACGTTATTAATAATATCAACAAGAATGCTAACACTTTTAGGCCCTGTCCAGACTAGCAATGAGCTACAAAAACGTTTTTTAAAACGTTACCTTTCAGCCCGTTTCTGTGCGTCCACAATGAATAGCTGAATCGGTTTTTAAACCGTTACTCTGCATCCACATTGGTGTTCTTTCTCCATTTTCTGGTAACGTTTTGAAAAGCGTTACAGTCCTCTGGAGGCCACCCATATCCCAGCAATCAGCGCTGCACTACACGCTGCAATGCACGGTCCCATAAGGCATTGCGGCATCTCCATGTAAACAGACCACTGACATGGAGGCGCCTGATTTAAACACTGCTGTTTTGCTCTGTCTGAATCGCTGGTTCATGAAGCGGCAGGTACTGATAAGGGAGAGACAACATCGCCGGGTAGCATGCCACTTGCAGGCACATAGATTTCAACAGATGCAGCAGCATACTATAGCTGCTGTGAGCGATCTGCTTCTCTCAATAACACTGAACACTGTGACAGTTGACAGAGTAGTGTGGAAACATCCAAGGTCCACTGACTGGTGGGAGCAGATAGTGCTTTCTTCTTGGACTGATGAGCAATGGCTCAGTAATTTCCGCATGTCTAAACAGACTTTTACAGCTTTGTGCACAGAACTGAGCCCACACATAAAACGGTCCAACACAGTACTGCGCAAGGCTGTTGAAGTGCAGCGACGGGTTGCCATTACCTTGTGGTGCCTTGCCACCAATGTGGAATATTGAACCCTTGGGCATCTGTTCAGGGTTGGCAGATCTACTGTCGGTGAGATAGTAATCGACGTGTGCAAGGCCATTGTCTGTGTCATACTACCCAAGGTGATCCGAATACATAATGTGCCAGACATCATACAGGGGTTCGAGAGTGAGTGAGTGGAGTTTCCCCAATTGTGGGGGGGCAATTGATGGGACCCACTTCCCAATTCTGTCACCTCCTGGTAATGCCTGTGAATTCTACAACAGGAAATCCTACTATTCTGTAGTGATGCAGGCTCTGGTTGACCATAAATTTTGTTTTCTGCACATTAACGTTGGATGGCCTGGCAAGGTTCACGATGCTCGGGTCCTCAGGAATAGTAAATTATATAAGCTGGGACAGAGTGGTCAGCTGTTCCCTTCTATGCCTCGAGACATCAACGGGGTCAGTGTACCAGTTGTGATATTGGGAGACCCAGCCTATCCTCTTCTGCCTTGGCTTATGAAGCCCTATTCTGATTTTAGAAATGACCTTCGCCATAATTTTAACTACTGTCTGAGCAGGGCCCGAATGGTAGTGGAATGTGCCTTCGGCAGATTGAAAGGCCGTTGGAGATGTCTGCTGAAGAGAAATGAATATGCCATTCAGAATGTCCCTTATGTGATAGGAGCCTGCTGTGCATTGCACAACCTTTGTAAGGAAAAGTCGGAGGCCTTTCTGGCAAGTTGGGTCTCAGAAGCTGAGAGCAGCCAGTTCCCTCAACCAGCTGACCAAGACTGTCCTCCCCCAGGTGAATTATCTGTGGCAGCCATGAATCGCCAGGCCACTAATATACGGGATGCACAAGCAGAATATGTCAACAACCATTAATGTGTGTGACAGTACTGGCAGTTGTATCTGTGATCCACTAAGCAGCTCAGCATACAAGTGGTACATGATATATATTTGTGAAGTTAAAGCAGAACAAGCTGTAGATGTTAACATGCTTCTTTATAACAACTGTCATGAGAAACTACTCAGATAGAAACAGAAAAGGAAGCACTTGTAATAACATATACATAGTTAAAACTTCTAAAGTTAATTGGAAAATAATGGTTTCAGCAGTTAATATGTTGTTGCATGACTTTTAAAAATGCATTTTAAATGTATGTAACCTTAACACAACAACTATGCCCTAAAACTGTAGTGTTTTTAACACTGGGATTGCTAATTAAGCATTTTAATAACCTGTACTGTACAACAGCATAACTTTTAAAATGTAGTTTAAACGTTAAACTTTTGAATAAGAAACGCATGGTTCTGTTGTGCACTGCACAATATGTATTAAAAGCATAGATAACACCTATAAATGTGTGTCATCATTATTACTGCAGTGCTGCAATGACAACACCACACAGCAGTAACACAGTAACTAGCATTAACAGTAGAAAGTTAGCCATGTATTCTGACTGATTGCTCAAGAGCAGTACTTGTCAGTACTGCCAGAACAAGAAGGTAATGTATATCAGTCATCATGCAGTCAGAGACACACATGTGGTCAGAACCTTATCAATGTACTGACAGATACCCATACCTACAAGGTTGTCCAAGTAACATCATCACCCATTAAGGCCTGTGTGAAACCGCCATGGAAAAAAGTACCAGTATGATCATGGTTACTGCTGTAATGTTGTCCCATGTCACTGTGTGTAGATTGTGACATAGCATCACATATATGGGCAGCTTGTCCAACACGTGAAGCCACTACACCAGCAGCATTCATGTTGTTCACTGATGCAGTACTGACCACCTGCATGGGAGCAGTACTCAGTGGTGCCTGTGCGGACGATAATGGGGTGGGGTTACCAAACGTGGGTACTGTTCCAGTTGCTGCATAAGGAAAGGACAATGCACTGCCACCACACTGTGGAGCGGGAGCAATACCACCTATTATTCCAGCTTCATTGACTGCTATTTTGAGTAGTTTCAAACTGTGAGGTGTATATGTTTGTGTATTTTGTGCTGCCACACTAGGAGGCCGATAATGCCCAGACAGTAGCGCTAACATATTTCTGAAAAACTCTGCATTCTGCTCTGCCTCCTGCCTACGTAACCTTTCTTCCATCTCCCTCTCCTCCCTGACCCTCTCCCTCTCCCTCTCCATGGCCATCAACTCCTTATGTTGCTCCATCAGCATTCTCCTAGTGGGCTCGAAGACTACTTCAGCAAGCTCCTGCATCCGACTGACCTTCTTCTTCTTTCTGAGGTTCCACAGTGGCTCACTGTTGGATGTCCGCTTGTGCCGAGCAGCATTCACATCAGAGGATGCAGTGCTGCTGCCAGGTGTTCCACATGGGCTTGATATGCCCTCACCAGCAAACTCACTATCTAAGCTGATGGATCACTCGGCAGCCTGACCAACAGCTGCAATAAATAAGGTTAGCACATGCTGAGTTGGTATGCTGTTTGGGGGGGGGGGGGTGGAAGGCATACATAATGGAGTAAATGGCAACACACCTGATTCTGGAAGCTCAGTGACAGGGTAGTCATCTACATCAAGTTCAGGGTCAGGAGGGTCAACCTCTGTTTCAAGTTCACTGCTTTCAAGGACATGCAGTGGATCAGATGTGGGTTTTGTGCCCAATATACGATCAAGCTGGTCAAAGAATGGACATACAACCCAATGACCGCCAGATCGGCGATTGCTGTCCTTCACCTTATGATACCTGACCTTTAGCTGCTTTATTTTATCTCGACAATGTTTGGCTGACCGCTCAATTCCATTTTCAAATAAATACTCAGCCACCTTCTGGTATACTACGGTATTTCTCCTGAAACTATTTAACTCCTCTTGTACACACTCCTGTGACCAAAAATCAAGCAGGAGTTTAGTGGCCTCTTCAGGCCAACTTGCACTACGATCACTCATGATGCAGTGTAGTGCTACTGAACTGCACAGAGGAGGGTATTTAAACTTTCCCGCTCAGCGCTGTTGACACTGCGTGTACTTCCTGGTAGGCACCATGCACACATGCCACAACACCGCACTATGCCCTGGGAAGGAAAGCAGTGCATTGTGGATCGTTGGAGGACACAATTTACAGAAAACACTTTGTTCACCCGTCCGCACTACTCCTCCGAATGAAGAAAAATCAGGTAGTTTCCAGCAACGTGCTAAGACCTGCTCTTTGGTGGTTTTAAAAACGGTTTACAGAACGCTTTTTAAAACGTTACAGGTCTGGACGCAACCGTTTTTAGAGCAAACGGTAACGTTACAGGACACGAGTAACGTTACCAAAGCACTAGTCGGGACAGGGCCTTAGTTAATAAAAATCTTAACTTAGGCATGTGCCCATTGTTTTTATTCTTCCGTACCTCTAATCTCCATGTTTTAGTGCTTGTGAGCCACGTGAACTGGAAGTGACAATTTTGACGATCAGTGTATCTCTCAGATGTCTGCAAGCTTCAAAGCAGCAATGTGATATGTTTTCTACAGCTGTTTGTTTCTGATGAAGTATAGTTCTGCCTGCTCATTTATTTAACTTAGATAATGTAAGGCTGCAGGTTTTACCAGACAGAATTTAGAAAACTGTTGATGTTTAGATTTTTTACTCAGAGATGGACTGAGATTCAGGTTGTAACTTTGCCTATACAGGACAGGATAGTGAGACTGACATGAAGCAGCAATGAAATGCACTGTCCGTTTTAGTAGATGCCATACTGAAGTTGCTGATCAACTGTAATTCAAGTTTTTTTGTGCTATGTTATTTACATGCTTATATTTTTAAACCTCGTTTGTCTGATTTGTGTGGTTTTTTGAAGCACCACAATATAAGCTGATGTATAATGTTTTTTTCTTATATCAACGAGTTGCGACATTTATTTAATTGTCAAGTTACAGAAATCATTGTGTACACCCAAATATATTATTGAGATCACACATTCATGTAGTATCCAGCTACATCTGAATTATTGCAATTACTGATCAGCACACTGTACACAGACCATTTACATGACAGTCACAGTGACTTGGAAAGGATTTAAAAGGGGGACTTGCTACTAACTTTGATAGAGCACATTGCCGTAACAGTCTTGGACTAAAAAAAGCACATTTTAAAACAAAACAATAACAACAAAGCCAACACTATGAGAGATCAAGTCAAGTTCTACTCGGCCCCCCCCCACCCCCCACAAAACAAATGAAACCTTGGTAGTACACAGCAAAAAAGGCAGACTGTATCAGAATCGCATTCATAGTGGCAAAATGGCAGGCATGTCTTTGGCCTCAGTGTTTATTACCCCTGGTTTGGTTATTAGCTTGTAAATCCAGACCACTATGGCATGGCTGCTATAATAAAACACATTTATTATGGCCTAGCTAATACATACTGTATACGTAAATATGTTCTCCCCCTGCAAGCTAGTACATGGAAAATTAGCCTGCCAGCAACCTAGTGAACTTTGGCAATCGGTAAACAAGAACTCCATTGGAAAAGATAAATTGTCCACTCTTATAATACCCATTAGTTCGGTCCAACAGGCAAATTGCAAGGACTCCAAAAGACAGAACAGCATCCAGAATCAAACTGTTAATCCAAGGACAGAAAGCACTCATTGTCCAAGCACTCCCAAGAGGATCACCCAGCTCTTCAATGTCTATCTCCTCACCCCCAGGCAAGCCAACCAGAAACTTGTGGATAGCTTCAGAGGCTGTGAAAAGATAAGGCTTACCTCAAAAGGAGAAGCACAGCTTTGCAGGGAAAAAAAAAAAGTTCACTGAGATACGTTTTCCAGGGAGAAGTTGTCTTTGCTTCAGTAGCTCCTTCTTTCTTGTCTGTGTGCACACTGCAACGCTGGCAAATAAAATACATTTTCTGACTCAAATATTGTAAGTCTCTCTTATCCTGGGACACTGACAGAAGAATTGCAACCTGCTCTCTCTGCAACAGCAAGCACAGCCAATACCACAGAAATGCTCTGCGTTCCCCTCCTGCCGCTTGCGCCACTCAGTCCGCCAACAGATTCATATAACGTGCACAATATCCAGCCCCAAATTTAAAGAATCATGAAGAAATGTTTCAAAACAGGATTTTAACTCTGCTTGCGAGATAGTTGTGGGCAGGCTAAGCACTCTTACACTAGCTGCCCGTGACTGATTTTCCATACCTTCAAGTTTGTTATTATGGAATGTTGAGTCTTGTACTTGCAATGCAACACAACGTTCCTGCCAACCAGCAAGGTCAATGATAGCTTGCCCTCTCTCCATACCTCTCAACTGTCCCACATTACGAGGAACAGTTCCTCATTCTGCTTCACAAAAGCTCCCTTTTCCACATTGCGAGGACTTGTCCCACATTCAATGCTAAGATCTTATAGCAAAAATCTATAGTAAAATGATGCAAAAATATATTATTCATATAACGGACTTTCTGAACATAAAGACAAACATTTTAACAGTGTTCTGAGCTTCTTAGGTAAAGATCTGATTAAGTGTTCCACATTTTGCCCATTTGTTCCTCATTTTGAGAGGCAATGTTCCACATTTGGGGGGATAAAAGGTTGAAAGGTATGCCTCGCTCCTCCGATAGTACTTACAGTTTTGTGACATGCTGATCCATTTTTGTAAAGGTGTTGTTCGTTTGATTAACTTTCTCTCAAATTTTTAGTAAAATGACAAATATCTACTCTATCACTGGATCCTTCTCAGTTGCAGGCTACGCCATCGCTGAACCAGGCACCAGAAGCAAGTACTCCTCCACAGACTTGGCTGGAACTCAAGTCACCTTTTCTTTGTCTTTTTTTTCGGCATCATAATCAGACTGTCACAACCTCCAACTATTATTTGAAAATCCAACAGGACACAAAACTGACTGTAGCAGCTGGAACTGGCCCACCGTAATTAGACCACATTACACTGGAACCATGCAAAACATGTCTATTGTTACTGCTGACTGGCTCCTCCACCCCACCCACCCACCCCGAACTTTAAACTTTTAAATTGCAGTAATTTTCTACCTCACTGAAAAAAAAACTAACTAGACCCAAAAAAAAAAAAAAAAACTCCAATAAAAATAAATAACATAGAAAACCAGTCTGAAATGCAAAAATGTTTTAAGTACTGTAAATATGAATGTGCAAATAAATACACAAACCAGGAACACAAACATGTGCAAGCACCAAAAATCTGCCTCATGCAAAGCCCTACTCCTTACACACATAACACAGATTTTAAAAATTAAGTACTTCTCATACTTTTAACTTTTCGTATTCCTTTGCTTAGCATAACAAACCCTCTGTTTATCTTACCTATTTTGCTGGGAAACTCTGCTGCTTACCCCGCCACACAACAAATTAAGGCCCTGGCTCCATATCAGACCTTTTGTTGTGAGTGTCTATGTGTGTGTGGGGGGACATTCTGCTTGCAGATTTCTGTATTCTACATGTGTTTGTGTGAGCATCCCAGAGGGCACTCTTTTTTCTGCATGACTCTGCTGCTGCTACACTGCCATCTGGGTGGCCACCGCTGGTAGTGCAGCGGCAGTCCTATAACGCAGAGGTAGACACCTGCTGAGCTCCATCACAGCATGCCTCAGTGTGTGTGTATGTGTGCCTGGAGTCCCTTGCATGGATGTCCACAGGGGCTGAGAAGAGACAAAAAGCACCCCCCCCACAGTGCAGCTGTATGATTGGGCACACTTGGATGCTTGGTTCCCACTACTGTTGGGGTTCATGGAGGGTAAGTGCCAGAGAAGTGGGGTTACAGCATACAAACGAAAAGCCAGCTATCCAGATATCAGTTACTGAGTGATTTTTACTTCACAATAACGCGAAATACACACTTGCAGAGTGATATTCGCAACCTAACCCAGCAGACCACGCTGACATCGTCTGCCGATGTCATCAACCCTACAGTATAAAGGCATGAGAGGCCCCACTCCCTCCTCAGTTCTTTCTCACCTCGTTCAATGTTCCTCTCTCTGGCAGTCCCCAAAAAGCCCAGACTCACTTCTGAACCAGGGTCACCAGCATCATCAGCAGCTGTGCTCACAGGCTGGTCCCATAACTTTTTTTTTTTTAAAATATCTGGTTTTAAAACCAAAGTTTTAAAGAGGAAAAAAAAAGCTTGTGTAGCCTTGAGTGTAATCATTCATTATTACTGTGAGATGAAAGTGAAGAGTTCAGTTACTTACCACAACAGTAGATATTTGAGAGACTCTCCTCCATAAACACCTATGGAACAATTCCCAAGCAGAACGACAATAAGCAGGAGGCAGGCCAGAGACAAGGGGTGGATAAGACCACCATTCAGGCAGATCAACCATCCAAAAGCCAAATCCATAAGAACAGAAGCATCAACCATGAAAAAAAATAAGGCAGCTATCACAGCAGAGCATGGCAAATCCAACAAGCAGTGAACAAAGAGAGTCAAAAGCATAAAACCAGCTGGGGACCTTAAGAAAACAGGGTTCATGAAGAGTAAGTGCCCAGACAATGAAAAAAGAAATGTCAAAATACAAGAATGCAAATGGGAAAGCAACAGGGTGTCCTCCAGAAAGGAAGTACATTGACCAGACAAAGCCAGTCGATGAGCACAGCAGGCACCAAATGCCAGAAGGAGAGGACCACCCACAGACATACTCTAATACAACAGCTAACAGAGACTAGGTGGCCGCCCTGAGTATTGGACTGAGCCCCTGTCGGTATGGGTCTGGTAGGTACAAAGATCTGGACAGCGGGTATATGCGTTGGTGCAGCCGCAGTCCATTAAGACCCCAGGATGAGGAAGGAGAGGATGTCAGGGAACGGGACCACTGCCAGGGGAGCGGTCCTGATCTCAGTCTTTTTTTATGACTTTTCCTCAAGGTCTTGTCTCTGGCCTTAGAGGCCTGGGCACTCGATGTCCTTGCTAGTAACTGGGAGGCTGGGACCCTGGTGGACCCCTGCCTGGAACTGGCTACCAGTTGTTCCATGAGAACATTTTAAGAGCCTTCTTGTGTCACCTGAGGGTTGTTTGATTAAACTTCTTGCAGAGCCCACAGTCAAAGACTTTGTGGTCAGGCCCAAGACAGCAGATACAGAGAGAATGTTCATCTGTGGAGGCATCTTCTTTATGCAGCATCAGTGTTTTTCTCTTTTAAAAAAAGAGATTCTAAAGAATTTTGAAACTGCGTTGGAGCTTCTGCAGAGATCCATGTGAACAAGTCAATGGCGAGAAAGAACTGAGGAGGGATCAGTGCCGTTCACACCTTTATAGGGTTGATGACATCGACAGACATCGGCGTGGATGGGTCCAGTTGTACTACTGAAAATCTTCAGTGTGGATAATGCTTCACTGACAATGAAGTTCCTACAGTGTGACATGATGACTGAGATACCCTCAAAGAAGATACTCTGATGGACTAGGGCAAGCAGCTGGACTGACAATGAGGCAAAGCCCAGTGATAACTATAGCGACGTTGACAGCATGTGCGTCAATGCTGAGGAGGCAAAGACAGGCAACAGAGCTGAAAGGAGCCACAAGCCCCACAGAAACAGAGTTTGGCGCCCTGAAAAATGTTTGAAATGGTGACCAACACCGACAGAATGGCTGGAACTCACCCTTTTTACTGGAGCAGTGGAATCCACAGGAAGGAGTTCAGAAGGCCATCAATGGAGGCACAACGGGCAAGATGGCAGGGGAGCCAACATCAGGGCCCCAAGAGTAGGAGACCAGCAATAACCATGTATGGAAGACCAGCAGTGGCAGTATGGTTGACATCAGCAGAACAGCAGATGGTGGCATGCCACAGCAGCTGAGAGGAAGTGCCTGCGATTCTCAGGCATCATGAAACAGGCCAACAGAAAACACAGGCCCCAATCAGTGTTGAAATTAAACATTGACAGTTGAAGATAAAATAACAAAAACAGCAATAAAACTGTAGGAATCCAGGATCTGAGAAGTGCTCCTTTGGTCTGACCTAGAGTTGATGGTGGAAGAGAGAGACCTGAGAAGTATGAGACCATCTACACTATATAGGCAACAATGACGTGTATCATATTAGGTGGCCTCAGCTAGGCAAAGACTTATGAACTGTCCTGATGCCAACTGCATCTATGTTCTACAGGTGTGACTCAATAAAGGGAGATACTCTCAAAGAAGATCTCCATAATGCATCGGTCTATTGTTATTCTTGCACAAAGAGGAGATACATGTGACAAACCTCATAGTGCACAGATCAGAACTGTATTAGGAGTTTTAAAGTGCTCAGTGTTAGGGTATTAATTAGACTAACCAGTAATTATATAGGGGATATTCCAAAACCAGCTTTGAAATATATATATTTTTTATTCTCTGTGGAAAGCCGTTTTCTTTGCTACCTAGCAACAAGTAGTGGGGCAAAGCCAGAAGTGTTGCATCACATCAGCATTCAACACTGAGTAAAAACCATATTTCAAAATAGCTAATGGAATGACCTACGTATACCATGTAGAAGAGCTGTCGGGTTCAAAACTCTGTTGGTGAGAAAAGAAACAAAGG
Source organism: Neoceratodus forsteri (assembly GCA_016271365.2). Classification (NCBI taxonomy): domain Eukaryota; kingdom Metazoa; phylum Chordata; order Ceratodontiformes; family Ceratodontidae; genus Neoceratodus; species Neoceratodus forsteri. Next base: position 855,298,012 of record CM028132.1, on the reverse strand, counting down.
TATCACAATCTGATAATGTAACAACTGCAGAAATAATAAGGAAATGGAATCATAAGGGGGGAAAAACTTGATTTGCCATGTTAGTTTACCAGCTGTACTGTTACAGTTTCAAATAACAAATGTTATTCTTGAAATGTATCCTCCTACACATGGTATATTATAGTGCCCCTATAGTTAGGGTTGAGTAGACTTTCCACCTTAATAGCTTTGCCCCCGATCAGCATAATTGCACAAAAATTCTGCATGCACAGTTGGTGTTTGGGGGGGCATGATCCCTTGATTTGCTAAGTTTCATTTCAGTCGGACATGCAGATTCCGAGATCTAGATTGTAAGGTTTTTTCCTTTTTTTTTTTTACAGCGCCTACAGCCCAGATGGTTAGGAATTTTATTCTGAAATTTTCAGGGTAGAAAGTGCTTGCCCAAGAATGGTGCCTTTCATTGGTTTGGTGAAAAAATATTAATCCTGTCCCAGTTATAAGGTTCTCAGCATGCTCAGCAGAGTCTTTTGGTAGATGTTTGATACGAAGGAAGAATTTAGCAATACAAAACAGGATTTCTCTTCCATAAGGGGGTAATGTTCTTTCGTGAGAGAAAACTCCTCTCTCATATGGTGCTCATCTTGCTTCCTTTTTTTTTTCAAAACACATAAAAATGGGGGGGGGGGTGGCACTGTGGAGCCCGAGCTCAACGGCAGCATTTTTCTTTAGCTCTCTACTGAACAGATTAAAACACTTAAAAAGTTGATAAAAAGTTAAAGTACAGAACAGTAAACTACTCAACTTGATTGAGAAACCTCCAGAGTTCACTATGGGCAATCCTCGCAAGGATAGGAGTGGAGCTTCTGGTGCTAAAACAAGTGGATCTTCCCAGCTCTCTCGGTCAGGTCAGGAGACCCAGGCCGCACATCTGCCTGAGTCGACGGAATTTAAAGACCTCAAAAGGCAATCTGATTCATCTGTGGCTGCATCCTCTCTCCTTACAAAGGAGAACTCACACCTGAGAGCTAGAATTGAGACTTTAGAAAACCAGGCCCGTTCGGCCCGTATACGAGTGCTGGGGTTACCGGAGGGGATCAAGAGTGATTGCCAGCTCATGTTCTCAAAGGACTGGCTAAGGGAAAAACTGACACCTGAGGATCGGGACATGGATTTTGAACTCCAAAAAGCCTATCAAATCACCCCCAGGGGCTATTGTGAAGATATGGAAACCCCACGTACTTTGCTGCTTAGTAACCGACAGGATAGGCACGAGGGACAAGATCCTCCGGTTGGCCAGCAAGGCCGGCTCCATCACTCAGGATGATCGGTTGATTTATTTGTTCCCAGATATCAGCTATGCCACTCGGATGCGCAGAAAACAATTAAATGAAGTGAGGAGAAAGCTCAAGGAAGCTTCAATCATCCACGCAATGGTTCTTCCGGCCCGTCTCCGGATTGTCCATGGGGGTAAAGTTTGGGTCTTCTCTAACTCGACTGAAGCAAGTAAGTGGACATCTCTATTTGTGGAACACACCAGAGGCCGACTCCGGGACAAGAGAGACAAAGATTCGGAGGTAGAGGAACAAGAAGAGGACTGATTATATTTAAACCAGTGAGGAAATTTGTTTCACCTCTTGCCTTAGACTGAGATTGAGGAACTATGTTTACAAGTTTATAACAGACAAGGACTTCCTCGACAGTCAGACATGGGAGAGGGTTTCTATTTGAATATATCATGTCCTATACTTGACTATTGAGTCAGATAACTAATTATTAGCAAGTTAATTTAGATACTTGGTTAATTTTTAACCACACGATTTTATTATTAGCCCTAGTTTGCATTTTTAATTACGGGATAAAATACTGCCTATACTAATTTCCTTTTTTTCTTTTTGGGAATAGGAATTTAACTTGAGGTAAATAGTGTGACACCATTAGCCCCCGTTTGGGGCGCGTTTATTTGGGACTGTTAATAACGTAGACTTTAGTATATTGAAATAGTCACACTGCTCATGGGCTCATTTATCACAGTTTCTAATGTGGTTACACTTACTAATAGATGATTTTAGTTTTCCCCCTGATGTGGTATCATAATACTGGGATGGAACAATCCTGTGATTAAGGGGTGGATTAGTTCTCCCTCTTTAGAATGTACTCAATAATAAGGTATGTCTTGGATATGGAATTGTTACTGTATTAATAAATTGATGCAAAGAATAAAAATAAAGTATAAAAAAAAACACATACAAATGATGCCTTGCAGACACACCAAGACATGAATCTAGCTAAATGGGACCAGTTTAGCTCAATTCTGGACTTAGTTTTCTGAAAAATTACTCCTAAATGTGTTTTTAAACATTAAAAAAAATTATCTTCCATGAAGTAATTTTCTTTGCTTGTATGCCTCACAAAAGAGGAATACGGCCATACAAAAGAAAAATGGGGCCATACAAAAGAAGATTTTGGACTTTTTTTCTGAATCTTCTTTTATATGAAGGCATCTTTTATGAGTTCCTGAAAATCTCACAAAATAGGATTTGTTCCTATGAAAGAAGATTTTGGTTTTAGTCTTTTCTCTGACTCTGCTTTCATAAGAAGGCATCTTTTGTGAGCTCGTGAAAATCTCATGACAGAGGACTGGTTCTCACAAATTAAGATTTTGTGAGAACCAATTCTCTTTCCTGAGTTCACAAAAAATCTCAATACATTAACAAAATGATTTCTCATGAAATAAGATTTTGCACTTAGTGTATTTTTTTCACATTCTTCTTTTGTGACAGCCAATCCTCTTTCATGAGCTCATGAAAATTTCATGAAAGAAGATGATTTACAAGGATCTGCCTTTCCAACCCTTGCTATATCCTCCTACCCTCCCCCCACTCTCCCACCCACCTCCCCTCCTACCTACACCCGCACCCGCCACTCTTTCTACTCTACTGACAAGGCATTCTGGCTTGACCCCTCTTCTTCTCCTCTCTTCTTGCCCCCACTCCTTTCTTCTCCACTACTAAAGTTATTAGAGTGACGGGAAAGGTATCGAAAGTTACGTACAATCGAAGTAGCGCTATCTGAGCCTTGCTTCCGATTGGTCCTCCCGTCCATAGACTGCTGTTTTACTTTGTACTGCTGAAGTTGGTCGGGTTTGTGTGTTTTTAAACTAAATTGCCTAAAAGAGCTGTTTTCCTGTTACTGCTAAATTTCTAAGGTTTCTGCTGTAATTTTAAAATGTTTATGTGATTACAGTCTTTTGGTGGGACTTCTAGTGGGCCAGGCAGCTAAGGCGCGAACCCCCAGCCTTTTGTTGTGCAAAGTAACTTCACACTAATTGCAGAATCACTTGATTGCTGCTATTTTATTTAGGTGACTGTGCTTTCCTCTGTCTCCTCCACTCTAGCCGTCCTTGCCTCAAGCACCCAGTGAGCGCTGGGGCTACGCTGCCTGCCAGGCGGTCGGCGACCATAAACCGCCCAGGGACCAGGAGGCCGGAGAGACAGCCAGGAAGAGCATGAAAGCATGCGCCAATCGGGCGGCGCTATCTGAGCCTTGCTTCCGATTGGTCCTCCTGCTCCATAGACTGCTGTTTTACTTTGTACTGCTGAAGTTGGTCGGAGTTTGTGTGTTTTAAACTAAATTGCCTAAAAAGCGGTTTTCCTGTTACTGCTAAATTTCTAAGGTTTCTGCTGTAATTTTAAAATGTTTATGTGATTAGTCTTTTGGTGGGACTTCTAGTGGGCCAGACGCTAAGGTGCCGAACCCCCCAGCCTTTTGTTGTGCAAGTAACTTCACACTAATTGCAGAATCACTTGATTGCTGCTATTTTATTTGGGTGACTGTGCTTTCCTCTGTCTCCCTCCACTCTAGCCGTCCTTGCCCTCAAGCACCCAGTGAGCGCCGGGGCTACGCTCCGCCAGCGGGCGGTCGGCGACCGCAAGGCCGCCCAGGGGACCAGGAGGCCGGGAGAGACAGCCAGGAAGGTACGGGAAAGACGGCCAATCGGAAGGCGAGCGCTATCTGAGCCTTGCTTCCGATTGGTCCTCCTGCTCCACAGACTGCTGTTTTACTTTGTACTGCTGAAGTTGGTCGGGGTTTGTGTGTTTTTTAAACTAAATTGCCTAAAAAGAGCTGTTTTCCTGTTACTGCTAAATTTCTAAGGTTTCTGCTGTAATTTTAAAATGTTTATGTGATTAGTCTTTTGGTGGGACTTCTAGTGGGCCAGACGCTAAGGCGCCGAACCCCCTCAGCCTTTTGTTGTGCAAAGTAACTTCACACTAATTGCAGAATCACTTGATTGCTGCTATTTTATTTAGGTGACTGTGCTTTCCTCTGTCTCCCTCCACTCTAGCCGTCCTTGCCCTCAAGCACCCAGTGAGCGCCGGGGCTACGCTCCGCCAGCGGGCGGTCGGCGACCGCAAGGCCGCCCAGGGGACCAGGAGGCCAGGAGAGACAGCCAGGAAGGTACGGGAAAGCCGCGGCCAATCTGAAGGCGAGCGCTATCTGAGCCTTGCTTCCGATTGGTCCTCCTGCTCCATAGACTGCTGTTTTACTTTGTACTGCTGAAGCTGGTCGGGGTTTGTGTGTTTTTTAAACTAAATTGCCTAAAAAGAGCTGTTTTCCTGTTACTGCTAAATTTCTAAGGTTTCTGCTGTAATTTTAAAATGTTTATGTGATTTCAGTCTTTTGGTGGGACTTCTAGTGGGCCCAGGCAGCTAGGCGCGAAACCCCCAGCCTTTTGTTGTGCAAGTAACTTCACACTAATTGCAGAATCACTTGATTGCTGCTATTTTATTTAGGTGACTGTGCTTTCCTCTGTCTCCCTCCACTCTGAGCCGTCCTTGCCCTCAAGCACCCAGTGGCGCGGGGCTCGCTCTGCCAGCGGGCGGTCGGCGACCACAAGGCTGCCCCAGGGGACCAGGAGGCGGAAGAGACAGCCAGGAAGATGCAGGCAAGCAAAATTTTTGCCCCCCTCCCCCTCTTGGGTGTTTCTTTTATCGCATCTTCCCATGAATTTCTTACCTCCGCCCACAGCAAAATTCTGTCCAATAATCTGTCAGCGGCCCTGCAGTGTCACCTGCTCAGCAGTCCTCCCCTTGTCCTCATTGTAGTTAACCCCTAGTTACCGCATCATAATGGGGAAGCTCCTCTTACTGTTTCTCTCTCTCTCAACTATGGTGTTCTTTGAGGATGATGCCATACCGACCCATGCCTTACTGAATAATGCGGCTCACCAGCCTAGCTTCCCTGTGACACCTCCAGTGGGTGCTGATCAGTTCCTCACATATGCCCTACCGTTGCTTCACCATAATCAGTGGGGTAACCCCCAAAAAGGGTCACAACTTGTCATGTACTTTTTACGCTCGATGCTCCACTATTGGATCTACAGTGCCCCCTTATACCTGTCCACCAAATTAGCACTCTGTGACAGGTTATTAAGCCGCAATCCAGAGTGGATCATCTCAAAGCATTGGCCACCCAGCAAGAAGAGAAGGCCCATTGACTGTGCCATCCTCCTGTCCTTCGAAGCCCTCACAAAACTCTTATTCTTTCTGCTGATCTGTATTGGTAATGTTGAAATCAATCCAGGACCTCCAGAGGGCATCACCTCCCCAGCAGATCTAGCATCCATCAAAGGATTAAGCTTCCTTCATATCAATGCATGCAGCCTCCTGAAAAAGCTTTCATTAATACAAACCTGGGTTGCCCACACCATGCCAGACTTTCTGGTAATATCCGAGACATGGCTCAAACCTGCAACAACAGATAGAGAGGTAAATCTACCCAACTACCAAATATTCAGAGCAGACTGCCTGACTAGGGGCGGTGGAGTAGCTATTTATATAAAATCGAATATATCTGCATCTTGCCTTAGTGCAACATCATTGCCCAAAGAATTCGAATGTTTATCCCTTAAAATAGCTCTCCCCAACATGGCAGCTTTTCAACTAGTTGGCTGCTATAGGCCCCCCTCTGCTGATCATAAGCTCTTAACCCACCTGGGGAACATAATCAAACTGGGCCCTGAAGATATCATTATCTTAGGTGATCTGAATTTAAACTGGCTCTCCAAGACAGCTGCACCCTTAGTATCTTTTGTGATACATATGGGTTTACTCAACTAATAAATGAACCGACAAGAATCAATTTAAAGAACAGAAGTAGTAGCACCCTACTTGACATCATGTTGGTAAACAAACCCCACCTGTTCTCACACGCTGAGTACTATTCAGTGACATAAGTGATCACTGTCTTATTGCAGGAATAAGATCATCAGGCAAACCAGCTAACCCAGCAAAATTCCTCCGAGAAGATCTAAAAACCCTTAATATCGGGGATATCTCCGACCTATGCCACTCTGCGCTGGCAGGAGTTCTACCTACATACTCTGTGGAAATAGCACTTCAGGTGTTAAACAGCATAATCATAGGTGCCCTCAATACTCATGCACCAATCACTAGTGTTAGAGCGAAAAGCAAATCTTGCCGCTGGTTTCAGCCGACCTTAAATCTGCACTGCTTAGAGAGATAAGCTATGGAAAATGGCAAGGAAGACTAAGGAACCAAATGACTGGCTGCTGTTCAGAAAAGCCAGAAATAGCTGCACCAAAAAGTAAGGGATGCTAAGGCTGCTTTCTATACGGCTGAACTTGATGCCTCTTATCACAACCCTGCTAGATTCTGGGGCACCATCAAGGGGATCTTAGGGCAGGACTCTAGCACTTCTCTGCCATCTCAAGTGCACCTTAATAAGGTTGCTATCTCCGACAAACGGGAAGTATTGGATGCATTCAACAATCACTTCCCAACGGCTGGCCTTGCTTTTGACTCCTCTCCAGCTAATCTACTGTGGGCACAACTTAAATCCCAGTCTACTGAGGCTCAGAGGGCTGATTCTTCATTCTCATTCAAACCAATTTTACTGAAGCAAGTAGAGGATCTATTGTTGCATTTGGACACTAAAAAAAGCGCAGGTGCAGACTCTCTTGACCCCTATTTTCTAAAACTTGCAATACATGTGCTTGCAGTTCCCTTAACACATCTTTTTAATCTATCTTTAGCCTCTGGGTCTATTCCTTCGCTGTGGAAGACAGCACAAGTGTTTCCCCTCCTAAAATCAGGTGACCCCATGGACCTCAACAATTACAGGCCCATATCCATCCTGCCAGTGCTTTCCAAAATGCTAGAAAATTAGTGAGCATCCAATTAGAGACTACCTTGATGTTAATAATCTCTTAAACCCCGCTCAATCTGGGTTTAGGACTAGGCATAGCACCATTTCTGCACTGGCAAAAGTCACAAATGACTGGCAAACTGAGCTAGACAAAAGAACAGCGTCTGTGCTGTATTTCTTGATCTAAGCAAAGCCTTGAGACAGTGGATCGTGAGCTGCTACTCTCTTCACTGCACTCCATAGGCCTAGATCCACCTCTCTTAAGTGGTTCAGATGTTATCTCACTGATAGAACAGCAGGTGAAAATGAAGCGACCTATCCTCATCAAAACCACTCCTAAGAGGAGTACCTCAAGGATCTATCCTGGGCCCTATCCTTTTTGCCATTTACATTAACAACATTGACTCTAATCTCACCAAAGTCAATGTTCACCTCTTTGCAGATGACACTGTCTTATATGTCAGTAACCCATCACCTTCAAAGGCCTGTGAAATACTACAATCAGAATTCTCCCTTTTGCAATACCAACTACTTGAAAAAAAACTCCTCCTAAATGCAAAGAAGACAAAAGCTATGTTCTTCTCCACCAATTACTATACTAATACCTTTTCACCAAGCAATCTTCCCAACTATCCACCATCCTTGGAGAAAGCCTTGACTATGTTGACAAATTCAAATATTTAGGGTATGGATTGACAACAGGCTTGATTATACTCAATATATGAAGAACTTCTGAAAAAACTTCGCCAGAGGCTTGGCTTTTTCTTCAGAATTAACCATTATTTAACCAGAGATTCAAGACAGAGACTAATCCAGGCCTCATTTCTATCACTTATTGACTATGCAGATTTCCTCTATGGCCACTGTTCTATTTCCTATTTAAGTAAACTGGATACCTTGTACCATAGAGCTCTCAGGTTCATCACAGATCTTCCATTCAACACTCATCATTGCTCTCTCTATGCTGCAGTTGGCTGGACATCCTTACACCTCAGAAGGAACAAAATGCTGCATTATGGATATACAAAACCTGTCTAACAAACTTCCATCCTATATTTCAGATTGCTTTACACTGGCCACAGCTAGGTTATATGCCCTAAACAACAACCTCATCACTTTGAAGCTACCCAAAGCCAGCACCGGCATGGGAGATCTGCAATCAGTTACTCTCTAGCAATGGCATGGAATTCTCTGCAGAAGACCCTAAAGTTGACCACCTTTATACCTCTAACATCCTTTAAAAAGCTCTACACAAGTCTCTTCCCAGAGATATGCAATTGCTTTCACAAGGCTTAGTCCAATCACATTCATTACCCCCCCTTTATTCTACTGCAGCTTTGCTAGCCCTTACCAAGACCTCCACAGCTACCCCTGTCACTTACTTCTACCCCATTCACTCACTACTAGTAGACTTAGTCCCTATCCAAAACTCCCACCAGCCCCTCTATGTCATTTTTCAGATGCTGTTTTCAACATTTTAGTAGACATCAATCATAACTGTCTAGTTTAGCTTGCCTTGGAGCCTGTAATCTCCGGCTACCCTGTTTGTATATATGTTTATATTATTGTATCTGTTTATATAGATGTGTTTTGTATATGTCTGCTTTTGTACCTTCAAGTTGTTCCTCGACCTATCAGATCCATCTTGTAAATGAGCTTTGCTCAATGATGTCCGCCTGAATAAATAAAGATTTTGATTGATTAATTCTAGATAATTAAAGTATGTACTTTACAGTTTTTTAAACCTGGTCTTTGTGTTACCACCTCTGTGTGTTTATTCACCCGTCTCCACTGACGTGGAACCTTTGTAAATTAGCGCCTTGCGCTCAAAGGTATTGTAATCCAAGACTAAATAAATAAAGGATCTCAAATTTCAGTTCTGAGCATGCTCAGTATGGTCTTTTGGACAGCTGTTTCATACAAAACAAAAATTTGGCCATACGAAACAGGATTCTGTTTCATGTGGGGAGTATTCCTGTTTCACGAGAAAAAGCTATTTTATGGGGTGGTGGGTGGGGGTGGCACTGTAAAACCTGAGCAAAATGTCTGCCTAGGATTATAGCTTTGTACATTTAATAATTCTGGAAGTTTTAAAACTTATCTTTTTAGGCGAATTAACAGCAGCAATGAGTATTGCCAGGTATCTAAATGTTCTGAGTCTGCTATGGGGAAGTCACAGAAAGAAAAACACCAAACTGAAGGAGCTAGAAGTAAAATTCCTCAGGCAGACTTAGCTACACGGTCGGCTGCCAGTAATCTACTGTTGACAGTGAATGACTCCACCAAAGAAACTTTACATTGTTTGGATTCAAAATTAACAAGCTGATTTTGGCGATCAATGGCCTCACAGACAAATTCGATACCCTGACCAACTGGGTAGTGGTATTAGAGACCTCCATGGATGCTCTTAAAACAGAGACAGTGGAAGCCACCAAATGCTCTGATGCAGCATTGCGAGCTGCATCAACATTAATCAAAGAAAATCATCACCTACACTCCTGCCTAGAAACTTTGGAAAATCAAGCCAGGTCTGCCAAAATAAGAATTCTAGGAATGCCAGCGGGAGTAGAAGGGGATCATTTACTGCTTTTTTTGTGGGACTGGTTTGAACAGCAATTTGGAGATGAAGTGTGCAATCACCAGATTGTGCTTCAGAAGGCATAGTGAGTGACCCCTCAAGGGGAAACAGGGCAATGTGGAAGCCCCAAGATCAATTGTGGCAGTTACCGATGGTGCTGGCACTAGGGATTTTATTCTGGTGCTTGCGAGACAAAGACTTTATTACAGGATGGCCAGCTGGTTTGGCTTCATCCAGATCTGAGCTTCGCTACACGCCAGAAGAAGAAGTATTTTGATGGAGTTCATGCCATATTGCGAGACACAGCTATATCATATGGAATGGTGTTCCATGCAAGGCTCCAATCTGTTCATCAGGGCAAAGTTTTCCTTTTTACACACCCGGCAGATGCCCTGAAGTGGGCTCAAAAGCATGCTAATTGCCCACTAGTTTAAGAAGGGGACAGAGACTTTGAAATGGAGGACAATACTCGAAATGCAAGGTCTTCTCCAGGCGAACTTTAGCCACGTTTACTCCTGCTTTCACAGAGTGGGCTACACTTGCCACTTTGCTTCAGGGTTTTTATACCTGGCATTTGATTGTAGCTGGAGATTTTCTTTTACACTTACAGATCAGCCAATATGATGAAACTGTAGAGACTTATCTTTATTTTGTTGCTACCCTATTCCCTCTGTTTGTTTTTTGGGGGGTGCATGTGTTACTTGTTCATCAGTTCTGTTACTCTAAACAACAGTGATGTGTGGATACATTTAAGTTGTAATCTCTAAGATACCTAAACTGCATTTTTTTTTATATAGCTATAGTGCAGAGAACAATCCATCTTTTATTTTTCACGTATATTATGGTTACCTGTGATTAAGCACGGCACTCTTTGAATTTGAATGTTATCTGTAGAAGGATAAGCACACTGGAATACAACTCCATTAGGTGCGACCCATAGTAAAATACACAGACAAAACAGTAATAAGTACATACAAACAATGATATAGGAAATATAAGTTTCCACATCGATAAAAGCAGAAACAATTAATTACACACAATTTGATTTTTATAAAATGTTGTTAAGGTGCTAGAGAGGGTTTTATAGCAATTTAGTTTCCTAATACTTTACCTTTGATACTCAGAAGAAACAGACTTTGGTAGGATTTTCCTGCTTTCAGTTTGATAACTGTCATGCAGCTCTTGGGCTCATCCACACAGATGAACTTGTCTGTATTTCTTCTATACTATAATAGTTAATGTTTTTCAATACCACCACCCCCCAACGCATCTTATGACAGTAGACGTTTCATTATAGTATGTATTAAGAGGAGTGGAGCCCTCAATGCTTTTTTTGTTTTTTTGTTACTTTGAATATGTTCTATGTCCAGAATCTATACTGTGTGTACATTGATACCTCAATAAACAAAGTTAAAAAAATAATATAAAATAAAAAAATATTTTAGATGATGGCCATCTTGTTTCCCTTTTTTTTTCTTAAACAAATTTATTTTTTTAAACCCACAAAAATCATCTCTGTAGCTGCAGAGTAATTAACTGATAAGCTGCACACTTCAGCAGACTAGACAGACCTTATGCCCTGTATCTGCTGGCAATTCTCGTATGTTCGTATTATATCCTACGGAGACATCAACACATGTATCTTGCTGAATGGGACCCATTAGGTGGAATCTGCAGTTAGTTTTTGGAAAAAAGAAGCAGAAATGTGTTTTAAAAAACATCTAAAAAATATAGATGGCCTGCTGGTGCAGCGGCAGGGCGTCCGCTTTCAACGCCGATGACATGAGTTCGGGAACGGACCCAGGAGTCGATGGGCCAACCAGGGTGGAGAAGGATTGGGTGCTGTCTGGCAACTCTCCTTCTCGGGGGGACGACTCTCGGCACATTAGCAGCTCCTGATAGAGGCTGGAAAGCTGTAAGGTACCAAGGCCACACGTCATGGGAGATGGGACAGACGTCGGGTGTGCCCACTGATGTCATTGCATATCCCACCTCTGGGGAAAGTCAGCATCCACAAAAATCCGGCCCCGTGGGTGACGCTCCCACGTCTGCCACCACTCCTGTGTGACAAAGGTCCACCGGGGGGGGGGTCCCACTCCCATGGTCCCATCCTGGGGGGGGGGGTAAGCCAGGGCTAGCAATTCAAGGTCCTGTGGAGGGGTTGCCCACCCGGCGGCCCCACCGGGGGGGGCAAGACCTGGCTGGAGGGTGGCAAGCGGGGGCAAGAACTGAAGAGCCTCTGCCTGATTAGGCAAAAGTAGTGGGGTACCAGGCAAAAAAAAAAAAACTCTAAAAAATACAATACTGTTTCATGAAATGATTTTCTTGTTTCGTATGGCCTCATGAAATAAGAACAGGACTATACGAAACAAATGAGGTTTGGGGCAAATCAGGGGTGGGGTCTTCCTTGAGGTTCTCAACCCTAATGCTCACCTCATTCCATCAGTAAATAAGGTCAGATGTGATCTCCTTTCTGCAACCAGAACCTACAGGTTGTTCACAACACGTGGGGAGACACAGTTCTGTACATCTGAACACTGTATCAAATGGGGTGAGCGTTACCATTGAGAACCCCAAGGAAAACCCCACACCTGATTCACCAAGATTCAGGACAATGGAAACAGAAATGTTTTTTTCCTTTTTCTGCTTGGGGTGGGGTGGGGAGTTAGGGTTGGAAACCCTAATACCACATTTCCTTACTTTTGTCACTTTAGTCTGAACCCTAACTGGTGCATTAACAGTTTTTTTTTGTTTTTTTTTTGCAAGGAAGACAAATACATAGACAGACGGACAGACAGACTGCATGAAACAAGGTAAATATCGTGACTTCTGCCCTGCCATGCCGTATTGCTTAATTAACCAGTATGTCTGTAAAGTAATGCTTTCTAAAGTTTCTGTTATCCTGAACCCTCCTCCAGCTTATAGAATTTGACGACAGATAAGGACCGCTTGGCCCACGCAGTCTGCCCATTTCCCTACCTAATGGATAAGCTGCAGATCCTAGTTAACCAGCAGCCTACTTCTTTCTACCCCAACCCCCTAGAATTGCCTTATGACTGTCCCATGCATGCTTGAATTCAACCACTGTTTTTGACTCCACAACCTTAAAAAAAAAAAAAAAAAAGACCATCTCCTTTAGTTGGGGTTGTTCTCAACAGCTCAAACATTTGTGCATCCTCCACCCTGCCTATTAGCTTTGCTACTCAGAACACAGTAACCATGTTCTCTCTAGACTGAACAATTTGTATGTCACTTTCTTTCACAGCTTTTTTCCCCTAGGCTTCTAATCAGCGTGTGGCCTTGTGCTGCCCTTCCCCCACATCTCTTCAATGTCACTTCTCTACTGCAGTGACCAGAAATGTACACAGGATTTCAGATGAGGTCTAGCCAAGGCTTTGTACAAGGGGGAATCACCTCATTTAACCTGCTCCTTAACCCCCCCCCCCACCAACATACACCCCAACATTCTGTTTGCTCTCTTCACTGCAGCAGCATATCAAATGCCTGGCATTAGTTTACTATCCACAATTAAGCCCAGAAACAGTTCTCAGTTATTTTGTCCACTGCTGCAGCAGAAACAATGTATGTGTGGTTTATACCTGAAATGAATTACTTACAAAAATGTATATCAACTATAAAACAATAGTTCATTGGTTGGCACCACCAGTATCGGGTCCATACAATAAAAACACACACGCACACTGTCCATGGCATAGTGATCCCACCTAAAACAGTACTGTGGCTGCCCAAGAAAATCAATTGGGGGTGACAAACTCATATCAGCATTCCACTTAAATCTGGTACAATGGCACTTTTTTTTTTTGCATTCATTACACCTGTAGTGATCAGAAAACCCAATTTCACTCTGGGCAGACAGTGGTCTTTTTAATTCTTTATTGCCTTTCTATGTTTCTATTACTCAATTATTTTTAGAGTTTTTAATGTGCATAGCAAGGCTCAACTGATGTGGCGCCCACTTGGAAATGCCCAGGTATCCAAGAGAGATAGTCACGCACACACACACCAGCAACAAATAACCAAGGGACATCCAATACTATGAAACACATAGTACACAGTGATACAGGCCACACAGCGACATACAAAGTGACAAATGACACAAGGACACTCACACAACACACAGTAACATGTGACACAGAGTAAAACATACTCTGACACACAAACAGAACACACAGTACAGTGACACCACAAAGTGACTAATTATATGACACTCAGCAATGATATAGGGACAACCAAAATACAGACACACACAATGAGGTAACACATGATACAGCTAGCCCAATGACGTGATATAAAACATGCAGTGATGCTGGTACAACAGAAAGACACATTAACCACACAAAACACAGTGATAAACATTACCCACAATACTACATATACCAAACACACACAAAACACAGTGACACACATTACATACAATACTTATACTCTACCCAGCTCAGTGACACACAACACGCACACGGCACACAGACAGCATAGGCACACAACACACAGCACACAGTGACACCCATCAACAGAAGTTTCAGACACAAGGAGACGTGCAACACACACACTTGCACTAGCCAGCACACAGTTACACACAATACACAATGACACACAGCTCACCCAATAATGCAGAGCATAAGAGGTAGGTGTGTGTGTGTGTGTGTGTGTGTGTGTGTGTGTGTGTGTGTGTGTGTCAGCCCTGCAGCCTCCAGTGGGGCCTCTCTGTTCACAAGGATGCGCCCTGAAGTGAAATGTGGTGGTCCCTTTACAATAAACCTGCCAACCTGCCAGGTGGGGACATTGCTTCATGAAGGGCCTCCACCTAAGCTAACGCACTGGAGAGGGAGCCCCGTGACACAAAACTCTGTCCTCCAGCCTTCACTCAGTGCATGCAGGCCTTAACACTGTTCTCTGTTTCAGCGCTGGCCTGGGCTAACTCACCTCACCCTCCCACAGCTCTCTGACTCTCCCCAACTGGACTGCTGCAGCAGGACTTTTAACCAGAGCTCATTTATGTCAGCAGAGACTGGCAGCTCCCCAGAGGGGCACAAGGTGACACTAACAGGGAGGGCTTGCAAACTCTGCGACAGCCATGCACACTGTCTGAAGGGGGTGGCTACTGCTGGCAGTCCAGTCCAATCAGAGTTCACTAAGGGCATGGAAAATGTAAGTGAAGCACGTTAAACAGAAAACGTGCACAACATGACTGCAGGCTTCACCTCACTCTAAAAAAACAAGATGTCAGTTCCATCATAAGAGGGAATAAGCACAGCAGCATGAATATATTTTGTGTTCTTTTTGGCATAACTAAACTACAGCTTTTAGCTTAATTATGAGCTGCCTCTCACCATTAATCATGAAAGTAATAAACTGAGACATGGCCTTGTTAATCTGGAAGCGATGCATTTAGAGCAGTGCACTAGATCCCTGCATTACTTAAATTGATGCTTAGCAAAAGGAAAACTGCTAAGCACTACGTAGGCACACACGGAGCAGTTGGCAATTACATTATTGAGTTTCAGGGTTTTATCATGGAACAGAACAATGGTCTGTCTCTAGCTGTAATTATATCAGTAATGTCATTATCACAAAGCAGTTGCTTTATTGATGTCAATCTGATTCCATTTTTAAGTGACAGCTGTTCTGGATGGTAGCAGCAGCCATGTGCTGATGCTTAAGCAAGAAACAGAGCATACCGCACTTTTATAATGTACTTTTTCTCCTCTCTTACCAGTTTACATCTGGGGTCACCCCAAACCGTTTCTTCAAAACCCCCGTTTACCCTCGACCTACTGACCTGCTGTCATGTTGCTCTGTGTCTTACCTTCCAAAGTGGTGCAAGGAAAGGAGAGCCCAGATCTGGTTGGACAGCAGGGGAGGTCCCCAGGATCCGTGAGGGTTGTGGAGCATGGGTGGGGTATGCATTTTGTAATTCTGACTTTCTGTCATGTCAGTGCAGTAGGAGCAGGTTAGATACATGCACCATTGCTTGCAGTACATGGGCAGTGACATAGGTTATTCCCCAAACGCAGATGCTAAAAACTAAAGCAGACATCTGGATCCCACACCCTAGTGCACTGCCTACACAGCAGGCTTCACAAGACTGGTCTGGATGTAGGAGCCAGGGTGAAGAACTGACCCATCATCTCCCCTGTAGTGCAGTGCGTAACCTAGCTCACCTCCATAGTAGTGCAGTGCACAAGCAACCAGTCCCAGCAGGCCTGAGCATACTGAGATTACTACACTACTTAAAGAGACTCACCAGGATAGCTCAGTGAGCCCCTGCACCATAGCCATCTGTGCCTTGCTGCCAGAGGATCAGAATAAAGTGAAGATGTCCTAAAGGTTTTAAGTAATTAAATAGATCCATCACTTGTAAAAAGGTGAAAACCGGGTCCCAAGGACTTCCTGTTTTTTTTCTGCTGCCCACGCTCTGCCCCCACGCTCACTAGTGTGCTCACGAGACGCCAGTGAGAGCACAGGGGCATGCTCCATTATATGCAATGGGCAGCAGCTTTTCTATCTTTTATAAATAATATAGTGGCCACTTGGCAATGAAGCGTGGGCACTGGTCAGCTAAAAGGGTCTTGTTGGTTGGCCTTTGCCTACGTTCACTGCTAAGTGGCCACTATATCATTAAAATTGATAAGCTGCTGCCCATTGCGATATATGGAACGCAGCATGCCTCACTGGCATTTCATCAGCACACTAGTGAGCGCTGGGGCAGAGCTGGGCAGCAAACAACCGGGAAGTCCTTGGGACCCAGTTTTGACATTTTACAAGCAATGGATTTATTTAATTACTTAAAACTTTTAGGATATCTTCACTTTATTTTGATCCTCTGGCAGCAAAGCACCGATGGCTATGGTGCAGTGGTACAAGTCTCTTTAATGTACAGTTCATGTTGTATTTGAAACAAGAATCAAAGGCATTGTAACATGATGCAATACTGATGGAAACAAAACAGTTACTGTTATTTCTTGTTTTCTTTTTTCCCCCAATTTGGAACAACAGAAAGCGACTGGTGGAAAACAGAAAAGGTGCAAGCAACAGGTGCTGCATGAATGCACATGAGCCTACCACTCTACAATGGATTCTGAAAAGCATAACAGCCTTTAAATCCTAGGAGTGCTGGGGATTATGAATAAGGCCTGAAGCTCTGTAATTAGGGCCTCTGCACTGCTGATATCTGAAAACAGATTCCAGGCTACATTACCCGCTGGTTCATTTACTGTAATCAAAGGAAGAAGTCTTATTTTGAAACTACCTTCTCGTGGATAATATTATGCTATTAAAAAGACAGGAAAAAGCTACCAGGCAGTAAAAAGAAATTAGTTTCATGGAGCACATTTGTCTGAAATATACCACAGATTTAATGCAGTGCTGCCTATGGCATTCCAGAATAACTCCATAATTTACAAAGGTACTTTATTTTTTTAAACAACTCAACTCTTCTGAACTGGTAATCCAACTTGCCCGTCTACTCTACTGGTTCCTCAATGCACAGAACGTGGACTTTGGTTGGGAATTAATCTCTCCTTCCACATCCCATGCATGAGAACAGATAAGGGTCAATGTTCCTTTGGGTACACAGCCCCAGTGCTGTAGGACTCCCTCTCATATGAACTAAGGGCAGCCTAACTTTGGATACCTTCAAAAGAGCTCCAAAACACACGCATGTGTTTGAGCTAGTTTCTTGTAAATATCATACCATGAATAACAATCAGTTCTGTAGCCACACTGTATGTGTGTGTGAACTGTTCTTCTACAGAATGTTAACTTGGTTATAATGTATGGTAGAATGCTGTTACGCTGTTAACCTTAGGAAATCATCATTTCTTAAGGTTGTTAACCATTGTTCGTCCATTCCAGTATTGTTAACCTATTGATCCTACATCACATCGATGGGTTAACAACAGGGGACTCGCTTTAACGTGTATTGTACTACAACTGACAGCCTTCCAGAAAAGGCCGCCGCGGTGAGAAGACGACCGGAATGGCTGCGGCGGTGACTAAAATTTAAACAGTAAGGATCATGCTTAAGTTTTTAAATTGAAATGTATGACCATACACTATAAAATATAATGTATGGTCATACATCGGCAAACGGTTTGAATAACTGTCTCGAGGCTGCCATGCGCTCTCGAGGTTTACACGGTCACCATGGTGATCTCTCGCCAGTTAACAAACCGGTTGCCGATGCATGCCCATACATTATCCTCTAAGTTACTGAAATGTCTGCTGGGTTAAAATTAAGTTTTGCAGTCACTAGCACGCCGAGATAGCGACTGGGAAAATCCCCTAGCCCCGCAGACTTTTCCATTGGCCCAGCTGGTGTATTTTTGAAATGTTATCTTCTAGTACAAGCCTACAAAACAAGCTAAATGAAAATCTTACTAGCCCAATACAAAATCTACCAGTATTTGACTAGTGGGCTGGTGCCAACTTTGACCCCTGTAAGCAGTATCTGTTGTCTCCTTCAGATCTCCCCTAAAGACAGGATTGGTTCCCTTTGGGCTTGCCCAGTTAACAAAACACTAAATTAATAATAAATTACCTTTTATAAAAAACAAACAAAAAAAACACTGTATATGTTTCTTAGTTCTTCTATTGTACAAAGCTGCTGCTAGCAGTACCAGCTCTACATTCCCTACAGCAACTATGACACTGCAGCTGTTATCGTCTTCATTATGACGCTTTAGTCCGAATATAGATTCTCCTCTCAGTTGACTGAAGTAAGCCTCTCTTGGGGGACGCAATTATTCAGTGTTGAGTGCAGTTGGGTGAGGAGGTACTGCTGTAGTATTTATTTTTTCAGGATACCCCAACTGAGATGCAAATGCAACATCTCATTTTCAGTGAGATACAGCCGCTACCTGCTTTTACAGCTTGGAAGCCAGCAGCACCAGGAGATCAAGAGACTTACTCATGGTGACACAGTAAGTTCCTTGTTGTGGTGGGATTCAAATGTGGTGGAACAGGGTGAGTAGAACTTTAAAGGGGAACAGTCAGCACAAAGGGCCTCACACTCAAATGTGGGTCTAGTCCCAATGTGCACTTTGTGTGCAACAACATAAGCAGATAGTATCAGACTAATTTTGTCTACTTCTAGGTTGACAACTTGTGTTACTAAAAATCCCAGAATCCTCAGTAACGGACATCAGAGCAGTAGGCAGCAGAGGGAGATTCAACAGCCTGCAGTGCATGTTGGAGCTTTTATAATCTCTGATCAGATGTTTTCTGATTCTGCTTTTTTCCAGGTGCTACGTACAGTCCTCTGTGACTGTAACTTAGCCTAGGAAGGCAGCGGGACCAGCAAACAAAAAAAAAAAATCAGAGAATATATAAACTGTAACATGCACTGCAAGCTACTGAATCTCCCACTGCTGCATACTGCTCTGGTGTCAGCTGCAGGAGATTCTGGGATTTTAGTAACAAAAGATGTCAGCATAGAAATAAACAAAACTAGTCTGATACAATCTATTTTACTACAGTAAACAGTAAGTAAACCAAAACGTTTTACACATAAAGTGCACACTGGGACCAGCCCCACACTTAAGAGCGTGGGACCTTTGGTGCTGACTGTTCCCCTTTCAGGAAATAACTTGGGGGTGGGGTGGGAACAGCTTCTTGTTACAAATAAAGTTATTGATTGATAATAATCCAGGCGAGCAGGTTTGTTTTAAAGATCTGTAATGTCTGAATATGTCTTTCAGGATAGTTTCTTAGTCTGGTTTTACTTTAAACGTAGGTTACGTATTGTTTACAAGGGAAAGGGTTGTTGTCTCACTAAGAACTGCTTATGTCACAATAACCTGTGTCCCTAGTAGGAAGGCATATGTTAGCAAACAGTTTTGAGAATGTTGCATGTTGTTGTCCCAGCTAATGGTACAGTTCTATATGTGTAATATTTGTTTGCACAGGTGTCAAGTGCTGACTGTTAAAGAAGGGTTTGGCGTGGTGTGTAAAATGCATCCGTGTATCTGGTGGGAATAAGGTTTTATCCAGCAATTGTTTAATATTTTCAAGATCATTTTTTTCTAGATTAGATTTTTCAAACCTAGTGCATCAAACAGGAGACAATACAGTAGTGAATGGGATGAAACAGTGCAAACCTCAAACCTAGAAACTAGAAAAAATATAAAACAGGTACTGAATAAAACTTTATCCCCCCCCCAACACATACTGACCCATTTTACAAACCATGCCAAACAAACACTGTGCATTAACCCCCTAACTTTACAGCTCTATTAAACTAGTCTCTTTGCAGATGACTCGAAGCTGGGAGCAGTGGTGGATGGGGAGGAGGGGTGGGTGGCCCTGCAGGGGGACCTGGAGGCTCTGGAGAGGTGGTTGAGGAAATGGAAACTGAAGTTCAATGCAGGGGAAATGCAGGGTTCTGCACCTGGGGGCCAGAAACTCCGACCAAGTGTATACCCTTGGGGGGAGAAACGCTACAAGTCTCGATGGGCGAGAGGGACCTGGGGGTGGTGGTAGATGTCAAAATGAACAACTCTGAGACTTGTAATAGGGCAGTGACCAAAACCAATAGGATGCTGGGATGCATCGCTAGGGGGATTACCTCCAGAAGGAGGGAAGTGATCCTCCCTCTGTATAACTGCTTGGTTAGGCCGCACCTTGAGTACTGTATGCAGTTTTGGAGACTGCACTTAAAAAGGGACACGCACTCCTGGAGAGGGTCCAGAAGAGAGCAACCAAAATGATCTGGGGCTTGGGGGAAAGGACCTATGGGGAGAGGCTCGAGGAGCTCAACATGTACACTCTGGAGGAGAGGAGGAACAGGGGGGAACATGATAGAGGTCTTCAAGTACATGAAGGGGATAAAAAGGGGAGGCTTAGTTGGGGTGTTCCAAAGGAAAGAGTAGGGGCAACTAGAGGGCATGGGTGGAAGCTAGAGGTGGGGAGACTCAGGGGGGAGAGGAGGAGGTGCTACTTCATTGAGAGAGTGTTGGAACCATGGAATGCACTGCCCAGGGGATTGGTGGAGGCAGAGACTGTGGAGGGGTTCAAGAGGAGCTGGGACAGGTATAGGGGGAGGGTTAAGCTGGGGAAGTCCAATACAACAGGAATATCTTGGACTAGGGATAGAGAAACCCAAGCGGGTGGGTGGGGACAGCAAAGTCAGCACCCAGTATGGGGTCTGACTAATGAGCACACATGAAAGACCATTAGGCCTACTCTGCTGGCAATTTAGTACGTTAGCATACATACTGTACATACATACATACACACACACACACACACATACATATATACATACATACACATACATACACACACACATACATATATACATACATATACACACACACACACACACACACACATACACACATACACACACACACACACATATACATACACACACACTTTTATATATACATATATATAATATATATATATATATATATATATATATATACAGACCCACCATGAGTACTGTGTCCAGTTCTGGAGACCACATCTCAGAAAGGGTACAGACAGAGTGGAGGCAGTCTAGGGGAGTGCTAGCAAAATGGTGCAGGTTCTGCATCAGGAGCCCTACAAAAAGAGGCTATAGAAGCTAAATGTTTAACCCTGGAGGAGGGAAGGGAGAGAGGGATATGACAGAGACCTTAAAATACCTCATGGGGGTTAATAAGTTACAGGAGATGGGTATATTTCAGAGAAAAAGGAGCTCTAAAACAAGGGGGCGTGCTGTGAAGCTGAAGGGGGATAGAGGCCTTCGGCCCGGTGCCCCCCCAACCAGGCATTAATTCCCTAGTAGAACCCTCCTTTGTCATGGATTAATGCTTACTTAACACACAACAGTATCTTTGTACTAGGGACACAGGTTACTCCATTATCAGTTCCTGGAAAACCAGCAACCATTTCCCTTGCAGAACTAAAAACAAACAAAAAAAAAAAAGAGAGATTTAAAGCCAACCCGTAAAACTATACCGGAAGATATAGTTCATAAGAAAACCTGCTCATCTAGATTTCTACAAAGGTGGCTCCATCAGCAACACTCTTCAAACCAACTTACACAGAGAATCAAGCACTCTCCCAATCTGTAAGTATGAAGAAACAACGCAGCAATCCAAAAATGTATAGTGCCCAAAGTTTAATTTAGTGGCACACAAAAACACCTTGGCGTGTTTCAAATCCAAATTCAAAAGCCTTTTGAAAAAGAAGTATTTAATTTGAAATGCATCAAGGCGTTTTTGTGTGGCACTAAATTAAACTTTGGGCACCCTACATTTCTGGATTGCTGCATTGTTTCTTCATACTTCAGACTGGGAGAGTGCTTGATTCTCTGTGTAAGTTGTTCATTCTTTTTATTGTAGCCTCCCTCCCCAGTGCGTTTTTTTTCTTGTTTGCTTTCGGTACTCTTCAAACCACTGAGACTCTTCCCTAGATGGATGCACTCAGTTTATGTGGTCAAATGGTGTCCCTAGCAATTAGTCCCTTTTCCCTTACATTTCAGTTCCACCATAAAGGACACCTGAACAACATTTTGCCAACAAACTATTCAAAAATCCAACTTCACAAGGGAGTAAAGGAAAGGCTACAATATATATTACTGCTAAAACTACATTTACACAATTAACATAAATACAGTTTTGTAGCATTTAAAAAATGTAAACGACAGCCTTCCAGGTTCAAAAAACACACCCTGTCAGCTCCCTAAAAAGGCTGATAAACATGCTGCACGATTATGACACTGGAGTCAGAGGCAGAGAGCGACATGGCTCTCCACAGTGCCAGCTGACTCTTTCTATTTCCGTTTTTGTACCACAGTTTCACAAAAATGATCAAAATCATTACTTAACATGTGCATTGTTTTTACCAACACACATGTTAAGCAATGGTTTTCTTCATTTGTTTAATCTAAACTTGACAGAGTTGTGTTGTAAACTGCTTTCGGTTTGCCAGTACAGTACACCTTCTCAAATACCTGGTGGTCTAATGGTTATATCCCAAAAGTCTCCTGGTGATGTCCATGGTACCAGTTCTGACCAAAGGCAAAGTCATCCATTGTATCCCATATCTGAAAAAAGTGTCTCCTCTTCCATTCTCCGACCTTCTCCGGTGAAATGTAACGCCACTCCCCCCCACCCCCAACAGCGCCCACCTGTCTGCCTGGTGTCGCACACCACCAAAACACCCCCACACACACTTTCCAAGTCCCTGACATGGAAACAGTATTGACATAGACCCAATACCCAGACTGTCCACTCCTTTCAGTAAATATCCTATGCAGTGGCCCAAAAATCAGATGTCTTCCAGACTACCAAGATGGATACTGGTCTCCCTATTGGGACTGACACAAACCAGGGGAAGCTACACCATAAGGGGCAGACCTCAGGAGTGCAAAGGAGATTCAAAGGGGTAGCCTTTGTGCAGGGGTGAGATAGCATGCAGCAGGGGGCACTAGAAAGGAGGGAGCTGAGTGGAGGTTGTGAACTGAGGAGAAAAAGGGGGAAACTGAAGAAAGATAAGAATGATTGGATGAGTGAGAGGTATATTCCCTTCCAGTTCCAACTGTCAAATAGGCACCAAGATAATATGTATCTGAAGAGCAAAGATATTATGGCAATGATCTACATGGCAATAATTTTGGCAGGCATAATGACCTGTACTTTTTATTTACCACTCAGGTTTTGTCAGATTGCCACAGGGCAGCTCCCATTTTTCTCTAAGTTCCAAACTGTACAAAACATTTCATGATCAAGTCTATCCCTAACTTGCGCAAACATTTTCCCCATACTGCACATACATTTTATGCAACTTGGTGAATGTGATTAGTTCACCAAACAGAACCAGAAATTATGGGTACCTGAGATTTCAATTTGTCTAGTAAGATTTGTGATTGGTGACCCAAGTAGCCACCTGTCAAAAATCTTAAGGTACAGCACTGGAGATACTGTTTGCTACTTGCGCAAAATCAACAGTCCCGTTGAGTGTGGGCAATGGCTTACTAAAATACAGTGTTGGAAGCCAGCAGGAATTTATAGATGCCCAAATGACAGAAGAAAGAGCCAGGAAGGAGCACACAGACTTGTGATGACCAGACTGTGGGTGCAGAGGAGCAATCTGGGGGCCGTAGACAGAAGAAGGCTGGTAGGGCACACACAGACTTGTGACGACCAGACTGTGGGGGGGGTGTGAGGAGAAATCTGGGGGCCGTAGACAGAAGGAGCCTGGTAGGGCACACACAGACTTGTGATGCCCAGGCTGTGGGGAATGTGAGGAGCAAGCAGGGGATCGTTGACAGAAGAAGGAGCCTGGAAAGGTGCAAACAGGCTAGTAATTTGGGGGTGAGGTGAAGATGCTTCTGCTGGGTGACTCCATAATCAGGGGTATCCAGTGGGAGGGGGTTGGGGAGGGGGAAAAAGCAGCCCAGTCAAGGTTAACTGTATCTCAGGCCTACCCGTACATAAGGCCAAATTCCAGCTATACTCGATGGCAAAGGAATGCGGGTGATCCCCAGACTTTCTAGTACACCTGGGAACAAACGATTTAGAAGGGAACAGTGAACTAGAGATACAGGCGAGATTCCAGGAGCTGGCCAGGGTTTGCCACTTTATAGGAAGCTCAATCTCCTCCTCCTCCTCCTCCTCTGAGATTCTGCCAGTACCAAGGGCAACTGGGGAGAACAAGCAAAAACTCAGAGGGGTGAACCAGTGGTTCAGGGACTGGTGCAAGGCAGAGGGGTATAGGTTGGTGCGGGACTGGGGAGATACATGGGGAGGATAAGGGGCTACATGGTATAGGTTGGTGCGGGACTGGGGAGATACATGGGGAGGATAAGGGGCTATATGCCAGGGATAGGCTACATCTCAAGCTGGAGGGAAGGGAGATCCTTAAACAAACTTTCTGGATTCATAGATGAGAAGTGGGATTTAAACTTATAAAGGGGGGAGGGTTAAAACACACGACAGCTCCAGGGGGGGCTGCTCGAGGGTTCAGAACTAGGACACGAAATGGAGGCTGCGGGCTGCACTGCAAAGCCATGGGGAACTGTGCAGGAAAGTGTGACAGGGGACTGCGCAGGGCTGCCAAGCCTGGGGATGAGTGATAGGGTGGAGGACGGTCCTGATCAATGCCAGGAGCATGGGCAACAAAATGCCCAAGCTCCAGGCAATGCTAGTTGAGGGAGCAGCAGATGTGGCAGCAATTACTGAGACATGGGCCATCCAGAGGAATGACTGGGACCTAAACTTGGAGGGCTACAAAATGTTCAGGAAGGATAGAGGAGTGGGGGGGGGGGTGTAGTGCCGATAGTCAGAAATGACATAGTAGTTAGTGGAGTGGAGGAGGCTGGCAGTGATGTGCAGGTGATTTGGATAATCCTGCAAATAAGAGGGGGGTAAAAGATTGAAAATAGGGACAGTGTACAGACCCCCCCTCCCGCAATGGAGACGGATTTGGAGGACAATCTGGTTGAGAACATCAGGGGTCACTGTGACCTTGGAAAGCATAGGGTGGTGGTCATGGGTGACCTTATTATGCCGGGGGTGGACTGGGACACCATGACATCCTCTGTGGCCAGGGAGCAGAGGCTGATGGATGTCTTTCAGGATGCCTTCCTAGTCCAGCAGGTGGGGGAGCCTACTAGAGAGGGCCGGATAGTGGACATTGTCCTAGCAGACAGTGACTAGATAAGGGGCCTGGAGGTAAGCAGCCTGCTGGCAGGTGGGGACCACGCAACAGTCTAGTTTCTGCTGTACCTGGGGGAGAGATAACCGCACTAATATAGTAGTAACAGACTTCAGGGGAGTGGACTTCAAGGGCATGGGTAGGATTCTTTAAGGGTGCTTGGAAGAGATAAGGCCAGACATGGATGCTGGAAGCTTGTGGGAGACTATTAAGAAGGGGCTGCAGGAGGCTACTAGGTCCTGCGCAAAGGTAAGATGAAAGCTATGTAGGGCCAGTAAGCCGTGTTGGTGGACCAGGGAGGTGCAGGAGGCAGTGAGGGGAAAAAAGGCTGCCTAAGCGCGCTTTAAGTACTCAAGTGGGGAAAGGGAGCGGGGAGTATGAGTTGCTGGCTAGGAGGGTCACCATAGTGGTGAAAGGGGCCAAGGCGAGGATGGAGCAAAACCTAGCCAGGGATATCCAGAGGGGGGAGAAAGGGGTTCTATAGATACATAGGGGAGAAAAGAAAAGTGAGGGCACAGATCAGCAGGATTAGGACTGGGGAGGGATGGGCTCAGGAAGCAGGGGAGCAAGCAGAGGTACTAAATGAGTACTTTGCCTCGATCTTTACCGAGGGAGGCAGGGGAACTTCCATCCCGAAGGAAGGGCAGGGAAGCCCACAGAATCGGGAGGTCAGTTGGAGTCTGGAGGACTGGAAGAGGCTAGGGTAGGGGATGGGCCAAATCTAGAGGGGGAGGGGTGGTTGCATGAGGAGGCGGGCTGGGAGGGAGAAATCACAGTGGATAGGGTGAGGGAGGCCCTCTGGTCGCTAAAGACTGAGAAAGTGACGGGACCAGATGGGTTGCATCCGAGGGTTATGAAGGAACTGGCGGATGTGCTGGCAGTTCCACTGGCTGCACTCTTCAACATCTCTCTGCAGACAGGGTGGGTGCCTCAAGATGGAGGGTGGACCATGTGGTGCCTCTCCACAAAGGGGGGGTCTAGAGATGAGATGGGGAATTACAGGCCTGTCAGCCTAACGTCTGTGGTAGGCAAAGTAATGGAGGGCATTATCAAGGAGAAGCTTGGGGGGCAGCTGGAAAGGTTGGGGCATCTGGATGACAAGCAGTATGGTTTTGTTCCGGGGAGATCATGCCAGACCAACCTTGTGGAGTTTTATGACTGGGTGACGGGTGCCCTGGACCGACATAGGCCAGTGAACGTCCTCTACCTGGACTTCAGCAAGGTGTTTGATTCAGTACCCCACAATGACCTGCTAACAAAGCTGGGGGGATGGGGGTGGGGGGGCAACTGCTAAGGTGGGTAGAAAATGTGGCTTACGGGGCAAATACAGAGGGTTGTGTTTGGTGGGCTAGTCTCCTCCCCCAGAAGGGTCATCAGTGGGGTCCCCCAGGGTTCAGCCCTGGGGCCATTCCTGTTCAATGCCTATGTCTCAGACATAGGGAGGGGTGTTTGGAGTAGGCTGAGTCTCTTTGCAGATGACTCAAAACTGGGTGCACTGGCGGACAGGGAGGTAGAGAGAGAGGCACTCCGGGGGACCTGTATACCCTGGAGAGGTGGTCAGGGAGGTGGGGATTGAAGTTTAATGCATGGAAATGTAAGATGTTGCATCTGGGGATCAGAAACCCAGGCCATGTATACACCGTGGCGGGGGGGTCACACTGCAAGCCACATCGGGCAAGAGGGACGTAGGGGGGTGGTGATGGACATCAAAATGAATAACACTGAGAACTGTCGAAGAACCGCAGCAAAAGTAAACAGAATACTGGGCTGCATAGCCAGGGGATTACCTCCAGGAGGAGGGAGGTGATCCTCCCTCTGTATAATGCCCTGGTCAGGCCGCATCTCGAGTACTGTGTGCAGTCCTAGAGACCTCACCTTAAGAAAGGCATCGCACTAGGCCAGCCCGGTGGTGCTGAGGGTTGAGGCGCTAGACGTCACACCTCGCGCCATGCTGGCGACCTGGGTTTGATGCGAGCCCGGGTCACCAGGGGTTGGCAGGGAAGGGATGGGATTGAGCATCCAGAGTACTGCTCTGCCATCCCAGGGAGGGATCCAGGGAACCTCTGCTCTATAGCGGCCCCTGGTGATGACAGGGGGACACTACCAAAGTGGTGCCAGCAAGGGGTGGAGTGCGGCGGAAGTCGGCGCATAAGTGCCTGATGTCACTGCACGTTCAAACTCCAGGGGGCACAAACGAAGAGGAAAAATGGCAGCACAAGTCCGCGGCAGCTTGATGGCCACAGCTTCACCAGCTGGTGAATGCCTGAACAGAGGCGCGTGCCGGTATTGGATCCTGGCCGGGCATAGGGGGAGCCCCTCTCAATGGTAGAGCTGCATATGCCAGCTGGGCACATTCAACTTTGGGGTCAGCGGTGAGAAGGAGCAGTGGCTGGAGGTAAGCGGGGCTGTGGCTGCAAAGAGGACAAAAATAGTGGATATAAAAAAAGAAAGACATAGCACTGCTGGAGAGGGTCCAGAGGAGGGCGACCAGGACGATTCAGGGCATTGGGGGGACCCTATGAGGATAGACTGGAAGAGCAGAGAGACAAGGGGGACATGATAGAGGTCTTCAAGTATGTAAAGGGGATCAATAAGGATGGAGCAAAGGAGGTGTTCAGGCTAAAGAAGGGGGGGAACAACCAGGGGGCACGAGTGGAAGCTGGAAGGGGAAAATTACAGGGGGAAGCGTAGGAGACATTACTTCACTGAAAGAGTGGTGGAGCCATGAAATGCACTGCCCAGGAGTCTGGTGGAAGAGGGCACAGTGGAGGGATTCAAGAAGGGGTGGGACAGGTACAGGGGGAAACTGAAGCTGGGGAAGGAGTTGCAAGCACCCAGTAGGGAGCTGTCTACCGAGCTGACACAATAGCCTATTCTGCTGGCTTTTAGCATGTTAGTATGTAAACGCCTGGTTTTGCCCTATGGTACATTAGTGCACAGCATCATTGCAGAAAATTATTTGCTACAATTTTCTGAAGGTGACGGGATATATTTTTTACACCTCTAGATGCCCCCTACTTTGCTTTTAATGTCTATCTAATACTCTAATATGTTTTGACTTAATTGAGTTAAATTAATAGTAAATAAGCAAGGTTTATTTATAAAGCACCCATCCCCTGGGGCTCAGGGCGCTCTACAGAGTTAAGACAATTCACATCAACAAACAATTCAAAATAAAATAAAACAATAAATATGAACCCAACTAAAATACTAATGAAAATAAATACATATCAAATAACTAATAATAAATATTAGTAAAATACATTCTAACAGATAGCCAGTTAATCATGTACCACATCCTAAAGTCCAAAGGCCTCCTTGAACAAGTGTGATTTCATGCCCCTCTTAAAAGCCTCCAGCGGGCCGGGGGGGCCCTCCTTCAGGGATCTTGGAAGTGAGTTCGACTGCGCTGGGCCAGCTACCTTGAAGGCCCGGTCATCAGACGATTTCAGCCGTGCACTGGAAACCACTAGGAGGCCCACCTCAGAGGAACGGAAAGAGTGGTGGGTATGATAAGGAGTCAGCAGGTTACTCAGATAGCCAGGTCCCAGTCCGTACAGGGCTTTGTAGGTCAGTAAACTGACCCTGAACGTGATTTGCCAGGTCTGCCTACGCAACATGACCAGACCTGCACTGCCATCCGGACACCTCTAGGTCATAGTCAACAGCGGGACACGTAAGCCCACCCTCCCCCATGGGAGGACTGCTGTCCACTGAACGCTCGATCCTCCCTCCCCAGGCCAGCCGAATGACTCATGTCTGTTCCCGAATCTTGTTCGCCAGCCTTGCAGGAGGTAAAGCATTGAGCGCCTCAGCCCTCCACACTATTACATCGGCTTGCTGTCAGTTTTTAAGGCCAACATTTTTTACAGTATTAAAGAAGGAAGGACCTGTGAAAAGCATCCCTGTTGCACAAACAGAAGGATTTTTCATCTTAAGTTATTTGCAAATGATTGTGTTACACAGCAAAGCATGTTTCCTTCTAGGTTTCCTTCTCTGCCCTTCCCCAGCTATGCATTTCTATCCGCACAACTTCCACAGGAACAGGTGGGATCATGTTCACTACAGGTTCCATCAGGATGTTATCAACTAACACCTGTGTTTGCAATAGGAATCATGCACCACTCTCCAGGGTATTAAGTCTCCAAGCACTGCTAGACAACTCTTTCTGCTTTGAAGCTGGTCCACAGTCTTGCTTTAACTTGAAATGTTTCCTCTGACAGCAGACAGGCCATTGACCTGATTAAAAAAACATCAAAGTGCTTTCACAGCACAGAGTAACGGGAGAATCATCTTTCATAGTCCCAAGTCATCTGTATATAACTGCAACTAAACTCCTTCCCTCTGTGGCAGACACTTTGCATTAGGGTTGAGCAATGGTATGTTCGAACTACTACACACACTACTGAAGGAAACAAATCAGCAAAACTCCTCTGTCATGCAGCAAGTTTTATGTCACGCAGGAGAGTATGAATCACGACAGAATGTCCGATGAGGATGTCTGTTTTTTTGTTGTTGTTTGTATACACACAGGGAAGTACATAATTTTTTTTTTTTTGTAATATATTAGCTGTCATATCCAGGCATCCCATTCTGGATCAAGACAGATATGCAATGTTTTTTTTTTTTTAAGGTCACTACAAATTAAAGAAGCTGCCCAGAATACATCTCGTACTAAGTAACACTGTCATTTAAAGTTGGAAGGGACTCTAGGTCTATCAAGTCCATTCTCCTTCTTCATAAGGAGGAACAAACAAGCACATTGTGAAAATATGTACTAATGTATAGGGATTCCCCACCCACCCTACCAGAGAGCAGAAACATGTCCAGGCTTACACCTTGATGGCCTGTACTGTCTTCGTGTCCATGGTCTCAGCTGGAAAGCGGATCCATAGGTTTACCTCCCTTTGGGAAAGAAACACCTCCTAACATTAGCCCTAAGTTTACCACCCAAGAGCTTCAGAAGCTGTCCTCACATCTTGCCAAGCGTGCCAGATCAGCTTCATCTGTTCAACATTCTCAATAACCTTTAGAATGGGGAAAACTAAAATCTTGTTCCCCTCAGCTTCCTTTTCTCCAGACTGAACATGTTACGTAAGAAAAAAAAAGAAACATTTAGACACAAACACACACACACAGCAAAAAAAAAAAAAAAAATACACTACAACCAAAAGGATGAAATGCAGTAAAATCTTCAAAATAAAATCATGTTTTTTAAAATACTGTACACACAGTATAAAGAATCAGAAAAATATTTAGAACAATTAATGAGGACTCACATGATTTATTTCTATAAAACACACACATATACACTCACCAATATGAATAAACTATTTAAATACGTTCCTCTCCCCATGCGCTGCGCGCACACACACACACACACACACACACACACACACACACACACACACACAGAGACGGACACTTTCACTTGGAATTTTTTCAGTGGGTACTGGAAGCCCTGTACCCTCACACGTGTTTCAGACCCCAATGTCCTGATCCAAGATCTCCCAGTTTGTGTAGGACATAGCTGTTTAATAACTTGAAAACTTGTGACTGGGAGAGTCACTCTGAGTCAGAGCTTGTTTCCACGTGTGACTCTGAGGTTGGGGGGGGGGGGGCAATACAGAAGCAAAAGCTAGTCAGGCAATAAAAACAGAAAACAAATTATAGTCGAATGAGTGAAGAGAATATCATCATAAAAACAAAAGTGGGCTAAAGGAGCTATCCAGTACAGCAACCATGACCCAGTGGGGTGAGGGGCCAAATTCATCTGAAATATTGTAGATATTGTTTTTTGTACTTTTCCAGGTTGCCCCTCTATATGGAGCTTTGGCCAAGTGAGCTCTAGCTGGTTCCCGAAGTTTAAATGAATAAAAGTAATCCAGCATGTACAAGTAAAACGGCACTGCTGGCTTCCTATGAATGGGGGAGAAACTCACAACATGAAATACAGGGAATGGGAAGGCATTTAGGTTGAGGGAAAATGAAGCAGGGTGGGTGTAGGGTGTGAAATGGGGGGGGTACAGAAGCAGGTGTGAGCCAAGAGATTATACAGGAGGTGTCTGAAAGAGAAAGAAGTGGAAGAGCAGATGGTGAGAGGAAAAAGCCACTAGACTCGTGGATGTTCTAGACTGAGGGATACTGATGGAGCCAGTGTAAGCCAAGAGACCACAAAGGAGGTTTCTGAATGAGAGAAGTGGAAGAGTAGATGGTGAAGGGAGGCGAGAAGAGAAAACCGCCAGGCCTATGGAGGTTCTGGACAAGCTGGGATTCTGAAGCTGTGGTAGTGAGCAGAGCATAGGGAGTAGGAGAAGGGGAGAGAAAACTGAGGATTGAGGAAAGGTAGCAGGTTAGACAACCAAACCCGACTCTAGAGAGAAGGGAGGAATAATGGGATAAGCTCTTACCTTTGAGGGAAGGTAGAAAGAGGCTGCTGAAGAGGAAGCAGTGTTAGGTACGATAGGGAAAGTTTATGGTGAAGAGGCAAAAGAAGTTAAAAATATGAGTGGCTCTGGCTAGAGTAGATTAAGGTGCAGTGCTGCAGACTACATCTACATAGTCCGACACTAGCAAGATCATTTTGAGGACAACTTTGCTGCAGATCAGGAGTGGCTGGCAAAACGTGTTGTGACAAAAAGTAGCTTAGGGAGTAACTTTTTGTGAATGGAGTCCATGTGGGAGAAGAAATTTAGGTCATGTTCAAGCCACAAGGACTTCTTTAAGGAGGAGCCATCCAGAGTCGTGAAGACAGGGAGGCTATGAAGCTTAATGACTCACTACTTACTGCTTACTACTGTGCATCCAGGCCTGCAATGAAATAAGATTCCTTTTTCAAAATAATACAAAACCGCTTCATAAGCAATGTGATTCCTATGCCGACCCGTAGGTACAGCAGTGATGTCAGCAAACCCAGGTCTCAACAAGCTTGAATCACTGGTAGCAGCAAGGTGGAGGAAGATTGATGTTGCAGAAAATATTCTCTTTCTTAGGGAGGGAGGGAGGGAGGGAGGGACTCAGTTCCGTTTCTTTACTGCTACATGGGTGGCACAGGTGGCAGTCCTGTCAAAAAAATGAGTGGAAGGCAGGATGCCAGCTGGTGCCATGGGCAGGAATCCATCTGGGTGCCCATGCACACTAGGTGTCCTTGCCACTGGTGCTGAGGGCTGGGAACACAAGAAGTGGAAAAGCATGACACTAGCAATCTAAGGTCCTACTCATCCCCACTGCCCACTGGTCTATCCCATACACAAGACAAGCTTGAGGGAGGTCATGGTCATTGACACTCTCAAGGGAGCCTGCCAATGCCCTCCATGGACTTGGGGGGGGGGGGCAGGTAAGTACCAGAGACTGGTGGTGGATGGGGCTCTTGGCAGTCTGGCAGAGGTGGGCAGCATCGGTGAAATAAGGAACGCGAAGAAAAAAAAAATAAATAAATAAAATTCCTTAGAAGATTTTGATTTAAGAAATTTAGGGTAGATTGTAAACATTGACTCATAAGAATTTAGAGCAAGATTTAAATGTGACACGTTGCCACAAGACTACAACATCAATACTCACAGATGGAATAGAGCCATAGAACTAATCTGTATTGCAGTGTTAAAAAAGAAATGTTCAAATGTTCAAGCTGGTGAGGGGGGTCAGAGGGTAAGGAGGCAGGTTCGGGGTCTTCGTCCCGATAGACAAAAGCTGACATCCTCTCAGGCAAAGAACTGGTATGATTGCAGATGATATTTCACAGCTTTACCACAAAATCTCTTCTAAATTTCTATGCAAATCAGTGTCTGCAGTCAATGCAAAATATATTCAAATCTACATCATAAATTCCTTAATATGAGGAAATATTTTCAATTATATCTTTTTATGCTTCTCTATCAAG
Source organism: Neoceratodus forsteri (assembly GCA_016271365.2). Lineage (NCBI taxonomy): Eukaryota > Metazoa > Chordata > Ceratodontiformes > Ceratodontidae > Neoceratodus > Neoceratodus forsteri. The sequence goes on along the minus strand of CM028132.1, from coordinate 855,264,746 downwards.
ACCACAGACATATGCAATCTTTTTTTAACCAGGAAAGGCACACTAAGCTGTGATAGCTTGTTTCCAGGTGCATGGGGGTGGTTACATGGCCCTGTTTTATTCGTAGAGGAATGTTGGCCATTATCCCAGGGGTACTCTCTTACTCTTCTTCGATAAGTGCCATGAGATCTTGAACTTTTACCTGGACAATGACCAGAGATGGCCAGAAGGGACCTTGGTTTAATGTCTCATCTGAAGGACAGTACCTCAACAGTACACCACCCCACCCCACCCCACCCCAGCACTGCATAGCTACATGACAATCCATTATTGGCTATTTGCCCCATGACAGTTCGCTCCCTCCAGATCTCAGGAATCATTACAGGAAAGTGAACATTTCCCAGTGTAAGCAAAGTTATTAATTTAGAGGGTTCAAAAACATAAATAAAATCATGCTGCGGTATTCTATCTCGGCAGGAGAAAGATAGCAAACTGTCACGGGGCGAACTGCCCATAGCAAACTGATGTGCTCCCCTACTGCACTACAGTAGCTGGCATAAGGCTAGAACCCACGACCTTCTGATCTTCTAGCCAGACAAGCAAGCGTGCCACCTACTGAGTCACTGGCACTGATGACGCTGACATTACATGGTACAGATGCAGTGAACTCCACACTGTTTACCAAGATCATCTCCACAACTGTCAACATAATGTTTTCTGATCAGCAGGCAATACTTCACCTTGAAGCTTTATTAAACATTTCAGGCAGTCTTAGCAGGGGCTATTTTACAGAAATGGTACAGAAGCAAAAAAAATATTAAAGCAGCAGTGCATGTTACGGTTATAATTCTACTTTTTTATTCCATTTTAAATTGCTCCTTATTTCTTGAATTGTACGATTCTTTCCCTTCCCCATTTTGAGTCTGCTTTAGCACTGTTTTTTTTTACAGTTCAAATAGTTAAAGGAGCACTCCTTTTAATATTACTCAAACCAGGTTCTCATCAGTATTCTCAACTGTTTTTGTGCACCTGTTGTTCCATAAGGTTAGGGAGCAGTGTCTGCCACATGTCAGTTTACTATAGTCATAAGGAAGGCGATGTAAATGAGCACGTTTCCTGCTGTTTTTTGCAATCACACCCCCCCCCCGAACAACCTTACCTGCTCCCATTTCCATTGGTTGCAGAGTCACAATTTAATATGCCCGATTTGAGAAGGAATGGATTATATCTTGGCTCCATGGAGCCAAGCTGCTGATCCGTTCACCTCTGTGATATTAACAGCCGCCCCTGCTTCTTGTATTTATGATGTCATTATATGGATGCGATGCGGCTCCACAGACACATTAGTGAGGCTGTTTGTTAACTGTTCTTCATATTTTAGATGGCCATTCAGAACATATCAAGGCCACTGCTCATCTAACAAAAACCTTGTTAATTAAGCGGTGGTCTTGATTTTATTTCCAAATGACCATCTAAAATACGAAAAATAGAGTTAAAAAAAAAAGCCCCATAAATGTCTACGGAGCACCTTCCCATGATCGCCATATAATGCCATCACAAAATATGCTAGTGCGGGGATGGTTCTCAGTATCAGGAAGTGAAAGGGATTGGTGGTTCAGCTCCACAGAGACAAAATATGATCCATTCCCTTCTAAAATCAGGGCATACATAAATTATGACTCTGCCACTAATGGAATTGGGGGCAGGTAAGGGTCCTTCCTGGTCTTTGTTGTGAGCACAAGAAAAGGTGCTCTTTAAAAAATGGGTGTTCCAAAACTACCAAGAATACTGGTGAAAACCTGGACCGAGCTATATTAAAAGGAGTGCTTTTTTCATTGTTTGAACTGTACAAAAGAAGTGGTAAAGCAGACTCACAATGGAGGAAAAAGAATATCACATAAGGAAGGAGATAATTGGCAATTTAAAACAGAATATAAACGAACGGGACATATTTCACCGCTGTCATGCACTGCAAGGAATCCCAGAGTTCTGCTCTTTTGCTCTAGGATTCATACTATAATCTAGGGCAGAAAGGCCGAATATTCTTTCTAAAACAGCTCTGCTGAAAATCAGAAACATGGAAACCAAGCTGGAAAATGAATCAGGCAAAACTGTTTTTCCATGTTGGAAAAGCAACGCAGCTATGGAGTACTGTGACTGTTTTTCCAGTCAAGCAGATTCAAACGGAGCTTTCAGTTGCGCTGTGACAAGTGTGTGTGTGTGTGTGTGTGTGTGCATGTTGGGGTGAAGAAATTATCCAATTTAATCTTAAACACTCCATTCTGTAAAAAGGGTTCAGTAAGCAAAGAATGCAAATGGCTGAAAAACCAGAGTGGTTGGGAAGTGTACACTGTTGTGGCTCTCAGGTGCACAAGGCAATATTGAAATAGCAAAGGAAAATTGTGTGTAAAACATATTTTCTCCATAGGACACTGTGATAGGGTAGAACCCTATCACACCTGGAAGGACTCTGAAATATCATTCCCCCCAAAAGTCTGTTGCAACAGCGTGAAAACCCTTTGTGGTCCTTTTTCTATACTGTGTTTTAACCTTAGCTTGGTCAGGTTGGCCACCTGTAGAGGCCCAAACCCCCAAATTATCTCTTGGTCTCTAAATCCACTATGACTTCCATTTTTCCTCTCCACATCCTTCCAGGGGTACAAGAAAAGAAATGTTTTAAGGGCCAGTTCCAAAGTAAATTAATTGATGTAAAAAAATTAAATTTTCTAGTTGAGATGAGAATTACTAAAATACCAGCCAACAGGAAGCAGCCATGTGGACAAAGCTGCAGCAGAAGCTTTTATTGACTACAAATTGTTAAAAAGGCTTGAACTGGATGAAAACATATGAAGTTCTGGCATTTATAGTGTCTAAAGTATGTTAAAACAAAAACTTAAAAAAAAAATTAAAAAACTGTCTATCCTGAATGTCTGAGTAGCTGTTTGACCAGCTGTATGTAACCCCCTTGTTCCCAGGGGTTACTAAAATCCCACTTAGGATCAGTGGCAGGCAGGGCGAGGCAGCTAGTGAAATGCCAGTTAAATGGATTTCACAGTGTCCCACTCTGTTTTTCAGTCTCAACTGAGCTGGAGTGATGATGTCACTTTAGAATTGTCACAGCAGCATAAGCTACAATGGAATGCTAGTTGGGGAGTTAGCTGTAGAATATTGAGTTAGGGTAGAGTGATGTCTGTGGAGTGGAGAGTGAGGAGGAGGGTGCTGCCTGGCCAGTTCCTCAGTTTTACCTCTGACAGAGTGCTACCTCCATAGGTTGGGTAGTTTGTTCTCACCCTAGAAGAAGAACACAGAAGACCAGAGAGTGAAGTGGTAGAGACTGTTCCTAGAGGGTTTTCCAGTGCCCCATCCCTGGAGGGATTGGGGGGGGGTGATTCCAGGATTCAGGGGCAATCCCCTGGTCCAGCCTGGACTGTGTTGAAGCTGCCTGAGATTCATCTGCTCTGTGAGTACCTGAGACTTTTGTGTGGAAAAAGCCCTGGGGCATCTGTATTTCTGGGGTGAGTTTTTCTCTGACAAAGGGACTCTGTCACCAAGACGGTTTCTGATTTAAAAGTGTTTGCCTACTATGGGGTTCGGAGAGAAAACTTGCCAAGTACAAAATTTTTAGTTCATGTCTGATTTAAAAGCGCCTGCTAAAGTAGGGGTTTAGTGAAGAGACAGCCAATTACAGAACTTTTAACTTCATGACACCTCAGAGGTATGAGTGGTAGTATGTTAAATGTGAAAGACATTTCAAGATAGCATCTACAAGTTTTCTGACAAGTGTGTTATTAACCAGATGAATGGCCGAGTATAAATTTGGAAGCAAAAGGTGGGAAGACCCCCCATCTGGAGTAACCATGTTTACCTCTCCGGGTTCAGTTTGGGCACCTTTGTTTTCTCTCAGTGCATTTGGCCAATGCCTGAAGAAAATACCCAGACATGGGTTTTGGAATTTCTGTGAGCTGGAGTGTGCTCATCAGTGGTCGAGGGTGCAACCAGTAATTCCTCGTGAAATATGGGAAAGTCACCTAGTACTGGCCCAGGATGCCTAGTCAAGGGAAGTGTACCAGATCTGGCCATGTGTGCCAATTTCCATTCAGAACCTGAGGGTTCGCTGTGTGTGTGTTCTGTACCTCAGTAATCTGCATTACCAGTGAGGGTCCATCTTCACTTTGTATTATTCTCTGTGTATGTGAATAACAGCCACACTCTAGAATACCAGCCTGGTTTGGACAGTACTGTTATTGCTTCCACTGTGTCTGGATTTAGTTTGGTGCCCCTGACCAGAAATACCAACCTAGCATAATTCTGAGCAAATGTTTTCTCCCAGGGACCCAGGATGATGGCCATGATAAATGGTCCCCCCAGAAGTGAGGCAGGTAGTTGCCACATTTGGTTTGCCTGTCTGAGGATGGCAGGCTCCAAAGTAGAAATACTGGTAAACAGAACTGTTCATAGTGACAACCCCCAACCCTCTCATTGGTGCCATGTGTGAGAGGAGCAGCCCTGCTAGTTGAACAAGGGAGGCTGGTGGGGGTGGGTTAAATGTATCTGTAACAATACTAATTGTGATGTCATGTGGATCTGTGATGTCAAACTAATTGCGTGATACCAAGCAGATCTGTAGCTCAGTGGAGACTAATCTGAGATGAGAGAGGACATGCTGCTTTCATTTCCTGAATTGTTTTCTAATTTGCTTTTTGTTTGTTTGTTTTTGTAAAGGCTGTTAATAAAATCACACTGTTAGTGGGTTACTTGGTGTAAAGGTCTATCTGTCACTCACTGCCCCCTTATCTTGATATTAAAATTACTCTGCCACGGGGGCGCCAGAGAGCCGATCTCCCAGCAGGATGTTTTCAAGATCAGCTCTGCATTCTAGTTCAGAAAAATATCATTTAAACAGTTTAAAGTCAGATAAAGACATTGGGAAGTGCAAAAAACAAGATTCCTGAAATCGTCAGCTTTCTAACAAAATTAAACATAACATGGGGAAAACAAAACCTACAAGTTCAGGAGCATATTAAACTACCGCAACAAAACAAGGACAGGCCCGAGAGACTGTAAGCCATGAGGTAGGGCTTGATGCAGAGGGACTGCAAGCACCTCCATGGGAAAAAGTGTTGGCAACAGTAGAATCCATGGACAGCAAGATGGAGCAAACATTAACTAAACTGCAATGCATGAAGCTGCTATTATAGATCTTAGCAGCACTGTTACTGAAGCAGATAAGTACTCCCATCTTTATAGAAGCAGCAGTGTGCTCCCTAACTAAAGAGGGTACACAACTGAGGGGTCGGTTAGAGGCCCCAGAAAATAAAGCTCATGAGAGGAACTTGCAACTTGTTGGTGTTCCGGAGGAGGCTGAAGGCTTAGACTTACTGAGCTTTCTGAAAGGTTGGATGTAAGACTCCATTCCGGTCCCAGAGGATTTTGACTGGGCGTTCTCAGAAGAGCTTATCATGTGGACCCAAGGGTCAGGCCTACCTCAATGGATCCACCTCGAAAACTGTCCTAGTGCACATGGTGGGTCTAGAGATTGGGGATTAGCTATTATTAGTGGCAAGATCAGCGTATCTGATTGATACTGCTGGACACGATGTAAACATTTTCCGGGACCTTTCATGTCAAACTAGAGCACGTCATAAGTTATTTGACAGCACTAGGTAGAGACTTCGAGCACTGGGAATAGAGCAATTATTCATGTTACTGGCACACCTTTGGATAGTTTACAGGGGAAAAAGCTGCAATTCAACAACCCTAAGGCTGTTGTCCACTAGATCAAGGAAATAGAGAAAGAAGTTGATGCCAAAAATGAGGGGATCCTGGAAGAGGACACATTGGAAAATGATGGAGCTGATTTACTACATTAAGGAACTCTGATTTAATTCAAATGGCTGTAGCTGTAAAAGGCTATTTACACTGAGGTCTTCCCCCTTAATAAGGGGAGAAGTTCCTTTATTTGAATTTTTTTTTGGGGGTTCCTGCTAACCTCCTCATTGTCAAGACACAGAGTGCCATTTGTTTTTACTATCAGAGAAGCAGGGCTTGACAAATCCTATAGCCCGACGTCCCGGACTACCATTTTTTATGTAGGGACAAGCAGATGCCAGAGTTCTGCTTGTCCCACGGACTACCATGCTGCAGTTTAAAATCTGCAGGTTTTTACCTGCTTTTCTCTCGCTGGCCACTAGATGGAGTCTTTTGTCGCGCATTGCTGAATGCGGCGCACCGCTCGCCGACAGCCGCTGCAGCCACTGCGTCTGAATGTCCCGACCCCCGACCTAATCTGTGCAATCGGGCACCAGCAGACACTTGGGGAGGCGAGGGCGGTGCCAAGAAGAAACGCTACCGAACTGGTCAAATAGCCAGACTGACAGGCTAGGCAGCCTACAGCTGATGGTACATTCCTGTCAGTCCTGGCTATTGGTGATCGCGTTAGGGGTTGGACTGGAGCTCTTTCGGTGGCAGTAGCACTAGCTCTCGTGCCGCGTTAACAGCAGCCATTTAAGCTGCTTCCGGAGAGGCAGAGAGCACATCGTTTCTGTTTGGAGCACAGTCAAACTGTGTATTTGGGGCTGATTGCCATGAGTCACTAGCAAATCAGTAATAGGAGAGAGAAGTTAGAATATAATACAAATATATATTGGGAATTTTGGAGCAGGAGAGTAGGAGGATCTGTAGTTTGGGGAGGGGATGAGAGGAGAGAGTTTGCTTAGATGGAAAGTCTGATTAAACAATCTGCTGATTATATATATATATATATATAAAAAAGAAGGAGAACTAAGCAAAAACACTGCACACTGAATTCAGGGAGCTGTGTGTGTTGTTTGGACACGTGAAGTGAAGAAAAATAAAAGGATACACAGCTCTTAAATAAATAAAAAAGGCAAAAAAACATGAGACTCTAAGTGGGGGGAAGTGATTGTGTGTTGAATTTAAGTTGTGGAATTACTAAACATTTCAATAATAATCGTGTGATAAGGGTTGGTGTGTGTGTGTGTTTGTGAGACAAGCCTGCCCTCCCTGAGAGAGAGCAGAGATCAGGGACTTGGACCTGACTGATAATGTGTGCCTCCTGCAAGACCACAGAACCTGCCCTGAGAGCCTAAGGGTAGAGTAGAGGAAATTGTGGAAGGAAAGAACTGAATACTTAATAAAGTAAACAGTCGCAGTATAAAAAGAGATTGATACCAAAAAGAAAGATAGCTACCTTAAATAAACTTATTAGCTAGTACTTTGTTTGTCCTACCAAGTACTTGGTGGAGGTGTGTGTGGCAGTGGGCTGTGAGTGAGACCTAACCTGCCCTGAGAGGAGAGGGTACAGGAATTTGGGAACAATCATGGACTTCTTTCTTAGAAATATACTATAAGAAGGGAAAGGAAAACATTTTTGTGTGAAAACCTCCTGCCTCACAAATCAGGGACAAGGCTTAAAAATCAGGGACAAAGGACCAAAATCAGGGACACTTCTTCAAAATTGGAGTTATCCACCAGGAAGCTGGTAGAATAAAGGGCTTAGTGTAAAATGCATTATCTAAAGAAGAACAAGTCTGTAACTTAAATGTTTGACATTAGTTTATGCTTATAACCACCACTGTTTGGTCACGGAAACAATTTTAGGAGGGACAGAGTAAAATTTTGAGGCAAATCAGGGACGTCCCTGAAAATCAGGGACAGTTGAGAGGCATGAGTGACAGTGACACTACACAGAATAAAATAATAAACCCTAGCTAGTACTTTTGGTGGAGGTGTATGTGTGTGCGGCTATGAGGCCAAACCTGACCTGAGAAGGGAAAAGGCATTTTTGGGGACACCGAAAAAATAATATAAACCTACCAGTACTAGCTACACTGGTGGAAGTGTTTGTTTGTGTGTGGCTGTGAGACCGAACCTGCCCTGAGAGGGAAAAAGCAATTTCCTGCTAGTACCTCGTCCGGTCTGGACCCAGCCCCTCCCACCTACCCACCTATAGGAAGGGAAAGGGAAAACATTTTTGTGTGAAAAGTGACAGTGACACTACACAGAAGAAAATAATAAAGACTAGCTAGTACTTTTGGTGGAGGTGTATATGTGTAGCGGCTGTGAGGCCAAACCTGACCTGAGAAGGAAAAGGCATTTTGGGGACACCAAAAATAAAATAAACCTACCAGTACTAGCTACACTGGTGGAAGTGTTTGTTTGTGTGTGGCTGTGAAACCGAACCTGCCCTGAGAAGGGAAAAGCAATTTCCTGCTAGTACTCAGTCCGGCTCTGGACCCAGCCCTCCCAACCTACCCACCTATAGGAAGGGAAAAAGAAAACATTTTTGTGTGAAAAGTGACAGTGACACTACACAGAAGAAAATAATAAACCCTAGCTAGTACTTTTGGTGGAGGTGTATGTGTAAAAGGCTGTGAGGCCAAACCTGACCTGAGAAGGGAAAAGGCATTTTGGGGACACCTAAAAATAAAATAAACCTACCAGTACTAGCTACACTGGTGGAAGTGTTTGTTTGTGTGGCTGTGAGACCGAACCTGACCTAAGAAGGGAAAAGCAATTTCCTGCTAGTACTCCGTCCGCCTCTGGACTCAGCCCCTCCCACCTACCCACCTCTGTCCTGCCCTCTTGTAGTGCTGCATAAGCACAACAGCTTAAGGTAAAAATTATCAGTAACACAACACACACAAAGATAACATAAAATAGAATTTTATTGTGTACAATAATACAACAATCTTTATTAGTTTATTTCACAATTGCAGCATAGAGACAGTTAAAATAATGCAACAAAATAAGCCAAAACAAGCTACTCTATTTTCCCTTTGGACAGGGAAAAATCTTCTTCATCGAAACAAAAAGTAAAGAGCCTGACCCTGAGCCTTCTTCACAGTCTGAAAGCCAGCCCCAACCAGCCCCCTGGCCCTACTAGTGGTCAGGAAAAACGACCAAGGTTCTCGGTCTGGGTCTGTGCTTGTAGACATAACAGGCGATCAGTCTAACTTGACCGTATCAGTTTCTGAAACGATGAGCATAACAGTAGCAGCAGTTCAGTGCCATCACATTCTGGTTCAGTACAGGTAAAGACCTTTTCATTTTAGATTATGAGGAAATAAACACTGAGAAAAGAAGCAAAGATAAAAATATGATGTTGAAAAAAGGGCTCAACATTTCAGCATCACTGGCTAAATCAGTTTACCTGGTTAAGGTATGATGACCAAAAATACATCATGTACTGCTCTGCCTGTGAGAAATATCCCACTCTTGCGACTCCTGCTTATTCAAAAAACCTAACGTGTTTGCCACTGGTTCAAATAATTTCAGAATTGAGTCCATGAGAGCCCATGAGAAATGAATCCACATATAATTTGTGCAAACCACCATAGTCTGAAACTGGTCAACATGCAGTCAATTTAACATATCTGAAACTGCAATATATCATGCATTTTCTCAGATGGAGGAAGTCACCAAAAATAAAATGAGGCATTTATTTAACACGCATATTCCTTGGCTAAAATTTTACATCCTTTCTCAGATATAAGGCGTGGCTTTGCATTGCAAGAAAAAAATGGGGTTAAACTCGCAGCAATTACGCAAATGGTAAACGGGCCAGAGATTTCTGTAACGCAATATCAGCTGTCATGTCTACAACACAGATCCAGACTATCAAAAATACAAAATTACATCTCTTGCAGATGGCAGTACAGATGCAAGCATTGCAGAGTGGGAAAATGTCTTCCTTCGTTTTGTTGATGGCGCAGAAAAAAGTTACAACTGTGTTAATTAAAGCTGTACCTCTTGAACATTCTCATGCAGATGGAGTTTTTAAAGCAATAACCTCTGCACTTGAGTCTGTTGATCTTTCTTTTGCGGACCTTAACGATGTGAGCAGACCTGGACCAGTTCTCGTATGTGCCAACTTTGATGGTGCCAGTGTGATGATGGGCCATACAGGTGGCACCATAGCAAAAATCCGAGAACATGTCCCCACTGTAATACCCATGCATTGCGTAGCCCACAAACTGGAGTTAGCAGTTCTCGACGTCATGAAAAAAATCCCTTTGTTCAAAAAGTAGAAAACACCTTGAAAGGAATTTTTAAATTTTACCACTACAGCCCCAAGAAACTTGAACTGCAGGAAATAGCAGATGTCATACACACCGAGTTGGCTCATTTCAGTGCAATAAAGCAAGTGCGTTGGCTTGCAAGTAAGACACGTTCAGTTCATGCTGTTCAAGTCAACCTGCCTACAGTAATTCAGCATCTTGAACATGTGTCAAACTCTCTGGTGATGATGGGGCCAAAGCAAAGGCACTTCTAAGAGATGCGCATTTAGTACAGTTTGTAAAATCAGTTTATTCTTCAAGATTTTCTGCCAATATTGAAAAATTTATCACTTGAATTTCAGAAAGATGACCTACTAATATTAGAAGTCCCCAACTCGTTGAGACATGCTTACTTCAGTTGACTGAGCTAAAAACAAGACCTGGAAAGTTTATGACATCATTTCTGAACCAATATAATCCTGCAGAGAAATGCATGAACTACCTCATTTCAAAACGTGGCAGTGAGGACAAGATTGTTCCTTTCACTTTCAAAAGGAACTGCCCAGAAGTAAATTTTACGACTGATACACAGCTGCACAGTTTAATAGATGCAGCAGTATCTTACATTGATCAGCGTTTGAATTTCTGGAAGAACCTCTGAAATGGTTCAGTTGCTTGGATTTCAAAAATTTTGATCTGTCACGAGAAGAACTTGCACAATTTGGCACAACTGATTTAAGTAATTTATTAGACTACTTTCACAACTTTTTTCTGAAGATCATGTAACCAGTATAAAAGGAGTATTGTGCATTAAAAGCAATGCTTAAGTCTGCAGTTGACAAGCCATATCTGCAAGTGTATTCACGACTACTACGAGAGAAACCTGCCCAGCTTGCTCACATCCTTAACCTAATAGAAATGTTACTGGCTATGAGTGTGTCTACTGCTAAATGTGAGAGTATTCTCCATTCAGAATCTTATAAAAACAAAATAAGAACAAGTTTGGCTGATGACACGCTCCAGTCACTTCTGCATATAGCAGTTGAAGGCCCTGCATTAGACAGCTTTGATCCGGATCAAGCTATCAACCACTGGCTACTATCTGGTCCTGGCACCGCCACATTCATGGTCATCATGGTCATGCTAGTTCAACTACTAGTTCTGCTGATTCACGAAAATGTCCCTGAGGCGGTCACTAGTCTTGATGACGACATGACTGAATATGATGCTCTGGCTGGAGCAAGCTCAGGCTTCCTGTAACTTTTCCCAATGCTGATGCTGTACTGTCTGCTACTCTGCTGTAATGATGTTCTCACTGTGCTGCAGGCTGGCACTCTGTGCTGCTGCTGCAACCACTTGCTGTCAGTTCCTCGCTGCTAATGCTAATTCTGTCTATGCTCGCAGCCTCGCCATGCTGCTGACAAAATAAAATCATATTATTTATTCTCCTTATTGTCTATTTCAACACTAAATAACTACTACAATAAATCCATTGAGTTTTCTGTAGTTTGATACTTTCAATTAAAAATATGCCATCTTATACCGGGACTACCAACTCAAGCACTGGGACAACTACTTTTGGACAAGCCACTTGTCCGTGGACAAGTACCTAATTTTAAAATTTGTCAAGCCCTGCAGAGAAGTTAATGACTTTAGGTAAGCCTATTTTCTGTTTGGGATACTGTGGTCTCAATATGTAATTTGTTAAGGGGGTGATGTGGGATAATGTTAGTCCTGCAGGCTTTGTTTTAGCCTAACCTTCAGAGGACAAAAGCTTAAAATTGGGACAGTGTTATGTCTCATTGTTTGACTTTGCCTGTTCATTTAACAAACTAAAGGAAGAACTGTTGTTTTTTCTAACTAGATGGTAAATCTGGAATGCACATTACCTTTATAATCTAACTATAGTACATGGATAAATAGCAATCCCGTGATTGCAGTTACTCTTTCCAGTTGATACTACTCAATATGGACCTTCCTAAGCTACTGAGTTGGCTGGCATTCCTGGACTTTTTGTATGGACATTCTCCTAGGTAACCCACGACTCCGATTATGACAGACTGAAAGAAAAATATCTGTATATCAACTTTATTGGATCTGATAGTCAGCGAATATCTTGTAAGAGGAAATATATGTATGGTTTTACATTTAAGGCAATAAACATAAAGTACAAAAAATAAATAACTAACTCTGCCACATTATCCTAAATGGGTATCTGCATGCTGCCTCTCAGCATGTGAAAGAAAAGGGATTTGGTTTTATTTAAGGCGTGTTTATATTACCTGATTAGTATCGCTCCAAGTGCTGCAGAGTTGCTGCTGATCCACTACCAGCAGATCAGTGTGGACAGGATTGGGAGTGGATAAGAATCCACTGCTGCGTAGCATTACGATCCATGTGGTGGTGGGTAGCAGAAAAAAGACAGGTGTTTTCTGTCCTCGTGTGGACGCTCCTGACCACCTGCAGCGATGTGGCATTCTGAGGGCTCAGGGGAGGGAAGCACAGCAGGAGCGAGTGGAAGGGTAAAAAGAAATCATCTGGCACTGGGTTTGGGTTGATGGAGACAGCACATAGATGGAGCGGAGGATGCTTTCTTGATCTTTTTTTCCAAAAAAATGTCTAAGACTGGGATTGGACTGGTTACAGGGATGGAGCACATGGAGGAAGACAGCAGAAGAGAGAGTTTTTGGGTTTTAGTTATCACGGTACCAGGCTAGCTGGAGGGATGCACAGGCATCAAAGGGCAAGTGTGTCACAGCAACATCAGTGTATGCTGCTGATGTCCCACTCTCACATTGCTAACACTGCCTGATGATGCTGACAACACTGCAACACAAGTGGCCAGGTCTCTAGTGGGGTGGCCACACACAACTCCAGGAAGTTTCCAACCGCACTTCCTGTAATAGAAAATAATACAGTTGGCCAACCATTTGGATAGGCACTGTTTAGAATCTGGTACGTCCTCTTTCCCAGGGGCGAAAGAAACAAACAGCTGCAAGGACTTCCTACAGTCCTTTGTGTAATGAACATAATATACGAGTATTCTATGTATGTCTAAAGTAAGGAGCAGTGCTTCCCCTGGATAGGTATGCTGCGGGTACTACACGGACCGTGGGTTTATTTAGTGTAAACTCAGGACACCACCTTTGCTAAAAAGACACCCCGTCTCTGTGTAAAACCAAATAAGGAGACTCACATATCAGAGCCTGAAGTTCAGAAATCCTTTGAGCAGAAGTAAGAGCAATAAAAAATAATGTTTTCCAAGACAGAAAGCATAGCTTGCATGTTGCAGCCGACTCAGAAAGAATCACAGTAGGTTTCACTAACCCAAAAAGGAAGTCCCAAGGCCGGACTAGAATGTTGGTTGCAGGTTTCAGATGAAGAATGCCTCTCATCATGTACAGGATACCTACAACTGTGTCACCATACATCCATCAACAGGCACATGGAAGGCTGAAAAAGTGGCCAGGTGCACTTAAACAAGGGGTATTGCAGACCAGAATCTGAGGGGGACAGCAACTGCTCCAGAATCTGATTCACTGGACAACAGAAAAGATCGAAATGATGGGAAGTCACCCATAGAGCAAAGCACTTCCACTTTATGGAATAAGTGGCCCTCATGTAGGGCTTCCTAGCAGCCACCGGGACATCAGTCACCTTTTGGGATACCCCATACCTAGCCAAGGCTGTGTCTTCAGGAGCCATGCATGAAGATGTAGGGGTTTGAAGTCCGGATGGACCAGCGTGCCCTGTTCCTGGAAGAGCAAGACTTTGTATAAGAGCAGGGGAACTGGAGGTTCCACCACCAGCTGCAGCAGTAAGGGGAAACAGATCTGATGTGGCCAGAAGGGGGCAATGAGGATCATAGTGGCCCCTTCCAGCTGAAGCTTGATCATCAACCTCTGAATCAGCTGAAAGGGACAGAAAGTATAGAGGAACCTGCCCTTCCAGGAGAGGGACAATATGTCTTCCTAGAAAACACCATGCCCTGGGGTGGGTGAGCAGAAACGTGGTCATGAGGAGTTGAATGGGGCTGCAAAAAGGTCCAACTCTGGATGACGCCACCTCTCGAACAGGTCTTCTGTTGTCAAAGTCAGCAGCTCCCACTCGTTCATCCGAGACTGCAACCGACTTAGCCCGTTCACTAGGATGATTCAGACACCTGGAACACAGATAGCTAACAGTTCTAGACCAAGTTCTAGAGCCCAGTACCAGACCCTCATCGCTTCCTGACACAGAAGGTACATATGGGTCCCCCCTTGTTTGCTGATGTAAAGTACTACACTGTTGTTGTCTGTTTGCACAAACAGAAGGCACAGGAACAAATACAGAAGAGTCCTCATCCCTAGGGCATGGATGTGGAGGGCAGTAGCCATGTTGGCCCACATTCCCGGAGTCTGATGAGGCCCCAGAAAGATGAGCACACCCCCCACCCCCAGCCTAACCCCAAAGTGTCTGTGGTGAGGATCTGCTGAGGGGAGGGAATGAGGAAAAGAACCCCTTTCAACACCTTGCTGGGATCAATCCACCACAGCAGCACATTTTTGACCAGTGGGAGAACAAGAACTTGTTGTTCAAGGATGGCGGTGCATGGATCCCACTGGATCCTTAATGTCCACTGGGGCAGCAGCATGTGCAGCCAAGGTAGAGGTACAGTGACAATGGCTGCAGCAATCACACTCAACAGCCTCTACAGAACATTTTCTTTTTCCTTCCTCCGGTTCCCAGGTTTCGGTTCCCCGCCCACTCGCTACCCCCATGCCAGGCTTACCCCTAAGCGGGGCTGCCTGTGGTACCCCTCCCAAGGTACATGGTCTCTTTGCCAGGGTAGGGCCATGGGAGTGGGGCCCCCAGTGGACATTAGTCGCAGCTGGATTAGCGGAGGGCATCATGAATGGGATGGAATTTCTTCTATTTTTTTCAAGATTGCTGGGGTGGGACATGCAATGGCTGGTCACCCGCCCCTTGCATAAGGTGCTGGCAGTGGCAGTACCCCAGCCTCCACCAGAGTTCCACAATGTGCTGGACACTCATCCCCCGCCCCCCGGGAAAGGAGAGCAGTCCCTGGGACGCTCAATCCGTCTCCCCCGACTGGCCCTCCGACTCCCGAGTCAGTCTCGAAACCCAGGATGTTGATGTCACAAGCGTACGCCCTGCTGCTGCGCCAGTGGTCCAACCCTCTATGGAATATTCTGGCTGTAACCTATCTGCTGTTGAAAAGCAGCTGGGCCCGAGCCATGAGGCCATGTCCTGTGGTAGGAAAGCAAAGCCCTGAGCCATGTCCAGTACTGCCCCTATGGACTGCAGGTGCTGACAAGGGGTCAAGACCAACCTGGGCAGGTAGGCTGTGATCCCTAGGGCATGGAATAGCACTGGGCATGAACTAGGGTTTGGAAGAGTTGCTCCTCTGATTAAGCTGTGAGCAACCAGTCATTCAGGTAAGGGAAGACTCTCAGTCTCTCTATCTCCTAAGCGGCTGCCACCACTGCCAAGCAGTTGATAAAGACCCATGGTGCAGATGACAAGCCAAAGGGCCATACCCTGGACTGGCAGGGTTCTTGCTGAGACACATACCACAGGGGAGGGGGAGAAGAGAAACCCTGATAGGCAAGGAAATCCTCTGTGTGTTCGGGGAGCCTATATCATCCTCTTCTTTGCAGGATGCACAAAAGGCCTTGTAGAGAGACCAGCCTGTGCTGCTTGTACTAAGAAGTACACCTTAAGTCCCCTGTGCATTTGGGGACTAGGATAAAATGAGAATAGAACCCCCAGTTCTATTGTTCCCAGGAAAACGATTCTATGGCCCTCATATGCAGCAATGAGTGTACTTTCTCTAGTAGCACTGATATGTAGCCTTTTTTTTTTTAAACTCTGTTTCTTCACCCCCCTCGGGGAACCCTCTCTGGCATCTTCTGACCTCTGGTCTCTTCCTCCCACCTGACACACTTCTTCTCCCTCGCTCCATCCCGACAAATCCCCTGGATCTGACCCCCCCAAGGGAGGGGCCGCCCTACCTGCCCAGGGCGCTCTGTCTATAGTGTAGAGTGCCAGGCCGAGCGAGCAGGCCATGGAGAGGAGAGCACTCGGTGTTGGGAGTGTGGTCCGGGGCCGAGGTGCCTTTGCCTATCCTCGAGGATGGGGATGCTCTACTTATTTTCCTCCCTAAGTGTGCAGCGTGCAGTGACACCTGTGCACGGCTACCCTGCTGGCCGTCTAGCGCACTCCACCCCTTGCGTTGACCGGTGAACTTGCAGCACCCCCGAACTCCATCGGGGGATGCCAGGACACTGGGCATCTCTGGATCCCATGCTAGGAAGAGGAGAGCAGTCCTCCAGATGCTCCACCCTCTCCCTCCCCTGCCATCCCCTGGCTTCCCGGTGGCGTCCAGCGCTTCAACCCTCAGCATGGTAAGCGGTCTTGAAGAGAAAAAAAGAGAGAATTGGAGGAAGGCCTGGAAGTGATTCCAGAAGTTCCCAAGCATTCCTGAGTGTGGCCCTGGTCTACAAATTACAGGACCCAACCAGCTGATGAAACCCCTCTCCATAGTTCTAGGAGTGGGGTGGGATAGGTAACCCCCCAACCACCACCACCGGATTTAGTACCAGAGGGGGTTGTGAAGAAGAATCCAGGCTAAAGCCGACCCCTCCTGAGGGGCTTTGGAAAGATCATCTGTGGAGGAGAATGGGGCTGGCAAAGCTGCTCTGCTGTGCTCTGCAGCCTGGCCTCCAACCTAGGTCTAGTGGTAGCCTTGGGAAGGGCACCTCTGCCATGTCTCAGTTGTGTGAGGTAGAGGGAATGGACTGACCTTGGTGCCTTTCCCAAGGCTGGCAGGTCAGAGAGAACAGCCTGCACATCCACCTCAAAGAGACAGAATGGACTGCTGAACATCACTAGCAAATCCTGTGACACTCTCAACCAAGAATGCTTGCCTTGGCAGATGGCAGCTGAAGCTGCAGCTACCCTGCCTGGGGCATCTGAAATGTCATAGGAAAACCTTATAAGATGCTGACCCACATCACCCCAGTCTGCAGGGCCTTCAGCATCTCCTGGCACTGGGGACCTTCTGGGAGGGACTGGGCTGGTTTAGCCTTTTTCCAGAGGGTATTCTGGCATTTGGCAAAATGTGCCTGATAATGTGCCATTCAGAGGCTCAGTGTGGCAAAGGCAAGGGTTCTCGAGTTTTCTCCACACCTATTTGGGGGGGGGGGGGATGAGATGTTTATAATGACCCAGCCTCAGGCTGGAGCATGAAAATGGGCAGCCCTGACAGGGCATGCTACAGCTTGTCTGCCTTCTTAATTATTTTTGATAACCTGGTAAGGCCCACTAGGAACAAGTGTCTGTTCTCAGGGGCGACCTGGGAGCACTGGGGAGGTTAAGTGACTTGCTCAGAGTCACACAGTATGCATGTGGAGGTTATAGGAATAAAACCCAGGTCTGCTGGATATACCAAACTCATTCACAGCTTGTTATGCTAACCTCTAGTCTATACTGCAGGCATGGCAGAGATCAAGCTGGGCCTGTACCAGGCAGCCAGAATGGCATCCTCCAGTGCAGTCAACAGAGGAGGAATGATAAGAGGTGGAGAATGTGGTAGCTCTAGAAGCACTACCCAGCTTCTCCCTGTGAAGCCCCACATCAAATCCCTAGCAGTCTGGAGGGCCTTCCCCTCAGAGATGAAGGATGGGACTGCAGGAGGGGACTCTGAAGTATACCAGGCACAGTCTGCACTCCTGGAGAAAAGGTGGAGCCAGCCCCCTTTGATGAGCTCCATTCCATATTGTCCTCCTTCCCCTTGGGGTTGAAGGTCAGGGTTGGATGCCTGATCCTCAGTGACAGGCTCTAATGGCCGCAGGAAGGAAGCGGGGGCGTCGATACCTTAAAGCCTTAGATATGCGTATCCTATACCTTGCGCTAGACTCGGTCATCTCCCCACTCACAGACCTTCTAAATCTGTTCCTGCGCCTGGGCCAGTTCCCAACCCCATGGAAAATGGCAGTGATAACACCAATACTTAAAGGTGGCGACAGCTCCCTCCCAAACTACTGGCCCCTCTCGATTCTCCCCCCACTCTTCAAAGCCCTTGAAAAGATCATGGCCAATCAGCTCACTGACTACTTCCTCGCACACAACCTCTTATGTAGGTAGCAGCATGGTTTTTAGAGCTGGTCATAGCACTATGACTGCCCTCACAGAATTCACTAACTCCCTGCACTCCATACTTGACAAGGGGCACCTGCACCTCGCAGGGGCCATGTTTATAGACCTCTCAAAGGCCGTTGGCACAGTTTCTCACTCCCTCCTTCTTAACACATTACAACAAATTGGGGTTTCTCATTTCCACTCTCATAGTTCTCCAGCTATTTTTAATCTAGAACCCAATGTTTTAAAATTAATAACACCATATCTACTATGCTGCTGGCAGAAATACACATACCTGCACCCTATACACGCTCACCAATATCCTCTCCCTTGAGGAAAGACTATTACACCAGACCTGTCTCTTCACCCAAAAAATCCACCTGAGTTTAATCCCAATACATGTCATGGTTCTCTTCAGGCAGCCACCATCTCAGCATCCACACAGGCCACCCCAATAACTATCTGGAAGGTGCCTAGGGTCAAGACCACCCTGGCCCAGTGATCCTTCCCCCTTAGGGCTCCATCCTGGTACAATGCCTTCCCACCGACCATCACATCAATCATCAATCTAGCTCCTTTTAAAGCTGCCTTAAGGGCCCATATCCTCTCCTCACGTCAATGTCGTGTAACCGGTAACCTGTGGATCCTGCACCATGCCGCTAGGCCACGCACCCACCCTTGGCCTGGCAGTGGAGAGCCCTCACTATTTCTAGCCTACTGGCTCCTCACCTCCCTCGGTTACCATATAGTTGCACTGGACTATGAATGCATTGTATTATGTATAAGACAAGGCCTCCCTGAGGCGGCTTACTATCAACTCATATCATGCATTGCTTTAGCTACCAATTGTATAGGTCATAACCACTCATTACGTAAATATGTCGATAGCTCTGCCCTGTTTTAGTTGCCAAATGTATAGGCATTAACCAGTGCTCATTGTACTTATACTCTGTATGATTGCTCACCCACATTTATTCTATGTATGTACTGTATGAATGTCTATGTTTTATTCTGACGTGGAGCCTTTGGAAATTAGTCTATGACTCAAAGGGTTGTAATTCTGATTTCCTAAATAAACAAAGAATGGGGTGCGTCAACGGGGCAAGTGGCAATGTGGACCTGGTCTGACATCCCCCGGCGCTGTCGAGCCTGGTGTAGACAGAGGAGGCATGAGACACTAGATGACCCCCACAAAGGAGGACAGCACTGTCTGAACTCCGACCTGGCACCTGGCAATATTGACAGGGGCAACTAACGCCCCCGACAGGTCCCTACTGGCCATAGTCAGGCCAATGGAATGCAGTGCCAGGCTGCCTAGAAGGTTCAGAGGCTAAGCGGCAGGGCTGACGATGATGACAGGGGTACCTGGAGCCCTGGAGTTTACAGGCCAGCAAAGCTGACTGCCAAGGCCGACCCTGTAGAATCAGGGGTGCAGGCAGCAGGAAAACAGCGATGGCGGGCTGAACTGCAGGGCGCCACACGACATCAATGGGGGGACCCCAGCATCGACGGGAATCACTGGCTATGAAAAGTCCGGTGAAATCACTGCAAGAGCTGACCTACAGGTTCTGAGGTCTAAGCTGAAGGACTAACAATGTTGATTACAGCCCCAATGTTATGGGGCAAGCGCCAACCAAGAGGGTCCAGCGAAGAGCCTTACTAGGCTTTTGCATTGACAGAGGCTTCTACAGCCCAGACACTGACAGGCCTTCGACGGCTGAGGAAGGCCGGTGAAGAGTACTGCCAGTGCTGTACTTTATGGGGAAAAAGATGTTGGATGGCAGAAGGCGTCATCACTGAAGTGGGCGATGATGCAGCCACGGTCAGTGCCACAAGGAGCAGTGACCACAGAAAGAACCCGGGCCTCTCTTGGGGAGAGAAAACACAAAGCCAGACGCCAGGCCCTGGAGGTCCCAGGGTGGAGTGGGGTCGAGGAGAGGGCCGGCAACATGGAGAAGCTGTTCCTATGAAGACTGCTCTACCATCAGACAACCCGCAACACAGGTTGGGGAGTGTCTGATTGAAGATCTCAGAGAAATGGCAGGCCTAATAGCTGCAGGCCCAGGTAAAGCCACCACCCTCGGGGAAGACAGAAAGGCATTGGTTAGAGCCAACGAACACCACAATGAAGACATTTGGTCAGCGGTGGAAATCACTTTTGTTAAGCAAAGAAAAGCGAAGGCAAATAAAGAGTAAAACTGAAGATTTGGCAGTCGACTGAGCAGGAATATCTCTGTATGGAATCTGATGCGCAATAGTCGGCAGGAAAAGAACAAGAGGAGTGCAGGGCCCCGCGTTTATATAGGAAGGACATCATAGGATGATGTCATTATGGGTGGCCCCTAGCAGACTGCTAGCTAAAAAGTTTCTGTGTGGTCCCAGGGCCTGATGGCTATAGTTCCATAGGTGTGGCCTGATGCAAGAGAAATCCCTGAAGTAAGATCAGATCTTCTGGTGACCGGTCAAGAAGCAGGCCACTGAGAACTACAGAACCTTCACAGAGCATCATGGCAAAAAGTACCAGCCCAGTGAGCCCATGTAGGAAGAAAGCTTCAGGGACAAGCAGCCACATGGGACACAAAGCAACTACCTCAAACATACCAGCAACCGAGCCCTACATGAACACTCAGGGCTGCACCCACAGCATCTCCATTGGACTACACTGGTATGTAGGGGAGAGAGACTGATGGTTTGCAAGCAGGAGCTAGCACTTCACAGTTATACACCTTATAAAACTTGGAGAGATAATTAATAATATTGTGAATTCTCATACTATCGTAGTATCATAGTAAAAGCCAGAAGAACAGGTTCCATGGTCTATCGTGTCTGCTTGGAAGCTAACCCCCTACTGGGAGCTCATTCCTCCACCCCCATAGGTGGTCTTCCGTGGCCTCAATTTCCCCGTACCTGTCCTAACCCTTCTTGAATCCCTCCACTGTAGTGTCTTCCACCAGACTCCTGGGCAGTGCATTCCATGGTTCTACCACCCTCTCGGTGAAGAAGTGTCTCCTGCGCTTCCCTCTGTACTTCCCCCCCCCTTCCAGCTTCCATTCGTGCCCCTGGTAGTTCTCCCCTTCTTGAGCCTGAACACTTCCCTGGCTCCACCCTTATTTATCCCCTTTACATACCTGAAAGCCTCTATCATGTCCCCTCTGTCCCTCCTTTCCTCCAATGCGTACAGACTGAGTTCTTCCAGTCTCTCCTCATAGATCCTACCCTCCATACCCTGAATCATCCTGGTCGCCCTCCTCTGGACCCTCTCCAGCAGAGCTATGTCCCTCTTAAGATGGGGTCTCCAGAACTGCACACAGTACTCAAGATGTGGCCTAACCATGATCAGGTATGTCACACAATTCATATCCGACAAGGGACAGGACTTATTTCAGATACGTATGAAGTTTTCCTGCAGATACATAGCCATCACTGCTATTTCTTTATACCCCAGCAATATGCTGAAACTCTACGATTAACTGATGGCAGCCCTCATGAGTCAACCTTCTACACTGTGACATCTGCTAGCTATAATAATGCACTAGAGTGTCCATTATTTTTTGGGTCTTGGGGTTGAGCTGCAGGCAGGTTCTCGTATAGCGCTACACCAAATGAAGGAAACCTTGCCTTGCAGGACAAATCACAGCATGGGTTAGGAGGGGGAGACTTTACAGGCGAAGGGAATGGTCAACTTTCTGTTGCACATGCAGGCCATGGTCTGGCCTTTCCAGGGTGGGGGCTTTGCAGCCACAGGAGTACCATCTGGCCCAGTTAAGATGTACAAACCTGAATGTATCCCAATCGCATTGGGCATACTTTCTATCCTGCACAGCACCTCTTTTCCAGCATCAGATGAGAGCAGGGCAGACGGCCTCACAAGCAGTTGTGCTGGTGTTTTTATATGACAGCATGACCTCACTGCTTTTATCCAGGTACATGGGAAAGCCAGTCCCTCCCCCGGCTAATAAATTTAGCTCTGAAAGTAAAACATATCTGGCACAAGCAAGCAGCTGAGGGGAGTGAGGAGTAACTCTCTCTCACCCTCTGGGATTGGGGAAGGGGCTCAGATGCTTCCAGGCACAATATCAACATCAAGAGGGATATTAATCAGCTTTTAAGTGCTTTACTGGCAGACAATAGCGTGCATTTTCAGTACAAGAGAAGCTCCCTAGCTGCTCTTAACAGAGATATATCCCTACTTGTTCTCTGTCAGACAAATGCAATTTTGGCCACACTGGTTCTTTGAGTGTGGACTCGAAGTGGAATTAGGCAGGTAGCCACGGGTGATGGCAGAGACCCCCAATCTTCCTTCCTTATTATCCACTGTATTGTATTACCCTACTCCCCCCCACCTTCTGTCAGTTCATAGTGGAGCAGGCCCAAAATATACCTACAGCTCAAGGGGTTAAAAGATGGGGTTTCAGGGGCAGCTGCCCCTATGTATGAGAAGTACAGAGTAAACTTAAAGGTACACCAATACAGAACGGATGGTACACCCACTAGTAGTTCAGTCTGGCTGCCTCCTTCATATGGACTGTGCTTAACTCCAGCAATAGGTGAAGGAGCCAGCAGTGAATACCAGCCAGTTTATCCCCAAACAAAGGTGACATCTAACCTCTCCAAGGGAATGGAAGTGGGATTATACCTTAACATTTTTCAACCATTGCCAGCGCTACAATGTCAGCTGATTATAGACAGAGACCTAAACACTGCTCTTCCTCTAGTATTAGATACCGCAGGCCCAACCCAGCACAATGTCTCCCTTATTCAGAAATACCTGCATGCCATCCTGACCCATTTGGGCATCATAGATAATTGGAGACATATCTTCTCAACACACAGGGAGTATACTTATTACACCCCCAGATCCAGCTCCTCAGCCTGGCCTGATTATATATTCACCACTGCAGAGCATCTTGACACCATACAGAATGTGTCACACATGACCCAGCTGTTCTCTTGGACCACGCCCCATTGTACACAAAATTCAGTTCAGGGCAGCCCTCTCGCATCACGCAATGGAGACATAACTTGTCATTCCTCTGAGACACTGAATTTAATAAACTGGTAGAAGAGCAGCTCTCACAAATCAAGTTTGACTATCTGGATCAGGACACTACATACCCCATCCTCTGGGACATGGTTAAAACTGTTTTTAGAGGAGAGCTTGTAGCATATTCGTCCTGAAAGGAAAAAGAACGAGAGGTGCTACTGCTTGAGCTACAGCGACCCTTCAAACCATGCAGGTCTTTCTGCATCAAGGTGACACAACAGTAGGTCATCAAATGAAGCAAGTAAAACAGGATATCCAGAAAATACTCGATACAAAGGTAGAACAGGCTCTCCTTTACATCAAACAATATCGCTACAAGGGAGGTGCCAGAGGAGCCCACAATTTGATGAAAAATCTTCAAGCAAACTGTACATCAGCTTTGGTACAGCAGCTATATCATACCAACACAAGGACCCTGACTATTCACTCTGTGACTATTCAAACAGCCCTAGCTAAATACTATCAAAAACTCTAGGCAGCAGAAGACTGCCCTTCTCGTGAACAAACACAGAGTTATTTGAAAACTCTCCCTTTCCCTAAACTAGATGAAGACACTGCTCAACAGTTAATATCCCCTGTCAAGGAAGAAAAGACATATCAAGTGATTTGGGACTCCGAAAACCATAAAGACCCAGACCCTGATGGATGCCCCACAGAATTTTACAGAAAATTCAAAACTTTACTAACACCATTGCTCATTCCCATGTTCTGGGTGATACAACAAGGAGACATCCTGCCTCCTTCCTGGCGGGATGTAGTGAACTCTGTGACAAAAACCAAAAAAAAAAAAACAAAGACCCCTGATGCGCCATCCCATACAGACCAATACTGTAAAGTACAATTATAAAGTTTTTACATCTATCCTGGTTAAAAGACTTGGACGTCTACTCCCCAGCCTTATCAATCCAAATGAGGCTGGATTTGTATGTTGCAGACAAGCATATAATAGTGTCAGGTGTACTTTTTTACTCGTAGATCACGCATTTGCTTGTCAGATCCCAGTGGCACTTCCAAGTCTTAACACTGAAAAAGCATATGACAGGGTAGCCTGGCCTTTTATGTGGGCCACCCTGTCAAATCTCAGTATTCTGGAGGAATTCACCTGAACCCTGCAGGGTCTACACTTCTCCCCAGGCTTATCACTTACAGACCATTTTACAATGAGGAGGAGTACAAGACAGTGGTGTCCCTTGTCACCATTACTTTTCGTTTTATATCTGGAACCCCTAGCGGTGCAGATCTGCAGTGCACCCTCCATAATGGGAATCACCCTTGGGGGGAAGAGATTATAAAAGATATCATCATTTGCAGTTCAGGAACTGTTGAATCTAACCTCTCCAGAACAGTCCATCCCAGCACTGTGGGATACTTTAAGGTCATCTGGGGACATGCAGAAGACAGAAGGTCTGCTATACTATTACATTCCTTCACAAAATCTCAAACAACTATTCCCCTTTAAGAGGCATAAGATAGCCTTCCAATTATTTTGCAATCAAGATAACAAAAAAACCTAAGTGCACCTGGAATTACATAATATGGAACCTCGGACTCAGCAAATAACAAGAGGACCTATCTACGTGGACCCAATTATATTTGGGTTTCTTTAATAGGACTGAGGTTACATCAAAATATCCTTCCTAGAATTTTGTATTATCTGCAAACCGTTCCATTTATGTCCAACAAGATTTACTTTAGGTGTGGGATATAATCATCTCATGATTTATCTGAAAAGGAACAATTCCTAGGATTAGGCTTTCAATTCGGCAATTACCTCAGAAAAGAGGAGGAGTAAACCTCCCTTATCTCAGATGATGTGCTCTGGCAACCCACTTACAGATAATAGGTACCTGGATAGCACCATCCCTTCAACCATACTGGAAACAAATTGAATTTGCATTAAATTATATTTACAACTGGGATTATTTGGCAACCCACCTGGGCATCTTCCATTGACCAAATTCTATCAGTTCTCGGTGGAAACATGCCACCAATGGCTGATGATACTCAAGTACTGTTTATCTTCGACGCACCACTTTCACCTACAAGTGTCAGTGTATGATGCAGCCTATCCTCCAAGTAAAACCGATACGGCACTACAAGGGTGGGGAAGATTAGGACTAAGATATGTCTTTCAACTTCTGGAATCTCAGGGACTGCTACCTTTTTCTACATATCAGTCTAGCTATTACTTCCCAGATGCAGATCACTACCAATACCTGCAGCTCAAGTCTTGTGTAGGTGAAAGAGGCAAATGCTATTGTGACTTACCAGAACCCCCACTCTTTAAAATTATACTATCATACCTAAGATGTGACAACTAGGCCAACCTCATAGGCCAGCTACTGAATATAAGGCAATACCAGAGGCCTCCATCAAAACCATAACTTCTATTCTGCAGAAGCAGAATGCAGAGCCACACACAATAACCACACCACCTAAATCTGGAATAAATTTGCAGATCCTGCCCTTCAACTGACCTCAGCTATTTACTGAAGAGAATACTTGTGGAAAAGCCATTATAGGTCTTTCTGCACACCAGACATCATAGCAAAATATACTGGGTCGATGAGGGGTTTCTGCTGGAGAGGCTTTGGCCAGCCCCAAGCAAACCAGATGCACATTCCATTGACTTTCCTTGCCTGCAGCCATTTTAGCAGGCTATTATACAAGCACTGAAAGCAATCTTTAACTGCCAATGGGAAATAACCTCTTCTCTACTTCTTTTGGCAATACCATGGAAAGGCAGTAAAACTGGGTGTGCCACATTAAAAATGTTACTAATTTTGGTCGTTGCAGCAAAAAAAGCCATCACAAGATTTTGGTATACAGAAAGAATTTCCACCCTGAATGTATGGTGGAACATAATGCATGAGATCTACACAATGAAGCAAATGACAGAAACGTTCATGAATAAACCTCCTCAGTTCAAAAGATGGTGATGTAAATGGGTACTCTATCAACTACTCTGACTTCCCCATGACAGTAAACGACCTGTCCCTTTCTTCTGTCCCTTTTCTTTTCTTTCTCTTCATCCTCTCACATTACACCCTTTTTTTCTCATTACCCTTTTTCTACACCGGATATGGTTTTATCTTCAATATATATATATATATATATATATTTTAAACTCTATTTTTGCATTCACTGCAGGTGGGGTATTTACCCCTTCAGCCATTTACGCTGTCACTCAGCGTGGTCCCCCGAGGTGCCAGCTTCTGCCGTCGCAGACGAAGTGCAGGAGGATTGTAGCTTGCCCGCTATGGAGGGGCCTCCCTGGTGGCAGACGGAGAGGAGACCAACTTTACCCTGAAGCCCACACCCCAGCCCATCGGGCTTTGGTCAGCACTGGGACCCAATCAACAGTCAGAGGCTTCATGTTGCTGCAGGGAGGGAGATGTAGGTTGTAATTCCCCACGGGAACGGATGTGCAATGCTGCACCAGCGCAGCATGCACATGTTCTGCATGCACTCCACAGGTCGCCTGCTGCTCCCGGCCCGAGAACCAGCACGCTTGGTCAGTGCCCCCTAGTCTCTACCAGATGCTAGTGCAGTGGGCTAAAACCCCTGACCCTCCCCAGGAGAGGGAAGCAGTCCTCTAGACACTCAATCCTCCCCTTCCACAGAGAACTGTATCAGTTAAAGCAAAAGGAGGCTGGGAAGGCAGTCAGAACAGCAAAGGCCCAAACCGAGGAAAAGATAGCCAACCCAGTTAAGAAGGGGATAAAACCTTTATAGGTACATCAGGGAGCGAAGGAAGACCAAGGGAGGGATAGTGAGGCTTAATAAAGGGGAGGGAGGGTGGCAGAGGAGACTGTGAAAAGGCAGAGATACTAAACAAATATTTTTGCTCAGTATTTACAAAGGAAGAGGGGGAGGTACATAAAACAAACAGTAGTAACACGCTGGATACAGAAGTTGATACCGGCCCATTTGCAGAAGAAACGGTTCTGAAAGAACTCTTAAAACTGAAGGTGGACAAAGCAATGGGGCCTGATGGGATTCATCCCAGAATTCTAAAAGAACTAAGGGTAGAACTAGTGACATCACGGACTACCCTTTTTAACAAATCATGGGAGGATGGGGTGGTACCCGAGGACTGGAGGAGGGCAGATGTGATTCCCCTTCACAAAAGTGGGAGCAAGGCAGAAGCAGGAAACTATAGACCTGTTAGTTTAACCTCAGTGATAGGGAAAATGATGGAATCACTTCTCAAGGAAAGAAACTGTCGAGTATCTAGAGGCCAGAGGGGCACAGAACCCTAGGCAGCATGGATTCACAGCGGGAAGGTCATGCCAGACGAATCTGATAGATTTCTTTGACTGGGTGACCAAAGTAGTAGATCAGGGAGGGGCTGTGGACATGGCCTACCTAGACTTTAGCAAGGCATTTGACACAGTCCCACACAAAAGATTACTATACAAGTTAGCCAGCCTGGGAGTGGGTCCCAAGATGACAGCCTGAAAGAATTGGCTGGAGAATAGGACACAGAGAGTAATAGTAAATGGAGTCCACTCCGCAGAAAGGAGGGTTAGTGGGGTACTTGAGGTTCAGTATTAGGACCGGTCCTCTTCAATGTCTTATAGTGACATTGCAGAAGGACTAGAAGGAAAGTATGTCTCTTTGCAGATGACACTAAGATCTGCAACAGAGTTGAGGCACAGGGTGGGGTGGAAAGGATGAGAAGGGACTTGGCAAGGTTAGAGGAATGGTCAAATGTATGGCAGCTTAGATTCAATGCTAAGAAGTGCAGGTAATGCACCTGGGAAACAAAACCAGGGAAGAGTACACAGCGGGGGTGAGATACTAACAACAACAAAAATGGAGAGGGACCTGGGGTAGTCATATCAGATGACCTAAAGATGGGCAAGCAATGAGAGGGCAGCAAGGAGGGTGGGGGATACTGGGATGCGAGGAGAGGCATCACCAGTAGAAAACAGGAAGTTATTATCCCTCTGTACAGACAGCTGGTGAGACCCCATCTGGAGTACTGTGCAGTTCTTGAGACCCAATCTCCGTAAAGACATAGACAGGATGGAAGCTGTCCAGAGGAGGGTAACTAAAATGGTGCAGGGTCTGCACCGAAGACATATGAAGAGAGACTTAAGGAGCTTAATATGTAGCAGCTCGAGGAAAGGAGGAGAGGGGACATGATAGAAACTTTCAAGTACCTCAAGGGAATCAACAAAGTCCAAGAGGGTAGCACTTCAAAAGAGGTGTGCAAGAACAAGAGGCACAATTTGAAGATAGAGGGGCGCTCAGAGGTAATTTAAGAAGTATTTTTTCACAGAGAGGGTTGTGGATGCATGGACGGCCTTCCTGAGGAGGTTGTGGAGTCAAAATCAGTGGTGGAATTCAAGCATGCATGGGATAGTCATAAGGCAGTTCTGGGGGTGGGGGTAGGAAGAAGTGGGCTGCTGGTTAACAAGGATCTGCAGCTTATCCAGTAGGTAGGGAAATGGGCAGACTGGGTGGGCCAAGCGGTCCTTATCTGCCGTCAAATTCTGTGTTTCCCCTGCCGACCCTCGATGACCCGAGTCCGTTCCCAAACCTCGGTCGCCGGCAAGGTGTGGTGTCCAGTGCCTCAACCCTTAGTGCCACCGGGCCGCCCAATATTTATGTTTTAATGTAATTACAATAATCTTTCAACCTACGGTAGATAATACTAGTTAATCATAGAATAAACCTTAAAGGCCTCACGGAGACTGTCTTTAGCAAAACTAGCTTCATTCTTTGTTTGAAATATAAAAATAGGCACATAATTTAACACTTATCCCAAGGCTCAGCTATCATAGACACTTAAGGATATAGTTTATTAAGTTATCACTGCCAACAATGTACTTATGTTGCTTGTTTATTTAAACCGGCTTAAGGATTTGGAATTAACAGAAAACTGTCAACAGCCTCAGTAAATACCTAATATCTATATGTAATTTGGACATTTACATTTTACCACTGATACAGCTGCAATATTTATATTTTGATAGTATCTGAAAGACAATATAGATATACGTTATGGTACACGATATTGTCCTATTTGTAAAATATTTTGAATAAAAATAAAGCCTTTCAGCTCCTGCTTCTACTTGAACTGACAAGAAAAAGAGACTTTCCACAAGGATTTGAATGCTCCCAGTCTGGTAAACTGGTTAGCTACTTTGAACTGATTTTTAGCCAGTACCATTTCAGTACAAAAAGCTTTTAAGACTGCTATATTTGTATAGTATGTTAATGCACACAAAGTACTCATTGCCTGGATGTTCACCGGAATACATTAAAGAGGATCTTTCCTCTACATTTATATTTGAATTTCAGTGAACAGGAGGCTCCCTTACCTGAATGGGAGTTCCGCCATTCCAGTTTTAAAAACGTTACGATTTGCCCACTAAGGAAGGGAAAGGATCATATTCTGCCCCCGAGGGGGCTAGCCACTCAATCCCTTCCACTTCCTGACTTGCCAATCCATCCCCACACTGCAACTTTTTGTGATCTCACTGTAGGACCAGCACGGGGACGTACTCCATGGAAGTCTATGGAGTGTTATTTTAAAAACTATTTTATTACGACTTTTGATACAAATCGAAGCTAGTATTCAAGTAACAAGAACCTTTTTACTTGAATACTGGCTTTCATTTGCACCAAACATCTGATTAAAATCCTGAAAATAGCTTTTAAAATGACGCTCCATAGAGTTGCATGGAGCGCATCCCGGCACTGGTCCTATAGTGACATCACAAAATACTGCAGCACGGAGACAGATCAGCAAGTCAGAAAGTGGAAAGGATTGGGCAGCTAACCTCCTCAGGGCAAAATCCAATCCCTTCCCATCCTTAGGGGGCAAATCCATAATGTTTTAAAACAGGTATGGAGGAACTCCCTCCTGTTTGGTTTATAATGAACCGAGAAAGGTGCTCTTTAAAGCCCTGAGGGATTGCACCTATTTCTACTAGTTCAAGTGTGGTGATTTTCTGAACTTTAGCTCTGAGTGCAGGTGTTCCCTACCCTGTTACGAGCTCGTATCTTTCTCATTACATCCAGCAGGGCAACTAATGACATGGCGTGCACCTTGGGTCTTCAGGCGTCCAACATTCATGGCTAGTAAGAGGTAGCTTTGTTTAGCAAATAAATAGTGGTAGTGTATGTGTGACTTTCACCATGCACACTAGCATGTGAAGGGATGGGTCAGGCTCACCAGGACACCAGCATTCAACACTAAATCTGCTATCTCCGCACATGAGGAACAGAATCTGTGGGCACAGCTTCTATGATTCCATCCAGAGATCATCAGACCCTACCAGGCAGAGAGGCAACCCTCCTGACACCAGCAACAGTAGTAGCCAGGGATCTTAATAGAGGCAACCCATACCACATCAAAAAAACTATCTAAACCAGAGATTAGGCTGGAGCTGAGCCCAGGAGTCAGCATTTCAGTATCAAGCGAGAGCTAGCCCAGTTGGACTCTGGGAGTGCCACTGGAGGTTGTCACTGACAGTGGGGAGTGGGTGGGTGGGGCAAAAGCCACCCAGCACTGCATTTGGACTGGTGCTTTGTATGCTGAACTTGGGAAGGATAATGTAAAGACCCTAGCAGAACAGTCATTAAGCAAACTGGTTCCTGTTCTAGTAGGACACAGTTGCCTGGCAGCCAGGGATCTTAACAGAGGCAACCCATACCACATCACAAAAACCTGTCTAAACCAGAGATTAGGCTGGAGTTGAGCCCAGGAATCAGCATCTTGGTATCAAGTGAGAGCTAGCCCAGTCAAACTCTGGGAGTGCCACTGGAGGTTGCCACTGAAGGTGGGGAATGGGTGGGCGAAGCAAAAGCCACCAACTGGACAGGTGCTTTGTATGCTGAACTTGGGGAGGATAATGTAAAGACACTAGCAGAACAGTCATTAAGCAAACCGGTTCCTGTTCTAGTAGAACACAGTTCAGAAGCAGTAAAGACAATTAATGTGCCCAGACTCTTGCATAAACGAACTCAGGGAGACCTTTAGCATAACACTGGCATCAATAAAGGTTTTACTCTAAATCTCTGGTGACAGATGATGACAGATGTAAAGAGCCAATAACAGTCTCATGCTAACAGGTAGTCAATGGCTGCAACAGCAATCCTGGCAGACTCCAAAAATAAAGTCTTGAGCTGATCGCAGCTATGGCTGTATTTTGACCCTGCAGGGCAAACATTTGATACCTGGATGAAGCCCAATGTATCACAGACAGCATGAGGGGAACATGATCAGGGAACCTCCCTTACAGTTCTGGAAGAGGCAGTTCTCCTCTGAGCTCCACTAAATCTGAACACTGACGACTAACTGCAACCAAATCTGACTGAAGCTCCCCTGAGCAACTGACATACAACACACCAGGCCCTATCCCCCCACACACACACACCTCACTCCCCAACACACAGGTACTAACAGGGGCTCTAAACCTTAACCCCCGAGTGCCAGTGGGCAACCTCACTAAATGTTAGGGAACCCACGTGGTTCTCGGGGATCACATCAAGAACTATTATGTTTTTCTTTTGGGGGGAAAAAAATATCACCTAACTGTCCATTTTATATTCAGGATAGCACACAAGTCACAGTCTAAAGTCAGAGAGAAGTACGCACTTTAAGGCGTGCATATTCCTCATTGACTACACGTCCTGCCAGACGTCATCCCTTACATGTATATTGCTCTAATTTTTTATTTGTTTTGCTTTCATGTTATTTTTTTCTTTCCTCCAATCCCATGTTGGATACTTCGTATTCTTCATTGTTCCGCACTGCTTGTCTGATCTCTGTAACTTTATTACTTTCTGCTGATGGGCAGCAGTTCCAGCTTTTAACCACTCTTTGAAATCAAGCACCTTCTTCTAGTTCAGCTTGTTTCCTACTCCATCATCACTCTTTCCTTTTCCCATTTAAAGGAAAGCAGTCGTTATCATGCTCCTTCGCAAAACTACCCTCTGGTTAAGCCTTTTAAGTATACTGTGGTGTCTTCGAAGCTGCAACATACTTATTTTAATAAAGAAAGTCTCGACCACAGGAGTATGGTGGGCCAGCTGGGGGGCTCCTTTATCTGTAAAGAGGCTGACAGCGCACCATGCATTTCAATACTTTGCATTGAGCGAAGCCAGCCACATCGCACCTTTACAGATAATGGAGCCCCCAGGTGTCCGCTTATACTCCGGTCACAGACGCTTTTATTAAAATAAAGTATGTTGGTGTGGAGAAAACGCTGCAACATGCTTTAAAAGGCTTAACCGGAGGGTAAGCCTAGCGGGGGCAAGAGCCCGTATTAATGACTGCTTTCCTTTAACTTCTGTTTTTTGCTGTGCCCTGTATGTAAATATAATTATTTTGAGCATGTTACCACGTGTCAGGACTCAATTAGACACATTACCATGTATGCTGATAATATCATCTTATATAGATCAGGCAAAAATCTCTCTGACACTGTTACTAATCTTCAAAAGGGGCTTTCATGAGGTGCAAAATTGGTTATTAAGTAATGGAATGTTACTGAATACCACCAAAACAAAATTCCTACTTTTCTGGGTCTCAACAAAAGTTGAAACAATTTGATTATATTTTTCCACCTTGTGATCTGGCTAGAAGACATTCTTGAACTTGGTCAAAAACTTCCAGTATCTGAGGTTCACTCCAGAATAATCACTTGCTTACCAGGATCACACTTATCATTTAGTTAAGTCTGTACATAGCAGCTTGGGCCAACTGTACTAATTAAAAAACAATTATTATTGTTTAATTATATTTAAAATGTTTTACAGTTCCACAGTACATTACTCTTTCATGTCTGATCTTTCTGACAGCTCAAAACAATGTTTAACAAGATCTGCTCAAACTCAGTTTTCATGCCCTCCTTTATGTAAAAAAAATCCTCAGGACAGATTGTTCCTGTTGCGTGTCACTAAGTTACGGAATGCTCTGCCTGACTCTTTGCTGCCCATTAGGTCTATGTTTGTATTTAGGAAACAGCTGAAACAACACTGCATGACTCTCTCACGATGTCTGAGTAATGTCACTGATGCTCTGCAATGTTGTTATATTATTTTATTCTCTTGTTATCCCTTGGATTCTCCTTGAAAAAGGGCATCTGATGCTTTTGGAGCTATCCAGTCAACAAACTTTAAATGAAACCTAAAATAATGACTTCAAAGTTGTTTTAAATGAATATTTTTAAAGAAGAATAAAAGCTGTGTTCATCTGGTTATTTTACATTTTATTACCCCTGCTCCCTTAGTATACACATCTGTCAGCTCTAGTAGCGATGTTAAGCTCTGCCTCGCTGTGTTTTTTCCTCCAACCACAGACATACACACCCCACCCACCACACCATACACAACATATCACACAACACACCACACGCATGCATAGTCTGCTGTTAGCTATTGTTACGCATATCACTCCATGGCTCTCTCTTCTTTTGTAGGAGATGTCAGAAGCTCAGATATGCACGGTTGGGACGTTTGCAGTTCCTGCATGGTTGTGGCTCGCCAGAATTCCAGTACATGCTCTCTTTCTATTTAAGCAGTAGTATAAACATAACAAGTTGGTGGCAAATCACACTAGTCTGTCATAATCTGCACAATGGCCTCCGCTAGAATTTTAATGTTAGGATCAAACCCTGTTGTCAATGTGTGTGCCCTCCTAGACAAAAAAATTTTAAATAATGCTCACTCAACTTTAATAATGCTTGTTCAACTTTGTGTGGAAGACAAAACGAGGCATGCTAGAAACCACACGCTGATGCTCTCAGTACAGCATTACAAGGTTTCCAATATACCTCTTGTGAGTGTTGCACAAAGCACTAACCCTAACCCATATGTCAGCGCAAATCTTATTAGTGACCATGCACAAGCCAGCACTGCAGACAAGCTGGGCAATTTGTGAGGCACAAACCCATTAGCACTTAAGCACAGAACTATGATGCCGGTACATTATATGCTATCGACCCTAATCCACACGAAAGGCCCCAACACGTCCTGACTGTATCATTACCTACCATCTACATGTCATTAGCAAGGCTCATTGATTCTGGAAGTGGAAGGGAGCTGCAGGCTGTGGAGTACAACAGAGCAGTCCAGTTCCACATGTGAGCAGGATGGGGCACGAGCACGCAGCACACCTTTTGTCACAGTAAAGTAAATGTTTCAAACTATCCTGAGGTCCACTTTCTACATGGGATTCGAATCAAAGCACTCCACCCTATACCATCAATACTGTCAAAAGCATATTTATTAAGTGTTCGTCCATCCTCTTAGTTCACCACTGCATCAGAATTGGCTTTTGCAGGGCTCTTATACAGTTTTTGATACAGTGCGCACTGCTTGCATGCTGTTAAACCATGCTTTTTTAAAGTATTAACTAGCGTTGCGCAAACAGGCAGTTAGCGCTTTAACTAGACTTGCAATACGCTAGTGTACCCTGTATGCATGACTCCCCATCTCACTGGCATGTACTAACAGCCATGGCTCTGAGCTGATGTGCTCATTGCTTTCTACTGCTTAAACTGCTGCTTCTACTATAAGGATTGGCTCGCTAGCATCACAGTTTGCACAAGACAAACACAGTATGCATGGCAGAAAACATTTAAATATGCTGCCCAGAGTCATTTAAAAGTATGGCATGTTAGTTACTTTCATTGCTCTGCTTGGACACTATATGCCCTCTGGCCACAAGTGTACCCTGCTGCATTAACAACCACCTGGGATTACTCTGGTGTTATGTAACTTTCATTATATATGCCTGTTGTTTTGGATCAGTTTTGTTTGCTTGTACATTCAAGGTCACATGGTTTAATATTACGTAAAGTACCCAAATATAATAACTATTATTGTTATTACTACACCAGCTAGTCTGAAGAGGGTAACACTGGATTAATACAGGCAGAAAAAATGATAATAAAGGTTACTTACCTGTAACCATAGTTCTGCTACTAGTATTCAGTTCACAACCATATTCAGGCACTTTCCACTGAGCATGATCAGTCAATGGAACAGTCTTCAAGCTCGATTCTTCCCACGACCCATGGTGTCATCCTCCAGCTCTACCCTAGTTAACTTCAGGGGACCAATTATCAAAAGGCCTGACATGGCCCAGAGACCAAGTCCTGATTCGCAACTCACCAGTGCAGAGAAAAAAATCTCTGCACCGGCAGAAATGCTATTTTCAGCATTTCCTGCATGTGTGCAGCAAATGCAAAGCAGGTGTAGCTGCAGGGGAATGCTATGTCTGGTAATACCAGGCGTAGCATTTAGGCACAACTGCACATGGAATCTGTGCACAAGCTGCCATACGTCATAAAAACAGTCAGGAAACAGCTCCCCCACTGAAAATCACAAGCATACAGGAAAACTTGCAGGTGCACAAAGGACACCCCCATTTGTGCTGCCCATGCACACTTTTTTGCACTTTTGAAAACTGGGCCCCAGATCTGCAAGTTAGAAGCTGGAATCCGAGCAAGTCTTGTCAGGGATGGTAGGGTTAGTAATTAACTGAATACTAGTAGCAGAAAGAACAGTTACTCACCGTAACAGTACATTTTTGAGAGAATTTCCTCCATTGGGTCACACTTTTGAAACTATAAACAGTCGGCATCAAAACCACTCAGAAACCTTTGCTAGCCAGGGACCACCCACAATTACATGTACCGTCAGCACCTATATAATCGTGGGCTGACCTACTACTCCTTAGTACCCTGCCTGAGATAAACTTGGGAGGGCCTCTTACAGCAAGGAACCAGGAGACTAGAATACTACCAAGGACACAAGGAGAGGCATGGGACTGAAAATATAATACGCAAAAGGTACTTATGGACACCACCAAACAAGGCATTGGACCAATCTGCCAGCTGATACCTCAGAAAGGGGGAAGGAGGGTGGGTGCACTGTGGCCCAATGGAGGAGATTCTCTTGAAGATCTAATGTTACAGTGAGAACTTGTTGTATCTTTGAGGATATCTCCTCCATTGGGCTACATTATTGGAATGATTCCCTAGCAGTACACAAGGTATCCAGGGAGCATGGCAAAGTGTGATATGCAATCAGGACAAAAGACCTTGCAATACTGCAAGACCCAAGTCAGCAGGTCTGTGAGAGATGATGCCTAGACTGTAGTGCTCAGTAAAAGTGTGCAGAGTGCTCCATGTAGCAGCACTAC
The DNA here is from genome assembly GCA_016271365.2 of Neoceratodus forsteri. Lineage (NCBI taxonomy): Eukaryota > Metazoa > Chordata > Ceratodontiformes > Ceratodontidae > Neoceratodus > Neoceratodus forsteri. The sequence continues at coordinate 855,228,394 of CM028132.1, read as the reverse complement.
ACATGTCAGCTGCAGAACAATTATGAAAGAAGCAACAGAAGTGGCCATACTCCATGTAGAGAGGCCAGACACTGCACCAGAAGTTCCTTACCATACTTCCCATAACATAATTCACAGTTAGTCAGCCATTTGTACAACACTGTTCAGACACAGGGGCGCCCTCTTTCCCAGAGGTGAAGGGAACAAAAAGCTGATAGGATTTTCTGTAGTCCTTAGTGTAATCAAAACAGAAATGCAGTCTTCTATGTACATCAAGTGTATGGAGCAATGCCTCACCCTTGTTAGCATGCTCTGGATAATATACGTGAAAGTGTATGGTCTGATTCAATGTAAAAATCAGACACCATGCTGACCCAGTGGCGCTGAGAGTTGAGGTGCTGGACACCACACCTCGCACCACGCCGGCGACCCGGGTTCAAGAATGGACTTGGACCGTCAGGGGTTGGCAGGGGAGAGGAAGGATTGAGCGTCCCACGACTGCTCTCCTTCCTCTGGGGAAGGCAGGAGCACTGTAGCGTACTGCAGCAACAGCTGGTGGAGGTGGCGGTACAGCAGAGGGCAGCAGAAATAAGGGAGAGAGCATGGCAGGTGTCAGCACATAGTGCCCTGATGCCATTGCACGTCTGGCTCTTGGGGGAAAAAAATCAGGTGGAAAATGGCAGAGCGCAATCTCGGCGGTTGATGGCTGCACTCAGCGTCCCCTGGTACCCAAGAGGATCCTGCATACAGGGTGAGTGAGCGATTAAAAGCCGGCCCTGTCGGGGTGCCAGACTGGGCCCGGGGTGGGCGGTCACGAGATTGAGAGGGATCCACTCTGCAGGAAGGAGCAGAAATAGAGATGTGAAAAAAAAATAAAATAAAATCAGAAAATGAGGATTGGTCAGCAAAGACTTTGTAGTCTTTGTGGAACATCAAGTAAGGAAGTGCATACATCGTAGCCTGAAGATCAGAAATCCTACAAGAAGAAGTAACTGCAACCAAAAATAACATTTTCCATGAAAGAAAACACATCTCACAGGTTGCTGCATGCTCAAATGGAGCCAGGGTAAATTTTCCCAAGCATGAAATACAGGTCCCACGGTGGACCCGCTTTATGAATTGGTGGACATGTGCAGAATACCATTCATAAATGAACAGACACCTCTAGTTGTGCAACAGTGCACTCATCAATAATGGCACAGAATGCCAAAACAGCAGCCAAGTGCACTTTAATGGATGAGTACAGGAGACCAGAGTCAGATAGCGACATGTAGTCCAATACAATATTGACAGGCCATGTAAATGAGTCCACTGAATGGGAAGCACACCATATGGACAAGCACTTCCATTTCAAAGAATATGTACATCTTGTAAAAGGTTTTCTAGCCACAAGCAAGACACCAGCCACTTAGTGAGAAACACCAAAACAGGCAATAGCTACGTCTTCAGAAGCCAGGCATGCAGATATAGGAACCGCAGGTCTGGATGGACCAGAGACCCCTCAGCCTGCAACAGCAGGTGCCAACAAAGGGGAACTTAACACGAGACTTCCCCGCCAGATGCTGCAGAAGTGGAAACCAAATCTGGCAAGGCCAGAAAGGTGCCATAATATTGGAGTGGCATGCTGCCCACATTTTGAGCAGAATCCTCTGAACGAGAGGGATCAGAGAAAAGGCGTAAAGGAAACTCCTTTTCCAGAAGAGGTAAAACATGTCTCACCAGAAAACTCCATGGATGGCCTGGAGTGAGTGAGTAGAAACATAGCAGTTTCACACTGTTAGGGACACAAAGGTCCAGGTCTTGACAACTTCAACTTGTGAAGAAGTCATTTACCACAGAGGTCAGCAGATGCCATTTGTGTACCAGGGACTAAGACCTGCTTAGCCTCTCTGCCAAGACATTTTGGACACCTGTGAGAAACGCAACTGACAGCTGAAGGCCATAAACATCACCCAGTACCACACTCTGATCAATTCTCCGCACAGTGGATAAGAGTGAGTGCCCTCCTGCTTGTTTATGCAGTGCATGACACTGATACTGTCTGTCTGAATCAGCAAGGGACCGGGCTGAAGTGCTCCAGGAAAGCCTGTAGACCAAGCAGAACAGACCAAATCTCCAGGACATTAATACAGAACTCTGATTCCAGATCAGTCCAGGACCCTTGGGTCTGCAAGAATCAGAGATAGGCACCCCAGCTGGACCCTGATGCATCTGTTGTGAGGATCCATGTGGGAATCTGCAGAAAATAATTAAATGCCCCGTAACAGGTTCAGGCAATTCATCCACCATAATAAGGCACAGTGGAGAGGGGATGTGATGTGATGAGGACCATTTGTTTCAGCACGTCTGTCAGCTGATCCCACTGTACCCAAACTGTCCAATGCAGTATGCATATGCTGAGATGGGCAAAGGGAACCATAATAATAGCAGCAGCCATAGGTCCCAGGAGATGCAACATCGTCCGAGTGGACATGTAATAAATCCTGTGCATCAGCTGGGCCTGGGCAACAATAAGCCTCCACCCTGTCTGCAGGCAGGAAGGTGCTGCCCACCTGCCCACCACCATGTCCAGCACCACACCAATATACTGGAGGTGCTGACAAGGAACGAGCAGATTTCAATACATGTACTGTACAACCCAGTTCCTAAAACAATTGTCTTGTTCTGGACAAGACATACAGATTCACTTTCCTGGATGGGGTCTTCAGGAGCCAATCATCCAGATACGGGAAGACATAAAGCCTTTCCCTCCAAAGGGACCCTGCCACAACAGCTAAGCATTTGGTTAATACCCCCCAGTGCTGAGGGTAAGCCAAAGGGCAAGATTCAGAACTGATAATGGCTGCCCTCTAGCACAAAGAGGAGGTACTGTCTGGGGCACTTATTTATTTTCATATGAAGGTATACATCCCTTTATGTCTAGAGAACACAGCAAATCCCCCTTCTGCTGCAGGGGGATGAGAGCCTGAAGTGACAGCATTTGAAACTTTTTTGTATTTGATGAACAAGTTTAAATCTCTTAGGTCCAGTACAGGATGCAGATCTCCTGTCCACTCAGGAACAAGGAAGTACCTAGAACAGAACCCTTTGTTTCTTTCTTGGGAAGGAATGGGTTTGATAACTCACGTATGCATGAGTGAATAAACCTCCTCTAGCAGCAGGGGCAAGTGACCCAGAGGATAATGAGAAGGAGGTGGAGGATGAACTGTAGGGGTAGACAGCAACACTCCAGTATGTGCCCCTTTTCCACTTTTTCCAGGACCGACTTGTCTGCTGTGATCTTCCTCTACTTTGGCAGATGAAGGGAAATCCTGCCTCTGCCCCCACCCCAACCATCATCACCCCTGGAGGCAAAAGTGCTGGGGGAGGAAGAGGTAAGTCAGAAGGTACTGATGCGGCAGAGGTGCCCCCATGATTGATATCTCTGGGTGCCTTTGCATGGGGACCACCACCATGGTTTCATGCATGGGGCTGCTGATGAAAGGCACAGCCACCATGGGCTGAAGGCTTGTGAAATGAGCACTTACCACACCCCACTGGTGGGTTGAGGGCTCAGAGATTTGAGTGACCTTAAGGTCATTCTGGAGGACTGAAGTTCACATAAAGCATTTTCAACATCACTCCCAAACAGCCTGGAGCCTCAAAAAGGGGCATTCAGCGCAGTTTGATGTAAGTTCTTTTGCCTATAACATCCAGACTTCTGGATTCGTTGTCAGGAGGCCAAGCGTTCATGTGTCTAGGGGCTCTAGAGTGGTCAGGAGCAGCCATGATAACCCCAGAATCTGTTTAAGGCTGGGAAGCATAAGGCTTAGCAGACAGGTTCCTAGGTTCGCAGGATTTAGTACAAGTCCATGAGCATTTTGTGCCCTGTAAGGACTTGCCACCACTTCAGTGGTAATATACCCATTTGTTTTCTCCCCTGTGTTTGTCCAATAATCTTTTAATGGTTGAAAGGTTTGTTGCTGATACAACTTCTACTGGGAGTGAATTCCATATTTTCACTACCCTTTGGTTAAACCATTTGGCCCTTCTTCTCTCTGTTTTATACTGTTCATCTCTAAGCTATACGTGATGAGCTCTTGTTTCTCTATTCAGTTTTTCCTTTTTTTACAAAACTTGTCGTCTCCCATGAAAGTGCATCATTCATGGCCTTGAAAACATAACAGAGGTCACCTCTAATTTTTCTATATGTAAGTGAGTATACCCCCCAGTTCCTGGAGCCTATCTTTGTATGGCTTGTCTTTCATGTCGCACACTTTTTTTGTGAGCTTTATTTGCACTCATTCTACCCTTTTGCTAGTATTAATACTTGGTGGTGCACTGAAAGGGGCTCTGTACTCAAGCACTGGCCTCGCAAGTGACTTATACAGGGGCAATAAAACCTCCTCCTGTCTACTCCTGATATTCCTATATATATTTCTCAGGATTTTATGAGCCCTTTTTGTTGTTTCACTGTGATGTTTATCGAAGTTCAGCATGTTAGAAATAATGATCCCCAAGTCCTTTTCATACTCGGACTGTTCACTTACCTTGCCATTTATTTTATAGTTTACTTTAACGTTATTATAACCAAGGTGCATTATTTTACATTTACTGTCATTAAACTTTAATTTATGTTCAATTGCCCAGATTTCTAAGTTTTTTTATGTGTCTGAAAATTATATGTTGCTTTGTTGTCATTTACAATGGAGCCAACCTTTGTATCGTTTGTGTATTTACAGATCCATGTCCTTCTGTAACTTGCATTCCAGAAACAAAGAGACTGAAAAGGAGGGGTCCCAAAATTGAACCCTGTGGAACACCACTAGACATATTTCCCCAATTGGAGAAATGACCTCTTATCTGTATCCTCTGTAATCTATCATGTAGCCATGAACTGATCCATGTTATTAATCTGGCTCTTACCGCCAGTTCCTTCAAGGTGAGAACTAGCGTGGCACTGGAATTACACACCTCAGGACTTGGAAACTTTTCTGTATCTCCCCCTATGGTTAAAAATTGAACATCATATTTTAACCATGGCTGGTTTTATACCTTGTAGTCTATTGTATACGTTGCCAAGTCGATTACCACGCTCTCTACGAAGTTCAGTTATGTACACATCCTTAAGAGTTCTTATGCAATTGTGTAAAATTCTTCAATATAATCATCAACAAGACCTGTCCCAACCATTGTTTGGTAATCTCAATTTCAAGTTTGGCAATCAAATGATCTCACCTCCAAAGAACCGTCCTATCAGACATATACTGGTGAGGGACTTGGTCACTGAAGGGAGACTTTTTAACGCCTCTGAATTATTAACACATCTTCAATTATCTAATAAATATTAATTGTTTGGGTTTCAACTCAGACATATGTTCATAAAATGGTATGGTTCAGGCACTTGGATTGTTCACTCAACAACCCCCTTCAAGAACTGATAGCTTGTAATATGCAACCCCATTCTGTGTCTCCCCTGGCTTCGATTTTAATAAGGATACTCTATTCAGTAGAAGTGGGGCAACCATGATACTGGGCCCTAACTTTTCCTGAAGAAGCCATTCAGTGGGAAAAGGTATGGTGGAATGTATACCTATACACTCCAATGATCGTCTCTGGTTGATACAATTTTATATTTTACACAATATCTATTACACTCCAGTAAAATTGCACAAAATGGGTAAAGTCCTGACTCAGGCTTGCTTTAGGTGCAATCAAGATGTAAGAACATTGCTTAATGTATTTTGGGAATGTCCCAGAGCAACTCCCCTATGGAGTCTAATCCAGAGGAAAGCTGATCAGTTACTGGGTTTGCAGAAGTTATCCATTCCCCAAATCTGCATACTGGGAGATTACAGCAATATTCCTCACTTCCAAGCATTTTCACATTCAAAGCTCTATTAATGGATTATCTGAAGGAATCATGTAACTGTTTCAGATGCCTAAGCCCCGGCTGCCACTCTCAAATCCTACGCCTAAGTATCTCATCCACCCCACATTCCTAACAACAGAAACCTAAGACCTACAAGCCTAGTTCCCTTAATCCAAGATGGCCCTGCCTATTCTCTACCTTTTACCTATTATGGCCTCCCTCTTGGCTGCCTACTCTTTCACCCCAGTTTCTACCCTATTCCTCAATACCTCCTTATGTTTTTATCATTTAGGTATGAGCTCTTAATTAGCGGAGACTGCATGGAATTGTTGTCTCTTCTCATTCTAGTAAAGCTCATCATTATGTACCTTTGCATGTTAATTATGTTGACCGGTATGCATAGGCCCATATTGACTGGCACCTTCACAGTGTTTTTTTTTTTTTTGCACCGTTGTCTATTGTAATTGTAATCTTATGAAGTGTACTGTATTGTATTAATGCCCAGGACCACCTTGAAAATGAGCTTGCTCAATGGTGTTTATGCCTGGTTAAATAAAGTGATTGATTGATTGATTGATATTCCAATTAAAGAAAGACGGTATTATATGTGTCTCATTTATTTATCTGTCAAAAAAACTCGTTCTCCGTCACTGGAAAGATCAAGATGTGATAACTTATTCTGAATGGGTAAATGAACTGTTCTATAACCTTAGGATTGAAAAAGCAACTGCTAACCTTTGTGGTAATATCTCATTGTATAAGGATAGATGGGAGAAGTTGTATACCCTTTGGTCTTTATCCTCTCCTTAAGTGACTGTAGAATCACCACAAGATATCAATACCTAGGTTTCATGTAAACTGTTAACAGATGTGAGACATTTATTCCTTCATGATTTCAGTGGCTTTCAAAGGGAAGGGGAGGGAAGGGGAGGAATTCTGGGTTAGGTTTGATTGCTTGGGATAGGGGGGTGGGGCGTAGGGTTTTAGTTGTTAGAGAATGAACATTACACTCCTTGCTTTATAGTCAGTAGGCATAGTATTGTTACACTTCTTTATGCAGAGCATGCACTGTCTTGATACCCTGTATGATTCTGTAGTATCAAGCAGTTACAAACTCTGTACCTACTGCACATTGTACTGTATTGAGAGTAAATAAATAAATAAAATATATTAAATTTAAAAAAAGAACTAGCGTGGCATGGGGAACTGAGTCAAACACCTTGGCATAGTCAAGATATACTACATCCACTGGAAATCCCCGATCAAGTGCTTGGCTTACTGGCTCAAAGAACTGAAGAAGGTAACTTATACACGGTCTATTGTTTGAAAACCCATGCTGGGTTATGTCCCATATTTGTAACTCCCTAAGATTAAATCCAAGCCTTTCTTTTACGAATTTCTCCATATTTTTTTCCCCAGAATAGACGTGATACTAATGGGTCTGTAATTTTCTACCTTAGCTCTATCGATGGAGCAGGGTGCTGTTTATCAGCCTTCCTAGACACTGCAGGCAAGGTATTAGGCCTATGCCAGGCAGCAAAGGCAGTATCCTCTAAGGCAGGATACACAGGATGGACTACAATAAAGGGGGCAGTGGGAATCTCCAAAAACTTCATTACATTTTTTTTACTGGAGTCCTCCTCCTCCTCCTCAGCGTCAAACCCCATGGCATTTTGGCTTGGTCCGAGTAAAGCCTGAAAAGAGGGATCCTCAGGAGGAGATCCTCACTGCATGAGGAAAGGGTAGAGCTGGAAGGTTAACACTCCTCATAGGGATCATTATCCCTTTCTCCAGCCTCCAAATCTTCCTCCATATTAAGAAGATCAGGATTACATTCCACCTTGTCTAGAGTGATGACATGAGCAATCACCAATACCTGCAACTAAAGCAGTGACTGCACCTGAAGAATGAAAGGTATGCTTCCAGATCCTGTCAATGATGACCAACAGCCATTCTCATCAGCGGGAGTGACAGCAACAGGCGTCTAAGCAGTTCAGTTCAGCACAACCTGGAAGTCGACAGCACCCTATAAAGGGACCAGGAAAAACAACATTGGGAGGATGGAACCTGATGATGGGGGCTGCATACTGCCCATAGTAGGTTTGGCAGCACCAGAGCCCAACCTTGTTGTCTCACTAATGGTCAAGGGGCTATAGTCATCCCGCCAGAGTGGACAATGATGAGAACTTACCCTTTGTCGAGTGAGACCTTGATCTCACTGGTGAAGCATGTGGTGAAGGCCGAAACAGGTGGATTTTGACAATGACTTTTCCTTGTCTTTGTCCTTAGCTCTCTATGATGGCAACAGCATTGCCAAGCATTGGGGAATTCCTTCCTGGAAGTGGTAGAGGGGGAAGCCAGCTTGGAGCCCACAGCCTTGGTGGTGGCTTCCATGGCCTTGATAACAATAAAGGTTTTTAAAGTCTTCTTTCAGCATCTCCTTGTGGCCTGGTTAAATCCTTGGCAGATCTTGCATACCCCATTGTTGTGGGACAGGATCAAACAGCAAACAAAAACCGTGGGAGCATAGACCTTGTAGATCTTGCAACTGCAGGTAAAAAACCTAAATAAAGGTTCTTTTGATGGCAGCATAAAAGGACAAAATTGATAAGGTAAGAACAAAGAACACTGGTGAGACCTCATCTAGAGTACTGTGTCCAGTTCTGGAGGCCATATCTCTGGAAGGGCATAGAGTAGAAGCGGTTCAGAGAAGGGTGACAAAAGTGCTACAGGGGTTGCAGCAAAAGTCATATGAGGGGAGACTGGAGGATCTCAGTATGTATTCCCTGGAGGAAAGGAGAGAGAGGGGGGATATGATAGAGACTTTCAAATACCTCAAGGGTGTAAATAAGGTACAAGAGGGCAGCATCTTTAAAAAAAAGATGTTCAAGAACAAGAGGCCATGATATGAAGATAGAGGGGGGTAAGAGGGTGGATCTATAGAACAGCCTCCCGGCAGAGGTTGTGGGGGCAAAAATGGTAGGGGAATTCAAAAACGCATGGGACAGACATAAAAGAACTCTAGTTATAGGAAAAAAGAGAGTAAGCCACAGATCATGTAGGATCTGCAGTAAATGAAACATGTAGGGAAAATGGGCAGACTAGATGCTAAGCGGTCCTTATCTGCCTTCAAATTCTATGTTGCTATGTTTCTATGTAAAGTAGTGAAAAACAAAGTCAATGAAACAACACTGTTTCTCCACAGATCTGATGAGCAGTTGATGGTGGGGGAAAGAATCGAGGATCAATGGGCTGCCCATGATTATACAAGCACCGATGTTGCATGTCATCATGGATGGCCCTGGCTAGAAAAAGTTTCCAAGTGGCCCTGATGCCAACAGCTTACAGTTCCAAAGGTATGGCCTGGTGAAGAAGATATCCTCAATGAAGATCCATGGTTTTAGGTAAGTAACATCTTTTTCTGACTACCTAGATTCAGTTCACTATCCACACAAAGGCAAACTCCTAGCAGTCCTCCAGGAGGAGGGGGCAAAGTGTGTGTCCAATTCAGCGAAAACAGACTGAAGGCCTGAGGTCCCAAATGCAGCATTGAGACAAGCAAGTATGTTGATTATAATGAGATATGAACATATGCATCCTGGATCAGGTAGAAGTCCTGCAGAGCTCATCAATCAAGATGTACCTAGCAGTAGCAGCAATATGTCTGGTAGAGTGAGCATTTAATCCCTTGGCATCTTCTTCCCTGCCAGCTTGTAACACAGATCAATATAATCAGCCAATCATCTGCTCATCTATCAATCTGCCCAGACCGGCTTCAGCACAGGTATGAATAGATGATGAGGCTTGCTGCAAACCCCCACCATGCAGTCCTTATAATACAGGAGCACCCAATGATGTCCTGAGTATGGTGCACATGATCAGTGTCCAAACTTATGTGGCTTCGGGAACAGGACGGGAAGATAGATAACAGTGACTGAGGTGGGTAAAGGTGTGGGAAGGAGGGTCCTGAGTGGGCCAATTGAGTGGGGCTGGATGCACTTTTGGAGTTTGTGGGGTTGACTAGACCAGCAAGTAACTTGAACTACACAAAAGGATAGGCAATCGGGGAGAGGCCCCAAATGCTGTACTACGGCATCAGTGACAGAGGTGGGTGGGGGTGTGGGAAGGATGCACCTGAGTGAGCAGGTTGAGGGGGGGCTGGATGCACTTTCAGGAGTTGGGGGGTTGACTAGATCACCAAGTCACTTAACTACACAAAACGATGTGCGATCAGGGCGGGGTCCACTAAACCACTATTGCTGCACATAATCCAAAATGTGATTGAGGCTGTTTAGCACGCCAAAACCTCTGAAAATACTGCTGCACCCAGTATGCGTGTGGGTTCCCTCATCTGCATGGAAGCAGTGGTATATTTTGCACACTCACACTGTTCAGGCAGCACAGCACACCTGGGGCTTTTGAATCTGGTCTCTGCCCTGTCGACTTACACTATTCATGGTTAGCATGGCAATGAATGTGTTAGTGTCATGCTAACTATCTGAATATGGGAGCTGGGTGTAGTTATGTACTGGAATCCAAAAACAATGTATAAAGCACAGCCAGCATAGCAACTATTTTTAGCATACCATGAAAACAGGAGTGGCTGCATTTGTAATAGACAATCAACCTGCTTTCTGGAGTATTCAGATTTTTTGTGTTTGCAGAGATCTAGTCATATCTTTAAGACTACGTAACACTAGTTGCTTATCAAACTGAAAACTGATCAGCTGATATACAATTGTGTATTCAGCAAACAAGGGTGGAAGGGAGTGCAAAGGCACTGCCACATTAAAATGTCCTGCAGTACAGGTGAGGTTTCAAAGAACGCCAGAGGTGAAGTCAAGGCAATCACACATGTCTGGGTGAGGATATAGTTACTTCCCACTCAGTTGCCTCTTGCGTATAATTAGCCAAGCAGTCCTGCACCTGCATGTAAGTCAGGGCTAGTCAGCCACATTACTACTGGCAGCACTCCAGTCAAGAATTCTGGCCGAGGTCCACCCCACGTACTCCGCCAAAGCCTTCTACCACATCAAAGAGATCTCGCTCAAGCATTATCAGATTCTAGACTGCTATTCTGTGTGAACAGAGACCGTCTTTAAGAGTGTAGGTAATGAGCTATGAAGTCCTGAATGGTTTGAGATACCACTGACCTTCACAAATCTAATTCCCTGTGCTCCGGCTCATCCCCTTAGACCCTCTCTTGAGAGGGGGTTTTAGTTACCCTACCTACCTTTGATGCTACATTGTGTACTTATGTTTATTCTGTTAAATTGTATGGTTATATGTATTTTCTAAAGTGCGCTATCCCTGGGGCTCAGAGTGCTTCAGAAATAAAAATGCCTTGCCTTGAAGTTGACTAGATGGAGCCAGGTTATGCATCCATTTCCAGAATGTCAAATCAGGCTACATCTAGATATGTTTTGGGATTGTCACCTGAAGAATTTCCATGGTACGGGCATGTTCTGGAAAAAGCACCCAAGATTGTTAGGCATTTTCAATACACCCGGGGGGGGGGTACCGGTGTATTTTTATCAGATTTTTGTAATAAAGGTGTTTTTTCAAACTGAAAATAACTCAAGAGTTGGGTCTTACTTTATTACTACTTCCTCTGGACAGAGAGTGGGTTCCCTCGTCTTATATTGTGCCTTTTGAACTTACACCCTTTTTTTTTTTTTGTGCATGTTCTGGGAGGCAGAGAGACCCCATGAGAAGCTGGTTGCAGTTTACTACACCTTTAGAGTCAGGGCACCCATGTACACGTACACTGCACCCATTCAATAACAGGAGCAGTTTATTTCTTATTTATTTGTGTAATATTTGGCCAAGAAAGGCACACTAAGCTACGATAGCTTGTTCCCAAGTACGTCCCGGGAGGTGGGTTGCCTGGACCTGTTTTTACTGAGAGGGGGAATGTTAGCCATGACAGTGGTAAACTCCCCTACTCTTCTTTGATAAAATGAATTTGGAACATTGCCTGGCCACTGCAAAGTTTAAAGTGAACCTTTTGAAAAAACAGAATATTACAAAACTGAAGTTAATTAAAACCATTCTGATCCCATTTTCTTTCTTTTTTCTTAAAATAAGATATTTGTTCCCTCCCCCGTCTAATATTGAAGCTAAATTATTCTGTGATTTTTTTTCAAGCCTTTTGGGGCAGCAACCTGAACTTGGTCCGCAGGGAAAACATTTACCAACACACTTCCGATGGCAGTCTTGGTATAATAAATCCGTAGGCATTTTTCAGGTTTATTTTTCTTGCAGCCAACTTGAAAATAGTAATTTTACAGACTACTAAGCTTTGGTGTTCTATGATTTGGTGCTGGCTAGAACCATATGTTGACAAATGGAAACTGGGTACATAAAAACTACCAAATGAGTGTACCTTTAAAAGACTAATGGGGGGAGCGCTAATGAGCAGCTAACTGAGAGGTCGCATTTCCCGCTAGCTCCGTCGAATCAGCCGGTAAATAAATATTGAAATACGGAATTTCTTACCCCAGAGCGAGCAAAATGGTGGCGTCGGGTGGTGGAGGGAGCGATGGACGAATATCTGACCCCTATGCCCTCTAAAAGCCAGCGAGTGACTGGGAAAACTGGCAAGAAGGGAACGTCATGGCCCTGGAAAGGAGAATGCAGGCCTGGTCTCGCTCTCGGCTACTGAGGTGGTGGCCTTGGAGAAGGAGTTGACGGGCCAGGTAATCGCAGCCCTGGAGCCACATCTGGTGAAGCTAGAAGATAAGCTGGATGGTAGATTGCAGGAGGTTTTGGAGCAGCAGGCGCAACAGAGCACTCGATTGACTGAAGCACAGGAAAGGATTTCCAGACTAGAGGACGAGGTGCTAATGGTGCCAGGGCAAGTTCGAGCTCTACAGAGGGAGTTGGAGGAGTTCAAGGAGGCGTATGATTATCAAGAAAATCATCACAGGCGGCTAAACCTACGTCTCAGGGGTCTCCCAGAGGGGCAAGAGGGGAATGATGCTCTGGATTTCTGCAACAGAGTATTACTCGAGTTGCTGGGCCTTAACATGAAAAATGGCAAGGTTAAGTTGGAGCATGCACATCGGGCGGTAATGCCACGGGCCGCGGCCATCAGCCTCACACATAATTATGCTTACAACTTCCAGACCAGGAGACAATACTGAAGGCATACAGATCCCAGGGCTTCCTGAGCTTTGAAGGCCACAGATTGTTCCTCTCACAGGACTATTCGTCTCGTTTGCTGAAAAAGCGAAAGGCTTTCAACGGGCTGATGGCTCATCTGAGGAGCCTTAAAGTGGAAAATTTCCTGGTTTACCCCGCTACACTTAGAATCAAGCATGAAGGGGCAACCTACTCCTTCTGGGAGCTCGAGAAAGTGGAAGAGTAAAGGGCCTAAAGAGAAGAGTGAGCTGAACGGCTGTGGGGAAGTTGCGAAGAGTCAGAAGGCTGGCTGAAAGGAGTCTGTGTTTCCTTGTTTCTGATGTGCACCGTTCCTATCTGCACAGATTATGAACTGAACAATGTTTGAAGTGTTCCTGTTGGCTCCGTTGCGCCCCATTCATGCGAGGAGTTTGTCTCGTGGAGGGGCTGGATGTTGGCCTAGTCGATGCTGAAGTACACTGGACTGATAGGGTCCGGGCAGTTTGGAGATTGGGCCCTGATGTGTTTCCCTCTGCCTTCATGGGGGCTTTTCTTTTTGGACTTGTGGACTTTGGGAGTGCAGCTGAAGGCTGAAGAATTTGAAGGAGTGCCACAGGACTATACTCTTGATGCCTGTAAGGTGGGGCGGCGCAGCGCGTGTATTTTGATGAGCAGCCTTCCCCGGCCTCCGATACTGTCTGTTTCTAACAACTACATCTGCTACCATCAATAGGGGCTGGGGAGGGTTGGGGGTTATGTAATAAGAGCGGGGCGGGTTGGGGGAGATTGAAACACCCATTTAGATTGGGGCAATGAAGGGAGATGCGGGGGGGGGTTCGGGTAGGCATGCTAGAGTTTGGGTGGTGTAGGCCAGCCTAGGGAGAGAAGGCTCAATAGGCCAGCTCAAAATGGTGGGGTTTGGGATATTGCCAAGATCCGCTTGGGTCGTGCGGTGGGTGCATCCTTGGGCGTTTTGGGAGAAGGAGGCTGTGGAGCCTGGAGTGAGGAGTCGAGGTGGGTTTACCATAGGAGGGGGGGGGTGAGAGTGAACTGAGCATATTCAAGTGTGCACTGCAGATTGGTCCCCTCCTGGGCTTTGCATGTGTAAGCGTCTGGCACTGCGATATGCCCCTGCTCGTGGCCTCGGGGGTAGTAGAATGGGATAAGGGTGAAGTGACCGAAGGCTGCGCTATTGGTTATCTTGCTTTGGGTTGGAGTGGGGCAGCCCCCCTGGGTCTAATGCATTGGTCTGAGATGGAGAGGTGGGGAGGAGTGGTCAGGTACTACTCCCTTTGGGGTGGGTCGGCAGTTGGGGAAGGGGGAGTAGGTTGTGGGCAGATTGGTGCTGAGATGAGGATGAAGGCTGCGAAGATGGGCTGTCGATTCCGCCCTGGGGGGCAGGGGTTGGGGGGAGGTGAACCCTTCAGGTGGTGGTAGTAGAGTGTTTGGCAAACAAATGGATAACTTAGATGAGAGGGTGTTATGATAGGTGGAGGGTTCTTATGATTAAGACTTTAGAAAAGAGAGCTAGAAGGTTGGGGGAGACGCAAAGAGGAAATGCTAGGATGGATAGGGCAGGGGGAGAGGGACGGATGGATGGGATGCAGATGTAGGTGGAGGGAGAGGGCACACTGGGGGGGACCCCAGAGGCAAGAGATGAGATAGTATGATACTGCTCGGACTTGGGGTTGATCTCTTTGGGGACTCTGGGGGTGGGATCTTTCCGAAAGGAGGGAACTTGGCTGCCGGAGGGGGCGGCGGAACGCGCATCTCGGTTGTGGAGGAGAATTGTTGAACATTTGTTTTTTCTTGTCTTAAAACATACACTTGTGCTATGTTAGCAATTAGTGTAGTGGGGGGTGGAAGAGTAGAATATGTAAGGAGGGGAGTGATGGGGCGGAGGGGGGGTGTGGGGTTGTGTAGATATAAATGTTATGATAGATAGATTTCTTATTGTTTTTATTATTACTGTAGTTACCTGACTATATCTCTATAGATGTAGTCGAGTGTGCAGAAATCAAAGACAGTGTATGAGTGTTCCTGAAAGCATTATGACAACTTGGATGTGTGCAGTGCAATATCAAGTGAAGATGGCTCTGAAAATGGAAAGCCTTATAGGGTGGGATGGGTGACCCGGTAAATCTTAATGTTATATCTTGGAATGTAAAAGGTATAGCGAGCCCAGTGAAGAGGACCGCACTTCTAACTGCGCTTAGACGAAAGGGGCACAGGTGGCACTGCTGCAAGAGATACACCTGACAGATTTGGAGCATGCCAAACTGGTGCGGAATTGGGTTGGGAAGTGTCTAGCGGCCTCTTATTCCTCTCATAAAAGGGGAGTAGCGATACTCCTGCATAAGAACCTGCTCTTTGAGGTGAAGAGAGTAGTGAGAGACTCAAAGGAGGGCAGATATATTTTTGTTACTGGGGTATGGCAAGGGGAGACACTTACATTTGGTTGTGTTTATGCACTGGCAGTGTATGACCCGCATTTTTATTCCTCTTTGCTGGGCCTGCTTGTCAGAGAGCAATTTCCTGGGCTTATTATGGGAGGGGACTTTAATTGGACTATGGATGCAAAAGTGGACCACTCTGCAGGTAAGGGGCGGGTGACGGAGGCTATGGGCCAGTGGCAAATCGGGACTGCAGATTTGGATATGGTAGATAGCTGGAGGGCGGTTAACCCCACTGGGCGGAAGTACACGTTTTATTCCAATCCCCATAAGACTTGGTCCCGGTTAGATTATATTTTTCTGCCTAGAAGTTGGGTGGGAAGGATAAAGGAGATAAGCCACAGCCCCATTTTCATTTCGGACCATGCTATGGTGGTGCCGAGGATCATGGGGGGTGAGAGCAGGCCCTCAGTCTGGAGATTTCCTACATATTTGGCTAAGGATCAAACATTCAGGGAATACTTGGCAGAACAATGGAAGTTCTATGAGGAGACGAATGCCACGGGTGAGGTTTCTAGTGCCACTTTCTGAGACGCGGGTAAGGCCTATATGAGGGGGGCTATAATAGCCTATGTGGCTAAGATTAAAAAACAGAGAAGGAGTAAAAGGGAAGAACTAGAAAGACAAGTGAAAGAGCTGGAGAAGTGGGTAGGGGGAGGAGAAAGGGCAGAAGTTTCCAAATTGTTGGCAACAGCGAGGGAAGCCCTTAATTCTCTATTAAGAGAAGAAGCAGGGAAGGCATGGTTCTTCTGTCAAAGGAGGGTCTTTGAGTGGGGGAATAAGCCCGGGCCCATGTTGGTGAGGCTGATGAAGGGGGGGCAGATGCCCAACTCGGATACTGAGGATTAAGGGGGCGGAGGGGCAAGCTATTACAAATTCAAAGGCCATAGCAGAGCACTTCGGGAGTTTTATGAAAAGCTATATAGGGCAGAACACATGGGGAAGGAGGAGTGTATCCGGGAGTTTTTGGATGGGGTGCCTTTGCAGAAGATCACAGATGAGCAGAGGGAGGTGCTGAGTCAGCCCATCTCAAGAATGGAAATTCTAAGTGCCATACAGAAGTTACAGGAGGGTAGGGCCTGTGGGCCAGACGGGTTTCCTGTAGAGTATTATAGGATCCTGGGGGGGCAAATGGCTGAAGCGCTGAGGAAGGTATTTGAGAGAGGGGAGGAGGGGCAGATCCCGGAACTACCTGACTCATGTTACGAGGCTAATATTTGCTTAATACATAAGGGGGGACAGGACAAGCTTGAGTGTGCAGCTTATCGACCGATCTCCCTTCTTAATGTTGATATGAAAATTTTAGCCAAGGTCCTTGCCACTCGATTGGAAAACATCCTACCGGAGGTGATCCATCCAGACCAGACCGGGTTTATCAAGGGGCGACAGTCCTACCACAATGTACGTAGACTGTTAAACATTATATGGCAGGCTGGCCAGACCAGAGGTAAGATGGGGGTGATCTCTCTGGACGCCGAAAAAGCATTCAACAGGGTGGAATGGGAGTACCTCTTTGAGGTGATGACCCGGTTTGGTCTGGGGGATCCGTTTATAGGGTGGGTCAGGGCTATGTACCTAAAGTCGAGTGCGCAGGTGATGGTGAATGGGTGCCTGTCTGGGAAATTCGGGCTGGGTAGGGGGACGAGGGAGGGATGCCCTCTGTCCCCTCTGCTGTTTGCCTTGGCAATCAAACCCCTAGCATCGGCGATACGCCAGCATGAGGGCATTGTGGGAGTAGGTGACGGGGAGGGGAGAGAGCATAAGGTGGCACTTTATGCTGACGATATGTTATTATTTTTAGGGGATATACACAACTCTATGAGATACCTGATGGACATTATTGAAAAGTTCGCAGGTTTTTCCGGGTCTAAGATTAATGTTAGGAAATCTGAAGCTATGGGGTTCCCGGACGTCGGCCCAGAGGTATGGCAGAGGGGATTCAGGGTTGTCCAGACGGACTTTAAATATCTTGGGGTACGAATTGGACGAAGGTGGGAAGAGCTGTATAAGTTGAATTATCACCCCTTGATCAAATTGGTGTTGGCAGACCTTAAGAGATGGATGCAACTTCCAGTGTCTTGGACTGGGAGGATAAATCTCAAAAATGAATATTATCCCCTATTTATACCCCATGCAAATGCTACAGATGAGGTTAACACAGGGGATGTGAAACGTTAGAGAAGGGGTTCATGATTTCATCTGGCAGGAAAAAGCCCAGAATAAGCTTAACAAGGCTTAAGGCGGATAGAAATAGGGAAGGGCTTAACTTCCCGGATTTGGGTATGTATTACAGGGTGGTGCAACTCAGGGGTGTGGCTGATTGGGTACATAGACCAGAAGTGGCTAGTTGGGTAGGGTTGGAACAAGAGGGGACCCCAGGGAGGCTTACAGCCTACCTTCATAGTAAGGGATTACGAGCATAAAGAGATTTGGGAAGTGGCAACCCGTTAGTCCGGGAAACACTGGAGGCTTGGGATCATCTGTGTCGATGGAAGGGATTGGCCCAGAGGGAGGCTATCTTACTTCCGATTGTGAAGAATCCCTTCTTCGTTCCTGGGATGGAAGATAAGGGGTTTTTAGAATGGGAGAGAGGAGGGGTGATATGCGTAGGGATGTTATTGGAGAAAGGGGAGTTGAGTGAGTTTAATAAGATTAGCCGAGAGATGAGGTTGGGGACCTCCCAATTATTTCGGTACCTGCAGGTGAAAGCGTATGTAGGACGATTGGGTACGGGGGGAAGGGATGGGTTGCATCCAAATCGAATAGAGCAGATGGTATGTCAGGCTAGGAAAGCTCCAAAAGGATTTATTGGGAAAGTGGTCAAACAAGACAAGCAGAACCTCCCAGACTTGACAGGCCCCACAAAGACTCTTTGGGAGAGGGATTTAGGGTTGCAAATATCGGATGGGAACTGGAAGTTAGTGCTAGGTATGCCGGAGGGAATTATGGTATGCAATAAATTTAAGGAGGCCTTTTATAAATTTTTGAATAGAATTTATTGGCCCCCAGTGGCAGTACATCGGGTGCATCCCGTAGTTTCACCGAACTGCAGAAGATGTAGTAGAGGTTTAGGTACCTTTTTTCATTGCTTCTGGTCATGCCCAGTTCTGGTTAAGTTTTGGGGAAGTATTGTCCAGGAGGTGAACAAGGGGATGGGGGTCCAACTGTCTCGCAACCCTTTGGTCTGCCTATTTAGGGTGGAATAATGGAAGGGGAGGAGGAGTGGCAACTACTACCTAGGTGGGTAAGGGTGTTGTTTGTGCTGGCCAGGCACTGTATTCAGAACACCTGGGTCACTGGAAATGGGCCTACGCTGGCTGACTGTCGATGACTGGTTATATGCTCCTTGGCTTTGGAGAGGCTTACATGGATCGTAAGAGATAGGGAGGAGGTGTTTTTGAGGGACTGGGCTCCTTTTTTGGTGTCCTTGAGCATGTCTGAAAACCTAATGCTCCGTACAGGGTTGAGTATCTAAGTCCCAGAGTGTTGGTTAGGTCTAGGGGAACACCCCTCCTGTGAGTGGAAAAATCAGCAGCCTACCTATGGTTTATTGGGTACCTATGGTCCTGATCTTCCTGTATAATATGAATAGTAGTGGATCGTTTGATTGCTCTCTGTGTTTTATTTTATATTATATGATTAACTAGGGATACCTGAATCTGTCTTGAGAATATGGATTGTACTGCACACTCGACTGCACCTTTGTAAATGGAATCTGAGAGACATCAATGATATAACTGAGATTTTTGTGTGTGTTTGTGTTAGTAGCTGTCTCTTGTCATATGTTGTATGTATAAGACTCTGTGTCAGAAAACTTTTAATAAACAGAATATTCGAAAAAAAAAAAAACTACCAAATTTACGACAGCAGTCATACTGCCACATTCTTACTAAAATTAGGCAATAGAAAATATTGTATGATGCCGTTAAAGTGCCCCACAGTAAGTTGTTTTAGAAAAACATCACTAACTCTATTCAGCCCCCCTGCAGTTCCTATTCTGTCTCCTGGGGGATGAAAATACAGGCTACTCACCTGTAACAGGAGTTCTAGGAATGGTGTATGTTGTTCATCCACACTGTCTGGCAGGTTCCTTGCCGCTTTAAATCTTGCCGGAAGGTCTTCAAGCTGGCTCCTCCCACCCACCCAAGTGGTAAAACTCTCGGCTCTGCCCCATGACGCCAGATCTGGGCCACTGGAAGCTCAGGTTGTGCGCCGAGCCGGGAGGTAGGAGCCTGTAGGATGAACAACATATACCATTCCTAGAACTCCTGTTACAGGTGAGTAACCTGTATTTAGGACATGGATATGTTGTTCATCCACACTGTCTGGCAGACTCCTAGCAGTTCTCCGGGAGGAGGCAAGGTGCACACCTCTACTTAGGGAATAAAGACTGAGAACCGAGGCCCCAAAACCAGCATCCCGCGTGACTCAAGGTCGATGTGGTAATGGGTGATGAAGGTGTGTGCTGACTTCCAGGTAGCAGCCCTGCAGATATCCTGGATAGGGACGCCCTGGAAGCAGCCACCGATGCAGCAGTATGACGGTAGAATGAGCTTATCCTCTGGGAGGCTCCAATGCCTGCCAACTTATAGCAGAGATCTATGCAGGAAGTGACCCACCTGCTTATCATCCGCTGTTGCAGGTCTGCCAGGTGCGGTTTCAGCGTAGGTGATAAACAGCTAGCAACCTCTCCCGACTTCAGCCGTGTGCTCCTTATAATAAGCGAGTGCCCTTCTAGGGTCCAAAGTATGGGGCCCATTCGCCTCCGAGGTGTGACTGGGTAGAACACTGGCAGAGTCAACACCTGGTAAGCGAAACTCTGACACCACTGGAAGGAATTTCGGTGGGCGCAGGACAACCTTGTCCCTGTGGAAGACCAGGTAGGAGACTCGATGCAGAGCGCCTGAGTTCTCCCATCCTTCTGGCTGACGTGATAGCCACCAAGAAGGCGGTTCTTCCATGACAGGTGAGAGAGTTCACACCTGTGCATTGGTTCGAATGGCTTGCCCATGAGCTTTGGCTAGTACCAGCAGTAAATCCACTGAGGTGGAGGTTCTCGCACCGGAGGGGAAATGTGATCAAGGCCTTTGAAGCCGCCAGACCATCTTTCCCGCGCCACGACTGCTTCCTGCCCGCGCACCGTAAGCAGAGATGGCTGCCAGGTGCACCTCAGGTTGTCGACCGCCCTTGACTAGAAAGGGACCATAATAGTCCAAGATGCTTGCCAAAGGACAGGAGGAAGGGTCCAAGCCCTTGCTCTGACACCAAATGGAAAATCTCTTCCATTTGAAGGCATAGCATTTCCTGGTCGACTCCTTACGGGACGCCTCAACAACATTGAGGACCTTGTTGGAAAGACCCAAGGCCTGGAACTCTAGCCACTCAGGAACCAGGCCATCAGGTGCAGGAATTGAAGGTCCGGATGGAACACCTTCCCCTGATTGACTGAGAGCAGGTCCGGGCGAGCTGGAAGCTGCCTCGGGAGCCTGGAGCTGAGGCTGAGGAGATCTGGGTACCAGAACTGGCGGGGCCAGTCTGGGGCTATCAGAATCACCTGCGCCTTGTCCCTCCTTGCTTTGAGAAGCACCTTGTGAATCAAGGGAAATGGGGGAAAGGCGTAGAAGAGGTCTGGGGTCCACAGCCTCGAGAAGGCATCCCCCTGCAGCGAGCCCTGCTGAGGGGGGCGTAGATGAAACAGCCTCAGCTTCTCTCCCTGAGGCAAACAGGTCCACCTGAGGTGTGCCCCAGTGGGAGAACAGATCTTGTACTACCTCCGCAGGAGAGACCACTCATGAGATGCAGCCCCTATCCGGCTCAGGGCATCGGCCAGGTGTTGGAGGCTCCTGCCACATGAATGGCTAGGAGATCCACCTCCAGGCTGCTGCGAGTGACCAAATGTGGAGAGCTTCCTTGCAAGAGAAGCATGGAACGGCGTCCGCGCCTGGCGGTTTAGGTAGATACATGGTTGTGGTATTGTCCGCCTGGACTTGGACCACTGACCCCGGAGAAACGGAGCAAGGTGGTGAGAGCTAGGCGGACCACCTGAGCTCCAGCAGGTTGATGTGGCATCGACTCCCGCGGGGACCAGAGGCCGTGCGCCCGGTGTTCCTCCAGATGGGCACCCCAACCCATCAGAGAGGCATCGGTCGATAGAGAGACTGTCGGCTCGGGGCGGACAAACGGGATGCCCTCCTGCAGATGAGATGGAACGGTCCACCACCGGAGAGCATTCCACATCTCCTGGGTCACCATCACTAGCTGGTACAATGGATTGCAGCATTGTGACCACTGGCTGGCCAGTCCCCACTGAAGGGGGCGCATGTGCCAGCATGCCCAACGGACCACACTGGTACAAGCCGCCATGAGACCCAGGAGGCGCAGAAAGTCCCGGGCAGGGCGCGATTGCCCAACCAGAAATGATTGGGCAAAGGAGGTAAGAACCTCGGCCCTGTCCGCCGGGAGTTTGCCTGGGTTCAAGAGAGTCGAGCTCTGCCCCGATAAACAGAATCACCTGCTTCGGCTCGAGATCCCGACTTGGCCTCGTTGATGAGAAGGCCGATTTGAGAGCAACCCTGGAGGGCCAGATCTCTGGACCGCTCCACCTCCTGTCTGGAGGGGGCTGCTATCAGCCAATCGTCCAGGTAAGGGTACACCCGGACCCCTCGGTGCCGCAGGAAAGCTGTCACCACTGCAATGCATTTGGTGAAGACCCTGGGAGCTGGAGACAGGCCGAAGGGCATGGCTCGGAACTTGAAGAAGGATCCCTTCGCTCAAAAGCAAAGGAATCTCCGATGTGACGGATGGATAGGGACGTGAAAGAACGCGTCCTGCAGGTCCAGAGAGCAGAACCACATGCAGTGTTCCAGGGATGGTATTATCTGAGCCAGAGTGACCATCCTGAAGGTTCGAGACCTTAGGAACTTGTTCAGGTCGTGTAGGTCGAGAATGGGGCGCCAGCCCCTCGTCTGTTTCGGAACCAGGAAGTACCTGGACACAAACCCCGGGTCTGAGGGAGGGTCCGCCACCTCCCTGATCACCTCCTTTTGGAGGAGGAGAGCGATGTTGGCCCAACGAGCAGACAGTGAGGCTGCGGACCCCGAGGTGAGACGGCTCTGAAGGGCGGGGCCTGCTCGAATTCTAGAGGCAGGCCTTTTCCCACCACCTCCAGCACCCACCTGTCCATGGTAATAACGGACCAGGTGGAAAGGAAGTGCCGGAGCCGTCCCCCCATGGGGGGAACCTGGGGTGAGGTAACGGGCTTGGGCTTGCACCCTCAGCCCGCTCACTGGCAGGCTTGGAGGAGGGACCGCCGAGGGACCTCCTGGGCCTTTACCTCCTGCTTCCTGTTGGAGGAAGCCCCGGCTTGGGTTTGGGATGCCAAGCTCGAGCCTGCTGGCCCTGACGTTGCTGGGCCGGGATGGCTCGCGAGCACAGAAGGACAAGCGGCTTAGCTGTAGTTTGCGGCCTTTGTCCTTCTGAGCAGAAGAGACCGAGTCCAAGGTAGCATTGGACTTCTCGATCCTTCTTGCAGGTGACCTTCACCCCAGGGGTCAAGAGGTCAGTCCCCAAAAGGGGAACATCCGGCCAACTTGTGCTGGGTATCCGGCAAAGGTGGATATCCTCAGCCAAGCCCGACGACGATAGCCACTGCGGCCACCACAGACCTGGCACATGAGTCTCCAATGTCTAAAGCAGTCTGGAGCTGCTGTTTGGCCACTGCCCCTGGTCCCGCACCTGCCTGACCGTGGTCTGCAGATCCTGCGGAAGATGAGGGACGACCTCATCCAGGGAGCCCAACAGGGCATGAGAAAATGTGCCATGAGGACGGCCGAACTGGCCCGCCGGGCGGCGTGAGGACGCAGCATAGACTTTTCGCCCGGCATAGTCCAATTTCTGGACTCCTTGTCGGAGGTTTGTCCCATCCCTAGCGCTTCCCGCATGCCGGAAAATGCGTCGGTAACCAACCTCAGCCGAGGGTGTTCCAAAACCGGACAGGGAACGGTAGGGGAGCGATACTTTCTGGCCATCCTGGCCAAGGCGCAGGACAGGAAGTAGGCGCTGCCAGAGCTCCAAGGCCGACCCCACTATGGCCTCGCCACCGAAAGGCTCCGTAGGGGAATCCCTCGGTCCAGAATCTCCATGAGGGGATACCTGGCCTGCTTAGGAACAGGTTCGAGCTCATCCCGTGGACCCGAGATGAGCCGGGCAATCCCAGGAAGGACGAAGGGCTATCGTCCACTGACTGTCCTCCTGAGGACTCCAAGTCCATTCGCTTGGAGAAAAGGGAGGAATCGCCTTCGAATCGAAGAGTCCTCAAAGAGCTGCCTCGGCCTGAGCCACCCTCCACCTGCTGAGGTTGATCGGGAGTGAGGGTGACAGACAGCCTATGGGGCAGTCCCTGAGCCGACCGAGAATTTTTGGTCGGAGCCCCAACTAACGGCTGTGGAGGCGGAGGTTCCACCGGAATCGGTGGGGCAGCTGGTTTTGGCCGAACAACTGGCCTGGGCACAGGCTCCTCGGATAAAACGAGGGGTTGTTTCGGCCGCTCCGGTGACAGCCACTTAATGGCCGGGGAAGACGACGGCGTCGGCTTATTCCCAGTCAGAAGGAGCTGTTGCCACATGAGTTCCTCATATCTTCGACGCAACTTGCGCCGAAGCCTCCCCTCGTCCGAGGAGGAGGAAGAGGATGAGCGGCGGCACCACTTGCCGTGGTGCCGAGACCGAGACCGCCTATGACGGTGGGATTGCTGGACCGCGAAGACGTCCGAGACTGAGAACCTCGGTTTTGCCGAGGACGATGCGGGGAACCGGCACTCCCCTCTGTTCGGAAGATTCAACCGAAGGCTCCGGAACCAGAGGCACAGACGAGCCGACGGGATCCTCAACTCCCACCGGGGGAACCGGGGAGAGGGGATTCGGCTTCTCCAGCCGACAACCCGTCCAACGGGTCGAGAAAAATCTCAACCGCGTCGACGGGAGTCTCGGTCAACTGGCCTGACGGGGACACCGTGAGACCAGTGGCCGAAGCCGAGAAGTCGACCGAAGTCGACGGCCGACAACTCGGGGAGAGGGATCTTTCCCGCTCCCAAGAGCGTCGACGGTGAGACTTCCCTTGTCTCTCTTTGGACCGAGAAAGGTCCAGAAGAAGCTGGACCCCACCTTTAGTCGAGAGGGAGTCAGACAAAGCTCCTTAAAAGAAGCTGAATAAGAGGCACCGAGAGAGAGCGGACAAATGTCAGAGCTGAGGTAGAAGCGGTTCGCCGCCGCCTCTTCGAGGGGGTGATCATCTGCTCCACTCTGATCCACCGAGCCCACCGCCGACACCGCCGACTGGGTCTCTTTGACTTTACCCGAGGAAATCGCTTCTCAGAAGCGCCCCAGTTGTAAGCAGGCGCATGGTCTTCGAGGGCGTAGGCTGAAAGAAGAAAGCACAGGTTGCGAGCCCTGCGGGTTGTGCTCAAGGCCCAAACAGTAGGCCTCGTGGAGTGCGGATCCATCCGGAGACATCTTCTGTCTCGAAGGGCATCTCCGGAACCGGAGTCGATTTGTCCATCGCAGCCGTGAGGGAGAGAAGACCAAAGTCTTTTAGCAAAATTTTTAATTTCGAAAATTCGAAGAATTAGGAACCAGTCTTATACGCAGAGCGTTAAGGAGGGAACCTGAACTTCCAAGCGGTAAGGAAGATCTGGCATCATGGGGCGGAGCCGAGAGTTTTACCACCCGGGTGGGTGGGAGGAGCCAGCTTGAAGACCTTCCAGCAAGATTTAAAGCGGCAAGGAACCTGCCAGACAGTGTGGATGAACAACATATCCATGTCCCTAGAAAAGAGGTTTTAATCATCTTAACAGACACCCGAATCCCAAGACCCATGTGGGATTTACAGTCGCTCCATTGCCACAGCAGGTGGAAGTCAGAAATAGTTTGAAACGTAAAGCTATGGATGAGAGATTCTGCCCCAGAGACTCCTGTCACAAGATCTTGAAAACACAAGCTCATCTATTCCTTCAATGTCCTTTGCAGTCACTTTTTGGATTCTCATAAACCAAGAACAGGAAGACAGTGTCTAGAATACGGTTTCATATGAAAACCTTGTATTACCTGTGAATGGTAACAGATGGAGTGCATTCCATAAAGTACCCTCAGTGTATGTTTTGCTGTCCTAAAGTACTATCTGTAGCAAAGGAAGTATGGTTTTACACTGCAGCAGAAACTATATACCCAAACAGAGGTACTGTATTACTTATGGGTAACACTTCCTTATACCAAATGTTTGAAAGGAAATTTAGACAGAAAGATAGGAGAGCTTTCCAGAGCTTTTGGCACAATTTTGCCTGGCTGCACCATTGGGTAACCAAAATGTGAGATACCTACTGTGCTCCTATGCATACAGAAAATGTTTTCCTTATGAATAAAGAACATGTTTTCTTTCGACAACTCTGTATTATCTATGATAATTTATTTTGTGAATTCCTTGTTGTACATGCACGCTCGAATACTTAGTTTGCTTTCTTGTCTGTCTTTCTATCTTGATTATTCATTTTACTTGTTTGATATGTAATGCTCTTGGAAATTCTTTTAAATAAAATTCCCCTACTCTTCTTTGATATGTGCCATGGGATCTTTAGTTTCCCTCCCGCCTCCTGTGTTGACAAACTGGAGACTCAGCAAATTTTTTTTTACTGGATTGCCCATACAGTAAAACATTCTGGGATCTCATCAGTAAAACTGAACTCTTGTTTAATACTTTCACATATCACATAATAGAGTCATGCATATAACTGGAAGCTTGGAAGAAATTCCAGAAACTTGCCTTACCGCTCAGTTTAGATTAGAAAATCTCTGGGGGCAAGATGGCGGCGATGCTGTGCCGCGATCTCGGAGCGTTTTAATGCTGCCCCGGGAAATCCGTATTGTGTGTGTTCGTTTTTAGTTTTCTACGTTTTTAGCCTTTATCCAGTTTTTGGTTTGCGGTCATTTCTCAGGAAAGAACCGGGGGTTTTTCAATACTTTCCTTGTACTCTCTCTGCATTTTTGTATTCCATATGGTGACGGACTGCATTATTGTGTTACGACAAAGCTGCGGCCAGGTTCTTATGTTTTGAATCCCCCCTTCCTCCGTTAGTGCCGGCTGTTGTCTGACCAGTATCGGCGCTTTATTGGAGGTCTCTTCCTTTGGATTAAGGGACTGGCTTCATTGGTGTAGCGGAGCGGAGCAGAGGACCGGTACCGTGGGGACTGACTGTTCTACTACTGCGAATTGGACCTGCGGTGTTCGATCTGATCCCGAAGGATTGTGGAACCTGAGAGAGGACTTTTTCCCTGGTATTGGACCTGCTTTTGAGTTATTTGTGTCCTGGATAGAGTTTTGGGGCTGTCAGCTCCTGGCTGCCTTGTAGGCCTTTGGCCGTATCTGTGGGCTGCCTTTGGACACCTATCCTCTGTAAGGTGGTGGGCTGGGCGGCCACATTGGCGCAGGCCTCCTGGTTTTCTGATCCACACCGTACAGCTGGAGAGCTGACCAGGTGCATGTAAGGTCCATTGAGAGGAGGTTGTTTTAGGTTGTTCACGGACCGCAGTGGCCTTTTGAGTTCCCTCCTTTTTCGTGGATCTATCTTGGAAACTTTTCTCTTTTATAAAATGGAAAGGAAGTTTTTAATACACAGATGCTGTTAAAGTGTTCCTGAGTCGGACTTCCGTGGGGCTCTTGAAGAACGAGACAGTTTGAGCAGCAACTCATCGTGGTGGTGAGAGCCCATGTGGGATTGTAAATGTAACTGTACTTTGTTTTTTATTAATTTTTTGGGGGACTTGTTCACCTCAGTTTATTATTTTGGATATTTTTTCTGCCTTTTTTGACTCCCACTGGGTGGTGAGAGCTCCTTTGTGAGGTCCAAATCGGTGGGGAAATTCCTTTGTTTTTGGGGTTTTGTTTTAATTTTAATTTGTTTTGTTGGTCGTTGGAAACTTGGAGTGAGAGCCCAGGGTGTTATATATTATGGATATTTTTGCAGTGGAAGGTGGAGCTCCACTGTTTTAATTTGTCCTTTAATATCTATCCGAATGACTATTATTGTTAAAGAATTATTATTGTTTATTTTTTGTTTTTATTTAGATATTCTGATTGTATATTTTAATTTGTGATAAGTTGACTTGTGTTTTATGCTTTAATATTTTATTCTTATTGAGATTTCCGGGGTGTTTTGAGATCTTTGTTTTGGCCTGTTTGTGGATGCTGCCAGATATGGTTATTCTACCCCCCCCCCCCGTCATGCACTACTCATCCGCAGCTCTTCATGCCCTCCGCCCTTTCTTTACCCCCCTTTGCTTTTCCCTATTTATCAACATTGTAGGGCTCTGGGAATGGCGTGGTGTGGTTCGGAGGGCTGGAGCGAACAGCGGGGGATGGAGGAGGGGTGCCCGCATTTGTGTGGTTAAGTTCAGAAGACTCTGGGGCTTAAATGGAGTATCGAATATAGTTCTGCTTGTTTGGTTCCCATACCCAAGGGCACCACCAATTTTCTAAATGGTGGGCAGGTGGTCCGGCTTCCCTGGAGTCCTATCCAACTCGGGCGGTGTTGTGCAATGCTAGGTCCGTGGTGAACAAGACTGCTATTGTAGCGGACTTGGTTGGCACTGTGGACCTGGTTTGCATCACCGAAACCTGGCTTGATAGTAATGCTGCCCCAATCTTGGAGGCTGCAATTCCAGCTGGGTATTTGGTGATTCACCACCCAAGATTGGATCGCAGGGTTGGGGGGGTTGCGGTCTGTTTCAAGACCGAATTGGACCTCACTAGTGTTCCAGTGGAGGAGACCAGATCTTTTGAATGTGTCGTGGTGGCAGGTGGGGGCTATAGAATGGCGCTCGTTTATCGTCCACCCGGTGACGAGAAACTATTTCTAAAGGAAGTGGCGGATTTCGTCGTCGACCTGGTATTTGGATCACCTAGGTTGATGGTGCTGGGCGATTTCAATGCCTGGATCGACGATAAACTCTCACAATTTGGTCAGCACTTCCTCCAATTGATGTGTTGATTGGGCCTCTCACAGGTGGTTACCTCTGCCACCCACAAACATGGCCATTCTCTTGATCTGGTCTTCCTGCTGGGGTTGGAGGCCTCAGATGTGGGGGTGGAACTAGTCGGATGGTCTGACCACCACACTGTGAGATTCAATTTATGCACCCCCCTTCGTAGACCTACCCCAGTGGAGATGGTCAAGTACCGCCCTTTACAGGATGTTACTCCCACTGGTCTATCTGTGGTTCTTGACCTATCAGAATTTCCTGGGTTGAGCTTAGATCCCGAAGCAATGGTGCTAGCCTATAATAAGGCTGTCACCTCCGCTTTGGATTCAATTGCTCCCACCCGTATGCGGCCTCTCTCCCTTCGCCCCCGATCCCTTGGTTTGATCAGGATCTGAGGGAGTTGCGGAGAGTAGGTCGCAGGTTGGAGAGATGTTGGCGGAAGTCTGGCTTAGATACCGACCATCTTAGACTCCTAGAGCATTATAAACTCTATCAGTCAGCAATCACTCATAAGAAGGCAGTGTTCCTGTCCGGAGAGATTGCTGCTGCTCAGAACCGACCGGCCCAGCTCTTTCGAACCGTAGACAGGCTGTGCAACCCAGCCTGTCTGCAGGTTCATCGTGCCTTTTCACAGATGCAGTGTGTGGAGCTCGCTTGATTCTTTGCAGATAAGGTGGCAGACATCAGAGCCGAGATTTGCGCCGCCCCCTCCACGGGAGTTGCGGAGGCCCAGCCTATGGTCACTAGCACACCGTTTACCTAGAGTACCTTCATAAGGCCGGAAATCGAGGATGTTGTGAGGATTGTCCAGGGTATGCGCACCACTAGCTGTAGTTTAGACCCGGGCCCCACAGGCCTGATCATGGGCTGTGGGGAGGTTATCCTCCCGGTTCTTGCCAGGATAGTCTGGTGTTCTCTAGACACTGGTGAATATCCCCGCCCCTGAAGGAAGCGTGGTGACACCAGTGTTGAAAAAGGCATCCTGGACCCCACTCCCTGGATAACTACAGACCTATCCTCAACCTTCCTTTGTTGGGAAGGTAATCGAGAAAGTGGTGGCATCCCAGTTGACAACCATCTTACCATCCAGAACATCTACATCCTCTTCAATCAGGTTTTGAAAGAGGCACAGCACTGAGACTCGCTGGTTCGGGTCCTCCTGATCTCTTGATGGCTAGAGACCAGAAAAACGGTCCATTTTGGTCCTTTTGATTTGTCAGCAGCATTTGACACCGAGACCATGGGGTGCTGCTTGAGCGCTTGAGATGCATCTGTGGTCTTTCGGGCTTAGTGCACAGATGGTTTACTTCTTTCCTCACAGGTAGAACTCAGAGGATGGTATCGGGATTTTTCCTCTGATCCCACCGCTTCTGACCTGTGGGGTGCCTCAGGCTCTGTGCTGTCCCCCATGTTGTTTGCGGTGTACATGCTTCCCCTCAGAGACATTGTTAGACGATATGAGCTGGAGTTTCACTGCTATGTTGATGATACCCAGCTCTATCTGTCTTTTCGGCCTGACCAGAATAGAGCACTCTCAGTGTTTAACAGCTGTCTCAGTGAGATCCAGGATTGGATGAGGTCCAGTTGGTTGAAGTTGAAATTGGGGAAGACGGAGGTGTTGGTTGTGGATCATGGCCGCGGTTGAGGGCTGGGGGCACTTCAAACCTCGGGTTTATTCCTAGGGATGTGGAGCTCCCACCTCTAAACGGGTGAGAGACCTGGGGGTGATTATTGACGATCAGCTGACACTGCGTGCACAAGTGTCGGCGGTTGTCAAGGTGTCCTTTTACCATCTTAGGAACATTGCCAGGATCAAGCACCTTGTTCCATCCGGCGACCTTCCCACTCTGATCCACGCCTTTGTGACCTCGTGTCTGGACTACTGCAACTCCTTTTACTCTGGGCTTCCTGGGGTTGATATCCGCCGCTTGCAGCTAGTGCAGAACTCAGCAGCCCGGTTGTTAACGGGGACTTCTCATTCCTCCCATATTACACCGGTGCCCCGAGATCTGCACTGGCTGCCGATTCAGTGGCAGATCACCTTTAAAGTCGAATTGCTGACTTATAAAGCCCTACACGGGTTGGGCCCCGACTACCTGAAAGAGCTTCTGGTGCCTTACCTACCGATGCGACCACTCCGCTCTGCCAACGAGGTTGCTAGAAATCTCGAAGGTTACTTTTAAAATCTTCCGCTCAGCTTTTATGTTTGTGGCGCCACCTCTGGAATTCTCTACCACGTTGGATTAGAGAGTGCACGACAGTGGAGGGTTTTAAAAGGGGTTTAAAGTCCTTCCTATGGAGCAAGGCTTTTGCTGATAACTCGCATGTTGATTAATTGGTGTGTTGCCAATTTAGTTTTTAATATGTTTTAATATGTTTTATTCTGCATTTTATTGTAATGCGCTTTGATTTTGAGAAAGGCGCAGATAAATAAAGTTTATTATTATTATTATTAGTTGTGCCACATGTAAGCAGTACATGTGCAGTAACAATATAGCAGAAACAAATTCCCCCACAAAGCAAGGCATAAAATAAGCAGGTTCGCATAGCAATTTGCTACCCAAAAAATGCGATTTACTAATCATCAAGTGCAGTCCTGATTTGCAGGAGTTGCTAATCAACTGCTTTGCCACACTGTAGTAAAAATTTACGAACTGCAGTACTTTTTTCCTGCAATGGTAGTAAAACCTGCAGAATTACAGTATCCTATCTTACATTTAACACTTTCCCCCACAGCTGCACTCTGCTGGACTGTATACTATAGATTCTACAGATAAAAATAACAAATTTATGAAACTGCTCCTCAGACCTATCTGGCTGCTAATGAAACTTTTTTTTTTCAATAGCAAACAATGCTAATCAAGTCTCCAAAACTAATCTACCCCTCGCAAGGCATAGTGAAGATGATGGTGGATCTCATTAGAAGCATTTATTTTAAAGAAAGGGCAGCCTTGCACGATACTATAGTACAGGAATACTGGAAACGTTGCCAGATCATCTTGCAACCAGGAGAACCTCATAAACTGATGTCGTAGGTGCTGTGTCACCGCCTCATACTTTGTTTTCAGGATCATGTGGATGGACAAGAAGCCTGTGTTTTGTTTCAGTATAAAAACATAATACGTATGTCAATATATATATACAGTAATAATGGATGCTATGCAAGTAGGATATGTGATATATGGCTCATCTTTTTTTGTTTTCTCTGCTAATTTTAATTTATTCTTTTTGCGTCATCACTCAAAATTGATTTCTGATCTTCTTTTTGTCTGTTCTTTTTTAATGTTTGTTCCTTTCTGAATCCTGTACGATTATATTGTAATTACTATATGTCTTTTATTTTAAATAAAACATTCCCCTACTCTTCTTCTTTCATCAAATGTATTCATATTTTGCAGATGATCAATTTTGTTTTTTTGTAAAATTTTGATGCAATATTGTATGATTTTTTTAATGGTTATGTTTTTGATTTATCTGATTTGGTTTGATTTTTTTTCTAATAAAATTCCCTTAATTTTCTTTCGTAAGTGCCATGGGATCTTGTTTTTCCACCTGGACAGTGACTAGAGATGGGCAGAAGGGACCTCGGTTTAACATCTCATCTGAAGAATGGCACCCCACCTGGCAGTACCTCCCTTGTACTGCACTGCAGTGTCAGTTATGGGTATTATCCCCAAGGTGCCTGGTGTGGGGCTAGAATCCATGACCACATGACCTTCTGGCCACAGAAGTGAATGTGTCTCACATGAAGTCTTTGAGTTTCTGTTGAACCTATTTTCACAAGTTGACCAAGTGGGACTTGGAGCAATATCAAGGGGCATTACAAACCTTGTACATGCCTTGAGCCTGCTTGTTCGGGCCTCCAAGGAGTAATTTGTCACAAGCCAGAAAGTTGCTTCACAGCACCAAAACCCTGGGAATGTTCTTGGCTTTGCTGATTTTTTTAAGATCCGCACACTGAGAGTACAGATTTGGATATGAGAGGGTAACAAAGGCGGAAGAGTCCCTTACAGAATACCAAACAACTGTATGAATCTGTATATTGAAGCAAAAATATATGCCACATTTACGCATATTCCTAAACTGTTGTGGTAGAACGGTTTTCAAATTTGAATCCTATGGATATTAAACATCTCATTTCCATTTTCTGCCAGTTTTTCTTTTGTTTTTGTTCACAGACATTTTACACACAATCCTTCTATGCATAGTGTAAAGGCTGAAATACATTTTTACTTTATTCATAACTTTTAAAGTTGGTCACAGCCTCTAACTAATGGCTACCTATCTTCTATAAATAGTTACAGAATAACAATATGAATAAAAATTACAATACAAAATAATTTGAACAGTAAATATGCATACAAAATGTACTATTACATATGCTGTACTATTCCATCATTCACTTGCCACATTTCTTTTTTTCTCCCCCATATACAGTTTCTTTTTTTTTTTTCAGGTTTTCTCCAAGCCTCTACATTCACACATCCCCAGTGTAGAGCACACGTTTGGAGGGACACGCGCGCATGCCATTCGGGAAGCCCCTCCTTCAAGTCACACCATTAACGGCCTGTGCCAGCACCAAACCTCCAATCGGTGATGGCGGAACTATGGGCAGGTGACACCACCCCTTATCTGGGAGAGGGCAGCCACCGCTCGATCCTGCCCCCCCCAAGCCGGCACTCCAGCGACCTGAGGTCGTTCCCAAACCCAGGTCACATGCATAGCTCGAGGTGTGGCATCCAGCGCCTCAACTCTCAGTACCACTGGGCTGGCTCACTTGCCACATTTCTATAAGGAAATGTTTCCATACTTCCCTGCAGCAGGTGCAGGTTTCCTGACTCCACTAGACAAACCATTTTTTAGTTTGACCAAAAGGGAGGAGATGTCTAAAATATGGTTTATTGCAAATAGGTAGCTGGTTCTGTATTACAGGTCCCTTAGATATAAATGTATGTCTACTTTCATCACACTTTTAGTCTAAGGACCACAAATTCCAAGACAGTGGATGGTCCAGTTCTATACTTCGGATTTTTTTACTATTAAAAACTCCAATATAAAATGAGTGACTTGCCCTTTTGTTCTTTACACAGGAGATAACAGTGCATACAATTTCAATAAATGTAGGTTCCTCCTAATATTTAACAGAAGCCATATAAGCTGAGAAAATAAAGCACACTGATGAGTAGCGCTGGGTGCACTGCATATAAACCTGACCATCCTATTACTAAGACATCAACTTCAAGTTTTTAAGATAGCACTCCACAGCATTTCCATAAATTATCTCCATAATCCATTACCGGTAAAACCATGGTGTTGACAATTTTCATTCTGGTATCTTCTATTTGGAAGATTAATGTTTATACAAAAACTCCAGTCTGAATCTAGTTTCTTTACTTCTTTACCAGAGAATTTATGTGCACATTTCACTTAATTTGGGAGTCCAAGAAAACACCTAGCTACTTATAACTGGAGCCTTTCATTATGAAGTTTCCGGAGGGTGTTATAATTTGGAAAGTTAACTTGGACTTTTTTATCCTTACCAAAAACCATGGACTGTTTTCTTGGATTTAGTACCAGTCCACTGACTGCCATGGATTTAGTACCAGTCCACTGACGGCCACGGATGTAGTACCAGTCCACTGACGGCCATGGATTTAGTGCCAGTCCACTGACGGCCATGGATTTAGTACCAGTCCACTGACTACCTTAAAATGTTGGCCTGATTTAATCCCTGTTGCTGGGCAGCTTGAACTTCATCCAAATTATTGCCAGAACAATATAATATGCTGTCATCTGCATACAGATGACACTGAATATGCTTCAAAAAGCTGCTATATTATTTAAATATAGGGAATACAAACGAGGGCCCAGGAGTGACCCCTATGGAATAACAATTGGTAATGAGTTCAGTCACTTCCAGTGCACTACTGACTGCTTACAGTTTGTCAGACACTTCTGGAACCATTTCAGCGTCAACTTGATCAAATCGAAATGTCAAAGGCCTTCATGACATCTACAAAAACTGCCCCCGTAAATAAACTCCTTTCCATTGCCAACTGAATATCATTTTATATATTTACTGTACAACCACTGTTACTGTACAATTTGATGGCCTTAATCCACATCAACTAGGATATAGGATATTAGTATCATTAAGAAATGTAGTTATTTGTTTAGCCAACATTTCTGATGGTAAACCGCTCAACACCACACCAAGATTTACATCCACCAAGATTTATATTTAGTCAGTGGGCGTGGCCAATAAGCAGTGGCTTAAAACATTTCAAAACCTCGTATCTTAGTTCAGGAATGAAATACAATGAAACACAAATGGATATATTAATGTTTTTACCAGACATACAATATTATTAGAAAAAAGCTGTATGATGACTTTTTTTTTCTGCTAAAAATACTGCTGTTTTAAACTGCTTACTTTTCTGTTTACACACCACACCAGAAGGAGGCCTGTCAAAATGGCATTTCTGGTACAAAGTGTCCCTGGCACACTTCAGAACACATCAGGCAAGAACCTGAAGAATTTCTGGAGAACCGGTGCCTGCCTATGCAGGCCCTTGGCAGAATTAGTCAGTGAAAAGCATCTTTAGGTGGGTTCACACTACCTGATTGCACCACTCTGAGTGATGGAGAGCTGCTGAGCCACCCGGAGCAGATTTGTATGGACAGCATGGGGAGTGGCACAGAGCCCATTGTTTGTGGACATTTTCAGTCTCTGCAGTGGTAGGGACCAGAAATACCGTACATACTTTAAACTGCATCCTTGGAAGGGTACCTGCCACCTGTGGTGATTCAGCTGGCTGCCTTAAGGGGTTGAGGGACAGAAAGTCATTTTTGTTCTAAAAAAAAAAAAAAAAAAAAAACTGGGTTCAGGCTAGTTGCATGGGAGGGAGACATGGAGTTATTTTTTTTTTTAATTTCTTTTTCTGTACTGGGATTGGGCTGGTTGGAGAGAGGAAAGAAAAGTTATTTAAAAAAAATGAAATCTTTTGGGATTAAGTAGGTTGGGAGTAGGTGTGCAGAGGGAAAGAGTGGGAAAGGCACTTTTTAAAATCTGTTTATATTTCCTTTAGGGTGACAGGACAGGTAAAAATGAAATGTAGTGACTTTTATAATATAAGCCAGTATACACTGTAGTAAGAGCTGGATATGCATCATTACATTAGCATTTCTACTTCGACTCCGACCTAGCAGTATTGATACTGCAGAGCGAGTTGGTCCATCTACATACATGACTTATACTGCAGAAATGAAACTGGTCACTTTGAACCTTTACAGTCTTAGCCTGACTGAGCAACTGATGCCTGGAACAAGGTGTAAAAGTAGATGTTATGCATCTTTTTAAAAGGAAAACTGTCCACACTATTTTAGTTGAGGCTCAAGGGAGAGAGCTACTGTCAACTGATTAGTCCATAATTAGCTCAACAGCAAAGGCTGGTGAATAAGGGTGTCAGAACAGCATACTGTGTGCAGGGTTAAACTGGGCAGGGTCTTCGTTCAGCACCTCTTATAAAACTGATTTAGAGTTCCTGCACCTCTCTAATCTTTCTTCACTGACTACAGGAGAGTCCCACCATCTGAAGATGACAGAATTTCAACACCTAGAAATCTAGAGGTGAAAATGTTTCCAGTTTAACTAAAACAAACAGAAATGCTAATGCATACCAGCTCCAACTATATGCTGACATATACTACAAAGTAATTAAATCACATCTTTTACCTTTTCTGTCCCCATTAAAAAACAGGGTCGGGGGGAGAGCCATTCAACACTGCACAACTCACGTCTGAGGACATGCTGGCAAAGGCTGCAGTGCTGCGCTCCATACATGGGAGCTGATCCCGTGTCACAATGCAACAGCAGTATAAACGCACCTTTTTTCCCCTCGGCATTAGCTACCTATGGTTTTGAAAATGTATAGTAAAATTTCCATTTCAGTGATGTACTTACGGCTGACACAACTTGACCAGTTCTTGATCTGTGGTTCCTGGAGGCAGTCCTCGGATATAAAGGTTGGTTTTACTGAGTTGCTCCCATCCTGCATTGCTGCTACTACTACTGTTATTGTTACTGCTGTTGGTACTGGGGCTGGGTGGTGCCATTGGATGTGACGGATGAACAACAGATTGCTGCAAAGACAGAAGAAAGAAAACTGTTGTAACTGTGCTGCAGAAGAACGGGTTTTGCCATTTTATAGTCACATTACAGAGAGTAACTGTTCAGAATTTCAGTGGTAAACATTTCATTCATATCCAAATGCTGATCTTGGTCTCTTACCTCTCGTCACTCCTCTCCCTCATCCCCTCTACCTCCTGCTCCCTCTGTTCTAGGGATCCTCGCACCATCGGCATTCCTCACTGCAGGTCCTCTTCGGGGCAATCAGTTTTTTCTATCATCTCCCATCACTTAGGAACTAACTGCCATCTTCCCTCTGCTTTGCTGCCTACCCTGGCTCTCTCTCTCTCGCTCTCTGGTATCAGATGAAACTCCTTCCCTCCCTCTGCTCCTGTTTTCCCTCTACTTGATTGTTCCCCTTGCACTTGCCTCCTACGCCGGTGCAGGGGTGGCTGATACACCCCTTATTTTGTTGTCTGTACCTTGCTTGCTCATTTTGCACTTACTCCATTAATGAATTTGTGCTCTTTGTTCTTTACTGTAACTGTGAATTATATCTTTCATATGTACAATATTTTATATCCTCATTCCTTTCCCATGGGTCACACCTGGAAATGAGCCTTGACCGAGTAGGCCTTTTCTGGTCACCAATTTTCAAATTAAAAAAAAAAATACATTTCAATACAACTACATACTCATATAAAACATTTGCATATTTAGCCATGTATTATGACTGCTTTGTATTCTCTCTCCTAAAGCTGGTCTCTGGGCTCCTCACTTCTGGGAGGTCCTTCCTGGTACCACGCGACAGGCAGAATGTAACAGATTTTTGCAGGACGGCGATACCCTCCCGCTCGTTTCCTCCAGACATCAGTTTACTTCCTGCCTGTCTAATGGTAGGAGCTCTGCAGGACCTCTGTCACAGTAGTGACAGAGCAGAATACTTCATCTGTAAGTGTGTGTGCTACTTTTTCTATTTTTGGACAAGATCAGCAGCATTAGTCAGCACTAGCGCAAGGACCCCTGTCCTCAGCCTTGCAAGTTGCACAGACGGGCTCCCTACTCCCTCTCACCTTCCCGTGCTTGGTGTCCCCCCCCCTCTGGATTTCAGCCTTGGGGGCTCAGGACTAGTGCAGCAGGAAAGGGGGCAGCGCCTCGAGAGGAACTCCCCTGAAGGAACCCCACAGTCTTTCAGTGCCTCATGCTACGCCTTGAAGCATGCAGCCAAGGATCGACTCTCCTCCATGAGGAGCCCCCCCCCCACGTACAGCCAATGGAGATGTTTATCAGGGGCTAGGGCCAGCGGATTAGAGTTATTTCGGCCCAAGGCTGTTAACGGGATATCCCTCATCAACCTCCTCGTCGACGAGCCTCTCAGGAATTTCAGCTTGTCGATGGTGTCGGCTGCCCAGAGCCTTCTCTTCTGTCGATGCCCACTGAAAACGAAGACTTAGGCCATCCACACCACCATGGACAAGTGGGTGTTAGACAGAATTCGCAAGGGTTACTTCATTGAGTTCAACTCCAGGTCTTTCCTGCCCCACACAGTGCCCTCGCCAATCTCAAACAACCCAGTAAAAAGAGCGGCGACCCTGCAAGCGATTACAGATCATATACAGGCAACAGCGATCAAACAAGTCCCCATTCAAGAAAGGTACAGAGAAGTGTATTCCCTATTCTTCATAGTGCCAAAATGCTCAGGAGGTTTCCGGCCAGTGTTAGATCTCAAGTTTCTAAATGGTTCTGTTCATCACAGAACATTCAAGATGGAGACTCTGCCCTCCATTATCCGGGAAATCCATCGGGGAATTTTTTGGCCTCAACAGATTTACAAGATGCTTATCTGCATATCTCAATCTGGAAGGCACACCGGCAATTCCTCAGGTTCAAAGTGGAAGAACACCACTTTCAATTCACAACATTGCCCTTCGGCCTGTCCAAGCTCCCAGGGTCTTCTCCAAGGTCCTTGTGACAGTGGTCGCTCAACTCAGAATGCAAGGGATCCAACTCTTCCCATACCTGGACAACATTCTCATCAAAGCCCCACTATACCATCAAGCAGTCCAGGCAGTGATGGAGATCACTCAGTGCCTCTCCTCTTTGGGGTTCATAATCAACCAGAAGAAGAGCTCCCTGTGACCGTCACAGTCTCTGAATCATCTGGGGTGAATATCAACATGATCCAGAACAAAGTTTTTCCCATGGAGTCAAAATTCCAGGAACTGAGGGCTCTCCATCAGCAAATTTCAAGCAGCCCAATCACTGCCGGGTCACTCATTCATGCAACTCATAGGGACAATGGTCTCCCTGGCAGACTCAGTCCCCTGGGCGCTAGTCCACATGAGACCTCTCCTTTCAGACCTCCTCCAGCAACGGTCCCAATCAAGGGGCACAATGGACCAGAGGATTCGGGTATATCGACAGGAAAAGGACTCCCTTATATGGTGGACTCAGCAGGTCAACATCATGAGGGGTCTCAAACTGGGACACCTCACCAGATGAGAGTCACCACCATTGCCAGCCTCCGGGGCTGGGGGCACGATCGGAGCAACTCTTGGCACAGGGCAAGTGGTCCCTGGTGGAATCTTGCTACAGCATCAATGTGCTAGAGATGCAGACAGTCCGCCTGGTGCTGCAGCACTTCAAGGCACAGCTTTCCAACTGGGACATTCTCATCCTCATGGACAATCCGATAACAGTGGCCTACATCAACTGACAGGGAGGGACAAACAGTTCTCGGATGCTGTAGGAGACTCTTCTGTTTCAGTGCGTGGAAGACAACCTGGGGAGTCTAAGAGACGCTTACATTCCAGGCCAGGAAAATGTCACAGCAGATTGGCTAAGTTGAAAAGACATCCTGCCAGGCAAGTGGGAGCTCAAGGACAGAGCCTTCCAACTCATCACAGCACGGTGGGGCCATCCGTAGGTAGATCTGGTCACCTGTCAAAAAAATTGCAAAGTTCCGCAGTTCTGCTCTGTCACCAAGGAAGAGAAGTCATTGCACAGGATGCCTTCTCCATCAACTGGGAACAGTTCAATCTTCTGTATGCCTTTCCTCTAATTTCGATCTTATCAAGGGTACTGCACAAGATTGCCCCAGATCAAGCAGAAATGATTCTGGTTTGCCCACGCTGGCCTCGCAGACCGTGGTTTTCTTGACTAGTCCAAATGTCTCAACATCTTCCTCTGGTGTTTCAAGAAAGCCCAGACCTGCTACATTAGAGACTAGTGCTGCACCCCAGTCCTCACAATCTGTCCCTCTCTGCATGGAGAGTGAGTGGGAAACTCTCAAGGAGTTAGGTTTCTCCGCACCGGTCATTGAAATGATGATTCAATCCAGACGAGCCTTGTCCTCCCAGGTTTATTATAGGATCTGGAGAAAATTCCAGTTCTGGTTATGAGCCACCTCTCTACCAGATGCCTCGGTGTCTCTGCCTACAATCCTTCAATTCCTGCAGGAGGATTTCGACAAGGGCCTCCAACCGACTACCTTAAGAGTCCAGGTTTCTGCTTTAGGGGTGCTCCTGTTGGCTGAATCAGAGGAATCTTTAGGAGTTCTCCCTCACGTTCGATGATTTCTGAGAGCACCAATGTTGCAGCGTCCCCCAATAAAGCCTGTAGTTCCACCTTGGAGGCTCAACCTGGTACTTAAAGCACTCACCAAGACCCCTTTTGAGCCCTTAAAGGAGGCGTCTTTGCTTCCTCTCACTATGAAGGCTGTCTTTCTTACTGCAATCACCTCAGCCCACCGCATCAGTGAGATAGGAGCCCTGTCATCCAAAGAACCTTACACTACTGTATCTTTCATCAGGACTCAGTGGTTATGCGGACAGATCCTGCCTTTTTACCAAAGACGATGTCTCCCTTTCATTGCAACCAAGTCTTGAACCTTCCCTCTTTCTGTCCTCATCCCAAGAACGAGAAGGAGAGGGAATTTCACACACTTGATCCAAGGACAGCTCTTAAGATTTACATTAAGAAATCTGACTCAGTCTGTAAGACTTCAATTCTAGTTATCCTTACATCAGGCCTGAATGTGGGTAAGAAAGCATCAATGGACTCTACTGTTAGGTGTATTCGCTCCTCCATCTCAATGGCTTACCAGAAGGCTGGGATCGACCTGCCAGGACCAGTGCATGCTCACTCAATCCGTGCGATGGCTACATCCTGGGTGGACTTCAGAGATGCTTCTCCGGCAGACTTATGTAGAGCGGCCATGTGGTCATCCATTAATACCTTCACAAAGATCTACAAGTTGGATGTTTCCACCTCAGCTGAGGTGTCCTTTTGCCGCAGGGTCCTCCAGGCAGTGGTGGACCCTTAAGGGACTATGGACATTCTTCCCAACCAGGAACTGGAGGGATGTACTGCTTTAGTATATTCCAGAAGTGAGGAGCCCAGAGACCAGCTTTAGGAGAGAGAAATAGAAATTTAAATACCTGTAAATTTTCTTTCTCAGACTGCTGGACTCCAGGCTCCGGCCCTCCCAGAATGCTGAAAGTCAGCCTCTGGCCGCAAGTTTCACTAACCTTCTTTTGTTTGTT
Organism: Neoceratodus forsteri; assembly: GCA_016271365.2. Taxonomy (NCBI): domain Eukaryota; kingdom Metazoa; phylum Chordata; order Ceratodontiformes; family Ceratodontidae; genus Neoceratodus; species Neoceratodus forsteri. The sequence goes on along the minus strand of CM028132.1, from coordinate 855,187,289 downwards.
CCCAAGTTATGCATTTCCTCAGGGGACAACTGCTACAGAAGTACTGATGTCTGGAGGAAGCGAGCAGGAGGGTATCGCCATCCTGCAGAAGTCTGTTACATCCTGCCTGTCACGTGGTACCAGGAAGGACCTCCCAGAAGTGAGGAGCCCAGAGACCAGCAGTTGAAAAAATAAAATTTACAGGTAATCTATTTTTATTACAGCAAGATCTATCAGTGTACTACTGTGTTATGAAAACCTGGTTAGGAACTGTTTTCCTAATAATATTGCTGCAACTTTGCACCGTAAAATCCAGATGGTCTTGAAATATGTAATGGAATGGTCTGAAAATGAATGTTACTTTACAGTCTGTTAAGCCCTACAAAACACTGAAATATACAGAAAATTAGTAGGGCTGCACTGGCTACCTGGATATTCAAAAGATAACTGATTAGAACACTAGCAAGAGATAACTACCCAATGCAACTGAGGGCAGACTTCATCCAGAAAAGACTGTAGTTCTAGTATTGTACCCAAATTGAAAATCTACTTTAATGTTACTTAACCTCTAATGTAACTGGACAGACTCTGCCCTTCTAAGGGAATTATTTGGGTCAAACCCTGAATGGCACACAACATCACGTTTTCTTTGCTGGAACTATAACTAATAGCTTTCACAATCAGTAGAGAATTCTTACCGAATTTCATCATGTAGCTCAAAACAGAGATGAAAAATTAAACCAATCACTAACTAGACTAGAATGCATGCATACTTACTGTATGTCAGCATGGCTGAAAATCTGACAGCATCAAGAAATAGTAACCAGAAAACATCCATACCAAGTCTGATTATAATTAAGTTATCAAAATATAGCCTAAAATGTAACAGCCAATCACAAACCTGAATGCATACATAATTAGGTGGAGCAATATGCTGCCAGCTTCAAGAGTTAGTAGCAAATACCTTCCATATCAAATCTGACAACAACTGGCTATGTGGTTTTCAAGATGTAGCCCAAGATGGAGTAGAAAATTTAACAATCATAAGCCAGAATGCATACGTAATTAAGTCACCATGACTGAGGTCCTGACAGCATCAAGAGATAGTGGCAAGGAACAACCATGCCTAGTTTAGTTATAACTGAGTAAGTAGTTCTCAAAATGCAGCTCAACATGGAGTGGAAAATTTGTCAGACAATCACAAGTCAGAATGAATACATAGATAGGCGACCATGAGACCGTGGCCGAGGAGCTGACATCCTTAAAAATGAGTAGTAGGGCTGCTCAGATATCCATTTTGAAAAACAGAAAACTGAGACAGTAGCAAAAATATAGGATTTTGGCTTTTCTGAGAAAACTGCCAAAAACAGGATACCAACTCCGATACGAATTTGGAAATCCAATCCAGTTTGGTATCTGTGTTAAAAATAAAAATCCACACCCTGGGCAGGCCCCAACAGACACACACCCTGCAAATGATAATGACTCCCCCATCCAAACAACCCTCTAACTCCTAACCTCCCTCCCCCAACTCTCAGAGAATATAGTGTCCTCCTGTAATAAATGTGCCAGACTCCTCATAATAATAATAATAATAAAATGCCACTACCACCCCACTCACACTGAATCAGGATGCCTCTCCACCACGCTTTCACTGGCACGTCCATGAGCCCTAGTTAAATAAAGCAGCCCCTGCCCAACATACCCACTAGTCCCCACTACCTTCCCTCCCCAACAGCACCCAAATAACTGCCAATAACTGAGCTGGCTCAATCAGTCTCATTGTGGAGCAGCTTTTGTCTGCCTTCAGGAAGGAGGTATGAATGAATGACAACGTCCTCCTACAGTAACACCTGATTTGCTGATTGTCTAGGACAAGAAAATGTCCTTGAAATGCAAGTACAAAGAGAGAGAGAGAGGATTTCACTGTAAAGAAAGAGGGGCAAGTACTAATTCAGTTCCATTCATGGTTGGACAAGTCCTAAAAGTTTCGATATGAATAGCCCTAGCTGAGCAGGAGAGAACCAGAATGACTGCAGGTGAATCTGAACTTCACAGTCGGAATAACAAAAGTACAGTTTGACATCAAACACACCAAATCACATTACATCAGAAAAGGACCTGCAAGTATATGAACCTAGTTTGCTGCTGGCAAACTTTCAGAAGTTTGCTGGTGATAATAACTGCCTGTGTCAGACACATACTGAATAAGACTACAGTTACAGAGGCATTGTAAGATATGGTTAATTCATTGTTTAGTTTGAACCATAAAATACATCCCTGCCTAAACTTGCTATATAAATCAGCTTGCGACAAACAATACGCCATTTGTTCATTATCTATGCTTGTTAATAGATGAAGGCTATTACATTTCCAGACTATATATCGCCCACTCTCTTTTCAATGCAAAGCTACTAGCCCACAATGGTCTACCATTTCCTTCCTATTACTCATTCATAAAAATACAAAGTGTTCCACTTTCAGTATTTCCCCAGACACCGAATGTCTGCCAACACTTAACACAGTTTTACAATAAATAAAAAACACGACTGACTTTTTCAGCATAAGGATAAACACAATCTAAGGGGTGTAGCCAGACTTTATGGGGCCCTAGGCTAATTAAGAGTTACAATATGACGCCTACCAAGTCTAGTACAGTGTGAATGTTCAAGATTGTAGCCCATGATTGGGACCCTCTTTTCATCTGGGGGGCCCAAGGCCTGTTGTCTAGTTAGCCAGGATGGAGCTCAACAGGTTCAAATAGAAGGCCTTCACTCAAGTTTGAAAAGTGAGATTACAAGCTGATCCTTGGTATCTCAATCACAACTATCCTGCCCCTTGTAATACTACCAGCTATTGTATTAAAGATTTCCTAAACAGTACAGAGAAATCTTCACTGAAAACTGATCCTGGGGTATCCAAGTCATGAGCGAGAAGCCATTCCTTTTATTCAGTTTAAATACATGTACTTTTAAGGGCAACTCTGCACGTCAGCATGTACTTTCGTAAACATGTTTTAACTATTGCAGTTCATTTGAAATCTTTTTTTTTTTTTTTCATTTTTAGTTTTCTCTATCAGGAGATATGCCACTGCTTGGTATTCTAGTCCAAAATTTCGGTATAAACAGCATTTGCCTGTCCCCAAGTGACCTTATAATGCTTGTCTTTATGACATGACAGTGCTCACCATGACAACATAGTGATGTCAGAAACACAGCAACTCTGAGGTCAGCTAGGGACAACCAGATGTGTTTTGAAAAACTCAGTAAAATATGTGTTGTGTTATTTTGAAACATTTATTTGAGAGACATCTGCAGAAAATACAAAGCCTAGAAAACAAAGAAACAACTGTTGTAAATTTAATAGTTTTATGCTTTTTGTTTTAGTAGAGAGCTTCTTTTTAAAATACTTTGTTTCCTGTTCATAAAGAGATCATCTCTTTTGAAATGCTTTGCCTGTTTTTGTGTTTAGAAAAAATGTTTTTCGTTATTTGTTACTGCTTTGTCTGCCTTTCCTTGGTGCAATACCAGTAGTAAAATGACAGTCCCAAGTAAGCAACTTAGTCTTGTAACTGCCTAGAGTCCTTCCACATTAGTCACACAAATGCACCTGCAGTGCCAAGGGCTGGAGGGGCTAAAACCTCAGTTCAGTTCAGTGACTTTAGGATCAAGGATTCAAAAGTAGATTCCAAATCAAATGGGCTGTTAAAGTATGTGCAGACCACTAAGTGGCAGGACAGTAAATCTCACTGATTGGGAACCCCTGACAGTGGCAGCCACGTGCCTTGCCAAATGGGTTTGAATATCCACAGAAAGCATATGTGAGGCCATAGTTAACAGAGCAGAATGCATCTGATCCATTGAGAGAGAGTCTGTTTCAACACAGGGCAACACAGAGAGGACTCTGGAGGGGTCACCACAAACAATGGTTTACTCAGCCCATGGAAAGTTATAGTCCTTATACTGCAGAACAGATGTGCCAATCTATGCAGTCATTCTGAAAAAAACATAAGACAACTCCATGATTGTTTCTTGTAAAACTTAGAAACTGCCTGGGCATGAACTTTTAGTTGGCGTGCAGCACAACCAGGTCCTTATAAACAAAATAAGCAGGGTCCACTGAGAGCATCTGCAACTCACTGATCCATCAGGTCAGTGTAATAATGACTGCTAAGAAACCCACTTTCCAAGTTAAGAATCCGAGAGCACACATTGCTACAGGTCTGAAATGCGTCTCAGCAAGCTTGGCAAAGAAGAGATTTAGGTGCTATGTAAAGGGATGTTCACAGAAAAGGGGAAACATGGTCAATACCCTTGAAAAAGCAGCTGATGGCTGGATAAGAGACTGACTGCGAACAGCAACTGGTCTTCCACTCCCTGGGCCTCTTCTACAAGTTTGCATTGTTTGTCTACTCTAACTCAAGTTAGAGCATGATAAGGACTCATTTTACAAACCTGTCAAGATGGATAACGGCCAGGAAGAGGATCTCTGAGGTGGATATTTCCTTGGATTATGGTGCAGGAGGGGGTAGACAGATCATGGATCTCCATGACCATCCCAAAAGCCATCTTGGGGGTTCTCAACCAGCTTGTCTTGTAGGGAGCTACTGGGAGTTTGATCAGCCTTGTACGTGTCCTTGGCAGGGCCCAAACGCTGAGGTCATCTGAGGTCAAGTCACTATCCGATTCAACCACCTTCTGGCCCAACAGCTGTGTGTCCTTGGTCAAAAGTGCAATCTTCACAGAAAGAGAAGAGACCATCTCCTCCTTAATTAACTGAGCAGGAGGTATGGTGACAGGCATGTTCATCACAAATAGTGACACCCTATGCAGGACAAACGCCCAACCCAGTTCATCCAAGACATCTTCCTCAACATCTGTCTTGCTCTAAGTGAGTGCACTCAAACAAGACTGATGACAATGCATCGATGAACTGCATGAAATGTGCCTCTCCAGAACAGTCACCTTGGCAACAGTAACTCAGCAGAGAACCACAAAAACAGTCCCCACCTCAATTGTTTGGGAGATGCCCCTGAACTTAGGGTACTAAGACAGAGACTGAGAGCCAAGATCAAACATGACCTCAAAACTATGCTGCACTGCAGAGGTCGATGACCAATGCCCCTTCTACGAAGTCAAACAGTGGGAAGTCAAGGAGTACTCACAGTCCTTGGTTCAGCTACCCATAGTCTAAGACCTTGACTTACCAAACATCTCAGACTGCCCAAGAAGCACTCCTTGTGGTGAACACAGGTATTAGACTGCATAGATTGGCAAAACCCTCAGTTATGCATATCATAGTGAAATTCAAGAACAATCCTGACACACCTTTTGGGGTGCCGTGAACATTTTATTTATTTATTTACTTATTTAACTCCCATGGCATCAACTCTTAGCTGCTCTCATTAGGACACTCCTGTCCCTGATTTCTCCTGTCTAGAATGTGCTTCTGACTGCCTCTTTCCATGACACACCTCAGACACTTAGCTGTGTCCTATAGAGAGGCACAGGGTAACCATTAACCCAGACATATTTCTGCTTGTCAGGGTTCAGAAAGCAAGGAAGGACAGCCACAGACAGGCCTGATGATGGAGGTGCAGGGGGTCCTTATATTAGCAACCAATGGGTGTTTTTCACTGTTTTTCCACCCTTCCCTCCTCCCCTGACATAATCACATCTGAGTGACTATGCCATACTTTCCAGGGGAGGGGCTGATGTTTCAAGGTACAGGTTTTTTAGGTTAGCTTGGAGAAATGTCTGATTAGCAAGGGAATTGCAAGACTCCCTTGGTAGCAGAATGGGTTGGTACCCCTATAAATCAATATCTGCAAAACACATGTATAAATACCTGCTTATGAAGTGGGGGAGCACTAAGCAAATGCACCTAGTGTCCTTTGCAACCTTATATTACTACTAGTATGTCACATGGTTAAGATCAAATTTCTTGCACCCTCTCAGCATGGACCTAAGAGAGATGGATCAAGCCAAGCCAATCTGATCACCTTCTTCAAAGAGGTGACGACCAGGGGCAGGGCCACAGACATAGTTCGTCTGAACATTAGCAGGGCATTTAACACTGTGGCATATGAACAGCTTCTAGCAAAGTACTGGGCAAAGTACACTACACTACGTAGTATGCACAAGGCAAAAACATGGTGACATGGGAAAGAAACAGAAAGGTTATAGTGGACTTGCACTACTTCTGAAAGAAGAGGGATACTGAACTACGTTCCTCTGAGATCAGTTCTGTGGCCTCTAGTTTTCAAAATGTACATGAATAATCTGAAAGCTGTTACCTGCAGGCTGCTTGAAGCAGCTGTATGTGTTAGTCAACAAAAAAATTCATCACATAGTTTGTTTGTTTTTTAGCAAAAATGTATTTCTGAAATTCTTAGATTCATCCTCGGTGTATTTTTAGTTTTGTCAGATATTTTTAAAACAATTTTAACAGTTAATTTTGCAATTAATGACTTGCATAATTAAAGACGGATGCCACTCATACTCTTTAAAAAAAATCTCTTCCACTGAGGTTACTTGTTGAATGTAAATGCTAGATGTATACTGCAGATGTATTAAGACAGTGCTTCCACATGTTTCTGATGGCAAACAGCACAGCACTGTAACAAGACAAGATATTTAATTTTTTCATGGCTGGCATGACATGGCAGTATGAAATTTTAAAAACTTCAAAATCCCATATTTTGGTTCAGGAATAAAAGAAAATAAAATGAACAAAAAATGTTTATTTTAATATTTTTGCCAGACAAACATTATTGCAGAAAACAACTATACAGTTACTAGCAAATACTGCTGCTTTAGGTTCACTGATGACGCTTCCCTGACTATGGTGGTGGATTCCCTTGAGGGTGTGGACAAACAAGAGGACCTAAGCAAAACTGAATGATTGGTCCCAACTTCTGAAGTCTCAGATTCAATCTAGCCCAATGTTAGGCACTACACTTGGGTAGAAAATAATGGAAGTAGGACCTACACACTGTGTGGAGCTCCTCTTGCTGCAGTGGAGGAGGAAAACAACCTGGGAGTCACAACAGACGAGTAAGGAATAAGACACGAAGAGGTGTGGTTTATGACCTGATAAGCACATGCCCCAGGTGCGTAATGAGGCATGAGGCGCTTGTGCCGAGTGCCTTTAGCACATGGGAAGTGCTCTTATCAAGCCATAAACTACACCTCAAGATGTCTTATTCTGCTTACAAAATGTCCACCTCCCCCCCGTAAACAAATGTATTAAAAAGTTTCTAACAACAAGTTTTAAAAAGCAGGTTAATATAAATAAAAATGTAGAAAAATAGTCCCTGTCCTTGTACAGAATTTGTAATGGGAGCATATGTAAAAGGAAGGCACTAGAGGGCGCTGGTGTCTGTGCCCTGACGCACACGTTTTATCTTTTATTTTTTTCATTTTTGTTTAAGTATGAATCTATGTTTTGTGCACAGCATGAGAAGGTAGGATTTCAGCTTTTAAATGTCTGATTCTCACCCTGCTGTCTGCCCCCACCCCAGACACATACATTTTATTTTTATATTTTATTGTATTCACTATTATTTTTGTTTCATTTAAGTATGAGGCACTGTTTTGTCTGGAGCATGAGATGATGATCTTTAAATATCTGACAGCTATAGGTTTTAGAGCGAGCTGTCCCTCTGCAGCTGTTGTAGCCGAGAGGCTCTCCCTTTTAGCACGTCTCTGACAGGGAAGATGTGTAACCATAAGTATGATTTCAATGGGTGTAACTGAGGAGAGTGCTTCTCACGGACTGAGAGAAGCTGGTAATACAGGAACATTTCCCGGTCAAACTCGGTAAATGGGGGAATCTGGCAGCAGGACGGGAATGCTTCTGCTCATAGTCGGTACAAGTGGCGGCACATAGTCAACGCTCACTTGGATCAGTGGCAGCTTTGTTAGCTATTAGTGCTTCTCACTGTTTCTTTCAAAGGGAAGGCGTGGACTGCAGAACAATGGAACGGAGCAGTGCAGTGGGGACTGGGCATGCAGTGGGGACTGGGCATGCTGTGGAGCTGGACAGCTGTGGAGCAGCAGCCTTCAAGAACAGTTTTAAAACAGAAAGACTAATAAAGGTCAGACCTTATTTTTAACAGTGTGGAACAAGAAATTTGGGCTATACTAATTTATTTCGGCGACTGAGTGTTTTTGAAGTGGGAAAATAAATTTTTTTTCTTTTAGGGCAAGTACTGTTTTTACAGTACTAACATGGGTGCTAGCAACTTTAAAATGTTTTGCTAGGCATGAATTTCTGTGCTGCATCCTGGTTGGCATAAGTACCTGTTGGCACAATTATATGTTGATAAGGATACAACAAATGGTACTTCTTAGCCAATCAGGATGCAGAAATCTCCTGACCCATTTTATAAGGAGTTTTAAACATGACAAACAGTGTGCAATGGCTGTCAAGGGGGGCCAGCCCAGTGCTGCTTGCATCACAAGTGTGGTGACCAGCAGGGGACCTAATCTTGCCACATTACAAGGCTTAGTCCGGCACCACCTGCAGTTCTGGATTCCTCAATACAAAAAGGATACTGAAGCAGTAGACAGGGTGCAATGCAGGGCAAGCAAAATGAGTGGGTATGAGGGACAAAAGCTAGGAGAGGCTGGTGGTCCTTAACATGCTCACCTGGTGGTCCGTAACATGCTCACTGTGGAGAAAGAGACTTCGAGAAACCCTATAAATAAGTGCATGCCTGTACCTTATGCGTATTTATCCCAGCTTATAACATGTGTGTGCACACATGTGTCTGCATGTTATGTGGTGACATGATGCACTTAAGAGTCCTTTCAATCTTACATTACTGTTATTCTGTTACTGTGGACACTGCTTTACATGTGTACATTAAAACTAGAGGGTGCTGAAAAATATTGCTTCAGTTTGAGGCTGCAGATGTAAGGCAATTTAATTCACTAAACACTCTTCTCAGTATAATCAAGTAATGTCAATACAGTCAACTTTGATAGATTTTAGTATTATCATAGTCTTTGTTTCAGTAATGTTATCACTTTACCATCCAAAAGAATGACACGGAATTCCGGATTTAACAAATGAATAGTCTGCATACCTGGAACAACTGCTTTTATCCTAGCGCACAATAACACTCCCTGTTTTTTAAACCCAGTTAAGGGCTGTGAAAGAAAGAAGAAATTATTGGTATTTTGATGGTAAAAGGAGACAAGAGGATGCAACAGAATCCCTTCGCACATGTGTGCCTTAGAGCTTCACATAAGAACTGTCTGTTGACCTTGTGGTCCTACCAGCTGGTCGCTGCACAAATAATTCTCCACTGGGCCCTAGTGCCAAGTGTGTGTGTGTGTGTGTGTGTGTATATGACATACACAGAAACACAGAATTTGTCAGCACATAAGGAATGCTTGGCCCACCTGGTCTGTCCAGCTTGTCCCTGCTATACTGCCACAGCAGAAACCACTTGAGTCTCTAATCTAAGTGAGTGTGTGTGTTTAGAACTTACAAACAGAAAGAAAAAAGAATGAAACATCAAAGAAGGACAGAAAATTGGAGTGGAGAGGGAAATTATATTATGATAAAGTTTATTATTTAGCCATTTTTGTGTTGCTTGGGAAAGCAAGGCTAGATAATACTGTCTGCCAGCCTCATCGGGTGGGGGTGGGGGGGATAGATGCAAACCAGCTGCAATTGAATCAAATTAAGCTAGTGGTGGTATTATAGTGAATAGCAGAAATCTGGCCAGAACCATCTGGAACATTCCACTACTCTTCAAGAAGCGCTTTGAGATCATGAATGTCCACCTTAACAACCACCGGAAAAAGTAAACAGGACCTCAGTTTAACATCTCATCTGAACGACTGCACACTTCTTAAGTACAACATCCCATCAGTACTGCGCCCAGGTGACAGTGATTCAGGTATCAGCCAAAACACGGCATGGGACTAGAGCCCAAGACCCTCTGATCCAGAGGCGCATGTGCTATAAACCGAACCATGCTGCTACCTTAGTATAATATGAAACTGCGAAACCTGATCTAGTCAGATCTCTGAGGCTAACTAAGCAGGGAAGGGCCAGGTCTGTAGTCAGATGGGAGGCTTCCAATGAACATCAGGAACTGCATGTAGTTCTGGAGGGGGCACTCTCACTTTGATTATAAGTTGCCATACCATACCTGCGATATCTCCTGTTTTTACCTGGAGACTCCTGTTTTTCTGACTGAACTCAGCCCACCCCACCCAAACACAATCTTCAGCTTAAGTAAAATTCCATCAGAAATACCTATTCATGTTTTTTTGGCAGATAAAAAACATAAAAAGTAAATTAGTGATGAACAATGTAAGTGATAACTTTGTATAACCATTTGCCGATTCTTTTTAGTGCTTATTCTTGACAAAATAAAATATAGTAAAATTTATTTGTTCTTGTTTTTGATGCCATTTAAGGACAAACTCGCGACGTTATGAAATCTCCTTACTAGCAGGCCAAATTCCCTACTAATTTGACCCAAATCTCCCTCTTAAGCAAGTTGGAAGTATCACAGGTATGCCAATACCGATTCCCTAGTATGGTTTTAGTGGGCCATTACTGTCCTGATTTGCCATCTTTCAGATGAGACATTAAACCGAGGTCCCATCTGTGTGTTCTGGTGGTTATATAGTGGATGTCAAAGATCCTATGGCACTTCTCAAGCAGAGTAGGGGAATTTCCTTGGTATCCTGGCTAAATTTACCCCATTCACCAACCCGCCAACAGATTTGCCAGGTCCAACTTCAATCAGCTTGCGTCTGGGCAGGAAGAGTAGTTGAGCTGTTGAGCACAGAATGACTGCCATGTTCAGCCTTCAACAGTGGTTGCATTTCAGCCATCTTCAGCATGAGTTAAGTGTTGTACATCACTTTGAGATGCTTGCATTAAAGGCACTATATACATTTGTATGGTATAGGTATAAAAGAGGAATAGTAAACAGAAAGTGCAGAGACAATGTAAAGTAAAAATATTAACAATGAATAATAATAAAAAAAAAAAAAAAGGCAAAAACAGACAGGAAAAGAGATGGACAGACAAAACTCACATTTGCAGCAGTTAGGCATATGTACTCCCCTATAAAAAGTCAACATCCTTTACTTTGTCAATTTCAGCTACAATACAGGCATTATGTGCCCAAACTGAATGGAAAAATCAGTTTTCTGGCCACCATTAGGCCCAGGATCTGCCTTAGTGGCCAGAACGGGGCACAAAAACAGGTTACACAGTTACAAGAATGGTTTACCATTGTCACTTCCATAAACAGGTCAACCTCACAGATAAGTAGAGTCCCCCTTCTCGGGGGCCTTTCATTAGTGTCAGAAATTAGACTGATACATGAGCACATACAGTATAAGGCACAAGCAGGGAAAGAGTGTGATTGAGGGTGGCAAAGCACGGGGTGAGAGACAGAGGAGGATTAGTGCAAGGAGGTTAAGTAACCTGCTCAAGAACGCCAATGGTTGGATTCAAACCTGGGTGTCCAGTTTCTCAGCTCTGTGCTCTAACCACTGGGATACAATACTTCAGCCAGGGACACTTGTGGTCCTGGAACAGGAGTAAGGGCCAACAACAAGCAAAACTGTTCCCTTGCCTGTTGAATGCAAACAACTGGCTGCTGGCACTTCCCAGCAAACTCTTGGAATGAGTTCAGTGGTAATGAACTTACGGCTGATTAATCTGTGTTCCAGCCAGAAGTGTTCACAGCTGAAAACACAGTACAGTAGATACACGTGATAGGGGGAGCAATAACTGAGATATCAAAAAAAAAAAAAAAGGGCAATAAAACTTGTAACTAGATAAGTTCACAATTCCCATACAGAGTTGTAATTACAGCTCATAAAATAGGGTTGCATTGTACATAATGTTGATACTCCACCAAAACGGATAAGGTCATGTATAAAATTAGCTGATCTTTTCCAGAAGGCAAGATCAAGTTTTGGTCCAGGTTTCTACATGCTTTAAAGATGAGTGAAAAAATGAAATTTACTTTGTGTTATTTTCACTGCATTATTTTATGTTGCTTAGGTGTAGTTATAACAAAAAAGATCTTATTTGAAAAAAATGATTGCCGGCCCGGCGGTGCAGAGGGCTGAGGAGCTGGCGCCTTACCTCAAACCACGCCGGCAACCAGGGTTTGGGAACAGACTCGGGCTGCCGGGGGCCGGCAGGGGAAGGAGAGGATTGAGTGTCCGTAGGATAGCTCTCCTCTCCTGGGGTGGGTAGAGTGATGACGTCACTCTGTAGCGGCCTCTGGTGGAGACCAGGAGCACTGCAGAAGCAACGCAAGGAGGGAACAACACAGAAAACTGGAAACCGCTCCATGATCGACTGGATGATGACTACCAGTCCACCGATGTAACCAATGCCCTGAAGGAGCCATGCCACCTCAGCAGCACCCTAGGGCCAAGTAGTTGCGCTGGTCTCCCCCCGGTGCCTTTCCCTTCGGAGGAGGGGGACCCACCCGGCGAAGGGTTACGTCCGGGTTACCCTGGGGGTGGCTGCCATATGAGGTTGGAGGCCCAGGAAGGGACAGAGTGGATCGGAAGGGACCTTGGTAAGCCTGAAGGAGTGGTGGGTTGTGAAGCACAAAGGAGGGGAAAAAATGATGTGTAACATGAAACTGTGTTTTTGTCACTGCTGTCTGTGCTCCGAGATCTCAAAGCCACAACATTCAGTAGGAAACAGGATGATGTCATGCTGGTCTAAGCGCAATTTTTTTTCTGAAATAAAATGGGTGTTTCAAACACCTAGTATATGCAAGTGAATTCTGCCACTATAAAATTTATATTTTATACATATATAACTCTTCATTAAGAGCTGGGGTAAACACAATTAGTGACTAAGAACTAAAATGACACTGTCAAAGTATTATGGGCCAGAGATATTGAGAAAAGAGGACCGGCAAGAAAATCACAGTGTCACAACAAGATGTCTGAATGAAAGAACATTTTCTATTATTGAAACACCATTTCTTTATAAGTACATGCTTCCAAAAAAAAAAAAAAAAAATCAAACCACCTGTATTTTAATTCACGTCACTGCTGCAGTTATTAGTTATCGTATTTCTTGAGGAGACCAGTTTCAAGTATTTGTGTTGTGTAAAACCATGATGTTTTTTGTAACCAAGAGCCTTCTGCCCCATGTCTCTCATAAAATGGGTTTATTCCCATAAACGCTCACCCAGTAACCAAAGAGTAAATGTATAAATGATTAGGTGCGACCCAGGAAGTTAGCAGGGGCCCAGTATTTAAAGGCATGAAAGGTGTGCAACTTGCCAGAAGGAAAAAATCCTCTGCGCTGGCAGCCTGTGAATATACTGCTATTTTTAACAAATTCTCTGCAGGTGCACCAGTTTCCCTCCTCTACACACATGCTACAGTAAATATACAAGGTCATATCAGGGGTAACATGCACACACAAAAAAAAACAACAGGGAAGAGAGTCATGAAATTGCATGCCCTTGAAAAACTGCATGCATGTGGTAGGAATTACAGGACCAAGCCTGAGGTGTGGATGTACTGTGCCCATGACCACTAAACCAGGATAATATTACTGTTAGCACTGATCTAAGAAGTGTTCTGTGAGTGTAGTGTACACTGCTTCAAGACCTATTTTATCTAGCACTTTACTCCTTTTACTACAGATTTACTATTTGATTTCATACAGAAAACATAAATCCTCGAATCAATTTAGTGTAGTCTCTCATAACCCAGAGAATACTCCCACACTCTATTTTTTATTGTTACATTTATCAGGCTTAAACAAGTAGCCAGATTCTTCTTAAAGATGAAATTGTGTTCTGGGATAAAGTACATGTAGACAAGATATTACTGTTCCACAAGCTAAAGAAATCACAGGATCAATCATTAGCAGTTGTGTTGTTTATAAGTTCCTATAAATTACCAAATGCAAGTCTGTCAATTCAAGAAGGGATCAGCAAAACACACTTCAACATCAGGAAAAAGCTCACGAGAAACGCTGTGCCAGCAGATCAACAATGTAAAGGCCAAGCCTACATGCCATACCAATACAGGAGCACAGAATGTAGAGGGATAAGAGATGGCCTAAAAGTCCAGCAAGGTCCACCCCTTCTATCAAGCATGGAAATGGCTATTACAACATGGATACAAAAAAAATCCTGTATTCTAATTCATCCAAACAGGTCACCTGACCATTGATTAATCCCCAGTATACCCACAGTTACCTTGCTGGACCACAAAATCCTGATTGACAGCAATGTAAAGTGACCTTTTCAGATCACTCCACCAGAGAAACATGTAAAAAAAAAACTACAACTATGGCATTCTCATTAGGACAAATCCACCTAGTGGAGAACTACAACTATGGCAACCTCAGAAGGACAAACCCATTAGGTGGAAGGACTATTTTATTTCAAATTCATGTTCACATAGATTTTAATATTCCTTTAGATAAACCTCTAACATGATGTTGCCCATGTTATAAGATTAACCCACTACAGGGCATGGGTTTACTGAGCATTAATCCACACCTGGGTTGCTGAAGCCACTTGGCCTGTGGCCTCGTGCATCACAGCACCCCTACCCCTAGGCGTGTATTAATGCTCAGTGAACCCATGCCCTGTCGTGGGTTAATCCCTACATACCCTCCACTTCACACCCTCTCTAACAACATGTCCAAATGAGGAAGCCCGAGCAAGGTGACAACAGAAATCAACAACCATCTCCCCCTGAATTGTTTGAACATTGCCACTTACAATAGCTGCCTAGTAACAGCAGAACCGGTACAGCAGGGGTTCTCAAATGGTGAGGCCAGCCTCCTTGGGGAGGCCCAAGCAAGTCTGAAAAAAATACTGTATTTAAATTTTGAGTTTTATATATTTTGTGTGAAGAGATGAAGCAAACTGAAAGAGGATAATAGTAGTAGGTGAATTTTATGAATTTATTTACTAATAGGTGACAAGGGAAGGCTCATTTCAGGTGTACCCCGAGAAGGGTAGGGAGTGAATACATTTCAAAAGGTAACTGCAAAACAATGAAGAAATACACAATGAACAATAGTGCAAACAGATATGAACAATAAACTAATAATGAGTGGTGGTAATTGATCAATTTGTAGACTGATTACAGAACAGCCCAAATACAAGGGTTGAGCACTGAAGTGCTAAGAGCAATAGCAGGAAAGAGCAAAGTAATCCCCGAGAAGTTGCTTAAGAGCAGGGAAGGAGGGGGAGAGGAAAAGTATGTAGATACATTATTTCATATAGAGAGGAAAGGGAGGAAGTAGTCTGACTCATGAAGGCACTGCAACAAGGGGCAACAATGGTTCAAGAATGAAAATAGCAGAGCAAGTAAGCTGGCCTGTTGAATGGGGGTTACAATAAGCTGAATAATGATATGTATTTATTTATTTGTTATTCAGAGAACACCTTTGAGCACACAAGCTCTTTTTCAAAGGTTCCATGTCAGTATAAGACAAAGAACTGAATTTGAGCCAAGTACTCAAAGGGGTTTCAATTTATTCATGGTGTACTGCGCAAAGTACAGTACGTTATTTTTCTTTGGGGAGGCCCAAGATTATTTCAGTTTTTGGGGGAGGCTCAAAATCTTTTCCATGGATTTGGGGAGGCTCACTGTGTCAAAGTCTAAGAACTACTGCGGTACAGCACACTATGGGAAAACAGCAACTAAATCAGTATTGAGAGATGCCTTTAAAGACAGAAATCTAACTTCAGGCTCTATCATGCAGTTGGTATCTGGTGCCCATCGTGCCGTAGGCAGTAGTGTAATACAAATCTTTGGGGCACAAGCTCCATTTATTGATGAAATAAACTAATAACTAGGAGGATGGAGCCACCTGGATGATTTTAGTAGAAACCTTGGAGGTAGTGACAACACTTGGGATTTTAAAATGGGTCAAACTGAACCTGCTAATATTAAAAATGTGGGTCAAAATGTGAAACATCTCGGTCTAATTGAAAATACTACTTACACCGGGTACAGTAGCTAAAATTGTATCATGAAAAAATTCTTTGTCATTTAATTGTCTATCTTTTTTGCTATTGTAGTAAGTAATAAAATTACATTTTTATACAGAAAAATACACTTAGGGCAAAAGGGCCTGTTTTCAAGTGTATTCCTGTTTAGCACATACAAATTTAACCACAGCATACAAATCAGTGAACAGAAACATTATACACACACAAACAGTTATGCCAATGACTCAATTCCTTATACAAAGCATTCTGAAATATATTCTGAGGTAGTTATGTTCTAGTCTACATGCTTAATTTGTTCACATTTGCGCTTCGTTAAACCTCACAGTAATGGTTACTCCCGGTACTTCCATACGCCTAGCTTTAGTTTCTCTCAAAACATGTCGTTTTTCCTTATTTTGATCAGAGTCTGGACTATAATGCAGGGAGTGCACAAGATCAGAGTTTAAAACTTTAAATCACAGTAGCCCATTTTCTCTCCCTGTTCACACTCAGTGGTGACCAGTTTAATTCTTTATATAAGTGTCAATGGTGTATTCCACATTCACCCACTAAAATTAGTCTGGCCAACCTGTTGTATATTTCATGCAACTTAGTTAAGTCTGCTTTTCTAGCACTCATAGAAACTCTATTAATGTACTCCATAACTAGCAGAATCATTTGCTGAACTATCAGTTTTTAATTATTTTGGCACACAGTATGATAGATACTTTTCTCAGTGCTCCATTCTTCTTATTTATTTTATTACCCAAATTTGTACTAGGTTTTGAAAAATTTAAATTTGAGTCAAAAACCAGAACCAAATGTTTGTATTTTGTAACAACATCTGAGTACCCCTAAGTCTCTTATCATTCATTCTTCCATTTTCCCCATCACAGATATTAACCACCGAATACAATCTCATTCACTGACTTTTCTTCACACACATGACCAGCCTTGACTTGATGTACTACTACTGAACAGCATTAAAATACATCTGCAGTTCCATTTTCTAACTCCTTTCTGGTGTCTGCAGAGACCACAATGACTGTAGCCATGGTGTATATTCTGATCTCCATAGTATAGACAAGGTGCACTGCAGTGCACTCACTGTCTAGTGGAAGGCAGGTAATTTCTGGACAGGCTGCAACTTCTTCCCCTTCTGGGGCACAGCAGCATTGTGCCTGGGAAGAACTTATTAAGGTGGACGTTGTAGATGCAAATAAAAAAAGCAGACATTACTGTGCATTCCTTGACCCATGGATAAAAAAACACCAGCATTTAAGGGAAAGGCTGCACATGCTTGAAAACTAGGCAAGGTGAAGCTTGCATACTTCTATAAATTCAACTCTCAGTTTCCTCCCAAAGTATACACAGTTAGAACACCTTTTTAAAAAGGGTTCTCCATTCTACACCAATGGCAAAAAAAGACAACTTTTTTGCGCCTCCCTGTGCACCCCTGACTGGCCTCTCCTTTGGGTCACCTAGGTGCACCATGCAGTCTCCCCCTACCACCACCACCACCACCACCATGTACTGCAGCCCCCAGGGGAACCAGACGTATCCCTTCATCGGATGGGTCCCCCCCTTCTGGGGAGAAAGCACCACTAGGCACATCCAATTGACCCAGGAGCTGCTGGGGTCAGTCCGAGCTATCCGGGACTTGGTGGTGGTGGGGGACCGGCAACTGTCAGCTGGTCGATCAGGAGGCATTTTCTCTTGTTTTTCTTTGGAAGCGGGACGTGCCACATAACATCAAGGCATAAGCTGACGTCCATCATGCTCCCTCCCACAGCAATGCTGACATGCTGCCATGACTCCGGCCTCCATCAGGGGCCAGCAAACACCAGGCCATGTACCCCCTCCCTCCCAGGAGAAAGTGAACAGTCATGGGACACTCAAGCCATCCCTCCCCCGCCAGCCCTCCGACACCCGGGTCCATTCCCGAACCCGGGTCATTAGCATCACAGGCAAAAATCCAACTGCTGCACTTGCAGGATGGCCTTTTTGTTTCTTAATTTCAGGTAGCACCTAGTAGGGCCACTTATCTTCTGTTTACAAAAATGAGCAATTCCATTTTACAAAACCTTAAAATAAATTTTTCCCGAAACGGAATGCAAATCAGCATGTTTTGCACTAAAAATGTGGTGCAAAAATGGAGATCTGACAGAAGGTTTGCACCAAGTGTGGTTGTAAATTAGATACATAACAGGTTTTTTTTGTTTTTGTTAAGTGTAAAAAAACAAGTTGGCCCCATTCCAGCTATACTGCAATCATACCTGAGGTAGTTCCTACTATGTTCCAGTGCATCCTGTGGATGCACAAATACAGGTTACTCACCTGTAACAGGAGTTCTAGGAATGGTACATGTTGTTCATCCACACTTATTGGCAGGTATCCTTGCCACTTTAAATCTTGCCAGAAGGTCTTCAAGCTGGCTCCTCCCACCCACCCAGGTGGTAAAACTCTCGGCTCCGCCCCATGACGCCAGATCTGGCCCGCTGGAAGCTCAGGTTGTGCGTCGGGGTCGGGAGGTCGGGTGGATGTAGATGAACAAATACATACCATTCCTAGAACTCCTGTTACAGGTGAGTAACCTGTATTTCTAGGGACATGGATATGTTGTCCATCCACACTTATTGGCAGACTCCTAGCAGTTCTCCGGGAGGAGGGAGGCAAGCACACCCTTTAATACTTACTTGGGAAATAAGGACTGGAGAACCAAGGCCCCAAAACCAGCATCCCGCGTGACTCAAGAGTCGATGTGGTAATGGGTAATAAGGTGTGTGCTGACTTCCAGGTAGCAGCCCTGCAGATTTCCTGGATAGGGACATCCCTGGAAGCAGCCACCGATGCAGCAGTATGACGGGTAGAATGAGCTCTTATCCTCTGGGAGGCTCCATGCCCGCCAACTCATAGCAGCGATCTATGCAGGAGGTGACCCACCTGCCTATCGTCCGCTTGGCTGCAGGTCTGCCAGATGCGGCTTCAGCGTGGAGTGACAAACAGCTGGCGAACCTCTCCCAATTTCAGCCGTAAACCGCCTGTCAGCGGCGCCCTTCAAGGTCCAGAGTATGGAGCCTATGTTAAACCTCGAGGTGTGATTGGGGTAGAACACCGGCAGAGTCAGCACCTGGTTAAGGTGAAACTCCGACACCACCTTGGAAGGAATTTGGGTGGAGGCACAGGACAACCTTGTCCCTGTGGAAGACCAGGTAAGGAGACTCGATGGAAAGCACCTGGAGCTCTCCATCCTTCTGGCTGGACGATAGCCACCAAGAGAAGGCGGTCTCTCCACGACAGGTGAGAGTTCACACCTGTGCATTGGTTGATGGCGCCCGCCAGGCTTTGCCAGTACCAGCGGTAGATCCCACGGAGGTGGAGGTTCTCGCACCGGAGGGGAAATGTGATCAAGGCCTTTGAAAAAGTGCCCGACCACCTTTTCCTGCGCCACCAACTGCTCCCCAGCCCACGCCCAGTAAGCAGAGATGGCTGCCAGGTGCACCTTTAGGGTCGTCGACCTAAGCCCTTGACTAGAAAGGGACCATAAATAGTCCAAAATGCTTGCCACAGAACAGGAGGAAGGGTCCAAGCCCTTGCCCTGACACCAAATGGAGAATCTCTTCCATTTGAAGGTGTAGCATTTTCTGGTCGACTCCTTACGGGATGCCTCAACTACATTGAGGACCTCGTCGGAAAGACCCAAGGCCTGGAACTCTAGCCGCTCAGGAACCAGGCCGTCAGGTGCAGGGATTGAAGGTCCGGATGGAACACCTTCCCCTGATTGACTGAGAGCAGGTCCGGGCGAGCTGGAAGCTGCCTCGGGAGCCTGGAGCTGAGGCTGAGGAGATCTGGGTACCAGAACTGGCGGGGCCAGTCTGGGGCTATCAGAATCACCTGCGTCTTGTCCCTCCTTGCCTTGAGAAGCACCTTGTCAATCAAGGGAAATGGGGGAAAGGCGTAGAAGAAGCCTGGGGTCCACAGCCTCGAGAAGGCATCCCCCTGCAGCGAGCCCTGCTGAGGGGGGCGGGCATGAAACGGCCTCAGCTTCATGTTCTCCCTGGAGGCAAACAGGTCCACCTGACGTGTGCCCCAGTGGGAGAACAGATCTTGTACTACCTCCGGCAGGAGAGATCACTCGTGAGATGCAGCTCCTATCCGGCTCAGGGCATCGGCCAGGGTGTTGGAGGCTCCTGCCACATGACTGGCTAGGAGATCCGCCTCCAGGCTGCGCACAAGTGACCAAATGCGGAGAGCTTCCTTGCATAGAAGCATGGAGCGCGTCCCGCCCTGGCGGTTCAGGTAGTACATGGTCATGGTATTGTCCGTCTGGACTCGGACCACTTGACCCCGGAGAAACGGAGCAAAGGCGATGAGAGCTAGGCGGACCGCTCGGAGCTCCAGCAGGTTGATGTGGCATCGGGACTCCCGCGGAGACCAGAGGCCATGCACTCGGTGTTCCCCCAGATGGGCACCCCAACCCATCAGAGAGGCATCGGTCGATAGAGAGACCGTCGGCTCGGGACGGACAAACGGGATGCCCTCCTGCAGATGAGATGGAACGGTCCACCACTGGAGAGCGTTCCACATCTCCTGGGTCACTATCACTAGCTGGTCCAATGGATCGCAGCGTTGTGACCACTGGCTGGCCAGTCCCCACTGAAGGGGGCGCATGTGCCAGCGTGCCCAACGGACCACGCTGGTACAGGCCGCCATGAGACCCAGGAGGCGCAGGAAGTCCCGGGCAGGGCGCGATCGCCCAACCAGAAATGATTGGGCAAAGGAGGTAAGAACCTCGGCCCTGTCCGCCGGGAGCCGTGCTCTGGCTCGAAGAGAGTCGAGCTCTGCCCTGATGAACAGGATCACCTGCTTCGGCTCGAGTTCCGACTTGGCCTCGTTGATGAGAAGGCCGACTAGAGAGCAAACCTGGAGAGCCAGATCTCTGGACCGCTCCACCTCCTGTCTGGAGGGGGCTGCTATCAGCCAATCATCCAGGTAAGGGTACACCCGAACCCCTCGGCGCCACAGGAATGCTGTCACCACTGCTATGCATTTGGTGAAGACCCTGGGAGCTGGAGATAAGCCGAAGGGCATGGCTTGGAACTCGAATAGGGATCCCTCCGCTCGAAAGCGAAGGAATCTCCGATGTGACGGACTGATAGGGACGTGAAAGAACGCGTCCTGTAGGTCCAGAGAGCAGAACCACGCGCCGTGTTCCAGAGATGGTATTATCTGTGCCAGAGTGACCATTCTGAAGGTTCGAGACCTTAGGAACTTGTTCAGGTCGTGCAGGTCGAGAATGGGGCGCCAGCCCCCCGTCCGTTTCAGAACCAGGAAATACCTGGACACGAACCCCAGGTCTGAGGGGGGGTCCTCCACCTCCCTTATCACCTCCTTTTGGAGGAGGAGAGCGATGTTGGCTCGATGAGCCGCCAGTGAGGCTGCGGACCCCGAGGCCCCCCGAGGTGCGATGGCTCTGAAGGGCAGGGCCTGCTCGAATTCTAGAGGCAGGCCTTTTCCCACCACCTCCAGTACCCACCTGTCCGTGGTAACAGCGGACCAGGCGGAAAGGAAGTGTCAGAGCCGTCCCCCCATGGGGGGAACCAGGGGTAAGGTGACGGGGATGGGGGCGACACCCCTCAGCCTCTCACTGGGCAGGCTTGGAGGAGGGACCGGCCGAGGAACTTCCTGGGCCTTTTCCTCCTTGCTTCCTGTTGGAGGAAGCCAACGGCTTGGGTTTGGGATGCCAAGGTCGAGCCTGCTGGCCCTGACGTTGTTGGGCCGGGCGTGCCGGGGGCGCAGAAGGACGAAAGGGCTTAGGCTGTGGCTTGCAGCCTTTGTCCTTCTGAGCGGAAGAGACCGAGTCCAAGGTAGCACTGGACTTCTCGATCCTCTGCAGGTGACCTTCCACCCCAGGGCCGAAGAGGTCAGTCCCCAAAAAGGGAACATCCGCCAACTTGTGCTGGGTATCCGAGGTAAAGGTGGATATCCTCAGCCAAGCCCGACGACGCATGGCCACTGCGGCTGCCACCGACCTGGCACATGAGTCCCCGATGTCTAAAGCAGTCTGGAGCTGCTGTTTGGCCACTGCCCTGCCCAGGTCCCGCACCTGCCTGACCGTAGTCTGCAGATCCGCGGGAAGATGAAGGACGACCTCATCCAGGGAGCCCAACAGGGTATGAGAAAAATGTGCCATGAGGACGGCCGAACTGGCCTGATGAAGGCCGAGAGAGGACGCAGCATAGACTTTTCACCCGGCATAATCCAATTTCTTGGATTCCTTGTCGGGAGGTTTGTCCACATCCCTGGCATTCCCGGCACGCTGGAAAACGCTGTCGGTAACCAACCCCTCAGCAGAGGGGTGTTCTGAAAAACCGGACAGGGAACCGGTAGGGACCACATACTTCCTGGCCATTCTGGCCGAAGGCGCAGGGCAGGAAGCAGGGCGCTGCCAAAGCTCCAAGGCTGGACCCACTATGGCCTCGGCCACCGGAAAGGCCTCCGTAGGAGAATCCCCTCGGTCCAGAATCTCCGTGAGGGGATACCTGGCCCGTTTAGAAACGGGTTCGAGCTTCATCCCGGTGGACTCCGAGATGAGCCGAAGCAATCCTAAGAAGGACGAAGGGCTATCGTCCACTGACTGTCCTCCGAGGACTCAGTCCATGCGCTTGGAGAAAGGAGGAATCATCCTCGGACCTGGAAGAGTCCTCAAAGAGCTGCCTCGAGCCTGAGCCACCCTCCACCTGCCGGGGTTTATCGGAGTGAGGGTGACAGACAGCCTATGGGGCAAACCCACAGCCGACTGAGAATTTTTGGTCGGAGCCCCAACTAACGGCTGTGGAGGCGGAGGTTCCACCAGAATTGGTGGGGCAGCTGGAATTGGCCGAACAACCGGCCTGGGAACAGGCTCCTCGGCTACAACGAGGGGTTGTTTCGGCCGCTCCAGTGACAGCCACTTAATGGCTGGGGAAGACGACTGGGTCGGCTTATTCCCAGTCAAAAGGAGCTGTTGCCACATGAGCTCCTCATACCTCCGACGCAACTTGCAAGCCTCCCTTGTCCGAGGAGGAAGGCGGCGGTGCCGCTTCTCGGTGCTGAGACCCGAGACACGCCTGGGGCCGGCGGGATCGGCTGGACCTAAAGATGTCCGAGACCAAGACCGAGTCTCGACTAGGCCGAGAAGGCAAGAGAAGTGCGGAATCGGCACTCCCCTCGGCTGGACGATCCCACGAAGGCTCCGGAACCGAGGCTGTCGAGCAGCGGGATCCTCAACTCCACCGGAAAGCCGGGAGAGGGATTCTCAGCTTCTCCACCAACAACCCGTCTAATGGATCGAAAAATCTCCCACGCGTCGTCGAGTCTCGGTCCAACCTGGCCTGACGGGGACACCGTGAGACCAGTGGCCGAAGCCGAGGTCGACCCGAGTCGACTGTCGACAAGAAGGAGGGGGATCTTTCCCGCTCCCAAGAGCGCCGACGGTGAGATTACTCTTGCTCTTTTGGACCTGAAAAGGGTCCAGAAGAAGTTGGACCCTCACCTTTTGTCGAGAGGTCAGACAAGCTCCTTGAAAGAAGCCGTACGAGGCACGAGAAGGCGGGACAAATGCCCGCAACCCGGTAGAAGCGGCCCGCGCCGCCTCCTCTTGAGGCGATCATCTGCTCGAGCTGATCCGCCCGAGCCGCCCGCCCATGGACTTTCCCGCCAACCGGGCCTCTTTGAATTTCACGGTGGAATTCTCTTCTCGGGCGCCCCAGTTGTGTCGGGCAGCCGCGGTCTTCAGGGCGTGGGCGAAGGACGAGCACAAGTCGCGAGCCTGCGGGTGGGTGCTCAAGGCCCAACAGTAGACTCACGTGGAGTGCGCGATCTGTCCTAGACATCTTCTGCCTGCAAGGGCACCTCCGGAAACCGGAGTCGGTTGTCCATCGCGGCCGCGGGAAAAGAAGACCAAGTCTTTTAGCAAAACTTTTGATTTGAACTTTCGAAGAATTAAGAACCAGTCTTATACGCAGAGCGTTAAGGAGGGAACCTGAGCTTCCAAGCGGTAAGGAAGATCTAGCGTCATGGGGCGGAGCCGAGAGTTTTACCACCCAGGTGGGTGGGAGAAGCCAGCTTGAAGACCTTCCGGCAAGATTTAAAGCGGCAAGGATACCTGCCAATAAGTGTGGATGAACAACATATCCATGTCCCTAGAACTATTAATTCTCTTTCTACTAGTTCTGACAGTATTCCAGACTGTAAGACCGACTGCTCCCCTCAGCAGGTGGAGACAGAGGACTGAAGCACTACCTTGGGCTCTCCATCAATCCGATTATCATCGGTCCAAAGTCATTCCTTTTAGTACCTCCATACTGAAAATACTAATATTTTGTGAAACTATCCAAAACACTTAGAACACGAACTGGAAGAACAAAGTACCTCAAGTAACTAAGTATTATGCTGACATATCTCTAAGCAACCGTGGTGGTGGTGGTGGGGGGG
Organism: Neoceratodus forsteri; assembly: GCA_016271365.2. Taxonomy (NCBI): domain Eukaryota; kingdom Metazoa; phylum Chordata; order Ceratodontiformes; family Ceratodontidae; genus Neoceratodus; species Neoceratodus forsteri. Next base: position 855,162,856 of record CM028132.1, on the reverse strand, counting down.
GGTGACCAGATTGCTTTCAGAACTAGCAGAACCAGAAACGGTAACAACCAATCCCAATTCTGCTGCAACTGAAGCTCCCTGGACTGTAGAGATGTAACACACACTTATGCAGTACACCAAGGGAGGCAGAAATAGAGATACTGACGGCAGAAAAGGACCGCTTGGCCCACCTAGTCTGCCCATTTTCCCTACCTACTGTAACACCACAGACCCAGGTACTCCCTGCTGGATTAATGCCTGCACAACTTTCTTTTTAAATGGAAGGTCTGATGAGCTAAAAAGAATATCCACCCTAGAGTGTAGGGAAGGTATGAAGTGATCAAGTGGCTGGTTTCCACAGGTCTAGAGCCGAAGCCTCAGCACTCTCAGCCCAGGATGGTGTCAGATCCCCCAGAAAGGAGCCTTGATAAAGCCTGGAACTGGTATTCCCTCAGCTTTATACGCTACCCTAATACCAGCTGGATACACATAGCTATTTCTTTATTTCAAATTTGTGACTGGGAAAGACGCACCAAGTCAAGGCCCATTTGCAGGTGCAACCCAGAGGAAAGGAATGGGGGATGATGATACAGTGTAACCAGTGCAAACAATACAGTTACGATGGATATGATAGATAGTTAAAGCAGCAATATTTGTTAGTCGGCAAAGAAATTCATATTTTTTTTTTTTTTTTTTTACAAAAAAAGGACTTCTGACATTCAAAGATTTATCCAAAGTGTATTTTTAATTTTCTTAAGATATTTTTACAACAACTTTTATAGCTAAATTTGTAATCAATGACTTGTGTCATGAAAGCTGGCTGCTATCTGCAAGTGTTACAGTTCTCTTCCACTGAGGTCACTGGTTGAATGCAAGTACTAGTTTCATACTGTGGACGTATTTGGGTGATGCTGCCACAGATTTCTGATAGTTAACGGCAAAGTACTGTGCCAAGATATTTAGTTTCTGTTTGTCACAGATGGCATGGCATGGGAATGGGAACGTTTAAAAAACGTCATAATCCCGTAGTTTCCTTCAGGAATGAAAAGAAAAAGGGGTACATTGATGCTTTTGCCAGGAAAACACTATTGCTGATAAAAACTACATGGTAACAAATACTGTTGCTTTAATGTTTTACTGTACAAACATTAGCGTTTTTATTTATTTGTTTAAAAGTTTCAATAGGAAGGCATACAGAGTAGAATTGTTCATTTCCAGATGCGTCCTGGGGGAAGTTATAAGATACAAAGTACATTTAAAGTGCAAGGAGTACAATGCAGGTGCATTCAGGTGGCAGGTTTCACAGTTTACACAGTGTACGCACAGTGCAGCACATGTCATGACAGGAACAAGTACAGGTACTGCTGTGCTTGCAAGTTACATACAGGTCAGACAGTTACTAGATGATATATAAACAGGTAAGGTAATTACCTTCAGGTACTATTCAGGGATGCATCCCGAGTGGGGAATGACACAAACACAGCAACCGAGTACAAGTGTATGAGCCCATGAGAGATGGGAGGATCATGGAGGATGATGTCAAGGACAGTTACAGACTGGGGTGATGAAGTCTCGGAGTAGGTAGGAAAGGGAGCAGGAGTCTGGTGACAATACAGATGGAAGGGCATTCCACAATTTAAGGCAACAATATAAGAAAGCGGTCTGGCCAGCAGCTGTAGACCTATGAGGGACAGTGAGGGTTCAGGGACCATTGTTATGAAGGGAGTAGAAGGATGGTGGTGGGATGGGTAGAGTGGAGGAAAGTTAAGAGGGTAGGGACCCAAACCAGTATTTGGCTACAAAGCTAGCGCACTGAGCAAGGTGCCTATCTTTAAGAGATGGAAAGGAGATGAATTTAGGCAATACAATATATAACTGTTTAAAAAACAGCATATTATAATCTTATTAAAAGCAGCATTCAAGGGTGCTACCAGTGCCAGTAAAGATCAAACACTTAATCATTTATCAGATCCCTCCTGTAGAATCTCTAGGATAGTGGACATGGTACAGGCTAGGGCTTTAGCTGCATGAAGGAGCTCTATGGCCAACAAATATTCCAAACGGATTATGCAGAAAAGTAGACAGCACTCTGGATTGGAGCAGTGTCTTAATCCCTCTGACGGAGAAGATCTACTGCAGGGTCCTGAAGCACTTATGGTGAGTACTAACTCGAAAACCATAGTAGGGACAGACCCTACTCCTGATGACACTAGTTCCCTAAATCTGATGGAGAAGGACAGTATCTTCCAGTTGGCCCTGGATGCCATAAGGTTAACATCCAGTAACAGCCACCTATTTCAGAGTAACTGGAAAACAAACTGGTGCAACTCTCATTCCCATAGTTGTAGGGTTGTGGAAACTGCCTGCTGAGCCAGACTGTTTAAGACTTGAGGTGTTTCCATGAGGTGCACCACTTACAGGCAAGGTGTTTCTCCACCTAGAAAGGAACCACGAAGAATTCTCTGATCATCTGCCTTTTTTTTTTGTTCTGTATCACTTCTGTACATAGGATGCTGAGACTACATTACCAGAAATGATCTGCACATATCTGCCAATTATCAGACTCCAGAAAAAATAGTGGGGTATGGAATATTATAGCTCTTAGCTCCAGCACATTCACTGTCAGTGCTCTTTCCAGTTTGTATCCACTGCCTTGCGTGCAGCACTTCACCAAAGTTGAGGCCCTGCTAGAAAGACTGGTTTTGATAATCAGGGTTTCTCGCTGAAGTGCGCCCCACCCCCAACCTTCCATAAGGACAGTCTGGCTATATCCCCAACTAGGCTGCTTCACACAGGGTGTAGTAAGATTATTTAATAGTGAGGATCTTAGTTCTATAGTCCAATTCCAAATGAGGAATAAGAGTAGATCCCTCATGGGTGCAGTGGCTCAGGAGATAGCACGCTCACCTCTGGGGCCAGAAGATCAAAAGGTCATGGGTTCTAGCACCACACCTAGTACTTAGAATAATACCCATAACTGACACTGTAGTGCCACACAAGGGAGGTGCTGTCCTTTGGATGAAACATTAAACCAAGGTCCCTTCTGCCCATTTCTGGTCACTGTCAAGGTAGAAGTAAAAGATACCATGACACTAACTGAAGAAGAGTGGGGGAGCTTCCCTAGTGTCATGGCCAAACAAGCCCCCATCAATAGAAACATGGTATTTTAACCCACTCCCTAGGATGCACCTGGACCTGGGAACTATCACACCTTAGTGTGGCTCTCATGGTCAAAAATTACAAATACCAAATAAATAAATGGATAAGCTTGCCCAAGTACCAGATCTGCTCAGACTGTCATGAATCCCATACTGCGTATGCACTTCAGAATGGTGACTTTTGCCAAAGTACAAACATTTAAGGTCTTCTTGGTGCCTGTGCTCTAACATTGATTATAACATGGGGATAGTAGCATAACAGAGATGATTGGCGGAGTCCTGGCACCTGATCGTGCATTAATGCATGATACACTCACAGCTGATGTGAGGCGGTCACACTTCAAATCACTGAGCACAGCCGGTCCTGGATTTCTGCTCTGATGGAACAAACATCAGCAGCAGCCATTTCTCTTTCCAGCCTTAGCGAGTGATAAAGTGGAACCCACCCACTCATCTTGGGGATCTCGCACAACTAAATCGACAGGAACAGAGTGTTTTGGTTGTGTCACTGTGTCTGCCTCACTCAGTACTCACCAGGCAATGTGCTGATGAGTGGCATGGAATGCCAGCACCTTGGGGCAACAGAGTGTTAGTCCTGCATGCGGCACTGTAAGAGGCAACGGCAGTGGCCCTGGTGGTCCCTGGGTGAGAGAGGAGGTCCCTAAATCCTGGCCAACTCAGCTTGGAGATGAGCAACTTCTTCCATCAGCCCAGAGAGGTGCCTGCAGATGGAACAACACCGCATCCTCCAGAACGTCTCCCAGAAGACTACTGCTCCACAGCCACTGCACTACTCCCTTCATGTCTTATTTCTGGCCCCTTAACTGTTGTTTTGGATACTTACTCGTTCCTCTGTTTGTTTATTTTTTTTTAATGTTTTCTTCCTACTTACTTACTGCCTCTGTGCCCTTTAAGCTCCTAATCTTCCTGTTCTGAGACAAGAAGTTCCTATATTTCTCAGTAGTCTCCTTACTTGCTCAGAGTCAGACCTCCAGCAGATGGGGGAATGTGGGCTACTCTTTTCCTTCTAGGATGGTGAATCTTTTGTGACTCTGTGATCACTCACTTCCTGCTCCCAAACAGGAAGTTCCTGTTGTCAGTCAAATCCTGTGCCTATAAAAGTAGAACTGGCTTGGGGGGAGGGAAGGAGGGCAATACAGTCCCAGCAGAGAAGTATAGTTATAACAGAACAGCAGCTTCTTCCTCTTGCTGTTCTCTGCCTGTTCTCCGTTGTTGTTTCGTACCCCCCCCCTCGCATTTTGACAAGATGATGGATCATCAGGAGAACCCTATACCACAGAAATGTGGAACAAATCTTCACTGACATAAAAGTCAGGTAACCCTTTTATACACTCTGCGAGAGAGAGAGCGAGAGAGGCAGATGGAGGGACAGATCGAAATGCAAAAAAGTTCCCAATCTGTATATCGGGCGAATCCCCATGTCTCCCACAGTGTAAACAATGCCAGGGTAGTAGCGGGAGAGAGAGCAAGAGGAAGCAGGATGACTGAATTGGGACTATTTTACAGTCCTCATTGTTATGTTATGAACAGCAAATGCCAGAAAGCATGCACATACTGTATTTGAGGCATTTATGTGCTCATAACATAAGTGAGGCATGCATGGATTCTTGGGGACTACGTTTTCAAGTGGGAGAATACAGTGGGATTTCTGTAATTTCAACTGAAATAAAACCCTTTGTGCTAAAAAAAAAAAAAAAAAAAAAAAAAAAAAATTATTGTTACTTACCCCATACTATATGCACAATAACCCACTCCAGGGAGTGCGGTTATTGAGGATTAATCAACACCCCAGGTACTGTGAGGACACTCAGCCTGCAACCTCATGACTCACAATGCACCCGGGGTGTTGATTAATCTCCAATAACCGTACATCCTGTCATGGGTTATTGCCTACTAAAATTGACTTTACCTGTTTTGTATCAACCAGCATTCAGATGTGCTCTAGTGGACGTGAGGTAGTCAGAAAGCTCATATCCCAGTTGAGGACCAAACTGTAATCCTGAAGATGTGTAGTCAGCCACTCTACTACAAAATAAACTCTGTCCAGAGTGTCTGCGCTAATGAACCACTCACCACAGTAGAACAAGCCATCCCTCCCATGACTTTGGTAAATATTCTTGGGACACAGCAAGGCAAATGGAATGGCTCTGTACTGTAAGGGACAGGCATGCTTGCAGAGAAACACCATGTGACTTGGACAATTCCTACATATAACTATGTCTCCTTTAAGTGCATGGATACTACACAGTCCCCAGCTTTACAGCTTGGGTTATGGACATTATAAATGCTTCCATCCGAATTCAGTGATTCGAACAAACAAAATTAGCCTCTCTAAGTCCACTACAGCTCTCCAATCTCCTGCTTTCTTGTTAACCACAGAGAGGATTTGTAACATTCTTTTAACTGTTCTTGTGGAAGTACCAGTTGTATTATTCAGTTTTCTAACAAATGACTCATAGCCCAAAGTACTGCCTTATGGTTGTAGGCATTCTTGGAACCAGCTGATCTATGGAATCATTTCATTTAGGAGTGTTTCAGAATATTGTTGCATACCCTGTGATACCTGCCCTAGGTCCCAAAGGTCTACCAGGGATTACTCATATCTCTCCAACAATGTTTTAGTACCCTTCCTCTGATCAAATGGTCCATGATCAGTCTGAGGCAGCAGTTTCTTTTCTCCCTTGATCTTGTGGAAGTGATGCATTCTTGTTTGAATGATGCTTCAGTCCTTTGTCATGATAATGCCCCATGACTGTAGCCACTCTTGGGGCTGAGCTCCATGGCTTAGTAATAGCTTCCTCTACAGTAAAAAGACGTGAATTGTGAGCTACTAGCACATGATGTCTTTTTGGGCAACTCCCACTCAGTTTTATTATCTCTTTGGTTAGTAAACCTGGAACACCCTCGGTGGCAGTCTTGTTAGGAAGATTAACATAAGGCAAACATGCCTAATTAAGCAGAGGGGGGACTCTTTGTTATCTTATGTTCCAATGAGCTGGAAATAGAGTACTTTATTCTTTAGAGCTGGAGGCAGAAGTCAAGGAGAACTTCTTGTGGGGCTTTTCCTAACATGGTACACACCAGAGAGCCTGACACTATGGTTGGTAAATGGACTACCAGGGTTACAGCTGGGTCCTTGGAGTAGATGGACTTCTAGGTGTCTCCCTGATCTTGATTCTGCCCTGTTCTGCTTTGATTCTGGGGGACTGATGATAGGCCCAAGTAAGACCTAGTTGATGGGAGAGGAGAACGTGGTTGCTGGAGTGGGTGGGTACGTTCACAGCAAGCTCCCCAGTTTTAGTGAAAGATTCATCAATATGTGTACACTAAATGGGTATAGTTCACAAGGAAGAGACAAGAGATATTCTCCCCAGGAACATATTGAATAATAAAGATTTAAAAGACTATAGATTATGAAAGTATGATCATCTGAAATCAATTAGGGTTTCCAATCAAACGGTAGGTCATCTCTCACTGAGATCAAGAGAGAGAGAGAGAGAGAGAGACAGCGAGACAGACAGACAGAAAGAGATCCAATCCAAATGGTGGAAATTACATTTGGAGCCTTTATAACATACTGGTGTCCTATCAAAGCATACTGGATGCTAAAATAAGTCTCTGGGACATACCACGGCATCATGTCTAAGGCCCTGTCCACAATACAACCCGAATACCCCTCTGTAACGTTACAGAGGGTCCAAACCATTACCGCAGTGGTTTACGTTTACACCTGTAACATTACAGAAGGCATTTTCGTAACCATGTTGAAACCACATATGAGGTGGTTTCAACAACGGTTATGAAACCGGTTATGCCTTGGTACCATTACCGGCCGTAGTGTGGATATGTGGTAACAGTCCCCTGCAGGGCCCATAGTGCAGCGAGAGCTGCAATGTGGGATCGGGTGCCGCCGTAATGGTCGCCCCGGCTCCTACAGTGTGGACCGGTGGTACCGGTCCTGTACCGGACACTACCACAGTGCGGACACACTGTACCTCTCCCCGGCCATAACGGTTTGTATCCATTACTGAGTCTGAGCGTTGTAGTGTGGACGGGGCCTAAGACAAATCTCAGCTGCACCAAGAATCACAGAAGAAATTGATTTGATTGTGTGCCGTCCACAGATCCAATAGGAAATGGATATTCCCAGGGATATATGTAAAGTAAGAGTAGATTCTGGGTAGTGTGTGTGTTCGGGTGGGGAGGCATTGCTGGTAAGACAGTTCAGTGCACTCTCTCTGAAGCAGGTCCTTCAAACTAATCAAAAATCCCAGACTTCCAGCTGTCTCTCCAAATTACACGAGAGGTGCAGTCAACCTGGAACTTGTCCAGTGCTCAGTCTGCAATCAAACTACTAAGCACGTGACATCACAAACAATAGCCCCCAACCAAAACAAGTCACAGCAAAGCATTCAACAAAACCCAACTAGTCCAGACATTAGTTTGTGCAACCTAACAATACTGAGCACATAGCAAAATTAATCAAGCCTCCTAATCTAAATAGTTCACAGCTAAACATTCAACCAAACCAGACTAGTCCAGAGCTCAGTGTGCAACCTAACCCACAAATTGAAATGCCATGCTACAGGCCACCTTAAATCTATGAGCTCAAACCTACCTGTCTCTACATTAACAGAGCATAATTCCCTCTCTCTATCATATATTATTTAAGCAATAAGGCACAACAAGGTGTGTGTTATTGTGTAAATACGTCACTCCTGAGGTGGGTTGAAGCACGAGGTGAAGCCAAGTGCTTCCACCACCCCATGAGTAATGTTATTAGGAACTGGAGTGAGGAGATTGGGAATGGGACTGGCAGATTTGGATTTGGTTGATGTCTGGAGGGAGGCAAACCTGGGTTCATGGGAATACACCAATTTCTCCAATCCACATCGATCATGGTCCAGGATAGATTACATTTTTGCCCCAAAACACTTATACCACAGGGTTCAAGCACACAAAGATCACCACCATCTGTGTCTCATACCATGCTAAAGTAATCCTGCCATTGCACACGGGGGACACAAACCCAAAAGCATGGTGGTTCCCAGCACATATGGCCTCACAAGGAATTTACAGAATTGTTGCAGAAGCAGTGGTATAAAACACAAGGTTCTTGGCTAGCGGTCCCTGGTAATCCAATAAAGCCACCTGACACCAAATGTTTTAAATTAGTTGCAATTTATTAATACCAAATATCCCAACAATTTTACCTCTAACATGATCAAATCTAAATAGATGATGGCCTTTTACCACCAGGGCTATAGGTACAGAAAAGTGGAGTGAACTGCTCCCTTTTCTGGGTGTTTTAGCATCTACAGCAGCCGTAGCTATTCCTCTAAAAACACACTGGCCATGGCATTCAGGTCCTGTATTTATACCCAAAAATTGCACGGTGGAAATTTCCAAAGCCTATTACAGCACATTTTAGCCTAGACACTAGGTCATCTGATACATCCTGAGGTTTGGGTTCGAAAAATAGAGTGGCCATGAGATACCTCGGTCATAAGATACATTTGACACTTTGCCGAGACATGTGGTCATTATTAGATGAAAAACAAGTGATCAGGGGATTTTACATTTATCAAAAATAACTCGCTTTAGGATACAGAAAACATATGAGGGGATTTCACATTCACTTTAAATAACTTGCTGACTAGACAGTGGCCAAAATAAGGATATAATTGTTTCTTATCAACTCTCTGTTATACATTTTTTTTTTTTTGAGTAATCTATTTTTCCGCCCCCGTGCTCGCTGATCCTCCCCTCCTTCAGGCTCTGTCAAGTTCCCTCTGACCCCTTCTGTCCTTCCCCGGCCCTCCTCAGATCCCCAGATCGCAGCCGACCCCCGAGATATTCCGGTGTAACCCTTTACCGGGCGGGTCCCTCTCCTCCGAGGGGGGGGGGTAGCTCCAGAATGCACTTTCTAGGGCCGCAGGATGCTGCTGGGGAGCAGGAGGTACCGGGAAGTTACTAGAGGCCCTGAGGAATGGAGAGCCGTCATCCGGAGGCCAGCGAGTGATTTTTCCTGGCTTTCTGAAGGTGCGTGATGTCCTGGACGTCAAGGCAAGAGCAGACGTCTGTCACGCACCACCCCTAATGGCCCTGACGTGCTGCACTACCACCAGCCTCCACCAATGGTCGCTATGGCACCGGGTCGCGATCCCTTCCCTCTCTGGAGACAGCGAGCAGTCGTGGGATGCTCAAACTGCCTCCCCCCCAGCCGGCCCTCCAGCGACCCGAGCTCGTTCCTGAACCCGGGTCACTGGCGTCGCAAGTGGAAATCCAACCACTGCACCAACGGGCCAGCCCCATACATTTTTTTTAAAAAACACAAGAAATTATAAAATGAGGAACTGTATCTAAGTTGCAGTGGGTTGAAGTAGTTGGACCTTATCTTTGGCTATGACCTTGGGTTGAAGGAAGGTTTTGTACAAAATATCTCTGCTGAGCAAAGAAAAGCTAATTTTCTTTAAAACATTTATTTTTTTAAACACTGTTTATGCTCTTCACTTATTTTCTACAGTTATTTAAAGGGCCCCAACACCTTTTGAACCTGGCCATCTACACAGACATCAATTTGCACAGTGGTATCATTATTTGCATGGTTTCAACAATTACTCTCCAAACACCTCTGCACTTACAAGGCACATCAATCTACAGTACATGTTGGTATCATGTAGTCATCTACTAGCCACCTTCACCTATTGTTGATAAAAGTTTGGTCACTGGTCACTAAACTCTGGCCACTGGCCACTTTCAACAGTGAGGTATTTACATCAAGGCCAGTCAGGTTTTATGGGAGGGTGAGAAGGCCTACATGAGGAGGATGATAATTTCTTAAGGAGGCAGTATAGTGCAGTGGGTTAAGGCTCTGAGCTGCAGATCTGGAGACCTGGGTTTGAATCCCACAGCCACCTAGGTGCATACTGTGTGATCCTGAGCAAGTCACTTAACTCCCTTGTGCTCCCAGGTCGCATCTGGAAACAAGCTTCGCCTTAGTGTGCTACTCCTGGTTAAACAATGTCCCCCCATGTGGCTTCAAAGGCCAAACAGAAAAGGGAAAGGATACAAAAATTAGAACAGGTGGATAAGGTACTGGAGTGGAAGTCCTATGAGGACCGATCCAAGGCCACCATGAGTCAACTGAGAACTGCTAGGGAGGCTCTTAATTTGGTTCTCACTGATGGTGCCAGCACTGCTCTTTTATTTACCAAACAACAAATTTATGAGTGGGGCAATAAACCTAGCCCACTTCTGGCCAGGCTGGCCCTGGATAAGGTCCCTACTGCCATAGTTCCGGCACTTAAGGATCATAGGAGGAAGGTCTATAATAACAGAACAGTCATTAGGACAAAGTTTTCAGCCTATTACAGGGCATTTTACATGTGGGAATGTATGCCAAATGGTCATGATGCAGGGGATTTCCTACATAATTTAAATTTGCCAGAGCTCACAGAAGATCAGACGGAGCAATCTGGGGCCCCACCAACGATGGCAAAACTCACTGCTGCCCTGGCTATACTGAACAAAGGAATGGCGGCTGGTCCTAATGGGTTGGACACAGAATATTACAAAGTGCTGGGTTCTCCACTAACATGCCTCACATCAGTGGTGGATGAGGGGGTATAAGACGGATCTCTGCCCTACTCATGTAACCAGGCTACCACTGTGGTTATCCCAAAGCCCAGGAAAGACCCCACGACATGCACAGCCTACAGACCTATTTTGTTGCTAAACTGTGACATGAAAATTATAGCCAAAGCCTTGGCTAAGTGATTAGAGGTGCTACTCCCTGCCTTGGTCAAACCAGTTCAGACTGGTTTTGTGCAGGACAGACACTCCAATAACAATATCTGACGCATGCTGAATGTGGTTCGGTGGGGCTCTCAGCACCCAAGAGAGGCACCTGTACTTTCCCTGGACACCGAGAAATCCTTTGATGGGGTGGAATGAGGTGCTGGACAAGTTCAAGATGGAGGACGGCTTCTGGAAATACATGCAGCTAGTCTACGTGGTGCCCAAAGCCAGTGTTCTGGTGAATGGGGATCCTTCAGAGGAGTGTGGACCAACTAGGGGAACCAGATAGGGCCTTCCCCTGTCCCTGCTCCTCTCTGTCTTAATGATAGAGCCGTTGGAGGAGCATATTCGGCAATGCCCAGGAATCGCTGGGGTACAGGGTAGGTGGTAACAACAGCACAAGATCTCGCTTTATGTGGATGACATCCTCCTGTTTGAGATTACCTGCCAGAGATTACTAAGGCTACTGCCACCTTCTCTAGGTTTTCTGGGTATAAAATAAACCTTGATAAGTTTAAACTGATGCAGCTGGGAGGCAGGGCTCAGGCTACACTACCCAGATCACCTTATAAGCAGGTACAGTAGTGGGGTTCTTTACATTTTTGGATATTTGGATGAGCCATCTGCTAACCAGTCTCTATAGGCTTAACTATGAGCAAATTCTAAAGGTGACTGAAACAAACCTGGTTCGCTGGAATGCCCTGCCAATATCATGGTTGGGACATATTAATGTACTCAGAATGAATGTCCTTCCACACATGCTATACCCATTTCAGATGCTCCTAATGGGACTTTGCAGTAACAACATTCAATGATTTGAGGCTAGGAAGGAGACTGAGGATAGCACTAGCATGCTTGAAGTGGCCCACCACTACAGGAGGCCTCCGCATCACTGAGCTTAAGCATTACCATGTAGCGGCTCAACTTAGACTGGTGAGGGAATGGCTGCTGGGGTCAAAAGGGTAGAGCTGGGTCATGCTGGAGTTCAAGGGGGAGACCCCATCACCCCAGTGTTATCTAGACAGGGACAAGGTGGCTAAATATTAGGTATACCAGGTGGCAAATCCACTAGATTTACACATGCTTGAGGTTCGAGGATCAGGGGTTCCTGCTGTGGTGGCAAGTCATGCAGGGTATTTTGGAGACCTCTCTGGACCTAATGGCCACCAGACTCATGTGGAGCTGGAGGTGCCCTTTGCGCTACGGGGTCACCACAGAGTTAGATATCTGCAGGTCTCTGACCATCTGCGCAATTTGAACAAGTTGAACCCAGAGACCTCCAAACTATATCGGCCTGAAAGGGAGATTTTATAGGCCAGAATTAACCTAAAGGGTTCCATGGCATGTATATACTCCCACTTGAAGGATGCTGCTCTGGACAGGTCCAACAGAGTACGCAGATTATGGGATTGTGACATGGGGGCCACAATCACTGAGGAAAACTGGGCCATGATTTCTGAATCCCATATGGGGCTACTATGGTGTAGCAAGTATAAGGAAGTCCAATTTAAAGGTATTCATCGCCTGTATCTCCCACCATCTCTTGTAAGTTAGTTCTCTCCAGGGGTCTCGCCAATGTGTGGGAGATGCAGAGTGTCTAGGGGCAGATATCTGTACTATTACTGGGAATGTGCTGTTCTTAGAAAATTTTGGACAGACATTAGGGTGCAGATTGGGCAGATAGTGGGAACACTGGTACAGGACATGCCCCAGTCTGTGTTATTGGGAATCGACCATTCAGAGGAGGCAGACTGGGATCTTCATCCCAGAATTACTGGGGTGCTGTTGGTACTAGCATGGAAATGCATACAAAACACTTGGGTTTCATGTCAGCCACCTACAGTGGAGGTGTGGGTTGAACCCCTGACCAAAACATTACCTCTGGAGTGAACAACAAATGAATTGAAGGAAAAAGAGGATCTATTTGAGAGAGTATGGGGGACATTTATGAATTCTTTTTCCATCCACAGAAGCAGCCATGCCTGGATTAGGTATCACCCATTTAGTTCTAAAAGGATGCTCTGGCCACATGTTGTGCACTTGGGTACTGATTTATATATTATTAGTTTAATTCACCCTGGCATATTTCATGGTAGTATGAAACACAGTGTGGGGAACCAATGTTTTTTGTCCAGCTAGGTTTCTGATACTTTTACTTTTTTGTTGTATTGTTAGTTTGGTGTTTGTTACTATGAAATTCAACCATGATGAGATGGTTCACCATTCATGCCAGTCACGACTATGTTACCAAGCAGGCAGCAGCCTTGTTAACTGAAGTGTTATATGAATTGGGTTCTAATATGCAGCCGTTATATTTCCGACGGTATCTTCTGTGCATTGATCAGAGGACTGGAGGGGCGCCTGAGCATTCCCGAGGATGCTATCCTTCTCAGGGGATGGGGTTCATGCCTAAATATAGCACTCCCACCTGGCTGACCACAGGTAGTGGTGCAGTGGAGGACCTGCAGTGTCTGTGCTGAGCCTGAAGAGCAGAATTCTGCATCAGCACATCCAGACATGCAGGTACATGTTGGGCACATCGTTATTGCCCCCCGAGAGAAATCAGAAGGGAAAACCTCCCGGTGACAGGATGACAATCTGGGAACTTCTAGACCTCCTGCTCTCAACCAGCTGGGCAAGGTATAATTACTCCGGCAGGTCAGGAGACTCTCCTGCCTGTCAGCCCTGCCACAGGGAGCAAGCTGTGGGATACATTAGCTACAAGACTGGAGTGGCTTGGTTGGAAGAGGTTAGATGGGGCAGCAAGGACAATGCAAGGGCAAGAACACAGAAAAAAAAAGATACTGAGGGCATTCCAATTCACCACAAAGCCCAGGACAAGATTTTTTTTAATGTTTTTTTTTCTTGCAAATAAGAGTCTGAAATCTGTGGCTGAAATAACTCTGCTGTGCCGTACCCTATTTGTGGCAATTCAAAACCAAAGGTCCTTAAGGTTTACTATCTTCTTCTACCTAAAAGACCTATCTGTTATAATCTGCTGAACAAGTGACACATAACAGCAAGGTTCAGATGCATTAATAGATATTAAAACAGTTTCTCAAAATAATCCTGGGATTCAGGAAACTGAACCAGTATTGAGCAACACCCATAATTGTTTTTAAATATTACGTTTACTGGTCCTAACAAATGTTCAATAATACAGGCAAAACTGGCTGGATAACAAAATGCAGAGCAGTATCAGTAATGCAAGGTCGGAAAGGGCATTAGGTGCATCAAGTCTCCCCATATGTACAATTGCGAAAACTAAGCAGACACATTTGTCAGGGCTAAAGAGCAAAATATAAAAAGTAGGGAAATAAAAAGTTAGGGGAAAACATCCCTGGAGCCGTACTGAATTTGTGGTGTGCTGTTCCTTAAGGTTGAATGATCACGCAACACAATCTTGCTGTTACCCTAACCTAACCAAGCATTACTTTGACAAGGCAATGCTGAAATTAGGGTAAGGTCAACACTGTGTCACATGATCTGACAAACCCTGAAGAAAAGCGCACCACAGATTTCACTCAAGCAAGGGACTTTCTCCTAACTTTTCTATATTTTGTGCTTTAAAGGGACACGGGCAACCTTTTTTTTTTGCATTATATTATTTTAAAACCCCACAATTTATAATTGCTTACCCTTCTCCAAAATTCGTTGATGTTGCTGGTTGTTTTGACTTCTTTCTTAGTAGAACTGAAAAGCATGATAATATATCTGTACACAACATTGTTGTGTTTCAAGTCCTTGATCTACTCTTATTGCATATTCCTGAACATTAGGAACATCCTCAAACACTGCAACCACTCATGATGCAATAGACTCCTTCCTCCCATTGCATTATAAGTGGCTAAACTGTACTGGAAGTGTTCCCAACTCTAGGAAAGATGCAATGGGAGTTGATTAAGGAACATAAAAACAAATGTATTTTTGTGTGGTTAACACCAGTATAGTGGGCAGTCTGTTTTTCACTTTTTAAAAGACAAAGGAATCAGAATAAAACTTCCTGCTACATCAGCAGTCTCTAAAGAATGTGATCAACAGCCCAGTGATGCTGAGGGTTGAGGCGCTGCACGCCATGCCGGCGACCCGAGTTCGGGAGCGAGCTTGGGTGCCGGAGGTCGGCAGGGCAGGGACTGGACTGAGTGCCCAATGGGCTGCTCTCAAGTCCCAGGGGGGAGGGTGCTGGGGAGCTCGGCGCTCCGGCAGCCCCTGGCGGGGACTGGGGGCGCCACAGTAGCGTGGAGCAGCATGTACAATAGCGTGCCTTACGCTGGCAGGGTTGCCATGAGTCAAGCGTCAGAAACGTGTACACGCTGGGGGTGGGTGGAACAACAGAGGAAAAACCCGGCTCGTGGGGCAGGCGATGGCACTGGTCCCCCATGCCCTCTGCTGGGTTCCGCCTCGGACTGCCTTCCAGTATCCTCCCCCAGGTGCCTACCTACAGTTGGAGCCTGAGTCAAAAGAAGCGCAAGAGGCGTAGGGCTACCCTCCTCAGGCGGGTTAAACCGAGGGTGCAAGCTGCAGGTGGGGGGGGGGAAAGAGGAAGTAGAGTCCTGAGGGGGCCTCAGGCGGGCAGGACAAGGACCAGTTGCCAGAGAGAGGTCCTTACGAGCCGTGACCGGAGTGAAAGAAAGTTGAGAAAAAATAAAAATAAAGAATGTGATCATGAACTCATGTTTTTTTAAACTCTGACTACTCTGAGGCCTAACCCTAACAGACGCATTAATGTAATTTACTGCAATTTGCTTCTTACTTATTTTAAAAGATACATAAACAAATACATTTCAGCTCCCATCGGGCATAGTGCTGGACCTGTAGCTTGCTTTGAGCATATATATGAAGCAGCAGACCCACCAGGCCCAGTGCTGAACCTGCAGCTTGGGCCCTGTATGAAGCAGAAGACCCAATGGGAAGCAGCATGGACCTGCATCTTGCTTCGTGCAGGCCTCCCCTCATCCCTTTGTGAATCAGCAGACATAACAAGCATAGCTCTGGACCTGTAGCACACGTCATGCATTCGCAAACCAAAAGAACCGTCATGCAGTTCTGACAGTTGTCACTTGGGTGGTCTAGAGGGAAGATAAAGTTGTCCAGCCCTCAAATTTGTGCTTAAAATGTTAATAAAAATGGCAGTTATGGGCAACAGAAAAAAAAACAGTGACAAAAAACTAAGTCACTGTGCAACTCAAGTTCATGTCTTTTTGGGACTTCATATATCGTGGGGTGTTTTCTTCAATCACTCGTGATATTTTAAAGGTTTTTTTCCCCCAAAATTTGAAGGTCAGAGTGCCTATCACCCACTCACAACCATACAATTTTGTGGTTTGAATTTGACCCCAAAATATCTTCTCAAAATCACCAAATTCAAACAATTTTTAATCCCCAAAAAACCTAAGTCACAGCACATGCTCAGTAGGAATTTTTTCAGACTTTTTCTGGGCAATTTTTTTTTCTTTTAGGTTCGCATTTGGCGGCATGAGACCAAAACAGAAGACTGAGACCTGCCGAGGTAGAGGGAAGGCTACTCTGAACATCCACCACAGCACCAGAAATAGTGTATGTACTGGCATGACAGGGGAAGGGGGAGGATAGCATGGGTTTTAGATGGTAGGCAAGCGTGGGGGTTATTTAGATTGTATGAGCAGGGACTGCATGTATAGTGAGGGATAGTGTTTGCAAGTGGGGTACCAATGGCAAAGTTGGGCACCCTAATGTCGGTATCAGCAGTGCTGGGGGGGTGGAGGGAAACATTTATTGTTATTTTGTTTTATTCAAGATTGTCTTGGGAGGTCAATCATGAATAAAAAAAAATAGTTGTGTTTTTTCATAAATATTTCCTAAGCTTTTTTTTTTGGGGGGGGGGTGGACTTGTGCGTGTGTGCACCCTGCAGTTTAAAAATACAGTCAAGCCTCCTTATTCATGTCTGATTAATCCAGATTTCTCACAATCAGAACGTCTGTGTGCTCTTAACCAAAGGCCCTGTCTGATTAATTTTTTTATCCAAATACCTCATATCTAGATTTCGTATCTGCAAGCACTGGTTGTTAGACAGCAGCAGTCCTCTTCAATGACTGTCACCTTGTTAGTCTGAAGGCGGTGTTAACTGATGACTACATATAACAGTGTTAGTTGCACTGTCAATCCCATTCAGCCACACACTGCGCATAACAACTGCAGCTTCTTGTCAAAACTGAGGATGAAGCAAAATACCAATTGCACAGAAATGGGAGCTCAGCCTGTGGAAGCAGGCGAGCTCTGCTAAAATTTACAAAACAGGTGACTCCACACACAGCACAGGCTTTCAGTCTCCAGGTAGGATCCCTCACCTGCAGCAATATCTGGACAGCCAGGGAGAAGGGACTCTCTGCCTCATCTGATTCCACCTTACTGACTTGCGTTTGGTGCCTGGTCAGCTTCAACCAAGGGACGTTCTTTCCAGTTTTTGTCCAAAGGACATTTATTATTTAGATTAAACTGGTCTGTTTTACAAGCTGGGTCCCACTGCAACACTGTCATCTGCACCAGTTTCAGGGAGCAGAGTCCAAAGACCACCTTACCATTGCTTCATCTTGTAACGCTGAAGTCGCTCATAAAGTTAAACCACTTGCAACTGGCAAAGCAAAACAGCTATGCTGCTTTGCCAGGAATTTTGACCCTGAACTGTATCCCCATTACCGAGCAAGCACTGAAGTGTGGATGACAGGCAGCGAGTTTGGATGCTTGATTTCAGTAGACACAGAATTTTTGGCACTGGACAATGCTGCCAGCCACACTATACCTCTAAACCTGTCCTTCCCCAAACATTACTTCCCTTATCCATTCGATGGATGCCAGCATCATTACAAATGTTTAATGTTTCTAAGAAAAGGAGCTGTGCCAACACTTTATATTGTGTGCTGAGACGGGTGAAGATCTGAAAGTTCATGTATGGCCGGGTCTCTACTTGTCATCCACTCATCGAGGCACTCAGTGACAGCACCACTGTAAACTGCTGCAGACATGAGCAGATCTTGCCACACACCAAGTTCAACATCCCCACACCTGAATCAGCACAACAGAGCCCACCATTCCAGCTTTTGAAATGATGCAATTGTATGTTCTAATTCAATGCTTACCAGCTGCTTACACAGATGCCCTAACCACACAAAAATTTGTAACAACAGAGGATGGACTGGAGACATGACTATCACCTCCCTTAAGTGATGGTGACAAATCTTGACATCACACACCTTAACATCATCCATCCAGAACAGCAACCTGATATCAACAAAGACATTCACAGGACTCTAGATGCCTGGATGCACCCCAATGTCAGCAACGGAGGCATTTATGAGTCTGAATACAATCCTTTCAAAACTTGAACAGCATCCTACTGGTGAAACCGGAAGCACATGGATAACATACTGGACCTCAAAAAAAAAAAAATCATTATGACATAGTTGTTAGGGTCACTGAAACAAAAGGACATGAGTATACCTGAAATTGCCATACCCTAATAAAGACAACTGAAATAATACATTAAATGAATGAAGACTGGTTATCTGTTCGAGTTTTAATCCAGCGGCATCTGGTCACCTACAAACAGGTCCTGATCAACCAGGTTTGACTGTACTTTTTAGTTTTCAGTGATCATTTGTCATCGCAAAACAAATGAGTGGCCCCATTTTGGGCCAATATCTAACAAACCTGAAAGTTCCAGGTTTTAAATTGGTGTATTGTTTCATTATCCATGTGCAAAATTAATGACAATGTGGGTGACTGTTTCTACTTTTGGCACGTAGCTCCACAACTAACAAATACTGTTCTGAAAACTGGCATACACTTAGCTTTGAGGAGTGAGAGAGTGCATACAAATTGTCAAGTACCTAGGTCTTAAGACGGCGGAGTTACATAAGCTGTCAAAAATAGGGAGTTTTGGCACACATACCAAATCATCCCTAACATACTGTACTGACAATACTGCACCTGTATAAAATTATATACAATATGATATAACATGGGTTGTCTGCAGATTATATATATATATATATATATATATATATATATATATGGGCTTCCCAGCCAAATGCCCTTTGGGTAACCCTTGCCTCAGTGTTTATGCACAGAGGTTCTTTGTCTTTTATATATGTGTGCGTATATATATATATATATATATATATATATATAAATGCAATGGGGTGG
Organism: Neoceratodus forsteri; assembly: GCA_016271365.2. Lineage (NCBI taxonomy): Eukaryota > Metazoa > Chordata > Ceratodontiformes > Ceratodontidae > Neoceratodus > Neoceratodus forsteri. The sequence continues at coordinate 855,143,716 of CM028132.1, read as the reverse complement.
ACATATATTCAGTGTGATAAATGCATTTATCTGAGTCACTATATGTATAAATAAATTTATACATACAGTGACCATTTATACACACAGTTACAATGTCGCAAATCTCTTTAGAATTAATTTAGAATGTTTGGCCTCAGAAGCAGTACTAACCATATTCAAATGGGAATAACTTTAAAAACGAAAAAAGATAGCATAGCACCGTGAGCATGACATTTGTTCAGCAAGAAGTTTTCTACAAAATGAGTGGTGTTTCATTTAATAGCAACCACTATGCTAGGCGGACATACTCTAGGAAAATTAACCAAAAATCCCAGAAATTATCATTTAAAATAAAGATGCTGGCCCAGTGGCACTGAGGGTTGAGGCGCTGGGCGCCACACCTCGCATCACGCTGGCGACCTGGGTTCAAGTACGGACTCGGGTTGTCGGGGGCCGTCGGGGGGAAGGAGGATCGAGTGTCCCAATGGATGTTCTCCTCCTTCGGGGTGGGTTACCAGGGGTGCTTAACGCACCAGACATCCACGGGGGCCGGTGGAAGCACCGACTTTCGGGGCACTGGCGGCTCCTACAGGGGGGAGCCGGGGAGGGGAGGACGCTGTTAGGCACTTGGCAGGCGGGCGTCAGCATGTTCCTGCCTGAGCCGGTGTCCTCATGGGGAGAGACAGGAAGCACAGAAAAACGGAAAGCAACCTCGGCGGGCCTAGATGACGGCCGCTCCAGCCGCCCAGTCCAGGAACCACAGGCAGACCCCGCTGTGCCAGGTGCTCCACAAAAGATGGGAGGAAAGGTAGAAGTTACCCATGGGCACTCTAAGGGTAGACTCAGTGTGTCGGGGTGGGTAGCATGAGCAAGTCCGAAGGAGTGGAACGACGGGGCGATAGGGGATAAAAAGAAAGTAATAAATAAATAAATAAATAAACAAACAGTCAAAACCAAATGTTCCTGCACTGATATAAAGCATCCCTATTGCATAAATGAAATATACAATGGTGAGCTGTCAGATAAACAATTTATCTACACTTGTGCTGTTTGACCTCGGACACCTCACTCGTGGCTTACACCACTCGTGAGGTTACCCAAGGTCAAACAGCACTTGTGTAGATAAATCATTTATCTGACAGCTCACCACTGTATATCCATATATATATGTGTGTGTATATATATATATATATATATATATATATATATATATATATATACACACATATACACACACACACACACACACACACAGAGACACACACAGAGACACACACACAGAGACACACACACACATATACATATTTTTTTTTTTATCTTCACAAGTTATGAGTCTGACAACATGGGAGGTGGAGCAAAGTGGGTGCCATGAGTGCAGTCAGGCATGTCCATTTATATAACAGTGGTGACAGAAAAATTAAACTACAGCAAAACCCGAGGTCTATTCCATTTATACAGTGTGAGTGAGGTTGACATGGCTCATTGTGTGACACTGATTACTTATTGTACAGCACTGCATGCAGTTTCCAAATGTGATAAATCATGTTCCAAATAAAGATAAATCTTTTATCTTCATTTAGAACACTTCTGCACTAAAAAGAGCATTTTTATCACATACTTTACACCCCCGCCCACTGTATACAGACAGACACACACCGCAACCAGTGGAGATAAAAATGACAATATTTATTTATATATTTACACCGGGAAAGGCACACAGCACACTGAGCCAAGCCTCGTTTGCATGCGTTTCACAGGGAGGGAAGAACAAAAGGGGGGGGGTTACTAAGCAACAGATAGGATTACAGGGTACATAATAACACAAGAAAACCAGGATAAAACACAGGCAAATAAAGCATAAACATACAAAAACACAAAACCGTAGCAACGTACCAAAGCAAATTTCCATACAGTAAAGGGGAATAACAGAGATTAATACATGGGTGGGTGGGTGTAATGAGAATTTTAAACACATCCTAGGTGCGGGATACTACATAAACTGTGAGAGTGACATTTGAGGAGTTTAATTAAAAGCATCCCACACCAAGGGTGTGCGTAAAATTCTGGTTTATGCACACTTTTTTCATATAATTACGAAGTGAGCATTTTTAATTGCAGCAAGCAGTGAGAACGAGCAGTCCCATGGCAGAGATAAGCGTGACTGACAGACACTCATTGCAGCCACCCTGCTGTAAAGCATAATTACATTCGGGCAGTTGCAATGCATTTTTACAAATCCATTGTCTGAGCATTAAAATGCTCAATAATAATTACAGTAAGTTAAACGTGCAGAAAACTGTAGTTCATGAAACCCAGACATACAAGCCTGGGGGGCCCTAGACTAAAAACAGACGAGACGGTCTAGACCCTGAAGATTGGCTCAGGGGAGAAGCTAAGAGCAGGAGGGAGATAAGGAGTTCATTAGAAGAGACTTAAGATAGATAGGCGGATGAAAGGCCAGTGGGAGCTGGAAGTTTGTTATAGATGACAGGAAGTTGAACCTAGAATGCAGTCTTCCCAGCGGCTATCCAGCAGGCATGAACAGGGAAGCCAAGCCAGCTCACCGGCACAGTGGTTGGATTTCGGCTTGTGACACCGACGACTCGGGAGCGAACCCAGAAGTCAGACAGCTGGCCGGGGGAGAAGGATCGAGTGTCCCAGGGACTGCTCTCCTTCTCCAGGGAGAGGGAGGGGAAGAGTGTCCAGCGCATCATGGACCCCTAGTGGAGGCTGGGGGTACCACCGCAACCGGTGCCATTACACTTGGGGGGAGGCAGGCGGACACTGAATGTCACTGCATGTCCCTGCCCCCAGGAATCAAGTTTTGGAAAAAGCCACCCCTCCCCAGCATGACAACCTGCCCCGCCGTCCACTGCCTCTGATGTCCGCCGGGGGGGTCCCGCTCCCGTGGTCCCGACCTGGGGGGGTAAGGTGGGGATTTGCCCACAGTGTTTGTTGGTGCAGAGCTCCTCGGTGGCTCACCCAGGGGTAAGCCTTGGCAGGGGGCAGCGGGCGGGAGGGTCCGGAGCTCAAAAGGGGGGTGAACCGGAAGAAGGAAGAAAAAAAAAAATAAAAGGAACAGAGAAGTTTGTAATCTGAGAAATGGAGGGAATATTTGGAGGAAGAGGGACAGGACAAGCGACAGTTATGACAAGGTGTGAGGGGAAGAAAAGAGAATCAGAATCTGTAAACAAAGGAAAAACAGTACGACAGACACTGTGGGCAACAGCAGGGAAAGAGAGGGATTGAAAGATGAGGCAGTGATGTGTGAAGGGAAAGCAGAAGAAGGAATAGCAGAGGGGATCCAGCCTGGCAAGGGTGGATTTTGGAGCAGTTCCACTGACCACATCCACGTAGTCAGACACTGGTACAATCATTTTAATAACAATTTCATTAAGGATTGGGAGTGGAAGACAAGATTTGCTGCAGTATAGGGCAACTAGTTTGCTGCATAATTTTGTAAAGATGACTCATGTGTGAGGAGAAATCCGGGCTTGGATGAACCCCCAATGCCAAGGTATTTAAAGGAAGAGATGTCCTCTAGAGGTATGCCATCAAGGGTAGTTAAGGTGGGCCTGGAAAGGAGCCTAGCAAGCTTCCGCCTGGCATTAAGCAGTAGCCACTTAGAGATGAACCAGCACTAGACATTATCAAAGTCCAGCTGCCGTGATGTTTCAAGCTCAGAGGCTAAGCCCCCAGTGGCGTACATGATGGTGTTATCAGTACACATATGTAAGCTGGCACTGACATACATGGACTGAAGGTCATTAAATGACTATGGGAAAGAAGAACAGAAACTTGGTGAACACCAAATCAGATAGGGAGGGAGAGAGAGAGAGACACCTACCTGAAATGACTGGTGGTGATCAGAGAGATAGGAGTGAAACCAATTAACAGGTGAGACAGTAGGTCCATAAGCCTCAACCTGTCCAGCAAGAGGGGGTGGACAAAATAATTAAAGGCCTTGGTGAGGTCACAAAATGTGGCTGATACAATCTGTCCCTGATGTATTCCTTTAAAGATGGAGCCAGTGACCTTGAGTAGACCACCTCTTTATGCAAGGGGAGAACCTTTGCCTACTTCCAAGCTTGCAGAGCCACACCAAGGGAAAATGAGGGGTTGAGAAGGGTAGTGACGGGCAGAAATAGTGGGCGCAGAGAGGACAAGAAGCTTAGTGTCCAGCCTGTCTGAACTACAAACCTTAGAAGGGGCTAAAGTCCAACATCTTACCCTCAGCCTCCTCCTAAATGAGCTCCTAAAAAACAATGAAATATGTTATTTATTTTTATTCACTGAGGTATTGATCTAGGAAAATGTATTAAGCAGACGAAACTACTCATCTGTCAGCATGCCCTTGGCACAGGTGCACAGACACAACAGTAGGGAGCTGCATTATAATCTTGCATATGGAAACATGTTATAAACAGGGTCGACAACAATAGCAGCAACATTACAAAAATCATGATGATGAAGGAAACTATTCCATGTGTAACTGGTACAAATGCCAGTCAAGTGTTTCTTCACAATTTTGATTTTGTATAATAAAATGGCTCCTAGCAATCTACTGAGAAAATTATCTGAATAAAACAATGCACTTAACTGCACAACAGAGAATACAAACTGTATCGTCATTGTTGTGGTACATATTCTGGAGAAAAAAATATCTGTAGCTAAGAAGATTCTAATATTTAAAAGGTGACAATATTTTTTTTTTTTTTTTTTTTTACAGTTTTCAAAACAATTAGTAATGTGAACATATATGTAGTCTGTTTAATGTCTACAGTGTACTGTTTTGTTGGTCTGTTTTGAAATAGTCCTTTTTCTCCCTTGATGAGGGTCGCTTGTTAATACTGCCTTTTTCCCACCCATATTATTGTTTTAATTACTTATCAACTCAGGAACCTGGTGACACTAATTAAGCGGAAACCTAGAGTAAACATTTTCATGCACGTTTATGATTAACTTTTACCACTGGGTTCTGGAACTGATAAGTAACGAAAACATTAATGTTAAGTGGGGAAAAGGGCAGAACTGACAACAGACACTAAATAAAGAAAAACAGTGCTTATTTCAAACAAACACATGAAACAATACAATGACGATATGAAAACAGACTTCTCACTTGGCTACATTTCCAATTATATAAAAGTTTATATTAAGTTTTAATAAACTTATGGCAATTTAAAATCAAGCAATGTTATTAACTTTATAAAAATTCCATACATTTATAAAGATGCAGAGGCCCCTCCCCAGTCCAGGCATCACTTACTTGTATTGTTCTCTACCAAGCCATTAAGCAAATGATGATGGAAACCCTTTCACAGCTCTTTGGATGAGTTCACACAACAACGCAAAACGGAGCCTAACAAATCATTTTCAAAATGACTTGATTCCCTGGTCCTCCACATGAACGGAGCAAACACAACCAATTTATTCCACAAACCAAAACTTGAACATCCCAAAAGTAGACTGATGTAGTCCTCAGTACATTCTGATATGAAGTAGTTTCAAGATGACTTGATGATTCTGGGTACAGGTGAGCAAACTCATCATCTTTTAATGGCTAAAACAAATACTCAAACTTGATTGGCTTACAGCCATGAGGGCATCCCTGTATACACCCACAGTGAAAAAGAAAAGTTTCTACCAACATCCTTTTCATTTACCTTCATAGTTACCCCCCTTTTTCCATTGCCTATATAATATCGCTGCCTTGGTGTCCATTCCTCACCATACTGTATTAAAAACAGGCCTAGATTTGGCCAGTACAACCATGGCTGCTTGTCCCGCCAAGTCCCAGCTTTCCAACACTCCTAACCTACTCTGCTGCTGCACGCTCAGTCCTTGGGCTAACGTCATACAACAAGAATGGGCCAGCCAACTTCCATGTAAACTTAAGAGTAATTCCTCCCTCTACCATTACCACACTGCTTCCTGACCTCCTCTCCTGTGCAGTCTACAAGAGCACAATTTACTGACCACATAACCATGTAAGGGAACTAATGTGTTTATATCTATAACTGCACTGTAAAACAATCATTACAAAATAAAAAAAAAAAATGTTATGTGCACAAAAAACCCTTGACTGATGATAATAATATGCTCCAGAGCGTGGTATATAATGGGATATTGCATTAATCCTGCAGCCTTGTGACTCACAGTGCACCCAGCAGAGGCATGGCAATAACCCATAATATACCACACCTTGTTGTGTATTATTCTTTAGTTTTGTAGTCCAAGTACATTTTTTTTTTACCATAACACCCATGTTATAAGTGCAATAAGACACTCCAGGGTGTGAATTAGGTTTAGATAATCACACTTCCTGGGGCTGCTAGGCCCGCCCACCTGTGGCATCGGGCCTCGCTACGCCCCTTGGCATGTGGTTATCTCATTCTAACTCACACCCTGTCCTGTTTTTTTAAAGCTTACTTATCAATGACGCCCCGACAGTTCTGTGAATGTCAGTTTCAGTTTCATTGTTGCTTAGTTAAGAGCTTGAAGGAAAGCACACTGTCAACTGAAGAGCATGTCGCCTCACTTTTTTTCTTTTTACTTCACTTACAGAATTTCCTGTTCACTGTGAAATACAGGAAGTGGCCAGCCTATTCTAATATTAACAAGAAGTTAAGCTGCACTAGACTAGTTATTAGGAGAAAAATAAATCTACAACACTGCCAAAGAATACTTGGACAGCTTCCTAATGCGCTGTAGCCTGACCACTGCACCACATTTTACGTCCCACACTTACTTTTCTCGCCCAACACAAAGATATTTTCTTATTTAGAAGACTTCTAACATTATATACTATGTATTTTTTCAAATTATTTCAAATCATAGACATTTACTAATGCATGCACAGATGCACAAATGTAGCTGTAGCATGTTTCATGTCTGTTGTCAGGGAAGAAGCTTATCTGTTCTGTGACATTTGACCTTGACATACCTTTCCTTTGATGGAGCTCCGGTTTTCTTTAGTTGGTCCTGTGCTGCTTTGTGTGTGTGTAACTATAGACATCCATGTGAAACACCTACTGAATGTATGTTTCAATGCATTGTCTATTTTTATATATTTTTATAATGTTTTATAATTGTTTGTTCTCCAACTGGATGCAACTGTAAAAGATCATTTCATTCTCACCTTGCTTTCCAATAAACTTGATTGATTGATTTTTAAAACTAGTTTAGGGCAATGGGATTTTTAACAACTTTTTATCTTTTTTTTTTTTTAGATGTATGATCTGGACTTCAAGAAAAACAGGTTACTCACCTGTAATAGTAGTTCTAGGAGTGGTATATGTTGTTCATCCACACTATTTGGCATGTCCTTTTCCCTTTAAGATCTTGCCGGAAGGTCTTCAAGCTGGCTCCTTCCACCCACCTGGGTGGTATGACCCTCAGCTCCACTCCATGATGCCAGATCTTGCCCGCTGGAAGCTAGGTTGTGCATCGAAGCCGGGGAGGTCGGGTGGGTCCGTGTGGATGAACAACATATACCACTCCTAGAACTATTATAGGTGAATAACCTGTTTTTCTAGGATCATGGATATGTTCTTCATCCACACTATTTGGCAGACTCCTAGTAGTTCTCTGGGAGGAGGGAGGCAAGGCATACACCCCCTACTTCGGGAATAGAGATGGGAGAACTGAGGCTCCAAAATCAGCATCCTGGCGTGACTCAAGGTCGATGTGGTAATGGGTAATGAAGGTGTTTGCTGCCTTCCAGGTAGCAGCCCTGCAGATATCCTGGATAGGGACGTCCCTAGGAGCAGCCACCGACGCAGCAGTATGGCAGGTGGAATGAGACCTTAGCCCTAAGTGAGGCTCCCTACCCGCCAACCTATACCAGAGATCAATGCGGGATGCAATCCATCTGCCAATTGTCCGCTTCACTGCAGGTCTGCCAGGTGCAGCTTCAGCGCAGGTGACGAACAGCTGGTAAACCTCTCCCCGAACTTCAGCCGTCCACTCCTTATAATAAGAGAGTGCTCATCTCAGGTCCAGAGTATGAAGCCTGTACTCGGCCTCCGAGGTGTAGTTTGGGTAGAACACAGGCGGAGTTAACACCTGGTTAAGATGAAATTCCGACACCACCTTCGGAAGGAACTTCAGGTTGTGGCACAGGACAACCTTGTCCCTGTGGAAGACCAGGTAAGGAGACTCCACCGAGAGCGCCTGGAGCTCCCCAGTCCTTCTGGCTGACGTGATAGCCACCAGGAAGGCGGTCTTCCATGACAGATGTGACATCTCACACCTGTGCATCAGTTTGAATGGCTTGCCCATGAGTTTAGCCAATACCAGTAGTAGATCCCACGGAGGTGGAGGTTCATGCATCGGAGGGGATATGTGACTGAGGCCCTTGAAAAAGCGCCAGACCACTGTCTCCCGCACCACTGTCCACTGACTGGCCTGTGCCCAGTAAGCAGAGATGGCTGCCAGGTGCACCTTAAGGGTAATCGTCCTGAGACCTCCTTTGGAGAGGGACCAGAGGTAGTTGAGGATACTGGCCACAGGACAGGATCTAGGGTCTAGGCCCTTGCCCTGATGCCAAATGGAAAACCTTTTCCATTTGAAGGCATAGCACCTCCTGGTCGACTCCTTCCTAGATGCCTCAACTATGCTGAGGATATCGCTGGGAAGGACCCAAAGCCTGGCACTCTAGCCACTCAGGCATCAGGCTGTCAGGTGCAGGGATTGAAGGTCTGGACGGAATACCTTCCCCTGGTTGACTGATATCAGGTCCAGGTGTGCCGGGAGACACCTCGGGAACCTGTTGCTGAGGCTGAGGAGATCTGGATACCAGAACTGGCACGGATAATCTGGGGCTACAAAGATCACCTTTGTCTTGTCCCTCCTCACCTTGAGGAGCACCCTGTGGATCAAGGGGAAATGGACGGAAGATGTAGAAGTGGCCGGGGGTCCACAGCCTCGAGAAGGCATCACTCTGCAGTGAGCCCTGCTGAGGGGGGCAGGCATGAAACAGCCTCAGCTTTGTGTTCTCCCTGGAAGTGAACAGGTCGACCTGAGGGGTGCCCCACAGGGAGAACAGGTTGCGGATTACCTTTGGGTGAAGAGACCACTCGTGGGATGCCTCGCCTACATGGCTGAGGGCATCTTCCAGTTGGTTCAAGGCTCCTGCCACATGGATGACTAGGAGATCTGCCTCCAGTCGGCTCAAAAGGGGCCAGATGCGGAGTGCGTGCCACCCCGCTTGTTGAGATAGTGCATGGTCGTGGTGTTGTCCATCTGGACCGTGACCACTTAACCCCAAAGAAATGGAGCTAATGCAGTCAGCACCAGCCGTACTGCTCAGAGCTCCAGCAGGTTGATGTGGCATAAGGACTCCTTGGGGTTCCAGAGCCCGTGGACTCTGTGGTTCCCCATGTGAGCTCCCCAGCCTGTGAGAGAGGCATCAGTCATACGGATGACCGTTTGGCTCAGGGCAGATGAATGGGATCCCTCCCTGCAGATGTTCCAGGATGGTCCACCACTGGAGAGCATCCCAAAGCCTCAGGGTTACTGTGACCAGCTGGTCAAAATGACCTAGACGCTGGGACTACTGACTGGCCAGGCCCCACTGAATGGGACGTATTCGCCACTGAGCCCAATGGACCATGGTGGTGCAGGCCACCATGTAACCCTGGAGACGTAGGAAGTCCTGGGCAGGGTGTAACTGCCCAACCAGAAATGATTGGGCAAAGGAGGAAAGACCCTCTGCTCTGTCCACTGGAAGCTGGGCTCTGGCTCAGCCAGAGTCTAGCTCTGCCCCGATGAAGCAGATCATCTGCAAGGGCACGAGTTCTGACTTGGCTTCGTTGATTAGGAGGCAAAATTCGAAACAGGTCTTGAGGGCCAGGTCCCTGGACCTCTCCACTTCCAACCTGGAGGGACCCACTATGAGACAATCGTCAAGATAAGGGTACACCCTCACCCCTCTATGCCGAAGATGGGCTGTCACCACTGCAATGCATTTGGTGAAGACCCAGGGGGCCAATGACAGGCCAAACATTAAGGCTTGGAACCCGTAGAGGGTTCCCTTTACTCGAAGCAGAGGAAACTTCGGCGTGATGGATGGATCAGGATGTGGAAGAACACGTCCTGAAGATCTGGGGAGCAGAACCAAATGTTTTGCTCGAGAGATGGTATGATCTGGGACAGAGTTACCATCCAAAAGGTGAGCGACCTGAGATACTGGTTCAGGTTGTGCAGATGCAGAATGGGACGCCAGCCCCAGTCCGTTTCAGGATCAGGAAGCACCTGGAACAAACCCTGGGTCGACTAGGGGAGCTGTCACTCAGGCCACTACCTCCTTGATGAGGAGTTGGGCTATGCTGTCTCTCAGAGCCGACCGAGTGTGGACTGATACCCTTTCCTTGCATGAGGCGCAGGCTCGGTTTGGCGGGTACTGCTCGAACCCTAGAGGCAGTCCCTGACTGACCACTTCCAACACCCACCTGTCTGTGGTAACAGTGGACCAGGCAGAAAGGAGGTAGTGGAGCCGGCCCCCCACAGGAGGACCCAGAGCAGTCGTGACGGGTATGGGGCTGGTCACCCCCATCCCATCACTGAGCAGGCCTGGAAGAGGAGGCTCTGGAAGCGGGACAACCAGGACCCTTCCCTCCTGGTTTGTGTGCAGACTGCACACCTGACTTGGGCCGGGGGTGCCAAGACTGGGCCTGCTGCTGATGCCCACACTGAAACTGGGGCTGTTTGGCCGCAGGGCATAAGAGAGACGTAGCAGAGTCCAACGTGATACTGGACTTCTCGATACATTCTAGGTGACCGTCCACTCCTGGACTGAACAAGTCGGTACCTAGGAATGGGACATCTGCCAACTTGTGCTGGGTGTCAGCCGTGAATGTCGAAACCCACAACCATGCCCTGCACTGCATGGCAACCGCAGTTGCAACTGAACGGGCACAGGAATCCCTGATGTCCAAGGCCTTTTGAAGCTGCTGTCTGGTGACAGCCCGGCCCTGCTTGACCGTGGTCTGAAGGTCTGCGGGAAGGTCAGGGAGCACCTCATCTAAGGAGCCCAACAGGGCGTGGGAGAAGTATGCCATGATTACAGCCGAGCTTGCCTGATGGAGGCCCAGCAATGAGGCAGCATAAACCTTTCAGGCAGAGTGATCCAGCTTCTTGGATTCTTTGACCTGTGGTCTACATGAATATTGCACCTGTCCACTGGACAGCCATCTACAAAAATCTACTTCTGGGGTGTGTGTGTGTGTGTGTGTGTGTGTGTGTGTGTGTGTGTGTGTGTGTCTGTAACCCTTGCTTCACTCCTCTTGCACAGACTGGGCTCATCTTTTAAAATGGATACAGATGCAGACTAGCAGTCAGGGTGCCCAACACCTGTGTCAGGCACATAAGACAGCGATATCCATAAACCCATCACACCTCCACTGCATACCAGCATGATCACAGGGAACATGAGACTGGGATGGACAGGCTCATGGTCACCACAGACTGTCCACAATGCTTCACCCTAGTACACAGTCATGCAGCAGACCACATGGCTCAATGAAAGTCATGTTCCCCCAGACAGGAAATGCCAAGCACTGTCTGCAGCCTATGTAGGGACAGCTGGGATTTTGATGTCCAAGGCTGACACTGTCCTCTCCGCCACCACACCTAATCCAGTTACACTTAGGTTATCCATATGACAGGGATACAGAGGGGGCTGTGTATGTGCCAGACATGCAGGTCACAGATGCACAGGTCTGATGCATGTATGTGACCTGTGAGATGTCACTGGTGTTGCAGACTATGAATCTCTCGGTATCCACAGCAGGTGGTCCACTGACAAGACTCTGAATTGAGTGAAATATTGGGCCACATGGGTCATGAAGCTTTGAGTATACTTGACAGGATATTAAATACAAATACAAAAGCACAGCATGCAAAATGCTACACATTATTAGAAATTCTAACCATTTTCTGAATTGCAAAGTGCCAGACTGCCAAACATTTTTAAATGTTTTTTCCACATTCAAAACATCTTCAAAACTACGCATTCTTAACTTTGTTAATCAATAAGTGCCAAGGGCTATGCGTTTTCACAGCTGATTACCACTTTTACAAGCAACATTGCTACTCAGTTTTTTTGACCTATTTACTACCTTGCTTGAATTAAATTTATTTGCCCATATTTGCAATGCCTTAGCTTTCTAATTGAAATTTGCAAATGTAGAGGGTACATCCCGATTCTGGAGGTGTGGCAGTAAAGGACTGGCATTTCCGAGGAAGGACTTGGTTGGTCCAAAAGCTTTGCCACTTTGTTCTTTTTGTAACATCTAAGTTGGTCCAATAAAAGGTATCAAACCATTTCCTTCTGGATCTGGCACTTTATAATAATCTTTCATCCGTGTGAACAAGAACTGATCTCCCCTCAAGCACACTAATCTTTTGTTTGCTAGGATTTATTTGAGGCTGGACACCTCTGTTAGTGCACTATCTCCCTGTACCAGATGCATGACCTCCAGTTTTGTTGTTTCAGGCTCACTGAGTGTAGCAGTTCAGTGACGTCCCTTGAGGAAATGGTTACAGTGGACATGGGGAGAACAGAAGGGGTGCAAGGCATGCATTAATTCTGTGAGAAATCAAGGCTCTCAGTAGGATTTTCATTTTTAGGATCCTGGGCCCCCAAACAAAAAAAAAGGGGGTTGAAAAATGTTTGAGAGTCCCAGAGTGTGCATCTCCAGTAAACACTGCCAAATTATAGAAAATAATTCCTTTAATTTTGAGAAAAATTCCCATAATTGTGAAACATTTTACAACTACTTTGCATTTTCACCACAATTATGGGAAATTGTGTATCCCTGGAATGCATATCAGGGAAGCACACATGTCCTTAACTGCTGGCTGTGCAAACAGGACATAGATACCACCATCCTAGATAGTTCTGTTCAAAGGAAGGACTGGGCCTTACCTCTCACCACGCTGACCTGGGTTCAAGTATGGACTCGGGCGGGGTTTCTGAGGAAGGAAGGATCGAGCATCTGTGGGACTGCTCTCCTCCCTGGGATGGGTTGAGGGGCCTGGCGCTCTGCAGCGGCACCTGGTGGAGACGGGGCACTGCAGAGGATCACTAAAGGGAACACCAGAAAAGTGGAAATACTGCTCTGGAGACTGGCCGGATGATGGTTGCCGGCCCAGGACACCTCCGAAGACTTCCAGCAGGCCACGCAAAGCCTCAGCAGCACCCGGGACTGAAGGAAAGAAATAGTGTGCCAGTTTCCTCCCGCTGGTGCCTTCTCCCTCGGAGGAGAGGGACCCACCCAGTATAGGGTTATGCCGGGCTGTTCAGAGGCTGGCTGCGAATTTGGGGTAATGTGGCTTGTGTGGAGAGCTAGTAGGAGGAATGTCTGAGGGCTCATGGCAGCCCGAAGGAGAGGCAGCTCCTGAGCACGACAGGGGTAAAAATAGATAACTAAAAAAAAAAAAAGGAAGGACTGGGCATCCGTAGGAGTGCAGGTATCGGTGGTGGTGGTGGGGTGCTAAGTGGGTGGAGGTCACCTGACCCTACATTTCTAGTTGTGCCAGGATGATGGGGACTGGCACCAAGCTGTTGTATACCCGATTCTAGTACATATGCTGATGGGAATGCGGGTGGTAGGGGAGTGGTTGATGGCCAGATTCTAGTATATATGCTGATTGGCTTGCAGGTGGTGGGGGAGTAGTTTATGGCCAGATTCTAATATATATGTGGATGGGAATGCGGGTGGTGGTGGAGTAGTTAATGCCCCGATTCTAGTATATGTGCTGATGGGCTTGCAGGTGGTGGGGGAGTAGTTTATGGCCAGATTCTAGTATATATGCTGATGGGAATGCGGGTGGTGGAGGAGTAGTTTATGGCCTAATTCTAGTATATATGCTGATGGGCTTGCAGGTGGTGGGGGAGTAGTTTATGGCCGGATTCTAGTATATATGCTGATGGGCTTGCAGGTGGTGGGGTAGTAGTTTATGGCCAGATTCTAGTATATATATGGATGGGAATGCGGGTGGTGGGGGGAGTAGTTGATGGCCAGATTCTAGTATATATACGGATGGGAATGCGGGTGGTGGGGGAGTAGTTGATGGCCTGATTCTAGCATATATGTTGATGGGAATGCATGTGTTGGGGGAGTAATTGATGGGCCTGTCTGATAGGCACGCCTCAATTTATACACTGCAGCTCTTTATGTTACTAGGGACCATCATTCTAAAGAGGGGGCCAAGTGTGTTTGAGAGATGCCAAGTCAAGATAGAGAACCTTCTGTTGGCCATGAGCTCAGGCTGCCAGGACTGAGGAAATGGAACAGCCGTCCGTAACTACCACGAATGGGCAAACTGCAGAACACTAGAGGACCCTCACCATCTGGTATGTGTTCACGGGGGACCTGGAATGTTCTCCCCGGATGACAAGGTCTACCAGTTGTGTCCTTCAGGGTTATCATGGCCTGTCTGCCAGATGGTCCTGTGACAGTACTGGCTACTGGCCCATCAGGCACAGGGGGCACCAGCAGCATGGTTCCTACAGGTGGCAGCAGAGTATATAGGGGATATTTTGAGGTTGCTAGAGCCAACTGAACCCCATCCTTATTTCTGAATTTATATGCATAATAAATGGTCTATTTTTATACACAGTTACATGCCTACTTCTTGGTGTGTGTGTGTGTGTGTGTGTGTGTGTGTGTGTGTGTGTGCGGCGTGCACGCACGCTCCCACGTGCATTTCTGCAGTGCTTCCTTTGTAAGGCAAGGTGGCAGACCATTTCTCATCGTGCAGCTTATGGATAGAGATTTGGCAGCATCATTTTTCACTTCTATCTGTGCACATGATTTTGCAAAATTGGCATTCTGCATCTGTGTAACAGAGACTCAGGCATGAACAGGCATAAATACATTCACTTCCAAAGATACACAGGACTACAATAGCATGTTTATGTATGCTGTTCATATCACAATTGTGAAGCTGGAAACCCAGCAGACCTGTGTTTGAATTCCCCAACCTCTATATGCAGACCGTGTGACCCTGAACAAATCACTTAACACTCTGTGCTTCCATGACACACCTGGAAATTAGCTTTAGCCAAATGTGTTTTTCTAGCCAAACAGACTAAAATAAATAAATAAAATGCATCTCTGCTGATGGGTAAATACGAGTTCATAGTCACAGTGAAGCTACATAGGAAATGTTGCACTTCACTGACTGGCTCCACAAAAAAACACAATAAACAGTACAAAAGTTAAAATAGTCACTCGCTGTTTTTTTGCCTTCAAGCAACTCCAACTCTGTTAACACAGAGTGTGCATGATGAATTGATGCCCAAATGTATCACCATTTGCTAATACAGACTTCCCCTACTGCCATGTTATAACCATATGACATACGGCTTTACTGCATGAACAAAAAACAGTGATTGCATGAGAGACCTTTAAGACCCTCCTTCTCAATTATCACCTTCTCACACTAGATCAATACAGCAACCATTCCCACAATACTGGCTTCTTTCACCTTCAGAACTCTGCCTGTAGAAAGCCCTACCCTTTCGATAACAGTCTCTGCTGAAGCCCTCATACACAACTCAATATGAGACAGAAACATACAAAATTATAGCAGATGGACCACTGGTCCATCCTGTCTGCCCATAACACCCTATCACAGCACCCCCCCCATGAGACTTTTTGCAAGTACTGTGAACTACTGTGAATAAAGTACAAATTTAAAAAGATGCAACGTAACAACTATAAATCACTCTTGCCATTCTTTGGTGATTTATAATAAGTCTGTAGGCAAGGCCAGCCCACTGCAATACTGCTCAGGATGCCGATGACCTGCGTTCAGAACCAAGCCTGAGTCATTGGAGGGATGGCTGGAGAAGGAGGAGGATCGAGCACCCCAATATACGCTCTTCTCTTTGGGGTGACTGGATTACAGACTCTGCTGCTTTACCACCACCTGGAAGACCAAAGGTGATGGTGAAGCTGGAGCTGAAGAACAATGGGGGTAGGCCAACTAGCACTGATGTGCACAGCCACGCATCAGCATATATGTCACCAAGCTCTAGATAATGGCATCACTGGGCACAAGGGAGAACACAGAAGGCCAGCCCACTGGAGTAGTGGTAGCACTACCGCTGACAAAGCCAACAACCCGGGTTCAGGAAGTCAGAGTTGTCGGGGGCCAGCCGCGGCGAGGAGGATCAAGCATCCCAGAGGATGTTCTTCTCCTCCAAGGTGGGTGGGTCTCATTCCTTGCTGCAATACTATCACCTGGGTGACCACAGGTGGCAGCGCAGCAGAGGACATCATGGGTGAGACTGATACAGGAAAAGGATCTGGTGCGCAAGCTCTACATGCACACGTGCCTAAGGATCTTCCCTGAATGCCAGCATCAGTGGGGACAGGAGGCAACAAGAAAATGTCCCTAACATCTGGAAGGTGATAGACCCTGGTGGACCAAAATAAGGACTGGTCCTGGACTCCGTGCATTGCAACCTGACAAAGACTACACAGGCAGAATGGGGGGGGGGGGCTGATCTGAGGCAGCATGGAGGTAAGCAATGGCTCTACCTAAGCCAGGCACCTTGGGATTCCTGAGGGAATCCAGGTCACCAGAAAGCAGGAGCATAAAAAACAGAGAATATAAATAGGAAGAACACAGGAAAGACCCGGTAGGTGCACCATTCTATACGGGATACTCTCATGCCCCGATGTGCCAACCGACCTCCACATCCAGGAAACCAAAGTAGTTTCAGTGGAGAGTCCATAGACAGCTCCCTGCTGACCTAATCCTGGAGGGGAAGGGCCAGAACAGGTTGAAGGTAAGGTAAATGACAGACAATGCACAGGTTGGGCTGGGTAGTCACCTGAATGGATAAGGGCCTCTGCGGTCCAAGGGGGTAAAAAATAAATAAATAAATGATATGAAAAAATATATACAAGTTTAGAAATGCTCCAAGAAGTGACTCTTATCTTCTGATGCTCGCCTGCAAAAGCAAGTAAGAACAGGGGTTACTAGAGGGAAGAATGAAAGTCTGCAATGCGGTTAAGGGCATAATGAATATTAGGTTGCAAACCTCAAATTTCTATTAAATAAGGTATAGTAATACCAAGATTCAGAAAATAATTAGATTTTTTTTAAATTTTATTTGAAATGTCTCAATTGTTAAAATACAGAAACACAGAAACATAGACTTTGACAGCAGATAAGGACCGCTAGGCCCACCTAGTCTGCCCATGTAATAATTTATGTGTCAATAAGGCAACTGCCTACATCTTACCTTCTCAATATTAAAAAATTAATAATACTGTGTTTGAAAAGTGAAAAAAAAAAACAGTATCAATATACACGTTTTTTTCACAGCATGTTGTAGCAACATGAACTGGCATGTATCAACACATGAATACAATATTAAAATGATCTGTTTGTGCTGACCTGGCTCCAAACTTTCATTAAAAAACAAACAAAACAAAACAAAAAAAAACCATTGCTAGCATCAATGGTTCAAATGTTAGACCTTTTGAAAGATTATTTAATTTAAAATGGGCTAACTTTTGAACCGTTAAGGCTAGGGACAGAATTAGTTTTTAAAATAAAAACTTTGAGTCAGCCAAGTTGACATACTGATACAACTTTTATACCAACATAAAAATATAAAATGGTTTAAAAAATCTTTTAAATCCTGTTGATTTTAGCAACATATTATACTAACAAATCAGACTGAAAGTTGAGAACACATAAAAATGATATATAAAGTCACAAGGTACTACTAGAGGACTGTGACAGGGTAGAATAGGACTCTGTCCCAGTTGTTATGGAGAGTTTGAATGTAGGGATCTGTTCTGTTCTTTCCTTTTTTGTTTCTTGTCTGTCTGGTTGCACAACCAAATTTTCCTGTGGGACCTAGGATTTGATCACTCCAACAGTCTCACAATTCTTTGCCTCTCACTGTCTTCTCTACCCTTGCTTGCTTTTCTGTCTTTTCCTCCCTTGCATATCTGCTTGTATAAAAATATATGCAAATCATTATGAGGAAATGTAACTGATATTGGGGTCCCCTTTGTTAAGAAATTACATAGTGTTACTGTTGAAATGTATATACTTATAGTTTGAGATGATTGCAAAAAGCAATTGGGAACTCAAGGGGTTAACCTGAGAGCAGTTTTAAGCCCTTCTACAGAAGCTGTGAAGAATGGGTCTCAGATCTGGGGCACTGAGTTCTTGCTGCACTGTTTAATTAAAGAAGAAACACCTTTTTCTAGTTGTATAAATGCAACATCTTGCAGAGTTTGGGCAGAGAGAACTGCTCAGCTTTGCTTCCCGGTCCTCTTGCCCAACCTGCACTCGTACAATAAAAAACAAATCTCGGAACACATATGAAATTATACTATTTATAACATGGGTTGTCCGGAGCGTGGCATCTGACTGGTGTACAGCCCCTGCGTAGCCATGCATTAAATCCCCTTTTTAATGCACGGTTCCACGGAGGGACTTCAGGATTGAGCCACCGAGTCTTGTTACATGTAGAGCTCCGGAGAACACAGCAGCAGCCATGACCAGTTCAGTACTGTAGCAAGAGTAGTGTCAGGTAGCGAATTCATTGCTGCAAGTTATTTGTATTTTGACAAGTGCCCCAACCTCTGTGAGCAGCCATGCAGTTGTTTCCTCCCCCAAAGCAGTTGTGCCATACCTTAAGACTGCAAATAGCTATCCCGCACCCAGATTCTCCATCCCCCCCCCCAAGACGATACACAGTACCCCCACCCTGATTATCCCAAAGGTGCGCAAGTTACTCACGATCTAGTGGCACACATCTCTCCCCCTGCCAATGATGCACATTATTCCCCCCTCCAACTCTCCCCAAGGTCCTCAGGTTGCTCATAGAGGCAGAAGGTGTGTAAGTGGCTATCCCTTGACAGAGGGAGACAACAGGAGAATCAGCAGCAGGTAGCTGGGCCAAGACGGGAGTGCTCCATGTAGTGCAGAAGTAACTGTTCACAGTGTGCAGTCAGGAGAGGGAGAGAGAGAGAGAGAGAGAGCTTGAGAGACAGACCAACACACAGTTTCGCCGGTCAGCACGTGCTTTAGTGTTTCCCAATCAGTAAACGGTGCATACGTAAAGCAAGGAAATACATATATCTGTGTCTTCTCTCTCTCTCTCTACAGAGACATCCGAGTGAGTGACAGACAGAGCGAGAGAGAGCAGTGAGAGTGACATAGAGAGAGAGAGAGAGAGAGAGAGAGAGAGAGACTGAGCTGGCGCATGCTTCAGTGTTCTGTTCCCAGTTAGCAAACTACATACCTACAGCAGGAAAAGAAACATCTCTGTCTCTGTTTCCCTATACCAATATCAGCTGTCATCCTTTAGTGAAGTCCTGAGACAGAGCCATCAGGGCGCAGTGACTTGCTGTCAGGGAAAACAGAGTCAGGCAGTGCTATAAGTATGGGTGTTGGGGGGGTGTACAGATAACATCATGGGGAAGGAACCACACATTAGTATGAACAAGAAATGCCACCAATCATGACAGTGCCATGTGTGTGACATTTCATTAAGCATAACATCAATGCTGTATTCATTATTTGGTAGGCACTATTTTAGTTTGATTCTCACAACCTCCACTTGCATACTGTGTGACTCTGAGCAAGTCACTTAACCGCCCAGTGCTCCCAGGTCGCCCCTGAAAACAGGCACTTGGGCCTAGTGGGCCTTACCTGGTTACCAAAAGACTAAAATTACAATAAAAAAATAAAAATAAAAAATAGTTTGAGTACGTTTTGTTTGGGGTATTGGAGCAAAGCGCTCGGTCCGACTGTTCGTGGTCGGGTCTTCTGCGTGGTTTTGTAGTGCTCCCTGCGGTCTCCTGCTGCCTGTTCTTTTCTGGGATGTGTGATAGACTATTTGGCTGCCTTTTTGACCTATTTGGTTCGAGGCAGGCAAAGGCAGTGCTTTTGTGACTCTATGATGAAGAGTGGATTACCTCCTGGACTATTGAGGAGTGGGAGAGAAAGGGAGCAAACAGCTGACTGAAGCTGTGTTTGTGACAGCGGTATGTATTTTGCCTTGCAGTGGATCTCCTGGGTCGAGGCTTTGGACTGACTAGCCAAATTTTGCCATTTGTGCTGTGTGGAGTGCTTTCCTTGATGTGGCTTGGACTTTCAAGGAAAGGGAACGAGAAAAACTGGTGTGAAGCTGTGATATTTCAATTACATCCTTCAAAAATCTGCATTCTAGGCTTATCAAAGAAAAATGTAATTGTTTCCGTAAACAGTAGAGTATTCCTAATCTTATCCATCTCCCTCCCCAGCTAGCCAACTCATCTGCGGAAGCTATCCACCTTTCCCAAGAGTCGCCACCCCTCACACTCCATACACCTCTCCTTCCATCCACCTCCCCTTAATCCCTTATTATACATCACCGCCCTAATACCCCTGTTATACACTACCCCAGTGCCGGCCTCCTTCCTTCATAGGCCCACTGTTGATTCTACAGTATCGGCCTCCCCGCCTTCCTCCTCCCCACTAGCCATGTACACCCTTCCCTCTTCCTTCCCTCACCTCCAATTACAACCACCGTTAAGACCCTAATTTGTCTATCTCCTCTATCACCTGTCCCCTCTCTTATATACGCCTCACATATCAGTCCTTGCAGAAACATCTTAGCAGCTGACCAGACATCACATCTTCCTCCTTCCCAAAACCCCCGGAAAACCACCCTGATATACTACATTTCAAATCATACCCTAAATTCTTCTTCTACCAATCAAATGAGCTGTATACTCCACAATCTATGTACATATGAAAAAAACTTGGGTGTTGTTTATTAACTCATCTTATTCTTTTATTGTACCTTTCCTTTGTACCACTACACCTGAAATTAGTGTATAGTATGATTAGAATGTCTCCTTAGAATATGTGTACACTGAATTATATTATGTGCTTATGTAAACTGAACCTTGACCTTACCAGGTCCATCTTGCAAATGAGCTATGCTCAATGATGTTCGCCTGGATAAATACAGATCTGATTGATATTCTACCCTACAGTGGATATTTTTGGTGATTAATCCAGATGAATTAGCCAAACTGGATAAATGTTATATACTTTCCCTGAAAGTTGATGCAGATTGTGTGTGAAGACTTGCATTTTTCTGCTGGGTTAGCTCTTAGCGGTGCAGGCGGGCCCGACTCTGCCGGCGTCAAATGGCCGGATTTGCTGTGACACAGGGGACTGGGCCCTACACTGGCTAGGGAACTGATCGTCGAGTCCATTGTTCCCTTATATTCTTGGGGTTTGGTTATGACATAGTGACTCCCCGGGTGTTGAAGTGTTCCAGCATTTATTTCTAGTCGGGGCCGTGGGGAGCGGAGCCTGGTGTGCCCATATTGGCAGTATGTAGCTGAATGGACTCTTTTTGGCTTATCTTGTGTGGAATCTGGATTTTCTGAGGATTACCTGTATTCCGTGACTTCTATACGACTCAGCCTGGACTCATAAACCACTTTTGATTTGGTCAGTGAGAGTGTCCTTCTGTGGTCTCCCTGGTGGTGAGAGGACCTGGGTGTCTACTTTTATTTATTTTTCTCTTAAGTTAAAGAAGACTTTTCTGCTTTTGATTTTTAATTTGATTTTGGACTACCTAACTTTGGGTAATCTGAGTGGGCAGACTGCTCTCATTTCCAGGTTATGAGAGGACCTGGAGGTGGGGGGTGTTTATTCCGTATGCTGCATTCCAGTAAGAGGGGTTTGCAGCAGTTCTATTATTATTTGGTTGATTTAATTTTTTGGTTTATGTTTTTTCATGTGCTGAGCTCTGGGTTAGGGTATCCTTTTGAGTAGGGGTAGGTTATATTTTTATCTATTTTAAGGGGTGGGTTTTGGATTTTATTATTTGTTTTGTTGTGGTTCTTTGGACTAGGTATCTGGGTGTTGTGTAATTTGCCTGTGTATAGCTTGTAGGATGTGTAAGCCTCCCTTTCTGGTCATGCGTTATTCATCCTCTGCCCTCCATTCCCTCCGTCCTTTTTCTCCCCCTCCATTGCTGTTGTCAACTTACCAGCGCTGTTGGGCTTTGGGTATTGCTTGTGGAGGGCATAGATATCAGAGGATGAATGAGCAGGGACCTCACATCGGGGTGGTTAGGTCCAGAAGACACCCTGGGGCGAAACGGAGCCTGGAACGTGGTAAGCCATGTCTAGTCCCCATACCAAAGGGCACTACCAATAATTCTGGTGGGCAAGCAGCCAGGGCAGCCCCTGAAACCCATTCAACCCAAGCGGTGTTATGCAATGCCAGATCAGTTAAGAACAAGACTGCAGTTATTGCAGATCTTGTTGGGACTACTGATCTGGCTTGCATCACCGAGACCTGGCTGGATGAAAATACTGGTCCCATATTGGAAGCTGCAATTCCAGCACAGTACTTGGTGACTCACCACTCGAGATTGGAGGGGGAGTCTGTTTTAGGGCCGAGTTGGGCATCACGAGTGTACCAGTTGAGGAGGCAGAATCTGTTGAGTGTAGCATGGTGGCAGGTGTGGGTTGCAGGATAGCTCTTGTCTACTGTCCCCCAGGGGACGAGAAGCGATTCCTGCAGGAAGTAGCAGATTTCGTCGTTGACATGGCACTGGAGTCACCCAGATTGATGGTTCTGGGTGACTTCAATACCTGGGTTGACGACAAACTCTCTCAATTTGGACAGCATTTCCTCCAGTTGATGACATCACTGGGCCTTACACAGATTGTTACCTCTGCCACCCACGGGCACAGTCACTCTCTTGATTTGGTCTTCTTCCTGGGGATGAAACCCGTCAGATGGTCCGATCATTACACCCTGAGATTCAACTTTTGCACCCCCCTACATAGGCCTCCCCCTATGGAGATAGTCAGTTAACGCCCTTTATGGGAGGTGAGCTCCAAAGGCCTGGTAGCAGTGATTGGCCTCTCAGAGTTTCCTGTGGCTAGCATGTGTCCTGAGGCCTTGGTGCTGGCCTATAAGGCCATTTCGGCCACCCTGGATTTCATTGCTCCTGTCCGTGTTCATCCTCTCCCCCTTAGCCCTCGGGCCCCATGGTTTGATGGGTCTTTGAGGGAGTTGCGGCGACTTGGACGTAGGTTAGAGTGACGTTGGCAGAAATCTGGCCTGGAGGTCGATCACCTTAGATTGGTAGAGCACTATCAGACCCACCAATCAGCGATCTCCCATAAGAAGGCAGAATTCCTGTCTGGGGAGATTGCTGCCACACAGAACCGACCAGATCAGCTCTTCCGGACTGTGGACAGGTTGTGCAATCCAACCTGTCTACAGTTCCGAAGACCTTTTTCGCAAGAGGAGTGTGATGAGCTTGCTCGATTCTTTAAGAATAAGGTGGACGACTTCAGGTCAGAGATTCTCGCGGTTCACTCTATAGGGGATGCTGCTGATTGGTGCTCAGTCGCCTCACCTTGTGTTTCCTGGAGTTTCTTTGACCTGCCGGAGTTTGTGGATGTCATGTGGATTGTCCAGAGTATGCATCCTACATGCTGTAGTTTGTATCGGTTGTGGCATCATTGGCCCGATCCTGGTTCAGACTGTCCAGTGCTCCCTTGACTCGGGTGAGTTCCCAAGCTCCTTGAAGGTGGTGGTGGTAACACCCCTCCCCAAGAAAGCTTCTTTGGACCCTGACTCTCTGGCTAACTACAGACCAATCTCTAATCTTCCTTTTTAAGGGAAGGCTATTGAGAAAGTAGTGGCGGTACAACTGGAGAACCATTTGACCATCCATAACATCTACGAACCTCTCCAGTCCAGTTTTCGGAAGAGGTATAGTACTGAGACTGCGCTGGTTCAGGTGCTCAATGATCTCCTGATGGCTAGAAATCAGAGACGCCATACTGTTCTGGTGCTCCTTGACCTCTCTTCAGCTTTCGACATTGTGGACCATGGGGTATTTCTTGGACGTCCGAGGTCCATCTGTGGCCTGACACATACGGTTCTCTGATGGTTTACATCTTTTCTCACTGGCAGAACTCAGAGAGTGGTGTCTGGGTTTTTTCCTCAGGCCCATTTTCTCTGTCTTGTGGGGTTCCTCAGGGCCCAGTGCTTTCCCCCATGTTGTTCACAGTGTATATGCTGCCCCTCAGAGACATTGTAAGATGGTATGGGATGAGGTTTCACTGCTATGCTGATGATACCCAGTTCTACCTGTCTTTTGCACCTGACCATGATAGTGCCATCTCGGTATGTAACAACTGCCTTGTAGAAATCCAGGACTGGATGAATTCGAGTTGGCTAAAGTTGAACGCGGGAAAGACTGAAGTGATGGTGGTGGAACCGGGTCACCGGATAGAGGGGTTGAGGACTGGCCAGCCATCTGGAATTTATCTACGGGGTGCCCAGATCCCTACCTCTGATCAGGTGCGGGACCTGGGGGTGGTGCTTGACGATGGGCTGACTTTACAATCTCAGGTGTCAGCAGTCGTCAAGTCTTCCTTTTACCATCTTAGGAACATCGCCAGGATCAAGCACCTTGTTCTGTCTGGAGACCGGCCTACACTTGTCCACGCCTTTGTGACCTTGTGCCTTGATTACAGCAACTCCCTTTACTTAGGGCTTCCTGGGGTTGATATCTACCACTTGCAGCTACTGCAGAATGTGGCAGCGCATTTTGCTGATGGGGGTTTCTCGAACATCTCCCATTACCCCTGTTCTGTGCAGTCTGCACTGGCTGCCGATTCAGTGGCGGATCACCTTTAAGGTTGGTTTACTGACCTACAAAGTTCTACACAGACTTGGCCTTGACTACTTGAAACAGCTTCTGATTCCCAATTGCCCCAAGTGACAGCTCCGTTCGGCTGGCGAGGGGTTACTGGAGATTCCAAGGGTATCTTTGAAGTCATCTGGGGCACATGCATTCATGTACGCTGCCCCTATCCCTTTGGAATTCTCTACCCCACCAGCTGCGGGAATGCACGACAGTGGGAGGCTTTAAGCAAGCGCTCATAACTTATTTATGGTGTCAGGCCTTTGTTGGCACTTAGTAAACGAACCCTGCTGTATTTTCCCATTTTATACTGTTTTATTATCTTTCATTCTTTTGAAATCTTGAAATCTGAAAGGCGTTTTTGTGAAATAAAATTATTATTATTATTTTGCAAGGTGGCAGGATATAGTACATTTCTTGCCATTTAAAGAGGGGGAACCCCTTTCTGTGGGTTTTTCCTTCTTCTTCACATAACCCATGTTATAAGTGCAATAACCCGCTCCAGGGTATGGGGTTATGGGGATTTAACGCACGCCTCTGGTGCTGTGAGGACACTTGGCCTGTGACCTCATGCCTCACAATGCACCCGAGGTGCGTATTAAATCCCTATGACTCCATACTCTGTCGTGGGTTATTGCTTACATACTGCATTTTTACACTTTATATGTTCACTTTTACACCTTGAGGTGGTACATTTTACATAGGAGCAGTCTTTCCTTATTTTACTCCTGGAGCGGGACTTCTAATTTCACTCCCGGAACTGTGTTCCTATAGGTTCCCCTATTCCACCACTGTTCATTCCCCACTCACTGGTCTTCTTGTATGTTGTTTTTTTTTTTACTACTGTCTGAGGTCCTGTATTTTTTGCCTTTAACCTTTGGTTGTCTCATCTTCTGTCTGTGCTTTTGGTTTTTTAGATTATGTCCTCTGTGATCTTGTTCTTTTTCATTTCTTGCCTCTGTGCTCCTGCTGTGCTTTCATATCAGTGCTTTGTATTCTATCCTGTGCCCTTTCTTTTTTTTTTTTTTTTGCTTATGTGCACTTTCTGTGGTCTTACAGATCTCTCTCCTCTTGCTTTTTTATTTCTGGCCCCAGCATTTTTTATCCACTGCTACTCTCATCTTGCTGAGTAAAATGCACTCTTGATCACAAGCTGACACTTTACATGCTGCCTTCTCAGCTGTGCATCACTTCTGCCACTTCCCCAATCATATACTGCCTCTGTGACTTCACCGCATGCCACTTCCACTGCCTCTCCAACTATATACTGCAACACAATAAAAGGGAGACTACCTGATTACCATGCTCTGAAGTGCTTCCTCTGCTTCAGGGCATGGGTGTTGGCTTAGATTCTGTTTTTCCTGGTCCTGTCAGATGCGTGATCTGGACAGCATGAGGCTTGTGAAGGGTAAATGGGTAAAATTATATTTATATCTGAAATTTTGCCAATAGTCCATGCTAAATTTGAGTCTTGATAATGTCAGATGAGTCAGATGGTGATTAAAAGGAGTTGGAGGAGACTCAGATGTCTCCTAATGATTATTTGTGACTGTGATGATGGCATATCCCTTGCAGCAGGAAGTGGTGCAATGCACCACTGTAGCAGCACACTGGTAATATGGTTTCCCCTTCCAGGAAATGCTCATAGCAGAAATTCACGTGGAGGCCAAAGGCTGTCTTAAATTGGTTTATGTTACTATGTGTTCAAAGCATATCCGTGCATTCAGAGGTACATATGGAGAGGGAAGGGTGCCAGTAAAAGGCAGAGATTGCAACTCATTCTGCTGAAGATGAACAAGAACTGCAGATACCTTCGGCAATGACAGAATTAGAACCCTTTAAAATTAAATTTAGCAGCCACTAGCCAGCAGGGCTAGTGACTGGGAAAATCCACTAGCCCCACAGACGTTTCCACTGGCCCGGCTGATGTACTTATTGAAATGTTACCTTCTCCAGGACAAGCCCGCAGGGCTAGTTAAAGGAAGATCTTACTAGCCTGATACATCTACCAACTTTTGACTAGTGGGCCAGTGCCAATTTTGGCCCATTATTGCACAGCAACTATTATAAGAGAAGAACATTTTTTTTTGCTTTATAGACCTCCCAATATGTTCCTTCTGATCTTATTTTTCATACTCAGATAGCATCTAAGATACCTTGTTCATTCTACATCTGGACACAATGTTCCTCTCATGCTCCCTAAGTTACCAACTAGAATGTCACGTGCTTGAGAAGCAAACAAATCTGCAGTGAGATATGTAGGGCTATAGCACTGCAACTGGCGACTGGCCTTTCCAACGGAAAACTAAAAGATGCAGATTTTTAATGGCCACAGCGCATGCGCAGTGTGGGCAGCTAAATGACAAACAGCATACTTGGCTTACATCTACAGGTGGCCGGTCTGTCTGTCTGTCCGTCTGCCATGTCCAGAAAAGGCACACTTAGCCAGCACTCATTTCTAAGTATTACCTGGGAGGAGGAGTTACTGGGGGATAAAAACAGTAAATCAAAAATACTGCAATTAATACAAGGCAGCAAAAAGTAGTGTCAATTTGGAGTTGGAACAAAGTGCTCGGATTTAATACTGAAATGCAGTAATACAATTCAGAGGCTGTGAAACAAACGAGTAAAGGGCTAAAGGAGTTAGTGGCGGGGCTAAAAGAAAAATGGGCTATCGTAGGAGTGGCACTACACTGACATCAGGGCAATCAAGACTACGATTGTAGAGAAGGAGGATAAGCTGTATCCAGATAGTAGGGAAAGGGGCCGAGAAAGGAAGGGGAGGAAGATGGAAAGGCTAGCCGCAGGCACAGGAGGGCCAAAATGATCCCTGGGGAGGACTGGACAGGGAGGGGGGAGGCTGTTCCAGAGGTGGGGAGAGGAGAGGAAACATCAGATCACCTTAAAGGAAAAGTACACAAATTCTCTAGTCCTCTGTTAATAGCAGTGCTTCAGATTAAGGTTTTAAACAAAATAATGTTTTCCCCCCCATTTACCTTACAAGATAATGTGGCTGGTTTTAGCTGTACCCTGAAACTTTGGATGTAAATATTTGCTGCTGCCATCTTGCAGGCAGTGCACGCTTCCTGTGTTCACTCTATGCTAATATGCCATGCTGACCTCTGCCACTCATTAGCAAGGCATATTAGCATGCAGCACATACAGGAAGTGTGCCACTACCTTCAAGATGCTGGCAGGTACTAGTTACATAAGCTGTTTCAGAGCGCAGGTTAAAAACAGCTACACTGCGTCTTGTAAAGTAAAGGAAAAAATTCACCACATGACTTAAAACCCTAATTAAGGGCATAGCTATTGGCAGGGGAGGTCTAGAGAATTATTGCCCTTTTTTCCTAACAGAAGGAACGACAGAGTAGATAGTGTTAAACTGCTATTGAGTCTGACACAAAGTTCCAAGCTACTTGTGTCACATATTTATACTCGGACAAGCTGGAAGCCCTGCGGGTGATTTTAAAGTTTGACGAGACTGAGCTGAAGATCTTACCAGAACTAGCAGTACAGAGTGTACTTTAAAAATAATTTGTCATATGCTCGATTTTACAAGTAGAATAAAGATGAGAGAGAGAGAGAGAGAGAGATATGGGAAAGTTCAGATCACTTGTGCAGTCTGAGTTAAGTTTACTGGCAGCTTGATTCAGTTAATTCCATCAGCATTGTGTAATTCAGCTTGCTGACTTTCCTGCACTACAAACCAGTCTGCAGGATTGCACAAACTGAAGGTCACACACAACAGGCTGAATGAGTTGTCTGTTCTGGAGTTCATATGCTTGCTAAAGGAAGTGGGGAGGATATAAAGAAAACAAGGTGGGAAGCAAAGAAAATGACAGGGATAAGAGCTAAAGGGGCATGACTTGACTCTCAAATGCCGCAGATGTGTTTTGCAGGAGCTCCTGCTTCTACTGTAGCTTTAATTTTCTACATTTTCTACACCATATTTTAGCCAAAACCTTTTAGAAAGAAAAGAATGTGTATATCCTAGGTCTTACAGTGGACGGACCTCGGCAAAGGCAACTGGACCCGATACCTCTAAAGCAAAGGAAGACGCAACAAGATGCCTAATCTGCAATGGAAGAACATGGAACTTCACTGACAGCAAGCATTCAACAACTCTGTGGAACTCTGGCGGCCATAGACAAAAGTTAAACAATGACATCTGTCAGCTTGAATACTGTGAAGACTCAATATGATGACACTGCCTGAGTCAGCAGCATCGAGGAAAAACATTGCAGACATCAGGGGCATCATTTAGGGGTAGCTAGGGGTTGCGGTCGAGACCCCCATAATTTCTTTTGCAACCCCTATGATGTCCACTGCAACCCCTAAAATAAGATTTTCCTGACATTTTCTTATATAACATTTGGTGGGAGGAGGAGCATTGCAACCCTTACGACTCTACCGAAATGGGCATTGGCAACCTCTATGATTCTGGTGAAATGATACTACTGGCAGACGTCAGTGCAGCTGGTGAAAGAAAAATCTTATCTCCATATCCAACTGCAGCACCTGGAAAGCCAGGTCATGGCCCATAACCTCCAAACAGTAGGCCTCCTGAAGAGGTACTACAATATAGTAGGAGACTCCCTGCCTGAGGTGTTGGATATGCACCAGAGGGGTGGAGGAGGAGGCCCTGGCTGTGGAAAAAAACAGACAGGATCACAATGCATGGAGCCACTGCTGTAGCCGACAGCTGGGCACTATACTGGTAGCCATGTTGGGACCATGATCAAGGGAAAGAGTTCTACAAATTGTAAGGGAAACAAACTCGTTCATTTTTAATGGGGCAACTTTTAAAATATTTCAAGACCCAAGGTACTCAACCAGGCAGTGGTGCAAACAGTTTCTGTAACAAATTTCAGAAAATACTACACTAAATAATGATTCCAGACAGACTTGGAATTATGTATGGTGACAGGGAATTTCTTTTTTTTTTTTCACTAAAGCATGCTGTAAAAGGGCTATAGAAAATGGAATTTGCCTTGATTCTTACCACAGATGCTAAATCTGAAGCAAGGAACTGAGGGCAAAATTTAGTAGACCATTAGAAGAAGTGTAAGGTAATGCACTTTGTGGCCAAGAACCAGAGGAGGGAATACTGGTTGGGTGGGGTGAGACTGGGGGTCACCAAGGAAGAGAAGGACCTGGGGATGATGATAACAGAGAGCATGAACAACTCTACCCAATGCAGAAAGGCTGCATCCAAGTCTAACAAGATGATGGGGTATATAGCAAAGAGAATCTCGTCTAGACACAAGGATGTGATTCTGACCCTCAATAGATCTTTAGTCAGGCCACACTTGGAGTACTGTGTGCAGTACTGGTGGCCGTATCTGAAAAAGGATATCAGGCTGTTAGAGAGGGTGCAGCATAGGGTGACAAAAATGATACAGGGGATGGAAGACAAGCCCTATGAGGACAGACTGAGGTATGTGAGTTTGTACACCCTGGAGGAGAGGAGGGAGGGAGAGGGGATATGACTGAAATGTTCAAGTATCTGAAGGGGTTTGACAAAACTGACCCAGATGGGTTATTTAGGCTGAGAACGAGAAGAGACATAAGAGGTCATGGGCTAAGACTGGAGGGGGGCAGATTTAGGAGGGAGATAAGGAGGCATTCATTCACAGAAAGGGTGGTGTTGAAAAATGAATACTTTACCGGAGGAGGTTGTATCATGTAGGATGGTGGGTACTTTTCAAAAGGGCAAGAGACAAGGCATGGGGGGTTTCTGCATAAGTAATAAAGAGAATTTTCTGGAGGGGAGAGAGGGAAGGGGGTGGGGCAACTGTGATCTAGGGGCATTAGCTACACACTCGAGCAGATTTGATAGACCCTTTGGCCTGTTTCTGTTGGCATATTCATGTGTGTCTATGTATTAGAAATGGCTACAGTAACTTGTGTTGCTCCAGCAAAGCAAAGCGACAGTGGTCTGGGAAACAGAGGGCTTACAGTTCTATGAGTAGCAGCTCATTGCAGAGATTCATTTATTGACCAGACAGATTGGGACTTAGGCCTACTTTATTAACTACTGAAATAATGGACTTTCAAAGTGTTGGGCATGATGGACCTTCTTTGGAACAGCAACCATGTCACCAATAAGTAGGCTGTTTTAAGCAAAAATGGCACAGTCCTCCTCCCTTAGTGATGGACAGACATTTTGCTACGCAAAGGTTTTATGTGGCACAGTCTCTCTCTCTCTGAGATGGCATATATTTGTATTTAAACACCCCAACTCCCACAGTGCTTGTGACTGTAATCTGTGACCTGATGAAGTTTTCTTTTCCTTGACCATGCTCACTACTACGCCCGATGACTGAACGTCCAGTGACAGCTGGGACATTGTTCCCCTTTGTATTGCTTTACTGTTATATTGGACTGTTTGTAGTTCTGAGGAAACCATATAATTAACAGCAGAAAATATCAGGAATTCTGGCGATTATGCAGCATATACTGTAGATGTAAACGATCAACTTGGTATTTTTTGATACCTGGATGATAAAC